>JASDDO010000026.1:205785497-208285497 GCA_030015575.1 Agapanthus africanus | reverse complement strand
CTCACTAGTTGTAGTGAGATAGTATCAATCGATCCTGGGGAGAATCACTGGAAAGGTTCCAGAGTGATAAGGATGACTGAAAGTCAGTCACAGGCATTGTCTTTACTCTCAGTAGAGGGACGGTATGTTGGAAGAGTTCCAAGACAGATACCGTGGCATACTAGACGATAAAGGCTAGATACATCGTTACCAAAGATGCTACCAAAGAGGCAGTCTGGGTGTATATTAGTTCATGAGATGAACTTCGTTCCTACCATTGTGAGACAATGGAGTTGTGGCTTATGCCTAGGAATGCCCGTCCCATCAGTGATCCAGACATATTCTAAGGCAGTGTCACCTGATCATGGAGATGGTTGATCTCCAGGGGATCGAGGTCAGGAGAGTAGACTCAGAGGACAACACGACGGATCCACTCACAAAGGCCTTTTCCCAGATAGAGACTTTTATGGGATGGTTGAGTATGAGATGCTACAACCACTGCTATCAGATGGACCTAGTGCAAGTGGGAGATTGTTAGTTATATGTATGCCCTAGAGGCCATTACTATACATGAGATGTATATTGTAGTGGATGCTTGGACATATATAGGGAGGTCTTTCTTGCTCGACATGATAGTATGCTATCTGGTTACTCTTTACCTTAACGTGTACACTGATTGTCTCTCTGCTACATGTTGGTAAAGCCCTTAGGATGTGTACTTGACTACCTGGACTATGATGCGGATCATACTAGTGGGGACATGGTAGTCCATAAATACATCATTCAAGGTCCCTAGTCGAGGGTGTATCAAGACGGGGCATCGATATACCAGAGTAGACTAGCGTATAGCTTCTCGACCCATATAGATGGGCGATGGATGATCCCATATCCATTGGTGTTTGACATCAGAGATGATACACGGGTGCTCAGTGGAGACTGGGTACACTGGACGGACTCACCGAGAACTCCCAGATGGTATTATACCTTACGTCAGATGGCAGTTCTCTGATGACACTGGTACAGGTTAGTCTGTAGACCCAAGATCGTCATAGAGTCTTGTGTGATTCCCACTGTGCTTTGATTTCCACCTTACCACGTCCAAGAGGGCATGCAAAACGGTGGTTTTTGGGTACAGTCCTGAGTCACATAGAGGCAATGAGCGATAGGAGGGGTTTCGTCTCTCCCAGTATTGGGGATTGATGTTGTGCTATGCTCGATTGGCCATAACAGGGAAGTCCCTGGCCAGGGTTGGTTTAGAGATTTACTGGTAAGTGTTACCAGTAGTTTCTTGACCCGTTATGATCCTCGCATCGGCATGACTTATCGGTTATTGGGGTCTGACGTTTACCACCCCTAGACTTGATATGCGACATATCAGACGAGGAGATCGGACTGTACGGTAGTGTCACTGTCAGGCTTTTTGCAGGAGTTGGAGCGGGCTTGCTTGCTGATCTTCTGATCGTTTAATACCCGGGTAGCCGTTACGTCCATCTAGTACCGCTGACGGCTTGTGGGTGCTTGATATGATCATCACCTACTGCCTGCGTATTGACGAGTCTTTAGAGTCCTACATAGAGGTTTTACTGGCTCAGGCAAAACGAAATAGGAGCGCATATGTGATATGTGCGGGACCGAGAATAATGCGAGTATGTGATACCGTATTCTATTCTCGCGATGTTTGTGTCGATCGGTTATATGTGATATAACCAGGTTATCGAATCAAGGGTTGATTCGATAAATCGATACATTGGATGTTAGTCGGTTATATGAGATATAACCGGATTATTAAGTCAAGTGTTGATTTAATAATTTAGTGTATAATTGTATATGTGATATACTAATTTACATTAACTAACATTGGTTCACTTAAGCATTTATTTTTCTCACTTGTGCACAACTTAATATATATGTGATATATATTTAAATGTGTTCATTTTGTATCATAGTTGTTGATACAACTTACATGGGTGTATAAGACATATACCATTATGATTATATTGGTGGGGTTTTAATATACAAAGTAAATACAAAATTAGTGGATAATTGTTCAAGTGCATGAAGCTTCATGAAGCTTGTGAGTGCATTGACCAAAGTCTACTAGTTTTGTTTTACTTAGGATATTAATAAACCTAACCACTATAATTAGCCATGGTTATGTCTCAACATGAGTTAGTATATGATACCCACTCACCCATGGTTAGCTCTCTCTCTCTCTTGATTAGTTTTCATTCTCATTTTGAGCTCATCTTCTTCCTCCTTCAAAAGTTTGCTAGGGTTTGATAAAGAGAGAGAAACAATGTGAGAAAAGAAATTCTAAAGTGTACCCATTTCCTATTTCATCATCTTCTACTAGACTAGCACTTTAGTTTAGGGTGTTTGCTTCACCGATTCTCTAGTTAGTGAAGTAAAAACTTGAGTTCGTATTCCCTCGACGTAGATCATCTTCGGCCTCGAAGACTTCAAGCAATACCGTTGCTATCTTCTCATGGAGCCGTCCGAGAGTCCGGGAGCACCATGATCGCAGCGAAGGGACTACAACAAGGAGTTTTAGAAGTGAAGGACCGATCTACAAAGGTTGTAGTTCGTATTCACTTAGTGTTAATGTGTTTAACATGCTAGTTTTCGCTTAATAGTCTAGAAAAGATCTTGTTTAGGGTTGTTCGGCACGACTAAAATTTTAATCGGGCATGGTAGATGACTTGAAGAACCTTATTAGAGTGCCTAGTAACCCTACACAACAAATCATAAGCACTAGTCAAGTTCTACCCATCATTTCTTGATTAATTAGACCCACCCACATGACCCTTAACTAAGGTCAACAAAGTCACATGACTGTCCTAACTAATCGCATCATATGCTATGTAGGAAGACATCACTTAGCTACCGTACACTGTGCCTTACCTAAGGTCAACAAACACAGCACGAATACTAAGTACTCTACTTCCTAAAATGACGGAGGGTTACGACAGGTTTTTAAGAAAACCTTTTGCGTAATGAACTTGATATCGTCGTAGAATTGAGTGATTTTAAATGGAGTGTTTTTGAGGCTTTTCTTGTTTTGCTAAAGAGGTCACTCCCGGTGAAGGGATCGTCGGCTCTTTCCTTATCGAATAAGGTGCAGGATATTTCACAAATACCACTATGCAAAGTAAAAAAATATAGAAGCAATCAAAAGACAAACCGAGTGTGTAGCATTTGCTAGTTATTGCTAAAGAGGTCACTCCCGGTGAAGGGATCTCAGCTCTTTCCTTATCGAATAAGATGCTAGATGTTCTACAAGGAACACCGCTATGCAAAGCAACAACTAGAGCTACCTAATTTTTTGAAATTCGATTCCACAACATCTTTTAGGTTTATTTTCTTTCATTAATCTCATTAATGAATGTCCCACCATTTAAGTCACCTAATCATCACAGATAAATACAACGTACGCTTATGCCATCCGCATTTGCCTCGATGTCCCGTCATGCACCGTTAGGTTAGGTAACTAACGACATAGCGGTGCAGGGCTAGTGCGGGTGTAAAACATAAGCAACGTCTATATAATATATCATATATACTACATACAGTATCTATCTGAACATATCACATGATCACATCACAGATAATGCAGCAGAAAACAACATATGAAATATTGGATATTCTAGGATGTCCGTGTTTTATTTTGAGCCTGTATAAAACACGGATTCCACGGTCGTGATGAATAGCCAATCCCACACCCCTAGACCCCTACAAGAGCGGCAAGCAACCCTACCAATTCTAGAGTTAGGAGACCCGGATTCGACTCCTCGAGATGGTCTCCCACTGGACCCTAGAACCCGGTTACTTGTGCTCCCCACCTTGGGTCTATCCTAATGCGGAAAAGTAAATAATATACAATGGCGACATCATCCTCAGCCCGGAAGTGCCCCAATAAAAGAATATTACATACAATGAATTTTACATGAATGAAAAAGAAAAACTCTCATCTCACATAAAAACCCCCGGCTATTCAAACACGACGATCCAATATAACATATCCAGCAACACATAACATCACATATCATCAACATAAGTAAATATGCGTATCCCAATTGTCGTTGATGTATAGCAACGAAACCGGCGATAAACATATTACACTTACGGTCGCAGAAAAGAAAGCGTAAAACTACAACAGTTGGAATCCGCAACCTCCTTAGACATCCAATGCCTAACCAAATGAATTCCTTAGACATCGCATGCCTAACAATTATAAACCCTGCATTTTAGTCTCATTATCGAAAATACTTTTCAATATTTAGTCGGGTAATTCAACAAGATTCCCGACATCCTGATCGAGTGCTCGTCGCAAACTTTAGTAGACGGCTGCACCCCCGGATGCCGTCGACAAAGTGCACTAAGGCGGAACACCATTGCCGCGAGCATCCGAACGGATGCTTTTGACGACGGGGTTCTCCAACAGTCATTTGGTCGGGGCTATGGGGCGTGGCTGTCTATTAAGTTTACCGGCTAGTATCCGCGTACGCTATGTGATTGCGATGGACTTTTGATCACATCAAAATTCCGTAGCAACCGATCATCTGAGACTGAACTGCTAGATTTATAACATTCAAATTAGTTATTTCATAACTACTTGTGGATTCCAAATATTGTATCACATTCCAGATAAATAGACAATGTTAAACTTTCCGATCGAATAATCAAACACCCAAGTTTTCCCAAATAGTTCTCAACACTTGAAATTAGTATAAAAACATCCATCATATGCCACAGTACCAATGGTCCAGCCGTAGAAGGGTCAAGCCAACGCCTCACATGTGGTAATGCCGTACTGCCCCAAACCCTAAGGTTTAGAGGCAGTTCAAGACGGTCACATAATCGAGTTAAGGTTTGTTGTCTTCTAGAGGGTCCACCGCGTTACTTGCACGACTTAGAACGTTCTTAAACTACGGAAAAATCCAACATTTGGAAATTTTCCGGCAGGGGAAAAAGTGAGTTATTGATCTCCGTTCGAACTTTTTAACACGTTCTAAAATTACCCGGAATAACTTAAACGAAGTTAAACTTTCCGATCGAATCAACGAGCTCCTAATACAACCCAGAAAACTCAACACTTGAGTATAATTAAAAATACCTAGAAGCAGTAGGTAACACATACGGATGTTACTGTAGGAAAACGATACCCTATTTCTCAATTATTTCCGCGGAACCGCCGCCAATACCCCAGTTTGGCCGCGGTTCCGCGGCGCTACAGTGGCCTTAGGGTGTCGTTTTTCACAGGTGTCCATAGAATTCTCTGCTGATTTTTTAAAGCATTTTTAATATGAAAAAATGTTAACTTTTGAAAAATTTCCAGAGAAGGGTAAAATATGGGATTTCGGGGTTCGATCGGACTTCTAACTTCGTCTAGACTTCGCCTAAAGCTCTAGCATGGCTTTGATACCACTGTAGGGTTACTAAGCACTCTCCTAAGGTTTTACAAGGCATCAACCATGCCCGATTCTAAATTTAGACGTGCCGAACAACCCTAACCAAGATCTTAGACTAGAGATTAGGTGAAACAAATAGCAAGTAAACTACTTTACTTCTAAGTGTTAGGGATTACAACCTTTGTAGTCCAGTCCTTCACTTCATAAAGTTCCGTGTTGACGTCCTTTCTCTGCGATCATCGAGATCCCGGACTCTTGTGATGGTTTCCTCAGAGAGATGAACGGGCTAGCTCGTTGGCTTCGAGGCCGAAGATGATCTACGTCGAGAAGACTCAAACTCAAGCTCCATCTTCACTAGGTCATGAACTTTGTGAAGAGAACATCCTAAACTAAATGGCAAGTAGTAGAGGATGATGAAATAGGAAGTGGGCTCACATTGGATTTTGATTTCTCACTTTATTTCTTCACTTGAAAATTTTCTAGCAAGCTTTTCTTCTTGAATGAAGAAGAAGAATAAGAAAGAATATGAAATAATGAATTAATTAAAAAGAATAATCAAGTGAAGTCTATCATAATGCAACCATGGGTGAGTTAACCTTTGTAGAGACTAAACCATAGTTTAAGTTAGTGGTTTGGTTAATAAATATCTTTAGTGAGACAAAGTTAGTGGACTTGGTCAAACAATGCTAAAAGCTTCATGAAGCTTTAAGCATGACAAAGTGTACACTAATTTAGAATTACAAAATAAATATAAACCATATCCACTAACCTAAATATGGTGTAAGTCATACACACACCCAAGTTTGCATGTATCATCAATCATGATACAAACTAGTGCACAAACATATATCACATATACAACTTGTGCACATCAAGTGAGAAAATCAATCTTAAGTGAACCAATACTAGTTAATGTAAAGTAATATATCAAATATATATATATAATTATACATTAAATCATTAAATCAACACTTTATTTAATGATCCGGTCATGTCGCATATAATCGACTAATATTTAGTGTATCAATATATCGAATCAACACTTGATTCGGTAACCCGGCTATATCTCATATAACCGACCGATAATACAAATTGCGAGAATAGAATACAGTATCACATACTGGTATTATTCTCGGTCCCGCACATATCTCATATGCGCTCCTATTTCGTTTCGCTTGAGCCAGGAAACCTCTGTGTAGGACTTTAAAGACTCGTCAATACGCCGGCAGTAGTTGGTGATCATATCAATCACCCACAAGCCGCAAGCAGTCTGATAAACGTAACGGCCACCCGGGTATTGAGCGATCAGAAGATCAACGAGCAAGCCCGTTCACACTGCTGCGAATCCAATCAGTAACATTTACCGCACAGTCCGGTCTGTTCGTCTGATATGTCGCATATCTCGCCTAGGGGTGGTAAACGTCAGACCCTAGTAGCTTGATAAGTCATGCCGATATAAGGTCCATAACGTTTGTGAAATTACTGATAACACTTATCAGTAAATCACAGCAACCCTGGCCAGGGATTTCCAGTTATGGCCAGTCGAGCATAGTGCAACATCAACCCCCAATACCAGGAGAGACGAATCCCCTCCTATCGCTCATTGCCTCCATGTGAATCGGGACTGTACCCAAAAACCTCCTGTTTGCACGACTCAGTAGAGCCGTGGTAGGGTGGAAATCAAAGCACAGTGGGAGACACACAAGACTCTATGACGATCTCGGGTCAACAGACTAAGCTGTACCTGTGTCACCAGAGAACTGCCATCTGACGTGAGGTATAATACCATCTGGGAGTTCTCGGCGAGTCCGTTCAGTGTACCCAGTCTCCATTGAGCACCCGCATACTATCTATGATGTCAAACACCAATGGATATGGGATCATCCATCGCCCATCACATGGGTCTAGAAGATATACGCTAGTCTACTCTGAAATATCGATGCCCCATCTCGATATTCCCTCGACTAGGAACATTGAAGGATGTACTCATGGACTACCCAGGCCCCACTTGTATGATCTCCATCATAATCCTGGAAGTCGAGTACACATCCTAAGGGCTTCATCAATATGTAATAGAGAGACAATAAGTATACATGTTAAGATAAAGAGCAACCAGATAGCGTATTATCATGTTGAGCAAGAAAGTCCTCCCTATATATATCCCAGCATCCACTACAATATACATCTCATGTACAGTAATGGCCTCTAGGACATACATATAACTAACAGTTCCTCTAAATCTAGAAATCTCATGAAAATCCAAAATCCCAATCTCAAGGGTAAATAAACAGTGAATACTGGGCTCTGGAAAATCCGGACTGGCCCAAAATATCGCATGGTAAATGAATATATAAATATACATAGAATATCACGGTAATGAATGCAATATCTAAATTAGCATATAAAGGCATGCGTACTAGTACTATGTCGAAACTATCAAATAGCAATTTGTACTAATGAAATAGTATCCTCTAAAGTGTACGTGACATAGCAATTACTGATGATGATGTGTATGAGCCGGCAAGCACGTGCACGTGGAGCATATGCATCATCGGTAATGGTGCTGGTGTCCTAACAACAGGTTTCATCATTACTAACGAAAATACATATAAGCATGCAATGCAATGCGAACAGTAGAATAAATGCAAATGAATAGTAATGCAGCAATAAAGATATAAACATTTCCTATATACGAGTCATACAGTTTTTGGTATCTGAAATCGCATGAATCGTGGTGTTTAGAAAATAGGGCTATGGTGTTTTTATGAAAAAGTACATCCTTTGAAATATCCGTAGTATCTCTTGGCATGTCTTTAAAATACTCACGATTCGTTAGTTTTGGAAAAAAAGTATGACTCATGCTCAGTCTAATATCTACTAAGTAACTACAGGACTAAACTAACAGACTAGTCGAAAAGGGGTAAGGAAAACCATCAAAGTCTGGGTCGATATTAATCTATATATCTAGTAGTCGGTGATCCCGCCTCAATAGTATCACGTACGATACAATATATATAATATGACATCCTCGAGTCAAGAGTACAGATCTATCATCAATATATAGCTCGTACGGTAAATCCATAGTACGACATCCTAAATCTGGGTACTGGTCAAATATCACATTTATCTCATTATTCATCTGGTATCCTTATCATCATATCCTGAATTAGGGGTACTGATCTAAAATCTGGTACAATACTGATACCATATACATATATATATATATGCGTGTGTATGAAAACACTTCGCCTAAAGATCAGCTGTAATATCATGTCGTATCTTAAAATACGAACTAAAATCACATCACCGATCTCGTGGCATCTTGCCCAATCACATCGACTCATCTCCAAGTACCATATACTATCCTCATCTTCCATGTGTATACACACACACACATAGTCTACTACCTATTTGTGTGTGTGTGTGTGTATAGACACACACACACACACACACAGACATACATACATATCCCCATATACGTACAAGAAATAAAATGTATGCGTGTATGTGTGCGTGTATGCAAATCACTACTCTAGGGTTCGCAACTAAGAAACTAACTAAATGTGTTTTCCTACAAGTATGCTAAAACTATCCCAAAGTCACCTAGCATTTCTTACTATGTATACACATCTCATAACACATAAGTGTGTGTGTGTGTGTGTGTGTGTGTGTGTGTGTGTGTGTGTGTTGTTAGTTGTATGTATGCCCTAGAGGCCAGTATTGTACAGATGATGTATATTATATTGGATGCTTGGACATATATAGAGAGGACTTTCTTGCTCGATATGATAGTATGCTATCTGGTTGCTCTTTATCTTAACATGTATACTTGTCTCTTGATACTGTCTAATGGTTACATGTTGGTAAAGCCCTTAGGATGTGTACTTGACTACCTGGACTATGATGCAGATCATACTAGTGGGGAAAAAGTAGTCCATAAGTACATCCTTTAATGTTCCTATTCGTAGGTGTATCGAGACAGGGCATCGATATACCAGAGTAGACTAGCGTATACACTTCTCGACCCATGAGATGGGCGATGGATGATCCCATATCCATTGGTGTTTGACATCAGAGATGGTATACGGGTGTTCAGTGGAGACTGGGTACACTGGACGGACTCGCCGAGAACTCCCAGATGGTATTATACCTCACGTCAGATGGCAGTTCTCTGGTGACACTTGTGCAGGTTAGTCTGTAGACCCGAGATCGTCATAGAGTCTTGTGTGATTCCCACTGTGCTTTGATTTCCACCATACCACGTCCAAGAGGGCGTGCAAAATGGTGGTTTTTGGGTACAGTCCCGAATCACATGGAGGCGATGAGCGATAGGAGGGGTTTCTTCTCTCCCGGTATTGGGGGTTGATGTTGCGCTGTGCTCGATTGGCCATAACAGGGAAGTCCCTGGCCAGGGCTGATTTAGAGATTTACTGGTAAGTGTTACCAGTAGTTTCTCGACCCGTTATGAGCCTCACAACGGCACGACTTATCGGTTATTGGGGTCTGACGTTTACCACCCCTAGACTTGATATGCGACATATCAGACGAGGAGACCGGACTGTACGGGAAGTGTTACCGTTAGGCTTTCACAGGAGTTGGAGCGGTCTTGCTTGCTGATCTTCTGATCATTCAATACCCGGGTAGCCGTTACGTCCAGCTAGTACCGCTGACGGCTTGTGGGTGCTTGATGTGATCATCACCTACTGCCGGCGTAATGACGAGTCTTTAGAGTCCTATATAGAGGTTTTACTGGCTCAGGCAAAACGAAATAGGAGCGCATATGTGATATGTACGGGACCGAGAATAATGCGTGTATGTGATACCGTATTCTATTCTCGCGACTTTTTGTATCGGTCGGTTATATGAGATATAGCCGGGTTATCGAATCAAGTGTTGATTCGATAAGTCAAAACATTGGATGTTAGTCGGTTATATGAGATATAACCGGATTATTAAGTCAAGTGTTGATTTAATAATTTAGTGTATAATTGTATATATATATATATGATATACTAATTTACATTAACTAACATTTGTTCACTTAAGGATTTTTCTCACATGTGCACAACATTAATATATATGTGATATATATTAAAATGTGTTTTCTTTTTGTATCATGGTAGATGATACATCTTTCATGGGTGTGTAAGACATACACCATTCTATTCATTATGGTGGGTTATAGTTATTTAAGGTAATTACAAAATTAGTGGAAATTTGGAAAGAGCATGAAGCCTGTAGAAGCTTGCTTTGCTTTGACAAAGTCCACTAACTTTGTCTTTACTTTAGATTTTTGTTAACCTAACCATTTGGATTAGCCATGGTTATGTCTCTACATGAGTTAGTATATGATACTCACTCACCCATGGTTAGCTCACTCACATGATAATTATCTTCATCTTTTCTTTTGTTCATCTTCTTCTTCTTTGAGCAAAAGAAAAGCTTGCTAGGGTTTTCAAAAGAGAGTGAAACATTGTGAGAAAATAAATTCTAAAGAGAACCCACTTCTTATTTCTTCATCCTCTACTAGACGAGCACTTTAGTTTAGGGTGTTTGCTTCACTAATTCTCTAGTTAGTGAAGTAGTAGCTTGAGTTGGTATTCCCTCGACGTAGATTATCATCGGCCTCGAAGACTTCAAGCAAGGACGTTCCTTCTATCTCGTGAAGCCATGCAAGAGCCCAGGAGGACCATGATCACAGCGAAGGGACTATAACAAGGAGCTTTAGAAGTGAAGGACCGATCTACAAAGGTTGTATTTCGTATTCACTTAGTAGTAAATGTTATTTACTAGCATGTGAAACCCTAATTATCTAGCAAAGATCTTGTTTAGGGTCATTAGGCACGGCTAAAATTTTAATCAGGCATGGTTGATGCTTTCTTAACCCTTGTTAGAGTGCCTAGTAACCCTACACACACACACACACACACACACACACACATATATATCATAACGCATTCGCGTTCTATACTACGAAACTGCGGGGGTGCTATACGCCATCCACCCGACTTCCCTCGTAGATATATCTACTCACCTTGTTTCTTGCTTGCTAGAGTTGATGACGCTATGCTCTCCTCGTCATCTCGAAATCCACGTGGGGGTATCTACATGTCATAACATATCGTGTCGCATTAAAACTCAATTCAAAACCAAAACGACACGCTAAAAGCCTATAGGTTATAACCTACGGACTACGCATGCAAGAAAGGCCAAACAAATCCTCGATGTCGATGTACGAACATCAAACCATCGAGTTAAAAACCCAAATACCAAAACAAAGTTAAAACGGAGTCGTAAAACAATGCAGCAACTCAAGAAAATGGTCCCAAATTTTACCCTAGGTGAAATTAGCCAATTTTGCATATGGGAAGGGTCTAGTTTACAGAGAATGGAGCCAAGGAATAAACATGAACCTGATCACCTCTACCCTGGCCGCAAATTGCATCCAGAATGAATATAATTGTGTCCTGGACAGAAAGGTTTGGGCTTGGGTCTCTGTGGTAGCTTCCTAGGTGTCTGCATGTATCACTGTGTTTGCAAAATAAATCCTAGGGTCCCCGGGTGTTAGCAGATCTCCAATAACTCCTTAAATTTCCACAAATTCCCGATATCAGGGTTTCTAAGTTGGGGTTTTAGGTTTAAGTATTTGGTTTCAGTCCATGAAACTTACACTAGAAGGGCTATATGGCCTCTACAAACCTCAATTACACTATCTCAATTCGCGTTTTCCTCAAAACCCTAACTTGGAATTTCAAAGTTCACTAATCTACACTAAATCACTTCTAAACTAACATGAATGCTAAAGTGAATGAAATTCTACACTAATGGTAAAGAGATTACCTCATTTGGCAATTCAAGAAATTTCTTGAGTTGCCCCAAGTGTCCAAAATCCTTGCTTTCTTGGTCCAAAGTGTTTGTAGTGAGCTTGTGCACATTTTTTGTGAAGGGGAGATGAAGTGTAAGGTGTTTTGGGGTGTGTTGTGAGGTGTTTGAGGAGGGAGGAGGTGGAGGGCAGCCATAGGAGAAGAGAAGAGGGAAAAATGATGGAGGGAACAAGGTGGAGACAATGTGCCATGGTTCAAGGAACCCCTCACCCTCTCTCTCTCTCTCTCTCTTGCCCATACCTCAATTCTTTAACCTTTTCTTTTTCTTTTCTTTTCCTTTTCTTTTCTTCTCTCTTTTAAAAGAAAACCATGCATAAAAATAAAGAGAAGCCGTATAGAAAATGTAACAAAAGTGTAGTATGACATGGTGCATGTCATATGCACAAATCAAGCTTAATGCACGATTAGTGATTTTTAATCGCGGTTATCATTGAAATGGAATATAATTAATCATATGAATTATAATTTGCTTAAATCATATAAAACACCCTCATTTCAGAAATTCCTATAATTTTCCAAATATTTTCCAATTTATCAGTATTTAATTATACCACATATTAAAATATTCATAATATTTATTATTTAATTTTATAAATTCCCAAAAATAATATTTTATTTTTCTGAAATGTTACAGTCTTCCCCCCTTAAAGAAATTTGGTCCCCGAATTTAAATTTAAACTCCCCCAATTTCTAAAACATTTCAGTAAAAAGATCAAGTCGCCGGGGTCCCGAAATCATAAGTACATAAAACACATCGTAGCGCAATGCGTGCGCATGAAAAACGAGTATATAAACCAAATCAAAACTCTGTCAAGCATCCCGCAATCATCGGAGTTATGGTGAAGTCACCAACGTCAAAATCCAATACGAAAACCAACTTGATATACATCGAAACTATACATGTAAACATCGTTAAAACATCTGAAAGAAATGCCTGCCAAACCTTTCTCAAATCACAATGCGCGTATCACAGCACAGTGGCGGACGTCTATTGTAAGAAAATAACTATATATATATGTATGTATGTATGTATGTATGTATGTATATTCTTTGTTTAACATACACGTCCCGCCGTTTTGGAAATAATTTAGAAGGGTTTCCTTTGTAAAATGTTTCTTGTCATCACGGACACGTAGGTAAATACTGAGACTATAGCTTCTTTTTGGAAATCCCTTCGGTAACTATCAATGCATGCAAAAAATATATTCAGGTACTATTCTCGTACTAGTCCTGCTCAGCTACTATACCATATAGTAAGTATCATAAAACATACTGCTCCAAAAGAAATCAATCCCTAAAATGTGCATGAAACAAAATCCAAGTGCAACGGGTGTGCACGAAACACTTGTCAAAGACAACGGGTGTGCCTGACAGTAATATCAGGTGCATCTGATATGCACGAAGAATCCCGATTTAGTGCATCTGGCGTGCACCAAAATCGCATCAAGCGCGTCAAGTATGCGCAGGAATCCAAATCAAGTGCACAAGGTGCACGAAAACAAATATCGAGTATCACAATTGAAATCGACGGTATACAACACATTTCAATCCAAATCCAAATCAGGTATACTGTGGTGTATAATCTCACAACCATGTGCATAAGTGTGCACAAAATCGAATCAAAATGCTAAAAGTGCATGAAAACTATGCCGAAAGCATAAGTCAAATCACATGCATACCATAGACATGAAATCAAAATCTGCATCTCGAATGACATCAAATCGAAGTCAAGTACAACTGTGGTGCACAAAATCTCAATCATGCAAATAAATCGCCCAAAATATTGAAATCAAAGATGACGGAAACCGTCCCGTTCTAGCACATCCTCTAAAGATCTCTGTCCAACTGTCATGGTCACTTATAACATGTCTCGTAGACGATGCCGAACTCTGGCTTACTAGGTGTGCGTAATATGACCGATCCTGGGCCCAAGTCTTCTCGTATTGTATTCCAGAAAGGTTCTGTCGAAGTCTCCCCCAAATCTCGTTTCTGCCGAACTGTCCGGAAGTCATTATCCTTTACTAAATCCTTTTCTTGTTCCAGAGCGGCTGCATACTCATCGCGACTCCTTCTGGAAGATATACGCCTCTGCATGTGTATCACATCTCTGATGTAAGCGGAGTGGAACGTCATCTCATCAAGATCTCGTACGAACCTCTTACTCCACTTTTCTCTAATGTCGACTGGTTCGGACTCGTCTCTTCATGGCTCCATGGACTGCGCTCCAACGGCTATACTCGTATCTGGAGTCTCCCAAGAAATGTATCCCATCACATGATATCCGAATGACGTCGAACCTTTCGATCGATTAATCAAAGTTCCATAATCTCCCAAGAGCTCAACATCTTGAGTACAGTTTAATAGTATTCCAGTATATGCTACAGTACCTATGGACCAGCCGTAGAAGGGCAAACCCAAGCCTCATTAATGGCACCGCTGAACTGCTGCAAACCCTAAGTTTTCAAAGCGTTCTCATGGTCATTATATCGAGTTAGGGTTTCATTCTTCTAGAGGGTCCACGGAATTACCTGCATATTTTTCCGAATACTTTAAACTTGGAAAATGGGTTTCTGACATTCGATCGTCTTCTATCGACTCTCAACGTACCTGCGTGAAGTCGTCTCTAGCTGGAATCAATCAATCTGATGACCTCGCATCGAGGTAGGCAACGATTCGCATGTCCTAGTCATCCCTCCTTGGGTGACTAGCGATCTTCTATCATATCTCTAAGTACAACTCGTGCGGCGTTAGCTTCAAACATCTGGGGCGATATCTTGTTGTTTGCAGCAACAACTGGCTCATTTGTCCGCACGCTGAACAGTGCCTCAATCATCAAATAATTGGTGCATTGACGGTCATCACATTCTGGCTGGTCTCTAACAGTGGCCCAATCCTCTAGTGTTGATCTGCACGTCCAAGAAATCTTGTAAAAGCGATCCATCAAATGTTCATGGCGCGAAAACAAAATAAAATGACACATCTATACAATCGTGTGTCCTTGGAATCACGCCCTGGTCAGTCCTTGTCCGTGACGAGCTCATGCTGACGCAACTCTAGCCGTAGCTCTCTCTGTGCCCGTGTAATCGTGGCAGCAAAACCATAAACTGATATCGATGAAGGTAGATCATATGAATGAATATAATGATGTGCAAGAAAATGTACATCCTAAGGCTTCTTAAGCGGAGTAGTGTATCATAAGTATGCCGCGGAATATACACACGGTACGTCACTCTCTTTAAGTCACTTACTCCATCAACCAAAGTCAACCTATGCGATGAAAGTTTGGGTCTAATACCCCCTCGACTAAGTCTAAGTTCCGTAAGGTCAAGCCTTGGTTCCGAATATATACAAACGCCCTAGGCTCCGCATAGTCAAACATAGACTCGAACCAAGGTTAACCTAGTGCTCTGATACCGTCACGACCTGAAATGGCACGTGACTGGCACTTGAATCATATGAAGTCTATAGGACCCTATCTAATTCAAGTAAGCCAAAACCCAGAAATCTAAACCATTTAAAAGAAGAAGGTGAAGGAAAACTTGTTTTAAAGTTGCATATAATCACTTTGAAAAGTCGTAAACATTTTTAAAACATCATATTTTTTCCGAAAATTTCGGCAGAGTCTTCTTTGTAAATACCGGCCCCAAAAGGGGTACAACATGAATAATATGAATAAAGGCATCCCCAAGTGGGAGCTAGCTCTTCGTCAATTGACGGTCATAACCACGCAAGCAATATAATATACAACGCCGAAGGGCGATGATCAAAACTCAAAAGGAAACTCAAAATCATCAAGAAAACCATAATAATACAAACGCGACTCTAAGGTTGAAATAATAACAACTGGTTTTCTAAGTCTGAATAATATACAAGTCTGGTTGATAGAGTTTCTAGATACAACTGAATATAAATAAAATACAATGGTGGTCACGATGCGAGTGAACCCACCTACCAAAGCAATCACCCGAAAATGAGCAATGTGCCACCAAAGCCGCAACGAAACCTGTACGGCAAAACCTGCAAGAACTGTGGCGCAACGGGGGTGAGTTGCCAACTCGTGAGTAGAAAACATCACCGAGCAGAAATCGTATGTATGACTCAATCCGAGGTCCATACGATCAAATATATAAATCCTCAAAATGATAAAGCCTGAAGCATGATAAGGTGGTAAGGGTAAACATCTATATATAAGTGTAATACCAAGTGCTCGTGTTAGTGCCTCAGGTAGCAACATATCATAAATATGAGGTATGAATGCAATATAATGAAAACAGAATACATCATACATGTAAAAACTGTTTTATCAATTTAGTGAGATTTCTGTATATTTAAATCGAGGTATCATCAATGAAATCAACATAAAATCAGTGTCAAGCATCGACAAAAAACATATATAAATCCCATTATCCCAAAATCTCAGGCTCCGGCTATCCGGACTGGCTTGTATCCTCGAATCTCAATATCTAGGGCTCCGGCTATCCGGACTGGCCCAAATCATCAAATCTCAATATCCAGGGCTCCGGCTATCCGGACTGGCCCATACTCCGATCGGTATCCTCCGGATATCCGTCGAGTCACAATACAATCACCGGTCGGTAGTGCTCCCCTGCCAGGCTCAACGCCATCATCTGCGACCATCTTGCCCCGGGGTACCGCATCGGGTCCACCATGCACCCACAGACGGTTCCTCCTCCTCCTTTTCAATCGGGTGTATGATATCGCTCAAGAACCGAGAAAACTCATGGTGGACATATCTCAAATCATATCATGGGAAAACCGCAACTTTCATTTTAAATTGATAATCAGTTTATAAAATCTTTGCGGTTCCTCTAAATCCAGAAATCTCATGAAAATCCAAAATCCCAATTTCAAGGGTAAATAAACAGTGAATACTGGGCTCCGGCAAATCCGGACTGGCCCAAAATATCGCATGGTAAATGAATATATAAATATGCATGGAATATCATGGTAATGAATGCAATATCTAAATTAGAATATAAATGGATGCACACTAGTACTATGTCGAAACTATCAGCTAGCAATTTGTACTAATGAAATAGTATCCTCTAAAGTGTACGTGACATAGCAATTACCGATGATGATGTGTGTGAGCCGGCAAGCAGGTGCACATGGAGCATATGCATCATCGGTAATGGAGCTGGTGTCCTAACAACAGGTTTCATCATTACCAACGAAAATACATATAAGCATGCAATGCAATGCGAACAGCAGAATAAATGCAAATGAATAGTAATGCAGCAATAAAGAAATAAACATTTCCTATATACGAGTCATACAGTTTTTGGTATCTGAAATCGCACGAATCGTGGTGTTTAGAAAATAGGGCTACGGTGTTTTTATGAAAAAGTACATTCTTTGAAATATCCGTAGTATCTCTTGGCATGTCTTTAAAATACTCACGATTCGTTAGTTTTGGAAAAAATGTATGACTCGTGCTCAGTCTAACATCTACTAAGTAACTACAAGACTAAACTAACAGACTAGTTGAAAAGGGGTAAGGAAAACCATCAATGTCTGAGTCGATATTTATCTATATATCTAGTAGTCGGTGATCCCGCCTCAATAGTATCACGTACGATAATATATATATATATATATATATATATATATATATATAATATGACATCCTCGAGTCAAGAGTGTGGATCTATCATTAATATATGGCTTGTACGGTAAATCGATCGTACGACATCCCAAATCTGGGTACTGGTCAAATATCACATTTATCTCATTATTCATCTGGTATCCTTATTATCATATCCTGAATTAGGGGTACGGATCTAAAATCTAGTACAATACTGATACCATATACATATATATATGCGTGTGTATGAAAACACATCGCCTAAAGATCCGCTATAATATCATGTCGTATCTCAAAATACGAACCAAAATCACATCACTGATTTCGTGGCATCATGCCCAATCACATCGACTCATCTCCAAGTACTATATACTATCCTCATCATCTATGTGTATATATATATATATATATATATATATATACATAGTCCCATACCTATGTATGTGTGTATATATATACATATCCCTATATACGTATAAGAAATAAAATGTATGTGTGTATGTGTGCGTGTATGCAAATCACTACTCTAGGGTTCTCGACTAAGAAACTAACTAAATATGTTTTCCTACAAGTATGCTAAAACTATCCCAAAGTCACATAGCATTTCTTACTAAGTATACACATCTCATAACACATAAGTGTGTGTGTGTGTGTATCATAACGCATTCGCGTTCTATACTACGAAACCGCAGGGGTGCTATACGCCATCCACCCGACTTCCCCCGTAGATATATATCTACTCACCTTGATCTTTGCTTGCTGGAGTTGATGACGCTACGCTCTCCTCGTCGTCTCGAAATCCACATGGGGGTACCTACATGTCATAACATATCGTGTCGCATTAAAACCCAATTCAAAACCAAAACGACACGCTAAAAGCCTATAGGTTATAACCTACGGACTACGCATGCAAGAAAGGCCAAGAAAATCCTCGATGTCGATGTACGAACATCAAACCATCGAGTTAAAACCCCAAATACCAAAACCAAAGTTAAAACGGAGTCGTAAAACAATGCAGCAGCTCAAGAAAATGGTCCCAGATTTTACCCTAGGTGAAATTAGCCAATTTTGCATATGGGAAGGGTTTAGTTTACAGAGAATGGAGCCATGGACCAAACATGAACCTGATCACCTCTACCCTGGCCGCAAATTGTGGCCAAAATGAATATAATTGCAGCCTGGACAGAGGGGTTTGGGCTCGGGTCTCTGTGGTAGCTTCCTAGGTGCCTGCATGTATCACTGTGTTTGCAAAATAAATCCTAGGGTCCCCGGGTGTTAGCAGATCTCCAATAAATCCTTAAATTTCCACAAATTCCGGATATCGGGGTTTCTAAGTTAGGTTTTGAGTTTAAGTCTATGGTTTCAGTCCATGAAACTTACACTAGAGGAGTTATATGGCCTCTACAAACCTCAATTACACTATCTCAATTCAAGTTTTTCTCAAAACCCTAACTTGGAATTTCAAAGTTCACTAATCTACATTAAATCACTTCTAAACTAACATGAATGCTAAAGTGAATGAAATTCTACACTAATGGTAAAGATATTACCTCATTTGGCAACTCAAGAAATTTCTTGAGTTGCCCCAAGTGTCCAAAATCCTTGCTTTCTTGGTCCAAAGTGTTTGTAGTGAGCTTGTGCACATTTTTTGTGAATGGGAGATGAAGTGTAAGGTGTTTTGGGGTGTGTTGTGAGGTGTTTGAGGAGGGAGGAGGTGGAGGGCAGCCATGGGAGAAGAGAAGAGGGAAAAAATGATGAAGGGAACACGGTGGAGACAATGTGCCATGGTTCAAGGAACCCCTCACCCTCTCTCTCTCTCTCTCTTGCCCATACCTCAATTCTTTAACCTTTTATTTTTCTTTTCTTTTCCTTTTCTTTTCTTCTCTCTTTTAAAACAAAACCATGCATAAAAATAAAGAGAAGCCATGTAGAAAATGTAACAAAAGTGTAATATGACATGGTGCATGTCATGTGCACAAATCAAGCTTAATGCACGATTAGTGATTTTTAATCGCGGTTATCATTAAAATGGAATATAATTAATCAGAAGAATTATAATTTGCTTAAATCATATAAAACACCCTCATTTCAGAAATTCCTATAATTTTCCAAATATTTTCCAATTTATTGGTATTTAATTATACGGCATATTAAAATATTCATAATATTTATTATTTAATTTGATAAATTCCCAAAAATAATATTTTATTTTTCTGAAATGTTACACTACCGGTTTGGAATTCCATGTCGGATAATCTCGAATGATGGAATAGCCTACAGAAACCATAAAATAAGCCGGTTCGCACGGCAACACAAGATAGACTGGAGATACTTCTCGGTCTATAATTCTCGAGCCAACGGCCTAGCTGAAGCATTCAACAAGACCTTGACTAAGCTTATAAAGAAAACGGTGTCCAAGAATAAGAAAGACCGGTATGAAATGCTGTAGAAGCTCTTTAGGCATACCGAACGTCATTCAAGATAGCCACAAATACAACACCATATTTAGTCGTGTTTAGCACCGAAGCAGTATTCCTGCTGGAAATAAAACACCCCTTATTACGAATGGCAGGTCAATACGAGCTCACAGATGAAGAAAATGCTTATCTCCGGCTCAAATAACTCGATGTGCTTGACGAAAACCACCTTGTAGCACAACAAAATCTGGAGGCTTGCAGGGTAAGGATGACATAATCATATGAAAGACTAAACAGGCCGAGAACATTCTGCCAAGGCGAACTCGTGCTAGTTGTCAAAAGACCGATAATCAGTTTTCCAAAACACAGACACACAGGTAATCCGAAACATCAAAATGTTTCAAGGGGTTTGTCGGGTATTCATAGTATTGCCTCTTTCATTGCCCAGGCCTATGACAATAGTCGCAATTTCCTTTCACTCACTTCAACCCATTTCGATGTCTCTCCCACTTACCTTTTGTACACCTAACTTACGCTAGTTGGTTTTCTTCTTACCATTCTTTCAGCACCAGCTTCGGGATTGGAAGAAAATCATTCAATAAGCGTAATTGGTATACCCTCCTTACCATTAAGGAGATCTCTAACCTGAGATAAGGTAAGGAAGAGAGACAAATGAACAATTCATCTACTCCAGAACAAGTGACCATCCTCGAGTTGAAACAATTTCATCGAGTTCGTATCTAACCATACGATGGCCTTCCAAGCAATATGGATCTCTGTATCGAATACAGAGGGTTTTGGAGCAGCAAAAAGGGAAGTCGGATAGGAAAAGATATTTGCGAATTTGTCGTAGATTAGGGCAATCCAGACATTCCAAATCCTATGTTCGTCAAAAGGTCGGTTAACATTTGGTTATATGAGTTTTAGTTTAGGGTCAGTCTTAGATCGCTTCCAAAGAGAGAATGGAAACACTCGTCGTTCACTCTCGTCAAAATTAGATTGGTTTATTAATTAATCTAATCAGAATGACTCCTACCGTTCTGTCGAATCCTTCTTCAAACCTTAAAAGGAGAATTAGCCAGTATTTCACCCGGGAGTAACAATTACTCAGAGTGGGAATCGGGATCCAAACTATCATGGAGTGGTAACCTTGACGAGGTAAACAAGTCACCCCACGCCATAGAAGGTATGCAATCTCATCACAAATATCAACACTTGAAACTCCTGATTTGGCTTTTACCCCTAACTAGCTATGACCTTGATGGAGGCCAACAAACCATAGGCTGCTAGTCAAGTTCTACCCATCATTTCGTGACTAACTTGAACCCACCCACACAAGCCCTTGACGGAGGACAATAAGGTTGTGCAACTTTCCCGGTTAATCGCATCACATGCAAGTAGGAAGACATCATTTAGCTACTGTACACTACACCATGACGGAGACCAAAAAACGCAACACGAATACTAAGTACTCTACTTTCTAAAATGACAGAGGGCTACAGCTGGGTTTGAAGAAAACCATCAATTTAATGAACTTGATCTCATCGTAGGAACCGAGTGGTTTTGCATATTTATAGTTACGTAGACTATTACTTAAGTACGGATTCCCCGTGAAGGGATCAGGGCTCTTACCTCATTGAATGAAGTGCAGGATATTCCGAACTGAATCCACTGTGCAAAGCAAAGGAATACGGCTATTCAATGTGTAAACTTATAGTAACATAATTTTTTCCAAAGAGGTCACTCCCTGTGAAGGGATCTAGCCATTTTCCTCGTCGAATGAGGTGCAGGATATTCCTAACTGAATATCTCGATGCAAAACAAAAGATTCGACTATAACACCACAATATCTAATATTTGGTTCCTACAACGTGTTTTAGGCTTATTTAACGTTGCATTAATCGTAATTACGTAATCCCATCATATTATCTAGCATCTATTCCCACAATCATCATATAAAAGCATGAAAAGAAAAAAGAATGCACATATATGCCATTCACATTCACCACGGGGCTCCGGGTCTTCACCATAAGGTTACTTAACTTACGGTAAGACGGGGGTAGGGCTAGCGCGAATGCAAAATGTATATAGCATATATATATATATATCACATATATCAATATATCATCACACGCATATAATCACATTGCAGCATGCAGGAGAAATCATCACAGGCAGGCAATCATATCAGAAGCATATAATGAATATCATAGAAATGGAATAGTCATATTACCTCGGAATTCCGCATTTCTTTCGAGGCACAAACGATAAATGAAACTCCCGGACCACTTGAATAGCCCGTGCGCAGCCAAAAGCAGACCCCTATGAGTGCGCCAAGCCACCCACCAATCCAAGAAACGAGGCAACCCAGCATCATCAACATGGCCACCGAGCACTTTCTCGAATTTGGTGACTTGAGCACTCCTCCGCGAGTCTATCTTATACCCCTACAAGCGCGACAAGCAACTCGCCAATCCTAGAATTGAGTGAGCCGGTCTCAATGCCTTGAGATGGCCACCCACTGCAATCTAGGATCTGGTTGCTCATGTGCTTTTCCGCGGGGTAATCCTAAACCTGTATTAATTACAAAAGCAGCCACGACCGCAACCTGGTCACGCCCCGACAAAAATATAGTACAATAGCCAGCGATTACGGCCAGATGTGAACCGCTAAGTCTCATATAAAAGAATATACAAATAGTGGAAACAGCGGCCATAAGTTGGAGCTCGTCCCGGACATATGAATATACAAGTTTGGCTATAGCAAAGAATGAAAATGCAATACAACATCTCGATTCTGCACAGGGCTATTCATTTCGTGACAATCCAATCACATTCCAAACTAGCAACACAATATATCACAATATATATAACGTGTAACCCCGTCGAATTGATCGAATCAATTCGTCGACGTTAAACACCGTGTATCGCATACACCGACGAGTTATATCAATTAAACATCTATTTAACTCATCGCCCATGGCCAACAAATCACAAAAAACGTCGAAGAAAAAATCGTTAATTCAACACTTGAAAAAACACTATTCACTCTGACGTAAAAAAACCATTAATTCACGCGTATTGCATACACCGAAGATACTACTACATTAAACAATTTAATCGGGTTTATACCATCGTAAAAGGCTAACGAATCAAACAATTATCTAAGTCGAAGCGAATATTTTGAAAATTGAAAACATTATTCACTTCGAAACTAAAATTCGTTATCTCGCGCGTATCGCATATGCCGATGAAATAAATTCATTAAACATTTTAATCTAGTTTATATTATTGCCTTAGGCCAAAGAATAAAACAACTTTCGAAGCCAAAACATAAATTTCAAAAATTGAAAACACTATTCACCTCGACACTAAAATCAGCACTTTTTGGCTTGGAAACATGTCGAAACAGACTCCAAACGCATCGAAATTTCGTGTGGACCCCGGGGAAAAAATGAGATACCACTTTGAAATGTTTCGGGGGTGGTGGCATGACCTTTACGATGGCCAAAGACCATGCCAAACCCGAGAGCATCCTTATGGGTGCTCACGGGTTATCAAGCCCCCCGAAAGCATTTCAAAGTGCTCCCGGGTGTGGTTGACCCCTTCCGATGAGTTTCATAGCGATATAAGTCCGTAGAGATCACATCAACGATGCCCGGACGCAACAAATTGAGCTGAAAAGCATCTATTTTAGTTCATGTTTAAAAACAAGTGAACACTTCACTTTGATTCATGGTTTTGGATATCAAATTGGCCAAAAACAATTGCTAAGTTATTTTATTTGGCTTTGATACCATGTTGGTGGATGGGGGCTAGGGTCGCAATGCTCACGACCATGACAGAATTGCACACAAAAATTAGTAGCAATCATAGCCCCAATTCAAACAAGAATCAATCGAAACAACAATGCAATTGACTAAATATCAAAACTTGTGAACTAAAGGAGATGAGACTACAACCTTTGTAGCGTCTTCACATGCTTCAATGGAGAATCCGGACTCGTGCTAGACTCTGCAAGCTACCAGAAGCGTCCCCATGCTGACCGCCTCGCTTTAGATGATCCCCAGTGAATCCGTGATTCCCGTAGATTCAACTCTTCCATCTTGAGACGTAACTCCACTTCGTCACTCGCTATGCGCTAATAGAGGTGAGTGGGTTAATGGGTACTCTCTAGATTTTGGTTTGAGCCACCATGGCAACATTTTCCATTAATGAAGAGAGCTTGGAGCTCTCAAGCTCAAAAGAAGATGAAGAAGATGAATGAAGATGGCTAATCAAAAATCAATTCTTAATTTTATTTTGTCTCATAACCCTTATGAGATTTAATCTCATACCCTCTCTCTCTCTTATGTGTTGTCACACAAAGAGAGGGGGGTCCCACCACTTTAGTTATATAATATATTATATACAAATTAATATATATATATATATATATATATATATATAAAGTAATACATAACACACATAACATAGAAAGTGTGAGATTAATATATATATCATGTATACATATTAAATGAGATAAGTATATGTATCACATACACATACACATCGTGTATCAAATACACGATCGGCCATCAAAATCATTTCAGTATCACATACAGTAGAGAGTGTGTATCAAATACACAATACTAAAAGCTGCATCCAAAAATATGGTTACCAAGTCAACACATGACTTGGTATTCCGGATTTTAAATTGGCTAGTATTTCCAGACGTTCGATTAAATCAAGCATTTAATCAAACTCCCACACGTATCTCATACAAACGCCATATCACATTTTGCCCGGGTAGGCACCTTCATTGCGGGACTCTAAAGATCTGTCAATACGCTGGCAGTAGGTTATGTAGGATCATATCCCATCGAATCCGAAACACTTTCAGATCCAATCCTCCGACGGGATAACCCACAAGCATGTCAATGGCACTAGCTGTACGAAACGGCTACCCAGGTATGATCAAGATAAGAGCATGTCGACGAGCGAACTCATCCGGACCCGACAAAGTCTATAAGTGTTAGTCACAGTATAGTTTGGTCTCTTCATCTAAGAGTATCACATATCGGGTCTAGGTTTTGGAATCTTTCAGACCCCAATAACACGATAAGTCGTGCGGAAGAGGACTCATAACCAACCAGAAATACAGCTGATAACACTTATTAGTTTATCTCCACTACGGTGGCCACCTATTTGTGATTGTAGTCATGTCCTGCACAGCACAATATCAACTCCTTATACCGGGAGAGACGAATCCCCTCAACCGCTCAGTGCCTCCATGTGCTTCGGGACTATACCCAACAAAAACCTGTTTGCATGCCTCCTTTGAACCGTGGTAGGGTAGAAGTCTAAGTATAATGGGAACACACATGATACGTATGGCGATCTCAGGCCCTAGGGACTACCCTGTACTCATGTCACCAGAGAACTAGTATCTAACATTGGTATATTACCAACTAGGATTTCTTGGTGAGTTTGCCCAGTGTAACTCATCCAATGAGCATTTGTATACAATCTTCGGTGTCAAACACCAATAGGTATGAGACTAGCTATCGCCCTCCAACTAGGTCAAGAAATATACACACTAGCCTAAACTGGAGTACCGATTGTTGGGTTATGCCAGTGCCCTGGCCGTTTACAGTGGCCTGTGTGGAACATAAACCGGCATTTAAAAACTTGGCGCTAACGAAACCCGCCGGACCGAACTATAAACCCAAACTAGCAAACTACTAAAGAGATAAACTAAGTGATAGAAGTGTTATATCGAACGATTCGTGTCCTTCGGTCTTCTACCATCTTCATAAGCTCCTTAAGGCGTCGTGGATCAATTTTGGCTCTGGTCTCCCTCCATCAAAGATGATCCACCTGAGGATTTGTAGTTCGAGCTCCAACCTTAGAGCCAAGGTAACTAGGGTACCTAGTTCACTAAACTAGATAGTCTAGAGGATGTAGAGTCTAATGATGGATTAATTTATCTCCAAACACCCTAGGTTTCTCAACACATGAGACTTTTAGGATGGAGCTAGAAGAAGAAGGTTAAGGGATGAGAGTGTTGCAGTGAAGCAACTATGGAAAAATGGCTAAGTGTTGTGAACTCAAGAAAATGAATCCAGCCACCCAAAAATCTCACAACACCAAAATATCAAGCATGCTATAATAGTGAATCATGAGTCACCCCATGAGTCACCAAGTAAGCCATGCCACAATAAATGCACATAATACCTCATCCCTCCACCTCATAAACCATTTAAACAAAATGGTTAAAACATATATGAGGTGTCATCTTCTAGAAGTATCCTTGCATCAATTACAAGAATACCCCTCATCCGTATATACATACCTGTATCCGTATTCCGACAAAATACGAATACAATGAGTCGAAAATAATCCAACAATATAATACTAAAATCCGGCTTAAACCAAATCCCACCAATATTATCCGTCCGAATCATAATCCGTGTAGCTAGTACACATATATGATCGAATCCTACCGTAAAACCATATGGCCTCTACATCGTTTTGCCCGAAGCAGGGAAACCCTCTGTGTGGGACTCTAAAGACTCATCAATACGCTGGCAGTGGGTTTAACCACAACCACGTCAGCGGTACTAGCTGTACGTAACGGTTACCCAGGTATTGAGTGAAAGGAAGGCCGATGAGCAAACTCATCTGAACCCCTACCGAGCCTATCCATGACAATCTCCGTACAGTCCGGTCTGTTCGTCTAAGAGTATCGCATATCGGGTCTAGGGGGTGGATAAAGTCAGACCCCTAATAACGCGATATTTCATGTCGGTATGAAGCCAATCACCAACTGAGAAACTATTGATCCAAATCAGTAATTCTTGTCCACCTTGGCCAAGGATTTCTGGTGATGGCCACCCTGCACCGCGCGACATCAACCCCCAATACCAGGAGAGACAAATCCCTGAAGATTCACTCACTGCCTCCATGTGGCTCAGGACTGTACCCAACTAAAACCTATTTGCACAACTCCTTTGAGCCGTGGTAGGGTAGTAATCAAAGCATAGTGGGAACTCACAAAAGAAAAATGACGATCTCAGGTCGACAGACTAACCTATCTGGGAACTGCTATCTGACAATATGTATAATACCAACTAGCATGTTCCCGGCAAGTCTTTCTAGTGTACTCATAACCCAATGAGCACTTGTATACTATCTTAGGTGATAAACAGACACCAATGGCTTGTGAGATCGGCCGCCGCCCCTCGTCGGGGTCTCAATAAGTATACACTAGTCTACTCCGGAGTATAGATGCCCAGTATCGACACTCCCTTGACTAGGTACATTTAAGGATGTGCTTATAGACCACCCAGCTCCCACGTATATGATCGCCATCATAATGCTAGTAGTCAAGAAAAAATCCTATGGCCTCTATCAACATATAATAGTGATCTGTAATACCACATAATGCATGTACATGATGATAAAGGCAAACTAGATAGCATACTATCATTTTGAGTAAGACTGTTCTATCCATATAGGTCCTCCCTCTATCATCACAATCTGCCTACGATTACAATAATTGCCTTGAGGGCACTATAGCCAACAATCTCCCAATTGCACTTAAGGCTAATTATTGCGGTGTCGCATACTCACAGCTCGTATGATACCGAGCACCCAACTTCTCTACTAATCGGTCTCGCAAAGCCCGTTTGTGAAACTATTGTGTTCGAGAAATAGCCTCAGTGAGGGGACCTGCTCCAATGTTTCTATCTTTATCTCTCTATATCTCAACTTCACGGAGAAAGTCTGTCTCCTGAAATGAGCAATCCCTATCTTAGAATTTGTCTGGATATTTGATGGGACCTAGTTCACAAATGAACTCCAAATCCAACAAACTTCTTAGATTGTATCATCCACTGAATTTAATCAGTATCCTATGTCATGCCTTCCACAATATCAGCTTGGACCACCTCCAACATACTAACCCTCAAAAGAGGGAAAATTATAACTCAGACAGTCACTCTGTCACCCAGGTCATCTTGAAAGCCTTAAATGATAACCGCCTCCTGAAGGAGGCTGCAATTACCATATACCAAAAACATCCACTTATGTTCATAACTGCTTCCCAATGTTTCTCCAGGATTGGAATAATATATGCTTATTGCAGCTAGTGCAAAAGCAATATCTGGTTGGTACTTGACATCTCATGATTGACTCAATTGCCTAAGCAAGTGATATGCCAGTCAAGCAAATCCCTCTCCTCATCAGTCTAGAAGACATCTCTTTAGAGAGGGTGACTCCATCACCTGCGGGTACACCACCATGTTAGGAGTCTTCCATTCTAAAACACTTTAGAATAGTGTCAAGGTACTCAAGTTGGGACACTTACCAAATATAGATCTAAAACCATAGATCTAGTCACCAGAATCCCTGATATTTTATCCAGATCGTATATGCAGAAACTCCTCATGACAACCACAGTATAACCGATCGTAGTATAGGAATATCACTTCATATCAAGAGCATGTCATCCAAATACCAGGACATCTCTCCCTACTACCTTCTTACCAGGTCCATCTGTTGTTCTGATGAAGTCAAACTCTAAGACTTCCACATCAAAACTAGACAATCTATCTCCGCTATACTTGTTTTAGTCTATAAATAAACATAAGCTACTTACCCATTATGCTTCCGCTTCTCCCACTGACTACAACAACCCTCTGGCAGAGTCATATACACATGCACTTCTAAAACTAATTTAAAACTACGTTATACTCATCCTCTTACCAGATCTCATAGTCTAGAACAGCAGTAGTGTCAAGTTTGGGTAATAAAAAACCTCCATGTCACCGTCTTTGAGGAGATCGAAGTACCTCTCGGGTGCCTGAGGTTACCCACCAAATTTGCGGAGTGGCTAATGGATCGTCGAAACCAAATGAATCCTCAAGTTCTATTAAATTTTCAATAATCATTTGTGGTTCTGGAATCACTTCCCGTTCTAACATACTCCCACTAATGTTTTTCTGAAAAGAATCAATTTTACTGAAACTGTGGCGAGTCAAGAACAATATAACTATTGATCTTCAAGATGGTAGAAAGTTAACCCTCGTCAAAGCCCGGGATAACCCACAAACTGCCATTACTGAAACGTGTCTTGAGTCTGTCCAAACTCTGGTTTTAAGCATCAGCTGGACTACTCCATATACCTTAACATCGTTAAGATATGAATCCATTCTATATCCAGTATATAGAAACAGATGCACTAATTTAATTGGAACCAGATTCAAAAATCATGTAGCTATTTTTCGTGCATATCAACCAAATGAAAGAAGGCTAAGCAGCATTACTCATCAAGAAATGCACCTACGTATGAGTAACCTGAAAGAGAAGCAAGTTCTCAAAACTATTACATACAATGGAATGCCTAACACAAGTATCTACATATTCGATCACCTTGAAGAATCCTGATACTTGCAACATATAGTTCTCTACTTTATTCTTATACATATATCTTCTCAATATCTGGACCTTGTATTTCAACGAAATACTTATCTAAAACTAGAGAAGTCATGAGTAAACAGAATATAGTACGAGTACCAACCCCTTTGTCCTAACGGACACCGGACAATATACAATACTTTGTATAAGTCCTCTGAGTTCAATAACTTAAACCCTGTGCGTCGTAGATTGAAGACTGTACTATGGTTAAGAAGAATTACACTGTTGTTGAATGCTCCTTACCTAACCATCAACTGATATAGGTAAATGTTATAGACATAATTTCGAAAAGTTATATCTCACTTTATAAAATAAATGTACAGATATATCAGTTTGAAATTGGTTCATAACGATGGATATTCAAAACCAAATATTTCCCGTCAGGCAAAACCCAGGTGATTTCCTCAAATATCACCAATTACAAAGAATCCCGATATAATAAGGATCTAATCACCCAATTCCCAATATCTTACTCCCACTCAACATCTGTAACGCTATACAGATGTGAGAATCAAGTCAAGTAAATACATACCTTGGAGTCAGAATCTAATTGGGAAAACAGTTTTCAATTAATATCGCACAGTCAAACTGAAACATGAAAATGTTTAGAAGGGGTAGCCTGGTATTCCTAGTAATGCCTCTTCCATTATCCTGATTCATGACAGTAACCGTATACTTCCTTACCCTCACTCCAATCCCTTTATATGTGTTTACTTATTACCTTCTGTATACCATACTTAGGCTAATTGATTTTCTTCCTTCCCTACCCTTCGGCACCAGCCTAAGATTTGGAAGAAGACTATCCAATAAGCGCAATAGGTGTACTCTCCTAATACTAGGAGCCCTCGCAACCCAAGAGAAGGTAAAGAGAAAAGACAACTGAATAATCCTATTCCATTTCTCCCAAACCAGAAACCACCCTCGAACTGGAACAAGTTCCTTCGAGTTCGTATGTAACTATACGATGGCATATCCAAGCAATATGGATCTTCGTAGTGATACGAAGTGTTCTGGAGAAATCCAAAGGTGAAGTAGGAGTGGTAGGGGTATATGCAGCTTCGTCGTGAATGATAGTAGTCGCAATTTCCGTTGCCTTTACTCTAATTCCTTTATATGTCTTTACTTATTACCTTCTGTACATCACACTTAGGCTAATTGGTTTTCTTCCTTCCTCACCTTTCGGCACCAGCCTAAGATTTGGAAGAAGACTATCCAATAAGCGCAATAGGTGTACTCTCCTAACACTAGGAGCTTTCGCAACCTGAGAGAAGGTAAAGGGAAAAGGCAACCAAATAATCCTATTCAATTTCTCCCGAACCAGAATCAATCCTCGAACTGGAACATATTCCTTCGAGTTCGTATGTAACTATTCGATGGCATATCCAAGAAATATGGATTTTCGTAGTGATACGAAGTGTTCTGGAGAAATGCAAAGGGGATATAGAATTGGCAATGATATATGCGACTCCATAACAATCCAAAAGCCAAAGTGTTTTTAAAAAGGTTCTGTTAACTTAGTTCGTGAGTTTTAGTTAAGGGTCAGGTCATGGCCGCAGCCAAAGAAAGAGAGAAAAGAAACACTCAGCGTGCATTCTAACCTAGATTAGATTGGTTAATCACTTTATCTAATCATGATGTCTCCCACAGTATCCTCGAATTCTCTTTCAAACCTTAAAAGGAGAATTAGTTGGGATCATCTAAAATCACCCGAAAAGTAACACCTACTCATCAGTGGGAATCGGGATCCAACTATCATCGCATGATAACTTTATGGAAGCCACTCAAGTCACCACACTCCAGAAGGTATGCGCATGCCTGGCAAGTTTCCTGTATGTTTGAAACTCCCGATGTGGTTTTTACCCCTAGGACCCAAGTGACCTTGACACAGTCAACAAATCAAAGAGTCCTAGTCAAGTTCAATCCGTCATTATCTTGATTGCATTAAACCCACCCGTACGAGCCCTTGACACAGTCAATAAGGCCGCACGACTGTCCTAACCAATCGCATTGCATGCTACAAACAAACACCACTTAACTACCGCACACTAGGCCTTGACACAGTCAACAAACGCAGCACGATTACTAAGTACTACTCGTAGGAAATGACGGGGGACTACCACTGGTTTTTGGAGAAAAACCTTTAACGTAATGAACTTGATATCATTGAAGGAACCGAGTGGTCTTACAAATATATAGTGGCGCAAAATTTTGCTAAAGAGGTCACTCCCTATGATGGGATCTCGGCTCTTTCCTCATCGAATGAGGTGCAGGATATTCCAAACTGAATACCACGATGCAAAGCAAAAGAATCGACTATAGTGAAGTTATTACACTGATGCAAACTTTTGCCCAAGAGGTCACTCCCTGTGAAGGGATCTCGGCTCTTGCCTCGTTTGGATATTTATAACCGAATACCACTGTGCAAAGCAAAAGGAAACGTCTGTAATGTCAATTTTAAAAACTTGGTTCCAACAATATCATATAGGTTTGTTTTCCTTGCATTAATCAGAATTAATGTAGTCCCATTAATTAAACCATATCACACCAGAAAAGAACGAAAATACAATGTACATATATACCATCCACATTCGTCACTAGGCCCCATCATGCACCGTTAGGTTACTTAACTAACGGCAGAGCGGGGGCTGGAAAAGCGTGAGTGCAAAACATATACAACATCTACTAGTATATATATAAATATATATAACATTCGTCCCAGGCATGATATAAGCAACATCACAGAATAGCGATAAGCATCACAGAAACACAGATAATCTGGGAGCCCCGGGTTTCCTTTGAGCCGCAAGTGAAACCCGACGTTCCTATGGTCATGTGGATAGCATGTGCAATGTAAACCTGGACCCCTATGAGTTCGGCAAATTATCCGTCAATCTCAGAAGTGAGGAAACCCCAATCAACAAAGCGAATGGGCCACCCAGCACTTCACGGAATCCGGTAACTTGAGCACCCTTTCGTGGGTCGACCTGTACCCCCTACAAGTGCGACGAATAGCCTACCAATTCTAGAGTGAGGCCCCCTCCGTCTCAACACCATGAGATGCGGGCCCATTTCCTTCTAGAATCCGGCTATTCGATCTCTCCACCACGGGGTAATCCTAGTACAGAAAAGAAAAGTATATACAAAGGCGACATCGACCTCAATCCGGTCGTGCCCCAATAAAAGAATATACAAACTGGTAGAGACAGCAGTCCACATGTTAGACGCTCGCCCCGCAATACAAATATACAAATGAATCTGAACTGTACAACGATCACTGCACCATAGGCTATCACCACGACATCCGATCCACAAAATCAGCACATCACAGAACATCAACGTGAATATCACATTCACAAACCCGTCTAGTCGAACATATAGCAACTAGTCGGGTTGTACCACTCAAATGATATTCACGCACTACTACAAATAAGGGTTGCCCCTACGGATTTATCCGTAGGGGCAAACCACTGCCCCTACGGATATAGCCATAGGGACAAGAAAATACCCTGTAGGTACAAACACCGTAGGTGCAAGTTGAAGCCCTGAACTTGCACCTACGGACAAAAATTTGCCCCTACGGAGTTCTGTGTAGGTCCCGCTTACCCTACGGAATTGGCCGTAGGGGCAAAAAATTTATTTTATTTACGGTTATTTAAAATAGCTTACTTATACCTACGGATCAATCCGTAGGGCCAAGTAATAACCCCTACGGATACATGCGTAGGTACATATCCGTAGGGGCAAAATATTAGAAATCCTGATATTTTTCCCCTACGGATAACTCCGTAGGGGCATTTGTTTGCCCCTACGGATATATCCGTAGGGCCAAGCCCAAACCCCTGATACTGAGATCACAGGGGAAAATATCAGTTATTCTGATATTTTGCCCCTACGGTTTAATCCATAGGGGCATGCCCCTACGGATTAATCCGTAGGTACATATTATCAGTTTTTTTTAAAAAAGGGCTGCCTATTTTTTTCTCGCCCTGTGCACAATAATATATACATAAATCAAATATAAAATTAATCATCACACAACATATATCGCAGTATTCATAATCACATCTCACGCATATAATATACAAAAGAAACCAAAAAACAGAATATGATATAAATATAAACACCGTAGGACCACCAATATCAATATCGTCCAAAATATAGTACAATATGTATCATATAAATAAATACATGTTTCGAAAAATAAGAATCAAAAAGCTACCCTAGCTCGGTCTAGCTCCACCTCTGATAAACGCTAGAATCTGGCGCGCCTGCTCCTCGGTCAATAAATCATGCAATTCGGCGCGTGCGGGAGTTTGAGCGGGCTGTGGAGCCGGCGATGTGGTCTGCGCAGCCGCCGTCGAGGTAGTGGCTTGCAGAGCCGCGGCTGCGGGAGTCTGAGCCGGCGGTGGAGCTATAGGAGCTGTCTGCGGAACCACAGCCGATGTAGTGGCTTGCGGAGTCGCAGCCGAAAGAGATGCATGTGGAGGCTCGGCCGATGTACCCTGTCGCGTCTGGACCTAACGTGTGTAATAAGCGTGTAAGAACTGTGTATTATTCGAATTCGTATCATTATCAAGTTATTTCGAAACCCCATTTGGATATCTAGTTTGGAAAACCATAGTTTATTTTAATTAGATATGTATGTATGATTAATCTCAGGCTACGTACTAATATTGGATATGTTGATATCTATAATATGACATGATATTTTACTATTAAGTAGTATACATACCAGCATCTCCTTCAACTCCTGAACGGTGGCCTTCAAGCTCTCCAGTTCCTGCTGGACACGTCGCTCACTGGAGACGGAGGAAGTAACCGTCGGGGTGGAGTCCAACCTCATATGGGCCCTGCTAGGGCCCAGTCCCCGGCCTCTCTCCCAACCTCCATGGTGCCCTCCGTGTGCGGCGTCCAGGACTAGGGTCAGCAGCCTCGGATCACTCTGTCCGGTAAAATCGATCCCCGATGCCTCGGCCTGCTCAACCACCCGCTCCTACACCCACATTAAGCAGTAAAGTATAAGTATAAAATTTAAATTTGAACCTTCCAAAACTAAAATTTCAAATATGGGTTGAATAAATATTAACACTTACGCAATACTCCTGGGTAGCGACGTCGGGATATCGAAACTCGCCCGTGGCGGGATCTGTCGAGGTGTCGTGGACGGTAAGATATGCGGACAGCACGCTCGGTGTACCACCTTGCGCCAGGGTCTGAGTTGTCTGCAATATTAGAAAATAACTCTTAATATTAGATATATTAGAAAATAACTCTTAATATTGCATTATATCACAAAGGCCGGTCTATTTTAATTTACCGATAACTCCATGACTCGAGTAATATTTCTCGAGCCACCTGTGTAAGTGGGGCGACCCCTCTTCGCCGACTTCCTATTCTCTATATTTTGAGCGGCCTATTTCTGCACAACGCATGCACATTTAGTTTTCTAATTAAGGAACACAAAAAAATAAATTATATCCTAAACAATGAATTACATTTAAAATACATACCTTTTTGCGTTGAGAGTCGAAATATTCACACAATAGAGGCCATGTCTCTACGTCGACTCTCGCAAAGGCCGGAGTAGATAGGAGGGCCGCTCTCTCTGCCTCGGGGGTCGCCATCCACAGGGAGTAGCAGTCGTCCTTCAGCTCATTCCTGTTGTATAGGACCTTGGTTTGCATGTTCTTCATCAGGCCATTGTACAGAGCATGAAGGTCGAGCACCCTCCCAGGGTGATCAGGGTCGGGTACAGGCTGAAAATCGTAATCCGACTAAAAATACAAAAAAAACATTGTTATTACATTGTAAGCGTTAATAATAAATATATTGGATAAATCAAATGAAAACATATATTAATACCCGAGCCTGATCAAAGAAGAGGGTGAATGAGCGCCGGTGCTGCTCGCCCCACTCAACGTGAAGTGGATAGTTCTTCACGAGCCGGCTCTCATCCCCCATATACCGGCCGAATCTCTCAGTATGAAGACCGGTATAGCGATAGTCAAGGGTAAAAAATAGGGGGAATGCTGCCTCCCCCCTAACTCTGTCAGGCCTCAGCCTATGGGACTGATTCGGGCCTCGAGTCCCCCTCTGGGGATGGGGAGGCCCTGCGTCTGCAAGAAATATCAAGACAATCAATATTAAGACAAAGTTGTATTAAGAAATCAAGGTTAAACGAAAATTGAAGTGTGATATATACCTCCGGTGACTAAAGCACGAGCCTGGGCCCGAGCAGCAGCACGAGCGGGACGATAGTTCCTCCGGTGAGGAACAACCGGTGTCCTGGATGCAGACGCATCCCCTCCAACTAGAAAATAAACATTGACGCTAAATTTCCATGAAGTTCATATTTATTCTATAGAGCATATGTAAAATGAATAAATATTTTATATTTATTCATACTAACCTACAGACGATGCGGAGGGTACAGAAGTGGCAGGAGTAGGGCGTGCGTCAGATGTGGACGCACCACCTATAATTAGACAATTAAAAATAGATTATATAAGTAATTGCAAAAAGAATGTGTAGATCAATAATATAACATTTTAAATCAATATGCATGCACTATAGGATATATAAACATACCCGCAGGTGCGGTGGTGTCACCACCTACAGCTAGACAACAATAAAAATTACTATCTAAGTAAGAGCAAAAGGAATATGTGTATATTTATGATATAGCATTCTAAATCAATATACATGCACTATATGATATATAAACATACCTGGAGGAGCGGGAGTGGCCTTTGTTCCTGATGTGGACGCATCACCAACAACTAGACAATCAAATATTGACAATATAAGTAATTTTGACATAAACAGGCATGAATATCTATAATATTACATTCAAAATGGATATGCGTGCAATATACCTGGAGATGTGGCAAAATCCACACGGAAGGAGGCATCCGAAGGGGTCTCCGATCTGGGTGCAAGACCAGCCCTCTGAAGCTCCCTACGCAGCTCTCCGGGCAGCAGAACCACTCTGCCTCTGCCTCTGCCTCTGCCGGTGCCGCAGCTGGAGCTCCTGCCGCCCCTCGCTGCTCCCATCATCGTCATCAAATCTAGATAAACGGTTCGTGGACGCATTATACAATCATTAAAAGTATTGACTATATATGTATAGATCGTAAAATGTGAAGTAATAATATAACATTACTGATAACCTTTTTCGTTTCGTGGGCGCATTATGCATATCTACTTGGATTTCATCGTCGATGTCATTTCTAACCCACGTAACTTCATGATCGAACGAAGACAACCCGTCCTTCGAAATAGACGGTCGAAGCACTCTAAGCCTTCTCTCCTCTTCATCCTCATCGCTGTCCTCGAATTCTGGGACATCGTAGACATCTCTGGGTTTCCATCGGCATACAACACTCCATCCCGGATGCTTCAAACACTGTGAGTAGTATACTTAGAACGCTTGGTTCGGAAAGATAAACGGATCTTCCTGACCATAAAATCGAAGTGTGTTCATACTGGTCAATCCATATTCATCTTTTCAAGTCCCAAGATTGCTTCTCCACTTATCCGTATCGGTTCGCGTATCGTACCAAGTACACTGGAATATATAAAAGGGTTCTGATTATCCGGGATAGTCGATGCCGAGTATACAATTTTAGTACCCATAATAAATCACACCGTCCGATCCTACCGTCGCAATCCCACTATTCTGAGTGGTTCTAGATATTTCTATATCCTTAACTTCGAATTTGTATCCAAGGACACCAAATCCTTTGTAATATGCAACTTCCATACTAGGAAATTGAGCTAAACATCTTGAATCACTCTCAAATGATGCAGACAAGTTCGGATCGTGGATCTAACAAAACAAATTTTACGAATAAGGGTTAACGATACAAGTTTAGATTAAAACTGATAGCAATAAAATGTTATTCGAATAACTTACATGATCTGTGACCCAATCACAAAAATTATCCTGATGATATTTTTCTAATCGTTCTTCGTTCCAATCAGGATGCCCCTCACGTACCTCGTTAAAATGAATTCTGTTTTCGACAAATAATGGTGACATTAATATTATATCATTTCATACACACACAAAAGAAAATATAACAATTAATCCAAAAAAACTTACTCTCTAATTTGTTCAAGACATGCATAATTTGTTCAAGACATGCACAATTTAAGCAAGATAAACCGGTATATCTTGTTGATAAACATAGTGTCTACCCTCTTATACTCGGCTTTACCGTATGGCCCGTCTTGAATTCTTTGAAGCAGGTTAAGTTTTGTCTTAATGTTCTCGTCCAGATAGCGGGAACAAAATATGGTTGCTTCATCAAGAAGATAACCTTGCATGATAGAACCCTCTGGTCGATTTTTATTGCGTATATACTTTTTAAGAGTGTAGAGGTACCTAATGAAAATATGCTGAATAAATAAATACGGGCATACAAGACAACAATATATTTATAAATTGCGTGAAACGAAAAATTACACGTACCTCTCGACGGGATACAACCATCGATATTGTACCGGTCCGGCTAATTTAGTCTCAGTTGCAAGATGAACCGTCAAGTGTATTATGATATCGAAGAATGACGGTGGGAAAATACGCTCAAACTTGCAAAGTATCAACGCAATAGAATTTTCTAGTTTATCCAGCGTCACAACCTCAGTGTTTTAGCACACAACTCTCTGAAAAAACAACATAGGTCGTTGATTACTAGACCAACCGATTCGGGGAGAGAAGTCTTGAGGGCTAATGGAAGAAGGTGCTCCACGATAACATGGTGATCATGACTTTTCAGCCTATCGATCTTGCCTTTCACAATTTTTATTTTCTTGCTGAATGATCCTGAGAAACTTGTGGGAACTTTCAAATCATGCAACACCTGCAGGAATCTTTTCTTCTCCGGTTGTGACATATGATAAGCGGCATTGGGAAGTACAAACTTGCCCGCTACCGGTCTAGGGTGCAATTCACTTCTTATTCCCCACTCCTGTAGATCCATCCGAGCATTCAGGTTGTCTTTCGATTTCCCGTCTTTATAAAGAAGCAAGTTGAGTATGTGCTCTGATGCCCCCTTCTTTATACGCATGACGTCCAGACAATGACGCACAAAATTTGTTGACAAGTACGGAAGCTCGAAGAAAATGCTTAACTTGTTCCAAAATGGTGGTTTGACCTGTTTCGTCGGTTCCATCCCGAAGGTCACATTATTGTAACCATCCCATTGAGCAGTCACATCCTCTCCGGACAATGGGGATGGAGGTCCAAGAAGCTCCTGATGACCATCAAAGTGAACCGTGTCTAACCTATAGGGGTGGTCTGGAGGCAGGAAACATCGATGGCCGCAATAACAAACCTTCCTGCTAAAATTCAAGAATTTCGATGTTGTGTGTTCATGGCAATGAGGACATGCTTTGTGACCATGTACGGACCAACCTTGTCACGCCCCGCTTCCCGGTATACGGCGAAGGGGACGCGACGAGGCCCGCTACGTATATACTCAGAAGTACATACGCTAAGCGTATCTAAGCAATATAAAATAAATACACAAGAGACAAGATATAAAAGAACAGCAACTTTTATTCATTAACATTCTTTGTACAATACATGAAAGGAAATACAACTGAAATAAAAAGATGCCTAAACAGTGGCATAACAGGAAATGAAAAGTACAGAAAGAAAAAGTGTACAATGAACTAAAGTGCAGGGTCTTCGGCAAATTGCTCCAAGTCTTCTTGAGATGGCTCGATCTCCGCCGGGTCCAAACCACCTGACGACATTCAAAGAAGAGAGAAACAGAATGTCGTCAGCAAACAGGTCGCTCGGTAAGTCCCAAAGATAAGGGAGGAATAGACAGAGAGTAAGAGAGAGAGAGTAGCTTTTACAGTTGTATTATATTATTATATTGTTGTATTTCGTGTTAACGCTGTTGTTTGTAGCTTGGTACAAAAGAATGCCAGTGTATACGAGAGGAGTCTCACTTGCCCCGGAGACTAAGGTATTAGGAACTCAAGGAACCGTTTATGCCACGGTACAACAGCAATTGGATTCATGTTAGGTGTCTTAATCTTACCGTCTCGTGCCACCTTTAACATCTTCCGTACCAATCTACCCCTTAAACCCCGCGATATCTTGTTTGTATTGTTATCTTGTAAACTGTATTGGTTGTATGATTGATTGACTGACTGACCGAAACCATGATATCAGAAAACGGTTATAACCGTAGAGTCATGTAAATGGAATACTAGGAATCATGTAAAAGGAATATATCCATGGTTCGGTTCAGCCAAATTGTATAAATTGATAATTGTATTCATGGATTCATGTGTTCATTTTGAATTGGAATCTTGTAGATTATAGGTTGACTTGAATCATATTCAAGTCAGATTAATCAGACTCAAACCCGAGTCAGACAATCAGAATTGTGAATCGAGGTCTTATAATTGTTAGGGTCCTTAGGGTAATTTATAAAACTTGAGGGGTTTTTATGTAAAAATACTTTTATATACTTTTCAAAATACACCTCAAGTATTTATTTTTCGTCTTTAGAGTTGTGGATTTTATGTTATGACATTTCTAATGAAAATATCCTAGTTTCATAAATAATGGTATTTATCTGTAATATTGATTATTTGAAGTTCATGGTGTTTTAGTGTAACCTTTATTCTTGTGATTTTTAGAAAAAGGTGGAAAATTTATATTATAATAAAATAGATATTTAAATGATGAATTTACATATATTTATACAAAAATAATTTTAATAAATATTTTATATTACAAAAATCTCATTTTCTTAAGATGACGTATTTTAAACCTTTCGAGACCGAATGCTCCTTGCGGAGGTCTGAATCTCGCACTACTAGCCCGAGGGTGCGCGATAAACCGCACGATCCCGAACGGATTCCCCAAAGATGGGTTGTAGCGGCGCTTTGCAAAGATTGTAAAATACTAATCTTTTAGAAAACGGTTGTATAAATTAAAAGGTATTTATTTGAAAAGTGTAATTTTCCGTATTTTAGGTTCTAGGGTTTCCTAAGCCAACTAGCCTATTTCTAAATGGTCTAAACGACAAGTCGTTAGAAACCTCAAATCGCCTCTTCACCGCCAATTGTGGCCAGGTAAGTACAAGTGAGGAAGGAGGGATCCGCTCACGAATCGTGAGGCGGGCCTTTTAAAGTTACCTAAGCTCACTTGCCTAGCCTAGACACCACAAAGTCAGGTTTAGATAAACGATCGATGTCCACAACTTATCGTATTTTTCCTACTAAGAAGTATTTACTTAAAAGTGTAACAAATCTAAAACCTTTAATAATGGTTTTATTAAGATTATGGTATTTTAATAAAAGTTTCGTTTTATCGTATTCTAAGTTTGATGATATCATTTTAGGGTTGTATTTGTATGTGTGTGGAGGTAAGTCATTACCTCGTGCTCTACTTTAAATGTATATTAAGGTTAAGGGGTTAAATGTGAAATTGAAACTTCATGGTATTAAAGTGAAAAATACGGTAAATTGAAAAGGTTATCATTTCATGTGTGAAAACTTATTCAAATTTATTTTTACAAGTTTAATGGTCAAGATGAAGATGTTTAGGAATGATTGAATTGATTAGAAGAAGAAAAATAAACATTATGGTATTAATGTGAAAAAGAATACGATATTGCAAAAGCTATCATTTCATGTGAGAAACTTTGTCCAAATTAATTGTTATTGATTAATAGTCATCATGAATAAGTTTAGGTATTATGGAATTGGTGACAAGTGAGATTTTATAGAAAAACCGAATCGGAAATCGGTTTGTTCCGATTTCCGTCGGGTTTCGTAAGTTCGTATTTTTGAGAAGTAGAAAGAAGGGAAGAATGGGACTTACGGGTTTCGATCTATACTAAAGAGTATAGGGGAACTAGATGAGTTGTCGAGGCGTTGCTTCGTCGCCGGTTGTTTCTAAAAAACATCGCCTGAATTCCGTCAAAATCTCGTCGGAGCTTCGCCGCGAACATGTTTTCAAAGCACACACTTCTTGGAAAACTTTTGAGAGAGTGGCTCAAGATTTTGGGTGTGAGAGGGTAGTGTGTAGGGTTGGTATTTATAGGGTTAGGCTAGGGTTAGGGTAGATTAAAAGTTAAAAATAAAAATGTGATAAAATGTAAAAAAAATATATTAAAAGTGGAATAATTGGGGATTTTAAAGAGCTCTGGAAGTGGTCTGAAGCTGAAATTTTGCAATTGCATAGGGAATATGAAAAGACACAACTTTCATGCTGTGACCATCGCCGGAATCGGCCGAATCGGGGGTGACTCGGCCGTGACTCGGTCGGAGCACTGAGTCGGCCGAGTCAAGGCCGAGTTGACCGATTCCCGGCCGAGTCCGGTGGCCTGGATCCCTCCCGACGGTTCATCTAACTCCTGCAAGTGTTACATGTTTGGGTGTAATGGGGTTTTTGTGAGATATGCACGTGTAAACTCTTGGTATTCTAAAGGTTTTAAAAAAATCAATATTAAAAATAATGTGGGGTATGGGATTTGAACTCTGGTGGCTTGGTTCAGCAGTGCAAGGTATTACCAATGAGCTACAAGCTTCTTCTTGTAATTATGGAGTTATTTAATTACTTAAAATGATAGCAGCAAGAGTAAATACTCCAAGTATACATTAAATTTAAAGTAATTTCTTGTACACTAAAAATGGATTTATTACATTCTTGTAGCTTGTAATTAAAAACAAAATAATTACCTATATCTTGTGCTCGGGCTAAAATACCCCTTTGTGGATTTAAAAAAAAATTTGAAAAATTTTGTATAGGAAATTTAGGATTGTTACAAACCTGATAGCATTCCATACGCAGGAAAGTCATTAATTATCCACATTAAAGCCGCACGCAGTATGAAGGTTGTATTTATGTTTGCATTGTATGTCTCTACACCATCAATGAACAAAGATTTCAACTCCTCGATCAGAGGTCGGAGATAGACATCGATATTGTTTCTCGGTGAGTTTGGTCCATCGATAAGAAGATGCATCATAAAGTATGATTGGTCCATAGCCAACCAAGGCGACAGATTATAAATTATCATTACAACGGGCCTTGTGCTGTGACTTCCAGCCATATAGTTGAATGGGCAGAAGCCATCGCTAGCCAGTCCGAGCCGGATATTACGAGGATCGCTACTGAATATTGTGTGCCTCCTATCGAAATTCTTCTATGCCGGTGAATCTCTTGGATGGCTCATTTTTCCATCTTCACTTGGAGGAGCACGGTGATACCAAATCATTGCCTCGGCTGTTTTCTTGCACTTGAATACCCTCTGTGTTATGGGAAAGTATCGTGCTATCTTGACAGGTATATCAGGCTTCTTATCAGAATCTTTCAGCTTATACCTGGCCTCTCCGCATGTTGGACACTTTTTCAAATCTGAATTCTCTTTCCGGTAAAGCACGCAATTTTTAGGATATGCTTGAATCTTCTTGCACTTTAGACCCAAATCAGATATCATCTTCTGGGCTCCGTACCAGCTGTCGGGCACGTTATTTCCCGGGGGCATAGAATCTTTCAAGAACGAAAGAAGCATTGTGAATGACTTGTTGCTCCATCCATTTAGGCACTTAATCTGGAAAAGTTGGACGAACCATGAGAGGGTGGAATACTGCGCATTCTCATAAATTGGTTTTCTAGCATCATTCATGAAATTTTCATATTTATCCGCACGCGGTCCTTGACCGGAAGGAATGTCATCTTCGGTACAAATAGATTCACCTAGGGCAGCCTCTACCACATCCTCCATTTCTTCTGATGGAAATAAATTACCGTCTTCTCCTTCTGCCGCATTACCGAATTCTCCTTCTTCTCCTGCCGCATTATCGTGTTCTCCTTCTTCTTCTGCCCCATTACTGCATTCTTCTCCTTCCCCGTGATATTTCCAAGTTGTATAAAGTCTAGTAAACCCATAATTTACAATATGAAGCTCTGCCAATTCTACCTTCTGCCAGTACTTATTGCCACATCTATCGCACGGACAGATAATCTTCTCTATTATGATCTTATTATGTGCGCGTGCAAATTCAATGAAAGCAGCAACTCCTGCGACAAACATAGGTTGCATACATTGTTGCCAATCCACATACATCCAGTCCTTAACTCTGACATACTCATGGGCCATGTTAGACTGTATAACATATAAATTGTAGGTTAGGGTGACTATATTGAGGAATATAAGAACGGGATAGTTACTGACAAAGGAGAAAATCCGTGTATATGCTTTGTGTGTGCATTTGTTGTTGAAAAGAATAAATTATCGAACGTATGTTAACCGATAGACGGGGACTAAGTGGCGCTTTTAGTTTCATATATGAGTATCGATGAGAATATGAAGGTTTCATATTATCATCGAGTATCATATATTGGTTTTAACTTGAACATCTTGAATCACTCTCTAATTATGCGTTTGTTGTGTATTCTTGTTGTATGTGTGTGTTCCGGCTGTCGGGGGTAAGGCTTCTATCCCATTAAGAATGTATAGAGCGAACACCCATCACTTGTGCTTTCAACCGTTTCGAGTAAATTTTGGCAGCACCTCCCCGCTGTTCTCCGAGTACACTGTAATAGAATAGATAATCATTTCAAAGCTGTGAAACAACGTTGAAATGAACATCTAATCTATCTTTGTACACGGAGAACCAGCGGAAAGGTACCAAAGAAATATCTCGAAACGGATGAAAACACAAGTGAATGAAGGTGTTTGCTTTATACATTCCTAACTTGTCCACACGGGACAAATCTATCGGTTACCATACGATTGAATCTTCTCGTCGCATAGACTATACGACGGTTGTTAGTATCGAGCTATACCGTCCGATATTTAACAACCTTCATATAGTTCTATGTCATGACGAACATCGCACGTATGTTAACCGATAGACGGGGACTAAGTGGCGCTTTTAGTTTCATATATGAGTATCGATGAGAATATGAAGGTTTCATATTATCATCGAGTATCATATATTGGTTTTAACTTGAACTTCTCGAATCACTCTCTAATTATGCGTTTGTTGTGTATTCTTGTTGTATGTGTGTGTTCCGGCTGTCGGGGGTAAGGCTTCTATCCCATTAAGAATGTATAGCGAACACCCATCATTTGTGCTTTCAACCGTTTCGAGTAAATTTCGGCAGCACCTCCCCGCTGTTCTCCGAGTACACTGTAATAGAATAGATAATCATTTCAAAGCTGTGAAACAATGTTGAAATGAACATCTAATCTATCTTTGTACACGGAGAACCAGCGGAAAGGTACCGACGAAATATCTCGAAACGGATGAAAACACAAGTGAATGAAGGTGTTTGCTTTATACATTCCCAACTTGTCCACATGGGACAAATCTATCGGTTACCATACGATTGAATCTTCTCGTCACATAGACTATACGACGGTTGTTAGTATCGAGCTATACCGTCCGATATTTAACAACCTTCGTATAGTCCTATGTCACGACGAACATCACACGTATGTTAACCGATAGACGGGGACTAAGTGGCGCTTTTAGTTTCATATATGAGTATCGATGAGAATATGAAGGTTTCATATTATCATCGAGTATCATATATTGGTTTTAACTTGAACATCTTGAATCACTCTCTAATTATGCGTTTGTTGTGTATTCTTGTTGTATGTGTGTGTTCCGGCTGTCGGGGGTAAGGCTTCTATCCCATTAAGAATGTATAGAGCGAACACCAATCACTTGTGCTTTCAACCGTTTCGAGTAAATTTTGGCAGCACCTCCCCGCTGTTCTCCGAGTACACTGTAATAGAATAGATAATCATTTCAAAGCTGTGAAACAACATTGAAATGAATATCTAATCTATCTTTGTACACGGAGAACCAGCGGAAAGGCACCAACGAAATATCTCGAAACGGATGAAAACATAAGTGAATGAAGGTGTTTGCTTTATACATTCCTAACTTGTCCACACGGGACAAATCTATCGGTTACCATACGATTGAATCTTCTCTTCGCATAGACTATACGACGGTTGTTAGTATCGAGCTATACCGTCCGATATTTAACAACCTTCATATAGTTCTATGTCATGACGAACATAGCATGTATGTTAACCGATAGACGGGGACTAAGTGGCGCTTTTAGTTTCATATATGAGTATCGATGAGAATATGAAGGTTTTATATTATCATCGAGTATCATATATTGGTTTTAACTTGAACATTTAACATGATTAGTTTTTACGTTTACGTTTCGTTATTAAGGGTTCAAAATTTCAAGTTTAGGGTAAATTTTTCTTGCGTTTACGGTAAAGTTGTACGTTTACGTTATAATCGAGTATCCTACTGCAATGAACTATTGTATCCTACTAAATAAACTACTGCACCATAAACCAAAATAACCCAAATTAATCTAATTAACCACAATTAACCATAATTGTTACCCTAACACAAATTATCTCTAATTAACCCAAACTTAACCCAATTTACCCAAATTAACCTAATCAACCCTAATCAACCCAAACTTATCCAAATTAAACGTAATCAACACCATAACCCTTTCAAATTATCACTAATTAACCCAAATTAACCCTACCCTTTAATTAACCCAAATTAACCCTAGCCTCTAAGACTAAACCCAAATTAAACCTAGCCTTTAATTAGAGTTGTTTTCAAGAAAAAACAACCTTAATCCCAACCCCAACCCCAATTCCAAACCCTAACCCTAACCCCAATTCCTAACCCTAACCCTAACCCCAACCCCAACCCCAACCCTAAACCCAACCCCAACCGACCCCTAACCCTAAACTTAACCCTAACCTAAACTGACCCGATGCCTAACCCTAACCCTCACCCGTACCCGAACCCTGCCCTGAACCTAACATCATCAAAAGAGGGAAATAAAAGCATTAAATTAGAAGTAAAAATTGGAGATTTACTAACCTTTTTCGCGGTGGAAGAGACGACGGAGGAGGCAACGAGGAAGTCGACGAGGCTCGGGATCGAGGCGCTGGAGGAAGTCGACGAGGATGTTATGAGGACACGACGGAGGAGGCGATGGAGGAGGCGACGAGGAAGTCGACGAGGCGCGGGAGGAAATCGATCGCGAGGCGCGGGAAGATGATAAAGATTTTTGGGAACGGAGTGATTTTCAGTGCCATTTTTTTATTATTAATTAACCCTTATACATGCCCCTACGGACTAACCCGTAGGTCCTTTGTTTGCGGCTCCGTAGGGCCAAACATCAAATTACGATTAAATATTTTTAAATTAAAACGTAGAGAACTGTAGGGCTAAGTATATGGACCTACGGTTCAATCCGTAGGGGCAATAAATAGTTGCCCCTACGGATTCCTTTATCCGTAGGGGCAACCCCATATTGTAGTAGTGACGGTTACAGATATATCACATGCACTGATAAACACACACACTTAAAATTTCGATCAACTAAACTTTATCAAATTGGCCCCAAATACAAACCAGCATTCAAACAAATCTAGGAAAAAACCAAATGTCCTAAAAATCATATTTCCATAAACTAAAGCCCCAGAAAAAATTTGGGGCACTGTAGCCCAAAAGGCGCGGCGGTTCAACGGTAAAATGTGTCATTTTGCTTCTGTTTCGTGGGCGAATTTTGGAGTTAGGTGCCCAAATTTTTTTATTAACTCTAGTTTTGCCTGCACATAATTTTAATACAACCAGAATTTTTTTCGAACAACTTTTAAATTCGAACAGCAAGCAAGACCAAATGGAAATACGATTCGGAAAAATTGGTCGATCGATATTTTAACTTCGTGTAAACTAGCTAGTAAAGGTTTATGGGGTGGCTATGATACCATGTTGGGTTACACCAGCGCCCTCGCCATCTAAAGCGGCCGGTGCAGAACATAAAATCGCGTTTAAAAACTTGGCGCTAACGAAACCCGCCAGACCAAACCATAAACCCTAAACTAGCAAACTACTAAAGAGCTAAACTAAGTGATAGAAGTGTTATACCAAATAATACGTGTCCTTCGGTCTTCTACCATATTCATAAGCTCCTTGAGGCGTCGTGGATCGAGTTTGGCCTCCGGTATCCCTCCATCGAAGATGATCCACTTGAGGATTTGTAGTTCGAGCTCTAACCTTAAAGCCGAGGTAACTAGGGTACCTAGTTCGCTAAACTAGATAACCTAGAGGATGCAGAGTTTAATGATGGATTAATTTGTCTCCAAACACCCTAGGTTTCTCAACAAATGAGACTTTTAGGGTGGAGGTAGAAGAAGAAGCATGAGGGATGAGAGTGTTGTAGTGAAGCAACTATGGAAAAATGGCTAAGTGTTGTGAACTCTAGAAAATGAATAAAGCCACACAAAAATCTCACAACAAAAAAATATCAAGCATGCCACAATAGTGAATCATGAGTCACCCCATGAGTCACCAAGTGAGCCATGCCATAATAAATGCACATAACACCTCATCCCTCCACCTCATAAACCATTTAAACAAAATGGTTAAAACATATAAGAGGTGTCATCTTCTAGAAGTATCCTTGCATCAATTATAAGAATACCCCTCATCCGTATATATATACCCGTATCCGTATTCCGACAAAATACGAATACAATGAGACGAAAATAATCAAACAATATAATACTAGAATCCGGTTTAAACCAAAGCTCACTAGTATTATCCATCTAAATCATAATCCGTATAGCTAGTACACGTATATGATCGAACCTTGCCATAAAACCATACGGCCTCTACATCATTTTTCCCGAAGCAGGGAAACCCTCTGTGCGAGACTCTAAAGACACGTCAATACGCTGGCAGAGGGTTTAACCACAAGTACGTCAGCGGCACTAGCTGTACGTAACGGCTACCCATGTATTGAGCGAAAGGAAGGCCGACGAGCAAACTCATCCGAACCCCTACCGAGCCTGTCTGTGACAATCTCTGTACAGTCCGTTCTGTTCATCTAAGAGTATCGCATATCGGGTCTAGGGGGTGAATAAAGTCAGACCCCTAATAACGCGATATTTTGTGTCGGTATGAAGCCCATCACCAACTGAGAAACTACTGATCCAAATCAGTAATTCTCTTCTACCTTGGACAAGGATTTCTGGTGATGGCCACCCGTGCACCGCGTGACATCAACCCCCAATACCGGGAGAGACAAATCCCTGACGATCCACTCACTGCCTCCATGTGGCTCGGGACTGTACCCAACTAAAACCTGTTTGCACGACTTCTTTGAGCCATGGTAGGGTAGTAATCAAAGCATAGTGGGAACTCACACAAGAAAAATAACGATCTCAGGTTGACAAACTAAGCTGTACACATGTTACCTGGGAACTGCTATCTGACAATAGGTATAATACCAACTGGTATGTTCCCGGCGAGTCCGTCCAGTGTACTCATAACCCAATGAGCACCTGTATACTATCTTAGGTGACAAACAGACACCAATGGCTTATGAGACCGGTCACCACCCCTCGTCGGGGTCTCGATAAGTATACACTAGTCTACTCCGTAGTATCGATACCCAGCCTCGACACTCCCTCGACAAGGAAATTTAAGGATGTGCTTATAGACCATCCAGCTCCCACATATATGATCGCCATCATAATGCTGGTAGTCAAGCAAAAATCCTATGGGCTCTATCAACATATAATAGTGATCTGTAATACCACATAATACATGTACATAATGATAAAGGCAAACCAGATAGCATACTATCATTTTGAGTAAGACTGTTCTATCCGTATAGGTCCTCCCTCAATCATCATAATAGGTACTTGCGATTAAAATAATTTCCTTGAGGGCACTATAGCCAACACCGATACCCAGTCTCAATATTTCTACGATTAGGGGCATTTAAGGATGTGCTTATTGAATACCCAGGCCCCACTAGTATGATCTGTATCATCGTCCTGATAGTTAAGCAAAATCTTAAGGGCTTTATCTTATGTAATACGTGATAATGAATAAAATGCATCACATGAAAGACAAAGACAAACCAGATAGCATACTATCATCTTGAGTAAGACTGTTCTCCGTATAGGTACTCCTTCAATTACACAATTGCCATCTTGCAATTACAATAATTGCCTTAAGGGCACTATATCCAACACTTCGACAATTCGTTAATTTCTTGACTGGCGTTTCTTTCGACTGGTATGCAAGTATACCAGATGGATCAGTTATTACGTTTGCCCAAATGAAATCTCTGTTTCGACAAAGGTTAATGAGTGTTAGCAATAAAATCACCATTGCCGACCATGAGAAGACCAGGCCGAGAAAAACGAAAGCAACAGACTTTATAGACCGATGGCGCAACCACTGTCAAATGCGAACCGCCGATAGAGTAGGGCCAATGTTTCAACCTCCTCTTCAGCAATCTCAACAATTGGATTTCTCCGTTTCCATTCACTGCGGGTCCCAAAACATTCCAAGAGCTGACCAAAAAAGTCCTAATGTTGGAACGTTCAAGGCAAGAGTCCATTTTGGACCCCCAAATTAACACTAGATCCTGGAGGAACCGAAAGGACGATAATCGCAAAGGAAGAAATTCCGACAATACTGAATCTTTTAATACTTCGGTTGACCGAAATAAGCGAAGGACGGACGGGCCTAATGCCAACCAATCTTGGAAGCCATGTTCAGAAGGGAAGGCGAGTCTTCCTTGAAAGAGAAGCTGGATAAGGTTTATTCTTTCAGAAGGGACAAAATCCATAAGATATTCAAGGCCGCCCTAAGAAACGGTCTACAATTGTTAGAATCAAAAAAACTGCAAGAAACGAATATGACTAACGACCCTAAATACTGCCCCTATCACAGAGTGGTAAGTCATGCCATTGAGGACTGCTTTGTCTTTAAAGATTGGGTTGAGAAATAATACAAGGCTGGAGAAATAGAACTCTCCAAAGCTGTGTTAGTGAATAATCAAGATGCGACTGCCAATTTCATACAAATAGGGACTGAAGCCCTTTGGGAACCTACTATTCTCAGTCGTCTTCGCTTCTATGAAAGGAGTGGACCAAGGCAACAAGCTAAAAGCCCAATAAGCAACATTACCAATGAGAAGGCAGTGATGGGTATGTTAGTTATATGTATGCCCTAGAGGCCATTACTGTATATACGATGTATATTGTAGTGGATGCTTGGACATATATATGGAGGACTTTCTTGCTCGACACGATAGTATGCTATCTGGTTGCTCTTTATCTTAACATGTACACTGATTGTCTCTATGTTACATGTTAATAAAGCCCTTAGGATGAGTACTTGACTACCAGGATTATGATGCAGATCATACTAGTGGAGACAGAGTAGTCGATAAGTACATCCTTCAAATGTTCCTAGTCGTGGGTGTATCGAGACAGGACATCGATATACCAGTGCAGACTAGCGTATAGCTTCTCGAACCATACAGATGGGCGATGGATGATCCCATATCCATTGGTGTTTGACATTAGAGACAGTATACGGGTGCTCAGTGGAGACTGGGTATACTGAACGGACTCCCCGAGAACTCTCAGATGGTATTATACCTAACGTCAGATGGCAGTTCTCTGGTGACACCGGTACAGGTTAGCCTGTAGACCCGAGATCGTCATAGAGTCTTGTGTGATTCCCACTGTGCTTTGATTTCCACCTTACCACGTTCAAGAGAACGTGCAAAACGATGGCTTTTGGGTACAGTCCCGAGTCACATGGAGGCAAGGAGCGATAGGAGGGGTTTCGTCTCTCCCGGTATTGGGAGTTGATGTTGCGCTGTGCTTGATTGGCTATAATAGGAAGTCCTTGGACATGGCTGTTTCAGAGATATACTGGTAAGTGTTATCAGTAGTTTCTCGACCCGTTATGAGCCTTATATCGACACGACTTATCGAGTTACTGGGGTCTGACGTTTACCACCCCTAGACGAGATATGCGACATATCAGACGAAGAGACCGGACTGTACGGTAGTGTTACTGATTGGATTCACAGGAGTGTGAGCAGGCTTGCTTGTTGATCTTCTGATCGCTCAATACCCGGGTGGCCGTTACGTTTAGCAGACCGCTTGTGGCTTGTGGGTGTTTGATATGATCATCACCTACTGCCGGCGTATTGACGAGTCTTTAGAATCCTACACAGGGGGTTTCCTGACTCAAGCGAAACGGAGTAGGAGCACATATGTGATATGTGCAGGACCGAGATTGATACAATATAAGATACCGAATTCTATTCTCGCGATATGAGATATCGGTCGGTTATATATGATATAGCTGGGTTATCGGATCAAGTGTTGATTCGATAAGTTGATTCATATGATATTAGTCGGTTATAGGTGATATAACCGGATTATTAAATTAAGAGTTGATTTGATAATCTAATATATAATTATATATTTGATATATTACGTTATATTAACTAATATTAGCTCACTTATGATTTCTTTTCTCACTTTGGATACATTGATATATATGTGATATATGTTAAATGTACCATGCTAGGTTACAAATGCAACTATGGTTTATGAGACTTGAACCATGCTAGGGTTATGATTAGGGTTTACAATTTATCATTAAGTAATTTAAATATTGTGGATATTTGTCATGGATGATTTTTTTTGAAAGCTTGTAGAAGCTTTAAGGCATCTTTGACTTTGTCCATTCTCTTTGTCTAGCTTAAGATATTTCTTGACCTAACCTTTAACCCTAGCTCATGGTTAACTCTCTATAAGGGTTTGTAAGTCCATGCTACCTCTCCCGGTACTTTCGGGAATGCGGAATTTGGTAAAAAACGATTTTCTTAAAGATGGTAACATGGACCTATAACCCGGATCTTGGTTAAACATCTATCTAACATCCTAACTAAGAGATTCTAGCTACTCGGTTAGGGGGTTATACCTAGCTTGTCTTCAACTCCTTCTCTTCAAGCTCCGATGGTGGTCCGATGGCTCCTTCTCGTCGTCTCCGTACGCCGAAGATAGATCCACTTGAAAGCTCCAACCTTTAGCTCCTTCTTCGTTCTTTGAAGAAACTAGTTCACTTGGTTTGCTAAACCTAGTGAACTAGAATGAGTAGAGAGGAAATAGAATGGGATTTTATCTATGGTTCTTGATTCTCAACTCATGAGACAAGAGAACCATAGAATCAAGAGAGGGAGGAAGAGGTTGAGGGTGAGAGCAAAAGGAAAGCTCAAGAACAAGAGAGAGAATGAGCATGAAAGAATGAGGCTCTCTTTTGTCTTTCACCCTCTCATAATCCAAAGTGATCATAACTCATCATATCAAAAAAAGTCTTATGTGATGGTTGAAGCAACCACAACCATATCATTTCATGCACTCATTTTACACAAATGAGCAAGCAAGAAAAAAAGTCTTTGCCATGAAATGATGGCTATGGTTATCATGATGGTCAACTAGTCAAGCCTAGTCAACCGGTCAACAAAGTCAACAAGTCAACAAAAGTCAACAAGTCAACAAAGTCAACAAAAGTCAACAACCATGTCACCATAATACTTAATTAGTATAATAGTTAATCACATATCATATTCTCATTAGGGTTGAGCAAAAAGTCAAATAGTCAACGGTCAACTGTCAACAACCCTAATGAGAATCCGCTGCCTCTGCCTCCCTGTCAACTGTGCATACACACCCGCATCCGCGTTCCGAGGAACACGAATGCACACTGGATAAATCCAATCCCAAAAGGTACACTAGGATCTGGCTTAAACCAAAGCCCGCTAGTGTAAACTGTCCGGACACCATACGTGCACAAGTGCACGGATGTGACCGAACCCTGTCGCAAAACCATGCGACCTGTCGCAATACCATTCGACCTCTACTCTTTTGCCTAAAGGCGAAAAGCTTTCTGTGTGGGACTCTAAAGACTCGACACTACGCTGGCAGTGGGTTTAACCACAGACCGCAAGCGGCACTAGCTGTGCGTAACGGTCCCCAGGTAATGCCGACAAGAAGACCGACGAGGCGAAACCCATCTGAACTCCTACTGAGCCTGAGTGTGACATTCTCCGTACAGTCCGGTCTGTTCGTCTGATACATCGCATGGCGGGCCTAGGGGGCGGTAAACGTCAGTCCCCCAATAGCGGTACAAGTCGTGCCGGAGCGAAGCCCAAAACACCCTGAGATAACACTGGAAACCTACCAGTATATCTCGTTTGCCCTGGCCAGGGACTACTCGTGTAATGGCTCTCCTAGACACAGCGCGATGTCAACCCCCAATACCGGGAGAGACGAATCCTGTCTAACCGTCACTGCCTCCAAGTGCTTCGGGACTGCACCCAACCACTACCTGTTTGCACGACTCCTTTGAGTCGTGGTAGGGTAGTGATCAAAGTACAGTGGGAACACACTCGAGGCGGAGTGACAGTGTCAAGTCAGCGGACTAAGCTGTACTCATGTCACCTGGGAACTGATAACTGACGATAGGTATAATACCAACTAGTCAGTTCCCGACGAGTCCTGTCCAGTGTACCCGTAACCTAACGAGCACCCGCATACTATCTCAAGTACGACGTAATGACGGCTGTGGGACAGACCGTCTTCCACACTGGGATGAGAAGAGCATGCGCTGGTCTACTCCGGAGTATCGATGCCCTGTCTCGATAGTCCTGCGACCAGGGACCAGCATAAGGATGTGCTTATAGATTACCCAGCCCCACTAGTGTGACGGCCATCACATCGCTGGTAATCAAGCAAAGATCCTAAGGGCTCTACTAATGTGTATAGGCGATATACAAAAATAAACACATGTACACATTGAAGTAGAAACAAACCAAGTAGCATACTACTATTTTGAGTAAGATTGTATATACAAGGTGAATATCCCAAGCTTCCATTAAGTAATATACAAACCAGTATGATACAGTAATGGCCTCTAGGGCATATATACTAACAGGGTTAAGCATGACATGCTTAACCCTTGGTTGCATTTCTAACCTCACAAAAATATAATCCATATGATGAGTTCATTCTTCTTCTTCTTCTTCTTCTTCTTCCTCCTCAAAGCTTTCTAGCTTCAATGGAGGTATGAGAAAAAGTGTGAGAAAATCAAATCTAAAGTGAGCCCACTTCCTACTTCATCATCCTCTACTAATGGCCATTTAGTATAGGGTGTTTGCTTCACTAATTCCATGATTAGTGAAGAGATAGCTTGGGTTAGTGTCTCCTCGACGTAGATCATCTTCGGCCTCGAAGACTTCGAAGTAAGCATGTTCGTTTCTTCATCGGAGCCTTTCTAGAGTCCGGGACTTCTTGATCACAGCGAAGGGACTGCTATACGGAGCTAATGAAGTGAAGGACCGGTCTACAAAGGTTGTATTCCTTGCTCACTAGACTTGCAAAGTGTTTGCATTTACATTTCCGTCGATTTCTAGTAAACGATTCTAGGGTTATGGTTAGCTAGAACGGCAAATTTTTGAATTGGGCATGGACGATGCCTCCCGAAACCTTGATGCCATGCTAGGTAACCCTGTAGTGGTATCAGAGCCATGCTAGAGATTTATACGGATTTTGTAAAGATTACAAAACCGAATACTCCGAAACTTGAAACGTGAAAATCAAGTTTCTGTCGATTTTAAAAGTTGTTCAAAAAAGGTTTTAAACAAGTACAGAATGATGTATAAGATATATCAAGAACACTGTGAAAATTTCATGCAATTCTAGACCAAAGTGGCCGGCCCCATACTACATGATCTCGGCCAAAACCGAGCAGAATCCCCTGAAAATTTTTCTGTGTTCCAGTGACTTGGTTTTGATGTTTCAGGTGTTGTTTGTGTTTGCTAATTTTGCATGTGATGTAATCTTACACTATAAACAATTCGGAGTGTTTCGTATTCGTATTTTTAATATAGTTTCGGATTATTCGCATGTTGTCTAGACGAAGTTAAAAAGTTCGATCGAATGTCAAAAACCCATTTTTCCAAGTTTAACGTATTCCGAAAAACATGCAAGTAATCCTATGAACCCTCTAGAAGAATGAAACCCTAACTCGAATTTTTGGATCGCGGAACCGCGGTCAAACCTTAGGGTTTGCCGTAGTTCCGTGGTGACATGAGTGAGGCTTGGGTTTGCCCTTCTACGGCTGGTGCATATGTACTGTGGCATATTCTGGGTATTATTGAACAGTGCTCAAGTGTTGAGCTGTCGGGAAATTGTGGGACTTTGATGAATCGATCGAAAAGTTTAACGTCGTCCGGGTATCATATAATGGGATACAATATTTGGAATCCACAAATAGTTATGAGATAACTAGTTTGAATTTTATAAATTTAGCAGTTCAGTCTCATTTGATCGGTTGCCATGGGATTTTGATGAGATCGAAAGTCCGTCGCAATCATGTAGCGTACGCGGATATTCGCAGGGTAAACTTAATAGATAGCCACGCCCCATAGCCCTGACCAAGTGATGTAGGAGAACCCCGTCGCCAAAAGCATCCGTTCGGGTGCTCGCGGCAGCGGTGTTCCGCCTTAGTACACTTTGTCGACGGTATCGAGGGGTGTGGACGTCTACTAAAGTTTTCGATGAGCATTCGATCAGGATGTTGGGAATCTTGTTGAATTGCCCGACTAGATATTAAAAGGTGTTTTGAATATCAAGACTAAAATGCAGGGTTTATAATTGTTAGGCATGCGATGTTTAAGGAATTCATTTGGTTAGGCATGAAATCCAAAGTATGAGATATTTCGGGTTTATGATGTCTAAGGTGGTTGCGGATTCCAACTGTTGTAGTTTTTCACTTTCTTTTCTGTGACCGTAAGTGTAATATGTGGTGTATCATCGGTTTCGTTGCTATATGCCAACGACAATTGGGATACGCATATTTACTTACGTTGATGACTTGTGATGTTATGTGTTGCTGGGATATCTTGTATTGGATCGTCGTGATTGAATAGCCGGGGGTTTTATGTGAGATGAGAGTTTTTATTTTTATTCATGTAAAATTCATTGTATGTAATATTCTTTTATTGGGGCACTTCCGGGTTAAGAATGATGTCACCATTGTATATTATTTACTTTTCCGCATTAGGATAGACCCAAGGAGGGGAGCATAAGTAACCGGGTTCTGGGGTCCAGTGGGAGACCATCTCGAGGAGTCGAGACCGGGTCTTCTAACTTTAGAATTGGTAGGGTTGCTTGCCGCTCTCGTAGGGGTCTAGGGATGTGGGTTTGGCTATTCATCACGACCGTGGAATCCGTGTTTTATACATGCTTAATTTAAAACACGGAAATCCTAATATATCCAATATTTCTTACGTTTTATTCTGCTGCGATATTCTTTGATGTGATCATTGATTATTCTGAGACGAATGCTTATATTGTATATATATATGATATATATTATATATTGTTGCTTTCGTTTCATATGTGATGCTTGGGAAGCATAATAAATGGGACTTCATTAATAAGATTAATGAAATAAAAGAAACCTAAAGATGTTGTAGAAACATGTCTCGAAAACTGGTAGCTCTAGTTTTTGCTTTGCATAGTGTTATTTATGAAATATCCTGCACCTTATTCGAAAAGGAAAGAGCCGAGATCTTTTCACCGGGAGTGACCTCTTTAGCGAAACTAGCAGATGCTACAAACTCGGTTTGTCTTTTGATTGCTTTTATAGTTTTTGCTTTGCATAGTGGTATTTTTGAAATATCGTGCACCTTATTCGATAAGGAAAGAGCCGAGATCCCTTCACCGGGAGTGACCTCTTTAGCAAAACTAGTAAAAGCCTCAAAAACACTCTTTTTTAAAATCGCTCGATTCTACGACGATATCAAGCTCATTGCGCAAAAGGTTTTCTTAAAATCCTGTTGTAGCCATCCGTCATTTCAGATAAGTACTACTTAGTATTCGTGCTATGGTAGTTTGGCATGCGTCAAGGCATAGTGTACGGTAGCTAACTAGTGCTTATCTGCTAGCATACGATGCGATTGGATTAGGGTATTCGTACGGCGTTGTTTGGCATGCGTTAAGGGTCGTACGGGTGGGTTTAATTCAATCAGGAAATGCACGGGTTGAACTTGACTAGCGGACTATGGGTTGTTTGGCATGCATCAAGGTCATAGCACGCTAGGAGTAAAACATTATCGGGAATTTCAAGTGTTGAAATTTGCAATGAGATTGCATACCTTTTATGAGATAGTTGGATCCCGATACCCACTGCGAGTAAGAGTTACTCCTGGGAGAGTTTTACACATCACAATTAGCCGATCAAGTAGGTGTCTAGAAAAGTGTCAATAGGGTTACGCCTCTGGGAAAATGAGGTTTATTTTAATTAGGTCCATGCGACAGCATGGGGAACCTCCCTCAAAGTACCGACACTGGCCTGGCCGAAAGATTGGTGAACTTGTAGGGTGTAATTAATCGCAGCTAGTCTTTCCTTTTAGGGTTTGAAGGAAGATTTGACTAAAACAGTGGGAGCCATCCTGATTAGATAAATTAATATCCAATCTAATCTTGCAAGAGCATACACTGAGTGTTTTCTTCTCTCTCTCTCCAGGTAGCGACCAAGTCACGCCTTAATCAAGATAATAATATGGATGTATTGACCGAACCCGCTTGTTATACTGCGCTAGGAAACGTTGGTCCCGCTCCAATTTATAATTGTTATAAGACCGAGCAGGAAATAGGGGATTACCAGGGTTCCCGTGCCGCCCAAACGAAGAAAGTGCATGCTGATGCATCATCTTCGGGTGTGTTCATTACAGAGAACTGTTTCTCAGTATCCTTTACGTCCTGGGTATGTGATACCGGATCAGGATACCACATATGTAATATGTTACATGAGCTACAGATAGGTAGAGAACTGAGAATGGGTGATAAGTTTTAAGAGTAGGAAATGGTGCAAGTGTTGTAGCCAAGCTTGTTGGCAGTTACCACCCTGTATTACTAAATACATTGATTATGAACGAATGTTATTAGATACCGAACCTGATATAAAATATCATATCAGTCTCTTTATTTAGTAAAGAAGGATATAATTTTGTATTGTTGGATAATGTTTTGAATATTTCCTATATCAAGAGTTGATCGGTTCAGGCATGTTATCTAAAAGCATATACGCTCTAAATCAAACCACAGTTCTTAACGTACAGAACACACATAAGAGGAAGAGTTCAGAAATGAACGAATCCTTCTTAAGGCATTGTAGACTAGGTCATATCAATACGACCCGACTAGCTGAAGTTACATAAAGATGCATATTTAAATCAGTTTGAATTTACATCTTGTGAAACTTACCAGTCATGTCACAAAAATAAGATGATAATAGCTCCGTTTATTGGAAACAGAGAAAGAGTTAGATGAACTCTTGGGATTGATACATGATGATGTATGTAGGTCCCCTGTCTACACATGCCAGGATTGGTTCTTTGTACTTCATTACATTCACTGATAATCTATCAAGATTCGGACATATATTCCTGTTGAAACACAAGTTTGAAACTTTTGAGAAATTCAAAGAATATAAGTCAGAAGTAGAGAACAAAAATGGGTATAAGTATTATGTCCTTTGATGTGATCAGGGAGGAGAATATTTGAGCACGAAATTCCTGGACTATTCTAAAGGAGAATGAAATTCTCTCTCAGCATCACTCCTCTGTATACACCACAACACGTTGGTATATCCGGGCAGAGCAATCGCACCCTATGTGATATGGTGCGCTTTATGATGAGTACCACTGAGTTGCCTATTTCTTTTTGGGGGTTATGCACTTGTGAAGCTGCATACCTATTGAATAGGGTTCCAACTAAATCAGGTGCCTACCACTCCATATGAGATATGGTATGGGAAGAGCCCGTGTCTTAAGGATGTTAATATTTGGGGTTGTCCAGCCTATGTCTAAAAGAAAAATCCGGACAAGCTCGAGGCAAGATCAGTTCTGTGGAAGTTTGTTGGATATCCCAAGCATTCGCAAGGGAATATCTTCTACCACACCGAGGAACCAAAGGTGTTTTGTTTCTCAGCATGCCACCTTTCGAAAAGGGAATTTTTTATGAAGAAATTATTGGTCATGAGGTAGAAATGGAAGGAGTTTCAGCTATACAAACTGCAGCTGATGATTTGGTAGAATCGAAGGATTCAATAGTTCACAACGAACCTCAGCCTTTTCGCCGATTTAGTAGGGTTCCTCACCCACCTGAGAGATACTTTGGTTTTTCTCTCTATGACAGTGGGAGCGAAGATTACATCATGAGATGATGACCCAACTGGTTTCGAGAAGGCCATCAAGAGTGGGGACTCTATGAGAATGGCTGGATGCTAAGCGATCTGAGATGGAATCCATATACACCAACAAAGTATGGACTTTGGTTGCTATATCTGAAGGGTTAAATACCCATCAGGAGCAAGTATATCTTGAGAAGATTACTTGGTGTACATGGAAAAGTTGAGACTTTCGAAGCTAAGACTTATTGCTAAAGGTTTTCGTCATCGACCAGATGTGGATAATGATGAAACCTTTTCCAGTCCCTATGCTTAAGTCCATCCGGATCCTACTTGCCATTGCTACATACCATGACTACGATATCTGGCAGTTAGGTGTCATGACTGCTTTTTCTAAATGGTGATATAGAAGAGAGCATCTATAAGTACACAACCAGAGGGCTTCGTAGACAGTGGGAGCAGCGGAAATGTGTGCAAGTTGCTTTATGGGATAAAACAGGTATCGCGGAGTTGGAACATCTATTTTGATGTGGTAGTCAAAGCGTTTGACTTCATCAAAATGGTAGATGAACCTTGTATATACAAAAAGGTAGTAGGGAGTATGGTGGTGATCCTCGTATTGTACGTGGATGACATACTCTTGATAGGAAAGGAGTTTCCTATGCTACACTCGGTCAATCTCCTCTTATCATAAGGATTCTCCATATAGGATCAAGGTGATACCTCCTAAATCCTGGGTTATGGATCTATGAGATAGCTCTAAGTGGATGTTAGGATTCTCACTAGGTGTAGTGAGATTGTATCAATCGATCCTGGGGAGAATCACTGGATAGCTTCCAGGGTGGTAAGGTCGACTAAATGTCAGTCAGAGGCATTGTCTTTACCCTCAGTGGAGGGACGGTATGTTGGAAGAGATCCAAGCTAGATACCGTGGCAAACTAGACGATAAAGGCTAGATACATTGCTACCAAGGATGCTACCAAAGAGGCAGTCTGGATGTATATAAGTTCATCAGATGAACTTCGTTCCTACCATTGTATGACAATGGACTTGTGGCTTAGACCTAGGAACCCCCTTCCCATCTATGATCCAGACATATTCTTAGGCAGTATCACCTGATCATGGAGATGGATGATCTCCAGGGAGATGGATGATCTCCAGGGAGATCGAGGTTAGGAGAGTAGACTACAGAGGACAACACGACGGATCCACTCACAAAGGCCTATTCCCAGGAGAGACTTTTATGGGATGGTTGAGTATGAGATACTTCAACCACTGCTGATTGTTGGGTATGAGATACTACAACAAATGACCCTAGTACAAGTGGGAGATTGTTAGTTATATGTATGCCCTAGAGGCCATTACTGTACATACAATGTATATTGTAGTGGATGCTTGGACATATATATGGAGGACTTTCTTGCTTTACATGATAGTATGCTATCTGGTTGCTCTTTATCTTAACATGTACACTAATTGTCTCTATGTTACATGTTGATAAAGCCCTTAGGATGAGTACTTGACTACCAGGATTATGATGCAGATCATACTAGTGGGGACAGAGTAGTCGATAAGTACATCCTTCAAATGTTCCTAGTCGTGGGAGTATCGAGACAGGGCATCGATTTACCAGTGTAGACTAGCGTATAGATTCTCGACCCATACAGATGGGCGATGGATGATCCCATATCCATTGGTGTTTGACATCAGAGACAGTATACGAGTGCTCAGTGGAGACTGGGTACACTGAACGGACTCGCTGAGAACTCCCAGATGGTATTATACCTAACGTCAGATGGCAGTTCTCTGGTGACACTGGTACAGGTTAGTCTGTAGACCCGAGATCGTCATAGAGTCTTGTGTGATTCCCATTATGCTTTGATTTCCATCTTACCACGTTCAAGAGAACGTGAAAAACGGTGGCTTTTGGGTACAGTACCGAGTCACATGGAGGAAAGGAGCGATAGGAGAGGTTTTGTCTCTCCCGGTATTGGGAGTTGATGTTGCACTGTGCTCGATTGGCTATAACAGAAAGTCCTTTGCCAAGGCTGCTTCAGAGATATATTGGTAAGTGTTATCAGTAGTTTATCGAGTTACTGGGATCTGACGTTTACCACCCCTAGACGAGATATGCGACATATCAGACGAAGAGACCAGACTGTACGGTAGTGTTACTGATTGGATTCGCAGGAGTGTGAGCATGCTTGCTTGTGTAAGTCTACGGTAGCGCCCCGGCCGTCTGTCCGAGGCCAAAATGCGGAAACAAAAACTTTTCTTTAACTAGAAACCGGCGCTACCGCGGACTATATACCCGGATCGGACCATTAACCTAGTACTAGCTTACTAGAGAAAAGGTAGAGAGGCTATACCGAGCGATCCGTGTCTTTCAGTCTTCGGCCACCATCCCAAGCTCCTTGCGGCATCACTAATCTCTGGTCTCCTCATCGGAAGGGCACCACATCGAGAAGTCTTTTTACGGGCTCCCACCTCTGAACCGAGGAAACTCGGACACGAAGTTAGCAAGCCGACGTGTCCAAGATTGCTGTAGACTGAGTGTAGAATGCTATGTCTCGAGGGGTTGTTTGAAGTTGCCATTTGGATGTGAAAGTGGGGGAATCAACTTTGGAGATGAGCTAAGGGTTTTGTGTAGGAAAATGAGATGAAAAACCCACACCCTAAAAATTTGACCGCCCCCCCTTCAAGTGGCCGGCCATACAAAAAAAAAAAGAAGAGAGGGAAAAGAATAATGCGAGAGAAAGAAATGAGTGATCATCATGAAGAATGTCACACCAAAGTCTTTTCAATCCCATCTCCAAAAAGCAAGTAATGATGAACCCAAAAAGGAATCATGAGATGCTAGAACCATCATGAACCCTCCACCACAAAAAACAACTCTCCATAACAAATTGCACATTTGCAAAAAGAACCCCCTCCATCAAAGGAATTTCAGCCAAGAAAGAAAAATGGCCGAAACGGAATGCAAACTGGCAACTTCAAAAAAGTGATCCAGTAATAAATTACAGGAAAACCCGCGACTGTATATGCATACCCGCATTTGTATTCCGACCGAATACAAATGTAATGAGACAAAATCTACACTGTATAATACTAGGATCCGGCTTAAACCAAAGCCCGCTAGTATTATCCGTCCGAACCATATCACGTGGACAAGTGCACGCGTACGTTCGAACCCTGCCATAAAACCATACAACCTCTACAGCGTTTTGCCCGAAACTTGAGAAACTGTCTGTGGGGAACTCTAAAGACTTGTCAATACTTTGGCTGTGGATTTAACCACTAGCACGTCAGAGGTATTAGCCGTACGTAACGTGCTACCAGGTATTGACCAAAAGTGAGGTCGATGAGCGAACTCATCCTGACACCCTACTGAGCCTGTCAGCGAAAATATCCGTACAGTCCGGTCCGTTCATCTATGAGCATCGCATGTCGGGCCTAGTGGTTGGTAAAAGTCAGACCCCGAAAAGCGGTACAACTCGTGTCAGAGTGTAGCCCAGAATACCCTGAGATATTACTGGAATACCTACCAGTATATCTCCTGCCTTGCTAAGGACTTCGTGTAATGGCTCTCCTAGACACAGCGCGACCTCCCCCCCAATACCGGGAGAGACGAACCCCTGCAGATCCGCTCACTGCCTCTATGTAGCTCGGGACTGTAACCAACTAAAACCTGTTTGCACGAATCCTTTGAGCCGTGGTAGGGTACTAATCAATGTACAGTGGGAACTCACACGAGACAAATGACGATCTCAGGTCGATGAACTAACCTGTACACATGTCACCAGGGAACTGCTATCTGACGTCAGGTATAAAACCAACTAGCATGTTCCCGGCGAGTCCTGTGCGGTGTACTCATAACCCAATGAGCACCTGTATACATCTTAGGTGAATTAACTGACACCAGTGGCTTGTGAGACCGGCTACCGCCCCTCGTCGGGGTCTCGACTGTTTACACTAGTCTACTCCGGAGTATCGATGCCCTGTCTCGAAAACTCCCACGACTAGGGACCTTTTAAGGATGTGCTTATAGACCCTAGCTCCCATGTATATGATCGCCATCATACTGCTGGCAGTCAAGCAAGAATCCTAAGGGCTCTATAAACGTGTAATAGCGACCTGTAAAGTCACCTAAAGCAGTACACGACGATAAAGATAAACCGGATAGCATACTATCATCTTGAGTAAGACTGTCCTACCGGCATAGGTCCTCCCTCAATCATTGCAATCACGTGCTTGTGATCCAATGATTGACTCTGAGGGCACTATGTCCAACAATCTCCCACTTGCACTCAAGGCTAATTATTGCGATGTCTTATACTCACAGCCCGTGTGATACCGAACACCCAACTCCTTTACTAACCAGTCTCACAAAACACGTTTGCGAAAGTAATGCGTTCGAGGAATAGCCTCAGTGAGTGGATCCGCCCTGATGTTTCTTTCTATGTCTCTCTTAATCTCAAGTTCGCGGAGAAGGCCATCTCCCGAAATGAGCAATACATTTCTTAGAATATGTTTGGATGTCTGATGGGACCTAGTTCATAAATGAACTCCAAATCCAAACTTCTTAGACTATATCGTCAACTGAATTTAATCAGTATCCTGCGCCACACCTCCCTCAATATCTGCTTGGACCACCTGTCCAAAATACTGCCTCTCGTCAGAGGGAAAACTATAACTCTGACAGTCACTCTGTCATCCAAGTCACCTTGGAAGCCTGGAATGATAACTGTCTCCCGAAGGAGGATGTCGTTATCATATCCCCAGAACATCAACTTATGTTCTAAACTTCTTCCGAATGTTCCTCCAGGATTGGATTAATATCACCTTATTGCATCTAGTCCAAAAACATCTGGTGTGGTACTTGACATCTCATGATTGACTCAATTGCCTAAGCAAGTGATCTGCCAATCATGCACATCCCTCTCCCCTTTAGTCTGTAAGACACCTTTAGAGAGGGTGACTCCATCACCTCCAGGTACACTACTGTGCTAGGAGTCGTCCATTCTAAAACACCTTTAGAATGCTGTCTAAGTACCCAGATTGGGACACTTCCCAAATCTAGATCTAAAACCATAGATCTAGTAACCAGAATGTCTGATATTATATTTATATCCTATGTGGAGAAACCACTGTGTGACAACCAAAATATAACCGATCGTAGTATAGGATCTTCACTTCCTACTCTGTGTATGTCATTCAAATACCAGGACATCACACCCTACTACCTTCTTAACAGATCCATCCCCTATTCTGATGAGGTCAAACCTATGACTGTCACATCAGAAATAGATGATCTATCTCCGCTATATCTGCTTTAGTCTATAAATAGACATAAGCCACTTGTCCACTAAGCTTCCGCTGCTCCCACTGACTACGACAACCCTCTGGAAGAATCATATACACGTGCACTTCTAAAGCTTGTTTAGAACGACGCTATACTCATTCTCCTGCCGGGTCTCATAGCCTGGAACAACAGTAGTGTCAAGTCCCCACTTAGCTTCCGCTGCTCCCACTGACCACGACAACCCTCTGGCAGAGTCATATAAACGTACACTTCTAAAACTAGTTTAGAACGACGCTATACTCATCCTCCTGCCGGGTCTCACAGTCTGGAACAACAGCAATGGCAAGTCTGGGTAAACAAGAACCTCCCTATCACCATCCTTGAGGCTACCGGAGTACCTCTCGGGTGCCTGAGGTTACCCACCATCACTGCGGAGTGGCAAATGGAATGTCAAATCAGATTGAATCTTTAGGTTCTCATCAAATTTTCAGTAATCGTTAGCGGTTCTGGAATCACTTCCAGTTCTACCATACTCCCACTACTGTTTTCTGAAAAAATCCATTTTACTAAAACTGTGGCGAGTCAAGAACAATATCACTATTGATCTTCCAGATGGTAGAAAGTCAACCCGCGTCATGGCCCGGGTCAACCCACGAACAGCCATTACAGAAACGTGCCTTGAGTAATCCGGAGTCTGGTTTTAAGCATAAGCCAGACGACTCCCCGTACCTTAACATCGTTAAGATATGAACCGTTCTATATCCAATATAGAAACAGAGGCACTGAATTAATTGGAACCAGATTCAAATCATGCAGCTATCTCCAGTGCATGTCAACTAAATGGAAAAAGGCCGATCAGCATTACTCAACTTAGGAGTGCTTCCAATTATGAGTAACCTGAAAGAGAAGCGAGTTTCTCAAAACCATTACTATCAACTGAATACCGCATACAAGTATCTACATCTTCGATCACCTTGAAGAATCCCGATACTTGCAACACCTGGTTCTCTACTTTACTCTTATACCTATAAATTCTTAAAACTTGGACCTTGTGTTTCTACAAAACACTTGTCTAAGAACTAGAGAAGTCATAAGTAAACAGAATGTAGTACGAGGACCAACCCCTTTGTCCTAGTGGACACTGGACAACATACAATACTCTATATAAGTCCCTTGAGTCTAATAACTCAATCCCTGTGTGTCGTAGGTTGAAAACAGTACTTCTGGTTAAGAAGAATTACACCGCTGTTTTAATGCTCCTTACCTAACCATCCACTGATATAGGTAAATGTCATTGACATAATTTCAAAAAAGGGTATATCTCACTCTAAAAAATTAGACGTACAGATATATCAATTTGAAATTGGTGTATAACAACGGATATTCAAAACCAAATATTAGCCGTCCGGCAAACAACCCAGGTGACTTCCTCAAATATCACCAATTACAACGAATCCCGATATAATGAGGATGATCACCTAATTCCCAATAACTTACTCCCACTCATCATCTGTAAAACCATACAGATGTAAGAATCATACCTGGTAAATGCATACCCTGGAGCAAGTGTCTAATTGGGAAATCAGTTTTCTATTAACAGTACACAGTGAAACTGAAACATGTAAATGTTTTGAAGGGGTATGCGGTGTTAGTTATATGTATGCCCTAGAGGCCATTACTGTACATAGGATGTATATTGTAGTGGATGCAAGGATATATATAGGGAGGACTTTCTTGCTCGACATGATAGTATGCTATCTGGTTACTCTTTACCTTGATTGTCTCTCTGTTACATGTTGGTAAAGCCCTTAGGATGTGTACTTGACTATCTAGACTATGATGCGGATCATACTAGTGGGGACATGGTAGTCCACAAGTACATCCTTCAAGGTCCCTAGTCGTGGGTGTATCGAGACGGGGCATCGATATACCAGAGTAGACTAGCGTATACCTTCTCGACCCATACAGATGGGCGATGGATGATCCCATATCCATTGGTGTTTCACATTAGAGATGATATACGGGTGCTCAGTGGGGACTGGGTACACTGGACGGACTCGCCGAGAACTCCCAGATGGTATTATACCTTACGTCAGATGGCAGTTCTCTGGTGACACCGGTACAGGTTAGTCTGTAAACCCGAGATCGTCATAGAGTCTTGTGTGATTCCCACTGTGATTTGATTTCCACCTTACCACGTCCAAGAGGGCGTGCAAAACGGTGGCTTTTGGGTACAGTCTCGAATCACATGGAGGCAATGAGCGATAGGAGGGGATTCGTCTCTCCCGGTATAGGGAGTTGATATTGCACTGTGTTCGATTGGCTATAACCGGAAATCCCTGGCCAGGGTTGCTGAGATTTACTGGTAAGTGTTACCAGTAGTTTCTCGAACTGTTATAGACCTCATATCGACATGACTTATCGAGCTACTGGGGTCTGACGTTTACCACCCCTAGGCGAGATATGCGACATATCAGACGAACAGACCGGACTGTACGGTAAGTGTTACTGGTTGGATTCACAGGAGTGTGAGCGGTCTTGCTCGTCGATCTTCTGATCGCTCAATACCCGGGTGGCCGTTACGTTTAGCAGACCGCTTGCGGCTTATGGGTGCTTGATATGATCATCATCTGCTGCCGGCGTATTGACGAGTCTTTAGAGTCCTACACAGAGGTTTCCTGGCTCAAGCGAAACGAAATAGGAGTGCATATGAGATATGTGCGGGACCGAGAATAATGCGTGTATGTGATACCGTATTCTATTCTCACGATGAATGTATCGATTTGTTGTATGCGATATAACCTAGTTATCGAATCGAGAATTGATTCGATAAGTCGATACATTGGATATTAGTCGGTCATATGCGATGTGACCGGATCGTTAAATCAAGTGTTGATTTAATGATTTAATGTATAATTATATATTTGATATATTACTTTACATTAACTAGTATTGGTTCACTTAAAATGGATTTTCTCACTTAATGTGCACATTGTATATATGATATAGTTTTGTGCACTAGTTTGTATCATGTTTGATGATACATGCAAACTTGGGTGTGTATGATTAAACCATGGTTATGTTAATGGTTAGAGTTTTGATTTACTTATTTATTTATTCTCTTTATTCATTTTGGCAAAAGAAAATGAAGTGGTGGCTTGCTTTGTCTTTTCTTTGAAGCTTCATGAAGCTTTTGAAAAGTTTAACCATTTTTGTTTCTTTTGCCTAACCTAACCATTCACCCAACCCTAGTTTATTCTCTACACTTAACCATGGTTGCATTATGATAACCATCACTTCATTTTCTTTTTGAAAAAGAATTCATAATTCATTCTTTTCTTCTTCTTCATCTTCTTCTTCAAGTGAAGAAAAAGGAAAGCTCTCTTGAAAAATGTCAAGTGATGATTCCAAGTGAGAAATCCAAATCCAAAGTGAATCCACTTCCTATTTCTTCATCCTATACCACTTGCCAAGTAGTATAGGGTGTTTTCTTCACAAGTTTCATGACTTGGTGAAGTTGGAGCTTGATCTTGAGTTGCCTCGACGTAGATCATCTTCGGCATCGAAGTCGACGACCTAGCCCGCCCATTTCTCCGATGAAGCCGACGCTAGAGTCCGGGATCCGATGATCCCAGTGAGGGGACGTCATCACGGAGCTAGATAAGTGGTGGACCGGATCTACAAAGGTTGTATTTCCTATCACTTTAGAGTAAAGTTGTTTACTAGCTCATTTGTTATCGCCTAATCTCTAGTTAACGATCTAGTTAGGGTTTCTCGGCACCGAAAAAATTAGAAATTGGCATGGTTGATGCCTTGTGGAACCTTCTTAGAGTGCTTAGGAACCCTACATGTGGGTATTCCCAGTAATGGCTCTCCCATTATCCAGATTCACAACTGTAACCGTATATTACTTCGCCATCTCTCCAAATCCCTTTATATATCTTTAGTCATTACCTTCTGTACACCTTCGTTAGGTTAAATTGTTTTCTTCCTTCCCTACCGTTCGGCACCAGCCTATGGTTTGGAAGAAAACTATCCAATAAGCGTAACAGGTGTACTGTCCTAATCCTAGGAGCACTCGCAATGCGAGAGAAGGTGAAGATAAAAGACAACCGAATAACCTTATTCCTATTTCTCCTGAACCAGAATCCATCCCCGAACTGGAATAAGTTCCTTTCGAGTTCGTATATAACCATACGATGGAATATCCAAACAACTGTGGATCTTCGTAGTGATACGGAGTGTTCTGGAGAAATACAAAGGTGAAGTAGGAGTGACGATGAAATACTTGGTTTGGTCGTGAATAGCAGTCGTATTTTACTTTGCCCTCTTTCTAATCCCTTTATTTGTCTTTACTTAATACCTTCTGTACACCATACTTAGGCTAATCGGCTTTCTTCATTCGCTACAGTTCGGCACCAGCCTAAGGTTTGGAAGAAGACTATCCAATAAGCATAACAGGTGTACTATCCCCTAATCTAAGGAGCACTCGCAACCTGAGAGAAGGTAAAAGGAAAAGACAACTGAATAGTCCTATTCGTTTTCTCCAGAACCGGAAACCATCCTCGAATCTGGAACAAGTTCCTTCGAGTTCGTATATAACAATACGATGGTTTTATCTAATGGAAGTGGATGTTCATAGTAATACAAGGTGTTCTGGAGAAAAGGGTAAAAGAAGGAGTGGCAATGAGGTATGCAACTCTGACAATCCAAAAGCCAGTGTTATAAGAAGGTTCGGTCAACTTGGTCACTGAGTTATAATCTAGGGTCAGGCCATGGTCGTTGCCAAAGAGAGAGAAAAGAAACACTCAGCGTGCACTCTAACCTAGATCAGAATGGTTACCAATTTATCTAATCAGGAAACCTCCCAATGTATTCTCAAATTCTCCTCCAAACCTAAAAGAAGAATTAGTCGGGATTACCCGAGGAGTAAACCAACTCATCAGTGGGAATCGGGATCCAACTATCATCGCATGATAATATGATGGAATCCACTCACGTTATCACACTCCAGAAGGTATGCGCATGCTTGGCAAGTTTCAGTTTCTTTAGAAACTCCCGATGTGATTTTTACCCCATGCTCTTATGATCTTGACTTTGGCCAACAAATCATAAGTCACATGTCAAGTTCTACCCGTCATTTTCCAGGTTAATTTGAACCCACCCGTACCTACCCTTGACTTTAGCCAACAAGGCAGTACGACTATCCCAAACAACGCATCTATCTATGCAACAGAAAAGTAACAAATAGCTACCATACACTATGCCTTGACTTTGGCCAACAAACATAGCATGAATACTAAGTGCTACCCGTCCGAAATGATGGAGGGCTATGAATGGTTTTTGGCAAAAAACCTTTAACGTAATGAACTTGATATCGTTTAAGGAACCGGATAGCTTTTTATAAAAATATAGTGACGAAAACCTTTGCTAAAGAGGTCACTCCCGGTGAAGGGATCTTGGCTCTTTTCCCGTAGAATGAGGTGCAGGATATTCCAACTGAATACCACGATGCAAAGCAATAGGCAATCGGCTACAGTGAAGTTATTACCCTGACGCAAACTTCTGTCCAAGGGTCACTCCCGGTGAAGGGATCTCGGCCCTTGCCTCGTCGACTGAGGTGCTGGATATTCATAACCGAATACCACTGTGCAAAACAAAAGAGAACGACCTTGCAATAACAGCTTTTTGAAAATTGTTCCAACAATATCAGAATAGGTTTGTTTAGCTTGCATTGATCCGAATCAACGTAGTCCCATCAATTGATCACACCAATAAAGAACGAAAATACGATGTACGTATATGCCACCTGCATTTGCCACTGGGTCTCGTCATCACCCGTTAGGTTACTTAACTAACGACAGAGCGGGGACTGGACTAGCGCGGGTGCAAAACATATACAACATCTACTAGTATATATATCAATATATAATAATCGCTCAAGGCGTGATAAAATGCAACATCACAGAAATGTAATAAGCATCACAGAACAATACAGATATCTAGGATCCCCGGGTTTCATAGAGCCTCTACTGAAACCCGATGTTCCCCTGGTCGTGTGGATAGCCTATGCAATAAAATCCTAGACCCCTACGGGTGCGGCAAGTTACCCGCCAAAACCTGAAGCGAGGCAGCCCCCTTCAACAACGTGAATGGACCACCCTGCACTTTACGGAATCCGGTAACTTGAGCACCCCTCCTTGGGTCAACCTATACCCCCTACGAGTGCGGCGAATAGCCCGCCAATTCTAGAGTGAAGCCCCCTCTGTCTCAAAGCCATGAGATGCGGGCCCATTGCCTTCTAGAACCCGGCTACCCATGCACCCCACCGTGGGGTAATCCTAGTACAGAAAGTAAAATATATACAATGGGTACATCGACCTCAGCCCGGTCGTGCCCCAAAAGAATAATATACAAACAGGCAGTGACGGCAATCCACATGTCGAACGCTCGCCCCGCAATATCAAATGTACAAATACAATCAAAATGTACTACCATTGCATCCAGGCTATCCAACACGGCAAATCCGCAACATCACAGCACAACACAGAACATCAACGTGAATGTCACGTTCGCAAATCCGTCTAAAAGGACTATAGCAATTAGACAGGATTTACCGATCTAATGACATTCACGGTCGCAGATATAATGTAAATACTGTGAACTAACATGTTTAAAATTTTCGATCGACAAAAATTCCCGAAGTTGGCCCCAAGCACAATACCCAGTACACAAAATAATCTGGGCCCAAACAAAATATTCCAGAAACCCCTTTTTCAAGTCAGAGACCTACTGTAGAAATTTGGTGCAGTGAAGCCACTGTTCGGCTGCGGAACCGCGACGCTACAGTAAAATCATGGTACCAATTTTCTTCAGTGTTCTCAGAAAACCCTGCACGTATTTCTGCAACATACTAAATAATTTTTTGACAACAAAAAAAATTTCGAGAGAAACTGATGCTTTTGAAAACGCGGTTTCGGAATTTTTATTCGATCGAAGTTCTAAACACGTTAGAGCAAGCTAGAAAAGATTAATGGCGTGGCTCTGATACCATGTAAGTCTACGGTAGCGCCCCGGCCGTCTGTCCGAGGCCAAAAATGAGGAAACAAAAACTTTTCTTTAACTAGAAACCGGCGCTACCGCGGACTATATACCCGGATCGGACCATTAACCTACTACTAGCTAACTAGAGAAAGGGTAGAGAGGCTATACCGAGTGATCCGTATCCTTCAGTTTTCGGCCACCATCCCAAGCTTCTCGCGGCATCACTAATCTCCGGTCTCCTCGTCGGAATGGCACCACATTGAGAAGTCTTTTTACGGGTTCCCACCTCTGAACCGAGGCAACTTGGACACGAAGTTAGCAAGCCGACGTGTCCAAGATTGCTGTAGATTGAGTGTAGAATGCTATGTCTCGAGGGGTTGTTTGAAGTTGCCATTTGGATGTGAAGGTGGAGGAATCAACTGTAAGTCTACGGTAGCGCCCCGGCCGTCTACAGACGCCAAATGCGGAACAAAAACTTTTTAACTGGCGCTATCGTATACTTTAACCCGGATCTGCCATTATTGCTAAACTAACATACTGTAAAGAGTGCAGAAAGGTTATACCGAACGATCCGAGTCCTTCGTTCTTCAACCATCATCCCACGCTCCGTTGCGGCTGCTCCAATCTCGTCGATCTCCGATCTGCTCGTCCAGGTGGCACCACATCAACGATTCTTTAAACGGGCTCCCGCCTCTGACTCGAGGCAACTCGGTCGTCAAGTTTGCTAAAAGAGACGACCAAGATAGATGTAGAGAATGAGTGGAATACTTTGTCTCACTTCGTCCAAAACCATGGACGAACGGTTAATGAAGTTGCCGTGGGAATCGGGTGATGGAATGAAATGAGCTGTGAAATTTCATACACCGAAAACTATCATAATCTTTTTCTACCATCAAGTAAGAGAGAGAGAGAGGAGGGGGCCGGCCATCTTATAGGAATGGGGGAGTGAGTGTAGGAGAGAGGAGAGTGACCACAAGAGAAAATATCTAGTGTGAACACAAATAAATATCTAGTGTGAACACAAATAAATATCTAGTGTGAACACACAGTGTGAACACAAAGAAAGCAACCAATGAAACAATAACACCTCACCGCTTCTAGAACCTTCTAGAAGTATCCACACTCTTCCAAAGAAAAGATAAATCCGTTTTTAACCGAATGTTAAAAGACGGCTGATAGAAAACTGGAAACTGGAAACTTCCAAAAGTGATCCTGAAACGACTTTCAGGATAACCCCGTAACTGTATAAAAATACCCGCATTTGTATTACGACCGAATACAAATGCAACTGAGATAAAGATATTATTTCTACTCAATATAATACTCGGATCCAGCTTAAACCAAAGCCGACCAGTACCATCTGCCCGAAAAATAACACGTGCGTAAACGCACGTGCATTTTCCGAACCCTGCCATAAAACCATACGGCCTCTACAACGTTTCGCCCGAACTTGGGAAACTGTCTGTGGGGGACTCTAATGACTCGTCAGTACCCTGGCAGTGGGTTTAACCACAAACCGTCAGCGGCACTAGCTATGCGTAACGGCTGCCCATGGACTGACCTCAAGAGAGGCCGATGAGCGAACTCATCCGGAAACCCTACTGAGCCTAACAGTGACAATGTATATACAGTTCGGTCTGTTCGTCTATGAGTATCGCATATCTGCCTAGGGGGGCTAGTAACGTCAGACCCCCAATAGCAGTATAAGTCGTGTCGGAGTGTAGCCCAATAACACCCTGAGATACTACTGGAGTACCTACCAGTAAATCTCCTGCCACGGCCGTGGGCTTTGTATAATGGCTCTCCTAGACACAGCACGATCTCGCCCCCAATACTGGGAGAGACGAATCCCCTGCCGATCCGCTCACGTGCCTCCATGTGGCTCGGGACTGTACCCAAAAACTACCTGTTTGCACGACTCCTTTGAGCCGTGGTAGGGTAGAAATCAAAGCACAGTGGGAACTCACACGAGACAAATGACGACCTCAGGTCGATGAACTAACCTGTACACATGTCACCAGGGAACTGCTATCTGACGATATGTATAATACCAACTAGCAGATTCCCGGCGAGTCCTGTCCGGTGTACTCATAACCCAATGAGCACCTGTATACATCTTAGGTGATCCAACTGACATCAGTGGCTTATGAAACCGGCCACCGCCCCTCGTCGGGGTCTCGACTGTATACACTAGTCTACTCCGGAGTATCAATGCCCTGTCTCGAAACTCCCACGACTAGGGACCACAATTAAGGATATGCATATAAACTACCCAACTCTCACGTATATGATCGCCATCATACTGTTGGTAGTAAAGCAAGATCCTAAGGGCTCTATCAAAGTGTAACATGTAATCAGTCACCTGAAAATGTACACGACTGATAAAGGCAAACCGGATAGCATACTATCATCTAGAGTAAGACTGTCCTACCGGTATAGGTCCTCCGCAATCATTGCAATCACATACCTGGGATCCAATAATTGACTCTGAGGGCACTATCTCTAACAATCTCCCACTTGCACTCAAGGCTAATTATTGCGATGTCGACTACTCACAGCCCGTGTGAGACCGAACATCCAACTCCTCTACTAATCTGTTTCACAAAGCCCGTTTGTAAAACTATTGTATTCGAGAAATAGCCTCAGTGAGTGGATCCGCCTAGATGTTTCTTTCTATATCTCTCTTAATCTCAAATTCGCGGAGAAAGCTATCTCCCGAATTGAGTAATACCTGTCTTAGAATATGTCTGGATTTCTGATGGGACCTAGTTCATAAATGAACTCCAAATCCAAACTTCTTAGACTGTATCGATCACTGAACCTAATCAGTATCCGGCATCATGCCTCCCACAGTATCCTCTTGGACCACCTGTCCATAATACTGTCCCTCATCAGAGGGAAAACTATAACTCTGACAATCTCTCTGTCAACCATGTCACCTTTGAAGCCTGGAATGATAATCGTCTCCCGAAGGAGGCTGCCGTCATCAAATCCGTAGAACATGTACTTATGTTCTAAAACTGCTTCCTTATGTTTCTCCAGGATTGGATTAATACAAACTTATTGCATTTAGTGCAAAAACAACATCTGGTGTGGTACTTGACATCTCACGATTGACTCAATTGCCTAAGCAAGTGATCTGTCAATCATGCCCATCCCTCTCCCCTTTAGTCTGTAAGACACCTTTAGAGAGGGTGACTCCATTACCTGCAGGTACACCACCATGCTAGGAGTCATCTATTCTAAAAACCATTAGAATATTGTCAAAGTACCCACATTGGTAGACTACCCAAATCCAGATCTAAAACCATAGATCTAGAAACCAGAATGTTAAATATTATATCCATATCCTGTCTGGAGAAACAACTGTGTGATGACCACAGTACAACCGATCGTAGTATAGGAATTTTACTTCCTACTCTGTGTATGTCATCCATATACCATGACATCACACCCTACTACCTTCTTAACAGATCCATCCCCTATTCTGATTGAAGTCAAACCCATGACTGTCATATCAAAAATAGATGATCTATCTCCACTATTACTGCTCAAGTCTATAAATAGACATAAGCTACTTGCCCACTATGCTTCTGCTGCTCCCACTGACTACGACAACCCTCCTACCGGGTCTCATAGCCTGGAACAACAGTAGTGTCAAGTCTGGGTAGATAAGAACTTCCCTGTCACCGTCCTTGAGGCTACCGAAGTACCTCTCGGGTGTCTGAGGTTACCCACCGTATCTGCGGAGTGGCTAATGGAATGTCAAACCTGATTGAATATATAGGTCCTATTAAATTTTCCGTAATCGTTTGCGGTTCTGGAATCACTTCCAGTTCTACCATACTCCCACTATTGTTTTCTGAAAAAGTCCATTTTACTAAAACTGTGGCGAGTCAAGAACAATATCACTATTGATCTTCCAAATGGTAGAATATCAACTCTCGTCATATCCAGGGTCAACCCACAAGCAGCCATTACAGAAACGTGCCCTGAGTTATCCAGAGTCTGGTTTTAAGCATAAGCTGGACAACTCCCCGTACCTTAACATCTTATAAGGTATGATCCATTCTATATCCAATATAGAAACTTTGGCACTTAATTTAATTGGAACCAGATTCAAATCATGCAGCTGTTTCCAGTGCATATCACCTTAATGGAAAGAGGCTAATCAGCATTACTCAACTTAGGAATCCATCCAATTATGAGTAACCTGAAAGAGAAACACGTTTCTCAAAATCATTACTATCATCTGAATACCAATCATAAGAATCTACATCTTCGATCTCTTTGAAGAATCCCGATACTTGTGACACCTGGTTCTCTACTTTATTCTTATACCCACAACTTCTCAAAACTTAGACCTTGTATTTCTATGAAACACTTGTCTAAATACTAGAGAAGTTATAAGTAAACAGAACATAGTACGAGGACCTACCCCTTTGTCCTGATGGACACTTGGACAACATACAATACTCTGTATAAGTCCGCTGAGTTAAACAACTCAAAACCTGTGCGTCGTAGGTTGAAAACTGTACCCTGGCGATTTCCTCAAATATCACCAATTTCAACGAATTCCGATATAATGAGGATGATCACCTAATTCCCAATAACTTACTCCCTCTCATCATCTGTAAAACCATACAGATATGAGAATGAAACCTGGTAAATACATACCCTTGGAGTAAGTATCTAATCGGGAAAACAGTTTTCTTTTAACAATGCACTGAAACATGAAAATGTTTCGTAGGGGTAACCTGGTATTCATAGCAATGCCTCTTCCATAATCCAATTCATGACTATAACCGTATATTTCTTTGCCTTCTCTCCAAATCCCTTTATCTGTCTTTAGTTGTTACCTTCCGTACACCATTGTTAGGCTAAATGGTTTTCTTCCTTCCCTACCATTCGGCACCAGCCTATGGTTTGGAAGAAGACTATCCAGTAAGCATAATAGGTGTACCCTCCTAAACCAAGGAGTACTCATATCTTGAGAGAAGGTGATGATAAAAGTCAACTGAATAATACCTTATTCTTTTAAAGGTGAAATAGGAGTGGCGATGAAGTACGCGGTTTGGTCGTGAATGATAACAGTCGCAATTTACTTTGCCCTCTTTCTAATCCCTTTATTTTGTCTTTACATATTACCTTCTGCACACCCTACTTAGGCTAATTGGTTTTCTTCATTCCTTACCTTTCGGCACCTGCCTATGGTTTGGAATAAGACTATCCAATAAGCGTAATAGGTGTGCTCTCCTAAACCAAGGAGCCCTGCAACCTGAGAGAAGGTGATAATAAAAGACAACTGAATAAACCAATTTTATTTCTCCTGAACCTGGATCCATCCTCGAAGAAATCCCTTCGAGTTCGTATATAACCATACGATGGATCTATCCAATGGAAGTGGATGTCCGTAGTAATACGGGGTGTTCTGAGAAATACAAAGGGTAAAAGAAGGAGTGACAATGACTTATGCAACTCAGACAATCCAAAAGCCAGTATTTTAAGAAGGTTCGGTCAACTTGGTCACTGAGTCATAGTCTAGGGTCGGTCAAAGGTCGCTGCCAAAGAGAGAAAGAAAAGAAACACTCTGCGTGCACTCTAACCTAGATCAGAATGGTTATCACTTTATCTAATCCGGAAACCTCCCACTGTCCTGTCAAATTCTCCTCCAAACCTAAAAGAAGAATTAATCGGGATCACCCGAAGAGTAAACCAACTCATCAGTGGGAATCGGGATCCAACTCTCATCGCATGATAACGTGATGGAATGCATCCACGTTACTCATACTCCAGAAGGTATGCGCATACTTGGCAAGTTTCAGTTTCTTTAGAAACTCCCGATATGATTTTTGCCCCATGCTCTTATAACCTTGGCTTTGGTCAAAATGTCATAAGTCACATGCCAAGTTCTACCCGTCACTATCTTGTCAATTTGAACCCACCCGCACATGCCCCTGGCTTTGGCCAAATAACAGAACGACTGTCCCAAACCAACTCATCTATCTATGCAACAAATGAATACCCAGCAGCTACCAAACACTATGCCTTAACTTTGGCTAAAATGCATAGCTTGAATACTACTGAATACCCAAAAAAAGTGACGGAGGGCTGCGGCTGGTTTTTGGCGAAAAACCTTTAACGTAACGAACTTGATATCGCTGAAGGAACCTGATAGCTTTTTAAAATATAGTGGCGAAAACCTTTTGCTAAAGAGGTTATTCCAGGTGAAGGGATCTCGGCTCTTTCCTCGTGGAATGAGGTGCAGGATATTCCACTGAATACCGCGATGCAAAGCAACTTGTAATCGACTATAGTGAAGTTATTACCCTGACGCAAACTTCTGCCCAAGGGGTCAGTCCCGGTGAAGGGATATCGGCCCTTGCCCCGTCGAATGAGGTGCAGGATATTCCACTGAATACCGCTATGCAAAACAAAAGGAAACGTCTTTGCAATAACACTTTTTAAATTTGTTCCAACAACTGCAAACAGGTTTGTTTTCCTTTGCATTGATCAGAATCAACGCAGTCCCATCAATTAATTACACCAGAAAAGAACGAAAATATAATGTACGTATATGCCATCCGCATTCGTCACTGGGTCCCGTCATCACCCGTTAGGTTACTTAACTAACGACAGAGCGGGGACTGGACTAGCGCGGGTGTAAAACATATACAACATCTAATAGTATATAAACCAATATACAATAATCGCTCCAGGCGTGATAATATGCAACATTACAGAAGAGTAATAAGCATCACAGAACAATACAGATAATCTGGGATCCCCGGGTTTCACAGAGCCGCTGCTGAAACCCGACGTTCCCCTGTCGTGTGGATAGCCTGTGCAATGAAACCTAGACCCCTACGGGTGCGGCAAGTTACCCGCCAAAACCTGAAGCGAGGCAGCCCCCTACAGTAAAGTGAATGAACCACCCAGCACTTCACGGAATCCGGTAATCTTGGGCACCCCTCCTTGGGTCAACCTGTACCCCCTACGAGTGCGGTGAATAGTCTGCCAATTCTAGAGTGAGGCCCCTCTACCTCTCAAAGCCATAAGATGCGGACCCGTTGCCCCCCAGAACCCGGCTATCCGTGCACTCTGTCGCGGGGTAAAACTTAGTACAGTATTGAAAAATAGTACAACAGGTACATCGACCGCAACCTGGTCGTGCCCCAAAAGAATATTATACAACAGGCAGTGACGGTAGTCCACATGTTGGATGCTCGCCCCGCAATATCAAATGTACAAATAAATCCAAACAGCACTACCATTGCACACTGCTGTCCACCACGACAAATCCGCAACATCACAGCACAACACAGAACATCAACGCGAATGTCACGTTCGCAAACCCGTCTAAAAGAACTACAGCAATCAGACGCGGTTTACCGATCAAATGACATTCCTGGTCGGAGATATAATGCAAGTACTGTAAACTAACATGTTTAAATTTCGATCGACTAAATATCACAAAGTGGGCCCCACGAACAACTGGTGAACAGTAACAAAATCTGGGCCCAAAAGATATATACCAAAAATCCCAATTTCCAGAGAAGAATACACTGTGCAAGTTTTGGGGCATGATCACTCAGAACGGCCGCAGATGCGCGGCCAAACCATGGGTTTGGCCGCGATTCCGCGGCAGTCTTGTCGATTCATGAGCCCAAATTTGTACGGTGTTCTTATAAAACCCTGCACAGTTTTCTGAGATATGTAGAATAATTTTAGGACATCATTTAAAATCGACAGAAACTGTGAAGCTTGAAAATTGTGTTTTTTGATATGCGGTTCGATCGATGTTTTAAACGCGTTAGCACAAGTTAGTATAGCAAAATGGTGAGGCTCTGATACCACTGTAAGTCTACGGTAGCGCCCCGGCCGTCTACAGACGCCAAATGCGGAACAAAAACTGGCGCTATCGTATACTTTAACCCGGATCTGCCATTATTGCTAAACTAACATATTGTAAAGAGTGTAGAAAGGTTATACCGAATGATCCGAGTCCTTCATTCTTCAACCATCATTCCACGCTCCGTTGCGGCTGCTCCGATCTCGTCGATCTCCGATCTGCTCGTCCAGGTGGCACCACATCAACGATTCTTTAAACGGGCTCCCGCCTCTGACTCGAGGCAACTTGGTCGTCAAGTTTGCTAAAAGAGACGACCAAGATAGATGTAGAGAATGAGTGGAATACTTTGTCTCGCTTCGTCCAAAACCATGGACGAACGGTTAATGAAGTTGCCGTGGGAATCGGGTGATGGAATGAAATGAGCTGTGAAATTCCATACACCGAAAACTATCATAATCTTTTTCTACCATCAAGTAAGAGAGAGAGAGAGGAGGGGGCCGGCCATCTTATAGGAATGGGGGGGTGAGTGTAGGAGAGAGGAGAGTGACCACAAGAGAAAATATCTAGTGTGAACACAAATAAATATCTAGTGTGAACACAAATAAATATCTAGTGTGAACACACAGTGTGAACACAAAGAAAGCAACCAATGAAACAATAACACCTCACCACTTCTAGAACCTTCTAGAAGTATCCACACTCTTCCAAAGAAAAGATAAATCCGTTTTTAACCGAATGTTAAAAGACGGCTGATAAAAAACTGGAAACTGGCAACTTCCAAAAGTGATCCTGAAACGACTTTCAGGATAACCACGTAACTGTATAAAAATACCCGCATTTGTATTACGACCGAATACAAATGCAATTGAGACAAAGATATTATTTCTACTCAATATAATACTCGGATCCGGCTTAAACCAAAGCCGACCAGTACCATCTGCCCGAAAAATAACACGTGCGTAAACGCACGTGCATTTTCCGAACCCTGCCATAAAACCATACGGCCTCTACAACGTTTCGCCCGAACTTAGGAAACTGTCTGTGGGGGACTCTAATGACTCGTCAGTACCCTGACAGTGGGTTTAACCACAAACCGTCAGCGGCACTAGCTATGCGTAACGGCTGCCCATGGACTGACCTCAAGGGAGGCCGATGAACGAACTCATCCGGAAACCCTACTGAGCCTAACAGTGACAATGTATATACAGTCTGGTCCGTTCGTCTATGAGTATCGCATATCTGCCTAGGGGGGCTAGTAACGTCAGACCCCCAATAGCAGTATAAGTCGTGTCGGAGTGTAGCCCAATAACACCCTGAGATACTACTGGAGTACCTACCAGTAAATCTCCTGCCACGGCCGTGGGCTTTGTGTAATGGCTCTCCTAGGCACAACACGATCTCGCCCCCAATACCGGGAGAGACGAATCCCCTGCCGATCCGCTCACGTTCCTCCATGTGGCTCGGGACTGTACCCAAAAACTACCTGTTTGCACGACTCCTTTGAGCCGTGGTAGGGTAGAAATCAAAGCACAGTGGGAACTCACACGAGACAAATGACGACCTCAGGTCGATGAAATAACCTATACACATGTCACCAGGGAACTGCTATCTGACGATATGTATAATACCAACTAGCAGATTCCCGGCGAGTCCTGTCCGGTGTACTCATAACCCAATGAGCACCTGTATATATCTTAGGTGATCCAACTGACACCAGTGGCTTGTGGACTGGCCACCGCCCCTCGTCGGGGTCTCGACTGTATACACTAGTCTACTCCGGAGTATCAATGCCCTGTCTCGAAACTCCCACGACTAGGGACCATAATTAAGGATATGCATATAAACTACCCAACTCTCACGTATATGATCGCCATCATACTGTTGGTAGTAAAGCAAGATCCTAAGGGCTCTATCAAAGTGTAACATGTAATCAGTCACCTGAACATGTACACGACTGATAAAGGCAAACCAGATAGCATACTATCATCTAGAGTAAGACTGTCCTACCGGTATAGGTCCTCCGCAATCATTGCAATCACATACCTGCGATCCAATAATTGACTCTGAGGGCACTATCTCCAACATCAACTTTGGAGATGAGCTAAGGGTTTTGTGTAGGAAAATGAGATGAAAAACCCACACCCCAAAAATTGGACAGCCCCCCTTCAAGTCGCCGGCCATACAAAAAAAAGAAGAGGGGAAAAGAATAATGCAACGGAAAGAAATGAGTGATCATCATGAAGAATGTCACACAAAAGTCTTTTCAATCCCATCTCCAAAAAGCAAGTAATGATCAACCCAAAAAGGAATCCTGAGATGCTAGAACCATCATGAACCCTCTACCACAAAAAAAACTCTCCATAACAAATTGCACATTTGCAAAAAGAACCCCCTCCATCAAAGGAATTTCTGCCAAGAAAGAAAAATGGCCAAAACGGAATGCAAATTGGCAACTTCAAAAAAGTGATCCCGTAATAAATTACAGGAAAATCCCATGACTGTATATGCATACCCGCATTTGTATTCCGACCGAATACAAATGTAATGAGACAAAATATACACTGTATAATACTAGGATCCGGCTTAAACCAAAGCCCGCTAGTATTATCTGTCCAAACCATAACACGTGCACAAGTGCACGCGTACGTTCGAACCCTACCATAAAACCAAACGTCCTCTACAGCGTTTCGCCCGAAACTTAAGAAACTGTCTGTGGGGAACTCTAAAGACCCGTCAATATTTTGGCTGTGGATTTAACTACTAGCACGTCAGAGGTATTAGCCGTACGTAATGAGCTACCAGGTATTGACTAAAAGGGAGGTCGATGAGCGAACTCATCCTGACACCCTACTGAGCCTGTCAGTGACAATATCCGTACAGTCCGGTCTGTTCGTCTATGAGCATCGCATGTCGGGCCTATGGGGTTGGTAAAAGTCAGACCCCAAAAGCGGTACAAGTCGTGTCGGAGTGTAGCCCAGAACACCCTGAGATATTACTGGAATACCTACCAGTAAATCTCCTGCCTTAGCCAAGGACTTCGTGTAATGGCTCTCCTAGACACAGCGCGACCTCCCCCTAATACCGGCAGAGACGAACCCCTGCAGATCCACTCACTGCCTCCATGTGGCTCGGGACTGTACTCAACTAAAACCTGTTTGCACTACTCCTTTGAGCCGTGGTAGGGTAGTAATCAAAGTACAATGGGAACTCACACGAGACAAATGACGATCTCAGGTCAATGAACTAACCTGTACACATGTCACCTGGGAACTGCTATCTGACGTCAGGTATAAAACCAACTAGCATGTTCCCGGCGAGTCATGTCCGGTGTACTCATAACCCAATGAGCACCTGTATACATCTTAGGTGAACTAACTAACACCAGTGGCTTGTGAGACCGGCCACCGCCCCTCGTCGGGGTCTCGACTGTATACACTAGTCTACTCCGGAGTATCGATGCCCTGTCTCGAAAACTCCCACAACTAGGGACCTTTTAAGGATGTGCTTATAGACCCCAGCTCCCACGTATATGATCGCCATCATACTGCTGGCAGTCAAGCAAGAATCCTAAGGGCTCTATCAACGTGTAATAGCGACCTGTAAGGTCACCTAAAGCAGTACACGATGATAAAGATAAACCAGATAGCATACTATCATCTTGAGTAAGACTGTCCTACCGGCATAGGTCCTCCCTCAATCATTGCAATCACGTGCCTGTGATCCAATAATTGACTTTGATGGCACTATGTCCAACAGCTTGTTGATCTTCTGATCGCTCAATACCCGGGTGGCCGTTACGTTTAGCTGACCGCTTGCGACTTATAGGCGTTTGATATGATCATCACCTACTGCCGGCGTATTGACGAGTCTTTAGAGTCTTACACAAGGGTTTCCTGGCTCAAGCGAAACGGAGTAGGAGCACATATGTGATATGTGCGGGACCAAGATTGATACGATATGAGATACCGTATTCTATTCTCGCGATATGAGATATTGCTCGGTTATATATGATATAGCCAGGTTATCGGATCAAGTGTTGATTCGATAAGTTGATTCATATGATATTATTCGGTTATAGGTGATATAGCCGGATTATTAAATCAAGAGTTGATTTGATAATCTAATGTATAATTATACTTTTGATATATTACGTTAGATTAACTTGTATTAGCTCACTTATGATTTCTTTTCTCGCTTTGGATACATTGATATATATGTGATATATGTTAAATGTATCATGCTAGGTTACAAATGCAACTAGGATTTATGAGACTTGAACCATGCTAGGGTTAAGATTAGGGTTTACAATTTATCATTAAGTAATTCAAATATTGTGGATATTTGTCATGGATGATATTTGTTGAAAGCTTGTAGAAGCTTCAAGGAATCTTTGACTTTGTCTATTCTCTTTGTCTAGCTTAAGATATTTCTTGACCTAACCTTTAACCCTAGCTCATGGTTAACTCTCTACAAGGGTTAAGCATGACATGCTTAACCCTTGGTTGCATTTCTAACCTCATAAAAATATAATTCATATGATGAGTTCATTCTTCTGCTTCTTCTTCCTTAAAGCTTTCTAGCTTCAATGGATGTATGAGAAAAAGTGTGAGAAAATCAAATCTAAATTGAGCCTACTTCCTACTTCATCATCCTTTACTACTTGCCATTTAGTATAGGGTGTTTGCTTCACTAATTCCATGATTAGTGAAGAGATAGCTTGGGTTAGTGTCTCCTCGACGTAGATCATCTTCGGCCTCGAAGACTTCGAAGTAAGCATGTTCGTTTCTTCATCTGAGCCTTTCTAGAGTCCGGGACTTCTTGATCGCAGCGAAGGGACTGCTACACGGAGCTAATGAAGTGAAGGACCGGTCTACAAAGGTTGTATTCCTTGCTCACTAGACTTGCAAAGTGTTTGCATTTATATTTCCGTCGATTTCTAGTAAACGATTCTAGGGTTAAGGTTAGCTAGAACGACAAATTTTTGAATTGGGCATGGACGATGCCTCCCGAAACCTTGATGTCGTGCTAGGTAACCCTGCAGGGTATATAATCCATATGGTCTATATGGTAGGGCCCAGAAGAAAAAGTTCTCTTACGCTTTATAGCCATGACAATGACATGGTTTTTTTTACCCAACACCGGCTTGGTTCAGATGATGAAGAGCCTGCTCATAACATTAAGCAAAAAGAGCCCGTGGTTCCCAAAGAATCGAGCCCAGGCAGTGCTGATAACTAGGTTATCATACCCAGAACTATAGAACAAGAATTATCCTAATGGTTTCAGAAGCAGCTTAAGGACAGAGATGAGAGGTTGGCCAAGGTCCATTCCAAAGTCGACGATCTCGTGAGTGTTGTGAAAAATCTCATGATCCAAGTTGCATTAATGCAATTGCAAAAAAATCAAAGTTTGGTGCACAAACCAGGGATTAATATTCAGAAACAGCCAACATATATTCCCTCCAGCCCAAGACCAGAGCATCTTTGCGAAAGTCGACTGCAATCAACATCCAGCCCTTTCGATGTGCGTAATGAACAGGGTAGGCAAATGATAAGTGAACCAAAGACCGGTACCGGGAAAAGCGCCGACTTTGATAGAAGGAGGAAAGAAAATTTACTCCTTCAGAAGGGACGAAATTTGCAAAATATTCGAGAACGCCTTAAGTCATGGTATACAGTTGCCTATTCCAAAGAGATCATATAAAGCAAATATGACTGACAATCCCACGTACTGCCCATATCATAAGGTGGTGAGTTATACTATCGAAAATAGTTACGTATTTAAAGACTGGGTGGAGAACCAATATAAGGTTGAGAAAACTTCACTGTCCTCTGATGCAGTGGCAAACCACCAAGTTACGGCCATCGATTTAGCTTCGCCAAAAGCAAAATGTGAGAAGGTTGAATAAGGGCAGAATGTAAGTCGTTAAACTGGGTGGAAAAAATGTGTGTATAAATAAATAAATAAATAAAAAGCCGAAATGATGGGGCAGCTCAAAATAAAAATCAGCGAGTAAAAATAAAGATGAAAAGTCGAATGATGGGGCAACCGTGAATGAATGGACGAAATGATAGGGCAATCGTGACCTTCGTGATAAGAAAAGCTGAAATGATGGGGCAATGGTGGTAAAAAAAATTGACCTGTAAGTCGTTAAACTGGGAATATATGTGTATATGTAAATAAACATCTCAACCTCTTCAATGGCGAATGAGGAGTCGCTCCTCATATCATGTTCCAATGTATCGATGCAGACGCCAACAAAATTTCAAATCCCTAAATGTCCCAACGGCGAATGATGAGTCTCTCCTGGCACTATTCCAGTGTAGTGATGCAGACACTAACCTAAAACTAAAATCTAATTTCCCCAAATTCTCCCATCCCTACAGGTCTGATGCTTCGCACACGCCGTATACAATCCACTATAAGTCGATGTCGCATACCCCACATGGTTTGTGGGGAGGCGGAATTTACAAAAACGATTTTTATGACAAGCAACATCGACTAAACATCCAGGATCTTTCAGAAACCCTAACTAGCTAAACTACATAGAGGTTTTAAACTACTGTGAAAGTGTTTTATACCCAATAAGCACCTGTATACTCTCTATGGTACCATATACCGATGGATGCGGGACAGGCACCTCCCCTGACGGGATAAGAAGCGTATACACTATTCTACTCTAGAGTATCGATGCCCTGTCTCGATAATCCTACGACTAGGGACAAGCTTAAAGATGTGCTTATAGACTACCCAGCCCCCACTAGTGTGACTGCCATCACAACACTGGTAGTCAAGCAAAGATCCTAATGGCTCTATCAATATGTATTAGCGATATGTTAAAAGAAACATATACACATATTAAGATAGAATCAAACCAAATAGCATATTATCATATTGAGCAAGACTGTTATTATATATGTGTATATCCCAAGCTTCCAAAGTATAATATACAATTCAGTACTATACAATAATGGTCTCTAGGGCATATATCACTAACAATCTCCCACTTGCACTAAGGACATGTATTGGCATATCGCAAACCTAGCATATCGAATAGCCTCTCGAACTGCGTCTGAGGGATGGCCTTTATGAGTGGATCTACAGTATTGTTCTCCGTGTATACTCTCCGCGCCTCGATCTACCGGTGATCCACGATCTCCTTGATCAGGTAATACCGCCTTAAGATATGTCTGGAATTCTGATGGGACCTTGGTTCCTTCGCAAAAGCTATAGCCCCATTGTTGTCATAATACAAAGGTATTGGATCAACAATGGACGGAACCACTTGAAGTTCTGCAATGAACATCCTTATCTAGACTGCTTCTTTCACGGCGTCACATGCAGCGATATACACTGCCTCCATCATCGAGTCAGCAACGGTATCCTGCTTGGAGCTCTTCTAACAGTCCGCCCCTCCATTGAAGGTAAAGACATAACCCAACATGGATTTGGAGTCAACCTTGTCACTCTGGAAGCTGGAGTCAGCGAAGGCCTCGATCTGGAGGTTTTTACTTTCGTACACCAAGAACATCGCCTTAGTCCTTCTCAGGTACTTGAGAATGTTCTTAACTGCTATCCAGTGCTTCTCCCCAGGGTTTGACTGATACCTGCATACCACATTCAGTGTATAAGCAACATCTGGTCTGTAACACAATATCGCATACATTATAGATCCTACTGCAGAACTATAGGGTATAATACTCATGTGATCCCTTTCCAAATCAGTCTTGGGAGACATCTCTTTAGAGAGGGTGATCTTGTGACAAACCGGTAGATTAGCGTGCTTGGAATCTTCCATACTAAATCTTTTCAATATGGTGTCAATGTACCTGGACTGTGAAAGTTCCAACATCCTCTTAGATCTATCACGATAGATCTGAATCCCCAGAATGTAGGAGGCATCACCCAGGTCTTTCATGGAAAACTTCTGTGATAAGAATGCTTTGACTTATTGTAGTATAGGAATGTCATTTCTTATCAGGAGAATGTCATCTACGTACAAGAAGAGCAATACAATAGTTTTCGCTACAATCTTACCATAAATGCTGTAACTGCACGGCGGCGCCCCGGCCGTCAATCCGACGCCGGAATGCGGAAACGAAACTTTTCTAAAAACTAGAAACCGGCACCACCGCGCACTAAAATCCCGGATCGGTCCATTAACCTACTCCTAGCAAATACGAGAAAGGGTAGAATGCTATACCGAGCGATCCGTGTCCTTCGGCCTCCACTCCGATCTCCTTGCGGAATCTCCGGTCTTCATCTCCTCGTCGGAACGGGCACCACAACGCCGGGTTCTTTTACGGGCTCCCACCTCTGGACCGAGGCAACTCGCGCACGAAGTTGGCAAGCCGACGTGCCCAAGAAATGTTGTAGGCTTAGTGTAGAATGCTTTGTCTCATAGGGTTGTTGAAGTTTCCTTTGTGATGGAGGAGAAGAATGAACTTTGGAAAGAGGTTTTGAAATAGAGCAACCAAGCAAATGAGATGAATGAATTTTCCACACCAAAATGAAACCTCATCATCTCACCCTCTCTAAGTGGCCGGTCAAATATCATGGTGGAGGGAAAAAGAATCAATCATCCAAGAGAAGAAAATGAAGGATAATATCAAAGAAAAAGATCACATCAATACTAATCCAATCCTTTCATAATAAATGCAAAAGAAATGACCCAAAAAGAATCTCATCATGCTAGAACTATCATGAAGCCTCATTTTACAAATGACCCCCTCCACAAATACTAATTTGCACAATTGCAAATTAGCCCCTCCATCATAAACGATCCGGCCAAGAAGGAACAAAGGAAAACTGGCCGAAACGGAATGCAAACTGGCAACTCCAAAAAACTGATCCCGTAATAAATTACAGGAAAACCCCGCGACTGTATATACATACCCGCACTTGTATTCCCACTGAATACAAATGCAAAGAGACAAAATCTACACTGTCCAATACTAGGATCCGGCTTAAACCAAAGCCCGCTAGTAAAATCCATCCGATCATGATCCGTGCAATACCGCACTTATCTGATCGAACCCTGCCATATCTCCATACGGCCTCTACAACGTTTCGCCCGAAACTTGAGAAAACGGTCTGTGGGGGACTCTAAAGACTCGTCAATACTTTGGTTGTGGATTTAACCACTAGCACGTCAGAGGTATTAGCCATACGTGACAGGCTACCAGGTATTGACCATGTTAGTTGTATGTATGCCCTAGAGGCCAGTATTGTACGGATGATGTATATTATATTGGATGCTTGGACATATATCGAGAGGATTTTCTTGCTCGATATGATAGTATGCTATCTGGTTGCACTTTACTTTAACATGTATACTTGTCTCTTTATACTGTCTTATATTTGCATGTTGGTAAAGCCCTTAAGATATGTACTTGACTACCTGGACTATGATGCGGATCATACTAGTGGGGACATAGTAGTCCATAAGTACATCCTTCAAGGTCCCTAGTCGTGGGTGTATCGAGACGGGGCATCGATATACCAGTGTAGACTAGCGTATACGCTTCTCGACCCATGAGATGGGCGATGGATGATCCCATATCCATTGGTGTTTGACATCAGAGATGGTATACGGGTACTCAGTGGAGACTGGGTACACTAGACGGACTCGCCGAGAACTCCCAGATGGTATTATACCTCACATCAGATGGCAGTTCTCTGGTGACACTTGTGCAGGTTAGTCTGTAAACCCGAGATCGTCATAGAGTCTTATGTGATTCCCACTGTGCTTTGATTCCACCTTACCACGTCCATGAGGGCATGCAAAATGGTGGTTTTTGGGTACAGTCCCGAGTCACATGGAGGCAATGAGCGATAGGAGGGGTTTCGTCTCTCGCAGTATTGGGGGTTGATGTTGCGCTGTGCTCGATTGGCCGTAACAGGGAAGTCCCTGGCCAGGGCTGATTTAGAGATTTACTGGTAAGTGTTACCAGTAGTTTCTCGACCCGTTATGAGCCTCACATCGGCACGACTTATCGGTTATTGGGGTCTGACGTTTACCACCCCTAGACTTGATATGTGACATATCAGACGAGGAGACCGGACTGTACGGGAAGTGTTACCGGCAGGCTTTTACAGGAGTTAGAGTGGGCTTGCTTGCTGATTTTCTGATCGCTCAATACCCGGGTAACCGTTACGTCCAGCTAGTACCGCTGACAGCTTGTGGGTGCTTGATGTGATCATCACCTACTGCCGGCGTATTGACGAGTCTTTAGAGTCCTACATAGAGGTTTTACTGGCTCAGGAAAAACGAAATAGGAGCACGTATGTGATATGTGCGGGACCGAGAATAATGCGTGTATGTGATACTGTATTCTATTCTCGCGACTTTTTGTATCAGTCGGTTATATATGATATGACCGGGTTATCGAATCAAGTGTTGATTCGATAAGTCGATACGATGAATGTTAGTCGGTTATATGAGATATGACCGGATTATTAAGTCAAGTGTTGATTTAATAATTAAGTGTATAATTGTATATTAGATATACTAGTTTACATTTTCTAACACATGTTCACTTAGGGTTTTTTCTCACATGTACACATTTTTACTATAAATATGATATATATTAAAATGTGTTATCTTATTGTATCATGGTTGATGATACATCATACTTGGGTGTATGAGACTTAAACCATGCTATCTTTTATGTTGGATTTTAATATTCAAAGTAATTACAAAATTAGTGGAGAATTAGCTAAATGCTTGAAGCTTGTGGAAGCTTGTGGAAGCATTTGACTAATTCCACTAAATTTGTTTTTACTATGGATATTTCTTAACCCAACCATAAACTTTAGCCATGGTTATGGCTTTACAAGGGTTAGTATATGATACTCACTCACTATGGTTAGCCTTCTCACTTGATCATTATCCTTTCCTCTTTCTTTTGTTCATCTTCTTCATTGAACAAAAGAGAAAGCAAACTAGGGTTTTGAAAAGAGAGCAAAAGATTGTAAGATATAAAATTCCAAAGAGAACCCACTTCCTATTTCTTCATCCTCTACTAGACTAGCACTTTAGTTTAGGGTGTTTACTTCACTAATTCTCTAATTGGTGAAGTAGGAGCTTGAGTCGGAATTCCCTCGACGTAGATCATCTTCGGCCTCGGAGACTTCAAGCAAGGTCGCATCTTTTGCCTTATGAAGCCATGCAAGAGTCCGGGAGAACCTTGATCGCAGTGAAGGGACTTCATCAAGGAGCTTTAGAAGTGAAGGACCGATCTACAAAGGTTGTATTTCGCATTCCCTTTAGAGTAAAGTTGTTTACTTGCTATATGATTCGCCTAAACTCTAGTATACGATCTTGCTTAGTGTTATTCGGCACATAAAAATTTGATTTTGGCATGGTCGATGCCTTGTAGAGCCTTGTTAGTGTGCCTAGTAACCCTACAGACCAAAAGGGACGTCGATGAGAGAACTCATCCTGACACCCTGCTGAGCCTGTCAGTGATAATATCCGTACAGTCCGGTCCGTTCGTCTATGAGCATCGCATGGAGGGCCTAGGGGGTTGGTAAAAGTCAAACCCCCAAAAGCGGTACAAGTTGTGTCGGAGTGTAGCCCAGAACACCCTGAGATACTACTGGAATACCTACCAGTAAATCTCCTGCCTTGGCCAAGGACTTCGTGTAATGGCTCTCCTAGACACAGCGTGACCTCACCCCCAATACCGGGAGAGACGAACCCCTGCAGATCCGCTCACTGCCTCCATGTGGCTCGGGGCTGTACCCAACTAAAACTTATTTGCACATCTCCTTTGAGCATGGTAGGGTAGTAATCAAAGTACAGTGGGAACTCACACGAGACAAATGACGATCTCAGGTCGATGAACTTACTTGTACACATGTCACCAGGGAACTGCTATCTGACGTCTGGTATAATCCCAACTAGCATGTTCCCGGCGAGTCCTATCCGGTGTACTCATAACCCAATGAGCACCTGTATACATCTTAGGTGTACTCACTGACACCAGTGGCTTGTGAGACCGGCCACCGCCCCTCGTCGGGGTCTCGACTGTATACACTAGTCTACTCTGGAGTATCGATGCCCTGTCTCGAAACTCCCATGACTAGGGACCTTTTAAGGATGTGCTTATAGACCCCAGCTCCCACGTATATGATCGCCCTCATACTGCTGGCAGTCAAGCAAGAATCCTAGGGGCTCTATCAACGTGCAATAGTGACCTGTAAGGTCACCTAAAGCAGTACACGATGATAAAGATAAACCAGATAGCATACTATCTTCTTGAGTAAGACTGTCCTACCGGTATAGATCCTCCCTCAATCATTACAATCATATGCCTGTGATCCAATAATTGACTCTAAGGGCACTATCTCCAACAATCTCCCACTTGCACTCAAGGCTAATTATTGCGATGTCGCATACTCACAGCCCGTATGATACCGAACACCCAACTCCTCTACTAGTCAGTCTCACAAAGCTCGTTTGCGAAACTATTGCGTTCGAGGAATAGCCTCAGTGAGTGGATCCGCTGTGATGTTTCTTTCTATGTCTCTCTTTATCTCAAGTTCGCGGAGAAACCCATCTCCCATAATGAGCAATACCTGTCTTAGAATATGTTTGGATGTCTGATGGGACCTAGTTCATAAATGAACTCCAAATCCAAACTTCTTAGACTGTATCGTCAACTGAACTTAATCAGTATCCTGCGCAATTCCTCCCTCAGTATCCGCTTGGACCTCCTGTCCAAACTACTGCCCCTCGTCAGAGGAAAAACTATAACTCTGACAGTCACTCTGTCATCCAGGTCACCTTGGAAGCCTGGAATGATAACCGTCTCTCGAAAGAGGCTGCTGTTATCATATCCCTAGAACATCAACTTATGTTCGAAAACTGCTTCCGAATGTTTCTCCATGATTGGATCAATATCAACTTATTGCATCTGGTGCAAAAACATCTGGTGTGGTACTTGGCATCTCATGATTGATTCAATTGCCTAAGCAAGTGATTTGCCAATCATGCATATCCCTCTCCCCTTTAGTCTGCAAGACACCTTTAGAGAGGGTGACTCCATCACCTGCAGGTATACTACCGTGCCAGGAGTCGTCCATTCTAAAAACTCTTAGAATGCTGTCTAAGTACCCTGATTGGGAAACCACCCAAATCTAGATCTATAGATCTAGTAACCAGAATGTCTGATATGAAATCCAAGTCCTATGTGGAGAAACTACTGTGTGACAACCAAAGTATAACCGACCGTAGTATAGGAATTTCACTTCCTACTCGGTGTATGTCATCCAAATAACAGGACATCACACCCTACTACCTTCTTAACAGATCCATCCCCTATTCTGACGAAGTCAAACCTATGACTGTCACATCAGAAATAGATGATCTATCTCCGCTATATCTGCTTTAGTCTATAAATAGACATAAGCTACTTGTCCACCAATGCTTCCGCTGCTCCCACTGACTACGACAACCCTCTGGCAGAGTCATATACATGTACGCTTCTAAAGCCAGTTCAGAATGACGCTATACTCATCTTCCTGCCGGGTCTCATAGTCTGGAACAACAGCAATGGTAAGTCTGGGTAAACAAGAACCTCCCTGCCACCGTCCTTGAGGCTACCGGAGTACCTCTCGGGTGCCTGAGGTTACCCACCATATCTGCGGAGTGGCTAATGGAATGTCAAACCAGATTGAATCTTTAGATTCTTATCAAATCTTCAGTAATTGTTTGCGGTTCTGGAATCACTTCCAGTTCTACCATACTCCCACTACTGTTTTCTGAAAAAATCCATTTTTATTAAAACTGTGGCGAGTCAAGGACAATATCAGTATTGATCTTCCTGATGGTAGAAAGTCAACCCTCGTCATAGCCTGGGTCAACCCACAAACAGCCATTACAGAAACGTGCCTTGAGTTATCCAGAGTCTGGTTTTAAGCATAAGCCGGACAACTCCCCGTACCTTAACAATGTCAAGATATGAACTGTTCTATATCCAATACAGAAACAGAGGCACTGATTTAATTGAACCAGATTCAAATCATGCAGCTGTCTCCAGTGCATGTCAACTAAATGGAAGGAGGCAGATCAGCGTTACTCAACTTAGGAATGCTTCCAATTATGAGTAACCTGAAAGAGAAGCAAGTTCTCTCAATCATTACTATCAACTGAACACCATACACAACTATCTACATCTTCGATCACCTTGAAGAACCCCGATACTTGCAACACCTGGTTCTCTACTCTATTCTTATACCTATAACTTCTCAAAACTTGGACTTTGTGTTTCTACGAAACACATGTCTAAGACCCAGAGAAGTCACAAGTAAACAGAATCTAGTATGAGTACCAACCCCTCTGTTATAATGGATACTGGACAACATACAATACTCTGTATAAGTCCCTTTAGTCAAACAACTCATTCCCTATGTGTCGTAGGTTGAAAACAGTACTTATGGTTAAGAAGAATTACACCGCCGTTTAATTCACCTTACCTAACCATCCACTGATATAGGTAAATGTCATAGACATAATTTTAAAAAGTTATATCACACTCTATAAAAATAGACGTACAGATATATCAATTTGAAATTGGTGCACAACGACGGATATTCAAAACCAAATATTTGACGTCCGGCAAACAACCCAGGAGATTTCCTCAAACATCACCAATTACAACGAATTCCGATATAGTGAGGATGATCACCTAATTACCAATAATTTACTCCCACTCTGTTGGATATAGTGCCCTCTAAGTCAATTATTGGATCGCAGGTACGTGATTGCAATGATTGAGGGAGGACCTATACCGATAAAACAGTCTTACTCGAGATGATAGTATGCTATCTGGTTTGCTTTTATCATCATGTATATGTTGATAAAGCCCATAGGATTCTTGCTTGACTACCAGTAATATGATGGCGATCATATATGTGGGAGCTGGGGTCTATAAGCACATCCTTAAAATGTCCCTAGTCGTAGGAGTTTCGAGACAGGGTATCGATACTCCAGAGTAGACTAGTGTATACAGTCGAGACCCCGATGAGGGGCGGTGGCCGGTCTCACAAGCCACTGGTGTCAGTTGGATCACCTAAGATGTATACAGGTGCTCATTGGGTTATGAGTACACCGGACAGGACTCGCCGGGAACATGCTAATTGGTATTATACATATCGTCAGATAGCAGTTCCCTGGTGACATGTGTACAGGTTAGTTCATCGACCTGAGGTCGTCATTTGTCTCGTGTGAGTTCCCATTGTGCTTTGATTTATACCCTACCACGGGTCAAAGGAGTCGTGCAAACAGGTATATTTTGGGTACAATCCCGAGCCGCATTGGAGGCAAGTGAGCGGATCTTCGGGGATTCGTCTCTCCCGGTATTGGGGGTGAGATCGCGCTGTGTTTAGGAGAGCCATTACACGAAATCCCTGGCCAGGGTAATCGAAATATACTGGTAGGTGTTCATACTATAATATTGCATTATTGTACTCCCCATTTTTATTCATTTTATAAATAAACAGGTACTCTTGACGCACGTTTTTTGCATATTACAGGATACAGGCTCTTGGAGCGAATACAGTGAAAAAGACGAAAGTTGATACAGAAAAGGGACTTTTAACCAAAAAGTAGACGGATCCTAGTCAAGCTTAGACGAAGAACAATTCACAATTGTATAAGGCAATGCAGTCCGAAATGTCAAAGTGAACGGTCAAAAGATCCTTACAAGTTTTCATTGAAGATCTGGAGAAGACCAGATATCAAATGGAGAAAAGAAGTATAAAAGTAGAAAGCCCAAGAAACAGAGAAGAACACCCAAAATTTTCATGACCTAAATCCCTTCTTTGGCCGCGGAACCGCGGCCAAACCTAGGCTGGAGCCGCGGTTCCGTGGCCATTCAGTGCCCGTGTCGGTGTATTTTTCCCGTGTCGGTGCGTCGGTGCGGGGGTTTGGATTTTCCGTGGGCATATCTGTAAAATCACGTGTGCGAGAATCTGTAACCCTAGTTTCCCTGTTTACCTATAAATTGTAATCACATATCTGTAAAACTATGCCTCTTTTCATTTCACAAATTCAGATCTGTTCTGCATTATTGTTTGGAGGGAGCCATCAATAAAAATTAGTAAGTTACTTTTAATTCTTTGTTTTAATTCTCTTTTAATTAGAATGTCTTTTAATCCCCTAATGAGCGAGTAATCTCCTCGCTTGTTAGGGTTAGCCTTAGGGAAAGGTTTGAGAGATGAGATCTCTCACCCCTTTATAACTAAGAATTAGAACTCCATGCATGCACGCACTCACCGCTCCCTACGGCACCTTATCCCTCGAGGTAATGGTGACACCGTAGTATAAAGGACCGGTTGCGCGTGTTTTCCATGGAGGTTAGGGTAATTATCGATAAAGGAAGGACAAAAATCTAGAGGAAGAAACATCTTCCCAAAAGATTCTAATCCACTTTATTGATAATTACTATAACATCTAATAGATCTAAAATAAGGCATTGAAAGCGGTGAGGAAACCTTTAATCTCCCAACTTCCCCTAAGCCTAACCCTAGCAAGACTTTAATTTAGATTAATTTAGTTTATTGATAGATCTAGTTTTTTTTAGATTTAATAAATCAATCCAAACAACATTTGGAATCAAATCGTAAAAATACATTAAGAAAATTACACATCTCTGTGGATCGACCCGTATTCACTGGCTAGCTGCAAAGCGACGCCGTTTCTGATTACGGTTAACATATATCTTTAGATTAATCAAATGGCGCCGTTGCTGGGGATGGCGTAAAATTTCTTTTGTGTGATTTCGGGTTGATATAAATTTTAAAAATTATAAAAATCTGAAAATAATAAAAATTAAAAAAATTTATCAATTTTTATCTGCTTGAAGGGTGTATCTTTTGAATCTTGCAGGAACAGCGAAGAATCGCAGATCTAAAGATTTACAGAGGGCAAATCAGGAAAAATCACATCAGAACAGAGGAGAATTGGAGAACAGGAACCACACAATTTTTTCCAGACGCCGATCTCCTCTTTCCGCCGCGTTTCCGCCGCCTAAGGGGGCCCCAGACCGCGGTTCCACCGCATGTTGGCCATGTCAGCTCCTCAATTTTACATGGTTTGATCTCTCCTTCTCCCCTCTGAAAATCCCCATATATCTTTTGTGAAAATATTCTGCAGGATTTCTTTGCGCTAAAAATCTTCTCTCCCCTTCTAAATAACAGATTTTCTGCAGGTTTCTTTGCGCCGCGCTAAAAAAATTGATTGCAAGTGAATTTAATGTTTTGCATAATTTAATCGGACTTTAAGGGGCTAATTGACCAAACTCAGATTGGGTGGGGATTTCATCACCCTTTCCAGGACCCCAGAAAACACCTAAAGCATTTGCATTGACCACAATTAATTAAAAAAATACTAGACTCGGCCCTAAGGACTTCGAGCTCAATAGGAAAAGGACTAGTATAGGCATCGGCCGTTTATCCTAACCTGACCTTGCGGTGTCTAGGCAAGTGTGTCTAGGCTAGTGGTTATTAATTAGGCCCACTACTGTGGTTCCTTTCCACTTACCTGGCGCTTACCTGGCCGCAATTGTCGGTGAAGAGGCGGTTTGAGGTCCTATTTCTAGCCCTAGTTAGAAGCTGTCTAGCAGACCTAGGTGACCCTAGATCTAGGCCTGATTGTGCATGTGTGGTTGATACATTTGTGTCACAAGTCCCTTTTCAAAAATCTCTTTGCAAACATTCTCAATAAATAAATAAAAAGAGAAAAATCTTTTCAAAACTTGCAACTTGTTGCTAAAGAAATCTTGCACCTCGCTTACACCATTTCTTCTCATTGACGTTATCTTACCTCCACATTCTGTTTTTTTCTTTTTTCTGACTACACTACTCTTTTTAGTGTATGTCACTTTGGACTAGGGATACTAACGCCCGATTAGTCCGTGTTTCGTTGGTACCGACCGACGAACCTTTCGACACCGAAGTCGAAATTCCCTCCATTTCCTTACCTCCACCTTCAAATTCTTCTTCCGAAGGCATGTCGGGAATCGACCCCAACAATACCTTACCGACGGGAATAATTCCACCTCCGTTAGGTGCGAATAACCTGAATCTTCCGCCTGTTGTAACGCCCCAACGAATCGCACTCCAGGATCTCTTTTATCCCGTCCGCACTTCTTTACCTACCTGTCTTTCACCCCCACCGGCAAATGGGGACAATTTTGAAATAAAACCGCATTTCATCAATATGCTGCCAAAATTTCATTGTTTGGAATCTGAAGATGCATATATCTTTATCAATAAATTCCAAAATGTGTGCGCTATGATGAAAACGACCAAATTAAGTGATGACGCTATAAGGCTAAGGGTCATTCCTTTCACCTTATGTGACCTAGCCGAGAAGTGGCTATACAGCACCGCATCATATTCCATTAGAAATTGGGATGAGTTTGTGAGAGCTTTTCTGAAAAAGTTCTATCCTCATCACAAAACTGCTAGAATCCGTAACGAGATTATACAATTTTCACAGCTTCCTTCCGAACCATTTTGGAAGTGCTTCGAGAGATTTAAAGACCTACTCGTTCAATGCCCTCATCATGGGATCGAAAGTTGGCAACTTTGCCAAACATTATACGAGGGATTGAACTCGGCAACGAAGCAGTTGCTAGAAACCATATGTCAAGGTCATTTTCTCTCCAAGTCTAGCGACGAAGCGTGGCAGTTTCTTGAGGATCTTAGTGAGCAAACAATTCAGTGGGAGAGTACCAAGACCACATCATCTTCTTCTATTGGTCAATCTAGGGCAGGCATACATCAAGTAGATATGTCGATTGCTATGAAGGCCGAGATGGCCGCACTTATGAAAAAGCTAGAAGCCATTGAGACCAAAATCTCATCGTCTTCTCCTGCCCTTGCTTTACCCCCACGAACTGTTTGTGCTTGTTGTTCGGATCCATCGCATCTAACCGAGGAATGTCCTTATAATGCATCTACTCAAGGACAGGATCAAGTCAATGCTGCATTTCAGCAACGACAACGAAACGATCCGTACTCTTCGACATACAATCCGGAGTGGAGGAGTCACCCAAATTTCGCGTGGAACCAAAATCAACAATTCCAAGGGAATAACAATTTTCAAAGACCTCCTCCTACACAACAACAACAAGCACCTTCACAAACTCAAAACCACCAACCTTTCCAACAACAACCTTATACAAATCAAACGAACAATTTGGTTCAACCAAATGATGATAAGGTTATCTCGCTAGAAAAAAGTCTAGATGCATTTCTCAAGCAATCTACAGAATCCGCAACAAGATTTGAAAATTATGTTCAGTCTTTGATGCATAACAATGCTTCACACGATCAAAGTATCAAATCTATTGAGGCACAAATTGCACAATTAACTGCTGCGTTGAGCGAGAGAGAAAAGGGAAAGCTTCCATCTCAACCATTGCAAAATCCTGGTCACACACAAAACGCATATCACAATCACAATGTAAATGCGGTGACCACGTTGAGATCCGGAAGAGTGTTGCAAAATAATGTGGGTATAAGTGATGACATCCCCGCCGGTGGTTCTTCTTCTTCTTCTTCTCCATCGTCATCTTCCCCTTCTTCATTTTCTTCACCTTCTTCTTCACCTTTTTCTTTAGAGCCTATTCTCCACCCTTCACACGGCTCTACTTCTTCTAACTCGAATGGACCCATTTCTCACAACACGAACACATCTACACGGGGTGCCGTTCCTACTCCATATTCTACTCCACGGACATTTGACTCAACAAATTTTCAAAATGCTCCATTTCCAAACAGGTTGAGTCCCAATAAACCAACTGTACAAATGGAGAAGATTGTGGAGTTATTTAAGCAGGTTAGCATAAATATACCTCTCTTGGATGCAATCCAACAAGTCCCTTCATACGCGAAAATCATAAAGGGCTTCTGCACCTCAAAGAGAAAGTCATCTCAAGTACCCAAGAAAGTGCTAGTGGCTAGTGCAGTGAGCAATGCTATTAACCACCCTCAAACCTTACCCCAAAAATGAAAGGACCCTAGCTGTCCTACGATTTCAATCACAATTGGGGATAAGAAAATTAATCGAACACTTTTAGATCTTGGGTCTAGTGTTAACCTGCTTCCCTACTCCGTGTACGAACAATTAGGGGTTGGAGAGTTGAAACCCACTCGTTGTACTCTCCAAATGGCTGATCGATCAATCACCCATCCAAGGGGTGAGCTAGAGGATGTGTTGATCAAAGTTGGGGAGTTCATATTCCCCGTTGATTTTATTGTTATGGATACACAACCTGTTGCTAACCCAAGAAACTAAATTCCGGTGATTCTCGGTCGACCATTTTTGGCCACTTCCAATGCTGTGATAAACTGTCGCAATGGCTCCATGACTCTATCCTTCGGGAAGACGTCTAGTGAGTTCAATATTTATAAGATGGGAAGTCTGCCCCCCGTACCTAAAACTAGTATACGAGAAGTTTGCTCTATTCACAAAATCACGCAGGAGGACTGCGAGCTTGAAAGATTTCTATTTGATGAAAACAGTTTTGACGCCACTAGTGCGTCCCTCCTTGAGCCTAGCACCGTTGACACAACCGACATTGATTATGAATGTTTCACTTTTTCAGATGATGACGACTCATAGCCCGAATATGAGTCTTTTAAATTTTTGGATGAGTTAGTCGAACCATCCGAATCGGTTTTTTGCAGTGATTTCGAACCTGTGTTGGAGTCCTTTGAGTTCGAGGTAGATTCCACATTGATTCTTTCGCCTCTAAAACTCGAACTCATGTCCTTACCGCCTCACCTTAAATATGCTTACATAGGTGAGAATGAGACTTTTCCCATTATAATATCAGTCTCTCTAGCCTTCGAGCAAGAGAACGCTATTTTAAAGGTCTTACAAGATAGGAGGCAAGTTTTCGGTTGGACTATGGCGGACATCGAGGAGATCAGTTCCCTTATAATTGAATATCATATGCAATTGATGGATGATGCCAAGTCAATAAAGGATCTACAGAATGATCATGGGGATATTGTGGTTAGTCAACCTCCTCCTTTAGAAGTTGAACCACCTCCATTTCTTTTAATAAGCTACGAGAATGCCAATATTCCACTGATTGCTGATCTTTCACATTCTCGTGTTGATTCATCACCACCTCTTGTCTATTCACCTCCACACCTTCCATACCACCACTTCTATCTTCCCCAATTCTTTTTGGATTGGTACAACATATTCTTCCACCAACCGATACTCTTTACTGATAAATTTTTCAACTGGTTGGTGTTGACGTTTAGTCTATGCAAAGTTTGGCAGTAATGTCTAACTTTGTTCAAATGAAGTTTGGGGGGGCCTTTCTGTATATATTTTTGTTTTCCTTAACAATAAAAAAATTATAAATAAATAAACAGGGAAGTGCCGGTATTTTGACCCTCTTGGTTTAGTATGACAGTGAGGACACTGTCAAGTTCAAGTTTGGGGGTCTGCTCGGTACGTCTTCTTCCTTCGCATTCATTTGTACATATTTTTGCATTTACATACTTATTTGAAAACCCATAAAAATTTGAAAAATTTCAAAAATTATAAAAATTATTGTATTCAATTTTGGCTTATTTGACTTGAGTTTGATGAATAGGTTAACTAGCTAGAAATAACTAGATCTTAGACTTAGTAAATTAAAAACCCTAAAAATAACCTTCCTTAAAGTTTAACGGTAGAAAGTATATGCCTTGTAGTTTATTTAGAAATAGGCAAATTTTGGGTTCACTTCTTAGGCTAAGTCGAAACAATGGAAGAGTATTGATGTTCTTATTAGAATATAAGTTTGAAAAATAGTTCCTAGCTTAAGTCTAGATTCTGAAAACGTAAACCCTACAATTTGCACAATCACGCACCTTGAAACTTGGAATAGTAGAAGAGACCTTGAAATGCTCTTGTCTAAAGTCCTTAGTACAATGAAAATAAAAGAAAAAAAAAGTGAATAAAGAAAAAATGGACACTGGTTTTTGTGATTACTTAAGGCTGTAAAAATAGAAAAATATTTAGCGAGGGTGCTTCATCACCTAGTGCCTTAGACCAACTGGTTTGGGAGTCACTGCTAAAAGTCTTAGGTGTTGCAAGACTAGGAAGTACGCTTTAATGTGCAAACACATCTTGTAATCGGTCGTTGGTACCTCAAGAAGTATTAACGGTCGCATGAAGGATGTGTAAGAAAAATTCATCTAAATTCACCTACTAATAAGTACTTTGGACAATGGATGAGAGTATGATTGCTTGATTTGAATTTCCAAGTGTAGGGGTGATATTTACACACACGTGGGGATATATGATTAGAGTGTAGATAAGAGAGAGGAATGAAGAATAGAACTTGTATCTTTAGTAGAGTTGATAGAAATTCCTAAGTGGAGATGATACCCTAGAAGGAAGACTTAAGAGATGCCGAAAGCTAAGTAGGTCTACATAACATATATAATCTTAAGTTAAATAATGAGGAAGTGTGAAGAATATGGGTGGATAATTTACGGGTAAAAGATAACAGAATTCGTAGTTAGAATACCTAATTAGAGAACAAAAGTCAAAAGGCCGAGTTGATAGGATTTTGTGGGTGTAATCCGCTGAAAACCCTCAGGAGACAACACTCCTCCTACTAGGGACACCTAAAGGTTTAACGGCTTGTTGCACGTGCTCAGTGCAATCGCGTTTCCCTGCGAAAGTGTGGTTAGGATTTTAGTGAATAAAAATAATAAGTTTGCTCGAGGACGAGCAAAAGATAAGTTTGGGGGTATTTGTTCATACTATAATATTGTATTATTGTACTCCCCATTTTTATTCATTTTATAAATAAACAGGTACTCTTGACGCACGTTTGTTGCATATTACAGGATACAGGCTCTTGGAGCGAATACAGTGAAAAAGACGAAAGTTGATACAGAAAAGGGACTTTTAACCAACAAGTAGACGGATCCTAGTAAAGCCTAGACGAAGAACAATTCATAATTGTATAAGGCAATGCAGTCCGAAATGTCAAAGTGAACGGTCAAAAGATCCTTACAAGTTTTCACTGAAGATCTGGAGAAGTCCCAGATGTCAAATGGAGAAAAGAAGTATAAAAGTAGAAAGCCCAAGAAGCAGAGAAGAACACCCAAAATTTTCATGACCTAAATCCCTTCTTTGGCCGTGGAACCGCGGCCAAACCTAGGCTGGAGCCGCGGTTCCGCGGCCATTCAGTGCCCGTGTCGGTGTATTTTTCCCGTGTCGGTGTGTCGGTGCGGGGGTTTGGATTTTCCGTGGGCATATCTGTAAAATCACGTGTACGAGAATCTGTAACCCTAGTTTCCCTGTTTACCTATAAATTGTAATCACATATCTGTAAAACTATGCCTCTTTTTATTTCACAAATTCAGATCTGTTCTGCATTATTGTTTGGAGGGAGCCATCAATAAAAAATAGTAAGTTACTTTTAATTCTTTGTTTTAATTCTCTTTTAATTAGAATGTCTTTTAATCCCCTAATGAGCGAGTAATCTCCTCGCTTGTTAGGGTTAGCCTTAGGGAAAGGTTTGAGAGATGAGATCTCTCACCCCTTTCATGCCCCTTCATACCTAAGAATTAGAACTCCATGCATGCACGCACTCACCGCTCCCTACGGCACCTTATCCCTCGAGGTAATGGTGACACCATAGTATAAAGGACCGGTTGCGCGTGTTTTCCATGGAGGTTAGGGTAATTATCGATAAAGGAAGGACAAAAATCTAGAGGAAGAAACATCTTCCCAAAAGATTTTAATCCACTTTATTGATAATTACTATAACATCTAATAGATCTAAAATAAGGCATTGAAAGCGGTGAGGAAACCTTTAATCTCCCAACTTCCCCTAAGCCTAACCCTAGCAAGACTTTAATTTAGATTAATTTAGTTTATTGATAGATCTAGTTTTTTTAGATTTAATAAATCAATCCAAACAACATTTGGAATCAACTCGTAAAAACACATTAAGAAAATTACACATCTCTGTGGATCGACCCGTATTCACTGGCTAGCTGCAAAGCGACGCCGTTTCTGATTACGGTTAACATATATCTTTAGATTAATCAGTAGGTATACCAGTAGTATCTCAGGGTGTTCTGGGTTGCTCTCTGACACGACTTATGCAGCTATTGGGGGTCTGACGTTTACCGACCCCCTAGGCCTAATATGCGATACTCATAGACGAATGTTCCGGACTGTATGGATATTGTCACTGTCAGGCTCAGTAGGGTTTATAGATGAGTTCGCTCGTCAGCTTCCCTTCCAATCAATACATAGGCAAACCGTTACGTACAGCTTGTACCTCTGACGTGCTAGTGGTTATACCCAGTGCCAGTGTATTGATGAGTCATTAGAGTCCCCCCACAGACACTTTCCCAAGTTCGGGCGAAACGTTGTAGATGCCGTATGGGTTTATGGCAGGGTTCGGAAAAAGCACGTGCATTTTCGCACGTGTTATTTTTCGGGCAGATGATACTGGTAGGCTTTGGTTTAAGCCGGATCCCAGTATTATACTGTGTAGATATAATATCTTTGTCTCAGTTGCATTTATATTCGGTCGTAATATAAATGCGGGTATGTTTATACTGTTATGGGGTTATCCTGAAATTCGTTTCAGGATCACTTTTGGAAGTTGCCAGTTTTCAGTTTTCTATCAGCCGTATTTAACATTCGGTTAAATGCGGATTTATCCTTTCGTCTTTTGGGTGAGTCATGGTTCTAGAAGATTCTAGAAATGGTGACTAGGATTAGTGACTCATCATTTGCATTAATTGTGAGGTGAGGTGTTAAGTGAGGTGGATTAATTCATTTAATGTGTTCATACCACTCATTCTTTCTTCATGATAAATATCCTTGATATTTTTCCTTACACTCACCCTCCCCTCTCCTACACTCACCCTCCCTCTTCTATATATTGTGGCCGGCCCTTTCTTGTGAGGGTATGGGATTAATTTGATTGATTCTTGCAAAAGACTATGATAGTTTATTGTATGGAAATTTCACCTAGTTCAATTTCCATTCACCCGATACCAAATGGCAACTTCATTAACCGTTCGTCCATAGCCTTGGACGTAAAGAGACAAAGTGTTCTATTCATTCTTTACTTCATCTTGGTCGTCTCTTTTAGCAAACTTGACGATCGAGTTACCTCGGTTCAGAGGCGGGAGCCCGTTTAAAGATCCGTCGACGTGGTGCCACCTGGACGACGAGACTGGAGTTTCAGAAGATCGAAGCCGCCGCAACAAAGCGTGGGATGATGGTTAAAGACCGAAGGACTTGGATCGTTCGGTATAACAATTCTACCCTCTTTACAATTTGTTAGTTTAGCTTTAATGGCAGATCCGGATTATAGTACGCGATAGCGCAAGTCATAAAAGTTTTGTTCCGCATATTGGCGTCTGTTAGACGGCCGGGGCGCTACCTTATACTTACACACTCATCATCTGTAAAACCATACAGATGTGAGAATCATACCTGGTAAATACATACCCTGGAGTAAGGACTAATTGGGAAATCAGTTTTCCTTTAACAGTACACAGTGAAACCGAAACATGTAAATGTTTCGTAGGGGTATCCGGGTATTCCTAGTATTGCCTCTTCCATTATCAGATTCACAACTATAACCGTATATCTCTTTGCCATCTCTCCAAATCCCTTTATATGTCTTTAGTCGCTACCTTCTGTACACCCTCTTAGGCTAAATGGTTTTCTTCCTTCCCTACCGTTCGGCACCAGCCTATGGTTTGGAAGAAGAATATCCAATAAGCATAACAGGTGTACTGTCCTAATCCTAGGAGCACTCGCAATGCGAGAGAAGGTGAAGATAAAAGACAACCGAATAAACCTTATTCCTATTTCTCCTGAACCAGAATCCATCCCCGAACTGGAACAAGTTCCTTTCGAGTTCGTATATAACCATACGATGGAGTATCCATTAAACTGTGGATCTTCGTAGTGATACGGAGTGTTCTGGAGAAATACAAAGGTGATTTAGGATTGGCGAAGAAATACTTGGTTTGGTCGTGAATAACAGTCGCAATTTACTTTGCCCTCTTACTAATCCCTTGATATGTCTTTACTTAATACCTTCTGTACACCATTGTTATGCTAATTGGTTTTCTTCATTTCCCACCGTTCGGCACCAGCCTATGGTTTGGAAGAAGACTATCCAATTTACGTAATAGGTGTACTATCTCCTAAACCAAGGAGTACTCGCAACCTGAGAGAAGGTAAAAGGAAAAGACAACTGAATAGTCCTATTCGTTTTCTCCAGAATCGGAAACCATCCTCGAATAAATTCCTTCGAGTTCGTATATAACTATACGATGGTTTTGTCCAATGGAAGTGGACGTTCGTAGTAATACGGGGTGTCCTGGAGAAAAGGGTAAAAGTAGCAGTGGCAATGAGGTTTGCAACTCTGACAATCCAAAAGCCAGTGTTTAAGAAGGTTCGGTTAATATTGGTCACTGAGTCATAGTCAAGGGTCGGCTCATGGTCGCTGCCAAAGAGAGAGAGAAAAGAAACACTCAGCGTGCACTCTAACCTAGATCAGAATGGTTATCACTTTATCTAATCAGGAAACCTCCCACTGTAACGTCAAATTCTTCCCCAAACCTGAAAGAAGAATTAGTCGGGATCACCCGACGAGTAAACCAACTCATTAGTGGGAATCGGGAACCAACTATCATCGCATGATAACGTGATGGAATCCGCTCACGTTATCACACTCCAGAAGGTATGCGCATATCTGGTAAGTTTCAGTTTCTTTAGAAACTCCCGATGTGATTTTTACCCCATGCTCTTATGACCTTGACTTTGGCCAAAAAATCATAAGTCACATGTCAAGTTCTACCCATTATTATCCAGGTTAATTTGAACCCACCCGTACAAGCTATTGACATTGGCCAACAAGGCTATACGACTGTCCCAAACCAACGCATCTATCTATGCTGCATATGAATACCCAATAGCTACCAATCACTGTGCCTTGACTTTGGCCAACAAACACAACTTGAATACTTATTGACTATCCATATGAAATGACGGAGGGCTACGAATGGTTTCTGGGGAAAACCTTTAACGTAATGAACTTGATATCGTTGAAGGAACCGGATAGCTTTTATAAAAATATAGTGACGAAAACCTTTGCTAAAGAGGTCACTCCCGGTGAAGGGATCTCGGCTCTTTCCCCGTGGAATGAGGTGCAGGATATTCCAACTGAATACCAAGATGCAAAGCAAAAGTAAATGACTATAGTGAAGTTATTGCCCTGACGCAAACTTCTGTCCAAGGGGTCACTCCCGGTGAAGGGATCTCGGCCCTTGCCTCGTCGACTGAGGAGCTGGATATTCATAACCGAATACCACTGTGCAAAACAAAAGAGAACGCCTTTGCAATAACAGCTTTTTGAAAAATGTTCCAACAACATCAGAATAGGTTTGTTTAGCTTGCATTGATCCGAATCAACGCAGTCCCATCAATTGATCACACCAATAAAGAACGAAAATAATGATGTACGTATATGCCATCCGCATTTGCCACTGGGTCCCGTCATCACCCGTTAGGTTACTTAACTAACGACAGAGCGGGGACTGGACTAGCGCGGATGCAAAACATATACAACATCTACTAGTATATATATCAATATATAATATTCGCTCAAGGCATGATAAAATGCAACATCACAGAAATGTAATAAGCATCACAGAACAATACAGATATCTGGGATCCCCGGGTTTCATAGAGCCGCTACTGAAACCCGACGTTCTCCTGGTCGTGTGGATAGCCTGTGCAATGAAATCCTAGACCCCTACGGGCGCGGCAAGTTACCCGCCAAAACCTGAAGCGAGGCAGCCCCCTTCAGCAATGTGAATGGACCACCCAGCACTTCACGGAATCCGGTAACTTGGGCACCCCTCCTTGGGTCAACCTGTACCCCCTACGAGTGCGGCGAATAGCCCGCTAATTCTAGAGTAAAGCCCCCTCCGTCTTAACGCCATGAGATGCGGGCCCGTTGCCTTCTAGAACCCGGCTATCCGTGCACCCCTCCATGGGGTAATCCTAGTACAGAAAGTAAAATATACAACGCGTACATCGACCTTGTTAGTGTATATGCCCTAGAGGCCATTACTGTATCATACTGGTTTGTATATTACTTAATGAAAGCTTGGGATATTCACCTTGTATATACAATCTTGCTCAAAATAGTAGTATGCTACTTGGTTTGTTTCTACTTCAATGTGTACATGTGTTTATTTTAGTATATCACCTATACACATTAGTGGAGCCATTAGGATCTTTGCTTGATTACCAGCGTTGTGATGGCAGTCACACTAGTGGGGCTGGGTTATCTATAAGCACATCCTTATGCAGGTCCCTAGTCGCAGGACTATCGAGACAGGGCGTCGATACTCCGGAGTAGACTAGCGCATGCGCTTCTCATCCCAGTGTGGGAGACGGTCTGCCCCACAGCCGTCGGTACGTCGTACTTGAGATAGTATGCGGGTGCTCGTTAGGTTACGAGTACACTGGACAGGACTCGTCGGGAACTGACTAGTTGGTATTATGCCTATCGTCAGTTATCAGTTCCCAGGTGACATGAGTACAGCTTAGTCCGCTGACTTGACACTGTCACTTCCCCTTGAGTGTGTTCCCACTGCACTTTGATTACTACCCTACTACGGCTCAAATGAGTCGTGCAAACAGGTGGTAGTTGGGTGCAGTCCCGAAGCACTTGGAGGCAGTGACGGTTAAACAGGATTCGTCTCTCCCGGTATTGGGGGTTGACATCGCGCTGTGTCTAGGAGAGCCATTACACGAGTAGTCCCTGGCCAGGGCAAACGAGATATACTGGTAGGCTTCCAGTGTTATGTCAGGGTGTTTTGGGCTTCACTCCTATACGACTTGTACCGCTATTAGGGGACTGACGTTTACCGCCCCCTAGGCCCGCCATGCGATGTATCAGACGAACAGACCGGACTGTACGGAGAATGTCACATTCAGGCTCAGTAGGAGTTCAGATGGGTTTCGCCTTGTCAGTCTTCTTGTCGGTATCTACCTGGGGACCGTTACACACAGCTAGTGCCGCTTGCGGTCTGTGGTTTAACCCACTGCCAGCGTAGTGTCGAGTCTTTAGAGTCCCACACAGAAAGCTATTCGCCTTTAGGCAAAAGAGTAGAGGTCGCATGGTTTTGCGACAGGTCGCATGGTTTTGCGACAGGATTCGGTCACATCCGTGCACTTGTGCACGTACAGTGTCCGGACAGTTTACACTAGCGGGCTTTGGTTTAAGCCAGATCCTAGTGTACCTTTTGGGATTGGTTTTATCCAGTATGCATCCGTGTTCCTCGGAACGTGGATGCGGGTGTGTATGCACAGTTGACGGAGAGACAGAGGAAGAGGATTCTCCTTAGGGTTGTTGACCGTTGACCGTTGACTATTGACTTTTTGCTCAACCCTAATGAGAATATGATATATGATTAACAATTATATTAATTAAGTATTATGGTGACATGGTTGTTGAGGGGTTGACTTTGTTGACTTGTTGACTTTGTTGACCGGTTGACTAGGCTTGACTAGTTGACCATCATGATAACAATAGCTATCATTTCATGGCAAAGACTTTTGCTTGCTTGCTCTCTTGTGCAAAATGAGTGCATGAAATGATATGGCTATTGTTGCTTAAACCATCACATAATACTTGATTGCTATGATGTGTTATGATGGTTATGGATTATGAGAGCCAAATGAGAAAAGTCTTCTATCATTCTCATTCTCTCTCTTGTTCTTGAGCTCTCATCTCCTTCCTCTTGCTCTCCCTCTCTTAGTCTATGGTTCACTTGTCTCATGTGTTGAGAACCAAGAACCATAGATAAAATCCCAACACACTCTTCTCTACTCACTCTAGTTCACAAGGTTTAGCAAACCAAGTGAACTAGTTTCTTCAAAGATCGAAGAAGAAGCCAAAGGTAGAAGCTTTCGAGGTGGATCTATCTTCGGCGCAAGGAGACGACGGAGTGAAGCCGATCCGGACAACCATCGAGGCTTGAAGACGAAGGAGATCAAGAAAGAAAGGTATAACCCCCTAACCGAGTAGTTAACAACTCCTAGTTAGGTTGTTAGTTAGATGTTTAACAAAGATCCGGTTTTGAGTCTATGTTACCACCTCTAGAAAAATTGTTTTTCATCTAATTCCGCATGCCCGGAAGTACCGGGAGAGGTAGCATGGACTTACAGTGGTATCAGAGCCTAGTTAAACTCTATCTAACATGTTAGCAAAGTAACTAGAAGATCGATCAAAGAAAAAGTCACGAAACGAACCCGAGTTGTCAAGTTTCTGCCGATTTTTATTCTGTTCAAAAGTTGATAATTTTCATCTTAAAAATCGACTCAGGCTTTTGTTTGAATAACCACCAAATTTGGTCCCACGAACCGTTCAAAGAGCCACGGAAACGCGGCGGGAGCACGCTCCCGCCGCGGTTCCGCGGCCGAGTTGACTCGGCCGAGGTCCAAATTTGGTGCAGTGTATTTCTGGGGTTGTTTTGGGATTTTTGGAATATGTATTTTCTGCCCAGATTTTCCAGAACGAAAATTTTGTGTTTGGGGCCTATAAATCAGTATTTTTGATCGAACTTTTAAAAGACTTAAGCTGACGGGTTTTTCTGTGATGTGATATTTGTATTGAACGTCTACTAATCGCTATATGTCGATTAGTGGGGGTTATACAAATCTGTGATTTGTAATGTCATTGGAATGTGTATATGAATTCATTGGATTGTCGCGGGTGAATCCGGGGGTTGTGAAACGAGAGTTTTCTTTTCTTTCAATTCATGTATATTTGTAAATTGATGTAATAATTATTTGTATGGCCGCACAACCGGGTCGGGGTTTTAGCCGTCATTGTATAATTTCTTTTTACTGTTTTTTCTCCTAGGATAGACCCATGGAGGGGGTGCACAAACTACCGGGTATGCCGAAGTGCCGAGTGGCCTACTCACGGAGTTGAGGAAGGTTGCTTCGCTTCGGGTACTTGGCGGGTAGTTTGCCGCACCCGTAGGGGTCTTGGGTGGGGTATTGGCTATTCACCGCGACCGTGTAATCTGCTTTTCGTTACAGGCTCGTACGAATTGCGGATTCCTAGTATATCCAATGTGTTCATCTGTGATCTGAAATGGCTATCATTGCAGTATATCTATATATGATATTATTTAGGCGTTGCTTATGTTTTACAGCCGCGCTAGCCCAGCCCCCGCTCTGTCGTTAGTTAAGTAACCTAACGGGTAATGACGGGGCCCCGTGGCGAATGCGAATGGCATAAGCGTACGTCATATTTTGGTTGTTTTCTGCAATGGTAGGATTAAATGATGGGACGCATTAAAAGAACTAATGCAAGAATATCACGCATTAAAAGAACTAATGCAAGAAAATAAACCAAGTTAAAATCGTTGGAACACTTTCGGAAAACCACTCGGTTCTTTTCAAAACTAACTTTTAAATGCGGAGCTTGAGCCACTCCTTTTAAAAGCTATCTCGTTCCATCGATTATATCAAGTTCACTACGTTCACGGTTTTGCCAAAACCATTCGTAGCCCTCCGTCGTTTCACATGAATAGTCAATAGTATTCAAGCTGTGTATGTTGGCCAAAGTCAAGGCATAGTGATTGGTAGCTATTGGGTATTCATGTGTAGCATAGATAGATGCGTTGGTTTGGGACAGTCGTACTGCCATTTTGGCCAAAGTCAAGGGTAAGTACGGCTGGATCCAAATTAACCTGGAGAATGACGGGTAGAACTTGACATGTGACTTATGATATTTTGGCCAAAGTCAAGGTCATAAGAGCATGGGGCAAAAAAAAAAAATCCACACCGGGAGTTTCAAAAGAACTGAAACTTGCTAGTGTTGCATACCATTTGGAGTGTGATGATTCTGGTAGGATTCCTTCAGTTTCGTCACGCGATGATATTTGGATCCTGATCCTACTGTGAGTATATGCTACTCCTCGGGAAATTTCTCACTTAACGATCAATGCTATAAACCAAGTAGGTGTCTAGAAAGGTGTTAGCGGGGCTACGCCCCCAGGGAAAAGAGGTTCTTAAATTAAGGAACTTCGCGAAAGCGTTGGAAAACCTCCCTCGAAGTACCGACACTGGCCTGGCTGAACGGTTAAGCAAGTATTGTGCGGTGAGATTGATCCCGACTAATTCTTCCTTTATGGTTTGAGGAGGGATTCGAGAAACAGTGGGAGCCATCCTGTTTAGACAAACTAAAAACCACTCTAAACTTGCAAGAGCATCATGCTGAGTGTTTCTTCTCTCTTCTAATTGCAGCGACCAATCGACATGACTGGACTTAAGTTACTTCTAAATAAAAACATACTGACAGGGCCAAACTACAAAGATTGGCTCAGGAATGTCAAGATGGCAATCACTTACGACAAGCTGGGGTATCTTCTTACCACCAAAGCTCCCCCTGTCCCAGGTCCCACTTCCAGCGTCGCGGATAAGGAAATCCGTAAGACTTAGGAGATTGATAGCGCGAAGGCCAAGTGCCTCGTGCTTGCCTCTATGGACAATGAACATCAGAGGAGGCACGAGAATATGGACCTGGAATCCATATTTCTTTATACAAAAGAACTGTATGGAGAGCAGTCTCGTATCGCAAGATACGAAGCGTCGAAGAAGTTATTTTCGGCAAGGTTGGCCGTCGGATCATCAGTAGCAGAACATGTGCTTAAGATGATCGGCTACATTGAGGAGCTCGCGGACCTTGGGACCACATTGGAGAGTGAGCTCTATACGGAGTTGATTCTCCAGTCTCTTGCTTCCACTTACGCCCAGTTTATACTGAACTTCAAACTTACAAGAAAAAGAAGTTGAACTTTCAGAGCTCCTCAACATGCTGAGGAGTGCAGAGGGCACCCTACAGAAAGGTAGGGAAACATCCACTTTGTTTGTAGGAGGATCATCTTCTTCTAGGTCCAAGGCGAAAGCCAAGGGAAAGAAGAAGAAAGCCCCCGCCAAACCAAGGGGCGGTGTTAGTAAAGTGGATACGAAGGGAAGGGCAAAAGCAACAAAGAAAGCGGGGAAGCTTGTGGATAAGGAAGAATGCTTCTATTGTCATAAGAAAGGACACTGGAAGAATGATTGCAGGGCTTGGAAAGCCAGGACACAGGAATTGAAGCAGGTTGCAGCTTCAGCTTCAGGTGTGTATGTTATTGAAAACTGTCTTTCAATAAACTCTACTTCCTGGGTATTGGATACCGGATCAGGATCTCATATCTGTAATTCTTTGCAGGCGTTGAGAAACCGTAGGGTTTTGAAGGCAGGTGACATGACCCTCAAAGTTGCAAACGGAGCTAGCATGGATGCTAAGGCCGTGGGGGACTATCACCTGGGGTTGTCAGATGGACACGTTTTGGTTTTGCGTAATTGCTATTTTGTACCCAACGCAACTTGTAATATCATTTCTGTATCTTTGACTTCTAAAGAAGGTTATGAATTTGCGTTTGTAAGTAATGTTGTAAACATTCACTTTAATCAAGTTCTGATTGGGTCAGGTACATTAAGCAATGGTATATACGTATTAAACCAACCACAGATTTTCAATGTCCAGAATACACACAAAAGAAAGTCTCCGGAAATAAATCAGACTTTCTTATGGCATTGTAGACTTGGTCACATCAATGAGAGAAGGTTGACGAAGTTACATACAGAAGGATATTTGAATCTGTTCGAATATCAATCATATGCCACTTGTCAATCCTGTCTCAAAGGAAAGATGACAAAGACTCCGTTCACTGGACACGGAGTAAGAGCGAGCGAGCTCTTGGGACTCGTACACAGCGACGTGTGCGGTCCAATGTCTACACATGCGCGAAGCGGTTATTCTTACTTCATTACTTTTACGGATGACTTTTCAAGGTACGGTTATGTCTTCTTAATGAAACATAAGTCCGAAGCCTTTGGAAAATTCCAGGAATATAAGAATGAAGTAGAAAAACAAACTGGAAAAAGTATCAAGATCCTAAGATCGGATCGAGGTGGTGAATACTTAAGTACCGAGTTCCTGGACTATTTAAAAGAGAACGGAATTCTCTCTCAGCTTACTCCTCTATACACTCCGCAACATAATGGTGTATCGAAGAGACGGAACCGAACCCTATTGGATATGGTACGGTCCATGATGAGTAACGCTGAGTTACCACGATCATTCTGGGGGTATGCGCTAGAATCAGCTGCATACCTTTTGAACCGAGTTCCCACTAAGACTGTACCTACCACACCATATGAGATGTGGTGTGGGAAGAGGCCCCATCTTAATCACATTAAGACATGGGGAAGTCCAGCTTTTGTCAAAAAGCAGCATGCGGACAAGCTCGAGGCACGCTCAGTACAGTGCAAGTTCGTGGGATATCCAAAGAACTCCAAGGGATATTTCTTCTACTGCGAAGAGGAACAAAAGATTATTGTTTCTCGTCATGCCCACTTTCTAGAACACCAATTCTTAGAAGAGGAAATTAGTGGGAGCGCAGTAGAACTGGAAGAAATTCCAGAACCACAGACTATTACTGAAAGCTTAGTGGAACCAGAGGGTTCAAAAGAGCTAGACATTCCTACGCCGCTCCGCAGGAGTAGTAGGCAGACTCATCCGCCCGAGAGATACTACGGTTTTCTCATAGACGGGGATAGAGAGGATTGCATCATAGATTATGATGAGCCTACTAGCTTCCAGCAGGCCGTTCAGAGCATTGACTCAGTAAAATGGATGGATGTAATGCGGACCGAAATGGAGTCCATGTACACCAACAAAGTATGGACGTTGGACATTGCTCCAGACGGGGTAAAACCCGTAGGATGCAAGTGGTTCTTCAAAAGGAAGATTGGTGTAGATGGACAGGTTGAAACCTATAAAGCTAGACTTGTTGCAAAGGGTTTTCGTCAAAGACCTGGTTTGGACTATGACGAAACCTTTTCTCTAGTAGCTATGCTGAAATCCATTCGGATTCTTCTTGCCATTGCTGCCTTCCACGATTATGAGATTTGGCAGATGGACGTAAAGACCGCTTTTCTAAATGGAAATTTAGAGGAGTGTGTCTATATGGACCAGCCAGAGGGTTTCATTCAGAGTGGGAGCAGCGGAAAGGTGTGCAAGTTGCTTAAGTCCATCTATGGACTAAAGCAGGCATCGCGGAGTTGGAACATCTGTTTTGATGAGACGGTCAAGGAATTTGGCTTTATCAAAAATCCAGATGAACCATGCATCTATAGTAGATTTGTAGCGAGAACTGTAGTATTCCTCGTTTTATACGTGGATGACATTCTCTTAATAGGAAATGACATTCCTATGCTACAATCAGTCAAGGGGTTCTTGTCGCACAGGTTCTCCATGAAAGACCTGGGTGATGCCTCATACATCCTGGGGATCCGGATCCATCGTGATAGATCCAAGAGGATATTAGGACTTTCACAGTCCAGGTACATCGACACCATACTGAAGAGATTCAGTATGGAAGATTCCAAGCGCGGTAACTTACCGGCTTGTCACGGGATCACCCTCTCTAAAGAGATGTCTCCCAAGACTGATTTGGAGAGGGATCGCATGTCTATTATACCCTACGCTTCTGCGGTAGGCTCTATAATGTATGCGATGTTATGTACCAAACCGGATGTAGCTTATGCACTGAGTGTGGTAAGCCGGTATCAGTCAAACCCTGGGGAGAAACACTGGATAGCGGTAAAGAACATTCTCAAGTGCCTGAGAAGGACTAAGGAGATGTTCTTGGTGTATGGCGGAAAAGTCCTCCAGATCGAGGCCTTTGCTGACTCCAGCTTCCAGAGTGACAAGGATGATTCCAAGTCCAAGTCGGGTTTTGTCTTTACCCTTAATGGAGGGGCGGTGTGTTGGAAGAGTTCCAAACAGGAAACCGTTGCAGACTCGACGATGGAAGCGGAATATATCGCTGCATCTGATGCCGCAAAAGAAGCTGTCTGGATGAGGAAGTTCTTGAAAGAACTTCAGGTGGTTCCGTCCATTGTTGATCCAATACCTCTGTATTGCGACAACAACGGGGCTATAGCTTTAGCGAAGGAACCCAGGTCCCATCAGAGATCCAGACACATCTTAAGGCGGTATCACCTGATCAGGGAGATCGTGGATCGCCAGGAGATCGAGGTTCGGAGGGTTGCTTCAGAAGATAACACTGCAGATCCATTCACCAAGGCCTTGCCCCAGACTCAGTTCAAGCGGCTGATCGAGATGATAGGTCTTCGATACGCCAGTACATGGCCTTAGTGCAAGTGGGAGATTGTTAGTGTATATGCCCTAGAGGCCATTACTGTATCATACTGGTTTGTATATTACTTAATGGAAGCTTGGGATATTCACCTTGTATATACAATCTTGCTCAAAATAGTAGTATGCTACATGGTTTGTTTCTACTTCAATGTGTATATGTGTTTATTTTAGTATATCACCTATACACATTAGTGGAGCCCTTAGGATCTTTGCTTGATTACCAGCGTTGTGATGGCAGTCACACTAGTGGGGCTGGGTAATCTATAAGTACATCCTTATGCAGGTCCCTAGTCGCAGGACTATCGAGACAGGGCATCGATACTCCGGAGTAGACTAGCGCATGCGCTTCTCATCCCAGTGTGGGAGACGGTCTGTCCCACAGCCGTCGGTACGTCGTACTTGAGATAGTATGCGGGTGCTCGTTAGGTTACGAGTACACTGGACAGGACTCGTCGGGAACTGACTAGTTGGTATTATGCCTATCGTCAGTTATCAGTTCCCAGGTGACATGAGTACAGCTTAGTCTGCTGACTTGACACTGTCACTTCGCCTCGAGTGTGTTCCCACTGCACTTTGATTACTACCCTACCACGGCTCAAATGAGTCGTGCAAACAGGTGGTAGTTGGGTGCAGTCCCGAAGCACTTGGAGGCAGTGACGGTTAGACAGGATTCGTCTCTCCCGGTATTGGGGGTTGACATCGCGCTGTGTCTAGGAGAGCCATTACACGAGTAGTCCCTGGCCAGGGCAAACGAGATATACTGGTAGGCTTCCAGTGTTATCTCAGGGTGTTTTGGGCTTCACTCCGACACGACTTGTACCGCTATTAGGGGACTGACGTTTACCGCCCCCTAGGCCTGCCATGCGATGTATAAGACGAACAGACCGGACTGTACGGAGAATGTCACATTCAGGCTCAGTAGGAGTTCAGATGGGTTTCGCCTCGTCAGTCTTCTTGTCGGCATCTACCTGGGGACCGTTACACACAGCTAGTGCCGCTTGCGGTCTGTGGTTAAACCCACTGCCAGCGTAGTGTCGAGTCTTTAGAGTCCCATACAGAAAGCTATTCGCCTTTAGGCAAAAGAGTAGAGGTCGCATGGTTTTGCGACAGGTCGCATGGTTTTGCGACAGGGTTCGGTCACATCCGTGCACTTGTGCATGTACAGTGTCCGGACAGTTTACACTAGCGGGCTTTGGTTTAAGCCAGATCCTAGTGTACCTTTTGGGATTGGTTTTATCCAGTATGCATCCGTGTTCCTCGGAACGCGGATGCGGGTGTGTATGCACAGTTGACGGAGAGACAGAGGCAGAGGATTCTCATTAGGGTTGTTGACTGTTGACCGTTGACTATTGACTTTTTGCTCAACCCTAATGAGAATATGATATATGATTAACAATTATATTAATTAAGTATTATGGTGACATGGTTGTTGAGGGATTGACTTTGTTGACTTGTTGACTTTGTTGACCGGTTGACTAGGCTTGACTAGTTGACCATCATGATAACAATAGCTATCATTTCATGGCAAAGACTTTTGCTTGCTTGCTCTCTTGTGCAAAATGAGTGCATGAAATGATATGGCTATTGTTGCTTAAACCATCACATAATACTTGATTGCTATGATGTGTTATGATGGTTATGGATTATGAGAGCCAAATGAGAAAAGTCTTCTATCATTCTATCATTCGCATTCTCTCTCTTGTTCTTGAGCTCTCATCCCCTTCCTCTTGCTCTCCCTCTCTTAGTCTATGGTTCACTTGTCTCATGTGTTGAGAACCAAGAACCATAGAGAAAATTCCAACACACTCTTCTCTACTCACTCTAGTTCACAAGGTTTAGCAAACCAAGTGAACTAGTTTCTTCAAAGATCGAAGAAGAAGCCAAAGGTAGAAGCTTTCGAGGTGGATCTATCTTCGGCGCAAGGAGACGATGGAGTGAAGCCGATCCGGACAACCATCGAGGCTTGAAGACGAAGGAGATCAAGAAAGAAAGGTATAACCCCCTAACCAAGTAGTTAACAATTCCTAGTTAGGTTGTTAGTTAGATGTTTAACAAAGATCCGGTTTTGAGTCCATGTTACCACCTCTAGAAAAATTGTTTTTCACCTAATTCCGCATGCCCGGAAGTACCGGGAGAGGTAGCATGGACTTACAGACCTCAGCCCGGTCGTGCCCCAAAAGAATAATATACAAACAGGCAGTAACGGCAGTCCACATGTCGGACGCTCGCCCCGCAATATCAAATGTACATAATACAACCAAACTGTACTACCATTGCATCCAGGCTATGCCCCACGACCAATCCGCAACATCACAGCACAACACAGAACATCAACGTGAATGTCGCGTTCGCAAATCCGTCTAAAAGGGCTATAGCAGTTAGACAGGATTTACCGATCAAATGACATTCACGGTCGCAGATATAATGTAAATACTGTGAACTAACATGTTTAAAATTTTCGATCGATCAAATTTACCGAAGTGGGCCCCAAGCACTACTGTAGACTCAAAGAAAATCTGGGCCCAAACAGAATATTCCAAAATCCCCATTTCTAAGTCCAATGAGCACTGTAGAAAATTGGTATGGTGATCACCTATTACCGCGGCGGAACCGCGGCCAGAACAGGGGTTTAGCCGTGGTTCCGCGGCCGATCTACAGTGTCACTTGACCAATTTCTCACAGAAGTCTTAAAACTTCCTGCATGTATTTCTGCAACACACTGAAAAAAATTTCGAGCCAAAAATAATTCGACAGAAAACTGATGCTTTGAAATCACGGTTTTGGGATATTTGTTCGATCGAAGTTTTAAACATACTAGAGCAAGCTAGACTAGGTTAATGGCGTGGCTCTGATATCAGTGTAAGTGCACGGCGGCGCCCCGGCCATCAATCCGACGCCGGAATGCGGAAACGAAACTTTTCTAAAAACTAGAAACCGGCACCACCGCGCACTAAAATCCTGGATCGGCCCATTAACCTACTCCTAGCAAATACGAGAAAGGGTAGAATGCTATATCGAGCGATCCGTGTCCTTCGGTCTTCGGCCTCCACTCCGATCTCCTTACGAAATCTCCGGTCTTCATCTCCTCGTCGGAACGGGCACCACAACGCCGGGTTCTTTTACGGGCTCCCACCTCTGGACCGAGGCAACTCGCGCACGAAGTTGGCAAGCCGACGTGCCCAAGAAATGCTATAGGCTTAGTGTAGAATGCTTTGTCTCATAGGGTTGTTGAAGTTGCCTTTGTGATGGAGGAGAAGAATGAACTTTGGAGATAGGTTTAGAAATGGAGCAAGCAAGCAAATGAGATGAATGAATTTTCCACACCAAAATGAAACCTCATCATCTCACCCTCTCTAAGTGGCCGACCAAATATCATGGTGGAGGGAAAAAGAATCAATCATCCAAGAGAAGAAAATGAAGGATAATATCAAAGAAAAAGATCACATCAATACTAATCCAATCCTTTCATAATAAATGCAAAAGAAATGACCCAAAAAGAATCTCATCATGCTAGAACCATCATGAAGCCTCATTTTACAAATGACCCCCCCCACAAATACTAATTTGCACAATTGCAAATTAGCCCCTCCATCATAAAAGATCCGGCCAAGATGGAACAAAGGAAAACTGGCCGAAACGGAATGCAAACTGGCAACTCCAAAAAACTGATCCCGTAATAAATTACAGGAAAACCCCGCGACTGTATATACATACCCGCACTTGTATTCCCACTGAATACAAATGCAAAGAGAAAAAATCTACACTGTCCAATACTAGGATCCGGCTTAAACCAAAGCCCGCTAGTAAAATCCGTCCGATCATGATCCGTGCAATACCGCACGTATCTGATCGAACCCTGCCATATCTCCATACGACATCTACATCGTTTCGCCCGAAACTTGAGAAAACGGTCTGTGGGGGACTCTAAAGACTTGTCAATACTTTGGCTATGGATTTAACCACTAGCACGTCAGAGGTATTAGCCATACGTGACGGGCTACCAGGTATTGACCAAAAGGGACGTCGATGAGCGAACTCATCCTGACACCCTACTGAGCCTGTCAGTGACAATATCCGTACAGTCTGGTCCGTTCGTCTATGACCATCGCATGGCGGGCCTACGGGGTTGGTAAAAGTCAAACCCCCAAAAGCGGTACAAGTCGTGTCGGAGTGTAGCCCAGAACACCCTAAGATACTACTGGAATACCTACCAGTAAATCTCCTGCCTTGGCCAAGGACTTCGTGTAATGGCTCTCCTAGACACAGCGCGACCTCACCCCCAATACCGGGAGAGACGAACCCCTGCATATCCGCTCACTGCCTCCATGTGGCTCGGGGCTGTACCCAACTAAAACCTGTTTGCACGTCTCCTTTGAGCGTGGTAGGGTAGTAATCAAAGTACAGTGGGAACTCACACGAGACAAATGACGATCTCAGGTCGATGATCTAACCTGTACACATGTCACCAGGGAACTGCTATCTGACATCTGGTATAATCCCAACTAGCATGTTCCCGGCGAGTCCTATCCGGTGTACTCATAACCCAATGAGCACCTGTATACATCTTAGGTGAACCAACTGACACCAGTGGCTTGTGAGACCGGCCACCGCCCCTCGTCGGGGTCTTAACTGTATACACTAGTCTACTCTGGAGTATCGATGCCCTGTCTCGAAACTCCCACGACTAGGGACCTTTTAAGGATGTGCTTATAGACCCCAGCTCCCACGTATATGATCGCCCTCATACTGCTGGCAGTCAAGCAAGAATCCTAGGGGCTCTATCAACGTGCAATAGTGACCTGTAAAGTCACCTAAAGCAGTACACGATGATAAAGATAAACCAGATAGCATACTATCATCTTGAGTAAGACTGTCCTACCGATATAGGTCCTCTCTCAATCATTGCAATCACGTGCCTGTGATCCAATAATTGACTCTGAGGGCACTATCTCCAACAAATACATGGCTCATCAGGATTTTTGATAAAGTCAAATTCTTTGACCGTCTCATCAAAGCAGATGTTCCAAATCCACGATGCCTACTTTAATTCATAAATAGATTTAAGCAACTTGCACACTCTTCCGCTGCTCTCACTCTCTGTGAAACCCTCTGGCTGATCCATATAAACACACTCTTCCAAATTTCCATTCAGAAAAGAGGTCTTTACGTCTATCTTCCAAATTTCATAATCATGGAAAGCAGCAATGGCAAGTAGGACCCGAATGGATTTAAGCATAGCCACCGGAGAAAAGGTTTTATCATAGTCCAAACCAGGTCTTTGACGAAAACCTTTTGCTACAAGTTTAGCTTTATAGGTTTCAACCTGTCCATCTGCACCAATCTTCTATCTGAAGATCCATTTCCAACCTGCAGGTTTTACCCCTTGAGGTGCAATGTCCAAAGTCCAGACTTTGTTGGTGTACATAGATTCCATTTCGGTCCGCATTGCATTCAGCCACTTTACTGAGTGTCTGCTCGTATTGGCCTGCTGGAAACTAGTTGGCTCATCATCATTGATGATGCAATCCTCTCTATCCCCATCTACGAGAAAACCATAGTATCTCTCGGGCGGATGAGACTGCCTACTAGATCTGCGGAGTGACGCAGGGACGTCCGGTTCTTTTGAAACTTCTGGTTCCACCATGCTTTCAGTAATAGTTTATGGTTCTGGAATTTCTTCCAGTTCTTTTGCGCTCCCACTTATTTCTTTTTCAAGAAATTGAGTTTCTAGAAAGTGGGCATGCCGAGAAACAAAAATCTTTTGTTCCTCTGCGTAATAGAAAAGATATCCCTGGAGTTCCTTAGGTATCCCACAAACTTACACAGTACTGATCGTGCCTCAAGCTTGTCCGTATATTGCTTTTTGACAAAAGTTGGACATCCCCATATCTTAAGATACTTAAGATAGGGTTTCTTCCTACTCCACATTTCATATGGTGTTGTAGGCATAGACATAGTAGGAACTTTGTTCAAAATATATGCAGTAGATTCTAGTGCATAACCCCAGAAGGATCGTGGTAACTTAGCGTTACTTATCATGGAACGTACCATATCTAATAAGATGCAGTTCCGCCTTTCCGATACACCGTTGTGTTGAGGTGTGTATGGAGGAGTAAGCTGAGAGAGAATTCCATTCTTTTTTAAATAATTCAGGAACTTGGCACTTAAGTATTCACCACCTTGATCAGATCGAAGTGTCTTGATACTTTTTCCTGTTTGTTTTTCCACTTCATTCTTGTATTCTTGGAATTTCTCAAACGCCTCGGATTTATGTTTCATCAAGAATACATGTCCATACCTTAAGAAATAATCCGTAAAAGTAATGAAGTAGGAATAGCCACTTCTTGCATGTGTAGACATTAGACCACACACGTCGCTGTGTATGAGTCCCAAGAGCTCGATGGCTCTTACTCCGTATCCAATGAACGGAGTCTTTGTCATCTTTACTTTGAGACATGATTGACAAGTTGGATAAGATATTCAAACGGATCCAAATATCCCTTTTTATGTAAGTTTGTCAATCGTGTTTCATTGATGTGACCTAGTTTACAATACCATAAGTAAGCTTGATTTAACTCTGAAGACTTTCTTTTAAGTGTGTTCTGGACATTGAAAACTTAGTGTTGATTTAATACGTATATCCCGTTGTCTAGTGTACCTGACCCAATCAAAGCATGATTAAAGTGAATGTTTACAACATTGCTTACAAATGTAAAATCATAACCTTCTTTAGATAGTAAAGATACAAAGATTATATTACATGTCAAACTAGGTACACAAAAACAGTTACACAAAACCAAAATGTGTCCACTTGTCAATCATAGGTGATATTCCCTTACGGAAACATCATCCACGCTCACTCCGTTAGCAACTCTGAGGGTCATATCACCTGCCTTCAAAACTCTACGGTTTCTCAGTACCTGCAATGAATTACAGATATGAGATCCTGAACTGGTATCCAATACCCAGGAAGTAAAGTTGATTGACAGACAGTTTTCGATCATAAACACACCTGAAGCCGAAACCACAACTTACTTCGAATCCTAGTTGTTGGCTTTCCAAGCCTTGTATTCCTTCTTCCAATGGCCTTTCTTGTGACAATAGAAGCATTCATTCTTCCCTACTGTTGGCCCTCCAACTTTTGCCTTGCCCTTTCCCTGTACCTTTTGGACACCGCCTTTCTGTTTAGTGGGGGACTTCTTCTTCTTCCCCTTGGCTTTTGCCTTGGATCTAGAGGAGGAAGGTTCCCTAATAAGAAGGGTAGGTATCTCCCTGATTTTCTTTAGGGTGCCATCTGCACTCCTCAACATGTCGAGAAGTTCTGGAAGTGTAACTTTCTTCCCTTGAATATTGAAATTCAATATAAACTGGATGTAGATAGAGAGGAGGGATTGTAGAATCAAGTCTGTATATAATTCGTTCTCCAACGTGGTCCCAAGGTCCGCGAGCTATTCAATATAGCTGATCATCTTAAGGACGTGGTCCCCTACAGATGATCCGATAGCCAACCCCGTCTGAAAAAATTTCTTCGAGATCTCGTATTTTGCTATACGAGATTGCTCTCTATATAAATCCTTGATATGGAGGAAGATGAAAGCTAAGTCCATCTTCTCTTGCCTCCTCTGGTGTTCATTATCCATTGAGGCCAGCACGAGGCACTTGGCTTTCACACAGTCTAATTGCTATGTCTTACGGATCTCAATATCCGCTACGGTGGAATTTGGACCTGGGACGGCGGGGGCTTTGGTAGTAAGAAGGCAGCCCAGCTTGTCATAGGCAATGTGTTAGTTGTATGGATGCCCTAGAGGCCATTATTGTACATGATTGTATATTATAGTGGATGCTTGGACATATATAGAGAGGACTTTCTTGCTCGACATGAAAGTATGCTATTTGGTTTCTCTTTATCTTAACATGTAGACTAGTATTTTGATGTTGTCTTTTCTCTCACATATTGATAAAGCCCTTATGATGTATACTTAACTACCAGGATTATGATACAGATCATACTAGTGGGGCTAAGGTAGTCCACAAGTCCACCTTTAATTGTTCCTAGTCGTGAGAGTATCGAGACAGGGCATCGTAATTCCAATGTAGACCAACGTATACGTTTCTTGACCCATTTGATAGGCGATGGATGATCCTACATCCATTGGTGTTTGACATCAAAGATTGTATACGGGTGATCAGTGGAGACTGGGTACACTGAACAGGACTCACCGAGAACTCCTAGATGGCATTATACATATCGTCAGATAGCAGTTCTCTGGTGACACTGGTACAGGTTAGTCTGTCGACCCGAGATCATCATAGAGTCTTGTGTGATTGCCACTGTGCTTTGATTTCCACCCTACCACTTTTAAGAGAGCGTGCAAACAGGTGGTTTTTGGGTACATTCCCGAGTCACATGGAAGTAATGAGCGAAAGGAGGGGATTCGTCTCTCCCGGTATTGGCAGTTGATGTTGCGCTATGCTCGATTGGCCATAACAAGAAATCCCTGGCCAGGGTTGCTGAGATCTACTGGTAAGTGTCATCAGTAGTTTCTCAAACCGTTATGGACCTTGCATTGGCATAACTTATCAGGCTGGTGGGGTCTAACGTTATACCACCCCCAGGCTGCGATATGCGACATATCTGATGAAGAGGCCGGACTGTATGGTAGTGTTACTGATTGGATTCGCAGGAGTATGAGCAGGCTTACTTGTTGATCTTCTGATCGCTCAATATCCGGGTGGCCGTTACGTTTAGCAGACCGCTTGTGACTTTTGGGTGTTTAATATGATCATTACCTACTGCCACCGTATTTGTAGGGTTAGTAGGCACTCTAAGAAGGTTCTACAAGGCATCAACCATGCCCGATTAAAATTTTAGCCGTGCCGAATAACTCTAAACAAGATCTTTGCTAGATAATTAGGGTAACACATGCTAGTAAATAACAATTATCACTAAGTGAATACAAAATACAACCTTTGTAGATCGGTCCTTCACTTCTAAAGCTCCTTGTTGTAGTCCCTTCGCTGCGATCATCGAACTCCCGGACTCTCGGACGGCTCCATGAGAAGATTGCAACAGTATTGCTTGAAGTCTTCGAGGCCGAAGATGATCTACGTCGAGGGAATACGAACTCAAGCTTCTACTTCACTAACTAGAGAATTAGTGAAGCAAACACCCTAAACTAAATTGCTAGTCTAGTAGAGGATGATGAAATAGGAAATGAGTACACTTTAGAATTTCTTTTCTCACTTTCATTCTCTCTCTTTTTCAAACCCTAGAAAGAAATTGAAGGAGGAAGAAGATGAGCTCAAAATAAGAATGAAAACCAATCAAGAGAGAGTTAGCTAACCATGGGTGAGTGTGTATCATATACTAACTCATATAGAGACATAACCATGGCTAATTATAGTGGTTAGGTTTATAAAAATCCTAAGTAAAAACAAAACTAGTGGACTTTGGTCAATGCATTCATAAGCTTCATGAAGCTTCATGCACTTGAACAATTATCCACTAATTTTGTATTTAGTTTGTATATTAAAACCCTACCAATATAATTACAATGGTGTATGTCTCATACACCTATGTAGTGTGTATCAACAACCATGATACAAAATGTACACAAATAAATATATATCACATATGTATTAAGTTGTGCACAAGTGAGAAAAATAAACGCTTAAGTGAACCAATGTTAGTTAATGTAAATTAGTATATCACATATACAATTATACACTAAATTATTAAATCAACACTTGACTTAATAATCCGGTTATATCACATATAACCGACTAACATCCAATGTATCGACTTATCGAATCAACCCTTGATTCGATAACTTGGATATATCGCATATAACCGATCGACACAAATATCGCGGGAATAGAATACGGTATCACATACTCGCATTATTCTCAGTCCCGCACATATCACATATGCGCTCCTATTTCGTTTTTCCTGAGCCAGTAAAACCTCTATGTAGGACTCTAAAGACTCGTTAATACGCCGGCAGTAGGTGATGATCATATCAAGCACCCACAAGCCGTCAGCGGTACTAGCTGGACGTAACGGCTACCCGGGTATTGAGCGATCAGAAGATCAGCAAGCAAGCCCGCTCCAACTCCTGCAAAAAGCCTGACAGTGACACTACCGTACAGTCTGGTCTCCCCGTCTGATATGTCGCATATCAAGTCTAGGGGTGGTAAAACGTCAGACCCCAATAACCGATAAGTCATGCTGATATGAGGCTTTTAACGGGTCAAGAAACTACTGGTAACACTTACCAGTAAATCTCTAAACCAGCCCTGGCCAGGGACTTCCCTGTTATGGCTAATCGAGCATAGCGCAACATCAACCCCCAATACCGGGAGAGACGAAACCCCTCCTATCGCTCATTGCCTCCATGTGACTCGGGACTATACCCAAAAACCACCATTTTGCACGCCCTCTTGGACGTAGTAAGGTGGAAATCAAAGTACAGTGGGAATCACACAAGACTCTATGACGATCTCGGTTCTACAGACTAACCTGTACCTGTGTCACCAGAGAATTGCCATCTGACGTAAGGTATAATACCATCTGGGAGATCTCGGCGAGTCCGTCCAGTGTACCCAGTCTTCACTGAGCACCCGTATATCATCTCTCATGTCAAACACCAATGGATATGGGATCATCCATCGCCCATCTACATGGGTCGAGAAGGTATACGCTAGTCTACTCTGGGATATCGATGCCCCGTCTCGATAAACCCACGAGTAGGGACCTTGAAGGATGTACTTATGGACTACCATGTCCCCACTAGTATGATCCGCATCATAGTCCAGGTAGTCAAGTACACATCCTAAGGGCTTTACCAATATGTAACAGAGAGACAATCAGTATACACGTTAAGGTAAAGAGTAACCAGATAGCATACTATCATGTCGAGCAAGAAAGTCCTCCCTATATATGTTCAAGCATCCACTACGATATACATCTCATGTATAGTAATGGCCTCTAGGGCATACATATAACTAACAATCTCCTACTTGCACTAGGGCCATCTGATAACAGTGGTTGTAGTATCTCATACTCAACCATCCCATAATAGTCTCTCTCTGGAAAAAAGCCTTTGTGAGTGGATCCGCCGTGTTGTCCTCTGAGTCTACTCTCCTAACCTTGATCCCCTGGAGATTAACCATCTCCATGATCAGGTGACACTGCCTTAGAATATGTATGGATCACTGATGGGACGGGCGTTCCTAGTCATAAGCCACAACTCCATTGTCACACAATGGTAGGAACGAAGTTCATCTCATGAACTGATATATATACCCAGACCTCCTCTTTGGTAGCATCTTTGGTAGCGATATATCTAGCCTTTATCGTCTAGTATGCCACGGTATCTGTTTTGGAACTCTTCCAACATACCGTCCCTTTACTGAGGGTAAAGACAATGCCTGTGACTGACTTTCAGTCGTCCTTATCACCCTGGAACCCTTCCAGTGATTCTCCCCAGGATCAATTGATACCATCTCACTACTGCTAGTGAGTATCCTAACATCCAATTAGATCTATCTCATATATCCAAAACCCAGGATTTAGTAGGTATCACTTTGATCCTATGTAGAGAATCATTGCGATAAGCAGAGATTGACCGAGCGTAGCATAGGAAACTCCTTTCCTATCAAGAGTATGTCATCCACGTACTCTATGAGGATCACCACCATACTCCCTACTACCTTTTTGTCTATACAAGGTTCATCTACCATTTTGATGATGTCAAACTCTTTGACTAACTCATCAAAACAGATGTTCCACCTCCGCGATGCTTGCTTTATCACATAAAACATCTTGCACACGTTTCCGTTGCTCCCACTGTCTACGAAGCCCTCTGGCTATGTACTTATAGACGCTCTCTTCCAAATCATCATTTAGATAAGCAGTCATGACACCCAACCACCAGATATCGTAGTCATGGTATGTAGCTATGGCAAGTAGGATCTGGATGGACTTAAGCATAGCTACTTAGAAAAGGTTTCATCATAATCCATACCTGGTCAAATGATGCAAACATTTAACAAGTCTAGCTTTGAAAGTCTCAACTTTTCCATGTACACCAAGTAATCTTCTCAACATATACTTGCTCCTGATGGGGTTTTAACCCTTCATATAAAGCAACCAAAGTCCATACTTTGTGGGTGTATAAGGATTCCATCTCAGATCGCTAAGCATTCAGCCATTCTTATAGAGTCTCACTCCTGATGGACAGTTCGAAACTAGTTGGGTCATCATCTCATGATGCATTCCTCGCTCCCACTGTCATAGAGAAACTGAAGTATCTCTCAGGTGGGTGAGGAACCCTACTAGATCGATGGAGAGGCTGAGGTTCGTTGGAAACTATTGAATCCTTTGGTTCTACCAAATCATTAGCTGCAGTTTATATAGCTGGAACTCCTTCCAGTTCTACCTCATGTCCACTAATTTCTTCACAAGAAATTCTCTTTCACAATCCTCGGTTTGGTAGAAGATATTCCCTTGCATATGCTTAGGATATCCAACAAACTTCTACAGAACTGACTTTGCCTCGAGCTTGTCCGGATTATGCTTTTAGACATAGGCTGGACAACCCCAAATCTTAACAAACTTAAGATATAGGCTCTTCCCTTTCCATATCTCATATGAAGTGGTAGGCAACTGATTTGATCAGAACCCTATTCAATAGGTATGCAACTTCATAAGTGCATAACTCCCTAAAAGTAAATAGGAAACTCAGTAGTACTCATCATAGAGCGCACCATATCATATAGGGTGTGATTGCTCCACCCCGATACACCGACGTGCTGTGGTGTATGCGGAGGAATAATGCTGAGAGAGAATCTCATTTCCAGGAATCTCATGCTCAAGTATTCTCCTCCTTGATCACATCAAAGGACATAATACTTATACCTGTTTTGGTTCTCTACTTTCTAACTTATATTCTGTGAATATCTCAAAAGTTTCGGACTTGTGTTTCAACAGGAACATATGTCTGAATCTTGAGAGATCATCAGAGAATGTAATGAAGTACAAAGAACCAGTCTTGGCATGTGTAGACAGGGGACCTTCATACATCAACATGTATCATCCAAGAGTTCACTAACTCTTTCTCTGTTTCCAATAAACAGAGCTATGGTCATCTTATCTTTGTGACATGACCGGCAAGTTTCACAAGATGTAAATTCAAACAGATTTAAATATGCATCTAAATGTAACTTAGCTAGTCGGGTCGCATTGATATGACTTAGTCTACAATGCCTCAAGAAGGATTCGTTCATTTCTGAACTCTTCCTCTTGTGTGTGTTCTGTATACTAAGAACTGTAGTTTGATTTAGAACGTCAATGCTTTTAGATAACGTGCCTGAACCGATCAACTCTTGATATAGGAAATGTACAAAACATTATCCAACAATACAAAATTATATCCTTCTTTACTAATAAAGAGACTGATATGATGTATATCAGGTTCGGTATTTAATGACATTTGTTCAGAATCAATGTATTCTGGTAATACGGGGTGATAATGACCAACAGACTTGGCTGCAACACTTGCACCGTTTTCTATCTCATGAAACGTATCACCCGTTCTCAGTTCTCTACCTATCTGTAGCCCATGTAACAGATTATATATGCGGGATCCTGATCCGGTATCTCATACTCAGGACGTAAAGGATACTGAGAAACAGTTCTCTATAATGAACATACCCGAAGAAGATGCATCAACATGCACTTTCTTTGTTTGGGCGGCACGGGAATTCTGGTAATCCCCAATTTCCTGCTCTGTCTTATAACAATTATAAGTTGGAGCGGGACCAACGTTCCCCTAGCACAGTATAACAAGCGGGTTCGGTCAATACATCCGTATTATTATGTTGATTAAGGCGTGATATGGTCGCTACCTGGAGAGAGAGAGAAGAAAACACTCAGCGTATGCTCTTGCAAGATTAGATTGCTTATTATTTTATCTAATCAGGATGGCTCCCACTATTTTTTATCAAATCTTCCTTCAAACCCTAAAAGGAAAGACTAGCCGGGATTAATTACACCCTACAACTTCGCCAATCTTTCAGCCAGGCCAGTGTCGGTACTTTGAGGGAGGTTCCTTTTCTTTTCGCACGGACCTAATTAAAGTAAACCTCGTTTTCCCAGAGGCGTAACCCCTTTGACACCTTTCTAGAAACCTACTTGATCGGCTAATTGTAATGTGTAAAACTCTCTCAGGAGTAACAATTACTCGCAGTGGGTATCGAGATCCAACTATCTCATAGAAGGTATGCAATCTCATTGCAAATTTCAACACTTGAAATTCCCGATAATATTTTGTCCCAAACGATCTATGACCTTGACAAGGTCAACAAACCATAGACTGCAAGTCAAGTTCAACCCGTCATTTCCTTATTGAATTAAACCCACCCGCACGACCCTTGACAAGGTCAACAAGGCCGTACGACTACCCTAATCCAATCTGCATCATATGCATAAGCAGACAAATACTGGTCAGCTACCGCACACTGCGCCTTGACAAGGTCAACAAACGCAGCACGAATACTAAGCAGGACTTATCTGAAATCACAGAGGGCTACGACAAGTTTTTCTGAAAACCTATTGCGTAATGAACTTGATATCGTTGTAGAATCAAATGATTTTAAAATGGAGCGTTTTTGAGGCTTTTACTAGTTTCTCTAAAGAGGTCACTCCCGGTGAAGGGATCTCGGCTTTTTCCTCGTCGAATGAGGTGCAGGATATATCATATATATCACCGTGAAAAGCAAGAACTAGAAGAGCAATCAAAAGACTAAACCGAGAGGTGTAGCATCTTCCAGTCATTGCTAAAGGGGTCACTCCCGGTGAAGGGATCTCGGCCCTTTCCTTATCGAATAAGGAGCAGGATGTTCTACAAGGAACACCGCGATGCAAAGCAAGAACTGTAGCTACCTGTTTTTGAAAATTCGATTCCACAACATATTTTAGGTTTCTTTTCTTTCATTAATCATATTAATGAAGTCCCATCATTTAAATCACCTAAACATCACAGATAAATACGACGTACACTTATGCCATCCGCATTCGCCTCGATGTCCCCTCATGCTCCGTTAGGTTAGGTGACTAACGGCAGAGCGGGGCAGGGCTAGCGCGGGTGTAAAACATAAGTAACGTCTATATAATATATCATATATACTATATACATCATTTATCACAACATATCAAATGATCACATCACAGATATCGCAGCAGAAGAAACATATGAAACATTGGATATACTAGGACATCCGTGTTTTATTTTGAGCCTCTATAAAATACGGATTCCACGATCGCGATGAATAGCCAAACCCACACCCCTAGACCCCTACGAGAGCGGCAAGTAACCCTTCTAATTTTAGAGTTAGGAGACCCGGACTCGACTCTTCTAGTTGGTCTCCCACTGGACTCTAGAACCCGGTTACTTGTGCTCTCCTCCTTGGGTCTATCCTAGTGCGGAAAAGTAAATAATATACAAACGGTGACATCAACCTCATCCCGGAAGTGCCCCAATAAAAGAATATTACATACATTTAATTTTACATGAATGAAAATAAAAACCCTCATCTCACATAAAAACCCCCGGCTATTCATATCACGACGATCCAATATAACATATCCAGTAACACATAACATCACATGTCATCAACGTAAGTAAATATGCGCATCCCAATTGTCGTTGACATATAGCAACGAAACAGGCGATATCACATATTACACTTACGGTCGCAGAAAAGAAAGTGTAAAACTACAACAGTTGGAATCCGCAACCTCCTTAGACATCGTATGCCTAACAATTATAAACCCTGCATTTTAGTCTCTATATCGAAAACACTTTTCAATATCTAGTCGGGCAATTCAACAAGATTCCCGATATGTGATCGAATGCTCGTCGCAAACTTTAGTAGACGGCCGCACCCCCGGATGCCGTCGACGAAGTGCACTAAGGCGGAACACCGCTGCCGCGAGCACCCGAATGGATGCTTTTGGCAACGGGGTTCTCCTACAGTCACTTGGTCGGGGCTATGGGGCATGGCTGTCTATTAAGTTTATCCGGCGAGTATCCGCGTACGCTACGTGATTGCCACGGACTTTTGATCGCATCAAAATGCCGCGGCAATCGATCATCTGAGACTAAACTGTTATGTTTATAACATCCAAATTAGTTATCTCATAACTACTTGTGGATTCCAAATATTGTATCACATTTCATATAAATAGACAATGTTAAACTTTCCGATCGAATAATCAAACACCTAAGTTTTCCCAAATAGTTCTCAACACTTGAGGGGAGTTTAAAAAAACATCCATCACATGCCACAGTACCAATGGTCCAGCCGTAGAAGGGTCAAGCCAACCCCTCACATGTGGCAACGCCGTACTGGCCCAAACCCTAAGGTTCAAAAGGCAGTTCAAGACGGTCACATAATTGAGTTAAGGTTTGTTGTCTTCTAGAGGGTCCATTGCGTAACTTGCACGATTTAGACGTTCTTAAACAATGGAAAAATCCAACACTTGGAAATTTTTCGGCAGGGGAAAAAGTGAGTTATTGATATCCGTTCGAACTTTTTAACACGTTCTAAAAATTACCCGGAATAACCCATAGATGAAGTTAAACTTTCCGATCGAATCAATGAGCTCCCAATACAACCCAGAAAACTCAACACTTGAGTATAAATTAAAAATACTCAGAAACATCAGGAAATTAAATAGGAACATTACTGTGCAAAAAGATAAGCCTGACGTCACCTTATGGCCGCGGAACCGCCGCGGGAGCCTGCTCGTGCAGCGGTTCCGCGGCGCTTTGGGCGCCAAACGTTGTCGTTTTGCACAGTTTCCCTTATAATTGCCTGCTAATTTTTTTAAGCATTTTTAATCCAGAAAAAAACAACATTTTCAAAAATGTCCAGAGAGGGGTAAAATCGGGGGATTCAGAGTTCGTTCGGAGTTTTAACTTCGTATACACGTCGCTTAATGCTCTAGCTAGGCTCTGATACCACTGTAGGGTTACTAGGCACTCTAAAAAGGTTCTACAAGGCATCAACTATGCCCGATTAAAATTTTAGCCGTGCCGAATAAGTCTAAACAAGATCTTTGCTAGATAATTAGGGTAACACATGCTAGTAAATAACAATTATCACTAAGTGAATACGAAATACAATCTTTGTAGATCGGTCCTTCACTTCTAAAGCTCCTTTTTGTAGTCCCTTCGCTGCGATCATCGAACTCCCAGACTCTCGGACGGCTCCATGAGAAGATTGCAACGGTATTGCTTGAAGTCTTCGAGGCCGAAAATGATCTACGTCGAGGGAATACGAACTCAAGTTTCTACTTCACTAACTAGAGAATTAGTGAAGCAAACACCGTAAACTAAAGTGCTAGTCTAGTAGAGGATGATGAAATAGGAAATGGGTACACTTTAGAATTTCTTTTCTCGCTTTCATTCTCTCTCTTTTTCAAACCCTAGAAAGAAATTGAAGGAGGAAGAAGATGAGCTCAAAATAAGAATGAAAACTAATCAAGAGAGAGTTAGCTAACCATGGGTGAGTGTGTATCATATACTAACTCATGTAGAGACATAACTATGGCTAATTATAGTGGTTAGGTTTATAAAAATCCTAAGTAAAAACAAAACTAGTGGACTTTGGTCAATGCATTCATAAGCTTCATGAAGCTTCATGCATTTGAACAATTATCCACTAATTTTGTATTTAGTTTGTATATTAAAACCCCACCAATATAATTACAATGGTGTATGTCTCATACACCCATGTAGTGTGTATCAACAACCATGATACAAAATATACACAAATAAATATATATCACATATATATTAAGTTGTGCACAAGTGAGAAAAATAAATGCTTAAGTGAACCAATATTAGTTATTGTAAATTAGTATATCACATATACAATTATACACTAAATTATTAAATCAACACTTGACTTAATAATCCAGTTATATCACATATAACCGACTAATATCCAATGTATCGACTTATCGAATCAACCCTTGATTCGATAACTTGGTTATATCGCATATAACCGATCGACACAAACATCGCGAGAATAGAATACGGTATCACATACTCGCATTATTCTCGGTCCCGCACATATCACATATGCGCTCCTATTTCGTTTTGCCTGAGCCAGTAAAACCTCTATGTAGGACTCTAAAGACTCGTCAATACGCCGGCAGTAGGTGATGATCATATCAAGCACCCACAAGCCGTCAGCGGTACTAGCTGGACGTAACGGTTACCGGGTATTGAGCGATCAGAAGATCAGCAAGCAAGCCCGCTCCAACTCCTGCAAAAAGCCTGACAGTGACACTACCGTACAGTCCGGTCTCCTCGTCTGATATGTCGCATATCAAGTCTAGGGGTGGTAAAACGTCAGACCCCAATAACCGATAAGTCATGCCAATATGAGGCTCATAACGGGTCGAGAAACTACTGGTAACACTTACCAGTAAATCTCTAAACCAGCCCTGGCCAGGGACTTCCCTGTTATGGCCAATCGAGCATAGCGCAACATCAACCCCCAATACCGGGAGAGACGAAACCCCTCCTATCGCTCATTGCCTCCATGTGACTCGGGAATGTACCCAAAAACCACCATTTTGCACGCCCTCTTAGACGTGGTAAGGTGGAAATCAAAGCACAGTGGGAATCACACAAGACTCTATGACGATCTCGGTTCTATAGACTAACCTGTACCAGTGTCACCAGAGAACTGCCATCTGACGTAAGGTATAATACCATCTGGGAGATCTCGGCGAGTCCGTCCAGTGTACCCAGTCTTCACTGAGCACGCGTATATCATCTCTGATGTCAAACACCAATGGATATAGGATCATCCATCGCCCATTTACATGGGTCGAGAAGGTATACGCTAGTCTACTCTGGTATATCGATGCCCCGTCTCGATACACCCACGACTAGGGACCTTGAAGGATGTACTTATGGACTACCATGTCCCCACTAGTATGATCCGCATCATAGTCCAGGTAGTCAAGTACACATCCTAAGGGCTTTACCAACATGTAACAAAGAAACAATCAGTATACACGTTAAGGTAAAGAGTAACCAGATAGCATACTATCATGTCGAGCAAGAAAGTCCTCCCTATATATGTCCAAGCATCCACTACGATATACATCTCATGTATAGTAATGGCCTCTAGGGCATACATATAACTAACAGTATTGACGAGCCTTTAGAATCGTACACAGAGGTTTCCTGGTTCATGTGAAATGAAGTAGGAGCACATATGTGATATGTGCGGGACCGAGATTAATGCGCGTATATGATACCGCATTCTATTCTCGTGATATGTGATATCGGACGGTTATATGAGATATAGCCGGGTTATCGGATCAAGTGTTCATTCAATAAGTTGATACATTTCCTATTAGTCGGTTCTATGTGATATAACAGTATTTTGAAATCAAGTGTTGATTTAATAATTTAATGTATAATTATATATATGATATATTAATTTACATTAACTAATATTAGCTCACATAAGCATTTCTTTTTCTCACTTGTGTACACTTAGTATATATGTGATATATATTAATGTACATTATTTTTTGTCATGCTTGATACCACATGCTACATGGGTGTATGAGACTTACACCATGCTTATAATAATATGAGGTTTTATTTATGTAACAACCTAGTTCATTTATACCATTTCCAGTTCCCGTATTTACTTATCTGTGGTATTTTCTTGATTTATCGTGTTTTGGGTGCGAATGGTATTTTACATTTTACATTGCATCCGACCCGACCTATTTGCTTGAACCTGTTTGATTCATATTTATGAATTACCTTGACTTGTTACGTAGACTGTGCATTTTTCATGTTTAGTACATACTGGCATTTTATCTGGCATTGCATCTTTTACCATATAACATTTTAGGTCACGTAAAATAATTTAAAATTGCATTTCATAGCCTGCATGATACCTCTAACCCCGTGGTAGCATCCGCGCATTTTGTTTTCGTCCCGTTCAGTGAAACGGACGTGTTTGGATGGCTACGCTCACGTACGTGCATCCGTTCTTAGGGGTATGTATTTTCGTTACCGGAGAATTCGTTTTGAATTTTGAAAGTTGCATATTTTTTCGTATTTTAAATCTGAATTTTTAGACCCGACCTGGGCGTATTTTGGACTAGATTTGTATATAGCGGAAAATCCAATTTTTAATTTAAATAAATCTACGACTTAAGTTTTTTATAACTAACTAAAATATTTTTTAAAAACTACAAATCTTTTAAAATCTTATTCCCAGCTCAAACCCCATCTCTCCCTTGCTGTCAAGTGACCCCACTCCTTCTCTCTTTCTTTTTCTTTCTCTCTTTCTCTCTCTCTCCCTTTCTCTCACTCTCCCCGCTATCTCTTTCTCTCTCCCCCACAAAACAACAACTTTATCTCTCTTTATTGTTCCTTTCTTCTTCTCTCTCTCCTCTCTCTCTCAGATTATCTCTCTCTCTCTCCTTATATATATATATATATTAACTCTCTCTCTCTCCCTATTTATTTTATCTCTTCTTCCTCAACTTTATTCTGCGCGAACCCTAGCCGCTGCCTCGCCTCCCTCGCCTGTCTTGCCGTCGACGATGCCCCTCCCGACCTCATCTTCATCCTCCCCTCGTCCTCACCTTCCTCTCTCTTTCCCCGAGCCCTGCACACCCAGAAACCAAGAACCCGAGCACCCCCTGTACACCACTACACCGCCGGCAAGGATCACCGTAGTTGATCTCGTCATCGCCCCTCATTCCTTGTCTACAGTACAACCCAGTGAGCCTTGCACTCCTTCTTCTTTCCCTTCTTTCTTCTTTCTTTCTTTTCTTTTCTTTCTTTCTCTTTAATGAAAAATAGTTCTCTGTTCTTTGTAGTTCGCCGGAGCCGGACGAGACGTCGACGATCCTGATGATCCAGACGTTGTACCTGACTCGTGTGATCACCCTTGTATGCTTTTTGGACCCGTTGCGTGTGCCGTACGTGCGTCGCGACATTTCACCAACGTCGGACGTACCTTACGCGTCCGTTTCTTGATCCGTCTAGGCAAGTTAATCTTGCTACATGCTACATAATTCATTTTATATCTATTTAAATATATATCATACTTGTAGTTTAAATCTAGTACCCCATGTTTCATTTTATAACATTTCGGTGTTCCGTTTGCATCCGTTTATATCATTTCAGATTTAGGTCATGAAAACATACCTTGTTAAATACTAGATTACATTATACTGCACCCATATCAATATTTTGTAAGTCCACGTTGCCCATCCCGGTGCTTGCGGGGAGGAGGAAAACGGAATAAAAATCGGATTTTTATGAGCTTAGGCAACATGGACTAGAGCTAGAAGGATCTTTGCTAAACAAAAACTTGCTAAAACTAACTAGTAACTAGCTAAGTGCTAGAAAGGTTATACCTTGGGCTTTAAGTCCTTCTCTCCTTGCTTCTTGGAGTGGTGGAAGGAGGTCACCTTGGTCGTCTTCTCACGTCGAAGAAAGATCCACCCGAAAGCCTCAACCTTTGGCTTCAACTCCAAGCTAGAAGTAACTAGGGTGCAAGAAGTGCTAGTCCTTGAACCCTAGATGAGAGTAAAGATGATCAAGAGAGGGTTTTTCTCAAGCTCAAGTGTTTCTCAACACATGAGAGGGAGAGAGCTTGAGGGAGAGGAAGAACAAGAGAGAGAAAGGATATGATAGAATGAGAGAATAATATGAAGCATTCTCTCATATATGTGAATTATTGTAATTAGATAATTAGTGAGATAATTGTCATGGCTAAATAAGGACATGACCATTATCATTTCATTTTTAATGCAAATTGCAAGGATCAAAGAGCATCTTCCAAATGAAATGATGATGGTCAAAGTGTCAACAAGGTCAACAAGTCAAGGTGGGTCAAATGGTCAACAACCATACCATGCACAATTATTAAACTAATATCAATTAACAATAATACACACATAAGCATTAGGGTTAATAAAATGACAATAGTCATTAACCCTAATCAAAGTCCTCTCCCTCAGTCTCAAGCAACTGTGCATACGCACCCGTATTCGTGATCCGAGGAACACGAATACAATGAGAAAAACCAATCCCAAATCATATACTAGGATCCGGCTTAAACCAAAGCCCGCTAGTATAAACTGTTCGGACAGAAACGTGCACAAGTGCGTGAATGTGAACGAACCCTGTCGCAAAACCATGCGACCTCTACTCATTTTGCCTAAAGGCGAATAGCTCTCTGTATGGGACTCTAAAGACTCGACACTACGCTGGCAGTGGGTTTAACCACAGACCGCAAGCGGCACTAGCCGTACGTAACGGTCCCCAAGTAGATGTCGATAAGAAGACTGACGAGGTGAACCCCATCCGAACTCCTACTGAGCCTGTATGTGACAATCTCCGTACAGTCCAGTCTGTTCGTCTGATACATCGCATGGCGGGCCTAGGGGGGCGGTGAACGTCAGTCCCCTAATAGCGGTACAAGTCGTGTCGGAGTGTAGCCCAGAACACCCTGAGATAACACTGGAAACCTACTAGTATATCTCGCTTGCCCTAGCCAGGGACTACTCGTGTAATGGCTCTCCTAGACACAGCACGATGTCAAACCCCAATACCGGGAGAGACGAATCCTGTCTAACCGTCACTGCCTCCAAGTGCTTCGGGACTGCACCCAAAAACTGTAAGTCCACGTTGCGACCCCCGGTTCTTACGGGGAGGCGGAAACGGTATAAAATCAAAATTTTAACGCAAGAGGCAACATGGACTAAGCTAGGTCGGGATCTTTACCTAAACTAAAACTAGCATACTAAGCTAAAGATATTTAGCTACTCGGATGAAGATGGTTATACCTAAACTTGAACTCCTTCTCTTCAAGCTCCGATGGTGGTTCGATGGCTCCTTCTCGTTGTCTCCGTACGCCGAAGATAGATCCACTTGAAAGCTCCAACCTTTAGCTCCTTCTTCGTTCTTTGAAGAAACTAGTTCACTTGGTTTGCTAAACCTAGTGAACTAGAATGAGTAGAGATGATTTAGAATGGGATTTTATCTATGGTTCTTGATTCTCAACTCATGAGACAAGAGAACCATAGATCAAGTGAGGGAGCAAGAGGTTGAGGGTGAGAGCAAGAGGAGAGCTCAAGAACAAGAGAGAGAATGAGCAAGAAAGAATGAGGCTCTCTTTTGTCTTTCACCCTCTCATAATCCAAAGCAATGATAACTCATCATATTAACAAAAGTCTTATGTGATGGTTAGAAGCAACCACAACCATATCATTTCATGCACTCATTTTACACAAATGAGCAAGTAAACAAAAGTCTTTGCCATGAAATGATGGCTATGGTTATCATGATGGTCAACTAGTCAAGCCTAGTCAACCGGTCAACAAGTCAACAAAAGTCAACAAGTCAACAAAGTCAACAAGTCAACAAAAGTCAACAAGTCAACAACCATATCACCATAATACTTAATTAATATAATAGTTAATCATATATCATATTCTCATTAGGGTTGAGCATAAAGTCAAATAGTCAACGGTCAACTGTCAACAACCCTAATGAGAATCCGCAGCCTCTGCCTCCCTGTCAACTGTGCATACACACCCGCATCCGCGTTCCGAGGAACACGAATGCAAACTGGATAAATCCAATCCCATAAGGTACACTAGGATCTGGCTTAAACCAAAGCCCGCTAGTGTAAACTGTCCGGACACTGTACGTGCATAAGTGCACGGATGTGACCGAACCCTGTCGCAAAACCATGCGACCTGTCGCAATACCATGCGACCTCTACTCTTTTGCCTAAAGGCGAAAAGCTTTCTGTGTGGGACTCTAAAGACTCGACACTACGCTGGCAGTGGGTTTAACCACAGACCGCAAGCGGCACTAGCTGTGCGTAACGGTCCCCAGGTAATGCCGACAAGAAGACCGACGAGGCGAAACCCATCTGAACTCCTACTGAGCCTGAGTGTGACATTCTCCGTACAGTCCGGTCTGTTCGTCTGATACATCGCATGGCGGGCCTAGGGGGCGGTAAACGTCAGTCCCCCAATAGCGGTACAAGTCGTGCCGGAGCGAAGCCCAAAACACCCTGAGATAACACTGGAAACCTACCAGTATATCTCGTTTGCCCTGGCCAGGGACTACTCGTGTAATGGCTCTCCTAGACACAGCGCGATGTCAACCCCCAATACCGGGAGAGACGAATCCTGTCTAACCGTCACTGCCTCCAAGTGCTTCGGGACTGCACCCAACCACCACCTGTTTGCACGACTCCTTTGAGCCGTGGTAGGGTAGTGATCAAAGTACAGTGGGAACACACCCGAGGCGAAGTGACAGTGTCAAGTCAGCGGACTAAGCTGTACTCATGTCACCTGGGAACTGATAACTGACGATAGGTATAATACCAACTAGTCAGTTCCCGACGAGTCCTGTCCAGTGTACCCGTAACCTAACGAGCACCCGCATACTATCTCAAGTACGACGTACTGACGACTGTGGGACAGACCGTCTCCCATACTGGGATGAGAAGCGCATGCGCTGGTCTACTCCGGAGTATCGATGCCCTGTCTCGATAGTCCTGCGACCAGGGATCTGCATAAGGATGTGCTTATAGATTACCTAGCCCCACTAGTGTGACGGCCATCACATCGTTGGTAATCAAGCAAAGATCCTAAGGGCTCTACTAATGTGTATAGGCGATATACAAAAATAAATACATGTACACATTGAAGTAGAAACAAACCAAGTAGCATACTACTATTTTGAGCAAGATTGTATATACAAGGTGAATATCCCAAGCATCCATTAAGTAATATACAAACCAGTATGATACAGTAATGGCCTCTAGGGCATATACACTAACAATCTCCCACTTGCACTAAGGCCATGTACTGGCGTATCGAAGACCTATCATCTCGATCAGCCGCTCGAACTGAGTCTGGGGCAGGGCCTTGGTGAATGGATCAGCAGTGTTATCTTCTGAAGCGACTCTCCGAACCTCGATCTCCTGGCGATCTACGATCTCCCTGATCAGGTGATACCGCCTTAAGATGTGCCTGGATCTCTGATGGGACCTGGGTTCCTTCGCTAAAGCTATAGCCCCGTTGTTGTCGCAATACAGAGGTATTGGATCAACAATGGACGGAACCACCTGAAGTTCTTTCAAGAACTTCCTCATCCAGACAGCTTCTTTTGCGGCATCAGATGCAGCGATGTATTCCGCTTCCATCGTCGAGTCTGCAACGGTTTCCTGTTTGGAACTCTTCCAACACACCGCCTCTCCATTGAGGGTAAAGACAAAACCCGACATGGACTTGGAATCATCCTTGTCACTCTGGAAGCTGGAGTCAGCAAAGGCCTCGATCTGGAGGTCTTTTCCGCCATACACCAAGAACATCTCCTTAGTCCTTCTCAGGTACTTGAGAATGTTCTTTACCGCTATCCAGTGTTTCTCCCCAGGGTTAGACTGATACCGGCTTACCACACTCAGTGCATAAGCTACATCCGGTCTGGTACACAACATCGCATACATTATAGAGCCTACCGCAGAAGCGTAGGGTATAATAGACATGCGATCCCTCTCCAAATCAGTCTTGGGAGACATCTCTTTAGAGAGGGTGATCCCGTGACAAGCCGGTAGGTTACCGCGCTTGGAATCTTCCATACTGAATCTCTTCAGTATGGTGTCGATGTACCTGGACTGAGAAAGTCCTAATATCCTCTTGGATCTGTCACGGTAGATCCGGATACCCAGAATGTATGAGGCATCACCCAGGTCTTTCATGGAGAACCTGTGTGACAAGAACCCCTTGACAGATTGTAGCATAGGAATGTCATTTCCTATTAAGAGAATGTCATCCACGTATAAAACGAGGAATACTACAGTTCTCGCTACAAATCTACTATAGATACATGGTTCATCTGGATTTTTGATAAAGCCAAATTCCTTGACCGTCTCATCAAAGCAGATGTTCCAACTCCGCGACGCCTGCTTTAGTCCATAGATGGACTTAAGCAACTTGCACACCTTTCCGCTGCTCCCACTCTGAATGAAACCCTCTGGCTGGTCCATATAGACACACTCCTCTAAATTTCTATTTAGAAAAGCTGTCTTTACGTCCATTTGCCAGATCTCATAATCGTGGAAGGCAGCAATGGCAAGAAGGATCCGAATGGATTTCAGCATGGCTACTGGAGAAAAGGTTTCGTCATAGTCCAAGCCAGGTCTTTGACGAAAACCTTTTGCTACCAGCCTAGCTTTATAGGTCTCAACCTGTCCATCTACACCAATCTTCCTTTTGAAGATCCACTTGCATCCTACGGGTTTTACCCCGTCTGGAGCAATGTCCAACGTCCATACCTTGTTGGTGTACATGGACTCCATTTCGGTCCGCATTGCATCCAGCCATTTCACTGAGTCAACGCTCTGAACGGCCTGCTGGAAGCTAGTAGGCTCATCATAATCTATGATGCAATCCTCTCTATCCCCGTCTATGAGAAAACCGCAGTATCTCTCGGGCGGATGAGACTGCCTACTACTCCTGCGGAGCGGCGTAGGAATGTCCTGTTCTGTTGAACCCTCTGGTTCCACTAACCTTTCAGTAATAGTCTGTGGTTCTGGAATTTCTTCCAGTTCTACTGCGCTCCCACTTATCTCTTTTTCCAAGAACTGGTGTTCTAGAAAGTGGGCATTACGAGAAACAAGGACTTTTTGTTCCTCTGCGTAGTAGAAAAGATACCCCCTGGTGTTCTTTGGGTATCCCACAAACTTGCACAGTACTGAGCGTGCCTCGAGTTTGTCCGCATGCTGCTTTTTGACAAAAGCTGGACATCCCCAGATCTTCAGATATTGAAGATAGGGTTTCTTCCCACTCCACATTTCATATGGGGTGGTAGGCACAGTCTTAGTCGGAACTCGGTTCAAAAGGTATGCAGCTGATTCTAGCGCATACCCCCAGAATGATCGCGGTAACTCAGCGTTACTCATCATGGACCGCACCATATCCAATAGGGTGCGGTTCCGTCTCTCCGATACACCGTTATGTTGCGGGGTGTATGGAGGAGTAAGCTGAGAGAGAATTCCGTTCTCTTTTAAATAGTCCAGGAACTCGGCACTTAAGTATTCTCCACCTCGATCCGATCTTAGAATCTTAATACTTTTGCCGGTCTGTTTCTCTACTTCATTCTTATACTCCTGGAATTTTCCGAAGGCCTCGGACTTATGTTTCATTAAGAAAACATAACCGTACCTTGAGAAGTCATCCGTAAAAGTAATGAAGTAAGAATGTCCGCTTCGGGCATGTGTAGACATTGGACCGCACACGTCACTGTGTACGAGTCCCAAGAGCTCGCTCGCTCTTACTCCTTGTCCAGTAAACGGAGTCTTTGTCATCTTTCCTTTGAGACAAGATTGACAAGTGGCATACGATTGATATTCGAACGCATTCAAATATCCTTCTGTATGTAACTTAGTCAACCTTCTCTCATTGATGTGACCCAATCTACAATGCCATAAGAAAGTCTGATTTATTTCTGGAGACTTTCTTTTGTGTGTATTCTGGACGTTGAAAATCTGTGGTTGGTTTAACACGTATATACCATTACTCAATGTACCTGACCCAATCAAAACTTGATTAAGGTGAATGTTTACAACATTACTTACAAACGCAAATTCATAACCTTCTTTAGAAACTAAAGATACAGAAATGATATTACAAGTTGCGTTGGGTACAAAAAAGCAATTACGCAAAACCAAAACATGTCCATCTGACATTCCCAGGTGATAGTCCCCCACGGCTTTAGCATCCATGCTAGCTCCGTTCGCAACTCTGAGGGTCATGTCACCTGCCTTCAAAACCCTACGGTTTCTCAACGCCTGCAAAGAATTACAGATATGAGATCCTGATCCGGTATCCAATACCCAGGAAGTAGAGTTTATTGAAAGACAGTTTTCAATAACATACACACCTGAAGCTGAAGCTGCAACCTGCTTCAATTCCTGTGTTCTGGCCTTCCAGGCCCTGCAATCATTCTTCCAGTGTCCTTTCTTATGACAATAGAAGCATTCTTCCTTATCCACAAGCTTCCCCGCTATCTTTGTTGCTTTTGCTTTTCCCTTCGTATCCACTTTACTAACACCGCCCCTTGGTTTGGCGGGGGCCTTCTTCTTCTTTCCCTTGGCTTTCGCCTTGGACCTAGAAGAAGATGATCCTCCTACAAACAAAGTGGATGTATCCCTACCTTTCTGTAGGGTGCCCTCTGCGCTCCTCAGCATGTTGAGGAGCTCTGAAAGTTCAACCTCTTTTTCTTGTAAGTTGAAGTTCAGTATAAACTGGGCGTAAGTGGAAGGAAGGGACTGGAGAACTATATCCGTATATAGCTCACTCTCCAATGTGATCCCTAGGTCAGCGAGCTCCTCAATGTAGCCGATCATCTTTAGCACATGCTCGGCTACTGATAATCCGACGGCCATTCTTGTCGAAAATAACTTTTTCGACGCTTCGTATCTTGCGATACGTGATTGCTCTCCATACAGTTCTTTTGTATGGAGCAATATGGACTCCATGTCCATATTCTCATGCCTCCTCTGATGTTCGTTGTCCATCGAGGCAAGCAGGAGGCACTTGGCCTTCGCGCTATCAATCTCCCAAGTCTTGCGGATTTCCTTATCCGCGACACTGGAAGTTGGACCAGGGACAGGGGGAGCTTTGGTGGTAAGAAGATACCCCAGCTTGTCATAAGTGATTGCTATCTTGACATTCCTGAGCCAATCTTTGTAGTTTGGCCCTGTCAGTTTATTTTTATCTAGGAGTAACTTAAGTCCAGTCATGTTGATTGGTCGCTGCAATTAGGAGAGAGAAGAAGAAACACTCAGCATGACGCTCTTGCAAGTTTAGAGTGGTTTTTAATTTGTCTAAACAGGATGGCTCCCACTGTTTCTCGAATCCCTCCTCAAACCATAAAGGAAGAATTAGTCAGGATCAATCCCACCGTACAATACTTGCTTAACCGTTCAGCCAGGCCGGTGTCGGTACTTCGAGGGAGGTTTTCCAACGCTTTCGCGAAGTTCCTTAATTAAAGAACCTCTTTTCCCTGGGGGCGTAGCCCCGCTAACACCTTTCTAGGCACTTACTAGGTTTATAGCATTGATCGTTAAGTGAGAAATTTCCCGAGGAGTAGCATATACTCACAGTAGGATCCGGATCCAAATATCATCGCGTGACGAAACTGAAGGAATCCTACCAGAATCATCACACTCCAAATGGTATGCAAATCTAGCAAGTTTCAGTACTTATGAAACTCCCGATGTGGATTTTTGCCCCATGCTCTTATGACCTTGGCGTGAGGTCAAAATGTCATAAGTCACATGTCAAGTTCGTCCCATCATTATCCAGGTTAATTTGAACCCACCCGTACATACCCTTGACGTAGGCCAAAATGGCAGTACGACTGTCTCAAACCAACGCATTCTATCTATGCAACAGATAAATATCCGGCAGCTACCAATCACTATGCCTTGGCGTGAGGTCAAAATACATAGCTTGAATACTACCGAATATTTAACTGAAATGATGGAGGGCTACGGATGGTTTTGGCAAAACCGTGAACGTAGTGAACTTGATTTGGTCGATGGAACGAGATAGCTTTTAAATGGAGTGGCTCAAACTCCGTATTTTAAAAGTTTGTTTTGAAAAGAACCGAGTGGTTTTTCGAAAGTGTTCCAACGACTTTAACTTGGTTTATTATCTTGCATTAGTTCTTTTAATGCGTGATATTCTTGCATTAGTTCTTTTAATGCGTCCCATCATTTAATCCTACCATTGCAGAAAACAACCAAAATATGACGTACGCTTATGCCATTCGCAATCGCCACGGGGCCCCGTCATTACCCGTTAGGTTACTTAACTAACGACAGAGCGGGGGCTGGGCTAGCGCGTCTGTAAAACATAAGCAACGCCTAAATAATATCATATATAGATATACTGCAATGATAAACATTTCAGATCACAGATAAATACATTGGATATACTAGCAATCTGTAATTTGTACGAGCCTGTAACAAAAAACAGATAACATGGTCGCGGTGAATAGCCAAAACCCCACCCAAGACCCCTACGGGTGCGGCAAACTACCCGCCAAGTACCCGAAGCGTAGCAACCTCCCTCATCTCCATGAGTAGGCCACTCGACACTTCGGCATACCCGGTAGTTTGTGCACCCCTCCATGGGTCTATCCTAGGAGCAAAAACAGTAAAAAGAAATTATACAATGACGGCTACAACCCCGACCCGGTTGTGCGGCCATACAAATAATTATTACATCAATTTACAAATTTACATGAATTGCAAGAAAAGAAAACTCTCGTCTCACAACCCCCGGCTATTCACCCGCGACAATCCAACATATTTATATACACATTCCAGCACATTACAGATCATGTATAACCCCGACCAATCGACTTATAGCGATTAGCCGACGTTCAATACATGCAAACATCACAGATATAACCATCATAGTCAAAGTGCAGTGAAATTCGGAAAAAATACGGAATTATAGGACCCCAAAAGGAAATTTCTTTTCTGGAAAATCTGGGCACATATAATATATTTCAAAAATCCCAAAACCAACACAGACACACACTGCACGAAAAACGATGCACAGAAGACTACAAAGCGCGGCGCTTCCGCGGCGGATGCCTAGCTCGAGCGGCGGAAGGGCGGCGGTTTGGACGAATTACTGTATCGTTTTTCTTGGGTGTTCACACAAAACCCTGAGCCGAATTTATAAGTGTAAAGTTTTTCATTTTGAGCCAAAAAAATTTCAACAGAAACTCAGTTTTTGTAAAAGTTTGGTTTTTGGATTTTTCCGGTTCCGAACTTCGTTACACTTCACAACCAAGCTAGTTTAAGTTTAGTTAGGCTCTGATACCACTGTAAGTCCACGTTGCGACCCCCGGTTCTTACGGGGAGGCGGAAACGGTATAAAATCAAAATTTTAACGCAAGAGGCAACATGGACTAAGCTAGGTCGGGATCTTTACCTAAACTAAAACTAGCATACTAAGCTAAAGATATTTAGCTACTCGGATGAAGATGGTTATACCTAAACTTGAACTCCTTCTCTTCAAGCTCCGATGGTGGTTCGATGGCTCCTTCTCGTTGTCTCCGTACGCCGAAGATAGATCCACTTGAAAGCTCCAACCTTTAGCTCCTTCTTCGTTCTTTGAAGAAACTAGTTCACTTGGTTTGCTAAACCTAGTGAACTAGAATGAGTAGAGATGATTTAGAATGGGATTTTATCTATGGTTCTTGATTCTCAACTCATGAGACAAGAGAACCATAGATCAAGTGAGGGAGCAAGAGGTTGAGGGTGAGAGCAAGAGGAGAGCTCAAGAACAAGAGAGAGAATGAGCAAGAAAGAATGAGGCTCTCTTTTGTCTTTCACCCTCTCATAATCCAAAGCAATGATAACTCATCATATTAACAAAAGTCTTATGTGATGGTTAGAAGCAACCACAACCATATCATTTCATGCACTCATTTTACACAAATGAGCAAGTAAACAAAAGTCTTTGCCATGAAATGATGGCTATGGTTATCATGATGGTCAACTAGTCAAGCCTAGTCAACCGGTCAACAAGTCAACAAAAGTCAACAAGTCAACAAAGTCAACAAGTCAACAAAAGTCAACAAGTCAACAACCATATCACCATAATACTTAATTAATATAATAGTTAATCATATATCATATTCTCATTAGGGTTGAGCATAAAGTCAAATAGTCAACGGTCAACTGTCAACAACCCTAATGAGAATCCGCAGCCTCTGCCTCCCTGTCAACTGTGCATACACACCCGCATCCGCGTTCCGAGGAACATGAATGCAAACTGGATAAATCCAATCCCATAAGGTACACTAGGATCTGGCTTAAACCAAAGCCCGCTAGTGTAAACTGTCCGGACACTGTACGTGCATAAGTGCACGGATGTGACCGAACCCTGTCGCAAAACCATGCGACCTGTCGCAATACCATGCGACCTCTACTCTTTTGCCTAAAGGCGAAAAGCTTTCTGTGTGGGACTCTAAAGACTCGACACTACGCTGGCAGTGGGTTTAACCACAGACCGCAAGCGGCACTAGCTGTGCGTAACGGTCCCCAGGTAATGCCGACAAGAAGACCGACGAGGCGAAACCCATCTGAACTCCTACTGAGCCTGAGTGTGACATTCTCCGTACAGTCCGGTCTGTTCGTCTGATACATCGCATGGCGGGCCTAGGGGGCGGTAAACGTCAGTCCCCCAATAGCGGTACAAGTCGTGCCGGAGCGAAGCCCAAAAGACCCTGAGATAACACTGGAAACCTACCAGTATATCTCGTTTGCCCTGGCCAGGGACTACTCGTGTAATGGCTCTCCTAGACACAGCGCGATGTCAACCCCCAATACCGGGAGAGACGAATCCTGTCTAACCGTCACTGCCTCCAAGTGCTTCGGGACTGCACCCAACCACCACCTGTTTGCACGACTCCTTTGAGCCGTGGTAGGGTAGTGATCAAAGTACAGTGGGAACACAACCGAGGCGAAGTGACAGTGTCAAGTCAGCGGACTAAGCTGTACTCATGTCACCTGGGAACTGATAACTGACGATAGGTATAATACCAACTAGTCAGTTCCCGACGAGTCCTGTCCAGTGTACCCGTAACCTAACGAGCACCCGCATACTATCTCAAGTACGACGTACTGACGGCTGTGGGACAGACCGTCTCCCACACTGGGATGAGAAGCGCATGCGCTGGTCTACTCCGGAGTATCGATGCCCTGTCTCGATAGTCCTGCGACCAGGGATCTGCATAAGGATGTGCTTATAGATTACCCAGCCCCACTAGTGTGACGGCCATCACATCGCTGGTAATCAAGCAAAGATCCTAAGGGCTCTACTAATGTGTATAGGCGATATACAAAAATAAACACATGTACACATTGAAGTAGAAACAAACCAAGTAGCATACTACTATTTTGAGCAAGATTGTATATACAAGGTGAATATCCCAAGCATCCATTAAGTAATATACAAACCAGTATGATACAGTAATGGCCTCTAGGGCATATACACTAACAAAAACTACCTGTTTGCACGACTCCTTTGAGCCGTGGTAGGGTAGTAATCAAAGTGCAGTGGGAACACACTCGAGGCGAAGTGACAGTGTCAAGTCAGCGGACTAAGCTGTACTCATGTCACCTGGGAACTGATAACTGACGATAGGTATAATACCAACCAACAGTTCCCGACGAGTCCTGTCCAGTGTACTCGTAACCTAACGAGCACCCGCATACTATCTCAAGTACGACGTACTGACGGCTGTGGGACAGACCGTCTCCCACGCTGGGATGAGAAGCGCATACGCTAGTCTACTCCGGAGTATCGATGCCCTGTCTCGATAGCCCAACGACTAGGGACCTGTATAAGGATGTGCTTATAGATCACCCAGCCCCCACGAGTGTGAGCGCCATCACAACGCTGGTAATCAAGCAAAGATCCTAAGGGCTCTACTAATATGTATATCAGCGATATGCTAAAAGAAACACATGCACATATTAAAGCAGAGACAAACCAAGTAGCATACTACCATTTCGAGCAAGATTGTATATACAACTGTGAATATCCCAAGCTTCCATCAAGTAATATACAAACTAGTATGATACAGTAATAGCCTCTAGGGCATATACACTAACAATCTCCCACTTGCACTAAGGCCATGTACTGGTGTATCGAAGACCTATCATCTCGATCAGCCGCTCGAACTGAGTCTGGGGTAAGGCCTTGGTGAATGGATCTGCAGTGTTATCCTATGATGCAACTCTCCGGACCTCGATCTCCTGGCGATCTACGATCTCCCTGATCAGGTGATACCGCCTTAAGATGTGTCTGGATTTCTGATGGGACCTGGGTTCCTTCGCTAAAGCTATAGCCCCATTGTTGTCGCAATACAGAGGTATTGGGTCAACAATGGACGGAACCACCTGAAGTTCTCTCAAGAACTTCCTCATCCAGACAGCTTCTTTTGCGGCATCAGATGCAGCGATGTAGTCCGCTTCCATAGTCGAGTCAGCAACGGTTTCCTGTTTGGAGCTCTTCCAACACACCGCCCCTCCATTGAGGGTAAAGACAAAACTCGACATGGACTTGGAATCATCCTTGTCACTCTGGAAGCTGGAGTCAGCAAAGGCCTCAATCTGCAGGTCTTTTCCGCCAAACACCAAGAACATCTCCTTAGTCCTTCTCAGGTACTTGAGAATGTTCTTTACTGCTATCCAATGTTTCTCCCCAGGGTTTGACTGATACCTGCTTACCACACTCAGTGCATAAGCCACATCCGGTCTGGTACACAACATCGCATACATTATAGAGCCTACCGCAGATGCGTAGGGTATAATAGACATGCAATCCCTCTCCAAATCAGTCTTGGGAGACATCTCTTTGGAGAGGGTGATCCCGTGACAAGCCGGTAGATTACCGCGCTTGGAATCTTCCATACTGAATCTCTTCAGTATGGTGTCGATGTACCTGGACTGTGAAAGTCCTAATATCCTCTTGGATCTGTCACGGTAGATCCGGATACCCAGAATGTATGAGGCATCACCCAAGTCTTTCATGGAGAACCTATGTGACAAGAACCCCTTGACAGATTGTAGCATAGGAATGTCATTTCCTATTAAGAGAATGTCATCCACGTATAAAACGAGGAATACTACAGTTCTCGCTACAAATCTACAATAGATGCATGGTTCATCTGGATTTTTGATAAAGCCAAATTCCTTGACCGTCTCATCAAAACAGATGTTCCAACTCCGCGATGCCTGCTTTAGTCCATAAATGGACTTAAGCAACTTGCACACCTTTCCGCTGCTCCCACTCTGAATGAAACCCTCTGGCTGATCCATATAGACACACTCCTCTAAATGTCCATTTAGAAAAGCTGTCTTTACGTCCATCTGCCAAATCTCATAATCGTGGAAGGCAGCAATGGCAAGAAGGATCCGAATGGATTTCAGCATAGCTACTGGAGAAAAGGTTTCGTCATAGTCCAAACCTGGTCGCTGACGAAAACCCTTTGCTACCAGTCTAGCTTTATAGGTCTCTACCTGTCCATCTACACCAATCTTCCTTTTGAAGATCCACTTGCATCCTACGGGTTTTACCCCATCTGGAGCAATGTCCAACGTCCATACTTTGTTGGTGTACATGGACTCCATTTCGGTCCGCATTGCATCCAGCCATTTTACTGAGTCGACGCTCTGAATGGCTTGCTGGAAGCTAGTAGGCTCATCAAAGTCTATGATGCAATCCTCTCTATCCCCGTCAATGAGAAAACCGTAGTATCTCTCGGGCGGATGAGACTGCCTACTACTCCTGCAGAGTGGCGTGGGAATGTCCTGATCTTTCGAACCCTCTGGTTCAACCAAGCTTTCAGTAATAGCTCGTGGTTCTGGAATTTCTTCCAGTTCTATTGCGCTCCCACTTAATTCTTTTTCTATGAACCGGTGTTCCAGAAAGTGGGCATGGCGAGAAACAAGGACTTTTTGTTCCTCTTCGCAATAGAAGTAATATCCCTTGGAGCTCTTTGGATATCCCACAAACTTGCACTGTACTGAGCGTGCCTCAAGCTTGTCCGCATGCTGCTTTTTTACAAAAGCTGGACATCCCCATGTCTTAATGTGATTAAGATAGGGTCTCTTCCCACACCACATCTGATATGGTGTAGTAGGCACAGTCTTAGTTGGAACTCGGTTCAAAAGGTATGCAGCTGATTCTAGCGCATATCCCCAGAACGATCGCGGCAACTCAGCATTACTCATCATGGACCGTACCATATCCAATAGGGTTCAGTTCCGTCTCTCCGATACACCGTTATGTTGCGGAGTGTATGGAGGAGTAAGCTGAGAGAGAATTCCATTCTCTTTTAAGTAACCCAGGAACTCGGCACTCAAGTATTCACCACCTCGATCAGATCTCAGTGCCTTGATACTTTTGCCTGTTTGTTTTTCTACTTCATTCTTATATTCTTGGAATTTTTCAAAAGCCTCGGATTTATGTTTCATTAAGAAGACATAACCGTACCTTGAAAAGTCATCCGTAAAAGTAATGAAGTAAGAATAACTGCTTCGTGCATGTGTAGACATTGGACCGCACACGTCGCTGTGTACGAGTCCCAAGAGCTCGCTCGCTCTTACTCCGTGTCCAGTGAACGGAGTCTTTGTCATCTTTCCTTTGAGACAGGATTGACAAGTTGCATACGATTGATATTCGAACGAATCCAAATATCCTTCTGCATGTAACTTAGTCAACCTTCTCTCATTGATGTGACCCAGTCTACAATGCCATAAGAAAGTTTTATTAATTTCTGGAGACTTTCTTTTGTGTGTATTCTGGACATTGAAAATCTGTGGCTGGTTTAATACGTATATACCGTTGTTCAATGTACCTGACCCAATCAAAACTTGATTAAGGTGAATGTTCACTACATTACTTACAAATGCAAATTCATAACCTTCTTTAGATCATAAAGATACAGAAATGATATTACAGGTTGCATTTGGTACATAATAACAACTACGCAAAACCAAAAAATGTCCATTCGACAATCCCAGGTGATAGTCCCCCACGGCCTCAGCATCCATGCTAGCACCGTTTGCAACTCTGAGGGTCATGTCACCTGTCTTCAAAACTCTACGCTTTCTCAACGCCTGCAAAGAATTACAGATAAGAGATCCTGATCCGGTATCCAATACCCAGGATGTAGAGTTTATTGATAGACAGTTTTCAATAACATACACACCTGAAGCTGAAGCTGCAACTCGCTTCAAATCCTGTGTTCTGGTCTTCCAAGCCTTGCAATCCTGTTTCCAGTGACCACTTTTGTGACAATAGAAGCATTCTTCCTTCCCCACCAGCTTTCCCGCTATCTTTGTTGCTTTTCCTTTTCCCTTCGTATCCACTTTACCGACACCGCCTCTTGGTTTGGCGGGGGCTTTCTTCTTCTTGCCCTTGGCTTTCGCCCTGGACCTAGAAGAGGAAGATCCTCCTACAAACAAAGTGGATGTCTCCCTACCCTTCTGTAGGGTGCCCTCAGCACTCCTCAACATGTTCAGAAGTTCGGAAAGTTCAACCTCCTTTCCTTGCATGTTGAAGTTAAGAATAAACTGGGCGTAAGTGGAAGGAAGGGACTGGAGAATCAAATCAGTATAGAGTTCATTCTCCAACGTGGTCCTAAGGTCCGCGAGCTCCTCAATGTAGCCAATCATCTTAAGCACCTGTTCCGCTACCGATGATCCGACGGCCAACCTTGCCGAAAACAACTTCTTCGACACTTCGTATCTTGCGATACGAGACTGCTCTCCATACAGTTCTTTTGTATGAAGAAATATGGACTCAAGGTCCATATTCTCGTGCCTCCTCTGATGTTCGTTGTCCATCGAGGCAAGTACGAGGCATCTGGCCTTCGCGCAATCTATTTCCCAGGTCTTGTAGATTTCCCTATCTACGACACTGGTTTTGGGACCTAGGACAGGGGGAGCTTTGGTGGTAAGGACATACCCCAACTTATCGTAAGTGATTGCCATCTTGACATTCCTGAGCCAATCTTTGTAGTTTGGCCCTGTCAATATGTTTTTATCTAGTAATAACTCAAGTCCGGTCATGTTGAATGGTCGCTGCAATTAGGAGAGAGAAAAGAAACACTTTAGCATGATGCTCTTGCAAGTTTAGAGTGGTTTTTAATTTGTCTAAACTGGATGGCTCCCACTGTCTCTCGAATCCCTTCTCAAACCGTAAAGAAAGGATTAGTCAGGATCAATCTCACCGTACAATACTTGCTTAACCGTTCAGCCAGGCCAGTGTCGGTACTTCGAGGGAGGTTTTCCAACGCTTTCGCGAAGTTCCTTAATTAAGTAACCTCTTTTCCCTGTGGGCGTAGCCCCGCTAACACCTTTCTAGACACCTACTAAGTTTATAGCATTGATCGTTAAGTGAGAGTTTTCCCGAGGAGTAGCATATACTCACAGTAGGATCGGGATCCAAATATCATCGCGTGATAAAACCGAAGGAATCCTACCAGAATCATCACACTCCAAATGGTATGCAACGCTAGCAAGTTTCAGTACTTATGAAACTCCCGATGTGGATTTTTGCCCCATACTCTTATGACCTTGACTTTGGCCAAAATATCATAAGTCACATGTCAAGTTCTACCCGTCATTCTCCTGGTTAATTTGGACCCACCCGTACCTACCCTTGACTTTGGCCAAAATGGCAGCACGACTGTCCCAAACCAACGCATCTATCTATGCTGCACATGAATACCCAATAGCTACCAATCACTATGCCTTGACTTTGGCCAAAATACATAGCTTGAATACTTTTTGACCATTCATGTGGAATGACGGAGGGCTACGAATGGTTTTGGCGAAACCGTGAACGTAGTGAACTTGATCTAATCGATGGAACGAGATAGCTTTTAAAAGGAGTGGTTCAAGCTCCGCGTTTAAAAGTTTAGTTTTGAAAAGAACCGAGTGGTTTTCAAAGTGTTCCAATCGACTTTTACTTGGTTTATTTTCTTGCATTAGTTCTTTTAATGCGTCCCATCATTTAATCCTACCATTGCAGAAAACAACCAAAATATGACGTACGCTTATGCCATTCGCATTCGCCACGGGGCCCCGTCATCACCCGTTAGGTTACTTAACTAACGACAGAGCGGGGGCTGGGCTAGCACGGCTGTAAAACATAAGCAACGCCTAAATAGTTATCATATATAAATATATAGCAATGATAGACATTACAGATCACAGATGAATACATTGGATATACTAGGAATCCGCAATCCGTTCGAGCCTGCAACGAAAAGCGGATTACACGGTCGCGGTGAATAGCCAATACCCCACCCAAGACCCCTACGGGTGCGGCAAACTACCCGCCAAGTATCCGAAGCGAAGCAACCTCCCTCACTACCGTGAGTAGGCCACTCGGCACTTCGAGATACCCGGTAGTTTGTGCACCCCCTCCATGGGTCTATCCTAGGAGCAAAAACAGTAAAAAGAATTATACAATGACGGCTACAACCCCGACCCGGTTGTGCGGCCAAACAAATAATAATATTACATCAATTTACATATTACAATGAATGAAAGAAAAAGCAACACTCATCTCACATCCACCCCGGCTATTCACCCGCGACAATCCAACCCATTCATATACACATACCATCATCAATCACAGATCATAGATATGTATAACCCCGACTAATCGACATATAGCGATTAGCCGACGTTCAATACATGTAAACATCACAGATATAACCTTTTAGTCAAAGTGTATTGAAGTTCGGAAAAAAATACGGATTTATAGGCCCCCAAAAACAAATTTCTATTCTGGAAAATCTGGGCACATATAAACCATCTTAAAAATCCTAAAACCAAGCCAGAAATACACTGCACCAAACTCGACCAAGTGAAGAGCCAAGATGGCCGCGATTGCGCGGCAATAGCTTGCTATTGCCGCGGAACCGCGGCACGTTGGTCGATTCACTTGATCGTTTTTGGTGGCTATCTTTACAAAACCCTGAGATGATTTTTGGAGTATAACAAATTTTGTTTTGACCAGAAAAAATTTTAACAGAAAACTAGGGTTTTGATATTTTGGTTTTTCGATTTTTCCGTTTCGAACTTCGACACACTTCACTACCTAGCTAGTTTATGTTTAGTTAGTCTCTGATACCACTGTAAGTCCACGTTGCCCATCCCGGTGCTTGCGGGGAGGCGGAAAACGGAATAAAAATCGGATTTTTATGAGCTTAGGCAACATGGACTAGAGCTAGAAGGATCTTTGCTAAACAAAAACTTGCTAAAGCTAACTAGTAACTAGCTAAGTGCTAGAAAGGTTATACCTTAGGCTTTAAGTCCTTCTCTCCTTGCTCCTTGGAGTGGTGGAAGGAGGTCACCTTGGTCGTATTCTCACGTCGAAGAAAGATCCACCCGAAAGCCTCAACCTTTGGCTTCAACTCCAAGCTAGAAGTAACTAGGGTGCAAGAAGTGCTAGTCCTTGAACCCTAGATGAGAGTAAAGATGATCAAGAGAGGGTTTTTCTCAAGCTCAAGTGTTTCTCAACACATGAAAGGGAGAGAGCTTGAGGGAGAGGAAGAACAAGAGAGAAAGGATATGATAGAATGAGAGAATAATATGAAGCATTCTCTCATATATGTGAATTATTGTAATTAGATAATTAGTGAGATAATTGTCATGGCTAAATCAAGACATGACCATTATCATTTCATTTTTAATGCAAATTGCAAGGATCAAAGAGCATCTTCCAAATGAAATGATGATGGTCAAAGTGTCAACAAGGTCAACAAGTCAAGGTGGGTCAAATGGTCAACAACCATAACCATGCACAATTATTAAACTAATATCAATTAACAATAATACACACATAAGCATTAGGGTTAATAAAATGACAATAGTCATTAACCCTAATCAAAGTCCTCTCCCTCAGTCTCAAGCAACTGTGCATACGCACCCGTATTCGTGATCCGAGGAACACGAATACAATGAGAAAAACCAATCCCAAATCATATACTAGGATCCGGCTTAAACCAAAGCCCGCTAGTATAAACTGTTCGGACAGAAACGTGCATAAGTGCGCGAATGTGAACGAACCCTGTCGCAAAACCATGCGACCTCTACTCATTTTGCCTAAAGGCGAATAGCTCTCTGTGTGGGACTCTAAAGACTCGACACTACGCTGGCAGTGGGTTTAACCACAGACCGCAAGCGGCACTAGCTGTACGTAACGGTCCCCAGGTAGATGTCGATAAGAAGACTGACGAGGTGAACCCCATCCGAACTCCTACTGAGCCTGTATGTGACAATCTCCGTACAGTCCGGTCTGTTCGTCTGATACATCGCATGGCGGGCCTAGGGGGGCGGTGAACGTCAGTCCCCTAATAGCGGTACAAGTCGTGTCGGAGTGTAGCCCAGAACACCCTGAGATAACACTGGAAACCTACCAGTATATCTCGCTTGCCCTGGCCAGGGACTACTCGTGTAATGGCTCTTCTAGACACAGCGCGATGTCAACCACCAATACCGGGAGAGACGAATCCTGTCTAACCGTCACTGCCTCCAAGTGCTTCGGGACTGCACCCAAAAACTACCTGTTTGCACGACTCCTTTGAGCCGTGGTAGGGTAGTAATCAAAATGCAGTGGGAACACACTCGAGGCGAAGTGACAGTGTCAAGTCAGCAGACTAAGCTGTACTCATGTCACCTGGGAACTGATAACTGACGATAGGTATAATACCAACCAACAGTTCCCGACGAGTCCTGTCCAGTGTACTCGTAACCTAACGAGCACCCGCATACTATCTCAAGTACGACGTACTGACGGCTGTGGGACAGACCGTCTCCCATGCTGGGATGAGAAGCGCATACGCTAGTCTACTCCGGAGTATCGATGCCCTGTCTCGATAGTCCAACGACTAGGGACCTGTATAAGGATGTGCTTATAGATCACCCAGCTCCCACGAGTGTGAGCGCCATCACAACGCTGGTAATCAAGCAAAGATCCTAAGGGCTCTACTAATATGTATATCAACGATATGCTAAAAGAAACACATGCACATATTAAAGCAGAGACAAACCAAGTAGCATACTACCATTTCGAGCAAGATTGTATATACAACTGTGAATATCCCAAGCTTCCATCAAGTAATATACAAACTAGTATGATACAGTAATGGCCTCTAGGGCATATACACTAACATATTTCTGTCACATAGTGCTTAGTTGTACATCCCATAGTACCATTTTATAGTTTTATAACCGTTCGGATACCCATTTGCATCCATCTCATTAAGAATATATATAACTGCATCCATAGGTCATATTAATACATAATACTTTGATATTAACATCCCATGTTTAATAAAGTGCATCCTATTTAGTATTGGAACCATAAATGTAATCTTAATCGATAACTGTGCATCCATATGTTTGAATCTATACCTATTTGCATACCACATCACATTATTCCATTTTATTGTTATATTGGTATCCCATACTTGTTTTTCTGTACCCATGCTTTTTACAATTTGATTATGAGCACCCACGTGATACTTGTGCACCCCCTGGCATGACTTGATACACTACTACTTGACACGACTTGATATTGGGCACTACTTGACATGATTGGATCCATTGACATGACATGGTGTACTACAGCTTGACCTGTTACCTGATCTTGTTACTAATGCCGACAATCTTGACCTGTTGTCCCTACGGACATTTCCTGTTGTCTATTCAGAAAAACCTGTAGCTGCTTGATCCTGTGTTGGTATTAGCTCCAGATTTATCAATACCTGACTTGAACACATAACCTGAGGGTATGGGGAAATCAATGATGAAACATGACTTGTAACTCGACAGTTCGATGCCTTTACTGATCAGTCTTACGGGCTAGGCCAGCCCCGCGATGCTGCTGCTGACATCATTCATCGTTACATACTACCTTTTACCGCCTAGCGACTCGTCTCGGATTCAGCCCGAGAATCTTGACCGTGGTCCCGGGCACGCACGGGATACTATTGAGTTACATCGATGATCTATCAACTTGATTTCAAAGACTTGAGAGTAGTTAACCCAGTAGACCAGTTTTGATTACTCACTGCACATTACCTGTGCCTTACCCTTCACTGTCCTTATTTATGTTATTGTTATACCTTATTTACTGTGCATACTCATACCTGCATGACTTGCTACTCCTTGATGTATTATTGCTTGATATTATGACGCACTGACGTCTGGGTTTTGCTTGGCCCAGATTCTTTACCTTTGCTGCAGGCCGAGCCGGAGCATTTCAGTGAACAGGCCGAGTAGTGATGACCTGTCATTAGTTATTTCACTTTCTTTTCATCATTTTCATTCCTGATGTGAGCCCGCATTATGGGACATACTTTCCAGTTTATTCTTGTCTTGGATCTTTTGCTTCCGCATTATTTTATTCTTGACTCGTTATTCTGGCTCATGGACATGTATTAGATAGTTATTATTATTGTTCTTGATATCTCTACAGCCGTAATGTGACTGTGGAAGGATATTTCCTATCCACAGGTAGCATGGTTGGCTCTGTCACGTGCCTATCTTAGCGTACCCTGGGAAGCGGGGCGTGATAGGGCTTGTTTGGTATCAGATCCATAGGATCTAGGTTAGTCGGGTTTGGTTCTTTTGTAGTTGGGTATTGGACCCAATACACGAATCAGGATACTCGTGATTAGGATCATGTCCTGCCACTTTACCATCTTACCATTCTTGAATCTTAACTTCCTCCTGATCCTTACCTTGACGATATGCAAACTTCTTTGCATCTCGACTTGAAACTTTGGTCCCCTATTGTTTATCTCTTGAATTTGGGTGACTTGAGTGGAGTTATGTGATTGTAACTATATACCGCGACATGGTTACAATGCGGTACTCTATTTAAATAACTTGGAGTTCTAGCTTTGATTCATATCCTTGATTTATGATCATCATTCATCGCAAGTTTTGAATCTTGTTTATCATACTAATCCTCTTTGGTGTCTTGGTTGCAGGATCATGGAAGCCAGGAATCTACGATCGTACCAGAGGCATATGGATGACGCAACTTTGCTTGGAGTGATTCGTGACTTGCTAGAGGACCACAAGCAGCAGACCGAGCAGAAGCCGGCATCCACACTAAACCAAACGCCCATACGTAGAGGTATTCCGGTGAACCGAAGCCGCATAGCACCAATGAAGAAAACAGTCGTTGCTAATCAGAGAAGGAGCGTGATTTGTGACTTTTGTCGTTTACCTGGACATGTGCAAAGGGAGTGTCGAAAGAAGCTTGGACTCTGTTTAAATTGTGGATCGGCAGATCACACTATAAATGCTTGTCTGTCGAAGCTTCGTCAGAAAGAAGATGTTCGAAGGCCAGTGTTGCCCAAGCAAAAAAGAAGGGTGTTGTACGATTACTGCCAACGACTGGGTCATTTCTGGAGAGATTGTCGAAGGAGACTTGGACTTTGTCTTATTTGTGGATCAACTGATCATACCACTGATACTTGTCCGTCGAAGCTTCGCATGAAAGATGATGTTCGGAGGCCACCGCAGAAACAGTTTCAGGGACAGAAGCAGTTGACTCAGGGACCCAATCAAGCTCGAGCATTTACCTGATGGCTGAGGAAGCCAAGGCTTCAGGAGAAGTTGTTTCAGGTATCCTACTTGTTCATGGTTTTACCGCATTAGCGTTATTCAATTCTAGTGCATCCCATTGTTTTATTGCTACACACTCGATTCCGTGCACTACCTTATCTAGTGTTGGGACATACACATTGGGAATGGGAAAATCATGGCTAATAGAGAGTGTAAGGATTGTTCTGTTGTTGTTTGCGGATGGGAGCTGTTTACAGATTTCTTGGTGATTGATACCGGCAGTTATGAAGTTGTCTTGGGAATGGATTTTCTCGGCACTTTCCACGCTCACATTAATTGTAGGAAAAAGAAAGTAATTTTCCAGATTCCCAGACATCCAGAGTTTATTCTTACTGGAGGAAGCAGTTCTGTCGGGCCAGTCGAGTTTAGGGATAGGCCGACAAATAATGTTCTTTCATCAATGGAAGTTGATAAAGAAGAAGCGCCAGCTATAGTTCGAGATTTCATGGATGGGTTCGAAGACATCTCTGGTTTACCACTAAAACGAGATGTGGAGTTCGCGATCGATCTTATTCCTGGTGCAGCGCCAATCTCTAAAGCATACTATCCAATGGCATCAGTGGAATTGGAAGAAGTCAAGAAGTAGGTTACTGAATTACTTGTGAAAGGTTGGATTCACAGCAGTAATTCACCTTGGGGAGCTCCAGTCCTTCTAGTCAAGAAGAAGATGGCACAAGGAGGATGTGCATCGATTATCGAGAATTAAACCGGGTGACTATTAAGAACAAGTACCCGATCCTTTACATTGGCGAATTATTTGAGCAGCTTAGTGGCGCGAGGGTATTCTTGAAGCTGGATTTGCGATCCGGATATCATCAGGTCCGAGTTAAATCAGAAGATATTTGCAAGACGGCGTTCCGAACTCGGTATGGACATTACGAGTATTTAGTGATGCCCTTCGGAGTAACGAATGCACCGGCGATATTTATGGACATGATGAACCGAATCTTTTCACCATTCTTGGACCAGTTTATAGTGGTGTTCATTGATAATATTCTGGTTTACTCGAGGAGTATTGAAGAGTGTTAGTGTATATACCCTAGAGGCCATTACTGTATCATACTAGTATGTATATTACTTGATGGAAGCTTGGGATATTCACAGTTGTATAGACAATCTTGCTCGAAATGGTAGTATGCTACTTGGTTTGTCTCTGCTTTAATGTGTACATGTGTTTCTTTTATTATATCACCTATACGCATTAGTGGAGCCCTTAGGATCTTTGCTTGATTACCAGCATTGTGATGGCAGTCACACTCGTGGAGGCTGGGAAATCTACAAGCACATCCTTATTTACACGTCCCTGGTCGTAGGATTATCGAGACAGGGCATCGATACTCCGGAGTAGACTAGCGTATGCGCTTCTCATCCCAGCGCGAGAGACGGCCTGTCCCACAGCCGTTAGTACGTCGTACTTGAGATAGTATGCGGGTGCTCGTTAGGTTACGAGTACACTGGACAGGACTCGTCGGGAACTGTTGGTTGGTATTATACCTATCGTCAGTTATCAGTTCCCAGGTGACATGAGTACAGCTTAGTCCGCTGACTTGACACTGTCACTTCGCCTCGAGTGTGTTCCTACTGTACTTTGATTACTACCCTACCACGGCTCAAAGGAGTCATGCAAACAGGTAGTAGTTGGGTGCAGTCCCGAAGCACTTGGAGGCAGTGACGGTTAGACAGGATTCGTCTCTCCCGGTATTGGGGGTTGACATCGCGCTGTGTCCGGGAGAGCCATTACACAAGTAGTCCCTGGCCAGGGCAAGCGAGATATACTGGTAGGTTTCCAGTGTTATCTCAGGGTGTTCTGAGCTACACTCCGACACGACTTGTACTGCTATTAGGTGACTGACGTTTACCGCCCCCCTAGGCCCGCCATGCGATGTATCAGACGAACAGACCAGACTGTACGGAGACTGTCACATTCAGGCTCAGTAGGAGTTCAGATGGGTTCACCTCGTCAGTCTTCTTATAGGCATCTACCTGGGGACCGTTACGTACAGCTAGTGCCGCTTGCGGTCTGTTGTTAAACCCACTGCCAGCGTAGTGTCGAGTCTTTAGAGTCCCACACAGAGGGTTATTCGCCTTTAGGCAAAATGAGTAGAGGTCGCATGGTTTTACGACAGGGTTCGTTCACATCCGCGCACTTGTGCACGTTTGCTGTCCGGACAGCTTATACTAGCGGGCTTTGGTTTAAGCCGGATCCTAGTATATCATTTGGGATTGGTTTTATCTCATTGTATTCGTGTTCCTCGGAACACGGATACGGGTGTGTATGCACAGTTGACTGAGACAGAGGCAGAGGACTTTGATTAGGGTTGATGACCATTGTCATTTTCTTAACCCTAATACTTATGTGTGAATTATGATTAATTGATATTAGTTAATTATAATTGTGCATGGTTAGGGTTGTTGAGCATTTGACTATACTTGACTTGTTGACCTAGGTTGACATGTTGACCATAATCATTCCATATGAAAGATGCTCTTTGATCCTTACAAGTGGCATTTAATGTGAAATGATAATGGTCAATTCTTGATTAACCATGACAATTATCTTAGCTAATTATCTAATTTCCATAATTCACATATATGTGAGAAGGATGGTTATTTTCTTCTCATTCTATCATTTAGATTCTCTCTCCTCCTCTTCCTCTCTCTCTAGCTCTCCCCTCTCATGAGTTGAGAATCCCTTGAGCTTGAGATAAACCTTTCTAAGATACTCTCTACCCTCTTCTAAGGTTCTAGGATTAGCACTCCAAGCATCTTAGTTACTTCTAGTTTGAAGTTGAAGCCAAAGGTTGAGGCTCTCGGGTGGATCCTTCTTCGACAAGAGAAGGAGACGAGGAGATCATCTTCTTTCACTCCAAGGAGCAAGGAGAGAAGGACTTAAAGCCCAAGGTATAACCTCTTTTCAAAGTAGCTAAACTCCTTTTAGCTTTGTAGTTAGTTTATGTTTAGCAAAGATCCTCCTTTTGATAGTCCATGTTGCCTAGTGTGTTAAAAATCTGTTTTTTATACCGTTTCCGCCTCCCCGCAAGCACCGGGGTGGGCAAGGTAGACTTACAGTGGTATCAGAGCCTAACTAAATATAAACTAGCTAGTTAGTAAAGTATATAGAAGTTCGATCGGTAAAAATCGCAAAACTAGTTTTCAAAACCCTAAGTTTCTGTTGTTTTTTTTTCTGCTCTAAAAATAATAAATCATACTTCAAAAATCGGCTCAGGGTTTTGTTAAGAAACACACCAAACACGATCCAGTGAACCGTTCAAAGCGCCGCGGTTCCGCGGCAAGAACATGCTTCTTGCCGCGGATCCGCGGCCGAGTTGACTCGGTCGTGGACCGAGTTTGGTGCAGTGTTCTTCTGTTAAGGTTTTGGGATTTTAAAGATATTTTATTTCTGCCCATATTTTCCAGAAAAGAAATTTATTTTTTGGGTGGTTATAAATCCGTATTTTTGATCGAACTTCCCTATACTTTGACTAATGGGTTATATCTGTGATGTTTTATATGTATTGAACGTCTGCTAATCGCTATACGTCGATTAGTGGGGGTTATACATATCTGTGATCTGTAATGCTTGTTGGTTTGTGTATATGAACTCGGTGGATTGTCGTGGATGAATGGCCGGGGTGGATGTGAGATGAGAGTTTCTTTTTCTTTCATTCATGTAATATGTAATTTGATGTAATATTATTTGTATGGCCGCACAACCGGGTCGGGGTTGTAGCAGTCATTGTATAATTTTCTTTTTACTATTTTTGCTCCTAGGATAGACCCAAGGTGGGGTGCACAAACTACCGGGTATCTCGAAGTCCCGAGTGGCCTACTCACGTTGTTGAGGGAGGTTACTTCACTTCGGATACTTGGCGGGTAGTTTGTCGCACCCGTAGGGGTCTAGGGTGGGGTTTTTGGCTATTCATCGCGACCGTGTAATCCGCTTTTCGTTGCAGGCTCGAACGAATCGTGGATTCCTAGTATAGCCAAAGTGTTCATCTGTGATCTGGATTGACTATCATTGCTATAGATCTATATATGATATCTATTTAGGTGTTGCTTATGTTTTGCATCCGCGCTAGTCCAGCCCCCGCTCTGTCGTTAGTTAAATAACCTAACGGGTGATGACGGGGCCCCGTGGCGAATGCGAATGGCATAAGCGTACACCATATTTTGGTTGTTTTCTGCAATAGTAGGATTAAATGATGGGACGCATTAAAATTAATGCAAGAAAATAAACCAAGTAAAAGTCGTTGGAACACTTTGAAAACCACTCGGTTCTTTTCAAAATCAAACTTTTAAATGCGGAGCTTGAACCACTCCTTTTAAAAGCTATCTCGTTCCATCGATTATATCAAGTTCACTACATTCACAGTTTCGCCAAAACCATTCGTAGCCCTCCTTCATTTTAGTTAAATATTCGGTAGTATTCAAGCTATGTATTTTGACCTCACGCCAAGGCATAGTGATTGGTAGCTGCCGGATATTTATCTGTTGCATAGATAGAATGCGTTGGTTTGAGACAGTCGCACTGCCATTTTGGCCTACGTCAAGGGTAGGTACGGGTGGGTTCAAATTAACCTGGATAATGATGGGAAGAACTTGACATGTGACTTATGACATTTTGACCTCACGCCAAGGTCATAAGAGCATGGGGCAAAAATCCACATCGGGAGTTTCAAAAGAACTGAAACTTGCTAGCGCTGCATACCATTTAGAGTGTGATGATTCTGGTAGGATTCCTTCAGTTTTATCAAGCGATGATATATGGATCCCGATCCTACTGTGAGTATATGCTACTCCTCGGGAAATCTCTCACTTAACGATCAATGCTATAAACCTAGTAGGTGTCTAGAAAGGTGTTAGCGGGGCTACGCCCACAGGGAAAAGAGGTTAATTAATTAAGGAACTTCGCGAAAGCGTTGGAAAACCTCCCTCGAAGTACCGACATTGGCCTGGCTGAACAGTTAAGCAAGTATTGTACGGTGAGATTGATCCCGACTAATTCTTCCTTTATGGTTTGAGGAGGGATTCGAGAGACAGTGGGAGCCATCCTGTTTAGACAAACTAAAAACCACTCTAAACTTGCAAGAGCATCATGCTAAAGTGTTTCTTTTCTCTCTCCTAATTGCAGCGACCAATCAACATGACCGGACTTAAGTTATTACTAGATAAAAACATACTGACAGGGCCAAACTACAAAGATTGGCTCAGGAATGTCAAGATGGCAATCACTTATGACAAGTTGGGGTATCTTCTTACCACCAAAGCTCCCCCTGTCCCAGGTCCCACCTCCAGCGTCGCGGATATAGAAATCCGTAAGACATGGGAGATCGATTGTGCGAATGCCAAATGCCTCGTGCTTGCCTCTATGGACAACCAACATCAGAGGAGGCACGAGAATATGGACCTCGAGTCCATATTTCTCCATACAAAAGATCTGTGTGGAGAGCAATCTCGTATCGCCAGATACGAAGCGTCGAAGAAGTTGTTTTCGGCAAGATTGGCCGTCGGATCATCGGTAGCGGAACACGTGCTTAAGATGATTGGCTACATAGAGGAGCTCGCGGACCTTGGGACCACGTTGGAGAATGAACTCTACACTGACTTGATTCTCCAGTCCCTTCCTTCCACTTACGCCCAGTTTGTCCTAAACTTCAACATGCAAGGAAAGGAGGTTGAACTTTCCGAACTTCTGAACATGTTGAGGAGTACTGAGGGCACCCTACAGAAAGGTAGGGAGACATCCACTTTGTTTGTAGGAGGATCTTCCTCTTCTAGGTCCAGGGCGAAAGCCAAGGGAAAGAAGAAGAAAGCCCCAGCCAAACCAAGGGGTGGTGTTTGTAAAGTGGATACGAAGGGAAAGGGAAAGGCAACAAAGGTAGAGGGAAAGCTTGTGGGGAAAGAAGAGTGCTTTTACTGTCATAAGAGTGGACACTGGAAACAGGATTGCAAGGCTTGGAAGGCCAGAACCTAGGATCTGAAGCGAGTTGCGGCTTCAGCTTCAGGTGTGTATGTTATTGAAAACTGTCTATCAATAAACTCTACTTCCAGGGTATTAGATACCGGATCAGGATCTCATATCTGTAATTCTTTGCAGGCGTTGAGAAAGCGTAAGGTTTTGAAGGCAGGTGATATGACCCTCAGAGTTGCAAACGGAGCTAGCATGGATGCTGAGGCCGTAGGGGACTATCACCTGGGATTGTCAGATGGACACTTTTTGGTTTTGCGTAGTTGTTATTTTGTACCAAATGCAACTTGTAATATCATTTCTGTATCTTTATTATCTAAAGAAGGTTATGAATTTGCATTTGTAAGTAATGTTGTGAACATTCACCTTAATCAAGTTTTGATTGGGTCAGGTACATTAAACAATGGTATATACGTATTAAACCAACCACAGATTTTCAATGTCCAAAATACACACAAAAGAAAGTCTCCTGAAATCAATCAGGCTTTCTTATGGCATTGTAGACTCGGTCACATTAATGAGAGAAGGTTGACGAAGTTACATACAGAAGGATATTTGGATCTGTTCGAATATCAATCGTATGCAACTTGTCAATCCTGTCTCAAAGGGAAGATGACAAAAACTCCGTTCACTGGACACGGAGTAAGAGCGAGCGAGCTCTTGGGGCTCGTATATAGCGACGTGTGCGGTCCAATGTCTACACATGCGCGAAGCGGTTATTCTTACTTCATTACTTTTACGGATGATTTTTCAAGGTTCGGACATGTCTTCTTAATGAAGCATAAATCTGAAGCCTTTGAAAAGTTCCAGAAATACAAGAATGAAGTAGAAAAACAAACAGGCAAAAGTATCAAGACACTAAGATCTGATCGAGGTGGTGAATACTTGAGTGCCGAGTTCCTGGATTACCTAAAAGAGAATGGAATTTTCTCTCAGCTTACTCCTCCATACACTCCGCAACATAACGGTGTATCGGAGAGACGGAACCGAACCTTATTGGATATGGTACGGTCCATGATGAGTAACGCTGAGTTGCCGCGATCATTCTGGGGATATGCGCTAGAATCAGCCGCATATCTTTTGAACCGAGTTCCCACTAAGACTGTGCCTACCACACCATATGAGTTATGGAGTGGGAAGAAACCCTATCTTCAATACCTGAATATTTGGGGATGTCCAGCTTTTGTCAAAAAGCAGCATGCGGACAAACTCGAGGCACGCTCAGTACTGGGCAAGTTTGTGGGATACCTAAAGAACTCCAGGGGTATCTTTTCTATTACGCAGAGGAACAAAAGGTCCTTGTTTCTCGTAATGCCCATTTTCTGGAACATCAGTTCTTAGAAAAGGAAATAAGTGGGAGCGCAATAGAACTGGAAGAAATTCCAGAACCACAAGCTATTACTGAAAGCTTAGTAGAATCATAGGATTCGAAAGATCAGGACATTCCTACGCCGCTCCGCAGGAGTAGTAGGTAGTCTCATCCGCCCAAGAGATACTACGGTTTTCTCATAGACGGGGATAGAGAAGATTGCATCATTGATAGTGATGAGCCGACTAGCTTCCAGCAAGCCATTCAGAGCGTAGACTCGGTAAAATGGCTGGATGCAATGCAGACCGAAATGGAGTCCATGTACACCAACAAAGTATGGACGTTGGACATTGCTCCAGATGGGATAAAACCCGTAGGATGCAAGTGGATCTTCAAAAAGAAGATTAGTGTAGATGGACAGGTTGAGACCTATAAAGCTAGACTGGTTGCAAAGGGTTTTCGTCAGAGACCTGGTTTGGACTATGACGAAACCTTTTATCCAGTAGCTATGCTGAAATTCATTCGGATCCTTCTTGCCATTGCTGCCTTCCACGATTATGAGATTTGGCAGATGGACATAAAGACCGCTTTTCTAAATGGAAATTTAGAGGAGTGTGTCTATATGGACCAGCCAGAGGGTTTCATTCAGAGTGGGAGCAGCGGAAAGGTGTGCAAGTTGCTCAAGTCCATTTATGGACTAAAGCAGGCATCGCGGAGTTGGAACATCTGTTCTGATGAGACGGTCAAGGAATTTGGCTTTATCAAAAATCCAGATGAACCATGCATCTATAGTAGATTTGTAGCGAGAACTGTAGTATTCCTCATTTTATACGTGGATGGCATTCTCTTAATAGGAAATGACATTCCTATGCTACAATCTGTCAAAGGGTTCTTGTCACACAGGTTCTCCATGAAAGACCTGGGTGATGCCTCATACATTCTGGGGATCCAGATCTACCGTGACAGATCCAAGAGGATATTAGGACTCTCACAGTCCAGGTACATCGACATCATACTGAAAAGATTCAGTATGGAAGATTCCAAGCGCGGTAATCTACCGGCTTGTCACGGGATCACCCTCTCCAAAGAGATGTCTCCCAAGACTGATTTGGAAAGGGATCGCATGTCTATTATACCCTACGCTTCTGCGGTAGGCTCTATAATGTATGCGATGTTGTGTACCAGACCAGATGCGGCTTATGCACTGAGTGTGGTAAGCAGGTATTAGTCAAACCCTGGAGAGAAACACTGGATAGCGGTAAAGAACATTCTCAAGTACCTGAGAAGGACTAAGGAGATGTTCTTGGTGTATGGCGGAAAAGACCTCCAGATTGAGGCCTTTGCTGACTCCAGCTTCCAAAGAGACAAGGATGATTCCAAGTCCATGTCGGGTTTTATCTTTACCCTCAATGGAGGGGCGGTGTGTTGGAAGAGCTCTGATCAGTCGAAAATATTGCATATTTTAACCGGCAATTTCCATATCATCTGCATACAATTAGAAGTGTTCGACATTCATATTCTACATATTAGAAAATCTGTCACAAAATATGAGATTGCATGTATTAGACTTTCAAACCGACACTTTAAAGGAAATTAACCGCATTTCATGGCATCGCATCATTTCTGTATTTGCGCAACACTTGTCTTGAGTCTGTGCAGGAAAAATACGGAAGAAAAAAAAAACCCAAGAGCTGATCAACATTAAGCCAATTCAATCATTTCAGATCTGGTAGAAATTCAGAAGGAATTATACAATTCTATACATCAAAAGAAAGCCCATACATCAGCCCAAGAGAGCACCAGAGAAACAAAGGCCCAAGACTCCAAGTTAGCCGCGGATCCGCGGCAGAAACTTGCATGAGCCGCGGATCCGCCGCGCTTCTGCCACGTCATCGTCTCATTTTCAGTGCAGAATTCTCACAGAGGGACCCACACCTCATTGTGATACATCAAGTTCCAGAATACACTCGAAGATACTGCCAGATCAGCAAAGAAAATTAAGGAAGGCTAATCCCAATTAAGCTCCTAATTAATCCTCTTCTAGAAGCTCCTCCTAACTAATCACATCTAGAAGCTTCTCCCCTAACTAACTTTTGGAGGGAAATTTGAATTTCTTCAACAAACTTTAGGAGGGAAACTTAGAATTTGAAATCCTAGATCTAGGGTTAGTTATCTATAAATAGGAACCTAGACTTAGGGTTAAAGGCTAATCAATAATCATTGGTTCATTCTACACCATCTTCTTCCACAAGTCTAGTGACAAGGCTTGTGCGAAACCCTAACCCTAATTCCACTCCAAATCCAAGATCTTGAGTACCAAATCAAGCGAGAAGCCTTCAACCTTTTAGGAGCCGAGCCGATCTTCAATCGGGCAAGTGATCCAAGCCGATCCGCGATCCACGGAGACGAGCGAAGCCAAGTCGACGATCGAATTCTTCCTCTTGTAGTTCTTGAGAGAATGTAATGAAATTGTTGATATAAATAAAAGGTGAAATTCTTTAATCTTGCTTTCTTTTAATTCTTGCATCATGATTAGATCTCAATTTGTAATTGTTGTTCTTGTTGTGATGTTTGAGTAAAACTCCGCTCGTAAAGGAGTCGAGACGATTGTAGAATGATGATGTAACAAATCTTAATACGATTTTTAAGTACTACGAGTTTTGTAAACCCTAGCAAGTTCAAGAATCGATGACCTAGTTTCGTAGCGATACTTTCTTGATTGTGATCGCTCGAAATTAGGGATCTACGATCGTTTCTTGAATTAACTAGAGGCTAGAATATGAATGGTATCAATGAAAGAACAAGAGATAAGATGAAACCCTAGTTTCACAAGAAGTCTCTAATTCTCATCGATCATCATCGATCTAGTATCAATTCATCGAAGGATAAGAATACGTAATTGTAAGATTACATCACATCTATAGATCCGATCGATTCCTACGAGCCTCATTTCGATTCTTGAGATTTGGTTTGAAAAAATCAACAAACGATCAATTCTTGATTCTATCTTTTAATGCTTTCTTAGATCTAGTTTTTCTAATTCTTGAACTTCAAATATAAATTTTGAATTGTTTGTTTTCTTTTCATTAAAGTTTCAACTCATCTAATTCAAAAAGACGAACGATTACACTGTCCCTGTGGACGATCCGCACTCACTTACAATCTACAATCCGACACCGTAGTTGATTGCGGTCAAATATTTTTGGTTGTGATTTCTTTACAATTTTATACTACACAATCCGAAATCTTTTCAATCAAATGGCGCCGTTGCCGGGGATAGTGCGCTAATTGTTCGTATTTTGAAATTTGAGTTGAAAATTTTATTCCATCTAAATTTTGAGATCAAAATTCGTGCAAACACTAATACGTGTGTTGTGATTTGATTGCGAGGAAATCTGGAATCACTAGAGCTGGGATAAAATTTTTGTGAATATTCCAGAGAGCTAAGGGGAGCAACAGAATCATTTACCTAAAATTTTGTGCAGAGATCTCCTCACTCCACCGCGTTTCCGCGGCAATAACCACCTTCCTGCGGCGGTTCCACGGCCTCTTCAAGGCTTCTCTGTTCCAAACTTCTTCAGGTACCTTCTTACCTTCTTCTCTTTCCTCTTTTATCTCCAACTAACAAATTTCTGTAGGTTTCTTTGCAAATAATCGCTGCGCCGCAAAAAGCAAATTAAAATTGTGCGTGTTTTTGATTTTTGGTTGTTTGCATATTAATACGGAAATTAAGGGGCACGACCAAATCCAGATTAGGTGGAGAGTTCATTACCCTTCCTAAGCCCCGAAAATCACAAACTTGCATCCGCATTTACCCTCATTAACTAAAAAATATCTAGAGATGACTCTAAGGACCGTCGCGCTCAATTAGGACAGAAGAAGGCCATGGGTAATTCATTGCTTATCCGCGTTTTCTTGTGGTGTCTAAGGCGAGTGTGTCTAAGGCTAGTGGTTTTTAATTAGGCCCACTACTTACGTAGTGGAGTACCTTCCCACTTACCTGGCACTTATCCGGCCACAGGGGGACAAAGAGGCAGTGGCGGATTGATCCTGCGACTTGTCTTTTGGCAGTTAGGAGCGGTCTAGAGCTTTGACCTAGGTGACCCCTAGATTCTAGGGTTTTGCTTGTTGCATTTGTTGTGTTGCATCATATTTTCAAAAGTCCGTATCAATTTTTAAAACAAACACCGCATACATCATTTCCCCTAATTATAAATTCACGCTGCCACTTGTACTAACCCTTTTTAGTGCAAGATAGGCTGGACACGGGATTCTAGTGCCTGTTTAGTCCGCGTTTCCCTCATCGACCCAAAAGTCGGTATTTCTACATTTACCCTTTCTTTTACCCACCACCACACCCACATCGATGGATCCACCTCCATCGAACTTCTTTTCCACTACCCTGCCGCCGTCCGTTGGTGCGCAGAATCCACCTCGCATCTCTCTCCAAGAGAGATGCTATCCTACACGAGGCCCACTTTCCACCTGTCTTTCCATTCCACCAGCCAACGGGGAAAATTTTCAAATAAAACCCCAATACATCAACCTTCTACCAAAATTCCACGGTCTCGAGTCTGAGGACGCATACGTGTTTATCACGAAATTTGAAAATGTATGCGCAATGATGGGTACTTCACAGCTGTCTGTGGATGCTTTCCGTCTACGTCTTCTCCCATTCGCTTTGTGCGATTTAGCCGAGAAGTGGCTATATAACACTACCGCACATTCCATTTCAAATTGGGACGAATTCGTTAAAGCATTCCTTAAGAAATTCTACCCACACCACAAAACAGCTCGAGTCCGTAGCGAAATCTATCAATTCACCCAGCTTCCAAATGAAACATTTTCAAAATGTCTTGAACGCTTCAAGGATTTGTTAGTCCAATGTCCACATCACGGCATCCCGAAATGGGAATTATGCCGAATCATTTATGAGGGCATTACTCCTTACACAAGACAGACCCTTGAATCCATGTGTCAAGGCAACTTTATGACTAAAGATGATGGGGAAGCCTGGGAATTCCTAGAAAATTTCGCAGAAAAATCTTTACAGTGGGAGGGTGTGAGTCAATCGTCTAGGGATGGCAATGATATTTCCATAGGAGTTAGAGCTGACATTGCAGCTATTAATAAGAAACTCGAGAATATGGAAAATAAATTTTTAGCCCCCGCCCTAAGTCAAATATCACTCTCCAAAACTGTATGTGGTTGCTGTTCTGATCCGTCTCACTTGACGGAAGAATGTCCGGTTCAAGGTCATGAGCATACCAATGCCGCATTTCAAAGACCTAGAAACAATCCATCTTCCTCCACATATGATCAGGGTTGGAGGAATCACCCTAACTTTGATTGGAACCAATCCCAATTTCAAAACACGGTTCCAAACCAAAACAATTTCCAAGGGGTCCCTCCACCACAACAGCAGCCACCACTTCAATTGAGTCAGCACCCCTTCCAATCACAGAACTTCCAAAATCCGGCCAACACTTTTGCACCGTCTAGTCTTTTGCAATTGACCGGTACAGATAATACCTCTGCACTAGCACAAACCTTGGATACTTTCATGAAACAATCCATCCAAGGGACGGCAAGTTTGCAATCTTCCGTTGAGAATGTGATGAAGATCATTATCTCTCAAAATGAGAACATCAAATCGATGGAAGAACAAATTGCACAACTAAAAGCCGAAATGAGTGCAAGAGAGAAAGGGAAACTTCCAGCTCAACCTTTACCCAATTCTAGCTATTCACATGATGTGGATGCAATCACGTTGAGATCTGGAAGAGTGCTTGACACTCACGTTGGGGAAGAGTTTGATGATACTAATAAATCAATCAATAAAACCCCGGCTGAGACCTTTCCTCACACACACACTTCTTACCCCAGTTCTTTTACCCCACCATCTTCTTCCGAGCCTATTCTCCATTTCCCAAAAGGCTCGCCATTACAGCCCACCTCTTTTACCCCTCCACGGACGATTCCCACTTCTATTCTGGGATCGGTTCCACACCCACTTCCTTCTCCTATGATGGACCCAGCGCTTATTGCTAAAGCACCTTATCCTAATCGGTTAAGGGCTAACACACCGAGTCCACATATGGAGAAGATTATGAACATTTTTAAGCAAGTAAACACCAACATCCCTCTCCTAGATGCTATCCAACAAGTTCCGTCTTATGCGAAAACTCTTAAGAACTTGTGCACTAGGAAGAGGAAGACTCAAGCGCCCAAGAAGATATTCATGGAAAAAACAATAGACACGGCTTTCCCCCAACAATTACCGAGGAAACGTAAGGATCCTGGATATCCTACTATTTCCGTTTCTATTGGGAAAAAACACATTAACCGTGCTCTACTAGACCTTGGCGCTAGTGTTAACTTGCTTCCATATTCTGTTTATGAGCAACTAGGTATTGGAGAGTTGAAGCCAACCAATTGCACTCTCCAGATGGCTGGCCGATCTATCACCAAACGTAGGGGTGAACTGGAGGATGTGTTAATAAAAATCGGAGAATTTATATTCCCGGTAGATTTTATTGTAATTGATACACAGCCTGTAGCGAACCCACGGAATCAAATTCCGGTGATTTTAGGTCGCCCCTTTTTGGCCACTTCCAATGCAATAATCAACTGTCGTAACGGTTCTATGACCCTATCTTTCGGGAATAGGTCAATAGAGCTGAACATTTACAAGTTGGGAAGTGTACCCTCCGAACCTATTGCTCAGGTATGTTCTGTCGACTTAATGGATGTCGACAGCAGCGAATTTGATGATCCTCCTGTTATCGATCTTGACTCTTTTCATACGTTATTGTTTGACCCAACTATGTATCATACACATACGGACTCTTCCATGAGATGTCCGGGTCAACAAATAACACTGATTATGAACTGCTTTTAGAGTCTGAAGATCACCCCGCACTTTGTGATGATATTATTCATCAGGGTATAGATGGAACTTTCGAGGAGATCTTCGCTGATGAACTCGCATTTTTAAATGACACGGGTGTTGAGATGAATTATGTCCCAATCAATGAAATTGAACCTCCACCCCTTCTTCTGAACTGTAATAAGAATGCGAGCAATCCATCACATTCACTGCATCGTCTCTCCAATACGAGACGCTCACATAATCTCTTCCACCACTTAACCTTTCCCCACTTCTTCTTCCACCAACCAGAGCACTGCATTGATAAATTTTTTGAATGGTTGGTGTTGACATTCGGTCTTTGCAAAGCTTGGCATCGACCAATGATTTTTGACCCCCTCATATGATTTTGAAAGATTAACATTGCATAAGTTTGGGGGGGACATTTTTTCTGCCTCTCGAAAAGAAAATTTTACAAAATGATGAGCCAAAAATAAGTTTGGGGGAGATTCTTCACTTAAATATTTTGCCCCCACTAATAAATTCCTCCCAAGCTTACAGGTTTTTCGAGATTTAGCAGAAGGCAACAGTGAGGACACTGTTGAAAACAAGTTTGGGGGAGGTTTGTGCTTATTTGCGCATCATTTGCATCATACTTTGCATAAGCACAAAACATTTTTTCGAAAACCTATAAAAATTTTAAAAAATTTCAAAAAGATAAAAATATTTTTGTATATAAATAAGATAATGAAAGTTTAGATAGTGAAAAATTACATCCATGAGATTAGAAAAATTTTAGAAAACTAAGAAAATTAGAAGTTTTCTTATACGAACTAGTAATAAGTAGTTATGAGCCGTTGTCCCAAGGGTTAGTAAGATGAAGGATGTCACTAATCTGAGGATAAAAATAAGTCTGAAAAATAGTTTCTATTCTGGAAGCCAAACATTTTGAACGTTGATACCCTGCTATTCGCACTTACACACGTCTTAAATCCTGGGATAGTAGAGGATACCTTGAAATGCTCTTGTCTTAAAGCCAAAAGTATGGAAAAAAAAATGGTGAGAAAAATGGACACTGGTTTTGTTATCACCGAGGGAAATAAAAAAATATATAGCAAGGGTGCCTTTTCATCTAGTGCCCTAAGGCCAACTGGTCTGGGAGTCACTGCTATACCTAAGGTGGTGCAAGATTAGGAAAATACACCAAATAAGCAAGCACATGAGTAATCGGTCGGTTAGTACCTCAAGAAGTATTAACGGTCGCATGAAAGTGTGTGAGCTCATCGAAAAAAAAAAATACTGAGGCTGATGGGCAAGAGTATGATAGCTTGAATTGAATTCTCCGAGTGTAGGGATGTCTTTACACACACGCAGGGTGATATGATCGGTGTTTGGAAGAAAGATAGGAATGAAGAATAAGACGATGTTTTATTGAGGGAGGACGTGATTTCTGACATCTTTTCATGACCATTAAGATAGGGCTCATGACAACCGAAAAGCTAGCTTAGTTGGAAACCCTAATTTTCAAAGTCTTTCTTTTACGATTCTTTTCTTTAAATGTAATATTCATGATCTTGCTTTTATTATTGGATTTTATGGGTGCAATCTGCTGAAAACCCTCAGGAGACAACACTCCTCCTACTAGGGACACCTAGAGGTTTAAAGGCTTGTTGCACGTGCTCAGTGCAATCGTGTTGCCTACGAAAGTGTGCTAGTTAGTTTTTCTCTTTCTTTATTTTCTCCTTCTCTTTTTTAATAAAACATTCGCTCGAGACGATCGAAATTAAGTTTGGGGGTATTTGATCAGTCGAAAATATTGCATATTTTAACCGGCAATTTCCATATCATCTGCATACAATTAGAAGTGTTCGACATTCATATTCTACATATTAGCAAATCTGTCACAAAATATGAGATTGCATGTATTAGACTTTCAAACCGACACTTTAAAGGAAATTAACCGCATTTCATGGCATCGCATCATTTCTGTATTTGCGCAACACTTGTCTTGAGTCTGTGCAGGAAAAATATGGAAGAAAAAAAAAACCCAAGAGCTGATCAACATTAAGCCAATTCAATCATTTCAGATCTGGTAGAAATTCAGAAGGAATTATACAATTCTATACATCAAAAGAAAGCCCATACATCAGCCCAAGAGAGAACCAGAGAAACAAAGGCCCAAGACTCCAAGTTAGCCGCGGATCCGCGGCAGGAGCTTGCATGAGCCGCGGATCCGCCGCGCTTCTGCCACGTCATCATCTCATTTTCAGTGCAGAATTCTCACAGAGGGACCCACACCTCATTGTGATACATCAAGTTCCAGAATACACTCGAAGATACTGCCAGATCAGTAAAGAAAATTAAGGAAGGCTAATCCCAATTAAGCTCCTAATTAATCCTCTTCTAGAAGCTCCTCCTAACTAATCACATCTAGAAGCTTCTCCCCTAACTAACTTTTGGAGGGAAATTTGAATTTCTTCAACAAACTTTAGGAGGGAAACTTAGAATTTGAAATCCTAGATCTAGGGTTAGTTATCTATAAATAGGAACCTAGACCTAGGGTTAAAGGCTAATCAATAATCATTGGTTCATTCTACACCATCTTCTTCCACAAGTCTAGTGACAAGGCTTGTGCGAAACCCTAACCCTAATTCCACTCCAAATCCAAGATCTTGAGTACCAAATCAAGCGAGAAGCCTTCAACCTTTTAGGAGCCGAGCCGATCTTCAATCGGGCAAGTGATCCAAGCCGATCCGCGATCCACGGAGACGAGCGAAGCCAAGTCGACGATCGAATTCTTCCTCTTGTAGTTCTTGAGCGAATGTAATGAAATTGTTGATATAAATAAAAGGTGAAATTCTTTAATCTTGCTTTCTTTTAATTCTTGCATCATGATTAGATCTCAATTTGTAATTGTTGTTCTTGTTGTGATGTTTGAGTAAAACTCCGCTCGTAAAGGAGTCGAGACGATTGTAGAATGATGATGTAACAAATCTTAATACGATTTTTAAGTACTACGAGTTTTGTAAACCCTAGCAAGTTCAAGAATCGATGACCTAGTTTCGTAGCGATACTTTCTTGATTGTGATCGCTCGAAATTAGGGATCTACGATCGTTTCTTGAATTAACTAGAGGCTAGAATATGAATGGTATCAATGAAAGAACCAGAGATAAGATGAAACCCTAGTTTCACAAGAAGTCTCTAATTCTCATCGATCATCATCGATCTAGTATCAATTCATCGAAGGATAAGAATACGTAATTGTAAGATTACATCACATCTATAGATCCGATCGATTCCTACGAGCCTCATTTCGATTCTTGAGATTTGGTTTGAAAAAATCAACAAACGATCAATTCTTGATTCTATCTTTTAATGCTTTCTTAGATCTAGTTTTTCTAATTCTTGAACTTCAAATATAAATCTTGAATTGTTTGTTTTCTTTTCATTAAAGTTTCAACTCATCTAATTCAAAAAGACGAACGATTACACTGTCCCTGTGGACGATCCGCACTCACTTACAATCTACAATCCGACACCGTAGTTGATTGCGGTCAAATATTTTTGGTTGTGATTTCTTTACAATTTTATACTACACAATCCGAAATCTTTTCAATCAAGCTCCAAACAGGAAACCGTTGCTGACTCGACTATGGAAGCGGAATATATCGCTGTATCTGATGCCGCAAAAGAAGTCGTCTGGATGAGGAAGTTCTTGAAAGAACTTCAGGTGGTTCCGTCCATTGTTGATCCAATACCTCTGTATTGCGACAACAACGGGGCTATAGCTTTAGCGAAGGAACCCAGGTCCCATCAGAAATCCAGACACATCTTGAGGCGGTGTCACCTGATCAGGGAGATCGTGGATCGCCAGGAGGTCGAGGTTCGGAGGGTTGCTTCAGAAGATAACACTGCAGATCCATTCACGAAGGCCTTATCCCAGACTTAGTTCAAGCGGCTGATCGAGATGATAGGTCTTCGATACGCCAGTACATGGCCTTAGTGCAAGTGGGAGATTGTTAGTGTATATGCCCTAGAGGCCATTACTGTATCATACTAGTATGTATATTACTTGATGGAAGCTTGGGATATTCACAGTTGTATAGACAATCTTGCTCGAAATGGTAGTATGCTACTTGGTTTGTCTCTTCTTTAATGTGTACATGTGTTTCTTTTGTTATATCACCTATACGCATTAGTGGAGCCCTTAGGATCTTTGCTTGATTACCAGCGTTGTGATGGCAGTCACACTCGTGGGGGCTGGGAAATCTACAAGCACATCCTTATTTACACGTCCCTGGTCGTGGGATTATCGAGACAGGGCATCGATACTCCGAAGTAGACTAGCGTATGCACTTCTCATCCCAGCGCAGGAGACGGTATGTCCCACAGCCGTTAGTACGTCGTACTTGAGATAGTATGCGGGTGCTCGTTAGGTTACGAGTACACTGGACAGGACTCGTCGAGAACTGTTGGTTGGTATTATACCTATCGTCAGTTATCAGTTCCCAGGTGACATGAGTACAGCTTAGTCCGCTGACTTGACACTGTCACTTCGCCTCGAGTGTGTTCCCACTGTACTTTGATTACTACCCTACCACGGCTCAAAGGAGTCGTGCAAACAGGTAGTAGTTGGGTGCAGTCCCGAAGCACTTGGAGGCAGTGACGGTTAGACAGGATTCGTCTCTCCCGGTATTGGGGGTTGACATCGCGCTGTGTCCAGGAGAGCCATTACACAAGTAGTCCCTGGCCAGGGCAAGCGAGATATACTGGTAGGTTTCCAGTGTTATCTCGGGGTGTTCTGGTCTACACTCCGACACGACTTGTACCACCATTAGGGGACTGACGTTTACCGCCCCCCTAGGCCCGCTATGCGATGTATCAGACGAACAGACCGGACTATACGGAGACTGTCACATTCAGGCTCAGTAGGAGTTCAGATGGGTTCACCTCGTCAGTCTTCTTATCGGCATCTACCTGGGGACCGTTACGTACAGCTAGTGCCGCTTGCGGTCTGTGGTTAAACCCGCTGCCAGCGTAGTGTCGAGTCTTTAGAGTCCCACACAGAGGGTTATTCGCCTTTAGGCAAAATGAGTAGAGGTCGCATGGTTTTGCGACAGGGTTCGTTCACATCCACGCACTTATGCACGTTTGCTGTCTGGACAGCTTATACTAGCGGGCTTTGGTTTAAGCCGGATCCTAGTATATCATTTGGGATTGGTTTTATCTCATTGTATTCGTGTTCCTCGGAACACGGATACGGGTGTGTATGCACAGTTGACTGAGACAGAGGCAGAGGACTTTGATTAGGGTTGATGACCATTGTCATTTTCTTAACCCTAATGCTTATGTGTGAATTATGATTAATTGATATTAGTTAATTATAATTGTGAAAGGTTAGGGTTGTTGACCATTTGACTATACTTGATTTGTTGACCTAGGTTGATATGTTGACCATAATCATTCCATATGAAAGATGCTTTTTGATCCTTGCAAATGACATTTAATGTGAAATGATAATGGTCAATTCTTGATTAACCATGACAATTATCTTAGCTAATTATCTAATTTCCATAATTCACATATATGTGAGAAGGATGGTTATTTTCTTCTCATTCTATCATTTAGATTCTCTCTCCTCCTCTTCCTCTCTCTCTAGCTCTCCCCTCTCATGAGTTGAGAATCCCTTGAGCTTGAGATAAACCCTTCTAAGATACTCTCCACCCTCTTCTAAGGTTCTAGGATTAGCACTCCAAGCATCTTAGTTACTTCTAGTTTGAAGTTGAAGCCAAAGGTTGAGGCTCTCGGGTGGATCCTTCTTCGACAAAAGAAGGCGACGAGGAGATCATCTTCTTTCACTCCAAGGAGCAAGGAGAGAAGGACTTAAAGCCCTAGGTATAACCTCTTTTCAAAGTAGCTAAACTCCTTTCAGCTTTGTAGTTAGTTTATGTTTAGCAAAGATCCTCCTTTTGATAGTCCATGTTGCCTAGTGTGTTAAAAATCCATTTTTTATACCGTTTCCGCCTCCCCGCAAGCACCGGGGTGGGCAACGTGGACTTACAAAGAGCACGCAGAACACTTGAAGATCGCACTGCAGACATTGAGGCAAGAAAGATTGTATGCAAAGATGAGCAAGTGCGAGTTTTGGCTTGAAGAAGTGAAGTTTTTGGGGCTTGTCCTGTCCGGAGATAGAATCGCCGTTGATCCCGAAAAGATTATAGCAGTTCGAGACTGGTCGATTCCGAAGAACGTTGCAGAGATCAGAAGCTTTCTTGGACTTGCCGGGTATTACAGAAGGTTCGTGGAGGATTTTGCTCATTTGGCTGAGCCTCTGACCAAGCATACGCGCAAGGAAGTACCGTTTGTGTGGACGGATAAGTGTGCGTCAGTTTTTAAGGCGTTGAAGCAGAGATTGATAACCGCTCCTATTTTGACCGTACCAGACAGTTCCAGAGGATTGGTGATTCACAGCGATGCATCTGGGAAAGGATTGGGATGTGTTTTGATGCAGCATGGGAAGGTTATAGCTTACGCATTGAGATAGTTGAAGACCCATGAGAAGAATTACCCAACTCATCATTTGGAGCTAGCAGCTGTGATTTTTTCTTTGAAGATTTGGAGACACTACTTATTGGGCGAAAGGGTCGAAGTATTCACTGATCACAAAAGCCTGAAGTATGTGTTCACACAGAAGGAGCTTAATATGAGGCAGCATAGATGGTTGGAGCTGATGGCTGACTACGATCTTGATCTTAAGTTCCGTCCGGGGAAAGTCAATGTTGTGCCGGATGCGCTTAGTCGGTTGCCAGTAATTCAGATGCTGACTGCACAAAAGGAACTTATTGAAGACTTTCGAAGATTCGATTTGGAGATTGTGCTACCGCATTCTTCGGGACAGTTGATGCAGCTGCAAGTACAATCGTCGTTGATCGAGAATATTAAAGCAGCGCAACTGCAGAACCCTAGATTGCAAAAGTTTCGAGAACAGGTTGATGCTGGACTTCGAACGGACTTACTGATTCATGAAGATGGTTCGTTACGATATGGTAGTCGTTTGTGTGTGCGAAAAGGAGATATTCGCGAAGAGGTTATGAAGGAGGCGCACAGTTCCGCATATTCCGTACATCCAGGAGGCATGAAGATGTACCGAGATCTACGACAGCATTCCTGGTGGGAAGGCATGAAACGGGAGATTGCCCGCTTTGTAGCAAAGTGCTTGGTGTGTCAGCAAGTTAAGGCTGAACATCAAAGGGTTGCTGGTTTATTGCAACCACTTCCGATTCCTCAATGGAAGTGGGAACATATAACAATGGATTTAGTGATGGCTCTACCGCGGAGTCCAAAAGGCAATAATGTAGTTTGGGTGATTTTTGATCGATTGACTAAGGCAGCTCATTTCATACCATTTCGAGTTGGTCAATCAACGGAAGCATTGGCAGAACGGTACATGCAGGAGATTCTAAGATTGCATGGAGTATCGGTGAGCATCGTGTCCGACCGTGACACCCGTTTCTTATCACACTTCTAGAGGAGCTTACAAGAAAGTTTGGGGACTCGATTGAAGTTTAGCACGTCTTATCATCCTCAGACAGATGGCCAGTCGGAGAGAACGATCCAAACTCTTGAGGACATGTTGAGAGCTTGCATGTTCGACTTCAAGGGTTCATGGGAGGATCATCTACACTTGGTGGAGTTTTCTTACAATAACAGTTTTCAAGCGACTATTCAGATGGCTCCATTCAAAGCATTATATTGTCGCAAGTGTCGTTCACCTGTTTGTTCGGACGATGTTAGAGAACGAAAATTGTTGGGACCGGATCTGATCGTGCAAACAGTGGAGAAAGTTAACACTATCCGGAATCATATGAAGCAGCACAAGACCGACAAAAGAGTTAGGCTGATACATCGAGAAGACCGCTAAAGTTCGCGGTTGGTGATTTGGTATTCTTGAAGATATCACCGACTAGAGGGGTGATTCGTTTTGGGAGTCGAGGAAAGCTTAGCCCTCGATTCGTTGGGCCTTTCGAGATTTTGGAGCGTGTTGGATCATTCGGAGCCGACTGTACGAGAAGATTTAACCTTTGAGGAGCGACCGATGTCGATTGTGGATCGAAGAGAAAAGGTTCTTAAGAATAAGGATATCCCTCTTGTACTTGTTTCTTGGGGAAATCGCTCACATGGAGAATCAACTTGGGAACGAGAATATGAAATCCGGCAGAAATTTCCATATCTATTCTTATAGTTCTTGATTGTTTATCCTTTCTTGTTTTTGGAATTTCGAGGACGAAATTCTTTTCGTAGTTAGGTATAATGTAACAACCTAGTTCATTTATACCATTTCCAGTTCCCGTATTTACTTATCTGTGGTATTTTCTTGATTTATCGTGTTTTGTATGCGAATGGTATTTTACATTTTACATTGCATTCGACCCGACCCGTTTGCTTGAACCTGTTTGATTCATATTTATGAATTACCTTGACTTGTTACGTAGACTGTGGATTTTTCATGTTTAGTACATACTGGCATTTTATCTGGCATTGCATCTTTTACCATATAACATTTTAGGTGGCGTAAAATAATTTAAAATTGCATTTCATAGCGTGCATGATACCCCTAACCCCGTGATAGCATCCGCGCATCTTGTTCTCGTCCCGTTCAGTGAAACGGACGTGTTTGGATGGCTAAGCGCATGTACGTGCATCCATTCTTGGGGGTATGCATTTTCGTTACCGGAGCATTCGTTTTGAATTTTGAAAGCCGCATATATTTTTCGTATTTTAAATCTGAATTTTTAGACCCGACCCGGGCGTATTTTGGACTAGATTTGTATTTACCGGAAAATCCAATTTTTAATTTAAATAAATCTACGACTTAAATTTTTTATAACAAACTAAAATATTTTTTAAAAACTGCAAATCTTTTAAAATCTTATTCCCAGCTCAAACCCTATCTCTCCCTCGCTGTCAAATGACCCCACTCCTTCTCTCTTTCTTTTTCTTTCTCTTTTTCTCTCTCTCCCCCCTCTCTCTCCCCGTTATCTCTTTCTCTCTCTCCCACAAAACAACAACTTTATCTCTCCTTACTGTTCCTTTCTTCCTTTCTCTCTCCTCTCTCTCTCAGATTATCTCTCTCTCTCCTTATATATATATATATTTTAACTCTCTCTCTCCCTATTTATTTTATCTCTTCTTCCTCAACTTTATTCTGCGCGAACCCTAGCCGCTGCCTCGCCTACCTCGCCGTCGACGACGCCCCTCCCGACCTCGTCTTCATCCTCCCCTCGTCCTCACCTTCCTCTCTCTTTCCCCGAGCCCTGAACACCCAAAAACCAAGAACCTGAGCACCCCCTGCACACCACTACACCGCCGGCGAGGATCACCGGAGTTGATCTCGTCATCGCCCTTTCGTTCCTTGTCTACGGTACAACCCAGTGAGCCTTGCACTCCTTCTTCTTTCCCTTCTTTCTTTCTTTTCGTTCCTTTCTTTCTCTTTAATGAAAAATAGTTCTCTGTCCATTGTAGTTCGCCGAAGCCGGACGTGACGTCGACGATCTCGACGCTCCAGACGTCGTACCTGACTCGTGTGATCACCCTTGTATGCTTTTTGGACCCGTTGCGTGTGCCGTACATGCGTCACGACATTTCACCGACGTCAGACGTACCGTACGCGTCCGTTTCTTGAACCATCTAGACAAGTTAATCTTGCTACATGCTATATAATTCATTTTATATCTATTTAAATATATATCATACATGTAGTTTAAATCTAGTACCCCATGTTTCATTTTATAACATTTTAGTGTTCCGTTTGCATCTGTTTATATCATTTCAGATTTAGGTCATGAAAACTTACCTTGTTACATACTAGATTACATTATACTGCACCCATATCAATATTTATGTCACATAGTGCTTTTTTGTACATCCCACAGTACCATTTTATAGTTTTATAACCTTTCGGATACTCGTTTGAATCCATCTCATTTAGAATATATATAACTGCATCCATATATTATATTAATACATAATACTGTGATATTAACATCCCATGTTTAATAAAGTGCATCCTATTTAGTATTGGAACCATAAATGTAACCATAATCGATAACTGTGCATCCATATGTTTTAATCTATACCTATTTGCATACCAGATCACATTATTCCATTTTATTGTTATATTGGTATCCCATACTTGTTTTTGTGTACCCATGCTTATTACAGTTTGATTATGAGCACCCACGTGATACTTGTGCACCCCCTGACATGACTTGATACACTACTACTTGACACGACTTGATATTGGGCACTACTTGACATGATTGGATCCATATACACTACCTGACATGACCTGGTGTACCACAGCTTGACCTGTTACCTGATCTTGTTACTAATGCCGACAATCTTAACCTGTTGTCCCTACGGACATTTTCTGTTGTCTATTCAGACAAACCTGTACCTGCTTGATCCTGTGTTGGTATTAGCTCCAGATTTATCAATACCTGACTTGAACACATAACCTGGGGGTATGGGGAAATCAATGATGAAACCTGACTTGTAACTCGACAGTTCGATGCCTTTACTGATCAGTCTTACGGGCTAGGCCAGCCCCGGGATGATGCTGCTGACATCATTCATCGTTACATGCTACCTTTTACGGCCTAGCGGCACGTCTCGGATTCAGCCCGAGAATCTTGACCGTGGTCCCGGGCATATACTATTGAGTTACATCGATGATTCATCAACTTAATTTCAAAGACTTGAGAGTAGTTAACCCAGTAGACCAGTTTAGATTATTCACTGCACATCACCTGTGCCTTACCCTTCACTGTCCTTATTTATGTTACTGTTATACCTTATTTACTGTGCATACTCATACCTGCATGACTTGCTACTCCTTGGTGTATTATTGCTTGATATTATGACGCACTAACGTCTGGGTTTTGCATGGCCCAGATTCTTTACCTTTGCTGCAGGCCGAGTCGGAGCATTTCAGTGAACAGGCCGAGTAGTGAGGACCTGTCATTAGTTATTTCACTTTCTTTTCAGCATTTTCATTTCTGATGTGAGCCCGCATTATAGGACGTACATTCCAGTTTATTCTTGTATTGGATGTTTTGCTTCCGCATTATTTTATTCTTGACTCGTTATTCTGGCTCATGGACATGTATTAGATAGTTATTATTATTGTTCTTGATATCTCTACAGCCGTAATGTGACTGTGGAAGGATATTTCCTATCCACAGGTAGCATGGTTGGCTCTGTCACGTACCTATCTTAGCGTACTCTGGGAAGCAGGGCGTGACAATTTATTTAAAGTAATTCAATATTAGTTGGAAATTGTCATGCTTGGAAGCTTGGAGAAGCTTGAAGCATCTTTGACTTAGTCTACTAGTCTTGTTTTACTTGTAGATATTTATTAACCTAGCCATTATTGTTAGCCATGGTTTATTCTCTACATGAGTTAGTGTATTACATTAACTCATCCATGGTTTCTATTCTCACCTCATGACTTTTCATTCTCTCATCACTTCATCTTCTTCTTCCTCATTGAGAAAAAGCTTGCTAGCTTTTTTCTAAGTGAGAAAATATTGTGAGAAAATTAAATCTAAAGTGAGCCCATTTCATACTTCATCATCCTCTACTATTAGCCATTTAGTTTAGGATGTTTGCTTCACTAATTCACATATTAGTGAAGAGGTAGCATGAGCTTGAGTCTTCTCGACGTAGATCATCTTCGGCCTCGAAGACTTCGAGCAAGCTTGTTCATTTCTTCAAGTGAACTCTTACTAGAGTTCGGGAGTTCACTACTTGGAGTGAAGGGACTACTACACGGAGCTTTAGAACTGAAGGATCGGTCTACAAAGGTTGTATTCCTCATTCACTTTGTATGCAAAGTTGTTAGCATGTTGTATTGTTTAATTCTCTAGTTAATATTCTAGGGTTAGGGTTATTTAGAACGGCAAATTTTTGAAAACGGCATGGACGATGCCTCCCGAAACCTTGCTGCCGCTTTAGGAAACCCTGCAGTGGTATTAGATCCAAGTTAGAGATTTAAACGATGTTTGTTAGAATTACGAAACCGAAACAACTCCGAAACACCTGATATAAAATCCTAGTTTCTGTCGAATTTTAAATGGCCTCTAAATTTTTTTTTAGCAACTGCAGAATGTTATATGAGATCTAACATGAACACAATACAAATTTGAAGCAAGAACACCTATTTTTGGCCGGCCACATAGCCCAAATTTCCGAGCTCACCGGGTCTTCTGGCTCTTTTTAGCTTCAAATTTCTATGGTGTTCTAGTCTCTGGGTTTTGGTGTTTCAGGTGTTTCTTGTTTTTGCTAAATTTGCATGTGATGTTAACTTTCTGCAAAGGCCTTTCGGAGTGTTTCGTAGTCGTAATTCTAACATGTATTCGGGTTATTTAGACGACGTTAAAAAGTTCGAACGGATATCATTAACCCATATTTTCCCTCGCTGGAAATTTTCCAAGAGTTGGATATTTTCAAAGTTTAAAACTTCAGAAAATCATGCAAGCGATTCTGTGGACCCTCTAGAAGAACGATACCCAAACTCGACTTTTTGGATCGCGGAATCGCGGTCATACCCTAGGGTTTGCGGCAGTTCCGTGGCGACATGAGTGAGGCATGGGTCGGCCCTTCTACAGATGGTTCATAGGAGTTGTGGCATGTTTTGGGTACTTTTTGAACTCCGCTCAAGTGTTGAGCTCTTTGGGAAAGTTTGGGTGTTTTTTATTCGATCGAAAAGTTTAACATTATCGAGCTATCTGTGATTGTGATACAATATTTGGAATCCACAAAATTAGTTATGAGATAACTAGTTTGAATTTTATATATCTAGTAGTTTAGTCTCATTTGATCGGTTGCCATGGAATTTTGATGTGGATCAAAAGTCCGTCGCATTAAGTAGTGTATGCGGATACTCGCTGGGTAACCTTACTAGATAGCCACGCCCCATAGCCTCGACCAAGTGACTGTAGGAGAACCCCGTCTCCAAAAGCATCCGTTCGGGTGCTCACGGCCGCGGTGTTCTGCCTAAGTGCACTTCGTCGACGGCATCGGGGGTGCGGCCGTCTACTAAAGTTTCTGACGAGCATTCGATAAAGTTATCGGGAATCTTGTTGAATTACCCGACAGGTTATTGGAAAGTGTTTTCAATATCGAGACTAAAATACGGGGCTTATAATTGTTAGGCATGTGATGTCTAAGGAATTCATTTCGTTGGGCATGAAATCCAGAGTATGTGATACATTGGGTTTATGATGTCTAAGGTGGTTGCGGATTCCAATTGTTGTAGTTTTTCACTTTCTTTTCTGCGACCGTAAGCATAATATGTGGTGTATCATCGGTTTCGGTGCTATATGTCAACGACAATTGGGATACGCATATTTACTTACGTTGATGACATGTGATGTTATGTGTTGCTGTGATATATTATATTGGATCGTCGTGTTTTGAATAGCCGGTTTTTTTTATGTGAGATGAGAGTTTTTCATTTTCATTCATGTAAAAGCTTGTATATAATATTCTTTTATTGGGGCATTTTCGGGTTGAGGATGATGTCACCATTAATGTATATTATTTACTTTTCCGCATTAGGATAGACCCAAGGCGGGGAGCACAAGTAAACGGGTTCTAGGGTTTAGTGGGAGACCATCTCGAGGAGTCGAGATCGGGTCTTCTAACTCTAGAATTGGTAGGGTTGCTTGTCGCTCTCGTAGGGGTCTAGGGATGCGGGTTTGGCTATTCATTGCGACCGTGGAATCCGCATTTTTTATTGGCTTAAATAAAACACAGAATTCCTAGTATATCCAATATTTCATATATGTTCTTTTGATGCAGATATTCAGTGATGTGATCACTTGATATGTTGAGACGAATGCTTATATTATATATATATGATATATAATAAATATTGCTGCTTTCGTTTCTTCTGTGATACTTAGGCAGTATAAATTGATGGGATTTCATTAATGAGATTAATGAAAGAAAAAGAAACCTAAAGATATTGTAGAAACTTGTTTTAAAAACTGGTATCTCTAGTTCTTGCTTTGCATAGCGGTATTCCTTGTAGAATATCCAACACCTTATTCGATAAGGAAAGAGCCGAGATCCCTTCGGCGGGAGTGACCTCTTTAGCGAAACTAGCAGATGCTACACCCCACTCGGTTTATCTTTTGATTGTTTTTTTTAGTTTTTGCTTTGCATAGTGGTATTTATGAAATATCATGCACCTTATTCGATAAGGAAAGAGCCGAGATCCTTTCACCGGGAGTGACCTCTTTAGCAAAACTATTAAAAGCCTAAAAAACACTCCTTTTCAAAATCACTCGATTCTACAACGTTATTAAGTTCATTACGCAAAATGTTTTCTTAAATACCTGTCGTAATCCTCCGTCATTTTAGAAAGTAGAGTACTTAGTATTCGTGCTACGTTTGTTGACCAAAGTTAAGGCGTAGTGTGCGGTAGCTAAGTGATGTCTTCCTACACAGCATATGATGCGATTAATTAGGACAGTCATATGATTTTATTGACCATAGTTAAGGGTCATGTGGGTGGGTCTAATTAATCAGGAAATGACTGTTAGTGCATCATACTAGTTTGTATATTACTTAATGGAAGCTTGGGATATTCACCTAGTATATACAATCTTACTCAAAATAGTAGTACGCTACTTGGTTTGTTTCTACTTCAATGTGTACATGTGTTTATTTTATTATATCACCTATACGCATTAATGGAGCCCTTAGGATCTTTGCTTAATTACCAGCGTTGTGATGGCAGTCACACTAGTGGGGGCTGGGTAATCTATAAGCACATCCTTATGCAGGTCCCTAGTCGCAGGACTATCGAAACAGGGCATCGATACTCCGGAGTAGACTAGCGCATGCGCTTCTCATCCCAGTGTGGGAGATGGTCTGTCCCACAGCCATCAGTACGTCGTACTGGAGATAGTATGCGAGTGCTCATTAGGTTACGAGTACACTGGACAGGACTCGTCGGGAACTGACCGGTTGGTATTATACCTATCGTCAGTTATCAGTTCCCAGGTGACATGAGTACAGCTTAGTCCGCTGACTTGACATTATCACTTCGCCTCGAGTGTGTTCCCACTGTACTTTGATTACTACCCTACCACGGCTCAAAGGAGTCGTGCAAACAGGTAGTAGTTGGGTGCAGTCCCGAAGCACTTGGAGGCAGTGACGGTTAGACAGGATTCGTCTCTCCCGGTATTGGGGGTTGACATCGCGCTGTGTCTAGGAGAGCCATTACACGAGTAGTCCCTGGCCAGGGAAAACGAGATATACTGGTAGGCTTCCAGTGTTATCTCAGGGTGTTTTGGGCTTCACTCCGACACGACTTGTACCGCTATTAGGGGACTGACGTTTACCGCCCCCTAGGCCCGCCATGCGATGTATCAGACGAACAGACCGGACTGTACGGTGAATGTCACATTCAGGCTCAGTAGGAGTTCAGATGGGTTTCGCCTCGTCAGTCTTCTTGTCGGCATCTACCTGGGGACCATTACGCACAGCTAGTGCCGCTTGCGGTCTGTGGTTAAACCCACTGCCAGCGTAGTGTCGAGTCTTTAGAGTCCCACACAGAAAGCTATTCGCCTTTAGGCAAAAGAGTAGAGGTCGCATGGTTTTGCGACAGGTCGCATGGTTTTGCGACAGGGTTCGGTCACATCCGTGCACTTGTGCACGTACAGTGTCCGGACAGTTTACACTAGCGGGCTTTGGTTTAAGCCAGATCCTAGTGTACCTTTTGGGATTGGTTTTATCCAGTATGCATCCGTGTTCCTCGGAACGCGGATGCGGGTGTGTATGCACAGTTGACGGAGAGACAGAGGCAGAGGATTCTCATTAGGGTTGTTGACCGTTGACCGTTGACTATTGACTTTTTGCTCAACCCTAATGAGAATATGATATATGATTAACAATTATATTAATTAAGTATTATGGTGACATGGTTGTTGAGGGGTTGACTTTGTTGACTTGTTGACTTTGTTGACCGGTTGACTAGGCTTGACTAGTTGACCATCATGATAACAATAGCTATCATTTCATGGCAAAGACTTTTGCTTGCTTGCTCTCTTGTGCAAAATGAATGCATGAAATGATATGGCTATTGTTGCTTAAACCATCACATAATACTTTATTGCTATGATGTGTTATGATGGTTATGGATTATGAGAGCCAAATGAGAAAGGTCTTCTCTCATTTTCTATCATTCATTCTCTCTCTTGTTCTTGAGCTCTCATCTTCCTCCTCTTGCTCTCCCTCTCTTGAGTCTATGGTTCACTTGTCTCATGTGTTGAGAACCGAGAACCATAGATAAATTCCCAACAAAACTCTTCTCTACTCACTCTAGTTCACAAGGTTTAGCAAACCGAGTGAACTAGTTTCTTCAAAGATCGAAGAAGGAGCCAAAGGTTGAAGCTTTCAGGTGGATCGATCTTCGGCGCAAGGAGACGACGGGGAGAAGCCGATTCGGACAACCATCGAGGTTTGAAGACGAAGGAGTTCAAGATAAGAAAGGTATAAACCCCCAAACCGAGTAGTTAACAACTCCTAGTTAGGTTGTTAGTTAGATGTTTAACAAAGATCCGGGTTTTAAGTCCATGTTACCACCTCTAAGAAAATTGTTTTTTATCAAATTCCGCATGCCCGGAAGTACCGGGAGAGGTAGCATGGACTTACAGTGGTATCAGAGCATAGTTAAACTCTATCTAACATGTTAGCATAGTAGCTAGAAATTCGATCGGAGAAAAAGTCCCGAAATAAACCCGAAATTCAAACTTTCTGTCGATTTTCAAAGTGCTGCAAAAATTATTTGAGATATACCAAAAATCGACTCAGGGTTTTTAGAAGAAACTGCAAAAATTCGACCCGCTGATTCGATCAACGCGCCGCGTTTCCGCGGCGGGAGCTTGCTGCCGCCGCGGAACCGCGGCCGAGTTGACTCGGTCGTGGGGTTTTATTTTTGCAGTTTGTTCATAGGAGTATTTTGGGATTTTTGGAATATGTATTTTCTGCCCAGATTTTCCAGAACGAAAATTTTGTGTTTGGGACCTGAAAATCCGTATTTTTGATCGAACTTCTAAAAGACTTAAGCTGACTGGTTTTTCTGTGATGTGATATTTGTATTGAACGTCTGCTAATCGCTATATGTCGATTAGTGGGGGTTATACAAATCTGTGATCTGTAATGTTATTGGAATGTGTATATGAATTCATTGGATTGTCGTGGGTGAATAGCCGAGGGTTGTGAGACGAGAGTCTTCTTTTCTTTCAATTCATGTAAATTTGTAAATTGATGTAATAATTATTTGTATGGCCGCACAACCGGGTCGGGGTTGTAGCTGTCATTGTATAATTTCTTTTTACTGTTTTTGCTCCTAGGATAGACCCATGGAGGGGGTGCACAAACTACCGGGTATGCCGAAGTGCCGAGTGTCCTACTCACGGAGTTGAGGGAGGTTGCTTCGCTTCGGGTACTTGGCGGGTAGTTTGCCGCACCCGTAGGGGTCTTGGGTGGGGTATTGGCTATTCACCGCGACCGTGTAATCTGCTTTTCGTTACAGGCTCGTACGAATTGCGGGTTCCTAGTATATCCAATGTGTTCATCTGTGATCTGAAATGGCTATCATTGCAATATATCTATATATGATATTATTTAGGCGTTGCTTATGTTTTACAGCCGTGCTAGCCCAGCCCCCGCTCTGTCGTTAGTTAAGTAACCTAACGGGTAATGACGGGGCCCCGTAGCGAATGCGAATGGCATAAGCGTACGTCATATTTTGGTTGTTTTCTGCAATGGTAGGATTAAATGATGGGACGCATTAAAAGAACTAATGCAAGAATATCACGCATTAAAAGAACTAATGCAAGAAAATAAACCAAGTTAAAATCGTTGGAACACTTTCGGAAAACCACTCGGTTCTTTTCAAAACTAACTTTTAAATGCGGAGCTTGAGCCACTCCTTTTAAAAGCTATCTCGTTCCATCGATTATATCAAGTTCACTACGTTCACGGTTTTGCCAAAACCATTCGTAGCCCTCCGTCGTTTCACATGAATAGTCAATAGTATTCAAGCTGTGTATGTTGGCCAAAGTCAAGGCATAGTGATTGGTAGCTATTGAGTATTCATGTGTAGCATAGATAGATGCGTTGGTTTGGGACAGTCGTACTGCCATTTTGGCCAAAGTCAAGGGTAGGTACGGATGGATCCAAATTAACCTGGAGAATGACGGGTAGAACTTAACATGCGACTTATGATATTTTGGCCAAAGTCAAGGTCATAAGAGCATGGGGAAAAAATCCACATCGGGAGTTTCAAAAGAACTGAAACTTGCTAGTGTTGCATACCATTTGGAATGTGATGATTCTGGTAGGATTCCTTCAGTTTCGTCACGCGATGATATTTGGATCCCGATCCTACTGTGAGTATATGCTACTCCTCGGGAAATTTCTCACTTAACGATCAATGCTATAAACCAAGTAGGTGTCTAGAAAGGTGTTAGCGGGGCTACGCTCCCAGGGAAAAGATGTTATTTAATTAAGGAACTTCGCGAAAGCGTTGGAAAACCTCCCTCGAAGTACCGACACTGGCCTGGCTGAACGGTTAAGCAAGTATTGTACGGTGAGATTGATCCTGACTAATTCTTCCTTTTTGGTTTGAGGAGGGATTCGAGAAACAGTGGGAGCCATCCTGTTTAGACAAACTAAAAACCATTCTAAACTTGCAAGAGCATCATGCTGAGTGTTTCTTCTCTCTCCTAATTGCAGCGACCAATCGACATGACTGGACTTAAGTTACTTCTAGATAAAAACATACTGACAGGGCCAAACTACAAAGATTGGCTCAGGAATGTCAAGATGGCAATCACTTATGACAAGCTGGGGTATCTTCTTACCACCAAAGCTCCCCCTGTCCCAGGTCCCACTTCCAGCGTCGCGGATAAGGAAATCCGTAAGACTTGGGAGATTGATAGCGCGAAGGACAAGTGCCTCGTGCTTGCCTCTATGGACAATGAACATCAGAGGAGGCACGAGAATATGGACCTGGAATCCATATTTCTTCATACAAAAGAACTGTATGGAGAGCAGTCTCGTATCGCAAGATACGAAGCGTCGAAAAAGTTATTTTCGGCAAGGTTGGCCGTCGGATCATCAGTAGCAGAACACGTGCTTAAGATGATCGGCTACATTGAGGAGCTCGCGGACCTTGGGACCACATTGGAGAGTGAGCTCTATACGGACTTGATTCTCCAGTCTCTTCCTTCCACTTACGCCCAGTTTATACTGAACTTCAACTTACAAGAAAAAGAAGTTGAACTTTCAGAGCTCCTCAACATGCTGAGGAGCGCAGAGGGCACCCTACAGAAAGGTAGGGAAACATCCACTTTGTTTGTAGGAGGATCATCTTCTTCTAGGTCCAAGGCGAAAGCCAAGGGAAATAAGAAGAAAGCCCCCGCCAAACCAAGGGGCGGTGTTAGTAAAGTGGATACGAAAGGAAAGGCAAAAGCAACAAAGAATGCGGGGAAGCTTGTGGATAAGGAAGAATGCTTCTATTGTCATAAGAAAGGACACTGGAAGAATGATTGCAGGGCTTGGAAAGCCAGGACACAGGAATTGAAGCAGGTTGCAGCTTCAGCTTCAGGTGTGTATGTTATTGAAAACTGTCTTTCAATAAACTCTACTTCCTGGGTATTGGATACCGGATCAGGATCTCATATCTGTAATTCTTTGCAGGCGTTGAGAAACCATAGGGTTTTGAAGGCAGGTGACATGACCCTCAAAGTTGCAAACGGAGCTAGCATGGATGCTAAGGCCGTGGGGGACTATCACCTGGGAATGTCAGGTGGACATGTTTTGGTTTTGCGTAATTGTTTTTTTGTACCCAACGCAACTTGTAATATCATTTCTGTATCTTTGGTTTCTAAAGAAGGTTATGAATTTGCGTTTGTAAGCAATGTTGTAAACATTCACCTTAATCAAGTTCTGATTGGGTCAGGTACATTGAGCAATGGTATATACGTATTAAACCAACCACAGTTTTTCAATGTCCAGAATACACACAAAAGAAAGTCTCCGGAAATAAATCAGACTTTCTTATGGCATTGTAGACTGGGTCACATCAATGAGAGAAGGTTGACAAAGTTACATACAGAAGGATATTTGAATCCGTTCGAATATCAATCGTATGCCACTTGTCAATCCTGTCTCAAAGGAAAGATGACAAAGACTCTGTTCACTGGACACGGAGTAAGAGCGAGCGAGCTCTTGGGACTCGTACACAGCGACGTGTGCGGTCCAATGTCTACACATGCGCGAAGCGGTTATTCTTACTTCATTACTTTTACGGATGACTTTTCAAGGTACGGTTATGTCTTCTTAATGAAACATAAGTCCGAAGCCTTTGGAAAATTCCAGGAATATAAGAATGAAGTAGAAAAACAAACTGGCAAAAGTATCAAGATCCTAAGATCGGATCGAGGTGGTGAATACTTGAGTGCCGAGTTCCTGGACTATTTAAAAGAGAAAGGAATTCTCTCTCAGCTTAGTCCTCCATACACTCCGCAACATAACGGTGTATCGGAGAGACGGAACCGAACCCTATTGGATATGGTACGGTCCATGATGAGTAATGCTGAGTTACCGCGATCATTCTGGGGGTATGCGCTAGAATCAGCTGCATACCTTTTGAACCGAGTTCCCACTAAGACTGTGCCTACCACACCATATGAGATATGGTGTGGGAAGAGGCCCCATCTTAATCATATTAAGACATGGGGAAGTCCAGCTTTTGTCAAAAAGCAGCATGCGGACAAGCTCGAGGCATGCTCAGTACAGTGCAAGTTCGTGGGATATCCAAAGAACTCCAAGGGATATTTCTTCTACTGCGAAGAGGAACAAAAGATTATTGTTTCTCGTCATGCCCACTTTCTAGAACACCAGTTCTTAGAAAAGGAAATTAGTGGGAGCGCAGTAGAACTGGAAGAAATTCCATAACCACAGACTATTACTGAAAGCTTAGTGGAACCAGAGGGTTCAAAAGAACAGGACATTCCTACACCGCTCCGTAGGAGTAGTAGGCAGACTCATCCGCCCGAGAGATACTACGGTTTTCTCATAGACGGGGATAGAGAGGATTGCATCATAGATTATGATGAGCCTACTAGCTTCCAGCAGACCGTTCAGAGTATTGACTCGGTAAAATGGCTGGATGCAATGCGGACCGAAATGGAGTCCATGTACACCAACAAAGTATGGACGTTGGACATTGCTCCAGACGGGGTAAAACCCGTAGGATGCAAGTGGATCTTCAAAAGGAAGATTGGTGTAGATGGACAGGTTGAGACCTATAAAGCTAGACTTGTTGCAAAGGGTTTCCGTCAAAGACCTGGCTTGGACTATGACGAAACCTTTTCTCCAGTGGCTATGCTAAAATCCATTCGGATCCTTCTTGCCATTGCTGCCTTCCACGATTATGAGATCTGGCACATGGACGTAAAGACCGCTTTTCTAAATGGAAATTTAGAGGAGTGTGTCTATATGGACCAACCAGAGGGTTTCATTCAGAGTGGGAGCAGCGGAAAGGTGTGCAAGTTGCTTAAGTCTATCTATGGACTAAAACAGGCATCGCAGAGTTGGAACATCTGTTTTGATGAGACGGTCAAGGAATTTGGCTTTATCAAAAATCCAGATGAACCATGCATCTATAGTAGATTTGTAGCGAGAACTGTAGTATTCCTCGTTTTATACGTGGATGACATTCTCTTAATAGGAAATGACATTCCTATGCTACAATCTGTCAAGGGGTTCTTGTCACACAGGTTCTCCACGAAAGACTTGGGTGATGCCTCATACATCCTGGGGATCCGGATCCATCGTGATAGATCCAAGAGGATATTAGGACTTTCACAGTCCAGGTACATCGACACCATACTGAAGAGATTCAGTATGGAAGATTCCAAGCGCGGTAACCTACCGGCTTGTCACGGGATCACCCTCTCTAAAGAGATGTCTCCCAAGACTGATTTGGAGAGGGATCGCATGTCTATTATACCCTACGCTTCTGCGGTAGGCTCTATAATGTATGCGATGTTGTATACCAGACCGGATGTAGCTTATGCACTGAGTGTGGTAAGCCGGTATCAGTCAAACCCTGGGGAGAAACACTGGATAGCGGTAAAGAACATTCTCAAGTACCTGAGAAAGACTAAGGAGATGTTCTTGGTGTATGGCGGAAAAGACCTCCAGATCGAGGCCTTTGCTGACTCCAGCTTCCAGAGTGACAAGGATGATTCCAAGTCCATGTCGGGTTTTGTCTTTACCCTCAATAGAGGGGCGGTGTGTTGGAAGAGTTCCAAACAGGAAACCGTTGCAGACTCGACGATGGAAGCGGAATACATCGCTGCATCTGATGCCGCAAAAGAAGCTGTCTGGATGAGGAAGTTCTTGAAAGAACTTCAGGTGGTTCCGTCCATTGTTGATCCAATACCTCTGTATTGCGACAACAACGGGGCTATAGCTTTAGCGAAGGAACCCAGGTCCCATCAGAGATCCAGACACATCTTGAGGCGGTATCACCTGATCAGGGAGATCGTGGATCGCCAGGAGATCGAGGTTCGGAGGGTTGCTTCAGAAGATAACACTGCAGATCCATTCACCAAGGCCTAGCCCCAGACTCAATTCGAGCGGCTGATCGAGAGATAGGTCTTCGATACGCCAGTACATGGCCTTAGTGCAAGTGGGAGATTGTTAGTGTATATGCCCTAGAGGCCATTACTGTATCATACTAGTTTGTATATTACTTAATGGAAGCTTGGGATATTCACCTTGTATATACAATCTTGCTCAAAATAGTAGTATGCTACTTGGTTTGTTTCTACTTCAATGTGTACATGTGTTTATTTTATTATATCACCTATACGCATTAGTGGAGCCCTTAGGATCTTTGCTTGATTACCAGCGTTGTGATGGCAGTCACACTAGTGTGGGCTGGGTAATCTATAAGCACATCCTTATGCAGGTCCCTAGTCATAGGACTATCGAGACAGGGCATCGATACTCCGGAGTAGACTAGCGCATGCGCTTCTCATCCCAGTATGGGAGATGGTCTGTCCCACAGCCATCAGTACGTCGTACTGGAGATAGTATGCGGGTGCTCGTTAGGTTACGAGTACACTGGACAGGACTCGTCGGGAACTGACCGGTTGGTATTATACCTATCGTCAGTTATCAGTTCCCAGGTGACATGAGTACAGCTTAGTCCGCTGACTTGACACTATCACTTCGCCTCGAGTGTGTTCCCACTGTACTTTGATTACTACCCTACCACGGCTCAAAGGAGTCGTGCAAACAGGTAGTAGTTGGGTGCAGTCCCGAAGCACTTGGAGGCAGTGACGGTTAGACAGGACTCGTCTCTCCCGGTATTGGGGGTTGACATCGCGCTGTGTCTATGAGAGCCATTACACGAGTAATCCCTGGCCAGGGCAAACGAGATATACTGGTAGGCTTCCAGTGTTATCTCAGGGTGTTTTGGGCTTCAATCCGACACGACTTGTACCGCTATTAGGGGACTGACGTTTATCGCCCCCTAGGCCCGCCATGCGATGTATCAGACGAACAGACCGGACTGTACGGTGAATGTCACATTCAGGCTCAGTAGGAGTTCAGATGGGTTTCGCCTCGTCAGTCTTCTTGTCGGCATCTACCTGGGGACCGTTACGCACAGCTAGTGCCGCTTGCGGTCTGTGGTTAAACCCACTGCCAGCGTAGTGTCGAGTCTTTAGAGTCCCACACAGAAAGCTATTCGCCTTTAGGCAAAAGAGTAGAGGTCGCATGGTTTTGCGACAGGTCGCATGGTTTTGCGACAGGGTTCGGTCACATCCGTGCACTTGTGCACGTACAGTGTCCGGACAGTTTACACTAGCGGGCTTTGGTTTAAGCCAGATCCTTGTGTACCTTTTGGGATTGGTTTTATCCAGTATGCATCCGTGTTCCTCGGAACGCGGATTGCGGGTGTGTATGCACAGTTGACGGAGAGACAGAGGCAGAGGATTCTCATTAGGGTTATTGACCGTTGACCGTTGACTATTGACTTTTTGCTCAACCCTAATGAGAATATGATATATGATTAACAATTATATTAATTAAGTATTATGGTGACATGGTTGTTGAGGGGTTGACTTTGTTGACTTGTTGACTTTGTTGACCGGTTGACTAGGCTTGACTAGTTGACCATCATGATAACAATAGCTATCCTTTCATGGCAAAGACTTTTGCTTGCTTGCTCTCTTGTGCAAAATGAGTGCATGAAATGATATGGCTATTGTTGCTTAAACCATCTCATAATACTTTATTGCTATGATGTGTTATGATGGTTATGGATTATGAGAGCCAAATGAGAAAAGTCTTCTCTCATTTTCTATCATTCATTCTCTCTCTTGTTCTTGAGCTCTCATCTTCCTCCTCTTGCTCTCCCTCTCTTGAGTCTATGGTTCACTTGTCTCATGTGTTGAGAACCAAGAACCATAGATAAAATCCCAACAAAACTCTTCTCTACTCACTCTAGTTCACAAAGTTTAGCAAACCGAGTGAACTAGTTTCTTCAAAGATCGAAGAAGGAGCCAAAGGTTGAAGCTTTCAGGTGGATCGATCTTCGACGCAAGGAGACGACGGGGAGAAGCCGATTCGGACAACCATCGATGTTTGAAGACGAAGGAGTTCAAGATAAGAAAGGTATAAACCCCCTAACCGAGTAGTTAACAACTCCTAGTTAGGTTGTTAGTTAGATGTTTAACAAAGATCCGGGTTTTAAGTCTATGTTACCACCTCTAAGAAAATTGTTTTTTATCAAATTCTGCATGCTCGAAAGTACCGGGAGAGGTAGCATGGACTTACAATGACTGGTAGAACTTGACTTGTGCTTATTATTTATTGACCATAGTTAAGGTCATAAGTTACTAGGGGCAAAAGATTATCGGGAATTTCAAGTGTTGAAATTTGAAATGAGATTGCATACCTTCTATAAGATAGTTAGATCCCGATACCCACTGCGAGTAAAAGTTGTTGGATATAGTGCCCTCAAATTCAATTATTGGATCGCAGGTACGCGATTGCAATGATTGAGGCAGGACCTATACCGATATGACAGTCTTGCTCGAGATGATAGTATGCTATCTGGTTTGTCTTTATCATCGTATACATGCTTTAGTTCACTATTGCATGATGATAGAGCCCATAGGATTCTTGCTTGACTGCCAACAGTATGATGGCGATCATATACGTGGGAGCTGGGGTTTGTAAGCACATCCTTAAAGTGTCCCTAGTCGTGGGAGTTTCGAGACAGGGCATCGATACTCCAGAGTAGACTAGTGTATACAGTCGAGACCCCGACGAGGGGCGGCGGCCGGTCTCACAAGCCATTGGTGTCAGTGTGTTCATCTAAGATGTATAAAGGTGCTCATTGGGTTATGAGTACACCGGACAGGACTCGCCGGGAACATGCTAGTTGGTATTATACATATCGTCAGATAGCAGTTCCCAGGTGACATGTGTACTGGTTAGTTTGTCGACCTGAGATCGACATTTGTCTCGTGTGAGTTCCCACTGTGCTTTGATTTCTACCCTACCATGCTCAAAGGAGACGTGCAAACAGGTATTTTTTTGGGTACAGTCCCGAGCCACATGGAGGCAGTGAGCGGATCGTCGGGTATTCGTCTCTCCTGGTATTGGGGGTTGATGTCGCACAGTGCTCGGGTGGCCATCACTAGAAATCCTCGGCCGAGGTAGTGGAGAATTACTGATTTGGATCAGTAGTTTCTCAGGAGGTGATGGGCTTCATACCGACACGAATTATCGCGTTATTAGGGGTCTGACTTTATCCATCCCCCTAGACTCGATATGCGATACTCTTTAGATGAACGGACCGGACTGTACGGATATTGTCACTATCAGGCTCAGTAAGGTTTATGGATGAGTTCGCTCGTCAGCTTCCCTTCCAATCAATACATAGGCAAACGTTACGTACAGCTCGTACCTCTGACGTGCTAGTCTTTATACCCAGTGCCAGTGTGTTGATGAGTCATTAGAGTCCCCCACAGACAGTTTCCCAAGTTCGGACGAAATGTTGTAGAGGCTCTATGGTTTTATGGCAGGGTTCGGAAAATGCACGTGCGTTTTCGCACGTGTCATATTTCGGGCAGATAATACTGGTAGGCTTTGGTATAAGCCGGATCCGAGTATTATACTGTGTAGATATAATATCTTTTTCTCAGTTGCATTTGTATTCAGTCGTAATACAAAGGCGGGTATGTTTATACTGTTACGGGGTTATCCTGAAATTCGTTTCAGGATCACTTTTGGAAGTTTCCAGTTTCCAATTTTCTATCTGCCGTATTTAACATTCGGTTAAATACGGATTTATCTTTTCTTCTTGAGGGTGAGTCATGAGGTGAGTCATGAGTGGAAGCTTCATGTTGTGGTGACTAGGTTAGTGACTCATTAGTGCATTTAATGTTCATTTAATGTTTGTGGTGACTACGTTAATGAATCTTCATTTGCATTAATTGATGTTGCAAGGTGTCTTATGACTCACTCATATCATTTATGTTATGGTCACCTTCCCTTTCTCCTACACTCACCCCCCTCCTCACTTATATGTGGCCGGCCCTTGCTTGTGGGGATTATGGTTGTTCATTTGAGGGAAAAGATTATGATAGTATTTTGACTCATGGAAATTAGATAGCTACAATTCTCATTTCACCCGATTCAAATGGCAACTTCATTAACCGTTCGTCCATAGCTTTGGACGAAGTGAGACAAAGTGTTCTACTCATTCACTACATCATCTTGGTCGTCTCTTTTAGCAAACTTGACGACCGAGTTGCCTCGGTTCAGAGGCGGGAGCCCGTTTAAAGATCCGTCGACGTGGTGCCACCTGGACGAGAAGACTGGAGATTCAGGAGATCGGAGCAGCCGCAACAAAGCGTGGGATGATGGTTGAAGATCGAAGGACTCGGATCGTTCGTTATAACATTTCCACCCACTTTGTACTTTGTTAGTTTAGCTTTAATGGCAGATCCGGGTTATAGTACGCGATAGCGCCAGTTGTAAAAGTTTTTGTTCCGCATTTGGCGTCTGTTAGACGGCCGGGGTGCTACCGTGGACTTACAAAAGTTACTCCTGAGAGAGTTTTACACATTACATTTAGATGATCAAGTAGGTGTCTAGAAAGATATTAACGGGGTTACGCCCCTAGGAAAACGGAGTTTACTTTAATTAGGTCTGTGCGAAAGCACGGGGAACCTCCCTCAAAGTACCGACACTGGCCTGGCCGAATGATTGGCGAACTTGTAGGGTGTAATTAATCCCGGCTAGTCTTACCTTTTAGGGTTTGAAGGAAGATTTGATAAAAACAGTGGGAGCCATCCTGATTAGATAAAATAATAACCAATCTGATCTTGCAAGAGCGAATGCAGAGTGTTTTCTTTTCTCTCTCTCTCCTGGTAGTGACCATGCCATGCCTTAATCAAGATAATAATATGGATACATTGACAGAACCTACTTATTATACTGTGCTAGGGAACGTTGGTTCCGCTCTATCTTATAATTGTTATAACTCCGAGCAGGAAATAGGGGAATATCCGGATTGCCATGTCACCCAATCGAAGAAAGTACATGTTGATGCATCTTCTTCGGGTGTGTTCATTACCGAGAACTGTTTCTCAGTATCCTCTACGTCCTGTGTATGTGATACCGGATCAGGATCCCGCATATGTTATATGTTACATAGGATACAGAAAGGTAGAGAACTGAGATTGGGTGATATGTCTCTAAGTGTAGAGAATGGTGCAAGTGTTGTAGCTAAACCAGTTGATAAAATGAGTGATTGGATCAGGCACGTTATATAATAGCATATACGTTCTAAATCAAACCACAGTTCAAAGTATATAGAACACACACAAAAGGAGTAGTTCAAGAATGAACGAATCCTTCTTGTGGCATTGTAGACTAGGTCATATCAATGTGACATGACCAGCTACGTTACATAAGGATGAATATGAGAATCTGTTCAAATTTTTCATCTTATGCTACTTGCCAGTCTTGTCTCAAAGGTAAAATGACCTATACTCCGTTTACTGGAAACAAAGAAAGAGTTACTGAACTCTTGGGACGGATACATGATGATGTATATGGTCCTATGTCTACAAATGCCAATGTTGGTTCTTAGTACTTCATTATATTCACTGATCTTCTGTCAGAATTTAGACATATGTTCCTGTTGAAACACAAGTCTGAAACTTTTAAGAAATTCAAGGAATATAAGCTTGAAGTTAAGAACCAGACAGGTAGAAGTATTAATTCCTTTGATGTAATCGAGGAGGCGAATACTTGCGCATGGAGTTCCTGGAGTTTCTAAAAGGAGAATGTGATTCTCTCTCATCTTACTCCTTCGAATACACCACAGCACAATGGTGTATCGGGGCAGAGGTATCGCACCCTGTGAGATATGGTGCGCACTATGATGAGTACTACTGAGTTTCCTGTTTCCTTTTGGAGTTATGCACTTGAGAAGCTGCATACCTATTGAATGGGGTTCCATCCAAATCATGCCTACCACTCCATATGAGATATGGAATGGGAAGAGACCATGTCTTAAACGAGTTATGATATGGGGTTGTCCGGCCTATGTTGAAAAGCAAAATCCGGACAAGCTCGAGACAAGGTCAGTTCTGTAAAAGTTTATTGGATATCCCGAACATTTGTGAGGGAGTATCTTCTACCATACTGAGGAGCAAAAGGAGTTTTGCTTATCAGCATGCCGCCTTTTTAGAAAAGGAATTTCTTGTGAAGAAATTAGTGATCATAAGGTAGAACTGGAAGGAGTTCCAGCTAGCCAAACGAACAGCTAATGATTTGGTGAAACCAGAAGATTCAATAGTCTCCAACGAACCTCAGTCTCTCCGCGAATCTGGTAGGGTTCCTTATCCACTTGAGAGATACTATGGTCTTCTCGGTGACAGTGGGAGCGAGGATTGCATCATGGTAGATGATGGCCCAACTAGATTCAGGCAGTCCATCACAAGTGGGGAATCTGTGAATTGGATGGATGCTATGCAATCAAAGATGGAATCCATGTACACCAACAAAGTATGACTTTGAATGTTGCACCTGAAAGGGTAAAACTCATTGGGAGCAAATTGGATCTTGAGAAGATTCTTGGTGTAGATGGAAAAGTTGAGACTTTCAAAGCTATGCTTATGTCCATCAGGATTAAAGCAAGCATCGTGGAGTTGGAACATCTGTTTTGATGTGGCAGTCAAAGAGTTTGACTTCATCAAAAAGGTAGATGAACCTTGTATATACAAGAAGGTTGTAGAGACTAAGGTTGTCTTCCACGTATTGTACGTAGATGACATACTCTTGATAGGAAATGGTTTCCTATGCTACACTCGGTCAAGCTCTTCTTATCACATGGATTCTCCATAGAAGATCTGGATGATACTTACTACATCTTGCGGATTATGATCTATGGTGATAGATCTATGTGGATGTTGGGAGTGTCCTAAATCCAGGTACATTAACACCATACTAAAAGGGTTTAGTATGGAGGATTCTAAGCGTGGTGGTTCGCCTACTAACTCAGGAATCACTCTCTCCAAAAAGATGTCTTTCAAGACTGATTTGGAGAGAGCTCGCGTACAAGGGATAACCTATGCTTCGGCAGTAGGCTCTATCATGTGTGCGATGTTATGTACCAGACCAGATATAGCTAACTCACTAGGTGTAGTGATCAGGAATCAATCGGATCTTCGGAGAATCACTGGACAGCTGTGGAGGACATTTTTAAATACTTGAGAAGTACTAAAAGAATGTTCTTGGTTCGAGCTTCCAGAGTGATAAGGTCGACTGAAAGTCAGTCACAGGCAATGTCTTTACCCTCAGTCGAGGGACGATATGTTGGATGAGTTCCAAGCTAAATACCGTGGCATACTAGACGATAAAGGTTGAATACATTGCTACCAACGATGCTACCAAAGAGGTTGTCTGGACATTTCTTGTTCATGAGATGAACAAGGTTCCTACCATTGAGCGTCCAATAACTGTTATTGTGACAACAATGGAGTTGTGGCTTTGGCCTAGGAACGCCGGTCCCATCAGCGTTCCAGACATATTCTGAGGCAAGTATCACCTGATCAGGGAGATGATTGATCACCCAGGGATCGAGGTAAGGAGAGTTGACGCAAAAGATAAACACAGCGGATCCACTCACAAAGGCCTTTCCCTAGAGAGACTTCAATAGGACGTTGAGTATAAGATACTGCAACAAATATCCTTAGTGAAAGTGGGAGATTGTTAGTTATATGTATGCCCTAGAGGCCATTACTGTACATGTGATGTATATTGTAGTAGATCCTTGGACATAGATAGGGAGGACTTTCTTGCTCGACATGATATTATGCTAACCGGTTGCACTTTATCTTAACATGTACACTTATTGTCTCTCTATTACATGTTGATAAAGCTCTTAGGATGAGTACTTGATTACCAACATTATGATGCAGATCATACTAGTGGGGACAGAGTAGTCGGTAAGTACATCCTTCAAATGTTCCTACTCGTGGGAGTATCGAGACAGGGCATCGATACTCCAGAGTAGACTAGCGTATGCGCTTCTTGACCCATATGATGGGCGATGGATGATCCCACATCCATTGGTGTTTGACATCAGAGAAGGTATACGGTTGCTCAGTGGAGACTGGGTACACTGGACGAACTCGCCGAGAACTCCTAGATGGTATTATACCTATCGTCAGATAGCAGTTCTCTGGTGACACTGGTACAGGTTAGTCTGTAAACCCGAGATCGTCATAGAGTCTTGTGTGATTCCCACTGTGCTTTGATTTCCACCATACCACGGTCAAGAGATCGTGAAAAAAGGTGGTTTTTGGGTATAGTCCTGAGTCACATGGAGGCAATGAGCGATAAGAGGGGATTCGTCTCTCCCAGTATTAGGAGTTGATGTTGCGCTATGCTCGATTGGCCATAACAGGAAATCCATGGCCAGGATTGCTGAGATCTACTGGTAAATGTTATCAGTAGTTTCTCGAACCGTTATGGACCTTGAATCGGCATGACTTATCAGGCTATTGGGGTCTGACGTTATACCACCCCCAGGCTGCGATATACGACATATCTGACGAAGAGATCGGACTGTATGGTAGTGTTTCTGATTGGATTCGCAGGAGTATGAGCAGGCTTGCTTGTTGATCTTCTGATCACTCAATACCCGGGTGGCCGTTACGTTTAGCAGACCGCTTGCGGCTTGTGGGTGCTTGATATGATCATCACCTGCTGCCGGCGTATTGACGAGTCTTTAGAGTCCTACACAGAGGTTTCCTGGCTCAAGCGAAACGAAATAGGAGCGCATATGAGATATGTGCAGGACCGAGAATGATGCGTGTATGTGATACCATATTCTATTCTCGTGATATGTGATATCGGACGGTTATATAAGATATAGCCGGGTTATCGGATCAAGTGTTGATTCGATAAGTTGATACATTTCCTATTAGTCTGTTGTATGTGATATAGCCGGATTATTAAATAAAGTGTTGATTTAATAATTTAATGTATAATTATATATGTGATATATTAATTTACATTAACTAATATTAGCTCACTTAAGCATTTCTTTTTTTCACTTGTGTACACTTAGTATATATGTGATATATATTAATGTACATTATTTTGCGTCATGCTTGATGCCACATGCTACATGGGTGTATGAGACTTACACCATGATTATAATAATATGAGGTTTTATTTATTTAAAGTAATTCAATATTAGATGGAAATTGTCATGCTTGGAAGCTTGGAGAAGCTTGAAGCATCTTTGATTTAGTCCACTAGTTTTGTTTTACTTGAAGATATTTATTAACCTAACCATTATTGTTAGCCATGGTTTATTCTCTACATGAGTTAGTGTATGACATTAACTCAGCCATGGTTTCTATTCTCACCTCATGACTTTTCATTCTCTCATCACTTTATCTTCTTCTTCCTCATTGAGAAAAAGCTTGCTAGTTTTTTTCTAAGTGAGAAAATATTGTGAGAAAATTAAATCTAAAGTGAGCCCATTTCCTACTTCATCATCCTCTACTATTAACCATTTAGTTTAGGATGTTTGCTTTACTAATTCACATATTAGTGAAGAGGTAGCATGAGCTTGAGTCTCTTCGACGTAGATCATCTTCGGCTTCGAAGACTTCGAGCAAGCTTATTCATTTCTTCAAGTGAATCCTTACTAGAGTTCGGGAGTTCACTACTTGGAGCGAAGGGACTACTACACGGAGCTTTTGAAGTGAAGGACCGGTCCACAAAGGTTGTATTCCTCATTCACTTTGTATGCAAAGTTGTTTGCATGTTGTATTGTTTAATTCTCTAGTTAAGATTCTATGGTTAGGGTTATTTAGAACGGCAAATTTTTGAAAACGGCATGGACGATGCCTCCCGAAACCTTGCTGCCGACCTAGGGAACCCTTCACGTCTCTCCCGGTATTGGGGGTTGATGTTGCGCTGTGCTCGATTGGCCATAACAAAAATTCCCTGGCCAGGGCTGATACTGAGATTTACTGGTAAATGTTATCATTAGTTTCTCAACCCGTTAGGATCCTCTCATTAGCATGACTTATCAAGTTATTGGGGTCTGACGTTTACCACCCCCAGAATCGATATGTGACATATCAGACGAAGAGACCAGATTGTACGGTAGTGTTACTTATTGGATTCACGGGAGTATGGATAAGCTTGCTTGTTGATCTTCTGATCGCTCAATACCCGGGTAGACGTTACGTCCAGCTAGTACCGCTGACGGCTTGTGGGTGAATGATATGATCATCACCTACTGCCGGCATATTGACGAGTCTTTAGAGTCCTACACAGAGGTTTCCTAGCTCATGTGAAATGAAGTAGGGCACATATGTGATATATGCGGGACCGAGATTAATACGTGTATGTGATACCGTATTCCAATCTCGCGATATAGGTTATATGTGATATAACCGGATTGTTGAATCAAGTGTTGATCAATGATATGTTTTATGTATATGTGATATGCATATAAATGATATTACTCAGTTGTATGCGATACAGCCGGGTTATTAAATCAAGTGTTGATTTAATAATTTAATATATAATTATATATATTTGATATATTAATATACATTAACTAATATTAGCTCACTTAAGAAAATGTTTTTCTCAAAATACATACAAATATATATTAATGTATTTATTATGTGTTATGCTAGATGATATATTGGACTTGGGTGTATGAGACTCATACCTAACTTAAGATAATTTGGGTGTTTAAATATTAAAGGAAAAATCAAAATTAGGTGGAAATTAGCATAGCTAAGATGCTTGTGGAAGCATGGAGAAGCTTCGACTTAAGTCCACTAATTTTGTCTTACTCTAGATATTTATTAACCTAACCATTATTTTTAGCCATAGTTTAGTCTCTATATGAGTTGATATGAGATATTTTCTCACCCATGGTTCAACACTTGATCACTTGAGATCTTTTCTTCATCTCCTTCATTTTTGCTCTCTACCTCTTGAGTGAGAAGAAAAAGAAAAAGGGATAAATAATTCTAAAGTGAGCAAAATTCCTACTTCACCAATCTATACCAAACTAGCCATTTAGTATAGGTTGTTTCTTCACTAGTTCATCAATTAGTGAAGAGGTAGCTTGAGTTAGAGATTTTTCGACGTAGATTATCTTCGGCCTCGAAGATCCTTGAGCAAGATTGTTTCTTTCGCCTAGTGGAGCCTAACAAGAGTCCGGGAGACCACTACTTTGAGCTAATGGACTACTACACGGAGCTTTAGAAGTGAAGGACTAGTCTACAAAGGTTGTATTCCTTGTTCACTTAGAGTAAAGTTGTTTACTTGGTTAGTTAAACCCTAATTCTCTAGTTAGATCCTTGGTCCGGGCTTGCTCGGCACCCTAAAATTTTAAAATAGCATACTTGATGCTTGCCGAAACCGTGTCGGGGTGCTAAGAGAACCCAGCATAATGGCCATCTGCACATTCCTTAGCCAATTTTTATATTTTGGCCCCGTCAATATATTTTTATCTAGTAGTAACTTAACCACGACTATTTTGGTCGCTGCAGTTAGGAGAGAGAGAAGAAAACATTCAGCATGATACTTTTGCAAGTTTAGATTGGTTATTAGTTTATCTAAACATGATGGCTCCCACTATTTCCTCAAATCCTCCTTCAAACTATAAAAGAAGAATTAGTCGGGATTAATCACACCCTACAATTCTTGCTTTAACCTTTCGGCCGGGCTAGTGTCGGTACATCGAGGGAGGTTTTACAACACTTTCACGAAGTTCCTTAATTATATAAGCTCTTTTCTCTAGGGGCGTAGCCCTGCTAACACCATTCTAGACACCTACTTGGTTTATAGCATTGATTGTAAAGTGAAAAACTCTCCCGAGGAGTAATAAAACTCATGGTGGGATCGGGATCCAACTATAATTGTGTGACAATTTTGAAGAATCCTACCAAAATCATCACACACCAGATGGTATGCAAAACTAGCAAGTTTCCTTTTCCTTTGAAACTCCTGATGTGGATTTTTGCCCCAGGCGCTTATGACCTTGATGAAGGCCAAAATATCATAAGACACAATTCAAGTTCTACCCGTCATTGTCCAGGTTAATCTGAACCCATTCGTACAAACCCTTGACAAAGGCCAAAATAGATGTACGCCTGTCCCAGATTAACGTATCTATCTATGCTACAGATGAATACCAAGCAGCTACCAATCACTATGCCTTGGCGAAGGTCAAAATACATAGCTTGAATACTACTGAATACCCATCTGAAATGACGGAGGGCTACGGCTGGTTTTGGCGAAAACCGTGAACGCAATGAACTTTATATAGTCAAAAGAACCATGATAGCTTTAAAAAGGAGTGGTTTAGGCTCCGCATATAAAAGTTGTTTTTAAAGAAAGCCGAGTGGTTTTGAAATTGTTCCAACGATTTATCTTTGGTTTGTTTTCTTTGCATTAAACAATATTAATGTTGTCCCATCATTTAACCCTATCATTGCACAATGAAACGAAAACAGATTGTACGCTTATACCATCCACATTTTCCACGGGGCCCCGTCATGCACCATTAGGTTACTTAATTAACAGCAGAGCGGGGGCTGGACTAGCACGGGTGCAAAACATAAGCAATGTTTATTATATATATATAGTCATTTGTCATTCCAGATCACAGATCACAGTAACACAGATGAATATATTAGATATACTAGAATTTCCGTGTTTCGTTTTAACCTAGAACGAAAAACGGATTCCATGGTCGTGATTAATAGACAAACCCCACCCTATACCCCTATGGGTGTGGCAAACTACCTGCCAAATTCTCGAAGTGAAGTAACCCCTCTCAATGAAATAAGTAGGCCACTTGGCATTTCAAGAACCCAGTAGTTTGTGCACCCCTCCTTGGGTCTATCTTAGGTGCAAGAAAAAGTAAATGAAATAATACAACGGTGGCTACAACCTCAACTCGGATGTGCCCCGTATAAGAATATTACATCAATTTACAAATATATATGAATGAAAGAAAACAACACTCTTCTCACATCCCCCGACTATTCATTCATGACGATCCAATACTTCATATCCACAAACCATCAACAAGAAACAAGATATGTGCAACCCCCACTAATCGACATATAGCAATTAGTAGACGTTTAACAACACAGATACAAACAAAATACATAGTTAAGCAAGAATTTAGAATTTCGATCGATTAAAACTTTCCGCTTTTACCCCATGTACAAATCAGTACACAAATGATCAGTCGAAAATAATGCATTTTTAACACGTCGATTTCCCTATCTTTTGCATTCATCTAGAGGTGTTCGGTTTGCATATTACACATATTAGAAAAACATCCCTAAAATACCAGATTACATGTATTGTATACTAAAACCAGCATTTTTAGGGAAATTGACTGTTTATCATGGCATCGCATCATTCTTGTGTAGCGCAACACTTGTTTCGGAGTCTGTGCAGGAAATTCCAGAAACCGAGCCAAAATTGTGAAAATAATGCTGATAAAATATGCCAACTCAAAGGCTAGAGATCTGGCAGTGATCAAGGACTAATTACAAGATTCAATACATCAGAGAATATTCCTGAAGTAAAAAGGAAGCAGAGATGAAAATATGAAGCATAGAAGAGCTCACGTGACCGCGGATCCACGGCCGGAGCAGGCACGTGCCGAGGATCCGCGGCTCTTTGATGACATCAGCAGCTCATCTTTTCTTCACGTGCTTCCCATAACGGTAATAGCTTCCAGAAGACTCCAGATTGTCCACGTGGCTTCATCTAGAAGGCTCGGCCTAACAAACCATTTCTAGAAGCCTCTCTCTAAAAATCTTTTGGAGGGAAATTTGAAATTTGAATTCTAGATCTAGGGTTTTGGATGGCTTATAAAAGGAAACCTAGATCTAGGGTTAAGGGTCTTCTTCTCCTCTCTTCATCTTCCACCTACAAGTTGAGTGACACAACTTGTAAACCCTAACCCTAATTCCAAGATCAAGAATTCCGAGTTCAATCAAAAGCAAGAAGCCTAGATCTTTTTGGAGCGAAGCCGGACTTCATCGGAGCATGTGATCCAAGCCGATCCACGACTCAAGGAGCCGATGCGATGCTAGATTCGACGATCTCGTTCCCTTCTCAATTTCTTGTAGTCTTTGAACAAAGTGTAACAAATTGTTGAATAAATAAAGGTGACAATTCTTTTTATCTTGCTTATCTTTTGAATTCGAGCATTATGATTCAATCTAGATTCTTGAATGTTTGCTTTGTGATAAGGTTTGAGTAAAACTCCGCTCGTAAAGGAGTCGAGACGGTCGATAGAATGATGATGATTTAGATTCTTTTATAATTCTTAAATCCTATAACGTTTGTAAATTCTTGTAAATCGAATGATCGATGACCTAGTTTCGATGCGATGCTTTCTTGATTGTGTTCGCTCGAAACTAGAGATCAACGATCGATCATTTGATTTACTTGAAGCTAGTTTGTGAATGAGATTCATCGAAAGGACAAAGGATAAGATGAGGAAACCCTAGTTTCTTCGCAAGATCCTTAATCTCGATAAATCGTCATCGATCTAGTATCAATTCGTTAATGGATAAGAGTATGTAATCATTAGATCTCATCACATCTATAGATCCGATCTAATCCTACGAGCCTCACTTCGAATCTTGATTGTTGGTTTGGAAATCATCACATCTCAATTCTTGATTTTAATGTTTTCTTAGATCTAGATTTTTCTAATTCTTGAAATTCAATTTTACAAATCATGAATTGTTTCTTTTCTTTTCTTTAAAGTTTTGACTCATCTAATTCGAAACACGAACGATTACACTTTCCCTGTGGACGATCCGCACTTACTAACGCGCTACAATCGACACTGTTATTGATTGCGGTCAAATAATTTTTGGTTGTGATTTCTTTACAATTTTCTAAACTACACAATCCGGAATCGTATCAATCAAATGGCGTCGTTGCCAGGGATCATTTGATTTACATACACAATCGAGAAACAATACAATCAAATGGCGCCATTGCCGGGGATAGTGCGCTAATTGTTCGTATTTTGAAATTTGAGTTGAAAAGTTTATTCCACCTATATTTTTTAGATCTAAACTCGCACAAACCCTAAACGTGTTGTTGTGATTTGTTGCGAGGAAATCTGGAATCTGTGGAGATTGAGAAAAAAATTCAGAGCATTCCAGAGAGCTCTTGAGGTGAACAAAAGCAGCTGTAGAAAAATTTGTGCAGTTATCACCTATACTGACCGCGATTCCGCGGCATAAGGAGACTAAAGCGGCGGATCCGCGGCAAGTTTGCTTCCTCTATGTACAAAAATTGCAGGTATACATCTAAACTTTCTTATCTCTTCCCTCATCTGCTCCAATTAACAATTTGCTGAAGGTTTCTTTGCAAATAAATCGCAGCGCCGCGAAAGAAAAATAAATTGTGCGTGTTTTTGATTCTTGGTTGTTTGCATATTAATACGGAATTTAAGGGGCACGGCCAAATCCAGATTAGGTGGGGAGTTCAATATCCTTCCTAAGCCCCGAAAATCATAAACTTGCATCCGCATTTACCCTCATTAACTAAAAAAGATCTAGAGATGACTCTAAGGACCGTCGCGCTCATTTAGGACAAGAGAAGGTCGTGGGTAATTCATTGCTTATCCGCGTTTCTTTTGTGGTGTCTAAGGAAAGTGTGTCTAAGTCTAGTGGTTATTAATTAGGCCCACTACTTACGTAGTGGAGTACCTTCCCACTTACCTGGCACTTACCTAGCCACAGGGGAGACAAAGAGATAGTGGAGGATTTATCCTGCGACTTGTCTTTTGGTAGTTAGGAGTGGTCTAGAGCTTTGACCTAGGAGACCACTAGAATTAGGGTTTTGCTTGTTGCATTTGTTGTGATTTGCATCATCTTTTCAAAAATCCGTATATTTTGCAAAAACAAACACCAATCACTTCATTCATTTTCTTTAATTATACCAACGCTGCCACTTGTGCTACAACCATTTAAGCACATGTTAGGCTGGACACGGGATTCCATTTCCCGTCTTGTTCGCGTTTCTTTTATCGACCCCAGAGTCGGTAATTCTTCGCCTTCTTCCCCACCACCCACTACGACCGCGATGGACGGATTTCCATCAAACTTTAACACCACTCTGCCACCGCCCGCAGGTGCGCAGAATCCTCCACGCATTTCTCTCCAAGAGAGATGCTATCCTATACGTGTTCCCCTTCCCACCTGTCTTTCTATACCACCTGCCAACGGGGAAAATTATGAAATCAACCCCCAATTCATCAAACTGTTGCCCAAATTTCACGGTCTTGATTCTGAAAATGCATACATGTTTATTTCTAAATTCGAAAATGTATGTGCTTTGATGGGAAATTCACAATTTTCTTTAGATGCTCTGCGTTTACGTCTTCTCCCATTCACTTTGTGTGATTTAACCGAGAAGTGGCTTTACATCACACCCGCACATTCTATTTCAACATGGGACGAATTCGTTGCAGCATTCCATAAGAAATTTTATCCCAATCACAAGACCAGTCGTGTTCGGAGCAAAATCTTCAAATTTACCCAACTTCCTAATGAACCATTTTGGAAATGCTTTGAACGGTTCAAGGATCTTCTTATCCAATGTCCTCATCACGAAATCTCCAGATGGGATTTGTGTCGAATTATTTATGAGGGTATTGATCTCAATACTAGACAGATGCTTGAAACCATGTGTCATTGTCAATTCCTATCTAAAGATGATAGTGAAGCTTGGAAATACCTAGAAGAGTTATCTTAAAACACATCACAGTGGGAAAGTGTTAGACCACCACCGCCTAGGGAAGATGTCAATCAGCTCGATGTTTCCATCATAATGAAAGCCGAAATGGCCGCAATACAAAGGAAACTCGATACTATAGACAACAAAATTTCTTCAGCCTCCCTAAACCAATACACACTTCCCAAAACCGTGTGTGGCTGCTGTTCAAAACCTTCACATTTGATGGAAGATTGTCCTTTGAATGTACTGTTTCAAGGTCACACTAATGCTGCACTTCAGCAAAGACCTGGAAACGATCCATCTTCTTTCTTATATAATCAAGATTGGAGGAATCACCCTGATTTTTCTTTGATCCAACACCAACCTCAATACAAGGATCTAAACCATAACACTTTCCAAAGGGCTCTTCCACCACTACAGCCACCACACCAATTGAGTCAGCACCCCTACCAGTCACAAAACTTCCAAAATCCGGTCGACACTTTTGCACCACATGAAAACTCTTTGCAATTGGCCGGTACTGATAATACCTCTACACTAGTACAAACCTTGGTTACTTTCATGAAACAATCCATCCAAGGGTCGGCAAATTTTCAATCTTCCATCGATAATATGATAAAGATCATTCTCACTCAAAATGAGAATATTAAATCGATGGAAGCACAAATTGAACGAATAACAGCCGAAACAAGTGCTAGAGAAAAAGGGAATCTTCCATCTCAACCCCTACCTGATCCTGGACCTTCACATTGCACTAATGTGGATGCTTTTACAACGTTGAGATCTGGAAGAGTGCTAGACAATCATTCGGGTGAACAAATTGATAATGATGAATTGATCATTAACACCCCGGCTTCCACTTCCACTTCCACTCATAATTCTACTTCTTACCCTATTTCGTCTAATTTACCGTCTTCTTTCGAGCCTATTCTCCGTTTTCCCAAAGGCTCGAACCCTCCACCCACCTCACCTTTTCCACCCCCACAAACTTCTCCACAAATGTTAGACCCAACACTTATTGACAGAGCTCCATTTCCAAAAAGGTTGAGGCCCAACAAACATGATGCACAAAAGGAGAAGCTTATGGACATGTTTAAGGAAGTTAACATCAACATCCCTCTCCTAGATGCTATACAACAAGTTCTGTCATATACGAAAATTCTTAAGAACTTTTGCACTAGGAAGAGGAAGACTCAAGTGCCTAAAAAAAATTTCATGTCAAGTACTGTAGACACAGCTTTCCCCCAACAATTACCAAGGAAACGTAAGGACCCTGGTTGTCCTACTATTTCTATTTCTATTGGGGGAAAACACATTAACCGTGCTTTACTTGACCTTGGCGCTAGTGTTAACTTGCTTCCTTACTCAGTCTACGAGCAATTAGGTATCGGAGTGTTAAAGCCCTCGAGCATAACTCTCCAGATGGCTGACCGATCAATCACCAAACCTAGGGGTGAGCTGGAGGATGTGTTAATAAAAATCGGGGAGTTTATATTCCCTGTGGACTTTATTGTACTTGATACACATCCTATAGCGAACCCACGGAATCAAATTCCGGTGATTTTAGGTCTCCCCTTTTTGGCCACTTCCAATGCAATAATCAACTGTCGTAATGGTTCTATGACCCTATCCTTCGGGAATAGGTCAATAGAGCTGAACATTTACAAGTTGGGAAGCGTACCCTCCAAACCTATTGTTCAGGTCTGTTCTGTCGACTTAATGGATGTCGACAGCAGCGAATTTGATGATCCTCTTGATACCGATCTTGACTCTTTTCATATGTTGTTGTTTGACCCAACTATGTATCATACACATACGGACTCTTCCACTGAGATGTCCGGGTCAACAACTAACACTGATTATGAACTGTTGTTAGAGTCTGAAGATCACCCCGCACTTTGTGACGACATTATTCATCGGGGTATTGATGGAACTTTTGAGGAAATCTTCGCTGATGAACTCGCATTTTTGAATGACACGGGTGTTGAGATGAATCATCTCCCAATCAATGAAATTGAACCTCCGCCCCTTCTTCTAAACTGTAAAAAGAATGCGAGCAATCCATCACATTCACTGCATCGTCTCTCCAAAATGAGACGCACACACATTCTATTCCACCACTTACCCTTTCCCCACTTCTTCTTCCACCAACCAGAGCACTGCATTGATAAAATTTTTGAATGGTTGGTGTTAACTTTCGGTCTTTGCAAAGCTTGGCATCGACCACTGATTTTTGACCCCCTCATGTGATTTTCAAAGCTTAACATTGTTTAACTCAAGTTTGGGGGGGTATAATCGGGCTCTTGAAAAGAAAATTTTTACCCAAAATGATGAGCCAAAAATAAGTTTGGGGGAGGATCTTCACTTAAATATTTTTCCCCCGTTAATAAATTTCCTCCCAGGCTTACAGGTTTTTCGAGATTTAGCAGATGGCAACAGTGAGGACACTGTTGAAAACAAGTTTGGGGGAGGTTTGTGCTTATTTTCGCATCATTTGCATCATACTCTGCATAAGCACAAAACATTTTCTAAAACCTATAAAAATTGAAAAAAGATAAAAAAAAAATTGTATATAAATAAGATAATAAAAGATTAGATAGTGAAAAATTACATCCATGAGATTAGAAAAATTTAAGAAAACTAAGAAAATTAGAAGTTTTCTTATACGAACTAGTAATAAGTAGTTATGAGCCGTTGTCCCAAGGGTTAGTAAGATGAAGGAAGTCACTAATCTGAGGATAAAAATAAGTCTGAAAATTAGTTTTTATTCTGGAAGCCAAACATTTTGAACGTTGATACCCTACTATTCGCACTTACACACGTCCTGAAACTCGGGATAGTAGAGGATACCTTGAAATGCTCTTGTCTAAAAGCCAAAGTATGAAGGAAATAAAAAAAATGAATAAAATATAAAAATGGTGAGAAAAATGGACACTGGTTTTGTTATCGCCAAGGCAGCAATAAAAAAATATAGCGAGGGTGCCTCTTCACCTAGTGCCCTAAGGCCAACTGGTCTGGGAGTCACTGCTAAGCCTTAGGTGGTGCAAGACGAGGAAAAACACCAAATAAGCAAGCACATGAGTAATCGGTCGGTTAGTACTTCAAGAAGTATTAACGGTCGCATGAAAGTGTGTGAGCAAATTCAGCTAAATATTCATTAATTAAGAAGTACTGAGGCAGATGGACAAGAGTATGATAGCTTGAATTGAATTCTCCAGGTGTAGGGATGTTCTTTACACACACGTAAGGTTATATGATCGATGTTTGGAAGAAAGATAGGAATGAAGAATAAGACGATGTTTTATTGAGGGGTTATGTGATTTCTAACATCTTTTCATGACTATTAAGATAGGGCTCATGACAACCGAAAAACTAGCATAGTTGGAAACCCTAATTTTCAAGGCTTTTCTTTTACAATTCTTGTCTTTAAATGTAATATTCACGGTCTTCCTTTTATTATTGGATTTTATGGGTGCAATCCGCTGAAAACCCTCAGGAGACAACACTCCTCCTACTAGGGACACTTAGAGGTTTAAAGGCTTGTTGCACGTGCTCAGTGCAATCGTGTCGCCTACGAAAGTGTGCTAGTTAGTTTTTCTCTTTCTTTATTTTCTCCTTCTCTTTTTTAATAAAATAGTTCGCTCGAGACGACCGAAAATAAGTTTGGGGGAATTTGATCGGTCGAAAATAATGCATTTTTAACACGTCAATTTCCCTATCTTTTGCATTCATCTAGAGGTGTTCGGTTTGCATATTACACATATTAGAAAAACATCCCTAAAATACCAGATTACATGTATTGTAAACTAAAACCAGCATTTTTAAGGAAATTAACTGTTTATCATGGCATCGCATCATTCTTGTGTAGCACAACACTTGTTTCGGAGTCTGTGCAGGAAATTCCAGAAACCGAGCCAAAATTATGAAAATAATGCTGATAAAATATGCCAACTCAAAGGCTAGAGATCTGGCAGTGATCAAGGACTAATTACAAGATTCAGCACATCAGATAATATTCCTGAAGTAAAAAGGAAGCAGAGATGAAAATATGAAGCATTGAAGAGCTCACGTGACCGCGGATCCGCGGCCGGAGCAGGCACGTGCCGCGGATACGCGGCTCTTTGATGACATCAGCAGCTCATCTTTTCTGCACGTGCTTTCCATAACGGTAATAGCTTCCAGAAGACTCCAGATTGTCCACGTGGCTTCATCTAGAAGGCTCGGCCTAACAAACCATTTCTAGAAGCCTCTCTCTAAAAATCTTTTGGAGGGAAATTTGAAATTTGAATTCTAGATCTAGGGTTTTGGATGGCTTATAAAAGGAAACCTAGATCTAGGGTTAAGGGTCTTCTTCTCCTCTCTTCATCTTCCACCTACAAGTTGAGTGACACAACTTGTAAACCCTAACCCTAATTCCAATTCCAATCCAAGATCAAGAATTCCGAGTTCAATCAAAAGCTAGAAGCCTAGATCCTTTTGGAGCGAAGCCGGACTTCATCGGAGCATGTGATCCAAGCCGATCCACGACTCAAGGAGCCGATGCGATGCTAGATTCGACGATCTCGTTCCCTTCTCAATTTCTTGTAGTTTTTGAGCAAAGTGTAACAAATTGTTGAATAAATAAAGGTGACAATTCTTTTTATCTTGCTTATCTTTTGAATTCGAGCATTATGATTCAATCTAGATTCTTGAATGTTTGCTTTGTGATAAGGTTTGAGTAAAACTCCGCTCGTAAAGGAGTCGAGACGGTCGATAGAATGATGATGATTTAGATTCTTTTATAATTCTTAAATCCTATAACGTTTGTAAATTCTTGTAAATCGAATGATCGATGACCTAGTTTCGATGCGATGCTTTCTTGATTGTGTTCGCTCGAAACTAGAGATCAACGATCGATCATTTGATTTACTTGAAGCTAGTTTGTGAATGAGATTCATCGAAAGGACAAAGGATAAGATGAGGAAACCCTAGTTTCTTCGCAAGATCCTTAATCTCGATAAATCGTCATCGATCTAGTATCGATTCGTTAATGGATAAGAGTATGTAATCATTAGATCTCATCACATCTATAGATCCGATCTACTCCTACGAGCCTCACTTCGAATCTTGATTGTTGGTTTGGAAATCATCACATCTCAATTCTTGATTTTAATGTTTTCTTAGATCTAGATTTTTCTAATTCTTGAAATTCAATTTTACAAATCATGAATTATTTCTTTTCTTTTCTTTAAAGTTTCGACTCATCTAATTCGAAACACGAACGATTACACTTTCCCTGTGGACGATCCGCACTTACTAAAGCGCTACAATCGACACCGTTATTGATTGCGGTCAAATAATTTTTGGTTGTGATTTCTTTACAATTTTCTAAACTACACATTCCGGAATCATATCAATCAAATGGCGCCGTTGCCCGGGATCATTTGATTTACACAACAAGAATTCATTCAATCAACAAACAAATCTGGACAAAAACCAAATGTACCAAAAACCACATTTCCATGAAACTGAACCACAGAAAAAAGTTAGAGCACTTTGGCCATAATTAAGTCACGGATCCGAGGCCAAATGACCTATTTGGCCGCGGATTAGCGGTCGAATTGTGAGCTCATATGCTCAAAAAAATTTCTTGGTCCTATAAATGCCTGCACATAATTTTAAGGGCACTAAAATTATTTTTTGAACAAGTTTAAAATTCGAACAACAAGCTTGTCTTGGAAACGCAATTTCGGATAATTTTTGTCGATTGAAGTTCTAAATACTTACTAACAAGCTAGTTAAGGTTTAAGTAGGCTCTGATACCACTGTAAGTCGATGTCGCACATCCCACATGGTTTGTGGGAAGACGGAATTTACAAAAACGATTTTTATGAAAAGCAACATCGACTAAACATCCGGGATCTTTTAGAAACCCTAACTAGCTAAACTACATAGAGGTTTTAAACTACCATGAAAGTGTTTTATACCTCCAAGTTACAAGTCCTTCGGGTCTTCTTCTTCTCTTCTTGAGCTCCTAGAAGGTGCGGATCAAGCTCGGTCGTCGGCCTCCTCGTGTTGAAGACGATCCACTTGAAAGTCTATGGTTCAAGCTCCAACCTCAAGAATAAGGTAACTAAAGTACCTAGTTTGCTAATCTAGGTAGCTTAGAAGATGTAGAGAGTTAATTAGACTATTTAATCTCAAAGAACCCTAGGATTCACAACACATGTGGAGCTTAGGGTTTGAGGAAGAAGGAGGAGAGCAAATGGAGAGAGAATGAGAACGATAGAATGAACAAGTGTGTAGGCAAGTGAAGAATAGATCATTCTTTTTCTCACAATCACGCATGCAATATTTTCAATAGAAAATTGTACCCATACTTGAATAGTAAGGCCAAACTAATAAACTAAGGAATTAGCCATGCTTCACACATGCCACAAATATCTCCATTTCCACCTCATTAATCTATTTTCCAACAATAGATTAAACCAAAATGAGGTGTTCCCTTCTAGAAGCATCTCTTGTAAAAATTACAAGAATGCCCTCACTGTATATATACCCATATTCGTACTGCAAAAAATACGAATACAAAGAGATACAAAATAATCTAATAATATAATACTAGAATGCGGTTTAATCCTAAGCCCACTAGAATTATCCGTCCATACAACATCTATGTAGCTAGTATTCGCATATGATCGGAACCCTACACGTAAAACCATACAGCCTCTACATCGTTTTGCCTGAACCAGGGAAACCCTCTGTGTTGGATTCTATAGACTCGACGGTACGCTGGTAGTCGGTTTAACCGCAAGTCCGTCAGCGGCACTAGGTGTACGTAACGGCTACCCTGGTACATGTCGAAAAGAAGGCCGACGAGCGAACTCATCCGAACCCCTACTGAGCCTATCTGTGGCAATCTCCGTACAGTCCGGTCTATTCGTCTCAGAGTATTGCATATCGGGCCTAGGGGGTGGTAAACGTCAGACCCTTAATAGCGCAATAAGTCGTGTCGGTGTAGAGCCCAATACACCCTGAGAAACTATCGGTGTACCTATCAGTAAATCTCACTTGCCCTAGCCAGAGATTTTGTGTATTGGCTAACCGAACATAGCACGATATCAACTCCCAATACCGAGAGAGACGAATCCCCTCTAACCCCTACTGCCTCCAAGTGTTTCGGGACTGCACCTTGTAGGGTTCCTAGGCACACTCATGAGGTTACACAAGGCATCAACCATGCCAAAATCAAATTTTTCATATGCCGAGGAACCTTAATGCAAGATCATTAACTAGAGGTTAGGCGAAAAAGAAGCTAGTAAACTACTTTACTACTAAGTGAAAAGGACTACAACCTTTGTAGATCCAGTCCTCCACTTCTTTAGCTCCGTGTTGACGTCTCTCCGCTGCGATCATCGGAATCCCGGACTCTAGCGATGGTTTCGTCAGAGAAATAAGCGGGCTAGGTCGTTGACTTCAATGCCGAAGATGATCTACGTCGGGGCGACTCTAACTCAAGCTCCATCTTCACTTGGTCATGAACCTTGTGAAGAAAACACCCTATACAACATGGCAAGTGGTAGAGGATGAAGAAATAGGAAGTGGGTTCACTTTGGATTTGGATTTCTCACTTAATTTCATCACTTGAAATTTTTCAAGAAAGGTTTCTTCACTTCATGAAGAAGAAGAAGAAGAAGAAGAAGAAAAGAAAATGAATTATGTCTAAAAGAAAATTCAAGTGAAGCTTATCATATTGCAACCATGGGTGAGTTAACACAAGTAGAGAATAAACTAGGGTTTAGGTGTAATGGTTAGGTTAAAGGAAAAAACAAAATGGTCAAAGATGCTAAGAAACTTCATGAAGCTTAAAGCAAAGAAAGAAAACCACCATTTTATTTTTTGCCAAAAATGAATAAATAAAATAAATAAATAAGTTAAAACCCTAACCATTAAACTAAACATGGTTTAAAGCATACACACCCAAGTTTGCATGTATCATCAAACATGATACAAACTAGTGCACAAACATATATCATATATACAATGTGCACAATCTAGTGAGAAAAATAATCTTAAGTGAACCAATACTAGTTAATGTAAAGTAATATATCAAATATATAATTATACATTAAATCATTAAATCAACACTTGATTTAATGATCCGGTCATACAGCATATAACCGACTAATATCTAGTATATCAATGTATCGAATCAACACTTGATTCGGTAACCCGGCTATATCACATATAACCGTCCGATGATACAAATCGCGAGAATAGAATACAGTATCACATACTGGTATTATTCTCGGTCCCGCACATATCTCATATGCGCTCCTATTTCGTTTCGCTTGAGCCAGAAAACCCCTGTGTAGGACTCTAAAGACTCGTCAATACGTCGGCAGTAGGTGGTGATCATATCAATCACCCACAAGCCGCAAGCGGTCTGCTAAACGTAACGGCCACCCGGGTATTGAGCGATCAGAAGATCAACGAGCAAGCCCACTCACACTCCTGTGAATCCAACCAGTAACACTTACCGTACAGTCCGGTCTCGTCGCCTGATATGTCGCATATCTCGCCTAGGGGTGGTAAACGTCAGACCCCAGTAGCTCGATAAGTCGTGTCAATATGAAGTCTATAACAGTTTAAGAAACTACTGGTAACACTTACCAGTAAATCTCAGCAACCCTGGCCAGGGATTTCCGGTTATAGCCAATTGAACACAGCACAACATCAACTCCCTATACCGGGAGAGATGAATCCCCTCCTATCGCTCATTGCCTCCATGTAATTCGGGACTGTACCCAAAAACCACCATTTTGCATGCCCTCTTGGACGTGGTAAGGTGGAAATCAAAGCACAATGGGAATCACACAAGACTCTATGACGATCTCGGGTCAACAGACTACTCTGTACCAGTGTCACCAGAGAACTGCCATCTGACGTGAGGTATAATACCATCTGGGAGTTCTCGGCGAGTCCGTACAGTGTACCCAGTCCCTACTGAGCACCCGTATATTATCTCTGATGTCAAACAACGATGGATATGGGATCATCCATCGCCCATCTGTATGGGTCGAGAAGGTATACGCTAGTCTACTCTGGTATATCGATGCCCCGTCTCGATACACCCACGACTAGGGACCTTGAAGGATATACTTATGGACTACCATGTCTCCATTATTATGATCCGCATCATAGTCCAGGTAGTCAAGTACACATCCTAAGGGCTTTACCAACATGTAACAGAGAGACAATCAGTGTACACGTTAAGGTAAAGAGCAACCAGATAGCATACTATCATGTCGAGCAAGAAATTCCTCCCTATATATGTCCAAGCATCCACTACAATATACATCCTATGTATAGCAATGGCCTCTAGGGCATACATATAACTAACAATCTCCCACTTGTACTAAGGCCATCTGACAGCAGTGGTTGTAGTATCTCATACTCAACCATCCCTTAACTAGTCTCTCTCTTGGAAAAGGCCTTCGTGAGTGGATCTGCCGTGTTGTCCTCTGAGTCTACTCTCCTGACCTCAATCCCCTGGAGATCAACCATCTCTATGATCAGGTGACACTGCCTTAGAATATGTCTGGATCACTGATGGGACGGGCGTTCCTTGGCATAAGCCACAACTCCATTGTCACACAATGGAGGAACGAAGTTCATCTCATGAACTAATATACATCCAGACTGCCTCTTTGGTAGCATCTTAAGTAGCGATGTATCCAGCCTTTATCGTCTAGTATGCCACGGTATCTAGCTTGGAACTCTTCCAACATACCGTCCCTTTACTGAGGGTAAAGACAATGCATGTAACTGACTTTCAGTAGTCCTTATCACTCTGGAACATTTCCAGTGATTCTCCCCAGGATCGATTGATACCATCTCACTACAACTAGTGAGAATCCTAACATCCAATTACATCTATCTCATAGATCAAAACTCAGGATTTAGGAGGTATCATTTTGATCCTATACGGAGAATCATTGTGATAAGCGGAGATTGATCGAGCGTAGCATATGAAACTCCTTCCCTATCAAGAGTATGTCATCCACGTATTCTACGAGGATCACCACCATACTCTCTACTACCTTTTTGTTTATACAAGGTTCATCTACCATTTTGATGATGTCAAACTCTTTGACTAACACATCAAAACAGACGTTCCAACTCCGCGATGCCTGCTTTATCACATAAAATATCTTGCGCACGTTTCCGCTGCTCCAACTGTCTACGAGGCCCTCTGGCTGTGTACTTATAGACGCACTCTTCTAAAACATCATTTAGAAAAGCAGTCATGGCACCCAACCGCCAGATATCGTAGTCATGGTATGTAGCCGTGGCAAGTAGGATCTGGATGGACTTAAGCATAGCTACTTAGAAAAGATTTCATCATAATCCATACCTGGTCAATGATGCAAACTTTTAACAAGTCTAGGTTTGAAAGTCTCAACCTTTCCATGTACACCAAGTAATCTTCTCAAGATTTACTTGCTCCTGATAGGGATTTAACCCTTCAGATAAAGCAACCAAAGTCCATACTTTGTTGGTGTATAAGGATTCCATCTCAGATCGCTAAGCATCCAGCCATTCTTATAGAGTCCCACTCCTGATGGCCAGCTCGAAACTAGTTGGGTCATCATCTCATGATGCAATCCTCACTCCCACTGTCATAGAGAAATAGAAGTATCTCTCAGGTGGGTGAGGAACCCTACTAGATCGGCGGAGAGGCTGAGGTTCGTTGGAAACTATTGAATCCTTTAGTTCTACCAAATCATCACCTGCAGTTTGTATAGCTGGAACATTTCCAGTTTTACATAACAGACCTTTCCTCGAGCTTGTCCGGATTTTGCTTTTAGACATAGGCCGGACAACCCCTAATCTTAACAAACTTAAGATATGGGCTCTTCTCTTTCCATATCTCATATAAAGTGGTAGGCAACTGATTTGATCAGAACCCTATTCAATAGGTATGCAACTTCATAAGTGCATAACTCCCAAAAGGAAATAGGTAACTCAGTAGTACTCATCATAGAGCACACCTTATCATATAGGGTGTGATTGCTCCGCCCCGATACACCTACGTGCTATGGTGTATACGGAGGAGTAATGCTGAGAGAGAATCTCATTCTCCTTTAGAAAAGTCCAAGAATTCCGTGCTCAAGTATTCTCCTCCTTGATCACATCAAAGGACATAATACTTATACCCGTTTTTTGTTCTCTACTTCTAACTTATATTCTGTGAATATCTCAAAAGGTTCGGACTTGTGTTTCAACAGGAACATATGTCTGAATCTTGAGAGATTATCAGAGAATGTAATGAAGTACAAAGGACCGGTCTTGGTATGTGTAGACAGGGGACCTACATACATCAACATGTATCATCCCAAGAGTTCACTAACTCTTTCTCTGTTTCCAGTAAACGGAGCTATGGTCATCTTGTCTCTGTGACATGACCGGCAAGTTTCACAAGATGTAAATTCAAACTAATTTAAATATGCATCTATATATAACTTCAGCTAGTCGGGTCGCATTGATATGACCTAGTCTACAATACCTCAAGAAGGATTCGTTCATTTCTGAACTCTTCCTCTTGTGTGTGTTCTATATACTAAGAACTGTAGTTTGATTTAGAACGTCTATGCTTTTAGATAACGTGCCTGATCCGATCAACTCTTGATATAGGAAATGTTCAAAACATTATCCAACAATACAAAATTATATCCTTTCTTTACTAATAAAGAGACTGATATGATGTTGTATATCAGGTTCGGTATCTAACAACATTCGTTCAGAATCAATGTATTCTGCTAATACAGGATGATAGTGACCAACAGACTTGCTGCACATTTGCACCGTTTTCTATCTCATGAAACTTATTACCCGTTCTCAGTTCTCTACCTATCTGTAGCCCATGTAACAAATTACATATGCGGGATCCTGATGCGGTATCATATACCCAGGACGTAAAGGATACTAAGAAAACAGTTCCCTGTAATGAAAACACCCGAAGATGATGCATCAGCATGCACTTTCTTCGTTTAGGCGGCACGGGAATTCTGGTAATCCCCAATTTCCTGCTTTGTCTTATAACAATTATAAGTTGGAGCGGGACCAACGTTCCCCAGCACAGTATAACAAGCGGGTTCGGTCAATACATCCGTATTATTATCTTGATTAAGGCGTAATATGGTCGCTACGTGGAGAGAGAGAGAGAAGAAAACACTCTGCGTGCGCTCATGCAAGATCAGATTGGTTATTATTTTATCTAATCAAGATGGCTCCCACTGTTTTTATCAAATCTTCCTTCAAACCCTAAAACGAACGAATAGCCGGGATTAATTACACCCTACAACTTCACCAATCTTTCATCCAGGCCAGTGTCGGTACTTTGAAGGAGGTTCCCCGTGCTTTCGCACGGACCTAATTAAAGTAAAGCTCGTTTTCCCAGAGGCGTATCCCCGTTGACACCTTTCTAGACACCTACTAGATCGGCTAATTGTAATGTGTAAAACTCTCCCAGGAGTAATAATTACTCGCAGCGGGTATCGGGATCCAACTATCTCATAGAAGGTTTGCAATCTCATTGCAAATTTCAACACTTGAAATTCCCGATAATATTTTTCCCCAAACGATCTATATGACCTTGACAAGGTCAACAAACCATAGACTGTAAGTCAAGTTCAACCCATCATTTCTTGATTGAATCAAACCCACCCGCACGACCCTTGACAAGGTCAACAAGGCCGTATGACTACCCTAAAACAATCTGCATCAGATGCATGAACAGATAAATACTGGTCAGCTACCGCATACTGCGCCTTGACAAGGTCAACAAACGCAGCACGAATACTAAGCAAGATTTATCTGAAATGACGGAGGGCTACGACAGGTTTTTCTGAAAACCTATTGCGTAATGAACTTGATATCGTTGTAGAATCGAGTGATTTTAAAATGGAGTGTTTTTTAGGCTTTTCTAGTTTTGCTAAAGGGGTCACTCCCGGTGAAGGGATCGTCGGCCCTTTCCTCATCGAATAAGGTGCAGGATATATCATATATATCACTATGCAAAGCATAAACTCCAAAAGCAATCAAAATACAAACCGAGGGGTGTAGCATCTGTCAGTTATTGCTAAAGGGGTCACTCCCGGTGAAGGGATCTCGGACCTTTCCTTATCGAATAAGGCGCAGGATGTTCTAAAAGGAACACCGCGATGCAAAGCAAGAACTGTAGCTACCTGTTTTTGAAAATTCGATTCCACAACATCTTTTAGATTTATTTTCTTTCATTAATCATATTAATGAAGTCCCATCATTTAAGTCACCTAAACATTAAAGATAAATACGACGTACACTTATGCCATCCGCATTCGCCTCAATGTCCCCTCGTGCACCGTTAGGTTAGGTAACTAACGGCAGAGCGGGGAAGGGCTAGCGCAGGTGTAAAACATAAGTAATGTCTATATAATATATCATATATACTATATACAGTATCTATCACAACATATCAAATGATCACATCACAGATATCGCAGCAGAAGAAATGTAGGGTTCCTAGGCACTCTCAAGAGGTCTCACAAGGCATCAACCATGCCAATTTCAAATTTTACGATGCCGAGAAACCCTAGATACGGATCGTTGGCTAGAATTTTAGGCGAAAAACAAACTAGTTAACACTTAACTATAAGAATACGGAAATACAACCTTTGTAGATCCGGTTCTCCACCTCCATAGCTCCGCAATGAAGTCTCCTTGCTGTCCATATCAAATCCCGGGCTCAAACGTCGGCTTCATCGGAGAAAAAGGGGGCTAAGTCATCGACGACGATGCCGAAGATGATCTACGTTGAGGCATCGCTAGATCAAGCTCCACCTTCATCAAGCCTTGAAAACTTGTGAAGGAAACACACTCTACTACTTGGCAAGAGGTAGAGGATGAAGAAATAGGAAGTGGGTAGACTTTAGAATTGGATTTCTCACTCTTTTTCATCAAGTTGCCATTGATAGATGCATGGTTTCTTCTTGAAGAAGAAGAAAAAGAAGAAGATGAATATTATGATAAGTTTTTTTTAGAAAATAGAAAATAAAAGAATACTTATCATAATCAACCATGGTCAAGTGTAGAGAATTGACTAAGGTTAGATGAATGGTTAGGGTTAAAGATGAAGACAAAGTGGTGACTTTGGTCAAAGCTTCATGAAGATTCAAGATGCAAACAAAGAAAGCCACCATTTTGTTTTCTTATCCATTTCTTTTTAATCCAATTAAAAAGATAAATGAATGAATAACAAAATAGAAACCCTAACCATTTACTTAACCAAGGTTTAATTCTTTACACAAACCCTAGCAAACATGTATCATCAAATATGATACAATCAAATGAGAAAATCCTTTTAAAGTGAACCGATACTAGTTAATGCAAAGTAATATATCAAATATATAATTATGCATTAAATCATTAAATCAACACTTGATTTAATGATCCGGTCATATCGCATATAACCGACTAATATCAACAGTAACAACTTATCGAATCAACACATGATCCGATAACCCGGCTATATCGCATATAACCGATCAATGTCACAAATCGCGAGAATCAAATACAGTATCACATACTGGTATTATTCTCGGTCCCGTACATATCTCATATGTGCTCCCATTTCGTTTCGCTTGAGCCAGGAAACCTCTGTGTAGGACTCTAAAGACTCGTCAATACGCCGGCAGCGGATGATGATCATATCAAACATCCACAAGCCGCAAGCGGTCTGCTAAACATAACGGCCACCCGGGTATTGAGCGATCAGAAGATCGACGAGCAAGCCCGCTCACACTCCTGTGAATCCAACCAGTAACACTTACTGTACAGTCCGGTCTCGTCGTCTGATATGTCGCATATCTCGCCTAGGGGTGGTAAACGTCAGACCCCAATAGCTCGATAAGTCGTGTCGATATGAGGTCTATAACAGTTCGAGAAACTACTGGTAACACTTACCAGTAAATCTCAGCAACCCTGGCCAGGGATTTCCGGTTATAGCCAATCGAACACAGCGCAACATCAACTCCCTATACCGGGAGAGACGAATCCCCTCCTATCGCTCATTGCCTCCATGTGACTCGGAACTGTACCCAAAAACCATCGTTTTGCACGCCCTCTTGGACGTGGTAAGATGGAAATCAAAGCACAGTGGGAACCACACAAGACTCTATGACGATCTCGGGTCAACAGACTACTCTGTACCAGTGTCACCAGAGAACTGCCATCTGACGTAAGGTATAATACCATCTGGGAGTTATCGGCGAGTCCGTCCAGTGTACCCAGTCTCCACTGAGCACCCGTATATCATCTCTGATGTCAAACACCAATGGATATGGGATCATCCATCGCCCATCTGTATGGGTCGAGAAGGTATACGCTAGTCTACTCTGGTATATCGATGCCCCGTCTCGATACACCCACGACTAGGGACTTTGAATGATGTACTTATAGACTACCATGTCCCCACTAGTATGATCCGCATCATAGTCCAGGTAGTCAAGTATACATCCTAAGGGCTTTACCAACATGTAACAGAGAGACAATCAGTATACACGTTAAGGTAAAGGGTAACCAGATAGCATACTATCATGTCGAGCAAGAAAGTCCTCCCTATATATGTCCCAGCATCCACTACAATATACATCCTATGTACAGTAATGGCCTCTAGGGCATACATATAACTAACAATCTCCCACTTGCACTAGGGCCATCTGTAGCAGTGGTTGCAGTATCTCATACTCAACCATCCCATAAAAGTCTCTCTCTGGGAATAGGCCTTCGTGAGTGGATCCGCTGTGTTGTCCTCTGAGTCTACTCTCCTAACCTCGATCTCCTTGGAGATCAACCATCTCCATGATCAAGTGATACTGCCTTAGAATATGTCTGGATCACTGATGGGACCTGCGTTCCTTGGCATAAGCCACAACTCCATTGTCTCACAATGGTAGGAACGTAGTTCATCTAATGAACCAATATACACCCAAACAGCCTCTTTGGTAGCATCTTAAGTAGCGATGTATCCTGCCTTTATCGTCTAGTATGTCACGGTATCAAGCTTGGAACTCTTCCAACATACCGTCCCTTTATTGAGGGTAAAGACAATGCCTGTGACTGACACTCAGTCGTCATTATCACCCTGGAACCATTCCAGTGATTCTCCCCAGGGTCGATTGATACCGTCTCACTACAACTAGTGAGAATCCTAACATCCATTTAGATCTATCTCATAGATCCAAAACCCAGGATTTAGGAGGTATCACTTTGATCCTATGTGGAGAATCATTGTGATAGGCGGAGATTGATCGAGCGTAGCATAGGAAACTCTTTCCCTATCAAGAGTATGTCATCCACGTACTCTACGAGGATCACCACCATACTCCCTACTACCTTTTTGTTTATACAAGGTTCATCTACCATTTTGATGATGTCAAACTCTTTGACTACTACATCAAAACAGATGATCCAACTCCGCGATGCCTGCTTTATCCTATAAAGCATCTTGCACACGTTTCCGCTGCTCCCACTGTCTACGAGGCCCTCTGGCTGTGTACTTATAGACGCACTCTTCTAAAACATCATTTAGAAAAGCAGTCATGACACCCAACCACCAGATATCGTAGTCATGGTATGTAGCCGTAACAAGTAGGATCTGGATGGACTTAAGCATAGCTACTTGAAAAGGTTTCATCATTATCCACACCTGGTCAATGATGCAAACTTTTAACAAGTCTAGCTTTGAAAGTCTCAACTTTTCCATCTACACCAAGTAATCTTCTCAAGATATACTTGCTCCTGATGGGGATTTAACCCTTCAGATATAGCAACTAAAGTCCATACTTTGTTGGTGTACATGGATTCCATCTCAGATCACTAAGCATCCAGCCATTCTTACAGAGTCTTACTCCTGATGGCTAGATCGAAGCTAGTTGGGTCATCATCTCATGATGCAATCCTCGCTCCCACTGTCATAGAGAAACCGAAGTATCTCTCAGGTGGGTGAGGAACCCTACTAGATCGGCGGAAAGGCTGAGGTTCGTTGGTAATTATTGAATCCTTTGGTTCTGTCAAATCTTCAGCTGCAGTTTTGTATAGCTGGAACATTTCCAGTTCTACATAACTGACCTTGCCTCGAGCTTGTCCGGATTTTGCTTTTCAGACATAGGCCGGACAACCCCAAATCTTAACCAACTTAAGATATGGGCTCTTCCCTTTCCATATCATATATGAAGCGGTAGGCAACTGATTTGATTGGAACCCAATTCAATTGGTATGCAGCTTCTCAAGTGCATAACTCCCAAAAGGAAATAGGAAACTCAGTAGTACTCATCATAGAGCACACCATATCATATAGGGTGCATCTGCTCCGCCCTGATATACCATCGTGCAATGGTGTATACGGAGGAGTAATGCTGAGAGAGAATCTCATTCTCTTTTAGAATAATCCAGGAATTTCGTGCTCAAGTATTCTCTTCCTTGATCTCATCATAGAACATAATACTTATACCCTTATTGGTTCTCTACTTCTAACTTATATTCTGTGAATATCTCAAAAGGTTCGGATTTGTGTTTCAACAGGAACATAGGTCTGAAACTCGAAAGATCATCAGAGAATGTAATGAAGTATAAAGAACCAGTCTTGGCATGTGTAGACTGGGGACCTACATACATCAACATGTATCATCCCAAGAGTTCACTAACTCTTTCTCTGTTTCCAGTAAACGGAGCTATGGTCATCTTATCTTTGTGACATGACTGGCGAGTTTCACAAGATGTAAATTCAAACTGATTTAAATATGCATCTATATGTAACTCTAGCTAGTCGGGTCACATTGATCTGACCTAGTCTACAATGCCTCAAGAAGAATTCGTTCATTTCTGAACTCTTCCTCTTGTGTGTGATCCGTATACTAAGAACTGTAGTTTGATTTAGAACATCAATGCTTTTAGATAACGTGCCTGAACCGATCAACTTTTGATATAGGAAATGTTCAAAACATTATCCAACAATACAAAATTTTATCATTTCTTTACTAATAAAGAGATAGATACGATTTTGTATATCAGGTTCGGTATCTAATAACATTCGTTCAGAATCAATGTACTTGTAATACAGGGTGACAGTGACCAACAGACTTGGCTGCAACACTTGCCCCGTTTTCTGCCTCATGAAACTTATCACCCGTTCTCAGTTCTCTACCTTTCTGTAGCCCTATGTAACATATTACATATCTGGGATTCTGATCTGGTATCACATACCCAGGACGTAGAGGATACAGAGAAACAGTTCTACATAATGAACACACCCGAAGATGATGCATCAGCATGCACTTTCTTCGTTTGGGCGGCACGGGAATTCTGGTAATCCCTATTTCCTGCTCTGTCTTATAACAATTATAAGTTGGAGCGGGACCAACGTTCCCCAGCTCAGTATAACAAGCGGGTTCGGTCAATATTCCGTATTATTATCTTAATTAAGGCATGATATGGTCGCTACCTGGAGAGAGAGAGAAGAAAACACTCAGGTTCGCTCTTGCAAGAATAGATTGGTTTTTATTTTATCTAATCAGGATGGCTCCCACTGCTTTTTATCAAATCTTCCTTCAAACCCAAAAAGGAAAGACTAGCCGGGATTAATTACACACTACAAGTTCGCCAATCTTTCAGCCAGGCCAGTGTCGGTACTTTGAGGGAGGTCCCCCGTGCTTTCGCATGAACCTAATTAATGTAAACCTCGTTTTCCCAGAGGCGTAACCTCGTTGACACCTTTCTAGACACCTACTTGATCGGCTAATTGTAATGTGTAAAACTCTCCCAGGAGTAACTCTTACTCGCAGCGGGTATCGGGATCCAACTATCTCATAGAAGGTATGCAATCTCATTGCAAATTTCAACACTTGAAATTCCCGATAATATTTTGCCCCTAACCTCCTATGACCTTGACAAAGGCCAACAAACCATAGGATGCTAGTCAAGTTCAACCCGTCATTTCCTGATTGAATTAAACCCACCCGCACGGCCCTTGACAAAGGCCAACAAGGTCGCACGACTACCCTAACCCAATCTGCATCATATGCATAAGCAGATAAGCACCAGTTAGCTACCGCACACTGCGCCTTGACAAAGGCCAACAAACGCAGCACGAATACTAACTACTACTTATCTGAAATGACGGAGGGCTACGACAGGTTTTTCTGAAAACCTATTGCGTAATGAACTTGATATCGTTGTAGGATCGAATGAATTTTGAAATGGAGTGTTTTTTAGGCTTTTCTAGTTTTGCTAAAGGAGTCACTCCCGATGAAGGGATCGTCGGTCCTTTCCTCGTCGAATGAGGTGCGGGATATATCATATATATCACTGTGCAAAGCAAAAACACTTAAAAGCAATCAAAAACCAAACCGAGTGTGTAGCATCTGCCAGTTATTGCTAAAGGAGTCACTCCCGGTGAAGGGATCTCGGTCCTTTCCTCATCGAATAAGGTGCGGGATATATCACATATACCTCTGTGCAAAGCAAGAACTGTAGCTACCTGTTTTATTTTTGAAATTCGATTCTACAACATCTTAGGTTTCTTTTATTTCGTTAATCATATTAATGAAGTCCCATCATTTAAGTACCTAAACATCACAGATAAATACGAAATACACTTATGCCATCCGCATTCGCCTCGATGTCCCCTCATGCACCGTTAGGTTAGGTAACTAACGGTAGAGCGGGGCAGGGCTAGCACGGGTGTAAAACATAAGTAACGTCTATATAATATATCATATATACTATATACTGTATCTATCACAGAACATCACATGATCACATCACAGATATCGCAGCAGAAAAATCTTATGAAATATTGGATATACTAGGACGTCCGTGTTTTCAATACGAGCCAGTATAAAACACGGATTTCACGGTCGTGATGAATAGCCAAACCCACACCCCTAGACCCCTACGAGAGCGGCAAGCAACCCTACCAATTCTAGAGTTAGGAGACCCTGACTCGACTCCTCGAGTTGGTCTCCCACTGGACTCCAGAACCCGGTTACTTGTGCCCTCCTCCTTGGGTCTATCCTAGTGCGGAAAAGTAAATAATATACAAAAGGTGACATCTTCCGCAACCTGGAAGTGCCCCAATAAAAGAATATTACATACAAGTTTTTACATGAATGAAAATGAAAAACACTCATCTCACATAAAAACCCCCGGCTATTCAAACACGACGATCCAATATAACATATCCAGTAACACATAACATCACATGCCATCAACGTAAGTAAATATGCGCATCCCAATTGTCGTTGACATATAGCAACGAAACCGGCGATATCACATACTACACTTACGGTCACAGAAAAGAAAGTGTAAAACTACAACTGTTGGAATCCGCAACCTGCATAGACATCGCATGCCTAATCAAATGAATTTCTTAGACATCGCATGCCTAACAATTATAAACCCCGCATTTTAGTCTTAATATCGAAAACACTTTTCAATATAGAGTCGGGTAATTCAACAAGATTCCCGACATCCTGATCGAATGCTCGTCGCAAACTTTAGTAGGCGACCGCACCCCCGATGCCGTCGACGAAGTGCACCAAGGCGGAACACCGCTGCCGCGAGCACCCGAACAGATGCTTTCGGCGACGGGGTTCTCCTACAGTCACTTGGTCGGGGCTATGGAGCGGGGCTGTCTATTAAGTTTACCCGGCGAGTATCCGCGTACGCTACGTGATTGCGACGGACTTTTGATCGCATCAAAATTCCGTGGCAACCGATCAAGTGAGACTAAACTGCTATGTTTATAACATTCATTCAGTTATCTCATAACTATTTATGAATTCCAATTATTGTATCACATTCCAGATAAATAGAAAATGTTAAACTTTCCGATCGAACAGTCAAACACCCAAGTTTTCCCGAAACAGATCAACACATGAAATAAGTTTAAAGACATTCACTTCATGCCTCAGTACCAACGGTCCAGCCGTAGAAGGGTCAAGCCAACGCCTCACATGTGGCACGCCGTACTGCCCCAAACCCTAAGGTTCATAGGGCAGTTCAAGACGGTCACATAATCGAGTTAAGGTTTGTTGTCTTCTAGAGGGTCCATCGAGTTACTTGCACTACTTAGAACGTCTTTAAACCACGGAAAAATCCAACACTTGAAAATTTCACGACATGGGAAAAATTGGGTATTTATATCCGGTCGAACTTTTTAACATATTCTATAATTTATCCGGAAAGCCACATAGACAAAATCTGATACTCCGATCGAAACACCGAATCCCCAAAACAACCCTAGAAAATTCAACTCTTGAATAAATATTAAAAAATCCCAGAAAATCCAGCACCAGAAATCATGAATTACTGTACAAAAATTATAGTACAATCTAATGATGTGGCCGCGGAACCGCCGCATAAGCAGGGCTTATGCCACGGTTCCGCCGCATAAGCAGGGCTTATGCCACGGTTCCGCCGCACTATGGAGGCTTCATTAGAAAAATTTTGCATCGTAATTCTTAGTTTTCCATGCTGAATTTTTTAGCAATTTTTTATTTGGAAAAATCCACGTTTTCAGAAAAAGTCCAGAGAGCGTGGAAAAATGGGGTTTCGGGTTCGATCGGACTTCAAACTTCGTCTGGACTTCGCCTAAGGCTCTAGCTAGGCTCTGATACCACTGTAGGGTTCCTAGTCACTCTCAAGAGGTCTCACAAGGCATCAACCATGCCAATTTCAAATTTTACGGTGCCGAGAAACCCTAGATACGGATCGTTGGCTAGAATTTTAGGCGAAAAACAAACTAGTTAACACTTAACTATAAGAATACGGAAATACAACCTTTGTAGATCCGGTTCTCCACCTCCATAGCTCCGCAATGAAGTCTCCTTGCTGTCCATATCAAATCCCGGGCTCAAGCGTCGGCTTCATCGGAGAAAAAGGGGGCTAGGTCATCGACGACGATGCCGAAGATGATCTACGTCGAGGCATCGCTAGATCAAGCTCCACCTTCATCAAGCCTTGAAAACTTGTGAAGGAAACACACTCTACTACTTGGCAAGAGGTAGAGGATGAAGAAATAGGAAGTGGGTAGACTTTAGAATTGGATTTCTCACTCTTTTTCATCAAGTTGCCATTGATGGAGGCATGGTTTCTTCTTGAAGAAGAAGAAAAAGAAGATGAATATTATGATAAGTTTTTTTTAGAAAATAGAAAATAAAAGAATACTTATCATAATCAACCATGGTCAAGTGTAAAGAATTGACTAAGGTTAGATGAATGGTTAGGGTTAAAGATGAAGACAAAGTGGTGACTTTGGTCAAAACTTCATGAAGATTCAAGATGCAAACAAAGAAAGCCACCATTTTTTTTTCTTATCCATTTCTTTTTAATCCAATTAAAAAGATAAATGAATGAATAACAAAATAGAAACCCTAACCATTTACTTAACCAAGGTTTAATTCTTTACACAAACCCTAGCAAACATGTATCATCAAATATGATACAATCAAATGAGAAAATCCTTTTAAAGTGAACCGATACTAGTTAATGCAAAGTAATATATCAAATATATAATTATGCATTAAATCATTAAATCAACACTTGATTTAATGATCCGGTCATATCGCATATAACCGACTAATATCAACAGTAACAACTTATCGAATCAACACTTGATCCGATAACCCGGCTATATCGCATATAACCGATCAATGTCACAAATCGCGAGAATCGAATACAGTATCACATACTGGTATTATTCTCGGTCCCGCACTAATCTCATATGTGCTCCCATTTCGTTTCGCTTGAGCCAGGAAACTTCTGTGTAGGACTCTAAAGACTCGTCAATACGCCGGCAGCGGATGATGATCATATCAAATATCCACAAGCCGCAAGCGGTCTGCTAAACGTAACGGCCACCCGGGTATTGAGCGATCAGAAGATCGACGAGCAAGCCCGCTCACACTCCTGTGAATCCAACCAGTAACACTTACCGTACAGTCCGGTCTCGTCGTCTGATATGTCGCATATCTCGCCTAGGGGTGGTAAACGTCAGACCCCAATAGCTCGATAAGTCGTGTCGATATGAGGTCTATAACAGTTCGAGAAACTACTGGTAACACTTACCAGTAAATCTCAGTAACCCTGGCCAGGGATTTCCGGTTATAGCCAATCGAACACAGCGCAACATCAACTCCCTATACCGGGAGAGACGAATCCCCTCCTATCGCTCATTGCCTCCATGTGACTCGGGACTGTACCCAAAAACCATCGTTTTGCACGCCCTCTTGGACGTGGTAAGATGGAAATCAAAGCACAGTGGGAACCACACAAGACTCTATGACGATCTCGGGTCAACAGACTACTCTGTACCAGTGTCACCAGTGAACTGCCATCTGACGTAAGGTATAATACCATCTGGGAGTTCTCGGCGAGTCCGTCCAGTGTACCCAGTCTCCACTGAGCACCCGTATATCATCTCTGATGTCAAACACCAATGGATATGGGATCATCCATCGCCCATCTGTATGGGTCGAGAAGGTATACGCTAGTCTACTCTGGTATATCGATGCCCCGTCTCGATACACCCACGACTAGGGACTTTGAAGGATGTACTTATAGACTACCATGTCCCCACTAGTATGATCTGCATCATAGTCCAGGTAGTCAAGTATACATCCTAAGGGCTTTACCAACATGTAACAGAGAGACAATTAGTATACACGTTAAGGTAAAGGGTAACCAGATAGCATACTATCATGTCGAGCAAGAAAGTCCTCCCTATATATGTCCCAGCATCCACTACAATATACATCCTATGTACAGTAATGGCCTCTAGGGCATACATATAACTAACAAGAAACATATGAAACATTGGATATACTAGGACGTCCGTGTTTTCAATACGAGCCAGTATAAAACATGGATTCCACGGTCACGATGAATAGCCAAACCCACACCCCTAGACCCCTACGAGAGCGGCAAGCAACCCTTCCAATTCTAGAGTTAGGAGACCCGGACCCGACTCCTTGAGTTTGTCTCCCACTGGACTCTAGAACCCGGTTACTTGTGCTCTCCTCCTTAGGTCTAACCTAGTGGGGAAAAGTAAATAATATACAAATGGTGACAGCAACCTCAACCCGGAAGTGCCCCAATAAAAGAATATTACATACAATGAATTTTACATGAATGAAAATAAAAACCCTCATCTCACATAAAAAAAACTCGGCTATTCAAAACGCGACGATCCAATATAACATATCCAGCAACACATAACATCACATGTCATCAACGTAAGCAAATATGCGCATCCCAATTGTCGTTGACATATAGCAACGAAACCGGCGATATCACATATTACACTTACGGTCGCAGAAAAGAAAGTGTAAAACTACAACAGTTGGAATCCGCAACCACCCTTAGACATCGCATGCCTAACAATTATAAACTCCGCATTTTAGTCTCTGTATCGAAAACACTTTTCAATATTAAGTCGGGCAATTCAACAAGATTCCCGATATACTGATCGAATGCTCGTCGCAAACTTTAGTAGACGGCCGCACCCCCGGATGCCGTCGACGAAGTGCACTAAGGCGGAACACCGCTACCGCGAGCACCCTGACGGATGCTCTTGGCGACGGGGTTCTCCTACAGTCACTTGGTCGGGGCTATGGGGTATGGATGTCTATTAAGTTTACCCGGCGAGTATCCGCGTACGCTACGTGATTGCGACGGACTTTTGATCACATCAAAATTCCGTAGCAACCAATCAATTGAGACTAAACTGCTATGTTCATAACATCCAAATTAGTTATCTCATAACTACTTGTGGATTCCAAATATTGTATCACATTCCAGATAAATAGACGATGTTAAACTTTCCGATCGAATAACCAAACACCCAAGTTTTCCCGAAAAGCTCACCAGATGAAATAAGTTTAAAAACATTCACTACATGCCACAGTACCAATGGTCTAGCCATAGAAGGGTCAAGCCAACGCCTCACATGTGGCACGCCGTACTGCCCCAAACCCTAAGGTTCAAAGGGCAGTTCAAGACGGTCACATAATCGAGTTAAGGTTTGTTGTCTTCTAGAGGGTCCATCGCGTAACTTGCACGATCTATAACGTTCTTAAACAACGGAAAAATCCAACACTTGGAAATTTTCCGGGTCGGGAAAAAGTGAGCTATTGATATCCGTTCGAACTTTTTAATACTTTCTAAATATCCGGAAAATATTACGAAATTAAATATTCCGATCGAAACAACGACTACAAAATAAACCCCAAAACACTCAACAGTTGAGTCAGATAAAAATACCCATAAAATATCAGCGAATTAAAAATAAACATTACTATGCAAAACTACAATGGTGACGTCACCTTTTGGCCGCGGAACCGCCGCACGAGCCATGCTCGTGCCGCGGTTCCGCGGCGCTTTGGGGGATAAACATTGTCGTTTTGCACAGGTGTCCTTAAAATTACCTGCCGATTTTTTTAGGCATTTTTAATTCAGAAAAATCCCAGATTTTAAAAAATGTACAGAGAGGGTTTTATTTTAAAAAATTGTCCTTAAAACACATCGCCTAATGCTCTATCTAGGCACTGATACCACTGTAGGGTTCCTAGGCACACTCATGAGGTTACACAAGGCATCAACCATGCCAAAATCAAATTTTTCATATGCCGAGGAACCCTAATGCAAGATCGTTAACTAGAGGTTAGGCGAAAAAGAAGCTAGTAAACTACTTTACTACTAAGTGAAAAGGACTACAACCTTTGTAGATCCGGTCCTCCACTTCTTTAGCTCCGTGTTGACGTCTCTCCGCTGCGATCATCGGAATCCCGGACTCTAGCGATGGTTTCGTCGGAGAAATAAGCGGTCTAGGTCGTTGACTTCGATGCCGAAGATGATCTACGTCGGGGCGACTCTAACTCAAGCTCCATCTTCACTTGGTCACGAACCTTGTGAAGAAAACACCCTATACAACATGGAAAGTGGTAGAGGATGAAGAAATAGGAAGTGGGTTCACTTTGGATTTGGATTTCTCACTTGATTTCATCACTTGAAATTTTTCAAGAAAGGTTTCTTCACTTCATGAAGAAGAAGAAGAAGAAGAAGAAAAGAAAATGAATTATGTCTAAAAGAAAATTCAAGTGAAACTTATCATATTGCAACCATGGGTGAGTTAACACATATAGAGAATAAACTAGGGTTTAGGTGTAATGGTTAGGTTAAAGGAAAAAACAAAATGGTCAAAGATGCTAAGAAGCTTCATGAAGCTTAAAGCAAAGAAAGAAAACCACCATTTTATTTTTTGCCAAAAATGAATAAATAAAATAAATAAATAAGTTAAAACCCTAACCATTAACCTAAACATGGTTTAAAGCATACACACCCAAGTTTGCATGTATCATCAAACTGTTAGTGTATATGCCCTAGAGGCCATTACTGTATCATACTAGTTTGTATATTACTTGATGGAAGCTTGGGATATTCACAGTTGTATATACAATCTTGCTCGAAATGGTAGTATGCTACTTGGTTTGTCTCTGCTTTAATATGTGCATGTGTTTCTTTTAGCATATCGCTGATATACATATTAGTAGAGCCCTTAGGATCTTTGCTTGATTACCAGCGTTGTGATGGCGCTCACACTCGTAGGAGCTGGGTGATCTATAAGCACATCCTTATACAGGTCCCTAGTCGTTGGACTATCGAGACAGGGCATCGATACTCCGGAGTAGACTAGTTTATGCGCTTCTCATCCCAGCGTGGGAGACGGTCTGTCCCACAGCCGTCAGTACGTCGTACTTGAGATAGTATGCGGGTGCTCGTTAGGTTACGAGTACACTGGACAGGACTCATCGGGAACTGTTGGTTGGTATTATACCTATCGTCAGTTATCAGTTCCCAGGTGACATGAGTACAGCTTAGTCCGCTGACTTGACATTGTCACTTCGCCTCGAGTGTGTTCCCACTGCATTTTGATTACTACCCTACCACGGCTCAAAGGAGTCGTGCAAACAGGTAGTTTTTGGGTGCAGTCCCGAAGCACTTGGAGGCAGTGACGGTTAGACAGGATTCGTCTCTCCCGGTATTGGGGGTTGACATCGCGCTGTGTCTAGGAGAGACATTACACGAGTAGTCCCTGGCCAGGGCAAGCGAGATATACTGGTAGGTTTCCAGTGTTATCTCAGGGTGTTCTGGGCTACACTCCGACACGACTTGTACCGCTATTAGGGGACTGACGTTCACCGCCCCCCTAGGCCCACCATGCGATGTATCAAACGAACAGACCGGACTGTACGGAGATTGTCACATACAGGCTCAGTAGGAGTTCGGATGGGGTTCACCTCGTCAGTCTTCTTATCGACATCTACCTGGGGACCGTTACGTACAGCTAGTGCCGCTTGCGGTCTGTGGTTAAACCCACTGCCAGCGTAGTGTCGAGTCTTTAGAGTCCCACATAGAGAGCTATTCGCCTTTAGGCAAAATGAGTAGAGGTCGCATGGTTTTGCGACAGGGTTCGTTCACATTCGCGCACTTGTGCACGTTTCTGTCCGAACAGTTTATACTAGCGGGCTTTGGTTTAAGCCGGATCCTAGTATATGATTTGGGATTGGTTTTTCTCATTGTATTCGTGTTCCTCGGATCACGAATACGGGTGCGTATGCACAGTTACTTGAGACTGAGGGAGAGGACTTTGATTAGGGTTAATGACTATTGTCATTTTATTAACCCTAATGCTTATGTGTGTATTATTGTTAATTGATATTAGTTTAATAATTGTGCATGGTTATGGTTGTTGACCATTTGACCCACCTTGACTTGTTGACCTTGTTGACACTTTGACCATCATCATTTCATTTGGAAGATGCTCTTTGATCCTTGCAATTTGCATTAAAAATGAAATGATAATGGTCATGTCTTGATTTATCCATGACAATTATCTCACTAATTATCTAATTACAATAATTCACATATATGAGAGAATGCTTCATATTATTCTCTCATTCTATCATATCCTTTCTCTCTCTTGTTCTTCCTCTTCCTCAAGCTCTCTCCCTCTCATGTGTTGAGAAACACTTGAGCTTGAGAAAAACCCTCTCTTGATCATCTTTACTCTCATCTAGGGTTCAAGGACTAGCACTTCTTGCACCCTAGTTACTTCTAGCTTGGAGTTGAAGCCAAAGGTTGAGGCTTTTGGGTGGATCTTTCTTCGACGTGAGAAGACGACCAAGGTGACCTCCTTCCACCACTCCAAGGAGCAAGGAGAGAAGGACTTAAAGCCCAAGGTATAACCTTTCTAGCACTTAGCTAGTTACTAGTTAGCTTTAGCAAGTTTTTGTTTAGCAAAGATCCTTCTAGCTCTAGTCCATGTTTCCTAAGCTCATAAAAATCCGATTTTTATTCCGTTTTCCGCCTCCCCGCAAGCACCGGGATGGGCAACGTGGACTTACAGTGGTATTAGAGCCTAACTAAACATAAACTAGCTAGGTAGTGAAGTGTGTCGAAGTTCCAAACGGAAAAATCGAAAAACCAAAATATCAAAGCCCTAGTTTTCTGTTAAAATTTTTTCTGGTCAAAACAAAATTTGTTATACTCTAAAAATCATCTCAGGGTTTTGTAAAGATAGCCACCAAAAACGATCAAGTGAATCGACCAACGTGCCGCGGTTCCGCGGCAATAGCAAGCTATTGCCGCGCAACCGCGGCCGTCTTGGCTCTTCACTTGATCGTTTTTGGTGGCTATCTTTACAAAACCCTGAGATGATTTTTGGAGTATAACAAATTTTGTTTTGACCAGAAAAAATTTTAACAGAAAACTAAGGTTTTGATATTTTGGTTTTTCGATTTTTCCGTTTCGAACTTCGACACACTTCACTACCTAGCTAGTTTATGTTTAGTTAGGCTCTGATACACTGGTCGAGTTTGGTGCAGTGTATTTCTGGCTTGGTTTTAGGATTTTTAAGATGGTTTATATGTGCCCAGATTTTCCAGAATAGAAATTTGTTTTTGGGGGCCTATAAATCCGTATTTTTTCCCGAACTTCAATACACTTTGACTAAAAGGTTATATCTGTGATGTTTACATGTATTGAACGTCGGCTAATCGCTATATGTCGATTAGTCGGGGTTATACATATCTATGATCTGTGATTGATGATGGTATGTGTATATGAATGGGTTGGATTGTCGCGGGTGAATAGCCGGGGTGGATGTGAGATGAGTGTTGCTTTTTCTTTCATTCATTGTAATATGTAAATTGATGTAATATTATTATTTGTTTGGCCGCACAACCGGGTCGGGGTTGTAGCCGTCATTGTATAATTCTTTTTACTGTTTTTGCTCCTAGGATAGACCCATGGAGGGGGTGCACAAACTACCGGGTATCTCAAAGTGCCGAGTGGCCTACTCACGGTGGTGAGGGAGGTTGCTTCGCTTCGGGTACTTGGCGGGTAGTTTGCCGCACCCGTAGGGGTCTTGGGTGGGGTATTGGCTATTCACCGCGAACGTGTAATCCGCTTTTCGTTGCAGGCTCGAACGGATTGCGGATTCCTAGTATATCCAATGTATTCATCTGTGATCTGTAATGTCTATCATTGCTATATATTTATATATGATAACTATTTAGGCGTTGCTTATGTTTCACAGCCGCGCTAGCCCAGCCCCCGCTCTGTCGTTAGTTAAGTAACCTAACGGGTGATGACGGGGCCCCGTGGCGAATGCGAATGGCATAAGCGTACGTCATATTTTGGTTGTTTTCTGCAATGGTAGGATTAAATGATGGTACACATTAAAAGAACTAATGCAAGAAAATAAACCGAGTAAAAGTCGATTGTAACACTTTGAAAACCACTCGGTTCTTTTCAAAACTAAACTTTTAAACGCGGAGCTTGAACCACTCCTTTTAAAAGCTATCTCGTTCCATCGATTAGATCAAGTTCACTATGTTCACGGTTTCGCCAAAACCATTCGTAGCCCTCCGTCATTCCACATGAATGGTCAAAAAGTATTCAAGCTACGTATTTTGGCCAAAGTCAAGGCATAGTGATTGGTAGCTATTGGGTATTCATGTGCAGCATAGATAGATGCGTTGGTTTGGGACAGTCGTGCTGCCATTTTGGCCAAAGTCAAGGGTAGGTACGAGTGGGTCCAAATTAACCAGGAGAATGACGGGTAGAACTTGACATGTGACTTATGATATTTTGGCCAAAGTCAAGGTCATAAGAGCATGGGGCAAAAATCCACATCGGGAGTTTCATAAGTACTGAAACTTGCTAGCGTTGCATACCATTTGGAGTGTGATGATTCTGGTAGGATTCCTTCGGTTTTATCACGCGATGATATTTGGATCCCGATCCTACTGTGAGTATATGCTACTCCTCGGGAAAACTCTCACTTAACGATCAATGCTATAAACTTAGTAGGTGTCTAGAAAGGTGTTAGCGGGGCTACGCCCACAGGGAAAAGAGGTTACTTAATTAAGGAACTTCGCGAAAGCGTTGGAAAACCTCCCTCGAAGTACCGACACTGGCCTGGCTGAACGGTTAAGCAAGTATTGTACGGTGAGATTGATCCTGACTAATCCTTTCTTTACGGTTTGAGAAGGGATTCGAGAGACAGTGGGAGCCATCCAGTTTAGACAAATTAAAAACCACTCTAAACTTGCAAGAGCATCATGCTAAAGTGTTTCTTTTCTCTCTCCTAATTGCAGCGACCATTCAACATGACCGGACTTAAGTTATTACTAGATAAAAACATATTGACAGGGCCAAACTATAAAGATTGGCTCAGGAATGTCAAGATGGCAATCACTTACGACAAGTTGGGGTATGTCCTTACCACCAAAGCTCCCCCTGTCCCAGGTCCCAAAACCAGTGTCGTAAATAGGGAAATCTACAAGACCTGGGAAATAGATTGCGCGAAGGCCAGATGCCTCGTACTTGCCTCGATGGACAACGAACATCAGAGGAGGCACGAGAATATGGACCTTGAGTCCATATTTCTTCATACAAAAGAACTGTATGGAGAGCAGTCTCGTATCGCAAGATACGAAGTGTCGAAGAAGTTGTTTTCGGCAAGGTTGGCCGTCGGATCATCGGTAGCGGAACACGTGCTTAAGATGATTGGCTACATTGAGGAGCTCGCGGACCTTGGGACCATGTTGGAGAATGAACTCTATACTGATTTGATTCTCCAGTCCCTTCCTTCCACTTACGCCCAGTTTATTCTTAACTTCAACATGCAAGGAAGGGAGGTTGAACTTTCCGAACTTCTGAACATGTTGAGGAGTGCTGAGGGCACCCTACAGAAGGGTAGGGAGACATCCACTTTGTTTGTAGGAGGATCTTCCTCTTCTAGGACCAGGGCGAAAGCCAAGGGCAAGAAGAAGAAAGCCCCCGCCAAACCAAGAGGCGGTGTCGGTAAAGTGGATACGAAGGGAAAAGGAAAAGCAACAAAGATAGCGGGAAAGCTGGTGGGGAAGGAAGAATGCTTCTATTGTCATAAAAGTGGTCACTAGAAACAGGATTGCAAGGCTTGGAAGGCTAGAACACAGGATTTGAAGCGAGTTGCAGTTTCAGCTTCAGGTGTGTATGTTATTGAAAATTGTCTATCAATAAACTCTACATCCTGGGTATTGGATACCGGATCAGGATCTCATATCTGTAATTCTTTGCAGGCGTTGAGAAAGCGTAGAGTTTTGAAGACAGGTGACATGACCCTCAGAGTTGCAAACGGTGCTAGCATGGATGCTGAGGCCGTGGGGGACTATCACCTGGGATTGTCGGATGGACATTTTTTGGTTTTGCATAGTTGTTATTATGTACCAAATGCAACCTGTAATATCATTTCTGTATTTTTATTATCTAAAGAAGGTTATGAATTTGCATTTGTAAGTAATGTAGTGAACATTCACCTTAATCAAGTTTTGCTTGGGTCAGGTACATTGAACAACGGTATATACGTATTAAACCAGCCACAGATTTTCAATGTCCAGAATACACACAAAAGAAAGTCTCCAGAAATTAATAAAACTTTCTTATGGCATTGTAGACTGGGTCACATCAATGAGAGAAGGTTGACTAAGTTACATGCAGAAGGATATTTGGATTCGTTCGAATATCAATCGTATGCAACTTGTCAATCCTGTCTCAAAGGAAAGATGACAAAGACTCCGTTCACTGGACACGGAGTAAGAGCGAGTGAGCTCTTGGGACTCGTACACAGCGACGTGTGCGGTCCAATGTCTACACATGCACGAAGCGGTTATTCTTACTTCATTACTTTTACGGATGAATTTTCGAGGTACGGTTATGTCTTCTTAATGAAACATAAATCCGAGGCTTTTGAAAAATTCCAGGAATATAAGAATGAAGTAGAAAAACAAACAGGCAAAAGTATCAAGGCACTGAGATCTGATCGAGGTGGTGAATACTTGAGTGCCGAGTTCCTGGGTTACTTAAAAGAGAATGGAATTCTCTCTCAGCTTACTCCTCCATACACTCCGCAACATAACGGTGTATCAGAGAGACGGAACCGAACCCTATTGGATATGGTACAGTCCATGATGAGTAATGCTGAGTTGCCGCGATCGTTCTGAGGATATGCGCTAGAATCAGCTGCATACCTTTTGAACCGAGTTCCAACTAAGACTGTGCCTACTACACCATATCAGATGTGGTGTGGGAAGAGACCCTATCTTAATCACATTAAGACATGGGGATGTCCAGCTTTTGTAAAAAAGCAGCATGCAGACAAGCTCGAGGCACGCTCAGTACAGTGCAAGTTTGTGGGATATCCAAAGAGCTCCAAGGGATATTACTCCTATTGCGAAGAGGAACAAAAAGTCCTTGTTTCTCGCCATGCCCACTTTCTAGAACACCAGTTCATAGAAAAAGAATTAAGTGGGAGCGCAATAGAACTGGAAGAAATTCCAGAACCATGAGCTATTACTGAAAGCTTGGTTGAACCAGAGGGTTCGAAAGATCAGGACATTCCCACGCCACTCCGCAGGAGTAGTAGGCAGTCTCATCCGCCCGAGAGATACTACGGTTTTCTCATTGACGGGGATAGAGAGGATTGCATCATAGACTTTGATGAGCCTACTAGCTTCCAGCAAGCCATTCAGAGCGTCGACTCAGTAAAATGGCTGGATGCAATGCGGACCGAAATGGAGTCCATGTACACCAACAAAGTATGGACGTTGGACATTGCTCCAGATGGGGTAAAACCCGTAGGATGCAAGTGGATCTTCAAAAGGAAGATTGGTGTAGATGGACAGGTAGAGACCTATAAAGCTAGACTGGTAGCAAAGGGTTTTCGTCAGCGACCTGGTTTGGACTATGACGAAACCTTTTCTCCAGTAGCTATGCTGAAATCCATTCGGATCCTTCTTGCCATTGCTGCCTTCCACGATTATGAGATTTGGCAGATGGACGTAAAGACAGCTTTTCTAAATGGACATTTAGAGGAGTGTGTCTATATGGATCAGCCAGAGGGTTTCATTCAGAGTGGGAGCAGCGGAAAGGTGTGCAAGTTGCTTAAGTCCATTTATGGACTAAAGTAGGCATCGCGGAGTTGGAACATCTGTTTTGATGAGACGGACAAGGAATTTGGCTTTATCAAAAATCCAGATGAACCATGCATCTATTGTAGATTTGTATCGAGAACTGTAGTATTCCTCGTTTTATACGTGGATGACATTCTCTTATTAGGAAATGACATTCCTATGCTACAATCTGTCAAGGGGTTCTTGTCACATAGGTTCTCCATGAAAGACCTGGGTGATGCCTCATACATTCTGGGTATCCGGATCTACCGTGACAGATCCAAGAGGATATTAGGACTTTCGCAGTCCAGGTACATCGACACCATACTGAAGAGATTCAGTATGGAAGATTCCAAGCGCGGTAATTTACCGGCTTGTCACGGGACACCCTCTCCAAAGAGATGTCTCCCAAGACTGATTTGGAGAGGGATCGCATGTCTATTATACCCTACGCATCTGCGGTAGGCTCTATAATGTATGCGATGTTGTGTACCAGACCGGATGTGGCTTATGCACTGAGTGTGGTAAGCAGGTATCAGTCAAACCCTGGGGAGAAACATTGGATAGCAGTAAAGAACATTCTCAAGTACCTGAGAAGGACTAAGGAGATGTTCTTGGTGTTTGGCGGAAAAGACCTGCAGATTGAGGCCTTTGCTGACTCCAGCTTCCAGAGTGACAAGGATGATTCCAAGTCCATGTCGGGTTTTGTCTTTACCCTCAATGGAGGGGCGGTGTGTTGGAAGAGCTCCAAACAGGAAACTGTTGCTGACTCGACTATGGAATTGGAATACATCGCTGCATCTGATGCCGCAAAAGAAGCTGTCTGGATGAGGAAGTTCTTTAGAGAACTTCAAGTGGTTCCGTCCATTGTTGACCCAATACCTCTGTATTGCGACAACAACGGGGCTATAGCTTTAGCGAAGGAACCCAGGTCCCATCAGAAATCTAGACACATCTTAAGGCGGTATCGCCTGATTAGGGAGATCGTAGATCGCCAGGAGATCGAGGTCCGGAGAGTTGCATCAGAGGATAACACTGCAGATCCATTTACCAAGGCCTTGCCCCAGACTCAGTTCGAGCGGCTGATCGAGATGATAGGTCTTCGATACGCCAGTACATGGCCTTAGTGCAAGTGGGAGATTGTTAGTGTATATGCCCTAGAGGCCATTTCTGTATCATACTAGTTTGTATATTACTTGATGGAAGCTTGGGATATTCACAGTTGTATATACAATCTTGCTCGAAATGGTAGTATGCTACTTGGTTTGTCTCTGCTTTAATATGTGCATGTGTTTCTTTTAGCATATCGCTGATATACATATTAGTAGAGCCCTTAGGATCTTTGCTTGATTACCAGCGTTGTGATGGCGCTCACACTCGTGGGAGCTGGGTGATCTATAAGCACATCCTTATACAGGTCCCTAGTCGTTGGACTATCGAGACAGGGCATCGATACTCCGGAGTAGACTAGCGTATGCGCTTCTCATCCCAGCGTGGGAGACGGTCTGTCCCACAGCCGTTAGTACGTCGTACTTGAGATAGTATGCGGGTGCTCGTTAGGTTACGAGTACACTGGACAGGACTCGTCAGGAACTGTTGGTTGGTATTATACCTATCGTCGGTTATCAGTTCCCAGGTGACATGAGTACAGCTTAGTCCGCTGAGTTGACACTGTCACTTCGCCTCGAGTGTGTTCCCACTGCACTTTGATTACTACCCTACCACGGCTCAAAGGAGTCGTGCAAACAGGTAGTTTTTGGGTGCAGTCCCGAAGCACTTGGAGGCAGTGACAGTTAGACAGGATTCGTCTCTCCCGGTATTGGGGGTTGACATCGCGCTGTGTCTAGGAGAGCCATTACACGAGTAGTCCCTGGCCAGGGCAAGCGAGATATACTGGTAGGTTTCCAGTGTTATCTCAGGGTGTTCTGGGCTACACTCCGACACGACTTGTACCGCTATTAGGGGACTGACGTTCACCGCCCCCCTAGGCCCGCCATGCGATGTATCAGACGAACAGACCGGACTGTATGGAGATTGTCACATACAGACTCAGTAGGAGTTCGGATGGGGTTCACCTCGTCAGTCTTCTTATCGACATCTACCTGGGGACCGTTACGTACAGCTAGTGCCGCTTGCGGTCTGTGGTTAAACCCACTGCCAGCGTAGTGTCGAGTCTTTAGAGTCCCACACAGAGAGCTATTCGCCTTTAGGCAAAATGAGTAGAGGTCGCATGGTTTTGCGACAGGGTTCGTTCACATTCACGCACTTGTGCACGTTTCTGTCCGAACAGTTTATACTAGCGGGCTTTGGTTTAAGCCGGATCCTAGTATATGATTTGGGATTGGTTTTTCTCATTGTATTCGTGTTCCTCGGATCACGAATACGGGTGCGTATGCACAGTTGCTTGAGACTGAGGGAGAGGACTTTGATTAGGGTTAATGACTATTGTCATTTTATTAACCCTGATGCTTATGTGTGTATTATTGTTAATTGATATTAGTTTAATAATTGTGCATGGTTATGGTTGTTGACCATTTGACCCACATTGACTTGTTGACCTTGTTGACACTTTGGCCATCATCATTTCATTTGGAAGATGCTCTTTGATCCTTGCAATTTGCATTAAAAATGAAATGATAATGGTCATGTCTTGATTTAGCCATGACAATTATCTCACTAATTATCTAATTACAATAATTCACATATATGAGAGAATGCTTCATATTATTCTCTCATTCTATCATATCCTTTCTCTCTCTTGTTCTTCCTCTCCCTTAAGCTTTCTCCCTCTCATGTGTTGAGAAACACTTGAGCTTGAGAAAAACCCTCTCTTGATCATCTTTACTCTCATCTAGGGTTCAAGGACTAGCACTTCTTGCACCCTAGTTACTTCTAGCTTGGAGTTGAAGCCAAAGGTTGAGGCTTTCGGGTGGATCTTTCTTCGACGTGAGAAGACGACCAAGGTGACCTCCTTCCACCACTCCAAGGAGCAAGGAGAGAAGGACTTAAAGCCCCAGGTATAACCTTTCTAGCACTTAGCTAGTTACTAGTTAGCTTCAGCAAGTTTTTGTTTAGCAAAGATCCTTCTAGCTCTAGTCCATGTTGCCTAAGCTCATAAAAATCCGATTTTTATTCCGTTTTCCGCCTCCCCGCAAGCACCGGGATGGGCAACGTGGACTTACACAAACATGATACAAACTAGTGCACAAACATATATCATATATACAATGTGCACAATCTAGTGAGAAAAATAATCTTAAGTGAACCAATACTAGTTAATGTAAAGTAATATATCAAATATATAATTATACATTAAATCATTAAATCAACACTAGATTTAATGATCCGGTCATACAGCATATAACCGACTAATATCTAGTGTATCAATGTATCGAATCAACACTTGATTCGGTAACCCGGCTATATCACATATAACCGTTCGATGATACAAATCGCGAGAATAGAATACAGTATCACATACTGGTATTATTCTCGGTCCCGCACATATCTCATATGCGCTCCTATTTCGTTTCGCTTGAGCCAGGAAACCCCTGTGTAGGAGTCTAAAGACTCGTCAATACGCCGGCAGTAGGTGGTGATCATATCAATCACCCACAAGCCGCAAGCGGTCTGCTAAACGTAATGGCCACCCGGGTATTGAGCGATCAGAAGATCAACGAGCAAGCCCGCTCACACTCCTGTGAATCCAACCAGTAACACTTACCGTACAGTTCGGTCTCGTCGTCTGATATGTCGCATATCTCGCCTAGGGGTGGTAAACGTCAGACCCCAGTAACTCGATAAGTCGTGTCGATATGAGGTCTATAACAGTTCGAGAAACTACTGGTAACACTTACCAGTAAATCTCAGCAACCCTGGCCAAGGATTTCCGGTTATAGCCAATCGAACACAGCACAACATCAACTCCCTATACCGGGAGAGACGAATCCCCTCCTATCGCTCATTGCCTCCATGTGATTCGGGACTGTACCCAAAAACCACCATTTTGCATGCCCTCTTGGACGTGGTAAGGTAGAAATCAAAGCACAGTGGGAATCACACAAGACTCTATGACGATCTCGGGTCAACAGACTACTCTGTACCAGTGTCACCAGAGAACTGCCATCTGACGTGTGGTATAATACCATCTGGGAGTTCTCAGCGAGTCCGTCCAGTGTACCCAGTCCCTACTGAGCACCCGTATATCATCTCTGATGTCAAACACCGATGGATATGGGATCATCCATCTCCCATCTGTATGGGTCGAGAAGGTATACGCTAGTCTACTCTGGTATATCGATGCCCCGTCTCGATACACCCACGACTAGGGACCTTGAAGGATGTACTTATGGACTACCATGTCCCCACTAGTATGATCCGCATCATAGTCCAGGTAGTTAAGTACACATCCTAAGGGCTTTACCAACATGTAACAGAGAGACAATCAGTGTACACGTTAAGGTAAAGAGCAACCAGATAGCATACTATCATGTCGAGCAAGAAAGTCCTCCCTATATATGTCCAAGCATCCACTACAATATACATCCTATGTATAGCAATGGCCTCTAGGGCATACATATAACTAACACAAAGCGGTATTCCTTGTAGAATATCCAGCACCTTATTCGATAAGGAAAGAGCCAAGATCCCTTCACTGGGAGTGAACTCTTTAGCGAAACTAGCAGATGCTACAACCCACTCGGTTTGTCTTTGTTAGTTGTATGTATGCCCTAGAGGCCAGTATTGTACCGATGATGTATATTATATTGGATCATTGGACATATATAGAGATGACTTTCTTGCTCGATATGATAGTATGCTATCTGGTTACTCTTTATCTTAACATGTACACTTGTCTCTTTAAACTGTCTTTTAGTTACATGTTGGTAAAGCCCTTAGGATGTGTACTTGACTACCTGGACTATAATGCAGATCATACTAGTGGGGACATGGTAGTCCATAAGTACATCCTTCAAGGTCCCTAGTCGTGGGTGTATCGAGACGGGGCATCGATATACCAGTGTAGACTAGCGTATACGCTTCTCGACCCATGAGATGGGTGATGGATGATCCCATATCCATTGGTGTTTGACATCAGAGATGGTATACGGGTGCTCAGTAGAGACTGGGTACACTGGACGGACTCGCCGAGAACTCCCAGATGGTATTATACCTCACGTCAGATGGCAGTTCTCAGGTGACACTTGTGCAGGTTAGTCTGTAGACCCGAGATCGTCATAGAGTCTTGTGTAATTCCCACTGTGCTTTGATCTCCACCTTACCACGTCCATGAGGGCGTGCAAAATGGTGGTCTTTGGGTACAGTCCCGAGTCAAATGGAGGCAATGAGCGATAGGAGGGGTTTCGTCTCTCCCGGTATTGGGGGTTGATGTTGCGCTGTGCTCGATTGGCCGTAACAGGGAAGTCCCTGGCCAGGGCTGATCAGAGATTTGCTGGTAAGTGTTACCAGTAGTTTCTCGACCCGTTATAAGCCTCACATCGGCGCGACTTATCGGTTATTGGGGTCTGACGTTTACCACCCCTAGACTTGATATGCGACATATCAGACGAACAGACCGGACTGTACGGTAAGTGTTACTGGTTGGATTCACAGGAGTGTGAGCGGGCTAGCTCGTCGATCTTCTGATCGCACAATACCCGGATGGCCGTTACGTTTAGCAGACCGCTTGCGGCTTGTGGGTGCTTGATATGATCATCATCTGCTACCGGCGTATTGACGAGTCTTTAGAGTCCTACACAGAGGTTTCCTGGCTCAAGCGAAACGAAATAGGAGCGCATATGAGATATGTGCAGGACCGAGAATAATGCGTGTATGTGATACCGTATTTCATTCTCGCGATGAATGTATCGATTGGTTATATTCAATATAACCTAGATATCGAATCAAGGATTGATTCGATGAGCCGATACATAGGATACTAATCGGTTATATGCGATATGACCGGATCGTTAAATCAAATGTTGATTTAATGATTTAATGTAAAATTATATATTTGATATATTACTTTGCATTAACTAGTATTGGTTCACTTTAAATGGATTTTCTCACTTGATGTGCAAGAAGTATATGTGATATACTTTTGTGCACATATTTGTATCATGTTTGATGATACTTGATCATTTGGTTAAGTGTAAAGAATTAAACCATGGTTAAGAGATGATTAGGGTTTTGCTTTTTCATTTATTTATTTATTTGTTCATTTATTTATTTGGAAATGGTTTAGATGAGAATGGTGGCTTTATTTGTTTCTAGTTGAAGCTTCATGAAGCTTTGACTTCTTAACCATTCTTGTCTTCATGCTTAACCCTAACCCATCCAAGTAACCATGGTCTATTCTCTACACTCAACTATGGTTAGCTTATGAGAAGTATTGATTTATTTTTCATTTTAATTCAACACTTATCATATTCTTTCTTCTTCTTCATCATCTTCTTCTTCAAGAAAAGCTTAAGTCCATCAATGGCAACTTGAGCAAAAGTGAGAGAAATCCAATTCTAAAGTGAACCCACCTCCTATTTCTTCACCTCTACCTCTTACCAAGTAGTATAGGATGTTTTCTTCACAAGTTTCACAACTTGGTGAAGTTGGAGCTTGAACTTGTGATGCCTCGACGTAGATCATCTTCGGCACGAAGCCGACGACCTAGTCCGCCCATTTCTCCGATGAAGCCGACGATTGAGTTCGGGATTCGAGATGGACAGCGAGAGGACGCCTACGTGGAGCTAAGGAAGTAGAGTGGAAGTGCACGGCGGCGCCCCGGCCGTCAATCCGACGGCCAAATGCAGAAGCGGTGATAAACTTTAATTTTTCTTGAACTGGCAAACCGCCGCGCACTAATACCCGGATCGAACCATTAATTAGTCCTAGCTAACTACAAGATAGGGAATAGAGATATACCGACTGATCTAAGTCCTCCGGTCTTCTCGTCGTCGTCCCGATTTCCTGCGGAAGCTCCGGTCTCCACCTCATCGCCGGAAGTGCACCACATCGCCTACTTCTTTTACGGGCTCCCACCTCAATGCCGAGGCAACTCGGGCATGAAGCTGGCTAGTCGACGTGCCCAAGATTTGCTGTAGAATGTTGTGTGGATTACATGTCTCACTTTGGGGTTCATGGAGGTGCCATTTTGGTGGAGGGATGATACAAGAATTATGTGGAGGAACTAGGGGGTTTTTGGAGCATGAAATGAACAAGATTCCCACCCTCAAAAATTTTGACAGCCCTTGCCTAATATGGCCGGCCTCTTTTGGTGGGGGAGTGAGAGAGAATGAGGGAGAGAGGTGATAGAATAAGAGAGCCATCCAATAATACAATGGAGAGAGAGAGAGAAGGCTATCATGCAAAAAGAATCATCACCAAATCAAAAACCCACACTCAACCACCTACCACCAACCTCATCATCAACAACCATGATGAGCCAAAAGTCAAGCCATGATCAACTAAAGAAAGTCAAGGTATGGTGCTATAATCATGATGCAACAAAAAAGCAAAGACCCCCTCCACAACCACTTATTTGCAACAATGCAAATAAGCCCTCCTCCACCAATCTTCGGCCAATGAACGATACAAAGGAAATTGGCCGAAACGGAAAGCAAACTGGCAACTCCAGAAAACTGGTCCCGTAATAAATTACAGGAAACCCCAATACTGTGCATACACACCTGCATTTGTATTCCGACCGAAATACAAATGCAAGGAGACAAAATCTACACTGTACTATACTAGGATCCGGCTTAAACCAAAGCCGGCTAGTAATATCCGTTCGATCCTGATCCGTGCAATACCGCACGTATCTGATCGAACCCAGCCATATATCCATACGGCCTATAGTACAAACTGTCCGATCCTGATCCGTGCAATACCGCACGTATCTGATCGGACCTTGCCATATCTCCATACGGCCTCTACAACTTTTCGCCCGAAAGCTTGAGTAACCGAATGTGGGGGACTCTAAAGACTCATCAACACCTTGGTTGCGGATTTAACCGCTAGCACGTCAGAGGTATAAGCCAATACGTAACGGGCTACCTGGTATTGACCAAAAGGGACGTCTGTGAGCGAACTCAGCCTGATACCCTACTGAGCCTGTCAGTGACAATATCCATACAGTCCGGTCCGTTCGTCTATGAGTATCGCATGGCGGGCCTAGGGGGTTGGTAAAAGTCAGACCCCCAAAAGCGGTACAAGTCGTGTCGGAGTGTAGCCCAGAACACCCTGAGATACTACTGGAATACCTACCAGTAAATCTCCTTGCCTCGACCGAGGGCTTCGTGTAATGGCTCTCCTAGACACAGCACGACCTCACCCCCAATACCGGGAGAGACGAACCCCTGAAGATACGCTCACTGCCTCCATGTGGCTCGGGACTGTACCCAACTAAAACCTGTTTGCACGACTCCTTTGAGCCGTGGTAGGGTAGTAATCAAAGTACAGTGGGAACTCACACAAGACAAATGACGATCCCCAGGTCGATGAACTAACCTGTACACATGTCACCAGGGAACTGCCATCTGACGTCTGGTATATGACCAACTAGCATGTTCCCAGCGAGTCCTGTCCGGTGTACTCATAACCCAATGAGCACCTGTATACGTCTTAGGTGATCCAACTGACACCAGTGGCTTGTGAGACCGGCCACCGCCCCTCATCGGGGTCTCGACTGTATACACTAGTCTACTCTGGAGAATCGATGCCCTGTCTCGAAACTCCCACGACTAGGGACCTTTTAAGGATGTGCTTATAGACCCCAGCTCCCACTTATATGATCGCCCTCATACTGCTGGTGGTCAAGCAAGAATCCTAGGGGCTCTACCAACGTGTAATAGCGACCTGTAAGGTCACCTAAAGCATTACACGATGATAAAGGTAAACCAGATAGCATACTATCATCTCGAATAAGACTGTCCTACTGGGATAGGTCCTCCATCAATCATTGCAATCACGTACCTGTGACCTAATAATTGACTCTGAGGGCACTATCTCCAACAATCTCCCACTTGCACTCAAGGCTAATTATTGCGATGTCGCATACTCACAGCCCGTGTGATACCGAACACCCAACTCCTCTACTAGTCAGTTTCACAAAGCTCGTTTGCGAAACTATTGCGTTCGAGGAATAGCCTCAGTGAGTGGATCCGCCTAGATGTTTCTTTCTATGTCTCTCTATATCTCAAGTTCGTGGAGAAACCCATCTCCCGAAATGAGCAATACCAGTCTTAGAATGTGTCTGGATGTCTGATGGGACCTAGCTCATAAATGAACTCCAAATCCAAACTTCTTAGACTGAATCGTCAACTGAACTTAATCAGTATCATGCGCCATGCCTTCCTCAGTATTGTCTTGGACCACCTGTCCAAAATACTGCCCCTCGTCAGAAGGAAAAACTATAACTCTGACAACCTCCTTGTTGTCCATGTCACCTTGGAAGCCTGGAATGATAACTGTCTCTTGAAAGAGGCTGTCGTTATCATATCCCTAGAACATCCACTTATGTTCTAAAACTGCTTCCAACTGTTTCTCCAGGATTGGATTAATATCAACTTATTGCAACTAGTGCAAGAGCAACATCTGGTGTGGTACTTGACATCTCATGATTGACTCAATTGCCTAAGCAAATGATCTGCCAATCATGCACATCCCTCTCTACTTTAGTCTATAAGACACCTTTAGAGAGGGTGACTCCATCACCTGCAGGTACACTACCGTGCCAGGAGTCGTCCATTCTAAATACTCTTAGAATGCTGTCTAAGTACCCTTAATTGGGAAACCACCCAAATCTAGATCTACAACCATAGATCTAGTAACCAGTATGTCTGATATAATGTCCAAGTCCCATGTGGAGAAACCACTGTGTGACGACCAAAGTATAACCGATCGTAGTATAGGAATATCCCTTCCTATTCTGTGTATGTCATCCAAATACCATGACATCACACCCTACTACCTTCTTAACAGATCCATCCCTTTATTCTGATGAAGTCAAACCTATGACTGTCACATCAGAAATTGATGATCTATCTCCGCTATATCTGCTTTAGTCTATAAATAGACATAAGCTACCTGTCCACCAATGCTTTTGCTGCTCCCACTGACTATGACAACCCTCTGGCAGAGTCATATAGACGTACACTTCTAAAACTAGTTTAGAACGACGCTATACTCATCCTCCTGCCGGGTCTCACAGTCTGGAACAACAGCAATGGAAAATCTGGGTAAACAAGAACTTCCCTGTCACCGTCCTTGAGGCTACCGTAGTACCTCTTGAGTGCCTGAAGTTACCCACCTTATCTGCGGAGTGGCCAATGGAATGTCAATCCAGATTGAATCTTTAGGTTCCTTATCAAATCTTCAGTAATCGTTTGTGGTTCTGGAATCACTTCCAGTTCTACCATACTCCCACTACTGTTTTCTGAAAAAAAATCCATTTTTAATAAAACTGTGGCGAGTCTAGAACAATATTTCTATTGATCTGCCAGATGGTAGAAAATCAACCCTCGTCATAGCCTGGGTCAATCCACAAACAGCCATTACAGAAACGTGCCTTGAGTTATCCAGAGTCTGGTTTTAATCATAAGCCGGACAACTCCCCGTACCTTAACAATGTTAAGATATGAACTGTACTATATCCAATATAGAACCAGAGGCACTGATTTAATTGAACCAGATTCAAATCATGCAACTGTCTCCAGTGCATGTTAACTAAATGGAAGAAGGCCTACCAGCGTTACTCAACTTAGGAATGTTTCCAATTATGAGTAACCTGAAAGAGAATCAAGATCTCTTTATCATTACTGTCAACTGAATACCATACACAAGTATCTACATCTTCGATCACTTTGAAGAATCCCGATACTTGCGATACCTGGTTCTCTACTTTATTCAAATACCTATAACTTCTCAAAATTCGGACCCTGTGTTTCCACGAAACACCTGTCTAAAAACTAGAGAAGTCATAAGTAAACCGAATATAGTACGAGGACCAACCCCTCTGTCCTAATGGCCCTGGACAACATACAATGCTCTGTATAAGTCCCTTGAGTCTGATAACTCATTCACAGTGTGTCGTAGGTTGAAAACTGTACTTATGGTTAAGAAGAATTACACCGCTGTTTAATGCTCCTTACCTAACCATCCACTGATATAGGTAAACGTCACAGACATAATTTCAAAAAGGTATGTCTCACTCTATGAAAATAGACGTACAGATATATCAATTTGAAATTGGTGCACAACAGCGGATATTCAGAACCAAATATTTGCCGACCGGCAAACAGCCCAGGTGATCTCCTCAAATATCACCGATTACAATGAATCCCGATATAATGAGGATGATCACCCAATTCCCAATAACTTACTCCCAATCATCATCTGTAAAACCATACAGATGTGAGAATCAAACCTGGTAAATACATACCCTGGAGCAAGTGTCTAATCGGGAAATCAGTTTTCTTTTAACAGTACACAGTTGAACTGAAACATTGAAATATTTTGATAGGGTATCCTGGTATTCCTAGTAAGGCCTCTACCATTATCCAGATTCACAACTATAACCGTATAATTCTTTGCCACCTCTCCAAATCCCTTTATATGTCTTTAGTCATTACCTTCTGCACACCCTTTTAGGCCAATTGGTTTTCTTCCTTCCCTACCGTTCGGCACCAGCCTATGGTTTGGAAGAAGACTATCCAATAAGCATAATGGGTGTAATGTCCTAATCCTAGGAGCACTCGCAATGCGAGAGAAGATAAAGATAAAAGACAACCGGATAAACCTTATTCCTATTTCTCCTGGACCAGAATCCATCCCCGAACTGGAACAAGTTCCTTTCGAGTTCGTATATAACCATACGATGGAGTATCCAATAAACTGTGGATCTTCGTAGTGATACGGAGTGTCCTGGAGAAATACAAAGGTGATTTAGGATTGGCGAAGAAATACTTGGTTTGGTCGTGAATATCAGTCGCAATCTACTTTGCCCTCTTACTAATCCCTTGCTTTGTCTTAATCTTAATACCTTCTGCACACCGTTTAGGCTAATTGGTTTTCTTCATTCCCTACCGGTCGGCACCAGCCTAAGGTTTGGAAGAAGACTATCCAATTTGCATAATAGGTGTACTATCTCCTAAACCAAGGAGTACTCATAACTTGAGAGAAGGTAAAAGGGAAAAGACAACTGAATAATCCTATCCGTTTTCTCCAAAATCGGAAACCATCCTCAAATTCCTTCGAGTTCGTATCTAACCATACGATGGTTTTGTCCAATGGAAGTGGACGTTCGTAGTAATACGGGGTGTCCTGGAGAAAAGGGTAAAAGTAGGAGTGGCAATGAGGTCTGCAACTCTGACAATCCAAAATCCAGTGTAAAGAAGGTTCGGTTAACTTGGTCTCTGAGTCATAGTCTTAGGGTCGGGTCAATGGTCGCTACCAAAGAGAGAGAGAAAAGAAACACTCAGCGTGCACTCTACCCTAAATCAGAATGGTTACCAATTTATCTAATCTGGAAACCTCCCACTATACCTCAAATTCTCCTCCAAACCTGAAAGAAGAATTAGTCGGGGTCACCCGAGGAGTAAACTAACTCATCAGTGGGAATCGGGATCCAACTATCATCGCATGATAACGTGACGGAATCCGCTCACGTCATCACACTCCAGAAGGTATGCGCATATCTGGCAAGTTTCAGTTCTTTTGAAACTCCCGATGTGATTTCTGCCCCATGCTCTTATGACCTTGACTTTGGCCAACATATCATAAGTCACATGTCAAGTTCTACCCGTCATTCTCCAGGTTAATTTGAATCCACCCGTACCTACCCTTGACTTTGGCCAAAATGGCAGTATGACTGTCCCAAACCAACGCATCTATCTATGCTGCATATGAATACCCCAATAGCTACCAATCACTGTGCCTTGACTTTGGCCAACATACACAGCTTGAATACTATTGAACATCCATATGAAATGACGGAGGGCTACGAATGGTTTCTGGCGAAAACCTTTAATGTAATGAACTTGATATCGTTGAAGGAACTGATAGCTTTTAAAAGTATAGTGACGAAAACCGTTGCTAAAGAGGTCACTCCCGGTGAAGGGATCTCGGCTCTTTCCCCGTAGAATGGGGTGCAGGATATTCCAAATGAATACCGCGATGCAAAGCAAAAGTAATCGGCTATAGTGAAGTTAATGCCCTGACGCAAACTTTTTGTCCAAGGGGTCACTCCCGGTGAAGGGATCTCGGCCCTTGCCTCGTCGACTGAGGAGCAGGATATTCCAACTGAATACCACGATGCAAAACAAAAGAGAACGTCCTTGCAATAACAGCTTTTTGAAAAGTGTTCCAACAACATCAGATTAGGTTTGTTTTTAAAATTGCATTGATCCGAATCAATGCAGTCCCATCAATTGATCACACCAAAAAGAACGAAAATATACTGATGTACGTATATGCCATCCGCATTCGCCACTGGGTCCCGTCATTACCCGTTAGGTTAGCTAACTAACGACAGAGCGGGGACTGGACTAGTGCGGATGTAAAACATATACAACATCTACTAATATATATACCAATATATTATATTCGCTCAAGGCGTGAAAAAAAATGCAACATCACAGAGAATGAACAGCATCACAGAAACAATACAGATATCTGGGATCCCCGGGTTTCACAGAGCCACTGAAACCCGACGTTCCCCTGGTCGTGTGGATAGCCTGTGCAATGAAATCCTAGACCCCTACGGGCGCAGCAAGTTACCCGCCAAAACCTGAAGCGAGGCAGCCCCCTTCAGCACCGTGAATGGACCACCCAGCACTTCACGGAATCCGGTAACTTGGGCACCCCTCCTGGGTCAACCTGTACCCCCTACGAGTGCGGCGAATAGCCTACCAATTCTAGAGCGAAGCCCCCTCCGTCCCAATTCCATGAGATGCGGGCTTGTTGCCCTCCAGAACCCGGCTATCCGTGCACCCGATCCGCAACATCACAGCAAAAACAGAACATCAACGTGAAAGTCACGTTCGCAAATCCGTCTAACCAGGCTATAACAGTTAGACCGGATTTACCGATCAAGTGCCATTCACGGTCGCAGATATAATATAAATACTGTGAAATAATGTGTTTAAAATATCCGATCAATCAAATTTTAACAAGTGGGCCCCCAAGCAATACTGTAGCAGATCAAGAAATTCTGGGCCAAATGTAATTATTCCAAAACCCCTATTTTCATCCCAGAAAGCCTCTGTAAAAAATTGGTGCAGCGAATCCAAAGTAGTGCGGCGGAACCGCGGCGAGGAGGGGGTGTTTGCGGCGGTTCCGCGCTCCCACAGTGGAGTCACTTCATCGAATTTTTACAGAGCTCTTAGATTTTCCAGTTCATCAATGTTTTACAACCTGAAAAAATTTTCGAGACCAAAAATTTTCAACAGAAACTGATGCTAGTGAAAATGTAGATTTTGGAATTTTGGTCGATCGGAAATGCAAAACACATTATACCAAGCTAGACTAAGTTAATGGCGAGTCTCTGATACCACTGTAAGTGCACGGCGGCGCCCCGGCCGTCAATCCGACGGCCAAATGCGGAAGCGGTGATAAACTTTAATTTTTCTTGAACTGGCAAACCGCCGCGCACTAATACCCGGATCGAACCATTAATTAGTCCTAGCTAACTACAAGATAGGGAATAGAGATATACCGACTGATCCAAGTCCTCCGGTCTTCTCGTCGTCGTCCCGATCTCCTGCGGAAGCTCCGGTCTCCACCTCGTCGCCGGAAGTGCACCACATCGCCTACTTCTTTTACGGGCTCCCACCTCAATGCCGAAGCAACTCGGGCACGAAGCTGGCTAGTCGACGTGCCCAAGATTTGCTGTAGAATGTTGTGTGGATTACATGTCTCACTTTGGGGTTCATGGAGGTGCCATTTTGGTGGAGGGATGATACAAGAATTATGTGGAGGAACTAGGGGGTTTTTGGAGCATGAAATGAACAAGATTCCCACCCTCAAAAATTTTGACAGCCCTTGCCTAATATGGCCGGCCTCTTTTGGTGGGGGAGTGAGAGAGAATGAGGGAGAGAGTGATAGAATAAGAGAGCCATCCAATAATACAATGGAGAGAGAGAGAGAAGGCTATCATGCAAAAAGAATCATCACCAAATCAAAAACCCATACTCAACCACCTACCACCAACCTCATCATCAACAACCATGATGAGCCAAAAGTCAAGCCATGATCAACTAAAGAAAGTCAAGGTATGGTGCTATAATCATGATGCAACAAAAAAGCAAAGACCCCCTCCACAACCACTTATTTGCAACAATGCAAATAAGCCCTCCTCCACCAATCTTCGGCCAATGAACGATACAAAGGAAATTGGCCGAAACGGAAAGCAAACTGGCAACTCCAGAAAACTGGTCCCGTAATAAATTACAGGAAACCCCGATACTGTGCATACACACCTGCATTTGTATTCCGACCGAAATACAAATGCAAGGAGACAAAATCTACACTGTACTATACTAGGATCCGGCTTAAACCAAAGCCGGCTAGTAATATCCGTTCGATCCTGATCCGTGCAATACCGCACGTATCTGATCGAACCCTGCCATATATCCATACGGCCTATAGTACAAACTGTCCGATCCTGATCCGTGCAATACCGCACGTATCTGATCGGACCTTGCCATATCTCCATACGGCCTCTACAACTTTTCGCCCGAAAGCTTGAGTAACTGAATGTGGGGGACTCTAAAGACTCATCAACACCTTGGTTGCGGATTTAACCGCTAGCACGTCAGAGGTATAAGCCAATACGTAACGGGCTACCTGGTATTGACCAAAAGGGACGTCTGTGAGCGAACTCAGCCTGACACCCTACTGAGCCTGTCAGTGACAATATCCATACAGTCCGGTCCGTTCGTCTATGAGTATCGCATGGCGGGCCTAGGGGGTTGGTAAAAGTCAGACCCCCAAAAGCGGTACAAGTCGTGTCGGAGTGTAGCCCAGAACACCCTGAGATACTACTGGAATACCTACCAGTAAATCTCCTTGCCTCGGCCGAGGGCTTCGTGTAATGGCTCTCCTAGATACAGCACGACCTCACCCCCAATACCGGGAGAGACGAACCCCTGAAGATACGCTCACTGCCTCCATGTGGCTCGGGACTGTACCCAACTAAAACCTGTTTGCACGACTCCTTTGAGCCGTGGTAGGGTAGTAATCAAAGTACAGTGGGAACTCACACAAGACAAATGACGATCCCCAGGTCGATGAACTAACCTGTACACATGTCACCAGGGAACTGCCATCTGACGTCTGGTATATGACCAACTAGTATGTTCCCAGCGAGTCCTGTCCGGTGTACTCATAACCCAATGAGCACATGTATACGTCTTAGGTGATCCAACTGACACCAGTGGCTTGTGAGACCGGCCACCGCCCCTCGTCGGGGTCTCGACTGTATACACTAGTCTACTCTGGAGAATCGATGCCCTGTCTCGAAACTCCCACGACTAGGGACCTTTTAAGGATGTGCTTATAGACCCCAGCTCCCACTTATATGATCGCCCTCATACTGCTGGTGGTCAAGCAAGAATCCTAGGGGCTCTACCAACGTGTAATAGCGACCTGTAAGGTCACCTAAAGCAGTACATGATGATAAAGGTAAACCAGATAGCATACTATCATCTCGAGTAAGACTGTCCTACCGGGATAGGTCCTCCATCAATCATTGCAATCACGTACCTGTGACCTAATAATTGACTCTGAGGGCACTATCTCCAACATGGAGAACCGGATCTACAAAGGTTGTAGCCTCTCTCCTTTAGTTAAGATGTTAACTAGTTTCGTTTTTCGCCTAAATTTCTAGTCGACGATCCGTATTAGGGTTTCTCGGCACCCGTAAAATTTGAAATTGGCATGGTTGATGCCTTGTGACACCTCTATAGTGTTCCTAGGAACCCTACAGTGGTATCAGAGCCTAGCTAGAGCCTTAGGCGAAGTCCAGACGGAGTTTGAAGTCCGATCGAACCGAAACCCTAATATCAAAGTTGCTCTCTGTACATTTTTTAAAAACTGGGTTTTTTCCAAATTAAAAATATGCAGAAAATTCAGCAGGACTTTCTAAGAATTACTGTGAAACACGATCACCCAATTCCTCCAAAGTGCGGCGGAACCGCGGCAGAAGCCTGGCTTCTGCGGCGGTTCCGCGGCCGTATGATGACGTCACCCACCCAATTTTGCACAGTAACTTCTTTTATTCAGTGCTGAGTTCTCTGGGAATTTTTAATATTTTTTCAAGAGTTGAGTATTATGGGTAGTATTGGGGACTTGGTATTTCGATCGGATTATCGAACTTTGTCTATGTGCTTTCCGGATAATTTTTTGAATATGTTAAAAAGTCCGACCAGATATAAATACCCACTTTTTCCCCTGTCGGGAAATTTCCAAGTGTTGGATCTTTCCATGGCTTAAAGACGTTCTGAGTAGTGCAAGTAACGCGATGGTCCCTCTAGAAGACAACAAACCTTAACTCGATTATGTGACCGTCTTGAACTGCCCTTTGAACCTTCGGGTTTGGGGCAGTACGGCGTGCCACATGTGAGGCGTTGGCTTGACCCTTCTACGGCTGGACCGTTGGTACTGAGGCATGAAGTGAATGTCCTTGAACCTATTTCATGTGTTGGACGGTTTCGGTAAAACTTGGGTGTTCAAATGTTCGATCGGAAAGTTTAATATTTTCTATTTATCCGGAATGGGATACAATAATTGGAATTCACAAACAGTTATGAGATAACTGGATGAATGTTATAAATCTAGCGGTTTAGTCTCACTTGATATTGAAAAGAGTTTTCGATAATGGGACTAAAATGCGGGGTTTATAACTGTTAGGCATGTGATGTCTAAGTATTTCATTTGATTAGGCATGCGATGTCTAAAAAGGTTGCGGATTCCAACTGTTGTATTTTTACACTTTCTTTTCTGTGACCGTAAGTGTAATATGTGATATCGCCGATTTCGTTGCTATATGTCAATGACAATTGGGATGCGCATATTTACTTACGTTGATGACATGTGATGTTATGTGTTGCTGGATATGTTATATTGGATCGTCGTGTTTGAATAGCCGGGGGTTTTTATGTGAGATGAGTGTTTTTCATTTTCATTCATGTAAAAACTTGTATGTAATATTCTTTTATTGGGGCACTTCCAGGTTGCGGAAGTCGTCACCTTTTGTATATTATTTACTTTTCCGCATTAGGATAGACCCAAGGAGGGGAGCACAAGTAACCGGGTTCTGGGGTCCAGTGGGAGACCAACTCGAGGAGTCGAGTCCGGGTCTCCTAACCCTAGAATTGGTAGGGTTGCTTGCCGCTCTCGTAGGGGTCTAGGGGTGTGGGATTAGCTATTCATCACGACCGTGGAATCCGTGTTTTATACTGGCTCGTATTGAAAACACGGACGTCCTAGTATATCCAATATTTTATATGATATTTTCTGCTGCGATATCTGTGATGTGATCATGTGATGTTCTGTGATAGATACAGTATATAGTATATATGATATATTATATAGACGTTACTTATGTTTTGCACCCGCACTAGCCCTGCCCTGCTCTGTCGTTAGTTACCTAACCTAACGGTGCACGAGGGGACATCCAGGCGAATGCGGATGGCATAAGTGTACGTCGTATTTATCTGTGATGTTTAGGTACTTAAATGATGGGACTTCATTAATGTGATTAATGAAAGAAAAGAAACCTAAGATGTTGTAGAATCGAATTTTAAATAAAACAGGTGGCTACAGTTCTTGCTTTGCACAGCGGTATATGTGATATATCCTGCACCTTATTCGATGAGGAAAGGACCGAGATCCCTTCACCGGGAGTGACTCCTTTAGCAATAACTGGCAGATGCTACACACTCGGTTTGACTTTTGATTGCTCTTATAGTTTCTGCTTTGCACAGTGATATATATGATATATCCCGCACCTCATTCGACGAGGAAAGGGCCGACGATCCCTTCACCGGGAGTGACCCCTTTAGCAAAACTAGAAAAGCTTCAAAATCACTCCATTTCAAAACTTCATTTGATTCTACAACGATATCAAGTTCATTACACAATAGGTTTTCAGAAAAACCTTTTGTAGCCCTCCGTCATTTCAGATAAATACTAGTTAGTATTCGTGCTACGGTAGTTTGGCCTCCATCAAGGCGTAGTGTACGGTAGCTAACTAGTGCTTATCTGCTAGCATATGATGCGATTGGATTAGGGTATTCGTACGGCGTTGTTTGGCCTCCGTCAAGGGTCGTGCGGGTGGGTTTAATTCAATCAGGAAATGACGGGTTGAACTTGACTAGCGGACTATGGGTTGTTTGGCCTCCGTCAAGGTCATAGGACGCTAGGGGCAAAATATTATCGGGAATTTCAAGTGTTGAAATTTGCAATGAGATTGCATACCTTCTATGAGATAGTTGGATCCCGATACCCGCTGCGAGTAAGAGTACTCCTGGGAGAGTTTTTACACATTACAATTAGCCGATCAAGTAGGTGTCTAGAAAGGTGTTAACGAGGTTACGCCTCTGGGAAAATGAAGTTTACATTAATTAGGTTCGTGCGAAAGCACGGGGGACCTCCCTCAAAGTACCGACACTGGCCTGGCTGAAAGATTGGCGAACTTGTAGTGTGTAATTAATCCCGGCTAATCTTTCCTTTTAGGGTTTGAAGGAAGATTTGATAAAAAGCAGTGGGAGCCATCCTGATTAGATAAGATAATAACCAATCTGATCTTGCACGAGCATACGCTAAAGTGTTTTCTTCTCTCTCTCTCCAGGTAGCGACCATTTCATGCCCTAATAAAGATAATAATATGGATGTATTGACCGAACCCGCATGTTATACTGTGCAGGGGAACGTTGGACCCGTTCTATCTTATAAATGTTATAAGACTGAACAGGAAACAGGAGAATATCTGGATTCTCACACCGCCTAAAAGGAGAACATGCATGTTGATGCATCATCTTCGGGTGTGTTTGTCATTGAGAACTGTTTCTCAGTTCACCCTACGTCCTGGGTATTAGATACCGGATCAGGATCCCACATATGTAAGATGTTACATGGGCTACGGAAAGGTAGAGAACTGGGAAAAGGTGATCATTCCGTTCAAGTAGGGAATGGTGCAAATGTTGCAGCCAAAGCAGTTGGCGAATATCACCTAGTATTACCAAGTGGTGATACAATGATTCTGAATGAGTGCTATTATATACCGAACATGATGTGCAACATTATATCAGTTTCTTTATTGAGTAAAGAAGGATATAATTTTGTAGTACAGGATAATGTTATGAACATATTCCTAGATCAAAAGTTGATTGCATCAGGCTCGTTACATAATGGCATATTCATTCTAAATCAAAATACAGTCCTCAATTTACAAAACACACACAAGAGGAAGAGTTCTGAACTGAACGAATCCTTCTTGTGGCATTGTAGACTGGGTCACATCAATGCGACACGACTAGCTAAGTTGCATAAGGATGGATATTTAAATCCGTTTGAATTTTCATCTTATGACACTTGCCAGTCATGTCTCAAAGGCAAGATGACCAAAACTCCGTTTACGGGACACGGAGAAAGAGTTACCGAACTCTTGGGACTGATACATAGTGATGTATGCGGTCCCATGTCTACACATGCCAGGGATGGTTCTTTGTACTTCATTACATTCACTGACGATCTCTCTAGATTCGGATATGTGTTCCTGATGAAACACAAATCAGAAGCTTTTGAGAAATTTAGAGAATATAAACAAGAAGTAGAGAACCAAACGGGCAAAAGTATTAAGAACCTTCGATCTGATCGAGGAGGAGAATACTTAAGTAACGAATTCAGAGATTATCTAAAAGAGAATGGGATTCTCTCTCAGCTTACTCCTCCTTATACACCACAGAACAACGGTGTATCGGAGCGGAGAAATCGCACCCTATTAGATATGGTGCGCTCTATGATGAGTTCAGCTGAGTTACCTATTTCCTTCTGGGGATATGCACTGGAGACTGCTGCATATCTATTGAATAGAGTTCCAACCAAATCTGTGCCTACCACTCCATATGAGATATGGAATGGTAAGAGACCATATCTTAATTTTATTCAGATATGGGGTTGTCCGGCCTATGTTAAAACACAAAATCCGGACAAGCTCGAGGCAAGGTCTGTTCTATGTAAGTTTGTTGGATATCCCAAACATTCGCGAGGGTATATCTTCTACAACTTCGAGGAACAAAAAGTGTTTGTTTCTCGACATGCCACTTTCTTAGAAAAAAGTTTTCTTATGAAACAGACAAGTAGCATTCAGGTAGAACTGGAAGAGGTTCCAGCAATACAAACTGAAACAGAAGACTTGGTAGAACCAGAGGATTCAGTAGAACTCGACGAACCCCAGCCCCTCCGCCGATCTAGTAGGGTTTCTTGTCCACCTGAGAGATACTACGGTTTTCTCATTGACGGTGGAAGCGAGGATTGCATCATGGAGGATGATGACCCAACTAGCTTCGAGCAGGCTATCACGGGTAGGGACTCAGTGAAATGGCTGGATGCAATGCGGTCCGAGATGGAATCCATGTACACCAACAAAGTATGGACTTTGGAAGTTGCTCCTGAAGGGGTAAAACCCATTGGGAGCAAGTGGATCTTCAAGAAGAAACTTGGTGTAGATGGGAAAGTGGAGACTTTCAAAGCTAGACTTGTTGCAAAAGGTTTTCGTCAAAGACCAGGTGTGGACTATGACGAAACCTTTTCTCCAGTGGCTATGCTTAAATCCATCCGAATCATGCTTGCCATCGCTGCATATCATGACTACGAAATCTGGCAAATGGATGTTAAGACCGCCTTTCTAAATGGTGATTTAGAAGAGTGCGTGTACATGACTCAGCCAGAGGGCTTCGTAGACAGTGGGAGCAGCGGGAAGGTGTGCAAGCTGCTTAAATCCATTTATGGATTAAAGCAAGTATCGCGGAGTTGGAACATCTGCTTTGACGTCGTTATCAAAGATTTTGATTTCGTCAAAAACCCAGATGAACCTTGTATCTACAAGAAGGTAGCAGAGAGTAAGGTTGTCTTCCTCGTATTGTACGTAGACGACATACTCATGATAGGAAATGATATTCCTATGCTATAATCGGTCAAGCTCTTTTTATCACAAAGATTCTCAATGAAAGATCTTGGTGATGCCTCCTGCATATTGGGAATAAGGATCTATAGAGATAGATCCAAACGGATATTGGGATTGTCCCAATCCAGGTACATTGACACCATACTAAAGAGGTTTAGCATGGAAGAATCCAAGCGTGGGAACTTGCCCACGATCTCTGGAGTCACTCTCTCCAAAGAGATGTCTCCCAAGACTGATTTGGAGAGAGCTCGCATGCAAGGGATACCCTATGCTTCGGCTGTAGGCTCTATCACGTATGCGATGCTATGTACCAGATCCGATGTAGCATACTCACTAAGTATAGTGAGCAGGTGTCAAGCTGATCCTGGAGAGAGTCACTGGACAGCTGTGAAGAGCATTCTCAAGTACTTACGAAGGACTAAAGAGATGCTCTTGGTGTATGGTAACGGAGAACTCCAAGTGGAGTCCTTTACCGATTCGAGCTTCCAGAGTGATAAGGACGACTCTAAGTCGCAGTCGGGATTTGTCTTTACCCTTTACGGAGGGGCGGTTAGCTGGAAGAGTTCCAAGCAGGAAACCGTGGCAGACTCGACGATGGAGGATGAATACATCGCTGCCAACGATGCTGCCAAAGAGGCTGTCTGGATCAAGAAGTTCATTATTGAACTTGGAGTGGTTCCATCCATTGAGCATCCAATACCTTTGTATAGCGATAACAATGGAGCGGTGGCTTTGGCCAAGGGACCCAGGTCCCATCAGCGATCCAGGCATATTCTGAGGCGGTATCACCTGATCCGGGCGATAGTTGATCGCCGGGAGATCGAGGTCAGGAGGGTTGACACGAAGAACAACACGGCGGATCCACTCACGAAGGCCATTCCCCAGATACAGTTTGAGAGACTCTTCGGGATGCTTGGTATGCGATACTACAGCAGCTGGCCCTAGTGCAAGTGGGAGATTGTTAGTTGTATGTATGCCCTAGAGGCCAGTATTGTACAGATGATGTATATTATATTGGATGCTTGGACATATATAGAGATGACTTTCTTGCTCGATATGATAGTATGCTATCTGGTTACTCTTTATCTTAACATGTACACTTGTCTCTTTAAACTGTCTTTTAGTTACATGTTGGTAAAGCCCTTAGGATGTGTACTTGACTACCTGGACTATGATGCAGATCATACTAGTAGGGACATGGTAGTCCATAAGTACATCCTTCAAGGTCCCTAGTCGTGGGTGTATCGAGACGGGGCATCGATATACCAGTGTAGACTAGCGTATACGCTTCTCGACCCATGAGATGGGCGATGGATGATCCCATATCCATTGGTGTTTGACATCAGAGATGGTATACGGGTGCTCAGTAGAGACTGGGTACACTGGACGGACTCGCCGAGAACTCCCAGATGGTATTATACCTCACGTCAGATGGCAGTTCTCAGGTGACACTTGTGCAGGTTAGTCTGTAGACCCGAGATCGTCATAGAGTCTTGTGTGATTCCCACTGTGCTTTGATCTCCACCTTACCACGTCTATGAGGGCATGCAAAACGGTGGTCTTTGGGTACAGTCCCGAGTCACATGGAGGCAATGAGCGATAGGAGGGGTTTCGTCTCTCCCGGTATTGGGGGTTGATGTTGCGCTGTGCTCGATTGGCCGTAACAGGGAAGTCCCTGGCCAGGGCTGATCAGAGATTTGCTGGTAAGTGTTACCAGTAGTTTCTCGACCCGTTATGAGCCTCACATCGGCGCGACTTATCGGTTATTGGGGTCTGACGTTTACCACCCCTAGACTTGATATGCGACATATCAGACGAACAGACCGGACTGTACGGTAAGTGTTACTGGTTGGATTCACAGGAGTGTGAGCGGGCTTGCTCGTCGATCTTCTGATCGCTCAATACCCGGATGGCCGTTACGTTTAGCAGACCGCTTGCGGCTTGTGGGTGCTTGATATGATCATCATCTGCTGCCGGCGTATTGACGAGTCTTTAGAGTCCTACACACAGGTTTCCTGGCTCAAGCGAAACGAAATAGGAGCGCATATGAGATATGTGCAGGACCGAGAATAATGCGTGTATGTGATACCGTATTTCATTCTCACGATGAATGTATCGATTGGTTATATTCGATATAACCTAGATATCGAATCAAGGATTGATTCGATGAGCCGATACATAGGATACTAGTCGGTTATATGCGATATGACCGGATCGTTAAATCAAATGTTGATTTAATGATTTAATGTAAAATTATATATTTGATATATTACTTTGCATTAACTATTACTAGTTCACTTTAAATGGATTTTCTCACTTGATGTGCAAGAAGTATATGTGATATACTTTTGTGCACATATTTGTATCATGTTTGATGATACTTGATCATTTGGTTAAGTGTAAAGAATTAAACCATGGTTAAGAGATGATTAGGGTTTTGCTTTTTCATTTATTTATTTATTTGTTCATTTATTTATTTGGAAATGGTTTAGATGAGAATGGTGGCTTTATTTGTTTCTAGTTGAAGCTTCATGAAGCTTTGACTTCTTAACCATTCTTGTCTTCATGCTTAACCCTAACCCATCCAAGTAACCATGGTCTATTCTCTACACTCAACTATGGTTAGCTTATGATAAGTATTGATTTATTTTTCATTTTAATTCAACACTTATCATATTCTTTCTTCTTCTTCATCATCTTCTTCTTCAAGAAAAGCTTAAGTCCATCAATGGCAACTTGAGCAAAAGTGAGAGAAATCCAATTCTAAAGTGAACCCACCTCCTATTTCTTCACCCTTTACCTCTTGCCAAGTAGTATAGGGTGTTTTATTCACAAGTTTCACAACTTGGTGAAGTTGGAGCTTGAACTTGTGATGCCTCGACGTAGATCATCTTCGGCACGAAGCCGACGACCTAGTCCGCCCATTTCTCCGATGAAGCCGACGATTGAGTTCGGGATTCGAGATGGACAGCGAGAGGACGCCTACGTGGAGCTAAGGAAGTGGAGAACCGGATCTACAAAGGTTGTAGCCTCTCTCCTTTAGTTAAGATGTTAACTAGTTTCGTTTTTCGCCTAAATTTCTAGTCGACGATCCGTATTAGGGTTTCTCGGCACCCGTAAAATTTGAAATTGGCATGGTTGATGCCTTGTGACACCTCTATAGTGTGCCTAGGAACCCTACAGTCTTTTGATTGATTCTATAGTTTTTGCTTTGCATAGTGGTATTTGTGAAATATCCTGCACCTCATTCAATGAGGAAAGAGCCGAGATCCCTTCACCGGGAGTGACCTCTTTAGAAAAACTAGTAAAAACATAAAAAAAAAACACTAATTTTAAATTACTCACTCGATTCTACAATGAGATCAAGTTCATTACGGAAAAAGTTTTCTTAAAAACCTGTTGTAGCCCTTCGTCATTTCAGATAAGTAGTAGTTAGTATTCGTGCTGCATTTGTTGACCTCTGTCAAGGCGTAGTGTGCGGTAGCTGATTAGTGTTTATCTGCAAAGCATATGATGCGATTGATTTAGGGTAGTCGTGGGACCTTGTTGACTTCTGTCAAGGGTCGTGCGGGTGGTTTAATTCAATCAGGAAATGCCGGGCTGAACTTGACTAGCATCCTATGGTTTGTTGGCCTTTGTCAAGGTCATAGGAGGTTAGGGGCAAAACATTATCGGGAATTTCAAGTGTTGAAATTTGCAATGAGATTGTATACCTTCTATGAGATAGTTGGATCCCGATACCCACTGCGAGTAAGAGTTACTCCTGAGAGAATTTTGTATATTACAATTAGCCGATCAAGTAGGTGTTTAGAAAGGTGTTAACGTGTTACGCCCCTAGGAAAATGAGATTTATTTTAATTAGGTCCATGCGAAAGCACGGGGAACCTCCCTCAAAGTACCGGCACTGGCCTAACTGGAAGATTGGCGAACTTGTAGGGTGTAATTAATCCCGGCTGGTCTTTCCTTTTAGGGTTTGAAGGAAGATTTGATAAAAACAGTGGGAGCCATCCTGATTAGATAAAATAATAACCGATCTAATCTTTCAAGAGCATACGCAGATTGTTTTCTTCTCTCTTTCTCCAGGTAGCGACCATGTCACGCCTTAATCAAGATAATAATATGGATGTATTGATCGAATCCGCTTATTATATTGAGTTGGGGAACGTTCGTCCCGCTCCAACTTATAATTATTATAAGACCAAGCATGAAATAGGGGAATACCAGGATTCCCGTGTTGCCCAAATGAAGAAAGTGCATACTGATGCATCTTCTTCGGGTTTGTTCATTACCGAGAATTGTTTCTCAGTATCCTCTATGTCCTGGGTATGAGATACTGGATCAGGATCCCATATATGTAATCTGTTACATGGGCTACAGATAGGTAGAGAACTGGAAATGGGTGATAAGTTTCAAGAGTTGGAAACGGTGCAAGTATGGCAGCCAAGATGTTAGAAGTTATCACCCTGTATTACCAAATACATTGATTCTGAACAAATGTTATTAGATACCAAACCTGATATACAACATCATATCAGTCTCTTTATTAAGTAAAGAAGGATATAATTTTGAATTGTTGGATAATGTTTTGAACATTTTCAGTTGATCGGATCGGGCACGTTATCTAATGGCATATACGTTCTAAATCAAACTACAGTTCTTATCATACAGAACACACAAGAGGAAGAGTTCAGAAATGAACGAATCCTTCTTAAGGCATTGTAGACTAGGTCATATCAATGCGACACAACTAGCTAAGTTACATTAAGATGCATATTTAAATCAGTTTGAATTTACATCTTGTAAAACTTTCCAGTCATGTCACAAAGATAAGATGACCATAGCTCCATTTATTGGAAACAGAGAAAGAGTTGGTGAACTCTTGGGATTGATACATGATGATGTATGTAAGTCCCCTGTCTATACATGCCAGGATTGATTCTTTTATACTTCATTACATTCACTGATGATCTCTCAAGATTCGAACATATGTTCCTGTTGAAACACAATGCTGAAGCTTTTAAGAAATTCAAAGAATATAAGCCAGAAATAGAGAACCAAAACGGGTATAAGTATTATGTCCTTTGATGTGATCAGGGAGGAGAATACTTGAGCACGGAATTCCTGGACTATTCTAAAAGGAGAATAAGATTCTCTCTCAGCATTACTCCTCCGAATACACCACGGCACAATGGTGTATCGGGGCGGAGAAATTGCACCCTATGAGATATGGTGTGCTCTATGATGAGTACTACTAAGTTGCCTATTTCCTTTTAAGGGGTTATGCACTTGAGAAGTTGCATACCTATTGAATAGGGTTCCAACCAAATCAGGAGCTTACCACTCCATATGAGATATGGAATGGGAAGAGCCTATATCTTAAGCAAGTTAAGATTTGGGGTTGTCCGGCCTATGTATAAAAACAAAATCCGGACAAGCTCGAGGCAATGTCAGTTCTGTGGAAGTTTGTTGGGTAACCCAAGCATTCGCAAGGGAATATCTTCTACCGCACCGAGGAACAAAAGGTGTTTTATTTCTCAGCATGCCACCTTTTTAGAAAAGGAATTTATTTTGGAAACAAATTTGTGGTCATAAGGTAGAACTGGAAGGAGTTCCAGCTATACAAACTACAGCTGATGATTTGATAGAACCGGAGGATTCAATAGTCCCCGACGAACCTCAGCCACTCTGCCGATCTGGTAGGGCTCCTCATCCACCTGAGAGATACTTCGGTTTTCTCTATGACAGTGGGAGCGAGGATTTCATCATGAGATGATGACCCAACTATTTTCGAGCAGGCCATCAAGAGTAGCGACTCTGTAAGAATGGCTGGATGCTAAGTGATCTGAGATGGAATCTATGTACACCAACAAAGTATGGACTTTGGTTGCCATATCTGAAGGGTTAAATCCCCATCGGGAGAAAGTATATCTTGAGAAGATTACTTGGTGTAGATGGAAAAGTTGAGACTTTCATAGCTAGACTTGTTGTAAAATGTTTTCGTTATCGACCACGTGAGGATTATGATGAAACCTTTTCTAGTGCCTATGCTTAAGTCTATCCAGATCCTACTTACCATTGCTACATACCATGACTACGATATCTGGCGGTTGGGTGTCATGACTGCTTTTCTAAATAACGATTTAGAAGAGAGTGTCAATAAGTACATGGCCAAAGGGCTTCGTAGGCAGTGGGAGCAGCGGAAACATGTGCAAGTTGCTTTACAGGTTAAAGCAGGCATCGCGGAGTTGGAACATCTGTTTTGATGTGGTAGTCAAAGTGTTTGACTTCATCAAAATGGTAGATGAACCTTGTGTATACAAATAGGTAGTAGAGAGTATTGTGGTCTTCCTCGTATTGTACGTAGATGACATATTCTTGATAGGAAAGGTGTTTCCTATGCTACACTCGGTCAATCTCCACTTATCACAAGGATTCTCATATAGGATCAAGGTGATACCTCCTAAATTCTGGGTTTTGGATCTATGAGATAGATCTAAGTGGATGTTAAGATTCTCACTAGCTGTAGTGAGATGGTATCAAAAGATCCGGGGGAGAATCACTGGATAGCTTCCAGGATGGTAAGGACGACTGAATGTCAGTCACAAGCATTGTCATTACCCTCAATAGAGGGACGATAAGTTGGAAGAGTTCCAAGCTAGATACCGTGACATACTAGATGATAAAGGTTGGATACATCGCTACCAAAGAGGGAGTCTGAGTGTATATAAGTTCATAAGATGACATCGTTCCTACCATTGTGTGACAATGGAGTTGTGGCTTTGGCCTAGGAACCCCCATCCCATCAGTGATCCAGTCATATTCTAAGGCAGTATCACCTGATCATGAAGATGGTTGATCTCCAGGGAGATCGAGGATAGGGGAGGAGACTTTGAGGACTACACGGCGGATCCACTCATAAAAGCCTTTTCCCAAAAGAGACTTTTATGGGATGGTTGTGTATGAGATACTACAACCACTGCTGATTGTTGGGTATTGGATACTACAACAGATGGCCCTAGTTCAAGTGGGAGATTATTAGTTATATGTATGCCCTAGAGGCCATTACTGTACATACGATGTATATTATAATGGATGCTTGGACATATATAGGGAGGACTTTCTTGCTCGACATGATAGTATGCTATCTGGTTGCTCTTTATCTTAACATGTACACTTATTGTCTCTCTATTACATGTTGGTAAAGCCCTCACGATGAGTACTTGACTACCAATATTATGATGTAGATCATACTAGTAGGGACAGAGTAGTCGGTAAGTACATCCTTCAAATGTTCCTAGTCGTGGGTGTATCGAGATAGGGCATCAATATACCAGAGTAGACTAGCGTATAGCTTCTCGACCCATGAAGATGAGCGATGGATGATCCCATATCCATTGGTGTTTGACATCAGAGATAGTATACGGGTGCTCAGTGGAGACTGGGTACACTAGACAGACTCGCAGAGAACTCCCAGATGGTATTATACCTCACGTCAGATGGCAGTTCTCTGGTGACACTGGTACAGGTTAGTCTGTAGACTCGAGATTGTCATAAAGTCATGTGTGATTCCCACTGTGCTTAGATTTCCATCTTACCACGTTCAAGAGAACGTGCAAAATGGTGGCTTTTGGGTACAGTCCCGAATCACATGGAGGCAATGAGCGATAGGAGGGGTTTTGTCTCTTCCGGTATTGGGGGTTAATGTTACGCTGTGCTCGATTGGCTATAACAGGAAGTCCCTGGCCAGGGATGATTCAGAGATATACTGGTAAGTGTTATCAGTAGTTTCTCGACCCGATATGAGCCTCACATTAGCATGACTTATCAAGTTACTGGGGTCTGACGTTTACCACCCCTAGACGAGATATGCAACATATCAGACGAAGAGACCGGACTGTACGGTAGTGTTACTGATTAGATTCGCAGGAGTATGAGTAGGCATGCTTGTTGATCTTCTGATCGCTCAATACCCGGGTAGCCGTTACGTTTAGCAGACCGCTTGCGGCTTGTGGGTGTTTGATATGATCATCACCTACTGCCGGCGTATTGACGAGTCTTTAGAGTCCTACACAGAGGTTTCCTGGCTCAAGCGAAACGGAGTAGGAGCACATATGTGATATGTGCGAGATCGAGATTAATACGATATGTGATACCGTATTCTATTCTCGTGATTTATGACATCGGTCGGTTATATGTGATATAGCCGGCTTATCGAATCAAGTGTTGATCCAATAAGTTGTTGCATTTGATATTAGTTGGTTATATGTGATATAGCCGGATTATTAAATCAAGTGTTGATTTGATAATCTAATGTATAATTATATATTTGATACATTAACATACATTAACTAATATTGTTTCACTTAAGATTTATTTTCTCACTTTGTTTGTGCACATTGTATATATGTGATATATGCAAGTGTACATTATTTTGTGTCATGCTTGATGATACATGCAACTTGGGTGTCTGTATGACTTACACCATGCTTGGTTTAATCTTAGTGTTTTTAATTTCTTAAGTAAATCAAAAATTGGTGGCATTTAGTCATGGCTAGAAGCTTGGAGAAGCTTGCATGGTTCATTGACTAAGTCCACTTGTTTTGTTTTGCATAAGATATTTATTAACCCAACCAATTATCCTAGCCATGGTTAACTCTCTACAAAGGTTAACATATGATGTTAACTCACCTATGATTGCCATTCTCTACTTGATTTTTCATGAGAGATATTTCTTCTTCTTCCTCCTCAAAAGCTTTTTAGCTTCGATAGAGATGCAAGAAAATATGTGGGAAAATTATTTTTAATGTGAGCAAAATTCCTACTTCATCATCCTTTACTACTAGCCATTTAGTATAGGGTGTTTTCTTCACTAATTCCACAATTAGTGAAGGGGTAGCTTGGGTTAGTGTCTCCTCGACGTAGATCATCTTCGGCCTCGAAGACTTCGTGCAAGCTTGCTCATTTCTTCAGAAGAACCCTTTCGAGAGTTCGGGCGTTCATGATTTGCAGTGAAGGGACGACTACACGGAGCTACTGAAGTGAAAGACTGATCTACAAAGGTTGTATTCCTTGTTCACTTCTTATGCAAAGTTGTTTGTATTATGTTTCGTCAGATTTTCTAGTAACGATAATAGGGTTAGGGTTAGCTAGAACGACAAATTTTTGAAATTGGCATGGACGATACCTCCCGAAACCTTGCTGCCATGCTAGACAACCCTACAAAAAATACTCCCAAATTTAACTTTGATCGTCCCGAGCAAACTAGTTATTCAAGAGAAGGAGAAAAAGAAAAAGAAAAACCTAAGCGGCACACTTTCGTAGGCAACATGATTGCACTGAGCATGTGCAACAAGCCGTTAAACCTCTAGGTGTCCCTAATAGGAGGAGTGTTGTCTCCTGAGGGTTTTCAGCGGATTGCTCCCATAAAATCCTATAATAAAAGAATGATGGTGAAAGTTACATATAAAGATAAGAACTATAAAAGAAAGAACTTGAAAATAAGAGTTTCCAACTATACTAGTTTTTCGGTTGTTATGAGCCCTATCTTAATGGTCATGAAAAAATGTTAGAAATCACATTATCCCTCAATAAAATATTATTTTTATTCTTCCTCCCTATCTTTCTTACAAACATTGATCATATACCCCTACGTGTGTGTAAAAGACATCCCTACACTTAGAGAATTCAATTCAAGCTATCATACTCTTGTCCATCTTCCAAAGTATTTTATAGTTGGTGAATATTTTCGATAAAATTGCTCACATATTCTTCATGCGACCGTTAATACTCCTTGAGGTACTAACCGACCGATTACAAAATGTGCTTGAGAATTTAGGCGTAATTCCTCGTTTCGCAATACCTAAGGCTTAGCGGTGGCTCCCAAACCAGTTGTTCTAAGGCACTGGGTGATAAAGCACATTCGCTATATTTTTTTTATGATGCCTTAAGCAATTACAAAACTAAAGTTCATTTTTTTCTTCACCACTTATATATATATATATATATATATATATATATATTCATACTAAGTCTTTTAGACAAGGGCATTTCAAGGTATCATCTACAATCCCAAGTTTCAAGATGTGTGTAAGTGCGTATAGTAGGATATCAACGTTCAAATGTTTGGCCTCAAGAATAGGGACTATTTTTCAGACTTATTTTTATCCTCAGATTAGTGACTTCCTTTATCTTACTAACCCTTGGGACAACGGCTCATAACTACTTATTACTAGTTTCATCTAAGAAAACATCTAACTTTCTTGCTTTTCTTAAACTATTCCTATCTTTCATATGTAATTCTTCACTTTCTAATATTTTATTATCAAATTTTTTTTATATAGTGCCTAGTGCCAAAATATAGTTCAGTTAATACAAACCTCCCCCCAAACTTGTTTTCAGCAGTGCCCTCACTGATGTTGTTATTTGTATCCATAGACCTGTAGACTTAGAGAGAGAAAATGATAGGGGTAAAATAATAGTTAAATGAAAACTACTCCCAAAATTATGCTTTGGCACGCACGGATATTCAGTTAAATCCTATTTCACCCACCTCCATTCTTAAGATGAGACAATGTTACCGAGATATGGAGGTGAGGTGGAGGAGTTTTAGTTATGATAGAGCGGCTCCCGTAAAAACAGGAGCTCCTCCGCGGAGTCAGCGGAAAAATACTGTTTCAATCTATACCCATTTACTTTGAAAATTTAACCGTTTTTAATATTTTCAACTTCTACCGCCCCGTGTGGGTATACATACCGCACCACAAAAGGTCATGTCCAACGAGATTTAAGTTTACCCGGATGAAGATGGAGACGGGAATCGTAAAGAAGGACTTGTTGTCCCGGTGTGAAGGTTTTTCTAAAAAGGTTTTTATCGTGGAAAACTTTAGTCCGGTTCTTTACTATAACCGCGTTATCGTAAGCTTCATCGCAGAGTTCGCTTAGCTCATTTAATTGTAGCTTTCAATAGCTGCAGGGTTGATCAAAATCGAAATTAAGTTCTTTAATAGCCCACATTGCTTTATGCTCGATCTCAACAGGAAGGTGGCAAGCCCTTCCAAACACGAGGCGGTATGGAGATATACTAAGATCAGTCTTATAAGCGGTACGAAATGCCCAAAGAGCATCCGTCAATTTGGTTGAGCAATTTTTACGGCTTTTAGAAACTGTCTTTCCAAAATTTTCTTGATCTGCCTATTTGTGATCTCAGCTTGCCCGCTTGTTTGGGGATGATAGGGCATAGAAAGTTTGTGGTTAATTGCATATTTCCGCATCAAAGGCTCGAAAGACCGACTACAGAAATGTGTCCCGTTGTCACTAATTATAGCGCAAAGATGTCCGAACCGCGAAAAGATATTTTCTTTAAGGAACTTAATAACAACCTTGTTGTCATTAGTGTGACACGGTATTGCTTCCACCTATTTTGAGATATAATCAACCGCTAACAACATATATAAATTCCCAAAAGAGTTGGGAAAATGGCCTATAAAATCAATACCCCAAAAGTCGAATATCTCCACAACTAAGATAGGTTGGAGCGGCATCTCATTTCTACGTGAAATCCGACCCAAGTGTTGACACCGCGGGCAAGTTTTTCAATGATCATATGCATCTTTAAATAATGTTGACCAATAAAAGCCACATTGCAAAACTTTCTCCACCATTTTTCGAGGACCAAAGTGACTGCCGCATGCCTGATCATGACAAAATGATAACACACTCTTGAATTCATCGTTACAGACACATCTGCGAATGATTTGATTGGAACAATACTTAAACAAATAAGATTCATCCCAATAAAAGTGTTTTACTTGGGATAGAAATCGAAGTTTGTCTTATTTTGACCAATTGCTAGGAATAAGTCCCGTCGCTAGATAATTCACAATATCCACGAACCAAGATTCGCAGGATACGGTCAAGAGCCGTTCGTCAGGAAATAAGTCATATCGGCACGGTCAACGTTGATGAAGAAGAGATGCGTGAAAGATGGTCAGCTACTATGTTTTCACATCCACTCTTGTCTCGGATGACAAGATCAAATTATTTTAACAACAGGATCCAACGTATTGTAAGTCCACGGTAGCGCCCCGGCCGTCTAACAGACGCCAAATGCGGAACAAAAACTTTTACAACTGGCGCTATCGCGTACTATAACCTGGATCTGCCATTAAAGCTAAACTAACAAACTACAAAGTGGGTAGAAATGTTATACCGAACGGTCCGAGTCCTTCGGTCTTCAACCATCATCCCACGCTTTGTTGCGGCTGCTCCGATCTCCTGAATCTCCGGTCTTCTCGTCCAGGTAGCACCACGTCGACGGATCTTTAAACGGGCTCCCGCCTCTGAACCGAGGCAACTCGATCATCAAGTTTGCTAAAAGAGATGACCAAAATTGATGTAGAGAATGAGTAGAACACTTTGTCTCGTTACGTCCAAAGCTATGGACGAACGGTTAATAAAGTTGCTTTTTGGATCGGGTGAAAATGAGAAATGAGTATCTATCAAATTTCCATGAGTCTAAAACTTTCATAATCTTTTTACAAGCAACCTCTCTCATTTCCCATGAAGGGCCGGCCACTTTATAGAGGTGGGGGTGAGTGTAGGAGAAGAAATGGTGACCATAAAGATATGATACTTATCAAAACACATAAAGAAAACAATGACTCACTTAAAAAATAAATGTTAACCAATGATTCATAAACCTAGTCACCCTTTGCATTAAATGAATCATTAAATGCACTAATGAGTCGCTTAACACCTCACCATCCTAGTCACCTTCTAGAAGCTTCCACACTCATCTCAAGAAAAGATAAATCCGCATTTAACCGAATGTTAAAGACGGGCGATAGAAAACTGGAAACTGACAACTTCCAAAAAGCGATCCCGAAACGAATTTCAGGATAACCCCATAACCCGCATTTGTATTACGACCGAATACAAATGCAACTGAGACAAAGATATTATATCTACACAGTATAATACTCGGATCCGGCTTAAACCAAAGCCGACCAGTATTATCTGCCCGAAATATGACACGTGTGAAAACGCAAGTGCATTTTCCGAACCCTGCCATAAAAACATACGGCCTCTACAACGTTTCGCCCGAACTTGGGAAACTGTCTGTGGGGGACTCTAATGACTCATCAACACACTGGCACTGGGTATAACCACTAGCACGTCAGAGGTACGAGCTGTACGTAACGTTTGCCTATGTATTGATTGGAAGGGAAGCTGACGAGCGAACTCATCCAGAAACCCTACTGAGCCTGACAGTGACAATATCCGTACAGTCTGGTCCGTTCGTCTAAAGAGTATTGCATATCGAGTCTAGGGGGGTGAATAAAGTCAGACCCCTAATAACGCGATAATTCGTGTCGGTATGAAGCCCATCACCTCCTGAGAAACTACTGATCCAAATCAGTAATTCTCCACTACCTCGGCCGAGGATTTCTAGTGATGGCTATCCGTGCATTGTGCGATATCAACCCCCAATACCCGGAGAGACGAATCCCCGACGATCCGCTCACTGCCTCCTTGTGGCTCGGGACTGTACCCAAAAAATACCTGTTTGCACGTCTCCTTTGAGCGTGGTAGGGTAGAAATCAAAGCACGGTGGGAACTCACACGAGACAAATGATGATCTCAGGTCGACAAACTAACCTGTACACATGTCACCTGGGAACTGCTATCTGACGATATGTATAATACCAACTAGCATGTTCCCGGCGAGTCCTGTCCGGTATACTCATAACCCAATGAGCACCTGTATACATCTTAGGTGAACCAACTGACACCAATGGCTTGTGAGACCGGTCACCGCCCCTCGTCGGGGTCTCGACTGTATACACTAGTCTACTCTGGAGTATCGATGCCCTGTCTCGAAACTCCCACGACTAGGGACACTTTAAGGATGTGCTTACAGACCCCAGCTCCCACGTATATGATCGCCATCATACTGCTGGCAGTCAAGCAAGAATCCTATGGGCTCTATCATCATGCAATAGTGAACTAAAGCATGTATACGATGATAAAGACAAACCAGATAGCATACTATCATCTCGAGCAAGACTGTCATATCGGTATAGGTCCTGCCTCAATCATTGCAATCACGTACCTGCGATCCAATAATTGACTTTGAGGGCACTATATCCAACAATCTCCCACTTACACTTAAGGCTAATTATTGCAATTTCGCATACTCACAGCCTGTGTGTTACCGAACACCCAACTCCTCTACTAATCAGTTTCACAAAGCTAGTTTGTAAAACTCTTGTGTTCGAGAAATAGCCTCAGTGAGTGGATCCGCCCTGATGTTTCTTTCTATGTCTCTCTTAATCTCAAGTTCGCGGAGAAAGCCATCTCCCGAATCGAGTAATACCTGTCTTAGAATATATCTGAATATCTGATGGGACCTAGTTCATAAATGAACTCCAAATCCAAACTTCTTAGACTTTATTGATAACTGAACCTAATCAGTATCCAGCACCATGCATCCCACAGTATCCTCTTGGACCACCTGTCCATAATACTGTCTCTCGTCAGAGGGAAAACTATAACTCTGACAATCACTCTGTCATCCAGGTCACCTTTGAAGCCTGGAATGATAACCGTCTCCCCAAGAAGGCTGCCGTCATCAAATCCGTAGAACATGCACTTATGTTCTAAAACTGCTTCCTTATGTTTCTCCTGGATTGGATTAATATAAACTTATCGCATCTAGTGCAAAAACAACATCTGGTGTGGTACTTGACATCTTACGATTGACTCAATTGCCTAAGCAAGTGATCTACCAATCATGCACATCCCTCTCCCCTTTAGTCTATAAGACACCTTTAGAGAGGGTGACTCCATCACCTGCAGGTACACCACCATGCCAAGAGTCATCTATTCTAAAATACTATTAGAATTCTGTTAAAGTACCCAGATTGTGAAACTACCCAATTCTAGATCTAAAACCATAGATCTAGTAACCAGAATGTCTGATATTATATCCATATCCTTTGTGGAGAAACAACTGTGTGACGACCAAAGTACAACCGATCGTAGTATAGGAATTTTACTTCCTAACCTGTGTATGTCATCCAAATACCAGGACATCACACCCTACTACCTTCTTAACAGATCCATCCCTATTCTGATGAAGTCAAAGCCATGACCGTTACATCAAAATTAGATGATCTTATCTCCGCTATATCTGCTCAAGTCTATAAATAGACATAAGCTACTTGTCTATTATGCTTCCGCTGCTCCCACTGACTATGACAACCCTCTGGCAGAATAATATATACGTATACTTCTAAATCTAGTTTACAACTGTTGGATATAGTGCCCTCAGAGTCAATTATTGGATCACAGGCACGTGATTGCAATGATTTAGGGAGGACCTATGCCGGTAGGACAGTCTTACTCAAGATGATAGTATGCTATCTGGTTTATCTTTATCATCGTGTACTGCTTTAGGTGACATTACTGATCACTATTGCACGTTGATAGAGCCCCTAGGATTCTTCCTTGACTACCAACAGTATGAGGGCGATCATATACGTGGGAGCTGGGGTCTATAAGCACATCCTTAAAAGGTCCCTAGTCGAGAGAGTTTCGAGACAGGGCATCGATACTCCAGAGTAGACTAGTGTATACAGTCGAGACCCCGACGAGGGGCGGTGGCCGGTCTCACAAGCCACTGGTGTCAGTTGGTTCACCTAAGATGTATACAGGTGCTCATTGGGTTATGAGTACACCGAACAGGACTCGCTGGGAACCTGCTAGTTGGTATTATACCTGACGTCAAATAGCAGTTCCCTGGTGACATGTGTACAGGTTAGTTCATCGACCTGAGGATCGTCATTTGTCTCATGTGAGTTCCCACTGTACTTTGATTACTACCCTACCACGCTCAAAGGAGACGTGCAAACAGGTTTTAGTTGGGTATAGTTCCGAGCCACATGAAGGCAGTGAGCGGATTTTCAGGGGTTCGTCTCTCCCGGTATTGGGGGTGAGGTCGCGCTGTGTCTAGGAGAGCCCTTACACGAAGTCCTTGGCCAAGGCAGGAGATTTACTGGTAGGTATTCCAGTAATATCTCAGGGTGTTCTGGGCTACACTCCGACACAACTTGTACCGCTTTTGGGAGTCTGACTTTTACCAACCCCCTAGGCCCGCCATGCGATGCTCATAGACGAATGGACCGGACTGTATGGATATTGTCACTGACAGGCTCAGTAGGGTGTCAGGATGAGTTCGCCCACAGACGTCCCTTTTGGTCAATAGCTGGTAGCCCGTCACGTATGGCTAATACCTCGGACGTGCAAGTGGTTAAATCCACAGCCATAGTATTGACGAGTCTTTAGAGTCCACCACACACAGTTACTCAAGTTTCGGGCGAAACACTGTAGAGGACGTATGGAGATATGGCAGGGTTCGATCAGATACGTGCGGTATTGCACAGATCATGATCGGACGGATAATACTAGCGGGCTTTGGTTTAAGCTGATCCTAGTATTGTACAGTGTAGATTTTGTCTCTTTGCATTTGTATTCAGTGGGAATACAAATGCGGGCATGTATATGCAGTCGCGGGGTTTTCCTGTAATTTATTACGGGATCAGTTTTCTGAAGTTGCCAGTTTGCATTCCGTTCCGGCTAGTTTTCCTTTGTTCCTTCACGGCCGGATTCTTCTGATGGAGGGGCTAATTTGCAAGTTTGCAAATTAGCATTTGTGGAGGGGTTTCTTGCATTTGTGGCATTATGATAGATTTAGCATCATGAGATTCCATTTTATTCTTATCCTTTGCATTAATGAGATAAGAAAAGATTTGAAATGGTGTGACTTTTATTCCTAGTTTTCTTCACATCTCTTATGGTCACCTTGAGCTATCCTACACTCATCTCCCTTCTTGATTTTTTCTACACCCACCTCCCTTCTTGATTTTTTCTACACCATATTTCCTAGAAGGGGCCGGCCACTAGAGAATGTGGCTGTGGGGAATTTTGATCTACACATTTCTTATTCCTTGCTAGAAAAATGAAAGCACCATTTTTCTTCCAAAACTTCTTTCATTCTTCACCTCCATATCACCAAGGCTACTTCACAACCCCAATTGAGACAATGGTTTCTACACTAGTCTACAGCATTCCTTGGACGCGTCGGCTAGCCAACTTCGCGCCCGAGTTGCCTCGGTCCAGAGGTGGGAGCCCGTAAAAGAACCCGGCGATGTGGTGCCCATTTCAACGAGGAGGCGACGACCGGAGATGCCGCGAGGAGATCGGAGTGGAGACGAAGACCGAAGGACACGGATCGCTTGGTATAGCTTCTCTACTCCTTTTCTTGTTTGCTAGAGCTAGGTTAATGGCCCGATCCAGGATTTTTGTGCGCGGTGGTGCCGGTTCAAGTTTATAGAAAAGTTTTCGTTTCCGCATTCCGGCGTCGGATTGACGGCCGGGGCGCCGCCGTGCACTTACACTGGTATCAGAGCCACGCCATTAACCTAATCTAGCTTGCTCTAATGTGTTTACAAGTTCGATCGAACAAATTTCCGAAAACCCGATTTCCATTGCACATGTTTCTGTCGAAATTTTTTTGGGCTCTAAAAATTTTTCAGGTTGTTGCAGAAACACGTGCAGGTAATTATAAGCAATCTGAGAAAATTTTGTCGCATGACGTCACCTTTCCATAGCGGAACCGCGGCCAAACCCACGCATTGGCCGCGGTTCCGTCGCAAGGTAGACTGTTCATTTGACCAAATTTTTCACAGTGAGCTTCTGGGTTGAAATTGGGGTTTTTGGAATATTCTTTTTGGGCCCAGATTTTCTGTGAGTGCTACAGTTGTGCTTAGGGCCCACTTAGGTATATTTGATCGATCAAAAATTTTAAACATGTTAGTTCACAGTATTTACATTATATCTGCGACCGTGAATGTCATTTGATCGGTAAATCATGTCTATCTGCTATAGCCCTTTTAGACGGATTTGCGAACGTGACATTCATGTTGATGTTCTGTGTTGTGCTGTGATGTTGCGGATTGGTCGTGGGGGATAGCCTGGATGAAATGGTAGTACAGTTTTGTTTTATATGTACATTTGATATTGCGGGGCGAGCGTCCGACATGTGGACTGCCGTCACTGCCTGTTTGTATATTATTCTTTTGGCGCACGACCGGGTCGAGGTCGATGTACCCGTTGTATGTATATTTTACTTTCTGTACTAGGATTATCCCGCGGAGGGGTGCACGGATAGCCGGGTTCTAGAGGGCAACGGGCCCGCATCTCACAGCGTTGAGACGGAGGGGGCTTCACTCTAGAATTGGCGGGCTATTCGCCGCACTCGTAGGGGGTACAGGTTGACCCAAGGACGGGTGCCCAAGTTACCGGATTCCGTGAAGTGCTGGGTGGTTCATTCATGTTGCTGAAGGGGGCTGCCTCGCTTCAGGTTTTGGCGGGTAACTTGCCGCGCCCGTAGAGGTCTAGGTTTTCATTGCATAGGCTATCCACACGACTAGGGGAACGTCGGGTTTCAGTAGCGGCTCTGTGAAACCCAGGGATCCCAGATATCTGTATTGTTCTGTGATGCTTATTACATTTCTGTGATGTTGCATTTTATCACGCCTTGAGCGAAATATTATATATTATATATATACTGGTAGATGTTGTATATGTTATGCATCCGCGCTAGTCCAGTCCCCGCTCTGTCGTTAGTTAAGTAACCTAACGGGTGATGACGGAACCCAGTGGCGAATGCGGATGGCATATACGTACATCATTATTTTCGTTATTTTATGGTGTGATCAATTAATGGGACTGCGTTGATTCGGATCAATGCAAGCTAAACAAATCTATTCTGATGTTGTTGGAACATTTTTCAAAAAGCTGTTATTGCAAGGGCGTTCTCTTTTGTTTTGCACAGTGGTATTTGGTTATGAATATCCAGCTCCTCAGTCGACGAGGCAAGGGCTGAGATCCCTTCACCGGGAGTGACCCCTTGGACAGAAGTTTGCGTCAGGGCAATAACTTCACTATAGTCGTTTACTTTTGCTTTGCATCGTGGTATTCAGTTGGAATATCCTGCACCTCATTCTAAGGGGAAAGAGCCGAGATCCCTTCACCGGGAGTGACCTCTTTAGCAAAGGTTTTCGCCACAATATTTTTAAAAAGCTATCCGGTTCCTTCAACGATATCAAGTTCATTACGTTAAAGGTTTTCGCCAGAAACCATTCGTAGCCCTCCGTCATTTCAGATGGGTAGCACGTAGTATTCATGCTATGTTTGTTGACCTTAGTTAAGGCATAGTGTATGGTAGCTGCTTGTTACCTTTCTGCTGCATAGATAGATGCGTTGGTTTGGGACAGTCGTATAGCCTTATTAGCCCTAGTCAAGGGCTTGTACGGGTGGGTTCAAATTAACCTGGACAATGATGGGTAGAACTTGACATGTGACTTATGATTTGTTGGCCTTAGTCAAGGTCATAAGAGCAAGGGGCAAAAATCACATCGGGAGTTTCTAAAGAAACTGAAACTTGCCAGATATGCGCATACCTTCTGGAGTGTGATAACGTGAGCAGATTCCGTCATATTATCATGCGATGATAGTTGGATCCCGATTCCCACTGATGAGTTGGTTTACTCCTCGGGTGATCCCGACTAATTCTTCTTTCAGGTTTGGGGAAGAATTTGACGTTACAGTGGGAGGTTTCCTGATTAGATAAAGTGATTAACATTCTGATTTAGGTTAGAGTGCACACTGAGTGTTTCTTTTCTCTCTCTCTTTGGCAGCGACCATGTCCCGACCCTAGACTATGACTCAGTGACCAAGATTAACCGAACCTTCTTATAAGACTGGCTTTTGGATTGTCAGAGTTGCAAACTGTTAGTTGTATGTATGCCCTAGAGGCCAGTATTATACAGATGATGTATATTATATTGGATGCTTGGACATATATAGAGATGACTTTCTTGCTCGATATGATAGTATGCTATCTGGTTACTCTTTATCTTAACATGTACACTTGTCTCTTTAAACTGTCTTATGGTTACATGTTGGTAAAGCCCTTAGGATGTATACTTGACTACCTGGACTATGATGCAGATCATACTAGTGGGGACATGGTAGTCCATAAGTACATCCTTCAAGGTCCCTAGTCGTGTGTGTATCGAGACGGGGCATCGATATACCAGAGTAGACTAGCGTATACGCTTCTCGACCCATGAGATGGGCGATGGATGATCCCATATCCATTGGTGTTTGACATCAGAGATGGTATACGGGTGCTCAGTGAAGACTGGGTACACTGGACGGACTCGCCGAGAACTCCCAGATGGTATTATACCTCACGTCAGATGGCAGTTCTCAGGTGACACTTGTGCAGGTTAGTCCGTAGACCCGAGATCGTCATAGAGTCTTGTGTGATTCCTACTGTGCTTTGATCTCCACCTTACCACGTCTATGAGGGCGTGCAAAACGGTGGTCTTTAGGTACAGTCACGAGTCATATGGAGACAATGAGCGATAGGAGGGGTTTAGTCTCTCCCGGTATTGGGGGTTGATGTTGCACAGTGCTCGATTGGCCGTAACAGGGAAGTCCCTGGCCAGGGCTGATCAGAGATTTGCTGGTAAGTGTTACCAGTAGTTTCTCGACCCGTTATGAGCCTTATATCGGCATGACTTATCGGTTATTGGGGTCTGACGTTTACCACCCCTAGACTTGATATGCGACATATCAGACGAACAGACCGGACTGTACGATAAGTGTTACTGGTTGGATTCACAGGAGTGTGAGCGGGCTAGCTCGTCGATCTTCTGATCGCTCAATACCTGGATGGCAGTTACATTTAGCAGACCGCTTGCGGCTTGTGGGTGCTTGATATGATCATCATCTGCTACCGGCGTATTGACGAGTCTTTAGAGTCCTACACAGAGGTTTCCTGGCTCAAGCGAAACGAAATAGGAGCGCATATGAGATATGTGCGGGACCGAGAATAATGCGTGTATGTGATACCGTATTTCATTCTCGCGATGAATGTATCGATTGGTTGTATGCGATATAACCTAGTTGTCAAATCATTGATTCGATAAATCGATACATTGTATACTAGTCGGTTATGTGCGACATGACCGGATCATTGAATCAAGTGTTGATTTAATGATTTAATGTATAATTATATATTTGATATATTAATTTGCATAAACTAGTATTGGTTCATTTTAAAAGGATTTTCTCACTTGAAGTGCACATTGTATATGTGATATGCTTTTGTGTGCACTTGATTGTATCATGTTTGATGATACATATTTACTTGGGTTTGTGCAAAGAATTAAACCATGGTTATGATAATGGTTAGGGTTTAGAGTTATTCATCTATTTATTTATCCATTCTTTATTTATTTAAATGGATAAAAGAAAATAAAATGGTTTCTTTTTGTCATGAAGCTTGTTGAAGCTTCATGAAGCTTTGACTAAAGAGACCATTTTGTCTTCATGCTTAACCCTAACCATTCCCACTTACCATGGTCTATTCTCTACACTTAACCTTAGTTAGGATATGATAAGTATTATTTTCTTTTTCATTTTAAATCACTCATCATATTCTTTCTTCTTCTTGATCATCTTCTTCTTCAAGAAAAGCTTAAGCCCATCAATGGCAACTTGAGCAAAAGTGAGTGAAATCCAATTCTAAAGTGAACCCACCTCCTATTTCTTCACCCTCTACCTCTTGCCAAATTTTTTTGGGTGTTTTCTTCACAAGTTTCACAACTTGGTGAAGTTGGAGCTTGAACTTGTGATGCCTCGACGTAGATCATCTTCGGCACGAAGCCGACGACCTAGTCCGCCCATTTTCCCGATGAAGCCGACGATTGAGTTCGGGATTCAAGATGGACAGCGAGAGGACGCCTACGTGGAGCTAAGGAAGTGGAGAAACGGATCTACAAAGGTTGTAGCCTCTCTCCTTTAGTTAAGATGTTAACTAGTTTAATGTTTCGCCTAGAATTCTAGCCGACGATCCGTATTAGGGTTTCTCGGCACCCATAAAATTTTAAATTGGCATGGTTGATGCCTTATGAGACCTCTATAGTGTGCCTAGGAACCTTTCACTGGTATCAGAGCCTAGCTAGAGCCTTAGGCGAAGTCTAGACGACGTTTGAAACCCGAACGAACCCGAAACCCTAAAACCCAAGTGCTCTCTGGACTTTTTCTAAAATCTGGGATTTTTCTAGATTAAAAATGCTTAAAAAATTCAGCAGAGAATTCTAAGAATTACGGTGCAATTTTTTTCCAATGAACAGTGAAGTGTGCGGCGGAACCGCGGCAGAAGCATGGCTTCTGCGGCGGTTCCGCGGCCTAGTGATGACGTCAGCCCTCCTACCTTGCACAGTAATTCATCATTTCTGCAGCTGAGTTTTATGGGTATTTTTAATATTTATTAAAGAGTTGAATTTTCTGGGGTGTTTTAGAGCTTCGATGTTTCGACCGGATTATCAAATTTCGTCTTTGTGTATTTCCGGATGACTTTAGAATATGTTAAAAAGTTCGACCGGATATAAATACCCAACTTTTACCCTGCCGGAAATATATCCAAGTGTTGGATTTTTGTGTGGTTTAAGGACGTTCTGAGTAGTGTAAGTAACGCGATGGTCCCTCTAGAAGACAACAAACCTTAACTCGATTATGTGACCGTCTTGAACTGCCTTTTGAACCTTCGGGTTTGGGGCAGTACGGCGTGCCACATGTGAGGCGTTGGCTTGACCCTTCTACGGCTGGACCGTTGGTACTGAGGCATGAAGTGAATGTCTTTGAACCTATTTCATGTGTTGAACGGTTTCGGGAAAACTTGGGTGTTCGAATGTTCGATCGGAAAGTTTAATATTTTCTATTTATCCGGAATGGGATACAATAATTGGAATTCACAAACAGTTATGAGATAACTGAATGAATGTTATAAATCTAGCAGTTTAGTCACACATGATATTGGAAAGAGTTTTCGATAATCAGACTAAAATGCGGGATTTATATCTGTTAGGCATGTGATGTCTAAGTATTTCATTTGATTAGGCATGCGATGTCTAAAGAAGTTGCGGATTCCAATTGTTGTAGTTTTACACTTTCTTTTCTGTGACCGTAAGTGTAGTATGTTCATATCGCCGGTTTCGTTGCTATACGTCAACGACAATTGGGGTATGCATACTTACTTACGTTGATGACATGTGATGTTATGTGTTGCTGGATATGTTATATTGGATCGTCGTGTTTGAATAGCCGGGGGTTTTTATGTGAGATGAGTGTTTTTCATTTTCATTCATGTAAAAACTTGTATGTAATATTCTTTTATTGGGACACTTCCAGGTAGCGGATGTTGTCACCTTTTGTATATTATTTACTTTTCCGCATTAGGATAGACCCAAGGAGGGGAGCACAAGTAACCGGGTTCTAGGGTCCAGTGGGAGACCGTCTCGAGGAGTCGAGTCCGGGTCTCCTAACCCTAGAATTGGTAGGGTTGCTTGCCGCTCTCGTAGGGGTCTAGGGGTGTGGGATTGGCTATTCATCACGACCGTGGAATCCGTGTTTTATACTGGCTCGTATTGAAAACACGGACGTCCTAGTATATCCAATATTTCATATGTTTCTTCTGCTGCGATATCTGTGATGTGATCATGTGATGTTCTGTGATAGATACAGTATATAGTATATATGATATATTATATAGACGTTACTTATGTTTTGCATCCGCACTAGCCCTGCCCTGCTCTGTCGTTAGTTACCTAACCTAACGGTGCACGAGGGGACATCGAGGCGAATGCGAATGGCATAAGTGTACGTCGTATTTATCTGTGATGTTTAGGTACTTAAATGATGGGACTTCATTAATGAGATTAATGAAAGAAAAGAAACCTAAGATGTTGTAGAATCAAATTTTAAATAAAACAGGTAGCTACAGTTCTTGCTTTGCACAGCGGTATATGTGATATATCCTGCACCTTATTCAATGAGGAAAGGACCGAGATCCCTTCACCGGGAGTGACTCCTTTAGCAATAACTGGCAGATGCTACACACTCGGTTTGATTATTGATTGCTTTTAAGAGTTTTTGCTTTGCACAGTGATATATATGATATATCCCGCACCTTATTCAATGAGGAAAGGGCCGACGATCCCTTCACCGGGGGTGACCCCTTTAGCAAAACTAGAAAAGCCTCAAAATCACTCCATTTCTAAAACTTCATTTGATTCTACAACGATATCAAGTTCATTACGCAATAGGTTTTCAGAAAAACCTGCCGTAGCCCTCCGTCATTTCAGATAAGAACTGTTTAGTATTCGTGCTGCGTTTGTTGGCCTTTATCAGGGCGTAGTGTGCGGTAGCTGAATAGTGCTTATCTGCTTATGCATGTGATGCAGATTGTTTCGGGATAGTCGTACGACCTTATTGGCCTTTGTCAAGGGTCGTGCGGGTGGGTTTGATTCAATCAAGAAATGACGGGTTGAACTTGACTAGCATCCTGTGATTTGTTGACCTTTGTCAAGGTCATAGGACACTAGGGGCAAAATATTATCGGGAATTTCAAGTGTTGAAATTTGCAATGAGATTGCATACCTTCTATGAGATAGTTGGATCCCGATACCCACTGCGAGTAAGAGTTACTCCTGGGAGAGTTTTGCACATTGCAATTAGCCGATCAAGTAGGTGTCTAGAAAGGTGTCAACGAGGTTACGCCTCTGGGAAAACGAGGTTTACATTAATTAGGTTCGTGCGAAAGCACGGGGGACCTCCCTCAAAGTACCGACACTGGCCTGGCTGAAAGATTGGCGAACTTGTAGTGTGTAATTAATCCCGGCTAGTCTTTCCTTTTAGGGTTTGAAGGAAGATTTGATAAAAACCAGTGGGAGCCATCCTGATTAGATAAGATAATAACCAATCTGATCTTGCACGAGCATACGCTAAAGTGTTTTTCTTCTCTCTCTCCAGGTAGCGACCATTTCATGCCCTAATGAAGATAATAATATGGATGTATTGACCGAACCCGCATGTTATACTGTGCTGGGGAACGTTGGTTCCGTTCTTTCTTATAAGAGTTATAGGAATGAACAGGATATAGGGGAATACCAGGATTCCCATGCCACCCGATTGAAGAAAGTACATGTTGATGCATTTTCTTCGGGTGTGTTCGTTACAGAGAACTGTTTCTCCATTTGCTCCACGTCCTGGGTATTAGATACCGGGTCAGGATCCCATATATGTAATCAGTTACATGGGCTTAGGAAAGGTAGAGAACTTGGAGAAGGTGATAAAGACATTAGAGTTGGAAATGGTGCAATTGTTGCAGCTAAGACTGTCGGGGAATATCACCTTGTATTACCAACTGGTAATACATTGGTTCTGAACGAATGCTATTACATGCCGAACCTGATATGCAACATTATATCGGTTTCTTTGTTGAGTAAAGAGGGATATAATTTTGTATTACAGGACAATGTTATGAACATTTTCCGTAACCAAAAGTTGGTTGGATCAGGCACGTTGTGCAATGGCATTTATGTTCTAAATCAATCAACAGTTCTGAGCATAACAAACACACACAAGAGGAAGAGTTCAGAACTGAACGAATCCTTCTTGTGGCATTGTAGACTGGGTCACATCAATGCGACACGACTAGCTAAGTTGCATAAAGATGGATATTTAAATCCGTTTGAATTTTCATCTTATGACACTTGCCAGTCATGTCTCAAAAGCAAGATGACCAAAACTCCGTTTACGGGACACGGAGAGAGAGTTACCGAACTCTTGGGACTTATACATAGTGATGTATGCGGTCCCATGTCTACACATGCCAGGGATGGTTCTTCGTACTTCATTACATTCACTGACGATCTCTCTAGATTCGGGTATGTGTTCCTGATGAAACACAAATCAGAAGCTTTTGAGAAATTTAGAGAATATAAAAAAGAAGTCGAGAACCAAACCGGAAAAAGTATTAAAATCCTTCGATCTGATCGAGGAGGAGAATACTTAAGCAATGAATTCCTGGACTTCCTAAAAGAGAATGGGATTCCCTCTCAGCTGACTCCTCCATATACACCACAGCACAACGGTGTATCAGAACGGAGGAACCGCACCCTATTAGATATGGTGCGCTCTATGATGAGCACAGCTGAGTTACCTATTTCCTTCTGGGGTTATGCGCTGGAGACAGCAGCATACCTATTAAATCAAGTTCCATCTAAATCTGTACCTACCACACCATATGAGATATGGAGTGGGAAGAGACCGTGTCTTAAACGAGTTAAGATATGGAGTTGCCCAGCCTATGTCAAAAGGCAAAATCCGGACAAACTCGAGGCACGGTCAGTTCTATGCAAGTTTGTGGGATATCCCAAACATTCACATGGATATCTTTTCTACCATACAGAGGAACAAAAAGTGTTTGTTTCTCGACATGCCACCTTTTTGGAAAAGGAATTTCTTGCAAAAGAAATTAGTGGCGATAAGGTAGAACTAGAAGAAATTCCGGCTACACAAACTCAAACTGAAGATTTAGTGGAACCAGAGGATTCAGTAGCTCCCGACAAACCTCAGCCTCTCCGCCGATCTAGTAGGGTTCCTCGCCAACCTGAGAGATACTACGGTTTTCTCATGGATGGTGGCAGCGAGGATTGCATCATGGAGGATGATGACCCAACTAGTTTCGAGCAGGCCATCACGAGTAAGGACTCAGTGAAATGGCTGGATGCTATGCGGTCCGAGATGGAATCCATGTACACCAACAAAGTATGGACTTTGGACGTTGCTCCTGAAGGGGTAAAACCCATTGGGAGCAAGTGGATCTTCAAGAAGAAACTTGGTGTAGATGGGAAAGTGGAGACTTTCAAAGCTAGACTTGTTGTAAAGGGTTTTCGTCAAAGACCAGGTGTGGACTATGACGAAACCTTTTCTCCAGTGGCTATGCTTAAATCCATCCAGATCATGCTTGCCATCGCTGCATATCATGATTACGAAATCTGGCAAATGGATGTTAAGACCGCCTTTCTAAATGGTGATTTAGAAGAGTGCATGTACATGACTCAGCTAGAGGGCTTCGTAGACAGTGGGAGCAGCGGGAAGGTGTGCAAGCTGCTTAAATCCATTTATGGATTAAAGCAAGCATCGCGGAGTTGGAACATCTGCTTTGACGTCGTTATCAAAGAGTTTGATTTCGTCAAAAACCCAGATGAACCTTGTATCTACAAGAAGGTGGCAGAGAGTAAGGTTGTCTTCCTCGTATTGTACGTGGACGACATACTCTTGATAGGAAATGATATTCCTATGCTGCAATCGGTCAAGCTCTTCTTATCACAAAGATTCTCAATGAAAGATCTTGGTGATGCCTCCTGCATATTGGGGATTAGGATCTATAGAGATAGATCCAAACGGATATTGGGATTGTCCCAATCCAGGTACATTGACACCATACTAAAGAGGTTTAGTATGGAAGAATCCAAGCGTGGGAACTTGCCCACGATCTCTGGAGTCACTCTCTCCAAAGAGATGTCTCCCAAGACTGATTTGGAGAGAGCTCGCATGCAAGGGATACCCTATGCTTCGGCTGTAGGCTCTATCATGTATGCGATGCTATGTACCAGACCCGATGTAGCATACTCACTAAGTGTAGTGAGCAGGTATCAAGCTGATCCTGGAGAGAGTCACTGGACAGCTGTGAAGAGCATTCTCAAGTACTTACGAAGGACTAAAGAGATGCTCTTGGTGTATGGTAACGGGGAACTCCAAGTGGAGTCCTTTACCGATTCGAGCTTCCAGAGTGATAAGGACGACTCTAAGTCGCAGTCGGGATTTGTCTTTACCCTTTACGGAGGGGCGGTTAGCTGGAAGAGTTCCAAGCAGGAAACCGTGGCAGACTCGACGATGGAGGCTGAATACATCGCTGCCAACGATGCTGCCAAAGAAGCTGTCTGGATCAAGAAGTTCATTACTGAACTTGGAGTGGTTCCATCCATTGAGCATCCAATACCTTTGTATTGCGATAACAATGGAGTGGTGGCTTTGGCCAAGGAACCCAGGTCCCATCAGCGATCCAGGCATATTCTGAGGCGGTATCACCTGATCCGGGAGATAGTAGATCGCCGGGAGATCGAGGTCAGGAGGGTTGACACGAAGAACAACACGGCGGATCCACTCACGAAGGCCATTCCCCAGATACAGTTTGAGAGACTCTTCGGGATGCTCGGTATGCGATACTACAGCAGCTGGCCCTAGTGCAAGTGGGATATTGTTAGTTGTATGTATGCCCTAGAGGCCAGTATTGTACAGATGATGTATATTATATTGGATGCTTGGACATATATAGAGATGACTTTCTTGCTCGATATGATAGTATGCTATCTGGTTACTCTTTATCTTAACATGTACACTTGTCTCTTTAAACTGTCTTATGGTTACATGTTGGTAAAGCCCTTAGGATGTATACTTGACTACCTGGACTATGATGCAGATCATACTAGTGGGGACATGGTAGTCCATAAGTACATCCTTCAAGGTCCCTAGTCGTGTGTGTATCGAGACGGGGCATCGATATACCAGAGTAGACTAGCGTATACGCTTCTCGACCCATGAGATGGGCGATGGATGATCCCATATCCATTGGTGTTTGACATCAGAGATGGTATACGGGTGCTCAGTGGAGACTGGGTACACTGGACGGACTCGCCGAGAACTCCCAGATGGTATTATACCTCACGTCAGATGGCAGTTCTCAGATGACACTTGTGCAGGTTAGTCTGTAGACCCGAGATCGTCATAGAGTCTTGTGTGATTCCCACTGTGCTTTGATCTCCACCTTACCACGTCCATGAGAGCGTGCAAAACGGTGGTCTTTGGGTACAGTCCCGAGTCATATGGAGGCAATGAGCGATAGGAGGGGTTTCGTCTCTCCCGGTATTGGGGGTTGATGTTGCACAGTGCTCGATTGGCCGTAACAGGGAAGTCCCTGGCCAGGGCTGATCAGAGATTTGCTGGTAAGTGTTACCAGTAGTTTCTCGACCCGTTATGAGCCTCATATCGGCACGACTTTGTAGGGTTCCTAGGCATCCTAATGAGGTCTCACAAGGCATCAACCATGCCAATTTCAAAAATTACGGTGCCGAGAAACCCTAGAATACGGATCGTTGGCTAGAAATCTAGGCGAAAAGATAAACTAGTTAACACTTAACTAAGAGATACGGAAATACAACCTTTGTAGATCCGGTTCTCTACCTCCATAGCTCCGCAATGAAGTCTCCTCGCTGTCCATAACAAGTCCCGGGCTCTAGCGTCGGCTTCATCGGAGAATGGACGGGCTAGGTCATCGATGTCCATGCCGAAGATGATCTACGTCGAGGCATCGCTAAATCAAGCTCCGACTTCACCAAGTCAAGAAACTTGTGAAGAAAACACACTCTACTACTTGGCAAGAGGTAGAGGATGAAGAAATAGGAAGTGGGTAGACTTTAGAATTGGATTTCTCACTCTAATTCATCAATCACCATTGATGAGGTAAGCTTTCTTCTTGAAGTGAAGAAGAAGAAGATGATAATTGTTATGATATCAATCATTAAAATAGAAAAGAAAAACAATCCTTATCATAACTTTTACCATGGAAAAGTGTAGAGAACTAACTAAGGTTCAAATGAATGGTTAGGGTTAAGCATGAGACAAAATGGTGACTAAGTCAAACCTTCATGAATCTTCATGAAAGAAACAAATGATAGCCACCATTTTCTCTTTATGCAAATTTATTTTCCAAAAAGAAATAGATAAATAAATAAGGGAATAAAACAAAACCCTAACCATTATCATGTAACCATGGTTTGATCTTTACACTAAAACCCTAGCATAACATGTATCATCAAACATGATACAATCAAGTGCACAAAAGTATATCACATATACAATGTGTACAATCCGAGTGAGAAAATCCATTTAAAGTGAACCAATACTAGTTAACGCAAAGTAATATATCAAATATATAATTATGCATTAAATCATTAAATCAACACTTGATTTAACGATCCGGTCATATCGCATATAACCGACTAGTATCCAATGTATCGGCTTATCGAATCAACCCTCGATTCGATAACTAGGTTATATCGCATATAACCATACGACACATTCATCGCGAGAATGAAATACGGTATCACATACACGCATTATTCTCGGTCCCGCACATATCTCATATGCGCTCCTATTTCGTTTCGCTTGAGCCAGGAAACCTCTGTGTAGGACTCTAAAGACTCGTCAATACGCCGGCAGCAGGTGATGATCATATCAAGCACCCACAAGCCGCAAGCGGTCTGCTAAACGTAACGGCCATCCGGGTATTGAGCGATCAGAAGATCGACGAGCAAGCCCGCTCACACTCCAGTAACACTACCGTACAGTCCGGTCTGATCGTCTGATATGTCGCATATCTCGCCTAGGGGTGGTAAACGTCAGACCCCAATAGCTCGATAAGTCGTGTCGATATGAGGTCTATAACAATTCGAGAAACTACTGGTAACACTTACCAGTAAATCTCAGCAACCCTGGCCAGGGATTTCCTGTTATAGCCAATCGAACACAGCGCAACATCAACCCCCTATACCGGGAGAGACGAATCCCCTCCTATCGCTCATTGCCACCATGTGACTCGGGACTGTACCCAAAAACCACCGTTTTGCACGCCCTCTTGGACGTGGTAAGATGGAAATCAAAGCACAGTGGGAACCACACAAGACTCTATGATGATCTCGGGTCAACAGACTACTCTGTACCAGTGTCACCAGAGAACTGCCATCTGACGTGAGGTATAATACCATCTGGGAGTTCTCGGCGAGTCCGTCCAGTGTACCCAGTCTCTACTGAGCACCCGTATATCATCTCTGATGTCAAACACCAATGGATATGGGATCATCCATCGCCCATCTGTATGGGTCGAGAAGGTATACGCTAGTCTACTCTGGTATATCGATGCCCCGTCTCGATACACCCACGACTAGGGACTTTGAAGGATGTACTTATGGACTACCATGTCCCCACTAGTATGATCCGCATCATAGTCCAGGTAGTCAAGTACACATCCTAAGGGCTTTACCAATATGTAACAGAGAGACACCCAGTATACACGTTAAGGTAAAGTTCAACCAGATAGCATACTATCATGTCGAGCAAGAAAGTCCTCCCTATATATGTCCCAGCATCCACTACAATATACATCCTATGTATAGTAATGGCCTCTAGGGCATACATATAACTAACAATCTCCCACTTGCACTAGGGCCATCTGATAGCAGTGGTTGCTGTATCTCATACTCAACCATCCCATAAAAGTCTCTCTTTGGGAACAGGCCTTTGTGAGTGGATCCGCTGTGTTGTCCTCTAAGTCTACTCTCCTAACCTCGATCCCTTGGAGATCAAGCATCTCCATGATCAGGTGACACTGCCTTAGAATATGTCTGGATCATTGATGGGACCGGCGTTCCTCGGCATGAGCCACAACTCCATTGTCTCACAATGGTAGGAACGTAGTTCATCTCATGAACTGATATACACCCAAACATCCTCTTTGGTAGCATCTATAGTAGCGATGTATCCTGCCTTTATCGTCTAGTATGTCACGGTATCTAGCTTGGAACTCTTCCAACATACCGTCCCTTTACTGAGGGTAAAGAAAATGCCTGTGACTGACACTCAGTCGTCTTTATCACCCTGGAACCCTTCCAGTGATTCTCCCCAGGATCGATTGATACCATCTTACTACAACTAGTGAGAATCCTAACATCCATTTAGATCTATCTCATAGATCCAAAATCCAGGATTTAGTAGGTATCATTTTGATCCTACGTGGAGAATCATTGTGATAAGCGGAGATTGACCGAGCGTAGCATAGGAAACTTCTTTCTTAACAAGAGTATGTCATCCACGTACTCTACGAGGATCAGCACCATACTCCCTACTACCTTTTTGTTTATACAAGGTTCATCTACCATTTTGATGATGTCAAACTCTTTGACTAACACATCAAAACAGACGTTCCAACTCCGCGATACCTGCTTTATCCTATAAAGCATCTTGTACACGTTTCCGCTGCTCCCACTGTCTACGAAGCCCTCTGGCTGTGTTCTTATAGACGCTCTCTTCTAAACATCATTTAGAAAAGCTGTCATGACACCCAACCACCAGATATCATAGTCATGGTATGTAGCCGTGGCAAGTAGGATCTGGATGGACTTAAGCATAGCTACTTAGAAAAGGTTTCATCATCATCCATACCTGGTCAATGATGTAGACCTTTAACAAGTCTAGCTTTGAAAGTCTCAACTCTTCCATGTACACCAAGTAATCTTCTCAAGATATACTTGCTCCTGATGGGGATTTAACCCTTCAGATATAGCAACCAAAGTCCATACTTTGTTGGTGTATATGGATTCCATCTCAGATCACTAAGCATCCAGCCATTCTTACAGAGTCTTACTCCTGATGGCCAGCTCGAAACTAGTTGGGTCATCATCTCATGATGCAATCCTCGCTCCCACTATCATAGAGAAACAGAAGTATCTCTCAGGTAGGTGAGGAACCCTACTAGATCGGCGGAGAGGCTGAGGTTCGTTGGTAATTATTGAATTCTTTGGTTCTGTCAAATCATTAGCAGTTTTGTACAGCTGGAACCTTTCCAGTTCTACAGAAATGATCTTGCCTCGATCTTGTCCGGATTTTGCTTTTGACATAGGCCAGACAATCCCAAATCTTAACCTACTTAAGAGATAGGCTCTTCCCATACCATATCTCATATGGAATGGTAGGCACTGATTTGATTCGACCCCTATTCAATAGGTATGCAGCTTCTCAAGCGCATGACTCCAAAAAAGAAAATAGGTAACTCAGTAGTACTCATCATAGAGCACACCTTATCATATAGGGTGTAATTGCTCCGCCCCGATACACCAATGTGCTATGGTTATTTGGAGGAGTAATGCTGAGAGAGAATCTCATTCTCCTTTAGAATAATCCAGGAATTCCATGCACAAGTATTCTCCTCCTTGATCTCATCAAAGGACATAATACTTATACCCGGTTATTGGTTCTCGACTTCTAACTTATATTCTATGAATATCTCAAAAGGTTCGGACTTGTGTTTCAACAGGAACATATGTCTGAATCTTGAGAGATTATCAGAGAATGTAATGAAGTACAAAGAACCGGTCTTGGCATGTGTAGACAGGGGACCTACATACATCAACATGTATCATCCCAAGAGTTCACTAACTCTTTCTCTGTTTCCAATAAACAGAGCTAGTGTCATTATATCTTTGTGACATGACTGGCAAGTTTCACAAGATGTAGATTCAAACTGATTTAAATATGCATCTATATGTAACTTCAGCTAGTCGGGTCACATTGATCTGACCTAGTCTACAATACCTTAAGAAGGATCCGTTCATTTCTGAACTCTTCTTCTTATGTGTGTTGCATATACTAAGAACTGTAATTTGATTTAGAACATCAACGCTTTTAGATAACGTGCCTGAACCGATCAACTTTTGATATAGGAAATGTTCAAAACATTATCCAACAATACAAAATTATATCCTTTCTTTACTAATAAAGAGACTGATATGATTTTGTATATCAGGTTCGGTATCTAAAAACATTCGTTCAGAATCAATGTATTGGTAATACAGGGTGACAGTGACCAACAGACTTGGCTGCAACACTTGCCACGTTTTCTGCCTCATGAAACTTATCACCCGTTCTCAGTTCTCTACCTATCTGTAGCCCTATGTAACAGATTACATATCTGGGATCCTGATCTGGTATCACATACCCAGGACGTAGAGGATACAGAGAAACAGTTCTTTGTAATGAACACACCCGAAGATGATGCATCAGCATGCACTCTCTTCGTTTGGGCTGCACGGGAATTCTGGTAATCCCCAATATCCTGCTCTGTCTTATAACAATTATAAGTTGGAGCGGGACCAACGTTCCCCAGCTCAGTATAACAAGCGGGTTCGGTCAATAATCCGTATTATTATCTTGATTAAGGCGTGATATGGTCGCTTCCTGGAGAGAGAGAGAAGAAAACACTCAGCGTGCGCTCTTGCAAGAATAGATTGGTTATTATTTTATCTAATCAGGATGGCTCCCACTGCTTTTTATCAAATCTTCCTTCAAACCCTAAAAGGAAAGACTAGCCGGGATTAATTACACACTACAAGTTCGCTAATCTTTCAGCCAGGCCAGTGTCGGTACTTTGTGGGAGGTCCCCCGTGCTTTCGCACGAACCTAATTAATGTAAACCTCGTTTTCCCAGAGGCGTAACCCCGTTGACACCTTTCTAGACACCTACTTGATCGGCTAATTGTAATGTATAAAACTCTCCCAGGAGTAACTCTTACTCGCAGCGGGTATCGGGATCCAACTATCTCATAGAAGGTATGCAATCTCATTGCAAATTTCAACACTTGAAATTCCCGATAATATTTTGCCCCTAGCGTCCTATGACCTTGACAGAGGTCAACAAACCATAGGCTGCTAGTCAAGTTCAACCCGTCATTTCCTGATTGAAGTAAACCCACCCGCACGACCCTTGACAGAGGTCAACAAGGTCGCACGACTACCCTAAATCAATCACATCATATGCTTATGCAGATAAGCACTAATCAGCTACCGCACACTACGCCTTGACAGAGGTCAACAAACGCAGCACGAATACTAACCAGTATATATCTGAAATGACGGAGGGCTACGACAGGTTTTTCTGAAAACCTATTGCGTAATGAACTTGATATCGTTGTAGAATCAAATGATTTTGAAATGGAGTGCTTTTGAGGCTTTTCTAGTTTTGCTAAAGGAGTCACTCCCGGTGAAGGGATCGTCGGTCCTTTCCTCTTCGAATGAGGTGCGGGATATATCATATATATCGCTGTGCAAAGCAAAAACACTTAAAAGCAATCAAAAGACAAACCGAGTGTGTAGCATCTGCCAGTTATTGCTAAAGGAGTCACTCCCGGTGAAGGGATCTCGGTCCTTTCCTCATCGAATAAGGTGCAGGATATATCACATATACCGCTGTGCAAAGCAAGAACTGTAGCTACCTGTTTTATTTTGAAATTCGATTCTACAACATCTTAGTTTTCTTTTATTTCATTAATCATATTAATGAAGTCCCATCAATTATGTACCTAAACATCACAGATAAATACGACGTACACTTATGCCATCCGCATTCGCCTCGATGTCCCCTCGTGCACCGTTAGGTTAGGTAACTAACGGCAGAGCGGGGCAGGGCTAGCACGGGTGTAAAACATAAGTAACGTCTATATAATATATCATATATACTATATACTGTATCTATCACAGAACATCACATGATCACATCACAGATATCGCAGCAGAAGAAACATATGAAATATTGGATATACTAGGACGTCCGTGTTTTCAATACGAGCCAGTATAAAACACGGATTCCACGGTCGCGATGAATAGCCAAACCCACACCCCTAGACCCCTACGAGAGCGGCAAGCAACCCTACCAATTCTAGAGTTAGGAGACCCTGACTCGACTCCTCGAGTTGGTCTCCCACTGGACTCCAGAACCCGGTTACTTGTGCCCTCCTCCTTGGGTCTATCCTAGTGCGGAAAAGTAAATAATATACAAAGGGTGACATCTTCCGCAACCTGGAAGTGCCCCAATAAAAGAATATTACATACAAGTTTTTACATGAATGAAAATGAAAAACACTCATCTCACATAAAAACCCCGGCTATTCAAACACGACGATCCAATATAACATATCCAGCAACACATAACATCACATGTCATCAACGTAAGTAAATATGTCCATCCCAATTGTCGTTGACATATAGCAACGAAACCGGCGATATCACATATTACACTTACGGTCACAGAAAAGAAAGTGTAAAACTACAACAGTTGGAATCCGCAACCTCCTCAGACATCGCATGCCTGACCAAATGAATTACTTAGACATCGCATGCCTAACAATTATAAACCCCGCATTTTAGTCTCTTTATCGAAAACACTTTTCAATACCAAGTCGGGTAATTCAACAAGATTCCCGACATCCTGATCGAATTCTCGTCGCAAACTTCAGTAGGCGGCCGCACCCCCGACGCCGTCGACGAAGTGCACCAAGGCGGAACACCGCTGCCGCGAGCACCCGAACGGATGCTTTCGGTAATGGGGTTCTCCTACAGTCACTTGGTCGGGGCTATGGAGCGAGGCTGTCTATTAAGTTTACCCGGCGAGTATCCGTGTACGCTACGTGATTGCGACGGACTTTTGATCACATCAAAATTCCGTGGCAACCGATCAAGTGAGACTAAAGTGCTATGTTTATAACATTCATTCAGTTATCTCATAACTATTTGTGAATTCCAATTATTGTATCCCATTCCGGATAAATAGAAAATGTCAAACTTTCCGATCGAACAATCGAACACCCAAGTTTTCCGATACAGATCAACACATGAAATAAGTCTAACAACATTCAGTTCGTGCCTCAGTACCAACGGTCCAGCCGTAGAAGGGTCAAGCCAACGCCTCACATGTGGCACGCCGTACTGCCCCAAACCCAAAGGTTCAAAGGGCAGTTCAAGACGGTCACATAATCGAGTTAAGGTTTGTTGTCTTCTAGAGGGTCCATCGCGTTACTTGCACTACTTAGAACGTCGTTAAACTACGGAAAAATCCAACACTTGGAAATTTCCCGACAGGGGAAAAATTGGGTATTTATATCCGGTCGAACTTTTTAACATATTCTAAAATTTATCCGGAAAGCCACACAGACAAAATTTGAAACCCCGATCGAAACACCGAATCCCCAAAACAACTCCAGAAAATTCAACTCTTGAATAAATTTTAAAAATACCCAGAGAACTCAGCACCTGAAACAATGAATTACTGTGCAAACAGTTAGGGCTGACGTCACTATTCTGCCGCGGAACCGCCGCATAAGCTAGGCTTATGCCGCGGTTCCGCCGCCGTTTGCACTGTTCATCCAAAACTTTTTGCGCCGTAATTCTTAGATTTCCCTGCTGAGTTTTCTGCATATTTTTAATTTGGAAAAATCCACGATTTTAGAAAAAGTACAGAGAGAATGTTAAGGTTTGGGTTTTCGGGTCGTTCGGACTTCAAACTCCGTCTAGACTTCGCCTAAGGCTCTAGCTAGGCTCTGATACCACTGTAGGGTTCCTAGGCATCCTAATGAGGTCTCACAAGGCATCAACCATGCCAATTTCAAAAATTACGGTGCCGAGAAACCCTAGAATACGGATCGTTGGCTAGAAATCTAGGCGAAAAGATAAACTAGTTAACACTTAACTAAAAGATACGGAAATACAACCTTTGTAGATCCGGTTCTCCACCTCCATAGCTCCGCAATGAAGTCTCCTCGCTGTCCATAACAAGTCCCGGGCTCTAGCGTCGGCTTCATCGGAGAATGAACGGGCTAGGTCATCGATGTCCATGCCGAAGATGATCTACGTCGAGGCATCGCTAAATCAAGCTCCGACTTCACCAAGTCAAGAAACTTGTGAAGAAAACACACTCTACTACTTGGCAAGAGGTAGAGGATGAAGAAATAGGAAGTGGGTAGACTTTAGAATTGGATTTCTCACTCTAATTCATCAATCACCATTGATGAGGTAAGCTTTCTTCTTGAAGTGAAGAAGAAGAAGATGATAATTGTTATGATATCAATCATTAAAATAGAAAAGAAAAACAATCCTTATCATAACTTTTACCATGGTAAAGTGTAGAGAACTAACTAAGGTTCAAATGAATGGTTAGGGTTAAGCATGAGACAAAATGGTGACTAAGTCAAACCTTCATGAATCTTCATGAAAGAAACAAATGATAGCCACCATTTTCTCTTTATGCAAATTTATTTTCCAAAAAGAAATAGATAAATAAATAAGGGAATAAAACAAAACCCTAACCATTATCATGTAACCATGGTTTGATCTTTACACTAAAACCCTAGCATAACATGTATCATCAAACATGATACAATCAAGTGCACAAAAGTATATCACATATACAATGTGTACAATCCGAGTGAGAAAATCCATTTAAAGTGAACCAATACTAGTTAACGCAAAGTAATATATCAAATATATAATTATGCATTAAATCATTAAATCAACACTTGATTTAACGATCCGGTCATATCGCATATAACCGACTAGTATCCAATGTATCGGCTTATCGAATCAACCCTCGATTCGATAACTAGGTTATATCGCATATAACCATACGACACATTCATCGCGAGAATGAAATACGGTATCACATACACGCATTATTCTCGGTCCCGCACATATCTCATATGCGCTCCTATTTCGTTTCGCTTGAGCCAGGAAACCTCTGTGTAGGACTCTAAAGACTCGTCAATACGCCGGCAGCAGGTGATGATCATATCAAGCACCCACAAGCCGCAAGCGGTCTGCTAAACGTAACGGCCACCCGGGTATTGAGCGATCAGAAGATCGACGAGCAAGCCCGCTCACACTCCAGTGAATCCAACCAGTAACACTACCGTACAGTCCGGTCTGATCGTCTGATATGTCGCATATCTCGCCTAGGGGTGGTAAACGTCAGACCCCAATAGCTCGATAAGTCGTGTCGATATGAGGTCTATAACAATTCGAGAAACTACTGGTAACACTTACCAGTAAATCTCAGCAACCCTGGCCAGGGATTTCCTGTTATAGCCAATCGAACACAGCGCAACATCAACCCCCTATACCGGGAGAGACGAATCCCCTCCTATCGCTCATTGCCACCATGTGACTCGGGACTGTACCCAAAAACCACCATTTTGCACGCCCTCTTGGACGTGGTAAGATGGAAATCAAAGCACAGTGGGAACCACACAAGACTCTATGAAGATCTCGGGTCAACAGACTACTCTGTACCAGTGTCACCAGAGAACTGCCATCTGACGTGAGGTATAATACCATCTGGGAGTTCTCGGCGAGTCCGTCCAGTGTACCCAGTCTCTACTGAGCACCCGTATATCATCTCTGATGTCAAACACCAATGGATATGGGATCATCCATCGCCCATCTGTATGGGTCGAGAAGGTATACGCTAGTCTACTCTGGTATATCGATGCCCCGTCTCGATACACCCACGACTAGGGACTTTGAAGGATGTACTTATGGACTACCATGTCCCCACTAGTATGATCCGCATCATAGTCCAGGTAGTCAAGTACACATCCTAAGGGCTTTACCAACATGTAACAGAGAGACACCCAGTATACACGTTAAGGTAAAGTTCAACCAGATAGCATACTATCATGTCGAGCAAGAAAGTCCTCCCTATATATGTCCCAGTATCCACTACAATATACATCCTATGTATAGTAATGGCCTCTAGGGCATACATATAACTAACAGACTTATCGGTTATTGGGGTCTGACGTTTACCACCCCTAGACTTGATATGCGACATATCAGACGAACAGACCGGACTGTACGATAAGTGTTACTGGTTGGATTCACAGGAGTGTGAGCGGGCTAGCTCGTCGATCTTCTGATCGCTCAATACTTGGATGGCCGTTACGTTTAGCAGACCGCTTGCGGCTTGTGGGTGCTTGATATGATCATCATCTGCTACCGGCGTATTGATGAGTCTTTAGAGTCCTATACAGAGGTTTCCTGGCTCAAGCGAAACGAAATAGGAGCGCATATGAGATATGTGCGGGACCGAGAATAATGCGTGTATGTGATACCGTATTTCATTCTCGCGATGAATGTTTCGATTGGTTGTATGCGATATAACCTAGTTGTCGAATCATTGATTCGATAAATCGATACATTGTATACTAGTCGGTTATGTGCGACATGACCGGATCATTGAATCAAGTGTTGATTTAATGATTTAATGTATAATTATATATTTGATATATTAATTTGCATAAACTAGTATTGGTTCATTTTAAAAGGATTTTCTCACTTGAAGTGCACATTGTATATGTGATATGCTTTTGTGTGCACTTGATTGTATCATGTTTGATGATACATATTTACTTGGGTTTGTGCAAAGAATTAAACCATGGTTATGATAATGGTTAGGGTTTAGAGTTATTCATCTATTTATTTATCCATTCTTTATTTATTTAAATGGATAAAAGAAAATAAAATGGTTTCTTTTTATCATGAAGCTTGTTGAAGCTTCATGAAGCTTTGACTAAAGAGACCATTTTGTCTTCATGCTTAACCCTAACCATTCTCACTTACCATGGTCTATTCTCTACACTTAACCTTAGTTAGGATATGATAAGTATTGTTTTCTTTTTCATTTTAAATCACTCATCATATTCTTTCTTCTTCTTGATCATCTTCTTCTTCAAGAAAAGCTTAAGCCCATCAATGGCAACTTGAGCAAAAGTGAGTGAAATCCAATTCTAAAGTGAACCCACCTCCTATTTCTTCACCCTCTACCTCTTGCCAAATTGTTTTGGGTATTTTCTTCACAAGTTTCACAACTTGGTGAAGTTGGAGCTTGAACTTGTGATGCCTCAACGTAGATCATCTTCGGCACGAAGCCGACGACCTAGTCCGCCCATTTTCCCGATGAAGCCGACGATTGAGTTCGGGATTCAAGATGGACAGCGAGAGGATACCTACGTGGAGCTAAGGAAGTGGAGAAACGGATCTACAAAGGTTGTAACCTCTCACCTTTAGTTAAGATGTTAACTAGTTTAATGTTTCGCCTAGAATTCTAGCCGACGATCCTATTAGGGTTTCTCGGCACCCATAAAATTTTAAATTGGCATGGTTGATGCCTTGTGAGACCTCTATAGTGTGCCTAGGAACCTTTCACAAACCTCATTGCCACTCCTACTTTTACCCTTTTCTCCAGGACACCCCGTATTACTACGAACGTCCACTTCCATTGGACAAAACCATCGTATGGTTATATACGAACTCGAAGGAATTCGAGGATGGTTTCCGGTTCTGGAGAAAACGAATAGGACTATTCAGTTGTCTTTTCCTTTTACCTTCTCTCAGGTTGTGAGTACTCCTTGGTTTAGGAGATAGTACACCTATTACGCAAATTGGATAGTCTTCTTCCAAACCTTAGGCTGGTGCTGAACGGTAGGGAATGAAGAAAACCAATTAGCATAACGATGGTGTGCAGAAGGTATTAAGTTAAGACAAAGAAAGGGATTAGTAAGAGGGCAAAGTAAATTGCGACTGCTATTCACGACCAAACCAAGTATTTCTTCGCCAATCCTAAATCACCTTTGTATTTCTCCGGGACACTCCGTATCACTATGAAGATCCACAGTTTATTGGATACTCTATCGTATGGTTATATACGAACTCGAAATGAACTTGTTCCAGTTCGGGGATGGACTCTGGTTCAGGAGAAATAGGAATAAGGTATATTCGGTTGTCTTTTATCTTCATCTTCTCTCGTATTGCGAGTGCTCCTAGGATTAGGACAGTACACCCATTATGCCTATTGGATAGTCTCCTTCCAAACCATAGGCTGGTGCCGAACGGTAGGGAAGGAAGAAAACCATTTAGCCTAAGAGGGTGTACAGAAGGTAATGACTAAAGACATATGAAGGGATTTGGAGAGATGGCAAAGAGATATACGGTTACAGTTGTGAATCTGGATAATGGAAGAGGCATTACTAGGAATACCGGGATACCCCATCGAAACATTTCAATGTTTCAGTTTCACTGTGTACTGTTAAAAGAAAACTGATTTCCCAATTAGACACTTGCTCCAGGGTATGTATTTACCAGGTTTGATTCTCACATCTGTATGGTTTTACAGATGATGGGTGGGAGTAAGTTATTGGGAATTAGGTGATAATCCTAATTATATCGGGATTCGTTGTAATTGGTTATATTTGAGGAAGTCACCTGGGTTTTTTGCCGGACGGCAAATATTTGGTTTTGAATGTCCGTTGTTATGCACCAATTTCAAATTGATATATCCGTCTATTTTTATAGAGTGAGATATACCTTTTTAAGATTATGTCCATGACATTTACCTATATCAGTGAATGGTTAGGTAAGGAGCATTGAACAGCGGTGTAATTCTTCTTAACCATAAGTACAGTTTTCAACCTACGACACACAGGGAATAAGTTATTAGACTCAGGGGACTTATACAGAGTATTGTATATTGTCCAGTGTCCATTAGGACAGAGGGGTTGGTTCTCGTACTATATTCAGTTTACTTACGACTTCTCTAGTTTTTAGACAAGTGTTTCGTAGAAACACAGGGTCCAAGTTTTGAGAAGTTGTAGGTATAAGAGTAAAGTAGAGAACCAAGTATTGCAAGTATCGGGATTCTTCAAGACGATCAAAGATGTAGACACTTGTGAATGGTATTCAGTTGATAGTAATGATTAAGAGAACTTGCTTCTCTTTCAGGTTACTCATAATTGGAAGTATTCCTAAGTTGAGTAACGCTGATCGGCCTCTTTCCATTTAGTTGACATGCACTGGAGACAGCTGCATGATTTGAATCTGGTTCAATTAAATCAATGCCTCTGTTTCTATATTGGATATAGAACAGTTCATATCTTGACATTGTTAAGATACGGGGAGTTGTCCAGCTTATGCTTAAAACCAGACACTGGACAACTCAAGGCACGTTTCTGTAATGGCTGTTTGTGGGTTGACCCGGGCTATGACATGGGTTGACTTTCTACCATCTGGAAGATCAATAGTGATATTGTTCTTGACTCGCCACAGTTTTAACAAAAATGGATTTTTTCAGAAAACAGTAGTGGGAGTATGGTAGAACTGGAAGTGATTCCATAACCGCAAACGATTACTGAAGAATTTGATAAGAACCTAAAGATTCAATCTGGTTTGACATTCCATTGGCCCCTTCGCAGATATGGTGGGTAACCTCAGGCACTCGAGAGGTACTTCGGTATGCTCAAGGACGGTGGCAGGGAGGTTCTTGTTTACCCAGACTTGCTATTGCTGTTATTCCAGACTGTGAGACCCGGCAGGAGGATGAGTATAGCGTCGTTCTGAACTAGCTTTAGAAGTGTATGTCTATATGACTCTGCCAGAGGGTTGTCGTAGTCAGTGGGAGCAGCGGAAGCATAGTGGACAAGTGGCTTATGTCTATTTATAGACTAAAGCAGATATAGCGGAGATAGATCATCTATTTCTGATGTGACAGTCATATGTTTGACTTCATCAGAATAGAGGATGGATCTGTTAAGAAGATAGTAGGGTGTGATGTCCTGGTATTTGGATGACATACACAGAGTAGGAAGTGATATTCCTATACTACGATCGGTTATACTTTGGTTGTCACACACTGGTTTCTCCATATAGGAATTGGATATTATATCAGACATTCTGGTTACTAGATCTGTAGATCTAGATTTGGATGGTTTCCCAATCAGGGTACTTAGACCGCATTCTAAGGGTATTTAGAATGGACGACTCCTGGCATGGTGGTGTACCTACAGGTGATGGAGTCACCCTCTCTAAAGGTGTCTTACAGACTAAAGGGGAGAGGGATGTGCTTGATTGGAAGATCACTTGCTTAGGAAATTGAGTCAATCATGAGATGTCAAGTACCATACCAGATGTTGTTTTTGCAGTAGGTGCAATAAGTTGATATTCATCCAATCCTGGAAAGACAATCGGAAGCAGCTTTATAGCATAAGTTAATGTTCTAGGGAAATGATAACGGCAGCCTCCTTTGGGAGACAGTTATCATTCCAGGTTTCCATGGTGACCTGAATGACAGAGTGACTGTCAGAGTTATAGTTTTCCCTCTGACGAGGGGCAGTATTTTGGCCAGGTGGTCCAAGGGAATACTGAGGGAGGCATGGCGCAGGACACTGATTAAGTTCAGTCGACGATACAGTCTAAGAAGTTTGGATTTGGAGTTCATTTATGAGCTAGGTCCCATCAGATATCCAGACATACTCTAAGACAGGTATTTCTCATTTCGGGAGATGGCTTTCTCCGCGAACTTGAGATAAAGGGAGACGTAGAAAGAAACATCATAGCGGATCCACTCACTGAGGCTATTCCTCGAACGCAATAGTCTCGCAAACGAGCTTTGTGAAACTGACTAGTAGAGGAGTTGGGTATTCGGTATCACACGGGCTGTGAGTATGCGACATCGCAATAATTAGCCTTGAGTGCAAGTGGGAGATTGTTGGATATAGTGCCCTCAGAGTCAATTATTGGATCAAAGGCACGTGATTGCAATGATTGAGGAAGGACCTATGCCGGTAGGACAGTCTTACTCAAGATGATAGTATGTTATCTGGTTTATCTTTATCATCGTGTACTGCTTTTGGTGACATTACTGATCACTATTGCACGTTGATAGAGCCCCTAGGATTCTTGCTTGACTACCAGCAGTATGAGGGCGATCATATACGTGGGAGCTGGGGTCTATAAGCACATCCTTAAAAGGTCCCTAGTCGAGGGAGTTTCGAGACAGGGCATCGATACTCCAGAGTAGACTAGTGTATACAGTCGAGACCCCAACGAGGGGCGGTGGCCGGTCTCACAAGCCACTGGTGTCAGTTGGTTCACCTAAGATGTATACAGGTGCTTATTGGGTTATGAGTACACCGGACAGGACTCGCTGGGAACCTGCTAGTTGGTATTATACCTGACGTCAGATAGCAGTTCCCTGGTGACATGTGTACAGGTTAGTTCATCGACCTGAGGATCGTCATTTGTCTTGTGTGAGTTCCCTCTGTACTTTGATTACTACCCTACCACGCTCAAAAGAGACGTGCAAACAGGTTTTAGTTGGGTAAGTCCCGAGCCACATGGAGGCAGTGAGCGGATTTTCAGGGGTTCGTCTCTCCCGGTATTGGGGGTGTGGTCACGCTGTGTCTAGGAGAGCCCTTACACGAAGTCCTTGGACAAGGCAAGAGATTTACTAGTAGGTATTCCAGTAATATCTCAGGGTGTTCTGGGCTACACTCCGACACGACTTGTACCACTTTTGGGGGTCTGACTTTTACCAACCCCCTAGGTCCGCCATGCGATGCTCATAGACGAACGGACCGGACTGTACGGATATTGTCATTGACAGGCTCAGTATGGTGTCAGGATGAGTTCGCTCACAGACGTCCCTTTTGGTCAATAGCTGGTAGCCCGTCACGTATGGCTAATACCTCTGACGTGCTAGTGGTTAAATCCACAGCCATAGTATTGACGAGTCTTTAGAGTCCACCACACACAGTTAATAAAGTTTCGAGCGAAATGCTGTAGAGGCCGTATGGAGATATGGCAGGGTTCGATCAGATACGTGCGGTATTGCACGGATCATGATCGGACGGATAATACTAGCGGGCTTTGGTTTAAGCTGATCCTAATATTGTACAGTGTAGATTTTGTCTCTTTGCATTTGTATTCAGTGGGAATACAAATGCGGGCATGTATATGCAGTCGCGGGGTTTTCCTGTAATTTATTACGGGATCAGTTTTCTGAAGTTGCCAGTTTGCATTCCGTTCCGGCCAGTTTTCCTTTGTTCCTTCACGGCCGGATTCTTCTGATGGAGGGGCTAATTTGCAAGTTTGCAAATTAGCATTTGTGGAGGGGTTTCTTGCATTTGTGGCATTATGATAGATTTAGCATCATGAGATTCCATTTTATTCTTATCCTTTGCATTAATGAGATAAGAAAAGATTTGAAATGGTGCGACTTTTATTCCTAGTTTTCTTCACATCTCTTATGGTCACCTTGAGCTATCCTACACTCACCTCCCTTCTTGATTTTTTCTCCACCATATTTCCTAGAAGGGGCCGGCCACTAGAGAGTGTGGGTGTGGGGAATTTTGATCTACACATTTCTTATTCCTTGCTAGAAAAATGAAAGCACCATTTTTCTTCCAAAACTTCTTTCATTCTTCACCTCCATATCACCAAGGAAACTTCACAACCCCAATTGAGACAATGGTTTCTACACTAGTCTACAGCATTCCTTGGACGCGTCGGCTAGCTAACTTCACGCCCGAGTTGCCTTGGTCCAGAGGTGGGAGCCCGTAAAAGAACCCGGCGATGTGGTGCCCATTTCGACGAGGAGGCGACGACCGGAGATTCCGCGAGGAGATCGGAGTGGAGACGAAGACCGAAGGACACGGATCGCTTGGTATAGCTTCTCTGCTCATTTTCTTGTTTGCTAGAGCTAGGTTAATGGCTCGATCCGGGATTTTTGTGCGCGGTGGTGCCGGTTCTAGTTTATAGAAAAGTTTTCGTTTCCGCATTCCGGCGTTGGATTGACGGCCGGGGCGCCGCCGTGCACTTACACTGGTATCAGAGCCACACCATTAACCTAATCTTGCTTGCTCTAATGTGTTTACAAGTTCGATCGAACAAATTTCCGAAAACCCGATTTCCATTGCACATGTTTCTGTCGAAATTTTTTTGGGCTCTAAAAATTTTTCAGGTTGTTGCAGAAACACGTGCAGGTAATTATAAGCAATCTGAGAAAATTTCGTCGCATGACGTCACCTTTCCACCGCGGAACCGCGGCCAAATCCACGCATTGGCCGCGGTTCCGCCGTAAGGTAGACTGTTCATTTGACCAAATTTTTCACAGTGAGCTTCTGGGTTGAAATTGGGGTTTTTGGAATATTCTTTTTGGGCCCAGATTTTCTGTGAGTGCTACAGTTGTGCTTGGGGCCCACTTAGGTATATTTGATCGATCAAAAATTTTTAACATGTTAGTTCACAGTATTTACATTATATCTGCGACCGTGAATGTCATTTGATCGGTAAATCCTGTCTATCTGCTATAGCCCTTTTAGACGGATTTCCAAACGTGACATTCATGTTGATGTTCTGTGTTGTGCTGTGATATTGTGGATTGGTCGTGGGGGATAGCCTGGATGAAATGGTAGTACAGTTTTGTTTTATATGTACATTTGATATTACGGGGCGAGCGTCCGACATGTGGACTGCCGTCACTGCCTGTTTGTATATTATTCTTTTGGGGCACGACCGGGTCGAAGTCGATGTACCCGTTGTATGTATATTTTACTTTCTGTACTAGGATTATCCCGCAGAGGGGTGCACGGATAGCCGGGTTCTAGAGGGCAACGGGCCCGCATCTCACGGCGTTGAGACGGAGGGGGCTTCACTCTAGAATTGGCGGGCTATTCGCCGCACTTGTAGGGGGTACAGGTTGACCCAAGGAGGGGTGCCTAAGTTACCGGATTCCGTGAAGTGCTGGGTGGTCCATTCACGTTGCTGAAAGGGGCTGCCTCGCTTCAGGTTTTGGCGGGTAACTTGCCGCGCCCGTAGGGGTCTAGGTTTTCATTGCACAGGCTATCCACACGACCAGGGGAACGTCGGGTTTCAGTAGCGGCTCTGTGAAACCCAGAGATCCCAGATATTTGTATTGTTCTGTGATGCTTATTACATTTCTGTGACGTTGCATTTTATCACGCCTTGAGCGAAATATTATATATTATATATATACTAGTAGATGTTGTATATGTTTTGCATCCGCGCTAGTCCAGTCCCCGCTCTGTCGTTAGTTAAGTAACCTAACGGGTGATGACGGGACCCAGTGGCGAATGCAGATGGCATATACGTACATCATTATTTTCGTTCTTTTATGTTGTGATCAATTGATGGGACTGCGTTGATTCGGATCAATGCAAGCTAAACAAATCTATTCTGATGTTGTTGGAACATTTTTCAAAAAGCTGTTATTGCAAGGGCGTTCTCTTTTGTTTTGCACAGTGGTATTTGGTTATGAATATCCAGCTCCTCAGTCGACGAGGCAAGGGTTGAGATCCCTTCACCGGGAGTGACCCCTTGGACAGAAGTTTGCGTCAGGGCAATAACTTCACTATAGTCGTTTACTTTTGCTTTGCATCGTGGTATTCAGTTGGAATATCCTGCACCTCATTCTACGGGGAAAGAGCCGAGATCCCTTCACCGGGAGTGACCTCTTTAGCAAAGGTTTTCGCCACTATATTTTTAAAAAGCTATCCGGTTCCTTCAACGATATCAAGTTCATTACGTTAAAGGTTTTCGCCAGAAACCATTCGTAGCCCTCCGTCATTTCAGACGGGTAGCACGTAGTATTCATGCTATGTTTGTTGACCTTAGTTAAGGCATAGTATATGGTAGCTGCTTGTTACCTTTCTGCTGCATAGATAGATGCGTTGGTTTGGGACAGTCGTATAGCCTTGTTGGCCCTAGTCAAGGGCTTGTACGGGTGGGTTCAAATTAACCTGGACAATGATAGGTAGAACTTGACACGTGACTTATGATTTATTGGCCTTAGTCAAGGTCATAAGAGCATGGGGCAAAAATCACATCGGGAGTTTCTAAAGAAACTGAAACTTGCCAGATATGCGCATACCTTCTGGAGTGTGATAACGTGAGCAGATTCCGTCATATTATCATGCGATGATAGTTGGATCCCGATTCCCACTGATGAGTTGGTTTACTCCTCGGGTGATCCCGACTAATTCTTCTTTCAGGTTTGGGGAAGAATTTGACGTTACAGTGGGAGGTTTCCTGATTAGATAAAGTGATAAACATTCTGATCTAGGTTAGAATGCACGCTGAGTGTTTCTTTTCTCTCTCTCTTTGGCAGCGACCATGTCCCGACCCTAAACTATGACTCAGTGACCAAGATTAACCAAACCTTCTTATAAGACTGGCTTTTGGATTGTCAGAGTTGCAAACCTCATTGCCACTCCTACTTTTACCCTTTTCTCCAGGACACCCCGTATTACTACGAACGTCCACTTCCATTGGACAAAACCATCGTATGGTTATATACGAACTCGAAGGAATTCGAGGATGGTTTCCGGTTCTGGAGAAAACGAATAGGACTATTCAGTTGTCTTTTCCTTTTACCTTCTCTCAGGTTGCGAGTACTCATTGGTTTAGGAGATAGTACACCTATTACGCAAATTGGTGAGTCTTCTTCCAAACCTTAGGCTGGTGCTGAACGGTAGGGAATGAAGAAAACCAATTAGCATAACGATGGTGTGCAGAAGGTATTAAATTAAGACAAAGAAAGGGATTAGTAAGAAGGCAAAGTAAATTGCGACTGTTATTCACGACCAAACCAAGTATTTCTTCGCCAATCCTAAATCACCTTTGTATTTCTCCAGGACACTCCGTATCACTACGAAGATCCACAGTTTATTGGATACTCCATCGTATGGTTATATACGAACTCGAAATGAACTTGTTCCAGTTCGGGGATGGACTCTGGTTCAGGAGAAATAGGAATAAGGTTTTTTCGGTTGTCTTTTATCTTCATCTTCTCTCGTATTGCGAGTGCTCCTAGGAATAGGACAGTACACCCATTATGCTTATTGGATAGTCTCCTTCCAAACCATAAGCTGGTGCCGAACGGTGGAGAAGGAAGAAAACCATTTAGCCTAAGAGGGTGTACAGAAGGTAATGACTAAAGACATATGAAGGGATTTGGAGAGATGGCAAAGAGATATACGGTTACAGTTGTGAATCTGGATAATGGAAGAGGCATTACTAGGATTACCGGGATACCCCATCGAAACATTTCAATGTTTCAGTTTCACTGTGTACTGTTAAAAGAAAACTGATTTCCCAATTAGACACTTGCTCCAGGGTATGTATTTACCAGGTTTGATTCTCACATCTGTATGGTTTTACAGATGATGGGTGAGAGTAAGTTATTGGGAATTAGGTGATAATCCTAATTATATCGGGATTCGTTGTAATTGGTTATATTTGAGGAAGTCACCTGGGTTGTTTGCCGGACGGCAAATATTTGGTTTTGAATGTCCGTTGTTATGCACCAATTTCAAATTGATATATCCGTCTATTTTTATAGAGTGAGATATACCTTTTTGAGATTATGTCCATGACATTTACCTATATCAGTGGATGGTTAGGTAAGGAGCATTGAACAGCGGTGTAATTCTTCTTAACCATAAGTACAGTTTTCAACCTACGACACACAGGGAATGAGTTATTAGACTCAGGGGACTTATACAGAGTATTGTATATTGTCCAGTGTCCATTAGGACAGAGGGGTTGGTTCTCGTATTATATTCAGTTTACTTATGACTTCTCTAGTTTTTAGACAAGTGTTTCGTAGAAACACAGGGTCCAAGTTTTGAGAAGTTGTAGGTATAAGAGTAAAGTAGAGAACCAAGTATTGCAAGTATCGGGATTCTTCAAGGCGATCAAAGATGTAGACACTTGTGAATGGTATTCAGTTGATAGTAATGATTAAGAGAACTTGCTTCTCTTTCAGGTTACTCATAATTGGAAGTATTCCTAAGTTGAGTAACGCTGATCGGCCTCTTTCCATTTAGTTGACATACACTGGAGACAGCTGCATGATTTGAATCTGGTTCAATTAAATCAGTGCCTCTGTTTCTATATTGGATATAGAACAGTTCATATCTTGACATTGTTAAGATACGGGGAGTTGTCCAGCTTATGCTTAAAACCAGACACTGGACAACTCAAGGCACGTTTCTGTAATGGCTGTTTGTGGGTTGACCCGGGCTATGACATGGGTTGACTTTCTACCATCTGGAAGATCAATAGTGATATTGTTCTTGACTCGCCACAGTTTTAACAAAAATGGATTTTTTCAGAAAACAGTAGTGGGAATATGGTAGAACTGGAAGTGATTCCAGAACCGCAAACGATTACTGAAGAATTTGATAAGAACCTAAAGATTTAATCTGGTTTGACATTCCATTGGCCACTCCGCAGATATGGTGGGTAACCTCAGACACTCGAGAGGTACTTCGGTATGCTCAAGGACGGTGGCAGGGAGGTTCTTGTTTACCCAGACTTGCTATTGCTGTTATTCCAGACTGTGAGACCCGGCAGGAGGATGAGTATAGCGTCGTTCTGAACTAGCTTTAGAAGTGTATGTCTATATGACTCCGCCAGAGGGTTGTCGTAGTCAGTGGGAGCAGCGGAAGCATAGTGGACAAGTGGCTTATGTCTATTTATAGACTAAAGCAGATATAGCGGAGATAGATCATCTATTTCTGATGTGACAGTCATATGTTTAACTTCATCAGAATAGAGGATGGATCTGTTAAGAAGGTAGTAGGGTGTGATGTCCTGGTATTTGGATGACATACACAGAGTAGGAAGTGATATTCCTATACTACGATCGGTTATACTTTGGTTGTCACACAGTGGTTTCTCCATATAGGAATTGGATATTATATTAGACATTCTGGTTACTAGATCTGTAAATCTAGATTTGGTTGGTTTCCCAATCAGGGTACTTAGACCGCATTCTAAGGGTATTTAGAATGGACGACTCCTGGCATGGTGGTGTACCTACAGGTGATGGAGTCACCCTCTCTAAAGGTGTCTTACAGACTAAAGGGGAGAGGGATGTGCTTGATTGGCAGATCACTTGCTTAGGCAATTGAGTCAATCATGAGATGTCAAGTACCACACCAGATGTTGTTTTTGCAGTAGGTGCAATAAGTTGATATTCATCCAATCCTGGAGAGACAATCGGAAGCAGCTTTATACCATAAGTTATTGTTAGTTATATGTATGCCCTAGAGGCCATTACTATACATAGGATGTATATTGTAGTGGATGCTGGGACATATATAGGGAGGACTTTCTTGCTCGACATGATAGTATGCTATCTGGTTGAACTTTACCTTAACGTGTATACTGGGTGTCTCTCTGTTACATGTTGGTAAAGCCCTTAGGATTTGTACTTGACTACCTGGACTATGATGCGGATCATACTAGTGGGGACATGGTAGTCCATAAGTACATCCTTCAAAGTCCCTAGTCGTGGGTGTTTCGAGATGGGGCATCGATATACCAGAGTAGACTAGCGTATACCTTCTCGACCCATACAGATGGGCGATGGATGATCCCATATCCATTGGTGTTTGACATCAGAGATGATATACGGGTGCTCAGTAGAGACTGGGTACACTGGACGGACTCGCCGAGAACTCCCAGATGGTATTATACCTCACGTCAGATGGCAGTTCTCTGGTGACACTGGTACAGAGTAGTCTGTTGACCCGAGATCGTCATAGAGTCTTGTGTGGTTCCCACTGTGCTTTGATTTCCATCTTACCACGTCCAAGAGGGCGTGCAAAACGGTGGTTTTTGGGTACAGTCCCGAGTCACATGGAGGCAATGAGCGATAGGAGGGGATTCGTCTCTCCCGGTATAGGGGGTTGATGTTGCGCTGTGTTCGATTGGCTATAACAGGAAATCCCTGGCCAGGGTTGCTGAGATTTACTGGTAAGTGTTACCAGTAGTTTCTCGAATTGTTATAGACCTCATATCGACACGACTTATCGAGCTATTGGGGTCTGACGTTTACCACCCCTAGGCGAGATATGCGACATATCAGACGATCAGACCGGACTGTACGGTAGTGTTACTGGTTGGATTCACTGGAGTGTGAGCGGGCTTGCTCGTCGATCTTCTGATCGCTCAATACCCGGGTGGCCGTTACGTTTAGCAGACCGCTTGCGGCTTGTGGGTGCTTGATATGATCATCACCTGCTGCCGGCGTATTGACGAGTCTTTAGAGTCCTACACAGAGGTTTCCTGGCTCAAGCGAAACGAAATAGGAGCGCATATGAGATATGTGCGGGACCGAGAATAATGCGTGTATGTGATACCGTATTTCATTCTCGCGATGAATGTGTCGTATGGTTATATGCGATATAACCTAGTTATCGAATCGAGGGTTGATTCGATAAGCCGATACATTGGATACTAGTCGGTTATATGCGATATGACCGGATCGTTAAATCAAGTATTGATTTAATGATTTAATGCATAATTATATATTTGATATATTACTTTGCGTTAACTAGTATTGGTTCACTTTAAATGGATTTTCTCACTCGGATTGTACACATTGTATATGTGATATACTTTTGTGCACTTGATTGTATCATGTTTGATGATACATGTTATGCTAGGGTTTTAGTGTAAAGATCAAACCATGGTTACATGATAATGGTTAGGGTTTTGTTTTATTCCCTTATTTATTTATCTATTTCTTTTTGGAAAATAAATTTGCATAAAGAGAAAATGGTGGCTATCATTTGTTTCTTTCATGAAGATTCATGAAGGTTTGACTTAGTCACCATTTTGTCTCATGCTTAACCCTAACCATTCATTTGAACCTTAGTTAGTTCTCTACACTTTACCATGGTAAAAGTTATGATAAGGATTGTTTTTCTTTTCTATTTTAATGATTGATATCATAACAATTATCATCTTCTTCTTCTTCACTTCAAGAAGAAAGCTTACCTCATCAATGGTGATTGATGAATTAGAGTGAGAAATCCAATTCTAAAGTCTACCCACTTCCTATTTCTTCATCCTCTACCTCTTGCCAAGTAGTAGAGTGTGTTTTCTTCACAAGTTTCTTGACTTGGTGAAGTCGGAGCTTGATTTAGCGATGCCTCGACGTAGATCATCTTCGGCATGGACATCGATGACCTAGCCCGTCCATTCTCCGATGAAGCCGACGCTAGAGCTCGGGACTTGTTATGGAAAGCGAGGAGACTTCATTGCGGAGCTATGGAGGTGGAGAACCGGATCTACAAAGGTTGTATTTCCGTATCTCTTAGTTAAGTGTTAACTAGTTTATCTTTTCGCCTAGATTTCTAGCCAACGATCCGTATTCTAGGGTTTCTCGGCACCGTAATTTTTGAAATTGGCATGGTTGATGCCTTGTGAGACCTCATTAGGATGCCTAGGAACCCTACAGTGGTATCATAGCCTAGCTAGAGCCTTAGGCGAAGTCTAGACGGAGTTTGAAGTCCGAACGACCCGAAAACCCAAACCTTAACATGCTCTCTGTACTTTTTCTAAAATCGTGGATTTTTCCAAATTAAAAATATGCAGAAAACTCAGCAGGGAAATCTAAGAATTACGGCGCAAAAAGTTTTGGATGAACAGTGTAAACGGCGGCGAAACCGCGGCATAAGCCTAGCTTATGCGGCGGTTCCGCGGCAGAATAGTGACGTCAGCCCTAACTGTTTGCACAGTAATTCATTGTTTCAGGTGCTAAGTTCTCTGGGTATTTTTAAAATTTATTCAAGAGTTGAATTTTCTGGAGTTGTTTTGGGGATTCGGTGTTTCGATCGGGGTTTCAAATTTTGTCTGTGTGGCTTTCCGGATAAATTTTAGAATATGTTAAAAAGTTCGACCGGATATAAATACCCAATTTTTCCTCTGTCGGGAAATTTCCAAGTGTTGGATTTTTCCGTAGTTTAACGACGTTCTAAGTAGTGCAAGTAACGCGATGGACCCTCTAGAAGACAACAAAACTTAACTCGATTATGTGGCCGTCTTGAACTGCCCTTTGAACCTTTGGGTTTGGGGCAGTACGGCGTGCCACATGTGAGGCGTTGGCTTGACCCTTCTACGGCTGGACCGTTGGTACTGAGGCACGAACTGAATGTTGTTAGACTTATTTCATGTGTTGATCTGTATCGGAAAACTTGGGTGTTCGATTGTTCGATCGGAAAGTTTGACATTTTCTATTTATCCGGAATGGGATACAATAATTGGAATTCACAAATAGTTATGAGATAACTGAATGAATGTTATAAACATAGCACTTTAGTCTCACTTGATCGGTTGCCACGGAATTTTGATGTGATCAAAAGTCCGTCGCAATCACGTAGCGTACACGGATACACGCCGGGTAAACTTAATAGACAGCCTCGCTCCATAGCCCCGACCAAGTGACTGTAGGAGAACCCCGTTACCGAAAGCATCCGTTCGGGTGCTCGCGGCAGCGGTGTTCCGCCTTGGTGCACTTCGTCGACGGCGTCGGGGGTGCGGCCGCCTACTGAAGTTTGCGACGAGCATTCGATCAGGATGTCGGGAATCTTGTTGAATTACCCGACTTGGTATTGAAAAGTGTTTTCGATAAAGAGACTAAAATGCGGGGTTTATAATTGTTAGGCATGCGATGTCTAAGTAATTCATTTGGTCAGGCATGCGATGTCTGAGGAGGTTGCGGATTCCAACTGTTGTAGTTTTACACTTTCTTTTCTGTGACCGTAAGTGTAATATGTGATATCGCCGGTTTCGTTGCAATATGTCAACGACAATTGGGATGGACATATTTACTTACGTTGATGACATGTGATGTTATGTGTTGCTGGATATGTTATATTGGATCGTCGTGTTTGAATAGCCGGGGTTTTTATGTGAGATGAGTGTTTTTCATTTTCATTCATGAAAAAACTTGTATGTAATATTCTTTTATTGGGGAACTTCCAGGTTGCGGAAGATGTCACCCTTTGTATATTATTTACTTTTCCGCACTAGGATAGACCCAAGGAGGAGGGCACAAGTAACCGGGTTCTGGAGTCCAGTGGGAGACCAACTCGAGGAGTCGAGTCAGGGTCTCCTAACTCTAGAATTGGTAGGGTTGCTTGCCGCTCTCGTAGGGGTCTAGGGGTGTGGGTTTGGCTATTCATCGCGACCGTGGAATCCGTGTTTTATACTGGCTCGTATTGAAAACACGGACGTCCTACTATATCCAATATTTCATATGTTTCTTCTGCTGCGATATCTGTGATGTGATCATGTGATGTTCTGTGATAGATACAGTATATAGTATATATGATATATTATATAGACGTTACTTATGTTTTACACCCGTGCTAGCCCTGCCCCGCTCTGCCATTAGTTACCTAACCTAACGGTGCACGAGGGGACATCGAGGCGAATGCGGATGGCATAAGTGTACGTCGTATTTATCTGTGATGTTTAGGTACATAATTGATGGGACTTCATTAATATGATTAATGAAATAAAAGAAACCTAAGATGTTGTAGAATCGAATTTCAAAATAAAACAGGTAGCTACAGTTCTTGCTTTGCACAGCGGTATATGTGATATATCCTGCACCTTATTCGATGAGGAAAGGACCGAGATCCCTTCACCGGGAGTGACTCCTTTAGCAATAACTGGCAGATGCTACACACTCGGTTTGTCTTTTGATTGCTTTTAAGTGTTTTTGCTTTGCACAGCGATATATATGATATATCCCGCACCTCATTCGACGAGGAAAGGACCGACGATCCCTTCACCGGGAGTGACTTCTTTAGCAAAACTAGAAAAGCCTCAAAAGCACTCCATTTCAAAATCATTTGATTCTACAACGATATCAAGTTCATTACGCAATAGGTTTTCAGAAAAACCTGTCGTAGCCCTCCGTCATTTCAGATATGTACTGGTTAGTATTCGTGCTGCGTTTGTTGACCTCTGTCAAGGCGTAGTGTGCGGTAGCTGATTAGTGCTTATCTGCATAAGCATATGATGTGATTGATTTAGGGTAGTCGTGCGACCTTGTTGACCTCTGTCAAGAGTCGTGCGGGTGGGTTTACTTCAATCAGGAAATGACGTGTTGAACTTGACTAGCAGCCTATGGTTTGTTGACCTCTGTCAAGGTCATAGGACGCTAGGGGCAAAATATTATCGGAATTTCAAGTGTTGAAATTTGCAATGAGATTGCATACCTTCTATGAGATAGTTGGATCCCGATACCCGCTGCGAGTAAGAGTTACTCCTGGGAGAGTTTTATACATTACAATTAGCCGATCAAGTAGGTGTCTAGAAAGGTGTCAACGGGGTTACGCCTCTGGGAAAACGAGGTTTACATTAATTAGGTTCGTGCGAAAGCACGGGGGACCTCCCTCAAAGTACCGACACTGGCCTGGCTGAAAGATTGGCGAACTTGTAGTGTGTAATTAATCCCGGCTAGTCTTTCCTTTTAGGGTTTGAAGGAAGATTTGATAAAAAGCAGTGGGAGCCATCCTGATTAGATAAAATAATAACCAATCTATTCTTGCAAGAGCGCACGCTGAGTGTTTTCTTCTCTCTCTCTCCAGGTAGCGACCATATCATGCCTTAATCAAGATAATAATACGGATTATTGACCGAACCGCTTGTTATACTGAGCTGGGGAACGTTGGTCCCGCTCCAACTTATAATTGTTATAAGACAGAGCAGGATATTGGGGATTACCAGAATTCCCGTGCAGCCCAAACGAAGAGAGTGCATGCTGATGCATCATCTTCGGGTGTGTTCATTACAAAGAACTGTTTCTCTGTATCCTCTACGTCCTGGGTATGTGATACCAGATCAGGATTCCAGATATGTAATCTGTTACATAGGGCTACAGAAAGGTAGAGAACTGAGAACGGGTGATAAGTTTCATGAGGCAAAAAACGGGGCAAGTGTTGCAGCCAAGTCTGTTGGTCACTGTCACCCTGTATTACCAATACATTGATTCTGAACGAATGTTTTTAGATACCGAACCTGATATACAAAATCATATCAGTCTCTTTATTAGTAAAGAAAGGATATAATTTTGTATTGTTGGATAATATTTTGAACATTTCCTATATCAAAAGTTGATCGGTTCAGGCACGTTATCTAAAAGCGTTGATGTTGTAAATCAAACTACAGTTCTTAGTATATGCAACACACATAAGAAGAAGAGTTCAGAAATGAACGGATCCTTCTTAAGGTATTGTAGACTAGGTCAGATCAATGTGACCCGACTAGCTGAAGTTACATGTAGATGCATATTTAAATCAGTTTGAATCTACATCTTGTGAAACTTTCCAGTCATGTCACAAAGATATAATGACACTAGCTCTGTTTATTGGAAACAGAGAAAGAGTTAGTGAACTCTTGGGATGATACATGTTGATGTATGTAGGTCCCCTGTCTACACATGCCAAGACCGGTTCTTTGTACTTCATTACATTCTCTGATAATCTCTCAAGATTCAGACATATGTTCCTGTTGAAACACAAGTCCGAACCTTTTGAGATATTCATAGAATATAAGTTAGAAGTAGAGAACCAATAACCGGGTATAAGTATTATGTCCTTTGATGAGATCAAGGAGGAGAACACTTGTGCATGGAATTCCTGGATTATTCTAAGGGAGAATGAGATTCTCTCTCAGCATTACTCCTCCAAATAACCATAGCACATTGGTGTATCGGGGCGGAGCAATTACACCCTATATGATAAGGTGTGCTCTATGATGAGTACTACTGAGTTACCTGTTTCCTTTTTGGGAGTTATGCGCTTGAGAAGCTGCATACCTATTGAATAGGGTTCGAATCAAATCAGTGCCTACCATTCCATATGAGATATGGTATGGGAAGAGCCTATCTCTTAAGTAGGTTAAGATTTGGGATTGTCCGGCCTATGTCAAAAGCAAAATCCGGACAAGATCGAGGCAAGATCAGTTCTGTAGAACTGGAAAGGTTCCAGCTGTACAAAACTGCTAATGATTTGACAGAACCAAAGAATTCAATAATTACCAACGAACCTCAGCCTCTCCGCCGATCTAGTAGGGTTCCTCACCCACCTGAGAGATACTTCTGTTTCTCTATGACAGTGGGAGCGAGGATTGCATCATGAGATGATGACCCAACTAGTTTCGAGCTGGCCATCAGGAGTAAGACTCTGTAAGAATGGCTGGATGCTTAGTGATCTGAGATGGAATCCATATACACCAACAAAGTATGGACTTTGGTTGCTATATCTGAAGGGTTAAATCCCCATCAGGAGCAAGTATATCTTGAGAAGATTACTTGGTGTACATGGAAGAGTTGAGACTTTCAAAGCTAGACTTGTTAAAGGTCTACATCATTGACCAGGTATGGATGATGATGAAACCTTTTCTAAGTAGCTATGCTTAAGTCCATCCAGATCCTACTTGCCACGGCTATATACCATGACTATGATATCTGGTGGTTGGGTGTCATGACAGCTTTTCTAAATGATGTTTAGAAGATAGCGTCTATAAGAACACAGCCAGAGGGCTTCGTAGACAGTGGGAGCAGCGGAAACGTGTACAAGATGCTTTATAGGATAAAGCAGGTATCGCGGAGTTGGAACGTCTGTTTTGAGGTGTTAGTCAAAGAGTTTGACATCATCAAAATGGTAATGAACCTTGTATAAACAAAAAGGTAGTAGGGAGTATGGTGCTGATCCTCGTAGAGTATGTGGATGACATACTCTTGTTAAGAAAGAAGTTTCCTATGCTACGCTCGGTCAATCTCCGCTTATCACAATGATTCTCCACGTAGGATCAAAATGATACCTACTAAATCCTGGATTTTGGATCTATGAGATAGATCTAAATGGATGTTAGGATTCTCACTAGTTGTAGTAAGATGGTATCAATCGATCCTGGGGAGAATCACTGGAAGGGTTCCAGGGTGATAAAGACGACTGAGTGTCAGTCACAGGCATTGTCTTTACCCTCAGTAAAGGGACGGTATGTTGGAAGAGTTCTAAGCTAGATACCGTGACATACTAGACGATAAAGACAGGATACATCGCTACTATAGATGCTACCAAAGAGGATGTTTGGGTGTATATCAGTTCATGAGATGAACTACGTTCCTACCATTGTGAGACAATAGAGTTGTGGCTCATGCCGAGGAACGCCGGTCCCATCAATGATCCAGACATATTCTAAGGCAGTGTCACCTGATCATGGAGATGCTTGATCTCCAAGGGATCGAGGTTAGGAGAGTAGACTTAGAGGACAACACAGCGGATCCACTCACAAAGGCCTGTTCCCAAAGAGAGACTTTTATGGGATGGTTGAGTATGAGATACTGCAACCACTGCTATCAGATGGCCCTAGTGCAAGTAGGAGATTGTTAGTTATATGTATGCCCTAGAGGCCATTACTATACATAGGATGTATATTGTAGTGGATGCTGGGACATATATAGGGAGGACTTTCTTGCTCGACATGATAGTATGCTATCTGGTTGAACTTTACCTTAACGTGTATACTGGGTGTCTCTCTGTTACATGTTGGTAAAGCCCTTAGGATGTGTACTTGACTACCTGGACTATGATGCGGATCATACTAGTGGGGACATGGTAGTCCATAAGTACATCCTTCAAAGTCCCTAGTCGTGGGTGTATCGAGACGGGGCATCGATATACCAGAGTAGACTAGCGTATACCTTCTCGACCCATACAGATGGGCGATGGATGATCCCATATCCATTGGTGTTTGACATCAGAGATGATATATGGGTGCTCAGTAGAGACTGGGTACACTGGACGGACTCGCCGAGAACTCCCAGATGGTATTATACCTCACGTCAGATGGCAGTTCTCTGGTGACACTGGTACAGAGTAGTCTGTTGACCCGAGATCGTCATAGAGTCTTGTGTGGTTCCCACTGTGCTTTGATTTCCATCTTACCACGTCCAAGAGGGCGTGCAAAACGGTGGTTTTTGGGTACAGTCCCGAGTCACATGGAGGCAATGAGCGATAGGAGGGGATTCGTCTCTCCCGGTATAGGGGGTTGATGTTGCGCTGTGTTCGATTGGCTATAACAGGAAATCCCTGGCCAGGGTTGCTGAGATTTACTGGTAAGTGTTACCAGTAGTTTCTCGAATTGTTATAGACCTCATATCGACACGACTTATCGAGCTATTGGGGTCTGACGTTTACCACCCCTAGGCGAGATATGCGACATATCAGACGATCAGACCGGACTGTACGGTAGTGTTACTGGTTGGATTCACTGGAGTGTGAGCGGGCTTGCTCGTCGATCTTCTGATCGCTCAATACCCGGGTGGCCGTTATGTTTAGCAGACCTCTTGCGGCTTGTGGGTGCTTGATATGATCATCACCTGCTGCCGGCGTATTGACGAGTCTTTAGAGTCCTACACAGAGGTTTCCTGGCTCAAGCGAAACGAAATAGGAGCGCATATGAGATATGTGCGGGACCGAGAATAATGCGCGTATATGATACCGTATTTCATTCTCGCGATGAATGTGTCGTATGGTTATATGCGATATAACCTAGTTATCGAATCGAGGGTTGATTCGATAAGCCGATACATTGGATACTAGTCGGTTATATGCGATATGACCGGATCGTTAAATCAAGTGTTGATTTAATGATTTAATGCATAATTATATATTTGATATATTACTTTGCATTAACTAGTATTGGTTCACTTTAAATGGATTTTCTCACTCGGATTGTACACATTGTATATGTGATATACTTTTGTGCACTTGATTGTATCATGTTTGATGATACATGTTATGCTAGGGTTTTAGTGTAAAGATCAAACCATGGTTACATGATAATGGTTAGGGTTTTGTTTTATTCCCTTATTTATTTATCTATTTCTTTTTGGAAAATAAATTTGCATAAAGAGAAAATGGTGGCTATCATTTGTTTCTTTCATGAAGATTCATGAAGGTTTGACTTAGTCACCATTTTGTCTCATGCTTAACCCTAACCATTCATTTGAACCTTAGTTAGTTCTCTACACTTTACCATGGTAAAAGTTATGATAAGGATTGTTTTTCTTTTCTATTTTAATGATTGATATCATAACAATTATCATCTTCTTCTTCTTCACTTCAAGAAGAAAGCTTACCTCATCAATGGTGATTGATGAATTAGAGTGAGAAATCCAATTCTAAAGTCTACCCACTTCATATTTCTTCATCCTCTACCTCTTGCCAAGTAGTAGAGTGTGTTTTCTTCACAAGTTTCTTGACTTGGTGAAGTCGGAGCTTGATTTAGCGATGCCTCGACGTAGATCATCTTCGGCATGGACATCGATGACCTAGCCCGTCCATTCTCCGATGAAGCCGACGCTAGAGCCCGGGACTTGTTATGGACAGCGAGGAGACTTCATTGCGGAGCTATGGAGGTGGAGAACCGGATCTACAAAGGTTGTATTTCCGTATCTCTTAGTTAAGTGTTAACTAGTTTATCTTTTCGCCTAGATTTCTAGCCAACGATCCGTATTCTAGGGTTTCTCGGCACCGTAATTTTTGAAATTGGCATGGTTGATGCCTTGTGAGACCTCATTAGGATGCCTAGGAACCCTACAGTTAATGTTCTAGGGAAATGATAACGGCAGCCTCCTTTGGGAGACAGTTTTCATTCCAGGCTTCCATGGTGACCTGGATGACAGAGTGACTGTCAGAGTTATCGTTTTCCCTTTGACGAGGGGCAGTATTTTGGACAGGTGGTCCAAGGGAATACTGAGGGAGGCATGGCACAGGACACTGATTAAGTTCAGTCGACGATACAGTCTAAGAAGTTTGGATTTTGAGTTCATTTATGAGCTAGGTCCCATCAGATATCCAGACATACTCTAAGACAGGTATTGCTCATTTCGGGAGATGGATTTCTCCGCGAACTTGAGATAATGGGAGACATAGAAAGAAACATCATAGCGGATCCACTCACTGAGGCTATTCCTCGAACGCAATAGTCTCGCAAATGAGCTTTGTGAAACTGACTAGTAGAGGAGTTGGGTGTTCGATATCACACGGGCTGTGAGTATGCGACATCGCAATAATTAGCCTTGAGTGCAAGTGGGAGATTGTTGGATATAGTGCCCTCAGAGTCAATTATTGGATCACAGGCACGTGATTGCAATGATTGAGGAAGGACCTATGCCGGTAGGACAGTCTTACTCAAGATGATAGTATGTTATCTGGTTTATCTTTATCATCGTGTACTGCTTTAGGTGACATTACTGATCACTATTGCACATTGATAGAGCCCCTAGGATTCTTGCTTGACTACCAGCAGTATGAGGGCGATCATATACGTGGGAGCTGGGGTCTATAAGCACATCCTTAAAAGGTCCCTAGTCGAGGGAGTTTCGAGACAGGGCATCGATACTCCAGAGTAGACTAGTGTATACAGTCGAGACCCCGACGAGGGGCGGTGGCCGGTCTCACAAGCCACTGGTGTCAGTTGGTTCACCTAAGATGTATACAGGTGCTCATTGGGTTATGAGTATACCGGACAGGACTCGCTGGGAACCTACTAGTTGGTATTATACATGACGTCAGATAGCAATTCCCTGGTGACATGTGTACAGGTTAGTTCATCGACCTGAGGATCGTCATTTGTCTCTTGTGAGTTCCCACTGTACTTTGATTACTACCCTACCACGCTCAAAGGAGACGTGCAAACAGGTTTTAGTTGGGTACAGTCCCGAGCCACATGGAGGCAGTGAGCGGATTTTCAGGGGTTCGTCTCTTCCGGTATTGGGGGTGAGGTCGCGCTGTGTCTAGGAGAGCCCTTACACGAAGTCCTTGGACAAGGTAGGAGATTTACTGGTAGGTATTCCAGTAATATCTCTGGGTGTTATGGGCTACACTCCGACACGACTTGTACCGTTTTTGGGGGTCTGACTTTTACCAACCCCCTAGGCCCGCCATGCGATGCTCATAGACGAACGGACCGGACTGTACGGATATTGTCACTGACAGGCTCAGTAGGGTGTCAGGATGAGTTCGCTCACAGACGTCCCTTTTGGTCAATAGCTGGTAGCCCGTCACTTATGGCTAATACCTCTGACGTGCTAGTGGTTAAATCCACAGCCATAGTATTGACGAGTCTTTAGAGTCCACCACACACAGTTACTCAAGTTTCAGGCGAAACGCTGTAGAGGCCGTATGGAGATATGGCAGGGTTCGATCAGATACGTGCGGTATTGCACGGATCATGATCGGACGGATAATACTAGCGGGCTTTGGTTTAAGCCGGATCCTAGTATTGTACAGTGTAGATTTTGTCTCTTTGCATTTGTATTCAGTGGGAATACAAATGCGGGCATGTATATGCAGTCGCGGGCTTTTCCTGTAATTTATTACGGGATCAGTTTTCTGAAGTTGCCAGTTTGCATTCCGTTCCGGCCAGTTTTCCTTTGTTCCTTCACGGCCGGATTCTTCTGATGGAGGGGCTAATTTTCAAGTTTGCAAATTAGCATTTGTGGAGGGGTTTCTTGCATTTGTGGCATTATGATAGATTTAGCATCATGAGATTCCATTTTATTCTTATCCTTTGCATTAATGAGATAAGAAAAGATTTGAAATGGTGTGACTATTATTCCTAGTTTTCTTCACATCTCTTATGGTCACCTTGAGCTATCCTACACTCACCTCCCTTCTTGATTTTTTCTGCACCATATTTCCTAGAAGGGGCCGGCCACTAGAGAGTGTGGGTGTGGGGAATTTTGATCTACACATTTCTTATTCCTTGCTAGAAAAATGAAAGCACCATTTTTCTTCCAAAACTTCTTTCATTCTTCACCTCCATATCACCAAGGCAACTTCACAACCCCAATTGAGACAATGGTTTCTACACTAGTCTACAGCATTCCTTGGACGTGTCGGCTAGCCAACATCGCGCCCGAGTTGCCTCGGTCCAGAGGTGGGAGCCCGTAAAAGAACCCGGCGATGTGGTGCCCATTTCGACGAGGAGGCGACGACCGGAGATTCCGTGAGGAGATCGGAGTGGAGACGAAGACCGAAGGACACGGATCGCTTGGTATAGCTTATCTACTCCTTTTCTTGTTTGCTAGAGCTAGGTTAATGGCCCGATCCGGGATTTTTGTGTGCGGTGGTGCTGGTTCTAGTTTATAGAAAAGTTTTCGTTTCCGCATTCCGGCATCGGATTGACGGCTGGGGCGCCGCCGTGCACTTACAAGAACGACGCTATACTTACCCTCCTGCTGGGTCTCATAGCCTGGAACAACAGTAGTGTCAAATCTGGATAAACAAGAACCTCCCTGTCACCGTCCTTGAGGCTACCGGAGTACCTCTCGGGTGTCTGAGATTACCCACCATATTTGCGGAGTGGCAATTGGAATGTCAAACCTGATTGAATATATAGGTCCTATTAAATTTTCCGTAATCGTTTGCGGTTCTGGAATCACTTCCAGTTCTACCATACTCCCACTACTGTTTTCTGAAAAAATCCATTTTACTAAAACTGTGGCAAGTCAAGAACAATATCACTATTGATCTTCCAGATGGTAGAAAATCAACCCTCGACATAGCCCGGGTTAACCCACAAACAGTCATTACAGAAACGTGCCTTGAGTTATCCAGAGTCTGGTTTTAAGAATAAGCCGGACAACTTCCCGTATCTTAACATCGTTAAGATATTAAGCATTCTATATCCAATATAGAAACTTTAGCACTTATTTAATTGGAACCAGATTCTAATCATGCAGCTGTCTCCAGTGCATATCAACTTAATGGAGAGAGTGTTAGTTATATGTATGCCCTAGAGGCCATTACTGTATATTGGATGTATATTGTAGTGGATGCTGGGACATATATAGGGAGGACTTTCTTACTCGACATGATAGTATGCTATCTGGTTGATCTTTACCTTAACGTGTACACTGATTGTCTCTCTGTTACATATTGGTAAAGCCCTTAGGATGTGTACTTGACTACCTGGACTGTGATGCGGATCATACTAGTGGGGACATGGTAGTCCATAAGTACATCCTTCAAAGTCCCTAGTCGTGGGTGTATCGAGACAGGGCATCGATATACCAGAGTAGACTAGCGTGTACCTTCTCGACCCATACAGATGGGCGATGGATGATCCCATATCCATTGGTGTTTGACATCAGAGATGATATACGGGTGCTCAGTAGAGACTGGGTACACTGGACGGACTCGTCGAGAACTCCCAGATGGTATTATACCTCACGTCAGATGGCAGTTCTCTGGTGACACTGGTACAGAGTAGTCTGTTGACCCGAGATCGTCATAGAGTCTTGTGTGGTTCCCACTGTGCTTTGATTTCCATCTTACCACGTCCAAGAGGGCGTGCAAAACGGTGGTTTTTGGGTACAGTCCCGAGTCACATGGAGGCAATGAGCGATAGGAGGGGATTCGTCTCTCCCGGTATAGGGGGTTGATGTTGCGCTGTGTTCGATTGGCTATAACAGGAAATCCCTAGCCAGGGTTGCTGAGATTTACTGGTAAGTGTTACCAGTAGTTTCTCGAATAGTTATAGACCTCATATCGACACGACTTATCGAGCTATTGGGGTCTGACGTTTACCACCCCTAGGAAAGATATGCGACATATCAGACGATCAGACCGGACTGTACGGTAGTGTTACTGGTTGGATTCACTGGAGTGTGAGCGGGCTTGCTCGTCGATCTTCAGATCGCTCAATACCCGGGTGGCCGTTACGTTTAGCAGACCGCTTGCGGCTTGTGGGTGTTTGATATGATCATCGCCTGCTGCCGGCGTATTGACGAGTCTTTAGAGTCCTACACAGAGGTTTCCTGGCTCAAGCGAAACGAAATAGGAGCACGTATGAGATATGTGCGGGACCGAGAATAATGCGTGTATGTGATACCGTATTCTATTCTCGCGATGAATGTATCGAATGGTTGTATGCGATATAACCTAGTTATCGAATCAAGTATTGATTCGATAAGCCGATACATTGAATACTAGTCGGTTGTGTGCGACATGACCGGATCATTGAATCAAGTGTTGATTTAATGATTTAATGCATAATTATATATTTGATATATTACTTTGCACTAACTAGTATTGGTTCACTTAAGATGGATTTTCTCACTCGGATGTGCGCATTGTATATGCGATATACTTTTGTGCACTTGTTTGTATCATGTTTGATGATACATGTTTACTTGGTTAAGTGTAAAGAATTAAACCATGGTTAAACATATTGTTAGGGTTTTATTTTTCCATTACTTATTTATTCATTTATTTATTTGTTTATATTTTTTGGAAAATAAATGGAAAAGAGAAAAGAATGGTGGCTTTATTTGTTCTTTAGTTGAAACTTCATGAAGCTTTGACTTTGTCCACCATTCTTATCTCATCCTTAACCCTAACCATTGCTTTAACCTTGGTCAATTCTCTACACATAACCATACTTAGGATTATGATAAGTTTGGACATCGACGACCTAGCTCGCTTATTCTTCGACGAAGCCGACGCTAGAGCCCGGGAGTTCACTTGGACAGCGAAGGGACTTCGTTGCGGAGCTATGGAGGTGGAGGACCGGATCTACAAAGGTTGTATTTCCGTATCTCTTAGTTAAGTGTTAACTAGTTTGCACTTTTCGCCTAGATTTCTAGCAAACGATCCGTAGTCGGGTTTCTCGGCACCTAGAATTTTTGAAATTGGCATGGTTGATGCCTTGTGAGACCTCATTAGGATGTCTAGGAACCCTACAGTGGTATCAGAGCCTAGCTAGAGCCTTAGGCGAAGTCTAGACGGAATTTGAAGTCCGAACGAACCCGAAACCCAATTCTGATCATGCTCTCTGTACTTTTTTGAAAACAGTGAGTTTTTCTATATTAAAAATTGCTAAAAAATTCAGCAGGGAAATATATGAGTTACGGAGCAAAACTGGACACATGATTCATCCAACAGAGCGCGGAACCGCGGCAGAATCCCAGCTTCTGCGACGGTTCCGCGGCTAGGTGGTGACGTCAGCCCGCTTTGTTTGCACAGTAATTCCTGATAAATTATGCTGAGTTTTCTGGGAATTTTTAAAATTTATTCAAGAGTTGAATTTTCTGCTGTGTTTTTGGGGATTCGGTGTTTCGATCGGAGTATCAAATTTTGTCTGTGTGGCTTTCCGGATAAATTTTAGAATATGTTAAAAAGTTCCACCGGATATAAATACCCAATTTTTCCCCTGTCGGGAAATTTCCAAGTGTTGGATTTTTCCGTAGTTTAACGACGTTCTAAGTAGTGCAAGTAACGCGATGGTCCCTCTAGAAGACAACAAACCTTAACTCGATTATGTGACCGTCTTGAACTGCCCTTTGAACCTTCGGGTTTGGGGCAGTACGGCGTGCCACATGTAAGGCGTTGGCTTGACCCTTCTACGGCTGGACCGTTGGTACTGAGGCACGAACTGAATGTTATTAGACTCATATTTCATGTGTTGATCTGTATCGGGAAAACTTGGGTGTTCGATTGTTCGATCGGAAAGTTTGACATTTTCTATTTATCCGGAATGGGATACAATAATTGGAATTCACAAGAAGTTATGAGATAACTGAATGAATGTTATAAACGTAGCAATTTAGTCTCAATTGATCGGTTGCCACGGAATTTTGATGCGATCAAAAGTCCGTCGCAATCACGTAGCGTACGCGGATACTCGCCGGGTAAACTTAATAGACAGCCTCACTCCATAGCCCCGACCAAGTGACTGTAGGAGAACCCCGTCGCCGAAAGCATCCGTCCGGGTGCTCGCGGTAGCGGTGTTCCGCCTTGGTGCACTTCGTCGACGGTATCTGGGGTGCAGCCGCCTACTAAAGTTTGCGACGAGCATTCGATCAGGATGTCGGGAATCTTGTTGAATTACCCGACTTGATATTGAAAAGTGTTTTCGATAATGAGACTGAAATGCGGGGTTTATAACTGTTAGGCATGCGATGTCTAAGGAATTCATTTGGTCAGGCATGCGATATCTGAGGTGGTTGCGGATTCCAACTGTTGTAGTTTTACACTTTCTTTTCTGTGACCGTAAGTGTAATATGTGATATCGCCGGTTTCGTTGCTATATGTCAACGACAATTGGGATGGACATATTTACTTACGTTGATGACATGTGATGTTATGTGTTGCTGGATATGTTATATTAGATCGTCGTGTTTGAATAGCCGGGGGTTTTTATGTGAGATGAGTGTTTTTCATTTTCATTCATGTAAAAACTTGTATGTAATATTCTTTTATTGGGGCGCTTCCAGGTTGCGGAAGTTGTCACCTCTTGTATATTATTTACTTTTCCGCACTAGGATAGACCCAAGGAGGAGAGCACAAGTAACCGGGTTCTGGAGTCCAGTGGGAGACCAACTCGAGGAGTCGAGTCCGGGTCTCCTAACTCTAGAATTGGTAGGGTTGCTTGCCGCTCTCGTAGGGGTCTAGGGGTGTGGGTTTGGCTATTCATCACGACCGTGGAATCCGTGTTTTATACTGGCTCGTATTCAAAACACGGACGTCCTAGTATATCCAATATTTCATATGTTTCTTCTGCTGCGATATCTGTGATGTGATCATGTGATGTTCTTTGATAGATACAGTATATAGTATATATGATATATTATATAGACGTTACTTATGTTTTACACCCGCGCTAGCCCTGCCCCGCTCTGTCGTTAGTTACCTAACCTAACGGTGCACGAGGGGACATCGAGGCGAATGCGGATGGCATAAGTGTACGTCGTATTTATCTGTGATGTTTAGGTATTTAAATGATAGGACTTCATTAATGTGATTAATGAAAGTAAAAGAATCCTAAGATGTTGTAGAATCGAATTTCAAAATAAAACAGGTAGCTACAGTTCTTGCTTTGCACAGCGGTATATGTGATATATCCTGCACCTTATTCGATAAGGAAAGGACCGAGATCCCTTCACCGGGAGTGACTCCTTTAGCGATAACTGGCAGATGCTACACACTCGGTTTGTCTTTTGATTGCTTTTAAGAGTTTTTGCTTTGCACAGTGATATATATGATATATCCCGCACCTCATTCGACGAGGAAAGGACCGACGATCCCTTCACCGGGAGTGACTCCTTTAGCAAAACTAGAAAAGCCTCAAAGACACTCCATTTCAAAATCATTTGATTCTACAACGATATCAAGTTCATTACGCAAAAGGTTTTCAGAAAAACCTGCCGTAGCCCTCCGTCATTTCAGATAAGTACTGGTTAGTATTCGTGCTACGTTTGTTGACTATGTTAAGGCGTAGTGTGCGGTAGCTAATTAGTGCTTATCTGCATAAGCATATGATGTGATTGGATTAGGGTAGTCGTGCGACTTTGTTGACTATGTTAAGGGTCGTGCGGGTGGGTTTAATTCAATCGGGAAATGACGGGTTGAACTTGACTAGCACTTATGATTTGTTGACTATGTTAAGGTCATATAGCTGCTAGGGGCAAAATATTATCAGGAATTTCAAGTGTTGAAATTTGCAATGAGATTGCATACCTTCTATGAGATAGTTGGATCCCGATACCCGCTGCGAGTAAGTGTTACTCCTGGAAGAGTTTTATACATTACAATTAGCCGATCAAGTAGGTGTCTAGAAAGGTGTCAACGGGGTTACGCCTCTGGGAAAACGAGGTTTACATTAATTAGGTTCGTGCGAAAGCACGGGGGACCTCCCTCAAAGTACCGACACTGGCCTGGCTGAAAGATTGGCGAACTTGTAGTGTGTAATTAATCCCGGCTAGTCTTTCCTTTTAGGGTTTGAAGGAAGATTTGATAAAAAGCAGTGGGAGCCATCCTGATTAGATAAAATAATAACCAATCTATTCTTGCAAGAGCGCACGCTGAGTGTTTTCTTCTCTCTCTCTCCAGGTAGCGACCATATCACGCCTTAATCAAGATAATAATACGGATTATTGACCGAACCCGCTTGTTATACTGAGCTGGGGAACGTTGGTCCCGCTCCAACTTATAATTGTTATAAGACAGAGCAGGAAATTGGGGATTACCAGAATTCCCGTGCCGCCCAAACGAAGAGAGTGCATGCTGATGCATCATCTTCGGGTGTGTTCGTTACAAAGAACTGATTCTCTGTATCCTCTACGTCCTGGGTATGCAATACCAGATCAGGATCCCATATATGTAATCTGTTACATAGGGCTACAGATAGGTAGAGAACTGAGAACGGGTGATAAGTTTCATGAGGCAGAAAACGGGGCAAGTGTTGCAGCCAAGTCTGTTGGTCACTGTCACCCTGTATTACCAATACATTGATTCTGAACGAATGTTATTAGATACCGAACCTGATATACAAAATCATATCTGTCTCTTTATTAATAAAGAAACGATAAAATTTTGTATTGTTGGACAATGTTTTGAACATTTCCTATATCAAAAGTTGATCGGTTCAGGCACGTTATCTAAAAGCATTAATGTTCTAAATCAAACTACAGTTCTTAGTATACGGAACACACATAAGAGGAAGAGTTCAGAAATGAACGGATCCTTCTTAAGGTATTGTAGACTAGGTCAGATCAATGTGACCCGACTAGCTGAAGTTACATATAGATGCATATTTAAATCAGTTTGAATTTACATCTTATGAAACTTGCGAGTCATGTCACAAAGATATAATGACACCAGCTCTGTTTATTGGAAACAGAGAAAGAGTTAGTGAACTCTTGGGATATGATACATGTTGATGTATGTAAGCTCCCCTGTCTACACATGCCAAGATTGGTTCTTTGTACTTCATTACATTCTCTGATGATCTCTTTCGAGTTTCAGACCTATGTTCCTGTTGAAACACAAGTCCGAACCTTATGAGATATTCACAGAATATAAGTTAGAAGTAGAGAACCAAAATACGGGTATAAGTATTATGTCCTTTGATGAGATCAAGGAGGAGAATACTTGAGCACGGAATTCCAGGACTATTCTAAAGGAGAATGAGATTCTCTCTCAGCATTACTCCTCCGTATACACCATAGCATGATGGTATATCGGGGCGGAGCAGATACACCCTATTTGATATGGTGTGCTCTATGATGAGTAATACTGAGTTACCTTTTTCCTTTTGGGAGTTATGCACTTACGAAGATGCATACCTATTGAATAGGGTTCCAATCAAATCAGTTGCCTACCGCTTCATATGTGATATGGAAAGGGAAGAGTCCATATCTTAAGTTGGTTAAGATTTGGGGTTGTCTGGCCTATGTCTAAAAGCAAAATCCGGACAAGCTCGAGGCAAGGTCTGTTATGTAGAACTGGAAAGGTTCCAGCTATACGAACTACAGCAGATGATTTGATAGAACCAAGGGATTCAGTAGATTCCAACGAACCTCAGCCTCTCCGCCGATCTAGTAGGGTCCTCACCCATCTGAGAGATACTTCTGTTTCTCTATGACAGTGGGAGCAAGGATTGCATCATGAGATGATGACCCAACTAGTTTCGAGCAGGCCATCAGGAGTGTGACTCTGTAAGAATGGCTGGATGCTTATCGATCTGAGATGGAATCCTTATACACCAACAAAGTATGGACTTTAGTTGCTATATCTGAAGGGTTAAATCCCCATCAGGAGCAAGTATATCTTGAGAAGATTACTTGGTGTACATGGAAAAGTTGAGACTTTCAAAGCTAGACTTGTTAAAGGTTTGCATCATTGACCACGTGTGGATAATGATGAAACCTTTTTCAAGTAGCTATGCTTAAGTCCATCCAGATCCTACTTGTCACGGCTACATACCATGACTACGATATCTGGTGGTTGGGTGTCATGACTGCTTTTCTAAATGATGTTTTAGAAGAGTGCATCTATAAGTACACAGCCAGAGGGCTTCGTAGACAGTGGGAGCAGCGGAAACGTGTGCAAGATGCTTTATAGGATAAAGCAGGCATCACGGAGTTGGAACATCTGTTTTGATGGATTAGTCAAAGAGTTTGACATCATCAAAATGGTAGATGAACCTTGTATAAACAAAAAGGTAGTAGGGAGTATGGTGGTGATCCTCGTAGAGTACGTGGATGACATACTCTTGATAGGGAAAGAGTTTCCTATGCTACGCTCGGTCAATCTCCGTTTATCACAATGATTCTCTATATAGGATCATAATGATATCTACTCCTGGATTTTGGATCTATGAGATAGATCTAAATGGATGTTAGGATTCTCACTTGTTGAAGTGAGATAGTATCAATTGATCCTGGGGAGAATCACTGGAAGTGTTCCAGAGTGATAAAGACGACTGAATGTCAGTCACAGGCATTGTCTTTACCCTCAGTGGAGGGACGGTATGTTGGAAGAGTTCCAAGCTAGATACCGTGGCATACTAGAAGATAAAGGCGGGATACATCGCTACTTAAGATGCTACCAAAGAGGCTGTTTGGGTGTATATTGGTTCATGAGATGAACTATGTTCCTCCCATTGTGTGACAATGGAGTTGTGGCTTATGCCAAGGAACGCCGGTCCCATCAGTGATCCAGACATATTCTAAGGCAGTATCACCTGATCATGGAGATGGTTGATCTCCAGGGTGATCGAGGTTTGGAGAGTAGACTCAGAGGACAACACAGCGGATCCACTCACAAAGGCCTGTTCCCAGAGAGAGACTTTTATGGGATGGTTGAGTATGAGATACTGCAACCACTGCTACAGATGGCCCTAGTGCAAGTGGGAGATTGTTAGTTATATGTATGCCCTAGAGGCCATTACTGTACATTGGATGTATATTGTAGTGGATGCTGGGACATATATAGGGAGGACTTTCTTGCTCGACATGATAGTATGCTATCTGGTTGATCTTTACCTTAACGTGTACACTGATTGTCTCTCTGTTACATGTTGGTAAAGCCCTTAGGATGTGTACTTGACTACCTGGACTGTGATGCGGATCATACTAGTGGAGACATGGTAGTCCATAAGTACATCCTTCAAAGTCCCTAGTCGTGGGTGTATCGAGACGGGGCATCGATATACCAGAGTAGACTAGCGTGTACCTTCTCGACCCATACAGATGGGCGATGGATGATCCCATATCCATTGGTGTTTGACATCAGAGATGATATACGGGTGCTCAGTAGAAACTGGGTACACTGGACGGACTCGCCGAGAACTCCCAGATGTTATTATACCTCACGTCAGATGGCAGTTCTCTGGTGACACTGGTACAGAGTAGTCTGTTGACCCGAGATCGTCATAGAGTCTTGTGTGGTTCCCACTGTGCTTTGACTTCCATCTTACCACGTCCAAGAGGGCGTGCAAAACGGTGGTTTTTGGGTACAGTCCCGAGTCACATGGAGGCAATGAGCGATAGGAGGGGATTCGTCTCTCCCGGTATAGGGGGTTGATGTTGCGCTGTGTTCGATTGGCTATAACAGGAAATCCCTGGCCAGGGTTGCTGAGATTTACTGGTAAGTGTTACCAGTAGTTTCTCGAATAGTTATAGACCTCATATCGACACGACTTATCGAGCTATTGGGGTCTGACGTTTACCACCCCTAGGCGAGATATGCGACATATCAGACGATCAGACCGGACTGTACGGTAGTGTTACTGGTTGGATTCACTGGAGTGTGAGCGGGCTTGCTCGTCGATCTTCAGATCGCTCAATACCCGGGTGGCCGTTACGTTTAGCAGACCGCTTGCGGCTTGTGGGTGTTTGATATGATCATCGCCTGCTGCCGGCGTATTGACGAGTTTTTAGAGTCCTACACAGAGGTTTCCTGGCTCAAGCGAAACGAAATAGGAGCACGTATGAGATATGTGCGGGACCGAGAATAATGCGTGTATGTGATACCGTATTCTATTCTCGCGATGAATGTATCGAATGGTTGTATGCGATATAACCTAGTTATCGAATCAAGTATTGATTCGATAAGCCGATACATTGAATACTAGTCGGTTGTGTGCGACATGACCGGATCATTGAATCAAGTGTTGATTTAATGATTTAATGCATAATTATATATTTGATATATTACTTTGCACTAACTAGTATTGGTTCACTTAAGATGGATTTTCTCACTCGGATGTGCGCATTGTATATGCGATATACTTTTGTGCACTTGTTTGTATCATGTTTGATGATACATGTTTACTTGGTTAAGTGTAAAGAATTAAACCATGGTTAAACATATTGTTAGGGTTTTATTTTTCCATTACTTATTTATTCATTTATTTGTTTGTTTATATTTTTTGGAAAATAAATGGAAAAGAGAAAAGAATGGTGGCTTTATTTGTTCTTTAGTTGAAGCTTCATGAAGCTTTGACTTTGTCCACCATTCTTATCTCATCCTTAACCCTAACCATTGCTTTAACCTTGGTCAATTCTCTACACATAACCATAGTTAGGATTATGATAAGTTTGGACATCGACGACCTAGCTCGCTTATTCTTCGACGAAGCCGACGCTAGAGCCCGGGAGTTCACTTGGACAGCGAAGGGACTTCGTTGCGGAGCTATGGAGGTGGAGGACCGGATCTACAAAGGTTGTATTTCCGTATCTCTTAGTTAAGTGTTAACTAGTTTGCACTTTTCGCCTAGATTTCTAGCAAACGATCCGTAGTCGGGTTTCTCGGCACCTATAATTTTTGAAATTGGCATGGTTGATGCCTTGTGAGACCTCATTAGGATGCCTAGGAACCCTACAGAGAGGCTAATTAGCATTACTCAACTTAGGAATACATCCAATTATAAGTAACCTGAAAAAGGAACAAGTTTCTGAAAACCATTACTATCAACTGAATACCAATCACAAGAATCTACATCTTCGATCTCTTTGAAGAATCCCGATACTTGCGATACCTGGCTCTCTACTTTATTCTTATACCCACAACTTCTCAAAACATAGACATTGTATTTCTACGGAACACTTGTCTAAAAACTAGAGAAGTCATAAGTAAACAGAACATAGTATGAGGACCAACCCCTTTGTCATGACGGATACTGGACAACATACAATACTCTGTATAAGTCCGCTGAGTTGAATAACTCAAAACCTGTGCAACGTAGGTTGAAAACTGTACCCAGGAGATTTCCTCAAATATCACCAATTACAACGAATTCCGATATAATGAGGATGATCACCTAATTCCCAATAACTTACTCCCACTCATCATCTGTAAAACCATAGAGATATGAGAATGAAACCTGGTAAATACATACCTTGGAGTAAGTATCTAATCGGGAAAACAGTTTTCCTTTAACAATGCATTGAAACATTAAAATATTTCGTAGGGGTATCCTGGTATTCCTAGTAATGCCTCTTCCATAATCCAATTCATGACTTTAACCGTATATCTCTTTGCCATCTCTTAAAATCCCTTTATTTGTCTTTAGTCTTTACCTTCTGTACACCATCGTCAGGCTAAATGGTTTTCTTCCTTCCCTGCCGTTCGGCACCAGCCTATGGTTTGGAAGAAGACTATCCAGTAATCATAATAGGTGTACTCTCCTAAACCAAGGAGTACTCGCAACTTGAGAGAAGGTGATGATAAAAGACAACTGAATAATACCTTATTCTATTTCTCCCGAACTGGGGAAAAAAGCAAAGGTGAAAAAAGAGTGGCGATGAAGTACGCGGTTTCGTCGTGAATGATAATAGTCGCAATTTACTTTGCCCTCTTTCTAATCCCTTTATTTTGTCTTTACATATTACCTTCTGCACACCCTACTTAGGCTAATTGGTTTTCTTCATTCCCTACCTTTCGGAACCTGCCTATGGTTTGGAAGAAGACTATCCAATAAGCGTAATAGGTGTACTCTCCTAAACTAAGGAGCCCTCGCAACCTGAGAGAAGGTGATAATAAAAGCCAACTGAATAAACCAATTCTATTTCTCCTGAACCTGGATCCATCCTTGAAGAAGTCCCTCCGAGTTCGTATATAACCATACGATGGATCTATCCAATAGAAGTGGATGTCCGTAGTAATACGGGATGTTCTGAGAAATGCAAAGGGTAAAACAAGGAGCGGCAATGACTTATGCAACTTTAGACAATCCAAAAGCCAGTATTTTAAGAAGGTTCGGTCAACTTGGTCACTGAGTCATAGTCTAGGGTCGGTCAAAGGTCACTGCCAAAGAGAGAGAGAGAAAAGAAACACTCCGCGTGCACTCTAACCTAGATCAGAATGGTTATCACTTTATCTAATCAGGAAACCTCCTACTATAATCTCAAATTCTCCTCCAAACCTGAAAGAAGAATTAGTCGGGATCACCCGAAGAGTAAACCAACTCATCAGTGGGAATCGGGATCCAACTCTCATCGCATGATAACGTGACGGAATCCACTCACGTTATCACACTCCAGAAGGTATGCGCATACTTGGCAAGTTTCTTTATGTTTGAAACTCCCGATGAGATTTTTGCCTCATGCTCTTATGACCTTGACTTTAGTCAACAAATCATAAGTCACGTGTCAAGTTCTACCCGTCATTATCCAGGTTGATTTAAACCCATCCGTACATACCCTTGACTTTAGTCAACAAGGTAATACGACTGTCCCAAACCAACGCATCTATCTATGTAACAGATGAATACCCAGCAAATACCAAACACTATGCCTTGACTTTAGTCAACAAACATAGCTTGAATACTACTGACCATCCATAAGATACGACGGAGGGCTACGACTGGTTTTTAGCGAAAAACCTTTAACGTAATGAACTTGATCTCGTTGAAGGAACGTGATAGCTTTTTATAAAAATATAGTGACGAAAAACCTTTTGCTAAAGAGGTCACTCCCGGTGAAGGGATCTCGGCTCTTTCCTCGTTGAATGAGGTGCAGGATATTCTAACTGAATACCGCGATGCAAAGCAACTTGTAATCGACTATAGTAAAGTTATTACCCTGACGCAAACTTCTGCCCAAGGGGTCACTCCCGGTGAAGGGATCTCGGCCCTTGCCTCGTCGAATGAGGTGCAGGATATTCTAAACTGAATATCACTATGCAAAACAAAAAGAAACGTCTTTGTAATAACACTTTTTAAAACTGTTCCAACAATATCAAATATAGGTTTGTTTTATCCTTGCATTGATAAGAATCAACGCAATCCCATCATTTAATCACACCAGAAAAGAACGAAAAATAAAATGTACGTATATGTCATCCGCATTCGTCACTGGGTCCCGTCATCACTCGTTAAGTTACTTAACTAATGACAGAGCGGGGACTGGACTAGCGCGGGTGTAAAACATATACAACATCTAATAGTATATATACCAATATACAATAATCGCTCCAGGCGTGATAATATGCAACATTACAGAAAAGTAATAAGCATCACAGAACAATACAGATAATCTGGGACCCCGGGTTTCACAGAGCCGCTACTGAAACCCGACGTTCCCCTGTTCGTGTGGATAGCCTGTGCAATGAAAGCTAGACCCCTACGGGTGCGGCAAGTTACCCGCCAAAACCTGAAGCGAGGCAGCCCCCTACAGCAAAGTGAATGGACCACCCGGCACTTCACGGAATCCGGTAACTTGAGCACCCCTCCTTGGGTCAACCTGTACCCCCTACGAGTGCGGCGAATAGTCTGCCAATTCTGGAGTGAGGTCCCTCTGCCTCTCAATGCCATGAGATACGGACCCATTGCCCTCCAGAACCCGGCTATCCGTGCACTCCGTCGCGGGGTAAACCTAGTACAGAAATGAAAAATATATACAACGGGTACATCGACCTCAGCCCGGTCGTGCCCCAAAAGAATATTATACAAACAGGCAGTGACGGCAGTCCACATGTTGGACGCTCGCCCCGCAATATCAAATGTACAAATAAATCTAAAAAGCACTACCATTGCACACTGCTATCCACCACGACATATCCGCAACATCACAGCACAATACAGAACATCAACGTGAATATCACGTTCGCAAACCCGTCTAAAAGGACTATAGCAATTAGACACAGTTTACCGCTCGAATGACATTCATGGTCGGAGATATAATGTAAATACTACATACTAACAAGTTTAAAATTTCGATCGACAAAACTTCCCGAAGTGGGCCCCACGAACATCTGCTGTACAGTAAGAAAATATGGGCGCAAGAGAATAGTACCAAAAACCATAATTTCCAATGTGAAGCTCTCTGGAAAAACTTGGAGCACTGTTCCCACAAAACGGCCGCGGTTCCGCGGTCAAACCCTAGGTTTGACCGCGGATCCGCGGTGGTAATGAGGGATCACGTGCCCAAATTTTCCCAGAATGCTTAGAAAAGCCTGCTCTGATTTCTGTGATATGTAAAATTATTTTTAGAACCCTTTTAAAATCGACAGAAACTTTAGACTTGGAATTTGCGGTTTTCGAAAATCCGTTCGATCGATATTTTAAACCCGTTAGCTTAAGTTAGTAAAGCTTAATGGTGAGGCTCTGATACCACTGTAAGTCCACGATAGCGCCCCGGCCGTCTAACAGACGCCAAATACGGAACAAAAACTTTTACAACTAGCGCTATCGCCTACTATAACCCGGATCTGCCATTAAAGCTAAACTAACAAACTACAAAGTGGGTAAAAATGTTATACCGAACGATCCGAGTCCTTCGGTCTTCAACCAGCATCCCACGCTTTGTAGCGGCTACTCCGATCTCCTGAATCCCCGGTCTTCTCGTCCAGGTGGCACCACGTCGACGGATCTTTAAACGGTTTCCCGCCTCTGAACCGAGGCAACTCGATCATCAAGTTTGCTAAAAGAGATGACCAAGATTGATATAGAGAATGAGTAGAATACTTTGTCTCGTTACGTCTAAAGCTATGGACGAACGGTTAATGAAGTTGCCTTTTGGATCGGGTGAAAATGAGAAATGAGTATCTATCAAATTTCCATAAGTCTAAAACTTTCATAATCCTTTTACAAGCAACCTCTCTCATTTCCCATGAAGGGCTGGCCACTTTATGGAGGTGGGGGGGTGAGTGTAGGAGAAGAAATGGTGACCATAAAGATATGATACTTATCAAGACACATAAAGAAAACAATGACTCACTTAAACAATATATGCAAACCAATGATTCATAAACCTAGTCACCCTTTGCATTAAATGAATCATTAAATGCACTAATGAGTCACTTAACACCTCACCATCCTAGTCACCTTCTAGAAGCTTCCACACTCATCTCAAGAAAAGATAAATCCGCATTTAACTGAATGTTAAAGACGGGCGATAGAAAACTGGAAACTGGCAACTTCCAAAAAGCGATCCCGAAACGAATTTCAGGATAACCCCGTAACCCGCATTTGTATTACGACCGAATACAAATGCAATTGAGACAAAGATATTATATCTACACAGTATAATACTCGGATCCGGCTTAAACCAAAGCCGACCAGTATTATCTGACCGAAATATGACACGTGCGAAAACGCACGTGCATTTTCCGAACCCTGCCATAAAACCATACGGACTCTATAACGTTTCGCCCAAACTTGGGAAACTGTCTATGGGGGACTCTAATGACTCATCAACACACTGGCACTGGGTATAACCACTAGCACGTCAGAGGTACAAGCTGTACGTAACGTTTGCCTATGTATTGATTGGAAGGGAAGCTGACGAGCGAACTCATCCAGAAACCCTACTGAGCCTGACAGTGACAATATCCGTACAGTCCGGTCCGTTCTTCTAAAGAGTATCGCATATCGAGTCTAGGGGGTGGATAAAGTCAGACCCCTAATAACACGATAATTCGTGTCGGTATGAAGCCCATCACCTCCTGAGAAACTACTGATCCAAATCAGTAATTCTCCACTACCTCGGCCGAGGATTTCTAGTGATGGCCACCCATGCACTGTGCGACATCAACCCCCAATACCCGGAGAGATGAATCCCCGACGATCCGCTCACTGCCTCCATGTGGCTCAGGACTGTACCCAAAAAATACCTGTTTGGACGTCTCCTTTGAGCGTGGTAGGGTAGAAATCAAAGCACAGTGGGAACTCACACGAGACAAATGACGATCTCAGGTCGACAAACTAACCTGTACACATGTCACCTGGGAACTGCTATCTGACGATATGTATAATACCAACTAGTATGTTCCCGGCGAGTCCTGTCCGGTGTACTCATAACCCAATGAGCACCTGTATACATCTTAGGTGAACCAACTGACACCAATGGCTTGTGAGACCGGCCACCGCCCCTCGTCGGGGTCTCGACTGTATACATTAGTCTACTCTGGAGTATCGATGCCCTGTCTCGAAACTCCCACAACTAGGGACACTTTAAGGATGTGCTTACAGACCCCAGCTCCCACATAAATGATCGCCATCATACTGCTGGCAGTCAAGCAAGAATCCTATGGGCTCTATCATCATGCAATAGTGAACTAAAGCATGTATACGATGATAAAGACAAACCAGATAGCATACTATCATCTCGAGCAAGACTGTCATATCGGTATAGGTCCTGCCTCAATCATTGAAATCACGTACCTGCGATCCAATAATTGACTTTGAGGGCACTATATCCAACACGTATTAGCCTAGCCTTAGCATCCTTCTTCGATAAAAGGTGTCGTAGAGCGGAGTGATCAGTGTAAACTACTATTGGCGAGTCAATCAAGCAGGGCCTGAATTTTTCTAATGCAAATACAACTTCCAAGAGTTCTTTCTCGGTAATTGTGTAATTAATTTGTGCATCATTCAAGGTCTTACTTGCATAATAAATTACATGTGGCATCTTATCAATGTGTTGTCCTAAGATTGCACCAATAGCAAAATCCGATGCATCACGCATAAGCTCGAACGGGTGATTCCAATCCGGATGTAACGTTTTAAAATAAATAAATAAAATTCTTTAAGTGAATTTTATGATTTTCGGTAAAGAAAAACGTTGTTTTTGTAAAACTAAACCGTAATTATTTTTCACTATAAATTTAAAAATACCTATTTTAATTATCTAATTACTAGTAAATGGTGTTTATTTAGCCACTTATAAATTTTTAGTTTAATTAAATATTTTTCCTAAATTAATTATTTTAAATATTAACATAAACTTTATTTATACACTAAATTAGTGTAAATTACAAATTTGAATGGGTTTAATTTGCAAAAATGAACCATTGCATATTAGAATCTAGTGTGTATCATGCAAAAATTATTTACAAATTTTTCCATGATTCTAGAATTTTCTTTAGTTGTTTTAGAAAAGAAATGAAAGAAATTAAATAAAGTGGTGAAAATACATAAAGAAGGTGATATTTTGGGAGAAGTCTCTACATCATTCTTGACTCTTTTCTTTCTCTCCCTCTCCTCCTTGTTGTGGCTGGCCTCCTCCCCTTGGCAGCCCCCCTTTTCCCCACTTGGTTTTGTTACAAAAATCCATCAAAAAATCATCAAAAATTCAATAAAAAAATCCACAAAATCCTAATTAATTCTTACCCTCTATTCTTTGCTCATCTTTATATGGATTTTGGAGATGGAAAGCATTCAGTTTGGAGGCTTATTTTCATGTTTGGATTTCATGTTGTGGAGGTATAGATCTTCTTCTTTTGATTTATTGTTATTAAATATTTCATTTAAGCATGTTTAGATTTAATAAATTAATTCTATTTACATGTTTTAAAATTCAAGTTAGGGTTTATAAAATCAAGTGATGAATTTTATTAATTAATTAGGGTTATAATAACTAATTTAACATTTTTATAAATGAAAATTCATGCATGGTTGATGTATTGTAATTTGTTCATTCAAATTGTTTAAATCAAGCAATTTTTGCAAACTAGATTTTTGTATATTATATATATTGGGGAGATAAAATTCTAATTAATGTTTGTAACACAAGATTGTGGTTTTAGTGAGGATATTAACTTGTTAGTGGAATGAAAAACTTAATTTGGTTACTAGTTTCTATTGATAATTGAAAAATACTAATAAAAATGCTATTTTTGCTAACTAGATTTTGGAAATTCTTAAATAAATGAGAGTTAAAATCTAATTTATGATTTCATTATATTACTATCATCATAAATTGTAGTTTGATAAGTTAATTTAGGCAAAATCAAGTTCAGTCGTGAAATTATGAAATTTTTGCTTGCAAGGTGTTGAAATTGATAAAATTGCGAACTATGAATTTATTTTTAATACAAATTAGTGTAATAAAAATATGGTAATGGTTTCTATAATTTAGTTATGTTATTTAATGAATATTATGACCATTAGTTTTATTAAACGTCAAGTTTTTAAGTAAAACGGTGAATTGTCATTTTCAAGGTTTTCGGAATTGGATGATTTGATCGATTTTAGGGTTTCGATGATTTGAACCAAGTTTTATATTTTAAGTAATGGGTTTTGAAACTACGGGTTGTTTATTGGTTTTTATCTCGATCAATCGGCGTTGATACGCCGATATCGAGCGATATTTGGTTCTTTTGTGTGAACGGGACATAGGTTTTAACATATGCTCGTTCCGTGCGTCGTTTTGACTTTTGTCCGTGATTCAGTTTACGATACTATATATGTTTGCGTATAGGTACCCCCTCACATGGACTGCGGGCGATGAAGAGGAGGATGGCGACATCATTTTCGGCAGACAAGGACCAGGTGAGTAGATGTATATCTACGGGGGGAAGTTGGGTGGATGGCGTTTAACACCCCCGCAAACATAGAATAGGAATAAGTACTTATTGACATTAGGAAGCCATACGTGACCTTAGAATTTCGGTGAGTAGGACCCTAGTAGTGACTTTAAGTTGGACTAGATTGATTTAGAAAAACCTTACCCGAGGATGAATATCTTGGAGGAGATTCGTAGGTTTCCGGTAGATATACACACACGCACACTCTGAGACTCGACGTGGTGTATAAGTTTATGTGTGTGTGTATATATATATATAGGACTAGGTGTAGGTATATATATACACAATACGTATATGTGATTCAAGGATGTGATATGATACACGGGGATAAAACAGTATAACTGGGCTTGATGCCGTGATTCTTGGCTATGGTCGTGTTATGATGTTAGCGGATCATTAGGAAGTGAGATAATGAATAGGTATACATAAATAATAAAGGGTGGTGATGATATTAAAGTACATGGGAATCTAAAATAGAACCCGGACCGTAACCTGTGCCTGAAATTCTGATATCATATATGTGTGACTTAATTCGATATCATATATGTATGACTTGATTACGATATGATCTAAGTGTGACTTAATCAATATGATACATATGACATGACATTTCTGAGGATAATTAATGATATATATTTATGCTGGCAATGATATATGATTGATGTATGCGATTACAGTATAGCACCTTGATCATGACATGTGTTGATGATGGTATTATACGAATGATGAGACACGTAGGTGATACTTGTACCGTATCCCGATATTGGGACGCCGTACGACGGATTTTACCATACGAGGCATAGATGTGATGATTGATCCGCACTCTTGATTCGAGGAAGTTGTACTACGTACGTGACGCTATTGAGGCTGGATCGCCGACTATTAGAGATATGGACTCAAATTTTAGGTGTACTCTTAGTTCTTATCGACTAGTTTCTTAGGTTTAGTTCCTTAGGAGGTTAGATGGACACTAGTTTAGGCTCGAGTCATATAGTTGTAGTTGTACTTGTATATCAAATGAGTGGTTATTACACATCTGTCTTTACATTCAGACCGTAATCATTATGGTGCATGTTCATACATATGTTTCTATAATGAGAATAAAACTTTTCCTGTTAGGACACCAGCACCATTACCGATGATGCGCATGTTCCACGCACACTTATTTGCCGGCTCACACACACATCATCATCGGTAATTGCTATGTCACGTACACTTTAGATCATATTATCTTTTATTGATAGAATCAGCTAACAGCTAGATCGAAATATTATTGTAATTACTCTCTAGTGTTAGTATAGACATGGCATTTATTACTTAGACATTTCATGCATTCGCATTTTCATGTTATCATGCAGTATTATGGGGCACATGCCAACACTTATCATATACTTACTCATGATTTTGGGATTTTGGATTTCTATGAGATTTCTGGATTTTGGGGAAAACCGCAAGAATATATAAAAACTTCTCTCTCTCCCCTCCTCTCTTTTTAAAATATAAGATGCGGTTTTCTCGTGATGTATGTGTCGTCCACCATGAGATTTCATATTTTCTGTTGGATTTCGAGACCCGATTCGAGGAGTGGATGAACCGTCTCGGGCACATGGTGGGCCCGGTAAGCTACCCCGGGGCAAGAAGATCAAGTTGTAGACGATGAGCCTGGCAGGGGAAGACTACCTACCGGTGATGTCTGGCGCGGCGGATATCCGGAGGATACCGACCGTTGTCGTGAGATTTGATGATATGGGCCGATCCGGACTGACGGAGCCCGAGATATTGAGACTATGAGACATTGAGATTATGAGGTATTGAGACTTGAGATTTACATGTTTTGTGTCGATGCTTGACAAGGATTTCCATGGATTTCATCGTTGATATTTCAGATTTCTATACACATTTTACCATGATAACAGCTAAAGATTTCTTATACAGATATATCTAGATTTCAAGATTGGTTATTTTACATTCATGGTGCATGCATACTCATTCTCATGACATAGTACTATATGAGGCACTGACACGAGCACGGAGCATTTGCACTTACACGTAACTTATTATCCTGTCTTAACTTGATGACTAGTAGTATATTGGTATATTATTATGACCTAGGACAGCGTCGTGTATTCGATTTCTTTTCGCAGATATCTTCTACTCACGAGTTGGCAACTCACCCCCGTTGTGCCAAATTTTATTACAGGTTCGATGTACAGGTTTTCCTGGCAGCTTGCTGGCACATCTTTTCATTCAGAGTGATTTGCACGGTAGGTTGGTTCACTTGTATCTGGACCGCCATTGTACTTTTATTATTTCATTGTATCTAGAAAGCTCCATCAACCAAACTTGTATTACTTGATAGTTTACTGGACCAGTTATTTATTTCGACCTTAGAGTCGCGCTTATATTATTATGGTATCTGGTGGATTTGTTTTCTTTTAAGTTTTGAGCCTCGCCCTTTGGCGTTGTATACTATTGTGCATTGGTGTGGTTGTTTCCGCCTATTGGCGTAGAGCTAGCTCCCGCTTGGGGATGCCTTTTTATTGTTTATTTGTATTTATACTTGTTGTACCCGTTTAGGGCCAGTTTTTACAAAGGAGACTCTGCCGAAATTTTTGAGAAAATTGGATGATGCTTTTAAACTTGTTTTCTTCATGTTTTCCTTTACTTCTTCTTCTTTTTTTATGGTTTAGATTTCTGTGCTTCGGCTTACTTAGGTTACGTTGCGCCTCTAGACGCTTCGTAATCTAAGTGCCGGTCACTTTCCGTACTTTCGGGTCGTGACACCGGAGATGATAGAACGAGGGCTGTAGTGAGAGATCTTTTAAGTGATTCAAAAGCAGTCTCACAATCCGAATCGAAGTGAAATGTAGTATCCTTGGCCAAGAGAAGTGTTAAGGGTCTAGCAATTTTGCTAAAGTCCTTAATGAATCTCCTATAAAATCCTGCATGACCAAGAAAAGATCGTATATTTTTGACGCATTTGGGAGGAGGAAGGTTATGGATGGCATCAATTTTAGCTCTGTCAACCTCAATGCCTTTTTGTGAAATAATATGTCCAAGGACAATACCTTCTTGGACCATGAAATGACATTTTCCCCAATTCAAAGTTAAGTTCTTATCCATACAGCGGGTAAGAACCGCGTCAAGATGACGAAGGCAATCCTCAAAGGAGTCCCCAAATATGAAAAAATCGTCCATAAATATCTCCAGGAAATTCTCAACCGTGTCTGAGAATATCCCAATCATACACCGTTGAAATGTAGCAGAAGCGTTGCATAACCCAAAAGGCATGCGTCTATAAGCAAAAGTACCGAAAGGACAAGTAAATGTGGTTTTATCTTGATCCTTTTCGGCGATGGGGACCTGGTTAGCCAGAGTATCCATCCAAGAAACAATAGTATTCATGTCCAGCTAATCGTTCTAACATCTGGTCAATGAAAGGTAGAGGGAAGTGATCTTTCCTCGTTGCGGCATTGAGTTTCCTATAATTAATACATACGCGCCACCCAGTTTGGGTGCGTGTTTGGATATAGCCTCATTGGTTATGACCGTGATGCCAGACTTTTTAGCGACTACATGAATAGGACTTATCCATTGGTTATCAGATATTGGGTAAATTATACCACTATCTAAGCATTTGACGATTTCTTTTTTACCGCCTCCTTCATGACGGGGTTTAACCGTCTTTGTAGGTCTCGGGTTGGTTTGGCTTCATCCATCAAATGTATATGATGTTCATCAATTAAGGGACCAATCCATTTGATGTCAGCCATTGTCCAACCAAATGCTTGCCGATTCGATCTCAATACCGTCAAAAGTGCGTTCTCTTGCTCTAAAGCTAGAGAAGCGGATTATCATGGGTAAAGACTCATTCTCACCTAAATATGCATATTTCAGATGAGAAGGTAGCGGTTTGAGATCTAGAGTCGGCGGAGAGACGATAGAAGGTGGGGTAAAGGAATGATGCTCGGACTCCCCAAGAGGTTCATAACTTGCATAGGATATTGACTCGGAAAGCGCTACTGACTTTTGCGACGAGTCAAAAGATTAGAACTCGGGGGTGAACTCATCAAAAGTATCCTCAATATAATGATTTTACAGATCAAACAATGTCGCACTAGTGTTGTCGAGATCATCATAGCAAAGTACATCAGCTTCGCAGCTGTCGGAAGCTATCTCGTTGATGGAACAGACATCGATTAAATGAGCAGAAGGTTCAGATAGTTGACTTCCTAGCCTGTAAATATTAAGCTCAATTGTCATCTTCCCGAAAGATAAGTTCATAGAACCATTACGACAATTAATGACAGCGTTGGAAGTTGCTAGGAAAGGTCGACCGGGTATCACCGGGATTTGATTGCGTGGGTTCGCCATAGGCTGTGTATCTAAAAAAATAAAGTCCACAGGGAATATGAATTCCCTGACTTTGATTAACACATTCTCTAGTTCACCTCTAGGTTGGGCGATAGATTGATTTGCCATCTGGAGAGTACGGTGAGCAGGTTTCAACTCTCCTATACCTAGCTTCTCATAGACGGAATATGGAAGCAAGTTAACACTAGCGCCGAGGTCAAGTAGAGCACGATTGATGCTTTTACCCCCAATAGTTATAGATATTGTAGGACAACCGAGGTCCTTACGTTTCTTAGACAATTGTTGGGTAAAAGCTGTGCTCACGTTACTTGTCATGAATACATTTTTCGGCACTTAAGTTTTTCTCTTCCTAGTGCACAAGTCCTTAAGGATTTTCGTATAAGACGGAACTTGTTGAATAGCATCTAGGAGAGGGATATTTATATTAACTTGCTTAAACATTTACACAACCTTCTCCATTTGTGCGTTAGGTTTGTTGGCCCTCAACCTGTTTGGAAATGGAGCTTTATCAATAAGTTTTGAGTCCAACATTTATGGAGAAGCTTGTGGGATGGAATCGATCCCAGAATTGGAGTGGGGATCGTTTTAGGTAGATTCGAGGAAGTGGGCGGAGTGTTCAAGCCTTGGGGAAAATGGAGAAGAGGCTCGGAAGAAGGTGGAAGACTAGACGAAATAGGAAAAGAAGTAGAAGCCGGGGTATCATTAATATCACCAACATGTTCCTCAACATGTTCACCCACTTGGTTATCTAACACTCTTCCCGATCTCAACGTGGTGACGGCACTCACATTATGATTTTGTGAGTGGCCAGGATTTGGTAGGGGTTGAGATGGAAGTTTCTCTTTTTCTCTCGCACTCATCGCGGCATTTATTTGTTCAAGTTGTGATTCTATCAATTTTATACTCTCACCGTGGGAGTTGGTGTTCTGTGTTAAAGATCGGATAGAAGACTTTATTTCATCCGTCGATTGCATGGAATGTTTAATAAACATATTCACGCTTCGTTCGAGTGCAGATGAGTTTTCATTCCCGGCCGTTTGGAAAGAATTATTGGCCGGGTTTTGAAAAGGTTACGATTGAAGGGGTGCTGACTCTGTGGTGGTGGTTGCTGTTGCTGTGGAGGAGATCTTTGATAATTTCTTTGGAACTGGTTTTGATTTTGGGTTTGGTTTTGGTTCCAAGCAAAATTAGGATGATTCCTCCATCCCTGATTGTAGTGGAAGAATAAGGATCGTTTCTAGGTCGCTGCTGAAAAGTAGCATTAGTGTGTTCTTGACCTTGAAACGGTGCATTTGAAGGACATTCTTCCGTCAGATATGATGGATCGGAACAACAACCACATAAAGTCTTAGGAAGCGTAACCTGGTTTAGGGAGACTGATGAGAATTTGTTCTCTATAGCGTCGAGTTTCTTTTGCATCGCTGCCATTTCGGCTTTTACTGTGATGGAAATATCGAGCTGATGGATACCTCCCCTAGATGAAGATGGTCTAACGCTTTCCTACTGCAAAGTGTTTTCAGCAAGATCTTCCAGATATTTCCAGGCTTCACCATCGTCTTTGGACATGAAATTGCATTGACACATGGTTTCAAGCATTTGCTTTGTCGTTGGATTAATGCTTTCATATATAATTCGGCACAGATCTCATCCATTTATTCCGTGATGAGGACATTGGACAAGCAGATCCTTAAACCGTTCAAAGCACTTCTAAAATGGTTCATTGGGAAGCTGGGTAAACTGGTTGATTTCGCTACGAACACGGACAGTCTTATGATTGGGGTAAAATTTCTTAAGGAATGCTATCACGAATTCATCCCAATTGGTAATGGAGTGTGTGGCAGTATTATAAATCCATTTTTCTACCAAGTCGCACAAAGTGAACGGGAGAAGACGCAAGCGCATAGCATTCACGGACAGTTGTGAAGTACCCATCATTGCGCATACATTTTCAAATTTGGTGATAAAAACGTATGCGTTTTCAGACTCGAGCCCGTGAAATTTGGGAAACAGGTTGAGGTAGTGGGGTTTAATTTCAAAATTATCCCCGTTGGCTGGTGGAATGGATAGACAGGTAGGAAGTGGACCACGTATAGGATAGCATCTCTCTTGGAGAGAAATGCGTGGTGGATTCTGCGCACCTACGGGCGGTGGCAGGGTGGTGTTATAATCTGATGGAGTACCGTCCATCTCGGTCAATGTGGTGGATGGTGGGGGAAAAGAAGATGAAGAAGCACCGACTTCGGAGTCGATAGCCGAAACGCGGACAAGACGGGCACTAGAATCCCGTGTCCAGCCGAGCATGCACTAAACGGTTTTAGCGCAAGTGGCAGCGTGTGCGTGATTTAAAATTGGTTTGTTTTTGAAAAAGTGGGACTCAAGAGAAATCACACAAAAATTCACAAACAACCCTAGAACTAAAATTACCTAGGTCAAGTCTTTAGACCGCTCCTAGACTTCCAAAGGACAAGCTGCAGGATCAATCCTCTACCGCCTCTTTACTGCTCTTGTGGCCAGGTAAGTGTCACGTAAGTAGGAGGTATCCGCTATATGAATCACCGAAAATAGCGGGCCTAATTAAGTAACCACTTACCTTAGACACACTTGCCTAGACACCACAAAAGTAATGCGGATAAGTGATAAATTACCCACGATCTTCCTCTGTCCTATTTGAGTGCGACGGTCCTTAGAGTCTTGTCTAGATATTTTTTAATTAATGTAGGGTTGATGCAGATGCTCGTTTTGTGATTTATGGGGCCTAGGAAGGGTGATGAGATCCCCACCTAATCTGAATTTGTTCTTTGTCCCTTAATGTTCGTATTAAAATATGCAAAAACAAACCGCAAAACAAAACTTGCAAAAAGATTTTTGAGCAGCGATATTTTGCAAAGAATCCTGCAGAAAAGATATTTTATTAGATTTCAAAAAAGAGAGAAGGATATAGAAAAGATACCAGAGAAGTTTGCAATCCTAATTCCCCTAGAAAGCCGCGGTTCCGCCGCCAATTGGCTCTTCTTGCCGCGGTTCCGCCGCCTACTTGGGAGATCTGGTGAAAATTTTTGCTACGTGGCCTCCTTTGGTCCTCTGGATCTTGATGAGTGTCTCTGAATCTTTGTTTGTGACTCCATATCCCTTTGCAAAATTCACACAATAATTGTTAAATATACAATTTGCAGTTTTGTTTTATTTATGATATTGATCGAATAAGAATTCAACACAAATAGTAAGAATAAAAAATTACGCACGTATCCCCGGCAACGGCGCCATTTGATTGGTTGATGTTTATAGAGTTGTGTGTGTAGTAACCGCAATCAATAACGGTGTCGCGTGTAGCTAGACCAAGATGAGTATGGGTCGTCCTCAGGGAAACGTTTAATCTTTTAATTTTTCTTTAGACGTGTTGAAAAAGGGGAAGAATAAAGAATGGTGAAGAATGGTTGTAGATTCTAGATCCACGTCAAACACGGATGCAGGATATAGATCTAGATTAATTACGGATGTAGGTTTTATATTAGAAAGGGGCTTGTAGGGTTCGTTAAGATTTAATAGTCATGGATGATTAATTAAAAATTACTCCTCTTATCCTTTAATAGATTTAAAACTAGATCGACAATGATACATATAGATTAGGGTTTCTGGAGGGAAAAGGGTTCCCACTCTTAACCCCTACCTTGACATGGATCTCCATACATGTCTAGCCTTTACCAAAACAATTGTTAATCTAATCTCTAATCGTGGCTGTGAATATCAATAAATTGATAGCGCGCCCGATTAGGATGTTAACTATTCTTTTGATAAAATTTATAAACTTTATAGGACGTAAAAAGAGTTTAAGGATCTTTATCATCCATTAATCTACCCTAATCCTACGAACCCTAACAAGCGGAGAATTACTCGCGCATGTTGGGAAAAGAAAAGATAGAAATCATGAAGAAAATAAAATGCAATAGAATAAAACTGCCTTTATTAATCAACAAGATCAAGTACACTTTGTTTCTTTAGAAAATGATTACAAAACCCTAATTTGCTTCTCGACATCTTCTTAAGGAGGTAGATGAACTGTCGATGATCAACCAGGATCCTTAAGCTGTCGTGGACTTCGTGATCGCGTTAGTTTGATAAATTTTCCAAGAGGCTCTCGGTTCTATTTATAGTCACAGAAGTTGAAAACCCTAGATTCTATAAGTTAGGGTTTGTTGAGACAATCCTGCGTAGAAAATCCCATATCCCAACTCCCCTAATAGACCGCGGATCCGCTGCCAATAGTGGGTTTTGGCCGCGGTTTAGCCGCGCTTTGGTGGGATCTTTGGCTCAAATTTCTGGGGTTTCATCTCTCTGACACATGGTGATCTTTTGAATACATGGACTTTGAAAATCTTCTTTAAGTCTGCCAGAATTGATTTCTTCGATTTACTTGAATATTTCGGCAGATTGATCTCGCCAACTCGGATTTCCTTGATTTCAGTCCTCGAATAATTTCTGCACCATATCTCGATAAATAATGTTAGTAGAATTTATTTTTATTGAGATACTATCTTAACCATTTGACATGATATTATAGTTTTAAGAGAATTGGTCAAAGATATTTGATATGGTATGCATATTTAAATGGAATAAATATTACATAGATATTACATGCTTACATTTTCCTTCATAATGTTAATTATAATAAATAAACACATGAAAATAGTATTTTTACAGATAAACCCTCATATGTGTTATATTTATAATAAACACCTTTTATTATATAGAAATAGTAAGGAAAATGTCATATCAAATGCACAATATTTTTGACTAAACATCTTGCTTCGCCTCGGAACCCTGCATCGGAACCATGCTTCGTCTCAGAATATACGTGTCCCGTGTCGAAATTATGCTTCACCCCGGAACCCTGCGTCAGAACTATACTTCGTCTTAGAATATGCTTGTCCCGTGTCAGAATTATGTTTTGTCCCGGAACCCTGTGTCGAAATTATGCTTCGTCTCAGAATATATCCTCCTCCTGGAATTATGCTCTGCTCCTCGTAATGATGCTCCGCACCTTTGGAATTATGCTCCGCTTCTCGGAATGATGCTCAACCCCTGAAATTATGCTCTTCGGAATGATGCTCCGCCCTCCTAGAATTATGCACCTCAGAATGATGCTCCGGTCTTCGAAATGATGCTCCACCTTCTGAAATTATGCTCCGCTCCTCAAAATGATGCTCCTTCCCCTGGAATTATACTCCTCAGAATGATGTTTCCCCCTAAAATTATGCTCATGAAATTATGTTCCACCCGTGTAATTATGCTCCGCACATCGGAATTAAGCTCTTCTCGAAAGAAGATCCATCAATTTCATGCACACGGACCATATAAGCAGTGTGCATTCATTGATAGGGCACTTTGTTGGGGTCAAAATTTACACCCAATTAACTAAAAGTCAAAGTTAAACCGCGAACAAGTGGACCCAAACCCGAAACGAGGTTAAGTAGGCCCATATTCAAGTCGATCTCAAGCATGAATAGGTCGGCACCCTATGCCAAGAAAAAAAATTAAGCAATAAATAGATTTAAATGTAATTCTCATCAATAAATGTAATATAAATAGGCAAAAAGCCAATTTTGTAAAACCCAAGGCTTATGTCCAAGATGAAAAGAGCATATGGCATGGGGAAAGCACAAGTGTCATTTTGTAAAGCCCAAGGGGCTATATGTAAAAGTGTGTAGCCTATAAAGGGCAAACATGATGAGAAATCAAGGACAACTTCATTCTCCCTTATAGTTTTCTAGGGTTTTGTGCCTATTTCTTCTTCAAGTTTTTAAAACTTCTTCTTCTTTCTCTTTTGAATTAAATCAAAAGTTTAACTCTTTTTTTTCTCAAAACTAATTAGATTTTAACCATAAATTCTTTGTAAAGAGAGTGATGCTCCCATCAAAATCCCAAAAGGGAATATTTTTGCAATCTCTTCCTCCTCAATATCCAATTTGAGATAGAGAAGAAGAGAAACCCACCTCCCAAAAATCCATCAAGATAAGAAAAGTGATATCTTTTCATCATCTAAGATCCAATATCCAAATCTTGGGGTTTCAAGAGAACCCATTTGGGTTTCTTCTCAAAAAAGAAAGAAGGAAGATCTTTGGAGTCCAAATCTCCAAGAAAAAAAAATGTTTTCTCTTGAGAGTTTAACTCAATATAAAATCTTTTGGGAGTTTAACTCCAAATAAAAACCTTTTTGGCAATTCAACACCATTAAATATTGTAGGAGTTTAACTCCTCCAAATCCAAAAATAAATGTTTGCGAGTTTAACTCCTCTAAATCTAAAATAAAATCTTTGGGAGTTTAACTCTAAATAAAAATCTATTTTAGGAGTTTAACTCTAAATTATCTTTAAGTGAGTCCAACTCCAAATCTAAATCAATAGCCGGGGCTTACCCCCTTTTTCTTGTCGGCGTGACCGCACGCGCACTGCATGCGTGTCGCGGGTGCCCCGTGGTAACGTGCAACCCGCGTACCGCGGCGGGCCTCCTCGGCCCCCGCCCCCTTCATGTGAGGGGGTCCATTGAGTGGACTTTCCCCTTTCACATATGAAGGGGCTGCCCCCTCATGTGGGGGGATAGCCCCCTCACGTGAGGGATTTGCCTCCTCACTCATACGCGAGAGGATAGCGCCCTCATGTGAGGGGGATAGTCCCTTATAGGGGCTCCATGGTCGTTAAATTTTTTTTAAAATATAATAAATATATATATATAACGTAAATATTAAATAAAGAAAAAATTTCCTTTTAGATAATTAAATACTTTTTTGGTCACTGCTTTACTTTAGCGAATAAATAAAATAAATAAATAAATAAATGAACACGTCCCTATGTTTTCTTTTAAGCACCAACACATCACATTGAGTTCACATGAACCATTTGATCCGTTAATCGGAGTTTCCTCGCTCCAAAAGTGAGGGGTAATTAGCAGCAGCTTAGTCCGTGGTTACCGGAGATTTGGATCCCCACAATTTTTAAACTCCTGCCAATCTCAGGCAGGGGGAATATGTGCATGCTTGATAAACACACGCATTCTCATCTCAAAGGGGTGACGAAAAACACTTTGCATATTTGGTTATGTAGTAGGTTTATGAATTTGGATGTATTTCAACTTATGTAGTTGCTTGCTTGTGATGAATTTATGTAGTTTGTTTACTTGTGATGAACTTAATGCTTTTCTTCCACCTGCATCTTAAATTTCCATGGTCATTTTTATTAATTATTGTTCAAAACCATTCTTATGCTTCCTAATATTACTTATTTCTTTCTCCATTCCTTAAACTTTTTGATATTTCTAAAGGGGGGATAATGTGCATATATTTAAGGGAATCATATGAATATATATATTTTTGAAATTATTTTAAAATTTTGTAAAATATTAAAAAGAGGAAGATTGTTGACCTATGAATCACTTTATGTTTTGATTATTTTATAAAACCATATTTTGAATATATTATATGTTACTAATAATATGAAATGAGTCAAAATGCTACACAGCTAGAGTTATTCAAGCATAAAGACAATCGATATTCAAGCATAAAGACAATCGATATTAGAACCAACATCTCAAAAGTAACATCAAACGACATCGAAAGACACGGAAGAGCTCAATGCAAATTCAAAGGATATAACGGAGAAGTCGCACATCGGAAATATTCAAGACTTTTCTATTTTCTTTAAGTCTAGAGTCGAGTCGATCTCAAACAGTTAGAATCTAATTTCTTATCTTATTTTCAATTAAAATTCTAAAACCAAAATCCTTAGAATTTTTCAAGTCCCGCGTCTGAAATATCAGACATGGACATCCCTTATAGATGTTCCTAGCAGTTACAAAATTTTCAAAAAATATGTTTTCTAGTTTGATTTTCAAATTTCCAACGGCTATAAATGGCCAATAACTGTCCTAACTGTTAAGAGCGGTTATTACAACTGCCCCAACTGTCCGTTTTCAAGTTTCGATATAAAGAACTCATTTTTCACAAGGTTTTCACTGAATTATTTTTTTATCGTTTTTATTTTCAAGATTTTGTGAAAACTCTGTTTCTTTAAGTTCTCAAGTTTTTCACAAATCTTTTCTGAGAGGAGATCTTTCTAGTGTTTTAGACTTTTTTTATTCATTTAGGAAAGAAAGATCTCTAAAAGCGTCGAAGAAGTATTTGCTTTAAACTTGTCTAAATATTTTGAAAAACTTCTTCAATTTGTTTTCAAACTTTTATTAATCTCCAAAACACAATCAATTATCTCCTTGAATCGAAATTTTGATTTATCTCTTGAGATCATTAGGATTGTTCAGTTTGTTTGTAAAGATTTTTTTAAATGTTACTTTGTACGACCTAGTGAAAAAAGTTTTAAGATCTTCACACTGTAAAAGGTTTCGGACTTGCTCCTTAGGTAAAAAGTCTAGGTGTTCACCGTCTGCAAGTGTAAAGGTTTTAAGATCTGAGCCTGGGAAAATATCTAGGTTTTTCCACCCCCAAAGTGTCACTGGATAGTGAAGTTGAATTCTAAGCAGGAGTTCTCAGATGGGGATTAGCCATGGAGTTGGTGAAGCTCAATAACCATCCTCTGTGTCCATTTACTTTTCTGTGCTTCTGTATTGTGATAGTTTTAGTATTTTAGACTTTTTTATTCCGCTGCATAACTATTGAATTGTCACAAATTATTCTGAGTATACCATAAAGGCTTATTCACCCCCCTCTAAGACTGTTTTCAATATATATATATATATATATATATATATATATATATATATATATGTCTTTGTTTTGAGATCTTGGTAACTCGAGCTATTAGGACTTTGAAGTGTTTACTCATTTGATGCCCTAAGACCATCTGGTTTTGGGAGTTATCGGCCGAAAAAACTCGCTATATGAAAGACCAAGAAATTAAAAACACAAGACAAAGCTAAGAATAACGAACTACATCGAGTAATCAGTTGATCTAGGCCTAAGCAAGCCCAGATGGCCGCATAGAAAAGTGTGGTTCACAATAAGACATCTAACCGGTTGATCTGGACCTAAACAAGCCCGGGTGATTGCGTTAACTAATAATATGGGACATAATAGAAATGAGTCGAAGTTTTTGAGACTAACGACACTATTCGCACGAGCACAAAGATGTATAGGATTTTAAGTTAAACAATAGTAAGGAGTGAAAAATAAGGTTGGAAATTTCTAATTTAAGGAAATAGAGTTTCTACTTCTTGATACAAAAAACTGAGAATAGAGTTGAAATCGATCCTACAAAACTATCTTGACTTAGGATTTTCTGGGTGTAATCCGCTGCTCATGAGACAACACCCATCCTCTAGGATAATCTAGAGCTTTAATGGTTTGTTGCACGTGCTAAGTGCTACCTGCGAAAGTGAGCTAGGATTTTTCTTTCTTTAGAATAACATCATTTTACTCGAGGGCGAACAAAAGATAAGTTTAAGGGTATTTGTTCATCATGATTATTTGCATTATATACCACTCATTCCTATCCCTATTGTATATAAATAAGTACTATTAATCCTTGACTGCTTTATAAATACAGATAACATGTCTAGAAGCTGAAAAGATGGATTCTGAGTTAAAAACGACGCATCAAAGAAAAACACGGATATCTGATTCATGCTCTCTGGTGTGATTTTATAAAGTTGTCCTAAAATTGTTCAGGGTTGATGACGGACATCTACAAAATACCAGAAGAATGTGGACCAAAATTGGAGCCCTTTGGTTACGGTGTGACCGCAGCTCAGCGGTGGGTCTAGTTCATTCCCAACGCGGTTCCACTATCCAACTGCAACCAAATGAGCTCGAATTTGGGCCTCTGAGAGCGATGATTCCTCTAAAGATTCTAGAAGACCCGAGACAAATCTTTATAAACAACATATCTGAAGGTAATTGGGTTAAGTTCTTTTTCTAATTTCGAATTTTGAATCTCATTTTGTAATTTTCATTTTCTAGATTAGCTTTCTTCCTCCTTTGCTTGCTATCTTCCATTATAGCTCTCAAGTGAAGGTTGGATCTTACGTTAGGGTTTTTGCTTTCCTTTTTCAAAATTGTAACTAGATCCATTTAAAATTGTACTTGATCTATGAAGAATCAATGAATTTAATGTGAATTGGTAATCAATTGGTGCTCTATCTCTTCTTTGCATTTTAATATTGGCGCGCAGCGAAGATAACATCAACCTTGATGGATCTAAACTAAGATCCTTTAACGGATAACAACTAAAACAAATGCAAAATCAAATAACACACAAGAGATTCGAAGAAAAAGGAAGAACACTTTATTATAACTTTAGAGGAAAAAACCTTATAATAGTTACAAACTCTCTCCTTATAGTTCTCCAACGAGATCTCCTTCTTCTCTCTAAGTTCTCCTTAATGGCGTCTTGATCCCTTATGGAGCCGCCGTTTATTCTCCTTTAAACCTTATGATCAAGATTGCATCTTTTACATTTTAACCCCAGCATCCTATTACAAATCTAATATACCCTATTACAAATCTGATATAAAATAAGAATCCTTAATTACGAATCTGCCACCAGAAATTGAATTTTTGAGATAAAACTCGAATCTGAAATTTACACTTATCTGTTCGACAAACGTCTGACCCTTTATGGGATAGACGTCTGCACCTGCTATGCTCGTGAAGCAGAGTGTCGCCAGACGTTTGACCTTGTATGTATCAGATGTCTGACACCCTTCAACATGTCTGGCTAAAGCGTTACCAGACGTCTTAAGCACATACGCTCAGACGTCTGCGCCTCCTCTAGAAAATAGCCCGAAAGCCGATAGACGTCTGACCCTTTATGTTCCAGACGTCTGAACCTGAAAACCGATGGTTTGCAGTCTCGATATACAAGATATCCTTCACAACATTTTAATACCATAAGTTTTCTTATGGTCTTCTTCTCCTTGTTTTCTTTTGTGATTATGATGTGTTGTGAGTAGTAATTCCTTGTTGGGAATAAGATGAGAGTAGAATTGTAATCGTTTTGCCTAATTCTACTCTCTCTCTCTCTCTTGATTATATATCGAATTGGACCCTAACCTGATCTCCATAACTATCTCGAGATAGATGCTGTCTCCTCTCTAGTCCGAGCCGAGAGTGGTGAGGCTGGCATGTTTCCATGATCCAATCAAGAGAATGAGGCGTGGTTGATCAAGTTAAGGGTTAGGATGTAAGGTTAGGGAATGGAAAGACAAGGATTACTAGGCGACGGATCTTGCATATGTTAGGCCATGCCTCCTCTCTCAAGTGATTCCGTTCGAATCCCTAATCCACATTCTCAAATCTCGATCTTAGCATCAATTCCATTTAGGTTAGTAACTAGCTATGGCGTCTAATTTGACAAGGTATGCTCCACTACCCTAATGATAAGTGTTTGATATTTTGTACTCATAATGTCAAGTTACTTGCTAGCTAGAATCTATAATTAACTTTTGCCAATTGCAATTTAGTTGGTAGTTTGAGGATAAATGCTCCACTACCCTAGTGGTTTGTACTTGATATTTCGTACTCTCTTCAACAACTTGTAATTGGCAAAGGGATATAGAGAGAGAGAGAGAGAGAGAGAGAGAGAGGGAAGTAGTTTAAGGTTTAGCAATCTATTCTATTTGATCCTATTTCCTAGCAAGTTCCCTCTCCCCTTGCATATCATTCTTTCACTCTATTCACAAACAAACTCTCAAATCTCTTCATACAACTTGACTTAATGAAGCTATTTTGGTCCCAAATTCTCCGAGGTCGACCCGTACTCTTCCACTTTGCTTATTCGCGAAGTTGTTGATTGCCGTTAAACATTTCTACACGATTCATATTTCTATATCTTAAGACCACACTAAAAGGCAAGCAAACAATTGCACAAAGGTTTTTTTTCTTTAATTTTTTCCGTATGCATTTCTTCCATTGGTTTATACTTTTTCATTTAATATATTCAGTTAATCCTCTTTCCGTTTTTTCCTTGGCACTGATAGTGAAATAATTTGATGAGATGGAGGCCAGAAGTTTTAATTTCTTTTCATAGAGTAATCTAAGATTGCATTGCAGGTATCAGATAGTCTAACAATTATATATCAACACTACTACAAAGAAGGGTTGCCCCTACGGATATATCCGTAGGTGCAACCCACTGCCCCTACGGTTATATACGTAGGGGCGAAAAAATACCCCGTAGGTGCAAAGGCCGCAGGTGCAAGTCGAGGACCTGAACTTATCCCTACGGTTTAATTCTTGCCCCTACGGATATATATGTAGGTCCAGTTTCCCCTACGGATTAATCCGTAGGGTATAAGATTTTATATTATTTACGATTTATTTTAATAAATGACTTGGACCTACGGATATATTCGTAGGTACTTTTCCGTAGGGGCACAAATTCAGGATTCCTGATATGTGCCCCTACGGATAACCCCGTAGGAGAATGTCAGTGGCCCCTACGGATATATCCGTAGGGGGATTCCCAAACACCTGGCACTGACATCTGGGGGAAATATCAGTTACTGCTGATATTTAGCCCCTACGGATATATCCGTAGGGGTAACGTGTATGCCTACGGATTAATCCGTAGGTACATATTGTCTGAAATTTTTTTTAAAAAAAGTCCTGCTTGATTTTTTCCCGTCCTGTGCACAATAATGTATACATCAATCAAATCATATATTGCAGTATTCATAATCACATCTCACGCATATATATAATATACAAAAGAAACACAAAAACTGAATATGATATAAATACAAACCAATATGAATATCGTTTCAAAATATAGTACAATGTGTATGATATAAATAAATACATGTTTCAAAAAAAAAGAACCAAAAATCTACCCTAGCTCGGTCCAGCTCGGTCCTGCTCCTCGGTCAATAAACTCTGCAATTCGTCGCGAGCGGGAGTCTGAGTGGGCGGTGGAGCTACAGGAGCTGTCTGCGGAACCGCAGCCGAAGGAGATGCGTGTGGAGGCTCGGCCGATCTACCCTGTCGCGTCTGGATATAACTTGTGTAAGAAGCGTGTAAGAACTGTTTATTATTCGAATTCGTATCATTATTAAGTTATTTCGAAACCCTGTTTGGATATTTAGTTTGGAAAAGCGTTGTTTATTTCAATTACATATGTATGTATGATTAATAAAACATAAGTCTACAACCAAATAAGCTCAGGCTATGTACTGATATTGGATATGTTGATATCTATAATATGACATTATATTTTACTATTAAGTAGTATACATACCAGCATCCCATTCAACTCCTGAACGGTGGCCTTCAAGCTCTCCTGTTCCTGCTGGATACGTCGCTAACTGGAGACGGAGGAAGTGACCACCGGGGTGGAGTCCAACCTCATATGGGCCCTGCTAGAGCCCAGTCCTCGGCCTATCTCCAAACCTCCGTGGTGCCGTCCGTGTGCGGCATCCAGGACTGGGGTCAGCAGCCTCGAATGTTGCCTTCCCCCTAGCAACTGTCAGAACATTATATTTAGCATATACTGGTCTATAAAATTGACAAGAAATACCAAAATCAACAAATTCAAAGCCTTACCTACAGAGATAGAAGATGTGCTCCTCTGGTATCTGCATGTATCAAAATTTGAATAATATTAATTAATTTCAGTACATACATACTAACAAGGTAAACTCGCATATAGCGCTGCTTACACATATGACAGGGAGTGAACAAGCTCTTGTAGATCATCAGGCGCAAATCTAATCTCATCAAGCAGCCCATGATAATGAGTTGGACGACTAAGCAAAAAAAATGTGTGTATATTTATGATATAGGATTCTAAATCAATATACATGCCCTATATAATATATAAACATACCTGGAGGAACGGGAGTGGTCTCTGTCCCTGATATGGACGCATCACCAACAACTAGACAATCAAACATTGACAATATAAGTAATTTTGACATAAACAGGCATGGATATCTATAATATTACATTCAAAATGGATATTAGAGATCGCACCTGCAGTGAGAAGTGGTAAAAGTACCACCCAACTAGAGTGTAATTTACAGAATCAGTTAAGACTCTTAAAAGTCATAGAAGAACCCGACCTGCACAAATCTGATGTATGCTTTCCATTGGACACTAAGAAGTCTCTAAAGGGAGAAGCCTATGTGAAAGCCATCATTAGTTCATATCAGAAGATTGACGCTGAAACAGAGAACGAGAAATGTCATTTTTTTCTTCTTCCGCCACATTACTGTCTTCTCCTTCTGCCACATTACTGTATTCTCCTTCTTATGATGTTCGCGTGCAAATTCAATGACTATATTGAGAATATGGATTAATAGTGGGTAGGAAAAGTATTTCTCAAATGGCTTTTGTGTCTTAAAACCATAAACTACTAAGTAATGTCATACATAATTTTTTTAGTATAAAGGTTGTTATTTTAAGTTTTCCCTTATAGAGATATGATCTAACTGCATCTATCAACTATAAGTGTGCAGAAAATTATGATAAGAAATCATAAGAAAGGGTCGTAGCCATGCATAACCTTGAATCTACATACCAAATCATGCACTTATTGTCACCTTGCCTTAGAATATAAAATATCTTGGAAGACTATAAGCGAGCATTTAAATCTCGATAGATTTTGATTTCAACATATATTTTTCTCAAGTACCATGAAATATACTTGCTCCGTATAAACCGTTTTCAGGAAGATGGATTAATAATGACAAATTATCCATTGTGGCTCACTAGGTTAGCATTTTCTCTTCTATTGACCATCTTTCTAATCTGCTTGGTAAATTTATTCGGAACCGGCTGCGAATCATTAAAAGACATGCATAAGAAAGAAAACTGAAATACAGATATATAGCATACCGATACATCGAAACTTCATAGTTGCGATGGCAATCCAGAGATATTTATTTCTACACACGTGGTGCTCGTGCGAATGCGTCAGGCATCATGGACAAATATTTCAGAACATGGAAAGTATTATTCGTATAAATTAATTAAAACTTTTAAACACGTTGGGTAGATATTTTCTTAGGTGATGCAATCATATCATGAGGATTAAATTTAAGCTATTATACATATGCATATGTATTTTTCTAACCTAAAATATCACACACACACACAGAGAGAGAGAGAGAGAACACCTGGTAGGTAAAGAAATCAGGTAGCAGGATCCTGAAGAAATAGAGTCCATAGCATTGCTCATCATCATCATCCATGATCCCTTTGATAATATTTTTTCAAAGGGATCACGGATGATGATGATGAGCAATACTATAGACTCCATTTCTTCAGGATCCTGCTACCTGATTTCTCTATCTACCTGGTGTTCTCCCCCTCTCTCTCTCTCTCTGTGTGTGAGATATATTAGCTTAGAAAAATACATAAGCATATGTATAATAGCTTAAATTTAGTTCTCATGATATGATTGCATCAACTAAGAAAATATCTACCCAAGGTGTTTAAAAGTTTTAATTACTTTATACGAATAATACTTTCCATGTTCTGAAATATTTGTCCATGATGCCTGACGCATTCGCACGCACCACGTGTGTAGAAATAAATATCTCTGGATTGCCATCGCAACTATGAAGTTTCGATGTATCGGTATGCTATATATCTATATTTTAGTTTTCTTTCTTATGCATGTCTTTTAATGATTCGCAGCCGGTTCCGAATAAATTTACCAAGCAGATTAGAAAGATGGTCAATAGAAGAGAAAATGCTAACCTAGTGAGCCACAATGGATAATTTGTCATTATTAATCCATCTTCCTGAAAACGGTTTATACGGAGCAAGTATATTTCATGGTACTTGAGAAAAATATATGTTGAAGTCAAAATCTATCAAGATTTAAATGCTCGCTTATAGTCTTCCAAGATATTTTATATTCTAAGGCAAGGTGACAATAAGTGCATGCTTTTGCATGATTTGGTATGTAGATTCAAGGTTATGCATGGCTACGACCCTTTCTTATCATAATTTTCTGCACACTTATAGTTGATAGATGCAGTTAGATCATATCTCTATAAGGGAAAACTTAAAATAACAACCTTTATACTAAAAAAATTATGTATGCCATTACTTAGTTGTTTATGGTTTTAAGACGCAAAAGCCATTTGAGAAATACTTTTCCTACCCACTATTAATCCATATTCTCAATATAGTCATTGAATTTGCACGCGCACATAATAAGAAGGAGAAGACAGTAATGTGGCAGAAGGAGAAGACAGTAATGTGGCGGAAGAAGAAAAAAATGACATTTCTCGTTCTCTGTTTCAGCATCAATCTTCTGATATGAACTAATGATGGCTTTCACATAGGCTTTTCCCTTTAGAGACTTCTTAGTGTCCAATGGAAAGCATACATCAGATTTGTGCAGGTCGGGTTCTTCTATGACTTTTAAGAGTCTCAGCTGATTCTGTAAATTACACTCTAGTTAGGTGGTACTTTTACCACTTCTCACTGCAGGTGCGATCTCTAATATCCATTTTGAATGTAAGTATCGATATTCAAAATGGATATTAGAGAGCGCACCTGCAGTGAGAAGTGGTAAAAGTATCACCCAACTAGGGTGTAATTTACAGAATCAGCTGAGACTCTTAAAAGTCATAGAAGAACCCGACCTGCACAAATCTGATGTATGCTTTCCATTGGACACTAAGAAGTCTCTAATGGGAAAAGCCTATGTGAAAGCCATCATTAGTTCATATCAGAAGATTGATGCTGAAACAGAGAACGAGAAATGTCATTTTTTTCTTCTTCCGCCACATTACTGTCTTCTCCTTCTGCCACATTACTGTCTTCTCCTTCTTATTATGTGCGCGTGCAAATTCAATGACTATATTGAGAATATGGATTAATAGTGGGTAGGAAAAGTATTTCTCAAATGGCTTTTGCGTCTTAAAACCATAAACTACTAAGTAATGGCATACATAATTTTTTTAGTATAAAAGTTGTTATTTTAAGTGCGCGTGCAAATTCAATGAAAGTTAGATTTGAGGATACCCATGTATGAGTTGTATTCTATATATGTGTGTTTCGATTTATTTAATTAGTTTGTGATCCACATCATTTGATTCGTTGCTTGAGGCATCAATGTAGGCACAAATATCGGCGACGAGGAACTCGACGAGGAAGAACGAGGGCGGTGGCGGGCTGAGAACGGAGGGCGCGCGGTGGCGACGAAGAGAAAATTGGAGACGCGGGAACGAGAGAAAATTTTGGGAACGAGAGGGAAAGATATCGAGGCGTATATTGGTATCGATGGGAATATGAAGGTTTCATATTATCATCGAGTATCATATATTGGTTTTAACCTGAATATCTTGAGTCGCTCTCTAATTATGCGTTTGTTGTGCATTCGTGTTGTATGTGTAACATGATTTTAAACCATTGAGGCATGTTTGAGTTTTATACTGGGATCACAAATAGCATGATGGCTGCAAACAGGTTGCTTGAATACTTGCAGACAATCCAAATGTTGCCTCGCCATTTCTATAAATTTTGAACTCCCTGGAAAATTATCATCACTCAGGATTACTTTAGGGCCAGTTTGGCTGCTTCTTGCTTGTGATTCAACATTCAGCTTTTTGTTGATTTGGAACTCAGAGAGTGTTGCAAAACAAATCCAAAACTAAATAAACCTCAAACTAGCTACAGAGAAGGCAAACAGCAAACCCCATGAAGTTTGGCTTTCAAGGGTTTTCCCACTAAAATACACTTAGATGCAGCACTTTAAGGAAGCTTGCAGCAATATAAAAACTTTTAGGTAGTTTAGTGAAAAACTGCAGTGCTTCAAGATTGTTTAAGTTTTATGTGTGGTTAAGCTGTCATACAGAAATTATCGTTGCAAAAATGTTCGCAACCCTAGTTTTTCCAGCAACGATACTGGAATACGAGCCTCAGATATGCCAGCTTAGGAATCAAAATAAGAAAGAGATTTGGTGTTATCCTAAGTCCAAAGTCAAACGGGCTCGAGAAATATATAAACCCAAAAAAATGACTGCATAAAGATCTCATAAAGATGAAAAGGATGTTATGCAAGCTCTGAACAAATCTTGAACGGAACTTTCACAAGAATTTACAACACCCGACCAGAATCCAATCCTGAGTTTGATGAAGCTTCAGGCCTTCAGCTTCCCCACAGAAAATAGTTAGGGCAAACCCTTTGCAAAACCATAGCTTTCATGCAGAGATGACGCTCAGAACATGCCAGCTTCCAAACACATTGAATAATACATAATCTCCCATACTCTCTCTCTCTCAATCAGACAGTTTATATTTGGATTTGAATTTAGGAAAAGAAATAAGATGGCTACAAACCAGCTTGCCTCGCCAATCTCATAACTATAAAGCTCATAAAAGTGGAAGCTTGAGGGCAAGCCATCATCGCCTCCATTCAATTGATGCCAAATCATCCACAAAAAATAGAAATAAATATAATAATTGATCGATAGGCAAAATTGCAAGAAACCTATTCAGATTTTTGCATGAAAAAATAAGAGATGTAAATTAAGTAAAAGATTACCAAATGAAATTATCCCATCACTTGAACCCCCTCTCAAGACATTTTAGCAAAAATTCCCCTAGTAATTTTCTTCGGTTTAACCGTTTTATATCATAGAAGAAAGATAAATTTCAAATGTATATACATGCATACACACACACATCATATACACAGTTTTTGAATGTTGCCAGAATTTCAACGGTAATTCTAGATTTTTCCAAACTCTGAAGGCTTCACAAAAATTTTAAATACAGATAATAATATGATTGAAGAGATCAATCACCAATTTTTTAATGAGGATCAACTGAAACCCCAAACAGAGCAAGCAAATTACAAAGATCCCAAAACCCCGCGTGGCCCAGCCCCAGCCCCCAGCCCCAGCCCAACCCTAACCCCAGCGTGGCCAGCTAAACCCCAACACCAACCCTAAGGCAAACCCTAACCCCAGCCCCACCCCAGCAGCAGCCGAACCCCAACCCTAACCCTACCCTGACCCCGACCCCGACCGCGACCGCGACCAGATAAACCCCAACACCAACCCTAAGGCAAACCCTAACCCCAGCCCCACCCCAGCAGCAGCCGAACCCCAACCCTAACCCGACCCCGACCGCGACCCCGACCGCGACCGCGACCCCTGCCCAACCCCAACTCGCGCGCAACCCCAGACCCAGCCATGAACCCTAAGCCCAAAATAATCCAAAATTTTTTTAATTTACCTCGAGATTTACTCACCTGAACGGCTGCTGCTGGGGCTGGGGCGACGACCTGCGCGGTGGCGACGAGAACTGCGGTGGCGACGAGAACTGCGGTGGCGAGGAAACCGGCGGTGGCGACGAGGAGAACGACGGTGGCGACGACGGCGTGGCGATTTGGGGATTTTTCTCGCGCCAGATCGAGAGAGAGAGAGAGAAAGTGAGCGTAGGCGATCGGTCGGGGGTCTTAATAAATCGATATTTACTTGTCCCTACGGATATACCCGTAGGTCCTTTGTTTGCGCCACCGTAGGGGCAAATACCAAATTAAGAATTAATTTTTTAATTCTTGAACGTCAGTGCCCGTAGGGGCAACCATTTAGCCCTACGGATTAATCCGTAGGGCCAAGTAAAATCTGCCCCAACGGATAATTCCATCCGTAGGGGCAACCCCCTATTTTACTAGTGCAAGCTAGCACGCCGCAAAAGTTGCAGCTACTAAGATAGGAGCAATTGGCTGAGACGATTCGAATACCTAAAGATTTATGTATTGAACTGGTCAAATCTTGAATGTACCGATGTTCATACATATGGAGTAGGTTACCAATCGAAGAGATTTAATATTTTAGTTATAAAAATTTTAGGCTTTTTTCTATAAAACTCCAATTTGCCTGACTGTGCTGATGGTGGGTGGCACCATTACTGATGGTCGTTTTCTAGAGATAAATTAAGCCAAAATTTTATTTACTGATTGATGCACACCTTCATCATCATAAAGAATTTTTGTATATCTCATAAATGTCTCTTTAATATTCTTGTTTTGTCCTTGCTTCTTTATTCTTGCTTGCTTGTTTCTTATTGATCGTTGTTAAGTCGATCACTGAACATTTTCCGCTGCGCTGATTCCCCATCAAATCAAACCTACGGAAATATGCTGGGCTTTTTAAATTCCGCTAAAATGCTCTTAACTATAATCATTATTTTATCAAAGGAGCTTACAATTATTATAAAATAAAGATTTTATGGTGGACTTCGAAGGGAAGAAGAGGGAAGAGATTGAGAGGAAAGGCGAGGAATCGCATTGGGTAAAAGAAGAAAGAAGAAATGACATGAAAAATGAAGAAATAAATGAAGCGAAAGGAAAAATAAAAGAGGGGAATGAAACGAATATGGAAGCACATATATACCGAAACAATTGAAGAGATCCCTGATGTAAAAAGTAAAAATAAACTAGCAAATTTAGGGGATCCCTCCCTGATATATATATATATATATATATATATATATATATATATATATATATATATATATATATATCAGCAAAAAATTAACATTAGATTAAGAGAGAATTATTTAAGGTATCTTAGCTATATAAGAACTATAGTTCAAGGTATTTTAATGAAATCTTAGCTATATATGGTAAAATATTTTTCAGAAAATCCCTCAAATAAATCACCGTAATTTCGGAGTTTTGAGGTGGTGACAGAGCTAACCCTAGATAACAGTACCAGCAATCAATATTTAGACTTGGGAGACTATTGGCTAGCTCTACTATAATAATATATGCAAAGTAACATATATTTCCTTGAACCTTAATTCTTGTTGTATTTGTTTTAAACCTAGGTTCAGTGTCATATACACAAATGCATAGGTCTACTTTATATGCCTATAAGCAGAAAAGGTTGCTTAAAACATAAGAAAAATACTAGAAACATAAGGATCCTTCTCTTACAAACAACTAAAAACATCCGTATATATCTAAGTTTCAGTCCACAACAATTATAAAAAGAAGTAGTATAGCTTGCAAGCTTTTTCTTTCCTTTTTCTGAATAAATCATGCTTAGATGCAACCGCGGAAAAGAACCTTAACGTTGTAATTTCTGCCCTATAGATAAGCGCTATGAAGTTCTCTCTTTGCTAATTGATCAGAGAGTTCAAGTATAGCGAAATCATGGAGACTAAGGTTAATGTTCGGACCATTTTCGTCGCGACTATGATGCTCTTGTTCTTTGTTGGACTTGCGCGGTGCTCTTTAAGGGAGGAGTTTGAGAAATGCTACAAGTGTTGCTATCCTAAATGCAGCGACGAAAGGAATTATCCCGCCTTTTGCAATTACCAGTGCTTTGCGGGATGTGCTGAAATCCCTATACCCAAGTGTGGTGGCTACATTCCCACAGGTAAATGAGTTTTAAATATTACCCATTTGTATCTGTTTCTTTTATTCGGATAAATTATCATTTGCGATGCTGACATTGCGACCGCGTTCGGCGTAAATCCGTGAGGCCCTTGGCCGTGTGTGTTATTAATGTTTTGTGCATAATACACATTATAAAGGTTTTTGATTTAAGTGTTGATGTTTTGTTCCATGGCAGAGGTGAAGAAGAATAAGGAAGCTCAACTTGACGGCGGCCCAATGAACTGTACTAAGCAGCAGAAATCTCCTTAAGCGAAAGAAATCATATCGATCAATCTTATGTCTGCAAAAAAAGACTTCGACCGTGTGATCCTATCTCTAAGGGTTGATAAATAATGGAAACTATATATTGCCTTGTAATAAGATTCAACGATCTGTTGAATTTATGATGAATACTATACTCGATCCAAGATTTAACATATGAGGCTTATCTTTTATCTTTACTATTAATGCAACAGGGAAGTTGGGCCTTTAAATTGAATTTCCCAATTTAATTAATTTTCATGCTTAAAAATTCACAAAACTTTGAGCATAAAATGTGAAAAAAATAAAGTAACACTTTGAAATCATGCATATCGATTATTTTTTGAAGGAATCTAGATTAGAAGTCTTCATTAGCTTAACTAAAATTATTTTGATATCCTATTAAATCTTTGGTAATAAACTTTAACAAACACGTGGCATGTCATAAAAATTGAAAACAAATCGGGTTCTATCTGTTGTGGATGATGGCACGTCATAAAAAAACTACAAAACCCCATAACCTACCGCCTTCTTCTTCCTCTAGAATCGTAACTTTAACATAACCCATAAAGCTTAACTCTAATTCAGTCTCCATCATCACCACCGCACACACCGCCTCCGCCCACATCTCCTCTCCGACGTCGCCACTGCACAAACCGTTAGATATGGTAGTTATTCGTGGTTTTGAAACTAGACGGTTTTGTGGATTTAAGCCTAGTTTGTCTATAGCTATTTTTTTCCATGAAGCAAGAAAAATTACCAACTAGCTAGGCCTAGCGCGGTTGGTATAATATTACTTTCCAAAATGAAAGATCGCCGGTTCGATTCCCAAGTTGGTCGTATAAATAAAATAAGAAGAATAATGGATAGAAAGCTCCAAATCCAGTTGGTCAACCACATAAGCCTAGCTGATTTATTAATCAAACGATTAATAACAAATTAAGATTCTATTCTAATGTGGGGAAAATGTTTTGAATCTCCTGATTCCTCGAAGTAAATTATCAATGGAAAAGCAAAAACACGCTATTCGAGTCTCACCATGTAATGATTAATATATCATACACCAGAAAGTATCTTGAAACTTAGTCGTGATTTATATGTGAATCAAGTGCATCAAGAAACTTGGTAAAGAGAAATACCAAAAAAAATAAAAATAGTGGCAATGTTTCAGCTCATTACACAATGATTAATGTTTCCAAACACATGCATTTTGGCAAAAAAATGTTTCCAGACACATTATGCATGTGATGATCGATTCTAATGTTTCGTTGTTTTGTTGTAAGAATTTCATTGAGATTAGTAAGCAATAACAAGAAAAACACTTTCTTCTCCAAGTCGCATCACTCGCTATCTTTATAAAATTTATTTTTTCCCTAGCGATGCTGATGGTCTCATTAGAGCTTTATAAAGGCGGACATAATTTGGGGATTGTTTTTGCTAGTTCCAATACCATGTCGAATATTATCCGCCATGCCCCCCTATATTTTCTCTCAAATTATCGCCGAACATGAAGTTAGCACGTGTGTATTATAGTTTTGTTATCGCTTATCTATTATTTATGAGCAATCGGGACATGTAGCGATCCTGCACGCCCCGGCTGCAATGCCCTCATCCATTGCGGGTGGGTCCCAGATGAGTATTTTCCAGTTAACCCTCCTAGGCCCCACCTGCAATGGATGAGTCCACTGCAGGTCAGGTCCTGCAGGGTCGCTGCAGGCTCTTTATAGCGATTATTTATTAAGTTTTATATTGTTGCTTGTAATAAATAAAATATCGCGTGCAGTGACCATAGTATGCCTATTTTTATCGATTTATTAATTTTCATTGTGCAATTCTTCAGATCATAAAGGCGGACATTAGCCCGAATCTGATCCAAATCCGAAATGGCCCGCCCATTTTTAATATGATTTGGGCTTAACTTTTGATATTTATATATGGACTTGGACTCAATATGTGTATATGAGAAAAGAGTTTCTAAGCAACTCTTTTTAAGCAGCTTATTACATAACTAAAGAGCGGGGACTCCATCCTTCTGAGTGGTCCCCACCCTTTCTCCGTTGTGTCCAAAATTGCTTAGGGGAGTTGTTTAGGACCCCAAGCTCTTTTATATTTGTAGATCTTTTCTTGGATTAATTAAAATAGAAAAAATAAAAAATATAACCTCTGTACTAATTAACTACTATTTCATCTATGTTATTTTTTGATAATTATGAAATATTATTATTGGCTTATTTCACCAAAACTATTCTGGGGCATATTCGATTGCCTAAAATCCCCTAGAGTTAAAAATCCGTCACCAAAACCCCGTGACGGTACCTTCTGTCAAATAATGCCCTTGACTATAAGTTGTATACGAGTTTGATCCACCATCTCTAAATTCTTAAGCGGATGCTATAGAAAAACAAAGACAATTTGGAGATAAAAGAGGCTGAAAATTGTAAAAACGGACATGTAGATGCTAATTTACGGAAGTTAATGTCGGATTTTTGGTGATGGGTGATAACCCTAAGGGGTTGTGGAAAAATCGGATGAAATAGAGGGTGTTTTTGATGAAACAGCCTACATTGTTGAATGGAAGTTTTAGCATTGTGAGACAATTCGAATTGGCCCATTTTTGAGGTTTAGATTGGACTTGGTCTTAATGCTAAATCTCTGCTCTAAAACATTTAGGTCTTGTCTCAAAAAAGTATTACAGACCCAAATCAAACTTATATGACAAACAATTTATTTTCTTATAGGACTAGCAAGATCCTCTGTGCAAGCGCAGGATCACAGAAGTTTCCATCTGTATATTTAAAAGCAAAATGAACAGTGCATTAAACAACGATTTTCTAATATAACTGCAATAAGATTGTCGTCGCAAATTAATTTTTTTCCATAAATACCAAAATAATCAGAATACATCAAAATGGTCTAATATGTTGATGAAATTTCAACATAAAAGGATTAAAATTATCTCCTAAACCATCGTAACTCAAACAATCTCAATATATATTAAACCTACAGCATTTTCAAAAAGAGTTGGATGATGTTGATCCATAGCAACATACCCGACTCCATGCCTCCCCGAACCTTTGACATGCTATGAACAACATAAAATTCACATCAAGATTTCTAGGGGAAAAACCATAAAGAGTAATATGGGAAAGATAGACCTAAAGATATACTTCATCCAAAAAAACCATATTTGAAAAGCAAATTTTTTCTCAAAGGACAATTTTCTCCTCTTTTTCTTTGAAAAGGTCAATGGAAAATGAACATTTTTGATGTGGAAGAGATGAGAAAGCAATCAAAAGAAAGCAATACCGAAAGTGAAATTTCTTATTTTCTTCTGACCTTCTATTCTTCTTCGTCCGGATTTTTTCTTTCTTTCCTTTTTCTCATTTTTTCCTTGGTCATTATCTTTATCTCTTGATTTCGAAGGGAAAGGCGATCCGTACCAGAAAAAAGGTTCAAGCGAGATATACGTGCTGAGTGGAAAGAGCTGAGCCATGTTACTTTGGCCTTGAATTAGGAATTGGAGTTTATTGTTCGGGCAAGGTTAGGGGGCCTTAAATTAAGAATTGGAGTTAATTGATTGTGCGAGGTTGGGGCCAAGCAAAATTTTACAACCATGAGAAAGTTAAAGTTTATTAGTGGAGTTTATTTATAAAATTTTGCAACCATGGCAAAATTTTGAAAATAAGTCTTCTATATAATTTTCCATTAGATATGCCAAAAACGAGGATGGAAATTCAAATTCAGCCTTTTTATTTATATATATTATTACGTTAGTATATACTATATAAAGTTGTACGCGGCCCGGGTCCAGCAATTTTCTGTCCTTTTTCTTGGAAAATTATATTCAGCCCTTCCATTTTAAGGAAATTTGCATTTGGCCCCTTACTTCTAAGGAACGCTGATTGTGTGGCGTGGTTCGGAAAAATTAGCTTTTGCCCCACTATTTTAGGAAATTTGTGTTTGGAGAAGCCAGATCAAGCTCATGTTTCGCATAACTTTTGTTCAGCTCCTTATTTTTCTTGAAATTTTCATTTCGATTTTGGCTCCAGTGTTTCTGATTGGATGTGGATTGTCAAAATTTTCAATCACCCCCGCCTATTCTTGCAGAATTCCAATTCACTCCAATTCACTATATATTCTTATCACATGTGGATCAGTGGTCATGTGTTCTGAAAATAATGTAGCCTCAATCTCTTAAAAATTATATTGAGAATTCTAATGAAAAAGTTTAATTTCCATCTCTATCTTTGTTAGTTAGAGATGTAAATGGATATGAATAGTTCAAATGGAATCTATATCGGTATCCAATTTTTATGAAATACGGATATAAATTTTCATATCCGATGACTACCCGTATCTATATTCGTGTTCGTCAACGATAACCAGATACGAATATTGTATCCATATCCAACTTTTTCGAATAGAATACTGATTTTCATAATCCATATCCGTATTCGCGTCCAAATGACTTTTGGATATGGATATGGTTACATCTATATTTGATTTGTAGATCCGTTTATTGCAAGTGTGTGGTGTTAGGGTCGCAACACTTGCGGACCGCGACGGAATAAAAAACAAGAATTTTCATACAAACACCACAAACTAAAAACCCAAAATCATCCAAGAACTAGTAGTTGTAAAAGACGAGAGCTAAACTAGGATTTAGAGGGTGCTACAACTTTTGTAGTGTGTCCACACTCAAATGGAAGACCCAACCTTTGCTCCTAGACGTTCGGATCGAGCTTGATCAACGACCTCCTCGCCGAAGATGATCCACTTGAAAGCAACCCAGTACAAATTTCAAATTCAGCAAAAAACGCTTCTTCGTGAAGCAACTAGCTCTCACAAATTGCTAGTAAGTAAGAGAAAGAAGATGATGTAGAAAGCGCCCTCTCAATTTCTTCTCTTTTTCTCAACACATGAGAGAAAGGATGAAGAGGCAAATGAAATGAATTAACCCTCGTATTTCTCTCTCCTCTATCATACAAAAGAGAAAGGGTATGAAGCTTATCTTCTCAGGTGGCCCCTACTTTCCTACATGCCTTCGCATGCCTCTTTGTCACAAAGTGACAAACCTAGTATATGTATCTCATACATAAACTAGTATATGTATCTCATACATAAACTAGTATATGTATCATATGCATATTAATACATTAGTATCATATACTAATGTGAGAGTGTGTGTTTATCATATACACAATACTAGCAGCCATATCACATATGCATATTAAGTCAACACTTAACTTAATAATCCGGCTTATAAATAAACCGGCTAGTATTATCAAACATCCGATTAATATACGTGATCATATACACTCGTTTAATCGAACTCCCATACGTATCAACTATATGCACAATACAAATCCACATCATCATTTCGCCTGAGCGGGCACTTTTGGCATGGGGCATTAAAGACTTGACAATACGTTGACAGGAGGCTAATAGGATCATGTCTGATTGAATTTGAAACAATTTCAGATCAATCCCCTGACGGGTTAACCCACAAGCACGTCAGCGGCACTCAATGTACGTAATGGCTACCCAGGTATTGATCAAAAGATAGGTTGACAAGAAAACTCATCCGAACCAAAATAAAACCTATCAGTGACAATTGTCATATAGTCTGTTCTCTTCATCAAAGAGTATCGCATATCGAGTCTGGGGTGGAAACTGTCAGACTCCTAATAACCCAATAAGTCATGCCGATATGAAACTCATAACCATCCGAGATATAATTAATAACACTTATTAGTTTATCTCAACCACCATGACCAGAGACTTATGGTCATAGTTTATCATGCACAACGCGACATCAACTCCCTATACCGGGAGAGACGAATCCCCTCTTGATCGCTCACTGTTGTAAGGTTTCGGTTCTAGGGTCGTGACATTCACGGACCGCGGCGGAAATACAAAACAATAATTTTTTTAAATATAGAACCAAAACTTAACCAACATCATCAAATACTTGCAATATAAAAAAGAAAAGAGAACAAGTTTAGTGTGCTACAACCTTTGTAGCGTGTCCAGTCGTCATTGGAAGACCCAAGCTAGAATTCGTAATCTTCGGAGAGTCTACTAGCCGACTGTCTTGCCGTAGATGTCCACGGTGAAGAGTGGTCATCTGAAACTCCATCTTCACTTCTCAAGTGAAGAAACACACACATTGAACTAGCTAGATTAATGTGTTTGGTGATGTGATCAAGAAAAACACTCTCTTTTAGAATCCTAATCTCATTTCTAACCTCCGCCATTTTTGTAGAGAGGAGGAAGAAGATAAGCCATGGAAAAATATGTTAAAGAATTAACATAAAAAGAAAAAGGAAGAATAGAATAGAAGAATGAATAAAACAAAGAAAAGAAGATATAAGAATTCCATTCTTATTTTCATTTTTTTTCATTTCTCTTTATTATTATTCTTAATATAAATCATTTCTCTTAACTACACACACACACACATATTAATAAAGCGAAGAAAACATGTATCAAATACATTTCCATTACACGTATCTATACGCAATAATATATCAATATCACATACTAATATAATATACAGAGAGAGTGCGTGCGTATACAATACACAATACTAGAAACCATATCAAAATATTGTCATTAAGTCAACACTTGACTTAATATTCCTGTTTTTAAACCGGCTAGTATTTTCAGACATTCGATTAAATCATACATTTAATCGAACTCTCGCACGTATCCTATACACACGTCACATCAACATTTTGCCCGGGCAGGCACCTTCATTGCAGGACTTTAAAGACCTGTCAATACGCTGGCAGTAGATTATATAGGATCATATCCGATTGAATCCGAAACCTTTTCGGATCCAATCCTCTGATGGGGTAACCCACAAGCACGTCAGTGACACTAACTGTACATAATGGCTACCCAGGTATAATTAAGATAAAAGCATATCAACGAGCAAACTCATTTGGAGCCTACAAAATCTATAAGTGACAGTCACCGTACAGTCCGGTCTCTTTGTCTACGAGTATCGCATATCGGGATTAGGATTTGGAATCTGTCAGACCCAAATAACTCGATAAGTTGTGAGACATAGGACTCATAACCAACCGGAGATACAACTGATAACACTTATCAGTTTATCTCCATTGCGGTGGCCACTGACTTGTGGTTGTGGTCATGTCCTGCACAGCACGACATCAACTCCTTATACCGGGAGAGACGAATCCCCTCGACCGCTCGCTGCCTCCACATGCTTCGGAATTGTACCCAACAAAAACCTGTTTGCACGACTCCTTTGAGCCATGGTAAGGTAGAATTCTAAATATAGTGGGAACACACATGAGACACTGTGACGATCTCAGGTCCTAAGGACTACCCTATTGATCAGTCGAAAATATTGCATATTTTAACCGGCAATTTCCCTATCATCTGCATGCTTATAGAAGTGTTCGGTATCCGTATTTCACATATTAGCAAATCTATCACAGATTATAAGATTACATGTATTAGACCTTAAAACCGGCATTTCTAGAGAAATTGACTGCATTGCATGGCATCGCAATATTTCTATATGTCGCAACCCGTTTTTCGAAGTCTGTGCAGGAAATGAGAAGCTCGCTCGACCATTACACCGCTCGAAAGATACGTAAATTCACTAACTTTAAATCTGGTATCAATCCAAAGGAGCAATCACAAATCAACATATCATACAAAGCCCCAAATAGCAGTACAAGACCACTCCAGAAAGCACAAGACCCAAGCCCCTCAAGGAACCGCGGATCCGCGGCCATAGCCTCCTTGTGCCGCGGATCCGCGGCCTATTGATGAAGTTATCTCCTCAAATTTGGCCCAAGTTGCTTCTCTCAGTGGCTACAGTTCAGAAAAGTATGACATTTTCTAGAAGACTCCAGGGACTTCTACCAGATCAGCAAACACTTTGATCAACACTAAACTAAGCCTTGTATTCTAGAAACTTCTCCTAAACCCTAAGCTAAGTCTAACAAACTCTCTCAACAAACTTTTGGAGGGAACTACCATTTCAAATCTAAACCTAGGGTTTGGGTGTTCTATAAATAAGACCCTAGGCTCACTAACTATTCATCTTGGAAAAATAAGATCATCAATCCAAAATCTAGTATCAAACTAGACCCATTCCAATCTCCTTCTTCATCTCCTTCCTCCTCAAGTCTAGTGAGAGGGCTTGTAGGAAACCCTAACCCTAATTCCAATTAAAGATCAAGATCCCGAGTGCCCATTAAGCAAGAAGCCTTACAACCTTTAGGAGCGGAGCCGATCTTCAACGGAGCAAGCGATTCGAGCCGATCCACGACTCACGAATCCGAGCGACGCCCGATCAACGATCTAGATTCTTCTTCTTGTAGTTCTTGAAGCAAATGTAATCAAAATTGTTGAGATAAATAAAGGTGATATTCTTTTATCTTGTTTTCTTTAAATTCTGCATCATGCTATCTTTACAATTCTTAAATCTTTTCTGTGTGGTGATGTGTGAATAAAACTCCGCTCGTCGAGGAGTCGAGACGGTCAATAGAATGATGATGTAACATAGCTTTAATCGATTCTTGATTCCTACAAGTTTTGTAAACCCTAGCAAGTTCAAGAACCGACAACCCATTTCGTTACGATGCTTTCTTGAATGATATCGCTCGAAATTGGGGAGTTAGGATCGTTTCTTGAAATTGCTAGAGGCTAAAATGTGAATGATATCGACGAAGGAACAAGGGTTAAAAGATGAACCCTAGTTTCATCAAGAAAGCCCTAACTCTCGTCGATGATCATCGATCTAGTATCAATCCTTCGAAGGACAAGAACACGATATCTTTAGATTACATCACGTCTATTGATCCTATCGATTCCTACGAGCCTCTTTTAGATTCTTGATTGTTGATTGGAAAAATATTATCAAAACCCAATTCTTGATTGTTTATCAGTTCTTGATTCTTGATTAAACATCGTGACACCTGAATCAATTGATAAATTCTTGAATCATGTTTTCTTTTCTTATCAATTAAGTTTTCAATTCAAGCATATCATAAAAACGAATCGTGCAATCCCTGTGGACGATCCGCACTCACTACAAACTACATCCGACACCGTAGTTTGATTGCGGTCAAAATAATTTTTTGGTTGTGAAGTTCTTTACAAATTTTCTACATACTACACAACGGGAAAATCGAACAATCAAAATGGCGCTGTTGCCGGGGATGGCGCGCTAATTCGTTTACATTTTATAGTTTGAATTGAAAGAATTATTACATTTTACTTCTTGAAATCAAAATTCGTACAAACTCTTATACGTGTGTTGTGATTGATTGCAAGGTGATCTGGAGCATTCTGTGTTGTGGAAATTTTTTTTGAAATATACCAGAGAGCTGAGGGAGCCAAGATAAGCTCCCTGAAGAAATTGTGTACAGTGATCTCACTGTGGGACCGCGTTTCCGCGGCGAATACCCACCAAGTGCGGCGGTTCCGCGGCTTGGTAAAGGGGTCTCTGCAAAATTTTTAGTGCAGGTACTTTCTTGCTCTCTCCTCTCTCCCCTTTTAGCTCCAACTAACACTTTGCTGCAGGATTCTTTGCAAATAATCGCAGCGCCGCAAAAGCAAAATTAAATTTGTGCGTGATTTTGATTTCTTGGTTGTTTGCATTCTAATACGGAAATTTAAGGGGCACGGCCAAATCCAAATTAGGTGGGGACTTCATTACCCTTCCTAGGCCCCGAAAATCGCAAAACTTGCATCCGCATTACCCTCATTAACTAAAAGAAATCTAGAGAAGACTCTAAGGACTGTCGCGCTCAATTAGGACAAGAGAAGGCCGTGGGTAATTCATTGCTTATCCGCGTTTTCTTGTGGTGCCTAAGACGAGTGTGTTTAAGGCTAGTGGTTTTTAATTAGGCCCACTACTTACGTAGTGGAGTACCTTCCCACTTACCTGGCACTTATCCGGCCACAGGGGGATAAAGAGGCAGTGGAGGATTTTATCCTGCGACTTTTCTTTTGGCAGTTAGGAGCGGTCTAGAGCCGGACCTAGGTGACCACTAGATTCTAGGGTTTGTGTGCTGCATTTGTTTTGTCGCATCATTTTTTTTCAAAAATCCGACCCTTTTCAAAAGCAAACACCGCATTCATTACCCCTAATTATAAGCCAACGCTGCCACTTGTACTAACCCTTTTTAGTGCAAGATAGGCTGGACACGGGATTCTAGTGCCCGTTTAGTCCGCGTACCCTTTATCGACTCCGAAGTCGATATTTCTCCATTTACCTTTTCTTTACCCACTATCACACCCACACCGATGGATCCGAATCCATCAAACTTCTTTAACCCTAATCTGCCGCCGTCCGTTGGTGCGCAGAATCCACCCCGCATTTCTCTCCAGGAGAGGTGCTACCCTATTCGAGATCCTCTTTCGACCTGCTTATCCACACCACCAGCCAATGGGGATAACTTTGAGATTAAGCCCCAGTATATCAATCTTTTACCCAAATTCCACGGACTCGAGACTGAGGATGCTTACGTTTTCATTACCAAATTTGAAAACGTATGCGCAATGATGGGTACGTCACAACTTTCAGTGGATGCGATGCGTCTACGACTTCTCCCATTTACCTTGTGCGATATAGCCGAGAAGTGGCTATACAACACTACCGCACATTCTATTACGAATTGGGGAGAATTCGTCGCTGCATTCCTTAAGAAATTTTACCCAATACAAAAGACAGCTCGAATCCGTAGCGAACTGAATCAATTTGCCCAGCTCCCTGCTGAACCATTTTCAAAATGCTTTGAACGTTTCAAGGATCTATTGGTTCAGTGCCCTCATCACGGCATCCTGAGATGGGAATTGTGCCGAATCATATATGAGGGCAGTAACCCTAACACTAAACAGAGCCTTGAAAACATGTGTCAAGGTACTTTTATGTCTAAGGATGATGGGGAAGCTTGGCGATATTTAGAAGAGTTCGCTGAAAAGTCTTTACAGTGGGAAAGTCCATCATTTAGGAGTGGCAACAACCAATCAGATGTTTCCATAGGAGTTAGAGCTGACATTTCAGCTATACAAAAGAAACTCGAGATTATGGAAAACAAATTTTTAGCCGACTCCCTTAATCAAATGTCACTTTTCAAAACTGTATGTAGCTGCTGTTCTGATCCGTCTCACTTGACGGAAGAATGTCCGTTTCAAGGTCGTGAGCATACCAATGCCGCATTTCAACGACCTAGAAACGATCCTTTTTCTTCCACATATAATCAGGGTTGGAAGAATCACCCTAATTTTGCTTGGAACCAATCACAATCACAAAACACGGTTCCAAACCAAAACAATTTTCAAAGGGTTCCTCCGCCACAACAGCAGCCACAACTTCAATTGAGTCAGCACCCCTTTCAAGCACATAATTTTCAAAATCCGGTCAACACACCTGCACTGTCTAGTCCTTTACAGTTGACCGGGACTGATGAATCCTCTTCTTTTGCACAATATATGAATTTGGTCTTGACAAATATCATGCAAGTTTCGGCTGAAATGAAGTCTTCTGTCGATAAAATTGAGAAAAACTCTGCGTTCCAAAGCGAGAGTATTAAATCGATGGAAGAAGAAATTGCACGATTAAAAGCCGAAATGAGTGCAAGAGAGAAAGGGAAACTTCCAGCTCAACCCTTACCCAATCCTGGCTATTTACATCATGTGAATGCAATCACCACGTTGAGATCTGGACGAGTGCTTGACAATCATGTTGGGGAAGAAGTTGATGATACTGACAATCCTATCAACACCCCGGCTGAGATCTTTCCACACACACACACTTCTAATTCTGACCCCAGTTCTTCTACCCAACCACCTTCTTCCGAGCCTATTCTCCATTTCCCAAAAGGCTCGCCACTACAGCCCACCTCTTTTACCCCTCCACGGACGATTCCCACTTCTATACTGGGATCGGTTCCACACACACTTCCTTCTCCTATGATGGACTCAGCACTTATTGCTAAAGCACCTTATCCTAATCGGTTAAGGGCTAACACACCAAGTCCATAAATGGAGAAGATCACTGAGATGTTTAAACATGTTAACATCAATATCCCTCTTCTAGATGCTATCCAACAAGTCCCTGCATATGCTAAAGTTCTTAAAGACTTTTGCACTAGAAAGAGGAAGAAACAAATGCCCAAGAAGATATTCATGGCTAAAACAGTAGACACAGCTTTCCCCCAGCAATTACCGAGGAAACGTAAGGATCCTGGATATCCTACTATTTCCATCTCTATTGGGGAGAAACACATTAACCGTGCTCTACTAGATCTTGGGGCAAGTGTTAACCTGCTTCCTTTCTCAGTTTATGAGCAGTTAGGAGTCGGAGAGTTGAAACCATCTCCTTGCACTCTCCAGATGGCTGACCGATCAATCACCAGACCTAGGGGTGAACTAGAGGATGTGTTAATAAAAATCGGGGAATTTATCTTCCCTGTAGACTTTATTGTAATTGATACACAGCCTGTAGCGAACTCACGGAATCAAATTCCGGTGATTTTAGGTCGGCCTTTTTTGGCCACTTCCAATGCTATCATCAATTGTCGTAACGGTTCTATGACCCTATCTTTCGGGAAGAGGACAATTGAGATGAACATTTACAAGTTAGGAAGTGTACCCTCCGAACCTACTGCTCAGGTTTGTTCTGTCGACTTAATGGATGTCGACAGCAGCGAATTTGATGATCCTCCTGATACCGATCTTGACTCTTTTCATACGTTATTGTTTGACCCAACTATGTATCATACACATACGGACTCTTCCATCGAGATGTCCGGGTCAACAACTAACACTGATTATGAACTGCTTTTAGAGTCTGAAGATCACCCCGCACTTTGTGATGACATTATTCATCGGGGTATAGATGAAACTTTTGAGGAGATCTTCGCTGATGAACTCGCATTTCTGAATAACACGGGTGTTGAGATGAATCAGGTTCCACTCACTGAAATTGAACCTCCACCCCTTCTTCTGAATTGTAAGAAGAATGCGAGTAATCCATCACATACACTGCATCGTCTCTCCAAAATGAGACGCACACACATTCTCTTCCACCACTTACCTTTTCCCCACATTTTCTTCCACCAACCCGAGCACTGCATTGATAAATTTTTTGAATGGTTGGTGTTGACATTCTGTCTTTGCAAAGCTTGGCATTGACCACTGATTTTTGACCCCCTCTTGTGATTTTCAAAGTTTAACATTGCATAACTCAAGTTTGGGGGGGTATTATTTTTCCGGCTCTTGAAAAAAAATTTTACAAAAAGACGAGCCAAAAACAAGTTTCGGGGAGGTTCTTCACTTAAATATTTTGCCCCCACTAATAAATTCGTCCCAGACTTACAGGTTTTGTAGATTTAGCAGAAGGCAACAGTGAGGACACTGTTAAAAACAAGTTTGGGGGAGGTTTGTGCTTATTTTTGCATCATTTTGCATCATACATTGCATAAGCACAAAACATTTCTTTAAAAACCATAAAAATTTAAAATTTTTTCAAAATTATAAAAATATTTTTTGTACATAAATAAGATAATAAAAGTTTAGATAGTGAAAAACTACATCCATGAGATTGGAAAATTTTTAGAAAACTAAGAAAATTAGAAGTTTTCTTATACGAACTAGTAATAAGTAGTTATGAGCCGTTGTCCCAAGGGTTAGTAAGATGAAGGACGTCACTAATCTGAGGATAAAAATAAGTCTGAAAAATAGTTTCTATTCTGGAAGCCAAACATTTTGAACGTGGCTACCCTGCTATTCGCACTTACACACGTCTTAAAGCCTGGGATAGTAGAGGATACATTGAAATGCTCTTGTCTTAAAACCAAAAGTATGAAGGAAATAAAAAAATAAAAAAATGAAGAAAATATAAAGTGGTGAGAAAAATGAACACTGGTTTTGTTATCACTGAGGGCAATAAAAATGTATAGCGAGGGTGCTTCTTCACCTAGTGCCCTAAGGCCAACTGGTCTGGGAGTCACTGCTATGCCTGAGGTGGTGCAAGACGAGGAAAATACACCAAGTAAGCAAGCACAGGAGTAATCGGTCGGTTAGTACCTCAAGAAGTATTAACGGTCGCATGAAAGTGTGTGAGCAATCTCATCTAAATATTCATTAATTAAAAAGTACTGAGGCTGATGGGCAAGAGTATGATAGCTTGAATTGAATTCTTCGGGTGTAGGGATGTCTTTTACACACACGCAGGGTTATATGATCGATGTTTGGAAGAAAGATAGGAATGAAGAATAAGACGATGTTTTATTGAGGGAGGACGTGATTTCTAACATCTTTTCATGACCATTAAGATAGGGCTCATGACAACCGAAAAGCTAGCTTAGTTGGAAACCCTAATTTTCAAAGCTTTTCTTTTACAATTCTTGTCTTTAAATGTAATATTCATGATCTTGCTTTTATTATTGGATTTTGTGGGTGCAATCCGCTGAAAACCCTCAGAAGACAACACTCCTCCTACTAGGGACACCTAGAGGTTTAAAGGCTTGTTGCACGTGCTCAGTGCAATCGTGTTGCCTACGAAAGTGTGCTAGTTAGTTTTTCTCTTTCTTTATTTTCTCCTTCTCTTTTTAATAAAACATTCGCTCGAGACGATCGAAATTAAGTTTGGGGGTATTTGATCAGTCGAAAATATTGCATATTTTAACCGGCAATTTCCCTATCATCTGCATGCTTATAGAAGTGTTCGGTATCCGTATTTCACATATTAGCAAATCTATCACAGATTATAAGATTACATGTATTAGACCTTAAAACCGGCATTTCTAGGGAAATTGACTGCATTGCATGGCATCGCAATATTTCTATATGTCGCAACCCGTGTTTCGAAGTCTGTGCAGGAAATGAGAAGCTCGCTTGACCATTACACCGCTCGAAAGATACGTAAACTCACTAACTTCAAATCTGGTATCAATCCAAAGGAGCAATCACAAATCAACATATCATACAAAGCCCCAAATAGCAGTACAAGACCACTCCAGAAAGCACAAGACCCAAGCCCCTCAAGGAGCCGCGGATCCGCGGCCATAGCCTCCTTGTGCCGCGGATCCACGGCCTATTGATGAAGTTATCTCCTCAAATTTGGCCCAAGTTGCTTCTCTCAGTGGCTACAGTTCAGAAAAGTATGACATTTTCTAGAAGACTCCAGGGACTTCTACCAGATCAGCAAACACTTTGATCAACACTAAACAGAGCCTTGTATTCTAGAAACTTCTCCTAAACCCTAAGCTAAGTCTAACAAACTCTCTCAACAAACTTTTGGAGGGAACTACCATTTCAAACCTAAACCTAGGGTTTGGGTGTTCTATAAATAAGAGCCTAGGCTCACTAACTATTCATCTTGGAAAAATAAGATCATCAATCCAAAATCTAGTATCAAACTAGACCCATTCCAATCTCCTTCTTCATCTCCTTCCTCCTCAAGTCTAGTGAGAGGGCTTGTAGGAAACCCTAACCCTAATTCCAATTAAAGATCAAGATCCCGAGTGCCCATTAAGCAAGAAGCCTTACAACCTTTAGGAGCGGAGCCGATCTTCAACGGAGCAAGCGATCCGAGCCGATCCACGACTCACGAATCCGAGCGACGCCCGATCAACGATCTAGATTCTTCTTCTTGTAGTTCTTGAAGCAAATGTAATCAAAATTGTTGAGATAAATAAAGGTGATATTCTTTTATCTTGTTTTCTTTAAATTCTGCATCATGCTATCTTTACAATTCTTAAATCTTTTCTGTGTGGTGATGTGTGAATAAAACTCCGCTCGTCGAGGAGTCGAGACGGTCAATAGAATGATGATGTAACATAGCTTTAATCGATTCTTGATTCCTACAAGTTTTGTAAACCCTAGCAAGTTCAAGAACCGACAACCCATTTCGTTACGATGCTTTCTTGAATGATATCGCTCGAAATTGGGGAGTTATGATCGTTTCTTGAAATTGCTAGAGGCTAGAATATGAATGATATCGACGAAAGAACAAGGGTTAAAAGATGAACCCTAGTTTCATCAAGAAAGCCCTAACTCTCGTCGATGATCATCGATCTAGTATCAATCCTTCGAAGGACAAGAACACGATATCTTTAGATTACATCACGTCTATTGATCCTATCGATTCCTACGAGCCTCTTTTATATTCTTGATTGTTGATTGGAAAAATATTATCAAAACCCAATTCTTGATTGTTTATCAGTTCTTGATTCTTGATTAAACATCGTGACACCTGAATCAATTGATAAATTCTTGAATCATGTTTTCTTTTCTTGTCAATTAAGTTTTCAATTCAAGCATATCATAAAAACGAATCGTGCAATCCCTGTGGACGATCCGCACTCACTACAAACTACATCCGACACCGTAGTTTGATTGCGGTCAAAATAATTTTTTGGTTGTGAAGTTCTTTACAAATTTTCTACATACTACACAACGGGAAAATCGAACAATCACCTATACTCATGTCGCCAGAGAACTGCTATCTGACATTGGTATATTACCAACTAGGAGTTCTCGATAAGTCCGTCCATGTAACTCATCCAATGAGCATATGTATACAATCCTCGGTGTCAAACACTAATAGCTATGGGATCAGCTATCGCCCTCCAACCAGATCAGGAAACGTATACACTTCTCTAAACTGGAGTACCGATACCCAGTCTCGATACTCCTACGACTAAGGACCTTTAAAGATGTGTTTATCGACTACCCAGTCCCCACTAGTATGATCTGCATCATCGTCCTAGCAAGCAAAATCCTAAAGGCTTTATCTCATGTATTAGCGATACATGATAACTAGTAAAACGTGTTCACATGACAGATAAAGACAAACCAGATAATATACTATTATCTCGAGTAAGATTATTCTCTTGTATAGGTCCTCCTTCAATTACAATAATTGCCTAGAGGGCACTTATATCCAACAATCTCCCACTTGCACTTAAGGTTAATTATTGCAGTATCGTATACGCAATTTCTGTACTAATAGTTTTGCAAACTATGTTCGAGAACTAGCCTCAATGAGTAGACCCGGCATAGTGCATCTCTTTGTTTCTCCCTGAATCTCAACTTCACGGAGATGAAATATCTCCCGAACTGAGCGATATCTGCCTTAGTATTTACCTGGACAGTCGATAGGACCATGTTCATAAAAGAACAATTATATCCAGCAAATTCTAAGGTGGTATCCTTTGCTGATTCATAACCAGCATCTAGCACCACGACTGCCTCAGTATCCCACTTGGAACTCTTTCCAATATACCGCTCTTCAAAAGAGGGAAAACTGTATAACTAGCGATAGATGCTTTGTCTTCTATTTTACCTAGGAAACTAGAATTGGTAACCACCTTCTTCAGGAGGTTGCAATTACCATATATCAAGAACATCAAATGTTCTTTACTGCTACCCTATGTTTCTTCAGGATTGGACTGATATCCATATCCTATATGAAGAAACACATGTGACCACCATTGTTTTATCGATTTGTAGCATATGAACATCACTTCCTATCATGAGTATGTCATCCACATACCTTATGAGAAATCTGACAACACTCGCTACTACTTTCTTACCAGTCTCTCATTTTGATAAAATCAAACGCTTTGACCGTATCATCAAAACAGATGATCCTTCTTAGCTATGCCTGCTTTAGTCTAAAAATACATTTAAGCAATTTGCACGTTTACCACTGCTCCCACTGACTAAGATAACCTTGTAGCAGAGTCATATATACGTACGCTTCTAAATCCAATTTAGAAAGACGTTATAGTCATCTATCTGCTAGATATCACAGTCATGAAAAACAGCAGTGGCAAGTTATATGTGTATGGACTTCAGCACAGATACTGAAGTAATAGTTTCATCACAATCCACATCGGGTATTTGATGAAAACTTTTTACTATAAGTCTAGCCTTATTAGATCAGAACCTTTACATTTGCACTGATCTTGTAAGATCTACTTGCTCCTAATGGGTTTCCCTTTTAGGAGCACCCAACAAAATCTACACTTTGTTGCAGTGCATAGAGTCCAATTAGGATAACTTGGCATCCAGCCATCAGTCGGAAGTCACCACTTCTCATGATCTGCTGATAACTAGTAGGGTCATCATCATATGATGGAAGTCTCCATGTCACCGTTAACGAGGAAACCATAGTACCTCTCAGGCGGCTAAGGTCACCTACCAAAACCGCAGAGTGGCTAACGCTTGTCAGAGTTAATTGAATCTTCATGTTCTACTAAATCTTCATTAATCGTTTGTGGTTCTGGAATTACTTTTCGTTCTACCATACTCTGACTAATTTCTTTTACTAGAAATTCCTTTTCTAAAAAGGTGGCATGTCGAGAACAAAACAACTTTTGATCTTGCAAATGGTAGAATGTTAAACCCTCGTCAATGCTTGGGATAACCCACAAAATGTATAACATTTCAGAAAATATAAAATATTATTTTTGGAATTTAATATTAAAATAATATATTTCCCGAAAACTGCCCGATTTGCGAAATTGGGGTTTTCGAAAAAGGGTATAAATATATACCAATAATTATGAAGTAAATGGAAATTAAAATGATTTATTCATTTAATAATATATTTAAAGGATTTGACATTTTTAAAATTTATTATATGCAGTTTGGATAAAAACCCGATTAGTGCACTGCTAATCGCGATTAAGCCAAACCCGCGTTTCTTCAGTTTTTCGTGGCTAGTGCACCATGTCATGTTATATTTTAATTACATGTTGTATTCTTGTGTTATTTTGGGTATTATGTGATTTGGGTTTAAAAAAAAAAAGAAAAGGTTAAAAAGAGAAAGGGTAAAGGGGTAATATTGTGAGAGAGAGCTAGAATAAGAGAGGAGAGAGAGAGGGGGCTGCCATATCCTCACCCCATGTTATTTCTTCATCTCTTTCTTCTTTCCCATCTCCCTCCACTTCAACCCATGAAATAATCTCAAAAGCTTCATCAAAACCCTAAACCGCTTTCTTTAAAATTGATCCCCTCTTCACCCTCTACACTTTGGACCAAGAAAAGTTTGATTTTGATGACTTGGAGAAGCTATGATTTTTCTTGGGTTGCCCAAATGAGGTAATTTCATCACCATTAGCATAATATTTCATTCACATTAGTGTCTATGCATGTTTAGAAGTGATTAAGTGATGTTTAGGGAGGTTTGGAAAATTCAAGTTAGGGTTTTGGGAAATTATTGAATTCAAAGATGAAATTGAGGTTAGTAGAGACCTAATAAACCCTCTAGTATTAGTTTCATGGACTGAAACCAGGTATAGAACCCCAAATCCCAAACTTAGAAACCCGACGTCGGAAAATTGTGAGAATTGTGATGGTATTTTGGAATCTGCTAACACTCGGGGACCTGGAAAATTATTTAGCGAACACAGTGACACATGCAGGCACCCAGGAAGCTATCACAGAGACCCGAGACCCCAACTCCACCTTTTGGCCCCAGTTTTATTCATTCTGGCCACAAATTGCGGCCAGACTAGGTACTTGTGGGCTCGTATTTGTTTCATGGCTCCAGTATCTGTAATTTAGACCCTCCACATATGTAAAATTAGCTAATTTGACCTAGGGTAAAATCTGGGAGCACATTGGGGTGTTTTTGGCTATGTTTTCCGTATTTTGGGATGCTTGGTTTTGATATTGGGATTTATATTTGTTCGTGTGGCGTTTGAACGTCAACGACTAGGATTTTTAGTAGTGTTTTGCACGCGAAGCTATAGGTTTTAACCTATGGGAGAAACTTGTGCCGTTTTGGTTTTCAGAACTTGACTTTAATAGCATTGCGATATGTGTTATTATTGTAAGTACTTTCGTGTGGATTCCGAGGCGACGGAGTGTGGCGTCATTGACTTCGACAAGCAAGAACCAAGGTGAGTGGATCTATATCCACGGGGGAAGTCGGGTGGATGACGTATAGCACCCCCGCACACTTTGATGGAAACCGATTTATATATAGTTTTTGGTTAATGAAACCGTTAATAGAAAACTATAGATAGAGTAAAAAGGTAGTTAGAGGACCATATTAGAAACAAAGGATAGTTGGAAGTGATATGATACGGCTAATATGTGATGACGGGACTTGGGGATGAGATTTGATGATATTGTTGTTTAGGGTACTATAGGATTAGATAGTCGACGTAGATGTGTCATCCGAACCATACATATTTCCAAACTAAGGAATCGTATGCATCTTTTAAAAAGATACCTTGAGGGACGTTACGAATTTTCAAAAGATATCTTTTCCTTAAAAACACCGTAGCCCCTACTTTCAAAACTATGATTCGCATCTTTCAAAAATTGTTTGTATGGTTCGGGTGTGTATGTTAGATTAAATACTTACGCTTTTAGTAAAGGTAGAATGTATATGTAAAATTGACTTGATGTGAGATATAAATGCGATGAAAAGAATACATGACGCGATATGATGATTTGGTGATATGTTGGTATACGGATACGAGTCGATTGAGATAATTTATACCCTGCCGGTCCCCTGATATGAGATTGTTGCGAATGTGATCTGGGACATAGGTATATAGAGATATTTATATGTGTTGTGAATCATGAGTGTTAGCCGTATGTGACGTTAGGTCCGTACCCTCCTCGTCTTATAGGTTGATAGGATCCCTGATAGCTTAATGCCACCGTACGATAATTTTCCGTGCGTGATGAGTTTGACTTGATGATTGATCCATACCCTTGACTTGAGGTTGCCGTACGATGGATTATACTATGCGCGATGTTGTTAGGCTGGATGCCGATTGATAGATTCACCGACTCGATCATGTTAGATATGCATACCTTATAGCCTATATCTGACGATTTACCTTATGATGCATTCATGTTATTCTCATTGCATTACTTATACCTGTGCTAGTACACTTACACCATTATTGATGATGCGTATGTTACACGTGCACAGATTTACTGGCTCACACACTTCATCATCGATAATTGTCATGTCACTACACAGTAGGGTTGCTGCATCATGACATACATATTGTACACCATACTTGCGCACATACATATTGTACACCATACTTGCGCACATACATATTGTACACCATACTTGCGCACATACACATTTGTACATCCAAACTTGCGTATATACACATATGCACCTTTATACAGTATTGCATTCGATTTTGGAGATTTGGGAACCACATGATATATTTTAAAACTGGATTCATTTAAAAGAGCGGTTTTCCCTCGAATATGTCATATCACCGTTCCATATTGCATGATATACGGATATGCTTACAATTCTATCACATGTCGCATACATCATGCTTTATGATTTTACGCACTGAGATATGCTGTTTTCATGAGATTTCTGGATTTGAGAACCGTGGCTATTTCAAAAGAAAGCATGTACTGTTTTAAAAAAACCCGGTTTCTCTTGATATAATATTTCAGTGCGTCCACCATGCGTTTTCTCGGTTCTGAGACGTATGATATGTGAAACCCGATTCGAGGAGGCGGATGATTCCGTTTTCGGGTATATGGTGGACCTGGTATGGTACCCCGGGACAAGAGAGAGATTTCGTGTGGATGACGATGAGCCTGGCAGAGGGACTACTACCTACCGGTGATAGTATTTGGGCTCGGCGGATATCCGGAGGATACCGACTGGAGTCGAGAGATGATATGGGCCGATCCGGACTGACGGAGCCCGTGGGCCGATCCGGACTGACGGAGCCCGAGATATGAGGATTTACTTGTCGATGCTGGACATGGGTTTCATGATGTTTTCGGATGTCGATGTTGGGCACCCAGGTTCCATGATTTTGATGTGTCGCGAGGGACACCGTTGATTTATTGTAGGGTTCCTAGGCACACTAATGAGGTCTCACAAGGCATCAACCATGCCAATTTCAAAAATTACAAGTGCCGAGAAACCCTAATACGGATCGTTAACTAGATGTCTAGGCGATAAAAGAAACTAGTTAACAACTTAACTACAAGAACAAAAATACAACCTTTGTAGATCCGGTTCTCCACCTCCATAGCTCCGTGATGAAGTCCCTTCGCAGTACAAATCGCATCCCGGACTCTAGCATCGGCTTCATCGGAGAAATGGGCGGGCTTGGTCGTCGGCTTCGATGCCGAAGATGATCTACGTCGAGGCATCACTAGATCAAGCTCCACCTTCACCAAGCCATGAAAACTTATGAAGGAAACACCCTATACTACTTGGCAAGAGGTAGAGGATGAAGAAATAGGAGGTGGGTTCACTTTAGATTTGGATTTCTCACACTTTTGCTCAAATCACCATTGATGAAGCAAGCTTTTCTTCTTGTGAAGAAGAAGAAGATGAAGATAATGATATGATAAGAAGAATAAAAAAATAGAAAAGAAAAATCAATTCTTATCATATACAAACCATGGTTTAGTGTAGAGATTTAACTAAGGTTAGATGGAGTGGTTAGGGTTAAGCATGAGACAAAATGGTCACTTAGTCAAAGCTTCATGAAGCTTCAAGATGCAAACAAAGAAAGCCACCATTTTTCTCTTTATGCCATTTATTTTCCAAAAAGAATAAATAAATAAATAAATGAATAAGAAAACAAAACCCTAACCATTCATATAACCATGGTTTAATCTTTACACAAACCCAAGTAAACATGCATCATCAAACATGATACAATCAAGTGCACAAAAGTATATCACATATACAACTTGTGCAATGCAAGTGAGAAAATCCATTTAAAGTGAACCAATACTAGTTAATACAAAGTAATATATCAAATATATAATTATACATTAAATCATTAAATCAACACTTGATTTAACGATCCGGTCATATCGCATATAACCGACTAGTATCCAATGTATCGGCTTATCGAATCAATCATCGATTCGATAACTAGGTTATATCGCATACAACCTATCGACACATTCATCGTGAGAATGGAATACGGTATCATATACACGCATTATTCTCGGTCCCGCACATATCTCATATGCGCTCCTATTTCGTTTCGCTTGAGCCAGGAAACCTCTGTGTAGGACTCTAAAGACTCGTCAATACGCCGGCAGCAGGTGATGATCATATCAAACACCCACAAGCCGCAAGCGGTCTGCTGAACGTAACGGCCATCCGGGTATTGAGCGATCAGAAGATCGACGAGCTAGCCCGCTCACACTCCTGTGAATCCAACCAGTAACACTTACCGTACAGTCCGGTCTCGTCGTCTGATATGTCGCATATCTCGCCTAGGGGTGGTAAACGTCAGACCCCAATAGCTCGATAAGTCGTGTCGATATGAGGTCTATAACAGTTCGAGAAACTACTGGTAACACTTACCAGTAAATCTCAGCAACCCTGGCCAGGGATTTCCGGTTATAGCCAATCGAACACAGCGCAACATCAACCCCCTATACCGGGAGAGACGAATCCCCTCCTATCGCTCATTGCCTCCATGTGATTCGGGACTGTACCCAAAAACCACCGTTTTGCATGCCCTCTTGGACGTGGTAAGGTGGAAATCAAAGCACAGTGGGAACCACACAAGACTCTATGACGATCTCGGGTCAACAGACTACTCTGTACCAGTGTCACCAGAGAACTGCCATCTGACGTAAGGTATAATACCATCTGGGAGTTCTCGGCGAGTCCGTCCAGTGTACCCAGTCTCCACTGAGCACCCGTATATCATCTCCGATGTCAAACACCAATAGATATGGGATCATCCATCGCCCATCTGTATGGGTCGAGAAGGTATACGCTAGTCTACTCTGGTATATCGATGCCCCGTCTCGATACACCCACGACTAGGGACCTTGAAGGATGTACTTATGGACTACCATGTCCCCACTAGTATGATCTGCATCATAGTCCAGGTAGTCAAGTACACATCCAAAGGGCTTTACCAACATGTAATAGAGAGACAATCTGTGTACACGTTAAGGTAAAGAGCAACCAGATAGCATACTATCATGTCGAGCAAGAAAGTCCCCCCTATATATGTCCCAGCATCCACTACAATATACATCCAATGTACAGTAATGGCCTCTAGGGCATACATATAACTAACAATCTCCCACTTGCACTAGGGCCATCTGATAGCAGTGGTTGTAGTATCTCATACTCAACCATCCCATAAAAGTCTCTCTCTGGGAATAGGCCTTCGTGAGTGGATCCGCCGTGTTATCCTCTGAGTCTACTCTCCTGACCTCGATCCCCTGGAGATCAACCATCTCCATGATCAGGTGATACTGCCTTAGAATATGTCTGGATCACTGATGGGACCTGCGTTCCTTGGCATAAGCCACAACTCCATTGTCACACAATGGAAGGAACATAGTTCATCTCATGAACCAATATACACCCAAACAGCCTCTTTGGTAGCATCTTAAGTAGCGATGTATCCTGCCTTTATCGTCTAGTATGCCACGGTATCTAGCTTGGAACTCTTCCAACATACCGTCCCTTTACTGAGGGTAAAGACAATGCCTGTGACTGACATTCAGTCGTCTTTATCATCCTGGAACCCTTCCAGTGATTCTCCCCAGGATCAACTGATACCATCTCACTACAACTAGTGAGTATCCTAACATCCAATTAGATCTATCTCATAGATCCAAAATCCAGGATTTAGTAGGTATCACTTTGATCCTATACGGAGAATCTTTGTGATAAACGGAGATTGATCGAGCGTAGCATAAGAAACTCCTTTCTTATCAAGAGTATGTCATCCACGTACTCTACGAGGATCACCACCATACTCCCTACTACCTTTTTGTTTATACAAGGTTCATCTACCATTTTGATGATGTCAAACTGTTTGACTAATTCATCAAAACAGATGTTCCATCTCTGCGATGCCTGCTTTATCCTATAAAGCATCTTGCACACGTTTCCGCTGCTCCCACTGTCTACGAGGCCCTCTGGCTGTGTACTTATAGACGCTCTCTTCTAAAACATCATTTAGAAAAGCAGTCATGACACCCAACCACCAGATATCGTAGTCATGGTATGTAGCCGTAGCAAGTAGGATCTGGATGGACTTAAGCATAGCCACTGGAAAAGGTTTCATCATTATCCACGCCTGGTCGATGACGAAAACCTTTAACAAGTCTAGCTTTGAAAGTATCAACCTTTCCATATACACCAAGTAATCTTCTCAAGATATACTTGCTCCTGATGGGGATTTAACCCTTCAGATATAGCAACCAAAGTCCATACTTTGTCGGTGTATATGGATTCCATCTCAGATCGCTAAACATCCAGCCATTCTTACAGAGTCTTACTCTTGATGGCCAGCTCGAAACTAGTTGGGTCATCATCTCATAACGCAATCCTCGCTCCCACTGTCATAGAGAAACCGAAGTATCTCTCAGGTGGGTGAGGAACCCTACTAGATCGGCGGAGAGGCTGAGGTTCGTTGGTATCTACTGAATCCTTTGGTTTTATCAAATCATCTGCTGTAGTTTGTATAGCTGGAACCTTTCCAGTTCTACATTACAGACATTGCCTCGAGCTTGTCCAGATTTTGCTTTTAGACATAGGCCGGTCAACCCCAAATCTTAACTAACTTAAGATATGGGCTCTTCCCTTTCCATATCACATATGAAGTGGTAGGCAATAGATTTGATTGGAACCGTATTCAATAGGTATGCAACTTCCCAAGTGCATAACCCCCAAAAAGGACAAAGGTAACTCAGTAGTACTCATCATAGAGCACACCTTATCATATAGGGTGTTATTGCTCCGTCCCGATACACCATCGTGCTATGGTGTATACGAAGGAGTAATGCTGAGAGAGAATCTCATTCTCCTTTAGAATAATCCAGGAATTCCGTGCTCAAGTATTCTCCTCCTTGATCACATCAAAGGACATAATACTTATACCCGTATTGGTTCTCTACTTCTAACTTATATTCTGTGAATATCTCAAAAGGTTCGGACTTGTGTTTCAACAAGAACATATGTCTGAATCTAAAGAGATTATCAGAGAATGTAATGAAGTACAAAGAACCGGTCTTGGCATGTGTAGACAGGGGACCTACATACATCAACATGTATCATCCCAAGAGTTTACTAACTCTTTCTCTGTTTCCAATAAACAGAGCTATGGTCATCTTATCTTTGTGACATGAATGGCAAGTTTCACAAGATGTAAATTCAAACTGATTTAAATATGCATCTTTATGTAACTTAGCTAGTCGGGTCGCATTGATATGACCTAATCTACAATACCTCAAGAAGAATCCGTTCATTTCTGAACTCTTCCTCTTGTGTGTGTTCTGTATACTAAGAACTGTAGTTTGATTTAGAACATTAATGCTTTTAGATAACGTGCCTGAACCGATCAACTTTTGATATAGGAAATGTTCAAAATATCATCCATCAATACAAAATTTTATCATTTCTTTACTAATAAAGAGACTGATATGATTTTGTATATCAGGTTCGGTATCTAATAGCATTTGTTCAGAATCAATGTATTGATAATACAGGGTGACAGTGACCAACAGACTTGGCTGCAACACTTGCCCCGTTTTCTGCCTCATGAAACTTATCACCCGTTCTCAGTTTTTCTACTCTTTTGTAGCCCTATGTAACAGATTACATATCTGGGATCCTGATCCGGTATCATATACCAAGGATGCGAAGGATACTGAAAAACAGTTCTGTATAATGAACACACCCGAAGATGATGCATCTCATGCACTTTCTTCGTTTGGGCGGCACGGGAATTCTGGTATTCCCCAATTTCCTGCTCTGTCTTATAACAATTATAAGTTAGAGCGGGGCCAACGTTCCCCAGCTCAGTATAACAAGCGGGTTCGGTCAATATTCCGTATTATTATCTTGATTAAGGCGTGATATGGTCGCTACCTGGAGAGAGAGAGAAGAAAACACTCAGCGTGCGCTCTTGCAAGAATAGATTGGTTATTATTTTATCTAATCAGGATGGCTCCCACTGCTTTTTATCAAATCTTCCTTCAAACCCTAAAAGGAAAGACTAGCCGGGATTAATTACACACTACAAGTTCGCCAATCTTTCAGCCAGGCCAGTGTCGGTACTTTGAGGGAGGTCCCCCCGTGCTTTCGCACGAACCTAATTAATGTAAACCTCGTTTTCCCAGAGGCGTAACCCCGTTGACACCTTTCTAGACACCTACTTGATCGGCTAATTGTAATGTGTAAAACTCTCCCAGGAGTAACAATTGCTCGCAGCGGGTATCGGGATCCAACTATCTCATAGAAGGTATGCAATCTCATTACAAATTTCAACACTTGAAATTCCCGATAATTTTGCCCCTAGCGTCCTATGACCTTGACGCAGGCCAACAAACCATAGTGCGCTAGTCAAGTTCAACCCGTCATTTCCTGATTGAATTAAACCTACCCGCACGACCCTTGACGCAGGCCAACAAAGTCGCACGACTACCCTAATCCAATCTGCATCATATGCATAAGCAGATAAATACTAGTTAGCTACCGCACACTACGCCTTGACGCAGGCCAACAAACGTAGCACGAATACTAACTACCACTTATCTGAAATGACGGAGGGCTACGACAGGTTTTTCTGAAAACCTATTGCGTAATGAACTTGATATCGTTGTAAAATCAAATGATTTTGAAATGGAGTGTTTTTGAGGCTTTTCTAGTTTTGCTAAAGAAGTCACTCCCGGTGAAGGGATCGTCGGTCCTTTCCTCGTCGAATGAGGTGCGGGATATATCATATATATCACTGTGCAAAGCAAAAACTGTTAAAAGCAATCAAAAGACAAACCGAGTGTGTAGCATCTGCCAGTTATTGCTAAAGGAGTCACTCCCGGTGAAGGGATCTCGGTCCTTTCCTCATCGAATAAGGTGCAGGATATATCACATATACCGCGATGCAAAGCAAGAACTGTAGCTACCTGTTTTATTTTGAAATTCGATTCTACAACATCTTAGGTTTCTTTTATTTCATTAATCACATTAATGAAGTCCCATCATTTAAATTACCTAAATATCACAGATAAATACGACGTACACTTATGCCATCCGCATTCGCCTCGATGTCCCCTCGTGCACCGTTAGGTTAGGTAACTAACGACAGAGTGGGGCAGGGCTAGCGCGGGTGTAAAACATAAGTAACGTCCATATAATATATCATATATACTATATAAAGTATCTATCACAGAACATCTCACATGATCATATCACAGATATCGCAGCAGAAGAATCATATGAAATATTGGATATACTAGGACGTCCGTGTTTTCAATACGAGCCAGTATAAAACATGGATTCCACGGTCGCGATGAATAGCCAAACCCACACCCTTAGACCCCTACGAGAGCGGCAAGCAACCCTACCAATTCTGGAGTTAGGAGACCCGGACTCGACTCCTCGAGTTGGTCTCCCACTGGACCCCAGAACCCGGTTACTTGTGCCCTCCTCCTTGGGTCTATCCTAGTGCGGAAAAGTAAATAATATACAGAGGGTGACAGCTTCCGCAACCTGGAAGTGCCCCAATAAAAGAATATTACATACAAGTTTTTACATGAATGAAAATGAAAAACACTCATCTCACATAAAAACCCCCGGCTATTCAAACACGACGATCCAATATAACATATCCAGCAACACATAACATCACATGTCATCAACGTAAGTAAATATGCGCATCCCAATTGTCGTTGACATATAGCAACGAAACCGGCGATATCATATATTACACTTACGATCACAGAAAAGAAAGTGTAAAACTACAACAGTTGGAATCCGCAACCTTCATAGACATCGCATGCCTAATCAAATGAATTCCTTAGACATCACATGCCTAACAATTATAAACCCCGCATTTTAGTCTCAAAACCGAAAACTCTTTTCAATATCAAGTCGGGCAATTCAACAAGATTCCCGACATCCTGATCGAATGCTCGTCGCAAACTTCAGTAGGCGGCCGCACCCCCGATGCCGTCGACGAAGTGCACCAAGGCGGAACACTGCTACCGCGAGCACCCGAACGGATGCTTTCGGCGACGGGGTTCTCCTACAGTCACTTGGTCGGGGCTATGGAGTGAAGCTGTCTATTAAGTTTACCCGGCGAGTATCCGCGTACGCTACGTGATTGCGACGGACTTTTGATCACATCAAAATTCCGTGGCAACCGATCAAGTGAGACTAAACTGCTATGTTTATAACATTCATTCAGTTATCTCATAACTACTTGTGGATTCCAAGTATTGTATCACATTCCGGATAAACAGAAAATGTTAAACTTTCCGATCGAACAGTCGAACACCCAAGTTTTCCCGATACAGCTCAACACATGAAATAAGTCTAAAAACATTCATTTCGTGCCTCAGTACCAACGGTCCAGCCGTAGAAGGGTCAAGCCAACGCCTCACATGTGGCACGCCGTACTGCCCCAAACCCGAAGGTTCAAAGTGCAGTTCAAGACGGTCACATAATCGAGTTAAGGTTTGTTGTCTTCTAGAGGGTCCATCGCGTTACTTGCACTACTTAGAACGTCGTTAAACTACGGAAAAATCCAACACTTGGAAATTTCCCGACAGGGGAAAAATTGGGTATTTATATCCGGTCGAACTTTTTAACATATTCAATAATTATCCGGAAAACACAGACGAAGTTAAAATATCCGATCGAAATATCGAGTCCCCAAAACAACCCTGGAAAACTCAACTGTATAGTAAATATTAAAATATCCCAGAAAATACAGCACAAAAAAGAAGGAATTACTGTGAAACTTTTACTGCAAGAACCAACCGTACGACCGCGGAACCGCCGCAAAAGCAGTCTACTGCCGCGGTTCCGCGGCGGTTTAATCGATTTAGGTCCACGAAATTTACAGTAATTCCTACAAAACCCTGCTTAATTTTCTGCATATTTTTAATTTCGAAAAATCCACAATTTTCAAAAAAGTACAGAGAGCATGTTTGGAATTTGGGTTTCGGTTCGATCGGGTTTCAAACGTCGTCTAGACTTCGCCTAAGGCTCTAGCTAGGCTCTGATACCACTGTAGGGTTCCTAGGCACACTAATGAGGTCTCACAAGGCATCAACCATGCCAATTTCAAAAATTACAAGTGCCGAGAAACCCTAATACGGATCGTTAACTAGATGTCTAGGCGATAAAAGAAACTAGTTAACAACTTAACTACAAGAACAGAAATACAACCTTTGTAGATCCGGTTCTCCACCTCCATAGCTCCGTGATGAAGTCCCCTCGCTGTACAAATCGCATCCCGGACTCTAGCATCGGCTTCATCGGAGAAATGGGCGGGCTTGGTCGTCGGCTTCGATGCCGAAGATGATCTACGTCGAGGCATCACTAGATCAAGCTCCACCTTCACCAAGCCATGAAAACTTGTGAAGGAAACACCCTATACTACTTGGCAAGAGGTAGAGGATGAAGAAATAGGAGGTGGGTTCACTTTAGATTTGGATTTCTCACACTTTTGCTCAAATCACCATTGATGAAGCAAGCTTTTCTTCTTGTGAAGAAGAAGAAGATGAAGATAATGATATGATAAGAATAATAAAAAAATAGAAAAGAAAAATCAATTCTTATCATATACAAACCATGGTTTAGTGTAGAGATTTAACTAAGGTTAGATGGAGTGGTTAGGGTTAAGCATGAGACAAAATGGTCACTTAGTCAAAGCTTCAAGAAGCTTCAAGATGCAAACAAAGAAAGCCACTATTTTTCTCTTTATGCCATTTATTTTCCAAAAAGAATAAATAAATAAATAAATGAATAAGAAAACAAAACCCTAACCATTCATATAACCATGGTTTAATCTTTACACAAACCCAAGTAAACATGCATCATCAAACATGATATAATCAAGTGCACAAAAGTATATCACATATACAACTTGTGCAATGCAAGTGAGAAAATCCATTTAAAGTGAACCAATACTAGTTAATGCAAAGTAATATATCAAATATATAATTATACATTAAATCATTAAATCAACACTTGATTTAACGATCCGGTCATATCGCATATAACCGACTAGTATCCAATGTATCGGCTTATCGAATCAATCATCGATTCGATAACTAGGTTATGTTGGAGATAGTGCCCTCAGAGTCAATTATTAGATCACAGGTACGTGATTGTAATGATTGAGGGAGGACCTATCCCGGTAGGACAGTCTTACTCGAGATGATAGTATGCTGTCTGGTTTACCTTTATCATCGTGTACTGCTTTAAGTGACCTGACATGTCGCTATTACACGTTGATAGAGCCCTTAGGATTCTTGCTTGACCACCAGCAGTATGAGGGCGATCATATAAGTGGGAGCTGGGGGTCTACAAGCATATCCTTAAAAGGTCCCTAGTCGTGGGAGTTTCGAGACCGGGCATCGATACTCCATTAGTAGACTAGTGTATACAGTCGAGACCCCGACGAGGGGCGGTGGCCGGTCTCACAAGCCACTGGTGTCAGTTGGATCACCTAAGATGTATACAGGTGCTTATTGGGTTATGAGTACACCGGACAGGACTCGCCGGGAACATGCTAGTTGGTCATATACCAGACGTCAGATGGCAGTTCCCTGGTGACATGTGTGCAGGTTAGTTCATCGACCTGAGGATCGTCATTTGTCTCGTGTGAGTTCCCACTGTACTTTGATTACTACCCTACCACGGCTCAAAGGAGTCGTGCAAACAGGTTTTAGTTGGGTACAGTCCCGAGCCACATGGAGGCAGTGAGCGTATCTTCAGGGGTTCGTCTCTCCCGGTATTGGGGGTGAGGTCGTGCTGTGTCTAGGAGAGCCATTACACAAAGTCCTTGGCCAAGGCAAGGAGATTTACTGGTAGGTATTCCAGTAGTATCTCAGGGTGTTCTGGGCTACACTCCGACACGACTTGTACCGCTTTTGGGGGTCTGACTTTTACCAACCCCCTAGGCCCGCCATGCGATACTCATAGACGAACGGACCGGACTGCACGGATATTGTCACTGACAGGCTCAGTAGGGTGTCAGGATGAGTTCGCTCATCGACGTCCCTTTTAGTCAATAGCTGGTGGCCCGTTACGTATTGGCTTATACCTCTGATGGGCTAGTGGTTAAATCCATAGCCATAGTATTGACGAGTCTTTAGAGTCCGCCACACTATCAGTTACTCAAGTTTCGGGCGAAACGCTGTAGAGGCCGTATGGAGATATGGCAGGGTCCGATCAGATACGTGCGGTATTGCACGGATCAGGATCGGACAGTTTTGTACTAGTGGCCGTATGGATATATATGGCAGGGTTCGATCAGATACGTGCGGTATTGCACGGATCAGGATCGAACGGTTTTTTACTAGCCGGCTTTGGTTTAAGCCGGTACTAGTTTAGTACAGTGTAGATTTTGTCTCATTGCATTTGTATCCGGACGGAATACAGATGCGGGTGTGTATGCACAGTATTGGGGTTTTCCTGTAATTTATTACGGGACCAGTTTTCTGGAGTTGCCAGTTTGCATTCCGTTCCGGCCGGTTTTCCTTTGTTCTTTCCCGGCCGGACTTTTCCGATGGAGGGGGTAATTTGCAGTTTTGCAAATTACTTTTGTGGAAGGGGTTTTCTTGCAAAAGTATTGATTATGATAGCTTTCATTTCTTTTGCTCCATGCTTTTGAATTGAGAGATTTGAAAGGTTATGGAGTGAATAGGAGAATAAGCATGGTTGATGTTTTCTTGTCTAGGATGTGGTCACCTCTTGTTCTATCCTACACTCACCTCCCTTCTTATGGTTGGCATTCTCATTTTTCCTCCACCATATTATCATTCTCATTTTGATGAAAGAAAGAACACTTGAGAGAAAGAAAGAATGAGAGAGCTTCATCTTCATCTTTGAGAGAGTATATCATTCCTCATCTCATTCCATTGTTAGAAAATTGAAAGCACCAATTTTCTATACACCATTCCTCCATCTATAGCAACCAATACCCCAAAATGAGACAAGCATCTTCTACACTACATTCTACAGCATATCTTGAGCATGTCGAGTTGCCGGCTTCATGCTCGAGTTGCCTCGGTATTGAGGTGGGAGCCCGTAAAAGCTACAGGCGATGTGGTGCCCTTTCCGACGAGGAGGAGACGGACGGAGATCCCGCGAGGAGATCGGAGTGGAGATGAAGACCGGAGGACTCGGATCAGTCGGTACATCTCTAACCCGTATTCTAGTTTGCTTAGACTTGTTAATGGTTACGATCCGGAGTTTAGTGCGCGGTGGTGCCGGTTTGCAAAGTCCGCAAAATTAAAGTTTTTCACCGCTTCCGCATTCCGGCGTCGGATTGACGGCCGGGACGCCGCCGTGCACTTACAGTGGTATCAGAGCCTCACCATTAACTTAGTCTAGCTTTGTGTAATGTGTTTGCATTTCCGATCGATCAAAATGTTCCAAAACTGCATTTTAGTTCGCATCAGTTTCTGTTGAAAATTTTTGGTCTCGAAAATTTTTTCAGGTTATAAAATATTGATGTACTGGAAAATCTAAGAGTTCTGTAAAAATTTGACGAAGTAACTCCACAGTTGGAGCGCGGAACCGCCGCGAAAACCCCATTTGTGCGGCCCTTCCGCCGCGCACTATTCACATCACTTCACCAATTTTTTACAGAGGCCTTCTGGGCTTAAAATATGGGTTTTGGAATATTAAAATTGGGCCCAAGATTTCTGTGAGTGCTACAGTTTTGATTGGGGGCCCACTTGTTAATTGTTTGATCAATCGGAAAATTTTAAACACATTTTTCACAGTATTTACATTATATCTGCGACCGTGAATGTCACTCGATCGGTAAATCCTGTCTAACTGCTATAGCCCGGTTAGACGGATTTGCGAACGTGACTTTCACGTTGATGTTCTATGTTTATGCTGTGATGTTGCGGATCGGTCGTGGGGGATAGCCTGGATGCAATGCTAGTTCAGTTTTTGTTGTATTATGTACATTTGATATTGCGGGGCGAGCGTCCGACTTGTGAACTGCCGTCACTGCCGGATTGTATTATTCTTTTGGGGCACGACCTGGTTGCGGTCGATGTACCCGGTGTATGTATATTTTACTTTCTGTACTAGGATTACCCCGCGGAGGGGTGCACGGATAGCCGGGTTCTAGAGGGCAACAAGCCCGCATCTCATGGCATTGAGACGGAGGGGGCTTCACTCTAGGATTGGCGGGCTATTCGCCGCACTCGTAGGGGGTACAGGTTGACCCAGGAGGGGTGCCCAAGTTACCGGATTCCGTGAAGTGCTGGGTGGTCCATTCACGGCGCTGAAAGGGGCTGCCTCGCTTCAGGTTTTGGCGGGTGACTTGCCGCGCCCGTAGGGGGTATAGGATTTCATTGCACAGGCTATCCACACGACCAGGGGAACGTCGGGTTTCAGCGGCTCTGTGAAACCCGGGGATCCCAGATATCTGTATTGTTTCTGTGATGCTGTTCATTCTCTGTGATGTTGCATTTCTTTCACGCCTTGAGCGAAATATAATATATTGGTATATATATTAGTAGATGTTGTATATGTTTTGCATCCGCGCTAGTCCAGTCCCCGCTCTGTCGTCAGTAAGCTAACCTAACGGGTAATGACGGGACCCAGTGGCGAATGCGGATGGCATATACGTACATCAGTATATTTTCGTTCTTTTTGGTGTGATCAATTGATGGGACTGCGTTGATTCGGATCAATGCAAGTTAAAAACAAACCTAATCTGATGTTGTTGGAACACTTTTCAAAAAGCTGTTATTGCAAGGACGTTCACTTTTGTTTTGCATCGCGGTATTCATTTAGAATATCCCGCTCCTCAGTCGACGAGGCAAGGGCCGAGATCCCTTCACCGGGAGTGACCCCTTGGACAGAAGTTTGCGTCAGGGAATTAACTTCACTATAGCCGATTACTTTTGCTTTGCATCGCGGTATTCATTTGGAATATCCTGCACCTCATTCTACGGGGAAAGAGCCGAGATCCCTTCACCGGGAGTGACCTCTTTAGTAAAGGTTTTCGTCACTATATTTTCTAAAAAACTATCCGTTCCTTCAACGATATCAAGTTCATTACGTTAAAGGTTTTCGCCAGAAACCATTCGTAGCCCTCCGTCGTTTCATATGGGTGGTCAATAGTATTCAAGCTGTGTATGTTGGCCAAAGTCAAGGCACAGTGATTGGTAGCTATTGGGGTATTCATATGCAGCATAGATAGATGCGTTGGTTTGGGACAGTCGTACTGCCATTTTGGCCAAAGTCAAGGGTATGTACGGGTGGACTCAAATTAACCTGGAGAATGACGGGTAGAACTTGACATGTGACTTATGATATGTTGGCCAAAGTCAAGGTCATAAGAGCATGGGGCAGAAATCACATCGGGAGTTTCAAAAGAACTGAAACTTGCCAGATATGCGCATACCTTCTGGAGTGTGATACCGTGAGCGGATTCCGTCACGTTATCATGAGATGAGAGTTGGATCCCGATTCCTACTGATGAGTTGGTTTACTCCTCGGGTGACCCCGACTAATTCTTCTTTCAGGTTTGGAGGAGAATTTGAGGTACAGTGGGAGGTTTCCAGATTAGATAAATTGGTAACCATTCTGATCTAGGATAGAGTGCACGCTGAGTGTTTCTTCTCTCTCTCTCTCTGGCAGCGACCATTGACCCGACCCTAGACTATGACTCCGTGACCAAGTTGACCGAACTCACTTAACACTGGCTTTTGGATTGTCAGAGTTGCAGACCTCATTGCCACTCCTACTTTTACCCTTTTCTCCAGGACACCCCGTATTACTACGAACGTCCACTTCCATTGGACAAAACCATCGTATGGTTAGATACGAACTCGAAAGAATTATTCGAGGATGGTTTCCGGTTCTGGAGAAAACGGATAGGATTATTCAGTTGTCTTTTCCTTTTACCCTCTCTCAGGTTACGAGTACTCCTTGGTTTAGGGGTAGTACACCTATTACGCAAATTGGATTGTCTTCTTCCAAACCTTAGGCTGGTGCCGACCGGTAGGGAATGAAGAAAACCAATTAGCATAACGATGGTGTGCAGAAGGTTTTAAGTTCAGACAAAGCAAGGGATTAGTAGGAGGGCAAAGTAAATTGCAACAGATATTCACGACCAAACCAAATATTTCGTTACCACTCCCACATCACCTTTGTATTTCTCCAGGACACTCCGTATCACTACGAAGATCCACAGTTTATTTGGATATTCCATCGTATGGTTATATACGAACTCGAAAGGAACTTGTTCCAGTTCGGGGATGGATCCTGGTTCAGGAGAAATAGGAATAAAGTACATTCAGGTGTCTTTTATCTTCACCTTCTCTCGTGTTGCGAGTGTTCCTAGGATTGGGACAGTACACCCATTATGCTTATTGGATAGTCTTCTTCCAAACCATAGGCTGGTGCCGAACGGTAGGGAAGGAAGAAAACCATTTGGCCTAAAGGGGTGTGCAGAAGGTAAAGACTAAAGACATATGAAGGGATTTGGAGAGGTGGCAAAGAACTATACGGTTACAGTCATGAATCTGGAAGAGGCATTACTAGGAATACCAGGATACCCCATCGAAACATTTCAATGTTTCAGTTTCACTGTGTACTGTTAATAGAAAACTGATTTCCCGATTAGATACTTACTCCAGGGTATGTATTTACCAGATACGATTCTCACATCTGTATGGTTTTACAGATGATGAGTGGGAGTAAGTTATTGGGAATTGGGTGATTATCCTCATTATATCGGGATTCGTTGTAATCGGTGATATTTGAGGAAATCACCTGGGTTGTTTGCCGGTCGGCAAATATTTGGTTTTGAATATCCGCTGTTATGCACCAATTTCAAATTGATATATCTGTACGTCTATTTTCATAGAGTGAGATATACCTTTCTGAAATTATGTCTACGACATTTACCTATATCAGTGGATGGTTAGGTAAGGAGCATTAAACAGCGGTGTAATTCTTCTTAACCATAAGTACAGTTTTCAACCTACGACACACAGTGAATGAGTAATCAGACTCAAGGGACTTTTACAGAGTATTGTATGTTGTCCAGAGTCCATCAGGACAGAGGGGATGGTCCTCGTACTATATTCGGTTTACTTATGACTCCTCTAATTTTTAGACAGGTGTTTCGTGGAAACACAGGGTCCGAATTTGGAGAAGTTATATGTATTTGAATAGAGTAGAGAACCAGGTATAGCAAGTATCGGGATTCTTCAAAGAGATCGAAGATGTAGATACTTGTGTATGGTGTTCAGTTGATAGTAATGATTAAGAGAAATTGCTTCTCTTTCAGGTTACTCATAATTGGAAGTATTCCTAATTTGAGTAACGCTGATCTGGCCTCCTTCCATTTAGTTGACATGCACTGGAGACAGTTGCATGATTTGGATCTGGTTCAATTAAATCAGTGCCTCTGGTCCTATATGGGATATAGAACAGTTCATATCTTAACGATGTTAAGGTACGGGGAGTTGTCCGGTTTATGATTAAAACCAGACACTGGACAACTCAAGGCACGTTTCTGTAATGGCTGTTTGTGGGTTGACCCAGGCTATGACGAGGGTTGACTTTCTACCATCTGGATGAACAATAGCGATATTGTTCTAGACTCGCCACAGTTTTAATAAAAATGGATTTTTTCAGAAAACAGTAGTGGGAGTATGGTAGAACTGGAAGTGATTCCAGAACCACAAACGATTACTGAAGATTTGATAAGGAACCTAAAGATTCAATCTGGATTGACATTCCATTGGCCACTCCGCAGATAAAGTGGGTAACTTCAGGCACTCGAGAGGTACTCAGGTAGCCTCAAGGACGGTGACAGGGAAGTTCTTGTTTACCCACACTTGCCATTGTTGTTGTTCCAGGCTGCGAGACCCGGCAGGAGGATGAGTATAGCGTCGTTCTAAACTAGTTTTAGAAGTGCACGTCTATATGACTCTGGCAGAGGGTTGTCGTAGTCAGTGGGAGCAGCGGAAGCATTGGTGGACATCAGGCTTATATCTATTTATAGACTAAAGCAGATGTAGCGGAGATAGATCATCTATTTCTGATGTGACAGTCATGGGTTTGACGTCATCAGAATAGGGGATGGATCTGTTGAGAAGGTAGTAGGGTGTGATATCCTGGTATTTGGATGACATACATAGAATAGGAAAAGAAATTCCTATACTACGATCGGTTATACTTTGGTCGTCGCACAGTGGTTTCTCCACAAGGGACTTGGACATTATATCAGACATACTGGTTACTAGATCTATGGTTTTTAGATATAGATTTGGGTGGTTTCCCAATCTGGGTACTTTGACAGCATTCTAAGAGCATTTGGAATGGACGACTCCTGGCACGGTAGTGTACCTGCAGGTGATGGAGTCACCCTCTCCAAAGGTGTCTTATAGACTAAAGTGGAGAGGGATGTGCATGATTGGCAGATCACTTGCTTAGGCAATTGAGTCAATCATGAGATGTCAAGTACCACACCAGATGTTGTTCTTGCACGAAATGCAATAAGTTGATATTGATCCAATCCTGGTGGAACAGTCGGAAGCAGTTTTAGAACATAAGAGGATGTTCTAGGGATATGATAACGACAGCCTCATTCGGGAGACAGTTATCATTCCAGGCTTCTAAGGTGACATGGACGACAAGGAGGTTGTCAGAGTTATAGTTTTCCTTCTGATGAGGGGCAGTATTTTGGACAGGTGGTCCAAGGAAATACTGAGGGAGGCATGGCGCGCAGGTTACTGATTAAGTTCAGTTAACGATACAGTCTAAGAAGTTTGGATTTGGAGTTCATTTATGAGCTATGTCCCATCAGACATCCAGACACATTCTAAGACAGGTATTGCTCTTTTCGGGAGATGGTTTTCTCCGCGAACTTGAGATTTTGAGAGAGACATAGAAAGAAACAACTAAGCGGATCCACTCACTGAGGCTATTCCTCGAACGCAATAGTTCCGCAAACGAGCTTTGTGAGACTGACTAGTAGAGGAGTTGGATGTTCGGTATCACACGGGCTGTGAGTAGGCGACATCGCAATAATTAGCCTTGAGTGCAAGTGGGAGATTGTTGGAGATAGTGCCCTCAGAGTCAATTATTAGATCACAGGTACGTGATTGTAATGATTGAGGGAGGACCTATCCCGGTAGGACAGTCTTACTCGAGATGATAGTATGCTATCTGGTTTACCTTTATCATCGTGTACTGCTTTAAGTGACCTGACATGTCGCTATTACACGTTGATAGAGCCCCTAGGATTCTTGCTTGACCACCAGCAGTATGAGGGCGATCATATAAGTGGGAGCTGGGGGTCTACAAGCATATCCTTAAAAGGTCCCTAGTCGTGGGAGTTTCGAGACCGGGCATCGATACTCCATTAGTAGACTAGTGTATACAGTCGAGACCCCGACGAGGGGCGGTGGCCGGTCTCACAAGCCACTGGTGTCAGTTGGATCACCTAAGATGTATACAGGTGCTTATTGGGTTATGAGTACACCGGACAGGACTCGCCGGGAACATGCTAGTTGGTCATATACCAGACGTCAGATGGCAGTTCCCTGGTGACATGTGTGCAGGTTAGTTCATCGACCTGAGGATCGTCATTTGTCTCGTGTGAGTTCCCACTGTATTTTGATTACTACCCTACCACGGCTCAAAGGAGTCGTGCAAACAGGTTTTAGTTGGGTACAGTCCCGAGCCACATGGAGGCAGTGAGCGTATCTTCAGGGGTTCGTCTCTCCCGGTATTGGGGGTGAGGTCGTGCTGTGTCTAGGAGAGCCATTACACAAAGTCCTTGGCCAAGGCAAGGAGATTTACTGGTAGGTATTCCAGTAGTATCTCAGGGTGTTCTGGGCTACACTCCGACACGACTTGTACCGCTTTTGGGGGTCTGACTTTTACCAACCCCCTAGGCCCGCCATGCGATACTCATAGACGAACGGACCGGACTGCACGGATATTGTCACTGACAGGCTCAGTAGGGTGTCAGGATGAGTTCGCTCATCGACGTCCCTTTTAGTCAATAGCTGGTGGCCCGTTACGTATTGGCTTATACCTCTGATGGGCTAGTGGTTAAATCCATAGCCATAGTATTGACGAGTCTTTAGAGTCCGCCACACTATCAGTTACTCAAGTTTCGGGCGAAACGCTGTAGAGGCCGTATGGAGATATGGCAGGGTCCGATCAGATACGTGCGGTATTGCACGGATCAGGATCGGACAGTTTTGTACTAGTGGCCGTATGGATATATATGGCAGGGTTCGATCAGATACGTGCGGTATTGCACGGATCAGGATCGAACGGTTTTTTACTAGCCGGCTTTGGTTTAAGCCGGTACTAGTTTAGTACAGTGTAGATTTTGTCTCATTGCATTTGTATCCGGACGGAATACAGATGCGGGTGTGTATGCACAGTATTGGGGTTTTCCTGTAATTTATTACGGGACCAGTTTTCTGGAGTTGCCAGTTTGCATTCCGTTCCGGCCGGTTTTCCTTTGTTCTTTCCCGGCCGGACTTTTCCGATGGAGGGGGTAATTTGCAGTTTTGCAAATTACTTTTGTGGAAGGGGTTTTCTTGCAAAAGTATTGATTATGATAGCTTTCATTTCTTTTGCTCCATGCTTTTGAATTGAGAGATTTGAAAGGTTATGGAGTGAATAGGAGAATAAGCATGGTTGATGTTTTCTTGTCTAGGATGTGGTCACCTCTTGTTCTATCCTACACTCACCTCCCTTCTTATGGTTGGCATTCTCATTTTTCCTCCACCATATTATCATTCTCATTTTGATGAAAGAAAGAACACTTGAGAGAAAGAAAGAATGAGAGAGCTTCATCTTCATCTTTGAGAGAGTATATCATTCCTCATCTCATTCCATTGTTAGAAAATTGAAAGCACCAATTTTCTATACACCATTCCTCCATCTATAGCAACCAATACCCCAAAATGAGACAAGCATCTTCTACACTACATTCTACAGCATATCTTGAGCATGTCGAGTTGCCGGCTTCATGCTCGAGTTGCCTCGGTATTGAGGTGGGAGCCCGTAAAAGCTACAGGCGATGTGGTGCCCTTTCCGACGAGGAGGAGACGGACGGAGATCCCGCGAGGAGATCGGAGTGGAGATGAAGACCGGAGGACTCGGATCAGTCGGTACATCTCTAACCCGTATTCTAGTTTGCTTAGACTTGTTAATGGTTACGATCCGGAGTTTAGTGCGCGGTGGTGCCGGTTTGCAAAGTCCGCAAAATTAAAGTTTTTCACCGCTTCCGCATTCCGGCGTCGGATTGACGGCCGGGGCGCCGCCGTGCACTTACAGGTTATATCGCATACAACCTATCGACACATTCATCGCGAGAATAGAATACGGTATCACATACACGCATTATTCTCGGTCCCGTACATATCTCATATGCGCTCCTATTTCGTTTCGCTTGAGCCAGGAAACCTCTGTGTAGGACTCTAAAGACTCGTCAATACGCCGGCAGCAGGTGATGATCATATCAAACACCCACAAGACGCAAGCGGTCTGCTAAACATAACGGCCACCCGGGTATTGAGCGATCAGAAGACCGACGAGAAAGCCCGCTCACACTCCTGTGAATCCAACCAGTAACACTTACCGTATAGTCCGGTCTCGTCGTCTGATATGTCGCATATCTCGCCTAGGGGTGGTAAACGTCAGACCCCAATAGCTCGATAAGTCGTGTCGATATGAGGTCTATAACTGTAACGCTTTGAAAATCGTTTCGGTGAAATTTCGAAAAATCGGTAAAATAAGGGGGTTTTCTGTAAAAAGTCAAAATGCAAATATCTTATTATAAAAATTATATATATATATTCTAGCTATGTAATTGCTATTATTTGGTGTTTATTGAGCCGTTGGTTAAATTTCAAATTTTCTGAAAAAAAATATTATTTTATTATTATTTAAGCCGTCACTAATACATTTAATTAGGGAAAATTACAAATTGGAATGAGTTGAAACAAATTTTGTGCATCATAAAACATTAAATAAAATTTTATCATGTGCTTTTTGGAACGAAATCATTTGCCAAAACGGTTTAGAAATTATTGAAGAAAAAAGGCTTTTTTTTAGCGTAAATGGATGTTTGGGGTATTGTATTTATCATTTTTCATCACCCCACACCCGTACCCACACCCGTACCCACACCCCCATTCACTTATCCCCTTGAAGAATTCAGCAGCCCCCTATTTTGTCCCCACTTGGATTTCAAGGAAAAGAAATGAAAGAAAAGAAAAGAAAATGGATAAATGAGTTGAACTTTTGACTTTGTGTTGACTTGGACTTCCTTACTTGTTATTTTCTCCACCTCACTCTCTCTCCTCCCTCACCCAACCCCCCCACAACCTGGCCGAAACCTGCAACCCCCCCAACAGCCCCATTTTCCTCTTCTCCTCTCTTTATTCCATCAAAGAAAAATCCACAAAAAATCAAGCAAAAATCCAAATCAAAATCCGACTCCTACCCATTTTAGCTTAGCCCGTATAGCATGGATTTTGGTGACAAGGGAGCATTTTGGAGGGCTATGTGTGCTTGTGGGATCTTCAATTTGTTTGGGTAAATTCTAACCCTTTTGCTTAAATTGTGGTTAATTGCTTGTTGTTAGCTTAATTAAGTGTTAATTTGGCTTTATGTGGATTCAATTGTATGATTAAGGAATTCTAGTTAGGGTTTTGTTTTGAAATTGGGTTGTGATCACTTGTGCATGGTTTGTGATGTGAGCTAACATCTTGAAAAATTGTTAAAATTTATCTAGTTGCATATTACAAGTTGTTACTTGAAAAATATCCAAATTAAGCTTTTGTGCAAACTAGGGTTTTATGAAATGCATTTATATGTGAGATTAAAAATATGGTTAGGGTTTTTATCATATTATTAACTTTATTAAGTGTAGTTTAACACTTTAGTTCATGGAAATCCAACCTAAATTGTAGTTTGCGCATTTTTTTGCTATGAAATTGTTAAAAAAAAGAGGGTATTTTGTAAACTAGAATATTAGGGTTTTTGGAATTTAATGAGATTAAATTCCGGAAATTGTTTCTATGACTTATTTAAGATATTTAATAAATATATTGGCCGCTACATTCATTTAAACATCCTGTTTTGTACAAAAACGGCGAATTGTGCTTGCTAGATTTTCGGAAAAGTGACTTTTTAAGTAAAGTTGGGGTTTTTGTGAGTTTTAACCTAGTTTATATTAAAATTAGTGTTCGTGAATGTGCAAATGAGTGTGATTGGATTTTTCTCGATGGTTTGACGTTTGTACATCGACATCGAGGGTTGGTTTGACTATTCTTGCATGCGTAGGCGATAGGTTTGGACCTATGCGTGATACGCGTGCCGATTTGATTTTCGTATGCCGTTTCGATTTCGAATTTAGTTTTAATGCGATATGGTGCGTTATGATATGTAGGTACCCCCATGTGGACTTCGAGATGACAAGCAAGCGCGTGGCGACGTCGGCACCGGCTAGCGAGGACCAGGTGAGTAGATTTATATCTACAGGGAGAAGTCGGGTGGATGGCGTATAGCACCCCCGCAGTCCGTGGTGGTGTATACGGATGCGTATACACACCAACATTTATTATATGTTATTTGGGATTAATAACGTTGCTTAGGATGGATATTGGTGTGTTGGATTACCTTAGTGTTGCGAACCCTAGGGTAGTGTTGCACTACACATACACACATACATACTTGCATACATTCCTATTGATATGTGCTCATGGGATTCTTTATAGTTATGGGTTCACATGGGTATGCGACTATGTGTTCACATACGGATTTGAGGATGATACTTGGGATTGAGCTGAGTCGATGAGATTTGATTTGAGGCCGTGAGATCGACGATATAACAGGGTTCGTATTTGAGATACGACATGACGTTGTAGCGGGTCCTTGACGTAGTGTTTCACACACGTCCATACATACATAGGCGGTATCAGTATGGTACTAGACGTAGATCAGTACCCCGATCATGATATTTGATAAAGAGGATACCCGGTGAATAGTATGATGAATGTGATATTGACCCGTACCCAGATTGGGATGCCGTACGACGGATTTACGTACGAGCTATATTGATGATTGATCCGCACTCTTGACTTGGGATGCCTGATTATAGATAGGGTATCGGATATGATATTATTGAGGCGGGATCACCGACTATACATATACAGGTATGTATATGTATCGACTCAGATGATAGGCGGTTCCCTTACCTGTAGTTCAGCTTGTTAGTTCAGCCGTATAGTTTAGTATAGTTGTTAGATTAGATTAGACTTCGTACCTATTTCAAAAACCAACGAATCGTGGGCATTCTTAAAGACAGCCCAAGGGATCCTACGGATATTTCAAAAGACGTATCTTTTCATAAAAAATACCGTAGCCCCTATTTTCAAAACCCATGATTCGTGTTATTTCAAAAGGCACCATTTGTAGGACTTATACTAGATTAATGCAGATTGTTATAGTTGCGTCTAGTTTTCAGCTCCCGCTCATTTTTATGGTCCGCTTCGCATCGCATGCTTATTTTATGTTTCATACTCCATTAGTGATATCATGCTGTTAGGACACCAGCACCATTACCGATGATGTGTAGGTACCACGTACACTTAATTGCTTGCTCACACACATCTTCATCGGTAATTGCCATGCCACGTACACCTTAGAAAATATTATTGCTTAACTTAGCTAGATAGCTAGTAGTTTGACATAATATTAGTGTACTTACCTTATATGCCAGCTTAGATATTGTAGTTATTACTTGTCACTTCATGCATACTGTTATTCATCGTTATGCCGCATTCATGGATTCTCATGCATATATTCACTATTTTACGTGTTATTGAGGTTTTGGATTCGGATTTCCATGAGATTTTCTGGATTTGGAGGAAAACCGCAAAAACATAAATAAACCTTTTCTCTCTTTTAAAATAAAAAGTGCGGTTTTCCTATGATGTATGAGTCGTCCACCATGAGTTTGCTGATGGATTTCGAGACCCGATTCGAGGAGTGGAGGAACCGTTTCGGGTACATGGTGGGCCCGGTATGGTACCCCGGGGCAAGATGAATGTGGTGTTGACGTTGAGCCTGGCAGGGGACAGATTACCTACCGGTGATATTACCCGACGCGTCGGATATCTGGAGGATACCGTCGTGGTCTTGAGATGGATGGTAGGAGCCGGTCTGGACTGACGGCGCCCTAGATATTGAGATTGAGACATTGATATTTCGAGACAGTGAGATTTATGTTTTGTGTCGATGCTAGACACTGTTGATACTGATTTCATTATGATACCTCAGTTTAAAAATACGAAGGAAATCTCACTAATTTATGAAAACAGTTTCTTCATTTACATGTATTCTGTTTTCATGCATTCATATCTCATTCATATGATATATTGCTACCTGAGGCACTGACACGGGCACATGAGATTTCACTCGGGTTAGATATTTACCCTAGCCTTGTTATAGGCTGCATGTTATATACATTTTTGAGGATATATTATGATCATTGACCTAGGATTGCGTTATTTATGCGATTTCTGTGCGTAGATGTTTTTCTATTCACGAGTTGGTAACTCACCCCCGTTGTGCCCCAGTTTCTTGCAGGTTTGCCGTACAGGTTTCATTACGGCTTTGCGGGCTCAGTTTCATTCGGGTGACTTGCTAGTAGGTGGGTTTTTCTTGTATCGTACCCATCATATTACCTTGTATAATATTATTCAGTTGTATCTAGTAAATTCCATCAACCAAACATGTATTTGTTGAGATAGAGACCAGTGTTGGTTATTCTTTCGACCTTAGAGTCGCTCGTTATATTTCTGGTGGTTTTGAGTTTCCTTTTGAGTTTTGATCCTCGCCGTTGGCGTTGTATATTATATTGTTTGTGTGGTTGTGACCGTCGATTGACGAAGAGCTAGCTCCCGCTTGGGTATGCCCTTTTCTTGATTTCGTATACTATTCATGTTGTATCCCGTTTGGGGGCCAGTATTTACAAAGGAGACTCTGCCGAAATTTTCAGTAAATTTTTGATGTTTTAAAAACCGCATAATTCGGCTTATGCTATTGAAATTACTTGCTTTAAGTTGGTTTTTCCTGCACTCTACTATTTTCTTGGTTTGGATTTCTGGGTTTTCGGTTTACTTAGATTACGTACGCCTCGAGACGTTCGTAGTTTAAGTGCCGGTCATGTTCCGTACTTTCGGGTCGTGACAAAGTTGGTATCAGAGCGTTAGGTTTTAACCTTCGGAGCGTAGGATGACCCTTGGTTGATGGAATATGTGACTAAAGTAGAGTGACGTACCGTTGATATGTTCCGCGGCATATTTACGACACGCCACTCCACTTATAAAGCCTTAGGATGTACATTTCCTTGTTCAGTATTATATTCCTTCCTGATCTAGCCTCATCGGTACTAGTTTGGTTTTGCTGCTACGGTTATGGGCAGGGAGAGCTACGGCTAGAGTTGCGGTCAGCACAAGCTCGTCACGAACGAGGACTGACCAGGGCGAAATTCCGGCGACACACGATTGCAGAGATGTGTCTTTTTACCGTGTTTCCGCGCCACGAGCGATTGGCGGATCGCCTTTATGAGGTTACTCGGAGGTGCTGATCGACACTAGAGAATTGAGCCAATGATGGAGGCCAGCCAGATTTTGATGACCGTTGGTGTGTTGCTTACTCCTGATGATTGAGGCACGGTTCAGCATGCAGACGAGTGAGCCAGTTATTGCTGCGAACGACGAGATATCGCCGCAGATGTTGGAGCTATTGCAGTATAAGTTGTACTAAGAGATGATAAAAGGTCGCTAGTCATCTAGGATGAATGACTAGGACATGTGGATCGTACGCTTACCCCGATGCGAGGTCATCAGATAGATTGATTCCAGCTAGAGACGACTTCACGCAGAGACGTGAGGGTCGACAGAGACGATCGAATGTCGGAAACCTATTATTCCAAGTTTAAAGTAGTCGGAAAGACATGCAGGCAATTCTATGGTCCCTCTAGAAGAATGAAACCCTAACTCGACTTAATGACCGTGTGAAAGCCTTTGAACCTTCGGGTTTGCGGCAGTTCTACGGCGCCATTAGTGAGGCTTGGGTTTGCCCTTCTATGGCTGGACCACCGATGCTGTGGTATGTACTCGATACTATTAAACTGTACCTAAGATGTTGAGCCCTTGGGGGATTATGAGGTTTTGACAATCGATTGGATGGTTCGACTTAATTCGGATGCTAGGTGGTGAGATGCATTTCTTGGGAGACTCCAGATTCGAGGATAGTCGTTGGAGCTCAGTCCATGCAGCCGCGACGAGACGAGTCCAAAGCAGACGACATTAGAGAAAAGTGGAGTAAGAGGTTCGCACCAGATCTAGATGAGATGATGTTCCACTCCGCCGACATCAGAGAGGCGATGCGCATGCCGAGGCATGGTACTTGGACTTACCTTCCAGAAGGAGTCGCGATGAGTATGCAGTCGTTCCAGAGCAAGATGCAGATATAGGAAAGGACAATGACTTCCGGACAGTTGGCAGAGACGAGACATGGAAGAGACCGTGAGCAGGATTCCTTCCAGGACACTGCTGCAATGATACTTGCACCCAGGATCAGATGTGTCACGTGCATTTAGAGAGCCAGAGGCCGACGCCAGTGATATGCTGTCTTACGAGTGGTCGCGATGATTGACCAAGAGATGACCAGAGAAGTGCCAGAACGGAATCGTCCCCGTTAGCATACCTGACAGGGCCGATGAGCCGATGGACCGAAAGATTGGTAATTCACAGTGAAGACCTTGACCCAGGAGTGGTCATGGTTACGCACACCAGCAGGCCAGAGTTCATGATCATCGACGAGACGTCCCATTAGTGACCGCGACAGTTGGCCCGAGATTCTTAGAGGATGCACTTGAGCGATACTATTCCGCCATTATTGATTTCGATATTTTGGGTGATTTATTCGCATGATTTGATTTTGATGATTGAGGATTTACGATCTTTGCACAGTGTTGCACTTGATATCGTTTTCGTGCTTGGGTTTCACATGTTTGTGATTTTACGGTTTTAGACATTTGAGTTGATTTTGTGCGTATGCACGCACACGAATTGGTTCCTGCACTCTGTATAGTTATTATATGCTTGCAGTGTGCACTGGACTTCGATTTCGATTGTGATACTCGATATTTGTTTTGTGCACCTTGTGCACCTGATTGATTTTGCGCACGTTCGGCGCTTGATATTGGATTTCATGATTTCGTGCACGATGGATGCACCTGATTTGGATTTTCGCGCATGTTGAGCGCATGTCTTGAGATGCGATTTTGGTGCACACCAGATGCACTAAATCGAGATTTTTCGTGCATGTCAGATGCACCTGATTTTGCTGTCAGGCACACATGTTGCCTACGACAAATGTTTCGTGCACACCCGATGCACTTAGATGTTGTTTCTATGCGCATGTATGGCACATTCATGGATTTTGATTTCCGTGCGCACCAGACGCACGTAGCATTCATGTGCATATTTTGGGGATTGATTTCGTATAGAGCAGTACGTTTTTATGATATTGCTATGTGTTTTCGTACTGAGCAGGACTAGTCAGAGGACAGTACCTGAATATATTTTGCATGCATTGATAGTTATTGAAGGGATTTCCAAAAAGCGAGCTATAACCTCAGTATTTACCTACGTGTCTGATATGACACAAAATGTTTAAAACAAGGAGACCCTTCTAAATTGTTTCCAAAACGGCGGAACGTAGATTTCAAACAAAGGTATATATGTATATAGTTATTTTCTTATGATAGACGTCCGCCACTGTGCAGTGTTATACACGTTGCACAGCGACTTAAAGAGATTTGGCATGCATTTCCTTCAGATACTTACAGATATAGATTCGATATTTACATGTATAGTTTCGAGTTATGTCATATTGGTTTTGATTTGGATTTGGCATTGATGTCTTCTCCATGACTCCGATGATTGCGGGATGCTTGACGGAGTTTTGATTTGAGTTATATGCTCATTTTTCAAGCACATGCGCTGCGCTACGATTTGTTTTATGTATTTACAATTTCGGAGCCCCGACGACTTGATGGGTTTTCTTAGATGTTTTAGTATTTGGGGGAGTTTGAATTTAAATTCAGGGACCGAATTTCTTTAAGGGGGGAAGATTGTAACGCTTTGAAAATCGTTTCGGTGAAATTTCGAAAAATCGGTAAAATAAGGGGGTTTTCTGTAAAAAGTCAAAATGCAAATATCTTATTATAAAAATTAAATATACATATTCTAGCTATGTAATTGCTATTATTTGGTGTTTATTGAGCCGCTGGTGAAATTTCAAATTTTCTGAAAAAAATATTATTTTATTATTATTTAAGCCGTCACTAATACATTTAATTAGGGAAAATTACAAATTGGAATGAGTTGAAACAAATTTTGTGCATCATAAAACATTAAATAAAATTTTATCATGTGCTTTTTGGAACGAAATCATTTGCCAAAACGGTTTAGAAATTATTGAAGAAAAAAGGCTTTTTTTTAGCGTAAATGGATGTTTGGGGTATTGTATTTATCATTTTTCATCACCCCACATCCGTACCCACACCCACACACCCCCATTCACTTATCCCCTTGAAGAATTCAGCAGCCCCCTCTTTTGTCCCCACTTGGATTTCAAGGAAAAGAAATGAAAGAAAAGAAAAGAAAATGGATAAATGAGTTGGACTTTTGACTTTGTGTTGACTTGGACTTCCTTACTTGTTATTTTCTCCACCTCACTCTCTCTCCTCCCTCACCCAACCCCCCCACAACCTGGCCGAAACCAGCAACCCCCCCAACAGCCCCATTTTCCTCTTCTTCTCTCTTTGTTCCATCAAAGAAAAATCCACAAAAAATCAAGCAAAAATCCAAATCAAAATCCGACTCCTACCCATTTTAGCTTAGCCCGTATAGCATGGATTTTGGTGACAAGGGAGCATTTTGGAGGGCTATGTGTGCTTGTGGGATCTTCAATTTGTTTGGGTAAATTCTAACCCTTTTGCTTAAATTGTGGTTAATTGCTTGTTGTTAGCTTAATTAAGTGTTAATTTGGCTTTATGTGGATTCAATTGTATGATTAAGGAATTCTAGTTAGGGTTTTGTTTTGAAATTGGGTTGTGATCACTTGTGCATGGTTTGTGATGTGAGCTAACATCTTGAAAAATTGTTAAAATTTATCTAGTTGCATATTACAAGTTGTTACTTGAAAAATATCCAAATTAAGCTTTTGTGCAAACTAGGGTTTTATGAAATGCATTTATATGTGAGATTAAAAATATGGTTAGGGTTTTTATCATATTATTAACTTTATTAAGTGTAGTTTAACACTTTAGTTCATGGAAATCCAACCTAAATTGTAGTTTGCGCATTTTTTTGCTATGAAATTGTTTAAAAAAAAAGGGTATTTTGTAAATTAGAATATTAGGGTTTTTGTAATTTAATGTGATTAAATTCCGGAAATTGTTTCTATGACTTATTTAAGATATTTAATAAATATATTGGCCGCTACATTCATTTAAACATCCTGTTTTGTACAAAAACGGCGAATTGTGCTTGCTAGATTTTCGGAAAAGTGACTTTTTAAGTAAAGTTGGGGTTTTTGTGAGTTTTAACCTAGTTTATATTAAAATTAGTGTTCGTGAATGTGCAAATGAGTGTGATTGGATTTTTCTCGATGGTTTGACGTTTGTACATCGATATCGAGGGTTGGTTTGACTATTCTTGCATGCGTAGGCGATAGGTTTGGACCTATGCGTGATACGCGTGCCGATTTGATTTTCGTATGCCGTTTCGATTTCGAATTTAGTTTTAATGCGATATGGTGCATTATGATATGTAGGTACCCCCATGTGGACTTCGAGACGACAAGCAAGCGCGTGGCGACGTCGGCACCGGCTAGCGAGGACCAGGTGAGTAGATTTATATCTACGGGGAGAAGTCGGGTGGATGGCGTATAACACCCCCGCAGTCCATGGTGGTGTATACGGATGCGTATACACACCAACATTTATTATATGTTATTTGGGATTAATAACGTTGCTTAGGATGGATATTGGTGTGTTGGATTACCTTAGTGTTGCGAACCCTAGGGTAGTGTTGCACTACACATACACACATACATACTTGCATACATTCCTATCGATATGTGCTCATGGGATTCTTTATAGTTATGGGTTCACATGGGTATGGGACTATGTGTTCACATACGGATTTGAGGATGATACTTGGGATTGAGCTGAGTCGATGAGATTTGATTTGAGGCCGTGAGATCGGCGATATAGCAGGGTTCGTATTTGAGATACGACATGACGTTGTAGCGGGTCCTTGACGTAGTGTTTCACACACGTCCATGCATACGTAGGCGGTATCAGTATGGTACTAGACGTAGATCAGTACCCCGATCATGATATTTGATAAAGAGGATACCCGGTGAATAGTATGATGAATGTGATATTGACCCGTACCCAGATTGGGATGCCATACGACGGATTTACGTACGAGCTATATTGATGATTGATCCGCACTCTTGACTTGGGATGCCTGATTATAGATAGGGTATCGGATATGATATTATTGAGGCGGGATCACCGACTATACATATACAGGTATGTATATGTATCGACTCAGATGATAGGCGGTTCCCTTACCTGTAGTTCATCTTGTTAGTTCAGCCGTATAGTTTAGTGTAGTGTTAGATTAGATTAGACTTCGTACCTATTTCAAAAACCAACGAATCGTGGGCATTCTTAAAGACAGCCCAAGGGATCCTACGGATATTTCAAAAGACGTATCTTTTCATAAAAAAACACCGTAGCCCCTATTTTCAAAACCCATGATTCGTGTTATTTCAAAAGGCACCATTTGTAGGACTTATATTAGATTAATGCAGATTGTTATAGTTGCGTCTAGTTTTCAGCTCCCGCTCATTTTTGTGGTTCGCTTCGCATCGCATGCTTATTTTATGTTTCATACTCCATTAGTGATATCATGCTGTTAGGACACCAGCACCATTACCGATGATGTGTAGGTACCACGTACACTTAATTGCCGGCTCACACACATCTTCATCGGTAATTGTCATGTCACGTACACCTTAGAAAACATTATTGCTTAACTTAGCTAGATAGCTAGTAGTTTGACATAATATTAGTGTACTTACCTTATATGCCAGCTTAGATATTGTAGTTATTACTTGTCACTTCATGCATACTGTTATTCATCGTTATGCCGCATTCATGGATTCTCATGCATATATTCACTATTTTACGTGTTATTGAGGTTTTGGATTCGGATTTCCATGAGATTTTCTGGATTTGGAGGAAAACCGCAAAAACATAAATAAACCTTTTCTCTCTTTTAAAATAAATAGTGCGATTTTCCTATGATGTATGAGTCGTCCACCATGAGTTTGCTGATGGATTTCGAGACCCGATTCGAGGAGTGGAGGAACCGTTTCGGGTACATGGTGGGCCCGGTATGGTACCCCGGGGCAAGATGAATGTGGTGTTGATGTTGAGCCTGGCAGGGGACAGATTACCTACCGGTGATATTACCCGACGCGTCGGATATCCGGAGGATACCGTCGTGGTCTTGAGATGGATGGTAGGAGCCGGTCTGGACTGACGGCGCCCTAGATATTGAGATTGAGACATTGATATTGAGAGACAGTGAGATTTATGTTTTGTGTCGATGCTAGACACTGTTGATACTGATTTCATTATGATACCTCAGTTTAAAAATACGAAGGAAATCTCACTAATTTATGAAAACAGTTTCTTCATTTACATGTATTCTGTTTTCATGCATTCATATCTCATTCATATGATATATTGCTACCTGAGGCACTGACACGGGCACATGAGATTTCTCTCGGGTTAGATATTTACCCTAGCCTTGTTATAGGCTGCATGTTATATACATTTTTGAGGATATATTATGATCATTGACCTAGGATTGCGTTATTTATGCGATTTCTGTGCGTAGATGTTTTTCTATTCACGAGTTGGCAACTCACCCCCGTTGTGCCCCAGTTTCTTGCAGGTTTGCCGTACATGTTTCATTACGGCTTTGCGGGCTCAGTTTCATTCGGGTGACTTGCTAGTAGGTGGGTTTTTCTTGTATCGTACCCATCATATTACCTTGTATAATATTATTCAGTTGTATCTAGTAAATTCCATCAACCAAACATGTATTTGTTGAGATAGAGACCAGTGTTGGTTATTCTTTCGACCTTAGAGTCGCTCGTTATATTTCTGGTGGTTTTGAGTTTCCTTTTGAGTTTTGATCCTCGCCGTTGGCGTTGTATATTATATTGTTTGTGTGGTTGTGACCGTCGATTGACGAAGAGCTAGCTCTCGCTTGGGGATGCCCTTTTCTTGATTTCGTATACTATTCATGTTGTATCCCGTTTGGGGGCCAGTATTTACAAAGGAGACTCTGCCGAAATTTTCAGTAAATTTTTGATGTTTTAAAAACCGCATAATTCGGCTTATGCTATTGAAATTACTTGCTTTAAGTTGGTTTTTCCTGCACTCTACTATTTTCTTGGTTTGGATTTCTGGGTTTTCGGTTTACTTAGATTACGTACGCCTCGAGACGTTCGTAGTTTAAGTGCCGGTCATGTTCCGTACTTTCGGGTCGTGACAATAACAGTTCGAGAAACTACTGGTAACACTTACAAGTAAATCTCAGCAAACCTGGCCAGGGATTTCCGGTTATAGCCAATCGAACACAGCGCAACATCAACCCCCTATACTGGGAGAGACGAATCCCCTCCTATCGCTCATTGCCTCCATGCGATTCGGGACTGTACCCAAAAACCACCGTTTTGCACGCCCTCTTGGACGTGGTAAGGTGGAAATCAAAGCACAGTGGGAACCACACAAGACTCTATGACGATCTCGGGTCAACAGACTACTCTGTACCAGTGTCACCAGAGAACTGCCATCTGACGTAAGGTATAATACCATCTGGGAGTTCTCGGCGAGTCCGTCCAGTGTACCCAGTCTCCACTGAGCACCCGTATATCATCTCCGATGTCAAACACCAATGGATATGGGATCATCCATCGCCCATCTGTATGGGTCGAGAAGGTATACGCTAGTCTACTCTGGTATATAGATGCCCCGTCTCGATACACCCACGACTAGGGACCTTGAAGGATGTACTTATGGACTACCATGTCCCTACTAGTATGATCTGCATCATAGTCCAGGTAGTCAAGTACACATCCAAAGGGCTTTACCAACATGTAATAGAGAGACAATCTGTGTACACGTTAAGGTAAAGAGCAACCAGATAGCATACTATCATGTCGAGTAAGAAAGTCCTCCCTATATATGTCCCAGCATCCACTACAATATACATCCAATGTACAGTAATGGCCTCTAGGGCATACATATAACTAACATTTATATCCTCATACTTTCATGCACACTCCTTTATGATATTTACGTGCATACAGACATTGATTATATGGTGGGACGAGATCCACATGCATACATGCATTGATTATATGGTTGGACGAGATCCACGTGCATACATACATTGATTATATGGTTGGACGAGATCCACATGCATACAGACATTGCTTATACTGTTGGATGTTATCCACATGCTTATAGGTATTGACTACCTTGTTGGCATATATACAGATACGGTCACCCTAGATATTATAGTATTACTTTTATGATATAGTTGACCTAGGAGTCGTTATTTATTCGATTTCTATCTGTTGATATTTTTTCTACTCACGAGTTGGCAACTCACCCCCGTTGTGCCATAGTTCTTGCAGGTTGACCGCTTGGATCAGTAGCGGCTTCGCTGGCACACAGTTACATTCGGGTGTTTTGCATTGGTAGGTGGGACATTGTATCGTACCCACTCTTGTATCTATATTTCATATTGTATCTAGTTAACTCCATCAATCAAAATTTGTATCTGTGTAAGTAATGAGACTTAGTGGGATTGTGTTTGCGAGACTTAGAGCGATGGGTTTTCCGCTACTTGTGGTTTTTATGTCTTGCTTTTCTTTATCTTTGTGGTGATCTTCGCCGTTGGGCGTCGTATATTTATATATACTATCTTGCGTGGTTATGATCCGCCGGTTGGCGAAGAGCTAGCTCCCGCTTGGGGATACCTTTATCATTATCTTGTATATATGGTTTTGGATCAAAATATACAAAGGAGGTGCTACCCAAATTTTTAAAAGACGAAACACGTTTTCAAACTAGCAATTTCACTTACATTTTCATGTTCCTTTTCTATGCATTAAGAAAACTTGATTTCATTATATCTTTATTTCAAAACTTCATCTCCTTTATTTTCTTGAAAAGGTTTAGATTTCTGGGTTTCAACTTACTTGAATTACATTACGCCTCTAGATGTTACGTGATTTAAGTGCTGGTCACGAGCTAATATTTCGGGTCGTGACAAAATGCTTTTACTGAAACGTGCCTTGGTTTATCAGGATTCTGATTTTAAGCGTAGGCTGGACAACTCAACATCTTAACAATCTTAAGATGATAACTCATTCTATATCACATATAGAATTTGATGCACTGATTTAGGTGGAACCAGTATTAATTGATATGCATCTATTTCTAATTGAAAAAGGCAATTCATCATTACTCATCATGGAGCACACCCGCGGATGGAAATCTGAGAGAGAATCAAATTCTCGATTATTTAACTACGGAATACCTAGCATAAGTATCCACATTTTCGAACACTTCCAATGTTTGGTTCTCTACTTTATTCTTATATCATATGAACTTCTCAAAATCTTTGGACTTTGTATTTTAACAAGAATGGATATCTAAAACCAAAGAACTCAGAGGAAAATGGAACGAAGTATGAGTACCACCCCTTTGTCTTTGCGGACATTGGACAACATTCATCACTATGTAAAAATCCTATGAGTTCACTAACCCATTTTCTGTGTGTTGTAATTTTAAAACTGTAATTTGGTAAAGAATGTATATCCCATTATTCAATGCATCTTACCCAATCATCAAATAATAAAAGCAAATGTTCATAACATAATTTTTGAAAATTTATATCCGACTTTATCAAATAAAGAGATGGATATATCGGTCTTTAAAAGTTGGTGCATAATAACAGACATTCAAAACCAAAAGTTTGCCGAAAGGAAACACCAGGTGATTTCCCCAATAGCAACAATTGCTCCATTACTGAGGATCAAATCACCTTTCCAATAATCTAATCCTTCTCAGTATCTATAACAACTTATAGATGTGGAATGTTAATCCGGTATCTATATACCTAGGAGTCAAAATTTATTGGAAAACAGTTTTCGATTACAATCACATAGAAAATATGAAATATCATAATGTTTTAAGGGATGGCCGGGTATTCCAATTCATGCCTTATTCACTGCCTAGGGTCATAACAGTAGTTGCATTTTCCTTTCCGCTCACTTTGACCCCTTTTGGTTGTCTCTTTTTCTTGAATTGTGTATACCGGACTTATGCTCGTTGGTTTTCTTCTTACCCTTCCTTTTAGCTCCAGTATCGAGATTGGAAGAAGACTATCCAACAAGTATAATTGGTATATTCTCCTTATTTAAGGAGCTCTCAAATTTAAGATAAGGTGGAGAAGAGAGACAAATGAATTGTATCATATACAATTTTCTTTCTCCAGAACTAGCGGCCATCCTCAACCGAAACACTTTCAATGAGTCCATATGTAACTATACGATGGCCTTCCAAGCAATTATGGATCTCTATATCGGATACAGAGTGTTCTGAAGAAAGAAAAAGGGGAAGTGAGAAGGGTAAGGATATATGCGACTATGTCATGAAAATAGGGCAATCATGATATTCCAAAGCTGATGATTGTAAAAAGGTTCGGTTGACTTGGTTTACGAATTTTTTAGTTTAAGGTTAGCCTTAGGTCGCTGCCAGAGAGAGAAAAGAAACACTTTTCGTGCACTCTATCAAGATTAGATTGATATATTTATCTAATCAGGATGGCTTCCATTATTCCGTCGGATCCTCCTTCAAATCCTATAAGGAGAATTAGCCGGAGTCATCTGAAAATCTCCCGGGAGTAACAATTACTCACAGTAGGAATCGGGATCCAAATTATCATGGCGTGTTAACCTTGATGAAGGACAACAAGTCACCCCACTCCATAGAAGGTATGCAATCTCATTGCAAGTTTTAACACTTGGAACTCCTGATATTGGTTTTTACCCCTAACGACCTATGACTTTGACGAAGGCCAACAAAGCATAGGCCGCTAGTCAAGTTCTACCTGTCATTTCGTGATTAACTCGAACCCACCCGCACAGGCCCTTGACGAAGGCTAACAAAGTCGTGCGACTGTACTCACTAATCACATCACATGTTAACAGGAAGATATCACTTAGCTACCATACATTATGCCTTGATGAAAGTCAACAAACGCAACACGAATACTAAGTACTCTACTTCCTGAAATGATAGAGGGCTACAGTTGGTTTTGGAGAAAACCTTTAACGTAATGAACTCGATCTCATCGTAGGAACCAAGTGGTTTTGTATATTTATAGTTACGTAGACTATTACTTAAGTGCGGATTTCCCGTGAAGAGATCATAGCTCTTACTTTATCGAATGAGGTGCAGAATATTCCTAACTGAATATCTCTGTGCAAAGCAATAAGATACGGCTATTCAATTTGCAAACTTATAATAACACAATCTTTTGCCAAAGAGGTCACTCCCTGTGAAAGGATCTAGGCTCTGTCCTCATCGAATAAGATGCAAGATATTCCTAATCGAATACCTTGATGCAAAGTAAAAGAATCAACTATAACACCAATATCTATTATTTGGTTTCTACAATGTGTTTTAGGTTTATTATCTTTGCACTAATCCGAATCAATACAATGCCATCAAATAGATAATCACATTACCTAGCATCTTCTCATACAATCATAGAAAAGTATGAAAAGAAAATAGAATGCACGTATACGCCATCCGCATTCGCTACGGGGCCTCGGGTCTTCATCGTAAGGTTACTTAACTTACGGCAGGGAGGGGGCAAGGCTAGCGCGGGTGCAAAACTTATATAGCATTTATTTATATATCATATATATCACTATGAATATCATCACAGGTAGATAATCAATATTACAGGCAAGCGATAAATATCGTCATAGGTAGGTAATCACATCACAAGCAAGTAATGAAAAATGCAGAGATGGAATGGTCGGATTACATAAGTATCCCGCGTTTCGTTTGAGCTATCAAACGAAACGTGACATTCCCTGGTCGCGTGAATAGCCAGTGCATAGCCAAAAACAGACCCCTACGAGTGCGGCAAGCTACCAGACAACCCAAGAAACGAGGCAACCCAACATCATCATCCTGAAGGGGCCACCTGACACTTTCTCGAATCCGGTGACTTGAGCACTCCTCTACGGGTCTATCCTATACCCCCTATAAGCACGGAAAGCAACCTGCCAATTTTATACTCGAGTGACTCGATCTTAACTCCTTGAGATGGCCACCCGCTGCAATCTAGAACCCGGCCACCCGTGCGCTTCTTCGCGGGATAATCCTAAACCTGTATTAATACGACAGCGACAACGATCGTAACCTGATCGTGTCCCGACAATAATAATAGATCAAGCGGTGACTACGGCTGCATATGAATCGCTACGTCCCGAAAAAGAATATACATTTAGCGGAAATGGCGGCCACAAGTTAGAGCTTGTCCCGAACTGAAGAATATACATAGGCTTGATATGAAAAGAATATGAAATTTATCACATCACAATTCCGCACGGGACTATTCATTTTGCGACAATCCAATATATTCCAACAATACAAAATATCAACATATATCAAGCTCATAAAATAACTCAGACGCACTACAGCAACCCCGTCGAATTGATCACTTATCAATTCGTCGACGTTTCCCATCACATATCAACAAGTATGTGACATCATATTAACGTGATTAAACGCTTTAATAACATCAATACAAAACCCATGGCCAACCATTTAAAAAACCAACGGATTCGCAAAATGAAATTTTGAAAAAACTGAAATTTAATTTTGCATCCAACTCCAAAATCAATTCATTTCGACAACAAACGAAGTCTGATTGACTTGAAACTTTGTCCGATCATCAAAAAGAGACCTGGGTGGATACTAAATTAGCTTGGGGAAGGGGGTTTGGGGAGTGTACAGACCAGAGACCACCACGAAGGTGGTCTTTGGTCTGCAGGTGGCCGAAAGAACCTTTTGGGGTGCTCTCGGCCCCCCACCCCTTCCCGGGAGCACTTCGTCATGCTCCCGGGTAGGGGTGTCCTTCCCTAACCCACATAATCAATTCCTATCCATCTAGACCCTAAAAAATCCTCGAGAATGAGAAAAAACTCCAAAATGAATCGATTTAACACCAAGTGAAAAACAGTTTTAGAATCGGTTTGGATATTGGTTTCGGAAACGCAATTGGTCACAAACTATTGCAAATAAATTTGATATGGCTTTGATACCACTATAAGGTTTCAGTTCTAGGGTCGTGACATTCACAGACTGCAGCGGAAATAGAAAACAATAATTTTTCAAACATAGAACCAAAACGTAACCAAGATCATCAAATACTTGCAATAAAAAAAAGAAAAGAGAACAAGTTTAGTGTGCTACAACCTTTGTAGCGTGTCCGATCGCCATCGGAAGACTCAAACTAGACTTCGCAATCTATAGAGAGTCTACTAACTGACCGCCTCGCCTTAGATGATCCGCGGTGAAGAGTGGCCACCCGAAACTCCATTTTCACTTCTCAAGTGAAGAAACGCACACATTGAACTAGCTAGATTAATGTGTGAGGTGATGTGATCAAGAAAAATACCCTCTTTTAGAATTCTAACCTCATTTCTAACCTCCATCATTTTTGTAAAGAGGAGAAAGAAGATGAGCTATGGAAAAATATGTTAAAGAATTAACATAAAAAGAAAAAGGAAGAATAGAAGAGAAGAATGAATAAAACAAAGAAAAGAAGATAGAAGAAGTAAGAAGTCCATTCTTCTTATCATTTCTTTTCATTTCTCTTTATGTTTATTCTTAACATAAATCATTTCTCTTTACTGTATATATATAAATACATATTAATTAAGAGAAGAAAACATGTATCAAATACATTTTCATTACACGTATCTTATACGCAATAATATATCAGTATCACATACTAATATAATATACAGAGAGAATGTGTGTATACAATACACAATACTAGAAACCATATCAAAATACGGTTAAGTCAACACTTGACTTAATATTCCGGTTTTTAAACCGGCTAGTATTTTTCAGACATTCGATTAAATCATACATTTAATTGAACACTCGCACGTATCCTATATGCACGTCACATCAACATTTTGCCTAGGCAGGTACCTTCGTTGTGGAACTCTAAAGACCTGTCAATACGCTGACAGTAAGTTATAGGATCATATTCGATTGAATCCGAAACCTCTTAGGATCCAATCCCCTGATGGGGTAACCCACAAGCACGTTAGTGTCACCACATATACGTAGTCACCATACAGTCCGGTCTCTTCGTCTATGAGTATCGCATATCGGGTCTAGGGTTTGAAATCTATCAGACCCCAATAACTTGATAAGTCGTGCGATAGAGGACTCATAACCAACCGGAGATACAACTGATAATACTCATCAGTTTATCTCCACTGCGGTGGCCATCGACTTGTGGCTGCGGTCATGTCCTGCACAGCGCGACATCAACTCCCTATATCGGGAGAAACGAATCCTCTCGACCGCTCACTGCCTCCACGTGCTTCGGGACTATACCCAACAAAAACCTATTTATACGACTCCTTTGAGCTGTGGTAGAGTAGAAATCTAAGTATAGTGGGAACACACATGAAACACTGTGACGATCTCATGTCCTAGGGACTACCCTGTACTCATGTCACCAGAGAACTGCTATCTGACATTGGTATATTACCAACTAGGAGTTCTCGGTGAGTTCGTTTAGTGTAACTCATCCAATGAGCACCTGTATACAATCCTCGGTGTCAAACACTAATAGCTATGGGATCAACTATCATCCTCCAATCAGGTCAGGAAATGTATACACTAGTCTAAACTAGAGTACCGATACCCCGTCTCAATACTCCAACGACTAGGGACTTTTAAGGATGTGCTTATCGACTAACCATGCCCCATTAGTATGATATGCATTATCGTCCTGGTAGTCAAGAAAAATCCTAAGGGCTTTATCTCATGTATTTGCGATACGTGACAACTAGTAAAACTTGTTCACATGATAGATAAAGACAAACTAGATAGCATACTATCATCTCGAGTAAAACTGTTCTCTTGTATAAGTCCTCCTTCAATTATAATAATTGTCTTGAGGGCACCTATATCCAACAACTGCCTCTATGTGCTTCGGGACTATATCCAATTAAAACCTGTATGCATAGCTATTTAAAGCCATGGTTAGGTAGAAGTCAAAGTATAGTGGGAACACACACAAGACACTATGACGATCTCATGTCAAAAGACTACCCTGTACCATTATCACCAGAGAGCTGCTATCTGATAATAGGTATAACACCATTTAGGAGTTCTCGGCTAGTCGGTTCAGTATACTCATTCTCTAATGAGCATCTGTATACAGTCTTCGGTGTCAAACACCAATGACTGTGGGACCGGCCATTGCCCCGGTCGGGATCAAGAAACGTATACATTAGTCTACACTGGAACACTGATGCCATGTCTTGATACTTCCACGACTACGAACATTTAAGAATGTGCTTATGGACTCGCGGGCCCTACTACTATTATCATATTATAATCTTGGTAGTCAAGAAAATATCCTAAAGGATTTATCAACATGTATTAGCGATACATAACAACAAGTAAAATATATACACATGAATGATAAAGCAAACCATATAGCATACTATCATCTCATGCAAGAATGTTCTATTCATATAGGTCCATGTACAATTACAATAATTGTATTTAGGGCCCCTATATCCAACAATCTCCCACTTGCACTCAAGGCCAATTATTACAGTATACATACCCAACTTCTCTAGCAACAGTTTCACAAACTGTATCTGAGAAACAACCTAAGTGAGTGAATCTGCTACAATGTCTCTAATTTCTTCTCTCTTTATCTTAATCTTGTAGAGATCAAATATCTCCTAAATCAAGCGATACATGCCTTAGAAATTTGTCTGGATATCTGATGGGACCAAGTTCAGAAATGAACTTATCTATCCAAACAGCTTCTCAGGCTGCATCATTCGGCAGAGTCATACTTAGCTTCCATCGCCATGTCCGCCACAATATCCTGCTTGGAACTCTTCCAATATATTGCTCCTCAATAGAGGGTAAACACATAACCCATGACATACTTTTTGTCATCTATGTCACCTTAGAAGCTAGAATAGGTAACCGCCTCCATTTGGAGGCTGCCATTACCATACTCCAAGAACATCTTATTGGCTTATGGATTTTCGTAATCCGATTATTTATTTTTGATGATATTGTACAATATTAATGGATAGATAGAAATGTTTATTATTGCATATCTTATAACACTGTATATAAACTTGGTCGTGCTTGAGATTGGTTTTTCAGGATATTCTCACGATACAAGCTTATGATGGAGGAAAATAAACATAAATGGAAAATCTATTGGAGGTTGGAGGATATTACACTAGAGCTCCTCAAAAATCAAATACAAGCTTCAAGAAGCTAAAGGAGTCAAAGTCCAAGTTTAAAGATTTGAAGAAATTCAAGAAATCGAAGAATTCAAGAGTTTGAGCTACATTGTAATCTCTAGGAAATCAATGTAAATATTTTTTGGTTTATGAGATTAGCTAACAAAAAGCTCAAGCACACACACTATTGCATGCATGAAATTATTGGCCAAAACTTTTCAAAGGATTTTGTTCAAAACGTTTTTCAAAATCAAAGTTCAAAGTTTTATGTGCATTCTTTCTTCAGACGTCGATCATATTCTTCTTCAGACATCAGTACACTATTACAAAACATCCACAGTTCAAACATTTGTTTTTCACTTCAGAACAAACGTCTGAAGTTATACTAGAACAAACGTCTGAAGTTATACTAGAACAAACATCTGGAAACTACTGAAAACGCATGTTCTTATATCAGACGTTTAGGCCAGAGTTACTGGATGAAAATTGTTTTCTTCTTCAGACGTCGGTCTTTTTACCCTTTAGATATCAGTTGCCATTTTGAGCTTATATTTTACATTCTTTGAAAAGATTGGCGAACGTCTGACGCTTTACAAAACAAATGTCTGAAGCACATTTTCCATGAAAATGTTTTCTTCTTCAGACGTTAGTATATTTCTTTTTTAGACGTCTATTTACTGTATCGTTTTAAAAGTTGCTTTCTTTGAAAGTTATAGTAAACGTCTGAAGCTTTACATGACCAACATCTGAAGCAATAAATGTTTGGAAAGTATGACCGTTACCGTGCATTAAAAGCTATAACAACTAGTTTTATTTTGCTTTCAGACGTCCGTCAACTTGGCCTTCAGATGTCTGTGCTTTAGCCCAAGCCGCATTAAATATGTGTGTATGTGTTTTATGTTTTGGTGTGGGGTATTTAAGGGCTTTGCTTGTACATTCATTGCATCTCAACTATTCTAAAAAATAGTATTCATTTCTTGAGTTCATCTTCACCCACCAAAAGAAAAGAAAAACACTTGAGCTTTTATTGCAAATCTAATATTCCTTTGAAGTATTCTAGATATTTGATTGTAAACTCTTGAGAGAGTATCTGGGATTGTAATCTTGTACTTCTTCCTTCTTTGTGTGGAATCTCTTGGGTGCAAAAGGATTTTTGTAAGAGATAAGAGGTTTGTTGAAGAGTGTCTCTTATGTGTCGAGAGACGTGGTTGTAGTTGCGAGTGTGCAACGTGAGAGTCTTATCGGAGATGTGTTAGTTGAAAGGGCTCATACGCCTAAAGAAAGAGGACTGGGGGATCTCCTGAACCACTCTAAACACTTATGTTTGCGATTGCTTCTCTTTCTTTCTCTCAATTTTATTACTTACACATTACTTGTTTGTTGAATTGTTAGCAAGTAGTTTTTAATTTGTGGATATTGTTAGTATAATCCTATCCACCCCCTCTAGGATTATTTCACATCTCTTTAGTACTTCTCAATTGTTAGTTGTATGTATGCCCTAGAGGCCAGTATTGTACAGATGATGTATATTATATTGGATGCTTGGACATATATAGAGATGACTTTCTTGCTCGATATGATAGTATGCTATCTGGTTGCTCTTTATCTTAACATGTTTACTAGTCTCTTTAAACTGTCTTATAGTTACATGTTGATAAAGCCCTTAGGATGTGTACTTGACTACCTGGACTATGATGCAGATCATACTAGTGGGGACATGGTAGTCCATAAGTACATCCTTCAAGGTCCCTAGTCGTGGGTGTATCGAGACAGGGCATCGATATACCAGTGTAGACTAGCGTATACGCCTCTCGACCCATGAGATGGGCGATGGATGATCCTATATCTATTGGTGTTTGACATCAGAGATGGTATACGGATGCTCAGTGGAGACTGGGTACACTGGACGGACTCGCCGAGAACTCCCAGATGGTATTATACCTTACGTCAGATGGCAGTTCTCAGGTGACACTTGTGCAGGTTAGTCTGTAGACCCGAGATCGTCATAGAGTCTTGTGTGATTCCCACTGTGCTTTGATCTCCACCTTACCACGTCCATGAGGGCGTGCAAAACGGTGGTTTTTGGGTACAGTCCCGAGTCACATGGAGGCAATGAGCGATAGGAGGGGTTTCGTCTCTCCCGGTATTGGGGGTTGATGTTGCGCTGTGCTCGATTGGCCGTAACAGGGAAGTCCCTGGCCAGGGCTGATCAGAGATTTGCTGGTAAGTATTACCAGTAGTTTCTCGACCCGTTATGAGCCTCACATTGGCATGACTTATCGGTTATTGGGGTCTGACGTTTACCACCCCTAGGCTTGATATGCGACATATCAGACGAACAGACCAGACTGTACGGTAAGTGTTACTGGTTGGATTCACAGGAGTGTGAGCGGGCTAGCTCGTCGATCTTCTGATCGCTCAATACCCGGGTGGCCGTTACGTTTAGCAGACCGCTTGCGGCTTGTGGGTGATTGATATGATCATCATCTGCTGCCGGCGTATTGATGAGTCTTTAGAGTCCTACACAGAGGTTTCCTGGCTCAAGCGAAACGAAATAGGAGCGCATATGAGATATGTGCGGGACCGAGAATGATGCGTGTATGTGATACCGTATTTCATTCTTGCGATAAATGTTTCGATTGGTTGTATGCGATATAACCTAGTTACCGAATCGAAGATTGATTCGATAAATCGATACATTTGATACTAGTCGGTTATGTGCGACATGACCGGATCATTGAATCAAATGTTGATTTAATGATTTAATGTATAATTATATATTTGATATATTACGTTGCATTAACTAGTATTGGTTCATTTTAAAAGGATTTTCTCACTTGAAGTTCACAAGTTGTATATGTGATATACTTTTGTGCACTTGATTGTATCATGTTTGATGATGCATGGTTGCTAGGGTTTGTGTAAAGAATTAAACCTTGGTTAAGTAAATGGTTAGGGTTTTATTTATTCATTCTATTATCTTTTTAAGTTTGGATTAAAAATAAATGGCAAAAGAAAAGAAAATGGTTGCTTTCATTCTTGAAGCTTGTTGAAGCTTCATGAAGCTTTGACCAAAGTGACCATTTTGTCTTCATGCTTAACCCTAACCATTCATCTAACCTTAGTCAATTCTCTACACCTAACCATGGTTCATATTATGATAAGTATTCATTTTCTTTTGCATTTTGAAAAAGACTTATGATATTCTATCTTGAGCTTCTTCTTCTTCTTCAAGAAAAAGCTTGCCACCATTAATGGCATCTTGAGCAAAAGTGTGAGAAATCCAATTCTAAAGTGAACCCACCTCCTATTTCTTCACCCTCTACCTCTTGCCAAGTAGTATAGGGTGTTTTCTTCACAAGTTTCACAACTTGGTGAAGTTGGAGCTTGATCTTGTGTAACCTCGACGTAGATCATCTTCGGCATCGTAGCCGACGACTTGTCCGCTCATTTCTCCGATGAAGCCGATGCAAGAGTCCGAGATCCGACTAGGACAGCGAGAGGACGTCTACGTGGAGCTAAGAAAGTGGAGAACCGGATCTACAAAGGTTGTAGCTTCACACTTTTAGTTAAGATGTTAACTAGCTTAATGTTTCGTCTAAAATTCTAGTTAACGATCCGTATTAGGGTTTCTCGGCACCGGAAAAATTTGAAATTGGCATGGTTGATGCCTTGTAAGACTTCATTAGCATGCCTAGGAACCCTGCAGTGGTATCAGAGCCTAGCTAGAGCCTTAGGCGATGCTTAGACGATGTTTGAAACTCGATCGAACCCGAAACCCTATTTTTTTTCACGCTCTCTGGACATTTTTACAAAACTGGGTTTTTTCCAGATTAAAAATCCTTAAAAAATTTAGCAGGCAATTATAAGAATTACGGTGCAAAATTTTACCAATGATACCTCAAACCTGCGGCGGAACCGCGGCAGAAGCCTAGCTTCTGCGGAGGTTCCGCGGCCGTATGATGACGTCATCCTTCCCTGTTTGCACAGTAACTCTTATTTTATTATGCTGAGTTTTCTGAGAATTTTTAATTTGACTCAAGAGTTGAGTATTCTGGGGTTGTATTGGGAATCAAAGATTCGATCGGATTATCAAATTTTGTCTGTGTGGTTTACCGGATAATTTTGGAATATGTTAAAAAGTTCGACCGGATGTAAATACCCAATCTTTCCCCTGCAGGAAAATTTTCAAGTGTTGGATTTTTCCGTGGTTTAAAGACGTTCTAAGTAGTGCAAGTAACGCGGTGGTCCCTCTAGAAGACAACAAACCTTAACTCGATTATGTGACCGTCTTGAACTGCCCTTTGAACCTTCGGGTTTGGGGCAGTACGGTGTGCCACATGTGAGACGTTGGCTTGACCCTTCTACGGCTGGACCGTTGGTACTGAGGCATGAAGTGAATGTCTTTGAACCTATTTCATGTGTTGAACGGTTTCGAGAAAACTTGGGTGTTCGAATGTTCGATCGGAAAGTTTAATATTTTCTATTTATCCGGAATGGGGTACAATAATTGGAATTCACACACAGTTATGAGATAACTGAATGAATGTTATAAATCTAGCGGTTTAGTCTCACTTCATATTGAAAAGAGTTTTCGATAATGAGACTAAAATGCGGGGTTTATAATTGTTAGGAATGTGATGTCTAAGTATTTCATTTGATTAGGCATGCGATGTCTAAAGAGGTTGCGGATTCCAATTTTTGTAGTTTTACACTTTCTTTTCTGTGACCGTAAGTGTAATATGTGATATCGCCAGTTTCGTTGCTATATGTCAACGACAATTGGGATACGCATGTTTACTTACGTTGATGACATGTGATATTATGTGTTGCTGGATATGTTATATTGGATCGTCGTGTTCGAATAGCCGGGGTTTTTTTATGTGAGATGAGTGTTTTTCATTTTCATTCATGTAAAAACTTGTATGTAATATTCTTTTATTTGGGGCACTTCCAGGTTGCGGAAGATGTCACCTTTTGTATATTATTTACTTTTCCGCATTAGGATAGACCCAAGGAGGAGAGCACAAGTAACCGGGGTTCTAGGGTCCAGAGGGAGACCATCTCGAGGAGTCGAGTCCGGGTCTCCCAACCCTAGAATTGGTAGGGTTGCTTGCCGCTCTCGTAGGGGTCTAGGGGTGTGGGATTGGCTATTCATCACGACCGTGGAATCCGTGTTTTATACTGGCTCGTATTGAAAACACGGACGTCCTAGTATATCCAATGTTTCATATGTTTCTTCTGCTGCGATATCTGTGATGTGATCATGTGATGTTCTATGATAGATACAGTATATAGTATATATGATATATTATATAGACGTTACTTATGTTTTGCACCCGCACTAGCCCTGCGCTGCTCTGTCGTTAGTTACCTAACCTAACGGTGCACGAGGGGACATCGAGGCGAATGCGGATGGCATAAGTGTACGTCGTATTTATCTGTGATGTTTAGGTGACTTAAATGATGGGACTTCATTAATGTGATTAATGAATGAAAAGAAACCTAAGATGTTGTAGAATCAAATTTTAAATAAAAAGAGTAGCTACAGTTTTGCTTTGAATAGCGGTATATATGATATACCCTGCACCTTATTCGATGAGGAAAGGACCGAGATCCCTTCACCGGGAGTGACTCCTTTAGCAATAACTGACAGATGCTACACACTCGGTTTGATTTTTGATTGCTTCTATAGTTTCTTCTTTGCACAGTGATATATATGATATATCCCGTACCTCATTCGACAAGGAAAGGGCCGACGATCCCTTCACCGGGAGTGACCCCTTTAGCAAAACTACAAAAGCCTCAAAATCGCTCCATTTCAAAACTTCATTTGATTCTACAACGATATCAAGTTCATTACGCAATAGGTTTTCAGAAAAACCTGTCGTAGCCCTCCGTCATTTCAGATAAATCCTACTTAGTATTCGTGCTACGTTGTTGACCTCCGTCAAGACGTAGTGTGCGGTAGCTAACTAGTATTTATCTGCTTATGCATGTGATGCAGATTGGATTAGGGTAGTCGTACGACCTTGTTGACCTCCGTCAAGGGTCGTGCGGGTGGGTTTGATTCAATCAAGAAATGACGGGTTGAACTTGACTTGCACCCTGTGGTTTGTTGACCTCCGTCAAGGTCATAGGATGCTTGGGGCAAAATATTATCGGGAATTTCAAGCGTTGAAATTTGCAATGAGATTGCATACCTTCTATGAGATAGTTGGATCCCGATACCCACTGCGAGTAAGAGTTACTTCTGGGAGAGTTTTACACATTACAATTAGCCGATCAAGTAGGTGTCTAGAAAGGTGTCAACGGGGTTACGCCTCTGGGAAAATGAGGTTTACTATAATTAGGTCCGTGCGAAAGCACGGGGAACCTCCCTCAAAGTACCGACACTGGCCTGGCTGAAAGATTGGCGAAGTTGTAGGGTGTAATTAATCCCGGCTAGTCTTTCCTTTTAGGGTTTGAAGGAAGATTTGATAAAACCAGTGGGAGCCATCCTGATTAGATAAGATAATAACCAATCTGATCTTGCAAGAGCATACGCTAAAGTGTTTTCTTCTCTCTCTCTCTCCAGGTAGCGACCATGTCATGCCCTAATAAAGATAATAATATGGATGTATTGACTGAACCCGCATGTTATACTGTGCTGGGGAACGTTGGTTCCGTTCTTTCTTATAAGAGTTATAGGAATGAACAGGACATAGGGGATTACCAGGATTCCCAAGCCACCCGAATGAAGAAAGTACATGTTGATGCATTTTCTTCGGGTGTGTTCGTTACAGAGAACTGTTTCTCCATTTGCCCTACGTCCTGGGTATTAGATACCGGGTCAGGATCCCATATATGTAATCAGTTACTTGGGCTTAGGAAAGGTAGAGAACTTGGAGAAGGTGATAAAGACATTAGAGTTGGAAATGGTGCAATTGTTGCAGCTAAGACTGTCGGGGAATATCACCTTGCATTACCTACTGGTAATACTTTGGTTCTGAACGAATGCTATTACATGCCGAACCTGATATGCAACATTATATCGGTTTCTTTATTGAGTAAAGAGGGATATAATTTTGTATTACAGGATAATGTTATGAACATTTTCCGTAACCAAAAGTTGGTTGGATCAGGCACGTTGTGCAATGGCATTTATGTTCTAAATCAATCAACAGTTCTGAGCATAACAAACACACACAAGAGGAAGAGTTCTGAACTGAACGAATCCTTCTTGTGGCATTGTAGACTGGGTCACATCAATGCGACACGACTAGCAAAGTTGCATAAGGATGGATATTTAAATCTGTTTGAATTTTCATCTTATGACACTTGCCAGTCATGTCTCAAAGGCAAGATGACCAAAACTCCGTTTACGGGACACGGAGAAAGAGTTACTGAACTCTTGGGACTGATACATAGTGATGTATGCGGTCCAATGTCTTCACATGCCAGGAATGGTTCCTCGTACTTCATTACATTCACTGACGATCTCTCTAGATTCGGATATGTGTTCCTGATGAAACACAAATCAGAAGCTTTTAAGAAATTTAGAGAATATAAACAAGAAGTCGAGAACCAAACCGGAAAAAGTATTAAAATCCTACGATCTGATCGAGGAGGTGAATACTTGAGCATTGAATTCCTGGACTTCCTAAAAGAGAATGGGATTCTCTCTCAGCTAACTCCTCCATATACACCACAGCACAACGGTGTATCAGAACGGAGGAACCGCACCCTATTGGATATGGTGCGCTCTATGATGAGTGTAGCTGAGTTACCTGTTTCCTTCTGGGGATATACACTGGAAACAGCAGCATACCTACTGAATAGGGTTCCCACCAAATATGTGCCTACCATACCATATGAGATATGGGAAGGGAAGAGACCATATCTTAATTTTATTAAGATATGGGGTTGCCCGGCCTATGTCAAAAGACAAAAACCGGACAAACTCTAGGCAAGGTCTGTTTTGTGTAAATTTGTTGGATATCCCAAACATTCGCGAGGGTATATCTTCTACCACAGTGAGGAACAAAGAGTATTTGTTGCTCAACATGCCACCTTTTTAGAAAAGGAATTTCTTGCAAAAGAGATTAGTGGCTCTGAGGTAGAACTGGAAGAGGTTCCAGCTGAACAAAACACAACAGAAGATTTAGTGGAACCAGAGGATTCAGTAGCTCCCAATGACCCTCAGCCACTCCGCCGATCTAGTAGGGTTCCTCACCCACCTGAGAGATACTACGGTTTTCTCAAGGATGGTGGGAGCGAGGATTGCATCATGGAGGATGATGACCCAACTAGCTTCGAGCAGGCCATCACGAGTAGGGACTCAGTGAAATGGCTGGATGCTATGCGGTCCGAGATGGAATCCATGTACACCAACAAAGTATGGACTTTGGAAGTTGCTCCTGAAGGGGTAAAACCCATTGGGAGCAAGTGGATCTTCAAGAAAAAACTTGGTGTAGATGGGAAAGTGGAGACTTTCAAAGCTAGACTTGTTGCAAAGGGTTTTCGTCAAAGACCAGGTGTGGATTATGACGAAACCTTTTCTCCAGTGGCTATGCTTAAATCCATCCGGATCATGCTTTCCATCGCTGCATATCATGATTACGAAATCTGGCAAATGGATGTTAAGACCGCCTTTCTAAACGGTGATTTAGAAGAGTGCGTGTACATGACTCAGCCAGAGGGCTTCGTAGACAGTGGGAGCAGCGGGAAGGTGTGCAAGCTGCTTAAATCCATTTATGGATTAAAGCAAGCATCGCGGAGTTGGAACATCTGCTTTGACGTCGTTATCAAAGAGTTTGATTTTGTCAAAAACCCAGATGAACCTTGTATCTACAAGAAGGTGGCAGAGAGTAAGGTTGTCTTCCTCGTATTGTACGTGGACGACATACTCTTGATAGGAAATGATATTCCTATGCTGCAATCGGTCAAGCTCTTCTTATCACAAAGATTCTCGATGAAAGATCTTGGTGATGCCTCCTGCATATTGGGAATTAGGATCTATAGAGATAGATCCAAACGGATATTGGGATTGTCCCAATCCAGGTACATTGACATCATACTAAAGAGGTTTAGTATGGAAGAATCCAAGCGTGGGAACTTGCCCACGATCTCTGGAGTCACTCTCTCCAAAGAGATGTCTCCCAAGACTGATTTGGAGAGAGCTCGCATGCAAGGGATACCCTATGCTTCGGCTGTAGGCTCTATCATGTACGCGATGCTATGTACCAGACCCGATGTTGCATACTCACTAAGTGTAGTGAGCAGGTATCAAGCTGATCCTGGAGAGAGTCACTGGACAGCTGTGAAGAGCATTCTCAAGTACTTGCGAAGGACTAAAGAGATGCTCTTGGTGTATGGTAACGGAGAACTCCAAGTGGAGTCCTTTACCGATTCGAGCTTCCAGAGTGATAAGGACGACTATAAGTCGCAGTCGGGATTTGTCTTTACCCTTTATGGAGGGGCGGTTAGCTGGAAGAGTTCCAAGCAGGAAACCGTGGCAGACTCGACGATGGAGGCTGAATACATCGCTGCCAACGATGCTGCCAAAGAGGCTGTCTGGATCAAGAAGTTCATTACTGAACTTGGTGTGGTTCCATCCATTGAGCATCCAATACCTTTGTATTGCGATAACAATGAAGTGGTGGCTTTGGCCAAGGAACCCAGGTCCCATCAGCGATCCATGCATATTCTGAGGCGGTATCACCTGATCCGGGAGATAGTTGATCGCCGGGAGATCGAGGTCAGGAGGGTTGACACGAAGAACAACACGGCGGATCCACTCACGAAGGCCATTCCCCAGATACAGTTTGAGAGACTCTTCGGGATGCTCGGTATACGATACTACAGCAGCTGGACCTAGTGCAAGTGGGAGATTGTTAGTTGTATGTATGCCCTAGAGGCCAGTATTGTACAGATGATGTATATTATATTGGATGCTTGGACATATATAGAGATGACTTTCTTGCTCGATATGATAGTATGCTATCTGGTTGCTCTTTATCTTAACATGTTTACTAGTCTCTTTAAACTGTCTTATAGTTACATGTTGATAAAGCCCTTAAGATGTGTACTTGACTACCTGGACTATGATGCAGATCATACTAGTGGGGACATGGTAGTCCATAAGTACATCCTTCAAGGTCCCTAGTCGTGGGTGTATCGAGACAGGGCATCGATATACCAGTGTAGACTAGCGTATACGCCTCTCGACCCATGAGATGGGCGATGGATGATCCCATATCCATTGGTGTTTGACATCAGAGATGGTATACGGGTGCTCAGTGGAGACTGGGTACACTGGACGGACTCGCCGAGAACTCCCAGATGGTATTATACCTTACGTCAGATGGCGGTTCTCAGGTGACACTTGTGCAGGTTAGTCTGTAGACCCGAGATCGTCATAGAGTCTTGTGTGATTCCTACTGTGCTTTGATCTCCACCTTACCACGTCCATGAGGGCGTGCAAAATGGTGGTTTTTGGGTACAGTCCCGAGTCACATGGAGGCAATGAGCGATAGGAGGGGTTTCGTCTCTCCCGGTATTGGGGGTTGATGTTGCGCTGTGCTCGATTGGCCGTAACAGGGAAGTCCCTGGCCAGGGCTGATCAGAGATTTGCTGGTAAGTGTTACCAGTAGTTTCTCAACCCGTTATGAGCCTCACATAGGCACGACTTATCGGTTATTGGGGTCTGACGTTTACCACCCCTAGACTTGATATGCGACATATCAGACGAACAGACCGGACTGTACGGTAAGTGTTACTGGTTGGATTCACAGGAGTGTGAGCGGGCTAGCTCGTCGATCTTCTGATCGCTCAATACCCGGGTGGCCGTTACGTTTAGCAGACCGCTTGCGGCTTGTGGGTGATTGATATGATCATCATCTGCTGCCGGCGTATTGACGAGTCTTTAGAGTCCTACACAGAGGTTTCCTGGCTCAAGCGAAACGAAATAGGAGCGCATATGAGATATGTGCGGGACCGAGAATGATGCGTGTATGTGATACCGTATTTCATTCTCGCGATAAATGTTTCGATTGGTTGTATGCGATATAACCTAGTTACCGAATCGAAGATTGATTCGATAAATCGATACATTTGATACTAGTCGGTTATGTGCGACATGACCGGATCATTGAATCAAATGTTGATTTAATGATTTAATGTATAATTATATATTTGATATATTACATTGCATTAACTAGTGTTGGTTCATTTTAAAAGGATTTTCTAACTTGAAGTTCATAAGTTTTATATGTGATATACTTTTGTGCACTTGATTGTATCATGTTTGATGATGCATGCTTGCTAGGGTTTGTGTAAAGAATTAAACCTTGGTTAAGTAAATGGTTAGGGTTTTTATTTATTCATTCTATTATCTTTTTAAGTTTGGATTAAAAAGAAATGGCAAAAGAAAAGAAAATGGTTGCTTTCATTCTTGAAGCTTGTTGAAGCTTCATGAAGCTTTGACCAAAGTGACCATTTTGTCTTCATGCTTAACCCTAACCATTCATCTAACCTTAGTCAATTCTCTACACCTAACCATGGTTCATATTATGATAAGTATTCATTTTCTTTTGCATTTTGAAAAAGACTTATGATATTCTATCTTGAGCTTCTTCTTCTTCTTCAAGAAAAAGCTTGCCACCATTAATGGAATCTTGAGCAAAAGTGTGAGAAATCCAATTCTAAAGTGAACCCACCTCCTATTTCTTCACCCTCTACCTCTTGCCAAGTAGTATAGGGTGTTTTCTTCACAAGTTTCACAACTTGGTGAAGTTGGAGCTTGATCTTGTGTAACCTCGACGTAGATCATCTTCGTCATCGTAGCCGACGACTTGTCCGCTCATTTCTCCGATGAAGCCGATGCAAGAGTCCGAGATCCGACTAGGACAGCGAGAGGACGTCTACGTGGAGCTAAGGAAGTGGAGAACCGGATCTACAAAGGTTGTAGCTTCACACTTTTAGTTAAGATGTTAACTAGCTTAATGTTTCGTCTAAAATTCTAGTTAACGATCCGTATTAGGGTTTCTCGGCACCGGAAAAATTTGAAATTGGCATGGTTGATGCCTTGTGAGACTTCATTAGCGTGCCTAGGAACCCTACATCAAGTACTTGAGAATGTTCTTCACCGCTATCCAATGTTTCGCCAGAGAACTTTTGTGACTAGAAAATTTTGACCGATTGTAGTATAGGAACATCATTTCCTATCAGGAGGATGTCATCCACATACAATATGAGAAATGTGACAGCACTCCCTACAACCTTTTTACAAATGCTTGGTTCATATATAATTTTGATGAAGTCAAACTTTTTGACTGTCACATCAAAACAAATGATCCAACTCCGCGATGCCTGCTTTAGTCCATAAATTGACTTAAGTTACTTGCATACCTTTCCGCTGCTCCCACTGACTACAAAGCTCTCTGGCAGACATGCTCACTTCTAAATATCCATTTATAAAAATGTTATTGATATCCACCTGCCAGATCTCATGGTCATGAAACACACCAATGACAAGTTGTATCCGAATGATCTTCAGCATAGACACTTGAGAAATGGTTTCATCACAATCCACACCAGGTGTTTGATGAAAACCTTTTGCTGCAAGTCTTTGTTTTATTAGGTCACTATCTTTCCATATATATCGATTTCCTTTTGGAAGATCTACTTGCTCCTAATGGGTTTTTCCCCTTCAGGAGCATCCAACAAGGTCCATACTTTGTTGGAGTGCATGGAGTCCAACTCGGATTTCATGGCATCCAGCCATCTCTCGGAAGTCACTACTGTCTATGGTCTGCTAATAACTAATAGGGTCATCATCAATCATGATGCAAGCCTCCTTGTCACCGTCTACGACGAAACCGTAGTATCTTTCAGGTAGCTAAGGTCGCATACTAGTTCTGTGGAGTGGCTAAGCTTTGTCGGGTATAAATGAATTTTCAGGTTATACTAAATTTTCAGTAACCGTTTATGGTTCTGGAATCTCTTCCAGTTCTACCATACTCCCACTAATTTCTTTTGCAAAAAATCCCTTTTCTAAAAAGGGTAGCATGTCGAGAATAAAACAACTTTTGATCCTTAACATGGTAGAAGTTAAACCCTTGTGAATGCTTGGGATAACCCACAAACTCTATATTAGTGAAACGTGCCTTGAGCATTCCCGGATTCTACTTTCAACCTAAGTCAGACAACCACATATCTTAACAACCTTAAGACATGGCCTCCTTCCATTCTATATCTTATATAGAATCATAGGAACTGATTTAGACGGAACCTTATTCAATAAGTATGTAGCTATTTCCAGTGCAAACCCCCAAAATGAAAGAGGCACTCAGCAATACTCATAATAGAGTGCACCATATCCCATAGGGTGCGATTCCTTATATCCGATACTCCGTAGTGCAATGGTGTATGCGGAGGAGTAAGATGGGAGAGAATCAAATTCTCTTTTAGAAAACCACAGATTTTCGAGCTTAAGTATTCACCTTCTTGTTTATATCAAAGAATCTTGATACTTCCGCTCGTATAGTTTTGATTGGTATTTTATTAGTCTCCAAATTTAACCGCAAGTATACAGCTTATCACAGTTGTACTTGAGAATCGTTTCCACAGAGAGCTGTGTTAACTACTTTTAAACTAAATTAAAGTTGAGTTGTTTTAAAAATCTAAAAATTTAAATGCAAAATAAAATAAAAATTGGTTTTCACGAGAGAGAAAAAGTTCTAGGGTTTTGTATTGTTTTATCTTCTAGGGTTGGTTTAAAAGAAACTACTTCTTTTTCTAGATCTATATTTAATATGTTTTCTGTTAATACAAATAAAAACATAGATTATATTAATTAGATTAAAAATAACCTATCAATTACAAAATATCATTTAGAAACTAGATTAAACATCTATGTTTCTAGTTAATTAAAAGTTTCCTACGTTTAATCTTCGATTAACAGTATTAGGTGGTCAATCTATACTATCATGTTATTGATTTAACCTAGAACCATTTAACTACCGAGGTGGAATTTATTTTGATTTAACCCTTTCTTACCATCCCTAATTAGGTTTCTAATTTGTCAAACCTTCATTATCCTAATTAGTTTTTAGGTGTATCATCGATCCCTAGTTCTAATTTAAATCATCAATTATCCCTATATGATCTAGTTTATATGATGAAAACATAAAAAGAAGGGAATTAAGTCAAAAGAACTCACAAATTAAGCATAAGGAAAGAAGAATTTGAAAACATTCAACCACTAGAATTAAACAACACAAACCCAAGAATTAAATTAAGTACTCATCATAATTAAAGATAAAAGAAGTTTTATTGATAATGAAATACTTACATATGTGATTGATCTCCCTCTAGAAAACCCTAGGCTGAAAGCAATGAGAGAGATATGAAACCCTAAGGCTATACAAGTGCTTATAGAGGGCTAAGGAAGATTGGAGAATAAGTAATAGAAGATACCAAAAATCTATTTGCTAACAACTATGATAATCTAATCTAATTGCTCTATTGGATGCTATTGCATGCCTTTAGAATCTTTAAAAGACGAAACACTACATCTCATATTAATCTATATGGAAAGACGATCGTGCCCATAAAAAATCTCATCGAACAACCCAAAATCGACGGCTAATCCGCCGCGGTTTCTTGGCGTCGTGGCTCCAGAATTTTTCTGTGGTTTTATCTTCAATTTAGATGATTTTTGAGCTCATAAAATCTTGTATATCTCTCTGTATTTCTATAGTTGTGTGGATCTCTGAATTGTTCCCAAATTTTGTATATAATTAGAGAGATTTATTTGTTACTTTTGATTTGATTTGGTCACTCCATCTGATTTGTTGTTGTGATAAATGAATCACCTCTATTTGTTGTAACCTTTGCTGATTTGTAATGATATTCCTAAATTTGTTCCAAATTTGCAAATCATCCTTTTGATTTTCCGGATAATTCCCTTAATTCTCCATTATACACACGCAATCCTCGTTTTAGCACAATTTTCCGTCTTTTGCATCCAAGCCCTGTTATCTGTAATAATTCATAAAAGATACCCGGACACACATAAAATATGACAATAACATGATAAATGGGTTAGAAAAATATTCAATAAATTACACCTATCAAATACTCCCATACTTATCTTTTGCTAGTTCTCGAGCAAATTTAGGGTTTCAAACTCTAAACTAAACCAAACACTATCTAACTAAATCCTACTCCTACTCCTATTTAAGAAAATAAAGGAAATAAATATAAGAAAATGAAAACTATATACAAAGATAGGAATAGATAAGAAAAATACGAAAAATAAGAGTTCAAACCTCACTAGATTTTCAGTCGTCATGAACCATGCCTTAATAGACTTTGATCTATGCCAAAAATTACTTCCTCATCATTCTTCTAATCTTTCCTACCTATTTTGATTCCAAACATGATCATATACCCCTACGTGTGTGAAAAATAATCCTTACTCTCGGAGAATTCAATTTAAGCTCTCATACTCTTGCCCTTCACTCCCTATCATTTTCTAATCAGCGGATCAAAATTGATGGATTTGTTCTCACATTTTTCATGCGGCCGTTAGTGCTTCGTGAGACACTAACCAACCGATTACCGAATGTGATCACTTATTGGGCGTAGTAGCAGTATTCTAATTTTGTAACACCTAAAGCACACCAAATAATCCTAAACCAGTTGGTCCAAGTCACTGCGTGTTGAAGCATCCTTGCTGAATTTTTTTATGCTACCTTGATAATTGCAAGTCAGTGTTCATTTTTTTATATTAATTTCTTTTCGTACTAGGACATTACAGACAAGAGCATGACAGGTCTCTTCTACTATCCCAAGCTTTAAGATGTGTGCATGTGCATTTAATAGAGTATCAACGTTCAAATGTTTGGACTCAAAAATAGGCTCCACTTATATCTTCTCAAACCTAGTAACTCTTTCATGATGCTAGCCTTTTGGGAACGGACTCATGACAACTTATTACTAGATCCGTTTAACCATTTCTTTTTCTTATTTTTCTTAAAATCTTTTTCTCTCTTTTATATACATTTTTCATTTTTTCATTTCTATTTTCAAAATTTTCTAATTTTCTAAAAAAATTTATTTTTTATTTTGAAAACTAAAACTATATACAAAACCACCCCCACTTGAACTTGACAGTGCCCTCGCTATCTACCACGACTCTTGCCTAAAAAAACTAATAAACTAATGATGTATATATGTTACAAATGTGGGGTTTTAAAATATTTTCATGTGTATTCCGGATCATGGAGATCCATGAGCTCCGCCTCATTATCCATAGAAAATTCTAAAAACGGTTTCAACCTTTAACTATTAACTTTGAACACCTTACTATTTTTAGGATTTTCAATCTCGATAGCTCCATGTGAAAAAACCTTTTTGACAATAAACGGCCTGGTCCATTGCGATTTTAATTTTCGATAAAATAGACGCAATCACAAATTATATAGTAAAACTTTTTGGCCCATTTGAAAATCTTTTCGTAAAATGTTTTTATCATGGAAAATTTTCGTTTTTTCTTTAAAAATCTTGGCATTGTCATAAGCATCATTCCTAATTTCTTCTAATTCATTTAGTTGGAGCTTTCTATACTTACCGACTTCTTCAATATCCATAATTAATTGTTTTATAGCCCACATAGCGCGGTGTTCCAACTCCACTGGTAAGTGGCAATGTTTTGTATGTGGTTCGGTAAGCCCATATTGCGTCAACAAGCTTAAGCGACCAATCCTTGTGGTTCTTATTAATTGTCTTTTCCAATATTTGCTTATTTTGTCTATTTGATGTCTCAACTTACCCACTAGTTTGTAGATGATATGGGGTTGATAACTTGTGGTGGATCGAATATTTTCTCATAAGATATTCGAAAGACCGGTTACAAAATTGGGTCCCATTATCACTAATAATGGAGCGTGGAATTCTAAACTGAGAAATTATATTATTTTTCAAAAACTTGACAACAACCTTGTTGTCATTGGTTTTGCATGCCCTTGCTTCCACCCATTTCGATACGCAATCGACTGCTACTAAAATATAAACGTTCTCAAATGAATTTGGGAATAGCCCCATGAAATCGATGCCCCATACATCAAAGATCTCAACTATAAGAATAGAATTGAGAGGTATCATGTTCCGCATAGTGATTTTACCTAAGTGTTGACAGCGTTTACAAGTTTTACAAAATTCATATGCATCTTTAAATAACGTGGGCCAATAAAACCCACTTTGTAAAACTTTTTCCGCCGTCTTTTTATGCCCAAAATGGCCCCCACTTGCATGATTATGACAAAATGAAAGAACACTCCTAATTTCATCATTAGGTACACACCGCCGAATAATTTGGTCATTGCACTATTTAAACAAATACAGAACATCCCAAAAGAAATACTTTACTTAGGAGTGAAACTTATATCGATCTTGTTTAGACCAATCGGGCGGTGTCATTTTTGTGGCGAGAAAGTTAACTATATCCGCGAACCATAGTTCGCTAGCAGCTGTGTATAACTGTTCGTCGGGAAAATGGTCATTTATAGGAAGTTCTTGTGTAGGTGCAAGTGGCAGACGTGATAACTGATCGGCTACAACATTTTTGGATCCCTTTCTGTCTTTTATTTGAAGGTCAAAGTCTAGAAATAAAAGGATCAATCTAAGCAATCGGGCTTTAGTATCTTTCTTAGAAATAAGATGTCTAATAGCCGAATGATTCGTGTAGATCATAATGTGTGAACCGATAAGATAGGACCTAAACTTTTCAAGTGCATATAGAAAAGCTAAAAATTATTTTTCGGTGGTGGAATAGTTTAACTGTGCATCATTTAGGGTCCTACTCGCATAATGGATTGTTGGATATATGTATGCCCTAGAGGCCATTATATGATAGTGGATGTATCTGTACATGTATATATATTCAGTGTACATTCTTGCTCGACATGATAGTATGCTATCTGGTTCTTCTTTATCTAACATGTTGATTTGATCATGCATTTTATTCATTCACACATGTTGATAAAGCCCTGAGGATATTGGCTTGACTACTGTGATTATGATAGAGATCATACTAGTGGGACATCTGTAGTTCATAAGCATATCCTGAAATGTCCCTTGTCGTAGGTATATCGAGACGGGGCATCGATATACCAGAGTAGACTAGCGTATATGATACTTGACCCATATAATGGGCAATGAATGCTCCCACATTCATCGATGTTTGACATGAGATCGTATACGGGTGCTCAGTGGTGACTGGGTACACTGGACGGACTCACCGAGAACTCCTATATGGAATTATATCTATTTTCGGATAGCAGTTCTCAGGTGACACTGGTACAGGTTAGTCTGTAGACCCGAGATCGTCATAGAGTCTTGTGTGCTCTCCCACTGTACTTTGATTACCATCCTACCACGGCTCTATTGAGGCGTGGAAACAGGTGGCCGTTGGGTACAGTCCCGAGACACACGAAGGCGATGAGCGATAGGAGGGGTTTCGTCTCTCCCGGTATTGGGAGTTGATGCTGTGCTGTGCTCGACTGGTTATATCAGTAAGTCCCTGGCCAGGGCTGCTGAGAATTACTGATAAGTGTTATCAGTAGTTTCTCGATCTGTTATAGACCATTCACCGGCACGACTTATCGAGTTATTGGGGTCGACGTGACCATCCCTAGGCTCGATATGCAGCATATTTGACGAAGAGACCGGACTGTACGGTAGTGTTGCCGGTTGGCTCGACGAGAGTTGTAGCAGGTTCGCTTGTTTTCTTCTGATCGCTCAATATCCGGGTGGCCGTTACGTTTAGCTGACCGCTTGCGGCTTGGGGGTGCTTGATATGATCATCACCCACGGCCGGCGTATTGACGAGTCTTAGAGTCCCACAAAGGAGTTACCTAGTCCAGGCGAAACGTTGTGGTGCGCGAATGCGATATGCGCATGGACCCGGTTAAAATGCGCGTATAAGATACCGTATATTAATCGGGCGGCTTGATTTTGGTTGGGTCTTATGTGATATGGCCGGATTGATAAATCAAGTGTTGATTTATCATTTAACCATTAGTTTCTCACTAGAAATCCTTTCTTGTATTTTTTAGATGTATGCATGCATGTATGCATTCTTTCTTGATTCATGCACATATGGATGTGCATGCCCACACATACATACATACATCATCCTTCATGGTTGTATATATATAGAAGATGGTGGCAATATAAGACTCACACATTGGTTAAATAATATGGATTATTATTTCTATTTGTGTTAAAACAAAAAAAAAAGGAAAATGGTAATTCATGGATTAGTTTCTACACTCTTCTTTGACCTAACCATGCTCACCTACTTTTAACCATGGATTAACTTTCCCTTTGTGTTTTAACTCAAATTGAATAATATCTTTATCATTTAACCATGGTTTGAGATGAGAAGTGGAAAATATATATACATATATTTTCTTTTTTTCCATTAGACATTATCTTTTCTCTTGTTCTAAAAAGGCCATCATCTTCTTCCTCCTTCTTTTTTTGCTCTCTAGATTTCTCTAGTGAGCAAATTACTCACCAAGTTAGGATTTTGAAGTGAGAAAAGCCACCACAACATCATTCTACATAAGTCTTGCCCACTTGTTTAGAGTGTTATCTTCATTTCTTTCTCTTGATCAAGTGAAGTTGCAAGCTTGTATAAAGGAGCTTCGGGTGGATCGTCGTGGACGTTAGAAGACCTCAAGCTAACTGTTTTCCAACCCTCAAGTGGCCAAGGAGTCTAGCATAGGGAGCTACAAAGGTTGTACTCTCAAAACCCTAGCCTTTGTTACTTGTGATGTGGTTTAAAGTTATGAAACCCTAATTTTCTAGGATTGATTCTTTGTGTGTTCACTTAGCACTCTAAAAATTTAATGTTTGAGACATGTGATGCTTCCAAACCTTTCATAGGGTGCTAGGTAGACCTAACATTGGTATCAGAGCTGACCTAGAACATTAGGCGACACTTTAGCGAAGTAAAAACTCCGATCGAACCGAAATACGGTTTTTTGGGACACTCTCTGGACAATTTTTCAAAACTGTTATTTTCCAGAATTAAAAATATGTAAAAAATTCAACAGGTAAATCTAAGAAACACTGTAAAAAACGATGCAGTGAACAGTAATTTCCGCCGCGGAAACGCGGCCAAAGCTTGCTTGGGCCGCGGTTCCGCGGCCGTACAGGTGAGTCAATGCATGGTTTTTAGACAGTAATACTTAAAACTGCTTGTTGATATTTTTGGGTATTTTTAATCTGGTTTAAGTGTTATTTGTTCTGGAGATTGTTTTGAGTTCAATGATTCGATCGGAATTTTAACTTCATGTTTTTTCCGGATAATTAGAAAGTATTGAATTGTTCGAACGAGTGTCGTTTGCTCACTTTTCACGGGTTTTAAATCTTTCGGAAATATGTGCAAGTTTTGTGGTGGACCCTCTAGAAGACAACAAACCTTAACTCGATTATGTGACCGTCTTGAACTGCCTTTTGAACCTTAGGGTTTGGGGCAGTACGGCGTGCCACATGTGAGGCGTTGACTTGACCCTTCTACGGCTGGACCGCTACTACTGTGACACACTCCGGATTTTTTGAACTCCGCTCAAGTGTTGAGCTTTAGGGAATTTTGGGTATTTGATCATTCGTTCGAAAACTTTAATACTGTCTATTTATTTGGAATGTGATGCAATGTGTGGAATTCATATAGCTGGACATGAAATATGAAGTATGTGATATTTCGCATTTACGATGTCTAAAGAGAATGTGGATTCCAGATATTGCAGTTTTACACTTTCTTTTCTGTGACCGTAAGTGTAGTATGTAGTGGTATTTCCGATTGTCGTTACTATACATCGACGACGATCGGTGTATGCATACTTACTTACGTTGATGATATGAGATATTATGTGTTGCTGAGATATGATGTGTAGGATTGTCACGATTGAATAGCCGGGAGGGTTTTATGTGAGATGAGAGTTTTATATTTTCATTCATGTAAATTCAAATGTAATGTAATATTCTTTTATTTGGGGCACTTCCGGGTTGAGGTTGATACCTCCAGTGTTGTATATTATTTACTTTTCCGCATTAGGATGGACCCAAGGAGGGGAGCACGGGTGACCGGGTTCTGGGGTTCAGTGGGAGGCCATCTCGAGGAGTCGAGACCGGGTCTCCTAAACTCCAGAATTGGTAGGGTCGCTTGCCGCTCTCGTAGGGGTCCAGGGTGTGGGCTTGGCTATTTATCGCGACTGTGGAATCCGTATTTTCTATTATTAGCTAAATACTAAATACGGACGTCCTAGTATATCCCACATTATATCTATGTTTCTGCTGCCTGTGCTCTGTGATATCTGAGACGATTGATATATTATATATATGATATATAGTAGACGTTGCTTATGTTTTACACCCGCGCTAGTCCCGTCCCGGTATGCCGTTAGTTAAGTAACCTAACGGTGCATAACGGAACATTGCGGCGAATGCGGATGGCATAAGCGTACGTGTTATTTTCGTTTCTTTTCTGTGATTGGCTTAAGGACTTAAATGATGGGACTACATTAATGTGATTAATGTAAAGAAAATAAACCTAAAAAGATGTTGTAGAATCGGATTTGAAAACCACTCGGCTATTTATGAAAAAGCTACATTTCAAAACCGCGGAGCTTAAGCCGCTCCTTTTGAAAACCATTTGATTCTACAACGATATCAAGTTCAAAGCGTTAAAGATTTTCTTAAAAATCATCTGCAACCCTCCGTCATTTTAGGAAGTAGAGTACTTAGTATTCGTGCTACGTTTGTTGACCTTAGCCAAGGCGTAGTGTACGGTAGCTAAGTGATGTCTTCCTACAATGCATATGATGTAGATTAATTAGGACGGGCATATGACTTTGTTGACCTTAGCTAAGGGTCATGAGAACGGGTCAGATTAATCAAGAAATGACGGGTTGAGCTTGACTAGTGCTCGTGATTTGTTGACCTTAACCAAGGTCACGAGTGCTAGGGGTAAAAACCACATCAGGAATTTCAATAGTTGAAATTTGCAATGAGATTGCATACCTTCCATGTGATGGTTGGATCTTGTCACGCTCCGCTTCCCAGAGTACGCTAAGATGGGCACGTGACATAGCCAACCATGCTACCTGTGGATAGGAAACATCTTTCCACAGTCACATTACGGCTGTTGAGATATCAAGAACAGGAAAGTAAACTAACTATCTAGTATATGTCCATAAGCCGGAGTAAAAGAGTCAAGAAATAACAATATGCGGAAGCCAAAAGATACAATAAATGAAACACCTAGAAGTGAAACTACATACCGACAGGAACCTCAACTCTCGTCTAACTGCGGCAATACTCCTGATCAGTCTGCAACAAGGTAGAAGAATCTGGGCCATGCAAAACCCAGACGTCAGCGCGTCGTTTCAACAAGTAATAAAAATATAAACAGGGTAACAGGCAATGCAAGTATAAACATGGATGAACAAGCAGGGGTAACAGTAATATAAAGCAGGCAGTGTAGGGTAGTGTACAGTGAGTAAACTAAGTTGTTCTATTGGGTTTTCTATTCTAAAATCTTTGAAATCAATTTGATGAATCATCTATGTAACTCAATAGTATCCCGTGCATACCCGGGACCACGGTCCAGATTCTCGGACTGAATCCGAGACATGCCGCTAGGCACTAAAACAGGAGATATGTACAGATGAATGATGTCAGCAGCAGCATCCCAAGGCTGGCCTAGCCTCTAAAACTGATCAGAACAGGTGTCAAACTGTCGAGTTACAAGTCAGGTTTCATCATTGATTTCCCCATACCCCCAAGTTGTATGTGTAAATCAAGTCAGGTATTCAGTAATCAAGAACTAATGCCAACACAGGATCAGGTAAGAGCAGGTTTGTCTGGACAGACAACAGGAACGGTCCGTGAGGACTACATGTCAGGTTTGTTGGCATTAGACACGAGATCAAGTAACGGGTCAAGCCATGGTACATCAGGTCGAGTCAAGTAGTGTACGGTACCATGTCGGGTCAGGTAATGTATAAAGGTGTCATGTCACGTCAGGAGTGTACAAGATATCATGTGGGTAATCAAAATCAAACTAGCATAATCACGGCATACAGAACAAGCATGTGTACTGATAGAAACAACAAGCTGGAATTTATAACGTGAAATGCAATCAGGTACAGATTAAGGTATGTAGATGCACAGTTATCTGTTTGTATTTAATAGATGGTTTCAACCTTACTTGAATACAGCAATACACATATGAATGTTAAAATCATGCTAATACGTACTAAATACTCTAGAGATGCAATGATATATAAAATACGTTCAATTAATGCCACTGGGTATTCGCGGTAGAAACTATTTCAAGGTGCTAGGAGTTATGCAGTTAATTAGTAAGCAAATTAAACACGGATGTGGGTATACAATATGGTGCTCTAACATGCAACGAATTATGATTTAAGATCTGAGTCTACCATGATATATTCTGACATCGAAATGCAATAATGAAAATTAACAGCCTTAGATTCCATTTACAGTCTTAAACATGAAATAAATATATATAGATGTTATAGTAGCATGTAGCAAGATTAACTTTCCTGAACGGATCAAGAAACGGGTATGTACGGCACGTCCCACGTCGGCGAAATGTCGCGACGCGCGCACGGTACACGGAACAGATCCAAATAACGCACGAGGGAGATCACGCAGGTAAGGCACGTTCGCTGGGTCGTCAGAATCGTCGTCGGCACGACCGGACTCCGGCAATCAACGAACAGTGAACACCAAACATATAATGCTCAAGAAGGGTACAGAAGAGTAAGGTCTATGATTGACATATGTTTACTCAACCAAATCTGGGTCAATAAGTTCCTAAGTGGTCAAGTATCTCATCTATCTGCCGGCTCTTCTGATCATATACTTTTATCTTATTCCTGCCCAGAAGTCCAGATATTCCCAAAGCCATTCAAATTTCAAAATATGTGATTGCTGAATGAGAATTTTCTGATCTGCAAGAGATTCATGATTCTGTCAAGGAAATGGATCAAGACAGTGCCTCAGGCCCTGATGGCTTTAATGGGAAGTTCTACAACATTGCTTGGAACATTAAACATTCTGAGCTGCATGATACCGTGACACGTTTTTTTCAAGCATGGAGTGATCCCAAAGTCTGATATGCCTTATACCTAAAAAGCAATGTGATATTTTGCCAAAAACCATCTCACAGGAGCAAGGAGCTTTTGTAAAAGGCAGAGATATAGTTGAAATTATGGCTCTTGCTCAGGAAATTACTGAAGACTTGTGCAAAAAATATCAAGAGGGCATACTGTTATATTGAAACTTGACATAGAGAAGGCTTGGAAGTCGACGGTGAGGTGAGATGAAGAGGATGCAGTGATGGGTCCAAAGGGAAGATGAAGAGGAGAATGGTGACGGCGAGATCTTAGGGATCGCCGGCGGTGAGGTGAGGGCTATGGTTGCTCGGGGTTCTGTTGGGTGTTGGGTGTGCAGGTGAGGGCTCGGATGAGGGAGAAGAAGATGATGACGATGAAGAGAGGGAGATGATACTGGAGACGAGGGTTGAGGCGAGGTCGGAGAAAAGGGCAGAGGAGGCGGCTAGGGATTGGGTTTACTCGGTGGCTCGACGAGGTCGCATGGATTTAAAAAGAAACAGCAAAAGAAGAAGGTGTAGAAGAAGGAAGGTGACGAGAAGAAAGGGAGCGGTGACGGGATCCCCTTTCACCGCGAGAGAAGTGAGAGAGACGCGAGAGGAGAGAGGAAGAGAGAAGCGAGAGGAGAGAGAAAAAGGAGGAGAGAGGGAATTGTCTGGTAGTGGGGATGAGCGAGAACGAGGAGGAGAGAGATGGGGAAAAAGAGAGAGAGAGAGAGAAAGAGAGAGAGAAAGAGATTGGGCCCGGTCGAAGAATCAAGGATTTTGATTGGTGGGGAGAGATTTTTTTGTTTAGGTAAAATTTTCTTAGAAAGATTTATTCTGGTAAAAGGTTTTCTAACTAACAGAAAATATTTTCTATGCAGCTGAAATATATAAATAAAATATTAAATAATCAAATTTGGCGGGCTACAAAATATTTCAGAACTGCGCCCGGGTCGAGTCCAAAAATTTGAATTCGAAAAATGAAAATTATTAGCAGGTTCCAAAAATTAAAATGAAGGATTCTGTAACCGAAAAGCATACCCCCAAGAACGATCGCACGCACGTGCGCGTAGCCGTTCAAACACATCCGTTTCACTGAACGGGACGAGAACACGATACAAGGACGCTACCAAAGGGTTAGGGGTATCATGCAGGCCATGAAATGCAATTTAATTTATTTTACATGATTTAAACTGTTATATGCAAAAGATGCGATATAGGATAAAATACCAGTATACACTAAATCATGAGATGTACTAGTCCATGCAACAAGTCCAGATAATGTATAATAAGAGTCAAACAGGTTCTAGCAAGCGGGTTGGGTCGAATTCCCAGTAACATGCAAAATACTATTCGCACCCAAACACGCTAAATCACGAATAGACCATGGATAAGTAAAATACTGAAACTGGAATTGGTATAAATGAACTCGTGTGTTACATTATACCCAACTACAAAAGAATTTCGTCCTCGAAATTCCAAGAACAAGAAAGGATAATCAATCAAGAACTACAAAGATAGATGGAAAAACTTCTGTCGGACTTCATCCTCTCGTTTCCAAGTTGATTCTCTAAGTGGGTGATTACTTCAAGAAGACAAGTACAACAGTGATAACCTTGCTTTTAAGAACCTTTTCTCTTCGATCCACGATTGACCTCAGTCGCTCCTCAAGGGTTAAATCTTCTCGTACAGTCATCTCCGAAAGATCCAATACATATATTTCATCTCGAGCATACCTACGGGGTTGAGATACGAGAAACTCGTCATGAACATTCTTCAAAGATTGCGGTAACACCAACGATGCGACATTTTTCTAATACGCCCCAAAATCTTAAAAGGTCTAACGAATCGAGGACTAAACTTACTTCGGCTTCTCTAACGGATCACCCCTCTAGTCGGTGACATTTCCAAGAATACAAAATCACCAACAGTGAACTCTAGAGGTCTTCTCGATATAACTGCCCAACTCTTTTGTCGGTCTTGTGCCGCTTTCATATGTTTCCGAATAGTATAAACTTTCTCAACCGTCTGCACAACCAAATCTGGTCCCAACAATCTTCGTTTGCCGACATCGTCCCAACAAACAGGTGAACGGCACTTGCGACCACCCAAAACTTCGAATGGAGCCATCCCAAAAGTTGCCTGGAAACTGTTGTTGTAAGAAAACTCTACCAAGTGTAGATGATCCTCCCATGAACCCTTTGGAGTCTAATATGCAAGATATCAACATGTCTTCGAGAATGTGGATCGCTTTCTCCGACTGGCCATCTGTTAGAGGGCGATAAGCTGTGCTAAACTTCAATCGAGTCCCCGAACTTCCCTGTAAGCTCCTTAAAAAGTTTGCTAAGAAACGGGTGTCACGGACGGACACGGTACTCCCCGGTACTCCGTGCAGTCTTACAATTTCTTGCATTGTACCGCTCTGCCAAAACTTCTGTTGATTGACTAACTCGAAATGGGATGAACTGAACTGCCCTGGTCAGTCGATCCACAATCACCCAAACTGCACTGTTGCCTTTCGAAATCCACGGTAGAGCCGCCACGAAAATCCATGGTTATGCATTCCCACTTCTACTGAGGAATCGGAAGTGGTTGCAATAAACCGGTAATCCTTCGATGCTCAACCTTAACTTGCTGACACACCAAGCACTTTGCCACAAACAGGCAATCTCCTGTTTCATGCCTTCCTACCAAAACGCTGTCTATAACTCGGTACATCTTCGTGCCTCCTGGATGTTCGGGATACGTGCAACTGTGCGCCTCCTACATAACTTCTTCGCGAATACCTCCATTGTTACACACAAACAACTATCATAACGAACCATCTTCATGAATCACTAAGCCCGTTCGAATCCAACTTCAACCTATTCTCGAAACTTCTGCAATCTTGGGTCCTGCAATTGCGCTGCTTCCATATCCTCGATCAACGATGACTGTACTTGCAGTTGCATCATCAATCCCAAAGAACGCGGTAGCACGATCTCCAATTCGACTCTCCGAAAGTCTTCAATAAGTCCCCTTGGTGCAGTCAACATCAGAATTTCTGGTGACCGACTAAGCGCTTCCGTCACAAAATTAACTTTCCCGGGTGGTACTCAAGATCAAGATCGTAGTCAGCCATCAGCTTCAACCATCTTCGCTGTTTCACAATTAGCTCCTTCTGAGCGAACACGTACTTTAGGCTTTTCTGATCGGTGAATATTTCAACCCCTTACGCCCAATAAGTGGTGTCTTTAATTCTCCAAAGCGAAAATCACAGCTGTTAACTCCAAGTCATGAGTTGGGTAATTCTTCTCATGGGTCTTCAACTGTCTTGATGCGTAAATCGTAACCTTCCCCATGCTGTACCAATACACATCCCAATCCTTTCCTAGATGCGTTGCTGCAAAATACCAATCCTCCGGAACCGTCTGGCACGGTTTAAACAAAAGCGGTCATCAAACCTTGCTCCAAGGCTTCAACGGCTGACACACACTTATTTGTCCACACAATGGTAATTTCTTGTGCGTAAGCTTGGTCAGAGGCTCAGCCAAACGTGCAAAATTCTTCACGAACCTTCTATAGTATCCTGCAAGTCTAAGAAACTTCTGATCTTTGCAACGTTCTTAAGAATCGGCCGGTCTTGTACTGCTACAATCTTCCCTGGGTAAATGGCGATTCCATCTCTAGCAACGATATGTCCCAAACTTTACTTCTTCAAGCCAAACTCACACTTGCTCATCTTTGCATATAATCTTTCTTGCCTCCCAGTCTGCAGTGCGATCTTCAAGTATTCTTTATGCTCTTCAATGCTCCTCGAGTAGACCAGAATACCTTCTATGACCATTACTAAAACTGGTCCAAGAATGGTGGGAAGATTCAGTTCATCAAGTCCATAAACATTGCCGGTGTATTCGTTACTCTGACGGGCATCATTAATACTCGTAATGTCCATACTGAGTTCGGAACGCAGTTTTGCAAATATTTTCTGATTTAACTCGGACCTGATGATATCCGAACCGCAAATCCAGCTTCGAGAATACCCTCGCGCCACTAAGCTGCTCAAACACTTCGCCAATGCGAGGGATCAGGTACTAGTTCATAATAATCACTCGGCTTAATCCTCGATAATCAACGCACACCTTCCCTGTGTCTTCTTCCTTCTTTACTAGAAGAACTGGAGCTTCCCCAGTTAAGTTGCTGCGGCGAAACCAACCTTTCTCGAATAATTCAGCAACCTACTTCCTGACTTCTTTCAACTCCACCGATGCCATCGGGTAATATGCCCTTTGAGATTGGCGCTGCACCAGGAACAAGTTCAAGTGCAAACTCCACGTCTCGTCTCGGTGGTAAACCTGATATGTCCTCAAACACGTCCATGAAACTCTCGAATATTGTCGGCGCTTCTTCCTTACCCGCTTCCATCGTCGAAAGAACATTGTTTGTCGGCCTAGTCGTAAACTCGACTGGCCCGACAGAACTGCTTCCTCCAGCAAAACAACCTCTGAATGTCCGGGAATCTGGAGAACCACTTTTCCTTCCTTTCAATCAATATGAGCGTGAAAAGTGCCGCGAAATTCCATTTCCAAGACAACAACAAACAAGGAAAAAATGCACCAGGATTGAATAATCCTAACGCGGGGAAAAACAAGAACAAGTAAGATACCAAGATGATTTCATCCGAAGTCAAGATATTGAAGAGGGTTAACCACGGTAAACATGATTCAAGCTGGCGATGAAACAATAACTGGTAAGCAATAAAACCGAGAAGGACAAGGTAGTACAACGATCAAGGACCTGTTAGTTATATGTATGCCCTAGAGGCCATTACTGTACATACGATGTATATTGTAATGGATGCTTGGACATATATAGGGAGGACTTTCTTGCTTGACATGATAGTATGCTATCTGGTTGTACTTTATCTTAACATGTACTCTGATTGTCTCTATATTACATGTTGATAAATCCCTTAGGATATGTACTCGACTACTGGGACTATGATGAGATCATACTAGTGGGGCCACGGTAGTCGACGAGTACATCCTATAATTGTTCCTAGTCGAGGGTGTATCGAGACAGGGCATCGATGCACCAGAGTAGACTAGCGTATACGCATCTTGACCCATATGATGGGCGATGGATGATCCCATATCCATCGGTGTTTGACATCAAGGATGGTGTACGGGTGCTCAGTGGAGACTGGGTACACTGGACGGACTCGTCGAGAACTCCCAGATGGTATTATACCATACGTCAGATGGCAGTTCTCTGGTGACACTGGTACAGACTAGTCTGTTGACCCGAGATCGTCATAGAGTCTTGTGTGGTTCCCACTGTGCTTTGATTTCCATCATACCACGTCCAAGAGGGCATGCAAAAAGGTGGCTTTTGGGTACAGTCCCGAATCACATGGAGGCAATGAGCGATAGGAGGGGATTCGTCTCTCCCGGTATAGGGAGTTGATGTTGTGCTGTGTTCGATTGGCTATAACCGGAAATCCCTGGCCAGGGTTGCTGAGATTTACTGGTAAGTGTTATCAGTAGTTTCTCGAACAGTTATAGACCTCATATCGACACGACTTATCGAGCTACTGGGGTCTGACGTTTACCACCCCTAGGCGAGATATGCAACATATCAGACGACGAGACCGGACTGTACGGGAGTGTTACTGTTTGGATACACAGGAGAATGTACAGGCTTGCTTGTTGATCTTCTGAGCGCTCAATACCTGGGTAGCTGTTACGTTTAGCTGACCGCTTGCAGCTTGTGGGTGTTTGATATGATCATCACCTACTGCCGGCGTATTGACGATTCTTTAGAGTCCTACACAGAGGTTTCTTGGCTCAGGCAAAACGGAGTAGGAGCACATATGTGATAAGTGCGGGACCGAGGATAATGCGATATGTGATACCGTATTATATTCTCGCGATATTTGATATCAGCCGGGTCATCGGATCAAGTGTTGATTCGATGAATCGGTACAGATAAATATTAGTCGGTTATATGCGATATAGCCGGATTGTCGGATCAAGTGTTGATTCGATAATTTAATGTATAATAATATATATGATATATTAAATTACATTAACTAATATTTGTTCACTAAAAGATTCTTTTTCTCACTCGGGTAATACATTGATATATATGCGATATATGTTAAATGTATTATTTTATTTTGTTACGATAAATATTATATATGTGATATATAATATTGTAACATGATATGTTAACTAATGCAACTTGTTTAGTAGAGATTAAACATGGTTAGGGTTTGATTAGGGTTAAGGTTTTCTAGAAGTTTCTAGAAGCTTTCTTTTTTGGTTTTGGAAAAGATATTTTGCTAGATATTTCCTTAACCTAACCAAACCTTTAACCTTAGTCAAATCTCTACAAGGGTTAGTTTGACCATGGTTGCATTATTCATCATATCATTTCTTTTTCTATTCATCACAAAAGGATTCAATATTATTCATCATCTTCTTCCTTCTTCTTCTTTGCTTGAAATGGTTTCTTGCTTTGATTTTTGTGATGGATAAATATGAGAAAAAGATAAATAAAGAGAGCAAAAATCCTACTTCATCATCCTCATCTTCCCTTGCCATTTAGATGAGGGTGTTCACATCATTTCATGAGTGTTAGGTTGTGTTAAAGAAACTTCAAGGTAGATCATCTTAGTATCGAAGATCGGAAGCAAAGGTTGCGTCTTTCTCTTCGTGGAACCTCTCGAGAGTCCGGATCCCGATGATCGCAGCGAAAGGACCACAACACGGAGCATATGAAGTGAAGGACCGGATCTACAAAGGTTGTAATCCCTCTCACTTAGTGTTAAAGTGTTTAGCATACTTGTTTTCGCCTAATCTCTAGTTTAAAGTTCCGTATTCGGGTTGTTCGGCACGGCTAAATTTTTAATCGGGCATGGTTGATGCCTCGTAGACCCTTGTGCGCGTGCCTAGCAACCCTACAGGACCATGGAAGTGAATCATAACCAGGACTCTAAGTTACTTAAATAGAGTACCGCATTGTAACCATGCTGCAGTTCATGGGCATAATTACATAACTCCACCCAAGTCGCCCAAGTCCTGGAGATAACAAGGAATCAGGTTTTCGCGTCGATATGCAAAGGAAGTTTGCACATTGTAAAAGATATAATCAGGAAGAACTTGATTCAAAAACGGTAAAATGGCAAGGTGGCAGGACATGTTTCCTAAACACTGGTATTCTGATTCGTGTATTGGGTACCATACCCAACTACAAAAGAATCAACCCGACTAACCTATGGCTCTGATACCAAAAGAACCATGTCACGCCCCGCTTCCCAGAGTACGCTAAGATGGGCACGTGACATAGCCAACCATGCTACCTGTGGATAGGAAACATCTTTCCACAGTCACATTACGGCTGTAGAGATATCAAGAACAGGAAAGTAAACTAACTATCAAGTATATGTCCATAAGCCGGAGTAAAAGAGTCAAGAAATAACAATATGCGGAAGCCAAAAGATACAATAAATGAAACACCTAGAAGTGAAACTACATACCGACAGGAACCTCAACTCTCGTCTAACTGCGGCAATACTCCTGATCAGTCTGCAACAAGGTAGAAGAATCTGGGCCATGCAAAACCCAGACGTCAGCGCGTCGTTTCAACAAGTAATAAAAATATAAACAGGGTAACAGGCAATGCAAGTATAAACATGGATGAACAAGCAGGGGTAACAGTAATATAAAGCAGGCAGTGCAGGGTAGTATACTGTGAGTAAACTAAGTTGTTCTATTGGGTTTTCTATTCTAAAATCTTTGAAATCAATTTGATGAATCGTCTATGTAACTCAATAGTATCCCGTGCATACCCGGGACCACGGTCCAGATTCTCGGGCTGAATCCGAGACATGCCGCTAGGCACTAAAACAGGAGATATGTACAGATGAATGATGTCAGCAGCAGCATCCCAAGGCTGGCCTAGCCTCTAAAACTGATCAGAACAGGTGTCGAACTGTCGAGTTACAAGTCAGGTTTCATCATTGATTTCCCCATACCCCCAAGTTGTATGTGTAAGTCAAGTCAGGTATTCAGTAATCAAGAACTAATGCCAACACAGGATCAGGTAAGAGCAGGTTTGTCTGGACAGACAACAGGAACGGTCCGTGAGGACTACATGTCAGGTTTGTTGGCATTAGACACGAGATCAAGTAACGGGTCAAGCCATGGTACATCAGGTCGAGTCAAGTAGTGTACGGTACCATGTCGGGTCAGGTAATGTATAAAGGTGTCATGTCACGTCAGGAGTGTACAAGATATCATGTGGGTAATCAAAATCAAACTAGCATAATCACGGCATACAGAACAAGCATGTGTACTGATAGAAACAACAAGCTGGAATTTATAACGTGAAATGCAATCAGGTACAGATTAAGGTATGTAGATGCACAGTTATCTGTTTGTATTTAATAGATGGTTTCAACCTTACTTGAATACAGCAATACACATATGAATGTTAAAATCATGCTAATACGTACTAAATACTCTAGAGATGCAATGATATATAAAATACGTTCAATTAATGCCACTGGGTATTCGCGGTAGAAACTATTTCAAGGTGCTAGGAGTTATGCAGTTAATTAGTAAGCAAATTAAACACGGATGTGGGTATACAATATGGTGCTCTAACATGCAACGAATTATGATTTAAGATCTGAGTCTACCATGATATATTCTGACATCGAAATGCAATAATGAAAATTAACAGCCTTAGATTCCATTTACAGTCTTAAACATGAAATAAATATATATAGATGTTATAGTAGCATGTAGCAAGATTAACTTGCCTGAACGGATCAAGAAACGGGTATGTACGGCACGTCCCATGTCGGCGAAATGTCGTGACGCGCGCACAGTACACGGAACAGATCCAAATAACGCACGAGGGAGATCACGCAGGTAGGTACGTTCGCTGGGTCGTCAGAATCGTCGTCGGCACGACCGGACTCCGGCAATCAACGAACAGTGAACACCAAACATATAATGCTCAAGAAAGGTACAGAAGAGTAAGGTCTATGATTGACAGATGTTTACTCAACCAAATCTGGGTCAATAAGTTCCCAAGTGGTCAAGTATCTCATCTATCTGCCGGCTCTTCTGATCATATACTTTTATCTTATTCCTGCCCAGAAGTCCAGATATTCCCAAAGCCATTCAAATTTCAAAATATGTGATTGCTGAATGAGAATTTTCTGATCTGCAAGAGATTCATGATTCTGTCAAGGAAATGGATCAAGACAGTGCTCCAGGCCCTGATGGCTTTAATGGGAAGTTCTACAACATTGCTTGGAACATTAAACATTCTGAGCTGTATGATACCGTGGCATGTTTTTTTCAAGCATGGAGTGATCCCAAAGTCTGATATGCCTTATACCTAAAAAGCAATGTGATATTTTGCCAAAAACCATCTCACAGGAGCAAGGAGCTTTTGTAAAAGGCAGAGATATAGTTGAAATTATGGCTCTTGCTCAGGAAATTACTGAAGACTTGTGCAAAAAAAATCAAGAGGGCATACTGTTATATTGAAACTTGACATGGAGAAGGCTTGGAAGTCGACGGTGAGGTGAGATGAAGAGGATGCAGTGATGGGTCCAAAGGGAAGATGAAGAGGAGAATGGTGACGGCGAGATTTTAGGGATCGCCGGCGGTGAGGTGAGGGCTATGGTTGCTCGGGGTTCTGTTGGGTGTTGGGTGTGCAGGTGAGGGCTCGGATGAGGGAGAAGAAGATGATGACGATGAAGAGAGGGAGATGATACTGGAGACGAGGGTTGAGGCGAGGTCGGAGAAAAGGGCAGAGGAGACGGCTAGGGATTGGGTTTACTCGGTGGCTCGACGAGGTCGCATGGATTTAAAAAGAAACAGCAAAAGAAGAAGGTGTAGAAGTAGGAAGGTGACGAGAAGAAAGGGAGCGGTGACGGGATCCCCTCTCACCGCGAGAGGAGTGAGAGAGACGCGAGAGGAGAGAGGAAGAGAGAAGCGAGAGGAGAGAGAAAAAGGAGGAGAGAGGGAATTGTCTGGTAGTGGGGGTGAGCGAGAACGAGGAGGAGAGAGAAGGGGAAAGAGAGAGAGAAAGAGAGAGAGAGAGAGAAAGAGATTGGGCCCGGTCGAAGAATCAAGGATTTTGATTGGTGGGGAGAGATTTTTTTGTTTAGGTAAAATTTTCTTAGAAAGATTTATTCTGGTAAAAGGTTTTCTAACTAACAGAAAATATTTTCTATGCAGCTGAAATATATAAATAAAATATTAAATAATCAAATTTGGCGGGCTACAAAATATTTCAGAACTGCGCCCGGGTCGAATCCAAAAATTTGAATTCGAAAAATGAAAATTATTAGCAGGTTCCAAAAATTAAAATGAAGGATTCTGTAACCGAAAAGCATACCCCCAAGAACGATCGCACGCACGTGCGCGTAGCCGTTCAAACACGTCCGTTTCACTGAACGGGACGAGAACACGATACAAGGACGCTACCAAAGGGTTAGGGGTATCATGCAGGCCATGAAATGCAATTTAATTTATTTTACATGATTTAAACTGTTATATGCAAAAGATGCGATATAGGATAAAATACCAGTATACACTAAATCATGAGATGTACTAGTCCATGCAAAAAGTCCAGATAATGTATAATAAGAGTCAAACAGGTTCTAGCAAGCGGGTTGGGTCGAATGCCCAGTAACATGCAAAATACTATTCGCACCCAAACACGCTAAATCAGGAATAGACCATGGATAAGTAAAATACTGAAACTGGAATTGGTATAAATGAACTCGGGTGTTACAGATCCCGATCCCACTGTGGGCAATATTTGCTCCCAGGAGAGTTTTGCAGTTTACAATTAGCTAACTCATTTGGTGTCTAGAAAGGTGTCAACGAGGCTACGCCTCTGGGAAAACGAGGTTTACTTTAATTAGGTTCGTGCGAAAGTACGGAGAACCTCCCTCAAGTACCGACACTGGCCTGGCTGAACGGTTAGCGAAGTTATAGACTGTAATTAATCCTGGCTAGTTTTTCTTTTTAAGGTTTAAAAGAAAAACTCGATTAAAGAAGTGGGAAACATCAATTAGATAAGATAATAACCAATCTGATCTATGCAAGAGCTTTCGCTGAGTGTATTCTTTTCTCTCTCTTAATGGCAGATACCCATGACTGGACTTAAGCTTCTACTAGATAAAAATAAACTGAATGGGACCAATTATAAAGACTGGCTGAGCAATCTGAAAATAGTCTTGACTTATGATAAAGTATCATATGTCCTCACGGCTTCAGCCCCGCCCGTCCCAGGTCCAAAATCCTCAGTTGCAGACATTGAAGTCCGCAAGACATGGGACGCTGACTGTGCCACGGCCAAATGCCTCGCGCTTGCATCGATGGATAACACACATCAAAAGCAGCACGAGAATATGGACATTCACGCCATATTGCTCCATACAAAGGAGTTTTATGGAGAGAAATCCCGCGTATTACGATACGAAGTATCAAAGAAATTGTTTCAGATGCGAATGGCCCCTGGCACACCAGTAGGAGACCTTGTTCTGAAGATGATAGCTCTTATAGAAGAGCTTGAGGACTTTGGATGGACGATTGACAATGAACAATATACGGATATTATTCTGCAGTCCTTCCCCTCCACCTTTGCTCAATTCATAGTGAACTTCAACATGCACAACATGGAGAAGGAACTCTCTGAACTCCTTAATATGTTAAGGAGTGCAGAGAGCACTATGAAATCAGAAAAAACTCCCGTTATGACTGTTGGACAGTCTTCCTTTTCTCGCCCAAAGGCTAAGGCCATGGGAAAGAAAAAGAAGAAGCCCACCAATCCTAAGGGTGGAGTTAAAAAGGTGAAGGGAAAGGAAAAGTCCAAAGCTGGAGACTCGGGGAAAGGGGAATATTTTCATTGCCACAAGACAGGGCATTGGAAGCGCAACTGCACGGAGTACTTAAATCTCAAGAAGAAGCATGGTGATGCTTCTGCTTCAGGTGCGTTTGTGACAGAAAACTGTTTTTCAATAAACTCTGCTTCTTGGGTATTGGATACCGGTTCAGGTTCTCACATTTGCAATTCTATGCAGGGGCTGAGAAATAGCAAGGTTTTGTAGACAGGTGACCATACTCTCCGCGTTGGAAATGGTTCCAATGTACATACAGTCGCAGTGGGAGAGTATCACTTGGGGTTGCCATCTGGATGTATATTGGTTTTGAACCCATGTTATTTTGTACCAAGTATGCTTTGTAATATAATATCCGTTTCTTTGTTAGACAATGAAGGATATAATTTTGTATTGCAGAATAATGTTATGAACATTCACCTGAATCAAATGTTGGTTGGGTATGGTACGCTTAATAACGGGATATATGTCCTAAATCAACATACAGTTTTCAGTATACAACACACTAATAAAAGAAAACTTTCAGAATTAAATGAAACTTTTCTTTGGCACTGTAGACTTGGTTATATTAACGAAACAAGACTAAACAAGTTACACAAAGATGGATATTTAAACTCTTTTGAATATAAATCTTATGCGACTTGCCAGTCTTGTATCAAGGGTAAAATGACCAAAACTCCGTTTACCGGACACGGAGAAAGAGCTACTGAGCTCCTAGGCCTCATACATAGTGATGTATGCAGGCCAATGTCTACACAGGCTAGAGGCGGTTTTTCATACTTCATTACGTTCACTGACGATTTCTCAAGATTCGGTCATGTATTTTTATTGAAGCACAAGTCCGAAGCTTTCGAGAAATTCATTGAATATAAACAAGAAGTAGAAAAACAAACCGGCTTGAGTATCAAGATACTTCGATCAGATCGAGGTGGTGAGTATCTCAGTACAGAATTTGCAAACTTCCTAAAAGAGAATGGGATTCTTTCTCAGCTCACTCCTCCTTACACACCACAGCACAACGGTGTGTCAGAACGACGGAATCGGACCCTATTAGATATGGTCCGTTCCATGATGAGTGATGCTGAGTTACCCGTCTCATTTTAGGGGCATGCATTGGAGACTGCAGCGTTTCTACTTAACAGGGTTCCAACCAAAACTGTGTCTACCACGCCATATGAGATATGGCATGGGAAGAGACCATCTCTTAAGAGAATTAAGATTTGGGGTTGCCCTGCCTATGTTAAAAAGCAGAATCCGGACAAACTCGAGACACGGTTAGTTATGTGTAACTTTGTGGGATATCCAAAGAATTCTTATGGATATCTATTCTACCACAAAGAGGAACAAAAAGTGTTTGTTTCTCAGCATGCCGCATTCTTGGAAAAAGAGTTTTTCACAGATAAAGATAATGGCAAGGTGGTGGATCTAGAAGAGATTCTAGAGACACAAACTACAAATGATGATTTGGTTGAACCGGCTGTTGCAATAGAAACTGAGGAACCTTGGCCACTTCGTAGGTCTGGTAGGACTTCTCGCCCACCAGAGAGGTACTACGGTTTTCTCATTGATGGTAACGGAGAAGACTGCATCATGGATGATGATGATCCTCCCAGTTTTCAGCAAGCTATCACGAGTGGAGACTCTGTGAAGTGGCTGGATGCCATGAGATCCGAAATGGAGTCTATGTACACCAACAAAGTATGGACTTTGGACGTTGTGCCCCCTGGGGTAAAACCTGTGGGGTCCAAATGGATCTTTAAAAGAAAGATCGGTGTAGATGGGTAGGTGGAGGCCTATAAGGCAAGACTTGTGGCGAAGGGTTTTCGTCAAAGATCAGATTTGGACTATGACGAGACTTTTTCTCCCGTAGCCATGCTTAAATCCATTCGGATCCTACTTGCTATTGCTGCTCACTACGACTATGAAATCTGGCAGATGGACGTTAAAACAGCATTTCTAAATGGAAATTTAGAAGAATGCGTTTATATGGATCATCCAGAGGGCTTCATTGACAGTGGGAGCAGCGGGAAAGCATGTAAATTGCTTAAATCCATATATGGGTTAAAGCAGGCATCACAGAGTTGGAACATCTGTTTCGATGATGTCATCAAAGAGTTTGATTTCATCAAAAATCCAGATGAACCTTGTGTTTATAAGAAGGTTATAGGGAGAGCTGTCACATTCCTCGTATTGTACGTGGACGACATTCTTCTGATAGGAAATTATATTCCTATGCTACAGTCGGTCAAATCTTTCTTATCACTAAGGTTCTCCATAAAGGACCTGGGTGATGCCACATACATTCTGGGCATAAGGATCTATAGGGATAGATCCAAGAGGTTATTGGGATTGTCCCAAACCACGTACATTAACACCATCCTAAAAAGGTTTAGTATGGAAGACTCCAAGCGGGGTGCCTTACCCATTTGCCATGGGGTCACTCTCTCTAAGGACTCTTGCCCAAAGACCGATGAAGAGAGAGCTCGCATGAGCGTTATACCCTATGCTTCAACAGTAGGATCTATAATGTATGCGATGTTGTGTACACGCCCAGATGTAGCTTATGCACTTAATGTTGTAAGCAGGTATCAATCCAACCCAGGGGAGAATCACTGGACAGCTGTGAAGAACATTCTTAAGTACTTACGAAGGACTAAAGAATTGTTCTTGGTGTATAGTAATGGAGATCTCCAAATGGAGGCCTTTACCGATTCGAGCTTCCAGAGCGATAAGGACGACAACAAATCTATCTCTGGGTTTGTATTTACCCTCAATGGAGGGGCGGTAAGTTGGAAGAGTTCCAAATAGGATACCGTTGCAGACTCTACGATGGAAGCTGAGTACATTGTTGCGAATGATGCCGCCAAGGAAGCCGTCTGGATGAAGAAGTTCGTCTCGGAGCTAGGAGTAGTTCCAACCATTATTGATCCAATAATGGGGCTATGGCGTTAGCCAAGGAGCCCAGGTCCCATCAGCTGTCCAGGCACATCCTGAGGCTCTTTCATTTGATCCGGGAGATTGTAGATCGATGCGAGATCGAGATTAGGAGAGTAGACACAAAGAATAATGCCGCGGATCCATTCACCAAGGCCCTCTCTCAGCCGCAACATGAGCGACTTTTTGAGATGTTGGGTATGAGATACGCCAATAACTGGCCTTAGTGCAAGTGGGAGATTGTTGGATATATGTATGCCCTAGAGGCCATTATATGATAGTGGATGTATCTGTACATGTATATATATTCAGTGTACATTCTTGCTCGACATGATAGTATGCTATCTGGTTCTTCTTTATCTGACATGTTGATTTGATCATGCTTTTTATTCATTCACACATGTTGATAAAGCCCTGAGGATATTGGCTTGACTACTGTGATTATGATAGAGATCATACTAGTGGGACATCTGTAGTTTATAAGCATATCCTGAAATGTCCCTAGTCGTAGGTATATCGAGACGGGGCATAGATATACCAGAGTAGACTAGCGTATATGATACTTGACCCATATGATGGGCAATGAATGCTCCCACATTCATCGATGTTTGACATCGAGATCATATACGGGTGCTCAGTGGTGACTGGGTACACTGGACGGACTCACCGAGAACTCCTATATGGAATTATATCTATCGTCGGATAGCAGTTCTCAGGTGACACTGGTACAGGTTAGTCTGTAGACCCGAGATCTTCATAGAGCCTTGTGTGCTCTCCCACTGTACTTTGATTACCACCCTACCACGGCTCTACTGAGTCGTGCAAATAGGTGGCCGTTGGGTACAGTCTCGAGACACACGAAGGCGATGAGCGATAGGAGGGGTTTCGTCTCTCCCGGTATTGGGAGTTGATGCTGTGCTGTGCTCGACTGGTTATATCAGTAAGTCCCTGGCCAGGGCTGCTGAGAATTACTGATAAGTGTTATCAGTAGTTTCTCGATCTGTTATAGACCATTCACCGGCACGACTTATCGAGTTATTGGGGTCGACGTGACCATCCCTAGGCTCGATATGCAGCATATTTGACGAAGAGACCGGACTGTACGGTAGTGTTGCCGGTTGGCTCGACGAGAGTTGTAGCAGGTTCGCTTGTTTTTTTCTGATTGCTCAATACCCGGGTGGCTGTTACGTTTAGCTGACCGCTTGCGGCTTGGGGGTGCTTGATATGATCATCACCCACTGCCGGCATATTGACGAGTCTTAGAGTCCCACAAAGGAGTTACCTAGTCCAGGCGAAACGTTGTGGTGCGCATATGCGATATGCGCATGGACCCGGTTAAAATGCGCGTATAAGATACCGTATATTAATCGGGCGGCTTGCTTTTGGTTGGGTCGTATGTGATATGGCCGGATTGATAAATCAAGTGTTGATTTATCATTTAACCATTAGTTTCTCACTAGAAATCCTTTCTTGTATTTTTTGGATGTATGCATGCATGTATGCATTCTTTCTTGATTCATGCACATATGGATGTGCATGCACACACATACATACATACATCATCCTTCATGGTTGTATATACATAGAAGATGGTGGCAATATAAGACTCACACATTAGTTAAATAATATGGATTATTATTTCTATTTGTGTTAAAACAAAAAGAAAAATGAAAATGGTAATTCATGGATTAGTTTCTACACTCTTCTTTGACCTAACCATGCTCACCTACTTTTAACCATGGATTAACTTTCCCTTTGTGTTTTAACTCAAATTGAATAATATCTTTATCATTTAACCATGGTTTGAGATGAAAAGTGGAAAATATATATACATATATTTTCTATTTTTCCATTAGACATTATCTTTTCTCTTGTTCTAAAAACGCCATCATCTTCTTCCTCCTTCTTCTTTTGCTCTCTAGATTTCTCTAGTGAGCAAATTACTCACCAAGTTAGGATTTTGAAGTGAGAAAAGCCACCACAACATCATTCTACATAAGTCTTGCCTACTTGTTTAGAGTGTTAGCTTCATTTCTTTCTCTTGATCAAGTGAAGTTGCAAGCTTGTACAAAGGAGCTTCGGGGGGATCGTCGTGGACGTTAGAAGACCTCAAGCTAACCGTTTTCTAACTCTCAAGTAGCCAAGGAGTCTAGCATAGGGAGCTACAAAGGTTGTACTCTCAAAACCCTAGCCTTTGTTACTTGTGATGTGGTTTAAAGTTATGAAACCTTAATTTTCTAGGATTGATTCTTTGTGTGTTCACTTAGCACTCTAAAAATTTAATCTTTGAGACATGTGATGCTTCCAAACCTTTCATAGAGTGCTAGGTGTAGGGTTCCTAGGCACTCTCAAGAGGTCTCACAAGGCATCGAACATGCCAATTTCAAATTTTACGGTGCCGGGAAACCCTAAACTACGGATCGTTTGCTAGAAAAATAGGCGAAAAAGCTAACTAGTTAACATTTAACTATGAGAATACGGATATACAACCTTTGTAGATCCGGTCCTCCACCTCCACGGCTCTGAGATGAGGTCCTCTCCGCTGTCCAAATCTAATCTGGGCTCTAGCGTCGGCTTCGTCGGAGAATAAGCGAGCTAGGTCGTCGATGTCCATGCCGAAGATGATCTACGTCGAGGCATCGCTAAATCAAGCTCCGACTTCACCAAGTCAAGAAACTTGTGAAGTAAACACACTCTACTACTTGGCAAGAGGTAGAGGATGAAGAAATAGGAAGTGGGTAGACTTTAGAATTGGATTTCTCACTCAATTCCATCAATCACCATTGATGGAGCTTGCTTTCTTCTTGAAGAAGAAGAAGAAGAAGAAGATAAATGTTATGATAAGTTAATTAGAAAAGAAAAGAAAAACCAATCCTTATCATATATTGAACCATGGTTAGATGTAGAGAGTTAACTAAGGTTTAAGTGAGTGGTTAGGGTTAAGCATGAGACAAAATGGTCATTTGGTCAAAGTCTTCATGAAGGTTCATGAATGAACAAAAGAAAGCAACCATTTTCCTCATTTTGCCTTTTCTTTTTCCAAAAAGATAAATGAATAAATAGATAAATAAATAAGAAAAGGAAATAAAACCCTAATCATATAAATAACCATGGTTTATTCTTAACATACACTTAAACAATCATGTATCATCAAACATGATACAAGCAAATGTACAAATGTATATCACATATACAATGTGCACATTACAAGTGAGAAAATCCATATAAAGTGAACCAATACTAGTTAACGCAAAGTAATATATCAAATATATAATTATGCATTAAATCATTAAATCAACACTTGATTCAATGACCCGGTCATGTCGCACACAACCGACTAGTATATAATGTATCGGCTTATCAAATCAACCTTTGATTCGATAACTAGGGTATATCGCATATAACCTAATCGATACATTCATCGCGAGAATGGAATACGGTATCACATACACGCATTATTCTCGGTCCTGCACATATCTCATATGCGCTCCTATTTCGTTTCGCTTGAGCCAGGAAACCTCTGTGTAGGACTCTAAAGACTCGTCAATACGCCGGCAGCAGGCGATGATCATATCAAACACCCACAAGCCGCAAGCGGTCTGCTAAACGTAACGGCCACCCGGGTATTGAGCGATCTGAAGATCGATGAGCAAGCCCGCTCACACTCCAGTGAATCCGACCAGTAACACTACCGTACAGTCCGGTCTGATCGTCTGATATGTCGCATATCTCGCCTAGGGGTGGTAAACGTCAGACCCCAATAGCTCGATAAGTCGTGTCGATATGAGGTCTATAACTATTCGAGAAACTACTGGTAACACTTACCAGTAAATCTCAGCAACCCTGGCCAGGGATTTCCTGTTATAGCCAATCAAACACAGCGCAACATCAACCCCCTATACCGGGAGAGACGAATCCCCTCCTATCGCTCATTGCCTCCATGTGACTCGGGACTGTACCCAAAAACCACCGTTTTGCACGCCCTCTTGGACGTGGTAAGATGGAAATCAAAGCACAGTGGGAACCACACAAGACTCTATGACGATCTCGGGTCAACAGACTACTCTGTACCAGTGTCACCAGAGAACTGCCATCTGACGTGAGGTATAATACCATCTGGGAGTTCTCGGCGAGTCCGTCCAGTGTACCCAGTCTCTACTGAGCACCCGTATATCATCTCTGATGTCAAACACCAATGGATATGGGATCATCCATCGCCCATCTGTATGGGTCGAGAAGGTATACGCTAGTCTACTCTGGTATATCGATGCCCCGTCTCGATACACCCTCGAATAGGGACTTTGAAGGATGTACTTATGGACTACCTGTCCCCACTAGTATGATCCACATCATAGTCCAGGTAGTCAAGTACACATCCTAAGGGCTTTACCAACATGTAACAGAGAGACAAACAGTATACACGTTAAGGTAAAGATCAACCAGATAGCATACTATCATGTCGAGCAAGAAAGTCCTCCCTATATATGTCCCAGCATCCACCACAATATACATCCTATGTATAGTAATGGCCTCTAGGGCATACATATAACTAACAATCTCCCACTTGCACTAAGGCCATCTGTAGCAGTGGTTGCAGTATCTCATACTCAACCATCCCATAAAAAAATCTCTCTTTGGGAACAGGCCTTTGTGAGTGGATCCGTTGTGTTGTCCTCTGAGTCTACTCTCCTAACCTCGATCTCCCTGGAGATCAACTATCTCCATGATCAAGAGATACTGCCTTAGAATATGTTTGGATCACTGATGGGACGGACGTTCCTTGGCATAAGCCACAACTCCATTGTCTCACAATGGGAGGAACATAGTTCATCTCATGAACCAATATACATCCAAACAGCCTCTTTGGTAGCATCTTATATAGCGATGTATCGTGCCTTTATCGTCTAGTATGTCACGGTATCTAGCTTGGAACTCTTCCAACATACCGTCCCTTTACTGAGGGTAAAGACAATGCCTGCGACTGACATTCAGTCGTCTTTATCACCCTGGAACCCTTCCAGTGATTCTCCCCAGGGTCGATTGATACCATCTCACTACAGCTAGTGAGTATCCTAACATCCATTTAGATCTATCTCATAGATCCAAAATCCAGGATTTAGGAGGTATCACTTTGATCCTATATGGAGAATTATGGTGATAAGCGGAGATTGATCGAGCGTAGCATAAGAAACTCCTTTCTTATCAAGAGTATGTCATCCACGTACTCTACGAGGATCACCACCATACTCCCTACTACCTTTTTGTTTATACAAGGTTCATCTACCATTTTGATGATATCAAACTCTTTGACTACTTCATCAAAACAGATGTTCCAACTTCGCGATGCCTGCTTTATCCTATAAAACATCTTGCACACGTTTCCGCTGCTCCCACTGTCTACGAAGCCCTCTGGCTGTGTACTTATAGACGCTCTCTTCCAAATCATCATTTAGAAAAGCAGTCAAGACACCCAACCACCAGATATCGTAGTCATGGTATGTAGCCGTGGTAAGTAGGATCTGGATGGACTTAAGCATAGATCCTTAGAAAAGGTTTCATCATAATCCACGCCTGGTCAATGACGAAAACCTTTAACAAGTCTAGCTTTGAAAGTTTCAACTTTTCCATGTACACCAAGTAATCTTCTCAAGATTTACTTGCTCCTGATGGGGATTTAACCTTTCAGATATAGCAGCTAAAGTCCATACTTTGCTGGTGTATAAGGATTCCATCTCAGATCGCTAAGCATCCAGCCATTCTTACAGAGTCTCACTCCTGATGGCCAGCTCGAAACTAGTTAGGTCATCATCTCATGATGCAATCCTCGCTCCCACTGTCATAGAGAAACATAAGTATCTCTCAGGTGGGTGAGGAACCCTACTAGATCGGCGGAGAGGCTGAGGTTCATTGGTAACTATTGAATCCTTTGGTTCTCTCAAACCATCAGCTGCAGTTTGTATAGCTGGAACATTTCCAGTTTTACATAACAGTCCTTGCCTTGAGCTTGTCCGGATTTTGCTTTTAGACATAGCCCGGACAACCCCAAATCTTAACCAACTTAAGATATGGGCTCTTCCCTTTCCATATCACATATGAAGCGGTAGGCAACTGATTTGATTTGAACCCTATTCAATAGGTATGCATCTTCTCAAGTGCATAACTCCCAAAAAGAAATAGGTAACTCAGTAGTACTCATCATAGAGCACACCATATCAAATAGGGTGTATCTGCTCCGCCCCGATATACCATCGTGCTATGGTGTATACAGAGGAGTAATACTGAGAGAGAATCTCATTCTCCTTTAGAATAGTCCAGGATTTCCGTGCTCAAGTATTCTCCTCCTTGATCTCATCAAAGGACATAATACTTATACCCGTATCGGTTCTCTACTTCTAACTTATATTCTGTGAATATCTCAAAAGGTTCGGACTTGTGTTTCAACAGGAACATATGTCTGAATTTTGAGAGATTATCAGAGAATATAATGAAGTATAAAGAACCGGTCTTGGCATGTTTAGACTGGGGACCTACATACATCAACATGTATCATCCCATGAGTTCACTAACTCTTTCTCTGTTTCCAGTAAATGGAGCTATGGTTATCTTATCTTTGTGACATGACTGGCGAGTTTCACAAGATGTAAATTCAAACTGATTTAAATATGCATCTAAATGTAACTCAGCCAGTCGGGTCGCATTGATCTGACCTAGTCTACAATGCCTCAAGTAGGATTCGTTCATTTCTGAACTCTTCCTCTTGTGTGTGTTCCGTATACTAAGAACTGTAGTTTGATTTAGAACATCAATGCTTTTAGATAACGTGCCTGAACCGATCAACTTTTGATATAGGAAATGTTCAAAACATTATCCAACAATACAAAATTTTATCGTTTCTTTACTAATAAAGAGACTGATATGATTTTGTATATCAGGTTCGGTATCTAATAACATTCGTTCAGAATCAATGTATTGTAATACAGGGTGACAGTGACCGACAGACTTGGCTGCAACTCTTGCCCCGTTTTCTGCCTCATGAAACTTATCACCCGTTCTCAGTTCTCTACCTATCTGTAGCCCTATGTAACAGATTACATATCTGGGATCCTGATCCGGTATCATATACCCAGGACGTAAAGGATACTGAGAAACAGTTCTGTATGATGAACACACCCGAAGATGATGCATCAACATGCACTCTCTTCGTTTGGGCGGCACGGGAAATCTGGTATTCCCCAATTTCCTGCTCTGTCTTATAACAATTATAAGTTGGAGCGGGACTAACGTTCCCCAGCTCAGTATAACAAGCGGGTTCGGTCAATAATCCGTATTATTATCTTGATTAAGGCGTGATATGGTCGCTACCTGGAGAGAGAGAGAAGAAAACACTCAGCGTGCGCTCTTGCAAGAATAGATTGGTTATTATTTTATCTAATCAGGATGGCTCCCACTGCTTTTTATCAAATCTTCCTTCAAACCCTAAAAGGAAAGACTAGCCGGGATTAATTACACACTACAAGTTCGCCAATCTTTCAGCCAGGCCAGTGTCGGTACTTTGAGGGAGGCCCCCCGTGCTTTCGCACGAACCTAATTAATGTAAACCTCGTTTTCCTAGAGGCGTAACCTCGTTAACACCTTTCTAGACACCTACTTGATCGGCTAATTGTAATGTATAAAACTCTCCCAGGAGTAACAATTACTCACAGCGGGTATCGGGATCCAACTATCTCATAGAAGGTATGCAATCTCATTGCAAATTTCAACACTTGAAATTCCCGATAATATTTTGCCCCTAACCTCCTATGACCTTGACAAAGGCCAACAAACCATAGGATGCTAGTCAAGTTCAACCCGTCATTTCCTGATTGAATTAAACCCACCCGCACGGCCCTTGACAAAGGCCAACAAGGTCGCACGACTACCCTAACTCAATCTGCATCATATGCATAAGCAGATAAGCACCAGTTAGCTACCGCACACTGCGCCTTGACAAAGGCCAACAAACGCAGCACGAATACTAACTACTACTTATCTGAAATGACGGAGGGCTACGACAGGTTTTTCTGAAAACCTATTGCGTAATGAACTTGATATCGTTGTAGGATCGAATGAATTTTGAAATGGAGTGTTTTTTTAGGCTTTTCTAGTTTTGCTAAAGGAGTCACTCCCGGTAAAGGGATCGTCGGTCCTTTCCTTGTCGAATGAGGTGCGGGATATATCACATATATCACTGTGCAAAGCAAAAGCACTTAAAAGCAATCAAAAGACAAACCGAGTGTGTAGCATCTGCCAGTTATTGCTAAAGGAGTCACTCCCGGTGAAGGGATCTCGGTCCTTTCCTCATCGAATAAGGTGCTGGATATATCGCATATACCGCTGTGCAAAGCAAGAACTGTAGCTACCTGTTTTATTTTGAAATTCAATTCTACAACATCTTAGGTTTCTTTTATTTCATTAATCACATTAATGAAGTCCCATCATTTAAGTACCTAAACATCACAGATAGATATGACGTACACTTATGCCATCTGCATTCGCCTCGATGTCCCCTCGTGCACCGTTAGGTTAGGTAACTAACGGCAGAGCAGGGCAGGGCTAGCGCGGGTGTAAAACATAAGTAACGTCTTTATAATATATCATATATACTATATATAGTATCTATCACAGAACATCTCATGATCACATCACAGATATCGCAGCAGAAGAATCATATGAAATATTGGATATACTAGGACGTCCGTGTTTTTAATACGAGCCAGTATAAAACACGGATTCCACGGTCGTGATGAATAGCCAAACCCACACCCTTAGACCCCTACGAGAGCGGCAAGCAACCCTACCAATTCTGGAGTTAGGAGACCTGGACTCGACTCCTCGAGTTGGTCTCCCACTGGACTCCAGAATCCGGTTACTTGTGCCCTCCTCCTTGGGTCTATCCTAGTGCGGAAAAGAAAATAATATACAAAAGGTGACTACTTCCGCAACCTGGAAGCGCCCCAATAAAAGAATATTACATACAAGTTTTTACATGAATGAAAATGAAAAACACTCATCTCACATAAAAACCCCCGGCTATTCAAACACGACGATCCAATATAACATATCCAGCAACACATAACATCACATGTCATCAACGTAAGTAAATATGTCCATCCCAATTGTCGTTGTCGTATAGCAACGAAACCGGCGATATGAACATACTACACTTACGGTCACAGAAAAGAAAGTGTAAAACTACAATAGTTGGAATCCGCAACCACCTCAGACATCGCATGCCTGACCAAATGAATTCCTTAGACATCACATGCCTAACAATTATAAACCCCGCATTTTAGTCTCTATATCGAAAACACTTTTCAATATCAAGTCGGGCAATTCAACAGGATTTCCGACATTTTGATCGAATGCTCGTCGCAAACTTCAGTAGACGGCCACACCCCGATACCGTCGACGAAGTGCACCAAGGCGGAACACCGCTACCGCGAGCACCCGGACGGATGCTTTCGGCGACGGGGTTCTCCTACAGTCACTTGGTCGGGGCTATGGAGCGAGGCTGTCTATTAAGTTTACCCGGCGAGTATCCGCGTACGCTACGTGATTGCGACGAACTTTTGATCACATCAAAATTCCGTGGCAACCGATCAAGTGAGACTAAACTGCTATGTTTATAATATTCATTCAGTTATCACATAACTTTTGTGAATTCCAATTATTGTATCCCATTCTAGATAAATAGAAAATGTTAAACTTTTCGATCGAACAATCAAACACCCAAGTTTTCCCGAAACAGATCAACACATGAAACAAGTCTAACAACATTCAGTTCGTGCCTCAGTACCGACGGTCCAGCCGTAGAAGGGTCAAGCCAACGCCTCACATGTGGCACGCCGTACTGCCCCAAACCCGAAGGTTCAAAGGGCAGTTCAAGACGGTCACATAATCGAGTTAAGGTTTGTTGTCTTCTAGAGGGACCATCGCGTTACTTGCACTACTTAGAACGTCGTTAAACTACGGAAAAATCCAACACTTGGAAATTTCCCGACAGGGGAAAAATTGGGTATTTATATCCGGTCGAACTTTTTAACATATTCTAAAATTTATCCGGAAAGCCAAACAGACAAAATTTGATAAACCCGATCGAATCATCAATGCTCCAAAACATCCCAGATTATTCAACACTTGAATAAATATTAAAAATACCCAGAGAATTCACCACAGAAAACAATGAATTACTGTGCAACTTTAATAGGCTGACGTCATAAATATACCGCGGAAGCGCCGCCTAAATCAGTATTCTGCCGCGGATCCGCGCTATATTACACTGTTCATGGCCCCAATTTTGCGCCGTAATTCTTATATTTTCCTGCTTATTTCTCTGCATATTTTTAATCATGAAAAATCACTTATTTTAGAAAAAGTACAGAGAGCACATTTTGGAGTTGGTTTCGGGTTCGTTCCGGTTTCAAATTCCGTCTGGACTTCGCCTAAGGCTCTAGCTAGGCTCTGATACCACTGTAGGGTTCCTAGGCACTCTCAAGAGGTCTCACAAGGCATCGAACATGCCAATTTCAAATTTTATGGTGCCAGGAAACCCTAAACTACGGATCGTTTGCTAGAAAAATAGGCGAAAAAGCTAACTAGTTAACATTTAACTATGAGAATACGGATATACAACCTTTGTAGATCCGGTCCTCCACCTCCACGGCTCCGAGATGAGGTCCTCTCCGCTGTCCAAATCTAATCTGGGCTCTAGCGTCGGCTTCGTCGGAGAATAAGCGAGCTAGGTCGTCGATGTCCATGCCGAAGATGATCTACGTCGAGGCATCGCTAAATCAAGCTCCGACTTCACCAAGTCAAGAAACTTGTGAAGTAAACACACTCTACTACTTGGCAAGAGGTAGAGGATGAAGAAATAGGAAGTGGGAAGACTTTAGAATTGGATTTCTCACTCAATTCCATCAATCACCATTGATGGAGCTTGCTTTCTTCTTGAAGAAGAAGAAGAAGAAGAAGATAAATGTTATGATAAGTTAATTAGAAAAGAAAAGAAAAACCAATCCTTATCATATATTGAACCATGGTTAGATGTAGAGAGTTAACTAAGGTTTAAGTGAGTGGTTAGGGCTAAGCATGAGACAAAATGGTCATTTGGTCAAAGTCTTCATGAAGGTTCATGAATGAACAAAAGAAAGCAACCATTTTCCTCATTTTGCCTTTTCTTTTTCCAAAAAGATAAATGAATAAATAGATAAATAAATAAGAAAAGGAAATAAAACCCTAATCATATAAATAACCATGGTTTATTCTTAACATACACTTAAACAATCATGTATCATCAAACATGATACAAGCAAATGTACAAATGTATATCACATATACAATGTGCACATTACAAGTGAGAAAATCCATATAAAGTGAACCAATACTAGTTAACGCAAAGTAATATATCAAATATATAATTATGCATTAAATCATTAAATCAACACTTGATTCAATGACCCGGTCATGTTGCACACAACCGACTAGTATATAATGTATCGGCTTATCAAATCAACCTTTGATTCGATAACTAGGGTATATCGCATATAACCTAATCGATACATTCATCGCGAGAATGGAATACGGTATCACATACATGCATTATTCTCGGTCCCGCACATATCTCATATGCGCTCCTATTTCGTTTCGCTTGAGCCAGGAAACCTCTGTGTAGGACTCTAAAGACTCGTCAATACGCCGGCAGCAGGCGATGATCATATCAAACACCCACAAGCCGCAAGCGGTCTGCTAAACGTAATGGCCACCCGGGTATTGAGCGATCTGAAGATCGACGAGCAAGCCCGCTCATACTCCAGTGAATCCGACCAGTAACACTACCGTACAGTCCGGTCTGATCGTCTGATATGTCGCATATCTCGCCTAGGGGTGGTAAACGTCAGACCCCAATAGCTCGATAAGTCGTGTCGATATGAGGTCTATAACTATTCGAGAAACTACTGGTAACACTTACCATTAAATCTCAGCAACCCTGGCCAGGGATTTCCTGTTATAGCCAATCAAACACAGCGCAACATCAACCCCCTATACCGGGAGAGACGAATCCCCTCCTATCGCTCATTGCCTCCATGTGACTCGGGACTGTACCCAAAAACCACCGTTTTGCACGCCCTCTTGGACGTGGTAAGATGGAAATCAAAGCACAGTGGGAACCACACAAGACTCTATGACGATCTCGGGTCAACAGACTACTCTGTACCAGTGTCACCAGAGAACTGCCATCTGACGTGAGGTATAATACCATCTGGGAGTTCTCGGCGAGTCCGTCCAGTGTACCCAATCTCTACTGAGCACCCGTATATCATCTCTGATGTCAAACACCAATGGATATGGGATCATCCATCGCCCATCTGTATGGGTCGAGAAGGTATACGCTAGTCTACTCTGGTTTATCGATGCCCCGTCTCGATACACCCTCGACTAGGGACTTTGAAGGATGTACTTATAGACTACCTGTACCCACTAGTATGATCCGCATCATAGTCCAGGTAGTCAAGTACACATCCTAAGGGCTTTACCAACATGTAACAGAGAGACAAACAGTATACACGTTAAGGTAAAGATCAACCAGATAGCATACTATCATGTCGAGCAAGAAGGTCCTCCCTATATATGTCCCAGCATCCACCACAATATACATCCTATGTATAGTAATGGCCTCTAGGGCATACATATAACTAACACTAGGTAGACCGAACATGGATGACATATAGCATCTTGTTAATTTGCTGTCCTAAGACAGCTCCAATTGCAAAATTTAATGCATCACACATAATCTCAAAGGGCTCACTCTAATTAAGAGCGTGAATAATAGGAGCGGATGTAAGCTCCTTATTCAATTGCTCGAATGATTTGAGGTAATCGGAACCAAATTCAAAAGGTGTATTCTTGGTAAGAAGTGAAGTCATGGGTCTAGCAATCTAACTAAAGTCCTTAATAAAGCGTCTATTAAATCCCGCATGCCTAAGGAATGACCTAATGTCCTTAACGGTTTTAGGAAGGGGTAGATTAAAGATTATATATATTTTAGATTTATCTACCTCAATACCTTTACATGAAATAATGTGGCCAAGCACAATGCCTTGCTTGACTATAAAGTGCATTTCTCCCAATTGAGTGTTAAATTTTTTTCTTTGCACCTTTGGAGTACTAACTTCAAGTGGTGTAAACACTCATCAAATATATCCTCAAAGGATGAAAAATCATCCATAAAAACCTCAAGACAATGTTCCACCATGTCGGAAAATAGGCCCATCATGCACCGCTGAAAAGTGGCGGGTGCATTACATAGCCCAAAGGTCATCCGTCTATATGCAAAGGTGCCAAATGGACATGTGAAGGTGGTCTTTTCTTGGTCTTCAGGTGCAATGGGTATTTGGTTATAACCAGAGTATCCATCTAGCAAACAATAGTACTCATGACCGGCTAATCTTTCTAGCATTTGATCGATAAAAGGCAACGGAAAGTGATCTTTCCTAGTTGCGGCATTAAGCTTACGATAGTCAATGCACACACGCCACCCAGTTTGCGTGCGAATAAGGACTAGCTCATTCATATGGTTTTCAATGACACTAATACCCAACTTTTTAGGTACCACATGAATTGAGCTAACCTACGTGCTATCAGAAATAAGGTATATTATATCACTATCAAGACATTTATTTATGTCTGTCTTCACCGCCTTTTTCATAATAGAATTCAAAAGGTGTTGAGGATCTCTAACTGATTTGGCGTTGTCTATCAAGTGAATTTTATGTTGTACTATAGTAGGGCTAATTCCCTTAATATCTGCTATAGTCCATCCAATAACCTCCTTATTATTCTTAAGAATAGATAGTAAGGCCTCCTCATGCTCCTTAAGAAGATCAGCAGAAATTATAACTGGGATCGTGTTAGTCAAACCTAAATAGGAATATTTTAGGTTTGATGGGTGGGGCTTGAGCTCTAGCTGTGGGGCCTCTTCTATTGATGGGCAAAAAAGAGGCCTAGGTTCAAGAAAAAGTGGCTCAAGTGGAGTCCTTTCCATGTAGGTTATTGGGAGAGAATCATCAAAAGCAACAACTTCTTTGTTATTAAGTTTCTCCTCTATGCAATTTTCTATAAAGCAGTTATCTAAGTCAACTTCTTCATCGTTAGGAACATCATTAATTAAGTTGACTTCGAAGGGCTTATAGGGATCACTTGGCTAATTTCCTAGGTTAAAAATATTAAGATCAATTATCATGTTCCCAAATGATAGTTTCATAGAACCATTGCGACAATTGATCAATGCATTCGAAATGGCTAGGAAGGGCTGACCTAGTATGAGAGGAATTTGATTCCTAGGGTTAGTGACAGGTTGTGTTTCTATCACGATAAAATCTACGGGGAATATAAATTACCCAACTTTAATCAACACATCATTGATCTCACTCATAGGAGTCTTTATGGATCGGTCGGCTAATTGCAAAGTGATCTTGGTGGGTTTAAGCTCACCTAACCCTAACTGCTCATATACAGAATATGGCAAAAGATTAACACTAGTGTCTGTTTACCGCCGAAAGCCGAGAAGACGAACGCCTTGCCTGAATTTGGAGGCAGATGCTATTTGGATTTATCCGTCCACCTCTCCAAAGATGCTAAGTTGATTTATGGCACCGTGTATCGGAGCTTTGGACAGATACGGACGTTGTAGCAGACTTCGTCAGATTCCCCCACGTTTGCGAGGGGTTTTTGATTGTGGGGACGCTCTTCCCTGCAGGCGCAAGCCCCTGCAGTTAATTACGTTACCGCGTGCGGTAACCACTTTCTCCGGCTCCAGAAGTTCACTTCGTATCGTGTGTGTTTGTTTTATTTTTTGGTTGCCCGTGGATCGTATACGAAGACTAATTTATGTCGCCGCCCGTAGGGCGTGGATTAGTCCAAATCCGTATTTTCTTAGATTTAGGTTTGGGTTAATTTAAGGATCGTTAATCTCGTTTTGAGATTCAGATCAACTTAAATGTTTGTTGAGGATACGTTAGTCTAATTTTAGACTAAGATCTACTTAGCATGATTTTGGGATCATTCAAACCCAACAAAAGAGCATTTGGGCTCTATTGCTTTAGTTTAAGGATGTTACGGTCTATAGATCACCATTTTTTTTTGGGTGAGGGTTTAGTTTAAGGACGTTGCGGTCCAGAGCTAGTTTAAGGACATTACAGTCCATAGCTTGTTTAAGGACATTGCGGTCCATAGCTAGTTTAAGAATATTGTGGTTCGTAGAATTGTTGGTTGTCGGGACCCTCCACATCTCTGAAAACGTTGAAGAATTACAACGACATATATCAGAGGTGTGGGGAGATGTACCCTTAAACCAATGAATGTTCATCCGAAGCTTGATGGTCTTGTTTAGGACTAAGACCAATCTGGAAAATAAAGAGCACATGGGCTCAGTTGATTAGGAGTTTGGCCAACTTGGGTTCAACCTAGTCATTTCATTTTTGAATAAAGTGTTAAACACTTGCTTAGGCTTGGTCACCTTTCTGTGCCAACAGTGCCGAGCATTCATATAGGTTCTGATACCCACACTTTACCTTGCTTCCCTTTTTTGTTTTTTATGGAGTGTTAAACACTCTTTATGGCGCCTCACGTGCTATAGCGCCCACGTGTGGAGCATGTGAGGTGCTTGGCGCTGAGTGCTAACCGTTGGGCACTGGTCGATGAGTGCAGAGCACTTTATACTGAATAGCACCCACGTGAGGCGAATGTGGGGCGCTTGACGCTGAGCGCCAACCACTGAGTGCTAGGTACTCTTTATTGAGCAGCGCCCACGTGAGCGGCACTGTTGGGGTCAAAATTGGCACCCCGGTTGACCGAGTCAAAGTCAAGGTCAACCCCAAGCCAGGTGGGTCCAAGCCCAGGTCAAGCGGGCCCATGCCCAAGTCGAGCCCGCGGCCAGCCTCCTCCATGCCAAAATATAGATCATGAATAAATAATTTTTATGTAATTTTTTATGCATGTGTAAGCAAAATGGGCATAAAGCCAAATTTTTGTAAAGCCCATGGCTTATGTGCAAAAAGAAATGGCACATGAGCTATGGGATAGGCAAAATGCCATTTTGTAAAGACCAAGGGGCTATATGTAAATATGTAAGCCTATAAGAGGCAACATGATGAAAATATCTAGAATACCTTTTCATTCCCAAAAAAAATTAGGGCCTGTGCCTCTTCCTCTTTCCTCAAGGTTCCAAAACCTTCTTCTTTCTTTTTGAATTAAATCAAGAGTTTTACTCTTCCTTTTTCAATACTAAATAGTTTTTCACCACAAAACTCACAAAGGGGAACTTGGATATACCATTAGATCTAAAAAAGAAGAGATATTTAAATCTCACATCTTTTGATCTTCAAGATCCTGCCAACAGAGGAGGAAGAAGGAGACCCGTCTCCAGAGACCCCACTTTGGGAAAGAACTAGGGATCAAGGGGAGAAGCCCTTCATCAGCTTCAAAACATCCTAGGAGTTTAACTCCTCATATATATATAAATAGAGAGAATAATAAGTGCTCCTTTCTGGGAGTACAACTCCTATTGCAGGGATCAAGTCCCTTTTGCTGCTCGAGCGCCCACGTGCTGACACGTGGCGCGCTAGCACCCAAAGCGTTAGCGCCCGAGCGCCCACGTGCTGACACGTGGTGCGCTAGCGCTCTTGCGCTCAGAGCGCTAGCACCCAAAGCGTGGCGCCCGAGCGCCCACGTGCTGACACGTGGTGCGCTAGCGCTCAAAGCGCTAGCGCTCAAAGCGCTAGCGCTCTTGCGCTCAGAGTGCTAGCGCCCAAAGCGTAGCGCCCGAGCGCCCACGTGCTGACACGTGGTGCGCTAGCACTCAAAGCGTCAGCGCTCTTGCGCTCAGAGCGCTAGCGCCTAAAGCGCTAGCCCCTGAGTGCCCACGTGCTGACACATGGCGTGCTAATGCTCAAAGCGCTTGCGCTCTTGCGCTCAGAGCGCTAGCGCCCAAAGCGCTAGCGCCCGAGCGCCCACATGCTGACATGTGGTGCGCTAGCGCTCAAAGCGCTAGTGCTCTTGCGCTTAAAGCGCTGGTGCTGGCCCCACGCATCCTTTGGATGCCTTTCCCCCCCCTTTTTTTTTATATATATACATATATAAATATATACATATGTATACATATACACACACACATACTCTACAACACTATCCTCCTCAAAAAAAATTTTGGGCCGGGGCGCTGCCCCACACCCCGCAAGGGGGCTGCTAGCCCTCTTGACCCCCAGCCCACTATCCGGGTAGCGGGACCCCCGTAAAAACTCTGCGGGGCCCCTGATATATCCAAGCCCCCTCCAAAACAAAACACACGTACACTGCACTTTGAGTTCGCATGACCAGTTTAACCCGTCAATCGGAGGTTCCCTCGCTCCAAAGGCGAGGGATAATTAACGGCGGCTTAGTCCGCGGCCGCCGGAGATTCGGATCCCTACAATCAATAAACCCCTGCCTACCCTAGGGAGGGGGAATCTATAGTATGCCTGACAAGCGCGTGCGTATTCCCATCTCAATGGGGTGACGAAAAACACCCTATAGATTCGGGCACGCCCGGTGGGACCTATCTCTCCTCCCATATTTCGGGTTAAGCATTCATGCGAACTCAATCAATATACATATCTATTTTTATACTGAAATAATTCTCTTTCATGCAGATTTTCAAGCAATCGCCTTTCAACGATGTCTCCAAAGATGAACTCAACTCCCGTCTCCTACACGATGAAGATGGACTCCAGGAAGGTCCTTCCGGCCAGTCTCGGGCGACAATGGGAGGAGGAGCCGCTACCATTTGGCTCTATTATGTTCGTGTCAGCTACCGCCGTCCCAGCTCCTCAAGCTCCGGTAACAGGCAAACCGGTCTCAAAGGGGAAAAGGCCGAATGTCATGGTCGCGAGGGCTCCCCAACACAGGCGCAAGTTGGTGTTTGAGCGACTTTCCTTGGCCCCAGCTGGGGGCAAGGTCATCAACACCAACAAGGCAACAAGGCATCTTGGGCAAGCTCCAGCGGCGCCTCCGACAACTGCTCAATTGGGTGTCTTCTCAAGCCTCCCTATCACTCAGCCTATGGCGGCTTCCCGAAGAGCAGAAGCCTGCCAAGCGCTCAAGGCAGAGAAGCTGAGGCAGAAGCGGCTCAGATACAGAGCCAACAAATGGGCTAGGGCTCCGGCCATGTTAAAATTTATGAATTTACAAAGCACGGACCTCTTCGCGAAACCAGCCGCCAGTGATGAGAGGATGGCTGAGTGTGTTATCCACACCGTCTACATGGTGGGCACACGTCCTAGCGACAACCTTCGCAGCGAAAGCAAGGATGGGGTCACCACATCTCAAATCCAACCTAGCGCGAATATAGCTATCACTTCTCAAGACCAGCATCCTCCGGAGGGTGATGAAAATCCTCCCAGTGAGGCTGATAGGCAGAGAGAGCCCTCGGTCCATGAGGAGTCAGGCTCGGAAAGCGAAGATGAGCCAATCTTCCGTCCCAAGAACGCAGAGCAGCAACTTCTCCAAGAGCTCCGAAAACAGCTCAGAAGTAAAGACAAGGAGATGGCCAAGCTCTACTAAAAAATTGACGACTTGACAAACATCGTCTTACAACTTGTTGGAAATAGTGCCCTCAAAGTCAATTATTGGATCGCAGGTACGTGATTGCAATGATTGAGGCAGGACCTATACCGATATGACAGTCTTGCTCGAAATGATAGTATGCTATCTGGTTTGTCTTTATCATCGTATACATGCTTTAGTTCACTATTGCATGATGATAGAGCCCATAGGATTCTTGCTTGACTACCAGCAATATGATGGCGATCATATACGTGGGAGCTGGAGTTTGTAAGCACATCCTTAAAGTGTCCCTAGTCGTGGGAGTTTCGAGACAGGACATCGATACTCCAGAGTAGACTAGTGTATGCAGTCGAGACCCCGACGAGGGGCGATGGCCGGTCTCACAAGCCATTGGTGTCAGTAGGATCATCTAAGTGTAGGGTTCCTAGGCACACTAAGGAGGTCTCACAAGGCATCAACCATGCCAATTTCAAATTTTACGGGTGCCGAGAAACCCTAATACGGATCGTTAACTAGATTTTAGGCGAAACAAGAACTAGTAAACTACTTTACAATGAGTGAACGGAAATACAACCTTTGTAGATCCGGTGCTCCACCTCCATAGCTCCGTGATGATGTCTCCTCGCTGTAGGCTTCCTAGGCACACTATAGAGGTCTCACAAGGCATCAACCATGCCAATTTAAAATTTTATTGGTGCCGAGAAACCCTAATACGGATCGTCGGCTAGAATTCTAGGCGAAATACGAATCTAGTTAACACTTTAACTAAAGGAGAGAGGCTACAACCTTTGTAGATCCGGTTATCCACTTCCTTAGCTCCACGTAGACGTCCTCTCGCTATCCTAGTCGGATCTCGGACTCTCGCATCGGCTTCATCAAAAGGAATGAGCGAAATAGGTCGTCGGCTTCGTGCCGAAGATGATCTACGTCGAGGTTGCACAAGTTCAAGCTCCAACTTCACCAAGTTGTGAACCTTGTGAAGAAAACACCCAAAACAACTTGGCAAGAGGTAGAGGGTGAAGAAATAGGAGGTGGGTTCACTTTAGAATTGGATTTCACTCACTTTTGCTCAAGTTGCCATTGATGGCATCAAGCTTTTCTTGAAGAAGAAGATGATGAAGAAGAAAGAATATGATAAGTTTCTTCTTTGAAAAAGAAACTAATATGAATACTTATCATATCTTGACCATGGTCAAGTGTAGAGATTAAACTAAGGTTAGTAGGAATGGTTAGGGTTAAGGATGAGATAAGGATGGTGGACTTTGTCAAAGCTTCAAGAAACTTCAACAAGAGACAAAGAAAGCCACCATTCTCATCTAAACCTTTTCTAAATAAATAAACAAATAAATAAATAAAAAGGCAAAACCCTAATCATCTCTTAACCATGGTTTAATTCTTCACACTTAACCTAATGAGCAAGTATCATCAAACATGATACAAAGATGTGCACAAAAGTATATCACATATACAACATGTACATTAAGTGAGAAAATCCATTTAAAGTGAACCAATACCAGTTAATGCAAAGTAATATATCAAATATATAATTATACATTAAATCATTAAATCAACACTTGATTTAACGATCCGGTCATATCGCATATAACCGACCAGTATCCAATGTATCGTTTTATCGAATCAATCGTTGATTCGATATCTAGGTTATATCGAATATAACCAATCGATACATCCATCGCGAGAATGGAATACGGTATCACATACACGCATTATTCTCGGTCCTGCACATATCTCATATGCGCTCCTATTTCGTTTCGCTTGAGCCAGGAAACCTCTGTGTAGGACTCTAAAGACTCGTCAATACGCCGGTAGCAGATGATGATCATATCAAACACCCACAAGCCGCAAGCGGTCAGCTAAACGTAACGGCCATCCGGGTATTGAGCGATCAGAAGATCGACGAGCTAGTCCGCTCACACTCCTGTGAATCCAACCAGTAACACTTACCGTACAGTCCGGTCTGTTCGTCTGATATGTCGCATATCAAGTCTAGGGGTGGTATGCGTCAGACCCCAATAACCGATAAGTCGTGCCGATGTGAGGCTCATAACGGGTCGAGAAACTACTGGTAACACTTACCAGCAAATCTCTGATCAGCCCTGGCCAGGGACTTCCTGTTACGGCCAATCGAGCACAGCGCAACATCAACCCCCAATACCGGGAGAGACGAAACCCCTCCTATCGCTCATTGCCTCCATGTGACTCGGGACTGTACCCAAAGACCACCGTTTTGCATGCCCTCATGGACGTGGTAAGGTGGAGATCAAAGCATAGTGGGAATCACACAAGACTCTATGACGATCTCGGGTCTACAGACTAACCTGCACAAGTGTCACCTGAGAACTGCCATCTGACGTGAGGTATAATACCATCTGGGAGTTCTCGGTGAGTCCGTCCAGTGTACCCAGTCTCCACTGAGCACCCGTATACCATCTCTGATGTCAAACTCCAATGGATATGGGATCATCCATCGCCCATCTCATGGGTCGAGAGGCGTATACGCTAGTCTACTCTGGTATATCGATGCCCCGTCTCGATACACCCACGACTAGGGACCTTGAAGGATGTACTTATGGACTACCATGTCCCCACTAGTATGATCTGCATCATAGTCCAGGTAGTCAAGTACACATCCTAAGGGCTTTACCAACATGTAACTATAAGACAGTATAAAGAGACAAGTGTACATGTTAAGATAAAGAGTAACCAGATAGCATACTATCATATCGAGCAAGAAAGTCATCTCTATATATGTCCAAGCATCCAATATAATATACATCATCTGTACAATACTGGCCTCTAGGGCATACATACAACTAACAATCTCCCACTTGCACTAGGGCCAGCTGCTGTAGTATCGCATACCGAGCATCCCGAAGAGTCTCTCAAACTGTATCTGGGGAATGGCCTTCGTGAGTGGATCCGCCGTGTTGTTCTTCGTGTCAACCCTCCTGACCTCGATCTCCCGGCGATCAACTATCTCCCGGATCAGGTGATACCGCCTCAGAATATGCCTGGATCGCGGATGGGACCTAGGTTCCTTGGCCAAAGCCACCGCTCCATTGTTATCGCAATACAAAGGTATTGGATGCTCAATGGATGGAACCACTCCAAGTTCAGTAATGAACTTCTTGATCCAGGCAGCCTCTTTGGCAGCATCGTTGGCAGCTATGTATTCAGCCTCCATCGTCGAGTCTGCTACGGTTTCCTGCTTTGAACTCTTCCAGCTAACCGCCCCTCCGTACAGGGTAAAGACAAATCCCGACTGCGACTTAGAGTCGTCCTTATCACTCTGGAAGCTCGAATCGGTAAAGGACTCCACTTGGAGTTCTCCGTTACCATACACCAAGAGCATCTCTTTAGTCCTTCGTAAGTACTTGAGAATGCTCTTCACAGCTGTCCAGTGACTCTCTCCAGGATCAGCTTGATACCTGCTCACTACACTTAGTAAGTATGCAACATCGGGTCTGGTACATAGCATCGCATACATGATAGAGCCTATAGCTGAAGCATAGGGTATCCCTTGCATGCGAGCTCTCTCCAAATCAGTCTTGGGAGACATCTCTTTGGAGAGAGTGACTCCAGAGATCGTGGGCAAGTTCCCACGCTTGGATTCTTCCATACTAAACCTCTTTAGTATGGTGTCAATGTACCTGGATTGGGACAATCCCAATATCCGTTTGGATCTATCTCTATAGATCCTGATTCCCAATATGCAGGAGGCATCACCAAGATCTTTCATTGAGAATCTTTGTGATAAGAAGAGCTTGACCGATTGCAGCATAGGAATATCATTTCCTATCAAGAGTATGTCGTCCACGTACAATACGAGGAAGACAACCTTACTCCCTGCCACCTTCTTGTAAATACAAGGTTCATTTGGGTTTTTGACGAAATCAAACTCTTTGATAACGACATCAAAGCAGATGTTCCAACTCCGCGATGCTTGCTTTAATCCATAAATGGATTTAAGTAGCTTGCACACCTTGCCGCTGCTCCCACTGTCTACGAAGCCCTCTGGCTGAGTCATGTACACGCACTCTTCTAAATCACCATTTAGAAAGGCGGTCTTAACATCCATTTGCCAGATTTCGTAATCATGATATGCAGCGATGGCAAGCATGATCCGGATGGATTTAAGCATAGCCACTGGAGAAAAGGTCTCGTCATAGTCCACACCTGGTCTTTGACGAAAACCCTTTGCTACAAGTCTAGCTTTGAAAGTCTCCACTTTCCCATCTACACCAAGTTTCTTCTTGAAGATCCACTTGCTCCCGATGGGTTTTACCCCTTCAGGAGCAACTTCCAAAGTCCATACTTTGTTGGTGTACATGGATTCCATCTCGGACCGCATAGCATCCAGCCATTTCACTGAGTCCCTACTCGTGATGGCCTGCTCGAAGCTAGTTGGGTCATCATCCTCCATGATGCAATCCTCGCTCCCTCCATCCATTAGAAAACCGTAGTATCTCTCAGGTTGGCGAGGAACCCTACTAGATTGGCGGAGTGGCTGGGGTTCATCGGGAACTACGGAATCCTCTGGTTCCACCAGATCTTCTGTTGTAGCTTCTGCAGCTGGAACCTCTTCCAGTTCTACCTCATGACCACTAATCTCTTTTTCAAGAAATTCCTTTTCTAAAAAGGTGGCATGCCGAGAAACAAACACTCTTTGTTCCTCAGGGTGGTAGAAGATATACCCTTGAGAATTCTTGGGATATCCTACAAATTTGCATAGAACAGACCGTGCCTCGAGTTTGTCCGGATTTTGTCGTTTGACATAGGCTGGACAACCCCATATCTTAACATAGTTAAGACTTGGTCTCTTTCCTTTCCATATCTCATATGGAGTGGTAGGCACAGATTTGGTTGGGACCATATTCAATATATGTATGGCTGTCTCAAGCGCATACCCCCAGAAGGAAATAGGTAACTCAGCTGTGCTCATCATAGAGCGCACCATATCTAATAGGGTGCGGTTCCTCCGTTTTGATACACCGTTGTGCTGTGGTGTATATGGAGGAGTCAGCTGAGAGAGAATCCCATTCTATTTTAGGAAGTCCAGGAATTCATTGCTCAAGTATTCACCTCCTTGATCAGATCGAAGGATTTTAATACTTTTTCCGGTTTGGTTCTCGACTTCTTGTTTATATTCTCTAAATTTCTCAAAAGCTTCAGACTTGTGTCTTATCAAGTACACATGTCCGTATCTTAAGAGATCGTCAGTGAATGTAATGAAGTGCGAAGAACCATCCCTGGCATGTGTAGACATTGGACCGCATATATCACTATGTACCAGTCCTAAGAGTTCAGTAACTCTTTCTCCGTGTCCCGTAAACGGAGTTTTGGTCATCTTGCCTTTGAGACATGACTGGCAAGTGTCATAAGATGAAAATTCGAATGGTTTCAAATATCCATCCTTATGCAACTTAGCCAGTCGTGTCGCATTGATGTGACCCAGTCTACAATGCCACAAGAAGGATTCGTTCAGTTCTGAACTCTTCCTCTTGTGTGTGTTTGTTATGCTCAGAACTGTTGATTGATTTAGAACATAAATGCCATTGCACAACGTGCCTGATCCAACCAACTTTTGGTTACGGAAAATGTTCATAACATTGTCCTGTAATACAAAATTATATCCCTCTTTACTTAATAAAGAAACGGATATAATGTTGCATATCAGGTTCGGCATGTAATAGCATTCGTTCAGAACCAATGTATTACCAGTTGGTAACACAAGGTGATATTCCCCGACAGTCTTAGCTGCAACAATTGCACCATTTCCAACTCTGATGTCTTTATCACCTTCTCCAAGTTCTCTACCTTTCTTAAGCCCATGTAACTGATTACATATATGGGATCCTGACCCGGTATCTAATACCCAGGACGTGGAGCAAATGGAGAAACAATTCTCTGTAACGAACACACCCGAAGAAAATGCATCAACATGTACTTTCTTCATCCGGGTGGCATGGGAATCCTGGTATTCTCCTATATCCTGTTCATTCCTATAACTCTTATAAGAAAGAACGGAACCAACGTTCCCCAGCACAGTATAACATGCGGGTTTGGTCAATACATCCATATTATTATCTTTATTAGGGTATGAAATGGTCGCTACCTGGAGAGAGAGAGAAGAAAACACTTTAGCGTAAGCTCGTGCAAGATCAGATTGGTTATTATCTTATCTAATCAGGATGGCTCCCACTGTTTTTATCAAATCTTCTTTCAAACCCTAAAAGGAAAGACTAGCCGGGATTAATTACACACTACAAGTTCGCCAATCTTTCAGCCAGGCCAGTGTCGGTACTTTGAGGGAGGTCCCCCGTGCTTTCACACGAACCTAATTAATGTAAACCTCGTTTTCCCAGAGGCGTAACCTCGTTAACACCTTTCTAGACACCTACTTGATCGGCTAATTGTAATGTGTAAAACTCTCCCAGGAGTAACTCTTACTCGCAGTGGGTATCGGGATCCAACTATCTCATAGAAGGTATGCAATCTCATTGCAAATTTCAACACTTGAAATTCCCAATAATGCTTTTGCCCCTAGCGTGCTATGACCTTGACGAAAGCCAACAAACCACAGCCCGCTAGTCAAGTTCAACCCGTACATTTCTTGACTGAATTAAACCCACCCGCACGACCCTTGACGAAAGCCAACAAAGCCGTACGACTACCCTAATCCAGTCGCATCATATGCAGCAGATAAACAGCACATAGCTACCGCACACTACACCTTGACGAAAGCCAACAAATGTAGCACGAATACTATATGTAATTTATCTGAAATGACGGAGGGCTACGACAGGTTTTTCTGAAAACCTATTGCGTAATGAACTTGATATCGTTGTAGAATCAAATGAAGTTTTGAAATGGAGTGATTTCGAGGCTTTTCTAGTTTTGCTAAAGGGGTCACTCCCGGTGAAGGGATCGTCGGCCCTTTCCTCGTCGAATGAGGTGCGGGATATATCATATATATCACTATGAAAAGAAGAAACGATAGAAGAAGTCAAAAGAAAACCGAGTGTGTAGCATCTGCCAGTTATTGCTAAAGGAGTCACTCCCGGTGAAGGGATCTCGGTCCTTTCCTCATCGAATAAGGTGCAGGATATATCACATATACCGCTATGCAAAGCAAGAACTGTAGCTACCTGTTTTGTTTAAAATTTGATTCTACAGCATTTTAGGTTTCTTTTCTTTCATTAATCACATTAATGAAGTCCCATCATTTAAATACCTAAACATCACAGATAAATACGACGTACACTTATGCCATCCGCATTCGCCTCGATGTCCCCTCATGCACCGTTAGGTTAGGTAACTAACGACAGAGCAGGGCAGGGCTAGTGCGGGTGCAAAACATAAGTAACGTCTATATAATATATCATATATACTATATACTGTATCTATCACAGAACATCACATGATCACATCACAGATATCGCAGCAGAAGAAACATATGAAACTTTGGATATACTAGGACGTCCGTGTTTTCAATACGAGCCAGTATAAAACACGGATTCCACGGTCGTGATGAATAGCCAATCCCACACCCATAGACCCCTACGAGAGCGGCAAGCAATCCTGCCAATTCTAGGGTTAGGAGACCCGTACTCGACTCCTCGAGTTGGTCTCCCACTGGACCCCAGAACCCGGTTACTTGTGCTCCCCTCCTGGGTCTATCCTAATGCGGAAAAGTAAATAATATACAAAAGGTGACAACTTCCGCTACCTGGAAGTGCCCCAAATAAAAAGAATATTACATACAAGTTTTTACATGAATGAAAATGAAAAACACTCATCTCACATAAAAAACCCCGGCTATTCAAACACGACGATCCAATATAACATATCCAGCAACACATAACATCACATGTCATCAACGTAAGTAAGTATGCATACCCCAATTGTCGTTGACGTATAGCAACGAAACCGGCGATATGAACATACTACACTTACGGTCACAGAAAAGAAAGTGTAAAACTATAACAGTTGGAATCCGCAACCTCTTTAGACATCACATGCCTAATCAAATGAAATACTTAGACATCACATGCCTAACAGATATAAATCCCGCATTTTAGTCTCATTATCGAAAACTCTTTTCAATATCATGTGGGACTAAACTGCTAGATTTATAACATTCATTCAGTTATCTCATAACTGTTTGTGAATTCCAATTATTGTATCACATTCCAGATAAACAGAAAATGTTAAACTTTCCGATCGAACAGTCGAATACCCAAGTTTTCCCGATACAGCTCAACACATGAAATAAGTCTAACAACATTCAGTTCGTGCCTCAGTATCAACGGTCCAGCCGTAGAAGGGTCAAGCCAACGCCTCACATGTGGCACGCCGTACTGCCCCAAACCCGAAGGTTCAAAGGGCAGTTCAAGACGGTCACATAATCAAGTTAAGGTTTGTTGTCTTCTAGAGGGTCCATCGCGTTACTTGCACTACTTAGAACGTCGTTAAACTACGGAAAAATCCAACACTTGGAAAATTCCCGACAGGGAAAAAGTTGGGTATTTATATCCGGTCGAACTTTTTAACATATTCTAAAGTCATCCGGAAATACACAAAGACGAAATTTGATAATCCGGTCGAAACATCAAAGCTCTAAAACACCCCAGAAAATTAAACTCTGGAATAAATATTAAAAATTCCCATAAAATCCAACACCAGAAGATATCAGTTACTGTGCAAACAATATATGATAATTAAATAAAGCTGCCGCGGAACCGCCGCCTAAGCAGGCTTAGGCCGCGGTTCCGCCGCACTGTACACTGTTCATCAAGTATTTTTTGCACCGTAATTCATAGATTTCCCTGCTGAATTTTTTAGCAATTTTTAATCTGGAAAAATCCCAGAATTTAGAAAAAGTCCAGAGAGCACTTGGGTTTTAGGGTTTCGGGTTCTTTCGGGTTTCAAACGTCGTCTAGACTTCGCCTAAGGCTCTAGCTAGGCTCTGATACCACTGTAGGCTTCCTAGGCACACTATAGAGGTCTCACAAGGCATCAACCATGCCAATTTCAAATTTTATTGGTGCCGAGAAACCCTAATACGGATCGTCGGCTAGAATTCTAGGCGAAATACGAATCTAGTTAACACTTTAACTAAAGGAAAGAGGCTACAACCTTTGTAGATCCGGTTATCCACTTCCTTAGCTCCACGTAGACGTCCTCTCGCTGTCCTAGTCGGATCTCAGACTCTCGCATCGGCTTCATCAAAAGGAATGAGCGAAATAGGTCGTCGGCTTCGTGCCGAAGATGATCTACGTCGAGGTTGCACAAGTTCAAGCTCCAACTTCACCAAGTTGTGAAACTTGTGAAGAAAACACCCAAAACAACTTGGCAAGAGGTAGAGGGTGAAGAAATAGGAGGTGGGTTCACTTTAGAATTGGATTTCACTCACTTTTGCTCAAGTTGCCATTGATGGCATCAAGCTTTTCTTGAAGAAGAAGATGATGAAGAAGAAAGAATATGATAAGTTTCTTCTTTGAAAAAGAAACTAATATGAATACTTATCATATCTTGACCATGGTCAAGTGTAGAGATTAAACTAAGGTTAGTAGGAATGGTTAGGGTTAAGGATGAGATAAGGATGGTGGACTTTGTCAAAGCTTCAAGAAACTTCAACAAGAGACAAAGAAAGCCACCATTCTCATCTAAACCTTTTCTAAATAAATAAACAAATAAATAAATAAAAAGGCAAAACCCTAATCATCTCTTAACCATGGTTTAATTCTTCACACTTAACCTAATGAGCAAGTATCATCAAACATGATACAAAGATGTGCACAAAAGTATATCACATATACAACATGTACATTAAGTGAGAAAATCCATTTAAAGTGAACCAATACCAGTTAATGCAAAGTAATATATCAAATATATAATTATACATTAAATCATTAAATCAACACTTGATTTAACGATCCGGTCATATCGCATATAACCGACCAGTATCCAATGTATCGTTTTATCGAATCAATCGTTGATTCGATATCTAGGTTATATCGAATATAACCAATCGATACATCCATCGCGAGAATGGAATACGGTATCACATACACGCATTATTCTCGGTCCTGCACATATCTCATATGCGCTCCTATTTCGTTTCGCTTGAGCCAGGAAACCTCTGTGTAGGACTCTAAAGACTCGTCAATACGCCGGTAGCAGATGATGATCATATCAAACACCCACAAGCCGCAAGCGGTCAGCTAAACGTAACGGCCATCCGGGTATTGAGCGATCAGAAGATCGACGAGCTAGTCCGCTCACACTCCTGTGAATCCAACCAGTAACACTTACCGTACAGTCCGGTCTGTTCGTCTGATATGTTGCATATCAAGTCTAGGGGTGGTATGCGTCAGACCCCAATAACCGATAAGTCGTGCCGATGTGAGGCTCATAATGTAAGTGCACGGCGGCGCCCCGGCCGTCAATCCGACGGCCAAATGCGGAAGCGGTGATAAACTTTAATTTTTACTTGAACTGGCAAACCACCGCGCACTAATACCCGGATCGAACCATTAATTAGTCCTAGCTATCTACAAGAAAGGGAATAGAGATATACCGACGATCCAAGTCCTCCGGTCTTCTCGTCATCGTCCCGATCTCTTGCGGAATGTCCCGTCTCCTCCTCGTCGCCGGAAGTGCACCACATCGCCTACTTCTTTTACGGGCTCCCACCTCAATGCCGAGGCAACTCGGGCACGAAGCCGGCTACTCGACGTGCCCAAGATTCGCTGTAGAATATGTAGTCCTCAAGTCTCACTTTGGGGTTGTAGGAATTGCCTTTTGGTGGAGGAAATGATATGAGAACAATGTGGAGGGACTTGTGGGATTTTACAAAAGCAAAAGAGCAAAAATCCCACATGCAAAAATTTGGACAGCCCCTAATGCTTTTGGCCGGCCATCTCAAGTGAGTGAGGGAGAGAATGAGATAGGAATCCATGAGGGAGAGAGTGGCTTGAACAATAATGCAAGGCATTAAAAACAAATCATGAAAGAATATGATCATAAGCAAAACCACACACAACTCTAACCATCAACAACCATCATGACCACTAAAAGTCAAGCTATCATAAAGCTAGAAGTCAAGGTCAATGAGAGGCTATCATGATACAACAATAAGCAAAGAACCCCTCCACAAACACTTATTTGCAACAATGAAAATAAGCCCTCCTCCACCAAACTTCGGCCAATGAACGGAACAATGGAAATCGGCCGAAACGGAAAGCAAACTGGCTCCAGAAAACTGGTCCCGTAATAAATTACAGGAAAACCCCGATACTGTGCATACACACCCGCATTTGTATTCCGACCGAAATACAAATGCAATGAGACAAAATCTACACTGTACTATACTAGGATCCGGCTTAAACCAAAACCGGCCAGTAATATCCGTTCGATCCTGATCCGTGCAATACCGCACGTATCTGATCGAACCCTGCCATATAACCATACGGCCTATAGTACAATCTGTCTGATCCTGATCCGTGCAATACCGCACGTATCTGATCGGACCTTGCCATATCTCCATACGACCTCTACAACCTTTCGCCCGAAAGCTGAGTAACTGAATGAGGGGGACTCTAAAGACTCATCAACACCTTGGTTGTGGATTTAACCACTAGCACGTTAGAGGTATAAGCCAATACATAACGGGCTACCAGGTATTGACCAAAAGGGACGTCTGCGAGCGAACTCAGCCTGACAACCCTACTGAGCCTGTCAGTGACAATATCCGTACAGTCCGGTCCGTTCGTCTATGAGCATCACATGGCGGGCCTAGGGGGTTGGTAAAAGTCAGACCCCCAAAAGCGGTACAAGTCGTGTCGGAGTGTAGCCCAGAACACCCTGAGATACTACTGGAATACCTACCAGTAAATCTCCCTGCCTCGGCCGAGGGCTTCGTGTTATGGCTCTCCTAGACACAGCACGACCTCATCCCCAATACCGGGAGAGACGAACCCCTGAAGATACGCTCACTGCCTCCATGTGGCTCGGGACTGTACCCAACTAAAACCTGTTTGCACGACTCCTTTGAGCCGTGGTTGGGTAGTAATCAAAGTACAGTGGGAACTCACACGAGACAAATGACGATCCCCAGGTCGATGAACTAACCTGCACACATGTCACCAGGGAACTGCCATCTGACGTCTGGTATATGACCAACTAGCATGTTCCCGGCGAGTCCTGTCCGGTGTACTCATAACCCAATGAGCACCTGTATACATCTTAGGTGATCCAACTGACACCAATGGCTTGCGAGATCGGCCACCGCCCCTCGTCGGGGTCTGGACTGTATACACTAGTCTACTATGGAGAATCGATGCCCTGTCTCGAAACTCTCACGACTAGGGACCATTTAAGGATATGCTTATAGACCCCAGCTCCCACTTATATGATCGCCCTCATACTGCTGGTGGTCAAGCAAGAATCCTAGGGGCTCTACCAACGTGTAATAGCAACTTGTCAGGTCACCTAAAACAGTACACGATGATAAAGGTAAACCAGATAGCATACTATCATCTCGAGTAAGACTGTCCTACCGGGATAGGTCCTCCATCAATCATTACAATCACGTATCTGTGACCTAATAATTGACTCTGAGGGCACTATCTCTAACAATCTCCCACTTGCACTCAAGGCTAATTATTGCGATGTCGCATACTCACAGCCCGTGTGATACCGAACACCCAACTCCTCTACTAGTTAGTCTCACAAAGCCCGTTTGCGAAACTATTGCGTTCGAGGAATAGCCTCAGTGAGTGGATCCGCTTTGTTGTCTCTTTCAATGTCTCTCTATATCTCAAGTTCGCGGAGAAACCCATCTCCCGAAATGAGCAATACCTGTCTTAGAATGTGTCTGGATGTCTGATGGGACATAGCTCATAAATGAACTCCAAATCCAAAATTCTTAGACTGTATCGTCAACTGAACTTAATCAGTATCCTGCGCCATGCCTCCCTCAGTATTGCCTTGGACCACCTGTCCAAAATACTGCCCCTCATCAGAAGGAAAAACTATAACTCTGACAACCTCCTTGTCGTCCATGTCACCTTGGAAGCCTGGAATGATAACTGTTTCCCGAATGAGGCTGTCGTTATCATATCCCTAGAACATCCACTTATGTTCTAAAACTGCTTCCGACCGTTTCTCCAAGATTGGATCAATATCAACTTATTGCATCTAGTGCAAGAACAACATTTGGTGTGATACTTGACATCTCATGATTGACTCAATTGCCTGAGCAAGTGATCTGCCAATCATGCACATCCCTCTCCCCTTTAGTCTGTAAGACACCTTTAGAGAGGGTGACTCCATCTTCTGCAGGAACACTACCGTGCATGGAGTCGTCCATTCTAAATACTCTTAGAATGCTGTCTAAGTACCCAGATTGGGAAGCCACCCAAATCTAGATCTAAAACCATAGATCTAGTAACCAGTATGTCTGATATAAAATCCATTTCCTTTGTGGAGAAACCACTGTGTGACGACCAAAGTATAACCGATCGTAGTATAGGAATATCACTTCCTACTCTGTGTATGTCATCCAAATACCAGGACATCACACCCTACTACCTTCTCAACAGATCCATCCCCTATTCTGATGAAGTCAAACCTATGACTGTCACGTCAGAAATAGATGATCTATCTCCGCTATATCTGCTTTAGTCTATAAATAGACATAAGCTACCTGTCCACCAATGCTTCCGCTGCTCCCACTGACTACGACAACCCTCTGGCAGAGTCATATAGACGTACACTTCTAAAACTAGTTTAGAACGACGCTATACTCATCCTCCCGCCGGGTCTCGCAGCCTGGAACAACAGCAATGGTAATTGTGGGTAAACAAGAACTTCCCTGTCACCATCCTTGAGGCTACCGTAGTACCTCTCGAGTGCCTGAAGTTACCCACCGCATCTGCGGAGTGGCCAATGGAATGTCAATCCAGATTGAATCTTTAGGTTCCTTATCAAATCTTCAGTAATCGTTTGTGGTTCTGGAATCACTTCCAGTTCTACCATACTCCCACTACTGTTTTCTGAAAAAATCCATTTTTAATAAAACTGTGGTGAGTCTAGAACAATATTGCTATTGTTCATCCAGATGGTAGAAAGTCAACCCTCGTCATAGCCTGGGTCAACCCACAAACAGCCATTACAGAAACATGCCTTGAGTTGTCCAGTGTCTGGTTTTAATCATAAGCCGGACAACTCCCCGTACCTTAACATCGTTAAGATACGAACTGTTCTATATCCCATATAGGACCAGAGGCACTGATTTAATTGAACCAGATCCAAATCATGCAGCTGTCTCCAGTGCATGTCAACTAAATGGAAGAAGGCCGATCAGCGTTACTCAACTTAGGAATGCTTCCAATTATGAGTCACCTGAAAGAGAATTAAGATCTCTTAATCACTACTATCAACTGAATATCATACACAAGTATCTACATCTTCGATCACTTTGAAGAATCCCGATACTTGCAATACCTGGTTCTCTACTTTATTCAAATACCTATAACTTCTCAAAATTCGGACCCTGTGTTTCCACGAAACACCTGTCTAAAAACTAGAGAAGTCATAAGTAAACCGAATATAGTACGAGGACCTACCCCTCTGTCCTGATGGACCCTGGACAACATACAATACTCTGTATAAGTCCCTTGAGTCTGATAACTCATTCACTGTGTGTCGCAGGTTGAAAACTGTACTTATGGTTAAGAAGAATTACACCGCTGTTTAATGCTCCTTACCTAACCATCCACTGATGTAGGTAAATGTCGTAGACATAATTTCAGAAAGGTATATCTCACTCTATGAAAATAGACGTACAGATATATCAATTTGAAATTGGTGCATAACTGCGGATATTCAAAACCAAATATTTGCCAACCGGCAAACAGCCCAGGTGATTTCCTCAAATATCACCGATTACAACGAATCCCGATATAATGAGGATAATCACCCAATTCCCAATAACTTACTCCCACTCATCATCTGTAAAACCATGCAGATGTGAGAATCATACCTGGTAAATACATACCCTGGAGCAAGTGTCTAATCGGGAAATCAGTTTTCCTTTAACAGTACACAGTGAGACTGAAACATCGAAATGTTTCGATGGGGTATCCTGGTATTCTTAGTAATGCCTCTTCCAGATTCACAACTGTAACCGTATAATTCTTTGCCACCTCTCCAAATCCCTTCATATGTCTTTAGTCTTTACCTTCTGCACACCCCTTTAGGCCAAATGGTTTTCTTCCTTCCCTACCGTTCGGCACCAGCCTATGGTTTGGAAGAAGACTATCCAATAAGCATAATGGGTGTACTGTCCCAATCCTAGGAACACTCGCAATGAGAGAGGGTGAAGATAAAAGACAACCGAATAAACCTTATTCTTATTTCTCCAGGAACAGAATCCATCCCCGAACTGGAACAAGTTCCTTTCGAGTTCGTATATAACCATACGATGGAGTATCCAATAAACTGTGGATCTTCGTAGTGATACGGAGTGTCTTGGAGAAATACAAAGGTGATTTTAGGATTGGCGAAGGAATACTTGGTTTGGTCGTGAATATCTGTTGCAATTTACTTTGCCCTCTTACTAATCCCTTGCTTTGTCTGAACTTAATACCTTCTGTACACCATCTTAGGCTAATTGGTTTTCTTCATTCCCTACCGGTCGGCACCAGCCTAAGGTTTGGAAGAAGACTATCCAATTTGCGTAACAGGTGTACTACTCCTAAACCAAGGAGCACTCGCAACCGGAGAGGAGGCAAAAGGAAAAGACAACTGAATAATCCTATCCGTTTTCTCCAGAACCGGAAACCATCCTCGAATAAATTCCTTCGAGTTCGTATCTAACCATACGATGGTTTTGTCCAATGGAAGTGGACGTTCGTAGCAATACGGGGTGTCCTGGAGAAAAGGGTAAAAGTTGGAGTGGCAATGAGGTTTACAACTCTGACAATCCAAAAGCCAGTGTTAAGAAGGTTCGGTCAACTTGGTCACTGAGTCAAAGTCTTAGGGTCGGGTCAATGGTCGCTGCCAAAGAGAGAGAGAAAAGAAACACTCAGCATGCACTCTAACCTAGATCAGAATGGTTACCAATTTATCTAATCTGGAAACCTCCCACTGTACCTCAAATTCTCCTCCAAACCTGAAAGAAGAATTAGTCGGGGTCATCCGAGGAGTAAACTAACTCATCAGTGGGAATCGGGATCCAACTATCATCGCATGATAACGTGACGGAATCCGCTCACGTCATCACACTCCAGAAGGTATGCGCATATCTGGCAAGTTTCAGTTCTTTTGAAACTCCCGATGAGATTTCTGCCCCATGCTCTTATGACCTTGACTAAGGCCAACAAATCATAAGTCACATGTCAAGTTCTACCCGTCATTGTCCAGGTTGATTTGAACCCACCCGTACAAGCCCTTGACTAGGGCCAACAAGGCTATACGACTGTCCCAAACCAACGCATCTATCTATGCAGCATATGAAAACCCAATAGCTACCAAACACTATGCCTTGACTATGGCCAACAAACACAGCTTGAATACTATTGACTATCCATATGAAACGACGGAGGGCTACGAATGGTTTCTGGCGAAAACCTTTAACGTAGTGAACTTGATATTGTTGAAGGAACCGGATAGCTTTTAAAAATATAGCGACGAAAACCATTGCTAAAGAGGTCACTCCCGGTGAAGGGATCTCGGCTCTTTCCCCGTAGAATGGGGTGCAGGATATTCCAACTGAATACCGCGGTGCAAAGCAAAAGTAATCGGCTATAGTGAAGTTAATGCCCTGACGCAAACCTTTTGTCCAAGGGGTCACTCTCGGTGAAGGGATCTCGGCCCTTGCCTCGTCGACTGAGGAGCAGGATATTCCAACTGAATATCACGATGCAAAACAAAAGAGAACGTCCTTGCAATAACAGCTTTTTGAAAAATGTTCCAACAACATCAGATTAGGTTTGTTTTTAACTTGCATTGATCCGAATCAACGCAGTCCCATCAATTGATCACACCACAAAGAACGAAAATATACTGATGTACGTATATGCCATCCGCATTCGCCTCTGGGTCCCGTCATTACCCGTTAGGTTAGCTAACTAACGACAGAGCGGGGACTGGACTAGCACGGATGCAAAACATATACAACATCTACTAATATATATACCAATATATTATATTTCGCTCAAGGCGTGATAAAAAATGCAACATCACAGAAATGTACAGCATCACAGAAACAATACAGATATCTGGGATCCCCGGGTTTCACAGAGCCGCTGAAACCCGACGTTCCCCTGGTCGTGTGGATAGCCTGTGCAATGAAATCCTAGACCCCTACGGGCGCGGCAAGTTACCCGCCAAAACCTGAAGCGAGGCAGCCCCCTTCAGCTCCGTGAATGGACCACCCAGTACTTCACGGAATCCGGTAACCTGGGCACCCCTCCTGGGTCAACCTGTACCCCCTACGAGTGCGGCGAATAGTCCGCCAATCCCAGAGTGAAGCCCCCTCCGTCTCAATGCCATGAGATGCGGGCTTGTTGCCCTCTAGAATCCGGCTATCCGTGCACCCCTCCGCGGGGCAATCCTAGTACAGAAAGTAAAATATACATACAATGGGTACATCGACCGCAACCTGGCCGTGTGTTCATCACAGAATACTGTATTTTATACCGCCCATTCTTACGCTCGGTTGTTTATAGGTAGGTGCTTTTAATCCGTGTTTGTTACATATTTGCAGGATACAGGTTCTCGGTTCTAAAACGGTGAAATTCATGGAAAACACGACAAAATCCGGGTTCCTGCCAACCACTGAGAAAACACGGTCTCCGCTCGTCATCCGTATGTTGCCAGATACCAGTTTAGGAAGAAAAAATGTCAAATCAATGTCACCTTCATGCACAAGGCTCAATGGCAACAACAAGTTCCAAGAAATCTACGCGGAGCTCGAGGCAATCATGACAAAAGCATCCACAAAAGTCCACCTTTCCTCAACAGAAATTCTGGAAGAAATGTGAAAGTATTTTCAGAAAATACATATACCAGACAAGAGGGGACAGAAGACCAGGGAAGCACCCAAAGTACGACGACTCAACTCATACACAAATTCTTTATTGACTCGTCTAAGACAAGAAAGGACATACAACCATCTCCCTGTGGATCGACCCGTGCTCAACCGGCTAGCTGCAAAGCGACACCGTCTTGATTGCGGTTAAACTTTAATTCTTTCAATCAAATGGCGCCGTTGCCGGGGAGACGGTAGCGTATTTTCTTTCTTGTTATTCGGGTTAATATTCTTTTTGTATATATTTATAAAAAAAAATATATATCTTTTTGTTATTTTTGATCATTTTTGTGGGCAAGTGTGCAGCTTTTTGCGTATTTGCAAACTGCGATTGTGGGCAGCAAAGTGTGCATTCAAGGCAAAGGTGATTACGAAGTACAGTGCCAAAGATCCGGGTAGTTTGACCCGCGCAAGCGAACCTTTCAAGCTTACCGGATTTGATTCAACGGGGGTTTCCTAACCCAAAACTTAACGGTACGTACTTTACTAACACCTTCTTCTTAAATCCGACGCTTCCAATATACTATTCTTTGCAGGATTCTTTGCAAGTTCGCTAGCAAACGCAAAAAAATTGACTAACCCGTATTTGTTGCAGCGCTGCGCTTAAACTAAAAAACGATTGTTTGATTCTTTATAGAATTTTTGAATTGCGCATTGCATACATTAATACGGACTTAAGGGCAAGCGAACCCCACAACATACGGTAAAGGATTTCATCACCTTTTCCGTGGCCCACAAATCACGAACTTGAGCATAACGTTTACCCGCACAAAATTTAAAAGAAACTAGACTTTAAGCCTTAAGGACTTCGCGCTCACTAGGAGAAGTTAACTGTGTTTAGAACCTTGCTTAACGGTATATTGTTTACGGGGTGTCTAGGAAAGTGTTAACGGCGAAACCTCCAAAAGAGAAAGGGTTATTTAATTAAGGAACTTCGCGAAAGCGTTGGAAAACCTCCCCTTATCTCTGCACTTACCTGGCCTCGTGATCAGTGTATCTTGAGCCTGTTTCTCGACACAGTTTTACTTCGACAATCAAGTTCTGGAGCAGGTCTAGTTGACCTAGGTGAACCCTAGAACGATTAGGTGTGTGGTATTTTTGCGTCGTGATTGTTTTTGTCCATATTGTTTTTTATTCTTTTGTTAATATATAAAAAAAATAAAAAATAAAAAATTATCACATTCTTTTTTCCCCTTCTTTTCTCTGCCTTTCTTTCTCTCTCTTCATATCATGGGTACCCCACCTCGCAAAACACTGGCCGAACTTTGGTACCCACAACCAGACATTACTTCTTATGGTTCTTGCTTTGGCCGAATATCGAACGACCCCTCCATCCCCAAAATTTCACTGAAAGATCGCATAGCAGCGTCTAGGACAAACACTTGCACTCCTCATTCCACTTTGTATCAACCTTTTAAACCTCCCGCACCCGCTCATGTTGATACCCCTTCTGCAAGTCGTCCTTTGTCCATCACTGAACGTATCGAACAATCCCGTAGCCGATCTTTCACTCCTTTCACCACTTCAAATTCTCGGGATCAACAATTTCATTCACCTTCTTATCCACCTGTTCATCCTACCCCTGTCCAACCATTCAATTCCTACCAGTCCTACCCAACTTTTGCAACTTCCCTAGACATTGCTTCTACACAGCCTTTTGGGAATTTTCAGTATACAAACAACTTTGAATTTTTTACTGAAACCCCTTCACAACCCATGTCTAGTCTGGAACAGTCGTTGGAAGACTTTAGGGTAGCGTCAAGCCAACAGATGATGGATTTGAATGCGTCCATGGCCGCCCTCATGCAACCTAGTGACCCGGTAGCTAGTTTTCAACTAGCTCCAACTTTTTCAATGTATGATGAGGCGGCAGGACAGGCTGTGAATTTGAGTAGAGAGAGTGAGATGTACCCCCTTCCAAATCAAACCTACCCGTCCCAAATTGAATCCCACAACTCCTGTTTTGAAAGTCTATCGAGTATCCCACATGATTTATCAATTGAAGATAGAATGATGAATGAGTTGTGCGACATCGTAGTGTTTGATTTGCCCGATTGTGAAGGGTCCCTTCCAAGTGAAACCATACCTAATCCTTTTGACCTCTACACCTATATCTTAGAACCAGAATCGATTAATATCCATGCTTTTGATGAGGTGTCAGAGAATTTTGATTTTCACTTGATTGAGGATATTGACGCTGGGGATATTTTGGATGATGAACCCGTAGATTTGGCTGAGTTTGTCTCTTCAAATCATCATCCCAAGTCATTAAATGTTTTTCCCGAACCCCATATGCGTCTGGACTTTGAAGAAATATGCATGGATGAGCTTAACTTTGAGGAAAATTTTGAGGATATTTTTGAGGACGAAACAGTTCTGGATGATGAGTCGGATTTTCCAATTCATCCCGTTCCTTTCACTGACTGTGTACACCCTCCAGAACCCTTAACCGATACCCTTCCTCAACCACTTCCCTCCATCCTTTCCATCGTTCCGACCTTGCAAGAACCCGTACCACTTTCATTTACTATGTCTGGTTTACCAGGTTCGGCGTACCCATGGTTTCTCACGAACCTTGAGGGATTTGACCCAATTTCTCGACGAGTAAATATATTAGCACAATCACTTTTCACACATCGGTCATCATAAATTGTGCTAATCTATTTACTCCATTTGCACCCTCAAGTTCGTATTCCACTTCTTTTTCCCTTCCGCCATTCTTCTTCCTCTCATATACCGAGACCGTATCCCGCTTCTCTTCGCATACGGTCTCGCGTATTGTCCTTCTCTTTTCTCTACGCCTTCTTCCACCAACCTGTACATTATAGCGATAAAATCTTTGAATGGTTGGTGCTCACTTTTGGCCTGTGTAAGGCCTTGTATAGCTTGATACTGTTCTTTCCCCCCTAAATCCTGAATTTCAACGCTTAACAGTGGAATCACTGTTTTACTTAAGTTTGGGGGGGACACTTTTTTTGTATATATTTTTGTTTTCCTTTTTGTTTTGTATATAATTTGTTTCTAGGAAGCACCGGCAATTTTAACCCTCTTGGTATAGCCTGACAGTGAGGGCACTGTCAAGTTTAAGTTTGGGGGTATGCTCGGTAAGCTTTCTTCCTTCTCATTCATATGTATATTTTGCATCTGCATATTAAATCCATAAAATCCATAAAAATCTGAAAATTTTCTAAAAATATAAAAACTTTTTTGTCAAGTTAGATTGTGGAAGAACTCTGATTCAACATTCGACGGTTTTTGTTTGAAAAAATAGGAATAACTAAATCTTATGTTTAGATTTTGAAAACCTGAAAGATAACTCTCCTTTGAAGTTAACTATAGCTGATATACGTCTTTACATCATACTACACGTGTCGTGAATTTTGGGAATTAGATGACAAGTCTTTCATGTTTAAACTTTTAAACAGATAAATGATTTTCTGAGGATCAAATAGGTTTGTTCTGAAATAAGTAATGTCAAGAATAGTTTATGAAGTAAGCGAATATGAAGGAATGTTATTGATGCCGTAATTGGAGCTAAGTCTGAAAAATAACCCATCGGAAACTTGATTGGAATGATTACACACCAAACCCACTAAACACGTCTTTTATCCAAAAAAATAATTGAACTGCCGGTTATATCTCCGTTCGTATTAAATCATCTGATTTTCACGTCAAACTGTCGTTTGTTTTTGGACCTAGGTAACTTGAGTAATTAAGTCCGCTGGGGTGTTTCTACACCTAATGCCCTAAAACCAACTGGTTTGGGTGCATTGGCCCAAAGCTCGCTAAGAAGCCTAGAAAGTCCAGTTTAAAACAAAGTCAAGCAAGTGTTCTCTCCGAGTTAAAATTCCTAACGGTTCTTTGTGTGAGAATAATCTTGATAAAAGACAGGCTTTTATAAAAAAAATTTAACGGAGATATGAAGGTTTTATTCTATGATAAAGACTATTGCACGTTCACAGAGGTGTGTATGAATGAAAACAAGAAAAAGGTGGAGTGAAAAATACGACTTAGTTTCCTGTTAAGGAAGATAGAAATTCTGAAGTTGAAACCTTACTGGAAAACGAAACTTGAAAAATGCTTAACTCTTTATAAAACTTATGTGATCCTTTTAAAATTGTTATCTGGGCTTTATTGTGCGACATGATGACTTTAATCGATCCTTCTGGAACTTAACGACACTAATTGCACTGCACGTAAAGACATATAAAATCTATAGTTAAATAAGAAGCGAGGTGTGAAAAATAAAGGTTCGATAGTCTAGACTTAGGATTATAGAATTGTTATTTTCTGAAACAAAAACTTTAGGGTTTGAATCTTAGTTATTGTACAAAACCAACTTGACCGGATTTTGTGGGTAGTATCCGCTGAAAACCCTCAGGAGACAACACTCCTCCTACTAGGGACACCTAAAGGTTTAACGGCTTGTTGCACGCGCTCAGTGCAATCGCGTTCCCTGCGAATGTGCGGTTAGGATTTTATTTTTGTGAATAATTGGTTTTGCTCGGGACGAGCAAAAGTTAAGTTTGGGGGGTATTTGTTCATCACAGAATACTGCATTTTATACCGCCCATTCTTACGCTCGGTTGTTTATAGGTAGGTGCTTTTAATCCGTGTTTGTTACATATTTGCAGGATACAGGTTCTCGGTTCTAAAACGGTGAAATTCATGGAAAACACGACAAAATCCGGGTTCCTGCCAACCACTGAGAAAACACGGTCTCCGCTCGTCATTCGTATGTTGCCAGATACCAGTTTAGGAAGACAAAATGTCAAATCAATGTCACCTTCATGCACAAGGCTCAATGGCAACAACAAGTTCCAAGAAATCTACGCGGAGCTCGAGGCAATCATGACAAAAGCATCCACAAAAGTCCACCTTTCCTCAACAGAAATTCTGGAAGAAATGTGAAAGTATTTTCAGAAAATACATATACCAGACAAGAGGGGACAGAAGACCAGGGAAGCACCCAAAGTACGACGACTCAACTCATACACAAATTCTTTATTGACTCGTCTAAGACAAGAAAGGACATACAACCATCTCCCTGTGGATCGACCCGTGCTCAACCGGCTAGCTGCAAAGCGACACCGTCTTGATTGCGGTTAAACTTTAATTCTTTCAATCACCGTGCCCCAAAATAATAATACAAACAGGCAGTGACGGCAGTCCACATGTCGGACGCTCGCCCCGCAATATCAAATGTACATAATACAACCACAACTGCACTAGCATTGCATCCAGGCTATCCCCCACGACCGATCCGCAACATCACAGCAAAATCACAAAACATCAACGTGAAAGTCACGTTCGCAAAACCGTCTAACCGGGCTATAGCAGTTAGACTGGATTTACAGATCGAGTGAGATTCACGGTCGCAGATATAATGTAAATACTGTGAAATAATGTGTTTAAAATATCCGATCGATCAAACTTTAACAAGTGGGCCCCCAAACAATACTGTAGCACTCACAGAAATTATGGGCCCAAAATTAATATTCCAAAACCCATATTTTAAGCCCAGAAAGCCTCTGTAAAAAATTGGTGCAGGGATCCCCACAGTGTGCGGCGGAACAGCGGCGGGAAGGGGGTATTTGCGGCGGTTCCGCGCTCCCACTGTGGATTCACTTCATCGAATTTTTACAGAGCTCTTAGATTTTCCAGTACATCAATATTTTACAACCTGAAAAATTTTTCGAGACCAAAAAATTTCAACAGAAACTGATGCTAACAAAAATGTAGATTTTGGAGTTTTGGTCGATCGGAAATGCAAAACACATTAAACCAAGCTAGACTAAGTTAATGGCGAGGCTCTGATACCACTGTAAGTGCACGGCGGCGCCCCGGCCGTCAATCCGACGGCCAAATGCGGAAGCGGTGATAAACTTTAATTTTTACTTGAACTGGCAAACCGCCGCGCACTAATACCCGGATCGAACCATTAATTAGTCCTAGCTATCTACAAGAAAGGGAATAGAGATATACCGACGATCCAAGTCCTCCGGTCTTCTCGTCATCGTCCCGATCTCTTGCGGAATGTCCCGTCTCCTCCTCGTCGCCGGAAGTGCACCACATCGCCTACTTCTTTTACGGGCTCCCACCTCAATGCCGAGGCAACTCGGGCACGAAGCCGGCTACTCGACGTGCCCAAGATTCGCTGTAGAATATGTAGTCCTCAAGTCTCACTTTGGGGTTGTAGGAATTGCCTTTTGGTGGAGGAAATGATATGAGAACAATGTGGAGGGACTTGTGGGATTTTACAAAAGCAAAAGAGCAAAAATCCCACATGCAAAAATTTGGACAGCCCCTAATTCTTTTGGCCGGCCATCTCAAGTGAGTGAGGGAGAGAATGAGATAGGAATCCATGAGGGAGAGAGTGTCTTGAACAATAATGCAAGGCATTAAAAACAAATCATGAAAGAATATGATCATAAGCAAAACCACACACAACTCTAACCATCAACAACCATCATGACCACTAAAAGTCAAGCTATCATGAAGCTAGAAGTCAAGGTCAATGAGAGGCTATCATGATACAACAATAAGCAAAGAACCCCTCCACAAACACTTATTTGCAACAATGCAAATAAGCCCTCCTCCACCAAACTTCGGCCAATGAACGGAACAATGGAAATCGGCCGAAACGGAAAACAAACTGGCAACTCCAGAAAACTGGTCCCGTAATAAATTACAGGAAAACCCCGATACTGTGCATACACACCCGCATTTGTATTCCGACCGAAATACAAATGCAATGAGACAAAATCTACACTGTACTATACTAGGATCCGGCTTAAACCAAAACCGGCCAGTAATATCCGTTCGATCCTGATCCGTGCAATACCGTACGTATCTGATCGAACCCTGCCATATAACCATACGGCCTATAGTACAAACTGTCTGATCCTGATCCGTGCAATACCGCACGTATCTGATCGGACCTTGCCATATCTCCATACGGCCTCTACAACCTTTCGCCCGAAAGCTGAGTAACTGAATGTGGGGGACTCTAAAGACTCATCAACACCTTGGTTGTAGATTTAACCACTAGCACGTTAGAGGTATAAGCCAATACATAACGGGCTACCAGGTATTGACCAAAAGGGACGTCTGCGAGCGAACTCAGCCTGACAACCCTACTGAGCCTGTCAGTGACAATATCCATACAGTCCGGTCCGTTCATCTATGAGCATCGCATGGCGGGCCTAGGGGGTTGGTAAAAGTCAGACCCCCAAAAGCGGTACAAGTCGTGTCGGAGTGTAGCCCAGAACACCCTGAGATACTACTGGAATACCTACCAGTAAATCTCCCTGCCTCGGCCGAGGGCTTCGTGTAATGGCTCTCCTAGACACAGCACGACCTCACCCCTAATACCGGGAGAGACGAACCCCTGAAGATACGCTTACTGCCTCCATGTGGCTCGGGACTGTACCCAACTAAAACCTATTTGCACGACTCCTTTGAGCCGTGGTAGGGTAGTAATCAAAGTACAGTGGGAACTCACACGAGACAAATGACGATCCCCAGGTCGATGAACTAACCTGCACACATGTCACCAGGGAACTGCCATCTGACGTCTGGTATATGACCAACTAGCATGTTCCCGGCGAGTCCTGTCCGGTGTACTCATAACCCAATGAGCACCTGTATACATCTTAGGTGATCCAACTGACACCAATGGCTTGCGAGACCGGCCACCGCCCCTCGTCGGGTTCTGGACTGTATACACTAGTCTACTATGGAGAATCGATGCCCTGTCTCGAAACTCTTACGACTAGGGACCATTTAAGGATATGCTTATAGACCCCAGCTCCCACTTATATGATCGCCCTCATACTGCTGGTGGTCAAGCAAGAATCCTAGGGGCTCTACCAACGTGTAATAGCAACTTGTCAGGTCACCTAAAACAGTACACGATGATAAAGGTAAACCAGATAGCATACTATCATCTCGAGTAAGACTGTCCTACCGGGATAGGTCCTCCATCAATCATTACAATCACGTACCTGTGACCTAATAATTGACTCTGAGGGCACTATCTCCAACACATAACGGGTCGAGAAACTGCTGGTAACACTTACCAGCAAATTTCTGATCAGCCCTGGCCAGGGATTTCCCTGTTACGGCCAATCGAGCACAGCGCAACATCAACCCCCAATACCGGGAGAGACGAAACCCCTCCTATCGCTCATTGCCTCCATGTGACTCGGGACTGTACCCAAAGACCACCGTTTTGCACGCCCTCATGGATGTGGTAAGGTGGAGATCAAAGCACAGTGGGAATCACACAAGACTCTATGACAATCTCGGGTCTACAGACTAACTTGCACAAGTGTCACCTGAGAACTGCCATCTGACGTGAGGTATAATACCATCTGGGAGTTCTCGGCGAGTCCGTCCAGTGTACCCAGTCTCCACTGAGCACCCGTATACCATCTCTGATGTCAAACACCAATGGATAAGGGATCATCCATCGCCCATCTCATGGGTCGAGAGGCGTATACGCTAGTCTACTCTGGTATATCGATGCCCCGTCTCGATACACCCACGACTAGGGACCTTGAAGGATGCACTTATGGACTACCATATCCCCACTAGTATGATCTGAATCATAGTCCAGGTAGTCAAGTACACATCCTAAGGGCTTTACCAACATGTAACTATAAGACAGTATAAAGAGACAAGTGTACATGTTAAGATAAAGAGTAACCAGACAGCATACTATCATATCGAGCAAGAAAGTCATCTCTATATATGTCCAAGCATCCAATATAATATACATCATCTGTACAATACTAGCCTCTAGGGCATACATACAACTAACACTCGCTGCGATCATCGGATCCCGGGCTCTAGCGTCGGCTTCATCGGAGAAAAAGCGGGCTAGGTCATCGACGACGATGCCGAAGATGATCTACGTCGAGGCATCACAAGATCAAGCTCCACCTTCACCAAGCCATGAAAACTTGTGAAGGAAACACCCTATACTACTTGGCAAGAGGTAGAGGATGAAGAAATAGGAGGTGGGTTCACTTTAGAATTGGATTTCTCACTCATTTTCAAGAGTTGCCATTGATGGAGGCAAGCTTCTTCTTGAAGAAGAAGAAGAAGAAGATAATATTATGATAAGTTCTTAGAATAGAATAGAAAAATCAATTCTTATTGTTAGTGTATATGCCCTAGAGGCCATTACTGTATCATACTAGTTTGTATATTACTTGATGGAAGCTTGGGATATTCACCTTGTATAAACAATCTTGCTCAATATAGTAGTATGCTACTTGGTTTGTTTCTACTTCAATGTGTACTTGTGTTTATTTCAGTATATCACTTATACGCATTAGTGGAGCCCTTAGGATCTTTGCTTGATTACCAGCGTTGTGATGGCAGTCACACTAGTGGGGGCTGGGTAATCTATAAGCACATCCTTATACAGGTCCCTAGTCGTAGGACTATCGAGACAGGGCATCGATACTCCGGAGTAGACTAGCGTATGCGCTTCTCATCCCAGTATGGGAGATGGTCTGTCCCACAGCCATCAGTACGTCGTACTGGAGATAGTATACGGGTGCTCGTTGGGTTATGAGTACACTGGACAGGACTCGTCGGGAACTGACAGGTTGGTATTATACCTATCGTCAGTTATCAGTTCCCAGGTGACATGAGTACAGCTTAGTCCGCTGACTTGACACTGCCACTTCGCCTCGAGTGTGTTCCCACTGCACTTTGATCACTACCCTACCACGGCTCAAAGGAGTCGTGCGAACAGGTGGTGGTTGGGTGCAGTCCCGAAGCACTTGGAGGCAGTGACGGTTAGACAGGATTCGTCTCTCCCGGTATTGGGGGTTGACATCGCGCTGTGTCTAGGAGAGCCATTACACGAGTAGTCCCTGGCCAGGGCAAGCGAGATATACTGGTAGGTTCCAGTGTTATCTCAGGGTGTTTTGGGCTTCACTCCGACACGACTTGTACCGCTATTGGGGGACTGACGTTTTACCGCCCCCTAGGCCCGACATGCGATGTATCAGATGAACAGACCGGACTGTACGGAGACTGTCACATTCAGACTCAGTAGGAGTTCAGATGGGGTTTCACCTCGTCAGCCTTCTTGTCGGCATCTACCTGGGGACCGTTACGCACAGCTAGTGCCGCTTGCGGTCTGTGGTTAAACCCACTGCCAGCGTAGTGTCGAGTCTTTAGAGTCCCACACAGAGGGTATTCGCCTCTGGGCAAAACAGAGTAGAGGTCGCATGGTTTTGCGACAGGGTTCGTTCTCATCCGCGCACTTGTGCACGTTTGGAGTCCGGACGGATATTACTGGCTGGCTCTGGTTTGAGTCAGATGCTGGTATATGTTTTGGGGTTGCTTTTATCTCTCAGTATTCGTGTTCCTCGGAACAAGGATGCAGGTGTGTATGCACAGTTATTTGAGGAAGAGGAAGAGGATTTTCATTAGGGTTTCGGAACGGGTGCGTATGCACAGTTGACAGTCGTCTTTTTCCTAACCCTAATGGATTTGTGTTATATCAATTAATAATATTAATAAAATGAAATTGTGTCATGGTTGGTTTTTTATGTTGACTTGTTGACCATGGTTGACTTGTTGACCATGGTTGAAGTTTTGACCATCATCATTACAAAAGAAAGATGCTCTTTGATTCTAGCAAATTCATTTAATGTTTGAAATGATAATGGTCATTCTTAAACTTTCCATCAACCTTTTCATTTTCATTATTATTATTATTTGATAATTCTTTTGCTTTATGTTATGGTTGCAAAAGAAAAAGAGCTCACTTTATCATAACAACTCTCTCTCCTCACTTCATCTTCTTCTTCCTCTAGCAAAAGAGAACCCTTCTCATGTGTTGAGAATCCTTCTCTTTAAAAAGAAAAGCACCCCTTAGACACTCTCTACTCACTCTAGGATCAAGGGTTTAGCAAGCCGGAGATTCTAGTTCACTCCAAGTTCGAGAAAGAGCCCAAAGGTCGAACCCTCGAGGTGGATCCATCTTCGACGGAAGAAGGCGACAAGAAGAGAACCATCAACCTCTACAAAAGTTTGAAGAAGAAGGAGTTCAAGTTTAGGTATAACCATCTTCATCCGAGTAGCTAAATCTCTTTAGCAAGTATGCTAGTTTTAGTTTAGTTAACGATCCCGACCTTGTTTAGTCCATGTTGCCCCTTGCGCTAAAAATTTGATTTTTATACCGTTTCTGCCTCCCCGTAAGAACCGGGGGTCGCAACGTGGACTTACAGTGGAATCAGAGCCTAACTAAACTTAAACTAGCTTGGTAGTGAAGTGTAACGAAGTTCGGAACCGGAAAAAATCCAAAAACCAAACTTTTACAAAACCCTAGTTTCTGTTAAAAATTTTTCTGGTCAAAACGAGATTTGTTATACACCTAAATTCGGCTCAGGGTTTTGTGTGAACACCCAAGAAAAACGATACCTTGATTCATTCAAACCACCGCGGTTCCGCGGCACGAGGTAGGCATGTGCCGCGGAACCGCCGCCGTTTGTTGTCCTCTCGTCATCGTTTTTCGTGCAATGTGTCTCTGTGTTGGTTTTGGGATTTTTAAGATATATTATATGTGCCCAGATTTTCCAGAACTGAAATTTACTTTTGGGGTCCTATAATTCCGTATTTTTTTCCGAACTTCACTGCACTTTGGCTATGTTGGTTATATCTGTGATGTTTGCATGTATTGAACGTCGGCTAATCGCTATAAGCCGATTGGTCGGGGTTATACATGATCTGTGTTTGATATTGGAATGTGTATATGAATGTGTTGGACTGTCGCGGGTGAATAGCCGGGGTGGATGTGAGATGAGCTTTTGTTTTTCTTTCATTCATTGTAAATGTAAATTGATGTAATAATATTATTTGTTTGGCCGCACAACCGGGTCAGGGTTGTAGCCGTCATTGTATAATTCTTTTTACTGTTTTTGCTCCTAGGATAGACCCATGGAGGGGTGCACAAACTGCCAAGTTCTTGGCGGGTAGTTTGCCGCACCCGTAGGGGTCTTGGGTGGGGTATTTGGCTATTCACCGCGACCGTGTAATCCGCTTTTCGTTGCAGGCTCGAAAGGATTGCGGATTGCTAGTATATCTAATGTATTCATCTGTGATCTGTAATGTCTATCATTGCTTTCTATTTAGGCGTTGCTTATGTTTTACAGCCGCGCTAGCCCAGCCCCCGCTCTGTCGTTAGTTAAGTAACCTAACGAGTGATGACGGGACCCCGTGGCGAATGCGAATGGCATAAGCGTACGTCATATTTTGGTTGTTTTCTGCAATGGTAGGATTAAATGATGGGACGCATTAAAAGAACTAATGCAAGAATATCACGCATTAAAAGAACTAATGCAAGATAATAAACCAAGCTAAAGTCGTTGGAACACTTTCGAAAAACCACTCGGTTCTTTTCAAAACTAACTTTTAAATGCGGAGCTTGAGCCACTCCTTCTAAAAGCTATCTCGTTCCATCGATTATATCAAGTTCACTACGTTCACGGTTTTACCAAAACCATTCGTAGCCCTCCGTTGTTTCGCATGAATAGGCAATAGTATTCAAGCTGTGTATTTTGGCCAAAGTCAAGGCACAGTGATTGGTAGCTATTGGGTGTTCATGTGTAGCATAGATAGATGCGTTGGTTTGGGACAGTCGTGCTGCCATTTTGGCCAAAGTCAAGGGTATGTACGGATGGATCCAAATTAACCTGGAAAGTGACGGGTAGAACTTGACATGTGACTTATGATATTTTGGCCAAAGTCAAGGTCATAAGAGCATGGGGCAAAAATTCACATCGGGAGTTTCATAAGTACTGAAACTTGCTAGATTTGCATACCATTTGGAGTGTGATGATTATGGTAGGATTCCTTCATTTTCGTCACGCGATGATATTTGGATCCCGATCCTACTGTGAGTATATGCTACTCCTCGGGAAATTTCTCACTAAACGATCAATGCTATAAACCTAGTAGGTGCCTAGAAAGGTGTTAGCGGGGCTACGCCCCAGGGAAAAGAGGTTCTTAAATTAAGGAACTTCGCGAAAGCGTTGGAAAACCTCCCTCGAAGTACCGACACTGGCCTGGCTGAACGGTTAAGCAAGTATTGTGCGGTGGGATTGATCCCGGCTAATTCTTCCTTTGTGGTTTGAGGAGGGATTCGAGAGACAGTGGGAGCCATCCTGTTTAGACAAATTAAAAACCATTCTAAACTTGCAAGAGCATCGTGCTAAAGTGTTTCTTCTCTCCCCCTTGCAGCAACCAAATTCGAAATGACTGGACTTAAGTTACTTCTAGATAAACACATACTGACAGGGCCAAACTACAAAGATTGGCTCAGGAATGTCAAATTGGCAATCGCTTACGACAAGCTGGGGTATCTTCTTACCACCAAAGCTCCCCCCGTCCCAGGTCCCACCTCCAGCGTCGCGGATAAGGAAATCCGTAAGACTTGGGAGATTGATTGCGCGAAGGCCAGGTGCCTCGTGCTTGCCTCTATGGACAACGAACATCAGAGGAGGCATGAGAATATGGACCTCGAGTCCATATTTCTCCATACAAAAGAACTGTATGGAGAGCAGTCTCGTATCGCAAGATACGAAGTGTCGAAGAAGTTATTTTCGACAAAGTTGGCCGTCGGATCATCGGTAGCGGACCACGTGCTTAAGATGATTGGCTACACTGAGGAGCTCGCGGAACTTGGGACCACGTTGGACAGTGAACTCTATACAGATTTAATTCTCCAGTCCCTTCCATCATCTTACGCCCAGTTCATACTGAACTTCAACTTACAAGAAAAGGAAGTTGAACTTTCAGAACTCCTCAACCTGCTGAGGAGCGCAGAGGGCACCCTACAGAAGGGTAGGGAAACACCCGCTTTGTTTGTAGGAGGATCTTCTTCCTCTAGGTCCATGGCGAAAGCCAAGGGAAAGAGGAAGAAAGCCCCCGCCAAACCAAGAGGCGGTGTTAGTAAAGTGGGTACGAAGGGAAAGGAAAAGGCAACAAAGATTGCGGGGAAGCTTGTTGGAAAGGAAGAGTGCTTCTATTGTCATAAGAGTGGACACTGGAAGAAAGATTGCAGGGCTTGGAAGGCCAGGACACAGGAACTGAAGCAGGTTGCGGCTTCAGCTTCAGGTGTGTATGTTATTGAAAACTGTCTTTCTATAAACTCTACTTCCTGGGTATTGGATACCGGATCAGGATCTCATATCTGTAATTCTTTGCAGGCGTTGAGAAACCGTAGGTTTTTGAAGGCAGGTGACATGACCCTCAGAGTTGCGAACGGAGCTAGCATGGATGCTAAAGCCATGGGGGACTATCACCTGGGAATGTCAGATGGGCATGTTTTGGTTTTGCGTAATTGCTTTTTTGTACCCAACGCAACTTGTAATATCATTTCTGTATCTTTGGTTTCTAAAGAAGGTTATGAATTTGCGTTTGTAAGTAATGTTGTAAACATTCACCTTAATCAAGTTCTGATTGGGTCAGGTACACTGAGCAATGGTATATACGTATTAAACCAACCACAGATTTTCAATGTCCAGAATACACACAAAAGAAAGTCTCCAGATATCAATCAGACTTTCTTATGGCATTGTAGACTGGGTCACATCAATGAGAGAAGGTTGACTAAGTTACATACAGAAGGATATTTGGATCCGTTCGAATATCAATCATATGCCACTTGTCAATCCTGTCTCAAAGGAAAGATGACAAAGACTCCGTTCACTGGACACGGAGTAAGAGCGAGCGAGCTCTTGGGACTCGTACATAGCGACGTGTGCGGTCCAATGTCTACACATGCGCGAAGCGGTTATTCTTACTTCATTACTTTTACGGATGATTTTTCAAGATACGGTTATGTCTTCTTAATGAAACATAAGTCCGAAGCTTTTGAAAAATTCCAGGAATATAAGAATGAAGTAGAAAAACAAACCGGCAAAAGTATCAAGATTCTAAGATCGGATCGAGGTGGAGAATACTTAAGTGCCGAGTTCCTGAATTATTTAAAAGAGAACGGGATTCTCTCTCAGCTTACTCCTCCATACACTCCGCAACACAACGGTGTATCGGAAAGACGGAACCGAACCCTATTGGATATGGTACGGTCCATGATGAGTAACGCTGAGTTACCACGATCATTCTGGGGGTATGCGCTAGAATCAGCTGCGTACCTTTTGAACCGAGTTCCTACTAAGACTGTGCCTACTACACCATATGAGATGTGGTGTTGGAAGAGACCCCATCTCAGTCACATTAAGACTTGGGGAAGTCCAGCTTTTGTTAAAAAGCAGCATGCGGACAAGCTCGAGGCGCGCTCAGTACTGTGTAAGTTTGTGGGATATCCAAAGAATTCCAAGGGATATCTCTTCTACTACGAAGAGGAACAAAAAGTTCTTGTTTCTCGTCATGCCCACTTTCTAGAACATCAGTTCTTAGAAAAAGAATTAAGTGGGAGCGCAGTAGAACTGGAAGAAATTCCAGAACCACAGACTATTACTGAAAGCTTAGTAGAACCAGAGGGTTCAAATGAACAGGACATTCTTACGCCGCTCCGCAGGAGTAGTAGGCAGTCTCATCCGCCCGAGAGATACTACGGTTTTCTCATAGACGGGGATAGAGAGGATTGCATCATAGATTATGATGAGCCTACTAACTTCCAGCAGGCCGTTCAGAGCGTTGACTCAGTAAAATGGCTGGATGCAATGCGGACCGAAATGGAGTCCATGTACACCAACAAAGTATGGACGTTGGACATTGCTCCAGACGGGGTAAAACCCGTAGGATGCAAGTGGATCTTCAAAAGGAAGATTGGTGTAGATGGACAGGTTGAGACCTATAAAACTAGACTTGTAGCAAAGGGTTTCCGTCAAAGACCTGGTTTGTACTATGATGAAACCTTTTCTCCAGTGGCTATGCTGAAATCCATTCGGATCCTTCTTGCTATTGCTGCCTTCCACGATTATGAGATTTGGCAGATGGACGTAAAGACCGCTTTTCTAAATGGAAATTTAGAGGAGTGTGTCTATATGGATCAGCCAGAGGGTTTCATTCAGAGTGGGAGCAGCGGAAAGGTGTGCAAGTTGCTTAAGTCCATCTATGGACTAAAGCAGGCATCGCGGAGTTGGAACATCTGTTTTGATGAGACGGTCAAGGAATTTGACTTTATCAAAAATCCAGATGAACCATGCATCTATAGTAGATTTGTAGCGAGAACTGTAGTATTCCTTGTTTTATACGTGGATGACATTCTCTTAATAGGAAATGACATTCCTATGCTACAATCTGTCAAGGGTTTCTTGTCACACAGGTTCTCCATGAAAGACCTGGGTGATGCCTCTTACATCCTGGGGATCCGGATCCATCGTGATAGATCCAAGAGGATATTAGGACTTTCACAGTCCAGGTACATCGACACCGTACTGAAAAGATTCAGTATGGAAGATTCCAAGCGCGGTAACCTACCGGCTTGTCACGGGATCACCCTCTCTAAAGAGATGTCTCCCAAGACTGATTTGGAGAGGGATCGCATGTCTATTATACCCTACGCTTCTGCGATAGGCTCTATAATGTATGCGATGTTGTGTACCAGACCGGATGTAGCTTATGCACTGAGTGTGGTAAGCTGGTATCAGTCAAACCCTGGGGAGAAACACTGGATAGCAGTAAAGAACATTCTCAAGTACTTGAGGAGGACTAAGGAGATGTTCTTGGTGTATGGCGGAAAAGACCTCCAGATCGAGGCCTTTGCTGACTCCAGCTTCCAGAGTGACAAGGATGATTCCAAGTCCATGTCGGGTTTTGTCTTTACCCTCAATGGAGGGGCAGTGTGTTGGAAGAGTTCCAAACAGGAAACCGTTGCAGACTCGACTATGGAAGCGGAATACATCGCTGCATCTGATGCCGCAAAAGAAGCTGTCTGGATGAGGAAGTTCTTGAAAGAACTTCAGGTGGTTCCGTCCATTGTTGACCCAATACCTCTGTATTGCGACAACAACGGGGCTATAGCTTTAGCGAAGGAACCCAGGTCCCATCAGAGATCCAGGCACATCTTGAGGCGGTATCACCTGATCTGGGAGATCGTGGATCGCAAGGAGATCGAGGTTCGGAGGGTTGCTTCAGAAGAGAACACTGCAGATCCATTCACCAAGGCCTTACCCCAGACTCAGTTCGAGTGGCTGATCGAGATGATAGGTCTTCGGTACGCCAGTTCATGGCCTTAGTGCAAGTGGGAGATTGTTAGTGTATATGCCCTAGAGGCCATTACTGTATCATACTAGTTTGTATATTACTTGATGGAAGCTTGGGATATTCACCTTGTATAAACAATCTTGCTCAATATAGTAGTATGCTACTTGGTTTGTTTCTACTTCAATGTGTACTTGTGTTTATTTCAGTATATCACTTATACGCATTAGTGGAGCCCTTAGGATCTTTGCTTGATTACCAGCGTTGTGATGGCAGTCACACTAGTGGGGGCTGGGTAATCTATAAGCACATCCTTATACAGGTCCCTAGTCGTAGGACTATCGAGACAGGGCATCGATACTCCGGAGTAGACTAGCGTATGCGCTTCTCATCCCAGTATGGGAGATGGTCTGTCCCACAGCCATCAGTACGTCGTACTGGAGATAGTATACGGGTGCTCGTTGGGTTACGAGTACACTGGACAGGACTCGTCGGGAACTGACAGGTTGGTATTATACCTATCGTCAGTTATCAGTTCCCAGGTGACATGAGTACAGCTTAGTCCGCTGACTTGACACTGCCACTTCGCCTCGAGTGTGTTCCCACTGTACTTTGATCACTACCCTACCACGGCTGAAAGGAGTCATGCAAACAGGTGGTGGTTGGGTGCAGTCCCGAAGCACTTGGAGGCAGTGACGGTTAGACAGGATTCGTCTCTCCCGGTATTGGGGGTTGACATCGCGCTGTATCTAGGAGAGCCATTACACGAGTAGTCCCTGGCCAGGGCAAGCGAGATATACTGGTAGGTTCCAGTGTTATCTCAGGGTGTTTTGGGCTTCACTCCGACACGACTTGTACCGCTATTGGGGGACTGACGTTTTACCGCCCCCTAGGCCCGACATGCGATGTATCAGACGAACAGACCGGACTGTACGGAGACTGTCACATTCAGACTCAGTAGGAGTTCAGATGGGGTTTCACCTCGTCAGCCTTCTTGTCGGCATCTACCTGGGGACCGTTATGCACAGCTAGTGCCGCTTACGGTCTGTGGTTAAACCCACTGCCAGCGTAGTGTCGAGTCTTTAGAGTCCCACACAGAGGGTATTCGCCTCTAGGCAAAACAGATTAGAGGTCGCATGGTTTTGCGACAGGGTTCGTTCTCATCCGCGCACTTGTGCACGTTTGGAGTCCGGACGGATATTACTGGTAGGCTCTGGTTTGTGTCAGATGCTGGTATATGTTTTGGGGTTGCTTTTATCTCTCAGTATTCGTGTTCCTCGGAACAAGGATGCAGGTGTGTATGCACAGTTATTTGAGGAAGAGGAAGAGGATTTTCATTAGGGTTTCGGAACGGGTGCGTATGCACAGTTGACAGTCGTCTTTTTCCAAACCCTAATGGATTTGTGTTATATCAATTAATAATATTAATAAAATGAAATTGTGTCATGGTTGGTTTTTTATGTTGACTTGTTGACCATGGTTGACTTGTTGACCATGGTTGAAGTTTTGACCATCATCATTACGAAAGAAAGATGCTCTTTGATTCTAGCAAATTCATTTAATGTTTGAAATGATAATGGTCATTCTTAAACTTTCCATCAACCTTTTCATTTTCATTATTATTATTATTTGATAATTCTTTTGCTTTATGTTATGGTTGCAAAAGAAAAAGAGCTCACTTTATCATAACAACTCTCTCTCCTCACTTCATCTTCTTCTTCCTCTAGCAAAAGAGAACCCTTCTCATGTGTTGAGAACCCTTCTCTTTAAAAAGAAAAGCACCCCTTAGACACTCTCTACTCACTCTAGGATCAAGGGTTTAGTAAGCCGGAGATTCTAGTTCACTCCAAGTTCGAGAAAGAGCCCAAAGGTCGAACCCTCGAGGTGGATCCATCTTCGACGGAAGAAGGCGACAAGAAGAGAACCATCAACCTCTACAAAAGTTTGAAGAAGAAGGAGTTCAAGTTTAGGTATAACCATCTTCATCCGAGTAGCTAAATCTCTTTAGCAAGTATGCTAGTTTTAGTTTAGTTAACGATCCCGACCTTGTTTAGTCCATGTTGCCCCTTGCGCTAAAAATTTGATTTTTATACCGTTTCCGCCTCCCCGTAAGAACCGGGGGTCGCAACGTGGACTTACACTTATCATAATATTAACTATAGTTATGTGTAGAGAATTGACCAAGGTTAAAGGAATGGTCAGGGTTAAGGAGATGAAGACAAAATGGTTACATTGGTCAAAGCTTCATGAAGCTTCAACAAGCTTCATGAAGAAAAGCAACCTTTTGTTTTCATTTCTCATTCATTTAATCCAAAAATAAATAGATAAATGAATGAATAATCAAATAAAAACCCTAACCATTTATTTAACCAAGGTTTAATTCTTTACACAAACCCTAGCAATCATGTATCATCAAATATGATACAATCAAATGCACAAAAATATATCACATATACAATGTGCACATCAAGTGAGAAAATCCATTTAAATAACCAATACTAGTTAATGCAAAGTAATATATCAAATGTATAATTATGCATTAAATCATTAAATCAACACTTGATTTAATGATCCGGTCATATCGCATATAACCGACTAATATCAACAGTAACAACTTATCGAATCAACACTTGATCCGATAACCCGGCTATATCGCATATAACCGATCAATGTCACAAATCACGAGAATCGAATACAGTATCACATACTGGTATCATTCTCGGTCCCGCACATATCTCATATGCGCTCCTATTTCGTTTTGCTTGAGCCAGGAAACCTCTGTGTAGGACTCTAAAGACACGTCAATACGCCGGCAGCAGGTGATGATCATATCAAACACCCACAAGCCGCAAGCGGTCTGCTAAACGTAACGGCTACCCGGGTATTGAGCGATCAGAAGATCGACGAGCAAGCCCGCTCATACTCCTGTGAATCCAACCAGTAACACTTACCGTACAGTCCGGTCTGATCGTCTGATATGTTGCATATCTCGCCTAGGGGTGGTAAACGTCAGACCCCAATAGCTCGATAAGTCGTGTCGATATGAGGCTCATAACGGGTCGAGAAACTACTGGTAACACTTACCAGCAAATCTCTGATCAGCCCTGGCCAGGGACTTCCCTGTTACGGCCAATCGAGCACAGCGCAACATCAACCCCCAATACCGGGAGAGACGAAACCCCTCCTATCGCTCATTGCCTCAATGTGACTCGGGACTGTACCCAAAGACCACCGTTTTGCACGCCCTCATGGACGTGGTAAGGTGGAGATCAAAGCACAGTGGGAATCACACAAGACTCTATGACGATCTCGGGTCTACAGACTAACCTGCACAAGTGTCACCTGAGAACTGCCATCTGACGTGAGGTATAATACCATCTGGGAGTTCTCGGCGAGTCCGTCCAGTGTACCCAGTCTCTACTGAGCACCCGTATATCATCTCTGATGTCAAACACCAATGGATATGGGATCATCCATCGCCCATCTGTATGGGTCGAGAAGGTATACGCTAGTCTACTCTGGTATATCGATGCCCCGTCTCGATACACCCACGACTAGGGACTTTGAAGGATGTACTTATGGACTACCATGTCCCCACTAGTATGATCCGCATCATAGTCCAGATAGTCAAGTACACATCCTAAGGGCTTTACCAACATGTAACAGAGAGACAATCAGTATACACGTTAAGGTAAAGAGTAACCAGATAGCATACTATCATGTCGAGCAAGAAAGTCCTCCCTATATATGTCCCAGCATCCACTACAATATACATCCAATGTACAGTAATGGCCTCTAGGGCATACATATAACTAACAATCTCCCACTTGCACTAGGGCCATCTGACAGCAGTGGTTGTAGTAACTCATACTCAACCATCCCATAAAAGTCTCTCTCTGGAAATAGGCCTTCATGTGTGGATCCGCCGTGTTATCCTCTAAGTCTGCTCTCCTAGCCTTGATCACCCTGGAGATCAACTATCTCCATGATCAGGCGATACTGCCTTAGAATATGTCTGGATCACTGATGGGACCGGCGTTCCTTGGCATAAGCCACAACTCCATTGTCTCACAATGGTAGGAACGCAGTTCATCTCATGAACCTGTATACACCCAAACATCCTCTTTGGTAGCATCTTAAGTAGCGATGTATCCTGCCTTTATCGTCTAGTATGCCACGGTATTTAGCTTGGAACCCTTCCAACATACCGTCCCTTTACTGAGGGTAAAGACAATGCCTGTGACTGACATTCAGTCGTTCTTATCACTCTGGAACACTTCCAGTGATTCTCCCCAGGATCAACTGATACCTTCTCACTACAACTAGTGAGTGTCCTAATATCCATTTAGATCTATCTCATAGATCCAAAACCCAGGATTGAGTAGGTATCACTTTGATCCTATATGGAGAATCATTGTGATAAGCGGAGATTGATCGAGCGTAGCATAGGAAACTCCTTCCCTATCAAGAGTATGTCATCCACGTACTCTACGAGGATCGTCACCATACTCCCTACTACCTTTTTGTTTATACAAGGTTCATCTATCATTTTGATGATGTCAACTTCTTTGACTAATCCATCAAAACAGATGTTCCAACTCCGCGATGCCTGCTTTATCCTATAAAGCATCTTGCACACGTTTCCGCTGCTCCCACTGTCTACGAGGCCCTCTGGCTGTGTACTTATAGACGCACTCTTCTAAAACATCATTTAGAAAAGCAGTCATGACACCCAACCACCAGATATCGTAGTCATGGTATGTAGCCGTGACAAGTAGGATTTGGATGGACTTAAGCATAGCTCCTTAGAAAAAGGTTTCAACATAGTCCATGCCTGGTCAATGATGCAAACCTTTAACAAGTCCAGCTTTGAAAGTCTCAACTTTTCCATCTACACCAAGTAATCTTCTCAAGATATACTTGCTCCTGATAGGGATTTAACCCTTCAGATATAGCAGCCAAAGTCCATACTTTGCTGGTGTATAAAGATTCCATCTCAGATCACTAAGCATCCAGCCATTCTTACAGAGTCTTACTCCTGATGGCCAGCTCGAAGCTAGTTGGGTCATCATCTCATGATGCAATCTTCGCTCCCACTGTCATAGAGAAACAGAAGTATCTCTCAGGTGGGTGAGGAACCCTACTAGATCGGCGGAGAGGCTGAGGTTCGTTGGTATCTACTGAATCCATTGGTTCTACCAAATCATCTGCTATAGTTTGTATACCTGGAACCTTTCCAGTTCTACATTACAGACTTTGCCTCGAGCTTGTCCAGATTTTGCTTTTAGACATAGGCCGGACAACCCCAAATCTTAACTAACTTAAGAAATGGGCTCTTCCCTTTCCATATCACATATGAAGTGGTAGGCACTGATTTGATTCGAACCCGATTCAATAGGTATGCAGCTTCTCAAGCGCATAACTCCCAAAAGGAAATAGGTAACTCAGTAGTACTCATCATAGAGCACACCATATCATATAGGGTGTGATTGCTCCGCCCCGATATACCATCGTGCTATGGTGTATACGGAGGAGTAATGCTGAGAGAGAATCTCATTCTCCTTTAGAATAACCCAGGAATTCCGTGCTCAAGTATTCTTCTCCTTGATCACATCAAAGGACATAATACTTATACCCGTATTTTGGTTCTCTACTTCTAACTTATATTCTGTGAATATCTCAAAAGGTTCGGACTTGTGTTTCAACAGGAACATAGGTCTGAAACTCGAAAGATCATCAGAGAATATAATGAAGTATAAAGAACCAGTCCTGGCATGTGTAGACAGGGGACCTTACATACATCAACATGTATCAATCCCAAGAGTTCATTAACTCTTTCTCTGTTTTCAGTAAACGGAGCTGTGGTCATCTTATCTTTGTGACACGACTGGCAAGTTTCACAAGATGTAAATTCAAACTGATTTAAATATGCATCTACATGTAACTTCAGCTAGTCGGGTCGCATTGATATGACCTAGTCTACAATGCCTCAAGAAGGATTCGTTCATTTCTGAACTCTTCCTCTTGTGTGTGTTCTGTATACTAAGAACTGTAGTTTGATTTAGAACATCAACGCTTTTAGATAACGTGCCTGAACCGACCAACTTTTGATATAGGAAATGTTCAAAACATTATCCAACAATACAAAATTTTATCATTTCTTTACTAATAAAGAGACTGATATGATTTTGTATATCAGGTTCGGTATCTAATAACATTCGTTCAGAATCAATGTATTGGTAATACAGGGTGACAGTGACCGACAGACTTGGTTGCAACACTTGCCCCGTTTTCTGCCTCATGAAACTTATCACCCGTTCTCAGTTTTCTACCTTTCTGTAGCCCTATGTAACAGATTACATATCTGGGATCCTGATCTGGTATCATATACCCAGGATGCAGAGGATACTGAGAAACAGTTCTTTGTAACGAACACACCCGAAGATGATGCATCAGCATGCACTCTCTTCGTTTGGGTGGCATGGGAATCTTGGTATTCTCCTATTTCCTGCTCTGTCTTATAACATTTATAAGTTGGAGCGGGACCAACGTTCCCCAGCTCTGTATAACAAGCGGGTTCGGTCAATATTCCGTTTTATTATCTTGATTAAGGCGTGATATGGTCGCTACCTGGAGAGAGAGAGAAGAAAACACTCAGCGTGCGCTCTTGCAAGAATAGATTGGTTATTATTTTATCTAATCAGGATGGCTCCCATTGTTTTTTATCAAATCTTCCTTCAAACCCTAAAAGGAAAGACTAGCCTGGATTAATTACACACTACAAGTTCGCCAATCTTTCAGCCAGGCCAGTGTCGGTACTTTGAGGGAGGTCCCCCGTGCTTTCGCACGAACCTAATTAATGTAAACCTCATTTTCCCAGAGGCGTAACCCCGTTGACACCTTTCTAGACACCTACTTGATCGGCTAATTGTAATGTATAAAACTCTCCCAGGAGTAACTCTTACTCGCAGCGGGTATCGGGATCCAACTATCTCATAGAAGGTATGCAATCTCATTGCAAATTTCAACACTTGAAATTCCCGATAATATTTTGCCCCGAACGATCTATGACCTTGACAAGGTCAACAAACCATAGACCGCAAGTCAAGTTCAACCCGTCATTTCTTGATTGAATCAAACCCACCCGCACGACCCTTGACGCAGGCCAACAAAGTCGCACGACTACCCTAATCCAATCTGCATCATATGCATAAGCAGATAAATACTAGTTAGCTACCGCACACTACGCCTTGACGCAGGCCAACAAACGTAGCACGAATACTAACTACTACTTATCTGAAATGACGGAGGGCTACGACAGGTTTTTCTGAAAACCTATTGCGTAATGAACTTGATATCGTTGTAGAATCAAATGAAGTTTTGAAATGGAGTGATTTTGAGGCTTTTCTAGTTTTGCTAAAGGGGTCACTCCCGGTGAAGGGATCGTCGGCCCTTTCCTCGTCGAATGAGGTGCGGATTCCAACTGTTGTAGTTTTACACTTTCTTTTCTGTGACCGTAAGTGTAATATGTGATATCACCGGTTTCGTTGCTATATGTCAACGACAATTGGGATGCGCATATTTACTTACGTTGATGACATGTGATGTTATGTGTTGCTCGATATGTTATATTGGATTGTCGTGATTGAATAGCCGGGGGTTTTACCTCCATAGCTCTGTGATGATGTCTCCTCGCTGCGATCATCGGATCCCGGGCTCTAGCGTCGGCTTCATCGGAGAAAAAGAGGGCTAGGTCATCGACTGTCACGTCCCGAAAGTACGGAACATGACCGGCACTTAAACTACGAAACGTCTCGAGGCGTACGTAATCTAAGTAAACCGAAAACCCAGAAATCCAAACCAAGAAAAGAAATAGAGTGAAGGAAAACCAATTTAAAACAAGTAGTTTCAATAGCATAAGCCGAATTATGCGGTTTTTTAAAAACATCAAAATTTTACTGAAAATTTCGGCAGAGTCTCCTTTGTAAATACTGGCCCCCAAACGGGATACAACATGAATAGTATACGAAATCAAGAAAAAGGCATCCCCAAGCGGGAGCTAGCTCTTCGTCAATCGACGGTCACAACCACACAAGTAATATAATATACAACGCCAACGGCGAGGATCAAAACTCAAAAGGAAACTCAAAACCACCAGAAATATAACGAGCGACTCTAAGGTCGAAAGAATAAACAACACTGGTCTCTATCTCAATAAATACATGTTTGGTTGATGGAATTTACTAGATACAACTGAATAATATCATACAAGGTAATATGATGGGTACGATACAAGAAAAACCCACCTACTAGCAAGCCACCCGAATGAAACTGAGCCCGCAAGCCGTAATGAAACCTGTACGGCAAACCTGCAAGAAACTGGGGTACAACGGGGGTGAGTTGCCAACTCGTGAATAGAAAACATCTACGCACAGAAATCGCATAAATAACGCAACCTAGGTCAATGATCATAATATATCCTCAAATATAAGTATAACAGGCAGCCTATAACAATGGCTAGGGTAATATCTAACCCGAGTATAATTTCATGTGCCCGTGTCAGTGCCTCAGGTAGCAATATATCATATGAATGAGGTATGAATGCATGAAACAGAATACATGTAAATGAAGAAACTGTTTTCATAAATTAGTGAGATTTCCTTCGTATTTTTAAACTGAGGTATCATAAATGAAATCAGCATCAACAGTGTCTAGCATCGACACAAAACATAAATCTCACTGTCTCGAAATATCAATGTCTCAATCTCAATATCTAGGGCGCCGTCAGTCCAGACCGGCCCCTACCATCCATCTCAAGACCACGACGGTATCCTCCGGATATCCGACGCGTCGGGTAATATCACCGGTAGGTAGTGCTCCCCAGCCAGGCTCAACGTCAACACCACATTCCTCTTGCCCCGGGGTACCATACCGGGCCCACCATGTACCCGTGACGGTTCCTCCACTCCTCGACACGGATCTCCAAAACCACAGCAAACTCATGGTGGACGACACTTTACATCACTAGAAAACCGCAACATTTTATATTTTAAAAGATCATAAGTTGTAAATTTTGCGGCTTTCCCCGAAATCCAGAAATATCATAAATCTCAAGAAATCATCACAAGTGCATATGTCAATGATAATGAACTGGGCATGAATAACTGAATAACAGTATGCATGAAGTGGTAGGTAATAACTACAATGTCTAATATGGCATATAAGGGAAGTACACTAATATCATGTCAAAACTACTAGCTAACAATCTAAGTCAAGCAATTATATTCTCTAAAGTGTACGTGACATGGCAATTACCGATGAAGATATGTGTGAGCCGGCAAATAGGTGTACGTGGTACATACGCATCATCGGTAATGGTGCTAGTGTCCTAACAGCATGATATCAATAATGGAATATGCAGCAAAATAAATATGCGAGGCAGAGCGAACAGCAATAATGTGCGGGAGCTGAAACTAGACACAACGATAACTAATCTGCATTAATCTAATATAAGTCCTACAAATTGGTGCCTTTTGAAATAACACGAATCATGGGGTTTTGAAAATAGGGGCTACGGTGTTTTTATGAAAAGATACGTCTTTTGAAATATCCGTAAGATCCCTTGGGCTGTCTTTTAAAATACACACGATTCGTTAGTTTTGAAATAGGTAGGGTCTAATCTAATCTAACAACTACGCTAAACTATACGGCTGAACTAACAAGCTGAACTACAGGTAAGGAAACCGCCTATCATCTGAGTCGATACATATACATACCTGTATATGTATAGTCGGTGATCCCGCCTCAATAATATCATATCCATAACCAGATATCCCAAGTCAAGAGTGCGGATCAATCATCAATATAGCTCGTACGTAAATCCGTCGTACGGCATCCCAAATCTAGGTACGGGTCAATATCACATTCATCATACTATTCACCTGGTATCCTCTTTATCAATTATCATGATCGGGGTACTGATCTACATCTAGTACAATACTGATACCTTCTAAGTATGCATGCACGTGTGTAAAAACTACGTCAAGGACCCGCTACAACGTCATGTCGTATCTCAAATACGAACCCCCGCTATATCACCGATCTCACGGCCTCAAATCAAATCTCATCGACTCATCATAAATCCCAAGTACTATCCTCAAATCCGTATGTGAACACACAGTCCCATACCTATATGAACACATAACTATATAGAATCCCATGAGCACATATCAATAAGAATGTATGCTAGTATGTATGTGTGTATGTGTGTGCAACACTACCCTAGGGTTCGCAACGCTAAAATAATCTAACACACCAATATCCATCCTAAGTATCGTTAATAATCCCAAATGACATATAATAATTATTGGTGTGTATACGCATCCGTATACACCACCACGGACTGCGGGGGTGCTATACGCCATCCACCCGACTTCTCCCCGTAGATATAAATCTACTCACCTGGTCCTCGCTAGCCGGTGCCTACGTTGCCACGCGCTTGTTTGTCGTCTCGAAGTCCACATGGGGGTACCTTCATATCATAACGCACCATATCTCATTAAAATCCGACTCATGACCAAAACGACGCACGAATCCCACATAGGTCAAAACCTATGGTTGCTTTCACAAATCAACCCAAAAACCCTCGACGTCGGCGTACAAACGCCAAACCATCGAGAAAACCCAAATACACTCATTTGCACATTCACGAACACTAATTTTAATATAAACTAGGTTAAAACTCACAAAAACCCCAATTTCACTTAAAAAGTCATTTTTCCGAAAATCTAGCAAGCACAATTCGCCGTTTTTGTACAAAACATGATGTTTAAATGAATGTAGCGGCCAATATATTTATTAAATATCTTAAATAAGTCGTATAAACAATTTCCGGAATTTAATCTCATCAAATTCCAAAAATCCTAATATTCTAGTTTACAAAAATACCCTTTTTAACAATTTCAAAGCAAAAATGCACAAACTACAATCTAGCTTAGATTTGCATGATCCAAAGCACTAAACCACACTTAATAAAGTTAATGAAGCCAAGAAAAACCTAATCACAATTTTAATCTCAAGAATTTAACAATTTTCAAAAAACCTAGTAAGCAAATTAGCAATTTAATACAATTTTTTAAGCTAGCCATTAGCACTAGCTACTAAACTTGTATTAACATGACAACAAAGCCTAATTATAACACACAACCATACACCAATTTTATAAACCCTAACTTGCATTCAATTTCACAACTTGAATTCCAAAACTTGCAATTAAACTCACATATCCAAATAACACTTAAATAAATTAGCTTAAGAAATTAGTAACAATTTAAGCAACAAAATGTTTAGAAATATACCCAAAAGCATAAGAAGATCCACAAGCATCCATGGCACTCCAAAATGCTCTCTTTTCACAAGGATCCATGCTTGAAATGCTAAGGAATAATGGGTAAGTGTTGGATTTGGAAAAAAACTTTGAAATTGTATGGATTTTGAAGCTTTTTATGGATTTTTGAAGCAAAAATGGAGTGAGAACTTGGGGGAGGGGGGCTGCTGCTCTAGGATCAGTTTCGGCCAGATTTGAGGGGGGGTGGGTGAGTGAGGAGAGAGAGTGAGGTGGGGAAAGTTGTTTCAAGTCAAAGTCAACTCAAAATATATCATTTTCTACTCTTTTCTTTTCTTTTCTTTTCCTTTTCTTTCCTTTGCAAACCAAGTGGGGAAAAAGTGAGGGCTGCTGAATTTGGCTAAGGGGAGGAGTAAGTGGGGGGGTGTGGGTGTGAGTACGGGTGTGGGGTGATGAAAAATGATAAATACGATACCCCAAACATCCATTTACGCTAAAAAAAAGCCTTTTTTCTTCAATAATTTCTAAACCGTTTTGGCAAATGATTTCGTTCCAAAAACCACATGATAAAATTTTATTTAATGTTTTATGATGCACAAATTTTTTTTCAACTCATTCCAATTTGTAATTTTCCCTAATTAAATGTATTAGTGACGGCTTAAAATAATAATAAAATAATATTTTTTTCAGAAAATTTGAAATTTCACCAGCGGCTCAATAAACACCAAATAATAGCAATTACATAGCTAGAATATGTATATTTAATTTTTATAATACGATATTTGTATTTTGACTTTTTTACAGAAAACCCCCTCATTTTACCGATTTTCCGAAATTTCACCGAAACGATTTTCAAAACGCTACAATCTTCCCCCCTTAAAGAAATTCGGTCCCCGAATTTAAATTCAGTCCCCGAATTTAAATTCAAACTCCCCCAAATACTAAAACATCTAAGAAAAACAATCAAGTCGTCGGGGCTCTGAAATTGTAAATACATAAAACAAATCGTAGCGCAGCGCATGCGCTTGAAAAATGAGTATATAACTCCAATCAAAACTCCGTCAAGCATCCCGCAATCATCGGAGTCATGGTGAAGACACAATGTCCAAATCCAAAATGAAAATCAGTATGATATAACTCGAAACTATACATGTAAAATATATTCAGGTATTGTCCTCTGACTAGTCCTGCTCAGTACGAAAACACATGGCAATATCATAAAAACGTACTGCTCTATAAGATAAATCAATCCCAAAATACGCGTATGAATACTACGTGCATCTGGTGCGCACGGAAATCAAAATCCAAATAGGTGCCATACATATGCACAGAAACAACATCTAAGTGCATCGGGTGTGCACGAAACATCTGTCGTAGGCAACATGTGTGCCTGAAAGCAAAATCAGGTGCATCTGACATGCACGAAAAATCTCGATTTAGTGAATCTGGTGTGCACCAAAATCGCACTTCAAAACATGCGCCCAACACGTGCGAAAATCCAAATCAGGTGCATCCATCGTGCACGAAATCATGAAATCCAATATCAAGTGCCGAACATGCGCAAAATCAAATTAGGTGCACAAGGTGCACAAAACCAATATCGAACAACACCATCGAAATCAAAGTCCAATGCATCTAAGTGCACAAAATGCGTATCACTGCACTGCAAGCATATATAAACTATACAGAGTGCAGGAACCAAATCGTGTGCGTGAATACGCACAAAATCAACTCAAATGTCTAAAACCGTGAAATCACAAACATGTGAAACCCAAGCACGAAAACGATATCAAGTGCAACACTGTGCAAAGATCATAAATCCTCAATCATCAAAATCAAATCATTCGAGTAAATCACCAAAAACATCGAAATCAATAATGGCGGCATAGTACCGCTCAAGCGCATCCTCTAAGAATCTCGGGCCAACTGTCGCGGTCACTAATGGGACGTCTCGTCGATGATCATGAACTCTGGCCTGCTGGTGTGCGTAACCATGACCACTCCTGGGTCAAGGTCTTCACTGTGAATTACCAATCTTTCGGTCCATCGGCTCATTGGCCCTGTCGGGTGTGCTAACGGGGATGATCCAGTTCTGGCACGTCTCTTGTCATCTCCCGGTCAATCATCGCGACCACTCGTAAGACAGCATATCACTGGCGTTGGCCTCTGGCTCTCTGAATGTACATGACACATTTGATCCTAGGTGCAAGTATCATTGCAGCAGTGTCCTGAAAGGAATCCTGCTCACGGTCTATTCCATGCCTCGTCTCTGCCAACTGTCCGGAAGTCATCGTCCTTTCCTATATCTGCATCTTGCTCTGGAACGACTGCATACTCATCGCGACTCCTTCTGGAAGGTGAGTCCAAGTACCATGCCTCGGCATGCGCATCGCATCTCTGATGTCGGCGGAGTGGAACGTCATCTCATCTAGATCTGGTGCGAACCTCTTACTCCACTTTTCTCTAATGTCGTCTGCTTTGGACTCGTCTCGTCACGGCTGCATGGACTGAGCTCCAACGACTATCCTTGTATCTGGAGTCTCCCAAGAATGCATCTCACCACCAAGCATCCGATTGAAGTCGAACCATTCGATCGATTCGTCAAAACCTCATAATCCCCCAAGAGCTCAATATCTTGGGCACAGTTTAATAGTATCGAATATATATATACCACAGCATCGGTGGTCCAGCCGTAGAAGGGCAAACCCAAGCCTCACTAATGGCGCTGTAGAACTGCCGCAAACCCGAAGGTTCAAAGGCTTTCATACGGTCATTAAGTCGAGTTAGGGTTTCATTCTTCTAGAGGGACTATAGAATTGCCTGCATGTCTTTCCGACTACTTTAAACTTGGAATAATAGGTTTCCGACATTCGATCGTCTCTGTCGACCCTCACGTCTCTGCGTGAAGTCGTCTCTAGCTGGAATCAATCTATCTGATGACCTCGCATCGGGGTAGGCGAACGATCCACATGTCCTAGTCATTCATCCTCGATGACTAGCAACCTTCTATCATCTCTTAGTACAACTCGTTCTGCACTAACGCCAGCATCTGGGGCAATATCTCGTCGTTCGCAGCAATAACTGGCTCGCTCGTCTGCACGCTGAACAGTGCCTCAACCATCATGAATAAGCAACACACCAACGGTCATCAAAATCTGGTTGGCCTCTGCCAGTGGTCCAATCCTCTGATACTGATCGGCACGTCTGAGAAATCTCATAAAGGCGATCCGCCAAACGCTCGTGGTGCGAAAACACAATCAAAAGACACCTCTCTACAATCGGGTGTCGCCGGAATTTCGCCCTGGTCAGTCCTCGTCCGTGACGAGCTCGTGCTGACCGCAACTCTAGCCGTAGCTCTCCCTGCCCGTAACCGTAGTAGCAAAACCAAACTGGTACCGACGAGGCTAGATCAGGAAGGAATATAATACTGAACAAGGAAATGTACATCCTAAGGCTTCTTAAGTGGAGTGGCGTGTCGTAAATATGCCGCGGAACATATCAACGGTACGTCACTCTACTTTAGTCACCTATTCCATCAACCAAGGGTCATCCTACGCTCCGAAGGTCAAAACCTAACGCTCTGATACCAACTTTGTCACGTCCCGAAAGTACGGAACATGACCGGCACTTAAACTACGAAACGTCTCGAGGCGTACGTAATCTAAGTAAACCGAAAACCCAGAAATCCAAACCAAGAAAAGAAATAGAGTGAAGGAAAACCAATTTAAAACAAGTAGTTTCAATAGCATAAGCCGAATAATGCGGTTTTTTAAAAACATCAAAATTTTACTGAAAATTTCGGCAGAGTCTCCTTTGTAAATACTGGCCCCCAAACGGGATACAACATGAATAGTATACGAAATCAAGAAAAAGGCATCCCCAAGCGGGAGCTAGCTCTTCGTCAATCGACGGTCACAACCACACAAGTAATATAATATACAACGCCAACGGCGAGGATCAAAACTCAAAAGGAAACTCAAAACCACCAGAAATATAACGAGCGACTCTAAGGTCGAAAGAATAAACAACACTGGTCTCTATCTCAATAAATACATGTTTGGTTGATGGAATTTACTAGATACAACTGAATAATATCATACAAGGTAATATGATGGGTACGATACAAGAAAAACCCACCTACTAGCAAGCCACCCGAATGAAACTGAGCCCGCAAGCCGTAATGAAACCTGTACGGCAAACCTGCAAGAAACTGGGGCACAACGGGGGTGAGTTGCCAACTCGTGAATAGAAAACATCTACGCACAGAAATCGCATAAATAACGCAACCTAGGTCAATGATCATAATATATCCTCAAATATAAGTATAACAGGCAGCCTATAACAATGGCTAGGGTAATATCTAACCCGAGTATAATTTCATGTGCCCGTGTCAGTGCCTCAGGTAGCAATATATCATATGAATGAGGTATGAATGCATGAAACAGAATACATGTAAATGAAGAAACTGTTTTCATAAATTAGTGAGATTTCCTTCGTATTTTTAAACTGAGGTATCATAAATGAAATCAGCATCAACAGTGTCTAGCATCGACACAAAACATAAATCTCACTGTCTCAAAATATCAATGTCTCAATCTCAATATCTAGGGCGCCGTCAATCCAGACCGGCCCCTACCATCCATCTCAAGACCACGACGGTATCCTCCGGATATCCGACGCGTCGGGTAATATCACCGGTAGGTAGTGCTCCCCAGCCAGGCTCAACGTCAACACCACATTCCTCTTGCCCCGGGGTACCATACCGGGCCCACCATGTACCCGTGACGGTTCCTCCACTCCTCGACACGGATCTCCAAAACCACAGCAAACTCATGGTGGACGACACTTTACATCACTAGAAAACCGCAACATTTTATATTTTAAAAGATCATAAGTTGTAAATTTTGCGGCTTTTCCCGAAATCCAGAAATATCATAAATCTCAAGAAATCATCACAAGTGCATATGTCAATGATAATGAACTAGGCATGAACAACTGAATAACAGTATGCATGAAGTGGTAGGTAATAACTACAATGTCTAATATGGCATATAAGGGAAGTACACTAATATCATGTCAAAACTACTAGCTAACAATCTAAGTCAAGCAATTATATTCTCTAAAGTGTACGTGACATGGCAATTACCGATGAAGATGTGTGTGAGCCGGCAAATAGGTGTACGTGGTACATACGTATCATCGGTAATGGTGCTAGTGTCCTAACAGCATGATATCAATAATGGAATATGCAGCAAAATAAATATGCGAGGCAGAGCGAACAGCAATAATGTGCGGGAGCTGAAACTAGACACAACGATAACTAATCTGCATTAATCTAATATAAGTCCTACAAATTGGTGCCTTTTGAAATAACACGAATCATGGGGTTTTGAAAATAGGGGCTACGGTGTTTTTATGAAAAGATACGTCTTTTGAAATATCCGTAAGATCCCTTGGGCTGTCTTTTAAAATACCCACGATTCGTTAGTTTTGAAATAGGTAGGGTCTAATCTAATCTAACAACTACGCTAAACTATACGGCTGAACTAACATGCTGAACTACAGGTAAGGAAACCGCCTATCATCTGAGTCGATACATATACATACCTGTATATGTATAGTCGGTGATCCCGCCTCAATAATATCATATCCATAACCAGACATCCCAAGTCAAGAGTGCGGATCAATCATCAATATAGCTCGTACGTAAATCCGTCGTACGGCATCCCAAATCTAGGTACGGGTCAATATCACATTCATCATACTATTCACCTGGTATCCTCTTTATCAATTATCATGATCGGGGTACTGATCTACATCTAGTACAATACTGATACCGTCTAAGTATGCATGCACGTGTGTAAAAACTACGTCAAGGACCCGCTACAACGTCATGTCGTATCTCAAATACGAACCCCCGCTATATCACCGATCTTACGGCCTCAAATCAAATCTCATCGACTCATCATAAATCCCAAGTACTATCCTCAAATCCGTATGTGAACACACAGTCCCATACCTATGTGAACACATAACTATATAGAATCCCATGAGCACATATCAATAGGAATGTATGCAAGTATGTATGTGTGTATGTGTGTGCAACACTACCCTAGGGTTCGCAACGCTAAAATAATCTAACACACCAATATCCATCCTAAGTATCGTTAATAATCCCAAATGACATATAATAATTATTGGTGTGTATACGCATCCGTATACACCACCACGGACTGCGGGGGTGCTATGCGCCATCCACCCGACTTCTCCCCGTAGATATAAATCTACTCACCTGGTCCTCGCTAGCCGGTGCCTACGTTGCCACGCGCTTGTTTGTCGTCTTGAAGTCCACATGGGGATACCTACATATCATAACGCACCATATCTCATTAAAATCCGACTCATGACCAAAACGACGCACGAATCCCACATAGGTCAAAACCTATGGTTGCTTTCACAAATCAACCCAAAAACCCTCGACGTCGGCGTACAAACGCCAAACCATCGAGAAAACCCAAATACACTCATTTGCACATTCACGAACACTAATTTTAATATAAACTAGGTTAAAACTCACAAAAACCCCAATTTCACTTAAAAAGTCATTTTTCCGAAAATCTAGCAAGCACAATTCGCCGTTTTTGTACAAAACATGATGTTTAAATGAATGTAGCGGCCAATATATTTATTAAATATCTTAAATAAGTCGTATAAACAATTTCCGGAATTTAATCTCATCAAATTCCAAAAATCCTAATATTCTAGTTTACAAAAATACCCTTTTTAACAATTTCAAAGCAAAAATGCACAAACTACAATCTAGCTTAGATTTGCATGATCCAAACCATTAAACCACACTTAATAAAGTTAATGAAGCCAAGAAAAACCTAATCACAATTTTAATCTCAAGAATTTAACAATTTTCAAAAAACCTAGTAAGCAAATTAGCAATTTAATACAATTTTTTAAGCTAGCCATTAGCACTAGCTACTAAACTTGTATTAACATGACAACAAAGCCTAATTATAACACACAACCATACACCAATTTTATAAACCCTAACTTGCATTCAATTTCACAACTTGAATTCCAAAACTTGCAATTAAACTCACATATCCAAATAACACTTAAATAAATTAGCTTAAGAAATTAGTAACAATTTAAGCAACAAAATGTTTAGAAATATACCCAAAAGCATAAGAAGATCCACAAGCATCCATGGCACTCCAAAATGCTCTCTTTTCACAAGGATCCATGCTTGAAATGCTAAGGAATAATGGGTAAGTGTTGGATTTGGAAAAAAACTTTGAAATTGTATGGATTTTGAAGCTTTTTATGGATTTTTGAAGCAAAAATGGAGTGAGAACTTGGGGGAGGGGGGCTGCTGCTCTAGGATCAGTTTCGGCCAGATTTGAGGGGGGGTGGGTGAGTGAGGAGAGAGAGTGAGGTGGGGAAAGTTGTTTCAAGTCAAAGTCAACTCAAAATATATCATTTTCTACTCTTTTCTTTTCTTTTCTTTTCCTTTTCTTTCCTTTGCAAACCAAGAGGGGAAAAAGTGAGGGCTGTTGAATTTGGCTAAGGGGAGGAGTAAGTGGGGGTGTGTGGGTGTGGGTACGGGTGTGGGGTGATGAAAAATGATAAATACGATACCCCAAACATCCATTTACGCTAAAAAAAAGCCTTTTTTCTTCAATAATTTCTAAACCGTTTTGGCAAATGATTTCGTTCCAAAAACCACATGATAAAATTTTATTTAATGTTTTATGATGCACAAAATTTTTTTCAACTCATTCCAATTTGTAATTTTCCCTAATTAAATGTATTAGTGACGGCTTAAAATAATAATAAAATAATATTTTTTTCAGAAAATTTGAAATTTCACCAGCGGCTCAATAAACACCAAATAATAGCAATTACATAGATAGAATATGTATATTTAATTTTTATAATAAGATATTTGTATTTTGACTTTTCTACAGAAACCCCCCTCATTTTACCGATTTTCCGAAATTTCACCGAAACGATTTTCAAAACGCTACATCGACGACGATGCCGAAGATGATCTACGTCGAGGCATCACAAGATCAAGCTCCACCTTCACCAAGCCATGAAAACTTGTGAAGGAAACACCCTATACTACTTGGCAAGAGGTAGAGGATGAAGAAATAGGAGGTGGGTTCACTTTAGAATTGGATTTCTCACTCATTTTCAAGAGTTGCCATTGATGGAGGCAAGTTTCTTCTTGAAGAAGAAGAAGAAGAAGATAATATTATGATAAGTTCTTAGAATAGAATAGAAAAATCAATTCTTATCATAATATTAACTATAGTTATGTGTAGAGAATTGACCAAGGTTAAAGGAATGGTTAGGGTTAAGGAGATGAAGACAAAATGGTTACATTGGTCAAAGCTTCATGAAGTTTCAACAAGCTTCATGAAGAAAAGCAACCTTTTGTTTTCATTTCTCATTCATTTAATCCAAAAATAAATAGATAAATGAATGAATAATCAAATAAAAACCCTAACCATTTATTTAACCAAGGTTTAATTCTTTACACAAGCCCTAGCAATCATGTATCATCAAATATGATACAATCAAATGCACAAAAATATATCACATATACAATGTGCACATCAAGTGAGAAAATCCATTTAAATAACCAATACTAGTTAATGCAAAGTAATATATCAAATGTATAATTATGCATTAAATCATTAAATCAATACTTGATTTAATGATCCGGTCATATCGCATATAACCGACTAATATCAACAGTAACAACTTATCGAATCAACACTTGATCCGATAACCCGGCTATATCGCATATAACCGATCAATGTCACAAATCGCGAGAATCGAATACAGTATCACATACTGGTATCATTCTCGGTCCCGCACATATCTCATATGCGCTCCTATTTCGTTTTGCTTGAGCCAGGAAACCTTTGTGTAGGACTCTAAAGACTCGTCAATACGCCGGCAGCAGGTGATGATCATATCAAACACCCACAAGCCGCAAGCGGTCTGCTAAACGTAACGGCCACCCGGGTATTGAGCGATCAGAAGATCGACGAGCAAGCCCGCTCATACTCCTGTGAATCCAACCAGTAACACTTACCGTACAGTCCGGTCTAATCGTCTGGTATGTCGCATATCTCGCCTAGGGGTGGTAAACGTCAGACCCCAATAGCTCGATAAGTCGTGTCGATATGAGGCTCATAACGGGTCGAGAAACTACTGGTAACACTTACCAGCAAATCTCTGATCAGCCCTGGCCAGGGACTTCCCTGTTACGGCCAATCGAGCACAGCGCAACATCAACCCCCAATACCGGGAGAGACGAAACCTCTCCTATCGCTCATTGCCTCCATGTGACTCGGGACTGTACCCAAAGACCCCCGTTTTGCACGCCCTCATGGACGTGGTAAGGTGGAGATCAAAGCACAGTGGGAATCACACAAGATTCTATGACGATCTCGGGTCTACAGACTAACCTGCACAAGTGTTACCTGAGAACTGCCATCTGACATGAGGTATAATACCATCTGGGAGTTCTCGGCGAGTCCGTCCAGTGTACCCAGTCTCTACTGAGCACCCGTATATCATCTCTGATGTCAAACACCAATGGATATGGGATCATCCATCGCCCATCTGTATGGGTCGAGAAGGTATACGCTAGTCTACTCTGGTATATCGATGCCCCGTCTCGATACACCCACGACTAGGGACTTTGAAGGATGTACTTATGGACTACCATGTCCCCACTAGTATGATCCGCATCATAGTACAGATAGTCAAGTACACATCCTAAGGGCTTTACCAACATGTAACAGAGAGACAATCAATATACACGTTAAGGTAAAGAGTAACCAGATAGCATACTATCATGTCGAGCAAGAAAGTCCTCCCTATATATGTCCAAGCATCCACTACAATATACATCCAATGTACAGTAATGGCCTCTAGGGCATACATATAACTAACACTAAGATGTATACAGGTGCTCATTAGGTTATGAGTTCACCGGATAGGACTCGCCGGGAACCTACTAGTTGGTATTATACCTAGCGTCAGATAGCAGTTCCCTGGTGACATGTGTACAGGTTAGTTCATCGACATGAGGTCGTCATTTGTCTCGTGTGAGTTCCCACTGTGATTTGATTTCTACCCTACCACGGCTCAAAGGATTCGTGCAAACAGGTCTTTTTTGGGTACAGTCCCGAGCCACATGGAGGCAAGTGAGCGGATCGGCAGGGGATTCGTCTCTCCCGGTATTGGGGGTGAGATCGCGCTGTGTCTAGGAGAGCCATTACACAAAGCCCTCGGCCGAGGCAGGATATTTACTGGTAGGTACTCCAGTAGTATCTCAGGGTGTTCTGGGCCACTCTCTGACATGCCTTATACCGCTATTGGGCGTCTGACATTACTAGCCCCCTAGGCCGATCTGCGATACTCATAGACGAACGGACCGGACTGTATGTATATTGTCACTGTTAGGCTCAGTAGGGTTTATAGATGAGTTCGCTCGTTAGCTTCCCTTCCAATCAATACATAGGCAACCGTTACGTACAGCTCGTACCTCTGACGTGCTTGTGGTTATACCCAGTGCTAGTGTGTTGATGAGTCATTAGAGTCCCCCACAGACACTTTCCTAAGTTCGGGCGAAACGTTGTAGAGGCCGTATGGTTTTATGGAAAGGTTTGGAAAATGCACGTGCGTTTTCGCACGTGTCATATTTCGGGCAGATAATACCGGTCGGCTTTGGTTTAAGCCGGATCCGAGTATTATGCTGTGTAGATATAATATCTTTGCCTCAGTTGCATTTGTATTCGGTCGTAATATAAATACGGGTATGATTATACTGATACAGGTTTATCCTGAAATTCGTTTCGGGATCACTTTTGGAAGTTGCCAGTTTCCAGTTTTCTATCACCCATATTTAACATTCGGTTAAATACGGATTTATCTTTTCTTCCTTTGGTGAGTCATGAGGTGAGTCATGAGTGTAGAATGTTCTAGATATGGTGACAAGGCTTGGTGATTCATTGGTTGCATTAAATGGATGATGACTAAGTTATTGAGTCATTATTGCATTTAATGGTTTTAGTGATGTGTTAAGGTGACTCATTCTCTTCATGATTGATCTTTATCTTGTGGTCACCTTCCCCTCTCCTACACTCACCTCCCCCCTCTTCTATATATGGCCGGCCTTTCCCCACCTCCTCACTCACTCACTTGGGAAAAGATTATGATAGATTTGTGTATGGAAATTTCATATACCTCAAATTCCTATCACCCGATCCAAAAGGCAACTTCATTAACCGTTCGTCCATAGCCTTGGACGTAACGAGACAAAGTGTTCTACTCATTCTCTACATCATCTTGGTAGTCTCTTTTAGTAAACTTGACGACTGAGTTGCCTCGGTTCAGAGGCGGGAGCCCGTTTAAAGATCCGTCGACGTGGTGCCACCTGGACGAGAAGACTGGAGATTCAGGAGATCGGAGCAGCCGCAACAAAGCGTGGGATGATGGTTGAAGACCGAAGGACTCAGATCGTTCGGTATAACATTTCTACCCACTTTGTAGTTTGTTAGTTTAGCTTTAATGGCAGATCCGGGTTATAGTACGCGATAGTGCCAGTTGTAAAAAGTTTTTGTTCCGCATTTGGCGTCTGTTAGACGGACGGGGCGCTACCGTGGACTTACACAGCTCACGGCCCAACTTGCTTCTCAGCCGCCCAATCAGGCGCAGGGCTCTCATGAACCGGGAAACGATGTCCCGAAACAGCCGACGCCCCGAAACAGCCGACGCCCGTTCCCTCAAATCCAAAAGTGGGCGGACCGCATGAAAATCAATTGCATCCTATCTCAGGAAATGTCTTAGCTACCGATGACAGTAGCCCGCTAACTCAAGATCAAATCATGGATTTGGTTGCCAAAAAATTCAAAACCTTGGTAGTCGAAGCCGAAGCGCAAAAAGATATCAGCGGTAGTGGGAGACCATATCCTGCTCAGTATGATCTGGTAGAATTTCCTAGCGGCTATGTCATCCCTAAATTCGGAAGATTCGATGGGACGGGAAATACGAATCAGCACATCGCCCACTTTAAAGCCTCATGCAGGAATACTGGGGGTAATGATGCGCTTTTCCTCTGCCAGTTCGTTAATAGCTTGGCCGATATTGCTTTCGACTGGTACGCGAGCATACCGGATGGCTCCATCACAACCTTCGTCCAAATAGATTCTTTGTTTCGGCAGGGGTTCATGAGCGTCAGTGATAAGATCACCATTGCCGAGCTCGTAAGGACCAAGCCAAAGAACAACGAAAGTAGCACGGATTTTATAACCCGATAGCGCAATCTCTCCGTCAAATGTGAACCGCCGATAGAGCAGGACCAATCTGTCAGTCTCCTTGTCGGAAATCTCAACAATTGGATGGCCCCATTTCTATGCACCGCTGGTCTTAAAACATTCCAAGAGCTGACCAGGAAAGTTCAGATGTCGGAACGCTCAAATCAGGAGTCCTCCTCTGACTCCCAAAATAACAATAGGTCCTGAAGGAACCGAAAGGATGAAAATCGCAAAGGCGGAAATTCCGACGATTCTGAATCTTTTAACACTTCGGCTAACCGAAATAAGCAAGGGATGAGCGGGCCTAATGTCAACCAGCCTCGGAAGCCAGTGTTCGGAGAGGGACGAGAATCTCCACTGAAAGAGAAGCTAGATAAGGTCTATTCCTTCAGAAAGGACAAAATCCGTAAAATATTCAAAGACGCCCTGAGGAACGGTCTACAACTGCCAGAGTCAAAAAGACCGCAGGAAGCGAATATGACCGACGACCCCAAATACTGCCCCTATCACAGAGTGATAGGTCATGCCATTGAGGACTGCTTCATCTTCAAAGATTAGGTCGAAAAGCAATACAAGGCAGGAGAGATAGAACTGTCTAAAGGCGTGTTAACAAACAGTCCAGCTGCGACCGCCAATTTCATACAAATGGAGACAGAAGTTCTTCGTGAAATTGATTCTCTCAGACATCTGCCTTTCTCTGAAAATAGTCGACCACCACGTCATTAAACTGGGAACAGTCGACCACCACATTATTAAACTGGGAATAATCGACCTCTAAGTCGTTAAACTGGGAATGTAAAAAAAAAGTGTAAATAGAAAAAAAGGGAATGTGTAAATAAATAAATAAAAGGAAAAGCCGAAATGATGGGGCAACTTGTAGTAAAATCAGCGAGTAAAAATAAAAATGAAAATAAAGCCGAAATGATGGGGCAACCGCGAATAAATAGCCGAAATGATAGGGCAATCGTGACCTTCACGATAAGAAAAGCTGAAATGATAGAGCAATCACGGTAAAAAAAACAAACAAAACGAAAGCGAATGATGAGTCGCTCCTGGTACCATATTCCAGTGCAGCGATACAGACGCCAACCAAATTCCAAATTCCAATCCTTAAATGGCGAATGATGAGTCGCTCCTGGTACCATATTCCAGTGCAGCGATGCAGACGCCAACCAAATTCCAAATCCCATACACCAACGGCGAATGATGAGTCGCTCCTGGTACCATATTCCAGTGCAGCGATGCAGACGCCAACCAAATTCCAAATCTCATACCCTAATGGCGAATGATGAGTCGCTCCTGGTACCATATTCCAGTGCAGCGATGCAGACGCCAACCAAATTTCACACCCCATACCCTAAATGGCGAATGATGAGTCGCTCCTGGTACCATATTCCAGTGCAGCGTTGCAGACGCCAACCAAATTCCAAATCCCATACCCCAACGACGAATGATGAGTCGCTCCTGGTACTATATTCCAGTGCAGCGATGCAGACGCCGACAAAGTCCCAAAATTTTTTCGGCCCTACGGTCTGGATCATACATCCTGCAAATCCGTATACAATCCACGGGCGTAAAACAATCCCAATCCCTCCCAAGTCCAGCCGGTGGACTACATTCAAAGTCCCACCAGCGGTGAAGATTCCAAAAAAAACGGTATGTCCATAAGCAAAATGGGCACGGATGAAAACCCAAAAGGGCTCCGTGAGTAAAAAAATAGCAGGATTGCCGGCGAGTTTGTGAAAACCCGAAAGGGCGCAAACTCGTAAAAAAAGAGATGAAATGCACTCACAAAGTTCTCTCGACTTTGTGGGGAGAAAATTCCCGCGTGAGATCCTTACGACTCACAAAGGAGCAACACACTTAGGAGTCCCCACGACTCCTAAGGAGAAAATATACCTACAGGATCCTTACGACCCGTAGGGAGAAAATGCTTTGTGAGACCCTTACGGCTCACAAAATTGAAAAGTCTTAGGTGATAGGGACCTAAACCTGTCTCCTAAGCCATCACTTCCTGATGAACATGCGCAAATGATGATTCGCTCGTGGTACCATATTCCAGTGTAGCGATACTGATGCCAAGCAAAAACCAAAATCCCCAAATCCTCCCGGGGCAAATGATGAGTTGCTCCTGGCATTATTCCAGTGCAGCAATGCAGATGCCGACAAAAAAAAGAAAAAAAAAACCAATTCCCAAATCCTCTCATGACAAATGATGATTCACTTCTGGTACCATATTCCAGTGTAACGATGCTAATGTCAACCCAAATCAAATCAAACCAACAACCTCTATGGCGGAATCATGCTCCGTCCCAGAATTCACCCCGTGACGAAATCATGCTTCACTTCGGTATATCTACCTTCCATGTCGGAATTATGCTTCGCCTCGGAATCAAGTCAACCAGCAAGCTTTGCGTTGGAATCATGCTTCATCTCAGAATGTGTACCCCATGTTGAAATCATGCTTCACCTCAGTATATCTACCTTCCTTGTCGGAATTATGCTTCGCCTCGGAATCAAGTCAACCAGCAAACTCTGCGTCGGAATCATGCTTCATCTCAGAATGTGCACCCCGTGTTGAAATCATGCTTCGCCTTGGTGTATCTGCCTTCCTTGTTGAAATTATGCTTCGTCTCGGAATCAAGTCAGCCAACAAGCTCTGCGCCGGAATCATGCTCCGTCTCAGAATGTACCCCGTGTCGAAATCATGCTTCGCCTCGGAGTATTTGCCTTCCCCGTCGGAATTATGCTTGGCCTGAGAATCAACCTCTGCATCGAAATTATGCTTCGGTCAGAATGTCTACCGCTCTTCGGAATGATGCTCCGACCCTGGAATGATGCTCCGCAAATCGGAATGATGCTCCAGTCCTTCGGAATGATGCTCCGACCCTGGAATTATGCTCCGCAAATCGGAATTATGCTCCGACTCTTCGGAATGATGCTCCGATCCCTGGAATCATGCTCCGGCCTTCAGAATGATGCTCCGATCCACAAAACTATGCTTTGACTCTTCGGAATGATGCTCCGATCCCTGGAATCATGCTCCGCTCTTCGGAATGATGCTCCGATCCCCTGGAATCATGCTCCGCTCATCGGAATGATGCTCCGATCCCTGGGCGCACTTCGGAATGATGCTCCGATCCCTGGAATCATGCTCCGCGCTTCGGAATAATGATCCGATCCTTGGAATCATGCTCTGCTCTTCGGAATGATGCTCCGACCTTGGAATTATGCTCCGCAAATTGGAATGATGCTCCGATCCCAGGGAATCATGCTCCCTGAGGGATACTCCGACCCTGGAATTATGCTTTGCGAATCAGAATGATGCTCCGATCCCCGGGAATCATGCTCCCAGGGATGATGCTCCGCCCCAGGAATGATGTTCCACCTCGAAGTCTAACTTCAAGCTCCATCAATTTCATGCACACAACTAATGCATGCGGTGTGCATTCATTGATGGGGGGCACTTTGTTGGGGTCAAAATTTGCACCCCGGTTGACCGAGTCAAAGTCAAGGTCTACCCCAAGCCAGGTGGGCCCAAGCCCAGGTCAAGCGGGCCCATGACCAAGTCGAGCCCGCGGCCAGCCTCTTCCATGCCAAAATATAGATCATGTAATAAATAATTTTTATGTAATTTTTTATGCAAGAATGTATGCAAAATGGGCATAGAGCCAAAAATTTGTAAAGCCCATGGCTTATGTGCAAAAAGAAATGGCACACGAGCCATGGAATGGGCAAAATGCCATTTTGTAAAGCCCAAGGGGCTATATGTAAATATGTAAGCCTATAAGAGGCAACATGATGAAAATATCTAGAATATTTTTTCATTCCCAAAAAAAATTAGGGCCTGTGCTTCTTCCTCTTTCACCAAGGTTCCAAAACCTTCTTCTTTCTTTTTGAATTAAATCAAGAGTTTTACTCTTCCTTTTTCAATACTAAATAGTTTTTCACCACAAAACCCACAAAGGGAAACTTGGATCTACCATTAGATTTCAAAAAGAAGAGATTTTTAAATCTCACATCTCTTGATCTTCAAGATCCTACCAACAGAGGAGGAAGAAGGAGACCCGTCTCCAGGGACCCCACTTTGGGGAAGAACTAGGGCTCAAGGGGAGAAGCCCTTCATCAGCTTCAAAACATCCTAGGAGTTTAACTCCTCATATATATATATATATAAATATAGAGAATAATAAGTGCTCCTTTCTGGGAGTACAACTCCTATTGCAGGGACCTAGTCCCTTTTGCTGCTCGAACGCCCACGTGCTGACACGTGGCGCGCTAGCGCTCTTGCGCTCGGAGCGCTAGCGCCCAAAGCGTTAGTGCCCGAGCGCCCACGTGCTGACACGTGGTGCGCTAGCGCTCTTGCGCTCAGAGCGCTAGCGCCCGAGCGCCCACATACTGACACGTGGTGCACTAGCGCTCAAAGCGCTAGCGCTCTTGCTCTCAGAGCACTAGCGCCCGAGCGCCCACATGCTGACACGTGGTGCACTAGCGCTCAAAGCGCTAGCACTCTTGCGCTCAGAGAGCTAGCGCCCGAGCGCCCACGTGCTGACACGTGGTGCGCTAGCGCTCAAAGCGCTAGCGCCCGAGCGTCCACGTGCTTACACGTGGCGCACTAGCGCTCAAAGCGCTAGCGCTCTTGCGCTCAGAGTGCTAGTGCCCAAAGCGCTAGCGCCCGAGCGCCCACGTGCTGACACGTGGTGCGCTAGCGCTCAAAGCGCTAGTGCTCTTGCGCTCAAAGCGCTGGCGCTGGCCCCATGCATCCTTTGGATGCCTTTTCCCCATTTATATATATATATATATATATATATATTTACATATGTATACATACACACACACACACATACTTTACAACACTATCCCCCTCAAAAAAATTTGCGAGACCCCCGTAAAAACTCTGTGGGCCCCTGATAAATCCAAGCCCCCCTCCAAAACAAAACACACGTACACTGCACATTGAGTTCGCATGACCAGTTTAACCCGTCAATCGGAGGTTCCCTCGCTCCAAAGGCGGGGGGTAATTAACAGCGGCTTAGTCCGCGGCCGTCGGAGATTCGAATCCCCACAATCAATAAACCCCTGCCTACCCTAGGCAGGGGGAATCTATAGTACGCCTGACAAGTGCGCGCGTATTCCCATCTCAATGGGGTGACGAAAAACACCCTACAGGCACGTGGGGCGCTTGGCGCCGAGCGCCAACCATTGAGTGCTAGGCACTCTTTATTGAGCAGCACCCTGTTGGGTTACGGCAGCGCCCCGGCCATCAAACCATTGTCAAATGCGGAACAAAAATTTACTAACCTGGTACTACCATTAACCGATTCCCGGATCTACCTTAAACCCTAAACTAGCAAGCTTTATAAAGAAGTTAGAATGGTTATACGGAGTTGATCCATGTCCTTCGGTCTTCATTCTGAGCTCCTAGTGGTTCCTTGATCAAGTTTGGTTGCCGGTCTTCTTCCATCTACGATAATCCACCTGAGGGAAATGACGCAAGCTTCAGCTTCATTGAACGAGGCAACCGACCCTCCAAGGTTGCTAGCAATGGAGAGTGGAGGTGTAGGAGTGTGTCACTATATTTTTCTCTCATCACATGTGCTCAATGAGCAGCCATAGAAGATGAAGAAGGAGGTGAGGAAACCATGGCATGAGCAACTATGGAAAAATGACTAAGTGTTTTCATGTGAGAATGAGAGTGGAGTGAAAAGCAAGTGCAGATAAAAAGCATGAGCCACCCTAGAATCAAGTGGCTGCCCCATCTCTCATTCCCACCAAAATATCTTTTCAATTTTCCATTAAACAAATCAATGCCCATGCCTCTCTACATGCTCAAACCCATGCTCATGCCAACTCACCCCTCCACCTCATTTCCTTAATTGTTTTTCTGAAAAGAAAAACAATAATGAGGTTGCCACCTTGTAGAAGCTATTCCGTATAAATATGGAATACTTCCCGGTATATGTATCGAAATACATATACGCGTATTCGTACAAAAATACGAATAGCCAAGAGAGAAAATGAATATTGAACAATAATACTAGAATACATATATATAAATACATATGTAAATTATTAAATCAAAACCTGATTTAATAATCTGGCTTAATCCTAAGCCGCTAGTATTATCAACCATCCGATTAAAGTCTGCGCAGCATGTGCACATATTTAATTGGACACTTGTATGTACCAACATACGTCATCTACACCATATCGCCTGAACCATGAAAACACTCTGTGTGGGACTCTAAAGACTCGTCAATACGCTGGCAATGGGTTTAACCACAAGCACAACAGCGGCACTAGATGTATTTAACGGCTACCCAGGTATTGAGCGAAAGGGAGGCCGACGAGCAAACTCATCCTGAACCCCTATTGAGCCTGACAGTGACAATATCCGTACAGTTCGGTCTGTTCGTCTAAGAGTATCGCATATCGAGTCTAAGGGGGTGGATAAAGTCTGACCCCTAACAACGCGACATTTAGTGTCGGCATGAGACCCATCACCACCAGAGAAACTATCGATCCTGGATCGGTAATTCTCGTCTACCGTGGCCATGGATTTCTGGTGATGGCCACCCATGCACAACGCGACATCAACCCCCAATACCGGGACAGACGAATCCCGACGATCCGATCAGTGCTTCCATGTGACTCGGGATTGTACCCAACTAAAACCTGTTGGCACGACTCCTTTGAGCCATGGTAGGGTAGTAATCAAAGCACAGTGGGAACTCACATGAGACAAATGACGATCTCAGGTCGACAGACTAATCTGTACACATGTCACCTGGGAACTGCTATCTGATAATAGGAATAATACCAACTAGCAGGTTCCCGGCGAGTCCGTCCAGTGTACTCATAACCCAATGAGCACCTGTATACTATCTTAGGTGAACAAACTAACACCAATGGCTTGTGAGCCCTGGCCACCGCCCCTCGTCGGGGTCTCGATCAGTGTACACTAGTCTACACTGGAGTATCGATGCCCAGTCTCGATACTTCCATGACTAGGGACATTTAAAGATATACTTATAGACCCCTAGCTCCCACGTATATGATCGCCATCATAATTCTGGTAGTCAAGTAAGAATCCTATGGGCTCTTTCAACATGTACATGATGATAAAGACAAACCAGATAGCATGCTATCATCTTGAGTAAGACTGTTCTACCGGTATAGGTCCTCCCTCAATCATCATAATCATCTGCCTGCGATCATGATAATTGCCTTGAGGGCACTATAGCCAACAATCTCCCACTTGCACTTAAGGCTAATTATTGCGATGTCGCATACTCACAGCTCGTGTGATACCGAACATCCAACGTCTTTACTAATCAGTTTCGCAAAGCCCGTTTGTGAAACTATTGCGTTCGAGAAATAGCCTTAGTGAGTGGATCCGCTCCAATGTTTCTTTTTGTGTCTCTATATATCTCAACTTCGCGGGGAAAACTATCTCCCGAAAATAGCAATACATGTCTTTGAATTTGTCTGATGGGACCCGGTTCACAAACGAACTCCAAATCCAGCAAACCTCCTAGACTGTATCATCCACTGAATTTAATCAGTATCATGCTCCATTCCATTTCTTAGTATCCGCTTGGACCACCTGTCCAACATACCGTCCCTTAAAAGAGGAAAAACTATAACTCTGACAGTCACTCTGTCATCCAGGTCATCTTGGAAGCCTGAAATGATAACTGTCTCCCGAAGGAGGCTGCCATTACCATATCCCTAGAACATCCATTTATGTTCAATACTGCTTCCCAACGTTTCTCTAGGATTGGATTAATATATCTGTTTATTGCAGCTAGCGCAAAAACAACATCTGGTGTGGTACTTGACATTTCATGATTAACTCAATTGCCTAAGCAAGTGATATGCTAATATGCAGATCCCTCTCCCCTTTAGTCCGTAAGACATCTTTAGAGAGGGTGATTCCATCACCTGCAGGTAGAACACCATGCCAGGAGTCGTCCATTCTAAAATACCTTTAGAATAATGTCAAAGTACCTAGATTAGAATACTTCCCAAATTTAGATCTAAAACTATAGATCTAGTAACCGGAACCCTGATATTATATCCATATCCTATGTGGAGTAACAACTTTGTGACAACCACAGTATAACCGATCGTAGTATAGGATTATCTCTTCTTATCAAGTGCATGTCATCCCAATACCTGGACATCACTCCCTACTACCTTCTTACCAGATCCATCTTCTATTCTGATGAAGTCAAAGCTTATGAGTGTCACATCAAAAATAGATGATCTATTTCCGCTATACCATCTTTAGTTTATAAATAGACATAAGCTACTTGCCTACTATGCTTCCGCTGCTCCCACTGACTACAACAACCCTCTGGAAGAGTCATATACACGTGCACTTTCAAAGCTAGTTTAGAACGACACTATACTCATTCTCCTGCCGGGTCTTATAGTCTAGAACAGCAGCAATGGCATGTCTGGGTAAACAAGAACCCCCTGTCACCATCTCTGAGAGGACCGAAGTACCTCTCGGGTGCCTGAGGTTACCCACCAAATCTGCGGAGTGGCTAATGGAACGTCGAAACAAATTGAATCCTTAGGTTGTATTAAATCTTCAGTGATCGTTTGTGGTTCTGAAATTACTTTCAGTTCTACCATAGTCCCACTTCTGTTTTTCTTAAAAAAATCCATTTTACTAAAACTCTGGTGAGTCAAGAACAATATAAATATTGATCTTCATGATGGTAGAAGGTTAACCCTCGTCAAAGCCCGGGATAACCCACAAACAACCATTACTAAAACGTGCTTCGAGTTTATCCGGATTCTGGTTTTAAGCATCAGCCGACAACTCCCTATACCTTAACATCATTAAAATATAAATTGATTCTATATATATCTAATATAGAAACAAAAGCACTAATTTAATTGGAACCAGGTTCAAAATCATGCAACCGTCTCCAGCGCATATCAACCAAATGGAATGAGGCCAATCAACATTACTCAACTAGGAGTGCATCCAAATATGAGTAACCCGAAAGAGAAGCAAGTTCTCAAAACCATTACTATCAACGGAATACCAAACACAAGTATCTATATCTTCGACCATCTCGAAAAATCATGATACTTCCAATAAATGGTTCTCTACTTTATTCTTATACCTATAACTTCTCAATATCTGGACCTTGCATTTCAATGAATTACTTCTCTAGAACTGGAGAAGTCATGAGTAAACAGAATATAGTACGAGTACCAACCCCTTTGTTCTAATGGACACTGGACAACATACAATACTTTTTATAAGTCTCCTGAGTTCAACAACTCAAACCCTGTGCGTCGTAGATTGAAAAACTTTACTATGGTTACGCAGAATTACATCGCTGTTGAATGCACCTTACCTAATCACCAACTGATATAGGTAAATGTCACAGACATAATATCAAAAAGTTATATCTCACTTTAAAAAATAAACGTACATATATATCAGTTTGAAATTGGTGCATAACAATGGATATTCAAAACCAAATATTTGCCGTCCGGCAAAATCCAGATGATTTCCTCAAATATCACCAATTACAACCAATTCTGATATAATGAGGATCTAATCACCCAATTCCCGATATCTTACTCCCACTCACCATCTGTAATAACATACAGATGTGAGAAACCGATCTGGTAAATACATACCCTGGAGTTAGATTCCAATTGGGAAAACAGTTTTCAATTAACATCGCACAGTGAAACTGAAACATGAAAATGTGTCAAAAGGGTAACCGGGTATTCCTAGTAATGCCTCTTCCACTATCCTGATTCATGACAGTAACCATATACTTACCTGCCCTCACTCTAATCCCTTTATTATGTCTTTACTTATTACCTTCTGTACACCTTCTGTAGGCTAATTGGTTTTCTTCCTTCCCTACCCTTCGGCACCATCCTAAGGTTTGGAAGAAGACTATCCAATAAGCGCAATAGGTGTACTCTCCTAATCCTAGGAGCCCTTACAACCTGAGAGAAGGTAATGGGAAAAAACATCTGAATAATCCTATTCTATTTCTCCTGAACTGGAAACCATCCTCGAATCTGGAACAAGTTCTTTCGAGTTCGTATGTAACTATACGATGGCATATCCAATGGAAGTGGATATCCGTAGTGATACGGAGTGTTCTGGAGAAATCCAAAGTGGATGTGGGAGTGGCAGGGGTATACACGGTTTTGTCGTGAATGATAGCAATCGCAATTTTCTTTGCCATTAATCTAATCCCTTTATATGTCTTTACTTATTACCTTTTGTACACCACACTTAGGCTTAATTGGTTTTCTTTCTGCCCTACCAATCGGCACCTGCCTATGGTTTGGAAGAAGACTATCCAATAAGCTCAATAGGTGTATCCTCTCCTAATCCTAGGAGCCCTCACAACCTGAGAGAAGGTAAAGGGAAAAGACAACCGAATAATCTTATTCAATCTCTCCAGAACCAGAATCCATCCTCGAATCTGAAACAAGTTCCTTAGAGTTCGTATGTAACTATACGATGGATTTATCCAATAGAAGTGGATGTTCGTAGTGATACGGGGTGTTATGGAGAAATGCAAAAGTGATATAGAAGTGGCAATGATGTATGCGACACCGTGACATTCCAAAAGCCAAAGTGTTTTAAGAAGGTTCGGTTAACTTGGTTCATGAGTTTTAGTCAAGGGTCGGGCCATGGTGGCTGCCAGAGAGAGAGAAAAGAAACACTTAGCGTGCACTCTAATCTAGATCAGAATGGTTAATCACTTTATCTAATCAGGATGGCTCCCACTGTTTCCTCGAATTCTCCTCCAAACCCAAAAGGAGAATTAGTTGGAATCACCCGAGGAGTAATCCTACTCATCAGTGGGAATCAGGATCCAACTATCATCGCATGATAACTTGATGGAAGCCACTCAAGTTACCACACTCCAGAAGGTATGCGCAAGCCTGACAAGTTTCCTGTATGTTTGAAACTCCCGATATGATTTTTACCCCTAACGACCTATAATCTTGACGCTTGCCAACAAGTTATAGGCCACTAGTCAAGTTCAACCCGTCATTGTCCTGGATTAACTCGAACCCACCCGCATAAACCCTTGATGCTTGACAACAAAGCTGTACGACTATCCCGATCTATCGCTATCCATGCTACAAATAAGTATTATTCAGCTACCGTACACTATGCCTTGACGCTTACCAACAAACATAGCACGAATACTAAATAGTACTTACAAGAAATGACGGAGGGCTACAACTGGTTTTTGGCGAAAAACCTTTAACGTAATGAACTTGATATTGTTGAAGAAACCGAGTGGTTTTTCAAATATATAGTGGCGAAAACTTTTGCAAAAGAGGTCACTCCCGGTGAAGTGATCTCGGCTCTTTCCTCGTCGAATGAGGTGCAGGATATTTTAAACTGAATACCATGATGCAAAGCAAAAGAATCGACTATAGTAAAGTTATTACGTTGATGCAAACTTCTGCCCAAGGGGTCACTCCTGATGAAGGGATCTCGGCCCTTGCCTCGTCGAATGAGGTGCTGGATATTCCAAACTGAATACCATTGTGCAAAGCAAAAGAGAACGTCTGTAATGTCATTTTTTTAAAACTTGGTTCCAACAACATCATATATAAATTTGTTTTATCCTTGCATTGAGAAGAATCAATGCAGTCCCATCAATTAATCACACCAGAAAAGAACGAAAATAAAATATACGTATATGCCATCCGCATTCGCCACTGGGTCCCGTCATTACCCGTTAGGTTACTTAACTAACGACAGAGCAGGGACTGGACTAGCGCGGGTGCAAAACATATACAACATCTACTAGTATATATAAATATATATAACATTCGTCCCAGACATGATATAAGCAACATCACAGAAACATCACAGAAGCAACACAGAATGGTGGATAATCTTGGAGCCCCGAGTTTCACTTGAGCCGCAAATGAGACCCGACGTTCCCTGTCGTGTGGATAGCCTGTGCAATGAAACCTAGACCCTGTTGCGCCACGGCAGCGCCCCGGCCGTCTATCCGAGGCCAAAATGCGGAATCAAAATTTTTCTTAACTTTAAACCGGAGCTACCGCGGACAATAAACCCGGATCGTAACCATTAACCCAATGCTAGCTAACAAGAGATGGGGTGAGAGATATACCGAGCGATCCGTGTCCTTCGGTCTTCTCGTCGTCGTCCCGATCTCCCGCGGAATCACCGTTCGTCACCTCCTCGTCGGAAAGGGCACCACGTAGCCAAATACTTTTACGGGCTCCCACCTCTGGACCGAGGCAACTCGGGCGCGAAGTTGGCTAGCCGACGCGTCCAAGATTTGCTGTAGATGTAGTTGGCTATGAAATGGAACTCTAATTTTTGGATGAATGGAATAATGAGATGAAGATTTTTGCCACCACCAAAAATGATCCCTCTCACTCTCTTTCCATGATGTGGCCGGCCATTCCTTGGAATGGTGGAGGAGAAAAAAAGGAAACTTTATCAAGAGAAGAAAAAGAGATTAATCAAAAGAAAAAAAAGGTCACCACATTTCTTATCCAAATCCACTCACAAACCATCACCATAAATGCAAGTGATGAGATTAAAATGGAATCTCATGATTATAAAGGAACAAATGCAAGAAACCCTTCCACAAATAAGTTATTTGCAAACTGCAAATAACCCCCTCCATCGATAAAGTCCGGCCGTGAAGGAAGAAAGGAAAACCGGCCGGAACGGAATACAAACTGGCAACTTCAGAAAACTGATCCCGTAATAAATTACATGAAAACCCCGCTACTGCCAATACATGCCCGCATTTGTATTCCCACTGAATACAAATGCAAAGAGACAAAATCTACACTGTCTAATACTAGGATCCGGCTTAAACCAAAGCCGGCTAGTAAAATCTGTCCGATCACGATCCGTGCAATACCGCACGTATCTGATCGAACCCTGTCATATCTCCATACGGCCTCTACAGCGTTTCGCCCGAAACTTGAGTAACTGTGTGTAGTGGACTCTAAAGACTCGTCAATACTATGGCTGTGGATTTAACCACTAGCACGTCAGAGGTATTAGCCATACGTGACGGGCTACCAGCTATTGACCAAAAGAGACGTCGATGAGCAAACTCATCCTGACACCCTACTGAGCCTGTCAGTGACAATATCCGTACAGTCCGGTCCGTTCGTCTATGAGCATCGCATGGCAGGCGTAGGGGGTTGGTAAAAGTCAGACCCCCAAAAGCTGTACAAGTCATGTCGGAGTGTAGCCCAGAACACTCTGAGATACTACTAGAATACCTACCAGTAAATATCCTGCCTCGGCCGAGGGCTTTGTGTAATGGCTCTCCTAGACACAGCGCGACCTCAACCCCAATACCGGGAGAGACGAACCTCTGCAGATCCGCTCACTGCCTCCATGTGGCTCGGGACTGTACCCAACTAAAACCTGTTTGCACGACTCCTTTGAGCCATGGTAGGGTAGCAATCAAAGCACAGTGGGAACTCACACGAGACAAATGACGATCTCAAGTCGATGAATTAACCTGTACACATGTCACCAGGGAACTGCTATCTGACGTCTGGTATAATCCCAACTAGCAGGTTCCCGGCGAGTCCTGTCCGGTGTACTCATAACCCAATGAGTACCTGTATACATCTTAGGTGAACCAACTGACACCAGTGGCTTGTGAGACCGGCCACCGCCCCTCGTCGGGGTCTCGACTGTATACACTAGTCTACTAATGGAGTATCGATGCCCTGTCTCGAAACTCCCACGACTAGGGACCTTTTAAGAATGTGCTTATAGGCTCCAGCTCTCACGTATATGATCGCCCTCATACTGCTGGTAGTCAAGAAAGAATCCTAGGGGATCTATCAACGTGTAATAGCGACTCGTAAGGTCACCTAAAGAAGTACACGATGATAAAGATAAACTAGATAGCATACTATCATCTTGAGTTAGACTGTCCTACTGGGACAGGTCCTCCCTCAATCATTGCAATCACATGCCTGTGATCCAATAATTGACTCTGAGGGCACTATCTCCAACAATCTCCCACTTGCACTCAAGGCTAATTATTGCGATGTCGCATACTCACAGCCCGTGTGATACCGAACACCCAACTCCTCTACTAGTCAGTCTCACAAAGCTCGTTTGCGAAACTATTGCGTTCGAGGAATAGTCTCAGTGAGTGGATCCGCTGTGATGTTTCTTTCTATGTCTCTCTATATCCCATGTTCGCGGAGAAAGCCATCTCCCGAAATGAGCAATACCTGTCATAGAATGTCTGAATGTCTGATGGGACCTAGTTCATAAATGAACTCCAAATCCAAACTTCTTAGACTGTATCGTCAACTGAGCTTAATCAGTATCCTGCGCTATGCCTCCCTCAGTATCCACCTGGGCCACCTGTCCAAAATACTGCCCCTCGTCAGAAGGAAAACTATAACTCTGACAGCCACTCTGCCATCCAGGTCACCTTGGAAGCCTGGAATGATAACCGTCTCCAGAACGAGGCTGCCGTTATCAAATCCCTAGAACACGCACTTATGTCCTAAAACTGCTTCCGATCGTTTCTCCAGGATTGGATTAATTTCAACTTATTGCATCTACTATAAGAACAATATCTGGTGTGGTACTTGACATCTCATGATTGACTCAATTGCCTAAGCAAGTAATCTGCCAATCATGCACATCCCTCTCTACATTAGTCTACAAGACACCTTTAGAGAGGGTGACTCCATCACCCGCAGGTACACTACCGTGCCAGGAGTCGTCCATTCTAAATACTCAAAGAATGCTGTCAAAGTACCCGATTGGGAAACCACCCAAATCTAGATCTAAAATCATAAATCTAGTGACCAGAATGTCTTGACATTAAATCCAAGTCCCATGTGGAGAAAGCACTGTGTGACAACCAATGTATAACCGACCGTAGTATAGGAATATCACTTCCTACTCTGTGTATGTCATCCAAATACCAGGACATTACACCCTACTACCTTCTTAATAGATCCATCCCCTATTCTGATGAAGTCAAACCTATGACTGTCACATCAGAAATAGATGATCTATCTCCTCTATATCTGCTTTTGTTTATAAATAGACATAAGCCTCCTGTCCACTAATGCTTCCGCTGCTCCCACTGACTACGACAACCCTCTGGCAGAGTCATATAGACGTACACTTCTAAAGCTAGTTCAGAACGACGCTATACTCATCCTCCTGCCGGGTCTCACAGTCTGGAACAACAGCAATGGCAAGTTTGGGTAAACAAGAACCTCCCTGCCACTGTCCTTGAGCATACCGAAGTACCTCTCGAGTGCCTGAGGTTACCCACCATATCTGCGGAGTGGCCAATGGAATGTCAATACAGATTGAATCTTTAAGTTCTTATCAAATTTTCAGTAATCGTTTGCGGTTCTGGAATCACTTCCAGTTTTACCATACTCCCACTACTGTTTTATGAAAAAGGTCCATTTTTATTAAAACTGTGGCGAGTCAAGAACAATATCACTATTGATCTTCCAGATGGTAGAAAGTCAACCCTCGTCATAGCCTGGGTCAACCCACAAACAGCCATTACAGAAACGTGCCTTGAGTTATGCAGATTCTGGTTTTAAGCATAAGCCGGACAACTCCCGTACCTTAACATCGTTAAGATATGAACTGTTCTAAATCCAATATAGAAACAGAGGCACTGATTCAATTGAACCAGATTCAAATCATGCAGCTGTCTCTAGTGCATGTCAACTAAATGGAAAGAGGCCGATCAGCATTACTCAACTTAGGAGTACTTCCAATTATGAGTAACCTGAAAGAGAAGCCAGTTCTCTTAATCATTACTATCAACTGAATACCACGCACAAGTATCTACATCTTCGATCACCTTGAAGAATCCCGATAATTGCATGACCTGGTTCTCTACTTTACTCTTATACCTATAACTTCTCAAAACTTAGACCCTGTGTTTCTACGAAACACTTATCTAAGAACCAGAGATGTCATAAGTAAACAGAATATAGTACGAGGACCAACCCTTCTATTCTAATAGACACTGGACAACATACAATACTCTGTATAAGTCCCGCGAGTCAAATAACTCATTCACTGTGTGTCGTAGGTTGAAAACTGTACTTATGGTTAAGAAGAATTACACCGTTGTTCAATTCTCCTTACCTAACCATCCACTGATATAGGTAAATGTCATAGACATAATTTAAAAAAGGTATATCTCACTCTATAAAAATAGACGTACAGATATATCAATTTGAAATTGGTGCATAACAACGGATATTCAAAACCAAATATTTGCCGTCCGGCAAACAACCCAGGTGACTTCCTCAAATATCACCAATTGCAACGAATTCCGATATAATGAGGATGATTACCTAATTCTCAATAATTTACTCCCACTCATCATCTGTAAAACCATACAGATGTGAGAATCAAACCTGGTAAATGCATACCCTGGAGCAAGTGTCTAATTAGGAAATCAGTTTTCTTTTAACAGTACACAGTGAAACTGAAACATTAAAATGTTTCGATGGGGTATCCTGGTATTCCTAGTAATGTCTCTTCCATCATCCAGATCCACAACTATAACCGTATATTTCTTTGCCACCTCTCCAAATCCCTTTATATGTCTTTAGTCATTACCTTCTGCACACCCCTTTAGGCCAAATGGTTTTCTTCCTTCTCTACCGTTCGGCACCAGCTTATGGTTTGGAAGAAAACTATCCAATAAGCATAATGGGTGTACTGTCCTAATCCTAGGAGCATGCAATGCGAGAGAAGGTGAAGATAAAAGACACCTGAATAAACCTTATTCCTATTTCTCCTGAACCAGAATCCATCCCCGAACTGGAACAAGTTCCTTTCGAGTTCGTATATAACCATATGATGGAGTATCCAAATAAACTGTGGATCTTCATAGTGATACGGAGTGTTCTGGAGAAATACAAAGGTGATTTAGGATTGGCGAAGAAATATTTGGTTTGGTCGTGAATAGCAGTCGCAATTTACTTTGCCCTCTTACTAATCCCTTTCTTTGTCTTAACTTAATACCTTCTGTACACTGTTTAGGCTAATTGGTTTTCTTCATTCCCTACCGGTCGGCACCTGCCTATTGTTTGGAAGAAGACTATCCAATTTGCGTAATAGGTGTACTATCTCCTAAACCAAGGAGTACTCGCAACCTGAGAGAAGGTAAAAGGAAAAGACAACTGAATAGTCCTATTCGTTTTCTCTAGAACCAGAAACCATCCTCGAATAAATTCCTTCGAGTTCGTATATAACCATACGATGGTTTTGTCCAATGGAAGTGGACGTTCGTAGTAATACGGGGTGTCCTGGAGAAAAGGGAAAAAGTAGGAGTGGCAATGAGGTTTGCAACTCTGACAATCCAAAAGCCAGTGTTTAAGAAGGTTTGGTCAACTTGGTCACTGAGTCATAATCTAGGGTCGGGTCAATGGTCGCTGCCAAAGAGAGAGAGAAAAGAAACACTCAGCGTGCACTCTAACCTAGATCAGAATGGTTATCACTTTATCTAATCTGGAAACCTCCCACTGTAACGTCAAATTCTTCTCCAAACCTGAAAGAAGAATTAGCCGGGATCACCCGAGGAGTAAACCAACTCATCAGTAGGAATCGGGATCCAACTATCATCGCATGATAACGTGACGGAATCCGCTTATGTTATCACACTCCAGAAGGTATGCGCATATCTGGCAAGTTTCAGTTTCTTTATAAACTCCCGATGTGATTTTTACCCCTAGGACCCAAGTGACCTTAACACAGTCAACAAATCAAAGAGCCCTAGTCAAGTTCAACCCGTCATTATCCTGGATTGCATTAAACCCATCCGTACAAGCCCTTGACACAGTCAACAAGGCCGCACGACTGTCCTAACCAATCCCATTAATATGCCACAAACAAACACTACTTAGCTACCGCACACTACGCCTTGACACAGTCAACAAACGCAGCACGAATACTAAGTAATACTTGTAAGAAACGACGGAGGGCTACGACTGGTTTTTGGCGAAAAACCTTTAACGTAATGAACTTGATATCGTTGAAGGAACTGCATAGTTTTTTATAAAAATATAGTGACGAAAACCTTTACTAAAGAGGTCACTCCCGGTGAAGGGATCTCGGCTCTTTCCCGGTAGGATGGGATGCAGGATATTCCAATTGAATACCACGATGCAAAGCAAAAGTAATCAGCTATAGTGAAGTTATTGCCCTGACACAAATTTCTGTCCAAGGGGTCACTCCCGGTGAAGGGATCTCAGCCCTTGCCTCGTTGACTGAGGAGCAGGATATTCCAACTGAATACCACTGTGCAAAATAAAAGAGAACGCCCTTGCAATAACAGCTTTTTGAAAAATGTTCCAACAACATCAGAATAGGTTTGTTTATCTTGTATTGATCCGAATCAATGCAGTCCCATCAATTGATCACACCAATAAAGAACGAAAATAATGATGTACGTATATGCCATCCGCATTCGCCACTGGGTCCCGTCATCACCCGTTAGGTTACTTAACTAACGACAGAGCGGGGACTGGACTAGCGCGGATGCAAAACATATACAACATCTACTAGTATATTTATCAATATATAATATTCGCTCAAGGCGTGATAAAATGCAACATCACAGAAATGTAATCAGCATCACAGAACAAAACAGATATCTGGGATCCCCGGGTTTCATAGAGCCGCTACTGAAACCCGACGTTCCCCTGGTCGTGTGGATAATCTGTGCAAAGAGATCCTAGACCCCTACGGGCGCGGCAAGTTACCCGCCAAAACCTGAAGCGAGGCAGCCCCCTTCAGCAACGTGAATGGACCACCCAGCACTTCACGGAATCCGGTAACTTGGGCGCCCCTCCTGGGTCAACCTATACGCCCTACTAGTGCGGCGAATAGCCTGCCAATTCTAGAGTAAAGCCCCCTCTGTCTCAAAGCCATGAGATGCGGGCCCGTTGCCCTCTAGAACCCGGCTATCCGTGCACCCCTCCACGGGGTAATCCTAGTACAGAAAGTAAAATATACATACAACGAGTACATCGACCTCGACCCGGTCGTGCCCGAAAAGAATAATACAAACAGGCAGTGACGGCAGTCCACATGTCGGACGCTCGCCCCGCAATATCAAATGTACATATAAAACAAAACTGTACTACCACTGCATCCAGGCTATCCCCATGACCAATCCGCAACATCACAGCACAACACAGAACATCAACGTGAATGTCACGTTCGCAAATCCGTCTAAAAGGGCTATAGCAGTCAGACAGGATTTACCGATCAAGTGAAATTCACGGTCGCAGATATAATGTAAATACTGTGAACTAATGTGTTTTAAAATTTTCGATCGATCAAATTTATCGAAGTGGGCCCCAAGCACTACTGTAGCACTCAAAGAAATTCTGGACCCAAAAAGAATATTCCAAAACCCCAATTTCACTGTAAAAAGATCACTGTGGGAAAATGGTGCAGTGAACTCACTGAACTGCGGCGGAACCGCGGCACCAAAGGGGTTTTGGCCGCGGTTCCGCGGCGGTTCTACAGTATCACTCTACCAAATTTTCACAGATGTCATAGAATTTCCTGCACAGTATTCTGAAACAACCTGAAAAATTTTTGGAGCTAAAAAATTTTCGACAGAAACTGTGCACATGAAAATGCGGTTTTGGGATTTTTGTTCGATCGGAAATGTAAACACATTAGACAAAGCTAGACGAGGTTAATGGCGTGGCTCTGATACCATGTTGCGCCACGGCAGCGCCCCGGCCGTCTATCCGAGGCCAAAATGCGGAATCATAATTTTTCTTAACTTTAAACCGGCGCTACCGCGGACAATAAACCCGGATCGTAACCATTAACCCAATGCTAGCTAACAAGAGATGGGGTGAGAGATATACCGAGCGATCCGTGTCCTTCGGTTTTCTCGTCGTCGTCCCGACCTCCCGCGGAGTCACCGTTCGTCACCTCCTCGTCGGAGAGGGCACCACGTAGCCAAATACTTTTACGGGCTCCCACCTCTGGACTGAGGCAACTCGGAAGCGAAGTTGTCTAGCCGACGCATCAAAGATTTGCTGTAGATGTAGTGTAGTAACTTGTCTCTTTAGGGTTTATGAAGTTGCCATTGAAGGATGGGGTGGGGGAAGAAAAGAGATGAGCTATGAAATAGAACTCTCATTTTTGGATGAATGGAATAATGACATGAAGATTTTTGCCACCACCAAAAATGATCCCTCTCACTCTCTTTCCATGATGTGTCCGGCCATTCCTTGGAATGGTGGAGGAGAAAAAAAGGAAACTTTATCAAGAGAAGAAAAAGAGACTAATCAAAAGAAAAAAAAAGGTCACCACATTTCTTATCCAAATCCACTCACAAACCATCACCATAAATGCAAGTGATGAGATTAAAATGGAATATCATGATTATGAAGGAACAAATGCAAGAAACCCCTCCACAAATAAGTTATTTGCAAACTGCAAATAACCCCCTCCATCGATAAATTCCTGCCGTGAAGGAACAAAGGAAAACCGGCCGGAACGGAATACAAACTGGCAACTTCAGAAAACTGATCCCGTAATAAATTACAGGAAAACCCCGCTACTGCAAATACATGCCCGCATTTATATTCCCACTGAATACAAATGCAAAGAGACAAAATCTACACTGTCTAATACTAGGATCCGGCTTAAACCAAAGCCGGCTAGTAAAATCCGTCCGATCACGATCCGTGTAATACCACACGTATCTGATCGAACCCTGCCATATCTCCATACGGCCTCTACAGCGTTTCGCCCGAAACTTGAGTAACTGTGTGTGGTGGACTCTAAAGACTCGTCAATACTATGGCGGTGGATTTAACTACTAGCACGTCAGAGGTATTAGCCATACGTGACGGGCTACCAGCTATTGACCAAAAGGGACGTCGATGAGCGAACTCATCCTGACACCCTACTGAGCCTGTCAGTGACAATATCCGTACAGTCCAGTCTATTCGTCTATGAGCATCTCATGGCGGGCCTAGGGGGTTGGTAAAAGTCAGACCCCTAAAAGCGGTACAAGTCATGTCGGAGTGTAGCCCAGAACACCCTGAGATACTACTGGAATACCTACCAGTAAATATCCTGCCTCGGCCGAGGGCTTTGTGTAATGGCTCTCCTAGACACAGTGCGACCTCACCCCCAATACCGGGAGAGAGGAACCCCTGCAGATCCGCTCACTGCCTCCATATGGCTCGGGACTTTACCCAACTAAAACCTGTTTGCACGACTCCTTTGAGCCGTGGTAGGGTAGTAATCAAAGCACCGTGGGAACTCACACGAGACAAATGACGATCTCAGGTCGATGAACTAACCTGTACATATGTCACCAGGGAACTGCTATCTGACGTCTGGTATAATCCCAACTAGCAGGTTCCCGGCGAGTCCTGTCCGGTATACTCATAACCCAATGAGCACCTGTATACATCTTAGGTGAACCAACTGACACCAGTGGCTTATGAGACCGGCCACCGCCCCTCGTCGAGGTCTCGACTGTATACACTACTCTACTAATGGAGTATCGATGCCCTGTCTCGAAACTCCCACGACTAGGGACCTTTTAAGAATCTGCTTATAGACTCCAGCTCTCACGTATATGATCGCCCTCATACTGCTGGTAGTCAAGCAAGAATCCTAGGGGCTCTATCAACGTGTAATAGCGACTCGTAAGGTCACCTAAAGCAGTACACGATGATAAAGATAAACCAGATAGCATACTATCATCTTGAGTAAAACTGTCCTACTGGGACAGGTCCTCCCTCAATCATTGCAATCACGTGCCTGTGATCCAATAATTGACTCTGAGGGCACTATCTCCAACAGACCCCTATGAGCGCGGCAAGTTACCCGCCAAAACTAAAAGCGAGGCAACCCCCTTCAACAACGTGAATGGGCCACCCAGCACTTCACGGAATCCGGTAACTTGGACACCCCTCCGTGGGTCAACCTATACCCCCTACGAGTGCGGCGAATAGTCCGCCAATTCTAAAGTAACGTCCCTTCCGTCTCAACGCTATGAGATGCAGACCCGTTTCCCTCAAGAATCCGGCTATTCATGCATTCCACCGCGGGGTAATCCTAGTACAGAAAAGAAAATAATATACAAGGGTGACATCGACCTCAACCCGGCATGCCCTAAACGAATAATATACAAACTGGCAATGACGGCAGTCCACATGTCGGATGCTCGCCCCGCAATATCAAATGTACAAATGAAAATAAACTGTACTAACATTGCACCATAGCTATCCACCACGATGATCCAACCAACATCACAGCATAATACAGAACATCAACGTGAATGTCACGTTCGTAAACCCATCTAAAAGACATACAACAATTAGACGAGTTGTACCGCTCGAACGATATTCACGGTCGCAGATAATAATGTAAGTACTGAGTAGACATTTAAACAGTGCTAAATTATCGAATTCGAAACACCCCGAATAGCCCCAAACAACTAGATAAAACAATATCAAAACTGGGCTAAACAAACAATACCACTGAACTAACATTCCAGAGACCAAAACACACACAAAATACGAACCCCAAACACCTGAATCTTGTATGGTTCCTAGGCACACTAATGAAGTCTCACAAGGCATCAAACATGGCTAATTCAAATTTTACATGTGCCTACAAACCCTAATAAACTAGATTTATAGGCTATGCGATGCAAGTAAACGACTTTAACTTAAAAGGAAAGGGGCTACAACCTCTGTAGATCCGGTCCACCACTTCCTAAGCTCCGCGATGATGTCCCTCCGCTGTCCAAATCGGATCCTGGACTCTAGCGTCAACTTCATCGGAAAAATGGGCGGGCTTGGTCGTCGGCTTCGATGCCGAAGATGATCTACGTCGAGGCATCACAAGATCAAGCTCCCACTTCACCAAGTCATAAAACTTGTGAAGAAAACACCCTATCCTACTTGGCAAGAGGTAGAGGATGAAGAAATAGGAAGTGGGTTCACTTTAGAATTGGATTTCTCACTTGATTTCTTCACTTGCCATTGATGAGGCAAGCTTTCTTTTTGATGAGGATGAAGATGAAGAAGAAAGAATATGATAAGTGTTGAATAATTTAGAAAAGAAAAGAAATACTTTTCATATACTAACCTTAGTTGAGTGTAGAGAATAGACCATGGTTAACTTGAATGGTTAGGGTTAAGTATAAGACAAGAATGATGACTTAGTCAAAGCTTCATGAAGCTTCAACTAAGAAACAAACCAATCCACCATTCATTTATCCTTTCCAAAATGAAAAAGTAAATAAATAAATGAATAAATAAGTAATGGATAAACAAAACCCTAATCATTAGTTTAATCATGGTTTGATTCTTTACACTTAACATGATATCATTAAACATGATACAATCATGTGCACAAAAGTATATCACATATACAACTTGTGTACTACAAGTGAGAAAATCCATTTAAAGTGAACCAATACTAGTTAATGCAAAGTAATATATCAAATATATAATTATGCATTAAATCATTAAATCAACACTTGATTTAACGACCCGGTCATATCGCATATAACCGACTAATATTCAATGTATCGGCTTATCGAATCAATCCTTGATTCGATAACTAGGTTATATCGCATACAACCATTCGATACATTCATCGCGAGGATAGAATACGGTATCACATACACGCATTATTCTCGGTCCCGCACATATCTCATATGCGCTCCTATTTTGTTTCGCTTGAGCCAGGAAACCTCTGTGTAGGACTCTAAAGACTCGTCAATACGCCGGCAGCAGGTGATGATCATATCAAACACCCACAAGCCGCAAGCGGTCTGCTAAACGTAACGGCCACCCGGGTATTGAGCGATCAGAAGATCGACGAGCAAGCCCGCTCACACTCCTGTGAATCCAACTAGTAACACTTACCGTACAGTCCGGTCTGTTCGTTTGATATGTCGCATATCTCGTCTAAGGATGGTAAACGTCAGACCCCAATAGCTCGATAAGTCATGCCGACGTGAGGTCCATAACATGTGTGAAACTACTGATAACACTTACCAGTAGATCACTGCAACCTTGTCCAGGGATTTCCTGTTATGGCCAGTCGAGCATAGCGCAACATCAACCCCCAATACCAGGAGACGAATCCCCTCTTATCGCTCATTGCCTCCATGTGATTCGGGACTGTACCCAAAAACCACCGTTTTGCACGCCCTCTTGGACGTGGTAAGGTGGAAATCAAAGTACAGTGGGAATCACACAAGACTCTATGACGATCTCGGGTCAACAGACTACTCTGTACCAGTGTCACCAGAGAACTGCCATCTGACGTAAGGTATAATACCATCTGGGAGTTCTCGGCGAGTCCGTCCAGTGTACCCAGTCTCCACTGAGCACCCGTATATCATCTCTGATGTCAAACACCAATGGATATGGAATCATCCATCGCCCATCTGTATGGGTCGAGAAGGTATACGCTAGTCTACTCTGGTATATCGATGCCCCGTCTCGATACACCCACGACTAGGGACTTTGAAGGATGTACTTATGGACTACCATGTCCCCACTAGTATGATCCTCATCATAGTCCGGGTAGTCAAGTACACATCCTAAGGGCTTTACCAACATGTAACAGAGAGACAACCAGTATACACGTTAAGGTAAAGAGCAACCAGATAGCATACTATCATGTCGAGCAAGAAAGTCCTCCCTATATATGTCCAAGCATCCACTACAATATACATCCCATGTATAGTAATGGCCTCTAGGGCATACATATAATTAACAATCTCCCACTTGCACTAGGGCCATCTGATAACAGTGGTTGTAGTATCTCATACTCAACCATCCCATAAAAGTCTCTCTCTGGGAAAAGGCCTTTATGAATGGATCCACCGTGTTGTCCTCTGAGTCTACTTTCCATAACCTCGATCACCCTGGAGATCAACCATCTCCATGATCAGGTGATACTGCCTTAGAATATGTCTGGATACTGATGGGACGGACGTTCCTTGGTATAAGCCACAACTCCATTGTCACACAATGGGAGGAACTAAGTTCATCTCATGAACAAATATACATCCAGACTGCCTCTTTGGTAGCATCTTAAGTAGCGATGTATCGAGCCTTTATCGTCTAGTATGCCACGGTATCTAGCTTGGAACTCTTCCAATATACCGTCCCTTTACTGAGGGTAAAGACAATGCCTGTGACTGACTTTCAGTCGTCCTTGTCACCCTGGAACCCTTCCAGTGATTCTCCCCAGGATCGGTTGATACCATCTCACTACAACTAGTGAGAATCCTAACATCCAATTAGATCTATCTCATAGATCCAAAACCCAGGATTTAGGAGGTATCACTTTGATCCTATATGGAGAATCCTTGTGATAAGCGGAGATTGACCGAGCGTAGCATAGGAAACTCTTTCCCTATCAAGAGTATGTCATCCACGTATTCTACGAGGATCATCACCATACTCCCTACTACCTTTTTGTATATACAAGGTTCATCTACCATTTTGATGATGTCAAATTGTTTGACTAACACATCAAAACAGATGATCCAACTCCGCGATACCTGCTTTAATCTTATAAAGCATCTTGTACATGTTTCCGCTGCTCCCACTGTCTACGAAGCCCTCTGGCTGTGTACTTATAGACGCCCTTTTCTAAAACATCATTTAGAAAAGCAGTCATGACACCCAACCGCCAGATATCGTAGTCATGGTATATATCCGTGGCAAGTAGGATCTGGATGGACTTAAGCATAGCCACTTGAAAAGGTTTCATCTTTATCCACGCCTGGTTGATGACGAAAGCCTTTAACAAGTCTTGCTTTGAATGTCTCAACTTTTCCACTTACACCAAGTAATATTCTCAAGATATACTTGCTCCTGATGGGGATTTAACCCTTCAGATATAGCAACCAAAGTCCATACTTTGTTGGTGTACATGGATTCCATCTCAGATCGCTAAGCATCCAGCCATTCTTACAAAGTCCCACTCCTGATGGCCAGCTCGAAACTACTTGGGTCATCATCTCATGATGTAATTCTCGCTCCCACTATCATAGAGTAATCGAAGTATCTCTCAGGTGGGTGAGGAACCCTACTAGATCGGCGGAGAGGCTGAGGTTCGTTGGTCTCTACTGAATCCTTTGGTTCTATCAAATCATCAGCTGCAGTTTGTATAGCTGGAACATTTCCAGTTCTACATAATAGATCTTGCCTCGAGCTTGTCCGGATTTTTCTTTTAGACATAGGCCGGACAACCCCAAATCTTAACTAACTTAAGATATAGGCTCTTCCCTTTCCATATCACATATGAAGTGGTAGGCAACTGATTTGATTCGAACCCTATTCAATAGGTATGCAGCTTCTCAAGCGCATAACTCCCAAAAAAGGAAACAGGTAACTCAGTATTACTCATCAGAGAGCGCACCATATCGAATAGGGTGCAATTGCTCCATCCCGATATACCATCGTGCTATGGTGTATACGGAGGAGTAATGCTGAGAGAAAATCTCATTCTCCTTTAGAATAGTCCAGGAATTCCATGCACAAGTATTCTTCTCCCTGATCTCATCATAGGAAATATTACTTATACCCGTATTTTGGTTCTCTACTTCTAACTTATATTCTGTGAATATCTCAAAAGGTTCGGACTTGTGTTTCAACAGGAACATAGGTCTGAATCTCGAAAGATCATCAGAGATTGTAATGATGTATAAAGAACCGGTCTTGGCAAGTGTAGACAGGGGACCTACATACATCAACATGTATCATCCCAAGAGTTCACTAACTCTTTCTCTGTTTCCAGTAAACGGAGTTATGGTCATCTTATCTCTGTGACATGACTGGCAAGTTTCACAAGATGTAAATTCAAACTGATTTAAATATGCATCTATATGTAACTTAAGTTAGTCGGGTCGCATTGATATGACCTAGTCTACAATACCTCAAGAAGGATTTTTTCATTTCTGAACTCTTCCTCTTGTGTGTGTTCCATATACTAAGAACTGTAGTTTGATTTAGAACATCAATGCTTTTAGATAACGTGCCTGAACCGATCAACTTTTGATATAGGAAATGTTCAAAACATTATCCAACAATACAAAATTATATCCTTTCTTTACTAATAAAGAGACTGATATGATTTTGTATATCAGGTTCGGTATCTAATAACATTCGTTCAGAATAAATGTATTGGGAATACAGGGTGACAGTGACCAACAGACTTGGCTGCAACACTTGCCCCGTTTTCTGCCTCATGAAACTTATCACCCGTTCTCAGTTTTTCTACCTTTTGCAGCCCTATGTAACAGATTACATATCTGGGATCCTGATCCGGTATCAAATACCCAGGATGCAGAGGATACTGAGAAGACAGTTCTTTGTAATGAACACACCCGAAGGAGATGCATCATATGCACTTTCTTCGTTTGGGTGGCAAAGGAATTCTGGTATTCCCTTATTTCCTGCTCTGTCTTATAACAATTATAAGTTGGAGCGGGACTAACGTTCCCCAGCTCAGTATAACAAGCGGGTTCGGTCAATATATCCGTATTATTATCTTGATTAAGGCATGATATAGTCGCTACCTGGAGAGAGAGAAAAGAAAACACTCTGCGTATGCTCTTGCAAGATCAGATTGGTTATTATTTTATCTAATCAGGATGGCTCCCACTGTTTTTATCAAATCTTCCTTCAAACCCTAAAAGGAAAGACTAGCCGGGATTAATTACACAGTACATGTTCGCCAATCTTTCAGCCAGGCCAGTGTCGGTACTTTGAGGGAGGTCCCCCGTGCTTTCGCACGAACCTAATTAATGTAAACCTCATTTTCCCAGAGGCGTAATCTCGTTAACACCTTTCTAGACACCTACTTGATCGGCTAATTGTAATGTGTAAAACTCTCCCAGGAGTAACTCTTACTCACAGCGGGTATCGGGATCCAACTATCTCATAGAAGGTATGCAATCTTATTGCAAATCTCAACACTTGAAATTCCCGATAATTTTGCCCCTAGCACTCTATGACCTTGACGGAGGTCAACAAACCATAGGCTACTAGTCATGTTCAACCCATCATTTCTTGATTGAATCAAACCCACCCGCACGACCCTTGACGGAGGTCAACAAGGTCGCACGACTACCCTAATCCAATCTGCATCATATGCATAAGCAGATAAATACTAGTTAGCTACCGCACACTACGCTTTGACGGAGGTCAACAAACGTAGCACGAATACTAAGTAGGACTTATCTGAAATGACGGAGGGCTACGACAGGTTTTTCTGAAAACCTATTGCGTAATGAACTTGATATCGTTGTAGAATCAAATGATTTTAAAATGGAGTGTTTTTGAAGCTTTTCTAGTTTTGCTAAAGGAGTCACTCCCGGTGAAGGGATCGTCGGTCCTTTCCTCGTCGAATGAGGTGCGGGATATATCATATATATCACAGTGCAAAGCTGAAACTATAGAAGCAATCAAAAAAACAAACCGAGGGTTGTAGCATCTGCCAGTTATTGCTAAAGGTGTCACTCCCTGTGAAGGGATCTCGGTCCTTTCCTCATCGAATAAGGTTCAGGATATATCATATATACCGCTGTGCAAAGCAAGAACTGTAGCTACCTTTTTTTTTATTTTGAAATTCGATTCTACAACATCTTTAGGTTTCTTTTACTTTCATTAATCACATTAATGAAGTCCCATCATTTAAGTACCTAAACATCACAGATAAATACGACGTACACTTATGCCATCCGCATTCGCCTCGATGTCCCCTCGTGCACCATTAGGTTAGGTAACTAACGGCAGAGCGGGGCAGGGCTAGCGCGGGTGTAAAATATAAGTAACATCTATATAATATATCATATATACTATATACAGTATCTATCACAGAACATCACATGATCACATCACAGATATCGCAGCAGAAGATACATATGAAATATTGGATATACTAGGACGTCCGTGTTTTCAATACGAGCCAGTATAAAACACGGATTCCACGGTCGTGATGAATAGCCAAACCCACACCCCTAGACCCCTACGAGAGCGGCAAGCAACCCTACCAATTCTAGAGTTAGGAGACCCGGACTCGACTCCTCGAGTTGGTCTCCCACTGGACTCCAGAACCCGGTTACTTGTGCTCCCCTCCTTGGGTCTATCCTAGTGCGGAAAAGTAAATAATATACAAAGGGTGACACCTTCCGCAACCTGGAAGTGCCCCAATAAAAGAATATTACATACAAGTTTTTACATGAATGAAAATGAAAAACACTCATCTCACATAAAACCCCCCGGCTATTCAAACACGACGATCCAATATAACATATCCAGCAACACATAACATCACATGTCATCAACGTAAGTAAATATGCGCATCCCAATTGTCGTTGACATATAGCAACGAAACCGGCGATATCACATATTACACTTACGGTCGCAGAAAAGAAAGTGTAAAACAACAACAGTTGGAATCCGCAACCTCCATAGACATCGCATGCCTAATCAAATGAATTACTTAGACATCGCATGCCTAACAATTATAAACCCCGCATTTTAGTCTCAAAATCGAAAACACTTTTCAATATCAAGTCGGGTAATTCAACAAGATTCCCGACATCCTGATCGAATACTCGTCGCAAACTTTAGTAGACGGCCGCACCCCCGATACCGTCGACGAAGTGCACCAAGGCGGAACACCGCTACTACGAGCACCCGGACGGATGCTTTCGGCGACGGGGTTCTCCTACAGTCACTTGGTCGGGGCTATGGAGTGAGGCTGTCTATTAAGTTTACCCGCGAGTATCCGCGTACGCTACGTGATTGCGACGGACTTTTGATCGCATCAAAATTCCGTGGCAACCGATCAAGTGAGACTAAACTTCTATGTTTATAACATTCATTCAGTTATCTCATAACAACTTGTGAATTCCAATTATTGTATCACATTCCAGATAAATAGAAAATGTTAAACTTTCCGATCGAACATTCAAACACCCAAGTTTTCCCGAAACAGCTCAACACATGAAACAAGTTTAAAAACATCCAGTTCATGCCTCAGTACCAACGGTCCAGCCGTAGAAGGGTCAAGCCAACGCCTCACATGTGGCACGCCGTACTGCCCCAAACCCTAAGGTTCAAAGGGCAGTTTAAGACGGTCACATAATCGAGTTAAGGTTTGTTGTCTTCTAGAGGGACCATCGCTTTACTTGCACTACTTAGAACATCGTTAAACTACGGAAAGATCCAACACTTGAAAATTTCCCGACAGGGGAAAAGGTGGGTATTTATATCCGGTCGAACTTTTTAACATATTCCAAATATCCGGAAAACACATAGACAAAGTTTGAAATTACCGATCGAATCATCGAGGCTCTAAAACAACCCAGAAAACTCAACACTTGAGTGCAAATTAAAAATTCCCAGAAAACTCAGCACCTGGAAAAATGAATTACTGTGCAAAAACTACAGGCAACTCCCTTCATTTGGCCGCGGAACCGCCGCAGAAGCCATGCTTCTGCCGCGGTTCCGCCGCACTATAAACATATCATGGGTTAATTTTTGCATCGTAATTCTTAGAATTACCTGCTGAATTTTTTAAGCATTTTTAATCTGGAAAAATCCCAGTTTTTGAAAAAAGTCCAGAGAGCAATTTGTTTTAGGGTTTCGATGTTCATTCGGGTTTCAAACTTCGTCTACGCATCGCCTAAGCCTCTAGCTAGGCTCTGATACCACTGTAGGGTTCCTAGGCACACTAATGAAGTCTCACAAAGCATCAAACATGGCTAATTCAAATTTTACATGTGCCTACAAACCCTAAGACGGATCGTTAACTAGATTTATAGGCTATGCGATGCAAGTAAACGACTTTAACTTAAAAGGAAAGGGGCTACAACCTTTGTAGATCCGGTCCACCACTTCCTAAGCTCCGCGATGATGTCCCTCCGCTGTCCAAATCGGATCCCGGACTCTAGCGTCGGCTTCATCGGAAAAATGGGCGGGCTTGGTCGTCGGCTTCGATGCCGAAGATGATCTACGTCGAGGCATCACAAGATCAAGCTCCCACTTCACCAAGTCATAAAACTTGTGAAGAAAACACCCTATCCTACTTGGCAAGAGGTAGAGAATGAAGAAATAGGAAGTGGGTTCACTTTAGAATTGGATTTCTCACTTGATTTCTTCACTTGCCATTGATGAGGCAATCTTTCTTTTTGATGAGGATGAAGATGAAGAAGAAAGAATATGATAAGTGTTGAATAATTTAGAAAAGAAAAGAAATACTTATCATATACTAACCTTAGTTGAGTGTAGAGAATAGACCATGGTTAACTTGAATGGTTAGGGTTAAGTATAAGACAAGAATGATGACTTAGTCAAAGCTTCATGAAGCTTCAACTAAGAAACAAACCAATCCACCATTCATTTATCCTTTCCAAAATGAAAAAGTAAATAAATAAATGAATAAATAAGTAATGGATAAACAAAACCCTAATCATTAGTTTAATCATGGTTTAATTCTTTACACTTAACATGATATCATCAAACATGATACAATCATGTGCACAAAAGTATATCACATATACAACTTATGTACTACAAGTGAGAAAATCCATTTAAAGTGAACCAATACTAGTTAATGCAAAGTAATATATCAAATATATAATTATGCATTAAATCATTAAATCAACACTTGATTTAACGACCCGGTCATATCGCATATAACCGACTAATATTCAATGTATCGGCTTATCGAATCAATCCTTGATTCGATAACTAGGTTATATCGCATACAACCATTCGATACATTCATCGCGAGGATAGAATACGGTATCACATACACGCATTATTCTCGGTCCCGCACATATCTCATATGCGCTCCTATTTCGTTTCGCTTGAGCCAGGAAACCTCTATGTAGGACTCTAAAGACTCGTCAATACGCCGGCAGCAGGTGATGATCATATCAAACACCCACAAGCCGCAAGCGGTCTACTAAACGTAACGGCCACCCGGGTATTGAGCGATCAGAAGATCGACGAGCAAGCCCGCTCACACTCCTGTGAGTCCAACCAGTAACACTTACCGTACAGTCCGGTCTGTTCGTCTGATATGTCGCATATCTCGCCTAGGGGTGGTAAACGTCAGACCCCAATAGCTCGATAAGTCATGCCGACATGAGGTCCATAACATGTGTGAAACTACTGATAACACTTACCAGTAGATCACTGCAACCCTGGCCAGGAATTTCCTGTTATGGCCAGTCGAGCATAGCGCAACATCAACCCCCAATACCGGGAGAGACGAATCCCCTCCTATCGCTCATTGCCTCCATGTGATTCGGGACTGTACCCAAAAACCACCGTTTTGCACGCCCTCTTGGACGTGGTAAGGTGGAAATCAAAGTACAGTGGGAATCACACAAGACTCTATGACGATCTCGGGTCAACAGACCACTCTGTACCAGTGTCACCAGAGAACTGCCATCTGACGTAAGGTATAATACCATCTGGGAGTTCTCGGCGAGTCCGTCCAGTGTACCCAGTCTCCACTGAGCACTCGTATATCATCTCTGATGTCAAACACCAATGGATATGGGATCATCCATCGCCCATCTGTATGGGTCGAGAAGGTATACGCTAGTCTACTCTGGTATATCGATGCCCCGTCTCGATACACCCACGACTAAGGACCTTGAAGGATGTACTTATGGACTACCATGTCCCCACTAGTATGATCCTCATCATAGTTCGGGTAGTCAAGTACACATCCTAAGGGCTTTACCAACATGTAACAGAGAGACAACCAGTATACACGTTAAGGTAAAGAGCAACCAGATAGCATACTATCATGTCGAGCAAGAAAGTCCTCCCTATATATGTCCAAGCATCCACTACAATATACATCCCATGTATAGTAATGGCCTCTAGGGCATACATATAACTAACAAATCTGGCCGGCCTCCTCGGAAATTTGAGCAATGTGCTCGGCCCAAAACAGGTGGATTTGGTTTGTATTTGGTGTGTGATCTTGTGTTCATGCAAGAAGTCTTCTGCAGTTGTTTAAAATTTTTTTTGAAGACGTTAAAAATTGATAGAGAATGGAATCTGCAGTGCATCGTTTCCGGGCTATTTCGATTTCGATACTTTTACATTGTCTAAACTAGCTAGTAAAGAGTTTAAAGGATGGCTCTGATACCATGCTGGGTTACGGCAGTGCCCTGGCCATCAAACCGTAGCCAAATGCGGAACAAAAATTTACTAAACTGGCGCTACCATTACCTAATTCCCGGATCTACCTTAAACCTCAAACTAGCAAGCTTTATAAAGAAGTTAGAATGGTTATACCGAGTTGTTCCATGTCCTTCGGTTTTCATTCCAAGCTCCTAGTGGTTCCTTGATAAAGTTTGGTTGCCGGTCTTCCTCCATCTACGATGATCCACCTGAGGGAAACGGCGCAAGCATCAGCTTCGTTGAACGAGGCAACTGACGCTCCAAGCTTGCTACCCATGGAGAATGGAGGTGTAGGAGTGTGTCACTATATTTTTCTCTTATCACATATGCTCAATGGGCAACCATAAAAGATGAAGAAGGAGATGAGGAAACCATGGCATGAGCAACTATGGAAAAATGACTAAGTGTTTTCATGTGAGAATGAGAGTGGAGTGAAAAGCAAGTGAAGAAAATGAGCATGAGACACCCTAGAATCAAGTGGCTGCCCCCCTCTCATTCCCACCAAAATATCTCTTCAATTTTCCATTAAACAAATCAATGCCCATGCCTCTCTACATGCTCAAACCCATGCTCATGCCAACTCACCCCTCCACCTCATTTCCTTAATTGTTTTTCTAAAAAGAAAAACAATAATGAGGTGGCCACCTTCTAGAAGCTATTCCGTATAAATACGGAATACTTCCCGATACATGTATGGAAATACATATACGCGTATTCGTACAAAATACGAATAGCCAAGAGAGAGAATGAATAGTGAACAATAATACTTGAATACATATATATAAATACATATATAAATTATTAAATCAAAACCTGATTTAATAGTCTGGCTTATACCTAAGCCGCTAGTATTATCAACCGTCCGATTAAAGTCTGCGCAGTATGTGAACATATTTAATCGGACACCTGTATGTACCAACATACGTCATCTACACCATATCGCCTGAACCGTGAAAACCCTATGTGTGGGACTCTAAAGACTCGTCAATACGCTGGCAGTGGGTTTAACCACAAGCACGTCAGCGGCACTAGTTGTACGTAACAGCTGCCCAGGTATTGAGCGAAAAGGAGGCCGATGAGAAAACTCATCCTAAACTCCTACTGAGCCTGACAGTGATAATACCTGTACAGTCTGGTCTGTTCGTCTAAGAGTATCGCATATCGAGTCTAGAGGGGTAGATAAAGTCAGACCTCTAACAACGCGACATTTAGTGTCGGCATGAGACCCATCACCACCAGAGAAACTATTGATCCTGGATCGGTAATTATTGTCTACCATGGCCATGGATTTCTGGTGATGTTCACCCGTGCACAACACGACATCACCCCCAATACCGGGAGAGACGAATCCCCGACGATCCGATCACTGCCTCCATGTGGCTCGGTACTGTACCCAACTAAAACCTGTTTGCATGACTCCTTTGAGCCGTGGTAGAGTAGTAATCAAAGCACAATGGGAACTCACACGAGACAAATGACGATCTCAGGTCGACAGACTAATCTGTACACAGGTTACCTGGGAACTGCTATATGACAACAGGTATAATACCAACTAGCAGGTTCCCGGCGAGTCCGTCCAGTGTACTCAAAACCCAATGAGCACCTGTATACTATCTTAGGTGAACAAACTAACACCAATGGCTTGTGAGACCTGGCCACCGCCCCTCATTGGGGTCTCGATCAGTATACACTAGTCTACACTGGAGTATCGATGCTGTTGGATATAGTGCCCTCTATGTCAATTATTGGATCGCAGGTACGTAATTGCAATGATTGAGGGAGGACCTATACCGATATGACAGTCTTGCTCGAGATGATAGTGTGCTATCTGGTTTGTCTTTATCATTGTATACATACTTTAGTTCACTATTTCATATTGATAGAGCCCATAGGATTCTTGCTTGACTGCCAGCAGTATGATGGCGATCATATACGTGGGAGCTGGGGTCTGTAAGCACATCCTTAAAGTGTCCCTAGTCATGGGAGTTTCGAGACAGGGCATCGATACTCCAGAGTAGACCAGTGTATACAGTCGAGACCCCGACGAGGGGAGGTGGCCGGTCTCACAAACCATCGGTGTCAGTTGGTTCACCTAAGATGTATACAGGTGCTCATTGAGTACACCGGATATGACTCGCCGGGAACATGCTAGTTGGTATTATATATATCGTCAGATAGCAGTTCCTTGGTGACATGTGTACAAGTTAGTTTGTCGACCTGAGATCGTCATTTATCTCGTGTGAGTTCCTACTGTGCTTAGATTACTACCCTACCACGCTCAAAGGAGACGTGCAAACAGGTTTTAGTTAGGTATTGTCCCGAGCCACATGGAGGCCATGAGCGGATCGTCGGGGATTCGTCTCTCCCGGTATTGGGGGTTGATGTCGCACAGTGGACGGGTGGCCATCACTTGAAATCCTCGGCCGAGGTAGTGGAGAATTACTGATTTGGATCAGTAGTTTCTCAGGTGGTGATGGGCTTCATACCGACACGAATTATCGCGTTATTAGGGGTCTGGTTTTATCCACCCCCTAGACTCGATATGCGATACTCTTTAGACGAACGGACCGGACTGTACGGATATTGTCACTGTCAGGCTCAGTAGGGTTTCAGGATGAGTTCACTCATCAGCTTCACTTCCAATCAATACATAGGCAAACGTTACGTACAGCTTGTACCTCTGACGTGCTAGTGGTTATACCCAGTGCCAGTGTGTTGATGAGTCATTAGAGTCCCCCACAGACAGTTTCCCAAGTTCGGGCGAAACGTTGTAGAGACCGTATGGTTTTATGGTAAGGTTCGGAAAATACACGTGCGTTTATGCACGTGTCATATTTCGGGCAGATAATACTGGTGGGCTTTGGTTTAAGCCGGATCCGAGTATTATACTGTGTAGATATAATATCTTTGTCTCAGTTGCATTTGTATTCGGTCATAATACGAATGCGGGTATGTTTATACTGTTACGGGGTTATCCTGAAATTCGTTTCGGGATCACTTTTGGAAGTTGCCAGTTTCCAGTTTTCTATCGGCCGTCTTTAACATTCGGTTAAAGACGGATTTATCTTTTCTTGATGAGTGTGGAAGATTCTAGAAGCATCTAGATGATGACTAGGATGATGAGGTGGCTAGTGACTCATTAGTGCATTGATTGTGCATTTAATGAGTTGATGACTAGGTTAGATGAATCATTTGTTGCATTAATGATAAATGCAAGGTGTTAACATGACTCATTTCTCATTTAATGTTGTGGTCACCTCCTTGCTTCCTACACTCACCCCCCCCACCTCCTTATAGTGGCCGGCCCTTCATTGTGAAGGGAATGGTTGTTGATTTGGAAAAAAGTATATGATTTGGATTCATGGAAATTAGATAGTTAGATTTCTCATTTCACCTGATTCCAAAAGGCAACTTCATTAACCGTTCATCCATAGCTTTGGATGTAACGAGAAAAAGTGTTCTGCTCATTCTCTACATCAATCTTGGTCATCTTTTTTAGCAAACTTGATGATCGAGTTGCCTCGGTTCAGAGGCGGGAGCCCGTTTAGAGATCCGTCGACGTGGTACCACCTGGACGAGAATACTGGAGATTCAGGAGATCGGAGCAGCCGCAACAAAGCGTGGGATGATGGTTGAAGACCGAAGGACTCGGATCGTTCGGTATAACATTTCTACCCACTTTGTAGTTTGTTAGTTTAGTTTTAATGGCAGATCCGGGTGATAGTATGCGATACGCCAGTTGTAAAAGTTTTTATTCCACATTTGGCGTCTGTTAGACGGCCGGGGCGCTACCGTGGACTTACAGTGGTATCAGAGCCTCACCATTAAGCTTTACTAATTTTTGCTAACACTTTTAAAATATCGATCGAACCGAATTTCAAAAACTGCAATTTTTCTGTTCAATGTTTCTGTCGATTTTAAATTTGGTTTAAAAATTATTTTGCATATCACAGAAAAGTGTGCAGGGTTTTTCAAGAATTCTGGGAAAATTTGGGCACGTGATCCCACGGTACCACCGCGGATCCGCGGTCAAAGCTAGGATTTGACCGCGGAACCACGACCATTATGTGGGAACAGTGCGCCAAAATTTTCCAGTGAGTTCAAGTTGGGAAATTGTGGTTTTGGTTATATATCTTTTGGGCCCAGTTTTTATTACTGTACAGCAGATGTTCATGGGGCCCACTTCGGGAAGTTTTGTCAATCGAAATTTTAAACTTGTTAGTATGCAGTATTTACATTATATCTACGACCGTGAATGTCATTCGAGCGGTAAACCGCGTCTAATTGCTATAGTTCTTTTAGACGGGTTTGCGAACGTGACATTCGCGTTGATGTTCTGTGTTGTGCTGTGATGTTGCGGATGTCGTGGTGGATAGCAGGGTGCAATGATAGTGTTGTTTGGATTTATTTGTACATTTGATATTGCGGGGCGAGCGTCCAATATGTAGACTGCCGTCACTGCCTGTTTGTATAATATTCTTTTGGGGCACGACCGGGCTGAGGTCGATGTACCCGTTGTATATATTTTCTTTTATGTACTAGGATTACCCCACGACGGAGTGCACGGATAGCCGGGTTCTGGAGGGCAACAGGTCCGTATCTCATGGCTTTGAGAGGCATAGGGGCCTTACTCTAGAATTGGCAGACTATTCGCCGTACTCGTAGGGGGTACAGGTTGACCCAAGGAGGGGTGCTCAAGTTACCGGATTCCGTGAAGTGCCGGGTGGTCCATTCACTTTGCTGTAGGGGGCTGCCTCGCTTCAGGTTTTGGCGGGTAACTTGCCGCACCCGTAGGGGTCTAGGTTTCATTGCACAGGCTATCCACACGACCAGGGGAACGTCGGGTTTCAGTAGCGGCTCTGTGAATCCCGGGGATCCCAGATTATCTGTATTGTTCTGTGATTCTTATTACTTTTCTGTAATGTTGCATATTATCACGCCTGGAGCGATTATTGTATATTGGTATATATACTATTAGATATTGTATATGTTTTACACCAGCGCTAGTCCAGTCCCCGCTCTGTCGTTAGTTAAGTAACCTAATGGGTAATGACGGGACCCAGTGGCGAATGCGGATGGCATATACGTACATTATATTTTCGTTCTTTTCTGGTGTGATTAATTGATGGGACTGCATTGATTCTTATCAATGTAAGGATAAAACAAACCTATATTTGATGTTGTTGGAACAAATTTTAAAAGGTGTTATTACAAGGATGTTTCCTTTTGTTTTGCATAGCGGTATTCAGTTGGAATATCCTGCACCTCATTCCACGAGGCAAGGGCAGATATCCCTTCACCGGGAGTGACCCCTTGGGCAGAAGTTTGTGTCAGGGTAATAACTTCATTATAGTCGATTACAAGTTGCTTTGCATCACGGTATTCAGTTAGAATATTCTGCACCTCATTCCACGAGGAAAGAGCCGAGATCCCTTCACCGGGAGTGACCACTTTAGCATAGGTTTTCGCTACTATATTTTTATAAAAAGCTATCACCTTCTTTCAACGAGATTAAGTTCATTACGTTAAAGGTTTTTCGCCAAAAACCAGTCGTAGCCCTCCGTCGTATCTTATGGATGGTCAGTAGTATTCAAGCTATGTTTCTTGGCTTTCATCAAGGCATAGTGTTTGGTAGCTGCTGGGGTATTCATTTGTAGCATAGATAGATGTGTTGGTTTGGGACAGTCGTATTACCTTGTTGGCTTTCGTCAAGGGTATGTACGGGTGGGTTCAAATTGACCTAGATAATGACTGGCAGAACTTGACATATGACTTATGATTTGTTGGCTTTCGTCAAGGTCGCATGGGGTAAAAATCATAACGGGAGTTTCAAACATATAGGAAACTTGTCAGGCATGCGCATACCTTCTGGAGTGTGATAACTTGAGTGGCTTCCATCAAGTTATCATGCGATGATAGTTGGATCCCGATTCTCACTGATGAGTTGGTTTACTCTTCGGGTGATCCCGACTAATTCTTCTTTCAGGTTTGGAGGAGAATTTGAGACTACAGTGGGAGGTTTCCTGATTAGATAAAGTGATAACCATTCTGATCTAGGTTAGAGTGCACGCAGAGTGTTTCTTTTCTCTCTCTCTCTCTTTGGCAGGGACCTTTGACCGACCCTAGACTATGACTAAGTGACCAAGTTGACCGAACCTTCTTAAAATACTGGCTTTTAGATTGTCCAAGTTGCATAAGTCATTGCCACTCCTTCTTTTACCCTTTGCATTTCTCAGAACACCCCGTATTACTACGGACATCCACTTCCATTGGATAGATCCATCGTATGGTTATGTATGAACTCGAAGGGACTTCTTCGAGGATGGATCAAGGTTCAGGAGAAATAGAATTGGTTTATTCAGTTATCTTTTATTATCACCTTCTCTCAGGTTGCGAGGGCTCCTTAGTTTAGGAGAGTACACTTATTACGCTTATTGGATAGTCTTATTCCAAACCATAGGCAGGTGCCAAAAGGTAGGGAATGAAGAAAACCAATTAGCCTAAGTAAGGTGTGCAAAAGGTAATAACTAAAGACAAAATAAAGGGATTAGAAAGAGGGCAAAGTAAATTGCGACTGCTATCATTCACGACCAAATCGCGTACTTCATCGCCACTCCTATTTCACCTTTGCTTTTTCCCAGTTCGGGAGAAATAGAATAAGGTATTATTCAGTTATCTTTTATCATCACCTTCTCTCAAGTTGCGAGTACTCCTAGGTTAAGGAGGGTACACCTATTATGCTTACTGGATAGTCTTCTTCCAAACCATAGGCTGGTGCCGAACGGTAGGGAAGGAAGAAAACTATTTAGCCTAACGATGGTGTACAGAAGGTAACGACTAAAGACAAATAAAGGGATTTGGAGAGATGGCAAAGAAATATACGGTTATAGTCATGAATTGGATTATGGAAGAGGTATTACTAAGAATACCAGGATACCCCTACGAAACATTTTCATGTTTCAGTGCATTGTTAATGGAAAACTGATTTCCCAATTAGATACTTACTCCAGGATATGAATTTACCAGGTTTCATTCTCAAATCTGTATGGTTTTACAGATGATGAGTGGGAGTAAGTTATTGGGAATTAGGTGATCATCCTCATTATATCGGAATTCGTTGTAATTGGTGATATTTGAGGAAATCGCCTAGGTACAGTTTTCAACCTACGATGCACAGGTTATGAGTTATTCAACTCAGCGGACTTATACAGAGTATTGTATGTTGTCCAGTGTCCGTCAGGACAAAGGGGTAGGTCCTCATACTATGTTCTGTTTACTTGTGACTTCTCTAGTTTTTAGACAGGTGTTTCATAGAAATACAATGTCTAAGTTTTAAGAAGTTGTCGGTATAGGAATAAAGTAGAGAACAAGGTGTCGCAAGTATCAGGATTCTTCAAAGAAATTGAAGACGTAGATTCTTGTGACTGGTATTCAGTTGATAGTAACGGTTTTGAGAAACTAGTTTCTCTTTCAGGTTACTCATAATTGGATGGATTCCTAAGTTGAGTAATGCTGATTAGCCTCTCTTCATTAAGTTGATATGCACTGGAGACAGTTGCATGGTTTGAATCTGGTTCCAGTTAAATTAGTGCCTCTATTTCTATATTGTATATAGAATGATTCATATCTTACCGATGTTAAGATACGGGGACTTGTCCGGCTTATGCTTAAAACCAGACAATGGATAACTCAAGGTACGTTTCTGTAATGGCAGTTTGTGGGTTGACCCTGGCTTTGACGAGGGTTGACATTTCTACCATTTGGAAGATCAATAGTGATAGTGTTCTTGACTCGCCACAGTTTTATTAAAATGGATTATTTTTCAGAAAACGGTAGTGGGAGTATGGTAGAACTGGAAGTGATTCCAGAACCGCAAACAATTACGGAAAATTTAATAGGACCTATATATTCAATCAGGTTTGACATTCCATTAGCCACTTCGCAGATATGGTGGGTAACCTCAGACACCCGAGAGATACTCCGGTAGCCTCAAGAACGGTGACAGGGAGGTTCTTGTTTACCCAGACTTGACACTACTGTTGTTCCAGACTATGAGACCCGGCAGGAGGATATGTATAGAGTCGTTCTTGTTGGATATAGTTCCCTCTAAGTCAATTATTGGATCGCAGGTACGTGATTGCAATGATTGAAGGAGGACCTATACCGATATAACAGTCTTACTCGAGATGATAGTATGCTATCTGGTTTGTCTTTATCATCATGATAGAGCCCATAGGATTCTTGCTTGACTACCAGCAGTATGATGGCGATCATATATGTGGGAGCTGGGGTCTATAAGCACATCCTTAAAGTGTCCCTAGTCGTGGGAGTTTCGAGATAGGGCATCGATACTCCAGAGTAGACTAGTGTATACAGTCGAGACCCCGACGAGGGGCGGTGGCCGGTCTCACAAGCTACTGGTGTCAGTTGGATCACCTAAGATGTATACAGGTGCTCATTGGGTTATGAGTACACCGGACAGGACTCGCCGGGAACATGCTAGTTAGTATTATACATATCGTCAGATAGCAGTTCCCTGGCGACATATGTACAGGTTAGTTCATCGACCTGAGGTCGTCATTTTTCTCGTGTGAGTTCCCACTGTGCTTTGATTTATACCCTACCACGGGTCAAAGGAGTCGTGCAAACAAGTATATTTTGGGTACAGTCCCGAGCCACATTGGAGGCAAGTGAGCGGATCGTCGGGGATTCATCTCTCCCGGTATTGGGGGTGAGATCGCGCTGTATTTAGGAGAGCCATTACACGAAATCCCTGGCCAGGGTAATCGAGATATACTAGTAGGTATACCAGTAGTATTTCAGGGTGTTCTGGGCTGCTCTGTGACACGACTTATGCAGCTATTGGGGGTCTGACGTTTACCGACCCCCTAGGCCGTATATGCGATATTCATAGACGAATGTTCCGGACTGTATGGATATTGTCTCTGTCAGGCTCAGTAGGGTTTATAGATGAGTTCGCTCGTCAGCTTCCCTTCCAATCGATACACAGGCAACCGTTACGTACAGCTTGTACCTCTGACGTGCTAGGGGTTATACCCAGTGCCAGTGTATTGATGAGTCATTAGAGTCCCCCACAGACACTTTCCCAAATTTGGGCGAAACGCTATAGATGCCGTATGGAATTATGGCAAGGTTCGGAAAAAGCACGTGCGTTTTCGCACGTGTCATTTTTTGGGCAGATAATACTGGTAGGTTTTGGTTTAAGCCGGATCCCAGTATTATACTGTGTAGATATAATATCTTTGTCTCCGTTGCATTTATATTCGGTCGTAATATAAATGCGGGTATGTTTATACTGTTACGGGGTTATCCTGAAATTCGTTTCAGGATCACTTTTAGAAGTTGCCAGTTTCCAGTTTTCTATCAGCCGTATTTAACATTCGGTTAAATGCGGATTTATCTTTTCGTCTTGAGGGTGAGTCATGCTTCTAGATGCTTCTAGAAGTGGTGAGGTGGCTTGATGTGTCATTTGGTCATTAATGATGCATTTAATGACAAGGTGACTAGGTTAATTGTGATTGGTTTGCAATTAATGGTTTCTAGTGATTCATGCTTTGTTGTTAGGTTGTGATAAGTATGAAGGCTTATGGTCACCACTTGATGTTCCTACACTAACCCCCTTGCTTCCTTTTTAATGGCCGGCCACATTAGTGAGAGGATGAGGGATTCATTTTTGAGAAAAGATACAAGAAACTTAGTGTATGGAAATTTCATATAGTTCAATTTCCATTCACCCGATTCCAAATGGCAACTTCTTTTAACCGTTCGTCCATAGCCTTGGACGTAACGAGACCAAGTGTTCTACTCATTCTCTATATCATCTTGGTCGTTTCTTTTAGCAAACTTGACGATCGAGTTGCCTCGGATCAGTGGCGGCAGCCCGTTTAAAGATCCGTCGACGTGGTGCCACCTAGACGACGAGATCGGAGATCGAGCAAGTTCGGATCAGTTGCAATATAGCGTGGGATGATGGTTGAAGACCGAAAGACTCGGATCCTTAGGTATAACAATTCTATCCTCTTTACAATTTGTTTGTTTAGCTTTAATGGACGATCCGGTATAAAGTACGCGATAGCGCCAGTCGTAAAAGTTTTGTTCCGCATATTGGCGTCTGTCAGACGGCCGGGGCGCTGCCGCGGACTTACAGTGGTATCAGAGCCTCACCATTAAGCTATACTAACTTGTGCTAACGCGTTTAAAAGATCGATCGAACGGATTTTTCGCGAAACTACAATTTTCTGTTCATAGTTTCTGTCGATTTTTAATCTGGTCTAAAAATTATTTGACATATCACAGAAAACTAAGCAGGCAATTCTTAGCACACTGGTAAAATTTGGTCACGTGATCCCACAAAACGGCCGCGGATCCGCGGCCCAAACCAGGGTTTGGCCGCTGATCCGCCGCGCTTTTGTGGGAACTGTGCGCCAAATTTTTCCAGTGAGTTTACCATGGGAAATTGTGGTTTTTAGTATATGTCTTTTGGGCCCAAACTTTGTTACTATACAGCAGATGTTTGCAGGGCCCACTTCGGGAAATTTAGTCGATCGAAATTTTAGACTTGTTAGTTTTGCAGTATTTACTTTATATCTCCGACCGGGAATGTCATTTGATCAGTAAACCGCGTCTGACTGCTATAGTTCTTTTAGATGGGTTTGCGAACGTGACATTCGCGTTGATGTTCTGTGTTGTGCTGTGATGTTGCGGATTTGTCATGGTGGATAGCAGTGTGCAATGGTAGTGTTGTTTGGATTTATTTGTACATTTGATATTGCGGGGCGAGCGTCCAACATGTGGACTGCCGTCACTACCTGTTTGTATAATATTCTTTTGCGGCACGACCGGGTCGAGGTCGATGTACCCGTTGTACATATTTTTATTTCTGTACTAGGTTTATCCCGTGAAGGAGTGCATGGATAGCCGGGTTCTGAAGGGCAACGGGTCCGTATCTCATGGCTTTGAGAGGCAAAGGGACCTCACTCTAGAATTGGCAGACTATTCGCCGCACTCGTAGGGGGTACAGGTTGACCAAGGAGGGGTGCTCAATTTACCGGATTCCGTGAAGTGCCGGGTGTTCCATTCACTATGTTGTGGGGACTACCTCGCTTCAGGTTTTGGCGGGTAACTTGCCGCACCCGTAGGGGTCTAGGTTTCATTGCACAGGCTATCCACACGACTAGGGGAACGTCGGGTTTCAGTAGCGGCTCTGTGAAACCCGGGGATCCCAGATTATCTGTATTGTTCTGTGATGCTTATTACTTTTCTGTAATGTTGCATATTATCATGCCTGGAGCAATTATTGTATATTAGTATATATACTATTAGATATTATATATGTTTTACACCCGCGCTAGTCCAGCCCCCGCTCTGTCGTTAGTTAAGTAACCTAACGGGTGATGACGGGACCCAGTGGAGAATGCAGATGGCATATACGTACATTATATTTTCGTTCCTTTTTGGTGTGATTGATTGATGGGACTGCATTGATTCTTATCAATGCAAGGATAAAACAAACCTATATTTGATGTTGTTGGAACAAATTTTAAAAGAAGGAGTTATTACAAAGACAGTTCCTTTTGTTTTGCATAGTGATATTCAGTTAGAATATCCTGCACCTCATTCGACGAGGCAAGGGCCGAGATCCCTTCACCGGGAGTGACCCCTTGGGCAGAAGTTTGAATCAGGGTAATAGCTTCTATATATTCGATTACAAGTTGCTTTGCATAGTGGTATTCAGTTGGAATATCCTGCACCTCATTCCACGAGGAAAGAGCCGAGATCCCCTCACCGGGAGTGACTTCTTTAGCAAAAGGTTTTCGCTACTATATATTTTTATAAAGCTATCAGGTTCCTTCAACGAGATCAAGTTCATTACGTTAAAGGTTTTTCGCCAAAAACCAGCCGTAATCCTCCGTCATTTCTTATGGATGGTCAGTAGTATTCAAGCTATGTTTGTTGGCCTACGTCAAGGCGTAGTGTTTGGTAGCTGCTGGGTATTCATTTGTTGCATAGATAGATGCATTAGTTTAAGTCAGACGTACAGCCTTGTTGGCCTACGTCAAGGGCATGTACGATGACTTAAGTTAATCAGGACAACGACGGGTAGAACTTGACATGTTGCTTATGATTTGTTGGCCTACGTCAAGGTCATAAGAGCATGGGATAAAAATTATATCGGGAGTTTCAAACATACAAGAAACTTGCCAGACTTGCGCATACCTTCTGGAGTGTGTTAACTTGAGTGGCTTCCATCAAGTTATCATACGATGATAGTTGGATCCCGATTCTCACTTATGAGTTGGTTTACTCTTCGGGTGACCCCGACTAATTCTTCTTTCAGGTTTGGAGGAGAATTTGAGATAACAGTGGGAGGTTTCCTTATTAGATAAAAATGATAACCATTCTGATCTAGGTTAAAGTGCACGCAGAGTGTTTCTTTTCTCTCTCTCTTTGGCAGCGACTTTTAACTGACCCTAGACTATAACTCAGTGACCAAGTTGACCGAACCTTCTTAAAATACTGGCTTTTGGATTGTCTATAGTTGCATAAATCATTACCGCTCCTTCTTTTACCCGTTGTATTTCTCAGAACACCCCGTATTACTACGAACATCCAATTCCATTGGATAGATCCATCGTATGGTTATATACGAACTCGAAGGGACTTCTTCGAGGATGGATCTAGGTTCAGGAGAAATAGAATTGGTTTATTCAATTTCCTTTTATTATCACCTTCTCTCAGGTTGCGAGGGCTCCTTGGTTTAGGAGAGTACACCTATTACGCTTATTGGATAGTCTTATTCCAAACCATAGGCAGGTGCCGAAAGGTAGGGAATGAAGAAAACCAATTAGCCTAAGTAGGGTGTGTAGAAGGTAATATGTAAAGACAAGATAAAGGAATTAGAAAGAGGGCAAAGTAAATTGCGACTATTCATATTCACGACCAAACAACGTGTTTCATCGCCACTCCTACTTCACCTTTGATTTCTCCAGAACAACCCGTATCACTACAAACATCCAATTCCATTGGATAAATCTATCGTATGGTTATATACGAACTCGAAGGATATTTTTCGAGGATGGATTCCGGTTCAGGAGAAATAGGAATAAGGTTTATTCAGTTGTCTTTTATCATCATCTTCTATCAAATTACGAGTACTCCTAGGTTTGGGAGGGTACACCTATTATGCTTACTGGATATTCTTCTTCCAAACCATAGGCTGGTGCCGAACGGTAGGGAAGGAAGAAAACCATTTAGCCTAATGATGGTGTACAGAAGGTAACGACTAAAGACAAATTGTAGCGTTTTGAAAATCGTTTCGGTGAAATTTCGAAAAATCGGTAAAATAAGGGGGTTTTCTGTAAAAAAATCAAATTGCAAATATCTTATTATAAAAATTAAATATACATATTCTAGCAATGTAACTGCTAGTATTTGGGGGGTTTTGTGAGTTTTAACCTATTTTATATTAAAATTAGTGTTCGTGAATGTGCAAATGAGTGTATTTGGGTTTTTCTCGATGGTCTGGCGTTTGTACGCCGACGTCGAGGGTTTTTGGGTTGATTTATGGAAGCAACCATAGGTTTTGACCTATGTGGGATTCATGTGTCGTTTTGGTCATGAGTCGGATTTTATTGCGATACGATGCGTTGGGATATGTAGGTACCCCCATGTGGACTTCGAGACGGCAAGCAAGCGCGTGGCGACGTCGGCACCGACGAGCGAGGACCAGGTGAGTAGATTTATATCTACGGAGAGAAATCGGGTGGATGGCGTATAGCACCCCCGTAGTCCGTGGTGGTGTATACGGATGCGTATACACACCAACAATTATTATATGTTATTTGGGATTAGTAACGATGTTTAGGATGGATATTGGTGTGTTGGATTATTTTAGTGTCGCGAACCCTAGGGTAGTGTTGCACTACACATACACACATACATACTTGCATACATTCCTATTTATATGTGCTCATGGGATTCTTTATAGTTATGTGTTCACATGGGTATGGGACTATGTGTTCACATACGGATTTGAGGATGATACTTGGGATTGGGCTGAGTCGATGAGATTTATTTTGTGGTTGTGATATCGGTGATATGGCAGGATTCGTACTTGAGGTACGTCCTGGTGTTATAGCGGATCTTGGGGCGGCGATACGGGTGAATAGTGTTATAAATAAAATGGTCGACATGTGATCGTGATATGAGGCATGATATGCTAGGATATTGATATTAGGCCGTATCGGGCGATGTATACCCCTTGATGATGATGTGTGCTGACGATATCGGTTTGTACGAGATTGTCGATCAGTAGTCAAATCATGAGTATATTGAGGATATTAGTATTGTACTAGACATAGGTCAGTACCCTAGACTATGATCTTGGATAAAGAGGATACCAGAGGAATAGTGTGAGGAATAGGATATTGACCCGTACCCAGATTTGGGGATGCCGTACGACGGATTTACGTACGAGCTATATTTTGATGATTGATCCGCACTCTTAACTTGGGATGTCTGATTATAGATATGGTATCGGATATGATATTATTGAGGCGGGATCACCGACTAATATATGTACAGGTATGTATATGGATCGACTCAGATGTTAGGCGGTTTCCTTACCTGTAGTCCAGCTTGTTAGCTTAGTCCTTTAGTTTAGTTTAGTTGTTAGATTAGATTCGATTCTTACCTATTTCAAAAACTAACGAATCGTGGGTATTTTAAAAGACAGCCCAAGGGATCCTACGGATATTTCAAAACACGTATCTTTTCATAAAAACACCGTAGCCCCTATTTTCAAAACCCCATGATTCGTGTTATTTCAAAAGGCACCTTTTGTAGGACTTATATTAGATTAATGCAGATTAGTTACAGTTGCGTCTAGTATTCAGCTCCCGCTCATTATTGTGGTTCGCTTCGCATCGCATGCTTATATTATGTTTCATACTCCATTATTGATATCATGCTCTTAGGACACCAGCACCATTACCGATGATGCGTATGTACCACGTACACTTACTTGCCGGTTCACACACATCTTCATCGGTAATTGCCATGTCACGTACACCTTAAGAAATATTATTGCCTGATATAGCCTGTTAGCTAATAGTTTAGACATGATATTAGCGTACTTGCCTTATATGTTAGTTTAGACATTGTAGTTATTACCTGCTACTTCATGCATACTGTTATTCATTGTTATGCCGCATTCATGGATTCTCATGCATATATTCACTATTTTATGTGTTATTGAGGTTTTGGATTCGGATTTCCATGAGATTTTCTGGATTTGGAGGAAAACCGCAAAAACATAAATAAACTTTTTCTCTCTTTTAAAATAAAAAGTGTGGTTTTCCCATGATGTATGAGTCGTCCACCATGAGTTTGCTGATAGATTTCGAGACCCGATTCGAGGAGTGGAGGAACCGTTTCGGATACATGGTGGGCCCGGTGCGGTACCCCGGGGTAAGAGGATCGTGTTGTTGACGTTGAGCCTGGCAGGGGAGCACTACCGACCGGTGATATTACCCGACGTGTCGGATATCCGGAGGATACCGTCGTGGTCTTGAGATGGATGGTAGGGGCCGGTCTGGATTGACGGTGCCCTAGATATTGTGATTGAGATATTGAGATTTTGAGATATTGAGGTACAGAGATTGTGATACAGAGATATCGAGATATTTGGACACTGGTTTGTGTCGATGCTGGGCACTGTTTTATGCTGATTTCATTATGGTACCTCACTTTTAAAATACAGAAATCTCACTAATTTATGAAAACAGTTTCTTCATTTACATGTATTCTGTTTTCTTGCATTCATACCTCATTCATATGATATATTGCTACCCGAGGCACTGACACGGGCACATGAGATCACACTCGGGTTAGATATTACCCTAGCCATTGTTAGGCTGCATGTTATATATATTTGAGGATATATTATGATCGTTGACCTAGGATTGCATTGTTCATACGGTTTCTGTTCGTAGATGTTTTTCTACTCACGAGTTGGCAACTCACCCCCGTTGTGCCACAGTTTCTTGCAGGTTTTGCCGTACAGGTTTCATTACGGCTTTGCTGGCACTGCTTCCCATTTCCGGGTGACTTGCTAGTAGGTGGGTTTACTTGTATCGTACCCCCATTATTTATCTTGTATATCATTATTCTGTTGTATCTAGAAGTTCCATCAACCAAACTTGTATTTATTTTTGAGATAGAGACCAGTGATGTTATTTTTTCGACCTTAGAGTCGCGCGTTGTATTTCTGTGGATTTCTTGTTGTTTTGAGTTTCCTTTTGAGTTTTGATCCTCGCCGTTGGCGTTGTATATTATATTGCTTGTGTGGTTGTGACCGACGATTGACGAATAGCTAGCTCCCGCTTGGGGATGCCTTTTTATTGATTTCGTATACTATTCATGTTGTATCGCGTTTGGGAGCCAGTATTTACAAAGGAGACTCTGCCGAAATTTTCAGGAAATTTTTGATGTTTTTAAAAAAACCGCATAATTCGGCTTATACTATTGAAACTACTTGTTTAAATTGGTTTTCCTTCACTCTACTACTTTTCTTGGTTTGCATTTCTTGGTTTTCGGCTTACTTGGATTACGTACGCCTTGAGACGTTTCGTAGTTTAAGTGTCGGTCATGTTCCGTACTTTCGGGACGTGACAAAGTTGGTATCAGAGCGTTAGGTTTTACCTTCGGAGCGTAGGATGACCCTTGGTTGATGGAATAGGTGACTAAAGTAGAGTGACGTACCGTAGGTATGTTCCGCGGCATATTTACGATACGCTACTCCACTTAAGAAGCCTTAGGTTGTACATTTCTTTGCTCAGTATTATATTCATTTTGATCTAGCCTCATCAGTACCAGTTATGGTTCTGCTGCCACGATTACGGGCAGGGAGGGCTACAGCTAGAGTTGCGGTTAGCACGAGCTCGTCACGAACGAGGACTGACCAGGGCGAAATTCCGGCGACACACGATTGCGGAGATGTGTCTTTTTATTGTGTTTCACGCCCAGAGCGTTTGATGGATCGCTGTATGAGATTACTTGGACGTGCCGATCAGCACTAGAGGATTGAGCCACTGACAGAGGCCAGCCAGATTTTGATGACCGTTGGTGTGTTGCTTACTCATGATGATTGAGGCACTGTTCAGCGTGCAGACGGGTGAGCCAGTTGTTACTGCGAGTGATGAGATATCGCCCCATATGTTGGAGCTATTGCGGGATGAGTTGTACTAATAGATGCTAGAAGGTCGCTAGTCACCCGATGATGAATGACTAGGACAGGTGGTTCGTTTGCCTACCCCGATGCGAGGTCATCAGATAGATTGATTCCAGCTAGAGACGACTTCACGCGGAGACGTTGGGAGTCGACAGAGACGATCGGATGTCAAAAACCTATTATTCCAAGTTTAAAGTAGTCGGAAAGACATGCAGGCAATTCTATGGTCTCTCTAGAAGAATGAAACCCTAACTCGACTTAATGACCGTGTGAAAGCCTTGGAACCTTCGGGTTTGCAGCAGTTCTGCGGCGCCATTAGTGAGGCTTGGGTTTGCCCTTCTATGGCTGGACCACCGATGCTGTGGTATGTACTCGATACTATTAAACTGTGCCCAAGGTGTTGAGCTCTTGGGGGATTATGAGGTTTTGACGACTCGATCGGATGGCTCGACTTAATTCGGATGCTAGGTGGTGAGATGCATTCTTGGGAGACTCCAGGTACGAGGATAGTCGTTGGAACTCAGTCCATGCAGCCACGACGAGACGAGTCCAGAGCAGTCGACATTAGAAAAGTGGAGTAAGAGGTTCATATGAGATCTTGATGAAACGACGTTCCACTCCGCTGACATCAGAGATGCGATACGCATGCCGAGGCATTGTGCATGGATATACCTTCCAGAAGGAGTCGCGATGAGTATGCAGCCGTTCCGGAACAAGAAACAGATATAGTAAAGGACGATGACTTCTGGACGGTTCGACAGAGACGAAATTTGGGAGAGATCTCGACAGGACCTTTCTGGAATGAATTACGAGAACACTAGGACCCAGGAGTGGTCATGTTGCGCACACCGGCAGGCCATAGTTCAGGATCGTCGACAAGATATGCTATGAGTGACCCCGACAGTTGGCCAGAGATTCTTGGAGGATGTTCTTGAGCGGGACTATTCCGCCATACTTGATTTTGGTATTTTGAGCGATATATTCGCATGATTTGGTTTTGATGATTGAGTTTCATGATATCATTTTCATGCGCCATGGTTGCACCTACTGAGTATTTATGATTTCTGCACAGTGTTGCACTTGATATCGTTTTCGTGCCTTGGTTTCTCATGTTTATGATTTTATGGGTTTCATACAGTTGAGTTGATTTTGTGCGCATGTACGCACACAATTTGGTTTTTGCACTCGGTATAGTTCATATATGCTTGCAGTGCAGTGATACGCATTTTGTGCACTTAGATGCACTGGACTTCGATTTCGATTGTGATGTTCGATATTTCTTTTGTGCACCCTGTGCACTTGATTGGATTTTGCGCATGTTCGGTGCTTGATATTGGATTTCATGATTTCGTGCATGATGGATGCACCTGATTTGGGGTTTTTCGCGCATGTTGGGCGCATGTTATGAGATACGATTTTGGTGCACAGCAGATGCACTAAATCGAGATTCTTCGTGCGTGTCAGACGCACCTGTCCTTGCTGTCAGGCACACACGTTGCCTATGACAGATGTTGTGTGCACAACCGATGCACTTAGATGTTGTTTCTGTGCGCTTGTATGGCACGTATATGGATTTTGATTTCCGTGCGCACCATACGCACGTAGTATTCATACGCGTATTTTGGGATTGATTTAACCTATAGAGCAGTACGTTTTTATGATATTTGCTATGTGTTTTCGTACTGGGCAGGACTAGCCAGAGGACAGTACCTGAATATATTTGGCATTCATTTCCTTCAGATATTTACATATATAGATTCGATATTTACATGTATAGTTTCGAGCTATATCATATTGGTTTTGCTTTGAATTTGGCATGGATGTCTTCCCCATGACTCCGATGATTGCGGGATGCTTGACGGAGTTTTGATTTGAGTTATATGCTCATTTTTCATGCGCATGCGCTGCGCTACGATTTGTTTTATGTATTTACAATTTCGCAGCCCCGACGACTTGATGGTTTTGGTTTAGATATTTTAGTATTTGGGAGGAGTTTTACTTTAAATTCGGGGACCGAATTTTTTTAAGGGGGGAAGATTGTAGCGTTTTGAAAATCGTTTCGGTGAAATTTCGGAAAATCGGTAAAATAAGGGGGTTTTCTGTAAAAAAATCAAATTGCAAATATCTTATTATAAAAATTAAATATACATATTCTAGCAATGTAACTGCTAGTATTTGGTGTTTATTGAGCCACTGGTGAAATTTCAAATTTTCTGAAAAAAAAATTATTTTATTATTATTTTAAGCCGTCACTAATACATTTAATTAGGGAAAATTACAAATTGGAATGAGTTGAAACAAATTTTGTGCATCATAAAACTTTAAATAAAATTTTATCATGTAGTTTTTGAAACGAAATCGTTTGCCAAAACGGTTTAGAAAATATCGAAGAAAAAGGCTTTTTTCGGTGAAATTAGTGTTAATGGGAATTGGGGTATAACATTTATCATTTTTCCTCACCCACACTCACCCACACCCTCTCTCCTCTCCCCAAATCAGCAGCCCAAGATGCCCCCACTCCCTTTTTCCCCACATGATGTTTTGAAAAGAAAAGAAAAGAAAACAAAGGAAATGAAAGGAAATTGTTAAATGAGGTATGGGCTTTGACTTTATTCCTTGACTTGGACTATTTTCCTCACCTCACTCTCTCTCCTCTCCACACACACCTGGCCGAACCCTCCCCCTCCTCCTACAGCAGCAGCCCCCCCCATTTTCCCTTCTCTTTTCTCTTCAAAACTTCATCAAAAATTGCCTCAAAATCAATCAAAAAAATCCCAAAACCCAAATCCAACTCTTACCCATTTTAGTTTAGCCTATTATGCATGGATTGTGGGGATAAGAGAGCATTTTGAGAGTCTATATTGCAAGTTTGATCCATGGTTCATAAGGTATAAATCTTGACCTTTTGTTAAATTGTTGCTAAATACTTTAGTCTAGATTAATTATAAGTTTATTTATAGTTTAATTGTGTGTTTGAAAATTCAAGAGAGTGGGTTGTGATCACGTTAGGGTTTGTAGTGTTTGATCATGATTTTAATGGGTAGATTAGCATGTTAATTGAATACAAAACCCAAATTGGTTACTAGTTGCTATTTGTTAGTCTAAAATTTTGCTAATTGTGTTAATTTGGTTAACTAGGTTTTGGGAATTTAATTAATCAATTGGGATAAAAATCTAATTAGGGCATCCATGGTATTATTAACATTTTAAATTGTATTTTAATATTTTAGATCATGCAAATCCAAACTAAATTGTTGTTTATGCATTTTTGCTAAAATGGTTGAAATTTGGGTAAAATTGCAAACTAGTTTTTTTGAACGTATATAGTTTGATGAGATTAAATTATGGTTATGGGTTATATGACTTATTTAAGTTATTTAATAAGTATTATGGCCGCTAGAATTGTTTAAACGCCGAGTTTTGTACTAAAACGGGTAATTTTGCTTGCTAGTTTTTTGGAAAAACGGCTTTTAAAGTGAATTTGGGGTTTTTGTGAGTTTTAACCTATTTTATATTAAAATTAGTGTTCGTGAATGTGCAAATGAGTGTATTTGGGTTTTTCTCGATGGTCTGGCGTTTGTACGCCGACGTCGAGGGTTTTTGGGTTGATTTGTGGAAGCAACCATAGGTTTTGACCTATGTGGGATTCATTTGTCGTTTTGGTCATGAGTCGGATTTTAATGCGATACGATGCGTTGGGATATGTAGATACCCCCATGTGGACTTCGAGACGGCAAGCAAGCGCGTGGCGACGTCGGCACCGGCGAGCGAGGACCAGGTGAGTAGATTTATATCTACGGGGAGAAGTCGGGTGGATGGCGTATAGCACCCCCGCAGTCCGTGGTGGTGTATACGGATGCGTATACACACCAACAATTATTATATGTTATTTGGGATTAATAACGATGTTTAGGATGGATATTGGTGTATTGGATTATTTTAGTGTCGCGAACCCAAGGGTAGTGTTGCACTACACATACACACATACATACTTGCATACATTCCTATTTATATATGCTCATGGGATTCTTTATAGTTATGTGTTCACATGGGTATGGGACTATGTGTTCACATACGGATTTGAGGATGATACATGGGATTGGGCTGAGTCGATGAGATTTGTTTTGTGGTTGTGATATCGGTGATATGGCAGGATTCGTACTTGAGGTACGTCCTGGTGTTATAGCGGATCTTGGGGCGGCGATACGGGGGAATAGTGTTATAAATAAAATGGTCGACATGTGATCGTGATATGAGGCATGATATGCTAGGATATTGATATTAGGCCGTATCGAGCGATGTATACCCCTTGATGATGATATGTGCTGACGATATCGGTTTGTACGAGATTGTCGATCAGTAGTCAGATCATGAGTATATTGAGGATATTAGTATTGTACTAGACATAGGTCAGTACCCTAGACTATGATCTTGGATAAAAAGGATACCAGAGGAATAGTGTGAGGAATAGGATATTGACCCGTACCCAGATTTGGGGATGCCGTACGACGGATTTACGTACGAGCTATATTTTGATGATTGATCCGCACTCCTGACTTGCGATGTCTGATTATAGATATGGTATCGGATATGATATTATTGAGGCGGGATCACCGACTAATATATATACAGGTATGTATATGGATCGACTCAGATGTTAGGCGGTTTCCTTACCTGTAGTCCAGCTTGTTAGCTTATTCCTTTAGTTTAGTTGTTAGATTAGATTCGATTCTTACCTATTTCAAAAGCTAACGAATCGTGGGTATTTTAATAGACAGCCTAAGGGATCCTACGGATATTTCAAAAGACGTATCTTTTCATAAAAACACCGTAGCCCCTATTTTCAAAACCCCATGATTCGTGTTATTTCAAAAGGCACCTTTTGTAGGACTTATATTATATTAATGCAGATTAGTTACAGTTGCGTCTAGTATTCAGCTCCCGCTCATTATTGTGGTTCGCTTCGCATCGCATGCTTATATTATGTTTCATACTCCATTATTGATATCATGCTGTTAGGACACCAGCACCATTACCGATGATGCGTATGTACCACGTACACTTACTTGCCGGCTCACACACATCTTCATCGGTAATTGCCATGTCACGTACACCTTAGGAAATATTATTGCTTGACATAGCCTGTTAGCTAATAGTTTAGACATGATATTAGCGTACTTGCCTTATATGTTAGTTTAGACATTGTAGTTATTACCTGCTACTTCATGCATACTGTTATTCATTGTTATGCCGCATTCATCGATTCTCATGCATATATTTACTATTTTACGTGTTATTGAGGTTTTGGATTCGGATTTCCATGAGATTTTCTGGATTTGGAGGAAAACCGCAAAAACATAAATAAATCTTTTCTCTCTTTTAAAATAAAAAGTGCGGTTTTCCCATGATGTATGAGTCGTCCACCATGAGTTTGCTGATGGATTTCGAGACCCGATTCGAGGAGTGGAGGAACCATTTCGGGTACATGGTGGGCCCGGTGCGGTACCCCGGGGCAAGAGGATCGTGTTGTTGACGTTGAGCCTGACAGGGGAGCACTACCGACCGGTGATATTACCCGACGCATCGGATATCCGGAGGATACCGTCATGGTCTTGAGATGGATGGTAGGGGCCGGTCTGGATTGACGGCGCCCTAGATATTGTGATTGAGATATTGAGATTTTGAGATATTGAGGTACAGAGATTGTGATACAGAGATATCGAGATATTTGGACACTGGTTTGTGTCGATGCTGGGCACTGTTTTATGCTGATTTCATTATGGTACCTCACTTTTAAAATACAGAAATCTCACTAATTTATGAAAACAGTTTCTTCATTTACATGTATTCTGTTTTCATGCATTCATACCTCATTCATATGATATATTGCTACCCGAGGCACTGACACGGGCACATGAGATCACACTCGGGTTAGATATTACCCTAGCCATTGTTAGGCTGCATGTTATATATATTTGAGGATATATTATGATCGTTGACCTAGGAATGCGTTGTTCATGCGGTTTCTGTTCGTAGATGTTTTTCTACTCACGAGTTGGCAACTCACCCCCGTTGTGCCACAGTTTCTTGCAGGTTTTGCCGTACAGGTTTCATTACGGCTTTGCTGGCACTGCTTCCCATTTCCGGATGACTTGCTAGTAGGTGGGTTTACTTGTATCGTACCTCCATTATTTATCTTGTATATCATTATTCTGTTGTATCTAGAAGTTCCATCAACCAAACATGTATTTATTTTTGAGATAGAGACCAGTGCTGATATTCTTTCGACCTTAAAGTCGCGTGTTGTATTTCTGTGGATTTCTTGTTGTTTTGAGTTTCCTTTTGAGTTTTGATCCTCGCCGTTGGCGTTGTATATTATATTGCTTGTATGGTTGTGATGGTCGATTGACGAAGAGCTAGCTCCCGCTTGGGGATGCCTTTTTATTGATTTCGTATACTATTCATGTTGTATCCCGTTTGGGAGCCAGTATTTACAAAGGAGACTCTGCCGAAATTTTCAGGAAATTTTTGATATTTTAAAAAAAAACCGCATAATTCGGCTTATGCTATTGAAACTACTTGTTTAAATTGGTTTTCCTTCACTCTACTACTTTTCTTGGTTTGCATTTCTGGGTTTTCGACTTACTTGGATTACGTACGTCTCGAGACGTTTCGTAGTTTAAGTGCCGGTCATGTTCCGTACTTTCGGGACGTGACACAAATAAAGGGAATTGGAAAGATGGCAGGGAAATATACGGTTAGAGTCATGATTTGGATTATAGAAGAGGCATTACTAGGAATACCAGGATACCCCTACGAAACATATTAATGTTTCAGTTACACTGTGCATTGTTAATTAAAAACTGATTTCCCATTTAAACCCTTGCTCCAGGGTATGTATTTACCTGGTTTCATTCTCACATTTGTATAGCTTTACAGATAATGAGTGGAGTAAGTTATTGGGAATTAGGTGATCATCCTCATTATATCGGAATTCGTTGTAATTGGTGATATTTGAGGAAATCACCTGGATACAGTTTTCAACCTACGACGCACAGGTTTTGAGTTATTAAACTCAGCAGACTTATACAGAGTATTGTATGTTGTCCAGTGTCCATCAGGACAAAGGGGTTGGTCCTCGTACTATATTCTATTTACTTATGACTTCTCTAGTTTTTAGGCAAGTGTTTCGTAGAAATACAATGTCTAAGTATTGAGAAGTTACGGGTATAGGAATAAAGTAGAGAACCATATGTCACAAGTATCGGGATTCTTCAAAGAAATCGAAGATGTAGATTCTTGTGATTGGTATTCAGTCGATAATAATGGTTTTGAGAAACTTGTTTCTCTTTCAGGTTACTCATAATTGGATGGATTCCTAAGTTGAGTAATACTGATTAGCCTCTCTCCATTAAGTTGATATGCACTGGAGACAGCTGCATGTTTTGAATCTGGTTCCAATTAAATAAGTGCCAAAGTTTCTATATTGGATATAGAATGGATCATATCTTAACGTAGTTAAGGTAAAGGGAGTTGTCGAGCTTATGCTTAAAACCAGACACTTGATAACTCAAGGCACGTTTCTGTAATGGCAGTTTGTGGGTTGACCCTAGCTTTGACGAGGGTTGATTTTTTACCATCTGGAAGATCGATAGTGATATTGTTCTTGACTCGCCACAGTTTTAATAAAATGGATTTTTTCAGAAAACAGTAGTGGGCGTATGGTAGAACTGTAAGTGATTCCAGAACCGCAAATGATTACGGAAAATTTAATAGGACCTATATATTCAATCAGGTTTGACATTCCATTAGCCACTCCGCAGACATGGTGGGTAACCTCAGACACCCGAGAGGTACTCCGGTAGCCTCAAGAAAGGTGACAGGGAGGTTCTTGTTTACCCAGACTTGACACTACTGTTGTTCCAGGCTATGAGACCCGGCAGGAGATTATGTATAGCATCGTTCTAAACTAGTTTTAGAAGTGTACGTATATATTATTCTGCCAGAGGGTTGTCGCAGTCAGTGGGAGCAGCGGAAGCATTGTGGGCAAGTAGCTTATGTCTATTTATAGGCTTGAGCATATATAGCGGAGATAAGATAATCTAATTTTGATGTGACAGTCATGGGTTTGACTTCATCAGAATAGGGGATGGATCTGTTAAGAAGGTAATAGGGTGTTATGTCCTGGTATTTGGATGACATACATAGAGTAGGAAGTAAAATTCCTATACTACGATCGGTTGTATTATGGTCATCACACAGTTGTTTCTCCACAAAGGATATGGATATAATATCTGACATTCTGGTTACTAGATCTATAGTTTTAGATCTAGATTTGGGTAGTTTTCCAATATGGGTACTTTGATAGTATTCTAATAGTATTTTAGAATAGTTGACTCCTGGCATGGTGGTGTACCTGCAGGTGATAGAGTCACCCTCTCTAAAGAGGTCTTACAGACTAAAGGGGAGAGGGACGTACATGATTGACAGATCACTTGCTTAGGCAATTGAGTCAATCGTGAGATGTCAAGTACCACACCAGATGTCGTTATTGCACTAGATATGATAAGTTTATATTAATCCTATCCTGAAGAAACATAAGGAAGCAGTTTTAGAGCATAAGTACTTGTTCTACGGATTTGATGACGGCAGCCTCTTTCGGGAGACGGTTATTATTCCAGGCTTCACAGGTGACCTGGATGACATGGTGATTGTCTGAGTTATAGTTTTCCCTCAGACGAGGGACAGTATTATGGAAAGGTGGTCCAAAGGGGTACTGTGGGAGGCATAGTGCTGGACACTGATTATTTTCAGTTATCGATACAATCTAAGAAGTTTGGATTTGGAGTTCATTTATGAACTAGGTCCCATCAGATATCCAGACATATTCTAAGACAGGTAATACTCAATTCGGGAGATGGTTTTCTCCGTGAGGTTGAGATTTAGAGAGATATAGAGAGAAACATCAGGGCGGATCCACTCACTGAGGCTATATCTCGAACACAAGAGTTTTACAAACAAGCTTTGTGAAACTGATTAGTAGAGGAGTTGGATGCTTGGTATCACACGAGCTGTGAGTACACGACATCGCAATAATTAGCCTTAAGTGCAAGTGGGAGATTGTTGGATATAGTGCCCTCTAAGTCAATTATTGGATCGCAGGTACGTGATTGCAATGATTGAAGGATGACCTATACCGATATAACAGTCTTACTCGAGATGATAGTATGCTATCTGGTTTGTCTTTATCATCATGATAGAGCCCATTGGATTCTTTCTTGACTACCAGCAGTATCATATATGTGGGAGCTGGGGTCTATAAGCACATCCTTAAAGTGTCCCTAGTCGTGGGAGTTTCGAGATAGGGCATCGATACTCCAGAGTATACTAGTGTATACAGTCCAGACCCCGACGAGGGGCGGTGGCCGGTCTCATAAGCCACCGGTGTCAGTTGGATCACCTAAGATGTATACAGGTGCTCATTGGGTTATGAGTACACCGGACAAGACTCGCCGGGAACATGCTAGTTGGTATTATACATATCGTCAGATAGCAGTTCCCTGGTGACATGTGTACAGGTTAGTTCATCGACCTGAGGTCGTCATTTGTCTCGTGTGAGTTCCCACTGTGCTTTGATTTATACCCTACCACGGGTCAAAGGAGTCATGCAAATAGGTATATTTTGGGTACAGTCCCGAGCCACATTGGAGGCAAGTGAGCGGATCGTCGGGGATTCGTCTCTCCCGGTATTGGGGGTGAGATCGCGCTGTATTTAGGAGAGCCATTACATGAAATCTCTGGCCAGGGTAATCGAGATATACTAGTAGGTATACCAGTAGTATCTCAAAGTGTTCTGGGCTGCTCTCTGACACGACTTATACAGCTATTGGGGGTCTGACGTTTACCGACCCCCTAGGCCGTATATGCGATACTCATAGAAGAATGTTCCGGACTGTATGGATATTGTCACTGTCAGGCTCAGTAGGGTTTATAGATGAGTTCGCTCGTCAGCTTCCCTTCCAATCGATACATAGGCAACCGTTACGTACAGCTTGTACCTCTGACGTGCTAGGGGTTATACCCAGTGCCAGTGTATTGATGAGTCATTAGAGTCCCCCACAGACACTTTTCTAAGTTCGGGCGAAACGTTGTAGATGCCGTATGGAATTATGGTAAGGTTCGGAAAAAGCACGTGCATTTTCGCACGTGTCATTTTTCGGGCAGATAATACTGGTAGGCTTTGGTTTAAGCCGGATCCCAGTATTATACTGTGTAGATATAATATCTTTATCTCAGTTGCATTTATATTCGGTCGTAATATAAATGCGGGTATGTTTATACTGTTACGGGGTTATCCTGAAATTCGTTTCAGGATCACTTTTGGAAGTTGCCAGTTTCCAGTTTTCTATCAGCCGTATTTAACATTCGGTTAAATGCGGATTTGTCTTTTCGTCTTGAGGGTGAGTCATGCTTCTAGATGCTTCTAGAAGTGGTGAGGTGGCTTGATGTGTCATTTGGTCATTAATGATGCATTTAATGGCAAGGTGACTAGGTTAATTGTGATTGGTTTGCAATTAATGGTTTCTAGTGATTCATGCTTTGTTGTTAGGTTGTGATAAGTATGAAGGCTTATGGCCACCACTTGATGTTCCTACACTCACCCCTTGCTTCCTTTTTAATGGCCGGCCACATTAGTGAGAGGATGAGGGATTCATTTTTGAGAAAAGATACAAGAAACTTAGTGTATGGAAATTTCATATAGTTCAATTTCCATTCACCCGATTCCAAATGGCAACTTCTTTTAACCGTTCGTCCATAGCCTTAGACGTAACGAGACAAAGTGTTCTACTCATTCTCTACATCATCTTGGTCGTCTCTTTTAGCAAACTTGACGATCGAGTTGCCTCGGATCAGAGGCGGGAGCCCGTTTAAAGATCCATCGACGTGGTGCCACCCGGACGACGAGACCGGAGATCGAGCAAGTTTGGATCCGTTGCAACATAGCGTGGGATGATGGTTGAAGACCGAAGAACTCGGATCATTCGGTATAACAATTATATCCTCTTTACAATTTGTTAGTTTAGCTTTAATGGACGATCCGGGATAAAGTACGCGATAGCGCCAGTCGTAAAAGTTTTGTTCCGCATATTGGCGTCTGTCAGACGGCCGGGGCGCTGCCGCGGACTTACAGTTCTAAACTAGCTTTAGAAGTATACGTATATATTATTCTGACAGAGGGTTGTCGTAGTCAGTGGGAGCAGCGGAACCATAGTAGGCAAGTAGCTTATGTCTATTTATAGGTTTGAGCAGATATAGCAGAGATAAGATTATCTAATTTTGATGTAACAGTCATGGCTTTGACTTCATCAGAATAGCGGATGGATCTGTTAAGAAGGATGTAGGCTGGATGTCCTGGCATTTTGGATGACATACACAGAGTAGGAAGTAAAATTCCTATACTACAATCGGTTATACTGTGGTTGTCACACAGTTGTTTCTCCTCAAAGGACATGGATATAATATCTGACATTCTAGTTTCTAGATCTATAGTTGTAGATCTAGAATTGGGTAGTTTCCTAATTTGGGTAATTTGACAGTATTCTAATGGTGTTTTAGAATAGATGACTCCTGGCATGGTGGTGTACCTGCAGTTGATGGAGTCACCCTCTCTAAAGGTGTCTTACAGACTAAAGGACAGAGGGATGTGCATGATTGGCAGATCACTTGCTTAGGCAATTGAGTCAATCATGAGATGTCAAGTACCACACCAGATGTTGTTTTTGCACTAGATGCGATAAGTTTATATTAATCCAATCCTGGAGAAACATTAGGAAGCAGTTTAAGAACATGAATGGATGTTCTATGGATTTGATAATGGCAGCCTCCTTGAGGAGACGGTTATCATTCCAGGCTTCCAAGGTGACCTGGATGACAGAATGATTGTCAGAGTTATAGTTTTCCCTCTGACGAGGGACAGTATTATGGACAGGTGGTCCAAGAGGATACTGTGGGAGGGATGGTGCTGGATACTGATTAGGTTCAGTGATCACTACAGTCTAAGAAGTTTGGATTTGAAGTTCATTTATGAACTAGGTCCCATTAGATATCCGGACATATTCTAAGACAGGTATTACTTGATTCGGGAGATGGCTTTCTCCACGAACTTGAGATTAGGAGAGACATAGAAAGAAACAACAAGGCGAATCCACTCACTGAGGCTATGAGTGTGCGACATCGCAATAATAGCCTTAAGTGCAAGTGGGAGATTGTTGGATATAGTACCCTCTAAGTCAATTATTGGATCGCAGGTACGTGATTGCAATGATTGAGGGAGGACCTATACCGATATGACAGTCTTGCTCGAGATGATAGTGTGCTATCTGGTTTGTCTTTATCATTGTATACACACTTTAGTTCACTATTGCATGTTGATAGAGCCCATATGATTCTTGCTTGACTTCCAGCAGTATGATGGCGATCATATACGTGGGAGCTGGGGTCTGTAAGCACATCCTTAAAGTGTCCCTAGTCGTGGGAGTTTCGAGACAGGGCATCGATACTCCAGAGTAGACTAGTGTATATAGTCGAGACCCCGACGAGGGGCGGTGGACGGTCTCACAAGCCATTAGTGTCAGTTGGTTCACCTAAGATGTATATAGGTGCTCATTGAGTACACCGGATAGGACTCTCCGAGAACATGCTAGTTGGTATTATATATATCGTCAGATAGCAGTTCCCTGGTGACTTGTGTACAGGTTAGTTTGTCGACCTGAGATCGTCATTTGTCTCGTGTGAGTTCCCACTATGCTTAGATTACTACCCTACCACGCTCAAAGGAGACGTGCAAACAGGTTTTAGTTGGGTACAGTCCCGAGCCACATGGAGGCAGTGAGTGGATCGTCGGGAATTCATCTCTCCCGGTATTGGGGGTTGATGTCGCACAGTGCACGGGTGGCCATCACTAGAAATCCTCGGCCGAGGTAGTGGAGAATTACTGATTTGGATCAGTAGTTTCTCAGGTGGTGATGGGCTTCATACCGACACGAATTATCGCGTTATTAGGGGTCTGATTTTATCCACCCCCTAGACTCGATATGCGATACTCTTTAGACGAACGGACCGGACTGTACAGATATTGTCACTGTCAGGCTCAGTAGGGTTTCAGGATGAGTTCGCTCGTCAGCTTCACTTCCGATCAATACATAGGCAAACGTTACGTACAGCTTGTACCTCTGACGTGCTAGTGGTTATACCCAGTGCCAGTGTGTTGATGAGTCATTAGAGTCCCCCACAAACAGTTTCCTAAGTTCGGGCGAAACGTTGTAGAGGCCGTATGGTTTTATGGCAAGGTTCAGAAAATACACGTGCGTTTACGCACGTGTTATATTTCGGGCAGATAATACTGGTGGGCTTTGGTTTAAGCCGGATCCGAGTATTATACTGTGTAGATATAATATCTTTGTCTCAGTTGCATTTGTATTCGGTCGTAATACGAATGCGGGTATGTTTATACTGTTACGGGTTATCCTGAAATTCGTTTCGGGATCGCTTTTGGAAGTTGCTAGTTTCCAGTATTCTATCGGCCGTCTTTAACATTCGGTTAAAGACGGATTTATCTTTTCTTGATGAGTGTGGAAGATTCTAGAAGCATCTAGATGATGACTAGGATGATGAGGTGGCTAGTGACTCATTAGTGCATTGATTGTGCATTTAATGAGTTGATGACTAGGTTAGATGAATCATTTGTTGCATTAATGATAAATGCAAGGTGTTAACATGACTCATTTCTCATTTAATGTTGTGGTCACCTCCTTGCTTCCTACACTCACCCCCCCACCTCCTTATAGTGGCCGGCCCTTCATTGTGAAGGGAATGGTTGTTGATTTGGAAAAAAGTATATGATTTGGATTCATGGAAATTAGATAGTTAGATTTCTCATTTCACCCGATTCCAAAAGGCAACTTCATTAACCGTTCATCCATAGCTTTGGATGTAATGAGACAAAGTATTCTACTCATTCTCTACATCAATCTTGGTCATCTCTTTTAGCAAACTTGATGATCGAGGATGATTTGTTGATTTGTTGATTTAGTCTTTGGTCCTTTATATAGTGGAGGAAGATTTGTTGATTTAGTTAATGAAATCTCTCGTTGAGAGATCTTTAATTGATCTAGGGATTTTATCCACCGTTGGATCTTTGATCCAAGGACTTCTGTTTTACAGAAGATATCTTTCTTGTTTTTAACAAGATCGGGAAAAATTTTCCCATACAGAGTTTATTCTTTAGCTTGGTGATTTTTTAATCACCATTGGATTTTTAATCCAACGGTGCTCTGTTTTACAGAGAGTAATCTTTCTCGTTTAGAAAGATTTGAGGAATATTTCCTCAACAGAATTTAATTTTGTATTTTGATGATTTATCATCTCCATTGTATCTTTGATGTAGTGGTAGAGAACTTTTAGTTCTGGCGCCGGTGCCCTCGTGCAAGGCACGTGAGGCGCTGTCTCAGAGTTTTTAACTCTCGGCGCCGGCGCCTTCGTGTAGGTGAGGCGCTGCCTCAGAGTTTTTAACTCTCGGCGCTGGCGCCCTCGTGCAAGGCACGTAAGGCGCTGCCTCTTTTCAAATTTTGAACAAAGCCTTGCTATTTTATGATTGGGGGGAAACAAATGCCCCCCACCGTTGCGCTCACGTGGCTCACACGTGAGTGTAGCGGTGGCAGCTTTTCCACCGTTGGATCTTCTTGGTAGTTGAATCGGCTTCCCCTGCCTATAATTAGGGCCTTTGGCCCTTAAGATGACTTATGTTCATCTTCTTCTCTTCTTTCTTCTTCTGATAATTTAATTCTCTTTTTCAGATCTTAGATCTCTGCCTAAGGAAACTCTTTTAGAGTTAGAACTTTGTCCAAAAATTTGGTAAGGATTACGCTCGAACCTATTAAACAGAGCTTTGCTCTTCTTAGATAACAGATCATAAAGATGTTTTTTTAGGGTTTCTTAACCCGTTAAATGAAAACAGAGATTTGCTCTTCTTAGATCATAGAACTGAAAAATCTTTTTTAGGGTTTCTTAACCCGTTAATGAAGAACTCTTAGAGTTTCTAGTATTTTTACTTCAGATCATTAAAGATCTTGGGGTTTTACCTTGTAACATTACTTTTACAGAGCATAGATCTTTAGAAATTTTTAGGGAATTTTATTTCCCTCTTAATTACATTTGACAGATATGATTTCTGTCTGCAGAGCACTGCTCTGGAGAGAGTTCAACTCCTTGGCCTAATGAGTTTCTCATTAAATGAGAATCCTTTTAGGATTCCATCCTTACCGAGTGACTGTCTCATCAATGATGAGCCGTCACTTTGATTTTGTGGGTCCCTTTCTCCTGCATTGCAGTGTGGTACAATTTTAATGTACCATGTTTTAGAATTCAGATTATAGCATTGGCAACTTACCCTCGCCTTTTTTCGTGCAGGTTCCATGGCTTTCGATTCTTCCTTCCCTTTTGTTCGTTCAGAGAGCGCCTTCGCTGACGCACCAGTGGATCGGGAAGTCTTCGTGCTCATTAAAGATCACGACCCAGAGCAGAAATCTCTTTATCTATGGTGGTCGTGGTACAATCAGATCATCCAGGGTCGGCCTAGTTTTTCTTGTGCAGTACCCTCAGAGCCCATTTCAGCGATTCACTACGTCGACTCGCCTTAGGTGAATTACGCCATAGAGGAGGTCAACTGGACCTCAGAGGGTCAACTGGACCTCAGAGGGTCGCCTTCAGCCTTCTATGGCCTCAATACCTGTACAGCCGCCGATGGCTTTAGATATTTTGGGCGGCGCATATATCAAGGCGAGTCACGCCTTTGGGGACAAGTATACATGATTGGCTTAACTCCTCGCCATTCAGTCGGATATCTGCAGTGGGCTCGATACATCCTGTTGGCCAAGAAATCGCTGCTGCTGAAGCTTGGGTTATACCCTGCAATTTTTGCGTCTCTTTTTCAGTATTCCGTGCCCCCTGTATGGTGGATCAAAGCTTTCTTGGAGCAAAGGAACATCCCGACTCACACCTTTCTTCTATCGGATCGGGAAGTTTCAATTTCCTTGGATGGGTTCGCGGAGATCTCCGGCTTACCCGTCAGAAGGGAACATTACGAGGAGATACTTCCCCCTGATGAGTACATCTTCGCCACCAAATCAGTGGTGATGGGCCTTACCCCGGAGAATGCCGTTCAACATCGATTCCCGAGCCTGATCAAGGTGTTGAACATTTACGAGAGTCTATTTCTAGAGAATGGAGGGTATAGAGTCAGCTTTACAGATTTCATCGCCCGCTTCCTTCGCCCAGAAGTCTTGTCAAAAAAGCCGCGAAATTCGCTAAGCTTGACGACCCATTTGGTTTCGGTTTGGATAACCAGCCGACAGCGGAAGCAGATTTAAGAAGCTTCTTCATTCCAGACACCCCGGTCGTCCCTTTTGCAGAGCTCGCTGCTTCAGACGTCGATGAAGAAACTTTTTTCCTGGGGTTTATTGGCTTGTAGTTGAACTGGTTCGTGCTTCTGATGCACCTTCTCTATATGAGGCCGTCGGTCTTTTACCCAGCCCACCGCATGGTTGCGGGGACGCGTGTGGCCGTTGGGATTGCGGGGCTGGCTCATCAATACCACGACATGAGCTTAGCAGCGGATACTACTCAACCTGGGGTAAAACCTGTACATCTTTCGTTGCACTAATTTACGTCCTGGGTCGAGATGCACGTGCTTGGTGCTTTCGGAGTCCACAAACGGCCCCGCTTCTACGACATCTATAACTTTCCCCGGGTCATGTTTCTAGTTGACGCTTCCGCATTAGATCCATCGCAGCGAGAGGCTCGACGTCTGGTCCTTCACCCGCGTATGGTCGGGGATAGTATGACTTTCGTTGACAGAGTCTTAACTATCGTCATGGAATCTACCAGGGCAATGCAACCGCAGCGTGATACTTTCAAAGATGGGGCTCCTATGTTGAAGGCTCGGGAGATCTTGCACTTATATTCGATCAGGCTAGGCTTTCTAGTGTTCAGGAAAGGCGCCTCGGCATTGTTCATTAGGTATAACCTACACCGTTTTGCTCAACAATCGGGTTACGATCAGGGCATCCCGCTCGAGGCTTTCTTAGCCGAGCTGGTTTCTATGGAAGAGGGTATCCGCAGTGCGCTACACCACTTCATGCGGCTAAATATGGGGTCTAACTTTCTCATCAGCGAGCCAAGCTACGTGCCGAAAGCTTCGAATGCCTACGTAGCATGGTATCAGCATGCGACGAGTGCTGTTATCAGGGAAGAGAGGCGGCTATTACTTGATCATAAGGATGTTGTCCCAACTGGTAATCCGGCAGTTCCTTTGAAGTGACGGACCGCCGTTCGTCCCACCTTAAGAGAAGTGGCTGCGGTTGTGGTCCCACGGGCCTTCTTTGAGAAACCTCCACCCCGTGTTCCTGTAGAAACGGTAGCTGTAGCGTCCCCGGAATCCGGCATTGGCGCAGAAATTGGGACCCGTCACCCGAAAATGCCCATCAAGCGCAAACTCTTGCCATCGGCCGACGGCGTCCGCTCGCAGAAAGAGAAGAAGTCGCTATTCTCTGCCGATGTCATATTTGGCCAGGAGCCATATGCTCCATATAGCAAGGGTTTGTGCGAGTACGAGATTGATGAGGGTTTATTCATCGCGCCTGCGGATGATATTGATCTTAAGGCTTCCCTTGCGGCTTCCGAGCGACTGCCTCGCGAGGAAGCGGCACTGATTACTATCGTGAAGTCAGGTATACTTTCAGTTATGTTCTTCCGTGGCCATCTCTCTTCTCTTTATTATGTTTGTATTGACGCTTTCTTTTTTCAACAGGTATTTCTGCCGAAGAGGCTCTCACGGCTTCCCTCAGGACGTTCGAGGAGGAAGAGAGGCTCCGCGCTTCTTTGGGTCTTGGTATGAGTTTTTTCATTACACCCTTATTCTTTTTATTCATTTCCTGACCCTCTCCTTTATTTTATTGCAGGGACTACCTTGACTCAGGTTATTCCGCGTGCAGTGCCGATCCCGAGTAGCGATGCGGCAAAACTGCCAGAGCCAGCTACTGTGGCCCTAGCTCTCCCAACATCACCGCAGGAGGCTTTGCTGAAGCAGCCGATGATGGATGCCGTAACGGCTCCGGAGGCAGAGCTCGGTTCGGACGACGATGTCCCCTTGTCAAGGGTCTTGAGGAGATCATTTCTCACTGCCCAGACCGAAAGGAAGCGTAGGAAGCATGCAGCGAAGGAGCGCGACGCCGTCTTGGCCATAGGTGCAGGCTCAAGTAATATTCCATCTGTTGATATTCCTTTGGCGGATGTTCCAGCTGCCTTGTCTACTGCCTATAGACAGGTTGCACACGCGGCTCATGAAGAAACTGGAAAGTTACTTCGAGGTAATGTAACGCCTAGTCTTTTTATTAGAACTCTATCCTCAAATTCTGATATACTCATTTCCTGCTGGGTCAAGTCCTGACGATGGGATGGCAGGAGAAATGCTGGCGGTTACAGATCCCGAAGTGGCTACTCTTTCCCAGGAATCTGGGACCGTCCATACCGCTGCTCTCTCCCCCTGTGGCTCCTTGGTATCAGCGGGTGTCGCAAGCGTTACGACGGTCCTCGTCGAGTCAGGGGACGAAGCTATGGGCGCGGAATCCATTCCTCCGAGAGGGAGTGAATAAGCCGTTATACCCGGTGATGCCTCTGTCATGGCTTTGGTCCATGATCTATCGGGTAGTCTTTGGATGACTTTTTTTAGTTTTTTTAATCCCTGTTCAGCCCTCCTGACGATATTTTGTTTGTCTTGAGTACAGGCGTGGTGAATCCCGAGGCTTTGCCATCTGAAGAAGCGTCACCATTCGCTGCTCTGACGGTCGCCGTCCCTTTGCCTTTTCTCGTGCCCTCTCAAATGTTGGAAGGTATGGGTTTTGACTTATCGGTTTCACTGTAGGTACCATCCTCCTTGTATTGATAGTATGTTTTAACAACTCTGCAGGAGTCCTTTTCGACCATCTATACCAGGTGTTGAACCCACATTTCTCCTTCTAGTCAGAAATCGTTCCACCTTATGGTATTGGTTAGTACATTCTTCAATTGACGTCCCTTTCTTACGAATAGACATGTTGTTGCTCATTCTTCTTCGTATTGAATATATCGTCACGGGTCGAAGGAGGGGGTGAAAGAACAATCGTGCTTCCGACACTCCCCGTCCTGCCGCCTGTCACAGCTGGTATAATAGACTTCATCGATCATGTATTTCCTTCAATTCCTGAGTCGGCATTTGACCGTAATTCATTTTGCAGCAATTGCACTGGCTCCCACTCCCTTCGAGTCCCGCATTCCGATGCCTGCAAGGCCCTTTGCCAAATGCATATCTTCCAGGGGCACCGCAAACAGCCGTCGAATGTTGAGCAAATTCATTGAAGATCTTGACGCCAATGCCCACACATCAGCTGCAGATTTTGCTGTTGAAGCTAACCCAATGCTAGTGACACTCGTGAACTTCCATGATGAAGATCTTGTCGGCTCTTGGGTTGATTACTGCAGAAAGATCGAGGCTTACCTGCATGAGATTAAGCTCAAACGTCTCGCTCCTGAGGTTTTGGCTTTGAACTCTCAGCAGGTTGTGTGGGTCGAGCATAGTGTTCCTTTCATTCACCATTTTGAATAAGAGGCGACCCTTAGACGAAAAGACCATGAGGTGTCCTCTAGCAAGTCTTTCCGATTGCGCGCCTAGACCGAAGCGAATGCTGCACAGCTAAACGCTATTTTTGACAACCTCCAGAGATGTACTTCGGACGGGTTGGCCCTAAGACGGACGCTTGACTTCACCGAGTGGGTCATGCTTTCGCTGCTATGCTAGAAACCGATGAACATCTTTCGTCCTGTTTACGGCAACGTACTCAAGTTAAAGCGGAGTTGGCCGCGGTGGTTGTTCGCGAGAAGGGATTGAAAGGAGCATGGGGGCGGCTTGTCGATTTGTTGAAGACGCCTCCTCCTCAATAACCGTCTTTGTACCCCTTTTTTTTTATTAATTTTAAACTTGCGGTTTATGAATAACATGTATTCATTTTGATTCCTTTATGAAATATATCTTGTATTCACTTGAATTCCTGAATAAAAGACATATTTTATTTTATATGGGCGTGTTCCTTTAGCAAATGTGGCCCATAGATAGTCTATCTTGATCTCCTTACAGGGCAGCGATGGCTTAGGAAACAGGTTCAGATCTGCCGCCTAAGACTTTCAACTTTACGAGCCGTAAAGGTCTCATAATGATTTTTCTCCCTACGAGTCGTGAGGATCCCGTAGGTGTATTTTCTCCTTAGGAGTCGTGAGGATTCCTAAGCGCGTTTTCTCTTGAGAGTCGTAAGGATCTCACAAGAGAGTTTTCCCCATTACAAGTCGAGAGGAATCGTAAGTGGTTGTTTCCCTCCTTATCGATATTCGACTTTGGAGAGTGTGGTCCGTGAATAGTATGCAATAGTCCACCATGGACTAACTTGCAGGGCCCCAGTGCTTAAGAAACAGGTCCTTATCCCCGTTGCCTAAGGCTTTTCCCTACGAGTCGAGACGAGTCGAGAAGTTCTCGCAGGAACACTAATTTCCCTACTAGTCGAGACGGATCGAGAAGTTCTCGTAAGGATGTCCTAACGTCACAGTTAACTCCTGCTAATAGAAGTCCGTTAGGGTCTGTGGTACTAGGATTTTTGCCCGTCGTACCGTCGCGTTGGCCGATATATTCCCTGATATGCAATCTTGCTATTCGAGTAGCTCCGCGACTGTCGTGTCTCTCATCCCTTTGGGGGCTGGACAAGACATCTTCAAGTAATCTCCCAGGTGATATTACCGTCGGAAGAGCAAGCACTAGGGATATTCTATCCATTTTTTACTTGAGGTTAGGCTCAGTTTGGAAGCCCCGATGAGTCATAACCACTCCGCGCTGGTGTGGGATGATCCCCGATAGTCTTTTTAGGTCTTATTTGAGTTTCCATCAAGACCCTGAAGCCAGGAATCTTCCTTTGCTTCATTTGTTGACACTGTGTCTGATGAATGTCGAGGTTGTCTGTGAACCGTCGAGATTTGGAACTAGGGACTTTACCATGGTTCTGTTTGTTAATGTCGTTTCTGCATTCTGCTGGAGTGAGGAAGAACGCTGTTGTTGATCTCTAGGCTGTAGATGTTGCCATCGAGACTTGGAACTAGGGAATTTGCCATGGCTCCGAGGTAGTCTATAGGCTGTTTGCGAACCGTCGAGTCTTGGAACTAGGGACTTCGCAATGGCTCCGTTTGTTTTGATGTCGCGTCTGCATCCTGCTGGAGTGAGGAAGAACGCTGTTGTTGATCTCTAGGCTGTAGATGTTGCCGTCAAGACCAGGCTTCTCTTTGATGAAGCCTGGTGGGATAATATGGTTCCCTTTTTGTTTGTGCCCATGAATTGTATACAGGGGTCAATGTTGACTCACCTGCAGGGCAAAAAGGTTTCATTTCATTTTTTATTTCCGCGATGCTCTATCATTTCAGCTTTTTATATCGCGAAAGTCGTGATTGCCCAATCCTTTCGGCTTTTTTTTCGCGGTGCCCAATCATTTCAGCTTTTTTTCGTGGTGCCCAATCATTTCGGCTATCTTTCTTTTTACTCGCTGCTTTTTATTGCGAGTTGCCCAAACATTTCGGCTATTTTATCTGCATATATTTTACTTGCTAGTTTTTTTATTGCGAGTTGCTCATTCATTTCAGCTATTTCATATGCATTTTTGGCTCGTTGATTTTATTGTGTGTTTAGAACTTGAGATCTGATACCAATCTTAGCATCAGCATCACTGCGACTGGAATATGACCGGGAGCGAATCATCATTTGCCGTGAAAGGGCTTGAAATTCGATACCGATTTAGGCATTAGCATCGCTACAACTGGGATATTGTTAGGAGCGAATCATCACTTTCCTTCGTCGATCCGAACAAAGGTGGATTAGTAGACAGGGTTAGATCCTGTTGACTAAGGCTTTTTGACTTTACGAGCCGTAAGGGTCTCATAAACGTGTTTCTCCCTACGAGTCGTGAGGATCTCGTAGGTGTGTTTTCTCCTTAAGAATCGTGAGGATTCTTAAGTGTGTGTTCTCTTATAAGTTGTAAGGGTCTTACAAGAGTGTTTTCCTCTTATAAGTTGAGAGGACTTACAAGTGTCGTTCACCGAATGGGAAAATTTCGTGCCATTGGTGGAAGTTGGTGGGGGAAATGTTTATTTGTGCCCATGAATTGTATACAAGGGTCAATATTGAACCGCTTGTAGGGCAATTTATGGAATGTGATGGCTTAAGAACAGGTTCAGATCCCTGTAACTTAAGGCTTTCGAATCCTATGAGCTGTGGGGGTCTCATAAGGGGGATTCTCCTTACGAGTCGTGAGGATCTCGTAAGTGTAATTTCTCCTTAGGAATCTTGGGGGTCCCTAAGTGTGTTGCTCCATTGTGAGTCGTAAGGATCTCACGCAGGTATTTTCTCCTCACAAGGTCGAGAGGATCTTGCAGGTGTCTTTATTTTAACGAGATCGCGCCCTTTCGGCTTTTCACAAACTCGCCGGTAGCCTTGCTATTTTTACTCATAGAGCCCTTTCGGGTTTTTCATCCATGCCCATTTTGCTTTTGGACGTACCGTTTTTTTTATCACGGTGGGACTTCGCCAATCGGGGTAACTGTGTAGCTAGAGAGACTTAAGTCACAATCCTTGCTGCTTAGACTTGTGGACCCAGATTCCACTGTCGCCATGTTTTGAGGCGGCGTATTTAGTTTAAGGACATCACGGTCCATTGTTAGTTTAAGTACGTCTCGGTCCAATATTATTTTAAGGACATTTCGGTCCATGGCAGCTTCGAGGCGAAGTTTTGCCGGATACTACTTATAGGGTTTGGACTCAGGAAGACAGCGAGCGGACACGAGCGTCGTCATCTATCATTAACCTGAGCCATGACTCGTCAAGCGTAGTATTTCTTAAGGAATCGGCCGTTTATCGGCCGGAAGGGTCTTTCGCCATGCATATGCATGAGCAAGTAGGCCTCACCTTGGTAGACTTTGTCTATGATGTACGTGCCCTCATAGTTCGGCTCGAATTTCCCCCGTTTGGCATGATTGGGGATCATAGGTCTTCTGACAACTAGTACAAGTTCGCCTTGGCGGAATGTTCTTGGCCTACTCAGTCTTTCGTATGAGCGCGTCACCCTTACTTTGTAAGCTTCCAGGATTTGCTATGCCATGAGACGAGTTTGATCGAGGGCATCGAGCTCCTCAAGCCGAAGATGGGCATTTTCTTCATCCGTCAGCTCGTATCGAACTGCTACTCGTAGAGTGGGTAGCTCTATATCCAAGGGAAGTACTGCTTCCGTGACGAATACCAACGAGAATGGCGTTGTATTTGTGGCTGTTTTGAACGTGGTTCGATATGCCTAGAGAGCTTCATGATCTTAGTTAAGGTTTTGTTGAAAGTCTCAGTTAGACCGCTAGCTCGGGGATATAGACCGAAGAATATCTCCAATCTATATTATGCTGTTGTGCGAAGAGACTGATTTTTTGGCTTCTGTAGGCTGGCCCGTTATCAGAGATAATCCGTCGCGGAGTGCCGAACCGGTAGAGGACGTGTGTCTTGAAGAAATGGAGGATATTCTCCATCTTCACCTCTCTTAGCGGTATTGCTTCTGCCCACTTGGAGGAGTAATCGGTCGTTGCCAATATGAATCGATGTCCCTTGGATGATGCCGGTTCAATAGGCCCAATTATATCCGTTCCCCACATTTCGAATGGCCAGCTAACCAGTGTTGGGTGTAATGGATTTGGATTCTGGTGGATGAAATCCCCATGAATTTGGCACGAATGACGCTGCTTTGCATATTCAAGACAGTCCTGAATCATTGTGGGCCAATAGTAGCCCATTCTCTTGATCTTCAGCTTCATCTTACGCCCAGCCTGATGGGAACCGCAGAGTCCGTCATGAGTTTCTTGGACGACCCTCTTCGCTTCTTCTGGTCCCAGGCATCTCAGCCATAATGAGTCGAATGATCTCTTATATAGAGTATCATTGACGAAGGCGAAAGATAGAGCTCGCTTGATGTCTTGATGATGCGTTTTCGGGCGTTCGATGGGATTTGAAGTAGTCTATGAAGACTTCTCTCCAATCCTTTACATTTTCTTCATCCTCTAATTGGAAGGCCGCTTGTTCGGTTGCTTCCTCTTCTTTAGACAACTCCGGAGATATTTCTACTGGCGCTAGAATCCGGCGGCTTTGCACAATGATCCTTACGTCATCAAGGTTTTCATCTGCCAGTTCTTTAGCGAGCATGGTTAACGCATCTGCCTTGCTATTTTTCGCACGCGGTATGCTTTCCAAGGTGTAGGAGCGGATTTGCGTCAGCAATTGCTGCACTCTCTCACCATATTTTACCAACTTAGGTTTACATGTCTGATAGTCGTCATTTACTTGGCTGACGACCAGCTGGGAGTCTCCATATATGAGGAGGTTTTCGATCCCCATGTCGACAGCGATCTCAATACCCGCTATCAAAGCTTCATATTCCGCTTCATTGTTTGTTCTTGGCTCTGTTAAGGAAAGGGCGAAATGCATTATCCCTTCTTGTGGAGTCACAAAGTTAAGGCCTACTCCGGCTTTGATTATGGGGGTGCTTTGCTTTCGCTTCTTCAAGGAGGACGCTCCATCGAAGTAGAGTTCCCATCGGGTATTACTCCCTTCTTTCTCCCCGTCGATTGTGTCAAATGCGTGTTCGTCTGGCAGTTCGCAGTTTAAGGGAGAGTCGGCGGGTATCGGATGCTCAGCGAGAAAGTCGGCGATGACCTGGCCTTTTATTGCCTTGAGGGGTCGATATACTATCGAGAAATCCATCAAGAGGAGGGCCCATTTGGCAAGCCTTCCTGTTAATATGGCTCTTAACATTAAATACTTTAGAGGATCCACCTTTGATATGAGACGGACTTCATGTGCCAGGACATAATGTCGAAGCTTTGTTATTGCGAAGATCAGTGCCAGGCAGTGTTTTTCGATGGGGGTGTAGTTGTTTTCTGCCCCTAGGATAACTCGAATCAAATAATAGAGAACTCTCTCCTTCCTCTGGTCCTTCTCCTGTGCCCATAGTGCGCCTAAAGAATCTTCAAAGGCTGTTGTGTACAGGATGAGGGGATTTCCCTTGACCGGAGCGGTCAGTACCGGCGGGTTCTGCAGGTATTACTTGATTTCGTTCAGTGCACTTTGGCATTTACGATCCCAAACGAATGGGGTCCCCTTCTTCATTAGATGACTGTAGGGACGGCATTTGCCGGAGAGGTTAGCTATGAACCGCCGGATATACGCGAGCTTTCCTTGAAGAGACCGTAGTTGTTTGAGAGTTCTTGGTGAAGGAATTTTCATAATCGCCTTGATCTTTGATGGGTCTATTTCGATGCTTCGATTTCGTACGATGAATCCTAGGAATTTGCCTGAGGAAACTCCAAACGCGCATTTCAGAAGGTTCATCTTCAGGTTGTACTTCCGAAGGCGCTGGAACACTATCTTCAAATGCTCCCAATGCTCCTCATAGATTTGCTTTTCACCTTGAGGTCGTCGATATAACATTCAACAATCTCATGTATGAGGTCATTGAATATCTTTGTCATGGACCTTTGGTAGGTGGCGCCAGCGTTCTTCAGACCAAAGGGCATCACCTTATAGTAGAATATGCCTAGCGGAGTCCGGAAGGCAGTATGCTTTTGGTTTTCATGATGTATCTTTATTTGATTATTCCCTGAAGATCCATCCATGAAGGAGAAGACCTCATAGGTAGACATGTTGTCTATCATCAGCTCGGTAACAGGTACTGGGAAGTCATCCTTCGGGCAAGCTTTATTGAGGTCCCGAAAGTCTACGCAGACGCGCACCGTCCCATTTTTCTTCATCACAGGGTCGATATTGGCGATCCAATCGGGGTATTGAACTTCTTGGATGAAGCCAGAGTCAATTAGCTTCTTGACTTCGGCGTTGATGCTCATTTCAAGTTCGATCCGCATTCTCCTTGGCGCTTGTTTGACTGGCTTGACGTCCGGTGATATCGCCAGTTTATGTACAGCTATCTCTGGATCTAATCCCGGCATCTCGGAATAGTTCCATGCGAAACAGTCTTTATACTGCATAAGCACGTCCTTTAATGTATCCAACTGCTCTTTAGACAGCAGTTCACTAACGAACGTTGGCCTTGGATCGTTTGTTGTCCCCAAGTCGATTTTCCTCAGATTGTCTGCCGTGGTATGTATCCCATCTTCCAGCTCTTTTGGCGCTGGTGGATATTCTGAGATCACCTTGTTTTCATCTTCATTTGCGAAGCAATGGGAGAGGTCATATGTATTCTCATGCTCTCCCTCCTTTAAGAATGTTATCACGTGGCATGTACGAGTTCGTTTCCAAGACCGATGTTGATCTGGCTTTATTCTCGCCCTATAGATTGCTTTTTGCTCATGCTTTTGTGGTGGGGTTACCCTCCAATTGTCGGATAGAGAAAACTTGTCTTGCTGATACTGGTCTTCAACCCAGTTTTTGAAGGTGAAGCAGTCTTCAAGAGGATGTCCTATTACTCGGTGATAGGAGCAATAAGCCAGGTGATGGACCTCGTCTATTTGTTCGGGGCACTGAGACTCTGGGAGCACTATCATTTGATGTTTCATGACAAGGTCGAAGATTTTCCTTGTCTTGTCTTGAGGGAAAGAGTATTCTCATCTTTTTCATAGAAGACGGATTCCAGCTGACTTTTTCTCGATTGTGTGGATTCTTGAATCCGCTTCGCTATTTTTGAACGTCATTCTTATTCTTTACCTTATTGTTGCTTCTACGTTGGGCTTTCTTTTTGCCACAAGAGTGCACAGCGGGTTGAGGGTGAAGGGGATCGTCATCCTCCGTAGCCTGCTGAATGATATGTTGCGTCCTGGATTTTTCGTAAATGGCCATTTCGCGGCTGTGGTCATCCCGAACCCTTTGACCTGCTTCTCTTATAAGCTTGTCAATTTGCTCTTCGAATGAGGGACTTGATATTCGTACGGCGGGATTTCGCTCTGTTTCAATATCAGCGCTATCCGGAAGGGCATTCTCTTTTCCACCGGAATCATTTATAACATAGCAACCATTAAGTCGCTCCCGTTTTTTGGACCAAATGTATCCAAGGCCGGCCGTCTCCATTCTCCCGTTGGACATCTTTCGCTGAGTCCCGGGAACGTCCCAAATCTTGTTATAAAATTGGGCTTGTCGAGCGGTCTGCTTGAAGGGTACGCCTTGGCATCTCAGTAGCCTTTTCAGTCCCTCTGCATAGTATCTGGGTAGACGGAGTGGTTGAAGCCTATCGAGCGCAGGTTCGGCACCGTACCGGACCTCTTTCTCCACTTTAGTCTCGGTGGATTGGTAGAAAATGATCGCTTTTTCACTTCTTTGCCTAGGAAGGACGTAGAAGGTCTGCAGCTCTTTCACGTTGTACGTATCGAGTGCATCAAGTTCTTTGTAGTGCCGCTGCGGAACCATAGTAATTTTCAAACTCTGATCAGCATCAGCGAAGGTCTGCATTGACAGGCGGACGGAGAACACTGCGTTGGCCTCGTCCTCAGAGTCACTGCCAAAGACCAGAATAGGAGTAGATGGTCCTGGCCTGTTGCCTTGGGGTTGTCCTGAGCAGATCATCTCTTCATCCTCCTCGGTATCGCTCCCAAAGATTGGGATAGTGGGGATGGATTTTTGTTTAATCTCCGGTTTGCGACATCTTTCCATATCATCGAAATCTGGTAAGAAGAACTTGGCGTCTTCATATTTGTTGACTTCATTTACGGAGAATGGGTTCAGCTCCCCTGTAACTGTATACTTGAGGCCGTCCTTGAAATACTTCATACACTAATATTGTGTAGAAGGACTGATGTTGTACTCATGTAACCAAGGCCTGCCAAGCAGAGCGTTGTAGCAAGTCTTGGCATCAATAACATGGAATTTGATGTTAGTGACGAGCAACCTAAAGCGTAATGTCGGTATTACGGACCCGAGCGTTTGTGATGATTGGGAGTCAAAACCGGAGATGGTAATTTTATCCCGAGCCAAGTGTTGCACATTCATGCAAATCTCCTTCAACACTCTGAGAAGGTTGACGGAGGACATGTTGTCGACCAGGATCTTCCCTATCTTGATATCGTGACAATATTCGGTTACATATAACGGAAGATTGTGCTCGCATGTTCCGAGGAGAAGGTCTTCATCGCTGAAAGTGATGTCCGCTGCGTGAACTTCTTTTAGCTCGTCCTTCATCTTTCTTCCGCTAGGAAGGCTTGAAACTGATCGGGCTCTTGTAACGCCCTGATCAGAGAATCTCGTGCCTTTTTAGACAGGAGAAGGGCATCCAAAATACTCAATTGTGAGGGTATCTTCCTCAGATGTGCCAGGATATTGTAATCCACCTTGTTCCTTTTAGGCGGGTCTTTGGCTGTGAGCTCTTCGACGACTCTATCATCGAGGGTAATCTCCTCAGGGACTTTTTCCTTTCCTTTGTCACTTTTGCCCAAACCTTTGTTGGAAAGTCCGAGATTCTTTTCAGGCAACGTACGGCTACGTAGATGAATGTTCTCACAGTTCTTCATCTCTCATTCTTTTTCAGATGTGGATTCCTTAAAGAGAGGGTCGTGGGCTATTTCCTCGTCAGAATCACTCCTTGTCACGCCCCGCTTCCCGGTGTACGGTGAAGGGAACGCGACGAGGCCGCTACGTATTTACTCTGAAGTAAATACGCTAAGCGTATCTAAGCAATATAAAAGAAATGTACACAAGAGACAAATGTAGTGAAACAACAACTTTATATATTCATATTCTTTCTGTACAATGCATGGAAAAGTAAATACAACTGAATGAAAGCATGCCTAAATAATGGCATAACAGAAAAGGAAAAGTACTGAAATAAAAGTGTACAATGAACTAAAGCTCTGGGTCTTCAATGAAGTGGTCTAAGTCTTCACTAGTGGGCTCGATCTCCGGAGTATCCAGATCACCCGACGACATTCAAAGAAGAAAGAAAGAGAATGTCGCCAGCGAACAAATCGCTCTGTAAGTACCAAAGATAAGGGAGAAATAGAATAGACAGAGATTAAGAGAGAGAGAGTGTAGCGTGTAAAGTTGTATTATTTTGTTATATTGTTGTATTTAGTGTTAAAGCTGTTGTTATTGTAAGTTCAAAGGTGAATGTCAACCAATCTCAAGAGTGTTCTCAAACCCAACAGGCTCTAATCCAGGGGTAGGGAACCAAGGGCCCGAATCAAATGTTAGTAGCGGGACTTCGACCGTCGTCGAAGTATTCCAAACTCAACAGGCCACAGTCCAGGAGCATGGAAACACGGGCCCTCATGATTGCTTGCTTGTGTTAGTAGACATGGATTCATGATCTAGGGGGACTTTTGAGATTCTGTTGGATTCACGAATGAACTACCCCAATACCCCGTGTATTTATTGTATTGATAGTAATGATTGTACTGATGGTAATCTATTGTATTGTATTGTCTTGTAAATTGAATTGTATAGATGACTTGCCGAAACCATGATATCAGTAAATGGATCTAACTGAAGAATCATGGATGTAACTGGAGAATCATGTAAATGGAAGCATATTCATGGTTTGGTTCAGTCAAGTTGTATAGATTGTATAGATTGAATAGTTTGAATATATGGATTCATAGATTCATGTTGAATTTTAGTTTGGATACTTGAATTATATTCAAGTCAGATTATTTAGAAGAGACTCAGTCTGAGTCAGAATAATTAGAAAAGAAATTGAAGTCCTGATTGTTTTGATATTATTGGTAACCGCTGCACATGGACGGCAGGATTTATGTCTTTTTCAAAAATGATTACCGTGTTGATAACACAGTTGTTATATTGTCTACCTTAAATAGGCAAGCACCCATTTCTCCGGCTCCCTGAGGCTCAAGAGATTGGTCCCGCTTAAACCTATATTTAGTTGGGTCCTTAGGGTAATTTATAGAACTTGAGGGGTTTTATGTAAAAATACTTTTGTATAATTTTCAAAATACACCCAAAGTATTTAATTATCGTCTTTAGAGTTATCATAGATGTAGATTTTATATTTGTGATATTTCTAGTGAAAATAACCTAATTTCATAACATAGGGTATTTAGTTGTAATATTGAACTTGTATGGAATTCATGGTATTTTAATGTAAAGTGATTCTTGTGATTTTAGAAAAAAATGGGAATATTTATATTATCACAAAAATAGATATTTCAATGATACATATATATATATTTATTTATATAAAAATAATTTTAATATATATTATATTTTTAGAAATCTCATTTTCTTAAGATATTTGTATTTTAAATCTCTCGAGATCGAATGCTTCTTACGGAGGTCTGCATCTCGCACTAATAAGCCCAGGGATGCGCAATAATCTGCACCATCCCAGTTGGGTTCCCCAAAATGGGTTGTAGCGGCACTTTGCAAAGATTTATAAAAATACGTAATCTTGTAGAAAACGGTTTTAAATAGTATGTGGTATTTATATGTCAAGTTTCGTTTTCCCGTTTTCTATATTTCCAAAAGGTATTGTGCTATGTTGCATATGAGTGTGTGAGGAGGTAGGTCATTATCTCGTGATCTATCTAAAAGTATAGAAAATTTAATGATGTTTTAAAGTAGAAAGTAAACTACATGGTATTTTAGTGAAAAAAGAGTGGTAAAAGTTACAAAATGAAATATATTGCCATGAAACTTGCTCAACATGTTTGTTAATGATTAATAGTCAACATGTAAGGGTTTGGTATGTTTGTATTTAAGAAAATGTTGGAAATTTACGAAGAACCTAATCGGAAATCGGATTAACTCCGATTCCGTCGGGTTTTAGTAATATGAGTTTTTAGAAAAGAATAGAGAAGAGGGAGGAGGGAATTACGGGTTTTAGACATTAGAGGAGAGGAAGAGGGAATGGTAGACTTCGTCGGTGCGTCGTTTCGTCGCCGGGATCTCCTATGGTTCTCGTCGAAAGATGGCCGGAGTTTCGCCCCTCTGCTCACTTCGAATGCACACTAGAGTTCAAGGAAATTTCCTGAGAGATTGCTCAGAATTTTGGAGTGAGGGGTGTGTGTTTAGGGGTAGTATTTATAGGGTAAAGCTGGGGTTAGGGTTAGGTGAAAAGGTGTGAGAAAAAAATATATTAAATTGTATTAAAAATTGGGTTTACTGTGATTTAAAGGGGCTCTGGAACCGATCCAAGAATTTAGAGTATGAAGGAGTGACGGGGAGCTGAAGAGATAACTTTTTCATGTTGGCGACTCGGCGGTTCGGTCGAGTCCTGCTGGCGGCGGCGGCCCGGGTCGGCCGGTCAGCCGGCCGATTCGGCCGATCCCGGCTAAGTCGGGTGGTCGGAGCACTCCACGTTGGTTCAACAGTCCCCTGGTACAGTTACTTTTCAGGGTGTAGTGGGGTTTTTGTGAGATATGCACGTGTAAACTCTTGGTATTCTAAAAATTCAAAATAAAACAATATCAAAAATAATGTGGGGTATGGGAATTGAACTCTGGTGGCTTGGTTCAGCAGTGCAAGATATTACCAATGAGCTACAAGCTCCTTCTTGTAATTAATTAGCAAAACAAATATTTAATTTGTGCTCAGGCAAAAGTACCCCTTTCTTTAAATTTTGAAAATTTTGCACAGAAAGTTGTACAGGAAATTTGGAGTTGTTACATTCTACCCTCCTTAAAAATATTTCGTCCTCGAAATTTGTAAAAGTAAAGTGTAACAGATTCAAGAAAAGTTTGGTGATAGTCTATGAATACTTAACAAAGTGATACAATGGTTTGAAAAGGTTGAAGAGAATTACCATGGTTATCCTGGCCAACCGTCTCAGCTTCTACGGCCGCCAAATTGTAAGCCTAGCGTCTCGGCACGTTTCTTCGTGCATGCTGGTACATTGCTGATTGTCGAGGTAAGGTGGTCCATATGGAGGTGGTGCCGGAAGAGTTAACAGAGTAGGTGGGGCTTAGAAAGATGGTCTAGCTGCGGAAGTAGGATTAGTTCGGTTGTGTGGGCAAGTTCCTATGGTATTTAAGGATGATCCACATATTAAGCAAAGACCATTTGCTCGTCTGTAATCTTCAATCAGATGTCCATCTCTCTTGCTGTAGGTACAAAAGGCTGGGCTGGGCCTGTTGATTGATACTCCCGGTCTCCTTGGTACAAATGGTGGTCTAGATGCGGCTTCTCCTGCCATCTGGTTGGCAGGGCGCTTCCCTTCGGCAGATTGAGGTCTGCCCTTCTTCTTCACCACTGCCTCATATCTTCGTGCTACTTTCAAAGCCATATCATGGATTGGGAAATCCCCTGTAGCTAATGCAGCTTGGATTTCCGGGTCCAACCCTTGCTGAAATCTTCTAGCTCTGATCTCAGCAGTCGGTATGAGATGGGCCGCAAACCTCTTACGGTCTTGTGTTAGCTGTGTAGTATGTGATATAAAATTGAACATTGAGACATATCTTACCGACTTAGCATGGTGAACTCAGTGTCATACTCATCTACTGACTTGGCCCACATCGAACCTTGTTGCAGATGGATGAACTGCTGTTCCATGTCGAACCTGGCAGTCTCAGGGAAATACTTTGCGTCGAACATATCTCGGAAAGTCTTCTATTTGATGGGTGGTTCAAGAAGGCTTTCTTCCGCCTTCCACCACACCTGTGCATTGTCCGTGAGCTGCAGCTTTACAACTCGGACCCAAGCTATTTCTGGCACTTGTGCTCCTGCCAGATCATCTTCGATGCTCTGAGCCCATTCCTCAGCTTCCAGTGGGCTCTCTTTTCCTGAGAACTGTTTGGGATGTAAAGCTCTGAATTGCTTCACTCCAGGTGCTTCAGCCTAGGGACGGTTCAAGAGCTGCTGCTGTCCCTCTAGGAGGCAGCGTATTGCCTCAAGCAGAACTGTTTGCTCGTTGGGTGGAGCAGGAACGACAGGTGTGATTGGTAGTGGTGGTGGAGTGTTGTTGAAGTTGGTGCTGGTGTTGTTTGGGGAATCCATAATCTTGAATGAAAAATTTATGTTAGGACAGATTCAATGTATATGATTCAAAGAATATGAAATTGTAAGATTCAAGGAATATGAATTGTAAAGAATGTTTTAGTTGCTGGTTCTTGTGTTATATTGCTTAGGTTATTCATGCAGAACAGAACTGCATGGCAGGGTTCCATACAGCTCTGACCTGTATGGGCCACCAACAAAACCTGTCACGCCCCGCTTCCCGGTGTTCGGCGAAGGGAACGCGACGAGACCGCTACGTATTTACTCTGAAGTAAATACGCTAAGCGTATTTAAGCAATATAAAAGAAATGTACACAAGAGACAAATGTAGTGAAACAACAATTTTATATATTCACATTCTTTCTGTACAATGCATGGAAAAGTAAATACAACTGAATGAAAGCAATGCCTAAATAATGGCATAACAGAAAAGGAAAAGTACTGAAATAAAAGTGTATAATGAACTAAAGCTCTGGGTCTTCAATGAAGTGGTCCAAGTCTTCACTAGTGGGCTTGATCTCCGGAGTGTCCAGATCACCTGACGACATTCAAAGAAGAAAGAAAGAGAATGTAGTCAGCGAACAAGTCGCTCGGTAAGTCCCAAGGATAAGGGAGAATTAGAATAGACAGAGAGTAAGAGAGAGAGTGTAGCTTTTAAAGTTGTATTATTTTGTTATATTATTGTATTTAGTGTTAAAGCTGTTGTTATCATAAGTTCAAAGGTGAATGTCAACCAATCTCAAGAGTGTTCTCAAACCCAACAGGTTCCAATCCAGGGATAGGGAACCATGAGCCCAAATCAAATGTTAGTAGCGGGACTTCGTCCGTCATCGAAATATTCCAAACTCAACAGGCCACAGTCCAGGAGCATGGAAACGCGGGCCCTCATGATTTCTTGCTTGTGTTAGTAGACATGGATTCATGATCTAGGGGGACTCTTGAGATTCTGTTGGATTCACGAATGAACTACCCCAATACCCCGGGTATTTATTGTATTGATAGTAATGATTGCACTTATGGTAATATATTGTATTGTATTGTCTTGTAAATTGAATTGTATAGATGACTTGCCGAAACCATGATATAAGTAAATGGATGTAACTGGAGAATCATGGATGTAACTGGAGAATCATGTAAATGGAAGTATATCCATAGTTCGATTCAGTCAAGTTGTATAGATTGTATAGATTGAATAGTTTGAATATATGGATTCATAGGTTCATGTTGAATTGTAGTTTGGATACTTGAATCATATTCAAATCAGATTATTTAGAAGTGACTCAGTCTGAGTCAGAATAATTAGAAAAGAAATTGAAGTCCTGATTGTTTTGATGTTATCGATAACCGCTGCACATGGGCAGCAGGATTTGTGTCTTTTTCAAAGACGATTACCTTGTTGATAACACCGTTGTTATATTATCTACCTTAAATCGGCAAGCACCCACTTCTCCGGCTCCGTGAGGCTCAAGAGATTGGTCCTGCTTAAACCTATATTTACTAGGGTCCTTAGTGTAATTTATAGAACTTGAGGGGGTTTTATATGAAAATACTTTTGTATAATTTTCAAAATACACCCCAAGTATTTAATTATCAACTTTAGAGTTATCATAGATGTAGATTTTATATTTGTGATATTTCTAGTAAAAATAACCTAATTTCATAACATAGGGTATTTAATTGTAATATTGAACTTGTATGGAATTCATGGTATATTAATATAAAGTGATTCTTGTGATTTTAGAAAAAAATGGGAATATTTATATTATCACAAAAATAGATATTTTAATGATACATATATATATATATATTTATATAAAAATAATTTTAATATATATTATATTTCTAGAAATTTCATTTTCTTAAGATATTTGTATTTTAAATCTCTCGAGACCGAATGCTCCTTGCGGAGGTCTGCATCTCACACTAATAAGCCCAGGGATGTGCGATAATCCGCACCATCCGAGTCGGGTTCCCTAAAATGGGTTGTAGCGGCGCTTTGCAATGATTTATAAAAATACATAATCATGTAGAAAACGGTTTTAAATAGTATGTGGTATTTATATGTCAAGTTTCGTTTTCCCGTATTCTATGTTTCTAAAAGGTATTGTGCTATGTTGCATATGAGTGTGTGAGTAGGTATGTCATTACCTCATGATCTATCTAAAGGTATAGCAAATTTAATGAGGTTTTAAAGTAGAAAGTAAACTACATGGTTTTTTAGTGAAAAAGAGCGGTAAAATTTACAAAATGAAATATATTGCCATGAAACTTGCTCAACATGTTTGTTAATGATTAATAGTCAACATGTAAGGGTTTGGTATGTTTGTATTTAAGAAAATGTTGGACTTTTAGGAAGAACCGAATCGGAAATCGGATTAACTCCGATTCTGTTGGGTTTTAGTAATATGAGTTTTCAGAAAAGAATAGAAAAGAGGGAGGTGGGACTTACAGGTTTTAGACGTTAGAGGAGAGGAAGAGGGAACGGTAGACTTCGTCGGCGCCTCATTTCATCGCCGGGATTTCCTATTGTTGTCATCGGAAGATGGCCGGAGTTTCGCCCCTCTGCTCACTTCGAATGCACACTAGAGTTCAAGGAAATTTCCTGAGAGTTTGCTTAGAATTTTGGAGTGAGGGGTGTGTGTTTAGGGGTAGTATTTATAGGGTAAAGCTAGGGTTAGGGTTAGGTGAAGAGGTGTGAGAAAAAATGTATTAAATTGTATTAATAATTGGGTTTAATGTGATTTAAAGGAGCTCTGGAACCGATCCAAGAATTTAGAGTATGCAAGAGTGATGGGGAGCTGAAGAGACAACCTTTTCATGTTGGCAACTCGGCGGTCCGGCCGGCGGCAGCGGCGGCGGCCCGGGTCGGCCGGTCTGCCGGTCTGCCGGCCGATTCGGCCGATCCCGGCCGGGTCGGCTGGTCAAAGCACTCCACGTCGGTTCAACAGTCTCCTGGTACAGTTACTTTTCAGGGTATAGTGGGGTTTTTGGGAGATATGCACGTGTAAACTCTTGGTATTCTAAAAATTCAAAATAAAACAATATTAAAAATAATGTGGGGGCATGGGATTTGAACTCTGGTGGCTTGGTTCAGCAGTGCAAAGTATTATCAATGAGCTACAAGCCTCTTCTTGTAATTTATTAGCAAAACAAATATTTAACTTGTGCTCAGGAAAAATTACCCCTTTCTTTAAATTTTGAAAATTTTGCACAGAAAGTTGTACAGGAAATTTGGGGTTGTTACATTCTACTCTTCTTAAAAAAATTTCATCCTCGAAATTTGTAAAAGGAATGTGTAACAGATTTAAGGAAAGTTTGGTGATAGTGTATGAATACTTAACAAAGTGATACAATGGTTTGAAAAGGTTGAAGAGAATTAACATGGCTATCCTGGCCAACCGTCTCAGCTTCTACGGCCGCCAAATTGTAAGCCTAGCGTCTCGGCACGTTTCTTCGTGCATGCTGGTACATTGCAAATTGTCGAGGTAAAGGTGGTCCACGTGAAGGTGCTGCAGAAAGAGTTAACCGAGTAGGTGGGGCTTGGAAAGCTGGTCTAGTTGCGGAATTAGGATTAGTTCAGTTGTGTGGGCAAGTTCCTTTGGTATGTGAGGATGATCCATATATCAAGCAAAGACTATTTGCTCGTCTACAATCTTCCATCAGATGTCCAGCTCTCTTGCAGTAGGTACAAAAGGCTGGGCTGGGCCTGTTGATTGATACTCCCGGTCTCGTTAGTACAAATGGTGGTCTAGATGAGGCTTCCCTTGCCATCTGGTTGGCCGGGCGCTTCCCTCTGGCAGATTGAGGTCTGCCCTTCTTCTTCACCACTGCCTATATCTTCGGGCAGCTTTCAAAGCCATATCATGGGTTGGGAAATCCCCTGTAGCTAATGCAGCTTGGATTTCCGGGTCCAACCCTTGCTGAAATCTTCTAGCTCTGATCTCAGCAGTCGGTATGAGATGGGCCGCAAAGCTCTTACGGTCTTGTGTTAGCTGTGTAGTATGTGATATAAAATTGAATATTGAGAAATATCTTACCGACTGAGCATGGTGAACTCAGCGTCATACTCATCTACTGACTTGGCCCACATCGAACCTTGTTGCAGATAGATGAACTGCTGTTCCATGTCGAACCTGGCAGTTTCAGGGAAATACTTTGCGTCGAACATATCTCGGAAAGTCTTCTATTCGATGGGTGGTTCAAGACGGCTTTCTTCCGCCTTCCACCAAACCTGTGCATTGTCCATGAGCTGCAGCTTTACAACTCGGACCCAAGCTATTTCTGGCACTTGTGCTCCTGCCAGATCATCTTCGATGCTCTGAGCCCATTCCTCAGCTTCCAGTGGGCTCTCTTTTCCTGAGAACTGTTTGGGATGTAAAGCTCTGAATTGCTTCACCCCTGGTGCTTCAACCTCGGGACGGTTCAAGAGCTGCTGCTGTCCCTCTAGGAGGCTGCAGATTGCCTCAGGCAGAACCGTTTGCTCGTTGGGTGGAGCAGGAACGGCAGGTGTGATTGGTAGTGGAGGTGGAGTGTTGTTGAAGTTGGTGCTGGTGTTGTTTGGGGAATCCATAACCTTGAATGAAAAATTTAGGTTAGGACAGATTCAAAGTATATGATTCAAGGAATATGAAATTTTAAGATTCAAGGAATATGAATTGTAAAGAATGTTTTAGTTGCTGGTTCTTGTGTTATATTGCTTAGGTTGTTCATGCAGAACAGAACCGCATGGTAGGGTTCCATACAGCTCTGACCTGCATGGGCCACCAACAAAACCTGTCATGCCCCGCTTCTCGGTGTACGGCGAAGGGAACGCGACGAGGCCGCTACGTATTTACTCTTAAGTAAATACACTAAGCGTATCTAAGCAATATAAAAGAAATGTACACAAGAGACAAATGTAGTGAAACAACAACATTATATATTAACATTCTTTCTGTACAATGCATGGAAAAGTAGATACAACTGAATGAAAGCAATGCCTAAACAATAGCATAACAGAAAAGGAAAAGTACTGAAATAAAATTGTACAATGAACTAAAGCTCTGGGTCTTCAATGAAGTGGTCCAAGTCTTCACTAGTGGGCTCAATCTCCGAAGTGTCCAGATCATCTGACGACATTCAAAAAAAAAGAAAGAGAATGTCTTCAGCGAACTAATCGCTCGGTAAGTCCCAAAGATAAGTGAGAAATAGAATAGACAGAGAGAGAGAGAGAGAGAGTGTTGCTTTTAATGTTATATTATTTTGTTATATTGTTGTATTTAGTGTTAAAGCTGTTGTTATCATAAGTTCAAAGATGAATGCCAACCAATCTCAAGAGTGTTCTCAAATCCAACAGGCTCCAATTCAGGGGTAGGGAACCACGGGCCCGAATCAAATGTTAGTAGAGGGACTTCGACCGTCGTCGAAGTATTCCAAACTCAACAGGCCATAGTCCAGGAGCATGGAAACACGGGCCCTCATGATTGCTTGCTTGTGTTAGTTGACATGGATTCATGATTTAGGGGGACTCTTGAGAATCTGTTGGATTCACGAATGAACTACCCCAATACTCCGTTTATTTATTGTATTGATAGTAATGATTGTACTGATAGTAATGTATTGTATTGTTTTGTAAATTGAATTGTATAGATGACTTGCCGAAACCATGATATCAGTAAATGGATCTAATTGGAGAATAATGGATGTAACTGGAGAATCATGTAAATGGAAGTATATCCATGGTTCGGTTCAGTCAAGTTGTATAGATAGTATAGATTGAATAGTTTGAATATATGGATTCATGTTGAATTGTAGTTTGGATACTTGAATCATATTCAAGTCAGATTATTAAGAAGAGACTCAGTCTGAGTCAGAATAATTAGAAAAGAAATTGAAGTCCTGATTGTTTTGATATTATCGGTAACCGTTGCACATGGGCGGCAAGATTTGTGTCTTTTTCAAAGACGATTACCATGTTGATAACACCGTTGTTATATTGTCTACCTTAAATAGGCAAGCACCCACTTCTCCGGCTCCCTGAGGCTCAAGAGATTGGTCTCGCTTAAACCTATATTTACCAGGGTCCTTAAGGTAATTTATAGAACTTGAGGGGTTTTATGTAAAAATACTTTTGTATAATTTTCAAAATACACCCCAAATATTTAATTATCGTCCTTAGAGTTATCATAGATGTAGATTTTATATTTGTGATATTTCTAGTGAAAATAATCTAATTCCATAACATAGGGTATTTAATTGTAATATTAAACTTGTATGGAATTCATGGTATTTTAATGTAAAGTGATTCTTGTGATTTTAGAAAAAAATGGGAATATTTATATTATCAAAAAAATAGATATTTTAGTGATACATATATATATATATATATTTATATAAAAATAATTTTAATATATAGTATATTTCTAGAAATCTTATTTTCTTAAGATATTTATATTTTAAATCTCTCGAGGCCGAATGCTCCTTGCGGAGGTCTGCATCTGGCACTACTAAGCCCAGGGATGTGCGATAATCCTCATCATCCCAGTCGGGTTCCCCAAAATGGGTTGTAGCGGCGCTTTGCAAAGATTTATAAAAATACGTAATTTTGTAGAAAACGGTTTTAAATAGTATGTGGTATTTATATGTCAATTTTCGTTTTCCCGTATTCTTTATTTCCAAAAGGTATTGTGCTATGTTGCATATGAGTGTGTGAGTAGGTAGGTCATTACCTAGTGATCTATCTAAAGGTATAGCAAATTTAATGATGTTTTAAAGTAGAAAGTAAACTACATGGTATTTTAGTGAAAAAGAGCGGTAAAAGTTATAAAATGAAATATATTGCCATGAAACTTGCTCAACATATATGTTAATGATTAATAGTCAACATGTAAGGGTTTGGTATGTTTGTATTTAAGAAAATGTTGGACTTTTTGGAAGAACCGAATCGAAAATTGGATTAACTCCGATTCCGTCGGGTTTTAGTAATATGAGTTTTTAGAAAAGAATAGAGAAGAGGGAGGTGGGACTTACGGGTTTTGGACGTTAGAGGAGAGGAAGAGGGAACAGTAGACTTCGCCGGTGCGTCGTTACGTCGCCGGGATCTCCTATGGTTGTCGTCGGAAGATGGCCGGAGTTTCGCCCCTTTGCTCACTTTGAATGCACACTAGAGTTCTAGGAAATTTCTTGAGAGTTTGCTCAGAATTTTGGAGTGAGGGGTGTGTGTTTAGGGGTAGTATTTATAGGGTAAAGCTAGGGTTAAGGTTAGGTGAAGAGGTGTGAGAAAAAATGTATTAAATTATATTAAAAATTGGGTTTAATGTGATTTAAAGGGGCTCTGGAACCAATCCAAGAATTTAGAGTATGCAGGAGTGATGGGGAGCTGAAGAGAAAACTTTTTCATGTTGGCGACTCGGCGGTCCGGACGATTCCGGCCGGCGGCGGCGGCCCGGGTCGGCCGGTCCACCGGCAGATTCGGCCGATCCCGGCCGAGTCGGGTGGTCGAAGCACTCCACGTCGGTTCAAAAGTCCCCTGGTACAGTTACTTTTCAGGGTGTAGTAGGGTTTTTTGTGAGATATGCACGTGTAAACTCTTGGTATTCTAAAAATTCAAAATAAAATAATATTAAAAATAATGTGGAGTATGAGATTTGAACTCTGATGGCTTGGTTCAGCATTGCAAGGTATTACCAATGAGCTACAAGCTCCTTCTTGTAATTAATTAGCAAAACAAATATTTAACTTGTGCTCAGGCAAAAGTACCCCTTTCTTTAAATTTTGAAAATTTTGCACAGAAAGTTGTACAGGAAATTTGGGATTGTTACACTCCTGAAGGTAAGAACTTGAGATTTTGCTCTTGTCTAACTGGTATCAACAATATGACAGTTCCCAGCTATTCCTTCACGCTCGTCTGTCGCTCTCCTCTGTTCCCGACGGGCTTTGCGCTTCATTCGCTTGAAGTGTTGTCGATGGGCAATGTATCCCTGCCACCATTTCTTGAAGGCATTGCACTCTTCGGTAGGGTGTGTGACCCTCCGATGGTACAAACAGTAGTTCGGATGTATGTACGCTTTGTCGAGGCACGTACTCCCGGGAGTATTTCCTTCGAAAGGTGGCAGCTTCATTCCCATTGATAGAGTTTTAGCGAACTGCTTCCCTATCTAGATTCTGCTCTTGCTGGTGGCAAGGGCGCTTCGATCTGGCTGAGGTACTTTATGGCTTCTCATTACCGGAGCTTCTTCAGTCTGACACCGATGCTTGTCCCTTCTCGTATATGGCCGTTTCACGTCCTCGGTCAGCTTTGCTCTTTCGGAGGGCTTCGTTCAGCAGCCTGTCGATCAGGTCGTCTGACGGTTCCAGAGATTTTGGTTCTGGATCATCCCCCAGCTTCTCTACATTGCTTTCTAATGCCGAGGGAGTTACTTTGCCATTCATTGACGAATGAGAGATCACGAGGCAGCTTGCCACGTAATCCTCGGGTTCTTCTGACGAATCATCTCCTTCATCAATGTCCCTGTTTCTGTTTTCATGAACATGCTTGAGGAATTCTTCCAGTATGACCAGGGTCCGTGCTTTTTGGTTGTGTTCCTCCAGTGTGTCGATGTATTTTTGCAGACCCATATGATTGCCGTCGAGCTGCGCGGGCTTCTTGGCCTTTTTCTTTTTCTTTGAAGACGTCGGAGGCTTGGCCTGGAGGTTTTGCCCATCGTTACCAACTTTTGGCGTTGGGCGCGGTTTCAGCATTCCGTCCATAATCACAGGCTCCAGTGGGCTTTTCCACCTAATCGCCGGACATGTTTGAAGATCCTTCAGTATTCTTTTAGTTTTAGCCGAAAGGACAACTTCCCATGGAGCTTCCTCCATAAATGAGCATGATGCCCCCGGTGTATCCACCTTTTTAGGAGCGTGCTGCTGTGGCTGGTTTACCTTTCAGTTTTTGGACAGCGTGAACTTGTCCTGTTGGTACTGGTCTTCCACCCAGTTTTTGAAGACGTAGCAATTTTCGATTGGGTGGCCCTCTATTCGGTGGTAGGGGAAGTAATTAGGATTGTTGACGTCGCCCGGTTGCAGTGGGCGTCTCAGATCCGGCAGAATGATGAGCCTGTTGTGCACCGCCAGTTCGAATAGTCTCCTTGTTTAATCCCAAGGGAACGAGTATGGACGTCTCAACTGTTCTTCGAGTGATCTTGGTTTGTTGTTTTGGCGAGCGACCGATTTTGGGTCATTCGATTGTTGTTGAGCATTGGCGACGAAGGTCGCTTTCCCTTTTCCCTTTTCATTCCGGAGATCCGTTTTTTGAAGAGGACGGCCTATGGCCCATATGGTCCATTTGGGCCAGCTTGTCAATCAAGACCTGGAAGGTGGTCGGCTTGAAGAATATCATAAATTGGGATATAGTTGCTTGAGGGTCGAGGGTCCCGACAAACATACCTACGGCAGGAGCTTCTTCTATGCGTTGTTCGCATTTAGACAATAGGTTCCGCCACCGAATTACGTACTGAACCCAGGTTTCTCCCTGCTTCACCCGGCGTTGATTAGTGCCGTGATCGGGGTGTGCTCGCTAGCGCTTGCAAACCATTGCGTAAACAGTAGCTCCATTTCTATAAATGTCTTGATGGAATCATTCGGAAGCTCCGAATACCATTCAAATGCTGTCTCCGCCAAGCTGCCGACAAATTGGCGAAGCAATAGTTTGTCATCACCTCCAATATTTCAGCATAGAGATCTGAATTAAGCAACGTGTTGGTGTGGATTGCCCGTCCCTTTATACAAATGGAATTTGGGGATTGTATATCCTGGCGGGTACTTAATTTGGTCGTACCAGCCTGGATAAGGTTGCCCAGTTCTGACGACTTGGCCTGCCGCTTCGTTCGCTTGATGAGCTCGTATTTGTTGAGCTATATAGTCATCAATGGTAGCTTTGGAGACCGTCTCCTCCCTGGCTGCTGATAAAGCCAGAGGAGGGTTTGATGTCTCCCCTCTGTCGTTTTCAATGATTATTGGAGGGTCTTCAGCTGGAGGATCCGGCTGGATCATCATCTCCCCATGTTTTGGAATAGAAGCGCCATTTTTTTTATATTGGCCGCTTGTTCTGTGGCCACTTTATCTTTCTTTTCAAGCACCCTTCGTAGGAATTCGGTGCCGGTCTCCTGCTCCTGGCGTTGTTCCGACGATGTTTCTGGGATTTCTTTCTGCCCAGTGAGTGCGGCCATTCTTGTCAACATCTCCTAGAGCTTTTGTTATTGCTCCTGAGTTTTCGTCACAAACCGTGTGAGTGGTCGATGATTCACGGAAGCATGACTATCCTCTTTTTTGGATGCCATATAGACGGTATGCATAACCATACCCTCAGACTTGGGGCATTTGGGTCCACTACCTTTGATATTTGCCGCCGGTGGTGGAAGATTCTCAGGCCTTCTCTTTTTGTGGGAGACCAAAGTTGAGGGGGCCGTTGCAGAAGGAACCCACACAGATGACACCTTCCGTGGTACGACGGTGGGATGGTCCTCCTCTTGCCGAGCCTTCGTCTTCTTCAGCCGGTTACAGTAATCTTTGTCAATCACAGTGTCTTGGACTTTCTGCCAAACTCTGTAGATCTTGGAGGACAACCGCTGAGGAGGTTGTTCCGGCTTCACCTGTGTCGTGCTTTCAGCAGGCGGAGGAGACTTCTTCAATATAGTGGTTGGAGAGTTCTTGCGCACCCTCCTCAGCAGCTCAAAGCTGTTCCCCGTTGGAACAGTAGCATAAATTTCCACCATTGGAGCTGGTGGGGTAAGTCCAGAGGGAGAGTTGTCCCCAGCTTTCCTCACTCGGCGCAAGTGGAGATGTCGAGCATGTCTTGCAGATGGGATCACCTCCGTTGTAGAAGCGACCTCGTTATGCCTCTTGCTTTGATGAGTGGCTGCTATCGGTGTCAGCCTATCGAAGGCTAACGTCCGTTGAGAAAGAACGGTCAATCTATCAAAAGCAGACTTTCTGGCAGGGGAAACATTTTTAACGAGCTCGCCTGCAGCAGAAGTTGGAACGGCTAGTCTTGTGAAGACTGATCCCTTAACAGGAAAAGCCCCTTTGATGACTTCGTCTATCGGGATAGGAATGGCTATCCGCTTCGGGATAACCCCTTCAGGTATTGCGGGCCTCATTGTGGGCCAACTGGAGCTTTGGCCTAGTCTGTTAAAGTATGAGGTAGAAGACGGGCGACCCGTTGAGAGGGGCCGTGGTAGCTGCAAGTCGACTGAAGACCGACTTCTTTAGGGCCTCTTGTGATGGCATTGAAGCATTGAAGCTCATTGGTAGGAGCATGGTCCCGAAGAACAATCCAGTGGTGGCCTGAGTCACCTGATCTACTGGCATCGCAAAGATGTAGGCCGCTTGGGGCCTATAATTCACTCCTCCAGCAGGGACGGAGTGGTAGTTACTGTTGCAATTGGTGCGGTTGGAAGCCATCGATGTCATCTTCTCTTCTGCATGGAGCAAGCCCAAATCATAGTACCTCGAATCCAGGGGAAACCATATTAAACCGTGATTCGTTCGCGAACACGACACACGAAGTGTGGAGTGGAAAGAGGAAAAGGTCCCACTGGGCGTGCCAGAATCTGTTTACCGCCGAAAGCTGGGAAGACGAACGCCTTGCCTGAATTTGGGGGCAGATGCTATTTGGATTTATCCGTCCACCTCTCCGAACATGCAAAGTTGATTTATGGCACCGTGTATCGGAGGTTTGGACATATGCGGCCTTTGTAGCATACTTCGTCAGATTCCCCCTCGTTTGCGAGGGTTTTTTGATTATGTGGACGCTCTTCCCTACAGGCGCAAGCCCCTACAATTAATTACGTTACCGCGTAGCGATAGCCACTTTCTTCGGCTCCAGAAGGTCACTTCGTGTCGTGTGTGTTTGTTTTTTTTTTTGGTTGCCCGTGGATCGTATACGGAGAACGATTTATGTTTCCGCCCGTAGGGCGTGGATTAGTCCAAATCCGTATTTTCTTAGATTTGGGTTTGGGTTAATTTAAGGATCGTTAATCTCATTTTGAGATTCAGATCAACTTAAATATTTGTTGAGGATACGTTAGTCTAATTTTAGACTAAGATCTACTCAGCATGATTTTGGGATCATTCAGACCCAACAAAAGAGCATTTGGGCTCTATTGCTTTAGTTTAAGGACGTTACGGTCCATAGATCACCATTTTTTGGGTGAGGGTTTAGTTTAAGGACGTTGCGGTCTAGAGCTAGTTTAAGGACATTACGGTCCATAGTTAGTTTAAGGACATTGCGGTCTATAGCTAGTTTAAGGACATTGCGGTCCATAGAATTGTTGGTTGTCGGGACCCGCCACCTCTCTGAAGACGTTGAAGAATTACAATGATATATATCAGAGGTGTGGGGAGATGCACCCTTAAACCAATGAATGTCCGTCCGAAGCTTGATGGTCTTGTTTAGGACTAAGACCAATCTGAAAAATAAAGAGTACATGGGCTCGGTTGATTAGGAGTTTGGCCAACTTGGGTTCTACCTAGTCATTTCATTTTTGAATAAAGTGTTAAACACTTTCTTGGGCTTGGTCCCCTTTCTGTGCCAACAATGCCGAGCATTCATATGGGTTCTGATGCCCACACTTTACCTTGCTTCCCTTTTTTTGTTTTGTATAGAGTGTTAAACACTCTCTATGGCACTCACGTGTGGAGAACGTGAGGCGCTTGGCGCAGAGTGCCAACCGTTGGGCGCTGGTCAATGAGTGCAGAGCACTTTATGTTGAATAGCGCCTACGTGAGGGGCACGTAGGGCGCATGACGCTGAGCACCAACTACTGAGTGCTAGGCACTTTTTATTGAGCAGCGCCCACATGGGGGCACGTAGGGCGCTTGGCGCTGAGCATCAACCACCGAGTGTTAAGCACTCTTTATTGAGCAGCACCCACATGGGGGCACTTGGGATACTTAGACCTGAGCGCCAACCACTGAGTGCTAGGTACTCTTTATTGAGTAGCGCTCACGTGAGGAGCACGTTGGGCGCTTGGTGCTGAACTCCAACCACTGAGTGCTAGGCACTTTTTATTGAACAGCACCCACATGAGGGGCGCGTGTGGCGCTTGGCGCTGAGCGCCCTCCACTGAGTGCTAGGAACTCTTTATTGAGCAGTGCACACGTGGGGTATGTGAGGCGCTCGATGCTATGTCTTCTTTGTGTATTTTTCTTAAGAGTTAAGTTCTTTGTTCTCCCCTGGTTCATCGATTCCCAAGAACAAATTCATCCCCACGAGAATTAAATTCTCATTTGTGGGAGACTTGTCTCGTGGATCTCATATCCAGGGGAAAGAACTATGTTCTTTGTGAGGGTTAAACCCTTGGATATGCAGATGAGATACTATGATCTCTATTATCTTTATTTACCTTGAAGAAAGTTCTTCTTTCTTCTTCTCTCTTAAAGATTTTTTTTTGCTTGCTCTTATTTTTGATCTTGAAGTTTATAGGGGGGTTTCCTCTTCCTTAGACTTGAAGTCTTTTGTCCTTTATATAGTGGAGGCAGATCTGTTGATTTAGTTAAAGAAAATCTTGTTGAAAGATCTTTAATTGTTTTGGGGATTTTATCCATCGTTGGATCTTTGATCCAACTACTTCTGTTTTACAAAAGATATCTTTCTTGTTTTTAACAAGATTGGGAAATATTTTCCCATACAGAGCTTATTCTGTAGCTTGGTGATTTTTTAAACACCATTGGATTTTTAATCCAACGGAGCTCTGTTTTACAGAGAGTAATCTTTCTCGTTTAGAAAGATTTGAGGAATATTTGCTCAACAGAATTTAATTCTGTATTTTGATGATTTATCATCTCCGTTGAATCTTTGATCCAGTGGCAGAGAACATTTAGTTCTAGCGCCGGTGCCCTCGTGCAAGGCACGTGAGGCGCTGCTTTAGAGTTTTTAAATCTTAGTGTTGGCGCCCTTATGCAAGGCACGTGAGGCGCTGCCTTAAAGTTTTAAATTCTCGGCGCTAGCGCCCTCGTGCAGGGCACATGAGGCGTTGCCTCAGAGTTTTTAACTTTCGGCGCTGGCACCCTCGTACAAGGCACGTGAGGCGTTGCCTCAGAGTTTTTAACTCTCAGCGCTGGCACCCTCGTGGAAGGAACGTGTGGCGCTTCCTCAGAGTTTTTAACTCTCGGCGTTGGCGCACTCGTGCAGGGCACATGAGGCGCTGGCGCCCTCGTGCAGGGCACATGAGGCGCTGCCTCATAGTTTTTAACTCTCGGCGCTGGCGCTCTCGTGCAAGGCACGTGGGGCGCTGTCTCTTTTCAAATTTTGAACAGAGCCTTGCTCTTTTATTATTGGGTGGAAACAGCGCCCAAGTCCAATAAATCTCTTTTTATGACCTTTTTGCCTATAATGCAAGATATATTATGATTAGCGGGGTCTTTATACTTAACGTGCATAGCATTTTTTAGGATGTCACAAATATTGCCTGCTAAAAAGACCTTCTTAGGCACTTTAGTTTGTCTTTTCTTCGTGCATTAATTTTTGAGATATTTTGCATACAAAGGAACTTGGTCAATCATGTCCAAAAGAGGGACGTTGGCTATCACTTGTTTAAATATCTCCACCATCTTTTCTACCTTAGCAGCATACTTCTTGGCCTTCAAATGTTTTGGATATGGTGCTCTAGGCTCAAGGGGGGTATCTATAGAAGATGGGTGGGGTGGAGATATGGGTGCATCAATAGATGCTGGCTGTGTAAGTGGGGTAGGAGACTGCTGTTCCTCATTAACCGGGATCTCTTTCTAATTTTCGGGCATCCTAACCTGATTATCAACCAGTTTACCCGATCGCAAGATAGTTATGGCATTTGCTTGCGCTAGATTTGTACGTGTATCTTTAGGATTCGTAACAGGTTGACTAGGTAGGGTTCTTTGCTCACGTCCTCCTAATGCTACAGCTAAATGACCGATTTGCCTTTCTGTAGTATAGATAGATTGTTTAATTGGTGTTATCTCATTTTGAAAATAGATGGTCATTTGCTTCTCAACGTTAATATAATTATTTTCATTCCTACCCCTTTGATAAGCATTAGGTTGGGTAGGATTGGATGGAGGACCTTGTCTTTGATTTTGGAATTGTCGGCTAGTGTTGCCTTGATTCCATTGCAAGTTAGGGTGGTTCCTTTTTCCTTGGTTGTAGGTTTGAGAATAAGGGTGATTATTGTTGTTACGTTGATAGATAGCATTAGTGGTCTCTTGACCTTGATGACCATTTAAAAGAGCACATTCTTCCGAAAGGTGGAAAGAGTCTTGACAGTTAAGACAAGGAGAGGGTTGACTGACTTGAGCAACGGGGGCGGGGGTAGTTGATAGCGTTTCTATTGATTTCTGAATGGAATCCAACTGGGTTTGCATTCCAATTGTAGCTTCAACCGTGTGGATCCCACCCTTAGAATTAGTTGACCCTCTCTCACTAGAACTCTCCTACTGCATGGTCTTACGGACAATTATTCTAAAAATTCCCATGCCTCACCCTCTTTCTTCATCATAAAATCTGTAACGACTCTGAAATCTTTATACAGAATTACTTGTTTATTGTATAGAAATGGTATTTCAGCCTGCTGTAAAGTTATAAGTCATTTTTATTTAATAAAAGCAGGAAACAACTTGTAGCTCACTGGTAAAGCCTATACATTACTGTGACATGGCCTATGTATTCGAATCCCATCAGACCCAATTATTTTTTAGATTTTTCTTTTAATTTTTCGGAAGCCCAAGAGTTGCACGTGCAATTCACGGAGAATCAAAAAGTTTCAGAAAAATCAAACAGACGCAAAGAGAAGTAAAAACACACCTAGACACGTGGCACAAATCTCGAGGCAAACCGACCAAATCCGATCGCCCGTTCTCACCTTTGGGTTGTTGCCGACGGTTGGATCACTCTCAATCACCTCCGTGCTTTTCACACACCCCTTCGACTACCCTCTACTCCCCTGCACTGTTTGATTTTTCTGCAATCAAATAGAGACCATTAAATTCACCATTTAACATCATTTTAATTCTTTTTAATCCAGACTTTTAATTCCTAAATCCTAATTCTTCACTATAAATACCACCCCATGCCCTAGCTCTTCTCTATTCTGAAAATTCTAGCAAATTATCCCCAAAAGTTCCTAAGTGCAAGTGGAGTCAAGTGGAGTTAGCAACCAAGCTCTTTCCGACGAAGATCGAAACCGTTTTCGGAGCTTCCGCGATGCCACGAAACCCTCTCCCTCATCTTTAACCTCTTCTCTATTCCACACAACGTGTAAGTCCCTCTTCTCTCCATTTCTTTCATCTCAATTCGTCTTCTAAGAAAACATCGACAAAGTGGAGTTAGCTCCGATGTAATCTTCTTTTTAACATTGTTACCCACTTTTTCAAGAAAAATAAGTCAAACTAACTTCCTCACAACCCTTTTAACCTTATTTACAATCATTTAGCTTTTAGTTTAATAAAAAATTTCATGTGAAACAAGCATATAACGAACTTTTCATTAAAATACCATGAACTTTAGTATGACCCTTACATATATAATCACTAAAAATACCTCTAGGAAAACTTCACGGGGTAACGACCTACCCCACATGTACACTATAGTTTCATAGCATGGCATTCTAAACATACGGCTAATTTAAAAGAATAGGTTTACATTAAAATACCACACTTTTACAAAAACGGGTTTCTTTTGAATCGATATTTTACATCCTTGGCAATTACGCCTCTACAACCCTCGTTAGGGGACCCGCTAATGGATGGTGCGGATTATCGCACATCCTTGGGATAGTAGAGCGAGATGCAGAGCTCCTCACGGAGTATTCGGTCTCGAAAAGAAATAAAAATATGGTTTTTAAGAAATATGACTTTTCTAAACAAAACTAAATTTTGGAAAATTATATAAACTATGAATTCGTATTTTTAATAAAAACATATTTGAAACTATATTTTTTAAAATGAAGATTTAAATTTTTTAATAACATACCATCAAGTTTCAAAAAGAGCTAGTTTTCATAAAAATACCATAAACCTATAAAAGCTAGGTTTTATCACCAAAATACCACAACAATTAAAATAGATGGTTCATGAAAACCCTAAATATTATAAATCACCCTCGAGGTTTATTTTTAAACTATATTAAAGTATTTTTCATAAAACCCCTATCGAGATATGCAAAACAATATTTAAGGACTCTAGATTAATATAGGTTTAAGCAGGATCAATTCTCTTGAGCCCTAGGGAGCCGGAGAAAATGAGTGCTTGCCTATTCAGGTTAGACAAGTTAACAGAGTTATCAATGGCAATTGTCTTAGAAAAAACACAAATCCTGCCGTCTATGTGCAGCAGTTGCCGATTTCTCCCGAACTTATGATGTTGCAAGTACAAAGTCCTTTCATAAGATTCTAATTCCAACATGAATCCAAACTCCAACCAAAATCCAAAATCAAACACGAACTTGAATACTTGATCATGAGCCTGAACACTCGTATTAAACTCAAACTTGTATACTTGACTCGACTTGATCGAACCATGGTTATAACTTGACATGAACTTGACATGTATATCTGAATACATGATTACACCTTGAACATGAATCTGCACATTTTATATCCATGGATTCGGCCAAGACTTATAATCTTAATCTATACAATACAATACGCGGGCATAAAGGGGTAGATTGGTACAAAACGTATATCGTGGTACAAGAGGACACTTTAAATGACACCTACATGAATTCACTTGCCGTTGTCCCATGGGTTATGACGGGGCCTTGTACTACATGTTACCATAGTCCACAGGGTAAGATGGACTCCTCTTATATACATGAATACCCTTTTTTTTATCAAATTACAAATAACCACGTTAGAATAACTATCTTATACTTATGAATGATCATATACAACTTTACCTGTCCACTGTTCTATTAGTTTCTATTCACATTATATACTATCTTCTCTTGCTTCTTTTGGGACTTACCGAGCGCTGTTCGCTGACGACATTCCTTTCTATTTCTTTCTTTGGAATGTTCATCCGGAGGACCGGACTCTGAAGACGTAGAGCTGAGCCAGGAGGACCTGGACCAGTTTGCAGCTCAGACAGACTACTAGTTCTTCCTGCTTGCACTTACTTTCAGTATGCCATTGTTTAGGCATTTTCTTTTATTATTGTATCTTTTTTTCCAGACAATTGTATGTAGAGTTGAATGTAAATAAAGTTGCTGTTCATTTCATTACTCTTGTCATTCTTGCTCATTATTATATTGCTTAATTACGCTTAACGTATTTTTATAGTAATACGTTGTGGGCTTGCCACGTCACCGTTTCCGTCTACTGGGAAGTGGGACGAGACAAAATTCCCTTGACACATGGACTCAAACATAAACTTGGATTCTATGCCATCATAGACTATTTGACATAACTCCCACTTAGCTATACCATGATGGAGGCATTTTTTGAGAACAACCTTGAAACATTCGAAATACTTTCAAAAAGATTCTCCCTGTTTTTGCGAAAAAGTCCAAATTTCATTTCGAAATTTGGCGGTTTTAAAATATGGGTAGAACTTTTTAAGAAATGTCTTCGTAAACCATCCCATGTCCTAATTGTATTGGCTGGCACACTGTAAAGACTATGCTTAGCTTTATCAATAAGGGAAAAGGGAATAAATCTAAGCTTAACTGCATCTTGGTTCAACTGCTTAAGTTTAAACATTTGACATAAATCCTCAAACTACCTTATGAAGACATGGACGTCTTCGGATTCTAAACCATGAAATTTAGGAAGTGATTTTATGAAAGCAGGTTTTATTTTATAGTCACCGTCAGCAATTGTTAAGACAATGCAAAATGGCAGTGATGTGCGGACAAGATAACATCTATCCTGTAGGGTAGGTGTGGCGGAGACGATTTCAGCCATAATATCTGTAAAATCAAGACGAGTCAAACGGTTTATTTTGTCTCGACCCTATACATGCATACACCGTACGTAAAAGTTTTTTTTGTTTTTCTAATGCAAAAACTAAAACGACTAGATATTCTAACAAATCACCAACACAATACGCAAACAAACCTAGATTTAGGGTTACATAGGTCAAGTTACTAGACCCGCTCATAACTGCCAACAGACAAATTGCGAGATATATCCTCTAACAGCTCTTCAACAATCTTGAGGCCAGATCAATGCCAGTTAAGTGGGAGGGTTCCGCTATACGAATCATCAAAATAGCGGGCCTTAATTAAATAACCACAACTAGTCACACGTCATTAGACGCCTCAAAATTGAATTGGATAGCCGTTAGATTACCTACAAGCTCCTATTGTCCTATTGAGCGCGTTATGTCCTTAGGGGATGAAGTCTAGATATTTTTTAAATTACTGTAGGTCAATGCAGATGCTTAGTTGTGATTTATGGGGTCTACGAAGGATGATGAAATCCCCACCTAATCAAGATTTGGGTTATTGCCTCTTAGAATCTTTTTAAATATGCAATGCAGTCTAAAACAATCAAATATCTAAAATCTAAACAAATTTTTTTAGCGCAAAGAATCCTGCAAAAATATGTTAGTTGAAATCTAATCGAGATTTTGAGAAGAACGAGATCTTATCTAGATTTGCCTCTGTTCGTCTTGATCTTCTTTTCCTGTAAGTTTGTCTCGATTCTTGAAATATAAAACAGAGAATTCGCAAAATCAAGTAAACTAAATTTAATTTAATCTACAGATAAAATCTAAATCTAAAACTTAAATTTAAATGTAATTAAACTATACCTCCCCGGCAACGGCACCAAAAACTTGATTGGTATTTTATTAGTCTCCAAATTTAACCATAAGTATACAGTTTATCACAGTTGTACTTGAGAATCGTTCCCACAGAGATGCGTGTTAACTACTTTTAAACTAAATTAAAGTTGAGTTGTTTTTAAAATCTAAATTTTTTAATGCAATATAAAATAAAAGCTGGTTTTCACGAGAGAGAAAAAGTTCTAGGGTTTTGTATTGTTTTATCTTCTAGGGTTGGTTTAAAGGATACTACTTCTTTTCTAGATCTATATTTTATATGTTTTCTATTAATTCAAATAAAAGCATAGATTATATTAATTAGATTAAAAATAACTTATCAATTACAAATTATCATTTAGAAACTATATTAAACATCTATGTTTCTAGTTAATTAAAAGTTCCCTAGCTTTAATCTTCGATTAACGGTATTAGACAGTCAATCTATACTATCATGTTATTGATTTAACCTAGAATCCTTTAACTACCAAGGTGGAATTTATTTTGATATAATCCTTTTTTACCGTCCCTAATTAGGTTTCTAGTTTGTCGAACCTTCATTATCCTAATTAGTTTTTAGGTGTATCATCGATCCCCAGATCTAATTCAAAGCGTCAATTATCCCTATATAATCTAGTTTATATGATGAAAACAAAAAAAGAAGGGAATTAAATCAAAAGAACTCACAAATTAAGCATAAGGAAAGAAGAATTTGAAAACATCTAACCACTAGAATTAAAACAACACAAACCCTAGAATTAAATTAAGTACTCATCATAATTAAAGATAAAAGAAGTTTTATTGATAATGAAATACTTACAAATGTGATTGATCTCCCTCTAGAAAACCCTAGGTTGAAAGCAATGAGAGAGATGGGAGAGATATGAAACCCTAAGACTATACAAGTGCTTATAAAGGGCAAAGGAAGATTGGAGAATAAGTAATAGAAGATACAAAAAATCTACTTGCTAACAACTATGATGATTTAATCTAATTGTTTTGTTGGATGCTATTGCGTGCCTTCAGAACCTTCAAAAGAAGAAACCTTACATCTCATATTAATCTATGTGGAAAGACGAATGTGCCCATAAAAAATCTCATCGAACGGCCCAAAATCGACCGCTGATCCGTCGCGGTTTCTTGGTGTCATGGCTCCAGATTTTTTCTGTGGTTTTATCTTCAATTTAAATGATTTTTTATCTCATAAAATCTTGAATATCTCTTTGTATTCTATAGTTTCACGGATCTCTGAATTGTTCCCAAATTTGGTATATAATTAGTGAGAATTATTTGTTGCTTTTGATTTGATTTGGTCTCTCCATCTAATTTGTTGTTGTGATAAATGAATCGCCTCAATTTGTTGCATTCTTTGCTGATTTGTAATGATATTCCCAAATTTGTTCCAAATTTTCAAATTATCCTTTTGATTTCTGGATAATTCCCTTAATTCTCCATTATACACACGTAATCCTCATTTTAGCACAATTTTTCGTCTTTTGCATCTAAGCCCTGTTGTCTGTAATAATTCATAAAAGATATCCGGAAAAGCATAAAATATGACAATAACATGATAAATGGATTAGAAAAATGTGCAATAAATCACACCAATCAGGTTCTCTACTTCATTCTTATAGTCTTTGACCTTCTCAAAAACTTTAGACTTTGCGTTTTAACTAGAATACATGTCTAAAACTAGAGAACTCGTTGGTGAACGGATTGAAGTATGAGTACCCATCCCTTACATGTATAGATATCGGACCACATACATTACTATATATAAATCCTTAGAGTTTACTAACTCTTACTTTGTGTGTTGTAAGTTGAGAACTGTATTTTGGTTAAGAATACCTATACCGTTATTTAATGCACCAACCCAATCAACATTTGATCAAGATAAATGTTCATAACATAATTTTCAAAACATGTTCATATTCTTCTTTATCTAATAAAAAGACGGATATCATTTTTAAAAGTAAAGTTGGTGCTCGACAACAATTATTCAAAACCAAAAATCTTCCTTTGGGCAAAGACGAGAGATTTTCTCCAATAGCAACAATTGCTCCGATTTTCCACTCTGAGGTTCAAATCACCATTTCCTAATACTCTGCTTCTTCTTAGCATCTATAACCCCTTACAGACGTGAGATCCTGATCCGGTATCATATACTCAGGAAGAAGAGTTAATTGAGAAAAAAATTCAATTACAAACACACTATAAGATGAAGCATCATTATGCTTCAAGAGGGTGTCCAGGTATTCCTTGTAATGCCTCTTCCAGTTACCGGGCTCATGACAGTAGTTGCAATCTCTTTTTCCCTCATCTCCAACCCCTTTTAAGGTCTCTACGCCTTACCTTCTTTACACCATAGTTAGGTTGGTTAGTTTTTATTGGCTATAACGCCCTCAAGACAATTATCATAGTCGCAGGCAGATAATTATGATGATTTTGGAAGGACCTATACCGGCAGAACAGTCTTTTTCGAGATGATAGTATTCTATCTGGTTTGTCTTTATCATCATGAACAGCTTCAGGTGGTATTACAGATCATTATTACATGTTGATAGAGCCCTTAGAATTCTTGCTTGACTACCAGCAGTATGATGGCGATCATATACGTGGGAGCTGGGTGGTCTATAAGCACATCCTTAAATGTCCCTAGTCGTGGGAGTTTTGAGAATGGGCATCGATACTCTAGAGTAGACTAGTGTATACTGATCGAGACCCCGACGAGGGGCGGTGGTTGGTCTCACAAGCCATTGGTGTCAGTTTGTTCACCTAAGATGTATACAGGTGCTCATTGGGTTATGAGTACACCGGACGGACTCGCCGGGAACATGCTAGTTGTTATTATACCTATTGTCAGATAGAAGTTCCCAAGTGACATGTGTACAGATTAGTCTGTCGACCTGAGATCGTCATTTGACTTGTGTGAGTTCCCACTGTGCTTTGATTACTACCCTACCATGGCTCAAAGGAGTCGTACAAACAGGTTTTAGTTGGGTACAGCCCTGAGCCACATGGAGGCAGTGAGCGGATCTTCGGGGATTCGTCTCTCCCGGTATTGGGGGTTGATGTCGTGTTGTGCACGGATGGCCATCACCAGAAATCCTTGGCTAAGGTAGTCGAGAATTACTGATCTATTACTGATCTAGGATCGGTAGTTTCTCAGGCGGTGATGGGTTTCATACCGACACTAAATGTCAAGTTATTAGGGGTCTGACTTTATCCACCCCCTAGACTCGATATGCGATACTCATAGACGAACGGACCAGACTGTACGGATATTGTCACTGTCAGGGCTCAGTAGGGGTTTCAGGATGAGTTTGCTCGTCGGCCTCCCTTTCGCTCAATACATGGATAGCCGTTACGTACAGCAAGTGCTGCTGACGTGCTTATGGTTAAACCCACTGCCAGAGTATTGACGAGTCTTTACAGTCCCACACAGTGGGTTTCCCTGCTTCGGGCGAAACGATGTAGAGGTCGTATGATTTTACGGCAGGGTTTGATCATATACGTGCACTTATGCACGTATCAGGATTTGGACGGATAATACTAGTGGCTTTGGTTTAAGTTGAATTCTAGATTTATATTGGTGAATTATTTTCGTCTCATTGTATCCGTATTCTTCAGAATACGGATGCGGGTATGTATATACGGATGAGGGGTATTCTTGTAATTCTTTACAAGATTACTTCTAGAAGATGCCACCTCATTTAGATTTAACCATTTATGATTAAATGGTTAATGAGGTGGAGGATGAGGTGATTTGTGGCATGCTTGGTTTTTGTTGTGTTGTGAGATTATGTGAGTGTTTTGTTGACTTAAGATATTTTTAGTTGACTTGAGATATTTATTTGGGATGGCTCCATTATTTATGATGCACTCCCACAACACAACAAAAAGATAAGCCATTTTCATTTTCTTTTTCTTGAGTTTCCATGCCTCTCTCTCTCTCTCATCCTCTAGCTTCATCTTCTTCCTCCACCCTAACCCTCTCATGAGTTGAGAATCCTAGTGTGTCTTGAGACAAATAATTCCCCCATCACTCTCTACATCTCCTAGGCTATCTAGTATAGCGATCTAGGTACCCTAGTTACCTCGGCTATTGAGGTAGGAGCTCGTTTCATAAATCCACGGTTGGATCATCTTCGATGAAAGGAGACCGGAGATCAAGCTTGATCATGGTGGCCTCTAGGAGCTTGGGAAGGTGGTTGAAGACCGAAGGACACAGATCGATTCGGTATAACCATTCCTAACTCATTTTATAGTTTGCTAGTATAGGGTTAGGGTGGATCTGGGTATCGGGTTATGGTAGCGCCAGTTTTAGAAAAATTTTGTTCCGCATTTGATCACGGTTTGGTGGTCGGGGCGCTGCCAAAACCTAACATGGTATCAGAGCCAACCCTTAAACCCGTATACTAGCAGTTTAGACGATGTTAAAGTGTCGAAACTGAAACAACTCCAAAGCAATACCAACAATCTTCCAGTCTCTGTCGATTTTATCAAAGACTTCAAAAATTTTTTTAAGCAATTGCAAAAGACTACTCTGGAGACAACAAATACACACACCAAATACGAACCCCTCCCACTTGTTTTGGCCCAGCCAAGTGTGCAATAAAACCGGTTTGGCCGGTTTTCTAGAGGGGTTAGGGTTTTAGATTTGTGGTGTGCATTGGTCTCTCGAATATTGGTTAAGTGGTATTGTTTGTTTTGCCCATTTTGGATATTAAGTTATTTTTTTGTTTGGGGGCAATTCAGGATGTTTCGAAATCGATATTTTGAATACAGTTTAAATGTTTGTAGTACATACATTACTCTCTGCGACTATAAATGTCATTAGAGCGGTACAACTTGTCTAATTGCTATATGTTCTTTTAGACGGGTTTGCGAACGTGACATTCATGTTGATGTTCTGTGTTGTAGCTGGACTGTCGTGGTGGATAGCTTGAGTAAAATGGTAGTACAGTTTATACTCATTTGTATATTTGATATTGCGGGGCGAGCGTCCGACATGTGGACTGCCGTCTCTGCCAGTTTGTATATTACTTGTTTGGGGCATGACCGGATTGAGGTCGATGTTACCCTTGTATATATTTATTTTATTTTCTGTACTAGGATTACCCTAAGGCGGAGTGCACGGATAGCTGGGTTCTAGAGGGAAACGGGTCCGCATCTCATGGCGTTGAGACGGAAGGGACCTTACTCTAGAATTGGCGAGCTATTCGTCGCACTCGTAGGGGGTATAGGTTGACCCAAGGTGGAGTGCCCAAGTTACTGGATTCCGTGAAGTGCTGGGTGACCCATTCACGTTGTTGATTAGGGTTGCCTCACTTCTGGAATTGGCGGGTAGCTTGCCGTGCTCATAGTGGTCTAGGTTTTCATTATATAGGCTATCCACACGACATGGGAACGTCGGGTCTCATTTGCGGCTCATGTGAAAACCGGGGCTCCAGGATTATCCACCACTCTGTGATACTTGGCTGTGATTCTGAGATGTTGCTTTATATCATGCCTGGGACGATTGTTATATATATTTATATATATACTAGTAGATGTTGTATATGTTTTGCACCCGCGCTAGTCCAGCCCCCGCTCTGTTGTTAGTTAAGTAACCTAACGGGTGATGACGGGCCCAGTGGCGAATGCGGATGGCATATACGTACATTATATTATTTTCATTCCCTTTTGTGGTATGATATGTTTAATTGATGGGACCGCGTTGGAACCAATTTTGAAAACTGACATTACAGACGATTCTTTTGCTTTGCACAGTGAAATTCGATTGGGAATATCCTGCACCTCATTCGACAAGGCAAGGGCCGAGATCCCTTCATCGGGAGTGACCCCTTGGGCAATAGTTTGCGTCATCGTAATAACTTTGCTATAGCCAATTCTTTTCCTTTGCATCATGGTATGCAGTTTGGAATATCCTGCACCTCATTCGATGAGGAAAGAGCCGAGATCCCTTCACCGGGAGTGACCTCTTTAGCAAAAGTTTGCGCCACTATATATTCTTAAAACCACTCGGTTCCTTCAACGATATCAAGTTCATTACGTTAAAGGTTTTTCGCCAAAAACCAGCCGTAGCCCTCCGTCATTTCAGATTGGTATTGCTTAGTATTTGTGCTACGTATGTCGTGCATTGCCGAGGCGTAGTGTTCTGTAGCTCTATAATGCTTTTCTGTCTCATAGATATGTGGATTGTTTAGGACAGTCGTACGGTTATGTTGGCATTGTCAAGGACTCGTACGGATGGGTTTAATGTAATCAAGATAATGACGGGTTGAACTTGACTAGGACTCTTTGATATGTTGGCATTGTCAAGGTCACTTGGGTCCTAGGGTTAAAAATCACATTGGGAGTTTCAAACATACAGGAAACTTTCCAGGCATGCGCATACCTTCTGGAGTATGGTGACTTGAGTGGATTCCATCAAGTTATCATACGATGATAGTTGGATCCTGATTCCCATTGATGAGTAGGTTTACTCCTCGGGTGATTTTAGATGATCTCGACTAATTCTCCTTTTGGGTTTGGAGGAGAATTCGAGGAAACAGTGGGAGACATCTTGATTAGATAAAGTGATTAACTATTCTGATCTAGGTTAGAGTGCACGTTGAGTGTTTCTTTTCTCTCTCTCTTTGGGAGCGATCATGGCCCGACCCTAGTGTCATGACCCAAAGGTACGGAACGTGACTGGCATTTAAATTACGAAACGTCTAGAGGCGTAACGTAATCTAAGTAAGCCAAAGCCCAGAAATCTAAACCATTATTAAATGAAAAGAATGAAGGAAAACTTGTTTTAAAGCAACATCATATTTTCCCGAAAATTTCGGCAGAGTCTCCTTTGTAAATACAGGCCCCCAAACGGGTACAACACATGAAATACATAAGTAATGAATAAAGGTATCCCCAAGCGGAAGCTAGATCTTCACCAATTGGCGAAAAAACAATGAAAGCAATATAATATACAACGCCGAAGGGCGAGGATCAAAACTCAGAAAGAAAACCAACATCCTCAAGAAAACCAGAGAAGAACCCCAATAATACAAGCACGCGACTCTAAGGTCGAAATAATAGACAACTGGTTTTCTAAGTCTATCAAATAATACAAGTCTGGTTGATGGAGTTTACTAGATACAACTGAAATATATAAAGTGCAACGGTGGTCACGATGCAAGTGAACCCACCTACTAAAGCAATCACCCGGAAGGAAGCAATGTGCCAGCAAGCCGCAACGAAACCTGTACGGCCAAACCTACAAGAAACTGTGGCACAATAGGGGTGAGTTGCCAACTCGTAAGTAGGAAACATCACCGAGAAGAAATCGTATGTATGACTCTTTCCTAGGTCATACACTAAAATATACTATACTATAACAAGGTGACAGCATATCATAAGTGATATCAAAGTACTCGTGTCCGTGTCATGAGTAATAATACATCGATGCGTGACATGTAATAATGCACCATCTAACGTGTTTCCAGCAATGACACACAAATCATGATAAAACCCGAGTGTCCAGCATCGGCGCTCAAAACATCTCGAAATCCGTGTCCGACAGTGACACACAATACTCAAATCTCGGGCACCGCATAATCAGGATTGACCCATGGGCTCCATCAGTCCAGATCGGCCCATCACATCAAATCGCTTGACTACGTCGGTATCCTCCGAATATCCGCCGTGCCCGACACACCGGTATGGTAGTCTGCCCCTGCCAGTCTCATCGTCATCCCTACAAAACCACTCTTGCCCCGAGGTACCGTACCGGGTCCACCATGCACCCGTAGATGGTTCATCTTCCTCCTCGAATCGGGTGTATAATATCACTCAAGATTCTAGAAAACTCATGGTGGATGACATATACATCATATCACGAGAAAACTACAACTTGCATTTAAAATGAAAATGAGTTTATAAAATCCTTGAGGTTTCTCCAAATCTAAAATCTTATGGAAAATCCGATATCCAAAATCTCAGAGTATGTAAACAGTGAATTATCGGCATAAAGCCCCATAATATTGCATGACAACAATATACACATGCATGGATAACTAAGTGAAGGATGCAATATCTAATTTAGTACATGAAAGCAAGCATACTAATAGTATGTTGAAACCACCAGCTAGCAGGTTATACCGATAAGGTAATGTTTTCTAAAGTGTACGTAACATGGCAATTACCGATGATGATGTGTGTGAGCCGGCAAGCAAGTGTTCGTGGACATACGCATCATCGGTAATGGTACTGGTGTCCTAACAAACGAGATCATAAAAGTAAGGAAACACATGTATAAACATGCAATGAAGTGAGAACATGAATATATGGAAAAAGATGTAGTAATCGCAACATATAAGAATATACATTTATATATATACGAGTCATACATTTTTGGCATTTGAAATAGCATGAATCGTGGTTTTTAGAAAATAGGGGCTACGGTGCTTTTATGAAAAGGTACGTCCTTTGAAAATCCGTAATATCTCCCGGGTTCTCTTTGGAAAATACTCACGATTTGTTATTTTCTGATATTAAGTATGACTCGAGCCCAGTCTAACATCTACCAAATAAACTACATGACTAAACTAAGAGACTAGTCGAAAAGGTAAGGAAATCCACCTAAAGTCCGAGTCGATATATCTAGTAGTCGGCGATCCCGCCTCAATAGCGTCACGTACAGTAAAATATATAATACGATATCCTCGAGTCAAGAGTGCGGATTATTCATCTTATCTATACTTCGTACGGTAAAATCTATCGTACGGCAACCAAATAGGGGTACGGGTCAAATATCACATATATCTCATTATTTACATGGTATTGTTATCATAATATCATGAACTAAGGGTACTGATCTAAAGTCTAGTACATTACAATACCATCAACATATATCCGTGTGTGTATGAAAACATATCGCCCATCGATCCACTATAATATCATGTCGTATATCATAACACGACCCAAAACACATAACCGATCTCACGGCATCATGCCCGATCATATCGACTCTCCTCCGAGTATAATATACTATCCTCATCACCCGTGTATACGTATATGTATGTATGTATGTCTCTCTCTCTCTCTCTCTCTATATATATATATATATATATATATATATATATATCAACACATCCACACACACACACACACACACACATATATACATATATCATATACACCAAAAACATATTACTTGTGTGCATGTGTGTGTGTATACCTTTACTCTAGGGTTTCGCAACTAAGAACTACCTAAAAGCACTATCTTCCAATTACACTACACTAACCCATGATCTTCTAGAGCCGCTCTTGCTAATTATCCATGTACCACAATACACATAATTATATATATAACGTATTCACATTCTACACTACGAAACTGCGGGGGTGCTATACGCCATCCACCCGACTTCCCCTGTAGATATACATCTACTCACCTGGACGTCTTGGTTAATCTGATTCGATTCCAGCTCTGCCATCTCCGCGCCACATCCGGCGGCTCTGCATCCGATCCTAGAAACGTGCAAAAGGAAATAAGAGAATAAATATATAATTAGTCGTAGACACAACCAAACCAAGTCAACAACGTACACTAACTAAACGCGCACACACTTGGTGCATGAAACGCGCTCGCGACAACGCCACAAACTACAACTAGGGTCGCTATACATGGCAACTAATGTTGGAGATAGTGCCCTCAGAGTCAATTATTGGATCACAGGCACGTGATTGCAATGATTGAGGGAGGACCTATCCCGGTAGGACAGTCTTACTCAAGATGATAGTATGCTATCTGGTTTATCTTTATCATCGTGTACTGCTTTAGGTGACCTGACAGGTCGCTATTACACGTTGATAGAGCCCCTAGGATTCTTGCTTGACCACCAGCAGTATGATGGCGATCATATACGTGGGAGCTGGTAGTCTATAAGCACATCCTTAAAAGGTCCCTAGTCGTGGGAGTTTCGAGACTGGGCATCGATACTCCATTAGTAGACTAGTGTATACAGTCGAGACCCCGACGAGGGGCGGTGGCCGGTCTCACAAGCCACTGGTGTCAGTTGGTTCACCTAAGATGTATACAGGTGCTCATTGGGTTATGAGTACACTGGACAGGACTCGCCGGGAACCTGCTAGTTGGGATTATACCAGATGTCAGATAGCAGTTCCCAGGTGACATGTGTACAGGTTAGTTCATCGACCTGAGATCGTCATTTGTCTCGTGTGAGTTCCCACTGTGCTTTGATTACTACCCTACCACGGCTCAAAGGAGTCGTGCAAACAGGTTTTAGTTGGGTACAGTCCCGAGCCACATGGAGGCAGTGAGCGGATCTGCAGGGGTTCGTCTCTTCCGGTATTGGGGGTGAGGTCGCGCTGTGTCTAGGAGAGCCATTACACAAAGCCCTCGGCCGAGGCAGGAGATTTACTGGTAGGTATTCCAGTAGTATCTTAGGGTGTTCTGGGCTTCACTCCGACACGACTTGTACCGCCTTTGGGGGTCTGACTTTTACCAACCCCCTAGGCCCGCCATGCGATGCTCATAGACGAACGGACCGGACTGTACGGATATTGTCACTGACAGGCTCAGTAGGGTGTCAGGATGAGTTCACTCATCGACGTCCCTTTTGGTCAATAGCTGGTGGCCCGTCACGTATTGGCTTATACCTCTGACGTGCTGGTGGTTAAATCCACAACCATAGTATTGACGAGTCTTTAGAGTCCACCACACTTTCAGTTACTCAAGCTTTCGGGCGAAACGCTGTAGAGGCCGTATGGAGATATGGCAGGGTCCGATCAGATACTTGCGGTATTGCACGGATCAGGATCGGACGGTTTGTACTAGTGGCCGTATGGATATATGGCAGGGTTCGATCCGATACGTGCGGTATTGCACGGATTTGGATCGAACGGATATTACTAGCCGGCTTTGGTTTAAGCCGGTCCTAGTTTAGTACAGTGTAGATTTTGTCTCATTGCATTTGTATCCGGTCGGAATACAGATGCGGGTGTGTATGCACAGCATCGGGGTTTTCCTGTAATTTATTACGGGACCAGTTTTCTGGAGTTGCCAGTTTGCATTCCGTTCCGGCCGGTTTTCCTTTGTTCTTTCCCGGCCGGAGTTTTCCGATGGAGGGGGTAATTTGCAGTTTTGCAAATTACATTTGGGGAAGGGGTTTCTTGCATATGTAGGATTATGATATGACCATCATCATTCTCTTTACATCACTTGCATTATTCATGATGGTAATGTGAAGTGATTGATTTGCTTCCTTGATGTGAGGTTCACCTTTTGGATGTGGTCACCACTTGTTCTCCTACACTCACCTCCCTTGTATTATTCCCTCCACCCTTCTCACTTTGATATGGCCGGCCACTTGAGAATGAGAGATGAGGGATTTTCATTTGGTGAAATGGGGAAAATTATCATCTCATTTTGGTTACACCAAAGTTCATCTCCATTTCATTCTTCACTTCCCTCCATCCAATGGCAACTTCATTACCCCATATGAGACAAGCATCATCTACACTACATTCTACAGCAAACCTTGGGCATGTCGACTAGCCAGCTTCGTGCCCGAGTTGCCTCGGTATTGAGGTGGGAGCCCGTAAAAGATACAGACGATGTGGTGGCCTTCCGGCAAGGATGCGACGACCGGAGTTTCCGCGGGAGATCGGGACGACGACGAGAAGACCGGAGGACTCGGATCACTTGGTATATCTCTCACCCTTTCTCTTGTTAGCTAGTATCGGTTAATGGTTACGATCCGGGTTTATTGTCCTCGGTAGCGCCAATTTAAAGGTTAAGAAAATTTTGATTCCGCATTTTGGCCTCGGATAGACGGCCAGGGCGCTGCCGTGGCGCAACAACTAACAAACCAAAACCCAATCGCATTAATCGCGCGTTCACAACACATTAAATACTTTATGAAATAAGTTATAATTCACCAAAACCTCAAACATAAATAAAATCGATCTATTTCAAAGACCTAGCAAGCAACCATTTACCATTTTAGTGCGAATCTAGGTGTTTTAACAAATCTAGTGGCCACAAAGATCACATAATAGCTTAATTAAGCCATACACATGTTCATTAGATTTTAATCTCACTTCTTTATATAAATTCTAAAATTCTAGTTTGCAAGATTATACAATTTGGACAAATTTCAAAGTAACAATTTGAAATTTAGCAACTAGGTTAGGTTTTGAAAAACTCAAGATGTTAAACTAAACATCACAACTCCAATCAAGTGATCAAACCCTAACTAAAATTCAAAACCCTCTTTTTAGATTTCTAACTTTCAATTAAACCCATAATTAAACACCTAAATAGCTTGGATTGAAGTAATAAAACAACAATTTAAACATGGGTTGGGATTTATACCTCACAAACATGAGATCAACATGCAAACTAAGCTTTCCAAACTTTCTTTTTTTCACCAAGATCCATACTAGAGTAGCCAAAGAAAAATGGGTAAATATTGGATTTGGAGTTTGTGGGATTTTTGATTGGATTTTTGAGGCAAAATTGATGGATTTGTGAGTATTTTCAAAAGGAAATGTAATGGGGAAAATGGGGCTGCTTCCTTGGGAAGTGGCCGAGCACAATGGGGGAGGGGGTAAGCTGCTGGTTTGGTGAGGGGAGGGGGAGAAAGAATGTGTTGAAGTCAAATCTCACACCATACTTATATAAATATACACCTTACTTCATATCTTCTCACCTTTTGTTTATTTTGTTTTCCAATTAACTTTTTGAAGTGGGGAAAGCTTAGGGAAAGGCTGCTGGTTTCGGACAAGACTGTGTGGGGGTTTTTGTGTGTGGGTGAGTGAGAGAAAGAGAGGTAAACTTACCCCCACATACACATCAACAACATGTCATCTTTTCTCTTTAATTATATTATTTTCTCATTTCTTTAACCCTAGAAAAGTCTAGAATCATGGAGACAACTAGAGAAGAAAAGAGAATGTTACAAACTAAGTTTTGTGTTTTCATGGTTCACTAAAGTATAACTAACCCATTCCAATTTGTAATAATGCCTAATCAAATGTATTAGTGAAAGCTTAAAATAATATTTAAAATAATTAATTACGGAAAATATTTGAGTAAACTAGAAATTTACAAGCGGCCAATTAAATTCCAAATACTAGCAATTACATAGCTAGAATAGGTATTTTTAATTCTATGTTGAAAAATAATTGTATCTTGGTTTTTACGGAAAACACCAGTTATTTTACTGAATATCCGAAATTTCACCTAAACGATTTTTCAGAACGTTACAATCTTCCCCTCTAAAGAAATTCGGTCCCCGAATTTAAATTAAGACTCTCCACAAATACTAAAATATTTCAGCAAACCACCCAAATCGGCGGGGCTCCGAAATCGTAAATACTTAAGACACATCTCAGCGCAATGCATGCACATGAAAACGAGTATATAACTCAAAATCAAAACTCCGTCATGCATTACGCAATTATCGGTGTCATGGTGAAAAAACCAAAGTCAAAGTCCAATGCGAAAACCAACACGATATACATCAAAACTATAACATGTACATAGTACACATTGTTGTAAACTCGTCAAAATATCTGAACGAAATGCATGCCAAACCTTCTTCAAGTCGTTGTGCGATGCGCGTATCATAGCACAAGTAGCAGACGTTTATTGTAGTTTCAAGTCGTTGTGCGATGCACGTATCACAGCACAAGTAGCGGACGTTTATTGTAGAAAAATAACTATATATATACATACACACACACACACACATATATATACATACACACACACACACACACACATATATATACTTTGTTTATCACACACGTCCCGCCGTTTTAAAATAATTTAGAAGGGTTTCCTTTGTAACATGTTTCGTGTCATCTCGGACACATAGGAAAATACTGAGACTATAACTCCTTTTTGGAAATCCTTTCGGTAACTATCGATGCATGCAAAAACATATTTAGGTACTGTCCTCGGACTAGTCCTGCTCGGTTACTAACCCAAATAGAAAATATCGTAAGAACGTACTGCTCAAAGGAAATCATACTCAATAGTATATGTAATAATGCCACGTGCGTCTGGTGCGCATAGAAATCGAAATCAATGAATGTGCCATACATGTGCACAGAGACAAAATCTAAGTGCAACGGGTGTGCACGAAAACACCTGTCAATGCGCGTATCACAACACAAGTAGCGGACGTTTATTGTAGAAAAATAACTACACACACACACACATATATATATATATACTTTGTTTATCATACACGTCCCGCCGTTTTAAAATAATTTAGAAGGGTTTCTTTTGTAACATATTTCGTGTCATCTCGGACACATAGGAAAATACTCAGACTATAACTCCATTTTGGAAATCCTTTCGGTAACTATCGATGCATGCAAAAACATATTCAAGTACTTTCCTCGGACTAGTCCTGCTGGGTTACTAACCCAAATAGAAAATATCGTAAGAACGTACTGCTCAAAAGAAATCATATTCAATAGTATATGTAATAATGCCACGTGCGTCTGGTGCGCACAGAAACCGAAATCAATGAATGTGCCATACATGTGCACAGATACAAAATCTATGTGCAACGGGTGTGCACGAAAACACCTGTCATAGGCAACGGGTGTGCCTGACAACAATATTTGATGCATCCGATATGCACGAAAAATCCCGATTTAGTGCATCTAGTGTGCACCAAAATCGTATCAAGCGCGCCAAGTATGTGCAAGAATTCAAATCAAGTGCATAAGGTGCACAGAAATAAATATCGAATATCACAATCGAAATCGACGGTATACAACATAGTCAATCCAAATTAGGTATACCGTGGTATATAATCTCACAACCATATGCATCAGCATGCACAAATTTGAATCGAAGTACAAAAAGTGCATGGAAACTACACCGAAAGCACAAGTCAAATCACCTATATATCATAGGCATGAAATCAAAATCAAACATCTCAAACAACATCAAATCGCAATCGAGTGCAGCTGTGGTGCACACAATCTCAATCATGTAAATAAATAGCCCAAAATACCAAAATCCAAAATGACGGACACGTGATATTCGAATCACCAAATCGAAAATCATAAACATTGTCGTCTATATGTCATTCCTTCAAAATCGAGAAGGTGTTGGTGCATCCAAAGCTAGCAGAGAAAGATATCTACTTGCCTCCTGTTCATGGTCTGGCGCCTTGTGCTCTTAGGCTATCGTCTCTCACTGTGAATTGCCAGTACATAACTCCTCGGCTCAACGGCCCAAAATGGAAATGATGACGGAAATAGTTCCGCTCTGGCACATCCTCTGAAATCTCTGGCCAACTATTATGGTCACTCATAACATGTCTTGTCGACGATACCGAACTCCGGCCTACTTGGTGTGCGTGATACGACCGATTCTGGATCCAAGTCTTCTCGTGTAGTAATCCAGAAAGATTCTGTCAGGGTCTATCCCAAATCTTGTTTCTGCCGAACTGCCCGGAAGTTGCCACCTTTTACTAAATCCATTTCTTGTTCTGGAACAGCTGCAAACTCATCACGACTTCTTCTAAAAGATACATCCATAGTCAATGCCTCTGCGTGCGTGTCACATCTCTGATGTCAACGAAGTGGAACGTCATCTCGTCAAAATCTCATACGAACCTCTTAATCCACTTTTCTCTAATGTGGACTAATTCAGACTCGTCTCTTCGTAGCTGTATGGACTGCACTACAAACGACTATACTCGTATCTAGAGTCTTTCTTCTGAAACTATGAACTCGACGGCTCAATATCCTGTAGTAGGCATCTTGCCAATTACCTTCTCGGGAACTCGCTCAAATTATCAGAGTGATGCGCTTACGCTCGTCCTCTCTCATTCGACTCACAACGTGCTTGTGTGAAGTCTTCTCTAGCTAAAATTAATCAATTTGATGACCTCACATCGGGGTATGCAAACGAACCACATGTCTTAGTCATTCATCCATGGGTGACTAGTGATCTTCTATCATAACCCTAACTACAACTCGTGCTGCAATAGCTGCAAACATCTGGGGCGATATCTTGTCAGTCGCAGCAACAACTGGCTTATTCGTCCGCATGCTAAGCAGTGCCTAAATCCTCAAGAATAGATGATACATTAATGGTCATTACATTCTAGTCGGCCCCTAGTAGTTGCCCAATCCTCTGATGCTAGTCTGAACGTTCGAGAAATCTTAGTAAAAACAATCCATAAAAATGCTACTGTCACGAAAAACAAAATAAAATGATACATCTATATAATCGTGTATCACTTAAATTACACCCTGGTCAGTACTCGTCCAAGACGAGCTCATGCTGACCGCAACTTTAGCTACAGTTCTCTCTGCCCGTGCAACCGTGGTAACAAAAACCATCATCCGACATTGATGAAGATAGATCAAAGGAACGAATAGAATACGGTGCAAAGAAATATACATCATAAGGCTTCTTAAGCAGAGTAGCGTATCGTAAGTATGCCGCCGAACATACACATGGTACGTTACTCTACTTAAGTTACCTACTCCATCAACCAAGGTCAACCTACATGACGAAAGTTCGGGTCTAATACCCCCTTTACCAAGTCTAAGTTCCGTAAGGTCAAGCTTAGGTTCCGAATATATATACGCCCTAGACTCCGCATAGTCAAACCTAGACTCGAACCAAGATTAAACCTAGCGCTTTGATACTAACTTATTCACGACCCGAAGGTAAGGAACGTGACTGACACATAAATTACGAAACGTCTAGAGACTTAACGTAATCTAAGTAAGCCAAAGCCCAGAAATCTAAACCATTTTTAAATGAAAAGAATGAAGGAAAACCATCTCGAAATACGTGTCCGACAGCGACACACAATACTCAAATCTCGGGCTCCGCATAATCAGGATTGACCCATGGGCTCCATCAGTCCAGATCGGCCCATCACATCAAATCGCTTGACTACGTCGGTATCTTCCGGATATCCTCCGCGCTCGACACACCGGTATGGTAGTCTGCCCCTGCCAGTCTCATCGTCATCCCCATAAAACCACTCTCGCCCTGGGGTACCGTACCGGGTCCACCATGCACCCGCAGATGGTTCATCCTCCTCCTCGAATCGGGTGTATAATATCACTCAAGATCCGAGAAAACTCATGGTGGATGACATATACATCATATCACGAGAAAACCGCAACTTGCATTTAAAATGAAAATGAGTTTATAAAATCCTTGAGGTTTCTCCAAATCCAAAATCTCATGGAAAATCCGATATCCAAAATCTCAGAGTATGTAAACAGTGAATTATCGGCATAAAGCCCCATAATATTGCATGACAACAATATACACATGCATGGATATCTAAGTCAAGGATGCAATATCTAATTTAGCACATGAAAGGAAGCATACTAATAGTATGTTGAAACCACCAGCTAGCAGGTTATACTGATAAGGTAATGTTTTCTAAAGTGTACGTAACATGGCAATTACCGATGATGATGTGTGTGAGCCGGCAAGTAAGTGTTCGTGGACATACGCATCATCGGTAATGGTGCTGGTGTCCTAACAAACGAGATTATAATAGTAAGGAAACACATGTATAAACATGCAATGAAGTAAGAACATGAATATATGGAAAAAGATGTAGTAACCACAATATATAAGAATATACATTTATATATATACGAGTCATAGAGTTTTGGCATTTGAAATAGCATGAATCCTGGTTTTTAGAAAATAGGGCTACGGTGCTTTTAAGAAAAGGTACGTCCTTTGAAAATCCGTAATATCCCCCGGGCTGTCTTTTGAAAATACTCACGATTCGTTAGTTTCTGAAATTAAGTATGACTTGAGTCCAGTCTAACATCTACCAAATAAACTACAGGACTAAACTAAGAGACTAGTCGAAAAAGTAATGAATTCCACCTAAAGTCCGAGTCGATATATCTAGTAGTCGGCGATCCCGCTTCAATAGCATCACGTACAGTAAAATATATAATACGACATCCTCGAGTCAAGAGTGTGGATCGTTCATCATATCTATACTTCGTACGGTAAAATCCATCATACGGCTTCCCAAATCGGGGTACGGGTCAAATATCACATATATCTCATTATTCACATGGTATTGTTATCATAATATCATGTACTAGGGGTACTGATCAAAAGTCTAGTACATTCCAATACCATCAACATATATCCGCGTGTGTATGAAAACACATCGCCCATCGATCCACTATAATATCATGTCGTATATCATAACACGATCCAAAACACATAACCGATCTCACGGCATCATGCCCGATCATATCGACTCTCCTCCAAGTATAATATACTATCCTCATCACCCGTGTGTGTGTGTGTGGTGTGTCCACACGTCCACATACACACACACACATCATATACACCAAAAACATATCACGTGAGTGCATGTGTGTGTGTGTATACCTTTACTCTAGGGTTTCGCAACTAAGAACTAACTAAAAGCACTATCTTCCAATTACACTAAACTAACCCATAATCGTCTAGAGTCGCCCTTGCTAATTATCTACGTACCACAATACACATAATTATATATATAACGTATTCATATACTACACTACGAAACTGCGGGGGTGCTATACACCATCCACCCGACTTCCCCAGTAGATATACATCTACTCACCTGGACGCCTCGGCTAATCTGATCCGATTCCAGCTCTGCCATCTCCGCACCACATCCAATGCCTCTGCATCCGATCCTAGAAATATGCATAAGGAAATAAGAGAATAAATATATAATTAGCCGCGAACACAACCAAAACAAGTCAACCACGCGCACTAATTAAACGCGCACACACTTGGTGCACGAAATGCATTCGCGACAACGCTACAAACCACAACTAGGGTCGTTATATGTGGCAACTACTAAACTAAAACCCAATCGCACTAATCGCGCGTTCACAACACATTAAATACTATATGAAATAAGTTATAATTCACCAAAACCTCAAACTTAAATAAAATCGATTTATTTCAAAAACCTAGCAAGCAACCATTTACCATTTTAGTGCGAATCTAGGTGTTTTAACTAATCTAGCGGCCATAAAGATCACATAATAGCTTAATTAAGCCACACACATGTTCATTAGATTTTAATCTCACTTCTTTATATAAATTCTAAAATTCTAGTTTGCAAGTTTATACAATTTGGACAAATTTCAAAGTAACAATTTGAAATTTAGCATGTAGGTTAGGTTTTGAAAAACTCAAGATGTTAAACTAAACATCACAACTCCAACCAAGTGATCAAACCCTAACTAGAATTCAAAACCCTCTCTTTAGATTTCTAACTTTCAATTAAACCCACAATTAAACACCTAAATAGCTTGGACTGAAGTAATTAAACAACAATTTAAACATGGGTTTGGATTTATACCTCACAAACATTAGATCAACATGCAAACTAAGCCTCCCAAACTTTCTTCTTTTCACCAAGATCCATACTAGAGTAGCCAAGAAAAAAAGGGTAAAGATTGGATTTGGAGTTTGTGGGATTTTTGATTGGATTTTTGAGGCAAAATTGATGAATTTATGAGGATTTTTGAAGGGAAATGTAGTGGGGGAAATGGGGCTGCTGCCTTGGGAAGTAGCTGAGCACAATGGGGGGTAAGCTGCTGGTTTGGTGAGGGGAGGGGGGAGAGAATGTGTTGAAGTCAAAGCTCACACCATACTTATATAAATATACACCTTACATCATATCTTCTCACTTTTTGTTTATTTTGTTTTCCAATTAACTTTTTGAAGTAGGGAAAGCTTAGGGAAAGGCTACTGGTTTCAGACAAGAATGTGTGGGGTTTTGTGTGTGTGGGTGAGTGAGAGAAAGAGATGTAACCTTACCCCCACATACACATCAACAACCTGTCATCTTTTCTCTTTAATTATATTATTTTCTTTTTTCTTTAACCCTAGAAAAGTCTAGAATCATGGAGACAACTAGAGAAGAAAAGAGCATGTTACAAACTAAGTTTTGTGTTGTCATTGTTCACTAAAGTATAACTAACCCATTCCAATTTGTAATAATCACTAATTAAATGTATTAGTGAAAACTTAAAATAATATTTAAAGTAATTAATTATGGAAAATATTTGAGTAAACTAGAAATTTACATGTGACCAATTAAATACCAAATACTAGCAGTTGCATAGGTAGAATAAGTATATTTAATTCTAGGTTGAAAAATAATTGTATCTTGGTTTTTACGGAAAACACCAATTATTTTACCGATTATCCGATATTTCACCTAAACGATTTTTCAGAACGTTACACCTAGACTAAAATTCATGAACCAAGTTAACCGAACTTTCTTAAAACACTTTGGCTATTAGATTGTTATAGTCGCATAAATCATTGCCGCTCCCATATTACCCTTTGCATTTCTCCGAAATACTCCGTATTACTAGGAAGATCCCCTTTTATTGGATATGACCATCGTATAGTTACATATGAACTCGAAGAAACTTGTTTCAGATTCGAGGATAGTTTTCGGTTCTGGAGAAATTGAATAGGACCATTCAGTTGTCTTTTCCCTTTACCTTCTCTTAGGTTGCATGAGCTCCTGATATTAGGAGAGTACACCTATTATGCTTATTGGATAGTCTTCTTCCAAACCATAGGCTGGTGCTGAAGGGTAGGGAAGGAAGAAAACCAACTAGCCTAAGTGTGGTGTACAGAAGGTAATAAGTAAAGATAAATAAAGGGATTAAAAAGAGGTCAAACTAAATTGCGACTGCTATCATTCACATCGAAACCGCGTATATCATCGCTACTCCTACTTCACTTTTGCATTTCCCCTAAATATTTCGTATCACTACGAAGATCCACGTTTATTGGATAATCCATTGTATAGTTACATACGAACTCGAAAGAACTTGTTCCAGTTCGAGGATGGATTCTAATTCAGGAGAAATAGAATAAGGATTATTCAGTTGTCTTTTCCCCTTTACCTTCTCTCAGGTGGAGTGAGCTCCTTGTATTAGGAGAGTAAACCTATCACGCTTATTGGATAGTCTTCATCCAAACCATAGGCTGGTGCCAAAAGTATAGAAGGAAGAAAACCATTTAGCCTGAGTGCGGTGTACAGAAGGTAATGAGTAAAGACATATAAAGGGATTGGAGAGATGGAAAAGAAATATACGGTTACAGTCATGAATCTGGATAGTGGAAGAGAAATTACTAGGAATACCCGGATACCCTTTCGAAACATCTTCATGTTTCAGTTTCACTGTGCAATATTAATTGAAAATTGATTTCCTAATTAGATCCTTACTCCAGGGTATGTATTTACCAGTTTTGATTCTCACATCAGTATGATATTACAGATGATGAGTGGGAGTAAGATATTGGGAATTAAGTGATTATATCCTCATTATATCGGGATTCGTTGTAATTGGTGATATTTAAGGAAATCACCTGGGGTTTTGCCTGACGGCATATATTTGGTTTTGAATATCCGTAGTTATGCACCAATTTCAAACTGATATATCTATACGTTTATTTTATAAAGTGAGATATAAGCTTTTGAAATTATGTCTATGACATTTACCTATATCAGTTGATTGTTAGGTAAGGAGCATTCAACAGTAGTGTAATTCTTCTTAACCATAGTACAGTTTTCGACCTACGACGCACAGGGTTCGAGTTATTAAACTCAGGGGACTTATACAAAGTACTGTATATTGTCCAGTGTCCTTTAGGACGAAGGGATTGGTCCTCGAACTATATTCTGTTTACTTGTGACTTCTCTAGTTTTTAGACAAGTATTTCGTTGAAATACAAGGTCCAAATTTTGAGAAGTTATAGGTATATAAATAAAGTAGAGAAGCATATATTGCAAGTATCAGGATTCTTCAAAGTGATCGAAGATGTAGATACTTGTACTAGGTATTTCATTGATAGTGATAGTTTTGAGAAGTTGCTTCTCTTTCATATTACTCATATGTGGATGCACTCCTAGATGAGTAATGCTGCTTGGCCTCCTTCCACTTAGTTGACATGCACTAGAGACAACTGCATGATTTGAATCTGGTTCCGATAAAATTAGTGCCTCTGTTTCTATGTTGTATATAGAATGGTTCATATCTTAACGATATTAAGGTATATGGAGTTGTCCGGCTTATATTTAAAACCAGACTCTGGACAAACTCAAGGCACGTTTCAGTAATGGCTGTTTATGGGTTATCTCGGGCTATGTCGAGGGTTAACTTTCTACCATCTGGAAGATCAATAGATATATTGTTCTTGACTTGCCACAGTTTTAGTAAAATGGATTCTTTTTAGAAAAATATTAGTTGGAGTATGGTAGAACTGGAAGTGATTCAAGAACTACAAACGATTACTGAAGATTTAATAGAACATAAAGATTCAATTGGTTTTGACATTCCATTAGCCACTCCACAAATTTGGTTGGTAACCTCAGGCACCCGAAAGGTACTTCGGTATTCTCAGAAACGGTGACAGGGAGGTTCTTGTTTACCCAGACTTGCCATTGCTGCTGTTCTAGACTATGAGACCTGGAAGGAGGATGAGTATAACGTCGTTCTAAACCAGCTTTAGAAGTGCATGTGTATATGACTCTGCCAGAGGGTTGTTGTAGTTAGTGGGAGCAGCGGAAGCATAGTGGACAAGTAGGCTGTGTCTATTTATAGACTAAAGTAGGTATAGCGGAGATAGATCATCTATTTTTGATGTGACAGTCATAGAGTTTGACTTCATCAGAATAAGTGATGGATCTGGTAAGAAGGTAGTGGGGTGTGATGTCCTGGTATTTGGATGACATACACTTGATAGGAAGTGAAATTCCTATACTACGATCGGTTATACTGTGGTTGTCACACAGTTGTTTCTCTACATAGGGTATAGATATAATATCAGGGTTTCTGGTTACTAGATCTATAGTTTTAGATCTATATTTGGGAAGCGTCCCAATCTGGGTACTTTGACATTGTTCTAAAGGATGGTGGTGTACCTGTAGGTGATGGATTCACCCTCTCTAAACGATGTCTTTCAGACTAAAGGAGAGTGGGATTTGCATGATTGGCATATTACTTGCTTAGGCAATTGAGTTAATCATGTGATGTCAAGTACCATACCGGATGTTGTTTTTGCACTAGCAGTAATAAGCATATATATTAATCCAATCCTGGAGAAACATTGGGAAGCGGTTAAGAACATAAGTGGATGTTCTTGGGATATGGTAACGCCAGCCTTATTCGGGAGACGATTATCATTCCAGGCTTCCAAGGTGACATGGATGACAAAGTGACTGTCAGAGTTATAGTTTTCCCTCTTTTGAGGGGCAGTAGTTTAGACAGTCGGTCCAAGCTGGTACTGAGGAAGGCATGGCACATGATACTAATTAAATTCGGTGGACGATACAGTCTATGAACTTTGCTGGATTTGGAGTTCATTTATGAACTAGGTCCCATCAGATATCCAGACATATTCTAAGACATGTGTTGCTCATTTCGGGAGATAGTTTTATCTGCAAAGTTGAGATATAGAGAGATACAGAAAGAAATATTGGAGCGGATCCACTCACTGAGGCTATTTCTCGAACACAATAGTTTCGCAAATGAGCTTTGCAAGATTGATTAGTAGAGGAGTTGGGTGTTCGGTATCACACGGGCTGTGAGTATGCGATATCGCAATAATTAGCCTTAAGTGCAAGTGGAAGATTGTTAGTTGTAGTGCTCTCAAGGCAATTATCATAGTCGCGGACAGATGATTATGATGATTGAGAGAGGACTTATACCGGTAGAACAATCTTACTCAAGATGTTAGTATGCTATCTGGTTTGTCTTTATCATCATGTACAGCTTTAGGTGGTATTACAGATCACTATTACATGTTGATAGAGCCTTTAGGATTCTTGCTTGACTACCACCAGTATGATGGCGATCATATACGTGGGAGCTGGGTGGTCTATAAGCACATCCTTAAATGTCCCTAGTCGTGGGAGTTTCGAGACTGGGCATCAATACTCCGAGAGTAGACTAGTGTATACGGATCGAGACCCTGACGAAGGGCGGTGGCTGGTCTCACAAGATATTGGTGTCAGTTGGTTCACCTAAGATGTATATAGGTGCTCATTGGGTTATGAGTATACCGGACGGACTCGCCGAGAATATGCTAGTTGGTATTATACCTATTGTCAGATAGCAGTTCCTAGGTGACATGTGTACAGGTTAGTTTGTCGACATGAGATCGTCATTTGTCTTGTGTGAGTTCCCACTGTGCTTTGATTACTACCCTACCACGGCCCAAAGGAGTCGTGCAAATATGTTTTAGTTGGGTACAGTCCCAAGCTACATGGAGGCAGTAAGCGGATCGTCGGGGATTCGTCTTTCCCGGTATTGGGGGTTTATGTCGTGTTGTGCACGGGTGGCCATCACCAGAAATCCTTGGCCAAGGTAGTCGAGAATTACTGATCTAGGATTGGTAGTTTCTTAGGCGGTGATAGGTTTCATACTGACACTAAATGTCAAGTTATTAGGGGTCTGACTTTATCCACCTCCTAGACTCGATATACGATACTCATAGACGAACGGACTGGACTGTACGGATATTGTCACTGTCAGGCTCAGTAGGGGTTTCAGGATGAGTTTTCTCGTCGGCCTCCCTTTCGCTCATTATCTGGGTAGCCGTTACGTACAGCTAGTGCCGCTGACGTGCCTGTTGTTAAACCAACTGCCAGCGTATTGACAAGTCTTTAGAGTCCCACACATAGGGTTTCCCTGCTTCGGACGAAACGATATAGAGGCCCTATGGTTTTACGGCAGGGTTCGATCATATACATGCACTTGTGCACGGATCATGATTTGGACAGATAATACTAGTGGCTTTGGTTTAAGACGGATTCTATTATTATATTAATGGATTAATTTCGTCTCATTGTATTCGTATTCTTCGAAATACAGATGCGGGTATGTATATACGAATGAGGTGTATTCTTATAATTCTTTACAAGATTACTTCTAGAAGATCCACCTCATTTAGATTTAACAATTTTGGATTAAATGGTTAATGAGGTAGAGGATGAGGTGATTAGTGGCATGCTTGGTTTATGTTGTGTTGTGAGATTATGTGAGTGTTTTATTGACATAAGATATTTTTAGTTGACTTGAGATATTTATTTAGGATGGCTCCATTATTTATGATGCACTCTCACAACACAACAAAAAGATAAGCCATTTTCATTTTCTTTTTCTTGGGTTATCATGCCTCTCTCTCTCATCCTCTTGCTTCATCTTCTTCCTCCACCCTAACCCTCTCATTAGTTGAGAATCCTCGGGTGTCTTGAGACAAATAATTCCCCCATCACTCTCTACATCTCTTAGGCTATCTAGTGTTGTAGCGATCTAGGTACCCTAGTTACCTCGGCCATTGAGGTAGGAGCTCGTTTCATAAATCCTCGGGTGGATCATTTTCGATGAAGGGAGACCGGAGATCAAGCTTGATTATGGTGCCTCTAGGAGCTTGGGAAGGTGGCTGAAGACCGAAGGACACAGATCGATTCGGTATAACCATTCCTAACTCATTTTATAGCTTGCTAGTATAGGGTTTAGGGTAGATCCAGCCATTGGGTTATGGTAGCGCTAGTTTTAGAAAAATTTTGTTCCGCATTTGGTCACGGTTTGATGGCCGAGACCCTGCCAAAACCCAACAGTTTTCTTCTTTCCCTTCCTTTTAGATTTAGCCTTATGTTTAGAAGAAGACCATCCAACAAGTATAACCGATATATTCTTCTTATTAAAGAATCTCTCAACTGGAGGGAAGGTGGAGAGTAGAGACTGTAAGATTATATTAATATGCAATTCATTCTCCAGAACGAAATCAGCGGCCATTCTCGACTGAAATAATTTCTTCGAGGTATCGTATCTAACTATATGAGACAGCTCTCCATAAAACCAATTTGCATGGAGAAGAACATACTTTACGTCCATCCGCTCGTGCTGCCTTTATAATTGCTTGCTTTACAGAGGCTAACACGAGGAACTAGCCAACACACTATCTCGATTCCGTTCAACATGGATCTTTGCATCTAATACAGAGGATTCTGGAGTAGGTGAAGGGGAAGTAGGAGCGGTAAGGGCATATGCGACCTTGTCGTAAGTCAGGACAACAAAACATTCCTAAGCCATGCATTATAAGAAGGTTCGGTTAACTTGGTTTTATGAGTTTTAGTTTAAGACCAGTCATGCTCACAGCCAAGAGAGAGAAATGAAATACTCAGCGTGCGCTCTTGCAAGATTAGATTGGTTTATTAATTCATCTAATCAAGATGACTCCCACTGTCTTTCGAATTCTCTTTCAAACCTTAAAAGGAGAATTAGATGGAATCATTAACACCCCACAAGTTCACTAACAGGTCATCCAGGCCAATGTAAGTACTGGGAGGGAGGCTTCCCAGGCTTTCGCACAAACCTAATTAAATAACTCCCGTTCCTTAGAGGTGTAACCCCGTAAACATCTTTCTAGACACCTACTTAGTCTGTTTATTATTATGAAGGTGAGATTCTCCCGAGAATAACTTTTATTCACAATGGGAATTGAGATCCAACTATCATGGCATGATAACCTTGACAGAGGCCAACAAATCACCACACTCCATAGAAGGTATACAATCAATATTGAAAGTTTCAATAATTGAAACTCTCGATATGGTTTATACCCCAAACGGCTTATGACCTTGACAAAGGCCAACAAACCAAAAGTCGTTAGTAAAGTTCAATCCTCCATTTCATGATTAATTTATACCCACTCGCATAAAGGACAACAAAGTCCTACGACTGTCCTAAGACAACCCTTGACAAAGGCCAACAAAGTTGTACTACTGTCCTAACCAATCTCATCATATGTGGTAGATTAGCATCACTTAGCTACCATACACTACACCTTGATAAAGTCCAAAAAACACAGCACGAATACTAAGTACTCTACTAATCTAAAATGACGGAGGGCTACGGCTGGTTTTGAAGAAAATCTTTAATGTAATGAACTTGATATCGTTGAAGGAACCGAGATATTTAAAAACAAAGTTGTTTTGAAAAACAGATCGGTTCCTACAACATCAGTTTAGGTTTATTTAATTACATTAATCGTATTAATATTGTCCCATCATTTAGATAAAAACTCTTTTTATCTAGTATCCTATGTTTCACACCAAACACAAGATAGTAAATAAAATCATGTTTTTATATGCCAATTGTAATCGCCATGGGGCATCGGGTCTTCATTGTTAGGTTAGATAACTAGCAGCTAGGCGGACGCAGGAATTTTGCAATTGTAAAGCATATAAAAACATCGCATGCAACTAATCACATCACATGCATTTAAAGTCATCACAGGTTACAAATCACATCACAGGCGTGCGGTAAACATCATAGAAAATGGAATAGTCGAATATACTAGGAATCTCGCATTTCACTTGAGCCATAAATGAAATGCGACATTACATAGTCATGTGTATAGCCGCAACATTACTAAAAACGCAACAGCCCCTACAAGTGTGGTGAACCACCCGCCAATTCTAGAACCAGTCCACCCGGTCTCAACTCTTTGAGAGGGCAACCTCGCAATTCTAGAAACCGGCAGCCCGTGCACTTCTTCGTGGGTCAACCTATATGTAACATTTCAGAAAATATAAAATATTATTTTTAGAATTTAATATTAAAATAATATTTTTCCCGAAAACTGCCCGATTTGTGAAATTGGGGTTTTCGAAAAAGGGTATAAATATATACCAATAATTGTGAAATAAATGGAAATTTAAAATGATTTATTCATTTAAAAATATAATTAAGATTTGGAATTTTTAAAATTTATTATATGCAGTTTGGATAAAAATCCGATTAGTGCACTGCTAATCCCGATTAAGCCAAATCCGTGTTTCTACAGTTTTCATGGTTAGTGCACCATGACATGTTTCTTTTGCTTAAATGTTCATTTGTGTTGTTTATATTATGGTTGTATTATGGTGAGAAAAGAAAAGAAAGGAAAAAGGTGTCATGATGACTTGAGAAGAGAGAGGGGGGACATCATGATGAGAGTGAGCATGTTTGGAGAGAGAGAGAGTGAGAATAATTGAGAGAGAGAGGGGGGGCTGCCTCATTTGATTCTCCACCGTTTTCTTCTCCTTCTTCTTCCTCATCTCCCTCCACCTTCAACCTCAAAAATCCATCTCCAAACCTTCCTCAAAATCCTATACCCTTTTCACAAAAAATGATCACCTCTTCATCCTCTACCCAATGGACCAAGCAAAGTGGTATTTTGACAACTTTAGGACTTCTAGGGTTTTGCTTGGGTGTAACCATGAGGTATATCTCTTTTCATTTAGTGTAGTTTTGATTTCCTAGCATTTTTTTTAAGTTTAGAAGTTGTTTAGTGATGGATTTGTGAGCTTTGAAATTCTAGAGAAGGGTTTGGGAGATTGATGATGTTAGTGGCTGTCAATAAGACTTAGAGGTGATTCTTGACCTGGGCCATAGCATAGAAACCAGAATACAGATTTAGGATTTTAGCCGTATCGGTTTTGTGAGGAATTGTGAGCCTACAGTGAATCTGGAGCAATCCGGGGAATTTTTGAGGAAACCAAACAATACCAGGGACCAAATTAGGGTACTAAGAGACCACCCTGACGAGACGGACCCCATCTGAGCAGGAAGAACTGAGCTCACCGGATTTTGTGGCCTTGTGGCCGGCCACATGGAGGAATTTTGGGTCCAGGTTGCTTCTGTAGGTCATATACTCTATATACATCATCCCAGTATTTTTTGTTCATCCAAATTTCACCTGAGTCAAAATCTGGGAGCACTTTGGTGTGGTTTTTGGTTATGTTTTCCGTATTTTTAGTGCTTGGTTTTGATGTTTGTATTTGTATTTAGTTGTTGGGTGTTTGTACATCAACAACAGGGGTTGTTTGATTGTTTGTGCACGCGTGGGCTATAGGTTCTAACCTATAAGCGATCCGTGTGCCGTTTTGGTTTCCGGATTCAATTTTAATAGCGTTGTGATATGTGTTGTTATTGTAGGTACCTTCGCGTGGATTCCGAGACGACGGAGCGTGGCGTCATCGATTTCGGCAAGCAAGAAGCAAGGTGAGTAGATCTATATTTACGGGGGAAGTCGGGTGGATGGCGCATAGTACCCCTGCAAAGTTTTGGTGGAAACCGATTTGTAGCATATGGTTAAGAAAACCTAAATTAGGAAACTAAGGTTAGAGTTAAAAGATTGTTAGTGAAACCATATTATAAACTAAAGGATAGTTAAAAGTGTTTTGGTATGACTAGTATGTGATGACAGAATTTGAGAATGACGTTTGACGATATTTCCATTTATGTTACTATAGGTCTAGATAGCCGACGTAATTGTGTCATTCGAACCATACCTATTTCCAAACCGAAGAATCGTATCCATCTTTTAAACAGATACCTTGAGGGACTTTACGGATTTTCAAATGATATCTTTTCGTTAAAAACACTGTAACCCCTACTTTCAAAACTACGATTGGCACCTTATAAAAACTGATTATATAGTTCGGGTGTGTATATTAGATTAGATACACATGCTTATAGTAAAGGGTAGTATGTTTTGGTGAAGTGACTTTATGTGAGATATAATTATAATAAAAAGAGAATACAATTTAATATGTGATATGATGATATGTTGGTATATGGATGTGGGTCGATTGAGATGATTGATACCTTGCCTGTCCCCTAATATGAGATTGTTATGGATGTGACCGGGGACATAGGTATATTTATAGATATATATATATATCGTGGTGAATCGTGAATGATATTTTGTTCGTGACGTTAGGTCTGTACCCCTCATTGTCATATAGGTTGATAGGATCCTTAATGTTTTAATGCCGTCGTACGATGATTTTTCCGTACGTGATGAGTTGACTTGATGATTGATCCATACCCTTGACTAGAGGATACTGTACGATGGATTGTACCGTACGCGATGTTGTGAGGCTGGATGCCGATTGATAGATTCACCGACTCGGTCTTGTAGACACGTATACCTTATATCTTTTAGCTGATGATTTACCTTATGCTGCATTCATATTATTCGCATTGCATTACTTATACCTATGCTAGTACACCTGCACCATTATCGATGATGCCTATGTTACACGTACACGGATTTGCCGGCTCACACACTTCATCATCGATAATTGCTATGTCACTACACAGTAGGATTGCTGCATGATGATATGACTCCTCGCATAGTTTACATCGCATAGTTTACATGCTATAGTTACATATGCACCTTATACGATATTGCATTTGACTTGGAGAATTTAGGAACCGCAAGATATATTTTAAAACTGGATTCATTTAAAAAGAGCGGTTTTCCCTCGACATGTTCACATCACTATTTCATGTTGCATGATATACGGATATGCTTACATTTCTGATATATGTCGCATACATTATGCTTTACGATATTACACATTGAGATATGCTGTTTTCATGAGATTTCTGGATTTGAGAACCGTTGCTATTTCAAAAGAAAGCATGTACTGTTTTAAAAACCCGGTTTCTCTTGATATGATATTTCAATGCGTCCACCATGAGTTTTCTCGGTTCTGAGACGTGTGACATGTAAAACCCGATTCAAGGAGCTGGATGAGGCTGATTGCGGGTGCATGGTGGGCCCGGTATGGTACCCTGGGGCAAGAAAGGGATGCTGTGCAGTAGACGGTAAGCCTGCCAGAGGGACTAGTACCTACCGGTGATAGTATTTGGGCTCGGCGGATATCCGGAGGATATCGACCGGAGTCGAGAGATGATATGGGCCGATCTGGACTGACGGAGCCCGTGGGCCGATCCGGACTGACGGAGCCTGAGATATGAGGATTTACGTGTTGATGCTGGACACAGGTTTCATGATGTTTTCGAGTGTCGATGCTGGGCACTCAGGTTCCATGATTTTGATGTATCGCGAGGGGAACACGTTGATTTATATTCTCACACTTTCATGCATATGCTTTTATGATATTTACATGTATGATGTTGTTGTGTTATTGGTTGACACGTAGACGGGATCCACATGAATACATACATTAATTATATTGTTGGATGATATCCGCATGATGATAGGAATTTATTTATAGTGTTGGCATATATATAGACCCGGTCACCTTAGATATCATACTATTACCTTTATGATATAGTTGACCAAGGAGTTGTTGTTTATTCGATTTCTATCTGTAGATGTTTTTCTACTCACGAGTTGGCAACTCACCCCCGTTGTGCCACAGTTCTTGCAGGTTGCCCGCACGGATCAGTAGTGGCATCGCTGGCACATAGCTACTTTGGGTGATTTGCTTGGTAGGTGGGACATTTGTGTCGTACCCACTCTTGTATTATATTTCATATTGTATCTAGTCAACTCCATCAATCAAACTAGTATTTGTATAAGTAATGAGACTTAGTGAGACTTGTAGTTGCGAGACTTGAGCGATGGGTTTTATGTTCGTATTTGGGGTTGATGTCTTGCTTATTTATTTATCCTTTGTGGTGAACTTCGTTGTTAGGCATCGTATACTTATATATACTGTCTTGCGTAGTTGTGATCCGCCGGTTGGCGAAGAGCTAGCTCTCGCTTGGGGATGCCTTTATTTTTATCATGTATTGTGGTTTTGGATCAAAAAATACCAAGGAGGTGCTGCCCAAATTTTTAAAAGACGAAACACGTTTTCAAACCAGTAAATTTCACTTGCATTTTCATATTCCTTTTCTATGCATTAAGAAAACTTGATTTCATTATACCTTTATTTCAAAACTTCACCTCCTTTATTTTCTTAAAAAGGTTTAGATTTCTGGGTTTCAGCTTACTTGAATTACGTTACGCCTTTAGACGTTGCGTGATTTAAGTGCTGGTCACGAGCTAATATTTTGGGTTGTGACACTATATTATATAAATTACAAATAGGACTCGAAGATTTGAATAAAAGAATATACATTTAGGCAGGCCACAAAGTACATGAATTGAATATACAACATTTTTATACATCACGTTCACACGAGAGGCTATTCAAATACGACAATCTAAACCAAACTATACACACCAACATCACATTCATAATGTGCAACCCAATCTAATTGATCACACATCAATTAGGCTTTGTTTACCAACATATATCACATATATGTATACAGTTTAATTTAATTAAATAATTTAATCAAACTATTTTGTATCCCGATGATCTAAAAAACATTTAAAAGAATTCCAAAATGAACCTGGAGATGTGCCCGTCAAAAATAATACGAGCACATCCCCAGTCGCAAAAAACCACCGATCCCCACTACGAGAAAAGCCCCTGATTGACACGAAAAAGTGTATGTTTGTAGTTAACCGCAATCAGAACGGTGTCGCGTGTAGCTAGACCGAGATGAGTACGGGTCGTCCTCCGGGAAATGTGGAACTTTTTACTTTTACTTTAGATGTGTTGAGAAAGAGAGGAGGGATAAAGAATTTTATAGAATGGTTTCTAGATCTACGTTAAACAAGAATGTAAAATATAGATCTAGATTATTTTAAAGATGTAGTAAATATAATAAGAAGGCTTGTAGGGTTCGTTAGGATTTAGTAGTTATGGACGATTAATTAAAAGTTACCCTTTTTATCCATTAATAGATTTAGAACTAGAACGACGGTGATGCGTGTAGATTAGGGTTTCTGGAGGGAAAAGGAATCCCACTCTTAACCCTTATCTCGACACGGAACTCCGTTCATATCTAGCCTTTACCAAAACAATCATTAATCTAATCTCTAATCGCGGTCGGAACTAGCAAAGAATTGCTAGCGATCCCGATTAGGATGTTAATGATTCTTTTGATAAAGTTCCTAAACTTTATAGGACTTAAAAAGGGTTTAGAGATATTCATCATCCATTAGCCTACCCTAATCCTACGAACCCTAACAAATGGAGAATTACTCGCGCATGTTGGGAAAAGAAGATGAAAAGATAGAGAGGAAAAACATAATGTAAAATGCAAAAAGAATTAAATAAAATAACTACCTTTATTAATCAACTTGAACAAACTACACTTTGATTCCTTAGAAAATGATTACAAAGACTAGTTTGCTTCTCGATCTCTTCCAAGGAGGTAGACGAACAGTTGATGATCAGCCTGGATGTGTGAGCCGTCTTGGACTTCGTGATCTCTTAGGCTTGATAACTTTTCCAAGAGGCTCTCGGTGCCTTTTTATAGTGCAAAGCCAGAATCTTTTGGTTGAAGACTTGATAAATTTCAGCAGAGATTAACCCTAAAAAATCTTTTGTTCTAACTCCATAAACTTGCGGCGGATCCGCGGCCTAAGGGGGGGTTTGGCCGCGGATCCGCGCTTGATGGTCGAGATCTCGTGACTGAAATTTTTGGGCTTTCATCTCATGACATGTGGCAATCCTAGGCACCTTCAGAATTCAAAAATCTTTTCTCGGTTGCTTCCAGACTTGGTCTCCAAGTTTTGCTTCTTAATTTGGCAAGATTTCTTCAACAACTTGATTTGTTTGATAAATTCTGCATAACAACTTGGAAAATTCTGCACAATAATCTCAAATAATATTTAGTAGGCTTAGTTCTACTAGGATTTGGTCAATAGATTTATTTACATACATTTTCCTACCAAATGATAACTAAAATATATTAACACATGGAAAATAATGTTTTTACACATAAACCCTCATATGTATAATATATTATAATAAAGTCCTTTTTTAATATGAAAATGGTAGGAAAAATGTAATACAAATGTGCAGTTTTATCAACTGAACAAATACCCCCAAACTTATCTTTGATCGTCCCGAGCAAACTAGTTTATTTAAGAGGAGAAAAAAGAAAGGAGAAAACTAAGCACACTTTCGTAGGCAGACACGATTGCACTGAGCACGTGCAACAAGCCGTTAAACCTCTAGATGTCCCTAGTAGGAGGAGTGTTGTCTCCTGAGGGTTTTCAGCGGATTACACCCATAAAATCCTATAAAAAAAGAAAGTTGGTGAAATTTACATATAAAGACAAGAACCATAAAAGAAATACTTTGAAAAGAAGAGTTTCCAACTATACTAGCTTTTCAGTTGTCATGAGCCCTATCTTAATAGTCATGAAAAAATGTTAGAAATCACATCATCCCTCAATAAAACATCGTCTTTATTCTTCATTCCTATCTTTCTTCCAAACATTGATCATATACTCCTACGTGTGTGTATAGAACATCCCTACACTCGGAGAATTCAATTCAAGCTATCATACTCGTGTCCATCTACCTTAGTACTTTTTAACTTGATGAATATTAAGATTTGCTCACACATTTTCATGCGACCGTTAATACTTCTTGAGGTACTAACCGACCGATTACTCATGTGCTTGCTGATTAGGTGATATTATTTTCCTCGTCTTGCACCACCTAAGGCTTAGCAGTGACTCCCAGACCAGTTGGTCTTAGGGCACTAGGTGAAGAGGCACCCTCGCTATATTTTTTTATTGCTGCCTTGGCGATAACAAAACCAGTGTTCATTTTTTTCTTTTCACCATTTTTATATTTTCTTCATTTTTTTTTATTTCCTTCATACTTTGGCTTTTAGACAAGAGCATTTCAAGGTATCCTCTACTATCCCGAGTTTCAAGACATGTGTAAGTGCATATAGTAGGGTATCAACATTCAAATGTTTGGCTTCCAGAATAGAAACTATTTTTCAGACTTATTTTTATCCTCAGATTAGTGACTTCCTTCATCTTACTAACTCTTGGGACAACAGCTCATAACTACTTATTACTAGTTCGTTTAAGAAAACTTCTAATTTTCTTGGTTTTCTTAAATTATTCCTATCTTTTGGATGTAATTTTTCACTTTCTAGTCCTTTGTTATAAAAAAAATTTAATCTTTAAAATTTTTGAAAATTTGTGCTTATGCAAAATATGATGCAAATTGATGTGTAAATAAGCACAAACCTCCCCCAAACCTGTTTACAGCAGTGTCCTCACTATGTCATCCATTAAGCTCAAAAACCTGTAGACTTGGGAGGAAATTATTAATGGGGGCAAGAATATATGGAAGTGAAAATCCTCCCCCAAACTTATTTTAGGCTCACAATTTTGTAAAAATCATTTTCTTTCAAGAGCCAAAATATACCACCCCCCAAACTTGAGTTAAACAATGTTAATCTTTTAAAATCGTCGGGGGGTAAAGTTATTGGTCAAAGTAAAGCCATACAAAGACCAAAAGTTTACACCAACCATTCAAAAATTTTATCGATGAAGCACCAAGGTTGGTGGAAGAATATGTCACCTTTCGACGTGAAGAAGTGGGGAGGTGATAAGAGGTGTGATGGAAAAGGATTGCGTCTCAATTTGGAGAGACGACACAGTGATAGTAATGATGGATTACTCGCATTATCATGATTGTCCAAAAGAAGGGGTGGAGGTTCAATTTCTTTATCTTGGAGTTGATTCATCTCAACACCCGTGTCTTGTAAAAATGTGAGTTCATCAGCGAAAATTTCCTTAAAGCTTTCATCGATGCCCCGAAGAATAATGTCATCAGAAAAAATGGGGTGATCGTCAGACTCTATAAAAAGTTCCTCATCAGCGTTACATGTTGACCCGGACAACTCGGTGGAAGAGTCCGTGTCAAACAACGACATATGAAAAGAGTCAGAATCATGTGGTTGATCAAATTCGCTGCTGTCGACATCCATTAATTCGACAGAACACACATGAGCATAGGGTTCGGAGGGTTCACTTCCCAACTTGTAAATGTTAAGCTCAATTGACTTCTTTCCAAAGGATAGGGTCATAGAGCCGTTTCTACAATTGATTACTGCGTTGGAAGTGGCCAAAAATGGTCGACCGAGTATCACCGGGATTTGATTGCGTGGGTTTGCCACAGGTTGTGTATCTATAACAATAAAGTCCACAGGGAATATGAATTCCCCGACTTTGATTAACACATCCTCTAGCTCACCCCTTGGTTGGGTGATAGATCGATCGGCCATCTGAAGAGTGCAATGCGCAGGTTTTAACTCTCCGATTCCTAATTGCTCATAAACCGAATACGGAAGCAAGTTAACACTAGCACCTAGATCGAGTAGAGCACGATTAATATTTTTACCCCCAACAGAAATTAAAATTGTAGGACTTCCGGGGTCCTTTCGTTTCTTAGGAAGTTGTTGTGTAAAAGCAGTGCTCACATTACTCGCAAGGAAAACTTTTTTAGGTACTTGAACTTTTCTCTTCCTAGTGCACAAGTCCTTTAAGATTTTTGCATATGACGGAACTTGTTGAATAGTATCTAGGAGAGGAATGTTTATGTTAACTTGCTTAAAAATTTCCACAATCTTCTCCATTTGTGGACTTGGTCTGTTGCCCCTTAACCTGTTTGGATAAGGTGCTTGATCAATAAGTTTTGGGTCCAACGTTGGAGAGGATTGTGGGGACAGATTCGATCCCAAAACTGGAGTGGGAATCGACTTAGATAGATTTGGTGAAATGGGCGAAGGGTTCGAGCCTTGGGGAAAAAATGGAGAATAGGCTCGGGTGAAGGTGGGAGACTAGACGAATTAGGGGAAGAAGAAGAAGCTGGGGTATCATTGGTGTCACTATCATCACACTGCTCACTCACTCGGTTATTCAGCACTTTTCCCGATCTCAACGTGGTAACAGCACTCACATTATAACTTTGTGAATGGCCAGGATTCGGTAGGGGTTGAGATGGGAGTTTCCCTTTTTCTCTCGCACTCATTGCGGCGTTTAACTGTGCGATTTGGTTTTCTATTGATTTAATACTCTCACCATGGGAGGATGAGTTTTTCGTTAGGGCATCAATAGAAGACCTCATCTCAGCCGAATTTTGCATGGATTGTTTCATGAACATATCCAAAGTTTGTGCAAGTGAGTTGTCAGTACCGGCCACTTGTGGTGTAGAAATGTTGGCCGAATTTTGGAAATTCTGTGACTGAAAGGGGGGCTGATTCTGTGGTTGTGGTTGCTGTGGAGGAGGTCTTTGATAATTGCTTTGTTGGTTTTGATTCCAAGCAAAGTTAGGATGATTCCTCCATCCTTGATTGTACGTAGAAGAATAAGGGTCGTTTTTAGGTCGCTGCTGAAAAGCAGCATTAGCTTGAAACGAAGCATTCATAGGACATTCTTCCGTTAAGTGTGAAGGATCCGAACAGCAACCACAGACGGTCTTAGGAAGCGTGACCTGATTTAGGGAGAATGATGAGAACTTGTTTTCAATAGCATCGAGTTTCTTCTGAATCGCTGCCATTTCGGCTTTTACTGCGATAGAAACATCGAGCTGGTGAATACCTCCCTTAGTTGAAGGTGGTCTTACGCTTTCCCACTGCAAAGTGCTTTCTGCGAGATCTTCCAAATATTTCCATGCTTCACCGTCATCTTTAGACATGAAATTGCATTGACACATTGTTTCAAGCATCTGCTTTGTCGCTGGATTAATGCCTTCATATATAATCCGATATAAATCCCATCTTTGTATTCCGTGATGGGGGCATTGGACAAGCAGATCCTTGAAACGTTCAAAGCACTTCCAAAATGGTTCTTTGGGAAGCTGGGTGAACTGGTTGATCTCGCTCCTAATATGGGCAGTCTTATGGTTTGGGTAAAACTTCTTAAGAAATGCTATGACGAATTGATCCCAATTAGTGATAGAGTGTGCGGCAGTATTATAAAGCCATTTTTCTGCCAAGTCGCACAATGTGAATGGGAGAAGACGTAAGCGCATAGCATCTAAAGTCAATTGTGAAGTACCAATCATTGCGCATACGTTTTCGAATTTGGTGATGAAAACGTACGCGTCTTCCGACTCATGCCCGTGAAATTTGGGCAGCAGATTGATGTAGTGGGGTTTAATTTCGAAATTATCCCCATTAGGTGGTGGAAGAGATAGACAAGTAGGAAGGGGACCACGAATATGATAGCATCTCTCTTGGAGAGAGATGCGCGGTGGATTCTGCTCACCTGCGGGCGGTGGCAGTGTGGTGTTATAATTAGATGGAGTGCCGTCCATCACGGTCGATGTGGTGTGTGGTGGGGGAAAAGAATATGAAGAAGTACCGACTTCGGTGTCGATAGCAGGAACGCGGACAAGACGGGCACTAGGATCCCGTGTCCAGCCGAGCATGCACTAAGCGGGTTTAGTGCAAGTGGCAGCGTGTGTGTGATTTTAAAATTGGCTTGTTTTGAAAAAGTGGGACTCAAGACAAATCACCCTAAGATGCACAAGCAACCCTAGAACTAAGGTCACCTAGGTCAGTCTCTAGACCGCTCCTAGACTTCCAAAGGACAAGCCGCAGGATCAATCCTCTACCGCCTCCGTACTACCCTTGTAGCCAGATAAGTTCCAGGTAAGTGGGAAGGAACCACGTCGTGGGCCTAATTAAAAACCACTAGCCTTTGTCACACTTGCCTAGGCACTACAAAAGTAATGCGGATAAACGATAGATTACCCACGACCTTCCTCTGTCCTTATTGAGCGCGACAGTCCTTAGAGTCTGGTCTAGATATTTTTTTAATTAATGAAGGGTTGATCTATATGCTCAGTTTGTGATTTGTGGGGCTTAGGAAGGGTGATGAAATCCCCACCTAATCTTGATTTGGTCTTTGCCCCTTAGAGTCCGTATTAAATATGCAAAACAAAACCAATCACAAAACTTTTGCAAAAAGATTTTTGAGCGGCGCAATTTTGTAAAGAATCCTGCAGAAAATAGATTTTATTGGATTTGAGGGGAGAGAGAAGGAGTTGAGAAAGATACCAGAGAAGATTGAAGCCCTAATTCCACCAACTTGCCGCGATTCCGCCACAGAAGGGGCACTTTCGCCGCGGTTCCGCCGCGTGGCAGAGGGATCACTTGATGAAAATTTTTGTATAGCCTTCTGTGCTCCTCTGGATCTCTAAAAATGTCTCTGTTCCCTGTTCCCCTTAATTCTGTGTCTCCAGATCTCCTTGCAAAAATTCACGCACAAATCGTTAAATATGCAATTTGCAGTTTTGTGTTAATAATGATATGACTCGTCTAAGAATTTAACACAAATAGTAAAAATAAAAAATTACGCACGTATCCCCGGCAACGGCGTCATTTGATTGACACGAAAAAGTGTATGTTTGTAGTTAACCGCAATCAGAACGGTGTCGCGTATAGCTAGACCGAGATGAGTACGGGTCGTCCTCTGGGAAATGTGGAACCTTTTACTTTTACTTTAGATGTGTTGAGAAAGAGAGGAGGGATAAAGAATTTTATAGAATGGTTTCTAGATCTACGTTAAACAAGAATGTAAAATATAGATCTAGATTATTTTAAAGATGTAGTAAATATAATAAGAAGGCTTGTAGGGTTCGTTAGGATTTAGTAGTTATGGACGATTAATTAAAAGTTACCCTTTTTATCCATTAATAGATTTAGAACTAGAACGACGGTGATGCGTGTAGATTAGGGTTTCTGGAGGGAAAAGGAATCCCACTCTTAACCCTTATCTCGACACGGAACTCCGTTCATATCTAGCCCTTACCAAAACAATCATTAATCTAATCTCTAAACGCGGTCGGAACTAGCAAAGAATTGCTAGCGCGCCCGATTAGAATGTTAATGATTCTTTTGATAAAGTTCCTAAATTTTATAGGACTTAAAAAGGGTTTAGAGATATTCATCATCCATTAGCCTATCCTAATCCTACGAACCCTATCAAGCGGAGAATTACTCGCGCATGTTGGGAAAAGAAGATGAAAAGATAGAGAGGAAAAACATAATGTAAAATGCAAAAAGAATTAAATAAAATAACTACCTTTATTAATCAACTTGAACAAACTACACTTTGATTCCTTAGAAAATGATTACAAAGACTAGTTTGCTTCTCGATCTCTTCCAAGGAGGTAGACGAACAGTTGATGATCAGCCTGGATGCGTGAGCCGTCTTGGACTTCGTGATCTCTTAGGCTTGATAACTTTTCCAAGAGGCTCTCGGTGCCTTTTTATAGTGCAAAGCCAGAATCTTTTGGTTGAAGACTTGGTAAATTTCAGCAGAGATTAACCCCAAAAAATCTTTTGTTCTAACTCCATAAACTTGCGGCGGATCCGCGGCCCAAGGGGGGGTTTGGCCGCGGATCCGCGCTTGATGTTCGAGATCTCGTGACTGAAATTTTTGGGCTTTCATCTAATGACATGTGGCAATCCTAGGCACCTTCAGAATTCAAAAATCTTTTTTCGGTTGCTTCCAGACTTAGTCTCCAAGTTTTGCTTCTTAATTTGGCAAGATTTCTTCAACAACTTGATTTGTTTGATAAATTCTGCATAACAACTTGGAAAATTCTGCACAATAATCTCAAATAATATTTAGTAGGCTTAGCTCTACTAGGATTTTGTCAATAGATTTATTTGCATACATTTTCCTACCAAATGATAACTAAAATATATTAACACATGGAAAATAATGTTTTTACACATAAACCCTCATATGTATAATATATTATAATAAAGTCCTTTTTTAATATGAAAATGGTAGGAAAAATGTAATACAAATGTGCAGTTTTATCAACTGAACAGCCCCCACGGGCATGAGAAGCCCCCCTAAAACCCCGAGCACAATTAGGCTCCGGATTAGCCCCGAGCCTAACTTAGACTCGGTTTCTGTCCTGAAATAGAGCTGATTTGGCTTTAGTTTAGATCTGAACCAGAGCCAAATCAGCTCTAGTTCAGTTCAGTCCTGAGACCCTCGGGGCTCGGGTGTGTTTTAGTGGGGTTCGGGAGGGTCTCGGTGAGCACAAAAACATTTTAAAAACTGATTTTGAAATCAAACAAAAAGCATGGTACAAGTTTAGTTTCATTGGATCATCGACAACAACTAATTGTAGATGGATTGGCTCTGATACCATGCAAGTGTGTAGTGCTCGAGTCGCAACACTTGCAGATCACGGAGGAATAGAAAACAAGAATTTTTATGCAAGCACCACAAACTAAAAACCCAAAATTATCCAAGAACTAGTAGTTGTAAAAGACACAAGAGCTAAACTAGGGTTTAGAGGGGCTACACCTTTTAGCATGTCCACACTCAAGTGGAAGACCCAAACTCTTCTCCTAGGCGTCCGGATTGATCTTGATCAACAACCTCCTCGTCAAAGATGATCTATCTTGAAAGCAATCCACTACAAGCTTCAATTCTGCTAAAGAACACTTCTTTGTGAAGCAACTTGCTCTTAAAAATTACTGGTATGTAAGAGGAAGAAGATGGTGTAGAAAGGCCTATCTCTTTCTCTCAATTTCTTCTCTTTTTCTCAACATATTAGAGAGAGGATGAGGAGGCAAATGAAATGAATTAGCCCTCCCATTTCTCTCTCCCCTATCATATAAAAAAGAGAGCGGATGAAGCTTATCTCCTTAAGTGGCCCCTACTTGCTCACATGCCTTCACATGCCTATTTTTCACTAAGTGACAGACCTAGTATATGTATCTCATACATAAACTAGTATATGTATCATATACATATTAATACGTTAGTATCATATACTAATGAGAGAGTGTGTGTGTACCATATAGATGATACTAGAAACCATATCACATATGGATATTAAGTCAACGTTTGACTTAATAATCCGGCTTATAAATAAACTGGCTAGTTATCAAACGTCCGATTAATATACGTGTATCATATACACGTGTTTAATCAAACTCCCACACGTATCAACTATACGCACAATGCAAATCCACATCATCGTTGCGCCTGAGCGGGCACTTTCGGCGTAGGACTCTAAAGACTTGACAATATGCTGGCAGTCGGCTAATAGGATCATGTCTGGTTGAATTTGAAACAATTTTAGATCAATCCCCTAACGGGTTAACCCACAAGCACGTCAGCGGTATTAGTTGTACGTAACAGCTACCTTGGGATTGATCAAAAGCTAAGTCGGCAAGAAAACTCATCAGAACCCAAGAAAGCCTATCAGTGACAATTGATGTACAGTCCGGTCTCTTCGTTAAAGATATTGCATACCAGGTGTCACGTCTCGCTTCCTAAAGTATAAGGACGGAAATGTAACATGGCCCATGACGTAATTATACTGATAAGTACACCTTATCGGTATAAGTATGTGTTTATCGCCGAAAACAGTGACGACTGAGATAGATCGTCTTGCCTGAATTTGGGGGCAGATGCTATTTGGATATATCCATCCATCTCTCCGAAGATACCAAGTTGATTTATGGCACCGTATATCGAAGGTTTGGATAGATACGACCGTTGTAGCAGACTTTATTGGATTCCCCCTCATTTGTGAGGGGTTTTTGATTGTGGGGATGCTCTTCCCTGCTGGCGCAAGCCCCTGCAGTTAATTACGTTACTGTATTACAATAACCATTTTCTCCTACTCCAGCAGTTCACTTCGTGTCGTGTGTTATTTTGTTAGTTTTGGTTGCCCATGGATTGTATACGGAGACTAGTTTATGTTGTCATATTTAGGGCACAGATTAGTCCAAGTCCGTATATTTTTAGATTTGGGGTTTAGGTCAAGGATTTGCTTGACGAGATCTATGTTGGCAGCTTGGTTTGCCATTGGGAGTGAACTTAGGATGCAGATCTCATATAAATGAGGTCCACCAGTTCATATGAAACTTGGGTTTGATATAAGGATCATTAGTCATATTTGAGACTAAGATCAACTTAGAAACAAATGAGCATATGAGCTCAATTATATTAGTTTAAGGACATCGCGGTCCAATATCGCCATGTTTGGAGCGAATATTAGTTTAAGGACATTTCGGTCCAACATTCCCGTTTTGGGGATGAATGTTAGTTTAAGGACATTTCGGTCCAACATTCCCGTTTTGGGGACGAATGTTAGTTTAAGGATATTTCGGTCCAACATTCCTATTTTAGGTACAAATATTAGTTTAAGGACTTTCGGTCTATCATTCATTTTGTACGCATGTGTATTTGTTACGTGGCGGAGTAAACAATGGTGACATGGAATGCACCCAATTTGGGGTGCGATCCAATTTGAGGTGTGCACATCAATTTGTAAGTGCATTAATGTGGGATGTATCATTCCATATCTTGATGAAATTTTATATCAAGTTGGGATGAGAAAGGAGTTGTTAGTTTTCGGGACCCACCACCTTTCTAAAAACGTTGAGGAATTATGATGACATATATGAGAGGTGTGGAAAGATGTACCCTTGAACCAAATCCCGTATTTGAGGGAAAAAAAGGGTTGTGGACCTAAAAATCGTTAGTCATATTTGAGACTAAGATTACCTTAGGGGATATGGGATGAATATCATTTTGGATATCATCAATGAGAGATCATTAGTCATGTTTAAGACTAAGATTAGTTTATAAATCACGAGCATATAGGCTCGATTGATTTAAAATCAAAAAGGTTTAACCTCAGGAAACTTAGCTAATTTAGGTTGAGATTGGGTTTCTATACTACCCAGCAGTGCTAATCACTAAGGTATACAGCGCTCACGTGTGTTTCACGTAGGGCGTTGGAATAGTGCTAAGCACTAATCTTTTCTGGGGCTCACGTTCTTTTCACCTGAGGCGTTGAGTTTTTTTAGCCTTGGGCGCTCGCGTGCTTTTCACGTGTGGTGCTGAGTTTTTAGCTTTGGGGCGCTCACGTGCTTTTCCCGTGAGGCGCTACCATAGTGCTAAGCACTAATTTTCTCTGGCGCTCACGTGTGAAATATGTGAGGCACTCAGATATGGGCGCTGCCCAATCAGTGCTAAGCAATTAGTCATTTTGACTGAATATAGAGTGCTAAGCACTTTGTATGGCACGTGGGAAGCACGTGAGGCGCTGAGCATTGATTTCGGGTTTTGTTTGTTCACCCCTTATTCTCTATACATAAGCACTTGGTCAGAGCTCTGGCGCTCACATGTGAAGCACGTGAGGTATTCAGCCTCTTTTGTTGTTTCACGTGTATTTCATGTGATTGCTTTATTTTTGGGATGCTAGGTTGCTTTATTTGGTGGCTGACCAATCAACACAAATGAGTTTTCTTTGTTTTTAGACGCTCACGTGGGAAGCACGTGAGGCGTTTTAGCTTTTTTTTTTGGTTTTGGGCACTCATGTGGGAAACACGTGAGGCACTATAATAATGCTAAGCACTAATTTTACTCACGTGTGTTTCACATGAGACGTCAAGTTCTTTTCTTTTTAGAGATTTTAATCTCTGTTAATGACATTTTAGTCATTGATGATCATCAAGATTTCTGTTTTGAAGATCTTGGATCGTTTTTCTATTGGAGAACTAAGTTCTTTTTTTCTTTTTTATAAGAACTAAGTTCTTTATGTAGGGTTAAACCATAATTTCGGAAGAATTAAATTCCCAGAACATATGTTCTTTTTCTTTCTCTTTCTTTTGAACGTTCTCTTAAGTTTTGAGTCTGAAGAACAGAATTTTCTCGATAAGAATTAAATTCTCAACTTGTGGGGAGATTTTCTTTTGCAAATCTCAAACCAGAGGAAAAACTAAGTTCTTTTATGAAGGGTTAAACCTTTGTTTCCATTATACTAGGCAAATGAGATATTTTCATCTTTTCTTTTTTTTTACCTAGAGTCTTGAAGGAAGGAGATCTTCTTTCTTCTATTGATAATTAAATTCTCTGTTTTTTTTAGAGCCTTCTGTATTTTTTGTATTAGCTTATGTTGGGGTTCCCTTTATATGAGACTTGAAGTCTCGGGTCATTTATATTGTGGAGGCAAATTGTTAATTAGTTTTGAGAAAATCTCTCACTGATAGATTCCAATCGATTTAATTGGTCTCAAAATTTTCTCGGGGGATTTTATCTACCGTTGGATCTTTGATCCGGTGATTTTTTGTTTCATAGAATATGCTTTCTTGTTTTTAAATAAGATTGGGGAAATATTTTCCCATATACATAATTTTATTCTGTCAAACGGTGATTTTTAATCACCATTGGATTTTTAATCCAAGGGTGCTCGGTTTAATAGAGAACAATAAATATATTCCTATTTCATTGGATCTTTGTTCCAACCACTTTCCGTTTAATAGAAAATATCCTTCTCATTTAGAGAGATTTGGGAGATATTTTTTTCCCAAAAGAATTTAATTCTATATTTGGTGAATTTTTTAATCACCCTTGGAACTTTGGTCCAAAGGCCCTCTGTTTAACAGAGAGAACTTTCTCTTTTATAAAAATCCAGGGAGGTATTTCCCAAGAGTAGAATTTAATTCTATATAAGGAGGAGCTCACGTGTTTAACACATGAGGCATATTTAACTTCTTTCATTTGACACTCATATGCTTTGAATATGAGCACTCACGTGTTTTACACGTGAGGCTGGTTTGGCCTTTAGTTACTTGCTTTCAATGTTTATATGCTTTGCATACAAAAAATAGAATTTAATTCTATATATAAAGTTTGATTCTATCTGAAGCTAATGCTTCAAAAAGGTGTTCTCACGTGTTTAACACGTGACCCTAATGTGAGTTTTAAACTGTTATTTTAGCGCTTATATGCTTTGCGTATAAACTCTCACGTGTTTAACATGTGAGACCTACTTAGCCTTTAGTTGCTTACTTTCAGCGCTTATATGCAAAGCATATAAGCGTTCACGTGTTTAACACGTAAGGCCCAAAATGTGGGAATTCTTCTCTTTTTTCTTCTCTCTCTTTTTTATAAGGGAAAAAATGCCCCCCAGCGTTGCTCTCACATGGCTTGCACGTGAGTGCAACGCTGTCCATTTTTACCACCGTTGGATTGCCTAGGGGAATGAGAAGTTGAATCGCTCCCATCACCTCTTATAAATGGGGACTTTGGCCTTTGAGATAACTACTTTTTTTTATCTTCATCCTTAAGTTTCTTGAGAATTTAATTCTCATTTCAGAGCTTAGATCTCTTCCCACAGAACTCCTTCTGATCAGTGTTAAACTCTGCCAAAAACTTGGGTAAGGATTATGAACAGAGCTTAGCTCTTAAAAGTCCCCTTTTTGTTTTGGATTTTTAACCTATTAGTAGAGCTTGGCTCTTTTCTTGAACTGATCTCTTAGAGATCTTTAAAAAAACTTTTTTTCTTTTTTTTTTGAGTTAACCATGGGTCTTGAATCAATGGGCATTCTAGAGAATCGTTGGTTATCTTCTTAGGGTTTCACCCTAGCATTGATTCTGATCTTTGAGGGTCTTTGGAATTTAATCCCATTTCGTTTCCCATCTGTTTCCCATCATGTGGATTTCTGGGATTTAATCCCAATATTGGAGGAATTTAATTCCATTTCGTCTTACAGGGCTTAGCTCTGAATTTTTTTTGAATCTTGGGAATTTTATTCTCCTTCCTGTTCTTGAGTTTCCCTTTTTGAAGATTTGAATCTGTTGCTATCTTTTAACAGAACTCCCTGCTCAATAGGACTATTCATTTGATGAGAATTCTTTTGGATTCTCACAATAGGCGCATGTCTCACCATTGATGGGCCGTCACCTTGATTTTGTGAGGCCTACTGTTTTTCTTTAGACTGTAGTTCTTTTAGTATTTTAATCGCTGACCCTCCACAGGTTTTGTTAGGTACCATGGCTGGTCATCTGTATGATCTTGAAGAGATTATCTCTTATTAGGTGATTCGCATCCAAGGCTGCTGTCAAGGCCAGGAGTTTACTGACGCCTAATGCGATGCGGTGATGCGTCGCTTTGATGATTACAACGGTCGATTGCTTTCCCGCCGTTCTTCCCTTTTGAAGATCGTCGTTGGGTCGATCTGGGAAGCTATACCCGGGCGCCTTGAGGTTATGCCACTTCTAGCACTCGATGATGCTGAAGACAAGGTACATTTTGTGTATATGATAGGGTTGATCTGGAAGAAACGGAGAGATAATCTCATTACCATCTTGCACCGTGTCTTCCAATAAAAGGCGATAGTATCAGCATACCAGAGGGTGGAGGACATCAGCGATGACCCTAACGCTTGGATCCGAGAGAAAATGCATAAAAAGGTGGTTGATGAGGCTGAACGTGCATTGCGCAAGCTTTCTTTTGAGTTCGAAAATCCATGTCTGGAGTATAGTGTCTTGCCACTGTAAATATGGGATCATGCACCTTTTTTTTGCACCAAGAGTATGTAGTTCTGTTTTGAAGTATGAATAAAAAGCATCTTTCCCTTTCATATTTGCACCTTCCTTTTCTTGATTGTATTGCTCTGGCGCGAATTAGTTTATGTACTATTTTCGGAGTTTGTAGTTTATTTACTCAATTCAGAGTTTCTAGTTTATGTACTCATTTCGGAGTTTTTTTAGTTTACCTCCCTTGGGTTTACAGGCAAACTTATCATAACGTTGTATGTAGATAACTCTCATTCTTCTACGACAGGGGTCCGTTGGGTCTTTGTTACTAGGGTTTAATCCGGGGTACCGTCGCGTTGGCTGATATATTCCTCGATATGCAGCCTTTAAGCCGTTGTTCGAGTAGCCCTACGAATTTCGTGTCTCTGATCCCTTCGGGGGATGGACAAGACGTCTTCAAGTAATCCCTTTGGGTCATATCACCGTCAGAAGAACAAGCGTTAGGTATTTTCCATGACGCTTTTAATTGAGGTTAGGCTCAATTTGGAGCCCCGATGAGTCATAACCGCACCCTTCTAGGGTAGGATGATCTCCAATGGTCTTTTAGGCTTTATATGAGTTGCCGTCAAGACTCAAAGCTATGAATATGTCGTCACTTTGTTTTTCTTTTGTTTTGACGATGTCGCTCCGATTCTTTGCTGAAGTCGGGAAAAATCTGTATGATCACTATGCTATATGTATTGCAATCAAGATATGGAGTTAGGGATATGCCATTGCTCCAATTTCATTTGATAATTGCGTTTGCATCCTGCTGAAATGAGGGTGAACGCCGAGATAGTCCCTAGGTTGTATATGTACCGTCGAGACTTGGAGCTAGAATTTTTCCATTACTCCATTTCTGCTTTGACCCTTGGGTATTTGTTGACGTTACGTCTGCATCCTGATGGCATGATAAGTACGTCGAGCTGATCTCTAGGCTGCAGATTTTTCCATTAAGACTTGAAGCTAGGATTTTTCCGTCACTCCATTTTTGTTTGATTGTTGTGTCTGCCCCTGCTGGAATGAGGGGGGACACAGGGATAGTCTCTAGGTGTTATATGTACCGTCGAGACTCAGAGCTCCTTTTGACAAAGCGTGGTGGGAAAATATGGTTACCTTTTTTTATTTGTGCCCATGGATCGTATGCAAGAGTCAATATGGACATACTTGCAGGGCAGAAAAGTTTCATTTTCATTTCATTTTTTATTTCCGCGATGCTCTATCGTTTTCATCTTTTATGTCGCGAAAGCCGCGATTGCCCAATCATTTCGGCTATTTATCGCGGTGCCCAATCATTTTGGCTATTTTTTTACTCGCTGATTTGTATTGCGGGTTGCCAAAACATTTCGGTTTTTTTTGAGTTGGGGATTTGAAGTCTGATACTGATCTTGGCATCAGTATAGCTACCACTGGGATATTTCCAGGAGTGAATCATCATTTACCGTGAGAGGAATTGAAATTTGATACCTATTTAGACATCAGCATTGCTACACTGGGATATTGTCATGAGCGAATCATCATTTGCCGTGAGAGGACTTGAAATTTGACACATATTTAGGCATTGGCATCGCTACCACTGGAATATTGCCAGGAGTGAATCATCATTTTCCTTTGTCGATTTGAACAAAGGTGGCTTAGAAAACAGGGTTAGGATTCTGTCGGCTAAAGCTTTTTGACTTTATGAGCCATGAGGGTCTCATAAAGGTATTTCTCCCTGCGAGTCGTGAGGATCTCGTAGGTGTATTTTCTCCTTAGGAATCGTGGGGATTCCTAAGTGATATTTTCTCTTGTAAGTCGTAAGGATCTTCCAAGAGTGTTTTCTCCTTATGTGTCGAGAGGACTTACAAGTGTCGTTCACCATATGGGGACATTTCTTATCATTGGTGGAACTTGGTGGGGCATATATTTATTTATGCCTGTGGATTGTATACAAGGGTCAATATTTGACAACCTGTAGGGTAATATTAGAGGAATATGACGACTTAAGAATAGGTTTAGATCCTTGTAGCTTAAGGCTTTTGAATTCTATGAGCCATGAGGGTCTCATAGAGGGAAATTCTCCTTACGAGTCGTGAGGATCTCGTAAGAGTAATTTCTCCTTAGGAATCGTGGGGATTCCTAAGTGTGTTGCTCATTTGAGTCGTAAGGATCTCATGTAGGTAGTTTTTTTTTTATGAGATTGTGCCTTTTTGGGTTTTCACGAAGCTCGCCAACAGTCCTGTTGTTTTTACTCATGGTGCCCTTTCGGGTTTTTGCGAAGCTTGCTGGCAGTCCTGCTGTTTTTACTCACGGTGCCCTTTCAGGTTTTCATCCGTGCCCATTTCGCTTGTGGACATAACGTTTTTTTAACGGTGGAACTCCCGAAAGTAGTTTCACCTCAGGTACCCGTCTGTTTACCGGTGGGACTTGGGGGTGGCTCCATTGCTGGAGTAACTGTGCACCCAGTGGAACTTGAGTTGCAACTTTCGATGCTAGGACTTCGATTGCAATATAGATCTCAGGGGAGAATATCGTCATATTTTGGGCGATGTGCTAGTTTAGGAATATTTCGGTCCGTTATCGCCATGTTTGAGGCGAATTTTTAGTTTAGGGACATCTCGGTCCGTTATTAGTTTAGGGACATCTCGGTCCATTGTTAGTTTAAGGACATCTCGGTCCGTTGTTAGTTTAGGGACATCTCGGTCCGTTGTTTCCATATTTGAAGTGAAGTTGTTTTGATACTACTCTTAGAGTTCTGACTCATGAAGATAGCGAGCGGACACAATCGTCGTCATCTATCATTGACTTAAGTCATGATTCTTTCAAGTGTAGTATTTTTTGAGGAATCGGCCATTTATTGGCCGAAAGGGACTTTCGCCATGCATATCCATGAGCAGGCAGTCTCCTCTTTGGTAGATTTTGTCTATGATGTACGGGCCTTCATAGTTCGGCTCGAACATCCCCTGCTTTGCATGATTGGGGATCATTAGTCTTTTGACGACTAGCACGAGTTCGCCTTGGCGGAATGTTCTCGTCCTGGTCAGTCCTTCGTATGACCGTGTCATACTTGCTTTATAAGCCTCCAGGTTTTGTTGTGCTATAATGCGAGTTTCATCTAGGGCGTCGAGATCCTCAAGCCTAAGATGAGCATTTTCTTCATTTGTCAGCTCGTATCGAACCACTACTCGTAGAGAGGGGAGTTCTTTTTCCAATGGGAGCACTGCTTCCGTGCCGAACACCAATGCGTATGGTGTTGTATTTGTGGCCGTTTTGAATGTTGTTCTGTACGCCGAGAGAGCTTCGTGCAGCCTTTCGTGCCAGTCTTTTTTGTTTCTGGACACCGTTTTCTTTATAATCTTTATCAAGGTCTTGTTGAAAGCTTCAGCTAGACCGTTGGCCCGAGGATTATAGACTGAAGATTATCTCCAATCTATTTTATGTTGTTGTGCGAAGCGGCTGATTTTATGACTTGTATAAGCTGGCCCATTATCCAAGATTATCCGTCATGGAGTGCCGAACCGATAGATGACATGGGTTGTGAAGAAATGGAGGATATTCTCCTTCACCTTAGTGGTACTGCTTCTGCCCACTTAGAGAAGTAGTCGGTCGTTACCAGTATGAACCGATGTCCTTTGGACGATGCCGGTTCAATGGGGCCAATTATATCGATTCCCCACGTTTCGAACGGCCAGCTAACCACTGTTGGGTGTAGCGGATTTGGATGTTGGTGGATGAAGTCCCCATGAATGTGGCACGAGTGACACTGCTTCGCATATTCGAGGAAATCCTGAATCATTGCAGGCCAATAGTAACCCATTCTTTTTATCTTCAGCTTCATCTTTGATCCAGCTTGATGAGAACCATAGAGTCCGTCATGAGTTTCTTGGACGACCTTTTTTACTTCTTCCAGCCCCAGGCATCTTAGCCACAGACAGTCGAACGATCTCTTATATAGAGTATCATTGACGAAGGCGTAAGACGAAGCTCGTTTCATGAGCTGATGTCTAGACGACGCATTTTTGGGCGTTCGTTGGGATTTGAAGTAGTCTATGAAGACTTCCCTCCATTCCTTTACCTTTTCTTCGTCCTCTATTTGAAGGGGTACTTGTTCGGTTGCTTCTTTTCCTTCAGATGGCTTTATTAGGTCTTCTAAAGATATATCCGTTGGCGTGAGAATCCTATGGCTTTGCACAATGATCGTCACGTCATTGAGGTCTTCATCGGCTAATTCCTTAGTCAATTTGTCCAATGCATTCGCCTTGCTGTTTTCTGCATGCGGTATACTCTCCAGGATGTAGGAAGGGATTTGTATCAACAGTTGCTGCACTCTTTCGCTATACTTTTTCAGCTCTGGCTTGCATGTCTGATAGTCGCCATTTACTTGGCTAACGATCAGCTGGGAGTCTCCATATATGAGGAGGTCTCTGATTCCTATGTCGATAGCGATCTCTAGACCTGCTATCAAAGCTTCATATTCAGCTTCATTATTAGTTCTTGGCTCTGTTAAGGAGAGGGTGTAATGCAATATCCCTCATTGCGGAGTCACGATGATAAGGCCCATCCCGGCTTTGATTATAGGGGTGTTTTGCTTTCGTTGCTTCATGGAAGATGCTCCATCGAAGTAGAGTTCCTATTGGGAATTGTTTTCTTCTTCGGGTGTATTGAATGCATGTTCGTCTGGCAACTCGCAATTTAAGGGGAAGTCAGCCGGCATCGGATGCTCCGCAAGAAAGTCGGCAAAGGCTTGTCCTTTCACTGCTTTGAGGGGACGATACGTTATCGAGAACTCCATCAGGAGGAGGGCCCATTTGGAAAGCCTTCCTATTAGTTTGGCCCTTAACATTAGATATTTGAGAGGATCCACCTTTGATATGAGATGGACTTTGTGTGCCAAGGCGTAATGTCTGAGCTTCGTTATTGCGAAGATTAGTGCCAGGCAATGCTTTTCGATGAGGGGATAGCTGTTTTCTGCCCCTGGGGGAACTCGACTCAAATAGTACAGAGCTCTCTCCTTTCCCTGGTCGTTCTCTTGTGCCCACAATGCGTCTAGAGAACCCTTAAGGGCTGTTGTATATAGGAGAAGGGGTTTTCCTTTAACCGGAGCGGTCAATATCGGCGGATTTCGCAAGTATTGTTTAATTTCGTCTAGTGCATTTTGGCACTTTTGATCCCAGATGAGCGGGGTCCCCTCTTCATCAAATGGCTATAGGGACGGCATTTTCCGGAGAGCTTGGCTATGAACCGCAGGATATACGTGAGCTTTCCTTGCAGAGATCACAACTGTTTGAGGGTTCTTGGCATAGGCATTTCCATAATCGCTTTGATCTTTGAAGGGCCAATTTAGATATCTCGGTGACGTATGATGAATCCTAAGAATTTGCCAGAGGAAACTCCAAACGCGCATTTTAGAGGATTCATCTTCAAATTATACTTCCGAAGACGTTGGAACACTATTTTTAGGTGTTCCCGATGTTCCTTGTGAGATTTTCTTTTTACCACAAGGTCGTCGATGTTGCATTCGACGATCTCGTGTATGAGGTCATCAAAGATCTTTATCATGGCGCTCTGGTAGGTAGGCCAGCGTTCTTCAAACCGAAAGGTATCACTTTATAACAGAATATGCCCAATGGGGTCTGCTAGGAAGTGTGCTTTTGATCTTCTGGATGCATTTTTATTTGGTTGTATCCTGAAGATCCATCCATGAAGGAAAAGACCCTATGGGTAGACGTGTTATCGATCATCAACTCGGTAACTGGCACTTGGAAGTCATCCTTCGGGCAAGCTTTGTTGAGGTCCCAAATGTCTACGCAGATTCGTACCATCCCATTTTTCTTCATCACTGGAACGATGTTAGAGATCCAGTATGATATTGAACTTCTTACATGAAGCCGGAGTCAATTAGTTTCCTGACCTCAGCATTGATGCTCATCTCAAGTTTGAGTCGCATCCTTCTCGGTGCCTGTTTGATTGGCTTTATTCCTGGTGATATAGCCAGTTTATATACTGCCGCTTTTGGATCTAGACCCGACATTTGGAGTAGTTCTAGGCGAAGCAATACTTTTATACTGCATAAGTACGTCTTTTAACGTGGCCACCTATTTCTCAGATAGCAGCTCACTGACGAATGTTGGTCTCGGTTGATCTTCCGTTCCTAAGTCCATTTTCTTAGGTTGTCCGCCGTAGTGTGTATTCCATCTTCCGGCTCTTTTTGTGTTGGTAGAAACTCTGAGATCACCTCGTCCACGTCTTCATTTGTAAAGCACCTGAAAAGGTCATTCATAGTCTCATGCCCTCCCTCTTTTGAGAGTGTAATCAAATGTCAAGTACGAGTTCGCTTCCATTCTTGATATTGAGCTGGTCCTTCCTCACGGTATAGGTCCTCTTTAGCTCATGTTTTTGCGGCGGGGGTTACCCTCCAGCTGTCGGATAAAGCGAACCTGCCTTGTTGATACCGGTCTTCTACCCAGTCTTTGAAGTTGAAGCAGTCTTCAAGATGATGACCTATTACTCGGTGATAGGAGCAATAATTCGGATGAGGGATCTCGTTTATTTGTTCGGGGTGCCGAGACTCCGGAAGTGTCATCATTTGGTGCTTCATGACAAGGTTGAATATTTTCCTTGTCTTGTTTTGGGGAAAAGAGTATTCCCCGACCCATCTTCTTTATAAAGGACGGGCTCCAACCAAGTTTTCTCGATTACATGGCGTCTTGGATCCACTTTGTTGTTGTCGAATGTTGTTTGTGTTCTTTGCCATGTTTTTGCCTCTATTTTGGGATTTTCCCCTTTCGCGAGAACATACAGTGGGCCAGGGATGAAGTGCATTATAGTCTTTCTTCTCCGCAGATTGCTTACTGAGACGCTGCGTCCTGGCCTTTTCATAAATGGCCATTTCGCGTCTGTGATTGTCCCGGCTCTTTTGACAAGCTTCTTTTATTAACCTGTCAATTTTCTCTTCCAGTGACGGACTTAACGTTTTTAGAGCGGGATCTCACTCTGATTTGATGTCACGGCTATTTAGAGAAGCATCTTTCGCTTCATTTGAGTTGATGACGATGTGGAAACTGTGAAATTGCTCCTGTTTCTTGGACCGAACGTATCATAGCCCGGTTTTCCCCATCTTCTAGTTGAGCATCTTTTCTTGAGTTCCGGGAATATGCTAAATCTTTTTGTAGAATTGGGCTTGTCGAACAGTTTGTTCGAGGGGTACACCTTGACATTTTAACAGTCTTTTCAATCCATCCACGTAATATCTGGGCAGACGGATTGGTTGAAGCTTGTCGAGTGCAAAATCGACTCCATGCCCGACTTCTTTTTCTACTTTGGTCTCCGTAGATTGGTAGAAGAGGGTCGCCTTTTCACCTCTTCGCCTAGGAGAGATGTAGAAAGTTTGCAGTTCTTATTCGCTGTATGTTTCGGGCGCATCAAGTTCCTTATAATGCCGAGGTAGAGCCATTGTGATTTGCAGACTCTGATCTGCTCCGGCGAAGGTTTGCATTGACGGGCGGATGGAGAACAACTGCGTTGGCCTCATCCGCTGAGTCGCTGCCAAATACTAGAATAGGAGTAGATGGTCTGGGCTGTTAGTAGATGTTGCACATCCTCACAACATTTGTGGGGGAAACGGAAGTAGAAAACAATAATTTTGAAGCCTGCAACATCAACTTTTGAACCCGGATCGTATCCTACCATAACTAGTACCCTATCTAGGAGTTTTAGCTACTATGATAGGGATTATACCTTCTTGAAACCGGTCCTTCAGTCTTCTTTCCAATATGTTTCTGAGCTCCTTGGGTGCTTGGAATGATCTCTATCTCCAGTCACCACTAAGCCATAGATGATCCACCCGAGAGCTTTGGATCAAGCTTCAACCTCCACTAAATCGGTAACGAAGAAGTAAAGCTTGCCAAGAGAGACCACTTAGATGATGTAGAGATAATCAAGTGGATTATTTGATCTCAAAACCTATGTTTCACAACTCATGTGTAGGATTAGGGTTGAGCTTGAGGGAGGAGATAATTTGGAGAGAGAATGTGAGAGTAAGAATGAGAAAAATGAGCTAAGTGTTGAATAAAAGAATGGCTAAGGATTTTGAGCTAAGTGTTGAATAAAAGAATGGCTAAGGATTTTGAGCTAAGTGTTGAATAAAAGAATGGCTAAGGATTTGAATTATTGAAGCTTGGATTATTTTTCTCAAAAATAATCAACCATGCCTCAATAGTAAATCCAAATGAATATAATAATCCTTAGCCATGCTTTCATCCATGGTTGGAAAAGTCTCCAAATTCTACCTCATTTATTTTATTTTCCAAATAGAAAATCCATATATGAGGTGTCTCCTTCTAAAAGCCTTTTCTTGTACAATTACAAGAATGCCCCTCACAGTATACCATATAATATTACCTGTATTCGTATTCCGAAAAATATGAATACAATGAGATACCAATAATCCAATAATATAATACTGGTATCCGGCTTAAACCAAAGCCTACCAGTATTATCCTTCCGAACATCATTTATGTAGCCAGTACACGTATATGATCAAAACCGTGCAATAACACCTTACAGCCTCTACATCGTTTCTCCTGAACCCAAGGAAACCCTCTGTGTGGGACTCTAAAGACTCGACAGTATGCTGGCAGTGGGTTTAACCACAAGCCTGTCAGCGGCAGTAGCTGTGCGTAACGGCTACCCTGGTACATGTCGAAAAGGTGGCCGACGAGCGAACTCATCCTAACCCCAACAAGCCTATAAGTAACACTTACCGTATAGTCCGTCTCTTTGTCTGATACGTCGTATATCGAGTCTACGGGTGGTAAACATCAGACCCTAGTAACTTGATAAGTCATGCTGATGTGTGGCTCATAACGGTTCGAGAAACTACTGATAACTCTTATCAGTAAATTCCAACAACCCTGGCCAGGGAATTGCTGTTATAGCCAATCGAGTATGGCGCAACATCAACTCCCTATACCGGGAGAGACGAAACCCCTCCTATTGCTCATCGCCTCTATGTGATTCGGGATTGTACCCAAATTCTACCTGTTTGCACGACACTTAAGAACCTTGGTAAGGAGGAAATCAAAGCACAGTAGGAACCACACAAGACACTATAACGATCTCGGGTCAACAGACTAACCTGTACAAGTGTCACTAGAGAACTTCCATCTGACGATAGGTATGATACCATCTAGGAGTTCTCGGCGAGTCTTGTTCGGTGTACCCATTCTCTAATGAGCACCTGTATACAATCTTTGTTGTCAAACACCAATGGCTGTAGGATCAACCATCGCCCCCATGCAGGGTCAAGAAACGTACACACTAGTTTACTCTGAATATCGATGCCCTGTCTCGATATTCCCTCGACTAGGAACAGTTAAAGGATCTTCTTGCGGACTACGCAATCCCTACTAGTATGATCTGCATCATAGTTCTGGTAGTCAAGCAAAGATCCTAAAGGTTTTATCAACATGTATACAAGATATGAATAACTAAGTAGAACACATCACATGTTAAGATAATGGTAAACCAAATAGCGTACTATCATATTGAGCAAGATTGTTTCAGTACATACATATCCCTAGCATCCTATACAATAAAGGTCTTTAGGGCATACATATCCAACAATCTACCACTTGCACTAAGGCCTTTAGTTGGTGCAATAAGTATCCACTATCTGCACCATAGCCAGTTGTTGGCATATCGTATGCCCAATATCTCGAACAGTCTCTCGAACTGGACTTGAGGGATGGCCTTGGTGAATGGATCGGCTGTGTTATCTTTTGTTTCCACTCTCCGCACCTCGATCTCCTAGCGATCTACGATCTCCCTGATGAGGTGATACCGCCTCAAGATATGTCTGGATTTCTGATGGGACCATGGTTCCTTTACCAAAGCCATGGTTCCATTTTTATCACAATACAAAGGTATTGGATTAGCAATGGATGGAACCACCTAAAGTTCAGAAACGAACTTCCTCATCCAGACCGCCTCTTTTGCGGCATCATTAGCAGCAATATGCTCAGTTTCCATCGTAGAGTCAGCGATGGTATCTTGCTTGGAACTCTTCCAACATACCGCCCTCCATTAAGGCTAAATACAAACCCTGAGATGGACTTGTTGTCATCCTTATCGCTCTGAAAACTGGAATCGGTAAAGGCCTCCATTTGGAGATCTCCGTTACCATACACTAAGAACATTTCTTTAGTCCTTCGCAAGTACTTAAGAATGTTCTTCATAGCCGTCCAGTGTTTCTCCCCTGGATTGGATTGATACCTGCTTACTTCACTCAGCGCGTAAGCTACATCTGGGTGAGTACAAAACATCGCATATATTATAGATCCTACCGCCGAAGCATAGGGTATAATGCTCATACGAGCCCTCTCTTCATCAGTCTTTGGAGACATCTCTTTGGAGAGGGTGATCCCGTGACAAGCGGGTAAATTACCTCGCTTGCAATCTTCCATACTAAACCTCTTTAGTATGGTGTCTATATACCTAGATTGAGACAATCCCAACAATCTCTTAGACCTATCTCTATAGATCTTAATGCCCAGAATGCATAAGGCATCACCCAGGTCCTTCATGGAGAACCTTTGCGATAAGAATAGTTTGACCAATTGTAGCATATGGACGTCATTTCCTACCAGGAGAATGGCATCCATGTACAATACGAGGAATGTGACTGTACTCCCTACAATCTTTTTACAAATGCAAGGTTCATCTACATTTTTAATAAAATCAAACTCTTAGATCGTATCATCAAAGCAGATGTTCTAACTCCTGTTGGAGATAGTGCTCTCAAAGTCAATTATTGGATCACAGGTACGTGATTGCAATGATTGAGGCAGGACCTATACTGATATGACAGTCTTGCTCGAGATGATAGTATGCTATCTGATTTGTCTTTATCATCGTATACATGCTTTAGTTCACTATTGCATGATGATAGAGCCCATAGGATTCTGCTTGACAGCCAGCAGTATGATGGTGATCATATACGTGGGAGCTAGGGTCTATAAGCACATCCTTAAAGTGTTCCTAGTCGTGGGAGTTTCGAGACAGGGCATCGATACTCCAGAATAGACTAGTGTATACAGTCGAGACCCTGACGAGGGGCGATGGCCGGTCTCACAAGCCTCTGGTGTCAGTAGGATCACCTAAGATGTATACAGGTGCTCATTGGGTTATAAGTGTAAGTCCACGGTAGCGCCCCGGCCGTCTAACAGACGCCAAATGCGGAACAAAAACTTTTTACAACTGGCGCTATCGCGTACTATAACCTGGATCTGCCATTAAAGCTAAACTAACAAACTACAAAGTGGGTAGAAACGTTATACCGAACGATCCGAGTCCTTCGGTCTTCAACCATCATCCCGCGCTTTGTTGCGGTTGCTCCGATCTCCTGAATCTCCAGTCTCGTCGTCCAGGTGGCACCACGTCGACGGATCTTTAAACGGGCTCCCGCCTTTTAACCGAGGCAACTCGGTCGTCAAGTTTGCTAAAAGAGACGACCAAGATGAAGTAGAGAATGAGTAGAACACTTTGTCTCGTTACGTCCAAGGCTATGGACGAACGGTTAATGAAGTTGCCTTTTGGATCGAATGGAAATGAGAAATGAATCATATCTAATTTCTATGCACCAAAACTTATATCTTTTTTCCAAAATCACAACCTTATTCCTTTCAAGGAATGGCCGGCCATATATCAGCAGGGGGGTGAGTGTAGGAAGAGGGATGGTGAGAATAAGATCAATGAAGAGGATGCGTCTCTTAACACCTTGTATGAATGCATTTAATGAAAACTATGAATCATAACATAACCCTTAGTCATCATATCATTAAATGAACATTTAAAGCACTAATGACTCACTGGCCTAGTCACCATCCTAGTCACCATCTAGAAGCTTCCACACTCATTTCAAGAAAAGATAAATCTGCATTTAACCGACTGTTAAATACGGCTGATAGAAAACTGGAAACTGGCAACTTCCAAAAGTGATCTTGAAACGAATTTCAGGATAACCCCGTAATGGTATAAACATACCCGCATTTGTATTACGACCGAATACAAATGCATCTGAGACAAAGATATTATATCTACACAGTATAATACTCAGATCCGGCATAAACCAATGCCGACCAGTATTATCTACCCGAAAAGTGACACGTGCGAAAACGCACGTGCATTTTCCGAACCTTGCCATAAACCCATACGGCCTCTACAACGTTTCGCCCGAACTTGGGAAATTTTCTGTGGGGGACTCTAATGACTCGTCAACACACTGGCACTGGGTATAACCACTAGCATGTCAGAGGTACAAGCTGTACGTAACGGTTGCCTATGTATTGATTGGAAGGGAAGCTGATGAGCAAACTCATCCATAAACCCTACTGAGCCTAACAGTGACAATATACATACAGTCCGGTCCGTTCATCTATGAGTATCGCATATCGGGCCTAGGGGGCTATTAACGTCAGACCCCCAATAGCGGTATAAGTCGTGTCAGAGAGTGGCCCAGAACACCCTGAGATACTACTGGAGTACCTACCAATAAATCTCCTGCCTCGGCCGAGGGCTTTGTGTAATGGCTCTCCCAGACAGCGCGATCTCATCCCTAATACCGGGAGAGACGAATCCCCTGCCGATCGGCTCACTTGCCTCCATATGGTCGGGACTGTACCCAAAAAAGACCTGTTTGCATGACTCCTTTGAGCCGTGGTAGGGTAGAAATCAAAGCACAGTGGGAACTCACACGAGACAAATGACGACCTCAGGTCGATGAACTAACCTGTACACATGTCACCAGGGAACTGCTATCTGACGATATGTATAATACCAACTAGCATGTTCCCGGCGAGTCCTGTCCGGTGTACTCATAACCCAATGAGCACCTGTATACATCTTAGGTGAACCAACTAACACCAATGGCTTGTGAGACCGGCCATCGCCCCTCGTCGGGGTCTCGACTGTATACACTAGTCTACTCTGGAGTATCGATGCCCTGTCTCGAAACTCCCACAACTAGGGACACTTTAAGGATGTGCTTACAGACCCCAGCTCCCGCATATATGATCGCCATCATACTGCTGGTAGTCAAGAAAGAATCCTATGGGCTCTATCATCATGCAATAGTGAACTAAAGCATGTATACGATGATAAAGACAAACCAGATAGCATACTATCATCTCGAGCAAGGCTGTCATATCAGTATAGGTCCTACCTCAATCATTGCAATCACGTACCTGCGATCCAATAATTTACTTTGAGGGCACTATCTCCCACAATCTCCCACTTGCACTTAAGACTAATTATTGCGATATCGCATACTCACAGCCAGTGTGATACCGAACATCCAACTCCTCTACTAATCAGTTTCACAAAGCTAGTTTGTAAAACTCTTATGTTCGAGAAATAGCCTTAGTGAGTGGATCCGCCCTGATGTTTCTTTCTATATCTCTCTAAATCTCAAGTTCATGGAGAAAGCCATCTCCCGAATCGAGTAATACCTGTCTTAGAATATGTCTGGATATCTGATGGGGCCTAGTTCATAAATGAACTCCAAATCCAAACTTCTTAGACTGTATCGATAACTAAACCTAATCAGTATCTAGCACCATGCCTCCCACAGTATCCCCTTGGACCATCTGTCCATAATACTGTCCCTCGTCAGAGGGAAAACTATAACCGTGACAATCACTCTGTCATCCATGTCACCTTTGAAGCCTGGAATGATAACCGTCTCCCGAAGGAGGCTGCCGTCATCAAATCCGGAGAACATGCACTTATATTCTAAAACTGCTTCCTTATGTTTCTCCAGGATTGGATTAATATAAACTTATCGCATCTAGTGCAAAAACAACATTTGGTGTGGTACTTGACATCTCAGGATTGACTCAATTGCCTAAGCAAGTGATCTGCCAATCATGCACATCCCTCTCTCCTTTAGTCTCTAAGACACCTTTAGAGAGGGTGACTCCATCACCTGCAGGTACACCACTATGCCAAGAGTCATCTATTCTAAAATACTATTAGAATACTGTCAAAAGTACCCACATTGGGAAACTATCCAAATCTTGATCTAAAACCATAGATCTAGAAACCAGAATGTCTGATATTATATCCATATCCTTTGTGGAGAAACAACTGTGTGACGACCAAAGTACAACCGATCGTAGTATAGGAATTTTACTTCCTACTCTGTGTATGTCATCCAAATACCAGGACATCACACCCTACTACCTTTTTAACAGATCCATCCCTTATTCTAATGAAGTCAAAGCCATGACTGTTACATCCAAAATTAGATAATCTATCTCCGCTATATTTGCTTTAGTCTATAAATTGACATAAGCTACTTGCCCACTATGCTTCCGCTGCTCCCACTGACCACAACAACCCTCTGGCTGAATAATATATACGTGCACTTCTAAAGCTAGTTTAGAACGACGCTATACTTATCCTCTTGCCGGGTCTCATAGTCTGGAACAACAGTAGTGTCAAGTGTGGGTAATCAAGAACCTCCCTGTCACCATCCTTGAGGCGACCAGAGTACCTCTCGGGTGTCTGAGGTTACCTACCATATCTACGGAGTGGCTATTGGAATGTCAAACCTGATTGAATATATAGGTCCTATTAAATTTTCCGTAATCGTTTGCGTTTATGGAATCACTTCCAGTTCTACCATACTCCCACTACTGTTTTCTGAAAAAATCCATTTTAATAAAACTGTGGCGAGTTAAGAACAATATCACTATTGATCTTCTAAATGGTAGAAAAATCAACCCTCGACATAGCCCGGGTCAACCCACAAACTGCCATTATAGAAACGTGCCTTGAGTTATCCAGTGTCTGGTTTTAAGCATAAGCTGGACAACTCCCCTTACCTTAACATCGTTAAGATATGAACCATTCAAAAACATGCAGCTGTCTCCAGTGCATATCTACTTAATTGGAGAGAGGTTAATCAGCATTACTCAACTTAGGAATCCATCCAATTATGAGTAACCCTAAAGAGAAACAAGTTTCTCAAAACTATTACTATTATCTGAATACCAATCACAAGAATCTACATCTTCGATCTCTTTGAAGAATCCCGATACTTGCGATACCTGGTTCTCTACTTTATTCTTATACTCAAAACTTCTCAAAACTTTGACATTGTATTTCTACGAAACACTTGTCTAAAACCTAGAGAAGTTATAAGTAAACAGAACATAGTACGAGGACCTGCCCCTTTGTCCTGACAGACACTGGACAACATACAATACTCTGTATAAGTCCGCTGAGTTGAATAACTCAAAACCTGTATATCGTAGGTTGAAAACTGTACCCAGGCGATTTCCTCAAATATCACCAATTACAACTAATTCCGATATAATGAGGATGATCACCTAATTCCCAATACCTTACTCCCACTCATCATCTGTAAAAAACCTTACAGATATGAGAATGAAACCTGGTAAATACATACCCTGGAGTAAGTATTTAATCGGGAAAACAGTTTTCTTTTAACAATGCGCAGTGAAACTGAAACATTAAAATGTCTCATAGGGGTATCCTGGTATTCCTAGTAATGCCTCTTCCATAAATCAATTCATGACTATAACCGTATATTTCTTTACCATCTGTCCAAATCCCTTTATTTGTCTTTAGTCGTTACCTTCTGTACACCATCGTTAGGCTAAATGGTTTTCTTCCTTCCCTACCGTTCGGCACCAGCCTATGGTTTGGAAGAAGACTATCCAGTAAGCATAACAGGTGTACCCTCCTAATCCTAGGAGTACTCGTAACTTGAGAGAAGGTGATGATAAAAGACAACTGAATAATACCTTATTCTATTAAAGGTGAAATAGAAGTGGCGATGAAGTACGCGGTTTGGTCGTGAATGATAACAGTCGCAATTTACTTTGCTCTCTTTCTAATCCCTTTATTTTGTCTTTACATATTACCTTCTGCACACCCTACTTAGGCTAATTGGTTTTCTTCATTCCCTACCTTTCGGTACCACCTATGGTTTGGAATAAGACCATCCAATAAGCGTAATATGTGTACTCTCCTAAACTAAGGAGCCCTCGCAACCTGAGAGAAGGTGATAACAAAAGACAACTGAATAAAGTAATTCTATTCCTCCTGAACCTGGATCCATCCTCGAAGTGGTACCTTCGAGTTCGTATATAACCATACGATGGATCTATCCAATGGAAGTGGATGTCCGTAGTAATACGGGGTGTTCTGAGAAATACAAAGGGTAAAAGAAGGAGCGGCAATGACTTATGCAACTTGGACTATCCAAAAGACAGTATTTTAAAAAGGTTCGGTCAACTTAGTCACTGAATCATAGTCTAGGGTCGGTCAAAGGTCGCTGCCAAAGAGAGAGAGAGAGAAAAGAAACACTCTGCATGCACTCTATCCTAGATCAGAATGGTTATCACTTTATCTAATCAGGAAACCTCCCACTGTTATCTTAAATTCTCCTCCAAACCTGAAAGAAGAATTAGTCGGGATCACCCGAAGAGTAAACCAACTCATCAGTGAGAATCGGGATCCAACTCTCATCGCATGATAACTCGATGGAAGCCACTCAAGTTATCACACTCCAGAAGGTATGCGCAAACTTGGCAAGTTTCAGTTTCTTTAGAAACTCCCGATATGATTTTTGTCCCATGCTCTTATGATCGTGACTTTGGCCAACCCATCATAAGTCACATGCCAAGTTCTACCCGTCATCATCCAGGTTAATTTGAACCCACCCGTACATACCCTTGACTTTGGCCAACAAAGTAATATGATTGTCCCAAACCAATGCATCTATCTACGCAACAGATGAATACCCAGCAGCTACCAAGCACTATGCCTTGACTTTGGCCAAACAAACATAGCTTGAATACTACTGACCATCCATAAGAAATGACGGAAGGCTACGACTGGTTTTTGGCGAAAAAACCTTTAACGTAATGAACTTGATCTCGTTGAAGGAACCTGATAGCTTTTTATAAAAATATAGTGGCGAAAACGTTTTGCCAAAGAGGTCACTCCCGGTGAAAGGATCTCGGCTCTTTCCTCGTGGAATGAAGTGCATGATATTCGTACTGAATACCGCGATGCAAAGCAACTTGTAATCGACTATATTGAAGTTATTACCCTGACGTAAACTTCTGCCCAAGGGGTCACTCCTGGTGAAGGGATCTCGGCCCTTGCCTCGTCGAATGAGGTGCAGGATATTCTAACTGAATATCGCTATGCAAAATAAAAGGAAACATCTTTGTAATAACACCTTTTTTAAAATTTGTTCCAACAATATCAAATATAGGTTTGTTTTATCCTAGCATTGATAAGAATCATGCAGCCCCATCAATCAATCACACCAGAAAAGAACGAAAATAAAATATACGTATATGCCATCCGCATTCGTCACTGGGTCCCGTCATCACCCGTTAGGTTACTTAACTAACGACACAGCGGGGGCTGGACTAGCGCGGGTGTAAAACATATACAATATCTAATAATATATATACCAATATACAATAATCGCTCCAGGTGTGATAATATGCAACATTACAGAAAAGTAATAAGCATCACAGAACAATACAGATAATCTGGAATCCCCGAGTTTCACAGAGCTGCTGCTGAAACCCGACGTTCCCCTGGTCGTGTGGATAGCCTGTACAATGAAACCTAGACCCTTACAGGTGCGGCAAGTTACCCGCCAAAACCTGAAGCGAGGTAGTCCCCTACAGCATAGCGAATAGAACACCCGGCACTTCACGGAATCCGGTAAATTGAGTACCCCTCCTTGGGTCAACCTGTACCCCCTACGAGTGCGGCGAATAGTCTGCCAATTCTAGAGTGAGGCCCCTTTGCCTCTCAAAGCCATGAGATACGGACCCCTTGCCCTCCAGAACCCAGCTATGCGTGCACTCCTTCGCGGGATAAACCTAGTACAGAAATAAAAATATGTACAACGGGTACATCGACCTCTACCCGGTCGTGCCCTAAAAAGAATATTATATAAACAGGCAGTGACGGCAGTCCACATGTTGGACGCTCGCCCCGCAATATCAAATGTACAAATAAATCCAACCTGCACTATCATTGCAACCTGCTATCCACCACGACAAATCCGCAACATCACAGTACAACACAGAACATCAACGCGAATGTCACGTTCGCAAACCCGTCTAAAAGAACTATAGCAATCAGACGCGGTTTACCGATCAAATGACATTCCCGGTCGGAGATATAATATAAATACTGCATACTAACAAATTTAAAATTTCGATCGACTAAATTTCCCCACGTACATCTGCTGTACAGTAACAAAATCTGGGCCCAAAAGAACAGCACAAAAAACCACAATTTCCATATATAAAGACACTGTACAAATTTGAAGCACTGAATCCACAGACTGGCCGCGGATGCGCGGTCAAACCCTAGGTTTGACCGCGGTTCCGCGGCTGTCTTGAAAGGTCACGTGACCAAATTTGTACAATAAGCTTAGAAAACCCTGCTTAGATTTCTGTGATATGTAAAATTATTTTTGGACTCTTTTAAAAATCGACAGAAACTTAAGCACTTGAAAATTGTGATTTCGGAAATTCCGTTCGATCGATCTTTTAAACGTGTTAGCACAAGTTAGTAAACTTTAATGGTGAGGCTCTGATACCACTGTAAGTCCACGGTAGCGCCCCGGCCGTCTAACAGACGCCAAATGCGGAACAAAACTTTTTACAACTGGCGCTATCGCGTACTATAACCCGGATCTGCCATTAAAGCTAAACTAACAAACTACAAAGTGGATAGAAACGTTATACCGAACGATCCGAGTCCTTCGGTCTTCAACCATCATCCCACGCTTTGTTGCGGCTGCTCCGATCTCCTGAATCTCCAGTCACGTCGTCCAGGTGGCACCACGTCGACGGATCTTTAAACGGGCTCCCGCCTCTGAACCGAGGCAACTCGGTCGTCAAGTTTGCTAAAAGAGACGACCAAGATGAAGTAGAGAATGAGTAGAACACTTTGTCTTGTTACGTCCAAGGCTATGGACGAACGGTTAATGAAGTTGCCTTTTGGATCGAATGGAAATGAGAAATGAATCATACCTAATTTCTATGCACCAAAACTTATATCTTTTTTCCAAAATCACAACCTTATTCCTCTCAAGGAATGGCCGGCCATATATAAGCAAGGGGGTGAATGTAGGAGGAGGGATGGTGAGAATAAGATCAATGTGACCACAACAATGAGTACATCGGACAAGACTCGCTGGAAATATGCTAGTTGGTATTATACATATCGTCAGATAGCAGTTCCCTGGTGACATGTGTACAGGTTAGTTCATCGACCTGAGGTCGTCATTTGTCTCGTGTGAGTTCCCAATGTGCTTTGATTTCTACCCTACCACGACTCAAAAGAGTCGTGCAAACAGGTCATTTTTAGGTACAGTCCCGAGCCACATTGGAGGCAAGTGAGCGGATCGGCAGGGGATTCGTCTCTCCCGGTATTAGGGGTAAGATCACGCTGTGTCTAGGAGAGCCATTACACAAAGCCCTGGGCCGAGGCAGGAGATTTACTCGTAGGTACTCCAGTAGTATCTCAGGGTGTTCTGGGCTACTCTCTGACACGACTTATACCGCTATTGGGGGTCTGACCTTACTAGCCCCCTAGGCAGATATGCTATACTCATAGACGAACAGACCGGACTGTATGTATATTGTCACTGTTAGGCTCAGTAGGGTTTATGGATGAGTTCGCTCATCAGCTTCCCTTCCAATCAATACATAGGCAACCGTTACGTACAGCTTGTACCTCTAACGTGCTGGTGGTTATACCCAGTGCCAGTGTGTTGATGAGTCATTAGAGTCCCCCATAGATAGTTTCCCAAGTTCGGGCGAAACGTTGTAGAGGCCGTATGGTTTTATGGCATGGTTCAGAAAATGCACGTGCGTTTTCGCACGTGTCGTTTTTCGGGCAGATAATACCGGTCGACTTTGGTTTAAGCCGGATCCGAGTATTATGCTGTGTAGATATAATATCTTTGTCTCAGTTGCATTTGTATTCAGTCGTAATACAAATGCGGGTATGTTTATACTGATACGGGGTTATCCTTAAATTCGTTTCAGGATCACTTTTGGAAGTTGCCAGTTTCCAGTTTTCTATCGGCCGTATTTAACATTCGGTTAAATGTGGATTTATCTGTCCTTTTTGGGTGAGTCATGAGGGTGAGTCATGCTTCTAGAAGGTTCTAGAAGTGATGATAAGGCTAGTGAGTCATTAGTGCTTTAAATGTTCATTTAATGCTTTAGATGACAAGGTTAGTGATTCATCACTTTCATTAAATGTTTTGTGCAAGGTGTTCTTTGACTCATGCTTTTTACTTAGTGCTAATGGTAACCACTTCCCTCTTACACTCACCCTCCCTCTTGTTAAATGTGGCCGGCCCTCCCCCCTTCACTCTCATGGTTGTTGATAGGAAAAAAGATATAAGTTTTGGTGCATAGAAATTAGATGTGATCCATTTCTCATTTCCATTCGATCCAAAAGGCAACTTCATTAACCGTTCATCTATAGCCTTGGAAGTAACGAGACAAAGTATTCTACTCATTCTCTACATCATCTTGGTCGTCTCTTTTAGCAAACTTGACGATCGAGTTGCCTCGGTTCAGAGGCGGGATCGAGTTGCCTCGGTTCAGAGGCGGGATCCCGTTTAAAGATCCGTCGACGTGGTGCCACCTGGACGACGAGACTAGAGATTCAGAAGATCGGAGCAGCCGCAACAAAGAGTGGGATGATGGTTGAAGACTGAAGGACTCGGATCGTTCGGTATAACTCTTCTACCCACTTTGTAGTTTGTTTCTTTAGCTTTAATGGCAGATCCGGGTTACAGTACGCGATAGCGCCAATTGTAAAAAGTTTTTGTTCCGCATTTGGCGTCTGTTAGACGGCCGGGGCGCTACCGTGGACTTACAGTGGTATCAGAGCCTCACCATTAAGCTTTACTAACTTGTGCTAACACGTTTAAAAGATCGATCGAACGGATTTTCGAAAACTACATTTTTCCAGTTCACAGTTTCTGTCGATTTTAAATCAGTTCAAAAAATTATTTTGCATATCACAGAAAGTTGTGGAGGGTTTTTTAAGCTAACTGTAGAAATTTGGTCACATGACCCCACAAGACCACCGCGGATCCACGGTCAAACCTAGGGTTTGACCGCGCATCCGCGGCCAATCTGTGGGACCAGTGGTCCAAATTTCTACAGTGGCTTATTCTCTGGAAATTGTGGTTTTTGGTAAAGTTCTTTTGGGCCCAGATTTTATTACTGTACAGCAAATGTACGTGGGGCCCACTTCGGGAAATTTTGTCGATCGAAATTTTAAATTTTTTAGTATGCAGTATTTACATTATATCTCCGACCGGGAATCTCATTTGATCGGTAAACCGCGTCTGAATTGCTATAGTTCTTTTAGACGGGTTTGCGAACGTGACATTCGCGTTGATGTTCTGTGTTGTGCTGTGATGTTGCGGATATGTCGTGGTGGATAGCAGGGTGCAATGATAGTGCGGTTTGGATTTATTGGTACATTTGATATTGCGGGGCGAGCGTCCAACATGTAGATTGCCGTCACTGCCTGTTGTATAATATTCTTTTGGGGCACGACCGGGTTGAGGTCGATGTACCCGTTGTACATATTTTATTTTCTGTACTAGGTTTATCCCGCGAAGGAGTGCACAGATAGCCAGGTTCTGGAGGGCAATGGGTCCGTATCTCATGGCTTTGAGAGGCAGAGGGGCATCACTCTAGAATTGGCAGACTATTCGCCGTACTCGTAGGGGGTACAGGTTGACCTAAGGAGGGGTGCTCAATTTACCGGATTCTGTGAAGTGCCGGGTGTTCCATTCACTATGCTGTGGGGGACTACCTCGCTTCAGGTTTTGGCGGGTAACTTGCCGCACCCGTAGGGGTCTAGATTTCATTGCACAGGCTATCCACACGACCAGGGGAACGTCAGGTTTCAGCAGCGGCTCTGTGAAACCCGGGGATCCCAGATTATCTGTATTGTTCTGTGATGCTTATTACTTTTCTGTAATATTGCATATTATCACGCCTGGAACGATTATTGTATATTGGTATATATACTATTAGATGCTGTATATGTTTACACCCGCGCTAGTCCAGTCCCCACTCTGTCGTTAGTTAAGTAACCTAACGGGTGATGACGGGACCCAGTGACGAATGCGGATGGCATATACGTCCATTTTATTTTCGTTCTTTTCTGGTGTGATTGATTGATGGGACTGCATTGATTCTTATCAATGCAAGGATAAAACAAACCTATATTTGATGTTGTTGGAACAAATTTTAAAAGGTGTTATTACAAAGATGTTTCCTTTTGTTTTGCATAGAGATATTCAGTTGGAATATCCTGCACCTCATTCGACGAGGCAAGGGCCGAGATCCCTTCACCGGGAGTGACCCCTTGGGCAGAAGTTTACGTCAGGGTAATAACTTCACTATAGTCGAATACAAGTTGCTTTGCATCGCGGTATTCAGTTAGAATATCTTGCACCTCATTCCACGAGGAAGGAGCCGAGAACCCTTCACCGGGAGTGACCTCTTTAGCAAAAGGTTTTCGCCACTATATCTTTATAAAAAGCTATCAGGTACCTTCAACGAGATCAAGTTCATTACGTTAAAGGTTTTTCGCCAAAAAACAGCCGTAGCCCTCCGTCATTTCATATGAATGGTCAGTAGTATTCAAGCTATGTATTTTGGCCTTCGTCAAGGCATAGTGCTTGGTAGCTGCTGGGGTATTCATTTGTTGCATAGATAGATGTGTTGGTTTGGGACAGTCGTACTACTATTTTGGCCTTCGTCAAGGGTATGTACGGGTGGGTTCAAATTAACCTGGACAATGACGGGTAGAACTTGACATGTGACTTATGATTTGTTGGCCTTTGTCAAGGTCATAAGAGCATGTGATAAAAATAACATCGGGAGTTTCAAACATACAGCAAACTTGCCAGGCATGCGCATACCTTCTGGAGTGTGATAACTTGAGTGGCTTCCATCAAGTTATCATGCGATGATAGTTGGATCCCGATTCTCACTGATGAGTTGGTTTACTCTTCGGGTTATCCCGACTAATTCTTCTTTCAGGTTTGGAGGAGAATTTGAGATAACGGTGGGGGTTTCCTGATTAGATAAAGTGATAACCATTCTGATCTAGGTTAGAGTGCACGCAGAGTGTTTCTTTTCTCTTTCTCTCTTGGGCAGCGACCTTTGACCGACCCTAGACTATGACTCAGTGACCAAGATGACCGAACCTTCTTAAAATACTGGCTTTTGGATTGTCTTAGTTGCATAAGTCATTGCCACTCCTTCTTTTACCCTTTGAATTTCTCAGAACACCCCGTATCACTACGAACATCCACTTCTATTGGATAGATCCATCGTATGGTTATATACGAACTCGAAGGGACTTCTTCGAGGATGGATCCAGGTTCAGGAGAAATTGAATTGGTTTATTCGGTTGTCTTTTATTATCACCTTCTCTTAGGTTGCAAGGGCTCCTTAGTTTAGGAGGGTACACCTATTACGCTTATTGGATAGTCTTATTCCAAACCATAGGCAGGTGCCGAAAGGTAGGGAATGAAGAAAACCAATTAGCCTAAGTAAGGTGTGCAGAAGGTAATAACTAAAGACAAAATAAAGGGATTAGAAAGAGGGCAAAGTAAATTGCGACTATTATCATTCATGACCAAACCGCGTACTTCATCGCCACTCCTTTTTTCACCTTTGAAAGAATAAGGTATTATTCAGTTGTCTTTTATCATTACCTTCTCTCAAGTTACGAGTACTCCTAGGATTAGGAGAGTACACCTATTATGCTTACTGGATAGTCTTCTTCCAAACCATAGGCTGGTGCCGAACGGTAGGGAAGAAAGAAAACCATTTAGCCTAACGAAGGTGTACAGAAGGTAACGACTAAAGACAAATAAAGGGATTTGGAGAGATGGCAAAGAAATATACGGTTATAGTCATGAATTGGATGATGGAAGAGGCATTACTAAGAATACCAGGATACCCCTACGAAACATTTTAATGTTTCAGTGCATTGTTAAAGGAAAACTGATTTCCTGATTAGATACTTACTCCATGGTATGTATTTACCAGGTTTCATTCTCATATCTATACGGTTTTACAGATGATGAGTGGGAGTAAGGAATAAGGTGATCATCCTCATTATATCGGAATTCGTTGTAATTGGTGATATTTGAGGAAATCGCCTGGGTACAGTTTTCAACCTACGATGCACAGGTTTTGAGTTATTCAAACTCACCGGATTTATACAGAGTATTGTATGTTGTCCAGTGTCCGTCAGGACAAAGGGGTAGGTCCTCGTACTCTGTTCTGTTTACTTGTAACTTCTCTAGTTTTTAGACAAGTGTTTCGTAGAAATACAATATCTAAGTTTTGAGAAGTTGTGGGTATAAGAATAAAGTAGAGAACCAGGTATCGCAAGTATCGGGATTCTTCAAAAAGATCGAAGATGTAGTTTCTTGTGATTGGTATTCAGAGGAAAGTAATGGTTTTGAGAAACTTGTTTCTCTTTCAGGTTTCTCATAATTGGATGGATTCCTAAGTTGAGTAATGCTGATTAGCCTCTCTTTATTAAGTTGATATGCACTGGAGACAGCTGCATGTTTTGAATCTGGTTCAAATTAAATTAGTGCCTCTATTTCTATATTGTATATAGAATGGTTCATATCTTAACGATGTTAAGGTAAGGGGAGTTGTCCAGCTTATGCATAAAACCAGAAATTGGATAACTCAAGGCACATTTCTATAATGGCAGTTTGTAGGTTGACCCTGGCTTTGACGAGGGTTGATTTTCTACCATCTGGAAGATCAATAGTGATATTGTTCTTGACTCGCCACAGTTTAAGTAAAATGGATTTTTTCAGAAAACAGTAGTGGGAGTATGGTAGAACTGGAAGTGATTCTAGAACCACAAACGATTACGGAAAATTTAATATGACTTATATATTCAATCAGGTTTGACATTCCAATAGCCACTCCGCAGATATGGTGGGTAACCTCAGACACCCGAGAAATACTCCGGCACCCTCAAGGACGGTGACAGGGAGGTTCTTGTTTACCCAGACTTAACACTACTGTTGTTTCAGACTATGAGACCCGGCAGAAGGATAAGTATAGCGTCGTTCTAAACAAGTTTTAGAAGTGAACATATATATTATTCTGCCAGAGGATTGTCGTAGTCAGTGGGAGCAGCGAAAGCATAGTGGGCAAGTAGCTTATGTCTATTTATAGGCTTGAGCAAATATAGCGGAGATAAGATCATCTAATTTTGATGAGACAGTCATGGCTTTGACTTCATCAGAATAGGGGATGGATCTGTTGAGAAGGTAGTAAGGTGTGATGTCCTGGTATTTGGATGACATACACAGAGTAGGAAGTAAAATTCCTGTACTACGATCGGTTGTACTTTGGTCGTCACACAGTTGTTTCGCCACAAAGGATATGGATATAATATCAGACATTCTGGTTACTAGATCTATATTTGGGTAGTTTTCCCAATGTGGGTATTTTGACAGTATTCTAATGGTATTTTAGAATAGATGATTCCTGGCATGGTGGTGTACCTGCAGGTGATGGAGTCACCCTCTCTAAAGGTGTCTTATAGACTAAAGGGAAGAGGGATGTGCATGATTGGCAGATCACTTGCTTAGGCAATTGAGTCAATCGTAAGAAGTCAAGTACCAGACCAGATGTTGTATTTGCACTTGATGCGATAAGTTTATATTAATCCAATCCTGAAGAAATATAAGGAAGCAGTTTTAGAACATAAGTGCATGTTCTACGGATTTGATGACAGCAGCCTCCTTCGGGGGACGGTTATCGTTCCAGGCTTCAGGGGTGACATGAATGACAGAGTGATTGTCAGAGTTATAGTTTTCCCTCTGACGAGGGACAGTATTATGGACAGGTGGTTCAAGAGGATACTGTGGGAGGCTTGGTGCTGGATACTGATTAGGTTCAGTTATCAATAAAGTCTAAGAAGTTTGGATTTGGAGTTCATTTATGAACTAGGTCCCATCAGATATTCAGACATATTCTAAGACAGGGATTACTCGATTCGGAAGATGGATTTCTCCACGAACTTGAGATTAAGAGAGACATAGAAAGAAACATCAGGATGGATCCACTCACTGAGGCTATTTCTCGAACACAAGAGTTTTACAAACTAGCTTTGTGAAACTGATTAGTAGAGGAGTTGGATGTTCGGTATCACACGGGCAGTGAGTATGCGACATCGCAATAATTAGCCTTAAGTACAAGTGGGAGATTGTTGGAGATAGTGCCCTCAAAGTCAATTATTGGATCGCAGGTACGTGATTGCAATGATTGAGGCAGGACCTATACCGATATGACAGTCTTGCTCGAGATGATAGTATGTTATCTGGTTTGTCTTTATCATCGTATAAATGCTTTAGTTCACTATTGCATGATGATAGAGCCCATAGGATTCTGCTTGACAACCAGCGGTATGATGGTGATCAAATACGTGGGAGCTGGGGTCTATAAGTACATCCTTAAAGTGTCCCTAGTCGTGGGAGTTTCGAGACAGGGCATCGATAGTCCCGAATAGACTAGTATATACAGTCGAGACCCCGGTAAGGGGCGGTGGCCGGTCTCACAAGCCACTGGTGTCAGTAGGATCACCTAAGATGTATAAAGGTGCTCATTGGGTTATGAGTACACCGGACAGGACTCGCTGGAAATATGCTAGTTAGTATTATACATATCTTTAGATAGAAGTTCTCTGGTGACATGTATACAGGTTAGTTCATCGACCTGAGGTCGTCATTTGTCTCGTGTGAGTTCCCACTGTGCTTTGATTTCTACCCTACCATGGCTCAAAAGAGTCGTGCAAACAGGTCTTTTTTGGGTACAGTCCCGAGCCACATTGGAGGCAAGTGAGCGGATCGGCAGGGGATTCGTCTCTCCCGGTATTGGGGGTGAGATCGCGCTGTGTCTAGGAGAGCCATTACACAAAGCCCCCGGCCGAGGCAGGAGATTTACTGGTAGGTACTCCAGTAGTATCTCAGGGTGTTCTGGGCCACTCTCTGACACGACTTATACAGCTATTGGGGGTCTGACGTTATGAGCCCCCTAGGCAGATATGCGATACTCATAGACGAACGGACCAGACTGTATGTATATTGTCACTGTTAGGCTCATTAGGGTTTATGGATGAGTTCGCTCGTCAGCTTCCCTTCCAATCCGGCAACCGTTACGTACAACTTCTACCTCTGACGTGCTAGTGGTTATACCCAGTGCCAGTGTGTTGATGAGTCATTAGAGTCCCCCACAGACAGTTTCCCAAGTTCGGGCGAAACGTTGTAGAGGCCGTATGGTTTTATGGCAAGGTTCGGAAAATGCACGTGCGTTTTCGCACGTGTCGTTTTTCGGGCAGATAATATCGGTCGGCTCTGGTTTAAGCCGGATCCGAGTATTATGCTGTGTAGATATAATATCTTTGTCTCAGTTGCATTTGTATTCAGTCGTAATACAAATGCGGGTATGTTTATACTGATACGGGGTTATCCTGAAATTCATTTCAGGATCACTTTTGGAAGTTGCCAGTTTCCAGTTTTCTATCGGCCGTATTTAACATTCGGTTAAATGCGGATTTATCTGTCCTTTTTGGATGAGTCATGAGGGTGAGTCATGCTTCTAGAAGGTTCTAGAAGTGATGATAAGGCTAGTGAGTCATTAGTGCTTTAAATGTTCATTTAATGCTTTAGATGACAAGGTTAGTGATTCATCACTTTCATTAAATGTTTTGTGCAAGGTGTTCTTTGACTCATGCTTTTTACTTAGTGCTAATGGTCACCACTTCCCTCCTACACTCACCCCCCCTCTTGTTAAATGTGGCCGGCCCTCCCCTCTTCACTCTCATGGTTGTTGATAGGAAAAAAGATATAAGTTTTGGTGCATAGAAATTAGATGTGATCCATTTCTCATTTCCATTCGATCCAAAAGGCAACTTCATTAACCGTTCGTCCATAGCCTTGGACGTAACGAGACAAATTGTTCTACTCATTCTCTACATCATCTTGGTCGTCTCTTTTAGCAAACTTGACGATCGAGTTGCCTCGGTTCAGAGGCGGGAGCCCGTTTAAAGATCCGTCGACGTGGTGCCACCTGGACGACGAGACTGGAGATTCAGGAGATCGGAGCAGCCGCAACAAAGCGTGGGATGATGGTTGAAGACCGAAGGACTCGGATTGTTCGGTATAACTCTTCTACCCACTTTGTAGTTTGTTAGTTTAGCTTTAATGGAAGATCCGGGTTATAGTACGCGATAGCGCCAGTTGTAAAAAGTTTTTTTTCCACATTTGGCATCTGTTAGACGGCCGGGGTGCTACCGTGGACTTACAACTCTGTGATGCCTGATTTAATCCATAGATGGATTTAAGCAGCCTGCATGACTTTTCGCTACTCCCACTGTCAATGAAGCCCTCCGGCTGATCAATAAAAACACATTCATCTAAATCACCATTTAGAAATGCTGTTTTAACATCCATCTGCCAGATTTCATAGTCGTAGTAAGCAGCAATAGCAAGCAGGATTCGAATGGATTTAAGCATTGCAACTGGAGAAAAGGTCACATCATAGTCCAATCCTGGTCTTTGACGAAATCCTTTCGCCACAAGCCTAGCTTTATAGGTCTCCACCTGTCCATCCAGACGAATCTTTTTCTTAAAAATCCATTTACACACTATGGGTTTTACTCCAGAAGGTGCAACCTCCAAAGTCTATACTTTGTTGGTGTGCATGGATTCCATTTTGGATCGCATGGCATCCAGCTATTTCACTGAGTCACAACTCGTGATAGCTTGCTGAAAACTAGTAGGGTCATCATCATCTATGATGCAATCTCCTCTATCACCATCAATTAGAAAACCATAGTATCTATCCCGTGGGCGAGAAGTTCTACTAGATCTATGGAGTGGCTGAGGTTCGTTGGGTTCTAATAAAACTTCAGGTTCAACCAAATCGTCAGTAGTTGTTTATGGCTCTAAAATTTCTTCCAGTTCTACCACATTGCCAATAGTATCATTTGTAAAAAATTCATTTTCCAAAAATATGGCATATTGAGAAACAAACACTCTTTGTTCCTCTTTATGGTAGAAAAGATACCCATATGAATGTTTGGGATACCCCATAAATTTACACAAAACCGATTGTGTCTCGAGTTTTTCTGGATTCTGCTTTTTAACAAAAGCAGGACAACCCTATATCCTAACTCGTTTAAGAGATGGTCTCTTCCCATACCATATATCATATGGAGTGGTATGCATGGTTTTGGTCGGAACCCTATTTAATAGATATATTGCAGTCTCCAACGCATGCCCCCAGAACGAAAGTGGTAACTCAGTATCACTCATCATCAAACGAACCATATCTAATAGGGTACGATTTCTCCGTTCTGACACACCGTTGTGCAGTGGCGTGTATGGAGGAGTGAGCTAAGAGAGAATCCCATTCTCTTTCAGGAAATCTAGAAACTCTGTACTTAGGTACTCTCCTCTTCGATCAGATCGAAGTTTCTTAATACTCAATCCAGTTTATTTTTCTACTTCAAGTTTATACTCCTTGAATTTTTTGAAAGCTTCAGACTTATGTTTCAACAAGAACACGTGTCCAAATTTCGAGAAATCATCAGTAAAATTTATGAAGTATGAAAAACCACTTCTTGCATGTGTAGACATTGGCCCACATACATCACTATGTATGAGGCCTAAGAGTTCAGTAGCACTCTCTCCGTGTCCAGTAAATGGAGTTTTGGTCATTTTACCCTTGATGCAAGACTGAAAAGTCGCATAAGATTTATATTCAAACGGATTTAAATATCCATCTTTATGTAGCTTGGTTAGTCTTGTTTCGTTAATATGACCAAGTCTACAATGCCAAATGAAAGCTTCATTTATCTCTGAAATCTTCCTTTTGTTTGTGTGTTGTATGTTAAAAACTGTGTGTTGATTCAGGACGTAGATTCCGTTATTTAATGTGTCATACCCAATAAGCTATTGATTTAGGTTAATGTTCATAACATTACTTTGTTACACAAAATTATATCCTTCATTGTCCAACAGAGATACAGATATTATGTTACACAACATACTTGGCACAAAATAACATGGGTTCAAAACCAATATACATCCTGAAGGCAAACCAATGTGATACTCTCCCACTGATACAGCATGTACATTCAATCCATTTCCAACACTGAGAGTATGGTCACCTTTCTTCAAAATCTTGCTATTTCTCAATCTTTGCACATAATTGCAGATATGAGATCCTGACCCGATATCTAATACCCAAGAAGCATAGTTAATTGAAAAATAGTTTTCGGTAACAAACACACATGAAGTGGAAGCATTAACATACTTCTTCTTCTTGAGATCGGTGAGGTACCCAACGTAGTTTCTCTTCCAGTGCCCAGTTTTGTGGCAGTAGAAGCATTCCCCTTTTCCCGATGTCGCAGTCCCAGTCTTGTCTTTCCCATGTACCTTTTTCACTCCACCTCTCGGTTTGATGGGATTCTTCTTCTTCTTTCCCTTAGCTTTAGCTTTTGGAACGGAAGAGGAAGATGGACCAGCAATAAGAGAGGGATTGTTCGCTACTTTTAGCGTGCTTTCTCTTCAACATATTGAGAAGTTCAGGAAGTGACTTCTCCAAATTGTGCATGTTGAAGTTCACTATAAACTGAGCATAGGCAGTGGGAGAGAATGTAGAACTATATCAATATATCGTTCATTTTCCATCGTCCATCCCAGGTCCTCTAGTTCTTCAATAAGTCCTATTATCTTCAGCACATGATCACCTACAGATGTGCCAGCAGTCATCCTCATCTGAAACAACTTTCTTGATGCCTCGTAACGAAGAGTATGGGATTGCTCCCCATACAACTCCTTTGTATGGAGAAAGATGGATTGCACATCCATCTTCTCATGCTGCTTCTGATGTTCGTTATCCATCGAAGCAAGCGCGAGGCATTTGGCTGTGGCGCAATCAATATCACATGTCATGCGGATTTCCTTATCCGCAATAGAGGAATCAGGGCCTGGGAGGGGAGGGGCTGGAGCAGTAAGGACGTATGCAACCTTGTCATAAATAAGGGCAATATTTACGTTCCTCTGCCATTCTTTATAATTTTGTCCCGTGAGTTTATTTTTATCTAATAGAAGCTTAAGTCCTGACATTGGTATCTGCCATTAGGAGAGAGAAAAGAAAACACTCAGCGATTACTCTTGCATGATTAGATTGTTTATTAATCATATCTAATCGATATCTCCTATTGCTTTTTATCAAATTTTCCTTCAAACCTTAAAAAGAAAATTAGCCAGGATTAATTACATTCTACAAGTTCGCTAATCGGTCAGCTAGGCTAGTGTCGGTACTCCGAGGGAGGTTCCCCGTGCTTTCGCACGGACCTACTTAAAATAAATCTCATTTTCCTAGAGGCATAACCCCATTGACACCTTTCTAGACACCTACTGGATTTGCTAATTGTAAATTGTAAAACTCTCCAAGAAGAAACATTACTCACAGTGGGATCGGGATCCAACTATCAAATAGAAGGTATGCAATATCATTGCTGTAATACCTTAGAATGCGATTAGTGTTAATTAAGCGTTAATGCGGGGTTTTAGGGAAAAGTTTACCAAATCGGTTTCCTCACATTTCATAACAATTAATTAATATTTTATTTTTATTTGTTATGGCTTGCACACACATGTGCATGTTAATGTGAAGGTTAGTTAGAGTTAATCTCGTTAAGTGACCATGACACCTTAAGCAATTCATGCCTTGACTTAACCTTGCTTTAGATATTTGTGTCAGAAATATCCTTGTTTTGGAATGAGGGAGGTGGCTAGGTGAGTCATGAGGCATTAATTGCAAGCTTTAATGAGGTGAGGAAGAGAGTAAGTGTAAGGTTTAAGCTCACCCTACACTCACCCTCTCACCCTTTTCTTTCCTCACCCTCTCATTCTCTTCTCACTTCCTCACACTCAATTATTCTTCATCTCCTCAACTCCCTAACTGAAACCCTCACTATCTCATCACTAAAACCTTGCGAACTTCATTTAAACACCATGAAAACACTTCTCATGTCATGTTTTAGCCAGTAGGTTGCCTTGGAGCTTGGAAAGCTAGGACTTTTGAGCAAGAGTGACTTGGTAATGACCTCTAACAGTTAATTAGGTGTTTATATGGTTGTGTTTCCTTATAGTTATGGTTTACAACACTAAAGGTTTAGTTTGTGCAAATATCGTATTTTTAGTGTCATTATGGAGTCTCTGTGATATGCTGTAGAACTAGGTGTTTGTTGGAAAAGTTCTCATCACAGTAACCTAGTGTTGTGACCTGGAACCCACCATAAAATCCTGAGATCCATTCCTTCCAACCAGGACGCAATTTTATTGCTTCTGGCCGGAAATTGCGGCCAGAGTGGGGGCTGGGGTGTTGAGTTTTGGGCGTAGGGTCTCTGGGGTTATATGTGGTCTCGTGGAACTTGCAACTTTCACTAATTGTTTGTGTATCAAAATCTGGGATCACTTTACTATAATCTGTGTTTTGACTGCGCGCGTTACGTTATCCGACACGGTTCGTGATCTTGTGTAGCTGCTGCACTTGGGTTGGTTTTGGGTTGTCGCTACCCATGTTAGCCACTAGACGAACACTTGTGTGTTGGATTGGAGTTGGTGCGTCATTCAAATGTAGTTTGTACGTGATATTCGTCGATTTCTGAGATTTGCACTTTCTATGTTTGTGTTAATAGGATCGCAGGTGGGGACTTCGGACGCTGCGAAGAAAGGAAAGCAGGTGATTGGATCTACCTAGTTCGCGATTGTCGGTGAGTAGATTTAACATCTATGGGGAGATCACCCGTATGGCGTTAAGCGTCAGGGCTAGATATGATATGCCATTAGCTGCATGTTTATATGCACATATAGAGATGGTGCATGAACTTTATCGAATATTATTACTTGTTATGCCTGGACTTATACCCCTGTGGACACTGCACTATTATTGACAGTTCATGTTGCACGAGCACTAATTGTATGCTACACACACTGTCGGTAATTGCCATGATACGCACAATACGTATACATTGGTGATATTGTATTGATTAGTGACATTGAGGCATTCATTCTGGCGCGATGGCACATATGAAATATAGCATACATGCACACCTACATGCTTACACATATATCTTGCTATAGCTACATGTTCACTTTATATGATGTTGCATGGGATTTTGGATAATTGGAAACCGCATGATATATTTAATAACTTGATGCATTTAAATAGCGGATTTTCCTTGATATGCTCATATTGTTGTTCTATGTTGCATACATCATATTACAAGGATTTACGCATTGAGATATGGATTTCATGTGATTTTCTGGATTTGAGATCCGCGGGGATATTTCAAGAAATGTGTATTGTCTTGAAAACCTAGTTTCTCTTAATATGATATTTCAATACGTCCACCATGAGTTTCTCGGTTCTGAGACTTTTGTTAGATACCCAATTCGAGAAGAGGCAGGCACCGTCTGCGGGTACATGGTGGACCCGGTTAGGCACCCCGGGATAAGAAAAATCGTATTGTTAGGCGGTAAGCCCGGCGGAGGGAGTACTACCTACCGGTGATAGTATTTGGACTCGGCGGAGATCTGGAAGATACTGACCGAAGTTATGAGATGGACATGGACCGACCGTTCTGCCGAAGCCCGAGGGCCGATCTGGGCAAACGGAGCCCATGTTACGTGGATTTACGTGTCGATGTTGGGCACTAGTTTTCATGATGTTTTCGGGTGTCGATATTGGACACTCAGGTTCCATGAGACTTATAGGATATGAGGGCCGATCTGAGGATGCGGTGCCTGAGGATTTTGGGATTTGACGTGTCAGTGAGGGACACTGGGTTTTTTTTTTCCATGCTGATGATTTTTGAATGAGGTTTTATTATATCATCCCACACTCAGGATTATTTTGATATGCATTGTTTCATGTAGTTGTAGTACCCTGATGATATACCTTTACATGATTATTGCATATTCACATTGCCATACTTATGCTATCAGATTACATGTGATAGATTTATCGCTATTCGTGCATACTTGCGTTTACAGTATGATGTTTTTGCTATTCACGAGTTGGCAACTCACCCCCATTATGCCATAGTGTTTTGCAGGTCTGTTCCTCAGAGTAGTTGCGGCAGGGCACCTTATTATCTCTACTTTTACGGATACCGCTACGGTTGGCTGTGAGCCCTTTTGCTATTGGTGGATTGCGGTTATCCGATGATGTACATTGTATACCTATTGTATCTAGTACTCTCCATCTACAACCTTCATGTATTGACTTAGAGACGAGTTGTGAGGATCGATGTTGTATATTCTTATGACTCTGGTTGTCGTGCTCGTATGAGCCGGCCTTTATTTATGTTGATTATTGTCTTTTCCTTCGCTACGGCGTCGTATATCAGTTTTGGTGGTTGTTTCTGCCTTTGGGCGAGATTTGCTCCCGTTTGCGGATGCTTTACATATATCTTATGTTTGTACCCGTTTCGGGGCTAGCTTTTATAAAGGGGGTGCTGCCGAAATTTTTATGAAAACAAACTTAAGCTTTAAGTTTTGCTTGAGATTTAAAAATGTTCCTATCTTTTCCTTCTTGTAATGGTTTAGATTGCTGGGTTTTGGCTTACTTAAATTGCGTTACGCCTGTTGATGTTACGTGGTCTAAGTTCCGGTCATGTGCCTATTTTGGGTCGTGACAAATTTGGTATCAGTGCGCTAGGTTTTACCTTTTGGAGTGTAGCATGACCTTGGTATGATAAAGTAGGTAGCTTAAGCAGAGTAACGTAGCATGTGTATGTTCCACGGCATACTTACGACACGGTACTCTTCCTAAGCGACCTTAGGAATTATTGTTAAAAATTCCTTCCGTGATTATGTACATTCTTGTGATTCGATTTCTGTGTTCTTATAGAATTATGTTTCCATTTCCAGCCTTTATGCCGCCGAAGACTACGAGGGCGCAGAGAGCGGCTGCGAGGGCCGAGGTCAGAGTTAACTCGTCCGAGATGAGGACTGACCCGGGCGGTACGCCCATTGTGCAGGAGCAGATTGATCCACCTTCGACAGACCATATTGCTATGCTAAAGGCCGGTATGCGGGATTTGCGCCAGATGGTGGGGTCGTTAGTTGAGGCCATTCGAGCGTAGAGGCAGGAGATTGTTCCACCCGTTACGGGGACCGTGTTGGTGCCTACTGTTCCGACAGTCGTACCAGCAGCTACAGAGGTGATCATCGTATTGTTATCGGAGTTTATGAGGCTGAGGCCTCCGGTTTTCACTGGCGCCGATCCAACTAAGGATCCGCAGTCATTTATCGATCGGATGGCCAGGATATGTCATTCGCTGAGATGTTTCGACGCGAGATGGGTAGAGTTCGTGAGCTTTCGTCTGGAAGGTTTGGCCCAGAAGTGGTGCGAGTCCTTAGAGAAGGGTAGAGCCGCAGGTCTTTCTTCTATGATCTGGGCTGAGTTCGTGACGGTGTTTCTTACATGTTTTCTTCTGCAGAACGTTAGGGATGCTCGAGCACGCAGTTTCGAGTCGTTATGCCAGACTCCGGGTATGATGGTGGCCGAATATGATGTGCAGTTCACCGAGCTATCTGTGTATTCTCCGTATCTTGTAGACACTGAGAAGATGTGGGTCAAAAGGTTTGTTCGCGGCCTGCTTACCCAGTTGTTCCTCGCTATCAGCATACAGTATTGTGACACGTATGCAGCGGCGGTGGACGCAGCCCTATTGGTTGAGGAGCGTCTTTTCGAGACGTCGGTTGATCCGGAACCGAAGAGGGTTCGTACGAGTGTATCGGCACGGAGAAAGAAGTTTGGATTCCAGGACAGATTCCGTTCAGGTACTGGGGGTAGTGGAGGCTCGGGACGAGGCCAGTTATTTAGCTCTTATCCCCAGGAGAGTCAGCAGTCGTCGACTGGATGTTTTGGGTATGGCAGTCCCCATCACCACATCAGAGATTGTACCGCAATGCGCCAGAGAGAGGCAGCGGTTCCACTTGTTACCTTACCACCTTCTCCACCTGGGAGAGAGTTGCCTCTTATGCCTGTTGTTGCCCCGCGTCAGACTCATGCTCAGAGAGGTCAGGGTCACGGCGGTTTTGTTCAGAAATGACGGGGTGGTAGAGGCGGAGGTCAGCCAGTTGCTGGTAGAGGACAGGCTCGGGTGTTTTCCTTGACTCATCAGGACGCGCAGGCGTCCAATGCAGTGGTTTCAGGTACTCTTTCTGTATGTTCTTATGATGCACATGTTTTATTAATCCGGGATCTACGTACTCGTATGTTTCTACACACTTCGGGCCGAGGTTGGGCCGAGAGTCGTGTTTGCTAGATCAGCCGCTTATTGTGATTACTCCTGTTGGCGATTTTTTTGATGCACGACATGTGTTTCTGTCGTGTGTCGTTCGGATAGGAGATAGAGATTCGTCCGTCGACTTGATCTTTCTAGATATGTTGGACTTCGACGTTCTCCTTGGCATAAACTGGTTAGCTGCTTGCTATTCGTCTGTGGACTGCCATGAGAAGATAGTCAGTTTAAGTTTTCCGGGCGAGTCTGTTCGGGTTGTGCAGGGGGACCGTGGTGCCGCCCCTCAAAATTTGATTTTAGCCCTTTGCGCTAGTCGGCTTTTGAGGAGGGGATGTCGGGGATTCTTGGCTTTCATTCGTGATACTGGAGCCACAGTGGAGTCGTTGGACCGGGTTCCTACCGTGCGAGAGTTTCCCGACGTTTTTCCCGATGAGTTACCTGGTTTGCCGCCAGAGCACGATATTGAGTTTTGCATTGATCTGATTCATGGCACAGGGCCTATTTCTATACCACCTTACCGGATGGCTCCGGCGCAGCTTAGAGAGCTTAAAGATCAATTGCAAGAGTTGCTTGATAGGGGACTTGTGCGTCCGAGTGTTTCACCTTGGGGAGCTCTTGTTCTGTTCGTCTAGAAGAAGGACGGCAGTTTGAGGTTGCGCATTGATTATCGCCAATTGAACCGAGCTACGGTGCGGAATAGGTATCCTTTACCTCGCATTGACGATTTGTTTGATCATCTCTAGGGTGCGAAACATTTTTCTAAGATTGATTTGCGTTCGGGTTATCATCAGTTGCAGGTTCGGAATGATGACATTCTGAAGACTTCTTTTTGTGCACGCTACGAGCATTATGAGTTTATGGTGATGTCGTTCGGACTCACCAATGCCTAAGCAGCATTCATGGATCTGATGAACCGGATTTTCAGGCCGTTCCTCGAACAGTTTATTTTTGTGTTTATTGATGACATTCTGGTCTACTCTAGGAGTCGAGAGGCGCACGAGCAGCACTTGAGGACTGCTTTGCGGACATTGAGAGAGCACCAGCTGTATGCTAAATTCTCAAAGTGCGCATTTTGGCTTGATAGAGTTGACTTCCTGGGTCATGTGGTGACGGGAGATGGTATTCGTGTGGACCCGAGGAAGATCGAGGCTGTACAGTTTTAGCCCAGACCTGTATCTGTGACAGAGGTCCCCAGGTTTTTGGGCTTAGCTGGTTATTACCGCTGCTTCGTGCAGGATTTCTTGAGTATCGCTGCACCGCTGACCGGACTGACCCGGAAAGGGGTTCTTTTTCTTTGGACTGATGCGTGCGAGCAGAGTTTTCAGCAGTTGAAGACTCGATTGACAACTGCACCAGTTCTATCTTTGCCTTCTAGATCGGGTGGCTTTGTTGTTTACTGCGATGCGTCTCGAGTGGGGCTCGGTTGTGTACTGATGCAGCATGATAAAGTGGTTGCTTATGCTTCTAGGCAGTTGAAGAAGCGCGAGCAGAATTACCCCACTCATGATCTTGAGATGACCGCGGTGGTCTTTGCATTGAAGATTTGGAGATACTACTTGTACGGAGAGTCGTGTCAGATTTTCATGAACCACAAGAGCTTGAGTATATCTTCCAGCAGCGGGATCTGAATCTGAGACAGCGCCGGTGGATGGAGCTTGTAAAGGATTATGATTGTGAGATCTTTTATCACCCGGGAAAGATAAATGTGGTAGCTGATGCTTTGAGTCGTAGGCCCAGGGGTAGCTTGTCCCAGTTGAGCGCGGTTCAGAGGTAGTCTTCTGCAGATTTGCAGATCTTGTGCGATGGTAGAGTACAATTTGAGTTCACTTTCACTGGGAGACAGCTTGCTCACGTCCGCGCCTATCCGCTTCTACTCGATTGTATCTGTGAGGCGTAGCCCAGTGATGCCCGTTTGTCTGAGTTTCTTGAGATTGTTCAATAGGGTACAGATTTGGAGTTCACGATTGATGACCAGGGTATGCTATGTTACGGGATTCGCTTGTGAGTACCAGATACCGTTGGGTTGAAACGCGAGATCCTAGAGCAGGTACATCAGTCAGCCTTTAGCATTCATCCAGGTACCACCAAGATATACCGTGACTTGAGAGACATTTACTAGTGGGAAGGGATGAAGCGCGATATTTCGGACTTCGTTTCGAGGTGCCTGACTTGTCAGCAAGTCAAGGCTAAGCATCAGAGACCGGCTGGAGAGTTGCAGCCTTTATCCGTTCCTGAGTGGAAATGGGAGCAGATTTCCATGGACTTTGTTATGGGTCTACCCAGGACCAGTTGGTGGTATAACTCTATTTGGGTGATTGTTGACCGGTTGACGAAAGCGACTCACTTCCTTCCAGTGAAGACCATTTTCGGTTATGCTCAGTATGCTCTGTTGTATATAGATGAGATTGTGCGTTTGCACGGCGTCCCCACATGCATTGTATCCGACAGGGGCACCCAGTTTACTAGCCGTCTTCGGCAGAAGCTTCAGGAAGGTTTGGTAATCGGTTGAGTTTTAGCACCGCTTTCCATCCGCAGACCGATGGTCAGTCAGAGTGGACGATACAGACTCTAGAGGATATATTTCGGGCGTGCGTGCTTGATTTTGGTGGCAGTTGGGATCGTCACTATAACATTTCAGAAAAATAAAATATTAGTTTTGGGAATTTTTATAATTAAATAATAAATATTAGGAATATTTTAATATTGCGGTATAATTAAATATCGATAAATTGGGAAATATTTGGAAAATTGTGGGAATTACTGAAATGAGGGTGTTCTATATGATTTAAGCAAATAATGAAATTTTATAATTAATTATATACAATTTTAATGCTAATCGCGATTAAATATCGCTAATCGTTCGTTAAACTAGTTTTGTGCATGTGACATGCACCAAGTCATTTTTCACACTTGTTATATTTTCCTCCATGGCTTTTCTTTATATTTTCATTCATGGTTTTGTTTTAAGTGAAAAAGAAAAGAAAACAAAACAAAAGAAAAAGAAAAGAAATGAATAAAGAATGAGGGATGGGCAAGAGAGAGAGAGAGAGGGTGAGGGGTCACATTGACCAAGCTCCCATTTCTTTTCCCCTTCATTTTCTTCTCTATTTCTCTCCCTCTTCTCCCCATGGCAGCACGCTCCTCCTCCCTCCTATACCTCATCACAATACACTCAAAAACACCCCAAAACATCATCTCCACATCATTAAAAACATGCACAAGCTCACAACAAACACTTTGGACCAAGAAAAATCGGATTTTGAAGACTTGGGGCAACTCAAGAAAATTCTTGAGTTGCCAAATGAGGCAATTCCTTCATCAATTGTATTGTATTTCATTCACTTTAACACTTATGTATGTTTTGAAGTGATTAAGTGATGATTAGTGGGATTTGTAAATTCCAAGTTAGGGTTTTGATGAAATCTTGAGTAGTGAAGTGTAATTGAGATTAGTAGAGGCCTTGCAACCCCTGTAGTAATTGTTTATTAGACTAAACCTGACAGTAAACCCCCAATTCTTAAACCTAGAAACCCTGATATCGGGAAATTGTGGATTTTGTGATGGTATATAGATATCTGCTAACACCCGGGGACCCTAGCAATTATTTAGCAAACATAGTGATACATGCAGGTGACCTAGAAGCTACCCTGAAGACTAGAGATCCAAACACCCTACCCAGGCCACAGATTTAAGCATTTGGGCCGCAAATTGCAGCCTTGGTACACCAAAATTGGTTCGTGTTTGGTTCATGTCTCCATCTCCAATAAACTAGACCCTTAACATATGCAAAATTGGCTAATTTGACCTAGGGTAAAATCCGGGACCATTTCCATGAGTTGCTGCCTTGTATTTTGTGATAATTATGAAATGAAGTTTTGAAATTTGTGTTTTTATCGGTCGATTCACGTTCATACGTCAATCGTCGAGAGTTGTTGGTTATTCATGCATGCGTAAACGATAGATTTTAACCTATGTGTGATACTCGTGCCGATTTGGTTTTCGTGCGTGATTTCGGTTTATGATATCTTATGTGTATATATGTAGGTACCTCGAGTGGACTTGAACGACAAGGATGAGCATGGCGTCATCATCTTCGGCAAGCGAGGATAAAGGTGAGTAGATATATATCTACGGGGGAAGTCGGGTGGATGGTGTATAGCACACCCGCAGTTTCATATTACATAACGCGTATGCGTTATGATACACACACACACACACACTTATGTATTATGAGATGTGCATATGTAGCTAGACATGTTTTAGATGACTTTGGGTTAGTTTAGTGTATTTAGATGATAGTGTCGTTAGTTACTTTCTTAGTCGTGAACCGTAGAATAAGGTTTACATATATGCACGCACACACTTACATACATTTTATTTACTTATGCGTATATGGGGATATGTGTGTATACACACACACACACACACACACACACACAGAGGTATGGGACTATGCGTGTGTGTGTGTGTATATACGTATACATATACATAGATGATGATGATAGTACATGGTATTTGGAGATGAGTCGATGAGTTTGGGCATGATGCCATGAGATCGGTGATATAATATGGTTCGTATTATGAGATACGACATGATTATTATAGCGGGTCTTTAGGCAGTGTGTTTTCATACACATGCATATATATATATGTAGATGGTATCAGTACATACTAGATTTAGATCAGTACCCAGATCATGATATGATGATAAGGATACCAGATAAATGATGAAATGATGTGATATTTGACCTGTACTCAGATTTGGGATGTCGTACGATAGATTTACCGTACGAGCTATATATTGATGATAGATCCGCAATTTTGAATCGAGGATGTCATGTTATATATTGTATCATATGTGATACTATTGAGGCGGGATCACCAACTATTATATGTTATATATATACCGACTCAGATTTAGGTGGTTTCCTTACCCTTTTGATTAGCTTGTTAGTTTAGTCCTGAAGTTTACTCGTAGATGTTAGACTAGACTCGAGTCATACATATTTCAAAAACTAACGAATCGTGAGTATTTTAAAGGCAGGACAAGGGATTCTACAGATATTTCAAAGGACATACCTTTTTTTAAAATCACCGTAGCCTTATTTTCTAAATACACGATTCGTGTTATTTTAAATGGAAGACTGTATGACTCGTGTATATTAATGTAGCTTCCTTATTGTTGCGTTATTATTCATGTTCCGCATATTATTGCTGCTTTTACTAATCAATTGCCATTTATTCTTCTGTTCGCATTGCATTGCATGTCTATATGTATTTTCGTAAGAAATGATGAAACCTGTTGCTAGGACACCAACACCATTACCGATGATGCGTATGCTCCACGTACATTTGCTTGCCGACTCACACACATCTTCATCGGTAATTGCTATGTCACATACACTTTAGAGAACATTACATCATTGATATAGCTTGCTAGCTGATAGTTCCTATATGTTATTGTTTTCATATGCTAGTTTAATTATTGCATTTAATTACTGTGTTATCTCATGCATCTATATTCATATATTTAATTGCCATGCGATAGTTTGGGCCAGTCCTGATTGCTGGAGCCTAGTAATCATTATTTATTTATATCGTGATTCATGATTTCAGATTTCCATGAGATTTCTGGATTTAGAGAGACCGCAAAGATTTTATAAAATTATCATCTTTTTAAAAGATAGAAAATACGGTTTTCTCATGATATGATATGAGATATGTCCACCATGAGTTTTCTCGGCTCTTGAGCGATATCGTACACCCGATTCGATGAGGAGGAGCAACCGTCTGTGGGTACATGGTGGACCCGATGCGGTACCCCGGGGCGAGAAGGTCGCAGATGATGGCATTGAGCCAGTGACAGGGGAGCGCTACTGACCGGTGATTGTATTGTGACTCGACGGATATCCGGAGGATACCGATCGGAGTACAGGCCAGTCCAGATAGCTAGAGTCTGAGGTTTTAAGATTTGATGATATGGGCCAGTCCGGATAGCCAGAGCCCTAGATATTGAGATTCGAGGTTACAGGCCAGTCCGGATTACCGGAGCCTAAGATATTGAGATATTGAGATTTATGTTTTGTGTCGATACTTGACACTGATTTCATATTGATTTCATTGATGATACCTCGATTTATACATACAGAAATCTCACTATATTATGAAAACAGTTTCCATATTTAGATGCATTCTGTTTCCATGCATTCATACATCATATTTATGATATATTGCTACCTGAGGCACTGACACGAGCACATGGGATTACACTTATGCATAGATGTTACCCTTGCCATTATTATATGCTTCAGGCCATATTATTAATTGAGGATATTACTGATCGTATGACCTAGGATTGAGTCATACACACGATTTCTGCTCTGGTATGTTTTCTACTCACGAGTTGGCAACTCACCCCCGTTGTGCCACAGTTTCTTGCAGGTTATGACGTACATGTTTCGTTGCTGCTTTGCTGGCACACTGCTTCATTCCGGGTGATTGCTTGGTAGGTGGGTTCACTTGCATCGTGACCACCATTGTAGTTTATTTATTCAGTTGTATCTAGTAAACTCCATCAACCAGACTTGTATATTTATTTCAGACTTAGAAAACCAGTTGTGTATTATTTCGACCTTAGAGTCGCGCGTTGTATTATTATGGTTTTCTTGATATTTTTTGAGTTTCCTTTTGTGTTTTGATCCCCGCCCTTGGCGTTATATATTATATTGTTTGCGTGGTTGTGACCGTCAATTGACGAAGATCAAGCTCTCGGTTGGGGATGTCTTTATTCATATTATGCATGTTGTACCCTTTGGGGCCAGTATTTACAAAGGAAACTCTGCCGAAATTTTCAGAAAGAACTTGATGATTTTTAAAATGCATACTTCGGCTTATATTATTTAAAGCTTTAAAACTAAACTTTCCTTTCTTTCTTCTTTTAATGGTTTAGATTTTTGGGATTTTTGGCTTACTTGAATTAGATGGGGTCCTATATACTTCATATGATTCAAGTGCCAGTCACGTGCCATTTTGGGTCGTGACAAAGTTGGTATTAGAGTGCTAGGTTAACCTTGGTTCGAGTTTATATTTGACTATACGGAGCCTAGGGCGTTTGTATATATACGGAATCTATGCTTGACCTTACGGAACTTAGACTTAGTCGAGGGGGTATTAGACCCGAACTTTCGTCGCGTAGGTTGAACTTGGTTGATGGAGTAGTTGACTTAAGGAGAGTGACGTACCGTGTCTATGTTCCGCGGCATACATACGATACGCTATTCCGCTTAAGAAGCCTTAGGATGTACATTTCCTTCCACAGCATTATATTCATTCTTATGATTTATCCCCATTGATATCGGTTTATGTTTTTGCTGCCACGATTACATGGGCAGAGAGAGCTACGGCTAGAGTTGCATCAGCACGAGCTCGTCACGGATGAGGACTGACTAGGGCATGATTCCAGGGACATACGATTTGCATAGATGCGTCGTTTTATTGTGTTTTCGCGCCATGAGAGTTGATGAATCGCTTTTACAAGATTTCTCGGACGTGCAGATCAGCACTAGAGGATTGGGCCACTGCTAGAGGCCAGCCAGAATGTGATGACCGTCGATGCACCGATTATTTGATGATTGAGGCACTGTTCAGCGTGCGGACAAATGAGCCAGTGGTTGCTGCGAATAACAAGATATCGCCCCAAATGTTTGAAGTTAATGCCGCATGAGTTATACTTAGAGATATGATAGAAGATCGCTAGTCACCCAAGGAGGAATGACTGGGACATGTGATTCATTGCCTACCCCGATCCTTGGTCATCAGATTGATTGATTCTAGCTAAAGACGACTTCACGCATGTATGCTGGGAGTCGATAGAGATGATCGAATGTCAGGAACCCATTTTCCAAGTTTAAAGTATTCGGAAAAACATGCAAGTATTTCCGTGGACCCTCTAGAAGAATGAAACCCTAACTCGATATAATGACCATTAGAACGCTCTGAAATCTTAGGGTTTACAGCAGTTCAGCGGTACCATTGATGAGGCTTGGGTTTGCCCGTCTACGGTTGGTCCATAGGTACTGTGGCATGTACTCGATACTATTAAACTGTACCCAAGATGTTGAGCTCTTCAGGGATTATGGAAATTTGACGAATCGATCGAAAGGTTCGACGTCATTCGGATATCATGTGATGGGATACATTGCTTGGGAGACTCCAGATACGAGTATAGCCGTTGGAGCGCAGTTCATGCAGCCACGAAGAGACGAGTCCGAATCAGTCGACATTAGAGAAAAGTGGAGTAAGAGGTTCGTACGAGATCTTGATGAGACGACGTTCCACTCCGCTGACATCAGGATGTGATACGCATGCAGAGGCGTTGTATATGGATATATCTTCCAGAAGGAGTCGCGATGAGTATGCAGCCGTTCCGAAACAAGAAACAGATTTAGTAAAAGATGATAACTTCCGGGCAGTTCGGCAGAAACGAGATTCGGGAGAGACCCCGACAAGATCTTTCTGGAATACAATGCGAGAAGACTTGGACCCAGGATCGGTCATAGTACGCACACCTAGTAGGCCAGAGTTCGGCATCGACGACGAGATATGTTATGGTGACCATGACAGTTGGCCAGAGATCTTTAGAGGTTGTGCTAGATCGGGACTGTTTCCGCGATCTTTGATTTCGGTATTTTGGGCGATTTATTTACATGATTGGGATTTTGTGCACCACAGTTGCACTTGACTTCGATTTGATGTCATTTGAGATGTTGATTTGATTGCATACCTATGGTATGCATGTGATTTGACTTATGCTTTCGGCATAGTTTTCATGCACTTTTAGTATTTTGATTCGATTTTGTGCACGCTGATGCATATTGTTGTGAGATTATATACCACGGTATACCTGATTTGGATTTGGATTGAGATATGTTGTATACCGTCATTTTCGATTGTGGTACTCGATATTTGTTTTCGTGCACCTTGTGCACTTGATTTAGATTTTGCGCAGACTTGGCGCTTGATGCGATTTTGGTGCACACCAGATGCACTAAATCGAGATTCTTCATGCATATCAGATGCACCTGATATTGCTGTCAAGCACACCCGTTGCCCTTGACAGGTGTTTTCGTGCACACCCGTTGCACTTAGATTTTGTTCTGTGCACATGTTTGGCACATTCATTGATTTCGATTTCCGTGCGCACCAGACGCACGCGTCATTCTTATATACATTCTGGGATTGATTTTCCCTTGAGCTAATGTTTTTTGATATTTACTATTTAGTATAGTAGCTGAGCAGGACTAGTCAGAGGACAGTACCTGAATATATTTTTGCATGCATTGATAGTTATCGAAGGGATCTCCAAAAAGGAGCTATAGTCTCAGTATTTACCTACGTGTCTGAGGTGACACGAGACATTTTACAAAGGAAACCCTTCTAAATTATTTTCAGAACGGCGGGACGTGTATGTTAAATAAAGGATATATATACATATAGTTATTTTTCTTACAATAGACGTCCGCCACTGTGCAGTGATACGCAAATCGCACAATGACTTGAAAAGGTTTGGCATGTATTGCTTCCAGATTTTTGATGATGTTTACATGTATAGTTTGATGTATATCATGTTGGTTTTCGTATTGGATTTAGACATTGGTGTCTTCACCACAACTCCGATGATTGCGGAAGGCTTAACAGTGTTTTGATTTTGGATTATATTGTAACACCTTAGGATGTGATTAGGGGCTAATTATACTTTAATATATGGTTTTTAATAAAAAGTTTACCAAATTGATTTTCAAATATTTTATCCTACGTAATGAATATTTTATTAGATTTTTCCTAGGCTTGCACACACTTGTGCATGTAAACTAGGGTTAAATTTAGGGTTAGACCATGATTAGCAACCATGGTAGGTTAAACTTTTTCCCTTAAGCTAATTCTATAATTTGTATTAAGTGTATTTGGGTTTTTATTTAGGTGTTTTGTTTTTTTTTAAAATAGAAATGGTTGAATTTCTTGTGTTGACTTAGAGAGAGAGAAGGGGTGTGGGCAACATGGCATGAGCCATGCCTACATTAATGAGAGAGAGAGAGATGGAGGGGGGGTTGACTAGTGTGCAATCATTCTTTGCCTCTCATTTTCTTTTCTCACTTTTCTCATTCTCTCACTCTCACACACACACACACACTCAAGCAGCTGCAGCAGCAACAACAGAAGAAGCAACAGCAGCAGCCACAACAACAACATCAGCATAGCAGCAGCACCAGCAGCAGCCACAGCATCAGCCACAGCACCAGCTTCAGCAACAGCAGCAGCACCAGCTTCAGCAACAGCAGCAGCATCAGCTCCAGCAACTTCAGCAGCAGCTCCAGCAGCAGCAGCACTTTATCTTCTTCTTCACCTTCTCCTTGCACGTAGGATTCCTAGGGGGTATAATCTCTAAACTCAACTTCCTTTTTGATAAACTTATAGTTTAGTAGCTTAATATTTCGTTTAGGTCGTGTTTAGGGATAACCTTGTGTTTTGAGGGGGAGTTTTGGGTAAAATGGGGTTGTTATAGTTTAATTAACTTGATTAGGTGTTATATGTGCTGTGGAAGCCTAGTTGTATCACTGGATTTTACTAAAACACCTTAAAAATTCCAATTTGAGTTTTAATACGGTTTTTAAACAAGTTTTGTGATACGAGTGACCTGCTATGTCTGTGAGCTTGTTTTGTGTGGCAAACACATACAGAATAGTGTACAGGGTATCTAGGGTGTTGGGTTGAAGTTCGAGCCCGTTCCACCACCAAAAATCCGGCGGCAACCCTAATTTTTCCGGCGTCGCTGTTCATCACAGAATACTGCATTTTATACCGCCCATTCTTATGCTCGTGTGTTTATAGGTAGGTACTTTTAATCCGTGTTTGTTACATATTTACAGAATACAGGTTTCCAGTACAAATATTGCAATTCAAGACAAAATCTCCACAGTTACACCAAATACAGAACATCTGTTGACAACAGATAAAAGCCGGGTTCCGGTCATCCATATCCGTCCGGTGCTGCGTACCGGTTCCAGGGACAAGGCATATGACAGCGGTCATTCGTGTCTCGGACAAGCACAGAGCACGAGAGGGGCTGCACAAGAATCAATGGGTGCACGGAGCTCGAGGGAGATAGAAGTCAAAAGTGAAAAAGATAATGCAATCTTGGACTAAGAATCTGAAGATATTCTGGATGAAATTATCAGAAAATACATGTACCAGACAACAGGGGACAGCAGACCAGGGAAGTACCAAGTTGCCCACACCCTAACCCTACTGTAGGGGCGCGGATCCGCGGCCAATAGGGGGCATAGGCGGCGGATCCGCGGCCGTACACAGGGTTCAGGGCACGGGCTTTGGGGGGTAGGATAGTCTTTTCATGTGGGTCCAGTTTGTTGCCCTAGATTTCATTTTCCCTGCCTATAAATACAGCAGATTTGAGCTAAGCCAAGGGTCCAATTTTGTGTCCACTCTTTTGTAGTCTTTTGTATAGTTCTTCTTCTTCTTCTTCATTCTTTCTCCATTAAAATTGTAGTGAGAGCTTTTTGAGTGGAAGATTAATGAAGATGAGGCTTTTGTATCATTCTCTTTTGTTCTTTCTTCCCCTTGAGATTCTTGCTTTCTCTTGATCATTCAACCTCTTCATTGAGCTTGAATGGTTAAGGGTTAGTTATTGATCTCAAGGGTCGTATTTTCTTATGGAATTAGCACTTCAATTCACATGCGTTCTCTACCCTTCTCTTGATCTTGCAACCTCTTGATTGAGCTTGCAAGTTTAAGGGTTGGCTATTGATCTCATGCTTGTTTTGAGTTCTATTTTCTTGTTCTTTTTATTGCTTTTTATTACTTGCAATTTATTTCCATGCACTTTAATTACTTGCAATTTATATTCATGCACTTAATTACTTCTTTTCTTTTCTATGTTCTTTTCTTTTGCTCTTTTTGGTTCTTTTTGTGAATGTTGTATTTATTGTTGTTGTTAAGAATCCATATGATATTGTAAGTTAACATTTCTTTGCTCATCTCCTTTTCCCGTTATTTTCCATTGAACTCCGCCCAAACTATACGCAAGCGCTCAGTTAGGCATCCTACCCTAACAAGGTAACGGTGATTCCTAACCGCGACCGGTTGCGTTCGGTTTAGCCGGAGGCGAAAGCAAGAGACAAGAACGGAAGGACAAGGGTAAATAAGCCGTATTCCACGAATACCGCGCTTAAATTCCCTAATCCACGTTGTTGCCGATTGCTCTAGCTTCAATTGGTCAAGACTCGGCTCAAAGGTTTTGAGTACGGATTTCTTTAGCTTACAATCTCGTATCTTTTTCTTAACAACTTTATACTTGGAAATAGTACACATAGGTTAGATTGAACAAACTCATACATATTCTTTATTGACTCGTCTAAAACAAGAAAGGACATACAACCATCTTCCTGTGGATCGACCCGTGCTCAACCGGCTAGCTGTATAGCGACACCGTCTTGATTGCGGTTAACTTAAATTCTTTCAATTCTTTTTGTTTTTTGTTTTTTTTTTTTTTGATCATTTTTGTGGGCAAGGGTGCAGATTTTTGCAAGTTTGCAAACTACGATTGTGGGGAGCAAAGTGTGCATTCAAGGCAAGGGTGATTTACGAAGTACAGTGCCAAAGATCCGGGTAGTTTGACCCGCGCAAGCGAACTTTTCAAGCTTACCGGATTTGATTCAACGGGGGTTTCCTAACCCAAAACTTAACGGTACGTACTTTACTAACACCTTCTTCTCAAATCCAACGCTTCCAATATACTATTCTTTACAGGATTCTTTGCAAGTTCGCTAGCAAACGCTAAAAAAATTGACTAACCCGTATTTGTTGTAGCGCCGCGCTTAAACTAAAAAACGATTGTTTGATTCTTTATAGAATTTTTGAATTGCGCATTGCATACATTAATACAGACTTAAGGGCAAGCGAACCCCACAACATACGGTAAAGGATTTCATCACCTTTTCCGTGGCCCACAAATCACGAACTTGAGCATAACGTTTACCCGCACAAAATTTAAAAGAAACTAGACTTTAAGCCTTAAGGACTTCGCGCTCACTAGGAGAAGTTAACTGTATTTAGAACCTTGCTTAACGGTATATTGTTTACGGGGTGTCTAGGAAAGTGTTAACGGCGAAACCGCCAAAAGAGAAAGGGTTATTTAATTAAGGAACTTCGCGAAAGCATTGGAAAACCTCCCCTTATCTCTGCACTTACCTGGCCTCGTGATCAGTGTATCTTGAGCCTATTTCTCGACACAGTTTTACTTCGACAATCAAGTTCTGGAGCAGGTCTAGTTGACCTAGGTGAACCCTAGAACGATTAGGTGTGTGGTATTTTTGTGTCGTGATTGTTTTTGTCAATATTCTTTTTTGTGTATATTTCATTCTTTTGTTAATATTCAAAAAAAAAAAAATCACATTCTTTTTCCCCTCCTTTTCTCTACCTTTCTTTCTCTCTCTTCATATCATGGGTACCCCACCTCGAAAAACTTTTGCCGAACTTTGGTACCCACAACCAGAAATTACTTCTTACGGTTCTTGCTTTGGCCGAACTTCGAACGACCCCTCCATGCCCAAAATTTCTTTAAAAGATCGGATAGACGCGTCTAGGACGAACAATTTGACTCCGCAATCCACTTCGTATCAACCATTTCATACATTCACCCCTTCTTACGTTGATACCCCTTCTTCGAGTCATGTTGCAACTCCAAGACCTATGTCTATTGCAGAACGTATTGAACAATCTCGTAGCCGATCTTTCACTCCTTTCACCACTTCAAATTCTTGGGATCAACAATCTCATTCATCTTCTTATCCAACTGTTGATCCTACCCCTGTCCAACCATTCAATTCCTACCAGTCCTACCCAACTTTTGCACCTTCCCTAGACATTGCTTCTACACAGCCTTTTGGGAATTTTCAGTATCCAAACAACTTTGAATCTTTTACTGAAACCCCTTCAGAACCAATGTCTAGTCTAGAACAGTCATTGGAAGACTTTAGGGTAGCGTCAAGCCAACAGATGATGGATTTGAATGCGTCCATGGCCGCTCTCATACAACCTACTGACCCGGTAGCTAGTTTCCAGCTAGCTCCAAATTTTCCAATGTATGATGAGGCGGTAGGACAGGCGAAGAATTTAAGTGGAGAAAGTGAGTTGTATACCCTTCCAAATCAAACCTACCCGTCTCAAATTGAATCCCACAACTCCTGTGTTGAAAGTCTATCAAGTGTCCCAAATGAATTATCAGTTGAAGATAGAATGTTTAATGAGTTGTGCGACTTTGTAGTGTTTGATTTGCCAGATTGTGAAGGGACCTTGCCAAGTGAAACCACACCCAATCCTTTTGACCTCTACACCTCCATCTTAGAACCTGAATTGATTGAAATCCATGCTTTTGATGCGGTGTCTGAGAATATTGATTTTCACTTGATTGAGGATATTGACGCTGGGGATATTTTGGATGATGAACCCGTAGATTTGGCTGAGTTTGTCTTTTCAAATCATCATCCCGAGTCTTTAACTGTTTTTCTCGAACTTCATATGCGTCTTGATTTTGAAGAGAAGTGCATGGATGTGCTAAATTTTGAGGAGAATAATGAGGATAGTTTTGAGGATGAACCAGTTTTAATTGATGAGTCGGATTTTCCAATTCATCCTATTCCTTCCACTGACTGTGTACACCCTCCAGAACCCTTAACCGATTCCCTTCCTCAACCACTTCCCTCCATCCTTTCCATCGTTCCGACCTTGCAAGAACCCGTACCATTTTCACTTCCTGTGTTTGGTTTACCAAGTTCGGCGTACCCATGGCTTCTTACGAATCTTGAGGGATTTGACCCAATCTCTCGACGGATAAATATATTAGCACAATCACTTTTCACACATCGGTCATCACACATTGTGCTAATCTATTTACTCCGTTTGCACCCTTAAGTTCGTGTTCCACTTCTTTTTCCCTTCCGCCATTCTTCTTCCTCTCATATACCGAGACCATATCCCGCTTCTCTCCGCATATGGTCTCGCGTATTCTCCATCTCTTTTCTCTACGCCTTCTTTCACCAGCCACTGCTTTATCGAGATAAAATCTTTGAATGGTTGGTACTCACTTTTGGCCTGTGTAAGGCCTTGTATAGCTTGATACTGTTCTCTTTCCCCCCTAATCCTGAACTTCAAACGCTTAACAGTGGAAACACTGTTTTACTTAAGTTTGGGGGGGACACTTTTTTGTATATATTTTTTTTTCCTTTTTGTTTTGTATATAATTTGTTTCTAAGGAGCGCCGGCAATTTTTTACCCTCTTGGTATAGCCTGACAGTGAGGGCACTGTCAAGTTAAGTTTGGGGGTGTGCTCGGTAAGCTTTCTTCCTTCGCATTCATATGTATATTTTGCATCTGCATATTAAATCCATAAAATCCATAAAAACCTGAAAATTTTCTAAAAATATAAAAACTTTTTTGTCAAGTTAGATTGTGGAAGAACTCTGATTCAACATTCGACGATTTTTGTTAGAAAAAATAGGAATAACTAAATCTTATGTTTAGATTTTGAAAACCTGAAAGATAACTCTCCTTTGAAGTTAACTATAGCTGATATACGTCTTTACATCACACTACACGTGTCGTGAATTTTGGGAATTAGATGACAAGTCTTTCATGTTTAAACTTTTAAACAGATAAATGATTTTCTGAGGATCAAATAGGTTTGTTCTGAAATAAGTAATGCCAAGAATAGTTTATGAAGTAAAGCGAATATGAAGGAATGTTATTGATGCCGTAATTGGAGCTAAGTCTGAAAAGTAACCTATCTGAAACTTGATTGGAATGATTACACACCAAACCCACTAAACACGTCTTTTATCCAAAAAAATAATTGAACTGCCGGTTATATCTCCGTTCGTATTAAATCATCTGATTTTCACGCCAAACTGTCTTTTGTTTTTGGACCTAGGTAACTTGAGTAATTAAGTCCGCTGGGGTGTTTCTACACCTAATGCCCTAAAACCAACTGGTTTGGGTGCATTGGCCCAAAGCTCGCTAAGAAGCCTAGAAAGTCCAGTTTAAAACAAAGTCAAGCAAGTGTTCTCTCCGAGTTAAAATTCCTAACGGTTCTTTGTGTGAGAATAATCTTGATAAAAGACAGGCTTTTATAAAAAAAAATTAACGGAGATATGAAGGTTTTATTCTATGATAAAGACTATTGCACGTTCACAGAGGTGTGTATGAAATGAAAACAAGAAAAAGGTGGAGTGGAAAATACGACTTAGTTTCCTGTTAAGGAAGATAGAAATTCTGAAGTTGAAACCTTACTGGAAAACGAAACTTGAAAAATGCTTAACTCTTTATAAAACTTATGTGATCTTTTTAAAATTGTTATCTGGGCTTTTTTGTGCGACATGATGACTTTAATCGATCCTTCTGGAACTTAACGACACTATTTGCACTACACGTAAAGACATATAAAATCTGTAGTTAAATAAGAAGCGAGGTGTGAAAAATAAAGGTTCGATGGTCTAGACTTAGGATTATAGAATTGCTATTTTCTAAAAACAAAACTTTAGGGTTTGAATCTTAGTTATTTTACAAAACCAACTTGACCGGATTTTGTGGGTAGTATCCGCTGAAAACCCTCAGGAGACAACACTCCTTCTACTAGGGACACCTAGAGGTTTAACGGCTTGTTGCACGTGCTCAGTGCAATCGCGTTCCCTGCGAAAGTGCGGTTAGGATCTTATACTTTTTTGTGAATAATTGGTTTTGCTCGGGACGAGCAAAAGTTAAGTTTGGGGGTATTTGTTCATCACAGAATACTGCAATTTATACCGCCCAATCTTATGCTCGTGTGTTTATAGGTAGGTACTTTTAATCCGTGTTTGTTACATATTTACAGAATACAGGTTTCCAGTACAAATATTGCAATTCAAGACAAAATCTCCACAGTTATACCAAATACAGAACATCTGTTGAAAACAGATAAAAGCCAGGTTCCGGTCATCCATATCCATCCGGTGCTGCGTACCGGTTCCAGGGACAAGGCATATGACAGCGGTCATTCGTGTCTCGGACAAGCACAGAGCACGAGAGGGGCTGCATAAGAATCAATGGGTGCACGGAGCTCGAGGGAGATAGAAGTCAAAAGTGAAAAAGATAATGCAATCTTGGACTAAGAATCTGAAGATATTCTGGATGAAATTATCAGAAAATACATGTACCAGAAAACAGGGGACAGCAGACCAGGGAAGTACCAAGTTGCCCACACCCTAACCCTACTGTAGGGGCGCTGATCCGCGGCCAATAGGGGGCATAGGCGGCAGATCCGCGGCGTACACAGGGTTCAGGGCACGGGCTTTGGGGGGTAGGACGGTCTTTTCATGTGGGTCCAGTTTGTTGCCCTAGATTTCATTTTCCCTGCCTATAAATACAGCAGATTTGAGCTAAGCCAAGGGTCCAATTTTGTGTCCACTCTTTTGTAGTCTTTTGTATAATTCTTCTTCTTCTTCTTCATTCTTTCTCCATTAAAATTGTAGTGAGAGCTTTTTGAGTGAAAGATTAATGAAGATGAGGCTTTTGTATCATTCTCTTTTGTTCTTTCTTCCCCTTGAGATTCTTGCTTTCTCTTGATCATTCAACCTCTTCATTGAGCTTGAATGGTTAAGGGTTAGTTATTGATCTCAAGGGTCGTATTTTCTTATGGAATTAGCACTTCAATTCACATGCGTTCTCTACCCTTCTCTTGATCTTGCAACCTCTTGATTGAGCTTGCAAGTTTAAGGGTTGGCTATTGATCTCATGCTTGTTTTGAGTTCTACTTTCTTGTTCTTTTTATTGCTTTTTATTACTTGCAATTTATTTCCATGCACTTTAATTACTTGCAATTTATATTCATGCACTTAATTACTTCTTTTCTTTTCTATGTTCTTTTATTTTGCTCTTTTTGGTTCTTTTTGTGAATGTTGTATTTATTGTTGTTGTTAAGAATCCATATGATATTGTAAGTTAACATTTCTTTGCTCATCTCCTTTTCCCGTTATTTTCCATTGAACTCCGCCCAAACCATACGCAAGCGCTCAGTTAGGCACCCTACCCTAACAAGGTAACGGTGATTCCTAACCGCGACCGGTTGCGTTCGGTTTAGCCGGAGGCGAAAGCAAGAGACAAGAACGGAAGGACAAGGTTAAATAAGCCGTATTCCACGAATACCGCGCTTAAATCCCCTAATCCACGTTGTTGCCGATTGCTCTAGCTTCAATTGGTCAAGACTCGGCTCAAAGGTTTTGAGTACGGATTTCTTTAGCTTACAATCTCGTATCTTTTTCTTAACAACTTTATACTTGCAAATAGTACACATAGGTTAGATTGAACAAACTCATACATATTCTTTATTAACTCGTCTAAAATAAGAAAGGACATACAACCATCTCCCTGTGGATCGACCCGTGCTCAACCGGCTAGCTGCATAGCGACACCGTCTAGATTGCGGTTAACTTAAATTCTTTCAATCAGTCGCCGACCCCCTATTGATTTGCGTGTTGTTGTTGATATGAGTGGTGTCTATAGGATTTTGTCTGTTGGTGAAATCTGGGATTATAATTTTAGTAAGCAAACTTATACACTAGGCTAGGAATTGTGCTAGGATCATAGTGTAAAAACCTGGACCTTTTTCGCCTGAATTTGGCCGAGATCATCCCTATAGGGGCCGGCCCATTTTTCTTGGATCATGCTGAAACTTTGCAAGTAGCTTTCTGTAGGAATTCTAAGAGGTTTGGTCTTGTTTGTTTTACTTGTTTTTGCTCCAGATAAAATCTGGGATCAAATTACCTATATTTTGTATAGCAGGACTTGCGCGATACGTGCACTATGAGTGGGTTTGGTGTTGCTGTGTCACAGCGTGTCGCTGTGTGCCACGGCGTGTCGTGTTGGGTTTTGGCGTATGCACACACGTTACGTATACACGCGCGTTTAGTTCGCGACGCGAGTTTCTCGTTTGATTTCGATATTGCGTTTTGCGAGTTATTTTGCTTATATATGGGTTCCTTGTGTAAATTCCAGGTTCGCATGCGGGTACGTCGGACGCAGCAAAGAAGAGAAAGCAGATAGTCGGCTACACTTAGCACGAAACCAGGTGAGTAGATTTAACATCTACGGGAAAATCGCCCGTATGGCGTTAAGCGTCAGGGCGTTTAGGATATTTTAGTTGTTGTATGTGTTCATATATATATATTATAGTAGCATACCACCTCCTGTTGCATACAGAATGGTAATTATAGAACACTGCACTGTCACTAACGGTTCAAGCTGCACGAGCACTGTTGGTATGTTACACTCATACCGTTAGTGATTGCCATGACACTCGCACTATAGGATGACCGCATCATTGATGATTGTCATGACTTGTCGCATATTCATATATTATCAGATATATCACTACCTGCGCACATGCACCCTTTATATCCACATTAGTGTATACTTTCATTGATATATCACTACCTGCACACATGCACCCTTTATATTCACATTAGTGCATACCTTCATTGATATATCTATACTTGTGCACATATACATCGTATATCCATATTAGTGCACATGTATATTGTTACACTCACATTGCGTATTTATCCATTTGCACATCCATACCTATATACATACATATGTCACATACATAGGTGATATTGACATGATTTAAAAACTAAGGGACCGCACGAGATATTTTCAAAACTGGATCATTTTAAAAGAGCTGTTTTTCCTCTTTACTCTTAATGTCATACGACACATTGCATGGATTTACGCATTTAGTTTGGATTTATGTGATTTCTGGATTTGGGAACCGGGATATTATTTTAAGAAAATACGCACTGTTTAAAAACCCGGTTTCCCTTGATATAATATTTCAGTGCGTCCACCAAGCGTTTTCTCGGTTCTGAGATGTGTGACATGTGAACCCGAATCGAGGAGCCGGACGAGGCCGATTGCGGGTACATGGTGGACCCGGTATGGTACCCCGGGGCGAAAACGGATCGCTGTGCAGTAGACTATGAGCCAGGCAGAGGGACCACTACCTACCGGTGATTGGTTAGATTTGGCGGTTATCCGGAGGATACTGACTAGAGTTGATAAATGGATACGGGACGACACGTGCTGCCGGGGCCGAGGGCCGATTCCGCAGACGGAGCCCGATACTTGAGGATTTGCGTGTCGATGCTATACACGATGATTTCATGATATTTTTGTGTGCCGATGCTAGGCACTCACGATTCTTTGAGATTTACGTGATTTGAGGGGCGATTAGAGTGACGGCGCCTGAGTTTTACTGGGATTTGGGTGCATTGATAGACACCGGTTATTCTTCCACGTTAACATTCCGTGTAGATGATATTTATTCCCATACTCAGCATTCATTATTTTGCATCTCATCCTGTAGCAATAGTACCTGATAGAGTACTTTTGCACGATTATTGCATACCCTATTCATCATATAGATCTTATTAGAGTGCATCAGCTTTGCACGATTATTGCATACCCTGCTTATCATATAGAGATGTTATAAGATTGCACTTGTTGCATGATTATTGCTTATATAGTTCATCATATAGATGTTACCTGTTGGCATAGGTTAGAGTATCGCAGCACATGCATACTTGCGATTACCTTTATATGTTATCTACTACTCACGAGTTGGCAACTCACCCCCGTGTGCCACAGTGTTTGCAGGTTTCCCCTCAGCTTAGTCGCGGCAGGCTGCTTTCTTGCATCTTTTGATGCAAATACCACTGCAGTTGGCGTGTTAGCCCTTTTGCTGATAGGTGTGTTTTTGCGGTATCTGTTTATTTTCCAGTCATGTACACTGTTGTATCTAATACTCTCCATCTACTCCATGTATTGACTTAGAGACCATTTGTGAGGACGATGTATATTATTTTGTACTCTGGTGTCGAGCTCATTGTGAGTCGACTTTATTTATGCAGCTTTATCTTTCATGATATTTGTTTTCACTTATTCTGCTCATCTCTTCGCTACGGCATCGTATATTATATTTGTGGTGTTTGTTTCCTCCGTTGGTCATGATTGCTCCCGTTTGGGATGCTTTATTTTTATTGTATATCATTTTATTCATATATTGTCTTGTACCCGATTTCAAGGCTAGTTTTTACAAGGAAATGCTGCCAAAATTTTTAAGACAATAACTTGAACTTTAAAGAATTTTACTAATTACCTAAGGTTTTCTAAACGTTTTAACAAATGTTTCTATTAAATGTTTTAAACACTCAATACTTTTCATGGTTTTGATTTCTGGGTTTCGGCTTACTTAGTCGCGTTACGTCTGTAGACGTTACGTGGTTAAGTGCTGGTCACGGGCCAAACTTTGGGTTGTGACAAAGTTGGTATCAGAGCGTAGGTTTTACCTTCGGAGTGCAGGATGACCCTGGTATGATGGAGTTGGTAGCTGAAGTAGAGTAGCGTAGCGTGCGTATGTTCCGCGGCATACTCACGACACGGTACCCCGCCTAAGTGACTTTAGGACTTATTGATTTAAATTCCTTCACGATTATATATATCCTTGTGATTCGATTTTCGTATCCTCATCGAATCCTACTTTCTTTTCAGCCATTATGCCGCCAAAGACTACGAGGGCGTAGAGAGTGGCCGCGAGAGCCGAGATTCGAGTTGACTCGTCAGAGACAAGGACCGATCCGGGTTGTACACTCGTTGTACCAAAGCAGTCTGTTCCACCTCCGACAGACCAGATCGCTAGACTAGTGGCAGAGATGTGTTCAGACCATAATATTGCATTTATCATTCCCCTATTCTTATCCTTTTTATAAATAAACAGGTGCTCTTGACGCACGTTTGCTGCATATTACAGGATACAGGTTTCTGGAGCAAATACAGTGAAAAAGACACAAAACAACAGAAAAAGGGACTTTTGACCGACAAGCAGACCGATACTAGTCACGCCCAGTTCACATAGGTGCAAGGCAACGAATGTCAAGGTGAAACGGTTAAAAAACCCAAGACAAGTCTTCACTGAAGATCTGGAGAAGACCCAAAAGCCCAACAGAGAAAGTACATATAAAAATCCAGAGCCCAAGAACCATTGAAGAAACCCCAGAAGTCTGAAAGCCCAAGTCCATAGTTTGGCCGCGGATCCGCGGCCAAACCCAGCCTGGCGCTGCGGATCCGCGGCCATCAAGCGCCCGTGTCGGTGGAAAATCTCTGGGTTGTTGCGTCGGTGCAGATGTTAAGATTTAACGTGGGCAAATCTGTAATTTTGCATGTGCGAGAGTCTGTAGCCCTAGGTTTCCTATTTTCCTATAAATTGTAATCTTAGATCTAAAAATTGTATGCCTCTTTTCAATAAATAAAATTCAGAAATTCTGGAAGTGACATTCAGATCTGTTCTTTATCGCTTGGAGGGAGCCATCACCATTTAGTAAGTGTTTTTCTTTTATTCTTTTAATGTTATTTCATCCCCTAATGAGCGAGTAGTCTCCTCGCTTGTTAGGGTTAGCCTTAGGGAAAGGGTTGAGAGATGAGATCTCTCACCCCTTTCAATGCCATATTAAACTAACCCATTAAGAACTCCATGCATGCGCGCACAACCGCTCCCTGCGGCACCCTACCCCTCGAGGTAACGGTGAACCGCAGTATAAAGGGCCGGTTGCGCGCGTTTTCCATGGGGGTTAGGGTAATTAACGATAAAGGAAGGATACGAATCTAGAGGAAGAAAACATCTTCCCAAAAGAGTCGTATACACTTTATCGATAATTACTGTAACACCTAATGGATCTAAAATAAGGCATTGAAAGCGGTGAGGAAACATCAATCTCCAAAACTTCCTCTAAGCCTAACCCTAGCAAGAATTTAAATTAGATTAATTAAGTTTTAGATCTAGATTTTTATGAAAACCAAAACGACAAATAGAATTAACTCGTTAAAACACACTAAAGGAATTTACCCGTCTCTGTGGATCGACCCGCACTCACCGGCTAGCTGCGAAGCGACGCCGTTTCTGATTGCGGTAATTATATTTTTGATCGTAAAATCTCTATAATCAAATGGCGCCGTTGCCGGGGACGGCGTAATTTTTCTTTTTTGTGAATTTTCGGGTTGATATAAATTTTAAAAATTATGAAAATCGGAAAAAAAAAATACAAAAATTATCAACTTTGATCTGTTTGAAGGGTATAATTTTTTTTGAATCTTGCAGGAACAACAACGAATCGTGGATCTGGAATTTTACAGAGGGCAAAACAGAGTTTAGTACATAAGAACAGAGAGAAACTGAAAGTACAGAGAAGCACAAAATTTTCCAGAGCCTGATCCCTCTACTCCACCGCTTTTCCGCCGCAGTATGAGACCTCAGGCCGCGGATCCGCGCTTCCACTAACACGTCAGCACATAATTTTTACAGGGTTTGCTCTCTTTTCTTCCCCTCTGCAACCTCCATATCTCCATCTGTAAAAATTTTCTGCAGGGTTCTTTGCGTAAAAAGTCTTTCTCCCCCTTCTAAATAACAGATTTCTGCAGGTTTCTTTGCGCCGCGCTAAAAATTGATTGCAAGTGATTTTGTTGTTTTGCATATTTTAATCGGACTCTAAGGGGCTATTTGACCAAACTCAGATTGGGTGGGGATTTCATCACCCTTCCCAGGACCCCAGAAAACACCTAAGCATTTTTCATCGACCACCTTTAATTAAAAAAAGATTAGACTCAGACCTAAGGACAGCGAGCTTAATAGGAAAAGGACTAGGGTAGGCATCGGCCGTTTATCCTAACTGACATTGCGGTGTCTAGGCTAGTGGTTTTTAATTAGGCCCACTGTAGTGGTGGTTCCTTCCCACTTACCTGGCCGTATTTGTCCGTGAAGAGGCGGTTTGAGGTCTATTTCTAGCCCTAGTTAGGAGCTGTCTAGTAGACCTAGGCAACCCTAGATCTAGGTCTGATTGTGCATGTGTGGTTGATTCAGTTGTGTCACGAGTCCATTTTCTAAAACCTTATTGCAAAACTCTCCAATAAAAAAATTTAACGAAAAATCTTTTAAAAACTTGCAAAAATTTTGTCGCTAAGAAATCCTTGCATTCTTCTATCATGGGTACCCCACATCATAAATCTCTTGCCGAACTTTGGTATCCCGAACCTAATTTTGCGTCATATGTCAATGTGTTCAGTCAATTTAAAGACGATCCTTCCATGCCTAAAAAATCTTTGAAAGATCACATAGAGGAGTCTAGGAGAAACAGATTGACTTTTCAACCCACTTTGTGTCAACCAAGTCAACCTTCACCACTTCCATATGTTGATACCACTTCTTCAAGTTCTTCTGTCACTCCTAGGCCGATGTCCATTGCTGAGCATATTGCTCAATCTCGCAGTCGATCTTTCACCCCTCTCCACTCATTTAGTTTTAGGGATCCGCACGATTATTCACCTTCTTATCCATATGTTGACCCTACTCCTGTCCAATCACCTACTTCCTACCAGTCCTACCCGACTTTCCCACCTTCACTAGACGCTGTTTCAACACAGCCATTAGGGAGTTTCACATACCCAACTAATTTTGAATCTTTTACTGAAACCCCCTCACCACCTAAGTCTAGTTTGGAAGAGTCGTTGGAAGCATATATTGCTGTAACAAATAAAATAATGAGGAATATGGAAGCATCCATGGCCGCCCTTATGCAACCTACTGAACCGGTAGCTAGTGTCCCGCTAGCTCCGAATTTTTCAATGTATAAGACGGCAGTTGGACAGAGTGAGAATGAGAGACGATTTTCAAATCAAACCTACCCTTACCCAATTGAAGCCCACAACTCCGGTTTTCCATCGATTGTTCCAAATGATTCACCAGTTGAAAATAAAAATGAGTTGTGCGATTTTGTAGTGTTTGATTTGCCAAATTGTGAGGAACCCCTTTCGAGTGAAACCGCACCTAATCCTTTCGATCTTTACACCTCCACTCTAGAACCTACATTGATAAATATCCATGCTGTGGATGAAGTGTCTAAAGAAATAGATTTTCACTTGATTGAGGATATAGACGCCGGGAATATTTCGGATGATGAACCTGTCGATTTAATAGAAATTTTATGTTCAAATCATCATCCTGAGTTATTAAAGGTTTTCCCCGAATCTCATATGCGTCTAGATTTTGATGACAATGGCATAGATGGATTAAATATTGAGGAGAGTCTTGAGGATAATATCGAGGTTGAACCATTTTTAGTTGATGTGTCGGATTTTCCAATTCAGCCTCCTGAACCTTTGACTGTTATATCACCATCCCTCCTTCCTATTGTTCCGACCGAACAAATGACCGTTACGCTTTCATCTCCTATACCAAGTTCGGCGTACCCATGTTTTCTTGTGAATCTTGAGGGATTTGACCCCATTGCACGACGAGCTGGTAGGTTAGCGCAATCGCTTTTAACACATCGGTCATCACAAATTGCGCTAATTTATTCACTCAATTTACACCCTCAAGATCGCACTCCACATCTTTCTTCTTTCCGTCTTTCTTCTCCCCCACCGAGACCAGATTCTACCATTCTTCTTTCCACACGGTCTCGCGTGCTTTTCATCTCTTTTCTTTCCATCCCATTCTTGCACCAACTCTACCGTTACCATGATAAGATTTTTGAATGGTTGGTGCTAACATTTGGCTTGTGTAAGGCCAAGCTTAACTTTGGGGGGAATCTTGTTGTATATATGTATATATCCTTTTGTTTTCTTTTTCTATAAAAAAAAAAATTCAAAACAAAAAAAAAGGAATTTTTTTTTATAAATAAATAAACAGGGGAGTATCGGTATTTTGACCCTCTTGGTTTAGCATGACAGTGAGGACACTGTCAAGTTCAAGTTTGGGGGTATGCTCAGTACGTCTTCTTCCTTCGCATTCATTTGTACATATTTTTGCATTTGCATACTTATTTGAAAACCCATAAAAATTTGAAAAATTTCAAAAAAATTATAAAAATAATTGTATTCAATTTTGGCTAATTGACTTGAGTTTGACAAATAAGTTAACTGGTTAGAAACAACTAGATCTTAGACTTAGTGAATTAAAAACCCTAAAAATAACATTCCTTAAAGTTTAACGGTAGAAAATATATGCCTTGTAGTTTATTTAGAAATAGGCAAATTTTGGGTTCACTTCTTGGGCTAAGTCGAAACAAGGGAAGAGTATTGATGTTCTAATTAAAATATAAGTTTGAAAGATAGTTCCTAGCTTAAGTCTAAATTCTGAAAATGTATACCCTACAATTTGCACATTCACGCACCTTGAAACTTGGAATAGTAGAAGAGACCTTGAAATGCTCTTGTCTAAAGTCCTTAGTACAATGAAAATAAAAAGAAAAAAAAAGTGAATAAAGAAAAAAGTGGACACTGGTTTTTGTGATTACTTAAGGCTGTAAAAATAGAAAAATATTTAGCGAGGGTGCTTCATCACCAAGTGCCTTAGACCAACTGGTTTGGGAGTCACTGCTAAAGCCTTGGGTGTTGCAAGGACTAGGAAGTACGCTTTAAAGTGCAAACGCATTTTGTAATCGGTCGTTGGTACCTCAAGAAGTATTAACGGTCGCATGAAGGATGTGTAAGCGAATTTCATTTAAATTCACCAATTAATAAGTACTTTGGACAATGGACTAGGGCATGATTGCTTGAATTGAATTTCCAAGTATAGGGGTGATCTATACACACACGTAGGGGTATGTGATTGGAATTTAGATAAGAGAGAGGAATGAAAGATAAAACTTGTATCTTTAATAGAGTTGATAGAAATTCCTGAGTGGAGATGTAACCCTAGAAGAAAAACTTAGTAGATGCTGAAAGCTAAGTAGGTCTACATAACATATATAATCTTAAGTTAAATAATGAGGAAGTGTGAAGAATGTGGGTGGATAATTTGCGAGTCAAAAGATAATAGAATTCCTTGTTAGAAAACTTAATTGGAAAACAAAAGTCAATGGGCCAAGTTGATAGGATTTTGTGGGTGTAATCCGCTGAAAACCCTCAGGAGACAACACTCCTCCTACTAGGGACACCTAGAGGTTTAACGGCTTGTTGCACGTGCTCAGTGCAATCGCGTTTCCCTGCGAAAGTGCAGTTAGGATTTTAGTGAATAAATAATAAGTTTTCTCGAGGACGAGCAAAAGGTAAGTCTGGGGGTATTTGTTCAGACCATAATATTGCATTTATCATTCCCCTATTCTTATCCTTTTTATAAATAAACAGGTACTCTTGACGCACGTTTGCTGCATATTACAGGATACAGGTTTCTGGAGCAAATACAGTGAAAAAGACACAAAATAACAGAAAAAGGGACTTTTGACCGACAAGCAGACCGATACTAGTCACGCCCAGTTCACATAGGTGCAAGACAACGAATGTCAAGGTGAAACGGTTAAAAAACCCAAGACAAGTCTTCACTGAAGATCTGGAGAAGACCCAAAAGCCCAACAGAGAAAGTACATATAAAAATCCAGAGCCCAAGAACCATTGAAGAAACCCCAGAAGTCTGAAAGCCCAAGTCCATAGTTTGGCCGCGGATCCGCGGCCAAACCCAGCCTGGCGCCGCGGATCCGCGGCCATCAAGCGCCCGTGTCGGTGGAAAATCTCTGGGTTGTTGCGTCGGTGCAGATGTTAGGATTTAACGTGGGCAAATCTGTAATTTTGCATGTGCGAGAGTCTGTAGCCCTAGGTTTCCTATTTTCCTATAAATTGTAATCTTAGATCTAAAAATTGTATGCCTCTTTTCAATAAATAAAATTCAGAAATTCTGGAAGTGACATTCAGATCTGTTCTTTATCGCTTGGAGGGAGCCATCACCATTCAGTAAGTGTTTTTCTTTTATTCTTTTAATGTTATTTCATCCCCTAATGAGCGAGTAGTCTCCTCACTTGTTAGGGTTAGCCTTAGGGAAAGAGTTGAGAGATGAGATCTCTCACCCCTTTCAATGCCATATTAAACTAACCCATTAAGAACTCCATGCATGCGCGCACAACCGCTCCCTGTGGCACCCTACCCCTCGAGGTAACGGTGAACCGCAGTATAAAGGGCCGGTTGCGCGCGTTTTCCATGGGGGTTAGGGTAATTAACGATAAAGGAAGGATACGAATCGAGAGGAAGAAAACATCTTCCCAAAAGAGTCGTATCCACTTTATCGATAATTACTGTAACACCTAATGGATCTAAAATAAGGCATTGAAAGCGGTGAGGAAACATCAATCTCCAAAACTTCCTCTAAGCCTAACCCTAGCAAGAATTAAATTAGATTAATTAAGTTTTAGATCTAGATTTTTATAAAAACCAAAACGACAAATAGAATTAACTCGTTAAAACATACTAAAGGAATTTACCCGTCTCTGTGGATCGACCCGCACTCACCGGCTAGCTGCGAAGCGACGCCGTTTCTGATTGCGGTAATTATATTTTTGATCGTAAAATCTCTATAATCAAGATGCAGGACTTGCGCCAGATGATGGCAGAGATGCAGGACTTGCGCCAGACAATGAGCTCATTGGTTGAGACCGTTCGAGCGCTGCGACAGGAGGTTGTCACCCCTGTTACCCAGTTGTCCCTTGCGATCAGCATGCAGCATTCCGTCACTTACATAACACCAATAGATGCAGCCCCAGTTTACGAGACACGTCTTCCAGAGACTTTGAGGGTTCCAGAACAGTGGAGGAATCGTACTGGTGTACCAACCTAGAGCAGATGCTTAGGACGAGGACAGTCGTTCAGCTCTCATCCCCAGGAGGGTCAGCAGTCAGCGCGTGGATGTTTTCGATGCGGAAACCTTCAACACTTCGTTAGACATTGTTCCTTAGCACAACGTCAGGTTCATATTCTAAGACGTGATGGACGTGGAAGGTTCACTCAGAGGGGTCAGTTTAGCAGAGGAGGAGTTCAGCCTGTTGCGGGTAGAGGGCAGACACGAGAGTTTGCTTCTACTCATCGGGACGCGAGGGCATCCAATGCAGAGTTTTCAGGTATCCTTAATTCGTATGTTCTTTGATGTATTTGTTTTTTTTTCACACTTGTGCCGTGGTTGGGACGAAAGTCGTGTTAGGTAGATCAGCCGTTTGTTGTGTCAACTTCTGTCAGCGATTCTTTTGTTGCGCGACACGTAATTCGGTCGTGTGCCAATCGGATAGGAGATTGAGATTCGTCTGTCGTTTTGATCCTTCTAGAGATGTTGGATTTGGTGTTCTCCTGGGCATGGATTGGTTAGCTACGTGCTAGGCGTTTGTGGACTACCGAGGGGAAACAGTCAGGTTTTGTTTTCCCCGGTGAGTCAGTTCTTGTTGTGCAGGTGGATAGTTGTGCCGCCTCTCACATCTTGAATTCAGCCTTTTTGGCTAGTCGAATTTTGAGGAGATGTCGTGGATTCTTGGCGTTCATTCGTGATACCGTAGCCACGGTTGGTTTGTTGGACCGGTTTCCTTTCGTGCGAGAGTTTTCCGACTTTGTTCCAGATGAGCCGGCGAAGCTTAAGGAGCTTAAGAATCTGCTGCAGAGTTGTTTGTTGGGGGGAGTTTCGTGCGTCTGAGTGTTTCTCATTAACAAGCTCCTATTTCTGTTCGTCAAGGAGAAAGACGATAGATTGAGGTTGTGTATTGATGGATCGTCAATTGAACCGGCTTACGGTGCGGATAGGTATCCTCTACCTCGCATTGACGATTTCTTCGATCAGCTCCAGAGTGCGAGACATTTTCTAAGTTTGTTTGGGATCAGGTCATCATTGTTGCGGTTCGGAGTGATGACATTTCGAAGACTGCCTTGTGCGTGCTATGGGCTTTGTATGTATTGGTGTGTCATTGGATTCACCAATGCCCTAGCAGCATTCGTAGATGTGATGAACCGGATTTCTTCAGCCCGTTCCTCGACCAGTTATTATTGTATTAGTTACGACATTCTGGTCTATTTAATGTCTCTTGAGGGACAGGAGTAGCACTTTAGGATTTGTTTTGCAGACACTGGGAGAGCCCCAGCGGTTTGCTAGATTCTCAGAGTGTTCCTTCAGGCTTGTTTGTGTTGACTCCTAGGTCTTGTAGTTACGGGAGACGGTTTTATATGGTTCCGAGGAAGATCGTGGACGTACAGCTTAAGCCCAGACTTGTGAGCAGGATGGAGGTCCGCAGATTTTTGGGCTTAGCAGGTTTTTACCGCCGTTTCGTGCAGGATTGCTAGTGTAATGCTGCAACGTTGACTGAATTGACCGGAACGGAGGTTTCTTTCTTTAGACTGAGGCATGTGTGCGGAGTTTCGGCAGTTGAAGTTTCGGTTAACAACTACATCAGTTCTTTCTTTGCTTTTTGGTTCGGGCGACCTTGTGGTTTAACTTTGATGTTTCGTGAGTGGGGCTCGAGCATGTACTGCGATGACACTATGGGGTTATCGCTTTTGCTTCCCTACATTTGGAGGAAGTACGAGAAGGATATCCCACTCATGATCTGGAGATGGCCGCGGTGGTTTTGCATTAGAGATTTGGAGACACTACTTGTTCGAGAGTCATGTCAGATTGTCACGGACCACCAGAGCCTAATGTACATCTTTCTGCAGCGGATTTTGATTGTTGTGGCAGTCCTCTGCAGATATACAGTTCTTGTGCGATCGTTGAGTACAGCTTAAGTTCATATCTACTGAGGGGATAGCTTGCTCATCTCTGCGCCCGACCACTTTTCTTTAATCGCTTTCGCGAGACACTGCCCGCCGACGCTCGTTCGTCAGAGATACTTGAGCCTATTCGGCTGGGTAATTATTCGGAGTCCTTGATTTGTGACAAGGGTGTGCAAAGTTTAGGGACGCGTTTGTGTACCTGATATTATTGGGTGGAGACGTGAAATCCTAGAGCTGGCACATCGGTCAACTCTCTGTACTCATTCAAGTTCCACCAACATTTAACGTGACTTGTGAGATAGTTACGGATGGGCAGGAATGTAAAGAGAAGTCTCGGATTTCGTTTCAAGGTGTCTGTCGTGTTGTGTGCTTGGGTTGAGCAACTGAGACCGGCTGGAGAGTTGCAACCTTTAACCGTTCCGAAGGGGGAATGGGAGCAGGTCTCCACGAATTTCGTTATGGTGTCTATCCAGGTTTAGTCAGGGTGTGCCTCCATTCGGATGCTTGTCGTCCGGTTATACTCAATTTGCTCATTTGTTCTTTGTTAAGTTTGTGCGTACGTATTAATTGTTGTCGACAGTTGGGGATCTCACTCGCCATTGTTAGGGTTCTCTTTCGATAGCTGTTATCAGGAGACACTCTAATTGGCAACCTTTAGGTTTAGGGGTTAGGTCGTGTCGATCACTAGTCTGTTTTTCTGACTCTGCGTTGTAGGATTTTTGGACCCCAGCTAGTCTAGAGACTTCGGAGATAATCCAGTTGTTTAGGCCAGGATGAAAATTACCATTTCTGACAGAGGTCATATGCCGACCGAGATGGTCGCAGATTCGAGTTCGCAGTGGCAGATCATGTATTCCTACGGATTTTTCCGATAAATGACGTGTTGTGTTTTGGGAAGCTTATCCCAGGATTGTAGGTCATTTTAAGATCCTTAAAGCGAGTTAGTTTCGTTGCCTTTAATTTGGCACTTTCGCCCAGATTACTGAGTATTCACGCTGTATTTTTGTGTCGATACTTTGCAATTACCTTCATGACCTTCCTCACATGATTCAGCACCAAACCATTTAGCTCGAGTGCAATCTTTCGTTCACCGAGCAGCCAGTCGTGATATTGGACCGGCAGGTGAAAAAGCTTCGATCGAAGGTCTTGCCATCAGTGAAGGTGCTTCCCCGCAGCCCAAATGGTGAAGAGATTACTTGGGAGGCCAAAGGCGAGATACGGAAGAAGTTCCCTCATCTTTTTGAAGGTATGCGTAGCTTTATATTTTTAAATTCGGGGACGAATTTCTTTAAGAGGGGAAGATTGTAACACCTTAGGATGTGATTAGGGGCTAATTATACTTTAATATATGGTTTTTAATAAAAAGTTTACCAAATTGATTTTCAAATATTTTATCCTATTTAATGAATATTTTATTAGATTTTTCCTAGGCTTGCACATACTTGTGCATGTAAACTAGGATTAAATTTAGGGTTAGACCATGATTAGCAACCATGGTAGGCTAAATCTTTTCCCTTAAGCTAATTTTAAAATTTGTATTAAGTGTATTTGGGTTTTTATTTAGGCGTGTTGTTTTTTTTAAATAGAAATGGTTGAATTTCTTGTGTTGACTTAGAGAGAGAGAAGGGGTGTGGGCAACATGGCATGAGCCATGCCTACATTAATAAGAGAGAGAGAGAGAGAGATAGGAGGGGGTTTGACTAGTGTGCAATCATTCTTTGCCCCTCATTTTCTTTTCTCACTTCTCTCATTCTCTCACTAACACACACACACACACACTCAAGCAGCTGCAGCAGCAACAACAGAAGAAGCAACAACAGCAGCCACATCATCAGCCATAACAACAACATCAGCATAGCAGCAGCACCAGCAGCAGCCACAGCATCAGCCACAACAACAACATCAGCATAGCAGCAGCACCAGCTTCAGCAACAGCAGCAGCATCAGCTCCAGCAGCAGCTCCAGCAGCAGCAGCAACACTTTATCTTCTTCTTCTCCTTCTCCTTGCACGTAGGATTCCTTGGGGGTATAATCTCTAAACTCAACTTCCTTTTTGCTAAACTTATAGTTTAGTAGCTTAATATTTCGTTTAGGTCGTGTTTAGGGATAACCTTGTATTTTGAGGGGGGGTTGGGTAAAATGGGGTTGTTATGGTTTAATTAACTTGATTAGGTGTTATATGTGCTGTGGAAGCCTAATTGTATCACTGGATTTTACTAAAACACTTTAAAAATTCCAATTTGAGTTTTAATACGGTTTTTAAACAAGTTTTGTGATACGAGTGACCTGCTATGTCTGCGAGCATGTTTTTGTGTGGCAAACATATACAGAATAGTGTACAGGGTTGCTAGGGTGTTGGGTTGAAGTTCGAGCCCGTTCCACCACCAAAAATCCGGCGTTAACCCTAATTTTTCCGGCGTCGCCGGCCCCCTATTGATTTGGGTGTTGTTGCTGATATGAGTGGTGTCTGTAGGATTTTGTCTGTTGGTGAAATTTGGGATTATAATTTTAGTAAGCAAACTTATACACTAGGCTAGGAATTGTGCTAGGATCATAGTGTAAAACCTGGACCTTTTTCGCCTGAATTTGGCCAGATCATCCCTATAGGGGCCGGCCCAATTTTCTTGGATCATGCTGAAACTTTGCAGGTAGCTGTCTGCAGGAATTCTAAGAGGTTTGGTCTTGTTTTTGCTCCAGATAAAATCTGGGACCAAATTACCTATATTTTGTGTAGCGGGACTTGCGCGATACGTACGCTATGAGTGGGTTTGGTGTTGCTGTGTCACAGCGTGTCGCTGTGTGCCACGGCGTGTCGCGTTGGGTTTTGGCATATGGACACACGTTACGTATACACGCGCGTTTAGTTCGCGACGCGAGTTTCTCATTTGATTTCGATATCACGTTTTTAGAGATATTTTGCTTATATATGGATTCCTAGTGTAAATTCCAGGTTCGCAGGCGGGTACGTCGGACGCAGCAAAGAAGGGAATGTAGATAGTTGTCTACACTTAGCACGGGACCAGGTGAGTAGATTTAACATCTACGGGGAAATCGCCCGTATGGCGTTAAGCGTCAGGGCGTTATAGGATATTTTAGTTGTTGTATGTGTTCATATATATATATACTATAGTAACATACCACCTCCTGTTGCATATAGAATGGTAATTATAGAACACTGCAGTGTCACTAACGATTCAAGCTGCACGAGTACTATTGGTATGTTACACTCACACCGTTAGTGATTGCCATGACATTCGCACTATAAGATCACCGCATCATTGATGATTGTCATGACTTTTCGCATATTCACATATTATCAGATATATCACTACCTGCGCACATGCACCCTTTATATCCACATTAGTGCATACTTTCATTGATATATCACTACCTGCGCACATGCACCCTTTATATTCACATTAGTGCATACCTTCATTGATATATCTATACTTGTGCACATATACATCGTATATCCATATTAGTGCACATGTATATTGTTACACTCACATTGCGTATTTATCGATTTGCATATCCATACCTATATACATACATATGTCACATACTTGGGTGATATTGACATGATTTAAAAACTAAGGGACCGCACGAGATATTTTCAAAGCTGGATCTTTTTAAAAGAGCGGTTTTCCCTTTTTACTCTTAATGTCATACGACACATTGCATGGATTTACGCATTTACTTGGATTTATGTGATTTCTGGATTTGGGAACCGGGGTATTATTTTAAGAAAATACGCACTGTTTAAAAACCCGGTTTCCCTTGATATGATATTTCAGTGGTCCACCATGTATTTTCTCGGTTCTGAGATGTGTAACATGTGAACCCGAATCGAAGAGCTGGACGAGGCCGATTGTGGGTACATGGTGGACCCGGTATGGTACCCCGGGGCGAGAACGGATCGCTGTGCAGTAGACGGTGAGCCTGGCAGAGGGACCACTACCTACCTGTGATTGGTTAGATCTGGAGGTTATCCGGAGGATACTGACCAGAGTTGATAGATGGATACGGAACGACACGTACTGCGGGGGCCGAGGGCCGATTCCGCAGACGGAGCCCGAAACTTGAGGATTTGCGTGTCGATGCTAGACACGATGATTTCATGATATTTTTGTGTGCCGATGCTAGGCACTCACGATTCTTTGAGATTTACGGGATTTGAGGGCCGATCAAAGTGACGGCGCCTGAGTTTTACTGGGATTTGGGTGCAATGATAGACACCGGTTATTCTTCCACGTTGACATTCCGTGTAGATGATATTTATTCCCATGCTCAGCATTCATTATTTTGCATCTCATCCTGTAGTAATAGTACCTGATAGAGTACTTTTGCACGATTAATGCATACCATGTTCATCATATAGATGTTATTAGACTGCATTAGCCATGCACGATTATTCCATACCCTGCTTATCATATAGAGATGTTATTAGATCGCACTTGTTGCATGATTATTGCTCGTATAGTTCATCATATAGATGTTACCTGTTGGGATAGGTTAGAGTATCGCAACACGTGCATACTTGCGATTACTTTTATATGTTATCTACTACTCACGAGTTGGCAACTCATCCCCGTTGTGCCACAGTGTTTGCAGGTTTCCCCTCAGCTTAATCGCGGCAGGCTGCTTTCTTGCATCTTTTGATATAGATACCACTGCAGTTGGCGTGTTAGCCCTTTTGCTGATAGGTGGGGTTTTGCGGTATCTGTTTATTTTTCAGTCATGTACACTGTTGTATCTAGTAATCTACATTTACTTCCATGTATTGACTTAGAGAACCAGTTGTGAGGACGATGTATATTATTTTGTACTCTGGTGTCGAGCTCGTTGTGAGTCGACTTTATTTATGCAGCTTTATCTTTCATGATATTTGTTTTCACTTATTCTGCTCATCTCTTCGCTAGGCGTCGTATATTATAATTGTGGTGTTTGTTTCCGCCGTTGGGCGTGATTGCTCCCGTTTGGGATGCTTTATTTTTATTGTATATCATTTTATTCATATATTGTCTTGTACCCGATTTCGGGGCTAGTTTTTACAAGGAAATGCTGCCAAAATTTTTAAGACAATAATTGAACTTTAAAGAATTTTACTAAATTACCTAAGGTTTTCTAAACATTTTAACAAATGTTTCTATTAAATGTTTTAAACACTCAATACTTTTCATGGTTTTGATTTTTGGGTTTCGGCTTACTTAGTCGCGTTACGCCTGTAGACGTTACGTGGTTAATTGCCGGTCACGGGCCAAATTTTGGGTCGTGACATATATACTCATTTTTCATGCACATGCATTGTGCTACGATATGTTTTATGTATTTATGATTTCGGAATCCCGAAGACAAGATCTGTTTACTGAAATGTTTTAGTATTTCAGGGGTTTAAATTTAAATTCGGGGACCGAATTTCTTTAAGGGGGAAGACTGTAACATTTCAGAAAAATAAAATATTATTTTTGGGAATTTTTATAATTAAATAATAAATATTAGGAATATTTTAATATTGCGGTATAATTAAATACCGATAAATTGGGAAATATTTGGAAAATTGTGGGAACACCTGAAATGAGTGTGTTCTATATGATTTAGGCAAATTATGAAATTTTATAATTAATTATATAAAATTTTAATGCTAATCGCGATTAAATATCGTTAATCATGCATTAAGCTAGTTTTGTGCATGTGACATGTACCAAGTCATTTTTCACACTTGTTTCATTTTCCTCTATGGCTTTTCTTTATATTTTCATTCATGGTTTTGTTTTAAGTGAAAAAGAAAACAAAACAAAAGAAAAGAAAAAGAAAAGAAAAGGAGTAAAGAATGAGGGATCGGCAAGAGAGAGAGAGAGGGTGAGGGGTCATCATTGACTAAGCTCCCATTTCTTTTCCCCTTCATTTTCTTCTCCATTTCTCTCCCTCTTCTCCCCATGGCAGCACACTCCTCCACCCTCCTCTACCTCATCACAACACACTTAAAAACACCCTAAAACATTATCCCCACTTCATTAAAAACATGCACAAGCTCACAACAAACACTTTGGACCAAGAAAAATTGGATTTTTAAAACTTAGGGCAACTCAAGAAAATTCTTGAGTTGCCAAATGAGGTAATTCCTTCATCAATTGTATTGTATTTCATTCACTTTAACACTTATGTATGTTTGGAAGTGATTAAGTGATGATTAGTGGGGTTTGTAAATTCCAAGTTATGGTTTTGATGAAATCTTAAGTAGTGAAGTGTAATTGAGGTTAGTAGAGGCCTTGCAACCTTTGTAGTGATTGTTTATTGGACTAAACCTGAGAGTAAACCCCTAATTCATAAACCTAGAAACCCCGATATCGGAAAATTATGGATTTTGTGATGGTATATAGATATCTGCTAACACTCGGGGACCCTAGGAATTATTTGGCAAACATAGTGATTCATGCAGGTGACCTAGAAGCTACCCTGAAGACCAGAGACCCAAACACCCTACCTAGGCCGCAGATTTAAGCATTTGGGCCATAAATTGCGGCCTTGGTACACCCAAATTTTTTCGTGTTTGGTTCATGTCTCCATCTCCAGTAAACTAGACCCTTAACATATGCAAAATTGGCTAATTTAACCTAGGGTAAAATCTGGGACCATTTCTATGAGTTGCTGCCTTGTATTTCGTGATAATTATGAAATGAAGTTTTGATATTTGTGTTTTTATCGGTCGATTCACGTTTATACGTCAATCGTAGAAAGTTGTTGGTTATTCTTGCATGCGTAAACGATAGGTTTTAACCTATGTGTGATACTCGAGCCGATTTGGTTTTCGTCCGTGATTTCGGTTTATGATATCTTGTGTGTATATATGTAGGTACCTTGAGTGTACTTGAATGATAAGGACGAGCGTGGCGTCATCAACTTTGGTAAGCGAGGATAAATGTGAGTAGATATATATCTACGAGGGAAGTCGGGTGGATGGCGTATAGCACCCCCGCAGTTTCGTAGTACATAATGCGTATGCGTTATGATATATATATATATATATATATATATATATATATATATATATACTTATGTATTATGAGATGTGCATATGTAGCTAGACATGTTTTAGATGATTTTGGGTTAGTTTAGTGTATTTGGATGATAGTGTCGTTAGTTACTTTCTTATTCGCGAACCCTAGAATAAAGTTTACATACACGCACACACACTTGCATACATTTTATTTACTTGTGCGTATATGGGGATATGTATATATATGTATAAATACACATAGGTATGGGACTGTGTGTGTGTGTGTGTACATGGATGATGAGGATAGTACATGGTATTTGGAGATGAGTCGATGAGTTTGGGCATGATGCCATGAGATCAGTGATATGATATGGTTCGTATTATGATATACGACATGATTATTATAGCGGGTCCTTAAACGGTGTGTTTTCATACACACGCATATATATATATATATATATATGTAGATGGTATCAGTACGTACTAGACTTAGATCAGTACTCAGATCATGATATGATGATAAGGATACCAGATAAATGATGAGATGATGTGATATTTGACCCGTACCCAGATTTGGGATGTCGTACGATGGATTTACTATACGAGCTATGTATTGATGATAGATCCACACTCTTGACTCGAGGATGTCATGTTATATATTGTATCATATGTGATACTATTAAGGCGAGATTACCGACTCTTATATGTTATATATATATCGACTCAGATTTAGGTGGTTTCCTTACCCTTTCGATTATCCTGTTAGTTTAGTCCTGTAGTTTACTTGTAGATGTTAGACTAGGCTCGAGTCATACCTATTTCAAAAACTAACGAATCGTGAGTATTTTAAAGACAGTATAAGGGATTCTATGGATATTTCAAAGGACATACCGTTTTTTTAAAAACACCGTAGCCCTATTTTCTAAATTCACGATTCGTGTTATTTCAAATGGCAAACAGTATGACTCGTGTATATTAATGTAGCTTCCTTATTGTTGCGTTATTATTCATGTTCCGTATATTATTGCTGCTTTTACTATTCAATTGCCATTTATTCTGCTGTTCGCATTGCATTGCATGTCTATATGTATTTTCGTAAGAAATGATGAAACCTGTTGTTAGGACACCAGCACCATTACCGATGATGCGTATGCTCTACGTACACTTGCTTGCCGGCGCACACACATCTTCATCGGTAATTACTATGTCGCGTACACTTTAGAAAACAATACTTCATTGACATAGCTTGTTAGCTGATAGTTCCTATATGTTTTTGTTTTCATATGCTAGTTTAATTATTGAATTTAATTACTATGTTATGTCATGCATGTATATTCATATATTTAATTACCATGCGATAGTTTGGGCTAGTCCGGATTGCCGGAGCCTATTAATCATTATTTATTTACATCGTGATTCATGATTTCGGATTTCCATGAGATTTATGGATTTAGAGAAACCGCAAAGATTTTATAAACTTATCATCTTTTTAAAAGATAGAAAATGCAGTTTTCTCATGATATGATATGAGATATGTCCACCATGAGTTTTCTCGGCTCTTGAGCGATATCATACACCCGATTCAAGGAGAAGGAGGAACCGTCTGTGGGTGCATGGTGGACCCGGTGCAGTACCCCGGGGTGAGAAGGTTGCAGATGATGGCGTTGAGCCTGTGACAGGGGAGCACTATTGACCGGTAATTGTATTATGACTCGACGGATATCCAAAGGATACCGATCGGAGTACAGGCCAGTCCGGATAGCGGGAGCTTGAGCTTTTAAGATTTGGTGATATGGGCCAGTCCGGATAGCCGGAGCCCTAGATATTGAGATTCGAGGTTACAGGCTAGTCCGAATTGCCGGAGCCTGAGATATTGAGATATTGGGATTTATGTTTTGTGTCGATGTTTGACACTAATTTCATGTTGATTTCATTAATGATACCTTGATTTATACATACAGAAATCTCACTATATTATGAAAACAGTTTCCATATTTAGATGCATTCTGTTTCCATGCATTCATACATTATATTTATAATATATTGCTACCTGAGGCACTGACACGATCATATGGGATTACACTTATGCATAGATGTTACCCTTGCCATTATTATATGCTTCAGGCCATATTATTAATTGAGGATATTACTGATCGTATGACCTAGGATTGAGTCATACACACGATTTTTGCTCTGTGATGTTTTCTACTCACGAGTTGGCAACTCACCCCCGTTGTGCCACAGTTTCTTGAAGGTTATGCCGTACATGTTTCGTTCCGGCTTTGCTGGCACATTGCTTCATTCCGGGTGATTGCTCGGTAGGTGGGTTCACTTGCATCGAGACCACCATTGTAGTTTATTTATTCAGTTGTATCTAGTAAACTCCATCAACCAGACTTGTATATTTATTTCAGACTTAGAAAACCAGTTGTGTATTATTTCGACCTTAAAGTCGCGCGTTGTATTATTATGGTTTTCTTGATGTATTTTGAGTTTCCTTTTGAGTTTTGATCCTCGCCCTTGGCGTTGTATATTATATTGCTTGCGTGGTTATGACCGTCAATTGACGAAGAGCTAGCTCCCGCTTGGGGATACCTTTATTCATATTATGCATGTTGTACCCTTTTGGGGCCAGTATTTACAAAGGAAACTCTGCTGAAATTTTCAGAAAGAACTTGATGATTTTAAAAATGCATACTTTGGTTTATATTATTTAAAGCTTTAAAACTAAACTTTCCCTTCTTTCTTCTTTTAATGGTTTAGATTTCTGGGATTTTTGGCTTACTTGAATTAGATGTGGTCCTATAGACTTCATATGATTCAAGTGCCAGTCACGTGCCATTTCGGGTCGTGACAGTCACTTGCCGTTGATTGAGTTCTCCTACAACAACAGCTTTCAGGAGACTATTCAGATGGCACCTTTTGAGGTTTTATATGGTAGGAAGTGTCGATCGCCAATCTGTTGGACCGAGCTCAGTGAGAGTAGGGTTTTGGGACCCCAGCTAGTTCAGAAGACTACGAAGAAGATCCAGCTGATTCAAGACAGGATGAGAGCAGCCCGGTGCAGACAGAAGTCCTATGCCGACCGTCGTCGTCGCAGACTTGAGTTCGCAATGGGGGATCATGTATTCCTGTGGATGTCTCCGATGAAGGACGTTATGAGATTTAGGAAAAAGGGGAAGCTTAGTCCCAGATTTGTAGGTCCCTTCGAGATCCTTGAGCGAGTTGGTACCATTGCCTATCGGTTGGTGCTTGATCAGTCAAAAATACTGCATTTTTAACACGGCAATTTCCCTATCATTTGTATTCATCTAAAGGTATTCGGGTTAAGTATAGCACATATTAGCAAAACACCCATAAAATACCGAATTACCTGTGTTGTATACTAAAATCGGCATTTTTAGGGAAATTGACTGTTTTTCATGGCATCGCATCATCCTTGTATTGCGCAACACTTGTTTCGAAGTCTGTGCAGGAAATTCCAGGAACCGAGCCAAAATTGTCAAAGTGCTGATCAAAATTACGCCAAGTCTAAGATTTTTGATCTGGCATTTATACAGAGGGTACTATAATATTCAACATGTCAGATAAATACCAAGAAGACATCAGAAGGCAGTACAGGAAATTGTGCACACTAAAGCGCTCACGTGGCCGCTGATCCGCGGCTGGAGCAGGCACGTGCCGCGGATCCGCGGCATGATGACGTCATCAGCAGCTCAGTTTTTCCCCATGTGCTTATTTCTAATGGCAAAGCTTCCAGAAGACTCCAGATTGTCCACGTGGCTTCATCTAGAAGGCTCGGCCTAACAACCTAGTTCTAGAAGCATCCCTCCAACAAATTATTTCTAGAAGCCTCTCTCTAACAAACTTTTGGAGGGAAATTTGAAATTTGAATTCTAGATCTAGGGGTTTGGACGGCTTATAAAAGAAAACCTAGATCTAGGGTTAGTGGACTTCTTCTCTCTCTCCCCAAATTCAATACAAGTTGAGTGACACAACTTGTAAACCCTAATTCAAATTCCAAAGCCAAATTCTAGATCCCGAGTACCGAATCAAGTTAGAAGCCTTCAACCTTTTAGGAGCGGAGCCGATCTTCAATCGAGCAAGTGATCCAAGCCGATCTGCGACTCAAGGAGACGAGCGAAGCCAAATCGACGATCGAGTTCATTCCTCTTGTAGTTTTTGAGCGAATTGTAACGGAATTGCTGATAAATAAAAGGTGAAATTCATTAATCTTGCTTTCTTTAAATTCTTGCATCATGATTCGATCTCACTTTGTGATTGTGGTTCTTGTTGTGATGTTTGAGTAAAACTCCGCTCGTGAAGGAGTCGAGAGAATCAATAGAATGATGATGTAACAAATCTTAAAACGATTCTTAAGTCCTACGAGTTTGTAAACCCTAGCAAATTGAAGAATCGATGACCTAGTTTTGATGCGATACTTTCTTGATTGTGTTCGCTCGAAATTAGGGATCCACGATCGATTCTTGAATTTACTAGAGGCTAGAATGTGAATGATATCGATGAAGGAACAAGGGATAGAAGATGAAACCCTAGTTTCACAAGAAATTCCTATTTCTCGTTGATCATCATCGATCTAGTATCAATTCATCGATGGATAAGAATACGTAATCGCTAGATTTCATCACATCTATAGATCCGATCGATTCCTACGAGCCTCACTTCGATTCTTGATATTTGATTTGGAAATCATCACAAATTCTCAATTCTTGATTTTATTATTTCTTGATTTAGACTAGATTTTACTAATTCTTGAACTTAATTTCTTTAAATCATGAATTGTTTCTTTTCTTTTCTTTAAATTTTCGACTCATCTAATTCGAAATACGAACGATTACACATTCCCTGTGGACGATCCGCACTTACTAACGTGCTACAATCGACACCGTTATTGATTGCGGTCAAATATTTTTGGTTGTGACTTCTTTATAATTTTCCAACTACACAACAAGAATTCGTATGAATCAAATGGCGCCGTTGCCGGGGATAGTGCGCTAATTCGTTCGTTTTTCAAATTTGAGTTGAAAAGTTTATTCCATCAAAAATTTTAAATCTAAATTCGAGCAAACACTAAACGATTCGTTGTGATTTGTTACGAGGAATCTGGAATCATTGGAGCTTGTGGAAAAATTTTCTGAATATTCCAGAGAGCTCAGGGAGGAAACAGAACCATTCCCTGAATTTTTTGTGCAGTGATCGAATTTTCGACCGCGTTTCCGCGGCGTTAGTGCGCATCCGCGGCGGTTCCGCGGCGGGTCCAAGGCGTCTTTGTATGGAAATTACTCAGTAACTCCCTAACTTTCTTATCTCCTTTCTCATCTGCTCCAATAACAAATTTGCTGCAGGTTTCTTTGCAAAAATTGCAGCGCCGCAAAAATCAATAAAAATTGTGCGTGTCTGATCTTGGTTGTTTGCATATTAATACGGAAATTAAGGGGCACGGCCAAATCCAGATTAGGTGGGGAGTTCATTACCCTTCCTAAGCCCCGAAAATTACAAACTTGCATCCGCATTACCCTCATTAACTAAAAGAAATCTAGAGATGACTCTAAGGACCGTCGCGCTCACTTAGGACAAGAGAAGGCCGTGGGTAATTCATTGCTTATCCGCGTTTCCCACTACTTACGTAGTGGAGAACCTCCCACTTACCTGGCCACAGGAGAGACAAAGAGGCAGTGGCGGATTGATCCTGTGACTTGTCTTTTGGCAGTTAGGAGCGGTCTAGAGCCTTGACTTAGGTGACCACTAGATTTCGGGTTGCTTGTTGTATTTGTTGTGATTTGCATCATTTTTTCAAAAATCCGTATATTTTTCAAAACAAACACCAATCACATCATTTTCTCTAATTATATTCACGCTGCCACTTGTACTAAATCTTTTAGTGCAATCTTGGCTGGACACGGGATTCTAGTGCCCGCCTTGTCCGCGTTTCCCCGATCGACTCCGAAGTCGGTATTTCTACATTTACCTCTTCTTTACCCACCACCACACCCATTTCGATGGACAATTCTCCATCGAACTTCTTTACCACTACTCTACCGCCATCCGTAGGTGCGCAGAATCCACCCCGCATCTCTCTCCAAGAGAGGTGCTATCCTACACGAGGTCCTCTTTCGACTTGCCTCTCCATTCCACCAGCCAACGGGGACAATTTTCAAATTAAACCCCAATACATCAACCTTCTACCCAAATATCACGGTCTCGAGTCTGAAGACGCATATGTCTTTATCACCAAATTTGAAAATGTATGCGCAATGATGGGTACTTCACAGCTTTCTGTGGATGCTATGCGTCTTCGTCTTCTCCCATTTACCTTGTGCGATATAGCCGAGAAGTGGCTTTACAACACAACCGCACATTCCATTTCAAACTGGGAAGAATTCGTAAAAGCATTCCTAAAGAAATTCTACCCCAATCATAAAACAGCTCGAGTCCGCAGCGAAATAAATCAATTTACCCAGCTTCCAAATGAAACATTTTCACAATGTCTTGAACGCTTTAAGGATCTGTTAGTTCAATGTCTACATCACGGAATTCCCAGATGGGATCTGTGCCGAATCATATATGAGGGCATTAATCCTAATACAAAACAGACCCTTGAATTAATGTGTCAAGGCAACTTCATGACCAAAAATGATGGGGAAGCTTGGAAATTCCTAGAAGATTTCGCTGAAAAATCTTCACAGTGGGAGGGTGTGAGTCAATCGTCTAGGAGTGGCAATAACCAATCGGAAGTTTCCATAGGAGTTAGAGCTGAAATTTCAGCTATAAATAAGAAACTTGTGACTATGGAAAATAAATTTTGAGCTGCCGCCCTAAGTCAAATGTCACTCTCCAAAACTGTATGTGGATGTTGTTCTGATCCTTCTCATTTGACGGAAGAATGTTCACTAAACTCTCCGTTTTAAGGTCACGAGCATACCAATGCTGCTTTTCAAAGACCTAGGAACGATCCATATTCTTCCACATATAATCAGGGTTGGAGGAATCACCCTAACTTTGCTTGGAACCAATCACAAACTCAAAACACAGTTCCAAACCAAAACAATTTCCAAAGGGCTCCTCCACCACAACAGCAACCACTTCGATTGAGTCAGCACCCCTACCAATCACAAAACTTCCAAAATCTGGCCAACACTTTTGCACCATATGAAAACTCTTTGAAATTGACCGGTACAGATAATACCTCTGCACCAGCACAAACTTTGGATACTTTCATGAAATAATCCATCCAAGGGACGGCAAAAATGCAATCTTCCTTCGATAGTGTGATGAAGATCATTGTCTCTCAAAATGAGAATATTAAATCGTTGGAAGCAGAAATTGCACAATTAAAAGCCGAAATGAGTGCAAGAGAGAAAGGGAAACTTCCAGCTCAACCATTACCCAATCGTGGCTATTCACATCATGTGAATGAAATCACGTTGAGATCTGGAAGAGTGCTTGACAATCACGTTGGGGAAGAGATTGATGACACTGAAAAATCTATCAATGATACCCCAGCTGAGACCTTTCCTTCCACTTCTAATTCTGACCCCAGTTCTTCTACCCCACCGCCTTCTCATGAGCCTATTCTCCGCTTCCTACAAGGCTCGCCACCTCAGCAAACCTCTTCTAGTCTACCACCGACGATCCCCACTTCTATTCTGGGATCGGTTCCAAACACACTTCCTTCTCCTATGATGGACCCAGCGCTTATTGCTAAAGCATCTTATCCTAATTAGTTAAGGGCTAACAAATCAAGTCCACATATAGAGAAGATTGTGGACATGTTTAAGCAATTAACATCCCTCTCCTAGATGCTATCCAACAAGTTCCGTCCAATGCTAAAACTCTTAAGAACTTGTGCACTAGGAAGAGAAAGACTCAAATGCCCAAGAAGATATTTATGGCAAAGACTGTAGAGACGGCTTTTCCCTAACAATTACCAAGGAAACGTAAGAACCCTGGCTGTCCTACTATTTCCATTTCTATTGGGGAAAAACACATCAACTGTGCTCTACTTGACCTTGGCGCAAGTGTTAACCTGCTTCCTTTCTCGGTATACGAGCAGTTAGGGATCAGAGAGTTGAAAACCAGCTCCCTGCACTCTCCAGATGGCTGACCGATCAATCACCAAACCTAGGGGTGAACTGGAGGATGTGTTAATAAAAATCAGGGAATTTGTATTCCCTGTGGACTTTATTGTACTTGATACACAGCCTGTAGCGAACCCACGGAATCAAATTCCGGTGATTTTAGGTCGCCCCTTTTTGACCACTTCCAATGCTATCATCAACTGTCGTAATGGTTCTATGACCCTATCCTTCGGGAATAGGTCAATTGAGCTGAACATTTATAAGTTGGGAAGTGTACCCTCCAAACCTACTGCTCAAGCATGTTCTGTCGAATTAATGGATGTCGACAGCAGTGAATTTGATGATCCTCATGATACTGATCTTGACTCTTTTCATACGTTGTTGTTTGACCCAATTATGTATCATACATATACGGACTCTTCCACCGAGATATCCGGGTCAACAACTAACACTGATTATGAACTGCTTTTAGAGTCTGAAGATCACCCCGCACTTTGTGATGACATTATTCTTCGGGGTATTGATGAGACTTTTGAGGAGATCTTCGCTGATGAACTTGCATTTTTGAATGATACGAGTGTTGAGATTAATCATCTCCCAATCAATGAAATTGAACCTCCACCCCTTCTTCTGAACTGTAAAAATAATGCGAGTAATCCATCACATTCACTGCATCGTCTCTCCAAAATGAGACGCACACACATTCTATTCCACCACTAACCCTTTCCCCTACTTCTTCTTCCACCAACCAGAGCACTGTATTGATAAAATTTTTGAATGGTTGGTGTTGACCTTCGGTCTGTGCAAAGCTTGACATCGACCAATGATTTTTGACCCCCTCTTGTGATTTTCAAAGATTAACATGGCTTAATTCAAGTTTGGGGGGATATAATATGGCTCTTGATAAGAAATTTTTACACAAAATATGGAGCCAAAAATAAGTTTGGGGGAGGATTTTCACTTCTATATTTTGCCCCCATTTAATAAATTTCCGCCCAAGCTTACAAGTTTTTGTGATTTAGCAGAAGGCAACAGTGTGGACACTGTTGAAAACAAGTTTGGGGGAGGTTTGTGCTTATTTTCGCATCATTTGCATCACACTTTGCATAAGCACAAAACATTTTGAAAAACCTATAAAAATTTAAAAATTTTCAAAATAAAAATAAATTTGTACATAAATAAGATAATAAAATATTAGATAGTGAAAAATTACATCCAAAAGATTAGAAAAATTTAAGAAAACCAAGAAAATTAGAAGTTTTCTTATACGAACTAGTAATAAGTAGTTATGAGCCGTTGTCCCAAAGGTTAGTAAGATGAAAAAAGTCACTAATCTGAGGATAAAAATAAGTCTGAAAAATAGTTTCTATTCTGGAAGCCAAACATTTTGAACGTTGATACCCTACTTTACGCACTTACACACGTCTTGAAGCTCGGGATAGTAGAGAATACCTTGAAATGCTCTTGTCTAAATGCCAAAGTATGAAGGAAATAAAAAATGAATAAAATATAAAAAGGTGAGAAAAATGAACACTGGTTTTGTTATCGCCAAGGCAGCAATAAAAAAATATAGCGAGGGTGCTTCATCACCTAGTGCCTTAGACCAACTGGTCTGGGAGTCACTGCTAAGCCTTAGGTGGTGCAAGACGAGGAAAATACACCTAATAAGCAAGCACATGAGTAATCGTTCGGTTAGTACCTCAAGAAGTATTAACGGTCGCATGAAAGTGTGTGAGCAAATTCATCTAAATATTCATTAATTAAAAAGTACCGAGGCAGATGGACAAGAGTATGATAGCTTGAATTGAATTCTCCGGGTGTAGGGATGTATTTTACACACACGTAGGGTTATATGATCGATGTTTGGAAGAAAGATAGGAATGAAGAATAAGACGATGTTTTATTGAGGGAGGATGTGATTTCTAACATTTTTTCATGACTATTAAGATAGGGCTCATGACAACCGAAAAGCTAGCATAGTTGCCCTAATTTTCAAAGTCTTTCTTTTATAATTCTTTTCTTTAAATGTAATATTCACGATCTTCCTTTTATTATTTGATTTTGTGGGTGCAATCCGCTGAAAACCCTCAGGAGACAACACTCCACCTACTAGGGACACCTAGAGGTTTAAAGGCTTGTTGCACGTGCTCAGTGCAATCGTGTTGCCTATAAAAGTGTGCTAGTTAGTTTTTCTTCTTTCTTTATTTTCTCCTTCTCTTTTTAATAAAACAGTTCGCTCGAGACGACCGAAAATAAGTTTGGGGGAATTTGATCAGTCGAAAATACTGCATTTTTAACACGGCAATTTCCCTATCATTTGCATTCATCTAAAGGTATTCGGGTTAAGTATAGCACATATTAGCAAAACACCCCTAAAATACCGAATTACCTGTGTTGTATACTAAAACCGGCTTTTTTAGGGAAATTGACTATTTTTCATGGCATCGCATCATCCTTGTATTGCGCAACACTTGTTTCGAAGTCTGTGCAGGAAATTCCAGGAACCGAGCCAAAATTGTCAAAGTGCTGATCAAAATTACGCCAAGTCTAAGATTTTTGATCTGGCATTTATACAGAGGGTACTATAATATTCAACATGTCAGATAAATACCAAGAAGACATCAGAAGGCAGTACAGGAAATTGTGCACACTAAAGCGCTCATGTTGCCACTGATCCGCGGCCGGAGCAAGCACGTGCCGCGGATCCGCGGCATGATGACGTCATCAACAGCTCAGTTTTTCCCCATGTGCTTATTTCTAATGGCAAAGCTTCCAGAATACTCCAGATTGTCCACGTGGCTTCATCTAGAAGGCTCGGCCTAACAACCTAGTTCTAGAAGCATCCCTCCAACAAACTATTTCTAGAAGCCTCTCTCTAATAAACTTTTAGAGGGAAATTTGAAATTTGAATTCTAGATCTAGGGTTTTGGATGGCTTATAAAAGAAAACCAAGATCTAGGGATAATGGACATCTTCTCTCTCTCCCCAAATTCAATACAAGTTGAGTGATACAACTTGTAAACCCTAACTCAAATTCCAAAGCCAAATTCAAGATCCCGAGTACCAAATCAAGCAAGAAGCCTTCAACCTTTTAGGAGCGGAGCCGGTCTTCAATCGAGCAAGTGATCCAAGCCGATCCGCGACTCAAGGAAATGAGCGAAGCCAAATCGACGATCGAGTTCATTCCTCTTGTAGTTCTTGAGCGAATTGTAACGGAATTGTTGATAAATAAAAGGTTAAATTCTTGCATCATGATTCGATCTCAATTTGTGATTGTGGTTTTTGTTGTGATGTTTGAGTAAAACTCCGCTCGTGAAGGAGTAGAGAGAATCAATAGAATGATGATGTAACAAATCTTAAAACGATTCTTAAGTCCTACGAGTTTGTAAACCCTAGCAAATTGAAGAATCGACGACCAAGTTTCGATGCGATGCTTTCTTGATTGTGTTCGCTCGAAATTAGGGATCCACGATCGATTCTTGAATTTACTAGAACCTAGAATGTGAATGATATCGACGAAGGAACAAGGGATAGAAGATAAAACCCTAGTTTCACAGGAAATTCCTAATTCTCGTTGATCATCATCGATCTAGTATCAATTCATCGATGGATAAGAATACGTAATCGCTAGATTTCATCACATCTATAGATCCGATCGATTCCTACGAGCCTCACTTCGATTCTTGATATTTGATTTGGAAAGCATCACAAATTCTCAATTCTTGATTTTATTATTTCTTGATTTAGACTAGATTTTACTAATTCTTGAACTTCAATTCTTTAAATCATGAATTGTTTCTTTTCTTTTCTTTAAATTTTTGACTCATCTAATTCGAAATACGAACGATTACACTTTCTCTGTGGACGATCCGCACTTACTAACGCGCTACAATCGACACCGTTATTGATTGTGGTCAAATATTTTTGGTTGTGACTTCTTTACAATTTTCCAACTACACAACAAGAATTCGTATCAATCAGTGCTCCCGCCCAGTTTTCCGGATGTTCACCCCATGTTCCATGTGTCGATGCTTCATAGATACCTTCATGATCCTTCTCACATGATTCAGCACCAGACCGTTCAGCTTGAGCGTGATCTTTCATTCACCGAGCAGCCGGTAGTTATTTTGGATCGGCAGGTGAAGAAACTTCGTTCAAAGGTCTTTCCATCTGTGAATGTTCTTTCGCATAGCCCGACTAGTGAGGAGATCACTTGGGAGGCCGAGAGCGAGATGCGGAAAAAATTCCCTCATCTCTTTGAATGTACGCTTAGTAAGAATTTTAATTCGGGGACGAATTTCTTTAAGGGGGAGATTGTAACACCTTAGAATGCGATTAGTGTTAATTAAGCGTTAATGCGGGTGTTTAGAGAAAAGTTTAACAAATTGGTTTCCTCATATTTTATAACAATTAATTAATATTTTATTTTTATTTCTTATGGTTTGCACACACATGTGCATGTTAATGTGAAGGTTAGTTAGTGTTAATCTCGTTAAGTGACCTTGACGCCTTAAGCAATCCATGCCTTGACTTAACCTTGCCCTAGATATTTGTGTTAGAAATATCCTTGTTTTGGAATGAGGGAGGTGGCTAGGTGAGTCATGAGGCATTAATAGCAAGCTTTAATGAGGTGAGAGAGAGAGTAAGTGTAAGGTTTAAGCTCACCCTATACTCACCCTCTCACCCTTTTCTCTCCTCACTCTCTCATTCTTTTCTCACTTCCTCACACTCAATTATTCTTCATCTCCTCAACTCCCAAACTGAAACCCTCACTATCTCATCATTAAAACCTTGCAAACTTCATTTAAACACCATGAAAACACTTCTCATGTCATGTTTTAGCCACTAGGTTGCCTTGGAGCTTGGAAAGCTAGGATTTTTGAGCAAGAGTAGCTAGGTAATGACCTCTAACTGTTAATTAGGTGTTTATATGGTTGTGTTGCCTTGTAGTTATGGTTTAGAACACTAAAGGTTTAGTTTTGTGCAAATATCGTATTTTTAGTGCCATTATGGAGTCTCTGTGATCTGCTGTAGAACCAGGTGTTTGTTGGAAATGTTCCCATCACAGCGACCTAATGTTGTAACCTATAACTCACCATAAAAACCTGAGATCCATTCTTTCCAACCAGGCCGCAATTTTATTGCTTCTGGCCGCAAATTGCGGCCAGAGTGGGGGCTGGGGTGTTGAGTTTTGGGCATAGGGTCTCTGGGGTTGTAAGTGGTCTTGTGGAACTTGCAACTTTCACTAATTGTTTGTGTATCAAAATCTGGGGTCACTTTGCTATAATCTTGTGTTTTGACTACGCGTGTTACGTTATCTGACACGGTTCATGATCTTGTGTAGCTGCTACACTTTGGTTGGTTTTGGGTTGTTGCTACACACGTTAGCCACTAGGAGAACACTTGTGAGTTGGATTGGAGTTGGTGCGTCGGTCAAACGTAGTTTATACGTGATATTGGTCGATTTCTGAGATTTGCACTTGCTATGTATGTGTTAATAGTATCGCAGGCGGGGACTTCGGACGCTGCGAAGAAAGGGAAGCGGGTGATTGGATCTACCTAGTTCGCGATTGTCGGTGAGTAGATTTAAGATCTATGGGGAGATCGCCCGTATGGCGTTAAGTGTCAGGGCTAGATATGATATGACATTAGCTGCATGTTTATATGCACATATAGATATGGTGCATGAACTTTATCGCATATTATTACTTATTGTGCGTGGACTTGTACCCCAGTGGACACTGCACTATTATTGACAGTTCATATTGCACGAGCACTAATTGTATGCTACACACACTGTCAGTAATTGCCATGATACACACAATACATATACATTGGTGATATTGTATTGATTAGTGACATTAAGGCATTCATTCTGGCGCGATGGCGCATATGAAATATAGCATACATGCATACCTACATGCTTACACATATATCTTGCTATAGCTACATGTTCACTTTATATCATGTTGCATAGGATTTTGGATAATTGGAAACCGCGTGATATATTTAATAACTTGATGTATTTAAATAGAGGATTTTCCTTGATATGCTCATATTGTTGTTCTATGTTGCATACATCATATTATATGGATTTACGCATTGAGATATGGATTTTATGTGATTTTATGGATTTGAGATTCGCGGGGATATTTCAAGAAATGTGTATTGTCTTGAAAACCCGGTTTCTCTTGATATGATATTTCAGTGCGTCCACCTTGAGTTTCTTGGTTCAGAGACTTGTGTTAGATACCAGATTCGAGGAGAGGTAGGCACCGTCTGCAGGTACATGGTGGACCCGGTTAGGTACCCTGGGGCAAGAAGACCCGTATTGTTAGGCGGTGAGCCCAGCAGAGGGAGTACTACCTACCGACAATAGTATTTGTACTCGGCGGAGATCTAGATGATACCGACCGGAGTTATGAGATGGACATGGACCGACCGTTCTGCCGGAGCCTGAGGGCCGATCCGGGCAGACGGAGCCCATGGTACGTGGATTTATGTGTCGATGTTGGGCACAAGTTTTCATGATATTTTCGGGTGTCGATATTGGACACTCACGTTCCATAAGACTTACAGGATGTGAGGGCCGATCTGAGGATGTGGTGCCTGAGGATTTTGGGATTTGACGTGTCAGTGAGGGACATTGGGGGTTTTTTCCATGCTGATGATTTTTGCATGAGGTTTTATTATATCATCCCACACTCAGGATTATTTTGATATGCATTGCTTCATGTAGTTGTAGTACCCTGATAATATACCTTTACATGATTGTTGCATATTCACATTGCCATACTTATGCTATCAGATTACATATGATAGATTTATCGCTATTCGTGCATACTTGCGATTATAGTATGATGTTTTTGCTATTCACGAGTTGGCAACTCGCCCCTGTTGTGCCACAGTGTTTTGCAGGTCTGTTCCTCAGAGTAGTCGCGGAAGGGCGCCTTATTATCTCTAATTTTGTGAATATCGCTACGGTTGGCTGTGAGCCCTTTTGCTATAGGTGGGTTGCGGTTATCCGATGATGTACATTGTATACCTATTGTATCTAGTACTTTTCATCTACCACCTTCATGTATTGACTTAGAGACGAGTTGTGAGGATCGATGTTGTATATTATTATGACTCTGGTTGTCGTGCTCATGTGAGCCGGCTTTTATTTATGTTGATTATTGTATTTTCCTTCGCTGCGGCGTCGTATATCAGTTGTGGTGGTTGTTTTCGCCTTTGGGCGAGATTTGCTCCCATTTAGGGATGCTTTACTTATATCTTATGTTTGTACCCATTTCGGGGCTAGCTTTTACAAAGGAGGTGCTGCCGAAATTTTTATGAAAACAAACTTAAGCTTTAAGTTTTGCTTGAGATTTAAAAATGTTCCTATCTTTTCCTTCTTGTATTGGTTTAGATTGCTGGGTTTCGGCTTACTTAAATTGCATTATGCCTGTTGACGTTACGTGGTCTAAGTGTCGGTCATGTGCCTATTTTGGGTCGTGACAATTGCAAATTTCAACACTTGAAATTCCCAATATTGTTTTTAACCGTAGTGCCTTATGACCTTAACTATGGTCAATAAATCATAAGTGCTAGTCAAGTTCTACCCATCATTTCATGATCGATTTAGACCAACCCGTATGACCCTTAACTATGGTCAAGAAAGTCATATGAATGTCCTAATCGATCGCATCATATGCTTTGTAGGAATACATCACTTAGCTACTGTACACTACGCCTTAACTATAGTCAACAAACATAGCACGAATACTAATTACTCTACTTCCTAAAATAACGGAGGGATACGAATGGTTTTGATGAAAACCTTTAACGTAATGAACTTGATATCGTTGTAGAATCTAGTGATTTGAAAAGGAGTGGTTTAAGCTCCGCTTAAAAATCGAATACTTTTTCAAAAGCAAACCGAATAGCTTTTGCTAAAGAGGTCACTCCCGGTGAAGGGATCTCGGCTCTTTCCTCATCGAATGAGGTGCTGGATATTCATCTAGGAACACCACCATGCAAAGCAAGAACTAGGGAGGCTATCATGATAAACCGAGTGGATTGTAGCATTTGCAAGTTTTGCTAAAGAGGTCACTCTCAGTGAAGGGATCTTAGCTGTTTCCTCATCGATTGAGGTGCTCGATATTCATCAAGGAATACCATTATGCAAAGCAAGAACTAGAGCTACCCTTTTTGAAATTTTTTGATTCTACAACATCTTTAGGTTTCTTTTCTTAACATTAATTTCATCAATGTTTTCCCATCATTTAACCTTATCATTGCAAAAAATGAAATGAAAATAGAACATACGCTTATGCCATCTGCATTCGCTACGGGGCCTCGTCATAAACTGTAAGGTTACTTAACTAACGGCAGAGCGGGGGCTGGACTAGCGCGGGTGCAAAACATAAGCAACGTTTATTATATATCTCATATATATATAGCCATTCGTCTCACGTAATAATAAGCATTCCAGATCATAGATGAATACATTGGATATACTAGGAATTCCATGTTTCCTTTAAGCCCTAAACGAAAGACGGATTCCACGGTCGTGATGAATAGCCAAACCCCACCTTAGACCCCTACGGGTGCGACAAACTACTCGCCAAATTCCCGAAGTGAGGAAACCTCCCTCAGTAAAATGAGTAGGCCACTCGGCACTTCAAGAACCCGGTAGTTTGTGCACCCCACCTTGGGTCTATCCTAGGAGCAAAAACAGTAAAAAGAAATAATATAACGATGGCTACAACCTCAACCCGGATGTGCCCCGCAAAATAATATTACATCACTTTTACAAATTACAATAAAGAAAGAAAAGAAAACACACTTCTCACATCCCCCCGGCTATTCATCCATAATGATCCAACATATTCATATACACATAGCATCACATGATACACATATATGCAACCCTCACTAATCGTCGTATAGGAATTAGTGGACGTTTCATAACACATATCAAACTGAAAAGTGGAAAAACGATGCTAAAAAATCGACTTCGAAACATTCCGAATTGCTCTAACACCTAGATAACATCACATGCAATATGGGCAAAAATAAACAACACCATAAAACTAAAAACCAAGAATACAGCACACCATCAAAAACCTAAGCCCAAAATCCACTACAGGGCCAGCGAGGCCAGGAAATTCGTGAGTTTGGCCGGCGAGATTTATGAATTTTGGGCTCGTTTTTCGAGGGGGTTCTAGTTATCTCATAACAAGTCTTCTGCACATGTTTAATAAATTTTCAGAAGACTTATAAAAATTTCCAGAAACTAGGTTTTTGATTTTATGATTTCGGAGTTGTTTCGGTTTCGAAGCTTTAAACATCGTCTAAAATACTAGTTTTGGTTTAGTTATGCTCTGATACCATGTTAGTAGATGTTGAACATCCACACAACACTTATGAGGAGCCAGAAGTAGCAAACAATAATTTTGAAGCATGCAACATCGACTTTTGAACCCGAATCGTATCTTAAACCATAACTAGTACCCTATCTAGGAGTTTTAGCTACTATGATAGGGATTATACCTTCTTGAAACCAGTCCTTTGGGTCTTCTTTCCGCTGCATTTATGAGCTCCTTGGGTGCTTAGAATGATCTCGATCTCCGGTCACCGCTAAGCCATAGATGATCCACCCGAGAGCTTTGGATCAAGCTTTAACCTCCACTAAAAAGGTAACTAAGAATTCAAGCTTGCTAAGAGAGACTACTTAAATGATGTAGAGATAATCAAGTAGATTATTTGATCTCAAAACCTATGTTTCACAACTCATGTGATGGATTAGGGTTGAGCTTGAGGGAGGAGATAATTTGGAGAGAGAATGTGAGAGTATGAATGAGAAAAATGAACTAAGTGTAGAATAAAAGAATGGCTAAGCATTTTGAATTATTGAAGCATGGATTATTTTTCTCAAAAATAATCAACCATGCCTCAATAATAAATCCAAATGAATATAATAGTCCTTAGCCATGCTTTCATCCATGCTTAGGAAAGTCTCCAAATTCCACCTCATTTATTTTATTTTCCAAAATAGAAAATCCATATATGAGATGTCTTCTTCTAGAAGCCTTTTTTTGTACAATTACAAGAATTCCCCTTACCGTATACCATATAAACATACCTGTATTTGTATTCCGAAAAATATGAATACAATGAGATACCAATAATCCAATAATATAATACCGGTATTCGGCTTAAACTAAAGCCTACAAGTATTATCCTTCCAAACATCATTCGTGTGGCCAGTACACGTATATGATCGAAACCCTACCGTAACACCTTACGGCCTCTACATCGTTTCGCATGAACCAGGGAAACCCTCTGTGTGGGACTTTAAAGACTCGATAGTGCGCCGACAGTGGGTTTAACCACAAGCCCGTCAGCGGCACTAGCTGTGCGTAACGGCTACCCAGGTACATGTCGAAAAGGTGGCCGATGAGCGAACTCATCCTGACTCCAACGAGCCTATAAGTAACACTTACCATACAGTCCGGTCTCTTCATCTAATACGTTGCATATCGAATTTAGGGGTGGTAAACTTTAGACCCTAGTAACTTGATAAGTCATGCCGATGTATGGCTCATAACGGTTCGATAAACTACTGATAACTCTTATCAGTAAATCTCAACAACCCTGGCCAGGGAATTGCTGTTATAGCCAATAGAGTATAGCGCAACATCAACTCTCTATACCGGGAGAGACGAAACCCTTCCTATCGCTTACTGCCTCCATATGATTCGGGACTGTACCCAAAATCCACCTGTTTGCACGACTCTGAAGAGCCGTGGTAGGGAGGAGATCAAAGCACAGTAGGAACCACACAAGACACTATGACGATCTCGGGTCTACAGACTAACCTCTATAAGTATCACCAGAGAACTGCTATTTGATGATAGGTATGATACCATCTAGGAGTTCTCGATGAGTCTTGTTCGGTGTACCCATTCTCTAATGAGCACCTTTGAACAATCTTTGATGTCAAACACCAATGGTTGTGGGATCAACCATCGCCCCCATACAAGGTCAAAAAACGTACACACTAGTCTACTCTGGAATATCGATACCCTGTCTCGATATTCCCTCGACTAGGAACCGTTAAAGGATCTGCTTGCAGACTACGCAATCCTCAATAGTATAATCTACATCATAGTCCTGGTAGTCAAGTAAAGATCCTAAGGGCTTTATCAACATGTATACAAGATATGAAATACTAAGTAGAACACATCACATGTTAAGATAAAGGCAAACCAAATAGCGTGCTATCGTATTGAGCAAGATTGTTTCTGTACATACATATCCATAGCATCCTATACAATAAGGCCTCTAGGGCATACATATCCAACACGGGCTTTTGTTTCCTTTTTGGGGTTGCCCCAAGTAGACTATTTCTTCTTCTTCCTTGGTATCGCTCCCAAAAATCGGGATAGTGGCGACGGATTTCTTTTTATTCTTCGGCTTATGACACCTTTTTGTATCCTCGAAGTCTGGCAGGAAGTACTTTGCGTTTTCATATTTCCAGACTTCGTTTACCGAGAACGGGTTTAGCTCTCCCGTGACAGTGTACTCAGAGCCATCCTTGAAATACTTCATACACCGTTGTTGTGTAGAAGGGATGATGTTGTACTCGTATAACCAAGGCCTGTCAAGCAAAGAATTATAGCAAGTCTTGGCATCAATGACATGAAATTTGGTGTCGGTGACGAGCAGCCCGAAGCATAGCGTCATTATTATGGACCCAAGCGTCCGTGACGACTGTGAGTCGAACCCGGAGATGGTAATTTTGTTTCAGACCAAGTGCTGAACATTTATTCAAATCTCCTTCAGTACTCTCACGTTGAGAAAGTTAACGGAGGATCCATTGTCGACAAGGATTTTCCCTATCTTGATGTCATGGAAGTACCCGGTGACGTATAACGGGCGATTATGCTCGAACGTACTGAGGTGGAGAACTTCATCGCTGAATGTAATATCAGCCATGTGGACCTCTTCCAGTTCATCTTTCATTTTCTCTTCTGCGAAGAAAGCTTAGAACTGATCGGGCTCTTGTAATGCCTTGATCAGGGATTCTCGTGCCTCTTTGGACAGGTGGAGAGCATCCAATATGCTCAGTTGTGAGGGTATTTCCTCAGATAAGCTAGGACGTTGCAATCCACCTTGTTTTCTTAGGTGGGTCCCTTACTGCGAGCTCTTTGACAACTCCATCGTCAAGGGTAATTTCCTCAGAGATTTTTTCTTTCCCTTTGTCTTTTTTGCTCGAACCCTTGTTTGTAGGTCTGAGGTTCTTGTCAGGAAGCATGCGGTTACGCAGCTGAATATTCTCGTAGTTCTTCTCCTCCTCCTCTTCTTTGAATAGAGGGATAAGGGGTGTTTCTCCCTCAGAATCGCTCCCGAAGGTAAGAACTTGGGAGGTTTTCCCTTCTGAACTGGTACCAACCAAATGACAGTTGACAGTCGTTTCCTCAGGTGTGTTCGTCGCACTATTTTGCCGTCGACGAGCATGAGCTTCGCATTTCATCCTCTTGTAGTGTTTTTGATGGGCAACATATCCTTTCCACCACATCTTGAGGGTACTGCATTCTTCGGTGAGGTGGGTGACGCTCCGATGATATAGGCAGTAGTTTAGATGTGATCCTTCTTCATCGGGGCATATGACCCCGAGAGTGTTCTTTATGAGAGGTGGAAGCTTCATCCCCATTGACAGGTCTTTGGCGAACCACTTCTTCGTTTTGATCCTGCTCTTATTTGTAACAGGTAAGCTTTGGTTTGTTCGGAGTACTTTACAACCTGTCCTCGCCATAGCTTCTTTATCCTGACACTGACGCTTATTCTTTTCATATATGGCTGTCTCGCGTTCTCGGTCAATTTTGCTATTTTGAAAGGCTTCGTTTACAGCCTCTCGATCGGGTCTTTTAGCGGTTCCGGGGTTTTTAGCGCTGATTCTGCCCCCAGTTCCTCTACGTTGTTTTCTGACGCCGAGAGAGCTTCTTCGCCATATAACAACGAATGGGAGACCATGTGGCAACTTGCTACACGGTCTTCGGTGTCTTCTGATGATTTATTTTCCTCATCGATGTCACTATCTTCATCCTCAAGAATATGCTTGAGGAACTCTTCGAGCGTGACTGGTGTCTGCGCCTTCTAGTTGTACTCCTCCAGTGTGTCAATGTATTTTTGTAGATTTGTACGCTTGTCGTCATACTCGGCATGCTGCACTGGCTTCTTGGTCTTCTTCTTTTTCTTAGAAGACTTCGAAGTCTTGACTTGTGGGGTTTTCCCCTCGTCAACAATTTTTGGTGTGGGACGAGGTTTTGACATCCCTTCATTTATTTCGGGTTCAAGTGTGCTTTTCCACCTGACTGCTGGACATGCCTGTAGGTCCTTCAGCATTCTTTTGGTTTTTGCTGAAAAAACGTCTTCCCATGGAGTTTCTTCCACGAGTGAGAATGATGCCCCCTGCGCATCCAACTTTTTGGGAGTGTATTTCTGGGGTGAGTTTAGCCTCCAGTTATCAGACAACATGAATTTTCCCTGTTGATACTAGTTTTTGACCCAGTTCTTGAAGACGTAGAAATCTTTAATTGGGTGGCTCACCATTCTGTGATAGGAGCAGTAGTTAGTGTTGTTGACATCGCCGGGTTGCGGAGGACGCCGCTGGTCTGGTAATGTGATGAGTTTATTACGCATTGAAAATTCAAACAGTCTCCTCGTCTTGTCGCGGGAAAACGAGTAAGCATGTCCTAGTCTTTCCTCTAAGGACGGGTGCGGACGCGCGTTGTTTTGGCGAGCAGTGGATTTTGGGCCGCTCGTTTGTTGTTACGTATTGGCAACGAAGGCCACTTTCCCTTTACCCTTGCTATTTCGAGGGTCCTTATTTGAAGAGGAAGGCCCGTGGCCCATCTGGTCCATTTGGGCTAGTTTATATATCAGAGCCTGGAAGGTGGTTGGTTTGAAGAATGTCATGAACTGGGATATAGTCGTTTGAGGATCAAGGATCCCGATGAACATGCCAACAGCAGAAGATTCTTTAATGCGATGTTCACACTTAGACCATAGGTTCTGCCACCGGATCACGTATTGGACCCATGTTTCTCTCGGATTTATCCTGGAATTGATTAATACCGTGATCGGAGTGTGTTTTCTCACACTGGCGAAACACTGTATGAACAGCAGTTCCATCTCTGTGAATATTTTTACGGAGTCATTTGGGAGCTTCGACTACCATTCAAAGGTCATTTCAGATAGGCTGCCAACGAACTGGCGAAACAACAGTTTTTCATTGCCTCCAGTGTTGCTGTACAGAGCTCTAAACTGCGCGACGTGCTGGTGGGGGTTGCCCGTCCCTTTGTATACATGGAATTTGGGCATCGTATACCCCGGCGGGTACTTGATTTGATCATACCATCCTGGATACGATCGCCCAGTTCTGATGATTTGGCCAGCAGCTTCATTAGCTTGATGAGCTCTTATTTGTTGAGCAATATAATCATCCAGGGTGGCCTTGGAGATTTTTTCCTCCTTGGCTTCTGATAAGGCCGGAGGAAGGATTGATGTTTCCCCCCTGTCATCCTCGACGATTATCGGCGGATCTTCGGTCGGGGTTCTGGCTGGATCATCATTCCAACCATGTATTGGAACAACAGAGCCATCTGCTTTATGTTAGCAGCTTGTTTAGCGGTTTCCTTGTCCTTTCTTTCAAGCACCCTTCGCAGGAACTCTGTATCGGTCTCCTGCTCTTGGCGCTGTTCAGCTTCTTTGTCCGGACTTTCTTTCTGTCCGGTAAGTGCTGCCATTTTGGTTAGCATTTCCTGGAGCTTTTGTTGTTGCTCCTGGGCCTTGGTCAGCGGCCGAGTTTGCAGTCGATGACTCACCAAAGCACGGCTCTCTTCTTTTCCCGAAGCCATGTAGACCGTATATTGTTATGGCCCCGGCCTTGGGGCGTTTAGGTCTATTGCCTTTAGAATTTGCCGCGGGCGGTAGTGTTTTCTCCAGCCTTGTTCTTTTATGTGAGATTGGAGTTGAAGGAGCCATTATGACAGGCACCCGCTTAGAAGAAGTCCTCAGTTGTATGGCGGAGGAATGATTTTTTTCTTGTCGGCCTTTAAATTTCTCAGGTCGACGAGAGTAATCTTTGTCGATCATAAAGTCTAGGACTTTCCGCCAGACCCTATGAATTTGCGAGGAGAGCCGCTGATGAGGCCGCTCCAGCTTTGCCTGCACATGGACCTCTACTGGAAGAGGTGATCTCTTCAGTACTGCCGTCGGGGAGTTCTTACGTACCCTCTTGAGCAGATCAAAACTGTTTCCGGTTGGAACAACAGCATTGACTTCCACCACTGGAGCTGGTGGGGTGAGTCCAGAGGGAGAGTTGCCCCCAGCTTCTTTCACCCAGCACCAGTGGTGACGTTGAGCGTGCCTCGCAGAAGGGACCGCCTGAGTTTTGTAAGCGGCTTCATCATGCCCTTTGTTTTGCTGAGGAGCCGCGATTGGTGTCAGCCTGTTGAAGACCGACGTCCCTGTTAAAGTCTGGGGAGGACCGGCCAATCTTTCGAAGACCGACTTTCTGATGAGGGAAGCACTTTTGACGGCTTCTCCTATAGAAGGAATTGGGAGAGCTAGCCATTTTGGGTAGCCCTTTCAAGTATCACGGGCCTCTTTATAGGCCCGTTTGGGTTCTCGCTCAGCCTGTTGAAGACTGAGATGCCATATTTGGATGGCCCGTTGAGAGGAGCCATTGTGGTTGCTAGTTGATCTAAAACCGACCTTTTAAGATCTTTTCCTTGCAGCGCTGAGGCACCGAAACTCATATGTGGGAGCATGGTCCCAAAGAACAATCCAGTAGTGGCTTGCGTAACTTGTCCCACTGGCATTGAGAAAATAGAGGCCGCGTTGGGCCCGTAGGTCACTCCTCCGGTTAGGGTAGAGCGAGAGTTGCTGTTGCATGCAATGCATTGAGAAGCCATTCATTTCCGAGCACAAGAGCAAGACACCAAGTTTTAGTACCTTGAATCCAAGGGTAACCATAGCGAACCGCGATTTTGTTCGCGAAACACGACACACGAAGTGTGGAGTTGAAAGAGAAAAGGTCCCACCGGGAGTGCCAGAATCTATTTACCGCCGAAAGCAAAGACGAAATGGGATGGATCGTCTTGCCTGAATTTGGGGGTAAATGCTATTTGTACATATCCATCCACCTCTCCAAAGATATTAAGTTGATTTATGGCACCGTATATCGGAGGTTTAGATAGATGCGATCGTTGTAGCAGACTTCATCAGATTATGGGGACGCTCTTCCCTGCAGGCGCAAGCTCCTGCAGTTAATTATATTACAGCATTGCGATAACCACTTTCTCCTTATCCAGCAGTTCACTTCGTGTCGTGTGTTATTTTGTTTGTTTTGGTTGCCCGTGGATTGTATATGGAAACTAGTTTATGTCGTCGTCCGTAGGGCACGGATTAGTCCAAGTCCGTATATTTTTAGATTTGGGGTTTAGATTAAAGATTTTCTTGACGGGGTCCACATTGATAGCTTGGTTGCCAACGGAAGTGAACTTAGGACGCATATCTCATATAAATGGGGTCCACCAGTTCATATGAAACATGGGTTTGATCTAAGAATCGTTAGTCATATTTGAGACCAAGATCAATTTACAAATAAATGAGCATATGAGCTCAATTATATCAGTTTAAGGACATCGTGGTCCAACATCACCATGTTTAGAGCGAATATTAGTTTAACGACGTTTCGGTCCAACTTTCCTGTTTTGGGGACGAATGTTAGTTTAAGGACATTTCGGTCCATCATTCATCTTGTGCGCACGTGTATTTGTTACGTGGTGGAGTAAACGATGGTGACATGGAATACGCCTAATTTGGGGTGCGATCTGATTTAAGGTGTGCACGTAAATTTGGAAGTGCATTAATGTGGGATGTATCATTCCCTATCTTGATGAAATTTTATATCAAGTTGGGACGAGAAAGGAGTTATTGGTTGTCGGGACCCGCCACTTCTCTGAAGACATTGAAGAATTATGACGACATATATCAGAGGTGTGGAAAGATGTACCCTTGAACCAAATCCTGTATTTGAGGGAAAAGGGGCTCTGGACCTAAGAATCGTTAGTCATATTTGAGACTAAGATTACTTTATGAGATATGGGATGAATATCAATTTGGATATCATCAATGAGAGATCATTAGTCATGTTTGAGACTAAGATTAGTTTGGAAATCACGAGCATATGGGCTCGGTTGATTTAAAATAAAAGTGGTTTGACTTCAGAAAACTTAGCCAATTTGGGCTGAGATTGGGTTTCTATACTACCCAGCAGTGCTAAGCACTAAGATATATAACTCTCACGTGTGTTTCATGTGGAGCGCCGGAATAGTGCTAAGCACTAATCTTTTCTGGTGCTCACGTACTTTTCACGTGAGGCGCTAAATTTTTTTAGCTTTGGGCGCTCGCGTGCTTTTCATGTGAGGCGCTGAGTTTTTAGCCTTGGGCGCTTACGTGCTTTTCACGTGAGGCGCTATCATAGTGCTAAGAACTAATTTTCTCTGGCGCTCACATGTGAAACATGTGTGGCGCTCAGATATGGACGCTGCCCAATCAGTGCTAAGCACATAGTCATTTTGACTAAATATAGAGTGCTAAGCACTTTGTATGGCACTCACGTGGGAAGCACGTGAGGCGTTGAGCATAGATTTCGGGTTTTGTTTGTTCACCCCTTTTTCTTTATACAGAAGTGCTAAGCACTTGATTAGAGCTATGTCGCTCACATGTGAAGCACGTGATGCATTCAGCCTCTCTTTTTTTTGTTTCACGTGTATTTCATGTGATTGCTTTATTTTTGGGGTGCTGGGTTACTTTATTTGGTGACTGCCCAACTAACACAAAAGAGTTTTCTTTGTTTTTGGACGCTCACGTGGGCAGCACATTGTTCATCCAATATTTAAACATAATAAAAGAGCTAAACTCTATTAAATTTAATGAGGCAGCTGTTAGTTATATGTATGCCCTAGATGACATTACTGTACATATGCTGTATATTGTAGTGGATGCTTGGACATATATAGGGAGGGCTTTCTTGCTCGACATGATAGTATGCTATCTGGTTGCACTTTATCTTAACATGTACACTTATTGTCTCTCTATTACATGTTGATAAAGCCCTTAGGATGAGTACTTGACTACCAGGATTATGATGCAGATCATACTAGTGGGGACAAGGTAGTCGGTAAGTACATCCTTCAATTGTTCTTAGTTGTGGGAGTACCGAGACAGGGCATCGATACTCTAAAGTAGACTAGCGTATACGCTTCTCGACCCATATGATGGGCGATGGATGATCCCATATCCATTGGTGTTTGACATCAGAGAAGGTATACGGGTGCTCAGTGGAGACTGGGTACACTGGACGGACTCGCCAAGAACTCCTAGATGGTATTATACCTATCGTCAGATAGCAGTTCTCTGGTGACACTGGTACATGTTTGTCTGTCGACCCGAGATCGTCATATAGTCTTGTGTGATTCCTATTGTGCTTTGATTTCCACCTTACCACGTTCAAGAGATCGTGCAAAACGGTGATTTTTGGGTACAGTCCAGAGTCACATGGAGGCAATGAGCGATAGGAGGGGATTTGTCTCTCCCGGTATTGGGAGTTGATGTTGCACTATGCTCGATTGGCCATAACAGGAAATCCTTGGCCAGGGTTGCTGAGATCTCCCGGTAAGTGTTATCAGTAGTTTCTCAAACCGTTATGGACCTTGCATTGGCATGACTTATCAGGCTATTGGGGTTTGACGTTATACCACCCCCAGGCTGCAATATGCGACATATCTGACGAAGAGACCGGACTGTACGGTAGTGTTACTGATTGGATTCGTAGGAGTATGAGCAGGCTTGCTTGTTGATCTTCTGATCGCTCAATACCCGGGTGGCCGTTACGTATAGCAGACCGCTTGCAGCTTGTGGGTGTGTGATATGATCATCACCTACTGCCGGCATATCGAGGAGTCTTTTGAGTCCTACACAGAGGCTTCCTGGTTCATGTGAAAAGGAGTAGGAGCACATATGTGATATGTGCGGGACCGAGATTAATGCGCGTATGTAATACTGCATTCTATTCTCGCGATATGTGATATCGGCCGGTTATATGTGATATAGTCGGGTTATCGGATCAAGTGTTGATTCGATAAATTGATACATATGATATTAGTCGGTTATATGTGATATATCCGGATTATTAAATCAAGTGATGATTTAATAATTTAATGTATAATTATATATTTGATATATTAAATTACATTAAATAATATTAGCTCACTTAAGCATTTCTTTTTCTCACTTATGATACACTTAACATATATGTGATATATGTTAATTGTATTGTTTTCTTTTTACACAAATAATATATATGTGATATATATTAGTGTGTCATGCTAGGTTACACATGAAACATGGATGTATGAAACTCACACCATGCTTAGCTTAATGTGGGTTCATACTTATATTTAGTAATTCAAAATTAGTGGAAAATTGTCATGGTTGAGTTTAGTGGAAACTTGTAGAACTATTGACTAAGTCCACTCTTTTTGTTTTACTTAAGATATTTATTAACCTAACCATTAACATTAGCCATGGTTTATTCTCTACATGAGTTAGTGTATGACATAAACTCACCCATAGTTGTTTTTCTAACCTCTTGAGTTTCATTCTCATTTCCACTTCATCTTCTTCTTCCTCATGAAAAAGCTCACTAGCTTTTGAAATGGTGAAGAAATATTGTGAGAAAAATAAATCTAAAGTGAGCCCAATTCCTACTTCATCATCCTCTACTATATTAGATATTTAGTTTAGAGTGTTTGCTTCACTAATCTACCATTAGTGAAGAGGTAGCATGTGCTTGAGTCTCCTCGACGTAGATCATCATCGGCCTCGAAGATTTCGAGCAAGCTTATTCATTTCTTCATGTGAACCCTTACTAGAAATCGGGTATTCACTACTTGGAGCGAAGGGACTACTACATGGAGCTTTAGAAGTGAAGGACCTGTCACGACCCAAAATAGCACGTGAATGGCACTTGAATCATGTGAAGTCTATAGGACCACACCTAATTCAAGTAAGCCAAAAGCCTAGAAATCTATACCATTTTAAAGAAGTAAATGAAGGAAAACTTATTTTAAAGCCAGTGGTTTTCAATATAATAAGCCGAAGTATGCATTTTTAAAACATCAAGTCCTTTCTGAAAATTTCGGCAGAGTTTCCTTTGTAAATACTGGCCCAAAATGGTACAACACATGAAATATATATAAGGGCATCCCCAAGCGGGAGCTAGCTCTTCGCCAATTGGCGGTTAAAATCACGGAAGCAATATAATATACAACTCCGAAGGGCGAGGATCAAAACTCAAAAGGAAACTCAATAGCATCAAGAAAACCCTTAATAATACAACGCGCGACTCTAAGGTCGAAAGAATATACAACTGGCATTTTAAGGTTATCAAATAATACAGTCTGGTTGATCGAGTTTCTAGATACAACTGAATGTAAAATAAATACAATGGTGGTCACGATGCGAGTGAACCTACCTATCAAAGCAATCACCCGGAAAGGAGTAGTGTGCCAGCAAGCCGCAATGAATCCTGTACGGCAAAACCTGCAAGAAACTGTGGCACAACGGGGGTAAGTTGCCAACTCGCGAATAGAAAACCTCACCGAGCAAAAATCGCATGTATGACTCAATCCTAGGTCATACGATCATAATATCCTCAATATATAAACTTGAACCATCTACACATAAGTGTAATATCAAGTGCTTGTGTTAGTGCCTCAGATAGCAACATATCATTTATGATGTATGAATGCATGAAAACAGAATACATCTAAATGAGAAAACTATTTTCATAAATTAGTGAGATTTCTGTATATAAAATCGAGGTATCATCAATAAAATCAACATAAAATCTGTGTCAAGTATCGACACAAAACATATACCCAAATGTCCAATATCTCGGGCTCCGGCTATCCGGACTGGCCCATATCATATGATCTCAATATCTCAAACTCTCAATATCTCGAGCTCCGGCTATCCGGAATGGCCCCTGGGCTCTGGATATCCGGACTGGCCCAAAATCATCAAATCTCACGACTACGTCGGTATCCTTCGGATATCCGCCGCGTCATAAATAACGGGTCGGTAGTGCTCCCCTGCCAGGCTCAACACCATCATCTGCGACCATCTTGCCCCGGGGTACCGCACCGGGTCCACCATGCACCCACAGACGGTTCCTCCTCCTTCTCGAATCGGGTGTATGATATTGCTTAAGAGCCGAGAAAACTTATTATGGACATATCTCATATCATATCATGAGAAAACCACATTTTCTAGTTTTAGAAATGATAATCAGTTTATGAAATCTTGCGGTTTCTCAAATCCAGAAATCTCATGGAAATCCGAAATCTCAAATCACGATGTAAATAAATAATGAATACCGGGCTCCGGCAATCCGGACTGGCCCATATTATCGCATGGCAAATGAATATATAAATATATATGCATGAGATATCACAGTAATAAATGCAATGTCTAAGCTATCATATAAAAGCAAGCTCACTAGTACCATGTCAAACTATCAGTTAACAATTTATACTAATGAAGTAGTATTTTCTAATGTGTACGTGACATGGAAATTACCGATGATGATGTGTGTGAGCCGGCAAGCAAGTGTACGTGGAGCATACACATCATCGGTAATGGTGCTGGTGTCCTGACAGCAGGGTTTCATGATAACTAAGGTATACATTAATCATGCAATGCGATGATAACAACAATGAATAAACGGAGACTGAAAGGTAAACGCAACAATGAAGAAAATATACATTTCTATATACGAGTCATACAGTTTTTTTGGACTATTGAAATAACACGAATCGTGGTTTTTATAAAATAGGGCCTGTCTTTAAAATACCCATGATTTGTCAGTTTTGAAAATAAGTATGACTCGAGCCCAATCTAACATCTACCTGAAAAACTACAGGACAAATCGAAAGGGTAAGGAAATCCAACTAAGCCTGAGTCGATCTATATATCTAGTAGTCGGTGATCCCGCCTCAATAGCGTCATATACGATAAAATATATAATACGACATTCTCGAATCATGGTGTGGATGTATCATCATAATTATATCTCGTATGGTAAATCCATCGTACGGCATCCCCAATATCGGGGTACGGGTCGCCTATCACATATACATCAATATCGGTATGGTATCATTATCAACATATCATGAACAGGGTATTGATCTAAGTCTAGTACATACTGATACCATCAACATATATCTGCGTGTGTATGAAAACATATCGCCCAATGATCTGCTATAATAATATGTCGTATCTCAAAACACGACCCAAATCACATCACCGATCACATGACATCCTGCCCAATCACAACGACTCATCTCCAAGTATCATATACTATACTCATCATCCTTGTATACGTATACGTATATATATATATATACATATTCACATACATATATGTATATATATATACATATCACCATATATGCACTAGAACATCGAATGTATGCGTGCGTGCGTGTGTGCAAAACATTACTCTAGGGTTTCGCGACTAACACTAAACTATGGCATTAACTTCCAAATATGCTAACACTAATCCAAAATCACCTAAATCATTTCTAGCTAAGTATACACATCGTATAGTAACACATAAGTATATCGATATAACATGTTGTATACTGCACTACGAAACTGCGGGGGTGCTATACGCCATCCACCCGACTTCCCCCATAGATATATATCTACTCATCTTGATCCTTGCTTGTCTAAGTCGATGTCGACATGCTCTTTCTTGTCGTCCCAAAGTTCACGTAGAGGTACCTACATACCACAACATATCGTGTTGCATTAAAATCCAATTCAAAACCAAAACGACACACGAATCGCACATAGGTTAAAACCTATGGTCTCCGCATGCAAGAATAACCTACAACCCTTGAGATTGACGTGCAAACGTCACACCACCGAGTCAAAACCCAAATACTAAAATCCAAGTTAAAACGAAGTCGCAAAACAAAGCAGCAACTCAAGAAAACACCTCCAGATTTTACCCCAGATGAAATTAGCCAATTTTGCATATATGGAGGGACTATTTTACAGATATAGGAGCTACAGAACAAACAAAAGGCCAAACTCCCCTAACCTGGCCTCAATTTGTAGCCAGAACGAATTAATTTGCGGCAAAGGTAATGGGATTTGGGCTCGTGTCTCTATGGTAGCTTCCTAGGTGCCTGCACGACTCGCTGTGATCGCTATAAAATTTTCAGGTGCCCCGGGTCATAGCAGATGTCAATTGTAACGTTTTGAAAATCGTTTCGGTGAAATTTCGAAAAAATCGGTAAAATAAGGGGGTTTTCTGTAAAAAGTCAAAATACAAATATTTTATTATAAAAATTAAATATACATATTCTAGCTATGTAATTGCTATTATTTGGTGTTTATTGAGCCACTGGTGAAATTTCAAATTTTCTGAAAAAAATATTATTTTATTATTATTTTAAGCCGTCACTAATACATTTAATTAGGGAAAATTTCAAATTGGAATGAGTTGAAACAAATTTTGTGCATCATAAAACATTAAATAAAATTTTATCATGTGGTTTTTGGAACGAAATCATTTGCTAAAACGGTTTAGAAATTATTGAAGAAAAAAGGCTTTTTTTAGCGTAAATGGATGTTTGGGGTATTGTATTTATCATTTTTCAACACCCCACACCCGTACCCACACCCACACACCCCCATTCACTTCACCCCATGGCTGAATTCAGCAGCCACCATCTTTTTCCCCACTTGAATTTCAAAGGAAATGAAATGAAAGAAAAGAAAAGAAAATGGATAAATTAGTTAGACCTTTGACTTTGCTTTGACCTTGACTTTCTCCCCCCACTTTCTCTACCTCCCTCTCTCTCCTCTCCCCCTCCTATTCCAGCCGACCCCCCCTCTCCTACTGCAGCAACAGCCCCCCCCATTTTCCTTCTCTTTTCTCTTCAAAACTTCATCAAAAATTGCCCCAAAATCCATCAAAAAAATCCCAAAACCCAAATCCGACTCCTACCCATTTTAGCTTAGCCCGTATAGCATGGATCCTTGTGAAAAGAGAGAATTTTGGAGGGCCATGGATCCTTGTGGATCTTCATATGTTTTGGGTATAATTCTAAACTTTTTGCTTAGTTTGTTACTTAATTTCTTAAAGCTAAGTTAATTAAGTGTTAATTTGGGTTATGTGAGTTTAATTGCATGATTAAAAATTTCAAGTTAGGGTTTGTTGTGGAAATGAGTTGTGTTTGATTGTGTATGGTTTAGTGAGGTGGATTAACTTATTTAGTTTTGTAGAAAACTAATCTAGTTGTTAATTACAAGTTGTTACTTGAAAAATGTCCAAATTAAGCTTTTTGTTGCAAACTAGTTTTTTTGATTTAATTCGAAATATGAGATTAAAAATATGGTTAGGGTTTTTATCATATTATTAACTTTATTAAGTGTAGTTTAACACTTTAGTTCATGAAAATCCAACCTAAATTGTAGTTTGTGCATTTTTGCAATGAAATTGTTAAAAAGGGTATTTTGTAAACTAGAATATTAGGGTTTTTGGAATTTAATGAGATTAAATTCCGGAAATTGTTTTAATGCGATACGAAAATTGTAGTCCAGCTGGTTAGCTTAGCCCTTTAGTTTAGTTTAGTTGTTAGATTAGATTCGATTCTTACCTATTTCAAAAACTAACGAATCGTGGGTATTTTAAAAGACAGCCCAAGGGATCCTACGGATATTTCAAAAGACGTATCTTTTCATAAAAACACCGTAGCCCCTATTTTCAAAACCCCATGATTCATGTTATTTCAAAAGGCACCATTTGTAGGACTTATATTAGGTTAATGCAGATTAGTTATAGTTGCGTCTAGTATTCAGCTCCCGCTCTTTATTGTGGTTCGCTTCGCATCGCATGCTTATATTATGTTTCATACTCCATTATTGATATCATGTTGTTAGGACACCAGCACCATTACCGATGATGCGTATGTATCACGTACACTTACTTGCCGGCTCACACACATCTTCATCGGTAATTGTCATGCCACGTACACTTTAGAAATACTATTGCATTGACATAGGTTGTTAGCTAATAATTTAGACATGATATTAGTGTACTCGCCTTATATGCTAGATTAGACATTGTAGATATTACTTGTTACTTCATGCATGTTAATATTCATTGTTATGCCGCATTCATGGATTTTTATGCCGATATGCACTGTTTACATGCTATTGAGGATTGGATTCGGATTTCTATGAGATTTTCAGGTTTTGGGGGAAAACCGCAAAACTTATATAAGCTTCCTTCTCTCTTTAAAATAAAAAGTGTGGTTTTCCCATGATGTATGAGTCGTCCACCATGAGTTTGCTGATGGATTTCGAGACCCGATTCGAGGAGGCGGATGAACCGTTTCGGGTGCATGGTGGACCCGGTAAGGTACCCCAGGGCAAGAAGCGCGTGATGACGACGATGTGAGCCTGGCAGGGGAGCACTACCTACCGGTGATTTTACCCGACGCGTCGGATATCCGGAGGATACCGTCCTGGTCTTGAGATGGATGGTAGGGGCCGGTCTGGACTGACGGCGCCCTAGATATTGTGATTGAGACATTGAGATTTCGAGATTTTGAGGTACAGAGACTGTGATACAGAGATATTGGGATATTGGGATTACGTTTTGTGCCGATGCTAGGCACTATTTTATGCTGATTTCATTATGATACCTCATTTTAAAAATACAAAGGAAATCTCAATAAATTATGAAAACGGTTCTTCATTTACATGTATTCTGTTTTCATGCATTCATACCTCATTCATATGATATATTGCTACCCTTAGGCACTGATACGGGTATATGAGATTACACCCGGGTTAGATATTTACCCTAGCCTTGTTATAGGCTGCTGGTTATATATATTTGAGGATGTATATTGATCGTATGACCTAGGATTGCGTCATACATGCGATTTCTATTCGTAGATGTTTTTCTATTCACGAGTTGGCAACTCACCCCCATTGTGCCCCAGTTTCTTGCAGGTTTGCCGTACAGGTTTTATTACGGCTTGCGGGCATAGTTTCCTTCGGGTGATTTGCTAGTAGGTGGGTTTACTTGTATCGTACCCCCATTATATCTTGTATATTATTATTCTGTTGTATCTAGAATTTCCATCAACCAAACATGTAATTATTTCAGAGATAGAGACCAGTGTTGTTTATTCTATCGACCTTAGAGTCGCGCGTTGTATTTATACGAATTTCATGCTGTTTTGAGTTTCCTTTTCTGTTGTGATCCTCGCCTTTCGGCGTTGTATATTATATTGCTTGTGTGGTTGTGACCGTCGATTGACGAAGAGCTAGCTCCCGCTTGGGGATGCCTTTTTATTGATTTCGTATTCTATTCATGTTGTATCCCGTTTGGGGGCCAATATTTACAAAGGAGACTCTGCCGAAATTTTCAGTAAATTTTGGTGTTCTTAAAAACCGCATAATTCGGCTTATGCTATTAAAACTACTTGTTTTAAATTGATTTTCCTTCACTCTACTTCTTTTCTTGGTTTGGATATCTGGGTTTTCGGTTTACTTAGATTACGTACGCCTCGAGACGTTTCGTAGTTTAAGTGCCGGTCAGGTTTCGTACTTTCGGGACGTGACAAAGTTGGTATCAGAGCGTTAGGTTTTAACCTTCGGAGCGTAGGATGACCCTTGGTTGATGGAATAGGTGACTAAAGTAGAGTGACGTACCGTTGGTATGTTCCGCGGCATATTTATGACACGCCACTCCACTTATGAAGCCTTAGGATGTACATTTTCTTGTTCAGTATTATATTCCTTCCTGATCTAGCCTCATCGGTACCAGTTTAGTTTTGCTGCTACGGTTACGGGCAGGGAGAGCTACGGCTAGAGTTGAGGTCAGCACAAGCTCGTCACGAACGAGGACTGACCAGGGCGAAATTCCGGCGACACACGATTGCAGAGATGTGTCTTTTTACTGTGTTTCCGCGCCACGAGCGTTTGGCGGATCGCCTTTATGAGGTTACTCGGAGGTGCTGATCGACACTAGAGAATTGAGCCAATGATGGAGGCCAGCCAGATTTTGATGACCGTTGGTGTGTTGCTTACTCCTGATGATTGAGGCACGGTTCAGCATGCAGACGAGTGAGCCAGTTATTGCTGCGAACGACGAGATATCGCCCCAGATGTTGGAGCTATTGCAGTATAAGTTGTACTAAGAGATGATAGAAGGTCGCTAGTCATCGAGGATGAATGACTAGGACATGTGGATCGTTCGCCTACCCCGATGCGAGGTCATCAGATAGATTGATTCCAGCTAGGGACGACTTCACGCGGAGACGTTGGGAGTCGACAGAGACGATCGAATGTCAGAAACCTATTATTCCAAGTTTAAGGTAGTCGGAAAGACATGCAGGCAATTCTATGGTCTCTCTAGAAGAATGAAACACTAACTCGACTTAATGACCGTGTGAAAGCCTTTGAACCTTAGGGTTTGCGGCAGTTCTGCGGCGCCATCAGTGAGGCTTGGGTTTGCCCTTCTACGGCTAGACCACCGATGCTGTGGTATGTACTCGATACTATTAAACTGTACCTAAGATGTTGAGCTCTTGGGGGATTATGAGGTTTTGACGAATTGATTGGATGGCTCGACTTAATTCGGATGCTAGGTGGTGAGATGCATTTCTTGGGAGATTCCAGATACGAGGATAGCCGTTGGAGCTCAGTCCATGTAGCTACGACGGGACGAGTCCGAAACAGTCGACATTAGAGAAAAAGTGGAGTAAGAGGTTCGTACATACCTGGATATGATGACGTTCCTCTCTGCCGACATCAGAGATGCGATGCGCATGCCGAGGCATTGTACTTGGATATACCTTCCAGAAGGAGTCGCGATGAGTATGCAGTCGTTCCAGAGCAAGATGCAGATATAGGAAAGGACAACGACTTCCGGACAGTTGGCAGAGACGAGGCATGGAATAGACCGTGAGCAGGATTCCTTCCAGGCCACTGATGCAATGATATTTGCACCCAGGATCAGATGTGTCACGTGCATTCAGAGAGCCAGAGGCCGACGCCAGTGATATGCTGCCTTGACAGGGCCGATGAGCCGATGGATTATGAGATTGGTAATCCACGGAGAAGACTTGGACCCAGGAGTGGTCATGTTACGCACACCAGCAGGCCAGAGTTCATGATTATCGACGAGACGTCCCACTAGTGACCGCGACAGTTGGCCCGAGATTCTTAGAGGATGCACTTGAGCGGTACTGTTCCGCCATTATTGATTTCGATGTTTTGGGTGATTTATTCGTATGATTTGATTTTGATGATTGAGGATTTACGATCTTTGCACAGTGTTGCACTTGATATCGTTTTCGTGCTTTAGTTTCACATGTTTGTGATTTTACGGTTTTAAACAGTTGAGTTGGTTTTGTGCATATGCATGCACACGAATTGGTTCCTGCACTCTGTATAGGTATTATATGCTTGCAGTGTGCACTGGACTTCGATTTCGATTGTGATACTCGATATTTGTTTTGTGTACCTTGTGCACCTGATTGATTTTGCGCACGTTCGGCGCTTGATATTGGATTTCATGATTTCGTGCAAGATGGATGCACCTGATTTGGATTTTCGCGCATGTTGGGCGGATGTTTTGAAGGGTGATTTTGGTGCACACCAGAGGCACTAAATTGAGAATTTTTCGTGCATGTCAGGTGCACCTGATTTTGCTGTCAGGCACACATGTTGCCTACGACAGATGTTTCGTGCACACCCGATGCACTTAAATGTTGTTTCTGTGCGCATGTATGGCACATTCATGGATTTTGATTTCCGTGCGCACCAGACGCATGTAGCATTCATGTGCATATTTTGGGATTGATTTCGTATAGAGCAGTACGTTTTTATGATATTGCTATGTGTTTTCGTACTGAGCAGGACTAGTCAGAGGACAGTACCTGAATATATTTTTGCATCCATTGATAGTTATTGAAGGGATTTCCAAAAAGCGAGCTATAGCCTCAGTATTTACCTACGTGTCTGATATGACACGAAATGTTTAAAACAAGGAGACCCTTCTAAATTGTTTCCAAAACGGCGGAACGTACATTTCAAACAAAGGTATATATGTATATAGTTATTTTCTTTTGATAGACGTCCGCCACTGTGCAGTGTTATACGCGTTGCATAGCGACTTAAAGAGATTTGGCATGCATTTCCTTCAGATACTTACAGATATAGATTCGATATTTACATGTATAGTTTCGAGTTATGTCATATTGGTTTTGATTTGGATTTGGCATTGATGTCTTCTCCATGACTCCGATGATTGCGGGATGCTTGACGGAGTTTTGATTTGAGTTATATGCTCATTTTTCAAGCGCATGCGCTGCGCTACGATTTGTTTTATGTATTTACAATTTCGGAGCCCCGACGACTTGATGGGTTTTCTTAGATGTTTTAGTATTTGGGGGAGTTTGAATTTAAATTCGGGGACCGAATTTCTTTAAGGGGGGAAGATTGTAACGTTTTGAAAATCGTTTCGGTGAAATTTCGAAAAAATCGGTAAAATAAGGGGGTTTTCTGTAAAAAGTCAAAATACAAATATCTTATTATAAAAATTAAATATACATATTCTAGCTATGTAATTGCTATTATTTGGTGTTTATTGAGCCGCTGGTGAAATTTCAAATTTTCTGAAAAAAATATTATTTTATTATTATTTTAAGCCGTCACTAATACATTTAATTAGAGAAAATTACAAATTGGAATGAGTTGAAACAAATTTTGTGCATCATAAAACATTAAATAAAATTTTATCATGTGGTTTTTGGAACGAAATCATTTGCCAAAACGGTTTAGAAATTATTGAAGAAAAAAGGCTTTTTTTTAGCGTAAATGGATGTTTGGGGTATTGTATTTATCATTTTTCATCACCCCACACCCGTACCCACACCCACACACCCCCATTCACTTCTCCCCATGGCTGAATTCAGCAGCCACCATCTTTTTCCCCACTTGAATTTCAAAGGAAATGAAATGAAAGAAAAGAAAAGAAAATGGATAAATTAGTTAGACTTTTGACTTTGCTTTGACCTTGACTTTCTCCCCCCACTTTCTCTACCTCCCTCTCTCTCCTCTCCCCCTCCCATTCCAGCCAACCCCCCTCTCCTACTGTAGCAACAGCCCCCCCCCCCCATTTCCCTTCTCTTTTCTCTTCAAAACTTCATCAAAAATTGCCCCAAAATCCATCAAAAAAATCCCAAAACCCAAATCCGACTCCTACCCATTTTAGCTTAGCCCGTATAGCATGGATCCTTGTGAAAAGAGAGCATTTTGGAGGGCCATGGATGCTTGTGGATCTTCAAATGTTTTGGGTATAATTCTAAACTTTTTGCTTAGTTTGTTACTTAATTTCTTAAACCTAAGTTAATTAAGTGTTAATTTGGGTTATGTGAGTTTAATTGCATGATTAAAGATTTCAAGTTAGGGTTTGTTGTGGAAATGAGTTGTGTTTAATTGTGTATGGTTTAGTGAGGTGGATTAACATATTTAGTTTTGTAGAAAACTAATCTAGTTGTTAATTACAAGTTGTTACTTGAAAAATGTCCAAATTAAGCTTTTTGTTGCAAACTAGTTTTTTTGATTTAATTCGAAATATGAGATTAAAAATATGGTTAGGGTTTTTATCATATTATTAACTTTATTAATTGTAGTTTAACACTTTAGTTCATTGAAATCCAACCTAAATTGTAGTTTGTGCATTTTTTCTATGAAATTGTTAAAAGGGGTATTTTGTAAACTAGAACATTAGGGTTTTTGGAATTTAATGAGATTAAATTCCGGAAATTATTTCTATGACTTATTTAAGATATTTAATAAGTATATTGGCCGCTACATTCATTTAAACATCATGTTTTGTACAAAAACGGCGAATTGTGGTTGCTAGATTTTCGGAAAAACGACTTTTTAAGTGAAATTGGGGTTTTTGGGAATTGTAAGCTATTTTATATTATAATTAGTGCTTGTAATTGTGCAAATGAGTGTGATTGGATTTTTCTCGATGGTTTGACGTTTGTACATCGACATCGAGGGTTGGTTTGACTATTCTTGCATGCGTAGGCGATAGGTTTGGACCTACGCGTGATACGCGTGCCGATTTGATTTTCGTATGCCGTTTCGATTTCGAATTTGGTTTTAATGCGATACGGTGCGTTATGATATGTAGGTACCCCATGTGGACTTCGAGACGATAAGCAAGCGTGTGGCGACGTCGGCACCGGCTAGCGAGGACCAGGTGAGTAGATTTATATCTACGGGGAGAAGTCGGGTGGATGGCGTATAGCACCCCCGCAGTCCGTGGTGATGTATACGGATGCGTATACACACCAACAATTTATGATATGTTGTTAGGATTTATTATTGATGATTTTAGATGGATATTGGTGTTGGATTGGTGCATGGTTATGAATCCTTAGGTAGTGGGTGCACTACACTTACACATACACACATATACATACTTGCATACATTCTTTATTTCATATGTGCGTGTATGGGAATATATATTTATGTGTTCACATGGGTATGGGACTATGTGTTCATATACTGGATTTGAGGATAGTATTTGGAATTTGAGATGAGTCGATGAGATTGGGCTTGAGGCCAGGAGATCGGTGACGTGATTTGGTTCGTATTGAGATACGACATGATATTTTAGCGGGTCTTCTGACGTAGTAATTCTTACACCCGCATGCATATATAGATGGCATCAATATTGTACTAGACGTAGGACATTATTCCGGATCATGATATTTGATAAAGAAGATACCAAATGAATAGTGTGATTGATGTGACTTTGACCCGTACCCAGATTTGGGGATGCCGTACGACGGATTTACGTACGAGCTATATATTGATGATTGATCCGCACTCTTGACTTGGGATGTCTGATTATAGATATGGTATCGGATATGATATTATTGAGGCGGGATCACCGACTAATATATATACAGGTATGTATATACATCGACTCAGATGTTAGGCGGTTTCCTTACCTGTAGTCCAGCTGGTTAGCTTAGCCCTTTAGTTTAGTTTAGTTGTTAGATTAGATTCGATTCTTACCTATTTCAAAAACTAACGAATCGTGGGTATTTTAAAAGACAGCCCAAGGGATCCTACGGATATTTCAAAAGACGCATCTTTTCATAAAAACACCGTAGCCCCTATTTTCAAAACCCCATGATTCATGTTATTTCAAAAGGCACCATTTGTAGGACTTATATTAGGTTAATGCAGATTAGTTATAGTTGCGTCTAGTATTCAGCTCCCGCTCTTTATTGTGGTTCGCTTCGCATCGCATGCTTATATTATGTTTCATACTCCATTATTGATATCATGCTGTTAGGACACCAGCACCATTACCGATGATGCGTTTGTACCACGTACACTTACTTGCCGGCTCACACACATCTTCATCGGTAATTGTCATGCCACGTACACTTTAGAAATACTATTGCATTGACATAGGTTGTTAGCTAATAATTTAGACATGATATTAGTGTACTCGCCTTATATGCTAGATTAGACATTGTAGATATTACTTGTTACTTCATGCATGTTAATATTCATTGTTATGCCGCATTCATGAATTTTTATGCCGATATGCACTGTTTACATGCTATTGAGGATTGGATTCGGATTTCTATGAGATTTTCTGGTTTTGGGGGAAAACCGCAAAACTTATATAAGCTTCCTTCTCTCTTTAAAATAAAAAGTGCGGTTTTCCCATGATGTATGAGTCGTCCACCATGAGTTTGCTGATGGATTTTGAGACCCGATTCGAGGAGGCGGATGAACCGTTTCGGGTATATGGTGGACCCGGTAAGGTATCCCGGGGCAAGAAGCGCGTGATGATGACGATGTGAGCCTGGCAGGGGAGCACTACCTACCGGTGATTTTACCCGACGCGTCGGATATCCGGAGGATACCGTCGTGGTCTTGAGATGGATGGTAGGGGCCGGTCTGGACTGACGGCGCCCTAGATATTGTGATTGAGACATTGAGATTTCGAGATTTTGAGGTACAGAGACTGTGATACAGAGATATCGAGATATTGGAATTACGTTTTGTGCCGATGCTAGGCACTGTTTTATGCTGATTTCATTATGATACCTCATTTTAAAAATACAAAGGAAATCTCACTAAATTATGAAAACGGTTCTTCATTTACATGTATTCTGTTTTCATGCATTCATACCTCATTCATATGATATATTGCTACCCTTGGGCACTGCCACGGGTACATGAGATTACACTCGGGTTAGATATTTACCCTAGCCTTGTTATAGGCTGCTGGTTATATATATTTGAGGATGTATATTGATCGTATGACCTAGGATTGCGTCATACATGCGATTTCTATTCGTAGATGTTTTTCTATTCACGAGTTGGCAACTCACCCCCGTTGTGCCCCAGTTTCTTGCAGGTTTGCCGTACAGGTTTCATTACGGCTTGCGGGCATAGTTTCTTTCGGGTGATTTGCTAGTAGGTGGGTTTACTTGTATCGTACCCCCATTATATCTTGTATATTATTATTCTGTTTTATCTAGAAGTTCCATCAACCAAACATGTAATTATTTCAGAGATAGAGACCAGTGTTGTTTATTCTATCGACCTTAGAGTCGCGCGTTGTATTTATACGAATTTCATGCTGTTTTGAGTTTCCTTTTCTGTTGTGATCCTCGCCTTTCGGCGTTGTATATTATATTGCTTGTGTGGTTGTGACCGTCGATTGACAAAGAGCTAGCTCCCGCTTGGGGATGCCTTTTTATTGATTTCGTATACTATTCATGTTGTATCCCGTTTGGGGGCCAGTATTTACAAAGGAGACTCTGCCGAAATTTTCAGTAAATTTTGATGTTCTTAAAAACCGCATAATTCGGCTTATGCTATTAAAACTACTTGTTTTAAATTGGTTTTCCTTCACTCTACTTCTTTTCTTGGTTTGGATTTCTAGGTTTTCGTTTTACTTAGATTACGTACGCCTCAAGACGTTTCGTAGTTTAAGTGCCGGTCAGGTTCCGTACTTTCGGGACGTGACATCAATATACCATCACCAAAGTTTACAAAATATGATATCAGGGTTTCTAAGTTTGGGGTTTGGGGTTTATGTCTCAGGTTTGGTCCAATATACAATCCCTACAGAGGTTTAAGGTCACTATTAATCCTCAATTTACACTTCACAACACAAGAATCCACACAAACTTATCTAGGAATTTTCAAAGTTTACTAAACCGCATTAAATGGATTCTAAACTAGTTTCTAGGCTAAAATAAACCAAATACTACACTAATGGTGAAGTGTATACTTCATTTGGCAACTCAAGAATTTTCTTGAGTTGCCTCAAGTCTCCAAAATCCAAACTTTCTTGGTCCAAAGTGCTTGTAGTGAGCTTGTGCACATCTTTAATGAAATGGAGATGATATTTTAATGGGTTTTTGATGATGAAGTGAGGGGTGAAGTGGAGGTGAAGGGAGAGGGCAGCCAAGTGAGAGGAAGAGGAAAAAGAATGAAGGAAATGGAAATGAGAAGATGAGGCCATGGTCAAAGGAAACCCCCACCCCCTCTCTCTCTTCTCTCTCTCATGCCCATACTTCTTTGTTTATGCATTTTCTTTTTCTTTTCTTTTCTTTTCTCATCTCTTCTTATTTAAAACAAAACCATGCACAAAATAAAGAAAAGCCATGGTAGAAAAAATGTAACAATGTGTAATATGACATGGTACATGTCATGTGCACAAATCAAGCTTAATATACGATTAGTGATATTTAATCGCAACTAGCATTAAAATGGAATATAATTAATCATAAAGAATTTATAATTTGCTTAAATCATATAAAGCACCCTCATTTCAGTAATTCCTGTAATTTTCCAAATATTTCTCAATTTATTGGTATATAATTATACCGCATCATTAAAATATTCATAATATTTATTATTTAATTATATAAATTCCCAAAAATAATATTTTATTTTTCTGAAATATTACAATCTTCCCCACTTAAAGAAATTCGGTCCCCGAATTTAAATTTAAACCCCTTAAATACTAAAACATTTCAGTACAAAGATCAAGTCGTCGGGTTCCGAAATCATAAATATTTAAAACACATCGTAGCGCAATGCATGCGCATGAAAACGGGTATATAACCCAAAATCAAAACTCCGTCAAGTATCCTGCAATCATCGGAGTCATGGGAAAGACCTCAATGTCAAAGTCCAATACAATACTGACATGATCTACATCAAAACTATATCGTATACATAATACGCGTCGGTGTAAACTCGTCAAAACATCTGAAAGAAATGCATGCCAAACCTTTTTCAAATCATTGTACGATGCTGATTTGATCAAAAATATTTCTAAACCACAATCAAGAACGGTATCGCTTGGTAGCTAGCCGGTGAGTACGGGTCGGTCCACAGGGATGTTGTGAATTTCCTAATCGCTCTAACGAGTTAATTCCGAACGGTGTGAACGGATTGATTTAAATCTAAAAACTAAATTAATCTAGATCTAAATCTTGCTAGGGTTAGGTTTAGGGTAGGTTTGGAAATGTAAATAAATCTCACCGCTTTCTATACCCAAATTAAGATCTATGAGGTGTTATGCTAATTATTAATAAAGGGGATTAGAACCATTCGGGAAGGTGTTTCTTCCTCTAGGTTCTTGTCCTTCCTTTATCAGTCCTTACCCTAACCTCCATGGAAAACACGCTCAACCGGGCCTTTATACTACGGTATCACCGCTACCTCGAGGGATAGGATGCCGTAGGGAGCGGTGTGTGCATGTATGCATGGAGTCCTATTAAAAAAGTGTGATGGGCAAGAAAGGGATAAGAGATCTCATCTCTCAAAAGCCTTCCCCAAAGCTAACCCTAACAAGCGAGGAGACTACTCGCTCATTAGGGAATTGAAAAACATTCTATCTATCTAACTAGGGCAAGGAATTAAAATCTATACTAGGGCAATTAAATAAAACTACTTATTTTACAGATGGCTCTCTCCAAACATTTACACAAGACTTGTCAGATCTGAATAGATGAAATGAAAAGAAGCATCGATGCTCTCCAAAAGAAATCTGAATTTTATTTATGAAAGGAGGCATACCCTAATACAAGAATTTGGGTCTCTATTTATAGGATAGAAACCCTAGGGTTACAATTGGCTCGTATATCTGCTATTACAAAAATACCCCTTAAGAAAAAGACCTACTCAACGCCCGCCAGCGCCTAAAAATTTCCACCAACCCGGGCTCAACCCGGCCGCGGTTCCGCGGCCAAAAGCATGCTTTGGCCGCGGTTCCGCTGCCAAAGTAGGATCTTGTCTTCTGAAACTTCCTGTGCTGGTTTTGGATGTATTTGGGTACTTTTTTCTTCACTTTGTTCTTCAGGTTGGCTTCTAGTTCTCTTGCAGATTCCACAGTGAATAATTGTAGTGGACTTTTACCATTGCTTCATGACGAAGTCTTGAACCTTGCGCTGCCTTGTACTTTGTGAACTGATCTTTGTGTAGGCTTGATCAAGAGCCTTCTATTTGTCGGTCGTAGTCTCACTTTTTGTATCGTCTTTTTTCTTTTTCCCTATTTTTATTCCAAGAACCTGTAACCTGCAACTAAGTAGCAGACATGGGTCAAGAGCACCTGTTTATTTGTAAAATGACTAGGCATGGGGAATATAATAATGCAATATTATGATATGAACAAATACCCCCAAATTTATCTTTTGCTCGTTCTCGAGCAAACCTAGTTTTATTCTCAACAAAAACCTAACCTCACTTTCGCAGGGAAACGCGATTGCACTGAACTAGTGCAACAAGCCGTTAAACCTCTAGGTGTCCCTAGTAGGAGGAATGTTGTCTCCTGAGGGTTTTCAGCGGATACTACCCACAAAATCCTATCAATTTGGTTTATCGACTTTTACTCTCCAATTAGGTTTTCTAACAAGGAATTCTATTATCTTCTACTCATAAATTATCCACCCGTATTCTTTACACTTCCTTATCTTTTAACTTAAGATTATATATGTTTTGTAGACTTGTTTAGCTTTCGGCATCTTTTAAGTTTTCCTTCTAGGGTTCTATCTCAACTTAGGAATTTTTATCATCTCTACTAAAGATACAAGTCCTATTCTTCATTCCTATCTCTTATCTAAATCCCAATCACATACCCCTACATGTGTGTAAATATCACCCCTACACTTGGAAATTCAAATCAAGCTATCATACTCTTGTCCGTCGTCCAAAGCACTTCTTAATAGGTGAATTTTTAGATGAATTTCGCTCACACATCCTTCATGCGACCGTTAATACTTCTTGAGGTACCAACAACCGATTACAAGATGTGTTTGCACATTAAAGCGTAATTCCTAGTCTTGCAACACCTAAGGCTTTAGCAGTGACTCCCAAACCAGTTGGTCTAAGGCACTAGGTGATGAAGCACCCTTGCTAAATATTTTTCTATTTTTGCAGCCTTAAATAATCATAAAAAACAGTGTTCGTTATTTTATTATCTCTTTATTCACACTTGAATTTTTCTTCTTCTTTGTACTAAGGACTTTAGACAAGAGCATTTCATGGTCTCCTCTACTATTCCAAGTTTCAAGGTGCGTGTTTGTGCAATTTGTAGGGTATATATTTTCAGAATTTAGACTTAAGCTAGGAATTATTTTTCAAACTTATACTTTAATAAAAATATCAATACTCTTCCCTTATTTTAACTTACCCCAAGAAGTCAACTCGAAATTTGCCTATTTCTAAATAAACTATAACGACATATACTTTCTACCGTTAAATTTTAAGAAAGGTTATTTTTAGGGTTTTTAATTTACTAAGTCTAAGGTCTAGTTATTCCTAGCTTAGTTAACCTATTTGTCATACTCAAGTCAATTATGGCCAAAATTGAATACTTTAATTTTTATAATTTTTGAAATTTTTCAATTTTTTATGGGTTTCAAAAATAAGTATGCAAATGCAAAATATACACATGAATGCGAAGGAAGAAGGCTTATCGAGCATACCTCCAAACTTAACCTTGACAGTGTCCTCACTGTCATCCTACACCAAGAGGGTTGAGAATGTCGGCTCTCCCCTGTTTATTTATGTACAAATTTTTTTTTATTGTTAAAAGAAAATATATATATACACACATATATACAACAAGGTCCTCCCCAAACTAAACAAGGCCTTACACAGACCAAAGGTTAGCACCAACCATTCAAAAATTCTATCGTGATAATGGTAAGGTTGGTGAAAGAATGGGGTGTAGAGAAGAGAAATGAGAAACACACGAGACCGTATAGGAAGAAGGGTGGAATATGGTCTCGGTGGAGTAGAAGAATGGTGGAAAAGAGAAAGAAGTGTAGTACGATCTTGAGGGTGTAAATCGAGTGAATAAATTAGCACAATTTGTGATGACCGATGTGTTAAAAACGATTGTGCTAATCTACCAACCCGTCGAGAAATGGGGTCAAATCCTTCAAGATTCGCAAGAAAACATGGGTACGTCGAACTTGGTAAACCCTCCATTGAAAATGGAAACGCGACGGAGTCTTGCGTGGTCGAAGCGATAGGAAGGACGAAAGGGAGTGATTGAGGGATAGTCTTAATCTCACTTAAGTAATCTGTTTCGAACTTGAAGGATTCCATCAATAGTTCAAAATGACTGTAAGCAACAGAGTCTGATGGTTCAACTAACTCATCTGAAAATGTAAATGACTCAAACTCGGGAGGTGAGTTTTCAATATCGTCTGAAAAAGGAAAACACTCGTAATCGTTATCGTCTGTGAGAACTGTGTCAGATTCAAAGAGAAATTTTTCAAGCTCACAGTCTTCAAGCGTGATCTTTTGCGTGGTCGGAACGATGGAAAGGATGGAGGGTGATTTAGGAAGTATAACAGTTAAAGGTTCACGAGGATGAATTGGAAAATCCGACACACCAAACAAAAATGGTTCAACCTCAATATTATCCTCGATACTCTCCTCAATACTATCCTCATAATTCTCCTCAAAATTTAGCCTATCCATGCCATTATTATCAAAATCGAGACGCATATGAAGTTCGGGAGAAACATTTAATGACTCGGGATGATGAATTGGAGATAAAATTTTAGTCAAATTTAAGGGTTCATCATCCAAAATATTCCCGGCGTCTATATCCTCAATCAAGTGAAAATCAATTTTTTCGGACACCTCATCGAAAGCATGGATATTTATCAATTCAGGTTCTAGAGTGGAGGTGTAAAGTTCAAAAGAATTAGGTGTGGTTTCACTTGAAAGAGATTCTTCACAATCTGGCAAATCAAGCACTACAAAGTCACACAACTCGTTAAATGTTTTATTTTCAACTTGTGAATCATTTGGGACAATCGATGGAAAACCGGAGTTGTGGGATTCAATTGGGTATGGGTATGTTTGATTTGAAAGGGTGTATAACTCACTTTCTCCACTCAAATTCTCACTCTGTCCAACCGCCCCATCATACATTGGAAAATTTGGAGCTAGTTGGAAACTAGCTACTGGTTCACTAGGTTGTATAAGGGCGGCTATGGACGCATCCACATTCCTCACCATTTTGTTTGTTGCTAAAATATAAGCTTCCAACGACTGTTCCGAACTAGACATGGGTTGTGAAGGGGTTTCGGTAAAAGATTCAAAATTGTTTGGATACGTGAAACTCCCAAATGGCTGTGTAGAAGCAATGTCTAGTGAAGGTGGGAAAGTCGGATAGGACTGGTAGGAATTGGATGGTTGGACAGGAGTAGGATCAATATTTGGATAAAAAGGTGAATGGACTTGTTGATCCCTAGAACTATATGTGTGGAGAGGAGTGAAAGATCGGCTACGAGATTGTTCAATATGCTCCGCAATAGACATGGGTTTAGGAGTTACAACAGGACTTGAAAAAGTGGTATCAACGTACGAAGGTGGTGAAGGTGGACACGGTTGATACAAAGTGGATTGCAAAGTCGAACTGTTTCTCCTAGACGCTTCTATTCAATCTTCCAAAGAAATTTTGGGCATGGAGGGGTGGTCCTTAAATCGACCGAAACAATTCGCGTAAGAAGCAATGTTTGGTTCGGGATACCAAAATTCGGCAAGAGATTTGTGATTTGGGGTACCCATGATGTAAGAAGGAGAAGAGAAAGAAGGTGGGGTGCACGGATTTCTTAGCGACAAAATTTGCAAGTTTTTATAAAAAAAATTTCCTCTTTTTTTTATTTGAAACTTTTTGCAAAAAAGATTTTCGATAAAGGGCTTTGACACAAATGCAATCAACGACAAATGCACAATCAGGCCTAGATCTAGGGTCACCTAGGTCAGCTAGACAGCTCCTAACTGTTCCATAGGGCTAGAAATAGGACCTCAAACCGCCTCTTCACCGCCAATTGCGGCCAGGTAAGTGCCAGGTGAGTGGGAGGCTCTCCACTACAAGTAGTGGCCCAAATTAAGTAACCACTCGCCTTAGACACACTTGCCTAGACTCCGCAAAGTCAGGTTAGGATCAACGGCCGATGCCTACAACTAGTCCTCTGTCCTATTGAGCGCGAAGTCCTTAGGGCTGGGTCTAGTATTTTTTAATTAAATATGGTCAATGCAAAATACCTTATGTGATTTCTGGGGTCCTGGGAAGGGTGATGAAATCCCCACCCAATCTGGATTGGTCTCAAGCCCCTTAAAATTAGATTAAATATATGCAAAACAGTAACAACCACTTGCAATCAAAAAAAAAATTTATTTTAAGCGCGGCGCAAAGAATCCTGCACAAGATCATTTATTGGAAGGGGAAAGATTTTTTAAGCGCAAAAAATCCTGCAGGAGATTTTTCAGAGGAGATATCAGAGATTTGCAGAGGAGGAGATCAGAAGACTTACAGAGTTTTTTTTTCAAGCCCTGAATCGACCAGGGCGCGGCGGTTTCGCGGCCAGAAAGGGGGTCGTGCGGCGGTTCTGCGGCCGGTTGGACGGTTCAACAGGTTTTTTTTTGTCACCAGATCGCCGCGGTTAACTTGTTGACTCGGTCCTCCAAATTTCTTCTGTTGTCTGTTGTGATATTTCTCTGTTTGTTCAGATTTGATATTTGCGGTTTTGATTTCTGGAGATTTCCATATCCGAACTTGATTGTAAATCCTGCAAAATTCAAACAAATATACCCTTCACAAAATAACAAAATGATAAATTTTTATATTTTTTTTGATTTTTCAGTTTTTATTATTTTTTAATTTTAGATTAACCCGAAATTGCAAAAAGGAAATTTTACGCCATCCCCGGCAACGGCGCCATTTGATTTGATCAAAATATTTCTAAACCGCAATCAAGAACGGCGTCTCTTGGTAGCTAGCCGGTGAGTACGGGTCGGTCCACAGAGATGTTGTGAATTTCCTAATCGCTCTAACGAGCTAATTCCGAACGGTGTGAACGGATTGATTTAAATCTAAAAACTAAATTAATCTAGATCTAAATCTTGCTAGGGTTAGGTTTAGGGTAGGTTTGGAAATGTAAATAAATCTCACCACTTTCTATACTCAAATTAAGATCTATGAGGTGTTATGGTAATTATTAATAAAGGGGATTAGAACCATTCGGGAAGGTGTTTCTTCCTCTAGCTTCTTGTCCTTCCTTTATCAATCCGTACCCTAACCTGTTGGAGATAGTGCCCTAAAAGTCAATTATTGGATCCCAGGTACGTGATTGCAATGATTGAGATAGGACCTATACCAATATGACAGTCTTGCTCGAGATGATAGTATGCTATCTGGTTTGTCTTTATCATCGTATATATGCTTTAGTTCACTATTGCATGATGATAAAGCCCATAGGATTTTTGCTTGACTACCAGCAGTATGATGGCGATCATATACGTGGGAGCTGGGGTCTGTAAGCACATCCTTAAAGTGTCCCTGGTCGTGGGAATTTCGAGACAGGGCATCGATACTCCAGAGTAGACTAGTATATACAGTCGAGACCCCGACGAGGGGCGGTGGCCGGTCTCATAAGCCATTGGTATTAGTAGGATCACCTAAGATGTATATAGGTGCTCATTGGGTTATGAGTACACCGGACAGGACTCACCGGGAACCTGCTAGTTGGTATTATACATATCGTCAGATAGCAGTTCCCTGGTGACATGTGTACAGGTTAGTTCATTGACCTGAGATCGTCATTTGTCTCGTGTGAGTTCCCACTGTGCTTAGATTACTACCCTACCATGCTCAAAGGAGTTATGCAAACAGGTTTTAGTTGGGTACAGTCCCGAGCCACATGGAGGCAAGTGAGCGGATCGGCAGGGGATTCGTCTCTCCCGGTATTGGGGGTGAGATCGCGCTGTGTCTAGGAGAGCCATTACACAAAGCCCTCGTCCGAGGCAGGAGATTTACTGGTAAGTACTCCAATAGTATCTCAGTATGTTCTGGGCAACTCTCTGACACGACTTATACTGCTATTGGGGGTCTGACGTTACCAGCCCCTAGGCCGATATGCGATACTCATAGACGAACGGACCGGACTGTATGTATATTGTCACTGTTAGGCTCAGTAGGGTTTATAGATGAGTTCGCTCGTCAGCTTCCCTTCCAATCAATACATAGGCAAAACGTTACGTACAGCTCGTACCTCTGACGTGCTAGTGGTTATACCCAGTGCCAGTGTGTTTATGAGTCATTAGAGTCCCCCACAGACACTTTCCTAAGTTCGGGGGAAACGTTGTAGAGGCCGTATGGGTTTATGGCAAGGTTCGGAAAATGTACGTGCGTTTTCGCACGTGTCTTTTTTCGGGCAGATAATACTGGTCGGCTTTGGTTTAAGCCGGATCCGAGTATTATACTGTGTAGATATAATATCTTTGTCTCAGATGCATTTGTATTTGGTCGTAATACAAATACGGGTATGTTTATACCATTACGGGGTTATCCTGAAAAAATCGTTTCAGGATCACTTTTGGAAGTTGCCAGTTTCCAGTTTTCTATCAGCCGTATTTAACATTCGGTTAAATGCGAATTTATCTTTTCTTCTTGAGGGTGAGTCATGAGGTGAGTCGTGTTTTTAGAAGGTTCTAGAATGGTGACTAGGATGGTGAGGTGGATTAGTGCATTAATGGTCATTTAATGCTTTAGATGATAAGGGTTATGAATCATCACTCTCATTAATGTGTTCATACTAGGTGTTTTGTGACTCATCTTCTCATTTATGCTTATGGTAACCTTCCCCCTCCTACACTCACCTCCCTCCCTCTACATAAGTGGCCGGCTACTCCTTGGTGGAGGTTCATGGTTGTTCATTTGAAGGAAAAAAGATTATGATAGATTCGGGTTCATGAAAATTAGATAGCCTCTTTCACATTTCCACCCGATCCAAAAGGTAACTTCATTAACCGTTCGTCCATAACTTTGGACGTAACGAGACAAAGTGTTCTACTCATTCTCTACATCATCTTGGTCGTCTCTTTTAGCAAACTTGACGACCGAGTTGCCTCGGTTCAGAGGCGGGAGCCCGTTTAAAGATCCGTCGACGTGGTGCCACCTGGACGATAAGACTGGAGATCGAGGAGATCGGAGCCGCCGCAACAAGCGTGGGATGATGGTTGAATACGGAAGGACTCGGATCGTTCGGTATAACTCTTCTACCCACTTTGTAGTTTGTTAGTTTAGCTTTAATGGCAGATCCGGGTTATAGTACGCGATAGCGCCAGTTGTAAAAAGTTTTTGTTCTGCATTTGGCGTCTGTTAGACGGCCGGGGCGCTACCGTGGATTTACAGTGGTATCAGAGACTCACCATTAAGCTATACTAACTTGTGCTAACGTGTTTAAAACATCGATCGAACGAATTTCCGAAATCGCAATTTTCTGGCACACAGGTTTCTGTCGATTTTTAAAAGGTTCTAAAAATAATTTAACATATCACAGAAAAGCGTGCAGGGTTTTGTAAGCAACCTGGGAAATTTTGAGCACGTGATCCTACGTGACCACCACGGATCCGCGGTCAAACCTAGGGTTTGACCGCGGAAGCGCGGCAGTACTGTGGGAACAGTGCATCAAAATTCTCCAGTAGTCTTTACTTGGGAAATTGTAGTTTTTAGTACTGTTCATTTGGGCCCAGATTTTGTTACTGTACAACAGATGTACGTGGGGCCCACTTTCAAAAATTGTGGTTTTTAGTATTGTTCATTTGGGCCCAGATTTTGTTACTGTACAGCAGATGTACGTGGGGCCCACTTTGGGAAACTTTGTCGATCCAAATTTAAACGTGTTAGTTTACAGTACTTACTTTATATCTCCGACCGAGAATGTCATTTGAACGGTAAACCGCGTCTAATTGCTATAGTTCTTTTAGACGGGTTTGCGAACGTGACATTCGCGTTGATGTTCTGTGTTGTGCTGTGATGTTGCGGATATGTCGTAGTGCATAGCAGGGTGCAATGATAGTGCAGTTTGGATTTATTTGTACATTTGATATTGCGGGGCGAGCGTCCAACATGTGGATTGCCGTCACTGCCTGTTGTATAATATTCTTTTGGGGAACGACCGGGTTGAGGTCGATGTACCCGTTGTACATATTTTATTTTCTGTACTAGGTTTATCCCGCGAAGGAGTGCACGAATAGCCGGGTTCTGGAGGGCAACGGGTCCGTATCTCATGGCTTTAAGAGGCAGAGGGACCTCACTCTAGAATTGGCAGACTATTCGCCGCACTCGTAGGGGGTACAGTTTGACCTAAGGAGGGGTGCTCAATTTACCGGATTCCGTGAAGTGCCGGGTGTTCCATTCACTATACTGTGGGGACTACCTCGCTTCAGGTTTTGGCGTGTAACTTACCGCACCGTAGGGGTCTAGCTTTCATTGCACGGGCAATCCACACGACCAGGGGAACGTCAGGTTTCAGCAGCGGCTCTGTGAAACTCGGGGATCCCAGATTATCTGTATTGTTCTGTGATGCTTATTACTTTTCTGTAATGTTGCATATTATCACGCCTGGAGCGATTATTGTATATTTGTATATATACTATTAGATATTGTATATGTTTTACACCCGCGCTAGTCCAGCCCCCGCTCTGTCGTTAGTTAAGTAACCTAACGGGTGATGACGGGACCCAGTGGAGAATGCCGATGGCATATACGTACATTATATTTTCGTTCTTTTCTGGTGTGATTGATTGATGGGACTGCATTGATTCTTATCAATGCAAGATAAAACAAACCTATATTTGATGTTGTTGGAACAATTTTTTTTAAAAAAAAAGGTGTTATTACAAAGATGTTTCCTTTTGTTTTGCATAGTGATATTCAGTTAGAATATCCCGCACCTCATTCGACGAGGCAAGGGCCGAGATCCCTTCACCGGGAGTGACCCCTTGGGCATAAGTTTACGTCAGGGTAATAACTTCACTATAGTCGATTACAAGTTGCTTTGCATCGCGGTATTCAGTTGGAATATCCTGCACCTCATTCCACGAGGAAAGAGCCGAGATCCCTTCACCGGGAGTAACCTCTTTAGCAAAGGTTTTCGTCACTATATTTTTATAAAAAGCTATCAGGTTCCTTCAATGAAATCAAGTTCATTACGTTAAAGGTTTTTCGTCAAAAACCAGCTGTAGCCCTCCATCATTTCTTATGGATAGTCAGTAGTATTCAAGCTATGTTTGTTGGCCCTTAGTCAAGGCATAGTGTTTGGTAGCTGCTGGGTATTCATTTGTTGCATAGATAAATGCGTTGATTTAGGACAGTCGTATTATTTTGTTGGCCCTTAGTCAAGAGTATGTACGGGTGGGTTCAAATTAACCAGGACAATGACGGGAAGAACTTGACATGTGACTTATGATTTGTTGGCCCTTAGTCAAGGTCATAAGAGCATGAGGCAAAAATCATATCGGGAGTTTCAAACAAACAGCAAACTTGCCAGGCATGCGCATACCATCTGGAGTGGCTTCTATCAAGTTATCATACGATGATAGTTGGATCCCGATTCTCACTGATGAGTTGGTATACTCTTCGGGTGATCCCGACTAATTCTTCTTACAGGTTTAGAGGAGAATTTGAGATTACAGTGGGAGGTTTCCTGATTAGATAAAGTAATAACCATTCTGATCTAGGTTAGAGTGCACGCAGAGTGTTTCTTTTCTCTCTTTCTTTGGCAGCGATCTTTGACCGACCCTAGACTATGACTCAGTGACCAAAGTTGACCGAATCTTCTTAAAATACTGGCCTTTGGATTGTCTTAGTTACATAAATCATTGCCGCTCCTTCTTTTACCCTTTGCATTTCTCAGAACACCCCGTATTACTATGGATATCCACTTCCATTGGATAGATCCATCGTATGGTTATATACGAACTCGAAGGTACTATTTCGAGGATGGATCCAGGTTCAGGAGAAATAGAATTGGTTTATTCAGTTGTCTTTTGTTATCACCTTCTCTCAGGTTGCGCGGGTTCCTTAGTTTAGGAGAGTACACCTATTACGCCTATTGGATAGTCTTATTCCAAACCATAGGCTGGTGCCGAAAGGTAGAGAATGAAGAAAATCAATTAGCCTAAGTTGGGTGTGCAGAAGGTAATATGTAAAGACAAGATAAAGGGATTAGAAAGAGGGCAAAGTAAATTGCGACTGCTGTCATTCACGACTAAACCGCGTACTTCATCGCCACTCCCATTTCACTTTTTCTTTTTTCCCCAGTTCGGGAGAAATAGAATAAGGTATTATTCAGTTGTCTTTTATTATCACCTTCTCTCAAGTTGCGAGTACTCCTAGGAGTAGGAGAGTACACCTATTATGCTTACTGGATAGTCTTCTTCCAAACCATAGGCTGGTGCTGAACGGTAGGGAAGGAAGAAAACCACTAAGCCTAAAAATGGTGTACAGAAGGAAATGACTAAAGACAAATAAAGGGATTTGGAGAGATGACAAAGAAATATACGGTTACAGTCATGAATAGGATTATGGAAGAGGCATTACTAGGAATACCAGGATACCCATACGAAACATTTTCAAGTTTCAGTTACACTGTACATTGTTAAAAGAAAACTGATTTCCCGATTAGATGCTTACTCCAGGGTATGTATTTACCAGATTTCATTCTCATATCTGTATGGTTTTTACAGATGATGAGTGGGAGTAAGTTATTGGGAATTAGGTGATCATCCTCATTATATCAGAATTCGTTGTAATTGGTGATATTTGAGGAAATCACCTGGGTACTGTTTTCAACCTACGATGCACAGGTTTTGAGTTATTCAACTCAGAGGACTTATACAGAGTATTGTATGTTGTCCAGTGTCCATAAAGACAAAGGGGTAGGTCCTCGTACTATGTTCTGTTTACTTGTGACTTCTTTAGTTTTTAGACAAGTGTTTCGTAGAAATACAATGTCTAAGTTTTGAGAAGTTGTGGGTATAGGAATAAAGTAGAGAACCAGGTGTCGCAAGTATCGGGATTCTTCAAAGAGATCGAAGATGTAAATTCTTGTGAATGGTATTCAGTTGATAGTAAAGGTTTTGAGAAACTTGTTTCTCTTTCAGGTTACTCATAATGGATTCCTAAGTTGAGTAATGCTGATTAGCCTCTCTCCACTAAGATCATATGCACTGGAGACAGCTGCATGGTTTGAATCTGGTTCCAATTAAATTAGTGCCTCTATTTCTATATTGTATATAGAATGGTTCATATCTTAACGATGTTAAGATTCGGAGAGTTTTCCAGCTTATGCTTAAAACCAGACACTGGATAACTCAAGGCACGTTTTTGTAATGGCAATTTATGGGTTGACCCTGGCTTTGACGAGGGTTGACATTTCTACCATCTGGAAGATCAATAGTGATATTGTTCTTGACTCGCCACAGTTTTATTAAAATGGACTTTTCAGAAAACAGTAGTGGGAGTATGGTAGAACTGGAAGTGATTCCATAACCACAAACGATTACGGAAAATTTAATAGAACCTATATATTCAATCAGGTTTGACATTCCATTAGCCACCCCGCAGACATGGTGGGTAACCTCAGACACCCGAGAGGTACTCAGGTAGCCTCAATGACGGTGACAGGGAGATTCTTGTTTACCTAGACTTGACACTACTGTTGTTCCAGACTATGAGACCCGGCATGAGGATATGTATAGTATTGTTCTAAACTAGTTTTAGAAGTATACGTATATATTATTCTGCCAGAGGGTTGTTGTGGTCAGTGGGAGCAGCGGAAGCATAGTGGACAAGTAGCTTATGTCTATTAATAGGCTTGAGCAGATATAGCGGAGACAAGATCATCTATTTTTGATGTGACAGTCATGGGTTTGACTTCATCAGAATAGGGGATGGATCTGTTGAGAAGGTAGTAGGGTGTGATGTCCTGGTATTTAGATGACATACACAGAATAGGAAGTAAAATTCCTATACTTCAATCGGTCGTACTTTGGTCGTCACACAGTTGTTTCTCCACAAAGGATATGGATATAATATTAGACATTCTGGTTTCTAGATCTATGGTTTTAGATCAAGATTTGGATGGTATCCCAATGTGGGTACATTGACAGTATTCTAATAGTATTTCAGAATAGATGACTCCTGGCATGGTGGTGTACCTGCAGGTGATGGAGTCACCCTCTCTAAAGGTGTCTTACAGACTAAATGAGAGAGGGATGTGCATGATTGGCAGATCACTTGCTTAGGCAATTGAGTCAATCGTGAGATGTTAAGTACCACACCAGATGTTGTTTTTGCACTAGATGCGATAAGTTTATATTAATCCAATCCTAGAGAAACATTAAGAAGCAGTTTTAGAACATAAGTGAATGTTCTACGGATTTGATGACGGCAGCCTCCTTCGGGAGACGGTTATAGTTCCAGGCTTCAAAGGTGACATGAATTACAAGAGTGATTGTCAGAGTTATAGTTTTCCCTCTGACGAGGGACAGTATTATGGACAGCTGGTCTAAGAGGATACTGTGGGAGGCATGGTGCTGGATACTGATTAGGTTCAGTGATCGATACAGTCTAAGAAGTTTAGATTTGGAGTTCATTTATGAACTAGGTCCCATCAGATATCCAGACATATTCTAAGACAGGTATTACTCAATTCGGGAGATGGCTTTCTCCGCGAACTTGAGATGGAGAGAGATATAGAAAGAAACATCAGGGCGGATCCACTCACTGAGGCTATTTCTGTTGGAGATAGTGCCCTCAGAGTCAATTATTGGATCACAGGCACGTGATTGCAATGATTGAGGGAGGACCTATCCCGGTAGGACAGTCTTATTCAAGATGATAGTATGCTATCTGGTTTATCTTTATCATCGTGTACTGCTTTAGGTGACCTTACGAGTCGCTATTACACGTTGATAGAGCCCGTAGGATTCTTGCTTGACTACCAACAGTATAAGGGCGATCATATACGTGAGAGCTGGAGTCTATAAGCACATCCTTAAATGGTCCCTAGTCGTGGGAGTTTCGAGATTGGGCATCGATACTCCATTAGTAGACTAGTGTATACAGTCGAGACCCCGACGAGGGGCGGTGGCCGGTCTCACAAGCCACTGGTGTCAGTTGGTTCACCTAAGATGTATACAGGTGCTCATTGGGTTATGAGTACACCGGACAGGACTCGCCGGGAACCTGCTAGTTGGGATTATACCAGATGTCAGATAGCAGTTCCCTGGTGACATGTGTACAGGTTAGTTCATCGAGCTGAGATCGTCATTTATCTCTTGTGAGTTCCCACTGTGCTTTGATTACTACCCTACCACGGCTCAAAGGAGTCGTGCAAACAGGTTTTAGTTGGGTACAGTCCCGAGCCACATGGAGGCAGTGAGCGGATCTGCAGGGGTTCGTCTCTCCTGGTATTGGTGGTGAGGTCGCGCTGTGTCTAGGAGAGCCATTACACAAAGCCCTCGGCTGAGGCAGGAGATTTACTGGTAGGTATTCCAGTAGTATCTCAGGGTGTTCTGGGCTTCACTCCGACACGACTTGTACCGCTATTGGGGGTCTGACTTTTACCAACCCCCTAGGCCCGCCATGCGATACTCATAGACGAACGGACCAGACTGTACGGATATTGTCACTGACAGGTTCAGTAGGGTGTCAGGATGAGTTCGCTCATCGACGTCCCTTTTGTTCAATAGCTGGTGGCCCGTCACGTATGGCTAATACCTCTGACGTGCTAGTGGTTAAATCCACAGCCATAGTATTGACGAGTCTTTAGAGTCCACCACACACAGTTACTCAAGTTTCGGGCGAAACGCTGTAGAGACCGTATGGAGATATGGCAGGGTTCGATGAGATACGTGCGGTATTGTACGGATCGTGATCGGACGGTTTTTACTAGCCGGCTTTGGCTTAAGCCGGATCCTGGTATTAGATAGTGTAGATTTTGTCTCTTTGCATTTGTGTTCAGTACGAATACAAATGCGGGCATGTATTTGCAGTTGCGGGGTTTTCCTGTAATTTATTACGGGATCAGTTTTCTGAAGTTTCCAGTTTGCATTCCGTTCCGGCCGGTTTTCCTTTGTTCCTTCACGGCCGGACTTTTGTGTTCGAGGGGGTTATTTGCAAGTTTGCAAATAACTATTTGTGGAGGGGTTTCTTGCATGTGTGAGGCATCATGATAGTTTATTCATGATGAGATTCTTTTCTAGTCTATTTTCCTTGCATTTATTGTGATGAGAGTGAAAGGAGGTGAGTGAGAAATGGATGTGAGCCTTTATCCTTTATCATTTCTTTTTCACATTATCATTCTTTTTCTAGATATATTGAGATGCCTTTTTCTCTTTCCAATCTTCTTCTTGAAAAGGAGGGGCCGGCCACTTGCTTGAGGGGAGAATGAGATAGGTTCATTTTTGGTGTAGCATTCTCTTGATCTCATCCCTTGCAAAAGAATTGTGAGCTCCATTTTTCACAAAGCTCATTCTCTTTCTTCACCTCCACATCAAAGGCAACTACACTAAACCCCAAAAGAGACAAGCTACTACACTATTCTACAGCAAACCTTGGACGCGTCGGCTAGCCAACTTCGCGCCCGAGTTGCCTCGGTCAAGAGGTGGTAGCCCGTAAAAGTATCCGGCTACGTGGTGCCCTTTCCGACGAGGACGTGACGGACGAAGATTCCGCAGGAGATCGGAATGGAGACGAAGACCGAAGGACACGGATCGCTTGGTATACTTCTTCACCCATCTTTTAGTTTGCTAGTAGCTAGGTTAATGGCCCGATCCTGGTTAAAAGTGCGCGGTGGTGCCGGTTTGCTAGTTTGCAAGGTTTTTCGTTTCCGTGTTTCCGGCGTCGGATTGACGGCCGGGGCGCCGCCGCGGACTTACAATGGTATCAGAGCCATGCCATTAACCTTGCCTAGTTTGTCCTAGTGTGTTTACATCTTCGATCGAACAAAATTCCCAAAACCGCATTTTCATTCCATGTCTTTTTTGTCGAAATTTTTTTAGCTCCAGAAATTTTTCAGGTTTTTGCAGAACGATGTACATGGAATTATAAGAACACTGTGAAAATTTGGTAGTGTGATCCCTCCATACGACCGCGGAACCGCGGCCATAACCCCTATTTGGCCGCGGTTCCGCCGCAGTATTGAGTCTTCACTTCACCAATTTTTTGCAGTTGGCTTTTGGGCTGAAAATAGGGGTTTTGGTATATTCTTTTTGGACCCAGATTTTCTTTATGTGCTATAGTAATGCTTGGGGGCCCACTTGATAAAATTTGTTCGATCGAATATTTTAAACACGCTAGTTCACAGTATTTACATTATATCTGCGACCGTGAATGTCACTTGATCGGTAAATCCTGTCTAACTGCTATAGCCCGGTTAGACGGATTTGCGAACGTGGCATTCACGTTGATGTTCTGTGTTTGTGCTTTGATGTTGCGGATTGGTCGTGGGGGATAGCCTGGATGCAATGTTAGTACAGTTTTGTTTTATATGTACATTTGATATTGCGGGGCGAGCGTCCGACATGTGGACTGTCGTCACTGCCTGTTTGTATTATTCTTTTGGGGCACGACCAGCTTGCGGTCGATGTACCCGTTGTATGTATATTTTACTTTCTGTACTAGGTTTACCCCGCGGAGGGGTGCACGGACAGCCGGGTTCTAGAGGGCAACGAGCCCGCATCTCATGGCGTTGAGATGGAGGGGGCTTTACTCTAGAATTGGCGGGCTGTTCGCCGCACTCGTAGGGGGTACAGGTTGACCCAGGAGGGGTGCCCAAGTTACCGGATTCCGTAAAGTGCTGGGTGGTCCATTCACGATGCTGAAGGGGGCTGCCTCGCTTCAGGTTTTGGAGGGTAACTTGCCGCACCCGTAGGGGTCTAGGATTTTCATTGCACAGGCTATCCACACGACCAGGGGAACGTCGGGTTTCAGTAGCGGCTCTATGAAACCCGGGGATCCCAGATATCTGTATTGTTCTGTGATGCTGGTTATCTTTCTGTGATGCTGCATTTTTATCACGCCTTGAGCGAAAATTATATATTATATATATATTAGTAGATGTTGTATATGTTTTGCATCCGCGCTAGTCCAGTCCCCGCTCTGTCGTTAGTTAGCTAACCTAACGGGTGACGACGGGACCCAGTGGCGAATGCGGATGGTATATACGTACGTCATTATTTTCGTTCTTTGTGGTGTGATCAATTGATGGGACTGCGTTGATTCGGATCAATGCAAGATAAACAAACCTATTCTGATGTTGTTGGAACACTTTTCAAAAAGCTGTTATTGCAAGGGCGTTCTCTTTTGTTTTGAACAGTGGTATTCAGTTGGAATATCCTGCTCCTCAGTCGACGAGGCAAGGGCCGAGATCCCTTCATCGGGAGTGACCCTTTGGACAAAAGTTTGCGCCAGGACAATAACTTCACTATAGCCGATTACTTTTGCTTTGCATCGTGGTATTCATTTGGAATATCCTGCACCTCATTCCATGGGGAAAGAGCCGAGATCCCTTCACCGGGAGTGACCTCTTTAGCAAAGGTTTTCGTTACTATATTTTTATAAAGCTATCCGTTCCTTCAACGATATCAAGTTCATTACGTTAAAGGTTTTCGCCAGAAACCATTCGTAGCCCTCCATCATTTCAGTTAAATATTCGGTAGTATTCAAGCTATGTATTTTGACCTCACGCTAAGGCATAGTGATTGGTAGCTGCCGCATATTTATCTGTAGCATAGATAGATGCGTTGGTTTGGGACAGTCGTACTACTATTTTAGCCTACGTCAAGGGTATGTACGGGTGGGTTTAAATTAACCTGGATAATGATAGGTAGAACTTGACATGTAACTTATGATATTTTGACCTCACGCCAAGGTCATAAGAGCATGGGGCAAAAATCACATCGGGAGTTTCTAAAGAAACTGAAACTTGCCAGATATGCGCATACCTTCTAGAGTGTGATAGCGTGAGCGGATTCCGTCACGTTATCATGCGATGATAGTTGGATCCCGATTCCCACTGATGAGTTGGTTTACTCCTCGGGTGATCCCGGCTAATTCTTCTTTCAGGTTTGGGGAAGAATTTGACGTTACAGTGGGAGATTTCCAGATTAGATAAAGTGATAACCATTCTGATCTAGGTTAGAGTGCACGCTGAGTGTTTCTTTTCTCTCTCTCTTTGGCAGCGACCATTGACCCGACCCTAGACTATGACTCAGTGACCAAGTTGACCGAACCTTCTTAAAAACTGGCTTTTGGATTGTCAGAGTTGCAAATCCCATTGCCACTCCTACTTTTACCCTTTTCTCCAGGACATCCCGTATTACTACGAACGTCCACTTCCATTGGACAAAACCATCGTATGGTTATATACGAACTCGAAGGAATTCGAGGATGGTTTCTGGTTCTGGAGAAAACGAATAGGACTATTCAGTTGTCTTTTCCTTTTACCTTCTCTCAGGTTGCGAGTACTCCTTGGTTTAGGAGATAGTACACCTATTACGCAAATTGGATAGTCTTCTTCCAAATCTTTGGCTGGTGCCGAACGGTGGGAAATGAAGAAAACCAATTAGCATAATGATGGTGTACAGAAGGTATTAAGTTAAGACAAAGAAAGGGATTAGTAAGAGGGCAAAGTAAATTGCGACTGCTATTCACGACCAAACCAAGTATTTCTTCGCCAATCCTAAATCACCTTTGTATTTCTCCAGGACACTCCGTATCACTACGAAGATCCCAAGTTTATTGGATATTCCATCGTATGGTTATATACGAACTCGAAAGGAACTTATTCCAATTCGGGGATGGATCCTAGTTCAGGAGAAATAGGAATAAGGTTTATTCGGTTGTCTTTTATCTTCACATTCTCTCGCATTGCGAGTGTTCCTAGGATTAGGACAGTACACCCATTATGCTTATTGGATAGTCTTCTTCCAAACCATAGGCCGGTGCCAAACGGTAGGGAAGGAAGAAAATCATTTAGCCTAAGGGGGTGTACAGAAGGTAATGACTAAAGACATATAAAGGGATTTGGAGAGGTGGCAAAGAATTATACGGTGACAGTTGTGAATCTGGATAATGGAAGAGGCATTACTAGGAATACCCGGATACCCCATCGAAATATTTCAATGTTTCAGTTTCACTGTGTACTGTTAAAAGAAAACTGATTTCCCAATTAGACACTTGCTCCAGGATATGTATTTACCAGGTTTGATTCTCACATCTGTACGGTTTTACAGATGATGAGTCGGAGTAAGTTATTGGGAATTAGGTGATCATCCTCATTATATCGGGATTCGTTGTAATTGGTGATATTTGAGGAAGTCACCTGGGTTGTTTGCCGGACGACAAATATTTGGTTTTGAATATCCGTTGTTATGCACCAATTTCAAATTGATATATCTATACGTCTATTTTTATAGAGTGAGATATACCTTTTTGAAATTATGTCTATGACATTTACCTATATCAGTGGATGGTTAGGTAAGGAGCATTGAACAGCGGTGTAATTCTTCATAACCATAAGTACAGTTTTCAACCTACGACACACAGTGAATGAGTTATTAGACTCAGGGGACTTATACAGAGTATTGTATGTTGTCTAGTGTCCATTAGGACAGAGGGGTTGGTCCTCGTACTATATTCTGTTTACTTGTGACTTCTCTCGTTCTTAGACAGGTGTTTCGTAGAAACACAGGGTCTGAGTTTTGAGAAGTTATTGGTATAAGAGTAAAGTAGAGAACCAGGTATTGCAAGTATCGGGATTCTTCAAGGTGATCGAAGATGTAGATACTTGTGTATGGTATTCAGTTGATAGTAATGAGAACTTGCTTCTCTTTCAGGTTACTCATAATTGGAAGCATTCCTATGTTGAGTAACACTGATCGGCCTCCTTCCATTTAGTTGACATGCACTGGAGACAGGTGCATGATTTGAATCTGGTTCAATTAAATCAGTGCCTCTGTTTCTATATTGGATATAGAACAGTTCATATCTTGACATTGTTAAGATACGGGGAGTTGTCCGGCTTATGCTTAAAACCAGACTCCGGATAACTCAAGGCACGTTTCTGTAATGGCTGTTTGTGGGTTGATCCGGGCTATGACGAGGGTTGACTTTCTACCATCTGGAAGATCAATAGTGATATTGTTCTTGACTCGCCACATTTTTAAAAGAAATGGATTTTTTCAGAAAACAGTAGTGGGAGTATGGTAGAACTGGAAGTGATTCCAGAACCGCAAACGATTACTGAAGATTTGATAAGAACCTAAAGATTCAATCTGATTTGACATTCCATTGGCCACTCCGCAGATAAAGTGGGTAACCTCAGGCACCTGAGAGGTACTTCGGTATGCTTAAGGACGGTGGCAGGGAGGTTCTTCTTTACCCAGACTTGCCATTGCTGTTGTTCCAGACTGTGAGACCCGGCAGGAGGATGAGTATAGCATCATTCTAAACTGGCTTTAGAAGTTTACGTCTATATGACTCTGCCAGAGGGTTGTCGTAGTCAGTGGGAGCAACGGAAGCACAGTGGGCAAGAGGCTTATGTCTATTTATAGACTTAAGCAAATATAGCAGAGATAGATCATCTATTTCTGATGTGACAGTTATAAGTTTGACTTCATCAGAATAGGGGATGGATCTGTTAAGAAGGTAGTAGGGTGTGATGTCCTGGTATTAGGATGACATACACAGAGTAGGAAGTGATATTCCTATACTACGATCGGTTATTCTTTGGTTGTCACACAGTGGTTTCTCCACATAGGACTTGGATATTATACATTCTGGTTGCTGGATCTATGGTTTTAGATCTAGATTTGGGTGGTTTCCCAATCTGGGTACTTAGACAGCATTCTATAAGTATTTAGAATGGACGACTCCTGGCACGGTAGTGTACCTGCAGGTGATGGAGTCACCCTCTCTAAAGGTGTCTTACAGACTAAAGGGGAGAGGGATGTCCATGATTGGCAGATCACTTGCTTAGGCAATTGAGTCAATCATAAGATGTCAAGTACCACACCAGATGTTGTTCTTGCAGTAGATGCAATAAGTTGATATTAATCCAATCCTGGAGAAACAATCGGAAGCAGCTTTAGAACATAAGTGAATGTTCTAGGGATTTGATAACGGCAGCCTCCTTTAGGAGACGGTTATCATTCCAGGCTTCCAAGGTGACCTAGATGGCAGAGTGGCTGTGAGAGTTATAGTTTTTCCCTCTGACGAGGGCCAGTATTTTGGACAGCTGGTCCAGGTGGATACTGAGGGAAAGGCATGGCACAGGATACTGATTAAGTTCAGTTGACGATACAGTCTAAGAAGTTTGGATTTGGAGTTCATTTATGAACTAGGTCCCATCAGACATCCAGACATTCTAAGACAGGTATTGCTCATTTCGGGAGATGGCTTTCTCCGCGAACTTGAGATATAGAGTGACATAGAAAGAAACATCAAAGCGTATCCACTTACTGAGGCTATTCGTCGAACGCATTAGTTTCGCAAACGAGCTTTGTGAGACTGACTAGTAGAGGAGTTGGGTGTCCGGTATCATACGGGCTGTGAGTATGTGACATCACAATAATTAGCCTTGAGTGAAAGTGGGAGATTGTTGGAGATAGTGCCCTCAGAGTCAATTATTGGATCACAGGCACGCGATTGCAATGATTGAGGGAGGACCTATCCCGGTAGGACAGTCTTACTCAAGATGATAGTATGCTATCTGGTTTATCTTTATTATCGTATACTGCTTTAGGTGACCTTACGAGTCGCTATTACATGTTGATAGAGCCCCTAGAATTCTTGCTTGATTAACAGCAGTATGAGGGCGATCATATACGTGAGAGCTGGAGTCTATAAGCACATCCTTAAATGGTCCCTAGTCGTGGGAGTTTCGAGATTGGGCATCGATACTCCATTAGTAGACTAGTGTATACAGTCGAGACCCCGACGAGGGGTGGTGGCCGGTCTCACAAGCCACTGGTATAAGTTGGTTCACCTAAGATGTATACAGGTGCTCATTGGATTATGAGTACACCGGACAGGACTCGCCGGGAACCTGCTAGTTGGGATTATACCAGATGTCAGATAGCAGTTCCCTGGTGACATGTATACAAGTTAGTTCATCGACCTGAGATCGTCATTTGTCTCGTGTGAGTTCCCACTGTGCTTTGATTACTACCCTAACACGGCTCAAAGGAGTCGTGCAAACAGGTTTTAGTTGGGTACAGTCCCGAGCCACATGGAGGCAGTGAGCGGATCTGCTGGGGTTCGTCTCTCCCGGTATTGGGGGTGAGGTCGCGCTGTGTCTAGGAGAGCCATTACACAAAGCCCTCGGCCGAGGCAGGAGATTTACTGGTAGGTATTCCAGTAGTATCTCAGGGTGTTCTGGGCTTCACTCCGACACGACTTGTACCGCTATTGGGGGTCTGACTTTTACCAACCCCCTAGGCCCGCCATGCGATACTCATAGACGAACGTACCGGACTGTACGGATATTGTCACTGACAGGCTCAGTAAGGTGTCAGGATGAGTTCGCTCATCGACGTCCCTTTTGGTCAATAGCTGGTGGCCCGTCACGTATGGCTAATACCTCTGACGTGCTAGTGGTTAAATCCACAGCCATAGTATTGACGAGTCTTTAGAGTCCACCACACACAGTTACTCAAGTTTTGGGAGAAACGCTGTAGAGGCCGTATGGAGATATGGCAGGGTTCGATCAGATACGTGCGGTATTGCACGGATCGTGATCGGACGGTTTTTACTAGCCGGCTTTGGCTTAAGCCGGATCCTGGTATTAGATAGTGTAGATTTTGTCTCTTTGCATTTGTGTTCAGTGTGAATACAAATGCGGGCATGTATTTGCAGTTGCGGGGTTTTCCTGTAATTTATTACGGGATCAGTTTTCTGAAGTTGCCAGTTTGCATTCCGTTCCGGCCGGTTTTCTTTTGTTCCTTCACGGCCGAACTTTTGTGTTGGAGGGGGTTATTTGCAAGTTTGCAAATAACTATTTGTGGAGGGGTTTCTAGCATGTGTGAGGCATCATGATAGTTTATTCATGATGAGAATCTTTTCTAGTCTATTTTCCTTGAATTTATTGTGATGAGAGTGAAAGGAGGTGAGTGAGAAATGGATGTGAGCCTTTATCCTTTATCATTTCTTTTTCACATTATCATTCTTTTTCTAGATATATTGAGATGCCTTTTCTCTCTCCAATCTTCTTCTTGAAGAGGAGGGGCCGGCCACTTGCTTGAGGGGAGAATGAGATAGGTTCATTTTTGGTGTAGCATTCTCTTGATCTCATTCCCTTGCAAAAGAATTGTGAGCTCCATTTTTCACAAAGCTCATTCTCTTTCTTCACCTCCACATCAAAGGCAACTACACTAAACCCAAAAAGAGACAAGCTACTACACTATTCTACAGCAAACCTTGGACGCGTCGGCTAGCCAACTTCACGCCTGAGTTGCCTCGGTCAAGAGGTGGGAGCCCGTAAAAGTATCCGGCTACGTGGTGCCCTTTCCGACGAGGACGTGACGGACGGAGATTCCGCAGGAGATCGGAGTGGAGACGAAGACCGAAGGACACGGATCTCTTGGTATACTTCTTCACCCATCTTTTAGTTTGCTAGTAGCTAGGTTAATGGCCCGATCCGGGTTAAAAGTGCGCGGTGGTACCGGTTTGCTAGTTTGCAAAGTTTTTCGTTTCCGCGTTTCCGTCGTCGGATCGACGGCCGGGGCGCCGCCGCGGACTTACAATTTCTCGAACACAAGAGTTTTACAAACTAGCTTTGTGAAACTGATTAGCAGAGAAGTTGGGTGTTCGGTATCACACGGGCAGTGAGTATGCGACATCGCAATAATTAGCCTTAAGTGCAAGTGGGAGATTGTTGGAGATAGTGCCCTCAAAGTCAATTATTGGATCGCAGGTACGTGATTGCAATGATTGAGGTAGGACCTATACCAATATGACAGTCTTTTTCGAGATGATAGTATGCTATCTGGTTTGTCTTTATCATCGTATATATGCTTTAGTTCACTATTGCATGATGATAAAGCCCATAGGATTTTTGCTTGACTACCAGCAGTATGATGGCGATCATATACGTGGGAGCTGGGGTCTGTAAGCACATTCTTAAAGTGTCCCTAGTCGTGGGAGTTTCGAGACAGGGCATCGATACTCCAGAGTAGACTAGTGTATACAGTCGAGACCCCGACGAGGGGTGGTGGCCGGTCTCACAAGCCATTGGTGTTAGTAGGATCACCTAAGATGTATACAGGTGCTCATTGGGTTATGACTACACCGGACAGGACTCGCCGGGAACCTGCTAGTTGGTATTATACATATCGTCAGATAGCAGTTCCCTGGTGACATGTGTACAGGTTAGTTCATCGACCTGAGATCGTCATTTGTCTCCTGTTAGTTCCCACTGTGCTTAGAATACTACCCTACCACGCTCAAAGGAGTTGTGCAAACAGGTCTTAGTTAGGTACAGTCCCGAGCCATATGGAGGCAAGTGAGCGGATCGGCAGGGGATTCGTCTCTCCCGATATTGGGGGTGAGATCGCGCTGTGTCTAGGAGAGCCATTACGCAAAGCCCTCGGCCGAGACAGGTGATTTACTGGTCGGTACTCCGGTAGTATCTCAGGGAATTCTGGGCAACTCTCTGACACGACTTATACTGCTATTGGGGGTCTGACGTTACCAGTCCCTAGGCCGATATGCGATACTCATAGACGAACGGACCGGACTGTATGTATATTGTCACTGTTAGGCTCAATAAGGTTTATAGATGAGTTCGCTCATCAGCTTCCCTTCCAATCAATACATAGGCAAAACGTTACGTACAGCTCGTACCTCTGACGTGCTAGTGGTTATACCCAGTGCCAGTATGTTGATGAGTCATTAGATTCCTCCACAGACACTTTCCGAAGTTCGGGCGAAACGTTGTAGAGGCCGTATGGGTTTATGGAAAGGTTCGGAAAATGCACGTGCATTTTCGCACGTGTCGTTTTTCGGGCAGATAATACTTGTCGGCTTTGGTTTAAGCCGGATCCGAGTATTATACTGTGTAGATATAATATCTTTTGTCTCAGATGCATTTGTATTCGGTCGTAATACAAATGCGGGTAGGTTTATACCATTACGGGGTTATCCTGAAAATCGTTTCAGGATCACTTTTGGAAGTTGCCAGTTTCCAGTTTTCTATCAGCCGTATTTAACATTCGGTTAAATGCGGATTTATGTTTTCTTCTTGAGGGTGAGTCATGAGGTGAGTCGTGTTTCTAGAAGGTTCTAGAATGGTGACTAGGATGGTGAGGTGGATTAGTGCATTAATGCTCATTTAATGCTTTAGATGACAAGGGTTATGAATCATCACTCTCATTAATGTGTTCATACTAGGTGTTTTGTGACTCATCTTCTCATTTATGCTTATGGTAACCTTCCCCCTCCTAAACTCACTTCCCTCCCTCTACATAAGTGGCCGGCCACCCCTTGGTGGAGGTTCATGGTTGTTCATTTGAAGGAAAAAAGATTATGATAGATTCGGGTTCATGAAAATTAGATAGCATCTTTCACATTTCCACCCGATCCAAAAGGCAACATCATTAACCGTTCGTCCATAACCTTAGAAGTAACGAGACAAAGTGTTATACTCATTCTCTACATCATCTTGGTCGTCTCTTTTAGCAAACTTGAAGACCGAGTTGCCTTGGTTCAGAGGCGGGAGCCCGTTTAAAGATCCGTCGATGTGGTGCCACCTGGACGACAATACTGGAGATCGAGGAGATCGGAGCAGCCGCAATAAGCGTGGGATGATGGTTGAAGACCGAAGGACTCGGATCGTTCGGTATAACTCTTCTACCCACTTTGTAGTTTGTTAGTTTAGCTTTAATGGAAGATCCGGGTTATAGTACGCGATAGCGCCAGTTGTAAAAAGTTTTTGTTCCGCATTTGGCGTCTGTTAGACGGCGTGGGCGCTACCGTGGACTTATATAACCTCTATGGAAAACACGCTCAACCGGGCCTTTATACTATGGTATCACCGCTACCTCGAGGGATAGGGTGCCTTAAGGAGCGGTGTGTGCATGTATGCATGGAGTCCTATTAAAAAAGTGTGATGGGCAAGAAAGGGATGAGAGATCTCATCTCTCAAAAGCCTTCCCCAAAGCTAACCCTAACAAGCGAGGAGACTACTCGCTCATTAGGGAATTGAAAAACATTCTATCTATCTAACTAGGGCAAGGAATTAAAATCTATACTAGGGCAATTAAATAAAACTACTTATTTTACAGATGGCACTCTCCAAACATTTACACAAGACTTGTCAGATCTGAATAGATGAAATAAAAAGAGGCATCGATGCTCTCCAAAAGAAATCTGAATTTTATTAATGAAAGGAGGCATACCCTAATACAAGAATTTGGGTCTCTATTTATAAGATAGAAACCCTAGGGTTACAATTGACTCGCATATCTGCTACAACAAAAATACCCCTTAAGAAAAAGACCTATTCAACGCCCGCCAGCGCCTCTGGATTTTAGTAAAAATTTCCACCAACCCGGGCTCAACCCGGCCGCGATTCCGCGGCCCAAAGCATGCTTTGGCCGCGGTTCTATGGCCAAAGTAGGATCTTGTCTTCTGAAACTTCCTGTGCTGGTTTTGGATGTATTTGGGTACTTTTTTCTTCACTTTGTTCTTCAGGTTGGCTTCTAGTTCTCTTCCAGATTCCACAGTGAATAATTGTAGTGGAGTTTTACCGTTGCTTCGTGATGAAGTCTTGAACCTTGTGCTGCCTTGTACTTTGTGAACTGATCTTTGTGTAGGCTTGATCAAGATCCTTCTATTTGTCGGTCGTAGTCTCACTTTTTGTATCGTCTTTTGTCTTTTTCACTGTTTTTATTCCAAGAACCTGTAACCTGCAACTAAGTATCAGACATGGGTCAAGAGCACCTGTTTATTTGTAAAATGACTAGGCATGGGGAATATAATAATGCAATATTATGATATGACCAAATGCGCGCATCACGGCCCAGTGGTGGACATTTTTTTTGTAAGAAAATAACTATATCTATACATATCCTTTGTTTAACATAGACGTCCTGCCGTTTTTGAAAACAATTTAGAAGGGTTTCCTTGTAAAAAAAATTTCCTTCGTGTCATCTCGGACATGTAGATAAATACTGAGATTATAGCTCCTTTTTGGAAATCTCTTCGATAACTATCAATGCATGCAAAAATATATTCAGGTACTGTTCTCTGACTAGTCCTGCTCAGTTACTATACCAAATGGTAAATATCATAAAAACGTACTGCTCGAAAGAAATCGTACTCAATGGTACAAGTAATAATGCCACGTGCGTCTGGTGCGCACAGAACCGAAGCGTAGGGTCACCCAAAAGGATTGAGCAATGACCTTCAGTGGAAGTAGGGTCTTTTTCATTTGACGAATGAGACCGTACATCTTTGTGGACAAATCTTACTCCGAATGCGATCTCGAGGATCTAAAACCCCAATCCCTTTTGGGGGCCAAATACCTGGCTCAAAAGGAACGCTATTTATAGCTCTTAGATCTATAAGGGCGATTTTCCGGATTTGAACCGAGACGAATTCCGGAAAAGAATCCGAGTGCGTGGATATCCTGCTAGGGCGAGGGGCTATCCTCTTTGTTTATAGGGGATCGACTCTTTATTAAAAAGGGAAGGCACTTTCACTTTGGTCTATACTTTTTCTCGAACTCTAGGCTAGGTAGTCGCGATTGGTGTTCTTTCATTCCTTTGACTATACACTAGCACCTTATTTATTTGAATGATCAAATTGAGTCAATTCTTTTCTTTGCCAGGTCGGCAGTTGTAAGTGTCAATTGGTTCATTATGGGCGCGGCGCACGAAGCCTAGTCGTTGGATCAAATTCCACAGAAGTTGAAGCAAGTAGTTTGGACCTTTAATGAGGTGAAAGAGTATGAGAGTCAAATCCAAGATGGAAGAGGAGGGGGTAGACCTAACGATTGTTATAGTCAAGAAAAACATATGTACCGGCACAGAAAAGAAAATGTGTTATTCAGGAACCACGAACGGAGCTAGGAACTTGCCCTTTGACACCAAGCCAAGGGATAAGAGCAGATTGCGGGCTTGGTGAGAAATTCAGGGAATCCATGAGAGAAGGTTCGAGAACCTAGCAAGGATGTAGGAATAGATGGTTGTGAATAAACCAGTGCGCCGGGTCAACTTCACTCGGTAACGAATGTGCTGTACATGTGCACAAAAACCAAATCTAAGTGCAACGGGTGTGCACGAAACACCTGTCAAAGGCAACGGGTGTGCCTGACAGCAATATCTGGTGCATCTGATATGCACAAAGAATCCTGATCTAGTGCACCTGGTGTGCACCAAAATCGCCTCAAACACGCCAAGTATGCGCGAAAATCTAACTCAAGTGCACAAGTGCACGAAACAAATATCAAATATCATAATCGAAATCTACAGTATACAACATACCTAAATCCAAATCAGGTATACCGTGGTATACAGACTCATAAACGCATGCATCCACATGCATAAAATCATATCGAAGTACTAAAAGTACATGAAAACTACACCGAAAGCACAAATCAAATCGCATGCATACTATAGGCATGAAATCAACATCAATATCTCGAATGATATCAAATCGAAATCGAGTGCAACTGTGGTGCACAAATCTCAATCATGCAAATAAATCGTCCATAATACCAAAATTCAAAATGACGGATACGTGATATTCGAATTACTAAATCCCAGATCGTAAACACTGTCGTCGATATGTCCTTCCTTCATAGTCGAGAAGGTGTCGGTGCATCCAAAGCTAGCAGAGCAAGTTATCTACTTTCCTCCTGTTCATGGTATGGCGCCAGGTGCCTTTAGGTTCTCATCTCTCACTGCGAATTGATAGTTACATAGCTCCTTGCCTCCTGTTGATCCAAAGCTTCGGTTTGAAGCGGGAGCCCCTATAAAGATTCTATGATGTGTAGCCACTTCGACAAGCGAGACCGGAGAGCGAACTTCGTCGGGACAGCCGCGACAAGCATGGGGCGGAGATTGAAGACCGAAGGACATGGATCGATCAGTATAATCTCTAAACGCACTTACAGTTTGCTAGTTAACGGTTAATGGTTCGATCCGGGTGATTGGTTGCGGTAGCGCCAAGTTATAAAAGTTTTAGTTCCACATTTGGCCTCGGATTGACGGCCGGGGTGCTGTCGTAGCCCAACATGGTATTAGAGCCAACCCATTAACCCTTAGCTAGCTTGTTTAGACAATGTTAAACTATCGAAACCGAAACAACTCCAATATACTGCACTGAAAATTCCAGTTTCTGTCGATTTTCATTTAGTGTTCAAAAATTATTTAAACATCTGCAGAAGACTACTGACCTCACCACTAGACTACACACCAAATACGAGCCCCTAACTCTTCAATTGGACCGGCCACATGGGGATAAAATATGGCTATGCCGGTTTCTTTATGGAATTGGGACTCCGTATTTGTACTATGGTCTAGTCTCTGGAATGTTAGTTCAGTGGTGTTGTTTGCTTAGCCCATTTTGGATATGGTTTATTTAGTTGTTTGGGGCTATTTGGGGGTTATTTCGAAGTCGATATTTTCTAACATTGTTTAAAGTTTGCAGTACTTACATTACTATCTGTGACCGTGAATGTCATTCGAGCGGTAAATCTTGTCTAATTGTTATAGCTCTTTTAAACGGGTTTGCGAACGTGAAATTCATGTTGATGTTCTTTGTTGTGTTGTGTTGTTGTGGATTTCTCGTGGTGGATAGCTTACGTGCAATGGTAGTGCAGTTTGGATTTATTTGTACATTTGATAGTGAGGGGAAAGCATCCGACATGTGGACTGCTGTCACTGCCTGTTTGTATATTATTCTTTTGGGGCACGACCGGGTTGAGGTCGATATCACCGTTGTACATATTTTATTTTCTGTACTAGGATTACCCCGCGGTGGAGTGCATGGATAGCCGGGTTCTAGATGGTAATGGGCCCGCATCTCATGGCTTTGAGATGGAGGGGGCTTCACTATAGAATTGGCGGGCTATTCACCGCACTCGTAAGGGGTACAGGTTGACCCAAGGAGGGATGCTCAAGTTACCGGATTCCGTGAAGTGCTAGGTGGTCCATTCATTTTGTTGAAGGGGGCTGCCTCGCTTCTAGTTTTGGCGGGTATCTTGCCGCACTCGCAGGGTTCTAGGTTTTCATTGCACATGCTATCTACACGACCAGGGAAACGTCGGGTTTCATTTGCGGCTCAAAGGAAACCCGGGGCTCCCAGATTATCTGTATTGTTTTGTGATGCTTATTACTTTTCTGTGATGTTGTATTTATCACGCCTGGAGCGATTATTATATATTGATATATATACTAGTAGATGTTGTATATATTTTACACCCGCGCTAGTCTAGTCCCCGCTCTGTCGTTAGTTAAGTAACTTAACGGGTGATGATGGGACCCAATAGCGAATGCGGATGGCGTATACGTACATTATATTTTCGTTCTTTTATGGTGTGATTAATTAATGAGACTGCGTTGATTTAGATCAATGCAAGGATAAAACAGACCTATTTGATGTTGTTGGAACCAAGTTTTTTAAAACAGACATTACAGACGTTTTCTTTTGCTTTGCATAGTGGTATTCGGTTATGAATATCCAGCACCTCATTCTACGAGGCAAGGGCGGAGATCCCTTCATCGGTTGTGACCCCTTGGGTAGAAGTTTGCGTCATCATAATAACTTCACTATAGTCGATTCTTTTGGTTTGCATCGTAATATTTGGTTTGGAATATCCTGCACCTCATTCTACGGGGAAAGAGCCGAGATCCCTTCACTAGGAGGGACCTCTTTAGAAAAAGTTTTCGCCACTATATATTTGAAAAACCATTTGGATTCCTTCAACGATATCAAGTTCACTACGTTAAAGGTTTTTCGCCAAAAACCAGCCGCAGCCCTCCATCATTTCTTATACAGGTATTACTTAGTATTCATGCTGTGTATGTTGACCTCTATCAAGGTACAGTGCTTGGTAGCTGGGTAATGCTTGTTTGTTGCATAGATTTGTGATTAGTTAGGACAGTCGCACAGTCATTTTGACCTCTATCAAGAGCACGTGCGGGTGCGTCTAAGTTAATCCAGGACAATGACGGGTTGAACTTGACTTGAGACTTATGATATGTTTGTTAGTTATATGTATGCCCTAGAGGCCATTACTATATATGTGTTGTATATTATAGTGGATGCTTGAACATATATAGGGAGGACTTTCTTGCTCGACATGATAGTATGCTATCTGGTTACTCTTTACCTTAACGTGTATACTGATTTTCTCTCTGTTACATATTGGTAAAGCCCTTAGGATGTGTACTTGACTACCTGGACTGTGATGCGGGTCATACTAGTGGGGACATGGTAGTCCATAAGTACATCCTTCAAGGTCCCTAGTCGTGGGTATATCGAGACGGGGAATCGATATACCAGAGTAGACTAGCGTATACCTTCTCGACCCATACAGATGGGCGATGGATGATCCCATATCCATTGGTGTTTGACATCAGAGATGATATACGGGTGCTCAGTGGAGACTGGGTACACTGGACGGACTCACCGAGAACTCCCAGATGGTATTAAATCTTACGTCAGATGGCAGTTCTCTGGTGACACTGGTACAGGTTAGTCTGTAGACCCGAGATCGTCATAGAGTCTTGTGTGATTCCCACTGTGCTTTGATTTCCACCTTACCACATCTAAGAGGGCATGCAAAATGGTGGTTTTTGGGTACAGTCCCGAGTCATATGGAGGCAATGAGCGATAGGAGGGGTTTCGTCTCTCCCGGTATTGGGGGTTGATGTTGCGCTGTGCTCGATTGGCCATAACAGGGAAGTCCCTAGCCAGGGTTAGTTTTGAAATTTACTGGTAAGTGTTACCCGTAGTTTCTCGACCCGTTATGCGCCTCATATCGGCATGACTTATCGGTTATTGGGGTCTGACGTTTACCACCCCTAGACTTGATATGGGACATATCAGACGAGGAGACCGGACTGTACGGTAGTGTCACCGTCAGGCTTTTTGCAGGAGTTGGAGCGGGCTTGCTTGCTGATTTTCTGATTGCTCAATACCCAGTTAGCCGTTACGTACAGCTAGTACCGCTGACGGCTTGTGGGTGTTTGATATGATCATCACCTACTGCCGGCGTATTGACGAGTGTTTAGAGTCCTACATAGAGGTTGTACTGGCTCAGGAAAAACGAGATAGGAGCGCATATGTGATATGTGCGAGACCGAGAATGATATGAGTATGTGATACCATATTCTATTCTCACGATGATTGTATCGATTGGCTGTATGCGATATAACCTAGTTATCGAATCAAGGATTGATTCGATAAGTCGATACATTAATATTAGTCGGTTATATGCGATATGACCGGATCGTTAAATCAAGTGTTGATTTAATGACTTAATGTATAATTATATATTTGATATATTACTTTAAATTAACTAGTATTGGTTCACTTAAGATTGATTTTCTCACTTGATGTGCACAAGTTGTATACGTGATATATTTTTGTGCACTAGATTGTATCATGATTGATGATACATGCAAACTTGGGTGTGTGTGTGCTATACACCATGTTTAGTTAATGGTTAGGGTTTTATTTTCTTTATTTATTTTGCAAAAACAAAATGGTGGCTTTCTTTGCACTTTGCTAGAAGCTTCATGAGTTTTTTAAGCATCTTTGAAAAGTCTAGCCATTTTGTTTTATGCTTAAACCTAACCATTACCTAAACTATGGTTTGCTCTCTACAAGAGTTAACCTCACCCATGGTTGCATTATGATAAGGCTTCACTTGATTTTCTTTAATGAATAATTCATTCTTTTTCTTTCTTCTTCTTCTTCTTCATGAAGAGAAGAAAACCTTGCTAGAAAATTCCAAGTGATGAATCCAAGTGAGAAATCAAAATCTAAAGAGTACCCACTTCCTATCTCACCATCCTCTACTAGACTAGCACTTTAGTTTAGGGTGTTTGCTTCACTAATTCTATGATTAGTGAGGTAGAAGCTTGAGTCCGTATTCCCTCGACGTAGATCATCTTCGGCCTCGAAGACTTCAAGCGATCCCGTTGCAATTTCATCAAGGAGCCATCCGAGAGTCCGGGAGTTGGATGATCGCAGCGAAGGAACGTCGTCATGGAGCTTTGAAAGTGGAGGGCCAGATCTACAAAGGTTTTAGTCCCCTCTCTTAGTGATAATTGTTATCTACTAGCTTTATGTTTTGCCTAATCTCTAGTTAACGATCTAGCTTAGGGTTGTTCAGCACCTAAAAATTTTAATCCGGCATGGTCGATGCCTTGTAGAGCCTCCTTAGTGTGCCAAGTAACCTTACAGTGGTATCAGAGCCTAGCTAGAGTATTAGGCGATGCGTTAACGAAGTTAAAACTCCGAACGAACCCGAACACGACAAAATAAAACCCTCTCTGTACATTTTTTAAAATCTGGGATTTTCCAGATTAAAAATATCTAAAAAATTCAGCAGGTGAAAATAGGAATTGTGGTGAAAAACGAGACATTGTTCCGTAGAACCTACCGCGGAACCGCGGCCGTACTGCCCTTGGGCCGCGGATCCGCAGCAGTTATGAGGAATGAATGACTCGTTTTTGCACCAAAATTTCTATTTCTGTGTTTTATAATTTATGGATATTTTTAACCTAACTCATGTGTTGAGTATTTTGGGGTTTATTTTGTAATCGTCGATTCGATCGGAGAATTTAATTTTGTTATGTTTTTCCGGGTATTTTAGAACATGTTAAAAAGTTCGACCGGATATAAATACCCACTTTTTCCCCTGTCGGGAAATTTCCAAGTGTTGGATCTTTCCGTAGTTTAAGAACGTTCGAAGTAGTGCAAGTAACGCGATGGACCCTCTAGAAGACAACAAACCTTAACTCGATTATGTGACCGTCTTGAACTGCCCTTTGAACCTTAGGGTTTGGGGCAGTACGGCGTGTCACATGTGAGGCGTTGGCTTGACCCTTCTACGGCTGGACCATTGGTACTGTGGCATGAAGTGAATGTTTTTAAACTTATTTCTTGTGATGAGCTGTTCCGGGAAAACTTGGGTGTTTGATTGTTCGATCGGAAAGTTTAACATTTTCTATTTATCTGGAATGTCATACAATATTTGGAATTCACAAGTAGTTATGAGATAACTGATTTGGATGTTATTAACATAGCAGTTTAGTCTCACTTGATCGGTTGCCACGGAATTTTGATGCGATCAAAAGTCCGTCGCAATCACGTAGCGTACGCGGATACTTGCCGGGTAAACTTCATAGACAGCCATGCCCTATAGCCCCGACCAAGTGACTGTAGGAGAACCCCGTCACCGAAAGCATCCGTTCGGGTGCTTGCGGCAGCGGTGTTCCGCCTTAGTGCGCTTCGTCGACGGCATCCGGGAGTGCGTCCGTCCACTAAAGTTTGCGATGAGCATTCGATTACTTATCGGGAATCTTGTTGAATTGCCCGACTTGATATTGAAAATTGTTTTCGATATGGAGACTAAAATGCGGGGTTTATAATTGTTAGGCATGCGATGTCTATGGAGGTTGCGGATTCCAACTGTTGTAGTTTTATATTTTCTTTTCTGCGACCGTAAGTGTAATATGTGATATCGTCGGTTTCGTTGCTATATGTCAACGACAATTGGGATGCACATATTTACTTACGTTGATGACATGTGATGTTATGTGTTGCTGGATATGTTATATTGGATCGTCGAGTTCTGAATAGCCGGGGGGTTTTATGTTAGATGAGAGTTTTTATTTTCATTCATATAAAATTAAATGTATGTAATATTCTTTTATTGGGGCACTTCCGGGTTGAGGTTGATGTCACCATTTGTATATTATTTACTTTTCCGTACTAGGATAGATCCAAGGAGGAGAGCACAAGTAACCGGGTTCTAGGGTCCAGTAGGAGACCAACTCGAGGAGTCGAGTCCAGGTCTCCTAACTCTAGAATTGGTAGGGTTGCTAGCCGCTCTCGTAGGGGTCTAGGGGTATGGGTTTGGCTATTCATCGCGACCGTGGAATCCGTGTTTTATAGAGGCTCAAAATAAAACACGGACGTCATAGTATATCCAATGTTTCATATGATTCTTCTGCTGCGATATCTGTGATGTGATCATTTGATGTTCTGTGATAGATACTGTATATAGTATATATGATATATTATATAGACGTTACTTATGTTTTACACCCGTACTAGCCCTGCCCCGCTCTGCCGTTAGTTACCTAAGCTAACGGTGCACGAGGGGACATCGAGGCAAATGCGGATGGCATAAGTGTACGTCGTATTTATCTGTGATGTTTAGGTACTTAAATGATGGGACTTCATTAATATGATTAATGAAAGAAAAAGAAACCTAAAAGATGTTGTGGAATCGAATTTTCAAAAACAGGTAGCTACAGTTCTTGCTTTGCATCGTGGTGTTCCTTGTAAAACATCCTGCACCTTATTCGATGAGGAAAGGGCCGGGATCCCTTCACCGGGAGTGACCCCTTTAGCAATAACTGGCAGATGCTACAACCCTCGGTTTGTCTTTTGATTGCTTCTATAGTTCTTGCTTTGCATAGTGATATATATGATATATCCTGCACCTCATTCGACGAGGAAAGGGCCGACGATCCCTTCACCGGGAGTGATCCCTTTAGCAAAACTAGAAAAGCCTCAAAAGCACTCCATTTTAAAATCATTTGATTCTACAACGATATCAAGTTCATTACGCAATAGGTTTTCAGAAAAACCTGTCGTAGCCCTCCGTCATTTCAGATAAGTCCTGCTTAGTATTCGTGCTGCGTTTGTTGACCTTGTCAAGGCACAGTGTGCGGTAGCTGACCAGTATTTATCTGTTTATGCATATGATGCAGATTGGGTTAGGGTAGTCGTACGGCCTTGTTGACCTTGTCAAGGGTCATGCGGGTGGGTTTAATTCAATCAAGAAATGACGGGTTGAACTTGACTTACGGTCTATGGTTTGTTGACCTTGTCAAGGTCATAGATTGTTTGGGGAAAAATTATCGGGAATTTCAAGTGTTGAAATTTGCAATGAGATTGCATACCTTCTATGAGATAGTTGGATCCCGATACCCACTACGAGTAAGAGTTACTCCTGGGAGAGTTTTACACATTACAATTAGCCGATCAAGTAGGTGTCTAGAAAGGTGTCAATGGGTTTACGCCTCAGGGAAAACGAGGTTTACTTTAATTAGGTTCGTGCGAAAGCACGGGGGACCTCCCTCAAAGTACCGACACTGGCCTGGCTGAAAGATTGGCAAACTTGTAGCGTGTAATTAATCCCGGCTAGTCTTTACTTTTAGGGTTTGAAGGAAGATTTGATAAAAACAGTGGGAGCCATCCTGATTAGATAAAATAATAACCAATCTATTCTTGCAAGAGCGCACGCAGAGTGTTTTCTTCTCTCTCTCTCCAGGTAGCGACCATATCACGCCTTAATCAAGATAATAATACGGATATTTGACCGAACCCGCTTGTTATACTGAGCTGGGGAACGTTGGTCCCGCTCCAACTTATAATTGTTATAAGACAGAGCAGGAAATAGGGGATTACCAGAATTCCCGTGCCGCCCAAACGAAGAAAATGCATGATGATGCATCATCTTCGGGTGTGTTCATTACAGAGAACTTTTTCTCAATGTCCTTTACGTCGTGGGTATATGATTCCGGATCAGGATCCCGCATATGTAATCTGTTATATGGGCTACAGATAGGTAAAGAACTGAGAACGGGTGATAAGTTTCATGAGATAGAAAACGGTGCAAATGTTGCAGCCAAGTCTGTTGGTCACTATCACCCTGTATTACCAGAATACATTGATTCTGAATAAATGTTATTAGATACCGAACCTGATATAGAAAATCATATCAGTCTCTTTATCAGTAAAGAAAAGATATAATTTTGTATTGTTGGATAATGTTTTGAACATTTCCTATATCAAAAGATGATCGGTTCAGGTACGTTATTTAAAAGCATTGACGTTCTAAATCAAACTACAGTTCTTAGTATACAGAACACACACAAGAGGAAGAGTTCAGAAATGAACGGATCCTTCTTGAGGCATTGTAGACTAGGTCATATCAATGCGACCCGACTAGCTGAAGTTACATATAGATGCATATTTAAATCAGTTTGAATTTACATCTTATGAAACTTGCCAGTCATGTCACAAAGATATAATGACACCAGCTCTGTTTATTGGAAACAGAGAAAGAGTTAGTGAACTTTTGGAATTGATACATGCTGATGTATGAAGGTCCCCTGTCTACATATGCCAAGATAGGTTCTTTTTACTTCATTACATTCTCTGATAATCTCTCAAGATTCAGACATATGTTCCTGTTGAAACACAAGTCCGAACCTTTTGAGATATTCACGGAATATAAGTTAGAAGTAGAGAACCAAAATACGGGTATAAGTATTATGTCCTTTGATGCGATCAGGGAGGAGAATACTTGAGCACGAAATTCCTGGACTATTCTAAAGGAGAATGAGATTCTCTCTCAGCATTACTCCTCCGTATGCACCATAGCACGATGGTATATCGGGGCGGAGCAATAACACCCTATATGATATGGTATGCTCTATGATGAGTACTACTGAGTTTCCTATTTCCTTTTGGGAGTTATACACTTATGAAGCTGAATACCTATTGAATAGGGTTCAAATCAAATCTGATGCCTACCACTTCATATGTGATATGGAATGAGAAGAGCCCATATCTTAAGTCAATTAAGATTTGGGGTTGTCCAGCCTATGTCTAAAAGCATAATCCGGACAAGCTCGAGGCAAAGTAAGATCTGTGGAAGTTTGTTGGATATCCCAAGTATTAGCAAGGGAATATCTTCTACCAAACTGATGGACAAAAATGTTTTATTTCTCAACATGCCACCGTTGTGAAAGGGAATTTCTTGAGAAGAAATTAGTGGTCATGAGGTAGAACCGGAAAAGGTTCCAGCTATACAAATTACAGCAGATGATTTAGTAGAACCAAAGGATTCAGTAGATTCCAACGAACCTCAGCCTCTCCGCCGATCTGGTAAGGTTCCTCACCCATCTGAGAGATACTTCAGTTTCTCTATGATAGTGGGAGTGAGGATTGCATCATGAGATGATGACCCAACTAGTTTCGAGCTGGCCATCAGGAGTAGGACTCTGTAAAAATGGCTGGATGCTTAGTGATCTGAGATGGAATCCTTATATACCAACAAAGTATGGACTTTGGTTGCTTTATCTGAAGGGTTAAAACCCCATCAGGAGCAAGTATATCTTGAGAAGATTACTTGGTGTATATGGAAAGGTTGAGACTTTCAAAGCTAGACTTGTTAAAGGTTTGCATCATTGACCAGGTATGGATTATGTTGAAACCTTTTCTAAGTAGCTATGCTTAAGTCCATCCAGATCCTACTTGCCACGGCTACATACCATGACTACGATATCTGGTGGTTGGGTGTCATGACATCTTTTCTAAATGATGTTTTAGAAGAGAGCGTCTATAAGTACACAGCCAGAGGGCTTCGTAGACAGTGGGAGCAGCGAAAACGTGTACAAGATGTTTTATAGGATAAAGCAGGCATCGCGGAGTTGGAATGTATGTTTTGATGTGTTAGTCAAAGAGTTTGACTTCATCAAAATGGTAGATGAACCTTGTATATACAAAAAGGTAGTAGGGAGTATGGTGATGATCCTCGTAGTGTACGTGGATGACATACTCTTGATAAGGAAAAAGTTTCCTATGCTACGCTCGGTCAATCTCCGCTTATCACTAGGATTCTCCATATAGGATCAAAGTGATACCTACTAAATCTTGGATTTTGGATCTATGAGATAGATCTATTTGGATGTTAGGATTCTCACTAGCTGTAGTGAGATGGTATCAATTGATCCTGGGGAGAATCACTGGAAGGGTTCCAGGGTGATAAGGACAACTGAATGTCAGTCACAGGCATTGTCTTTACCCTCAGTGGAGGGACGGTATATTGGAAGAGTTCCAAGCTAGATACCGTGACATATTAGACGATTAAAGGCAAGATACATCGTTACCAAAGATACTACCAAAGAGGCATTCTGGGTGTATATTAGTTCATGAGATGAACTTCGTTCCTACCATTGTTTAACAATGGAGTTGTGGCTTAAGCCTGGGAACGCTCGTCCCATCAGTGATCCAGACATATTCTAAGGCAGTGTCACCTGATCATGGAGATGGTTGATCTCCAGGGGATCGAGGTTAGGAGAGTAGACTCAGAGGACAACACGGCGGATCTACTCATAAAGGCCTATTCCCAGAGAGAGACTATTTTGGGATGGTTGAGTATGAGATACTACAACCACTGTTATCAGATGGCCCTAGTGCAAGTGGGAGATTGTTAGTTATATGTATGCCCTAGAGGCCATTACTATACATGTGTTGTATATTGTAGTGGATTCTTGGACATATATAGGGAGGACTTTCTTGCTCGACATGATAGTATGATATCTGGTTACTCTTTACCTTAACGTGTATACTGATTGTATCTCTGTTACATGTTGGTAAAGCCCTTAGGATGTGTACTTGACTACCTGGACTGTGATGCGGATCATACTAGTGGGGACATGGTAGTCCATAAGTACATCCTTCAAGGTCCCTAGTCGTGGGTATATCGAGACGGGACATCGATATACCAGAGTAGACTAGCGTATAACTTCTCGACCCATACAGATGGGCGATGGATGATCCCATATCCATTGGTGTTTGATATCAGAGATGATATACGGGTGCTCAGTGGAGACTGGGTACACTGAATGGACTCGCCAAGAACTCCCAGATGGTATTATACCTTACGTCAGATGGCAGTTCTCTGGTGACACTGGTACAGGTTAGTCTGTAGACCCGAGATCGTCATAGAGTCTTGTGTGATTCCCACTGTGCTTTGATTTCCACCTTACCACGTCCAAGAGGGCATGCAAAACGGTGGTTTTTAGGTACAGTCCCGAGTCACATGGAGGCAATGAGCGATAGGAGGGGTTTCGTCTCTCCCGGTATTGGGGGTTGATGTTGCGTTGTGCTCGATTGGCCATAACAGGGAAGTCCCTGGCCAGGGCTGGTTTTGAGATTTACTGGTAAGTGTTACCCATAGTTTCTTGACCCGTTATGCGCCTCATATCGGCACGACTTATCGGTTATTGGGGTCTGACGTTTACCACCCCTAGACTTGATATGCGACATATCAGACGAGGAGACCGGACTGTACGGTAGTGTCACTGTCAGGCTTTTTACAGGAGTTGGAGCGGGCTTGCTGATCTTCTGATCGCTCAATACCCGGGTAGCCGTTACGTCCAGCTAGTACCGCTGACGGCTTGTGGGTGTTTGATATGATCATCACCTACTGCCGGCGTATTGACGAGTGTTTAGAGTCCTACATAGAGGTTGTACTGGCTCTGGCAAAACGAGATAGGAGCGCATATGTAATATATGCGGGACCGAGAATGATACGAGGATGTGATACCGTATTCTATTCTCGCGATGATTGTATCGATTGGTTGTATGCGATATAACCTAGTTATCGAATCAAGGATTGATTCGATAAGTCGATACATTGATATTAGTCGGTTATATGCGATATGACCGGGTCGTTAAATCAAGTGTTGATTTAATGATTTAATGTATAATTATATATTTGATATATTCCTTTACATTAACTAGTATTGGTTCACTTAAGATTGACTTTCTCACTTGATCTGCACAAGTTGTATACGTGATATATTTTTGTGCACTAGATTGTATCATGATTGATGATACATGCAAACTTGGGTGTGTGTGTGCTATACACCATGTTTAGTTAATGGTTAGGGTTTTATTTTCTTTATTTATTTTGCAAAAAAAAATGGTGGCTTTCTTTGCACTTTGCTAGAAGCTTCATGAGTTTTTTAAGCATCTTTGAAAAGTCTAGCCATTTTGTTTTATACTTAAACCTAACCATTACCTAAACTATGGTTTGCTTTCTACATGAGTTAACCTCACCCATGGTTGTATTATGATAAGGATTCACTTGATTTTCTTTAATGAATAATTCATTCTTTTTCTTTCTTCTTCTTCTTCTTCTTCATGAAGAGAAGAAAACCTTGCTAGAAAATTCCAAGTGATGAATCCAAGTGAGAAATCAAAATCTAAAGAGTACCCACTTCCTATCTCACCATCCTCTACTAGACTAGCACTTTAGTTTAGGGTGTTTGCTTCACTAATTCTATGGTTAGTGAGGTAAAAGCTTGAGTCCGTATTCCCTCGACGTAGATCATCTTCGGCCTCGAAGACTTCAAGCGATCCCGTTGCAATTTCATCAAGGAGCCGTCCGAGTGTCCGGGAGTTGGATGATCGCAGTGAAGGGACGTCGTCACGGAGGTTTAGAAGTGGAGGGCCGGATCTACAAATGTTGTAGTCCCTTCTCTTAGTGATAATTGTTATCTACTAGCTTTATGTTTCGCCTAATCTCTAGTTAACGATCTAGCTTATGGTTGTTCGGCACCTAAAATTTTTAATCCGGCATGGTCGATGCCTTTTAGAGCCTCCTTAGTGTGCCAAGTAACCCTACAATGTTGACCTTTATCAAGGTCATAAGCCGCTTGGGGTAAAAATCACATCGGGTGTTTCTAAAGAAACTGAAACTTGCTAGGAATGCACATACCTTCTGGAGTGTGATAACGTGAGTGGATTCCATCACGTTATCATGCGATGATAGTTGGATCCTGATTCCCACTGATGAGTTGGTTTACTCCTCGGGTGATCCCGACTAATTCTTCTTTCAGATTTGGAGGAGAATTTGATGATACAGTGGGAGACATCCTGATTAAATAAAGTGATTAACCATTCTGATCTAGGTTAGAGTGCACGCTGAGTGTTTCTTTTCTCTCTCTCTTTGGCAGCGACCATGGCCAGACCCTGGACTATAACTCAGTAACCAAGTTAACCGAACTTTCTTTAAAAAACTGGCTTTTGGATTGTCTGAGTTGAACACAACATTGCTACTCCTTCTTTTACCCTTTGCTTTACTCCAGAACACCCCGTATCACTACGAACATCCACTTCCATTGGATAAATCCATCGTATGGTTATATACGAACTCGAATGAACTTGTTCCAGATTCGAGTATGGATTCTGGTTCTAGAGAGAATGAATAGGACTATTCAATTGTCTTTTCCTTTTACCTTCTCTCAGGTTGTGAGGGCCCCTGGGATTAGGAGAGGGTACACCTATTACGCTTATTGCATAGTCTTCTTCCAAACTATAGGCAGGTGCCGAAAGGTGGGGAAGGAAGAAAACCAATAATCCTAAGTGTGGTGTACAGAAGATAATAAGTAAAGACAAATAAAAGGATTAGAAAGAGGGCAAAGTAAATTACAACTAATATCATTCACGACCAAACCGTGTATATCATCGCCACTCCTACTTCACTTTTGCTTTTCTCCAGTTCAAGAGAAATAGAATAAGGTTTACTCAGTTGTCTTTTATCATCACCTTCTCTCAGGTTACGAGAGCTCCTAGGATTAGGAGAGTATACATATTACGCTTATTGGATAGTCTTCTTCTAAACCATAGGCTGATGCCAAACGGTAGGGAAGGAAGAAAACCATTTAGCCTAATGGGGTGTACAGAAGAAAATGAGTAAAGACAAATAAAGGGATTTGGAGAGATGGCAACGAAATTTACGGTTACTGTCATGAATATGATAATGGAAGAGGCATTACTAGGAATACCCAGATACCCCTTCGAAACATTTTCATGTTTCAGTTTCACTGTACATTATTAATTGAAAACTGATTTCCCAATTAGACCCTTGCTCCAGGGTATGTATTTACCATGTTTGATTCTCACATCTGTATGGTTTTATAGATGATGAGTGGGAGTAATTTATTGGGGATTAGGTGATCATCCTCAATATATCGGAATTCGTTGTAATTGGTGATATTTGAGGAAATCACCTGGGTTTTTGCCGGACGACAAATATTTGGTTTTGAATATCCGTTGTTATGCACCAATTTCAAATTGATATATCTGTATGTTTATTTTATAAAGTGAGATATAACTTTTGAAATTATGTCCATGACATTTACCTATATCAGTTGATGGTTAGGTAAGGAGCATTCAACAGCGGTGTAATTCTTCATAACCATAGTACAGTTTTCAATCTACGACGCACAGGATTTGAGTTATTTGACTCGGGGAACTTATACAAAGTATTGTATGTTGTCCCGTGTCCATTAGGACAGAGGGGACGGTCCTCATACTATATTCTGTTTACTTATGACTTCTCAAGTTTTAGACACATGTTTCGTAGAAATACAAAGTCTAAGTTTTGAGAAGTTATAAGTACAAGAATAAAGTAGAGAACCAGGTGTCGCAAGTAACGGGATTCTTCAAGGTAATCGAAGATATAGATACTTATGTTTGGTATTCAGTTGATAGTAATGGCATTGAGAAACTTGTTTCTCTTTCAGGTTACTCATATCTGGATGCATTCCTAAGTTGAGTAATGCTTGGGTAATGCTGATCGGCCTCTCTCCATTTAGTTGACATGCACTGGAGACAGCTGGATGATTTGAATCTGGTTCCAATTAAATCAGTGCCTCTGTTTCTATATTGTATAAAGAATGGTTCATATCTTAACGATGTTAAGGTATTTGGAGTTGTCCGGCTTATGCTTAAAACCAGACTCTGGATAACTCAAGGCGCGTTTCTGTAATGGCAGTTTGTGGGTTAACCTGGGCTATGACGAGGGTTAACTTTTTACCATCTGGAAGATCAATAGTGATATTGTTCTTGACTCGCCACAATTTTAGTAAAATGGACTTTTTCAGAAAACAATAGTGGGAGTATGGTAGAACTGGAAGATATTCCAGAACCGAAAACGATTACCTAAAATTTAATAGAACCTAAAGATCCAATTAGGTTTGACATTCCATTAACCACTTTGCAGATATGGTGGGTAACCTCGGGCGCCCGAGAGGTACTCCGGTATCTTCAAGGACGATGACAGGGATGTTCTTGTTTACCCGGACATGCCATTACTGCTGTTTCAGACTATGAGACCCGGCAGGAGGATGAGTATAGCGTCGTTCTAAACTAGTTTTAGAAATGCACATGTATATGACTCTGCCAGAGGGCTGTTGTAGTCAGTGGGAGCAGCGAAAGTATAGTGGACAAATAGCTTATGTCTATTTATAGACTAAAGCAGATATAGCGGTGATAGATCGTCTATTTTTTATGTGACAGTCATAGGTTTTGACTACATCAGAATAGGAGATGGATCTGTTAAGAAGGTAGTCGGGCGTGATGTCCTGGTATTTGGATGACATATACAGAGTAGGAAGTGAAATTCCTATACTACGATCGGTTATACTGTGGTTGTCACACAATGGTTTCTCCACATAGGATATGGATATAATATTAGGCATTCTGGTTACTAGATCAATGGTTTTAGATCTAGATTTGGATAGTTTCCCAATCTGGGTGCTTAGACAGTATTTTAAAGATGTTTTAGAATGGACGACTCCTGGCATGGTGGTGTACCTGCAGGTGATGGAGTCACCCTCTCTAAAGGTGTCTTACAAACTAAAAGGGAGAGGAATGTACATGATTGGCATATCACATGCTTAGGCAATTGAGTCAATCATGAGATGTCAAGTACCACACCAGATGTTGTTTTTGCACTTGATGCAATAAGTTGAGATATTAATCCAATCCTGGAGAAACGTTCGGAAACAGTTTTAGAACATAAGTGGATGTTCTAGGGTTTTGATAACGGCAGCCTCCTTCGGGAGACAGTTATCATTTCAGGCTTCCAAAGTGACCTGGATGACAGAGTGACTGTCAGAGTTATAGTTTTCCCTCTGATGAGGGGCAGTATTTTGGACAGGTGGTCCAAGCGGATACTGTGGGAGGTGTGGCGCTGGATACTGATTAAATTCAATTGATGATACAGTTTAAGAAGTTTACTGGATTTAGAGTTCATTTATGAACTAGGTCCCATCAGATATCCAGATATATTCTAAGACAGGCATTGCTCATTTCGGGAGATGGCTTTCTCCGCAAACTTGAGATTAAGAGAGACATAGAAAGAAACATCAGAGCGGATCCACTCACTGAGGCTATTTCTCGAAAGCAATAGTTTTACAAACGAGCTTTGTGAAACTGATTAGTAGGGGAGTTGGCTGTTCGGTATCACACGGGCTGTGAGTATGCGACATCGCAATAATTAGCCTTAAGTGCAAGTGGGAGATTGTTAAAATAGCAGACATAGTATCCGTTCTGCAAAGCAACACACACAATGGCTTCCCAGGCATATGTTGGCTATAGTGCCCTCAAGTCAATTATTGGATGACAAGCACATGATTGCAATGATTAAGGGAGGACTTATACCGGTAGAACAGTCTTACTCGAGATGATAGTATGCTATCTGGTTTGTCTTTATCATCATGTACATACTTCAGGTGACATTACAAATCACTATTACATGTTGATAAAGCCCATAGGATTCTTGCTTGACTACCAACAGTATGATGGTGATCATATACGTGAGAGTTGGGTAGTGTATAAGCACATACTTAAAGTGTCCCTAGTCGTGGAAGTTTCGAGACTGGGCATCGATACTCCGATAGTAGACTAGTGTATACGGATCGAGACCCCGACGATGGGCGGTGGATGGTCTCACAAGCAATTGGTGTCAGTTGGTTCACCTAAGATAGTATACAGATGCTCATTGGGTTAAAAGTACACCGGACGGACTCGCAGGGGCACTGCTGATTGGTACTATACCTATTGTTAGGAGCAGTTCCCAGGTGACTTGAGTACAGCTTAGTCCGTTGACTTGACACTGCTACATTGTCTCAAGTGTGTTCCTGTTGGATATATGTATGCCCTAGAGGCCATTATGTGATAGTGGATGTATCTATACATGTATATATATTCAGTATGCATTATTGCTCGACATGATAGTATGCTATCTGGTTCTTCTTTATCTGACATGTTGATTTGATCATGCTTTTATTCATTCATACATGCTGATAAAGCCCTGAGGATATTGGCTTGACTACTCTGACTATGATGGAGATCATACTAGTGGGGCATCTGTAGTCCATAAGCATATCCTGGAAAGTCCCTAGTCATAGGTATATCGAGACGGGGCATTGATATACCAGTGTAGACTAACGTATATGATACTAGACCCATACGATGGGCGATGGATGTTCCCACATTCATCGATGTTTGACATCAAGATCATATACGTGTAGGGTTGCTAGGCACGCGCACAAGGGTCTACAAGGCATCAACCATGCCCGATTAAAATTTTAGCCGTGCCGAACAACCCGAATACGGAACTTTAAACTAGAGATTAGGCGAAAACAAGCATGTTAACAACTTTAACACTAAGTGAGAGGGATTACAACCTTTGTAGATCCGGTCCTTCACTTCATATGCTCCGTGTTGTGGTCCCTTCGCTGCGATCATCGGGATCCGGACTCTCGAGAGGTTCCACGAAGAGAAAGACGCAACCTTTGCTTTCGATCTTCGATACTAAGATGATCTACCTTGAAGTTTCTTTAACACAAGCTAACACTCATGAAATGATGTGAACACCCTCATCTAAATGGCAAGGGAAGATGAGGATGATGAAGTAGGATTTTTTCTCTCTTTATTTATCTTTTTCTCATATTTATTCATCACTTTGGAAAAATCAAGCAAGCTTTTTCATGAAAGAATGAAGGAAGAAGAAGAATAGTGATCCATTTCCTTTTGTGATGAATAAGAAAGGATTAATATGAAGAATAATGCAACCATGGTTGACTTAACCATTGTAGAGAATTGACTAGGGTTAGGGTTTGGGTTGGGTTAAAGCATGAGTCACTTGTAAATATCTTTTCCATGACAAAACAAAAACCTTCTAGAATCATCTAGAAATCATTAACCCAAATCAAACCCTAATCTTGTTTAATCTCTACTAAACATGTTGCATTATTTATCATATCATGTTACAATATTATATATCACATATATAATATTTATTGTAACCAAAATAAAATAATACAATTAACATATATCGCATATATATCAATGTATTACCCGAGCGAGAAAAAGAATCTTTTAGTGAGCAAATATTAGTTAATGTAATTTAACATATCATATATATTATTATACATTAAATTATCGAATCAACACTTGATCCGACAATCCGGCTATATCGCATATAACCGACTAATATTTATCCGTACCGATTCATCGAATCAACACTTGATCCGATGACCCGGCTGATATCAAATATCGCGAGAATATAATACGGTATCACATATCGCATTATCCTCGGTCCCGTACACATCACATATGTGCCCCTACTCCGTTTTTCCTGAGTCAAGAAACCTCTGTGTAGGACTCTAAAGAATCGTCAATACGCCAGCAGTAGGTGATGATCATATCAAACACCCACAAGCTGTAAGCGGTCAGCTAAACGTAACAGCTACCCAGGTATTGAGCGCTCAGAAGATCAACAAGCAAGCCTGTACATTCTCCTGCGAATCCAAACAGTAACACTCCCGTACAGTCCGGTCTCGTCGTCTGATATGTCGCATATCTCGCCTAGGGGTGGTAAACGTCATACCCCAGTAGCTCGATAAGTCGTGTCGATATGAGGTCTATAACAGTTCGAGAAACTACTGATAACACTTACCAGTAAATCTCAGCAACCCTGGCCAGGGATTTCCGGTTATAGCCAATCGAACACAGCACAACATCAACTCCCTATACCGGGAGAGACGAATCCCCTCCTATCGCTCATTGCCTCCATGTGATTCGGGACTGTACCCAAAAGCCACCTTTTTGCACGCCCTCTTGGACGTGGTATGATAGAAATCAAAGCACAGTGGGAATCACACAAGACTCTATGACGATCTCGGGTCGACAGACTACTCTGTACCAGTGTCATCGGAGAACTGCCATCTGACGTATGGTATAATACCATCTGGGAGTTCTCGGCGAGTCCGTCCAGTGTACCCAGTCTCCACTGAGCACCCGTACACCATCCTTGATGTCAAACACCGATGGATATGGGATCATCCATCGCCCATCATATGGGTCAAGATGCGTATACGCTAGTCTACTCTGGTGTATCGATGCCCTGTCTCGATACACCCTCGACTAGGAACAGTTATAGGATGTACTCATTGACTACCGTGGCCCCACTAGTATGATCTCATCATAGTCCCAGTAGTCGAGTACATATCCTAAGGGCTTTATCAATATGTAACATAGAGACAATCAGAGAACATGTTAAGATAAAGTACAACCAGATAGCATACTATCATGTCGAGCAAGAAAGTCCTCCCTATATATGTCCTAGCATCCACTACAATATACATCGTATGTACAGTAATGGCCTCTAGGGCATACATATAACTAACAATCTCCCACTTGCACTAGGGCCATCTGTTTTGGTATCGCATACCCAACAATTAGCTGCGGTTGAAGTATCTCATACTCAACCATCCCATAAAAGTCTCTACTGGGAAAAAGGCCTTTGTGAGTGGATTCGCGCTGTTGTCCTCTGTGTCTACTCTCCTAATCTCGATCTCCCTGGAGATCAACCATCTCCATGATCAAGTGATACTGCCTAAGAATTATATCTGGATTTCTGATGGGACGGTAGTTCCTTGGCTAAAGCCACAAGTCCATTGTCACACAATGGTAGGAATGAAGTTCATCTTATGAACTTATATTTATCCAGACTGCCTCTTTGGTAGTATCTATGGTAACGATGTATCTTGCCTTTAATCGTCTAGTATGTCACGGTATCTAGCTTGGAACTCTTCCAACATACCATCCCTCCACTGAGGGTAAAGACAATGCCTGCGACTGACATTTAGTCGTTCTTATCACCCTGGAACCTTTCCAGTGATTCTCCCCAAGATCGATTGATACCATCTCACTACAACTAGTGAGTATCCTAACATCCAATTAGATCTATCTCATAGATCCAAAACCCAGGATTTAGGAGGTATCACTTTGATCCTATATGGAGAATCCTTGTGATGAGCGTAGCATAGGAAACTCCTTCCCTATCAAGAGTATATCATCCACGTACTCTACGAGGATCACCAGCATACTCCCTACTACCTTTTTTGTATATACAAGGTTTATCTACCATTTTGATGAAGTCAAACTCTTTGACTAGCACATCAAAACAGATGTTCCAACTCCGCGATGCCTGTTTTATCATATAAAACATCTTGCACACGTTTCCGCTGCTCCCACTGTCTACGAAGCCCTCTGGCTGTGTACTTATAGACGTTCTCTTCTAAAACATCACTTAGAAAAGTAGTCATGACACCCAACCACCAGATATCGTAGTCATGGTATGTAGCCGTGGCAAGTAGGATCTGGATGGACTTAAGCATAGATCCTTAGAAAAGGTTTCAACATAATCCATACCTGGTCTATGATGCAAACCTTTAACAAGTCTATCTTTGAAAGTCTCAACCTTTCCATGTACACCAAGTAATCTTCTCAAGATATACTTGCTCCTGATGGGGATTTAACCCTTCAGATAAAGCAACCAAAGTCCATACTTTGTTGGTGTATAAGGATTCCATCTCAGATCGATAAGCATCCAGCCATTCTTACAGAGTTTCACTCCTGATGGCCAGCTCGAAACTAGTTGGGTCATCATCTCATGATGCAATCCTCGCTCCCACTGTCATAGAGAAACCAAAGTATCTCTCAGGTGGGTGAGGAACCCTGCTAGATCGGCGGAGAGGCTGAGGTTCGTTGGAAACTATTGAATCCTTTGGTTCTACCAAATCATCAGCTGCATTTTGTATAGCTGGAACCTTTCCAGTTCTACATAACAGATCTTGCCTCGAGCTTGTCCGGATTTTGCTTTCAGACATAGGCCGGACAACCCCAAATCTTAACAAGCTTAAGATACAGGCTCTTCCCTTTCCATATCACATATGAAGTGGTAGGCTACTGATTTGATTTGAACCCTTATTCAATAGGTATGCAGCTTCTCAAGTGCATATCTCCCTAAAGGAAATAGGAAACTCAGTAGTACTCATCATAGAGCACACCATATCACATAGGGTGCTATGGCTCCACCCCGATACACCGACGTGCTGTGGTGTATACGGAGGAGTAATGCTGAGAGAGAATCTCATTCTCCTTTAGAATAGTCCAGGAATTCCGTGCTCAAGTATTCTCCTCCTTGATCACATCAAAGGACATAATACTTTTACCCGTATTTGTTGGTTCTCTACTTCTAACTTATATTCTGTGAATATCTCAAAAGCTTCGGACCTGTGTTTCAACAGAAACATATGTCTGAATCTTGAGAGATTATCAGAGAATGTAATGAAGTAGAAAGAACTGATCTTGGCATGTGTAGACAGGGGACCTTACATACATCAACATGTATCAATCCCAAGAGTTCACTAACTCTTTCTTTGTTTCCAATAAACAGAGCTGTGGTCATCTTATCATTGTGACATGACCGGCAAGTTTCACAAGATGTAAATTCAAACTAATTTAAATATGCATCTATATGTAACTTAGCTAGTCGGGTCGCATTGATATGACCTAGTCTACTATACCTCAAGAAGGATTCGTTCATATCTGAACTCTTCCTCTTGTGTGTGTTCTGTATACTAAGAACTGTAGTTTGATTTAGAACGTCAATGATTTTAGATAACGTGCCTGAACCGATCAACTCTTGATATAGGAAATGTTCAAAACATTATCCAACAATACAAAATTATATCATTTCTTTATTAATAAAGAGACTGATATGATTTTGTATATCAGGTTCGGTATCTAATAACATTTGTTCAGAATCAATGTATTCTGGTAATACAGGGTGATAGTGACCAACAGACTTGGCTGCAACACTTGCACCGTTTTCTGTCTCATGAAACTTATCACCCGTTCTCAGTTCTTTACCTATCTGTAGCCCATGTAACAGATTACATATGCGGGATCCGGATCCGGTATCACATACCCAGGACGTAAAGGATACTGAGAAACAGTTCTCTGTAATGAACACACCCGAAGATGATGCATCAATATGCACTTTCTTCGTTTGGGCGGCACGGGAAATCTGGTATTCCCCAATTTCCTGCTCTGTCTTATAACAATTATAAGTTAGAGCGGGACCAACGTTCCCCAGCTCAGTATAACAAGCGGGTTCGGTCAATATATCCGTTTTATTATCTTGATTAAGGCATGATATGGTCGCTACCTGGAGAGAGAGAGAAGAAAACACTCAGCGTATGCTCTTGCAAGATTAGATTGGTTATCTAATATATCTAATCAGGATGTCTCCCACTGATTTAATCAAATCTTCCTTCAAACCCTAAAAGGAAAGACTAGCCGGGATTAATTACACGCTACAAGTTCGCCAATCTTTCAGCCAGGCCAGTGTCGGTACTTTGAGGAAGGTCCCCCGTGCTTTCGCACGAACCTAATTAAAGTAAACCTCGTTTTCCAAGAGGCGTAACCCCGTTAACACCTTTCTAGACACCTACTTGATCGGCTAATTGTAATGTGTTAAACTCTCCCAGGAGTAACTCTTACTCGCAGCGGGTATCGGGATCCAACTATCTCATAGAAGGTATGCAATCTCATTGCAAATTTCAACACTTGAAATTCCCAATAATATTTTGCCCCAAGCGTCCTATGACCTTGACAGAGGTCAATAAACCATAGGCTGCTAGTCAAGTTCAACCCGTCATTTCCTGATTGAAGTAAACCCACCCGCACGACCCTTGACAGAGGTCAACAAGGTCGCACGACTACCCTAAATCAATCACATCATATGCCTATACAGATAAGCACTAATCAGCTACCGCACACTACGCCTTGACAGAGGTCAACAAACGCAGCACGAATACTAACTATTACTTATCTGAAATGACGGAGGGCTACGACAGGTTTTTAAGAAAACCCTTTGCGTAATGAACTTGATATCGTTGTAGAATCGAGTGATTTTAAATGGTGTGTTTTTGAGGCTTTTCTAGTTTTGCTAAAGGGGTCACTCCCGGTGAAGGGATCGTCGGCCCTTTCCTCATCGAATAAGGTGCAGGATATTTCACAAATATCACTATGCAAAGCAGAAACTATAGAAGCAATCAAAAGACAAACCGAGTTTGTAGCATCTTCCAGTTATTGCTAAAGGAGTCACTCCCGGTGAAGGGATCTCGGTCCTTTCCTTATCGAATAAGGTGCTGGATGTTCTACAAGGAACACCGCTATGCAAAGCAAGAACTAGAGCTACCAGTTTTATAAACAAGTTTCTACAACATCTTAGGTTTCTTTTATTTCATTAATCTCATTAATGAAGTCCTATTTTTATATGCTTCGCAAGCATCACATTTGAAACGAAATCTGCAATATAACATATATCTCATATATATAATATAAACATTCGTCACAGGCAGTAATATGATCTCATCACAGAACATTGCAGCAGAAGAACATATATGAAATATTGGATATACTAGGACGTCCGTGTTTTCAATACGAGCCTTTATAAAACACGGATTCCACGGTCGCGATGAATAGCCAAACCCACATCCCTAGAACCCTACGAGAGCGGCAAGTAACACTGCCAATTCTAGGGTTATGAGACCCGGTCTCGACTCCTCGAGATGGTCTCCCACTGGACCCTAGAACCCGGTTACTTGTGCTCCCCGCCTTGGGTCTACCTAATGCGGAAAAGTAAATAATATACAACGGTGACAGCTTCCGCTACCTGGAAGTGCCCCAATAAAAGAATATTACATACAAATGAATTTTACATGAATGAAAAAGAAAAACTCTCATCTCACATAAAACCCCCGGCTATTCAAAAGCGGCAATCCAATACAATATATCACAGCAACACAAAATATCTCATATCATCAACGTAAGCAAGTATGCGTATCCCGATTGTCGTTGATGTATAGCAACGAAGCCGGCGATACACCACATACTACGCTTATGGTCACAGAAAAGAAAGTGTAAAACTACAACAGTTGGAATCCGCAACCTCTTTAGACATCGCATGCCTAACCAAATGAATTCCTTAGACATCGCATGCCTAACAATTATAAACCCCGCATTTTAGTCTCATTATCGAAAACTCTTTTCAATATCAAGTCGGGCAATTCAACAAGATTCCCGATGTCCTGATCGAATGCTCGTCGCAAACTTTAGTAGACGGCCGCACCCCCGATACCGTCGACTAAGTGCACCAAGGCGGAACACCGCTACCGGGAGCACCCGAACGGATGCTTTCGGCGACGGGGTTCTCCTACAGTTACTTGGTCAGGGCTATGGAGTGAGGCTGTCTATTAAGTTTACCCGGCGAGTATCCGCGTACGCTACGTGATTGCGACGGACTTTTGATCACATCAAAATTCCGTGGCAACCGATCACCTGAGACTAAACTGCTATGTTTATAATATTCAAATCAGTTATCTCATAACTTTCTGTGGATTCCAAATATTGTATCACATTCCAGATAAATAGACAAAGTTAAACTTTCCGATCGAATCATCAAACACCCAAGATTTCCCCAATATATCTCAACACTTGAAATCAGTTTAAAAACATTCATCACATGCCACAGTACCAATGGTCTAGCCGTAGAAGGGTCAAGCCAACGCCTCACATGTGGCACGCCGTACTGCCCCAAACCCTAAGGTTCAAAGGGCAGTTCAAGACGGTCACATAATCGAGTTAAGGTTTGTTGTCTTCTAGAGGGTCCACCGAGTTACTTGCACGACTTAGAACATTCTTAAACACGAGAAAAAAATCCAACTTTTGAAAAATTTTCCGACAGGGGAAAAAGTGGGTTATTGATATCCGTTCGAACGTTTTAACAGTTTCTAAAAGTTATCCGGACAAAACACAAAGACGCAGTTAAAGTTCCCGATCGAATCATCGAATCCCCAATACAACCCAGAAAATTCAACAGTTGAATAAATATTAAAAATTCCCAGAAAATACAGCACTAAAAGACAAGAATTACTGTGCAAATTTGAAACAGTGAAGCAACAAAAGAGCCGCGGAACCGCCGCACATGCCATGCATGTGCCGCGGTTCCGCCGCGCTTTGGTGGAATTAGGCGCACGTGCTTCACAGTAACTCTTGTATTTCCCTGCTGATTTTTTTGAGAATTTTTAATTTGGAAAAAATCACAGTTTTAAAAAATTTCCAGAAACTAAGGTATATCGGGTTTTCCGGGTTCGATCGGACTTTAAACTTCGTCTAGACTTCGCCTAAAGCTCTAGCTTGGCTCTGATACCACTGTAGGGTTGCTAGGCACGCGCACAAGGGTCTACAAGACATCAACCATGCCCGATTAAAATTTTAGCCGTGCCGAACAACCCGAATACGGAACTTTAAACTAGAGATTAGGCGAAAACAAGCATGTTAACAACTTTAACACTAAGTGAGAGGGATTACAACCTTTGTAGATCCGGTCCTTCACTTCATATGCTCCGTGTTGTGGTCCCTTCGCTGCGATCATCGGGATCCGGACTCTCGAGAGGTTCCACGAAGAGAAAGACGCAACCTTTGCTTCCGATCTTCGATACTAAGATGATCTACCTTGAAGTTTCTTTAACACAAGCTAACACTCATGAAATGATGTGAACACCCTTATCTAAATGGCAAGGGAAGATGAGGATGATGAAGTAGGATTTTTGCTCTCTTTATTTATCTTTTTCTCATATTTATTCATCACTTTGGAAAAATCAAGCAAGCTTTTTCATGAAAGAATGAAGGAAGAAGAAGAATAGTGATCCATTTCCTTTTGTGATGAATAAGAAAGGATTAATATGAAGAATAATGCAACCATGGTTGACTTAACCATTGTAGAGAATTGACTAGGGTTAGGGTTTGGGTTGGGTTAAAGCATGAGTCACTTGTAAATATCTTTTCCATGACAAAACAAAAACCTTCTAGAATCATCTAGAAATCATTAACCCAAATCAAACCCTAATCTTGTTTAATCTCTACTAAACATGTTGCATTATTTATCATATCATGTTACAATCTTATATATCACATATATAATATTTATTGTAACCAAAATAAAATAATACAATTAACATATATCGCATATATATCAATGTATTACCCGAGCGAGAAAAAGAATCTTTTAGTGAGCAAATATTAGTTAATGTAATTTAATATATCATATATATTATTATACATTAAATTATCGAATCAACACTTGATCCGACAATCCGGCTATATCGCATATAACCGACTAATATTTATCCGTACCGATTCATCGCATCAACACTTGATCCGATGACCCGGCTGAAATCAAATATCGCGAGAATATAATACGGTATCACATATCGCATTATCCTCAGTCCCGTACACATCACATATGTGCCCCTACTCCGTTTTGCCTGAGTCAAGATGTAAGTGCACGGCGGCGCCCCGGCCGTCAAACCGACGGCCAAATGCGGAAACGGTGATAAACTTTAATTTTGCGAACTTAGCAAACCGGCACCACCGCGCACTAAACCCCGGATCGGGCCATCAAACTAGATCTAGCTAACAACAAGACGGGTTAGAGATATACCGAGTGATCCGATTCCTCCGGTCTTCTCGTCGTCGTCCCGATCTCTCGCGGAAACTCCGGTCGTCGCCTCCTCGCCGGAAGGGCACCACATCGCCTGCATCTTTTACGGGCTCCCGCCTCTATACCGAGGCAACTCGGGCATGAAGCTGGCAAGTCGACATGCCCAAGATTTGCTGTAGAATGAAGTGTAGATGATGCTTGTCTCTTTGGGGTTATGTTGCCTTGATGGAGGAATGGAATTTTCAAGTGGAACTCTCATTTATCAAGCATGGAATGAGATGATGAAATTTCCTCACCAAAAATGAAACCTCTCATTTTCTCTCCCTTCAAAATTGTGGCCGGCCTCATTCTCATTGAAATGGTGGTGGAGACAAAGTATATCACAAGAGGGAGGTGAGTGTAGGAGATAAAAAAGGTGACCACATCATAAAGCAAAGAAACATCAACCATACTCAAATCATATCAAACGCATACCCTCTCTTAATCACCATTAATGCAAGTGATGGATGAAAAATATCATAATCAATACAATTGCAAGAAAACCCCCTCCACAAAAGTTATTTGCATAATTGCAAATAACCCCCTCCATCGGAAAAGTCCGGCCGGGAAAGAACAAAGGAAAACCGGCAGGAACGGAATGCAAACTGGCAACTCCAGAAAACTGGTCCCGTAATAAATTACAGGAAAACCCCGATACTATGCATACACACCCGCATCTGTATTCCGTCCGGATACAAATGCAAAGAGACAAAATCTACACTGTACTAAACTAGGATCCGGCTTAAAACAAAGCCGGCTAGTAATATCCGTTCGATCCTGATCCGTGCAATACCGCACGTATCTGACCGAACCCTGCCATATATCTATACGGCCTCTAGTACAAACCGTCCGATCCTGATCCGTGCAATACCGCACGTATCCGATCGGACCCTGCCATATCTCCATACGGCCTCTACAGCGTTTCGCCCGAAAGCTTGAGTAACTGAAAGTGTGGTGGACTCTAAAGACTCGTCAATACTATGGCTGTGGATTTAACCACTAGCACGTCAGAGGTATAAGCCAATACGTGACGGGCCACCAGCTATTGACTAAAAGGGACGTCGATGAGCGGACTCATCCTGACACCCTACTAAGCCTGTCAGCGACAATATCCGTACAGTTCGGTCCGTTCGTCTAAGAGCATCGCATGGCGGGCCTAGGGGGTTGGTAAAAGTCAGACCCCCAAAAGCGGTACAAGTCGTGTCGGAGTGTAGCCCAGAACACCCTGAGATACTACTGGAATACCTACCAGTAAATCTCCTTCCTTGGCCAAGGACTTCGTGTAATGGCTCTCCTAGACACAGCGCGACCTCACCCCCAATACCGGGAGAGACGAACCCCCGAAGATCCGCTCACTGCCTCCATGTGGCTCGGGACTGTACCCAACTAAAACCTGTTTGCACGACTCCTTTGAGCCGTGGTAGGGTAGTAATCAAAGCACAGTGGGAACTCACACGAGACAAATGACGATCCCCAGGTCGATGAACTAACCTGTACACATGTCACCTGGGAACTGCTATCTGACGTCAGGTATAAGACCAACTAGCATGTTCCCGGCGAGTCCTGTCCGGTGTACTCATAACCCAATGAGCACCTGTATACATCTTAGGTGATCCAACTGACACCAGTGGCTTGTGAGACCGGCCACCGCCCCTCGTCGGGGTCTCGACTGTATACACTAGTCTACTCTGGAGAATCGATGCCCTGTCTCGAAACTCCCATGACTAGGGACCTTTTAAGGATGTGCTTATAGACTCCAGCTCTCACTTATATGATCGCCCTCATACTGCTGGCAGTCAAGCAAGAATCCTAGGGGCTCTATCAACGTGTAATAGCGACCTGTCAGGTCACCTAAAGCAGTACACGATGATAAAGGTAAACCAGATAGCATACTATCATTTCGAGTAAGACTGTCGTACCGGGATAGGTCCTCCCTCAATCATCGCAATCACGTGCCTGTGATCTAATAATTGACTCTGAGGGCATTATCTCCAACAATCTCCCACTAGCACTCAAGGCTAATTATTGCGATGTCGCATACTCACAGCCCGTGTGATACCGAACACCCAACTCCTCTACTAGTCAGTCTCATAAAGCCTGTTTGCGAAACTCTTGCGTTCAAGGAATAGCCTCAGTGAGTGGATCCGCCTAGAAGTTTCTTTCTATGTCTCTCTATATCTCAAGTTCGCGGAGAAAGCCATCTCCCGAAATGAGCAATACCTGTCTTAGAATGTCTGGATGTCTGATGGGACCTAGCTCATAAATGAACTCCAAATCCAAACTTCTTTAGACTGAATCATCAACTGAGCTTAATCAGTATCCTGCGCCATGCCTCCCTCAGTATCTGCCTGGATCACCTGTCCAGAATACTGCCCCTCGTCAGAAGGAAAAACTATAACTCTGACAACCTCCTTGTCTTCCATGTCACCTTGGAAGCCTGGAATGATAACTGTCTCCCAAATGAGGCTGTCGTTATCATATCCCTAGAACATCCACTTATGTTCTAAAACTGCTTCCGACTGTTTCTCCAGGATTGGATCAATGTCAACTTATTGCATCTAGTGCAAGAACAACATCTGGTGTGGTACTTGACATCTCATGATTGACTCAATTGCCTAAGCAAGTGATCTGCCAATCATGCACATCCCTCTCTACTTTAGTCTATAAGACACCTTTAGAGAGGGTGACTCCATCACCTGCAGGTACACTACCGTGCCAGGAGTCGTCCATTCTAAATACTCTTAGAATGCTGTCAAAGTACCCTAATTGGGAAACCACCCAAATCCAGATCTAAAACCATAGATCTAGTAACCAGTATGTCTGATATAATGTCCAAGTCCCATGTGGAAAAACCACTGTGTGACGACCAAAGTATGACCGATCGTAGTATAGGAATATCACTTCCTACTACGTGTATGTCATCCAAAACCCGGATATCACATCCTACTACCTTCTCAACAGATCCATCCCCTATTCTGATGAAGTCAAACCTATGACTGTCACATCAGAAATAGATGATCTATCTCCGTTACATCTGCTTTAGTTTATAAATAGACATAAGCCTGATGTCCACCAATGCTTCCGCTGCTCCCACTGACTACGACAACTCTCTGGCAGAGTCATATAGACGTGCACTTCTAAAGCTAGTTTAGAACGACGCTATACTCATCCTCCCACCGGGTCTCGCAGCCTGGAACAACAGCAATGGCAAGTGTGGGTAAACAAGAACTTCCCTGTCACCGTCCTTGAGGCTACCGGAGTACCTCTCGGGTGCCTGAAGTTACCCACCTTATCTGCGGAGTGGCCAATGGAATGTCAAATCAGATTGAATCTTTAGGTTCCTTATCAAATCTTCAGTAATCGTTTGTGGTTCTGGAATCACTTCCAGTTCTACCATACTCCCACTACTGTTTTTGAAAAAATCCATTTTTATTAAAACTGTGGCGAGTCAAGAACAATATCACTATTGATCTTTCTTATGGTAGAAAGTCAACCCTCGTCATAGCCTGGGTCAACCCACAAACAGCCACTACAGAAACGTGCCTTGAGTTATCTAGAGTCTGGTTTTAATCATAAGCCGGACAACTCCCCGTACCTTAACAATGTTAAGATATGAACTGTACTATATCCAATATAGAACCAGAGGCACTGATTTAATTGAACCAGATTCAAATCATGCAGCTGTCTCCAGTGCATGTCAACTAAATGGAGAGAGGCCGATCAGCGTTACTCAACTTAGGAATGCTTCCAATTATGAGTAACCTGAAAGAGAAGCAATTTCTCTTTATCATTACTATCAACTGAATACCATACACAAGTATCTACATCTTCGATCACTTTGAAGAATCCCGATACTTGCTACACCTGGTTCTCTACTCTATGCAAATACCTATAACTCCTCAAAACTTAGACCCTGTGTTTCTACGAAACACATGTCTAAGAACTAGAGAAGTTAAAAGTAAACAGAATATAGTATGAGGACCAACCCCTCTGTCCTAATGGACACTGGACAACATACAATACTCTATATAAGTCCGCTGAGTCTAACTCTTTCACTGTGTGTCGTAGGTTGAAAACTGTACTTATGGTTAAGAAGAATTACACCGCTGTTTAATACTCCTTACCTAACTATCCACTGATATAGGTAAATGTCATCGACATAATATCAAAAGGTATATCTCACTCTATGAAAATAGACGTACAGATATATCAATTTGAAATTGGTGCACAACAGCGGATATTCAAAACCAAATATTTGCCGACCGGCAAACATCCCAGGTGATCTCCTCAAATATCACCGATTACAACGAATCCCGATATAATGAGGAAGATCACCCAATTCCCAATAACTTACTCCCACTCATCATCTGTAAAACCATACAGATGTGAGAATCAAACCTGGTAAATACATACCCTGGAGCAAGTGTCTAATCGGGAAATCAGTTTTCTTTTAACAGTACACAGTTGAACTGAAACATTAAAATGTTTCGATGGGGTATCCTGGTATTCCTAGTAATGCCTCTACCATTATCCAGATTCACAACTATAACCGTATAATTCTTTGCCACCTCTCCAAATCCCTTTATATGTCTTTAGTCATTACCTTCTGCACACCCCTTAGGCCAAATGGTTTTCTTCCTTCCCTACCGTTCGGCACCAGCCTATGGTTTGGAAGAAGACTATCCAATAAGCATAATGGGTGTACTGTCCTAATCCTAGGAACACTCGCAATGCGAGAGAAGGTGAAGATAAAAGACAACCGAATAAACCTTATTCCTATTTCTCCTGGACCAGAATCCATCCCCGAACTGGAACAAGTTCCTTTCGAGTTCGTATATAACCATACGATGGAGTATCCAATAAACTGTGGATATTCGTAGTGATACGGAGTGTCCTGGAGAAATACAAAGGTGATTTAGGATTGGCGAAGAAATACTTGGTTTGGTCGTGAATGTCAGTCGCAATTTACTTTGCCCTCTTACTAATCCCTTGCTTTGTCTTAATCTTAATACCTTCTGTACACCGTTTAGGCTAATTGGTTTTCTTCATTCCCTACCGGTCGGCACCAGCCTAAGGTTTGGAAGAAGACTATCCAATTTGCATAATAGGTGTACTCTCTCCTAAACCAAGGAGTATTCACAACTTGAGAGAAGGCAAAAGGGAAAAGACAACTGAATAATCCTATCCGTTTTCTCCAGAACCGGAAACCATCATCGAATTCCTTCGAGTTCGTATCTAACCATACGATGGTTTTGTCCAATGGAAGTGGACGTTCGTAGTAATACGGGGTGTCCTGGAGAAAAGGGTAAAAGTAGGAGTGGCAATGAGGTCTGCAACTCTGACAATCCAAAAGCCAGTGTTAAGAAGGTTCGGTCAACTTGGTCACTGAGTCAAAGTCTAGGGTCGGGTCAATGGTCGCTGCCAGAGAGAGAGAAAAGAAACACTCAGCGTGCACTCTAACCTAGATCAGAATGGTTATCACTTTATCTAATCAGGAAACCTCCCACTGTACCTCAAATTCTCCTCCAAACCTGAAAGAAGAATTAGTCGGGGTCACCCGAGGAGTAAACCAACTTATCAGTGGGAATCGGGATCCAACTATCATCGCATGATAACGTGACGGAATCCGCTCACGGTGTCACACTCCAGAAGGTATGCGCATATCTGGCAAGTTTCAGTTCTTTTGAAACTCCCGATGTGGATTTCTACCCCATGCTCTTATGACCTTGGCGTGAGGTCAAAATATCATAAGTCACATGTCAAGTTCTACCCATCATTGTCCAGGTTAATTTGAACCCACCCGTACATACCCTTGACGTAGGCCAAAATAGTAGTACGACTGTCCCAAACCAACGCATCTATCTATGCAACAGATAAATACCCGGCAACTACCAAACACTATGCCTTGGCGTGAGGTCAAAATACATAGCTTGAATACTACCGAATATTTAACTGAAATGATGGAGGGCTACGAATGGTTTCTGGCGAAAACCTTTAACGTAATGAACTTGATATCGTTGAAGGAACGGATAGCATTTTAGAAAATATAGTGACGAAAACCTTTACTAAAGAGGTCACTCCCGGTGAAGGGATCTCGGCTCTTTCCCCGTAGAATGGGGTGCAGGATATTCCAAATGAATACCACGATGCAAAGCAAAAGTAATCGGCTATAGTGAAGTTAATGCCCTGACGCAAACTTCTGTCCAAGGGGTCACTCCCGGTGAAGGGATCTCGGCCCTTGCCTCATCGACTGAGGATCAGGATATTCCAAATGAATACCACGATGCAAAACAAAAGTGAACGTCCTTGCAATAACAGCCTTTTGAAAAGTGTTCCAACAACATCAGATTAGGTTTGTTTATCTTGCATTGATCCGAATCAATGCAGTCCCATCAATTGATCACACCACAAAGAACGAAAATATACTGACGTACGTATATGCCATCCGCATTCGCCACTGAGTCCCGTCATCACCCGTTAGGTTAGCTAACTAACGGCAGAGCGGGGACTGGACTAGCGCGGATGAAAAACATATACAACATCTACTAATATATATACCAATATATAGTATTTCGCTCAAGGCGTGATAAAAAATGCAACATCACAGAAATGTACAGCATCACAGAACAATACAGATATCTGGGATCCCCGGGTTTCACAGAGCCACTACTGAAAACCCGACGTTCCCCTGGTAGTGTGGATAGCCTGTGCAATGAAATCCTAGACCCCTACGGGCGCGGCAAGTTACCCGCCAAAACCTGAAGCGAGGCAGCCCCCTTCAGCACCGTGAATGGACCACCCAGCACTTCACGGAATCCGATAACTTGGGCACCCCTCCTGGGTCAACCTGCACCCCCTACGAGTGCGGCGAATAGCCCGCCAATTCCAGACTGAAGCCCCCTCCGTCCCAATGCCATGAGATGCGGGCTTGTTGCCCTCCAGAACCCGGCTATCCGTGCACCCCACCGCGGGGCAATCCTAGTACAGAAAGTAAAATATACATACAACGGGTACATCGACCGCAACCAGGTCGTGCCCCAAAAGAATAATACAAACAGGCAGTGACGGCAGTCCACATGTCGGACGCTCGCCCCGCAATATCAAATGTACATAATACAACAAAACTGTACTAGCATTGCATCCAGGCTATCCCCCACGACCGATTCGCAACAACACAGCAAAACATAGAACATCAACGTGAAAGTCACGTTCGCAAATCCGTCTGACCGGGCTATAGCAGTTAGACCGGATTTACCGATCGAGTGACATTCACGGTCGCAGATATAATGTAAATACTGTGAAATAATGTGTTTAAAATATCCGATCGATCAAAAATTAACAAGTGGGCCCCCAAGCAATACTGTATCACTCACAGAAAATCTGGGCCCAATTTTAATATTCCAAAACCCCTAAAATCATCCCAGAAGCCCACTGGAAAAAATTAATGCAGCGAGGACACCAATGTGCGGCGGAACCGCGGCCCAAGGGGGGTTTGGCCGCGGTTCCGCGCTTCAGTGGTCGATTCACTGTATCGAATTTTTACAGAAGTCTTAGAATTTCTTGTACATCAGTTTTCTACAACCTGAAAAATTTTTAGAGCCAGAAAAAATTCGACAGAAAACTGATGTGAGGAAAATGTGGTTTTTTGGAATTTTGGTCGATCGGAAATGCAAACACATCAAACAAAGCTAGACGAAGTTAATGGCGAGGCTCTGATACCACTGTAAGTGCACGGCGGCGCCCCGGCCGTCAAACCGACGGCCAAATACGGAAACGGTGATAAACTTTAATTTTGCGAACTTAGCAAACCGGCACCACCGCGCACTAAACCCCGGATCGGGCCATCAAACTAGATCTAGCTAATAACAAGACGGGTTAGAAATATACAGAGTGATCCGATTCCTCCGGTCTTCTCGTCGTCGTCCCGATCTCTCGCGGAAACTCCGGTTGTCGCCTCCTCGCCGGAAGGGCACCACATCGCCTGCATCTTTTACGGGCTCCCGCCTCTATACCGAGGCAACTCGGGCATGAAGCTGGCAAGTCGACATGCCCAAGATTTGCTGTAGAATGTAGTGTAGATGATGCTTGTCTCTTTGGGGTTATGTTGCCTTGATGGAGGAATGGAATTTTCAAGTGGAACTCTCATTTATCAAGCATGGAATGAGATGATGAAATTTCCTCACCAAAAATGAAACCTCTCATTTTCTCTCCCTTCAAAATTGTGGCCGGCCTCATTCTCATTGAAATGGTGGTGGAGACAAAGTATATCACAAGAGGGAGGTGAGTGTAGGAGATAAAAAAAGGTGACCACATCATAAAACAAAGAAACATCAACCATACTCAAATCATATCAAACCCATACTCTCTCTTAATCACCATTAATGCAAGTGATGGATGAAAGATATCATAATCAATACAATTGCAAGAAAACCCCCTCCACAAAAGTTATTTGCATAATTGCAAATAACCCCCTCCATCGGGAAAAGTCCGGCCGGGAAAGAACAAAGGAAAACCGGCCGGAACGGAATGCAAACTGGCAACTCCAGAAAACTGGTCCCGTAATAAATTACAGGAAAACCCCGATACTGTGCATACACACCCGCATCTGTATTCCGTCCGGATACAAATGCAAAGAGACAAAATCTACACTGTACTAAACTAGGATCCGGCTTAAAACAAAGCCGGCTAGTAATATCCGTTCGATCCTGATCCGTGCAATACCGCACGTATCTGACCGAACCCTGCCATATATCTATACGGCCTCTAGTACAAACCGTCCGATCCTGATCCGTGCAATACCGCACGTATCCGATCGGACCCTGCCATATCTCCATACGGCCTCTACAGCGTTTCGCCCGAAAGCTTGAGTAACTGAAAGTGTGGTGGACTCTAAAGACTCGTCAATACTATGGCTGTGGATTTAACCACTAGCACGTCAGAGGTATAAGCCAATACGTGACGGGCCACCAGCTATTGACTAAAAGGGACGTCGATGAGCGAACTCATCCTGACACCCTACTGAGCCTGTCAGCGATAATATCCGTACAGTCCGGTCCGTTCGTCTAAGAGCATCGCATGGCGTGCCTAGGGGGTTGGTAAAAGTCAGACCCCCAAAAGCGGTACAAGTCGTGTCGGAGTGTAGCCCAGAACACCCTGAGATACTACTGGAATACCTACCAGTAAATCTCCTGCCTTGGCCAAGGACTTCGTGTAATGGCTCTCCTAGACACAGCGCGACCTCACCCCCAATACCGGGAGAGACGAACCCCCGAAGATCCGCTCACTGCCTCCATGTGGCTCGGGACTGTACCCAACTAAAACATGTTTGCACGACTCCTTTGAGCCGTGGTAGGGTAGTAATCAAAGCACAGTGGGAACTCACACGAGACAAATGACGATTCCCAGGTCGATGAACTAACCTGTACACATGTCACCTGGGAACTGCTATCTGACGTCAGGTATAAGACCAACTAGCATGTTCCCGGCGAGTCCTGTCCGGTGTACTCATAACCCAATGAGCACCTGTATACATCTTAGGTGATCCAACTGACACCAGTGGCTTGTGAGACCGGCCACCGCCCCTCGTCGGGGTCTCGACTGTATACACTAGTCTACTCTGGAGAATCGATGCCCTGTCTCGAAACTCCCACGACTAGGGACCTTTTAAGGATGTGCTTATAGACTCCAGCTCTCACTTATATGATCGCCCTCATACTGCTGGCAGTCAAGCAAGAATCCTAGGGGCTCTATCAACGTGTAATAGCGACCTGTCAGGTCACCTAAAGCAGTACACGATGATAAAGGTAAACCAGATAGCATACTATCATTTCGAGTAAGACTGTCATACCGGGATAGGTCCTCCCTCAATCATCGCAATCACGTGCCTGTGATCCAATAATTGACTCTGAGGGCATTATCTCCAACACAAGAAACCTCTGTGTAGGACTCTAAAGAATCGTCAATACGCCGGCAGTAGGTGATGATCATATCAAACACCCACAAGCTGTAAGCGGTCAGCTAAACGTAACAGCTACCCAGGTATTGAGCGCTCAGAAGATCAACAAGTAAGCCTGTACATTCTCCTACGAATCCAAACAGTAACACTCCCGTACAGTCCGGTCTCGTCATATGATATGTCGCATATCTCGCCTAGGGGTGGTAAACGTCAGACCCCAGTAGCTCGATAAGTCGTGTCGATATGAGGTCTATAACAGTTCGAGAAACTACTGATAACACTTACCAGTAAATCTTAGCAACCCTGGCCAGGGATTTCCGGTTATAGCCAATCGAACACAGCACAACATCAACTCCCTATACCGGGAGAGACGAATCCCCTCCTATCGCTCATTGCCTTCATGTGATTCGGGACTGTACCCAAAAGCCACCTTTTTGCACGCCCTCTTGGACGTGGTATGATGGAAATCAAAGCACAGTGGGAATCACACAAGACTCTATGACGATCTCGGGTCGACAGACTACTCTGTACCAGTGTCACCGGAGAACTGCCATCTGACGTATGGTATAATACCATCTGGGAGTTCTCAGCGAGTCCGTCCAGTGTACCCAGTCTCCACTGAGCACCCGTACACCATCCTTGATGTCAAACACCGATGGATATGGGATCATCCATCGCCCATCATATGGGTCAAGATGCGTATACGCTAGTCTACTCTGGTGTATCGATGCCCTGTCTCGATACACCCTCGACTAGGAACAGTTATAGGATGTACTCATCGACTACCGTGGCCCCACTAGTATGATCTCATCATAGTCCCAGTAGTCAAGTACATATCCTAAGGGCTTTATCAACATGTAACATAGAGACAATCAGAGTACATGTTAAGATAAAGTACAACCAGATAGCATACTATCATGTCGAGCAAGAAAGTCCTCCCTATATATGTCCTAGCATCCACTACAATATACATCGTATGTACAGTAATGGCCTCAAGGGCATACATATAACTAACAATACGGGTGCTCAGTGCTGACTGGGTACACTGGACGGACTCACCGAGAACTCCTATATAGAATTATATCTATCGTCAGATAGCAGTTCTCAGGTAACACTTGTACAGGTTAGTCTGTAGACCCGAGATCGTCATGGAGTCTTGTGTGTTCTCCCACTGTACTTTGATTGCCACCCTACCACGGCTCTTCTGAGTCGTGCAAACAGGTGGCCGTTGGGTACAGTCCCGAGACACACGAAGGCAATGAGCGATAGGAGGGGTTTCGTCTCTCCCGGTATTGGGAGTTGATGCTGTACTGTGCCCGACTGGTTATATCAGTAAGTCCCTGGCCAGGGCTGCTGAGAATTGCTGATAAGTGTTATCAGTAGTTTCTCGATCTTCTATAGACCATTCACCGGCACGACTTATTGAGCTATTAGGGTCGACGTGACCATCCCTAGGCTCGATATGCAGCATATCTGACGAAGAGACCGGACTGTACGGTAGTGTTGCCGGTTGGCTCGACGGGAGTTGTAGCAGGTTCGCTTGTTGTCTTCTGATCGCTCAATACCCGGGTGGCCGTTACATTTAGCTGACCGCTTGCGGCTTGGGGGTACCTGATATGATCATCACCCTCTGCCGGCGTATTGACGAGTCTTAGAGTCCCACAAAGGAGTTACCCAGTCCAGGCGAAACGTTGTGGTGCGCGTATGCGATATGCGCATGCACCCGATTAAAATGTGCGTATATGATACCGAACATTGATCGGGTGGCCTGCTTTTGGTGGGGTCATATGAGATATGACCGGATTGATAAATTAAGTGTTGATTTATCATCTAACTATTAGTTTTCTCACTTGAAACCTTTCTAGAATTTGATGGATGTATGCATGCATGCATGTGTTTCTTTCTTTCATTCTAGTTTCATGCACATGTGGATGTGCATACATGCATACATACATACACCCATCTATCATGGTTGTTAGCACATGGAAATGGTGGCAATATAAGACTCACACCATGGATTAAGTAATGGTTTTTTATTTGTTTTTGTATTTAAAACAAAATTGAAAAGAGAAGGATAATCTTTACTAGCTTCTACATTCTTCTTCTAACCTAACCAAGCTCACCTACCACTAACCTTGGGTTATCCTTCTCTTTATCATTTAAAACTCAAGTTAAATAAACTCTCCATCACTTAATCATGGTTGGATGTAAGAAGGAATAAAATATAAAAGGTTATATTTCATTTCTTTTTTCAAGGGTCATCTTTTATCTTTTACACTTGCTAAAAGGAAAAGCCACCATCTTCATCCTCCATCACCATTTCCTCTCTAGGTTTTTCTAGTGAGTTAAACACACTTAAAGAAAGGTTTTTGAAGTGAGATCCTTAGCCACAACATCATTCTACTCAAGTTTAGCCAACTTGATTAGAGTGTTCTCTTTGTTTTTCCAAAGTTGCAAGCTTGGACGGGAAACTCCGGATGGATCGTCGTGGACTTGAGAGGACTACAAGTGGACTTTCTTCCAACACCCAAGAGACTAAGGAGTCAAGCAAAAGGGGAGCTACAAAGGTTGTAGTCTCGAAACCCTAATTTTTTTTAGCTTAAAGTTTAGTAACCCTAATTTTCTAGGATCGATTCCTTTGCGTGTTTGTTTGGCACCATCAAAATACATACTTTGAGACATCTGATGCTTCAAAACTCTTCATAGGGTGCTAGGCAAACCTTACAATGGTATCAGAGCCGACCTAGAACATTAGGCGACGCTTTTACGAAGTAAAAATCCCGATCGGACATAAAATACGATTTTTTGGACCCTCTCTGGACAAATTTTAAAACCTGACATTTTTCAGAATTAAAAATACTTAAAAAATACAGCAGGGAAAACTAAGAATAATGGTGAAAAACGATGAAGTGTACTGTTCATATGGCCACGGAACCGCGGCAATTCCTTGCTTAGGCCGCGGATCTGCGGCCGTACAGTGACATCATGCTATGAAATTTGCACCATAATTCCTAGGTCTGCTTGTATACTGTTTTAGGTATGTTTAATCTGAATATAGTACTGTATTTTCTGGAGATGGTTTTGGACGCGTTGTTTTGATCGGTATTTTCATTTCGTAGCTTTTCCGGGTAAATTAGAAATTATTGAAGTGTTTGAACGAATATCATTTGCTCACTATTCACGGGGTTTAAATGCTTTGGAGATACGTGCAAGTCTTTTTGTGGTGGTCCCTCTAGAAGACAACAAACCTTAACTCGATTATGTGACCGTCTTGAACTGCCCTTTGAACCTTAGGGTTTGGGGCAGTACGGCATGCCACATGTGAGGCGTTGGCTTGATCCTTCTACGGCTGGACCGCTACTACTGTGTCACACTCAAGGTGTTTGAACTCTGCTCAAGTGTTGGGCTTTAGTGAATCCTGGGTATTTGATCGTTCGTTCGAAAACTTCAATACTGTCTGTTTGTCCGGAATGTGATGCAATGTGTGGAATTCATATTACTAGACATGAAATACGGAATATGTGATATTTCGTATTTGTGATGTCTAAAGCGAATGTGGATTACAGATATTGCAGTTTTACACTTTCTTTTCTGTGACCGTAAGTGTAGTATGTAGTGGTATTGCCGATTGTCGTTGCTATATGTCGGCGACAATCGGTGTATGCATACTTACTTACGTTGATGATATGAGATATTATGTGTTGCTGAAATATGATGTGCAGGATTGTCGCGATTGAATAGCCGGGGTTTTTTTATATGAGATGAGAGTTTTTATATTTTCATTCATGTAAATTCAAATGTAATGTAATATTCTATTATTTGGGGCACTTCAGGGTTGAGGTTGCTGCCACCAGTGTTGTATATTATTTACTTTTCCGCATTAGGATGGACCCAAGGAGGGGAGCACAGGTGACCGGGTTCTGGGGTTCAGTGGGAGGCCATCTCGAAGAGTCGAGACCGGGTCTCCTAAACTCCAGAATTGGCAGGGTCACTTGCCGCTCTCGTAGGGGTCCAGGGTGTGGGCTTGGCTATTCATCGCGACTCGGGAATCCGTATTTTCTATTCTGGCTAAATACTAAATACGGACGTCCTAGTATATCCCACGTTATATCTATGTTTCTGCTGCCTGTGTTCTGTGATATCTGAGACGAATGACATATTATATATATGATATATAGTAGACGTTGCTTATGTTTTACACCCGCGCTAGTCCCGTCCCGATATGTCGTTAGTTAAGTAACCTAACGGTGCATAACGGAACATTGCGGCGAATGCGGATGGCATAAGCGTACGTGTTATTTTCGTTTCTTTTCTGTGATTGGCTTAAGGACTTAAATGATGGGATTACATTAATGTGATTAATGTAAAGAAAATAAACCTAAAAGATGTTGTAGAATCGGAGTTGAAAACTACTCGGCTTTTTATGAAAAAGCTATATTTCAAAACTGCGGAGCTTAAGCCACTCCTTTTTGAAAACCAGTTGATTCTACAACGATATCAAGTTCAATGCGTTAAAGATTTTCTTAAAAATCATCCGCAACCCTCCGTCATTTTAGGAAGTAGAGTACTTAGTATTCGTGCTACGTTTGTTGACTTTAGTTAAGGCGTAGTGTACGGTAGCTAAGTGATGTCTTCCTACATTGCATATGATGCAGATTAATTAGGACATTCTTATGACTTTGTTGACCTTAGTTAAGGGTCATATGAGTGGGTCTAATTGATCCAGAAATGACGGGTAGAACTTGACTAGTACTTATGATTTGTTGACCTTAGTTAAGGTCATAAGTGCTAGGGGTAAAAACCACATCGGGAATTTCAATAGTTGAAATTTGCAATGAGATTGCATACCTTCCATGTGATGGTTGGATCCCGATCCCACTGTGGGCAATAGTTGCTCCTAGGAGAGTTTTACAGTTTACAATTAGCTAACCCATTAGGTGTCTAGAAAGGTGTTAAAGGGGCTCCGCCTCTGGGAAAACGAGGTTTACTCTAATTAGGTCCGTGCGAAAGCACGGGGAATCTCCCTCAAGTACCGACACTGGCCTGGCTGAACGGTTAGCGAAGTTGTAGACTGTAATTAATCCTGGCCAGTTTTTCTTTTTAAGGTTTGAAAGAAAAACTTGATAAAAGCAGTGGGAAACATCGATTAGACAAGATAATAACCAATCTAATCTATGCAAGAGCTTTCGCTGAGTGTATTCTTTTCTCTCTCTTAATGGCAGATACCCATGACTGGACTCAAGCTTCTACTAGATAAAAACAAACTGAATGGGACCAACTATAAAGACTGGCTAAGGAATCTGAAAATCGCCTTGACTTATGATAAAGTATCATATGTCCTCACGGCTTCAGCCCCGCCCGTCCCTGGTCCAAAATCCTCAGTTGCGGACATTGAAGTCCGCAAGACATGGGACGCTGACTGTGCCACGGCCAAATGCCTCGCGCTTGCATCGATGGACAACACACATCAAAAGCAGCACGAGGACATGGACATTCATGGTATATTGCTCCATACAAAGGAGTTGTATGGGGAGCAATCCCGCGTATTACGATACGAAGCATCAAAGAAATTGTTTCAGATGCGGATGGCCCCTGGCACACCAGTAGGAGACCATGTTCTGAAGATGATAGCTCTTATAGAAGAGCTTGAGGACCTTGGATGGACGATGGACAATGAATAGTATATAGATATTATTCTGCAGTCCCTGCTCTCCACCTTTGCTCAGTTCATAGTGAACTTTAACATGCATGGCATGGAGAAGGAACTCCCTGAACTCCTTAATATGTTAAGGAGTGCAGAGAGCACTATGAAGTTAGCAAAAACTCCCGTTATGACTATTGGACAGTCTTCTTCTTCTCGCCCGAAAGCCAAGGCCAAGGGAAAGAAAAAGAAGAAACCCAATAATCCTAAGGGCGGAGTTAAAAAGGTGAAGGGAAAGGGAAAGTCCATAGCTGGAGACCCGGGGAAAGGCGAATGTTTTCATTGCCACAAGACAGGACATTGGAAGCGCAATTGCACGGAGTACTTAAGTCTCAAGAAGAAGCATGGTGATGCTTCTGCTTCAGGTGCGTTTGTGACTGAAAACTGTTTTTCTATAAACTCTGCTTCCTGGGTATTGGATACCGGTTCAGGTTCTCATATTTGCAATTCTATCAGGGGCTGAGAAATAGCAAGGTTTTGAGGACAGGTGACCATACTCTCCGCGTTGGAAATGGTTCCAATGTACATACAGTCGCAGTGGGAGAGTATCACTTGGAGTTGCCATCTGGATGTATTTTGGTTTTAAATCCATGTTATTTTGTACCAAGTATGCTATGTAATATAATATCCGTTTCTTTGTTGGACAATGAAGGGTATAATTTTGTATTGCAGAACAATGTTATGAACATTAACCTGAATCAAAAGTTGGTTGGGTATGGTACAGTAAACAACGGAATATATGTCCTAAATCAACACACAGTTTTCAGTATACAACACACTAATAAAAGAAAATTTTCAGAATTAAATGAAGCTTTTCTTTGGCACTGTAGACTTGGTCATATTAACGAAACGAGACTAAACAAGTTACACAAAGATGGATATTTAAATTCTTTTGAATATAAATCTTATGCGACTTGCCAGTCTTGTATCAAGGATAAAATGACCAAAACTCCGTTTACCGGACACGGAGAAAGAGCTACTCAGCTCCTGGGACTCATACATGGTGATGTATGTGGGCCAATGTCTACACAGGCTAGAGGCGGTTTTTCATACTTCATCACATTCACTGACGATTTCTCAAGATTCGGTCATGTACTTTTGTTAAAGCACAAGTCCGAAGCTTTTGAGAAATTCATTGAATATAAACATGAAGTAGAAAAACAAACCGGCTTGAGTATCAAGATGCTTCGATCAGATCGAGGTGGGGAGTATCTCAGTGCAGAGTTTGCAAACTTCTTAAAAGAGAATGGGATTCTCTCTCAGCTCACTCCTCCTTACACACCACAGCACAACGGTGTGTCAGAATGAAGGAATAGGACCCTATTAGATATAGTCCGGTCCATGATGAGTGACGCTGAGTTACCCGTCTCGTTTTGGGGGCATGCATTGGAGACTGCAGCGTTTCTACTGAATAGGGTTCCAACCAAAGCCGTGTCTACCACACCATATGAGATATGGCATGGGAAGAGACCATCTCTTAAGAGAATTAAGATTTGGGGTTGCCCGGCCTATGTTAAAAAGCAGAATCCGGACAAACTCGAGACACGGTCAGTCTTATGTAACTTTGTGGGATATCCAAAGAATTCTTATGGATATCTATTCTACCACAAAGAGGAACAAAAAGTGTTTGTTTCTCAGTATGCCACATTCTTAGAAAAAGAGTTTTTCACGGATAAAGATGATGGCAAGGTGGTAGATCTAGAAGAGGTTCTAGAGACACAAACTACAAATGACGATTTGGTTGAACCGGCTGTTGCAGCAGAAACTGAAGAACCTCGGCCACTCCGTAGGTCTGGTAGGACTTCTCACCCACCGGAGAGGTACTACGGTTTCCTCATTGATGGTAACGGAGAAGATTGCATCATGGATGATGATGATCCTACCAGTTTTCAGCAAGCTATCACGAGTAAAGACTCTGTGAAGTGGCTGGATGCCATGAGATCCGTAATGGAGTCTATGTACACCAACAAAGTATGGACTTTGGACGTTGTACCCCCTGGGGTGAAACCTGTGGGGTGCAAATGGATCTTTAAAAGAAAGATTGGTGTAGATGGCCAGGTAGAGACCTATAAGGCAAGACTTGTGGCGAAGGGTTTTCGTCAAAGACCAGGTTTGGACTATGACGAGACTTTTTCTCCTGTAGCCATGCTTAAATCCATTCGGATCCTACTTGCTATTGCTGCTCACTACGACTATGAAATCTGGCAGATGGACGTTAAAACCGCATTTCTAAATGGAAATTTGGAAGAAGGCGTTTATATGGATCAGCCAGAGGGCTTCATTGACAGTGGGAGCAGCGGGAAAGCATGTAAATTGCTTGAATCCATATATGGATTGAAGCAGGCATCACGGAGTTGGAACATCTATTTCGATGATGTCATCAAAGAGTTTGATTTCATCAAAAATCCAGATGAACCTTGTGTTTATAAGAAGGCTGTAGGAAGAGCTGTCATATTCCTCGTATTGTACGTGGATGATTGTAACATTTTCAAAAATATAAAATATTAATTTTGGGAATTTTTATAATTTAATATTATTTTATTAATTATTTTAATATTAAATGCAAATAAATAGGAAAAATGTTAGAAAAAATTATGAAAAATTATGGAAAATTCTAAAATAGGGTAAATTAGTGGATTATGGCATTTTTAAGTTTTTGTGATTAGTTTGACAATAATTTAGTGCTAATCGCGATTAAAATCGCTAATCGGGTTTTTGGCAATTTTGTACAAAACTTGCACATATCACTTTTTCTACACTTGTGCATTTTTCTAGCCATGGTTTTCTTTTGGGATTACTATTGATGTGAGAAGGTTTGGATTTTAAAAGAAAAGGAAAAGAAAGGAAAATATAATGATGAGGGTAGGTGAGAGAGAGAGGTGGACTTTGACTTAGCATACTTAGCCATTCTCCTCGTTTTCTGTGCACAGCCCCTGTTCCTCTAGTGTTGACCCAGGGTACTTCTAGTTTTGACAGATTCTATCTAGGGTGAAATCTGGGACATATATCCTAAGTTGCTATTTTGGATTCGTGTTTCCGTATTCCGTATTTTTGATTCTGAAATGGTGGAATGTGTTTTGCCTCGACTAATTGTCGTTTATACGACGATGTAGAGGATTTATTGATGGTTTTGAAGGCGTGCCATAGGTTCTCACCTATAGGCCCCCTTATCGTATCGTTTTGGATTTCGTGCGCCGTTTTAGATTGGATTTGGTTTTAATACGCATATATGATATTTTGATGTGTAGGTACCCATGAAGACTTCGGACGACAAGCAAATACGTGGTGACGTCCGCAATTGGTGATGCAAGGTGAGTAGATTATATCTACAGGGGGAAGTCGGGTGGATGGCGTATAGCACCCCCGCAGTCCGTAGATAGATTACTATGTAGTTTATTGTGATATTAGGTGTATTGTGGATAATGTAGGGTTAGAAGTGACTAGTGTAGTTCATAGTCGCGAACCCTAGGGTAGAATTACACCTACACACACACCCTTGCTTATCACTTGTACTTGCACTGTGATTGATGATATGTGATGACTTTGGAGATGAGTCGATGATGTGGGCTGGGTGCCCTGGGATCGGTGATTTTATACGATTCATATGTGGGATATGACTTGTGATTCTTGCGGGCTTGGGATATGTGTTTACCCCCGCATGCATACTTACTGAGGTTACCGTTTTGTACTAGACATAGAGTAGTACTCCAGACTATATGATCTGACGATGGTGATATCTGTTATGTGATGAGACAGTGAGATACTGACCCCTACCCAGCTATGGGGATGCCGTACGATGATTTACCGTACGAGCCGATATTGATGATAGATCCGCACTCATAACTCGAGGATATCTTATGATATGACATTGAGGCGAGATCACCGACTATATACTTTTATACATGTATCGACTCAGATTTAGGTGGTTTCCACACCTACCCCTCCTGATTGACCGGATACTTAGATGTAGTTTGCATTGTAGATACTTCACTGTGGTGTTGACTACTAGATATCTGCATTTTCCTGCTATTCGCATTGCTGGCATATGTTCATTGTTATATTATTATCATGCTGTTAGGACACCAGCACCATTATCGATGATGCGTATGTTTCACGTACACTATTTGCCGGCTCACACACTTCATCATCGATAATTGCCATGCCACTACACTGTAGTACTGTTACATTCATGATATGATTACTGCTTGGCATATTGTACACATGTACCTGTACACAAACATAGATGATTCTGACTTGATTGAGATTGAGGACCGCAAGATATTCTTTAAACTGATTCATTCTAAAGGAGCGGTTCCTCCCGACATATGTACATTACTATTCCATGTTGCATGATTTCCGATATGATTATCTCTCTTTACATGTCGCATACATCATGGATTGATTGCATAGCACATTGCATTGGATTTACTTCTTGATGTGGATTTTCATGTGATTTCTGATTTTGAGGACCGTGGGATTATTTAAGAAAAGATGTTCTTTTATGAAAACCCGGTACCTCGTGATATGATATTTGGGTGCGTCCACCACGCGTTTTCTCGGTGCTGAGACGTGTGCTTGAAACCCGATTCGAGGAGTGATGATCCGTTTGCGGGTTCGTGGTGGGCCCGGTATGGTTCCCCTCGGCGAGATGATCGATGGGTTATGCCGATTGAGCCTGGAGGCGGGCGAGTACCTACCGGTGATTGTATTTGAGCTCGGCGGATATCCGGGGGATACCGCCTGGAGCCGAGAGATGGGCGTACTGCCGGGGGCCGACGGGCCGCTACCGCAGACGGAGCCCAGAGATGGACATGGGTTGACTCGTGCTGCCGGGGCCGAGGGCCGATACCGCAGACGGAGCCCCATATGGATGAGGATTTACGTGTCGATGCTTGGCACGGGTTTCATGATGTTTTCCATGATATTGTTTATATCCTCATACTTGCATACATGATGCTTACTGTCAGTGGGTGACAGATGGACGGGTTCCACATATATACAGACATGGATCATATACAGACTGGATTTACACTTGTCATACTTCATTTGTATATATAACAGGGTATGAGGGCGCTGTTATATATACCCTTACACCAATATTAGTGGTATGGGACGCTAATATATGTGTATTGATATCATTGATATTTCATCATACTTACCTCATGCAGGCATACCTTACACTGATGACATGTTATTACCTGAGTACCTGGCACTACATACATGATTAGATGTTACCTTGCCACCTTATTACACTCAGATGCACTCTTGTGGATTGTATTACTGATCGTTGACTTAGGTTTATGTCTTGCATTCGGTTTCTGCTTGTAGATATTTCTATTCACGAGTTGGCAACTCACCCCCGTTGTGCCACAGTCCTTGCAGGTTCTGCCGTACAGGTTTCATTGCGGCATTTCTGGCACACTACCTTCTTGCGGGTGATTTGCTTTGGTAGGTGGATTCTTTCGCATCAAGAATCACCATTTTATTCATGTATTTCATTGTATCTAGAAATTGTCCATCAACCAAAAACTTGTATATTCTTTCAGACTTAGAGACAGTGTGGTATTATTCGACCTTAGAGTCGCGCTTAGTAGTATTGCGGTTTTCTTGCTGCTTTTTGAGCTTTCCTTGATTTTGATCCTCGCCACTTGGCGTTGTATATTTTCATATCATCGTGTGGTTGTGACCGTCGATTGACGAAGAGCTAGCTCCCGCTTGGGGATGCCTTTATCATTTTATATATTGTTATTCATGTTGTACCCCATTCGGGGCCAGTTTTACAAGAGAAACTCTGCCGAAAATTTTAGAAAAGACTGTACGGTTTTCAAATGCACATTCGGCTTAGTTATTTAAAAACCTTGATTTCAAACATGTTTTTCTTCACTTCTTTAAACCAGTTTTCTTTACTTATTCTCAAAAATGGTTTTAGATTTCTGGGCTTTTGGCTTACTTGGATCAGATGGAGTCCTATAGACTTCATATGGTTCAAGGGCCAGTCACGTGCTCTTTCGGGTCGTGACAAAGTTGGTATCAGAGCGCTAGGTTGACCTTGGTTCGAGTCTAAGTTTGACTATGTGGAGCCTAGGGAGTTGTTTATATACGGAACTTAGGCTTGACCTTACGGAACTTAGACTTGGTCGAGGGGGTGTAAACCCGAACTTTCGTCGTTTTAGGATGACCCTTGGTTGATGGATTTGGTGACTAAAGTAGAGTGACGTACCGTTGGTATGTTCCGCGGCATACTTACGACACGCCACTCCGCTTAAGGAACCTTAGGATGTACATACTTTCGAGATCAGTGATTCTCTTTATATCCAGGATTATTCATCCATTTGAGATCCCCGATTCTATTAGTTTCATGATCATACCTTCATTGATACTGTTCCTTCCCATGATCATGTATCCACTATGGATCTGTTGTTTCCCTTCTTGCCACTGATGTGCTCTCTTTGATACTCGATTGAGATTCCTGTCACCGTGTTTGAGCGCAGTTTGGGCTGCTGCTAGGGTTACGGCCGGTGTGAGCTCGTTTGGTACGAGGGCCGACCTTTGTGTTTTCTGGTGACATGGGAACGTCTCGAGTTAGTGTTGGTGATTGTGACCTCTAGTGGAGGCGAGTGCTTGGTCTTGCACCGGATGATCGGGCCTTTGTTAGAGCTGCCAGTTGAGAGAGGACTGTTGATGTACAGCATACCTCAGAGATGGTGATGTCGCCTACCGTGCAGACAGATGGACCAGCTGTCGCTGAGATTGACAGGGTGTTGCTTTCGGAGCTTACGAGCTGAGATTGCCGGAGCTTTCACGCAGTTATGCGACAGATGATAGCTAGTCTACCCGATTTGAGAGACGAAGGTGATTCGTCCGATTTTGCGCCAGAGCGGGCCCAGTTGAGTTGAAGATTTCCAGTGTGGAGAGTCTTACTCAGATCTAGAGCAGGCTGATTCAGAGATGACCGCTTATGTATTGCCTTTCCTGGAGGATTGAGGCGTTGTTCGGCGTACAGGCATATGAGCCAGTTGTTGCTGCAAATGATGAGATATCGCCCAGATGATTGGAGCTACTGCAGCATGAGCATGTTCTTAGAGAGATGATAGCGAGTTGCTAGTCACCGAGGATGGATGACTAGGACGTGTGGTGAGTTCGCTTACCCCGATGCGAGGTCATCAGGTGGATTGATTCCAGCTAGAGACGACTTCACGCAGATTCGTTGAGAGTCGATTGAGACGATCGAATGTCAGGAGCCTATTTTCCAAGTTTAAAGTATACGGAAAGACATGCAGGTGATTCTATGGACCCTCTAGAAGAATGAAACCCTAACTCGACTTAATGACCGTGTGACAGCCTTGGAACCTTAGGGTTTACGGCTGTTCCGCGGCGCCATTAGTGAGGCTTGGGTTTGCCCTTCTACGGCTGGACCACCGACGCTGTGGCATGTACTCGATACTATTAAACTGTACCCGAGATGTGAGCTCTTGGGGGATTATGAGGATCTGACGAGTCGATCGGATGGTTCGACATCTTTCGGATATCATGATGGGATACTGCTTGGGAGACTCCAGGTGCGAGCATAGCCGTCGGAGCGCAGTTCGTGCAGCCATGATGAGACGAGTCCGAATCAGTCGACACTGATGCAGAGTGAAGAAAAGAGTTCGCAAGATATTTCGACGAGATGACGTCCCACTCCGCCGACATCAGAGATGTTATACGCACCCAGAGGCGTGGTATATGGATATACCTTCCAGAAAGAAGCGCGATAGGTATGCAGCCGTTCCGGAATAAGCTTTAGCTTCAGCATTGGATGATGACTTCCGGGCATTTTGGCAGGATTGAGATTTGAGAAAGGAACCTCGGCAGGACCTTTCTGGAGTACGATACGAGAAGACCTAGACCAGGAGTGGTCGTGTTGCACACACCCAGCAGGCCAGAGTTCGGCATTGTCGACGAGGTAGTTGACCAAGTTCGGATAAAGGAACTTACCCAGATGCGTTGCGAATGGATCAAGGACGGACGAGTGATGAGTATTCCTCCGATGGTTGGGACGTGTTCCCGAGGACCAGTTCGGCCTGACATCTGCTACAGAATGATGAAGCTACAGAGTACGCGATTTCGAGTCCGTGTGAGAGACTTCAGATTGACCGTGGCCGAGAGCAGTGCAGTGTATAGTAGCTTGGCGTGACGTCATAGTGGACGACGATGGAGACAAGTGGAACCAGAGGTTCGTGTGAGACACTGACGAGCTGTCATTGCTTCCCGTCGAAACTAGAGACCTGATATGCTTACAGAAACGTTGGGATGTGACCAATTTCCGAGAAATGTTGTGCTGAGGACACAGATGTCTTTCCAGCGAGAAGAGATAGTACAAGAGAGCCAGCCTCTGTACAGATCGGCATAGGCATGATTGGAAGAGACCTTGAGCAGGATTCCTTCCAGGACATTGCTGCAATGATGTTTGCACCCAGGATCAGATGTGTGACGTGCATTCAGATAGCCAGAGACCGACGTCAGTGATATGCTGCCTTACGAGTGGTCGTGAGGTTTGACCGAGAGGTGACCAGAAAAGTGCCAGAACGGAATCGTCCTCGTTAGCACACCTGACAGGGCCGATGAGCCGATTGACCGCGTGATAGGTAATCCGCAGAGAAGATAAGGACCTAGAGAGTCAGAAGACGCAAGACCGTGAGCAAGAGGCAGGTAGATATCCTGCGCTGCTAGCAGTGGATTACACTGACTCCTTCTCGACCTTGAAGGAGAAACTACCGAAGACGGTATTTATGATTTGTGATTTTGTGATTCGATTATCACGTATCCGTCATTTTGGATTTCGGTATTTTGGGCGTTCTATTTGCATGATCTAGTTTTGGTGACTGAGTTTCATGATATTGGTTTCATGCACCCACTGGATATTTATATATTTTGCGCAGAGTTTTCATGCATTTTAGTGTTAGGCTTTGATTCATGCACGCTGATGCACACGGTTGTGAGATTTTCCTTGCGGTACCCTGATTTTGGTTTGAGCCGCATTATATCGTTGATTTTGACCCGGATTTTGATGGTTGATTTTTTCACTCCGTGCTGGCGATGTGCTTTACGCCTGTTCGGTGTTTGCTATTGGATTTCGTGATTTCCGTGCAAGTTGAGTGCGCAGGGTTTAGATTTTCATTCGTGCACGATGGATGCACCGGTTTGGATTTTCGCGCATGTTGGGCGCATGCTTTTAGATACGATTTTGGTGCACGCCAGATGCGCTAAATCGGGATTCTTCGTGCATGTCACATGCACCTGATTTATTTTGCTGTCAGGCACATACGATGCCCATGACAGATGCTTCGTGCACACCCGTTGCACTTGGATGTTGTTTTGTGCACCTGTTTAGCACATATATGGATTTTTTTTTGATTTCAGTGCGCACTAGACGCACAGGATGGTGTTATGTTTAGATTGGATGTCTACATGTGTAGTTCCGATCCATATCATATCGGTTTTGTATTGGATTTGACATTGTGTTTTTTTTACATTGACTCCGATGATTGCGGGATGCTTGACGGAGTTTTGTTTTCGAGTTATCTGCTCAGTACCCTTGCGCATGCATTGTGCTGTGACGTTCTATGTGTTGATGATTTCGGAGCCCCGACGACTTTGGTTTATTACTGAGATGTTTTTGTATCTGGGGGTTTAAATTTAAAATTCGGGGACCGAATTTCTTTAAGGGGGGTAGATTGTAACATTTTCAAAAATATAAAATATTAATTTTGGGAATTTTTATAATTTAATATTATTTTATTGATTATTTTAATATTAAATGCAAATAAATAGGAAAAATGTTAGAAAAAATTATGAAAAATTATGGAAAATTCTAAAATAGGGTAAATTAGTGGATTATGGCATTTTTAAGTTTTTGTGATTAGTTTGACAATAATTTAGTGCTAATCGCGATTAAAATCGCTAATCGGGTTTTTTGGCAATTTTGTGCAAAACTTGCACATATCACTTTTTCTACACTTGTGCATTTTTCTAGCCATGGTTTTCTTTTGGGATTACTATTGATGTGAGAAGGTTTGGATTTTAAAAGAAAAGGAAAAGAAAGGAAAATATAATGATGAGGGTAGGTGAGAGAGAGAGGTGGACTTTGACTTAGCATACTTAGCCATTCTCCTCGTTTTCTGTGCACAGCCCCTGTTCCTCTAGTGTTGACCCAGGGTACTTCTAGTTTTGACAGATTCTATCTAGGGTGAAATCTGGGACATATATCCTAAGTTGCTATTTTGGATTCGTGTTTCCGTATTCCGTATTTTTGATTCTGAAATGGTGGAATGTGTTTTGCCTCGACTAATTGTCGTTTATACGACGATGTAGAGGATTTATTGATGGTTTTGAAGGCGTGCCATAGGTTCTCACCTATAGGCCCCCTTATCGTATCGTTTTGGATTTCGTGCGCCGTTTTAGATTGGATTTGGTTTTAATACGCATATACGATATTTTGATGTGTAGGTACCCATGAAGACTTCGGACGACAAGCAAATATGTGGTGACGTCCGCAATTGGTGATGCAAGGTGAGTAGATTATATCTACAGGGGGAAGTCGGGTGGATGGCGTATAGCACCCCCGCAGTCCGTAGATAGATTACTATGTAGTTTATTGTGATATTAGGTGTATTGTGGATAATGTAGGGTTAGAAGTGACTAGTGTAGTTCATAGTCGCGAACCCTAGGGTAGAATTACACCTACACACACACCCTTGCTTATCACTTGTACTTGCACTGTGATTGATGATATGTGATGACTTTGGAGATGAGTCGATGATGTGGGCTGGGTGCCCTGGGATCGGTGATTTTATACGATTCATATGTGGGATATGACTTGTGATTCTTGCGGGCTTGGGATATGTGTTTACCCCCTCATGCATACTTACTGAGGTTACCGTTTTGTACTAGACATAGAGTAGTACTCCAGACTATATGATCTGACGATGGTGACATCTGTTATGTGATGAGACAGTGAGATACTGACCCCTACCCAGCTATGGGGATGCCGTACGATGATTTACCGTACGAGCCGATATTGATGATAGATCCGCACTCATAACTCGAGGATATCTTATGATATGACATTGAGGCGAGATCACCGACTATATACTTTTATACATGTATCGACTCAGATTTAGGTGGTTTCCACACCTACCCCTCCTGATTGACCGGATACTTAGATGTAGTTTGCATAGTAGATACTTCACTATGGTGTTGACTACTAGATATCTGCATTTTCCTGCTATTCGCATTGCTGGCATATGTTCATTGTTATATTATTATCATGCTGTTAGGACACCAGCACCATTATCGATGATGCGTATGTTTCACGTACACTATTTGCCGGCTCACACACTTCATCATCGATAATTGCCATGCCACTACACTGTAGTACTGTTGCATTCATGATATGATTACTGCTTGGCATATTGTACACATGTACCTGTACACAAACATAGAAGATTCTGACTTGATTGAGATTGAGGACCGCAAGATATTCTTTAAACTGATTCATTCTAAAGGAGCGGTTCCTCCCGACATATGTACATTACTATTCCATGTTGCATGATTTCCGATATGATTATCTCTCTTTACATGTCGCATACATCATGGATTGATTGCATAGCACATTGCATTGGATTTACTTCTTGATGTGGATTTTCATGTGATTTCTGATTTTGAGGACCGTGGGATTATTTAAGAAAAGATGTTCTTTTATGAAAACCCGGTACCTCGTGATATGATATTTGGGTGCGTCCACCACGCGTTTTCTCGGTGCTGAGACGTGTGCTTGAAACCCGATTCGAGGAGTGATGATCCGTTTGCGGGTTCGTGGTGGGCCCGGTATGGTTCCCCTCGGCGAGATGATCGATGGGTTATGCCGATTGAGCCTGGAGGCGGGCGAGTACCTACCGGTGATTGTATTTGAGCTCGGCGGATATCCGGGGGATACCGCCTGGAGCCGAGAGATGGGCGTACTGCCGGGGGCCGATGGGCCGCTACCGCAGACGGAGCCCAGAGATGGACATAGGTTGACTCGTGCTGCCGGGGCCGAGGGCCGATACCGCAGACGGAGCCCCATATGGATGAGGATTTACGTGTCGATGCTTGGCACGGGTTTCATGATGTTTTCCATGATATTGTTTATATCCTCATACTTGCATACATGATGCTTACTGTCAGTGGGTGACAGATGGACGGGTTCCACATATATACAGACATGGATCATATACAGACTGGATTTACACTTGTCATACTTCATTTGTATATATAACAGGGTATGAGGGCGCTGTTATATATACCCTTACACCAATATTAGTGGTATGGGACGCTAATATATGTGTATTGATATCATTGATATTTCATCATACTTACCTCATGCAGGCATACCTTACACTGATGACATGTTATTACCTGAGTACCTGGCACTACATACATGATTAGATGTTACCTTGCCACCTTATTACACTCAGATGCACTCTTGTGGATTGTATTACTGATCGTTGACTTAGGTTTATGTCTTGCATTCGGTTTCTGCTTGTAGATATTTCTATTCACGAGTTGGCAACTCACCCCCGTTGTGCCACAGTCCTTGCAGGTTCTGCCGTACAGGTTTCATTGCGGCATTTCTGGCACACTACCTTCTTGCGGGTGATTTGCTTTGGTAGGTGGATTCTTTCGCATCAAGAATCACCATTTTATTCATGTATTTCATTGTATCTAGAAATTGTCCATCAACCAAAAACTTGTATATTCTTTCAGACTTAGAGACAGTGTGGTATTATTCGACCTTAGAGTCGCGCTTAGTAGTATTGCGGTTTTCTTGCTGCTTTTTGAGCTTTCCTTGATTTTGATCCTCGCCACTTGGCGTTGTATATTTTCATATCATCGTGTGGTTGTGACCGTCGATTGACGAAGAGCTAGCTCCCGCTTGGGGATGCCTTTATCATTTTATATATTGTTATTCATGTTGTACCCCATTCGGGGCCAGTTTTACAAGAGAAACTCTGCCGAAAATTTTAGAAAAGACTGTACGGTTTTCAAATGCACATTCGGCTTAGTTATTTAAAAACCTTGATTTCAAACATGTTTTTCTTCACTTCTTTAAACCAGTTTTCTTTACTTATTCTCAAAAATGGTTTTAGATTTCTGGGCTTTTGGCTTACTTGGATCAGATGGAGTCCTATAGACTTCATATGGTTCAAGGGCCAGTCACGTGCTCTTTCGGGTCGTGACAATGATATTCTTCTGATAGGAAATGATATTCCTATGCTACAGTCAGTCAAATCTTTCTTATCACTAAGGTTCTCCATGAAGGACCTGGGTGATGCCACATACATTCTGGGCATAAGGATCTATAGGGATAGATCCAAAAGGTTATTGGGATTGTCCCAAACCAGGTACATTGACACCATCCTAAAAAGGTTTAGTATGGAAGACTCCAAGCGGGGTGCCTTACCCGCTTGCCATGGGGTCACTCTCTCTAAGGATTCTTGTCCAAAGACCGATGAAGAGAGAGCTCGCATGAGTGTTATACCCTATGCTTCGGCAGTAGGATCTATAATGTATGCGATGTTATGTACACGCCCAGATGTAGCTTACGCACTTAGTGTTGTAAGCAGGTATCAATCAAACCCAGGGGAGAATCACTGGACAGCTGTGAAGAACATTCTTAAGTACTTGAGAAGGACTAAAGAATTGTTCTTAGTGTATGGTAATGGAGATCTCCGAATGGAGGCCTTTACCGATTCGAGCTTCCAGAGCGATAAGGACGACAGCAAATCTATCTCTGGGTTTGTATTTACCCTTAATGGAGGAACGGTGAGTTGGAAGAGTTCCAAACAAGATACCGTTGCAGACTCTACGATGGAAGCTGAGTATATTGCTGCAAATGATGCCGCTAAGGAAACTGTCTGGATGAAGAAGTTCGTCTCGGAGCTAGGAGTAGTTCCAACCATTATTGATCCAATACCTTTGTATTGTGACAATAATGGGGCTGTGGCGTTAGCCAAGGAGCCCAGATCCCATCAGCGGTCCAGACACATCCTGAGGCGTTTTCATTTGATCCGGGAGATTGTAGATCGCCGCGAGATCGAGATTAGGAGGGTAGACACAAAGAATAACGCCGCGGATCCATTCACCAAGTCCTTCCCTCAGCCGCAGCATGAGCGACTTTTTGAGATGTTGGGTATGAGATACGCCAGTAACTGGCCTTAGTGCTAGTGGGAGATTGTTGGATATATGTATGCCCTAGAGGCCATTATGTGATAGTGGATGTATCTATACATGTATATATATTCAGTATGCATTCTTGCTCGACATGATAGTATGCTATCTGGTTCTTCTTTATCTGACATGTTTATTTGATCATGCTTTTATTCATTCATACATGCTGATAAAGCCCTAAGGATATTGGCTTGACTACTCTGACTATGATGGAGATCATACTAGTGGGGCATCTGTAGTCTATAAGCATATCCTGGAAAGTCCCTAGCCGTAGGTATATCGAGACGGGGCATTGATATACCAGTGTAGACTAGCGTATATGATACTAGACCCATACGATGGGCGATGGATGTTCCCACATTCATCGATGTTTGACATCAAGATCATATACGGGTACTCAGTGCTGACTGGGTACACTGGACGGACTCACCGAGAACTCCTATATGGAATTATATCTATCGTCGGATAGCATTTCTCAGGTAACACTGGTACAGGTTAGTCTGTAGACCCGAGATCGTCATTGAGTCTTGTGTGTTTTCCCACTGTACTTTGATTGCCACCCTACCACGGCTCTACTGAGTCGTGCAAACAGGTGGCCGTTGGGTACAGTCCCGAGACACACGAAGGCAATGAGCGATAGGAGGGGTTTCGTCTCTCCCGGTATTGGGAGTTGATGCTGTACTGTGCCCGACTGGTTATATCAGTAAGTCCCTGGCCAGGGCTGCTGAGAATTGCTGATAAGTGTTATCAGTAGTTTCTCGATCTGCTATAGACCATTCACCGGCACGACTTATTGAGCTATTAGGGTCGACGTGACCATCCCTAGGCTCGATATGCAGCATATCTGACGAAGAGACCGGACTGTACGTAGTGTTGCCGGTTGGCTCGACGGGAGTTGTAGCAGGTTCGCTTGTTGTCTTCTGATCGCTCAATACCGGGGTGGCCGTTACGTTTAGCTGACCGCTTGCGGCTTGGGGGTACCTGATATGATCATCACCCTCTGCCGGCGTATTGACGAGTCTTAGAGTCCCACAAAGGAGTTACCCAGTCCAGGCGAAACGTTGTGGTGCGCGTATGCGATATGCGCATGCACCCGATTAAAATGTGCGTATATGATACCGAACATTGATCGGGTGGCCTGCTTTTGGTGGGGTCATATGAGATATGACCGGATTGATAAATTAAGTGTTGATTTATCATCTAACCATTTGTTTTCTCACTTGAAACGTTTCTAGAATTTGATGGATGTATGCATGCATGCATGTGTTTCTTTCTTTCATTCTAGTTTCATGTACATGTGGATGTGCATACATGCATACATATATACACCCATCTATCATGGTTGTTAGCACATGGAAATGGTGGCAATATAAGACTCACACCATGGATTAAGTAATGGTTTTTTATTTGTTTTTGTATTTAAAACAAAATTGAAAAGAGAAGGATAATCTTTACTAGCTTCTACATTCTTCTTCTAACCTAACCAAGCTCACCTACCACTAACCTTGGGTTATCCTTCTCTTTATCATTTAAAACTCAAGTTAAATAAACTCTCCATCACTTAATCATGGTTGGATGTAAGAAGGAATAAAATATAAAAGGTTATATTTCATTTCTTTTTTCAAGGGTCATCTTTTATCTTTTACACTTGCTAAAAGGAAAAGCCACCATCTTCATCCTCCTTCACCATTTCCTCTCTAGGTTTTTCTAGTGAGTTAAACACACTTAAAGAAAGGTTTTTGAAGTGAGATCCTTAGCCACAACATCATTCTACTCAAGTTTAGCCAACTTGATTAGAGTGTTCTCTTTGTTTTTCCAAAGTTGCAAGCTTGGACGGGAAACTCCGGGTGGATCGTCGTGGACGTGAGAGGACTACAAGTGGACTTTCTTCCAACACCCAAGAGACTAAGGAGTCAAGCAAAAGGGGAGCTACAAAGGTTGTAGTCTCGAAACCCTAATTTTTTTAGCTTAAAGTTTATTAACCCTAATTTTCTAGGATCGATTCCTTTGCGTATTTGTTTGGCACCATCAAAATACATACTTTGAGACATGTGATGCTTCAAAACTCTTCATAGGGTGCTAGGCAAACCTTATAGTTCCCACTGTTCTTTGATTGCTACCCTACCACGGCTCAAAGGAGTCGTGCAAACAGGTAGTAGTTGGGTGCAGTCCCGAAGTACTTGGAGGTAGCGGCGGTTAGACAGGATTCGTCTCTCCCAGTATTGGGGGTTGATATCGCGCTGTGTCTGGAGAGCCATTACACAAAGTCCTTGGCCAAGGCAAGTGAGATTTACTGGTAGGTATTCCAGTAGTTTCTCAAGGTGTTCTGGGCTACACTCCGACACGACTTATACCGCTATTGGGGGTCTTACGTTTACCATCCCCCTAGGCCGATATGCAATACTCTTAGACGAACAGACCGGACTGTACGAAGATTTTCACAGATAGGCTCAGTAGGGTTCCAGGATGAGTTCGCTCGTCAGCTTCCCTTTCGCTCAATACTTGGGAAGCCGTTACATACAGCTAGTGCCACTGACGTACTTGTGTTTAAACCCACTGCTATTATATTAATGAGTCTTTAGAGTCCCCCACAGAAAGTTTCCCAAGTTCGGGCGAAACGTTGTAGAGGCCGTATGGTTTTATGGTAGGGTTCAATCATATACGTGCACTCGTGCACGGATCGTGATCGGACGGATCATACTAGTGGTGTAGGGCTCCTAGGCACACTATAGAGGTCTCACAAGGCATCAACCATGCCAATTTCAAATTTTATGGGTGCCGAGAAACCCTAAAACGGATCGTCGACTAGAATTCTAGGCGAAAAACGAAACTAGTTAACATATTAACTAAAGGAGAGAGGCTACAACCTTTGTAGATCCATTTCTCCACTTCCTAAGCTCCATGTAGGCGTCCTCTCGCTATCCATCTCGAATCCCGAACTCAATCGTCAGCTTCATCGGAGAAATGGGCGGGCTAGGTCGTCGGCTTCGTGCCGAAGATGATCTACGTCGAGGCATCACAAGTTCAAGCTCTAACTTCACCAAGTTGTGAAACATGTGAATAAAACACCCTATACTACTTGGCAAGAGGTAGAGGGTGAAGAAATAGGAGGTGGGTTCACTTTAGAATTGGATTTCTCACTCTTTTTCTCAAGGTGCCATTGATGAAGGCAAGGTTTTCTTCATGAAGATGAAGAAGAAGAAGAAGAAGATAGAATATTATGATATCATCATCAAATGAAAAAGAAAATGAATACTTATCATAATGTGAACCATGGTTAGGTGTAGAGAATTGACTAAGGTTAGAAGAATGGTTAGGGTTAAGCATGAAGACAAAGTGGTCACGTTGGTCAAAGCTTCATGAAGCTTCAACAAGCTTCAAGAATGAAAGCAACCCTTTTGTTTTCTTTTGCCATTTCTTTTTTAATCCAAATTAAAAAGAAAAAGGAATGAATAAATAAAAACCCTAACCACTTTCTTAACCAAGGTTTAATTCTTTACACTTAACCAAATGAGCAAGTATCATCAAACATGATACAAACATGTGCACAAAAGTATATCACATATACAACTTGCACATCAAGTGAGAAAATCCATTTAAAGTGAACCAATACTAGTTAATGCAAAGTAATATATCAAATATATAATTATACATTAAATCATTAAATCAACAGTTGATTTAACGATCCGGTCATATCGCATATAACCAACTAGGATCCAATGTATCGGCATATCGAATCAATCCTTGATTCGATATCTAGGTTATATCGAATATAACCAATCGATACATCTATCGCGAGAATGGAATACGGTATCACATACACACATTATTTTCGGTCCTGCACATATCTCATATGCGCTCCTATTTCGTTTCGCTTGAGCCAGGAAACCTCTGTGTAGGACTCTAAAGACTCGTCAATACGCCGGTAGCAGATGATGATCATATCAAGCACCCACAAGCCGCAAGCGGTCTGCTAAACGTAACGGCCATCCGGGTATTGAGCGATCAGAAGATCGACGAGCTAGCCCGCTCACACTCCTGTGAATCCAACCAGTAACACTTACCATACAGTCCGGTCTGTTCGTCTGATATGTCGCATATCAAGTCTAGGGGTGGTAAACGTCAGACCCCAATAACCGATAAGTCGTGCCGATGTGAGGCTCATAACGGGTCGAGAAACTACTGGTAACACTTACCAGCAAATCTCTGATCAGCCCTGGCCAGGGACTTCCCTGTTACGGCTAATCGAGCACAGCGCAACATCAACCCCCAATACCGGGAGAGACGAAACCCCTCCTATCGCTCATTGCCTCCATGTGACTCGGGACTGTACCCAAAGACCACCGTTTTGCACCCCCTCATGGACGTGGTAAGGTGGAGATCAAAGAACAGTGGGAATCACACAAGACTCTATGACGATCTCGGGTCTACAGACTAACCTGTACAAGTGTCACCTGAGAACTGCCATCTGACGTGAGGTATAATACCATCTGGGAGTTCTCGGCGAGTTCGTCCAGTGTACCCAGTCTCCACTGAGCACCCGTACACCATCTCTGATGTCAAACACCAATGGATATGGGATCATCCATTGCCCATCTCATGGGTCGAGAAGCGTATACGCTAGTCTACTCTGGTATATCGATGCCCCGTCTCGATACACCCACGAGTAGGGACCTTGAAGGATGTACTTATGGACTACCATGTCCCCACTAATATGATCTGCATCATAGTCCAGGTAGTCAAGTACACATCCTAAGGGCTTTACCAACATGTAACCATAAGACAGTTTAAAGAGACTAGTATACATGTTAAGATAAAGGGTAACCAGATTGCATACTATCATATCGAGCAAGAAAGTCATCTCTATATATATCCAAGCATCCAATATAATATACATCATCTGTACAATACTGGCCTCTAGGGCATACATACAACTAACAATCTTCCACTTGCACTAGGGCCAGCTGCTGTAGTATCGCATACCGAGCATCCCGAAGAGTCTCTCAAACTGTATCTGGGAATGGCCTTCGTTAGTGGATCCGCTGTGTTGTTCTTCGTGTAAACCCTCCTGACCTCGATCTCCCGGCGATCAACTATCTCCCGGATCAGGTGATACCGCCTCAGAATATGTCTGGATCGCTGATGGGACCAGGGTTCCTTGGCCAAAGCCACCGCTCCATTGTTATCGCAATACAAAGGTATTGGATGCTCAATGGATGGAACCACACCAAGTTCAGTAATGAACTTCTTGATCCAGACAGCCTCTTTGGCAGCATCGTTGGCAGCGATGTATTCAGCCTCCATCGTCGAGTCTGGCACGGTTTCCTGCTTGGAACTCTTCCAGCTTACCGCCCCTCCATAAAGGGTAAAGGCAAATCCCGACTGCGACTTAGAGTCGTCCTTATCACTCTGGAAGCTCGAATCGGTAAAGGACTCCACTTGGAGTTCTCCGTTACCATACACCAAGAGCATCTCTTTAGTCCTTCGCAAGTACTTGAGAATGCTCTTCACAGCTGTCCAGTGACTCTCTCCAGGATCAGCTTGATACCTACTCACTATACTTAGTGAGTATGCAACATCGGGTCTGGTACATAGCATCGCATACATGATAGAGCCTACTGCCGAAGCATAGGGTATCCCTTGCATGCGAGCTCTCTCCAAATCAGTCTTGGGAGACATTTCTTTGGAGAGAGTGACTCCAGAGATCGTGGGCAAGTTCCCACGCTTGGATTCTTCCATACTAAACCTCTTTAGTATGGTGTCAATGTACCTAGATTGGGACAATCCCAATATCCGTTTGGATCTATCTCTATAGATCCTAATTCCCAATATGCAGGAGGCATCACCAAGATCTTTCATCGAGAATCTTTGTGATAAGAAGAGCTTGACCGATTGCAGCATAGGAATATCATTTCCTATCAAGAGTATGTCGTCCACGTACAATACGAGGAAGACAACCTTACTCTCTGCTACCTTCTTGTAGATACAAGGTTCATCTGGGTTTTTGACGAAATCAAACTCTTTGATAACGACGTCAAAGCAGATGTTCCAACTCCGCGATGCTTGCTTTAATCCATAAATGGATTTAAGCAGCTTGCACACCTTCCCGCTGCTCCCACTGTCTACGAAGCCCTCTGGCTGAGTCATGTACACGCACTATTCTAAATCACCGTTTAGAAAGGCGGTCTTAACATCCATTTGCCAGATTTCGTAGTCATGATATGCAGCGATGGCAAGCATGATCCGGATGGATTTAAGCATAGCCACTGGAGAAAAGGTTTCGTCATAGTCCACACCTGGTCTTTGACGAAAACCCTTTGCTACAAGTCTAGCTTTGAAAGTCTCCACTTTCCCATCTACACCAAGTTTTTTCTTGAAGATCCACTTGCTCCCGATGGGTTTTACCCCTTCAGGAGCAACATCCAAAGTCCATACTTTGTTGGTGTACATGGATTCCATCTCAGACCGCATAGCATCCAGCCATTTCACTGAGTCCCTACTCGTGATGGCCTGCTCGAAGCTAGTTGGGTCATCATCCTCCATGATGCAATCTTCGCTTCCACCGTCAATGAGAAAACCGTAGTATCTCTCAGGTGGACGAGAAACCCTACTAGATCGGCGGAGTGGCTGGGGTTCGTCGGGTACTACTGAATCCTCTGGTTCTACTAAATCATTAGTTATAGTTTGTGGTGCTGGAACCTATTCCAGCTCTACCTCTTTGCCACTAATTTCTTTTGCAAGAAATTCCCTTTTCAAAAAGGTGGTATGTTGAGCAACAAACACTCTTTGTTCCTCAGCTTGGTAGAAAAAATATCCTTGAGAATTCTTTGGATATCCCACAAACTTGCAAAGAACTGATCGTGCCTCGAGTTTGTCCGGATTTAACTTTTTGACATAGGCCGGACAACCCCATATCTTAATTCGTTTAAAATATGGTCTCTTCCCACTCCATATCTCATATGGTGTGGTAGGTACAGATTTAGACGGAACCAGATTCAATAGGTATATGGCTGTCTCAAGCGCATACCCCCAAAAAGAAATAGGTAACTCAGCATTGCTCATCATTGAGCGCACCATATCTAATAGGGTGCGATTCCTTCGTTCTGATACACCGTTGTGCTGTGGTGTATAAGGAGGAGTAAGCTGAGAGAGAATCCCATTCTCTTTTAGATAATCCAGGAATTCAATGCTTAAGTATTCACCTTCTCGATCAGATCGAAGAATCTTAATACTTTTGCCCGTTTGGTTCTCCACCTCGTGCTTATATTCTTTGAATTTCTCAAAAGCTTCAGACTTGTGTTTCAACAGGAACACATGCCCATATCTAGAGAGATCGTCAATGAATGTAATGAAGTAGGAAGAACCATTTCTGGCATGTGTAGACATAGGACCGCATACATCACTATGTATCAGTCCCAAGAGTTCAGTAACTCTTTCTCCGTGTCCCGTAAACGGAGTTTTGGTCATTTTTCCTTTGAGACATGAATGGCAAGTGTCATAAGATGATAATTCGAATGAATTCAAATATCCATTCTTATGTAACTTAGCTAGTCGTGTCTTATTGATATGACCAAGTCTACAGTGCCACAAGAAGGATTCGTTCATTTCTGAGCTTTTCCTCTTATGTGTGTTTTGTATATTGAGGACTGTATTTTGATTGAGAATGAATTTGCCATTATATAACGAGCCTGATGCAATCAACTTTTGATCTAGGAATATGTTCATAACATTATCCTTTACTACAAAATTATATCCTTCTTTACTTAATAAAGAGACTGATATAATGTTGCACATCATGTTCGGTATATAATAGCACTCATTCAGAACTAGCGTATCACCATTTGGTAATACCAGGTGATATATGCCAACAGCTTTGGCTGCAACATTTGCCCCATTCCCTACTTGAATGGAATGATCACCTTTACCCAGTTCTCTACCTTTCCGTAGCCCATGTAACTGCTTACATATATGGGATCCTGATCCGGTATCTAATACCCAGGACGTAGGGTGAACTGAAAAACAGTTCTCAATGACTAACACACCCGAAGAAGATGCATCAACATGCATGTTCTTTTGGGCGGCTTGAGAATCTAGATATTCTCCTATTCCCTGTTCAGTCTTATAACTTTTATAAGAAAGAACGGGTCCAACGTTCCCCTGCACAGTATAACATGCGGGTTCGGTCAATACATCCATATTATTATCTTTATTAGGGCATGACATGGTCGCTACCTGGAGAGAGAGAGAAGAAAACACTTTAGCGTATGCACTTGCAAGATCAGATTGGTTATTATCTTATCTAATCAGGATGGCTCCCACTGGTTTTTATCAAATCTTCCTTCAAACCCTAAAAGGAAAGACTAGCCGGGATTAATTACACCCTACAACTTCATCGATCTTTCAGCCAGGCCAGTGTCGGTACTTTGAGGGAGGTCCCCCGTGCTTTCGCACGAACCTAATTAATGTAAACCTCGTTTTCCCAGAGGCGTAACCCCGTTGACACCTTTCTAGACACCTACTTGATCGGCTAATTGTAATGTGTAAAACTCTCCCAGGAGTAACTCTTACTCGCAGTGGGTATCGGGATCCAACTATCTCATAGAAGGTATGCAATCTCATTGCAAATTTTAACACTTGAAATTCCCAATAATGCTTTTGCCCCTAGCGATCTATGACCTTGACTAAGTCAACAAACCATAAAACGCTAGTCAAGTTCAACCCGTGCATTTCTCGATTGAATTAAACCCACCCGTACGACCCTTGACTGAGTCAACAAGGCCGTGCGAATGCCCTAATCCAATCACATCTCATGTTGTAACAGATAAACATTATTTAGCTACCGTACACTATGCCTTGACTAAGTCAACAAACATAGTACGAATACTAAATAATATCTATCTGAAATGACGGAGGGCTACGCAGGTTTTTCAGAAAAACCATGAGCGTAAAGAACTTGATATCGTTGTAGAATCAAATGAAGTTTTTAAAATGGAGCGATTTTGAGGCTTTTCTAGTTTTGCTAAAGGGGTCACTCCCGGTGAAGGGATCGTCGGCCCTTTCCTCGTCGAATGAGGTGCGGGATATATCATATATATCACTGTGCAAAGCAGAAACTATAGAAGCAATCAAAAGCAGACCGAGTGTGTAGCATCTTCCAGTTATTGCTAAAAGAGTCACTCCCGATGAAGGGATCTCGGTCCTTTCCTCATCGAATAAGGTGCTGGGTATATCATATATACCGCTATGCAAAGCAAGAACTGTAGCTACCTGTTTTGTTTAAAATTTGATTCTACAACATCATTTGGTTTCTTTTATTTCATTAATCACATTAATGAAGTCCCATCATTTAAATACCTAAACATCACAGATAAATACGACGTACACTTATGCCATCCGCATTCGCCTCGATGTCCCCTCGTGCACCGTTAGGTTAGGTAACTAACGGCAGAGCGGGGCAGGACTAGCGCGGGTGTAAAACATAAGTAACGTCTATATAATATATCATATATACTATATAATGTATCTATCACAGAACATCACATGATCACATCACAGATATCGCAGCAGAAGAAACATATGAAACATTGGATATACTAGGACGTCCATGTTTTCAATACGAGCCTGTATAAAACACGGATTCCACGGTCATGATGAATAGCCAATCCCACACCCCTAGACCCCTACGAGAGCGGCAAGCAATCCTACCAATTCTAGGGTTAGGAGACCCGGACTCGACTCCTCGAGATGGTCTCCCACTGGACCCTAGAACCCGGTTACTTGTGCTCCTCTCCTTGGGTCTATCCTAATGCGGAAAAGTAAATAATATACAAAAGGTGACAACTTCCGCAACCTGGAAGTGCCCCAAATAAAAGAATATTACATACAAGTTTTTACATGAATGAAAATGAAAAACACTCATCTCACATAAAAACCCCCGGCTATTCAAACACGACAATCCAATATAATATATCCAGCAACACATAACATCACATGTCATCAACGTAAGTAAATATGCGCATCCCAATTGTCGTTGGCATATAGCAACGAAACCGGCGATATCACATATTACACTTACGGTCACAGAAAAGAAAGTGTAAAACTACAACAGTTGGAATCCGCAACCTCTTTAGACATCGCATGCCTAACACTTATAAAACCCCGCATTTTAGTCCCATTATCGAAAACTCTTTTCAATATCAAGTGAGACTAAACCGCTAGATTTATAACATTCATCCAGTTATCTCATAACTGTTTGTGAATTCCAATTATTGTATCCCATTCCGGATAAATAGAAAATATTAAACTTTCCGATCGAACATTCGAACACCCAAGTTTTCCCGAAACCGTTCAACACATGAAATAGGTTCAAAGACATTCACTTCATGCCTCAGTACCAACGGTCCAGCCGTAGAAGGGTCAATCCAACGCCTCACATGTGGCATGCCGTACTGCCCCAAACCCGAAGGTTCAAAGGGCAGTTCAAGACGGTCACATAATCGAGTTAAGGTTTGTTGTCTTCTAGAGGGACCATCGCATTACTTGCACTACTTAGAACGTCCTTAAACCACAGAAAAATCCAACACTTGGATATTTTCCGGCAGGGGAAAGATTGGGTATTTACATCCGGTCGAAATTTTTAACATATTCCAAAATATCCGGAAAGCCAGATAGACAAAATCTGATAATCCGATCAAAACATCGAAGCTCTAAAACACCTCAGAAAATTCAACTCTTGAATAAATATTAAAAATACCCATAAAACTCAGCTGCTGAAATGATGAATTACTGTGCAAATATTACAGGAAAATACCATTAGTTGGCCGCGGAACCGCCGCAGAAGCCAAGCTTCTGCCGCGGTTCCGCCGCACCTTTGACTGTTCATGAGGTAAATTTTGCACCGTAGTTCATAGAATTCCCTGCTAAATTTCTTAAGCATTTTTAATCTGGAAAAATCCCAGTTTTTAGAAAAAGTCCAGAGAGCATGATGTGTTAGGGTTTCGATGTGTATTCGGGTTTCAGACGTCGTCTAGACTTCGCCTAAGGCTCTAGCTAGGCTCTGATACCACTGTAGGGCTCCTAGGCACACTATAGAGGTCTCACAAGGCATCAACCATGCCAATTTCAAATTTTATGGGTGCCGAGAAACCCTAAAACGGATCGCCGACTAGAATTCTAGGCGAAAAACGAAACTAGTTAACATCTTAACTAACGGAGAGAGGCTACAACCTTTGTAGATCCGTTTCTCCACTTCCTAAGCTCTATGTAGGCGTCCTCTCCCTGTCCATCTCGAATCCCGAACTCAATCGTCGGCTTCATCGGAGAAATGGGCGGGCTAGGTCGTCGGCTTCGTGCCGAAGATGATCTACGTCGAGGCATCACAAGTTCAAGCTCCAACTTCACCAAGTTGTGAAACTTATGAAGAAAACACCCTATACTACTTGGCAAGAGGTAGAGGGTGAAGAAATAGGAGGTGGGTTCACTTTAGAATTGGATTTCTCACTCTTTTTCTCAAGGTGCCATTGATGAAGGCAAGGTTTTCTTCATGAAGATGAAGAAGAAGAAGAAGATAGAATATTATGATATCATCATCAAATGAAAAAGAAAATGAATACTTATCATAATGTGAACCATGGTTAGGTGTAGAGAATTGACTAAGGTTAGAATAATGGTTAGGGTTAAGCATGAAGACAAAGTGGTCACTTTGGTCAAAGCTTCATGAAGCTTCAACAAGCTTCAAGAATGAAAGCAACCCTTTTGTTTTCTTTTGCCATTTCTTTTTTAATCCAAATTAAAAAGAAAAAGGAATGAATAAATAAAAACCCTAACCACTTTCTTAACCAAGGTTTAATTCTTTACACTTAACCAAATGAGCAAGTATCATCAAACATGATACAAACATGTGCACAAAAGTATATCACATATACAACTTGCACATCAAGAGAGAAAATCCATTTAAAGTGAACCAATACTAGTTAATGCAAAGTAATATATCAAATATATAATTATACATTAAATCCTTAAATCAACAGTTGATTTAACGATCCGGTCATATCGCATATAACCAACTAGGATCCAATGTATCGGCATATCGAATCAATCCTTGATTCGATATCTAGGTTATATCGAATATAACCAATCGATACATCTATCGCGAGAATGGAATAAGGTATCACATACACGCATTATTCTCGGTCCTGCACATATCTCATATACGCTCCTATTTCGTTTCGCTTGAGCCAGGAAACCTCTGTGTAGGACTCTAAAGACTCGTCAATACGCCGGTAGCAGATGATGATCATATCAAGCACCCACAAGCCGCAAGCGGTCTGCTAAACGTAACGGCCATCCGGGTATTGAGCGATCAGAAGATCGACAAGCTAGCCCGCTCACACTCCTGTGAATCCAACCAGTAACACTTACCATACAGTCCGGTCTGTTCGTCTGATATGTCGCATATCAAGTCTAGGGGTGGTAAACGTCAGACCCCAATAACCGATAAGTCGTGCCGATGTGAGGCTTATAACGGGTCGAGAAACCACTGGTAACACTTACCAGCAAATCTCTGATCAGCCCTGGCCAGGGACTTCCCTGTTACGGCCAATCGAGCACAGCGCAACATCAACCCCCAATACCGGGAGAGACGAAACCCCTCCTATCGCTCATTGCCTCCATGTGACTCGGGACTGTACCCAAAGACCACCGTTTTGCACGCCCTCATGGACGTTGTAAGGTGGAGATCAAAGCACAGTGGGAATCACACAAGACTCTATGACGATCTCGGGTCTACAGACTAACCTGTATAAGTGTCACCTGAGAACTGCCATCTGACGTGAGGTATAATACCATATGGGAGTTCTCGGCGAGTCCGTCCAGTGTACCCATTCTCCACTGAGCACCCGTATACCATCTCTGATGTCAAACACCAATGGATATAGGATCATCCATTGCCCATCTCCTGGGTCGAGAAGCGTATACGCTAGTCTACTCTGGTATATCGATGCCCCGTCTCGATACACCCACGACTAGGGACCTTGAAGGATGTACTTATGGACTACCATGTCCCCACTAGTATGATCTGCATCATAGTCCAGGTAGTCAAGTACACATCCTAAGGGCTTTACCAACATGTAACCATAAGACAGTTTAAAGAGACTAGTATACATGATAAGATAAAGGGTAACCAGATAGCATACTATCATATCGAGCAAGAAAGTCATCTCTATATATGTCCAAGCATCCAATATAATATACATCATCTGTACAATACTGGCCTCTAGGGCATACATACAACTAACAAGTGGGCTTTGGTTTAAGCTGGATCCTAGTATTAGATTGTTGGATTACTTTCGTCTCGTTGTATTCATATTCAGTCGGAATACGGATGCAGGTATGTATATACAGTTGAGGGGTATTCTTGTAATCCGTTACAAGATTATTTTGAAGATGCCATTCTTCTATTGTATTAAACATTTAGGGTTTTTGATAAATGTTTAATATTTTGATAATGTGGAAATTGTGAGGCTAAGTCTTGGCATGGTGCATTTATTGTGCCATGCTTATTTCTTTATTGATTTATATTGTGAGATATTTGTGAGGGTTTTATGGAAGATATTTGTGGATTGTTTTTCCTTTTATTACATAAAAATACCTCACAATATAGCAATATATCAACTCATCAAAATGAGAGGGTAGCAGCCAAGCTTTTTTTCCAAGTGTTACCTTTTTCATTTTGTACAAAGACTTGAGCTCACATTCTTCACTTCACTTTGGGCATCTTCTTCACCTCCACCTTATCCCTCTCATGTGTTGAGAATCCTAGGGTGATTGAGAAAAAGTAATCACACACTATCTCTACTTCACCTTGGACATGTCGGCTAGCAAACTTCATGTCCGAGTTGCTTCGGTTTGATGCGAGAGCCCATATAAAGATTCCTCGACGTGGTGCCACTTCGACAAGCGAGACCGGAGAGCGAACTTCGTCGGGACAGCCGCGACAAGCATGGGACTGAGATTGAAGACCGAAGGACATGGATCGATCGGCATAATCTCTAAACGCACTTAACAGTTTGCTAGTTAATGGTTAATGGTTCGATCCGGGTGATTGGTTGTGGTAGCGCCAAGTTATAAAAGTTTTTGTTCCGCATTTGGCCTCGGATTGACTGCCGGGACACTTCCATAGCCCAACAGTTACATGGGCTACAGACAGGTAGAGAACTGAGAATAGGTGATTGTTCTCTAGTATAGAGAATGGTGCAATTATTGCAGCCATGTCAGTTGGCAAATATCACCTTGTATTACCAAATGGAAAATACATTGATTCTGAACAAATGTCATTAGATACCGAACCTGATATACAACATTACATCAGTTTCTTTATTCAGTTAAAGAAGGATATAATTTTGTATTGCAGGATAATTTTGTGAGCATTTTCCTTAATCAAGAGTTGATTGGATCAGGCACGTTATATAATAGCATATACGTTCTAAATCAAACCACAGTTTAAGGTATCTAGAACACGCACAAGAGGAGTAGTTCAGAAATGAACGAATCCTTCTTGTGGCATTGTAGACTAGGTCATACCAATGCGACACGACCAGCTAAGTTATATAAGTATGAATATAAGAATCTGTTCGAATTTTCATCTTATGATACTTGCAATTCTTGTCACAAAGGTAAAGTGACCAATACTCCATTTACTGGAAACAGAGAAAGAGTTACTGAACTCTTGGGACTAATATATGGTGATGTATACGGTCCTATGTCTACATATGCCAGGGTTGGTTCTTTGTACTTCATTACATTCATCGACGATCTCTCAAGATTCGGATATGTGTTCCTGTTGAAACACGAGTCTGAAACTTTTGAGAAATTCAAGGAATATAATCTTGAAGTTGAGAACCAGACGGGTAGAAGTATTATAGTCCTTCGATATGATCGAAGAGGAGAATACTTGGGCATGGAGTTCCTGGATTATCTAAAAGGAGAATGCGATTCTCTCTCAGCTTACTCCATCGAGTACACCACAGCACAACGGTGTATCGGGGTGGAGGTATCGCACCCTATTAGATATGGTGCGCTCTATGATGAGTACTGCTGAGTTACATGTTTCCTTTTAAAGTTATGCACTTGAGAAGATGCATACCTATAGAATGGGTTCCATCCAAATCAGTGCCTACCACTACATATGAGATATGGAATGGGAAGAGACCATGTGTCACGACCCGAAATAGCACGTGACTGGCCTTTGAATCATATGATGTCTATAGGACCTCATCTAATTCAAGTAAACCAAAAGCCCAGAAATCTAAAACCATTTTAAATCATAAATGAAGGAAAACTAGTTTTAATGAAGTGAAGAAAACATGTTTTTAAAGAAACAAGGTTTTTAAATAAGTAAGCCGAAAATGCATTTTTAAATCCTCAAGCCTTTTCTGAAAATTTCGGCAGAGTTCCCTTTGTAAATACTGGCCCCAAACGGGGTACTACAAGAATAATTGTAACATTCTGAAGTTTTTGAAATATATAAAAGTAATTAATTAAATAATAAAAGGTTAAATTAAAAAGTAATTAAAACCAAATAAGACAATTTCTTAAGATGTATGTTAAACAAATTAAATTAAAATTTTAGTATGCAACATAAATAAATTATAAGGGTTTTAATGACAAATTTAGCTTCATTTTAATAAAATGTGTGCTTTATAATAACATAAGTTATGAGGGGTTTTTATACAAGTTTAGTTTTTTTTTATGCAAATTAAGTTTTGTTAAGGGGTGTAAGTAGAAAAAGGGTTAACCAAGATTTAGTTCAGAATAAAATCAAAGGAAAATTCAAATTGGGAAAAGAAATAGCAATTCCACATCATTTTTACATGCACACACTCACCTCACACCTCCTCCTTGCATGAAATAAGCACTCTTTAACCCTTGACACCTCCTTCTACCACCTCACCCTTCCCTCTTCTTATATAGGTGATATGTTCAGTCAATTACCAACAAAAATTTCTGAGTGAAAACAAAACTAAAGAAAACATTGAAATAACAAGAAGAAGAAGAAGAAGAAGGAAGGTAGGTTCTAGGTTTTCATCACCATCAAGTTAGGACAAGGGGCTTAGCATCTTGGAGGGGTTATTCCAACAACTTTTTGGTGGGTAAAATTTCTTAATCACAGTAGGAAATTTAGGTTCTGTACTTAGTTTAAATTGAATTGAACAAGTTCCATAATATCGTATTTTAGTTAATTATAGGCTCTGTTAAAATCTGCTATCATTCAGAGAAGAATAAACTTAACAAAACAGTGCTAAAATGATGTATGTAACACCTAGAGCAAACCATAGGATCATGAACCAGAGGGCTCGGAAATGGGCCGACGACCAAGAGGGGAAATCCGGCATCGCCGGTTTTGTGGGTAGCTAGGGTGTTTTGGGTGGTTGTGTAGGTTTCTGTAGGTCATTTTGGCCATTTTGGTATTGTTTAAATAAATTAGTTTCACTGCAGATAGAATCTAGAAGCGTATATCTGAAAGGATATCTTAAAATCTAAAATACGACACGGTTAAAACGTATCGCGACTTGTTTTCTGCCGCGATGCAGAATGGGATAAAAATTTAGTAAAGTTAAGTGTATGATAGCTTGAAATAGTCGTATACAATATAACTAGTACGTAGGAACGTGTGTTTGAATATTCGCCGTGTCGGAATAACCGTTTCCTTATACAAGTTATTGCTATGTTAGATTCAAATACGGAGACTTCGGAGGCCGTAAGGAGGGGAAAAAGGATTTGCGATTCTTAAGAAGATACGACGTATTTCTGGTGAGTAGATTTATATCTACTGGGGGAAGTCGGGTGGATGGCGTATAGCACCCCCGCAACCTTATAAATATTATTGTAATTGCTAGTTAGTATAATAGTGATTTAAGACATTGATATAGTATCATATCTTATATGTCCTGCATTGCATAAAGTTCATATCTTGTCTTTAAGGAAGACATGTGCATAATGATTAGATCCGTACGACACGGATATGATTTGATGAGTTTGTACGAGGAATCATGCCATACTTAAGATAATACGAGGATTTATGCAAATTGGAAATAATGAACTTTGTGTGCCAAATATGGCTAATTGATCTTTTGACTCGTGGAATCAGGTTATATTCTGTTTTAGGATGTAATACTTGTATGAGCTATATTCTTTTAAAAACTATGATTCGTTGTCATTTAAATAAAATACACGGATGCGTGCCAGTTTCTAAAACGAATATCTATTTTAAATCTAGGGCAGCTTCCTTATTTTAAACTTAACGCTTCGATCTTTTCTAAAGATAATGGTATAGCTCATAGCAAGTAATTACAATAGTTAGCTTTAGATTAAATTACATGTTTGCATTGTATTACTCATATTATACGTTTCTGCGATTACGCACACTCTGATAGAACACTGCACAAATACCAATGAGTACTATGCTGCACAGGCACGTATTACACTACACCTCATTGGTACTGCTATGTCACTATAGAACCATGCTAATATGTTACACCGTAAAACACTTGCACAAATACTAACGATTGCCATGTTGCACGAGCACAGACGCATATGCTACACTACAAATCATTAGTAGTACTATGACACAGTAGAATTGAAATATATAATTATGTGATGTAATTATGCAGTCTTCTGTATTCCTGTTGTAAGTTACGAATATTAATACTATAAATGCTGTATTTGATTCTTATGGATTTTCTGAATATTTTACTCCTGATGATATATATCAGTGGTATGGGACACTGTTATATGTATATATATAATATATCATCAATGTAATCTATGCAAGCATTCTTATTTCTTACTTGATATTTTGACATGATGAGTTAAACGTCCACCATGAGTTTTGTGTTTCCTGATTTTGATTCCGGACCGGGTGGGGTAGCTATACGGTTTTGGATTTGTGAATTATCCGTACTGAGTGGTAGAGCTATACAGTCGGATACATGGTAGACCCGGATCGAGACCGAGGGGCAGGATGTCGCATTGAGGCGGGGGAGCCTAATGAGGATACTCGATTCCGGAGATAAAAACGAGCACGGTAGATATCCAAGGGATACTGACCGGGGTTCAACTTGTTGCGACAGATATTCCGGGATTACTGATCGTAGCCAAGATATCGGGTGGCGATCATCTATTGAGGTGGTGTCGACGATATCTGTATTTATGTGTCGATGATGGACACGAGAGATTTCGGATTTCGATGTCAATGCTGGACATCTCTATATGTATATTGATGTGATCATTATCATGAGGTACGCAGTTAGATATTTATTTATTGGATTCCATCAGGACTTATCCGGGGGACAGTACCTGCATAAAATTGTACATACATGCATAGATAAAAAGGGAATTCCAATACGGGTAATGGACTCATGATATTGAATCATATGACATTGAGACATTATACATGTGATTGCATGATAGCTAGTGTTGGACTTTGCATATCATATAGTATATCGATATAAATTACGATAGTACTATACTGATGACCTAGGTATCGTCATGCATTTCAATTTCTACATTTAGATGTACTTTTATACACTGAGTTGGCAACTCATCCCCGTTGTGCCACAGTTTCTTGCAGGTTTTACCGCTTGGATTGTCAGCGGCTTGGGCACACCTTCTTTTGGGGATTGATGGGTAAGTGAGTTATTATTGTATCATACTCACTCTTGATTATTCTTTTATTCTTGTATCTAGTAGAAACTCCATCAACTTAGAAATGATATACTGTGGACTTAGAATCGAGACTTAGAGTTTATGTGTGGTGATGTCGTACTCTTTAGAGTCGACTTCTGATATCGATTGTTTGGTTGTTCCGTCTTCTTGACGTGAAAGCTGGCTTCCGTTGGGATATCATTTTATTATTATGTGGTATCGGGGTTTTATAAAAATACAAAGGGAGTGATGTTAAGTTTCAAGACGTCAAACATGTTTTATATACTTATATAAAAATAGATGTTATTTTAAATGGATTTTGTAGGATGATTAATTAAACCTCACCTTAACTATTTTCAAAATGGGTTTTAGATTCCGGGTTTTGGCTTACTTGAACCGCGTCGATGTCTTTAGATGTCACGTGATTTAAGTGCCGGTCACGTGCCACATTTGGGTCGTGACAATAATATAGGCATAATGATAAAAGGCACCCCAAGCGGGAGCTAGCTCTTCGTCAATCGACGGTCATAACCACGCAAGAAATATAATATACAACACAGAAGGGCGAGGATCAAACCTGAAAAGGAAACCCTAAAACAACAAGAAATCCATAATAATACAACGCGCGACTCTAAGGTCGGAAAAAAAACAACTCTAGTTTCTAAGTCTGAAATAAATACATGTCTGGTTAATGGAGATTCTAGATACAATAATGAAAATAATATACAAGAGTGGGTACGATACAAATGTCCCATCTACCGATGCAAAACACCCGAATGCGACTGTGTGCCAGCGAAGCCGCTACTGATCCAAGCGGTCAACCTGCAAGAACTGTGGCACAACAGGGATGAGTTGCCAACTCGTGAGTAGAAAAATATCAACAGATAGAAATCGAATAAATAACGACTCCTAGGTCAACTATATCATAAAGGTAATACTATGATATCTAGGGTGACCGGGTCTGTATATGTGCCAACAAGATAATCAATACCTATATGCATGCGGATAATATCCAACAGTAATAATCAATGCACGAATATGGATCTCGTCCAACCATAATCAAGGTATGTATGCATGTGGATCTCGTCCACAGAAAATCAATGTCTGTATACACCGCGGGGTGATCCTAGTACAGAAAAGAAAAATATATACAATGGCGACATCGACCACAACCCGGTCGTGCCCCAATAAAAGAATATACAAACTGGCAGAGATGGCAGTCCACATGTCGGACGGTCGCCCGGCAATACTGAATATACAAATGAATCTGAACGGTACTACTACCATTGCACACCAGGCTATCCACCACGACAATCCAACCATAATATCAGCACAACACAGAACATCAACGTGAATATTATATTCGCAAACCTGTCTAGTTGAAAATATAGCAACTTGTCGGGTTGTACCGCTCAATAATATTCACGGTCGCAGATATCATCATATGTACTGATAAACACACAGTTAAAATTTCGATTGACTAAACTTTTCTAAATTGGCCCCAAATGCAAACTAGCACCTTAAACAAATCTGGGCCAAAAACAAATATTACAAAAATCAATTTTCCAAGTGAGAGAGTTCCAGAAGAAGTTTGGAGAAATATGTCCACAAGACGGCCACGGAACTGCCGCAAATAGGCACCTATTGCATCGCTTCCGCGGCCATTTTTTGTTGGATATAGTGCCCTCAAAGTCAATTATTGGATCGCAGGTACGTGATTGCAATGATTGAGGCAGGAACTACACCGATATGACAGTCTTGCTCGAGATGATAGTATGCTATCTGATTTGACTTTATCATTATATACATGCTTTAGTTCACTATTGCATGTTGATAGAGCCCATAGGATTCTTGCTTGACTGCCAGCAGTATGATGGCGATCATATACGTGGGAGCTGGGGTCTGTAAGCACATCCTTAAAGTGTCCCTAGTCGTGGGAGTTTCGAGACAGGGCATCGATCCTCCAGAGTAGACTAGTGTATACAGTCGAGACCCCGACGAGGGGCGGTGGCCGGTCTCACAAGCCATTGGTGTCAGTTGGTTCACCTAAGATGTATACAGGTGCTCATTGGGTTATGAGTACACTGGACAGGACTCGCCGGAACTGCTAGTTGGTATTATACCTAGCGTCAGATAGCAGTTCCCTGGTGACATGTGTATAGGTTAGTTCATCAAACTAAGGTCGTCATTTGTCTCATGTGAGTTCCTACTGTGCTTTGATTTTTACCCTACCACGGCTCAAAGGATTCGTGCAAACAGGTATTTTTTGGGTACAGTCCCGAGCCACATGGAGGCAAGTGAGCGGATCGGCAGGGGATTCATCTCTCCCGGTATTAGGGGTGAGATTGCGCTGTGTCTAGGAGAGCTATTACATAAAGCTCTCGGCCGAGGCAGGAGATTTACTGGTAGGTACTCCAGTAGTATCTCAGGATGTTCTGGGCTACTCTCTGACACGACTTATACCGCTATTGGGGGTCTGACGTTACCAGCACCCTAGGCCGATATGCGATACTCATAGACGAATGGACCGGACTGTATGTATATTGTCACTGTTAGGCTCAGTAGGGTTTCTAGATGAGTTCGCTCGTCAGCTTCCCTTCCAATCAATACATAGAAAACCGTTACGTACAGCTCGTACCTCTGACGTGCTAGTGGTTATACCCAGTACCAGTGTGTTGATGAGTCATTAGAGACCCCCACAGACAGTTTTCCAAGTTCGGACGAAACATTGTAGAGGCTGTACGGTTTTATGGCAGGGTTCGGAAAATGCATGTGCGTTTACGCGCGTGTCATATTTCGGGCAGATAATACTGGTAGGCTTTGGTTTAAGCCAGATCCGAGTATTATACTGTGTAGATATAATATCTTTATCTCAGTTGCATTTGTATTCGGTCGTAATACAAATACAGGTATGTTTATACTGTTACGGGGTTATCCTGAAATTCGTTTCGGGATCGCTTTTGGAAGATGCCAGTTTCCTGTTTTCTATCACCCGTCTTTAACATTCGGTTAAATGCGGATTTATCTTTTCTTGATGAGTGTGGAAGATTCTAGAAGTTTCTAGATTGGTGACTAGGATTGTGATTCATTCATTAGCATTAATTGAAATGGTGACTAGGTTAATGAATCACCATTTTGCATTAATTGTTTTTAGTGTGTCATCCTTTTCATTAAATGTTATGATAAGGTTTCTTGTTTATGGTCACCCTCTCCCTTGCTCCTATACTCACCCCCCCACCTTATATTGGCCGGCCAAATCATTTGGAGGCTAAGGAATTTTTGGGAAAAAGATTATGATAGTTTTGGATTCATAGAAATTAGATAGCCTCATTTCTCGTTTCACCCGATCCAAAAGGCAATTCCATTAACCGTTCGTCCATGGTTTTGGACGAAATGAGACAAACTGTTCTACTCATTCTCTATATCATCTTGGTCATCTCTTTTAGCAAACTTGACGACCGAGTTGCCTCGGTTCAGAGGCGGGAGCCCGTTTAAAGATCCGTCGACGTGGTGCCACCTGGACGAGGAGACTGGAGATTCAGGAGATCGGAGCAGCTGCAACAAAGCGTGGGATGATGGTTGAAGACCGAAGGACTCGGATCGTTCGATATAACATTTCTACCCACTTTGTAGTTTGTTAGTTTAGCTTTAATGGCAGATCCGGGTTATAGTATACGATAGCGCCAGTCAAAAAGTTTTTGTTCCACATTCGGCGTCTGTTAGATGGTCGGGGCGCTATCGTGTACTTATATTTTAATAGTTCAATTGCCTAAATTTATTGTGGTCCCCTACAATTTCCTGCACGGATTTTTAAGACCCTTTGAAATATTTTTTGAACAAGTTGAAAATTGGCAGAAAGCATGCTAAGTTGGAAAAATTATTCGGAAAAAAGTGTCGATCGATATTCTAACTTCGCGTAAACTAGCTAGTATCGGTTTATGGGCGGCTCTGATACCATGTTGGGTTTTCTCCTGCACCCTGGCCATCTACCATGGCCGATGCGGATAAAAAACTGGCATTTAGAATTTTAGCGCAAACAAAACCATTTGGAGGCTAAGGAAGTTTTGGGAAAAAGATTATGATAGTTTTGGATTCATGGAAATTAGATAGCCTCATTTCTCATTTCACCCGATCCAAAAGGCAACTTCATTAACCGTTCGTCCATAACTTTGGACGAAGTGAGACAAAGTGTTCTACTCTTTCTCTACATCATCTTGGTCATCTCTTTTAGCAAACTTGACGATCAAGTTGCCTCGGTTCAGAGGCGGGAGCCTGTTTAAAGATCCGTCGACGTGGTGCCACCTGGACGAGGAGACTGGAGATTCAGGAGATCAGAGCAGCCGCAACAAAGCGTAGGATGATGGTTGAAGACCGAAGGACTCGGATCATTCGGTATAAAATTTCTACCCACTTTTTAGTTTGTTAGTTTAGCTTTAATGGCAGATCCGGGATTATAGTATACGATAGCGCCTGTCAAAAAGTTTTTGTTCCGCATTTGGCGTCTGTTAGACGGCCGGGACGCTACCGTGTACTTACTGTGGTATCAGAGCATCACCATTAAGCTTTACTAACTTGTGCTAACGTGTTTAAAATATCGATTGAACGGAATTTCGAAAACTACAATTTTCTGGGTTAAAGTTTCTGTCGATTTTAAATCAGGTCTAAAAATTATTTTGAGCATCTCAGAAAATCAAGCAGGGTTTTTGTAGAACACTGGAGAAAATTGGCTCTGTGATCTTTCTGTATGGCCGCGGATCCGCGGCCCAAGCTAGGGTTTGGCCGCGGATCCGCCGCAGAATTAGGAGATCAATTAGCCAAATTTCTACAGTAGCTTCTACAGAGTAAATTGTGGTTTTTGGTATATTTCTTTTGGGCCCAGAAATTTTTTCTATACAGCAGATGTACGTGGGGCCCACTTCGGGAATTTTTGTCGATCGAAATTTTAAAATTTAGTATGTAGTATTTACATTATATCTCCGACCGTGAATGTCATTCGAGCGGTAAATTGCGTCCAATTGCTATAGTCCTTTTAGACGGATTTGCGAACGTGACATTCGCGTTGTTATTCTGTATTGTGCTGTAATGTTGCGGATATGTCGTGGTGGATAGCAGTATGCAATGATAGTGCTGTTTGGATTTATTTGTACATTTGATATTGCGGGGTGAGCGTCCAACATGTGGACTGCCGTCACTGCCTGTTTGTATAATATTCTTTTGGGGCACGACCGGGCTGAGGTTGATGTACCCGTTGTATATATTTTCTTTTATGTACTAGGATTACCCCGCGACGGAGTGCACGGATAGCCGGGTTCTAGAGGACAACGGGTCCGTATCTCATGTCTTTGAGAGGCAAATGGACCTCACTCTAGAATTGGCAGACTATTCGCCGCACTCGTAGGGGGTACAGGTTGGCCCAAGGAGGGGTGCTCAAGTTACCGGATTCCGTGAAGTGCCGGGTGGTCCATTCACTATGCTGTAAGGGGCTGCCTCACTTCAGGTTTTGGTAGGTAACTTGCCGCACCCGTAGGGGTCTAGGTTTCATTGCATAGGCTATCCACACAACCAGGGAACGTCGGTTTTTCAATAGCGGCTCTATGAAACCCGGGGATCCCAAATTATTTGTATTGTTCTGTGATGCTTATTACTTTTCTGTAATGTTGCATATTATCATGCCTGGAGCGATTACTGTATATTGGTATATATACTATTAGATGTTGTATATGTTTTACACTCGCGCTAGTTCAGTCCCCGCTCTGTCGTTAGTTAAGTAACCTAACGGATGATGACGGGACCCAGTGGCGAATGCGGATGGCATATACGTACATTATATTTTCGTTCTTTTCTGGTGTGATTGATTGATGGGACTGCATTGATTCTTATCAATGCAAGGATAAAACAAACCTATATTTGATGTTGTTGGAACAAATTTTAAAAGGTGTTATTACAAAGATATTTCCTTTTGTTTTGCATAGCGGTATTCAGTTGGAATATCCTGCACCTCATTCGACGAGGCAAGGGCCGAGATCCCTTCACCGGGAGTGACCCCTTGGGCAGAAGTTTATGTCAGGGTAATAACTTCACTATAGTCGATTACAAGTTGCTTTGCATCGCGGTATTCAGTTAGAATATACTGTACCTCATTCCACGAGGAAAGAGCCGAGATCCCTTCACCGGGAGTGAGCTCTTTAGTAAAAGGTTTTCGCTACTATATCTTTATAAAAAGCTATCAGGTTCCTTCAACGAGATCAAGTTCATTACGTTAAAGGTTTTTCGCCAAAAACTAGCCGTAGCCCTCCGTCATTTCTTTTGGGTATTCAGTAGTATTCAAGCTATGTATTTTGGCCAAAGTCAAGGCATAGTGTTTGGTAGCTGCTAGGTATTCATTTGTTGCATAGATAGATGAGTTGGTTTGGGACAGTCGTTCTGCCATTTTGGCCAAAGTCAAGGGCATGTGCGGGTGGGTTTAAATTGACCTGGATAGTGATGGGTAGAACTTGGCATGTGACTTATGACATTTTGACCAAAGCCAAGGTCATAAGAGCATGGGGCAAAAAGCATATCGGGAGTTTCTAAAGAAACTGAAACTTGCCAAGTATGTGCATACCTTCTGGAGTGTGATAACATGAGTGGATTCCGTCACGTTATCATATGATGATAATTGGATCCCGATTCTCACTTATGAGTTGGTTTACTCTTCGGATAATCCCGACTAATACTTCTTTCAGGTTTGGAGGAGAATTTGAGATTACAGTAGAAGGTTTCCTGATCAGATAAATCGATAACCATTCTGATCTAGGTTAGAGTGCACGCAGAGTGTTTCTTTTCTCTCTCTCTCTCTATTTGGCAGCGACCTTTGACCGACCCTAGACTATGACTCAGTGACCAAGTTGACCGAACCTTCTTAAAATACTGACTTTTGGATTGTCCTAGTTGCATAAGTCATTGCCACTCCTTCTTTTACCCTTTGAATTTCTCAGAACACCTCGTATCACTACGAACATCCACTTCCATTGGATAGATCCATCGTATGGTTATATACAAACTCGAAGGGACTTCTTCGAGGATGGATCTAGGTTCAGGAGAAATAGAATTGGTTTATTCAGTTTTCTTTTATTATCACCTTCTCTCAGGTTGCGATGGCTCCTTAGTTTAGGAGAGTACACCTATTACGCTTACTGGATAGTCTTATTCCAAACCATAGGCAGGTGCCGAAAGGTAGGGAATGAAGAAAACCAATTAGCCTAAGTAGGGTGTATAGAAGGTAATAACTAAGGACAAAATAAAGGGATTAGAAAGAGGGCAAAGTAAATTGCGACTGCTATCATTCACGACCAAACCGCGTACTTCATCGCCACTCCTATTTCACCTTTGCCTTTCTCCCCAGTTTGGGAGAAATGGAATAAGGTATTATTCAGTTGTTTTTATCATCACCTTCTCTCAAGTTGTGAGTACTCCTAGGTTGAGGAGGGTACACCTATTATGCTTACTGGATAGTCTTCTTCCAAACCATAGGCTGGTGTCGAACGGTAGGGAAGGAAGAAAACCACTTAGCTTAAAGGGGTGTACAAAAGGAAATGAATAAAGACAAATAAAGGGATTTGTAGAGGTGGCAAAGAAATATACGGTTATAGTCATAAATTGGATTATGGAAGTGGCATTACTAGGAATACCAGGAAATCCCTACGAAACATTTTCATGTTTCAGTGCATTGTTAAAGGAAAACTGATTTCCTGATTAGATACTTACTCCAGGGTATGTATTTACCAGGTTTCATTCTCATATCTATATGGTTTTACAGATGATGAGTGGGTGTAAGTTATTGGGATTAAGAGATCATCCTTATTATATCGGAATTCGTTGTAATTGGTGATATTTGAGGAAATCGCCTGGGTACAGTTTTCAACCTACGATGCACAGGTTTTGAGTTATTCAACTCAGCGGACTTATACAGAGTATTGTATGTTGTCCAGTGTCCGTCAGGACAAAGGGGTAGGTCCTCGTACTATGTTCTGTTTACTTGTGACTTCTCTAGTTTTTAGACAAGTGTTTCGTAGAAATACAACGTCTAAGTTTTGAGAAGTTGTGAGTATAAGAATAAAGTAGAGAACCAGGTATTGCAAGTATCGGGATTCTTCAAAAAGATCGAAGATGTAGATTCTTGTGATTGGTATTCAGTTAAAAGTAATGGTTTTGAGAAACTTGTTTATCTTTCAGGTTACTCATAATTGGATGGATTCCTAAGTTGAGTAATGATGATTATCCTCTCTCCATTAAATTGACATGCACTGGAGACAGCTGCATGGTTTGAATCTGGTTCCAGTTAAATTAGTGCCTCTATTTCTATATTATATATAGAATGGTTCATATCTTAACGATGTTAAGATACGGGGAGTTGTCCGGCTTATGCTTAAAACCAGATTTTGGATTACTCAAGGCACGTTTCTGTAATGGCAGTTTGTGGGTTGACCCGGGCTATGTCGAGGGTTGATATTCTACCATCTGGAAGATCAATAGTGATATTGTTCTTGACTCGCCACAGTTTTAGTAAAATGGATTTTTCAAGAAAACTGTAGTGAGAGTATAGTAGAACTAGAAGTGATTCCAGAACTGCAAACGATTACGGAAAATTTAATAGGACCTATATATTTAATCAGGTTTAACATTCCAATAGCCACTCCGCAGATATGGTGGGTAACCTCAGACACCCGAGAGGTACTCCGGTAGCCTCAAGGACGGTGACAGGCAGGTTCTAGTTTACCCAGACTTGACACTATTGTTGTTCCAGACTATGAGACCCGGCAGGAGGATAAGTATAGCGTCGTTCTAAACTAGCTTTAGAAGTGTACGTATATATTATTCTGCCAGAGGGTTGTCATAGTCAGTGAGAGCAGTGGAAGCATAGTGGGCAAGTAGCTTATGTCTATTTATAGGCTTGAGCAAATATAGCGGAGATAGATCATCTAATTTTGATATGAGAGTCATGGGTTTGACTTCATCAGAATAGGAGATGGATCTGTTGAGAAGGTAGTAGGGTGTGATGTCCTGGTATTTGGATGACATACACAGAGTAGGAAGTAAAATTCCTATACTACGATCAGTTATACTGTGGTCGTCACACAGTTGTTTCTCCACAAAGGATATGGATATAATATCTGACATTCTGGTTACTGATCTATGGTTTTAGATCTAGATTTGGGTAGTTTCCCAATGTGGGTATTTTGACAGTATTCTAATGGTATTTAGAATAAATGACTCCTGGCATGGTGGTGTACCTGCAGGTGATGGAGTCACCCTCTCTAAAGGTGTCTTATAGACTAAAGGGGAGAGGGATGTGCATGATTGGCAGATCACTTGCTTAGGCAATTGAGTCAATCGTGAGATGTCAAGTACCACACCAGATTATGTTTTTGCACTAGATGCGATAAATTTATATTAATCCAATCCTGAAGAAACATAAGGAAGCAGTTTTAGAACATAAGTGTATGTTCCACGGATTTGATGACGGCAGCCTCCTTCGGGAGACGGTTATCATTCCAGGCTTCAAAGGTGACATGGATGACAGAGTGATTGTCAGAGTTATAGTTTTCCCTCTGACGAGGGACAGTATTATGGACAGGTGGTCCAAGAGGATACTGTGGGAGGCATGGTGCTGGATACTGATTAGGTTCAGTTATCGATACAGTCTAAGAAGTTTGGATTTGGAGTTCATTTATGAACAAGGTCCCATCAGATATCAAAACATATTCTAAGACAGGTATTACTCAATTCGGGAGATGGCTTTCTCCGCGAACTTAAGATTAAGAGAGACATAGAAAGAAACATCAGGGCGGATCCACTTACTAAGGCTATTTCTCGAACACAATAGTTTTACAAACGGGATTTATGAAACTGATTAGTTGAGGAGTTGGATGTTTGGTATCACACGGGCTGTGAGTATGCGACATCGCAATAATTAGCCTTAAGTACAAGTGGGAGATTGTTGGATATAATGCCTCAAGTCAATTATTGGATCGCAGGTACGTGATTGCAATGATTGAGGCAGGACCTATACCGATATGACAGTCTTGCTCGAGATGATAGTATGCTATCTGGTTTGACTTTTTCATTATATACATGCTTTATTTCACTATTGCATGTTGATAGAGCCCATAGGATTCTTGCTTGACTGCCAGCAGTATGATGGCGATCATATACGTGGGAGCTGGGGTCTGTAAGCACATCCTTAAAGTGTCCCTAGTCGTGGGAGTTTCGAGACAGGGCATCGTACTCCAGAGTAGACTAGTGTATACAGTCGAGACCCCGACGAGGGGCGGTGGACGGTCTCACAAGCCATTGGTGTCAGTTGGTTCACCTAAGATGTATACAGGTGCTCATTTGGTTATGAGTACACTGGACATGACTAGCCGGGAACCAGCTAGTTGGTATTATACCTAGCATCAGATAGCAGTTCCCTGATGACATGTGTACAGGTTAGTTCATCGACCTGAGGTCGTCATTTGTCTCGTGTGAGTTCCCACTGTGCTTTGATTTCTACCCTACCACGGCTTAAAGGAGTCGTGCAAACAGGCATTTTTTGGGTACAGTCCCGAGCCACATGGAGGCAAGTGAGCGGATCGGCAGGGGATTCGTCTCTCTTGGTATTGGGGGTGAGATCGCGCTGTGTCTAGGAGAGCCATTACACAAAGCCCTCGGCCGAGGCAGGAGATTTACTGGTAGGTACTCCAGTAGTATCTCAGGGTGTTCTGGGCTACTCTCTGACACGACTTATACCGCTATTGGGGGTCTGACGTTACCAGCCCCCTTGGCCGATATGCGATACTCATAGACGAACGGACCGGACTGTATGTATATTGTCACTGTTAGGCTCAGTAGGGTTTCTGGATGAGTTCGCTCGTTAGCTTCCCTTCCAATCAATACATAGAAAACCGTTACGTACAGCTCGTATCTCTGACGTGCTAGTGGTTATACCCAGTGCCAGTGTGTTGATGAGTCATTAGATTCCCCCACAGACAGTTTCCCAAGTTCGGGCGAAACGTTGTAGAGGCCGTATGCTTTTATGGCAGGGTTCGGAAAATGCACGTGCGTTTACGCACGTGTCATATTTCGGGCAGATAATACTGGTAGGCTTTGGTTTAAGCCGGATCCGAGTATTATACTATGTAGATATAATATCTTTGTCTCAGTTGCATTTGTATTCGGTCGTAATACAAATGCGAGTATGTTTATACTGTTACGGGGTTATCCTGAAATTCGTTTCGGGATCGCTTTTGGAAGTTGCCAGTTTCCTGTTTTCTATCACCCGTCTTTAACATTCGGTTAAATGCGGATTTATCTTTTCTTGATGAGTGTGGAAGATTCTAGAAGTTTCTAGATTGGTGACTAGGATTGTGATTCATTCATTAGCATTAATTGAAATGGTGACTAGGTTAATGAATCACCATTTTGCATTAATTGTTTTTAGTGTGTCATCCTTTTCATTAAATGTTATGATAAGGTTTCTTGTTTATGGTCACCCTCTCCCTTGCTCCTATACTCACCCCCCCACCTTATATTGGCCGGCCAAATCATTTGGAGGCTAAGGAATTTTTAGGAAAAAGATTATGATAGTTTTGGATTCATGGAAATTAGATAGCCTCATTTCTCATTTCACCCGATCCAAAAGGCAATTCCATTAACCGTTCGTCCATGGTTTTGGACGAAATGAGACAAAGTGTTCTACTCATTCTCTATATCATCTTGGTCATCTCTTTTAGCAAACTTGACGACCGAGTTGCCTCGGTTCAGAGGCGGGAGCCCGTTTAAAGATCCGTCGACGTGGTGCCACCTGGACGAGGAGACTGGAGATTCAGGAGATCGGAGCAGCTGCAACAAAGCGTGGGATGATGGTTGAAGACCGAAGGACTCGGATCGTTCGATATAACATTTCTATCCACTTTGTAGTTTGTTAGTTTAGCTTTAATGGCAGATCCGGGTTATAGTATACGATAGCGCCAGTCAAAAAGTTTTTGTTCCGCATTCGGCGTCTGTTAGATGGTCGGGGCGCTATCGTGTACTTATATTTTAATAGTTCAATTGCCTAAATTTATTGTGGTCCCCTACAATTTCCTGCACGGATTTTTAAGACCCTCTGAAATATTTTTTGAACAAGTTGAAAATTGGCAGAAAGCATGCTAAGTTGGAAAAATTATTCGGAAAAAAGTGTCGATCGATATTCTAACTTCGTGTAAACTAGCTAGTATCGGTTTATGGGCGGCTCTGATACCATGTTGGGTTTTCTCCTGCACCCTGGCCATCTACCATGGCCGATGCGAATAAAAAACTGGCATTTAGAATTTTAGCGCAAACAAAACCCTCTCAAGATCGAACCATAAACATACATTAGCAAATAACAAAGAGCTAAACTAAAAGGTTAAATGTGTTATACCGAATGAACCAAGTCCTTCGGTCTTCCATCAACTTCCTTAGCTCCTTGAGGCGTGCTCGAACAAGCTTGTCCGCCGATCTTCCTCCGTCGAAGATGATCCACCCGAGAGATGTAGCTCATGGCTCTAGCTCCACATCGAAAGCAAGTGAAGCAACTAGGGATTCTAGGATACTAGTCTAGAATGCCTAGGATGTAGTGGTCTAAGTGTTTATCTATCTCATCTCACATTCTCTTATAATTCATAACACATGAGAGGGTTGAGAGGAGGTAGAGATTGAAGGTGGATGAACTAAGGAAACTCAAGAGAGTGGGAGTGAAGCTCAAATGGTGAGAGAAGAGAGCTCAAGAATGAACCATCTCATTTTTCCAACAAGTAACCAAGTGAAGAAAATTCTCACATCAAGAATTGGTTTAGTATAACATTTCTTTCATTTTTTAAATCAACCCATACTTGAATAGTATGCACAAATGAATTAAAAATTCATTTGTGCACACTATGCAAGCATGGTTCTCACCATACTCCCCATTCTCAATTTCCACCTCATTTACCATTTTCAAATAAATGGTCAAACCCAAAAAATGAGGTGTCTACCTTCTAGAATGTTTTCCGGAAAAACACGGATTGCATTCTACTATATTTACATACATGTACTCATACCGAAATACGAATACCCAAAAATATAGAATAACACAAAGAAAATAATACTAGAATATACATATCGAAATATATATATATATATATATATATATATATATATATATATATATATAAATGTAAATTATTAAATCAATACCTGATTTAATAATCCGGCTCAAACCCGAGCTGGCTAGTATCATCAACCGTCCGATCGAATGTCTGGATACAAAGTACAATCGATCGATCGGAACCCTACACGTATCCAATACGCTACTACGTCATTTCGCCATAACCATGAAAACCCTCTGTGTGGGACTCTAAAGACTCGTCAATACGCTGGCAGTGGGTTTAACCACAAGCACGTCAGTGGCACTAGTTGTACGTAATGGCTACCCAGGTATTGAGCGAATGGAAGGTTGACGAGCAAGCTCATCCAAACCCCTGCTAAGCCTATCCGTGAGAATCTCCATACAGTCCGGTCTGTTCATCTATGAGTATCGCATATCGGGTCTAGGGGGTGGATAAAGGCAGACCCCTAATAACGCGATATTTCGTGTCGGTATGAAGCCCATCACCCACTAAGAAACTACTGATCCAAATCAGTAATTCTCGTCCACCGTGGCCACGGATTTTTGGTGATGGCCATCCGTGCACTACACGACATCAACCCCCAATACCGGGAGAGACGAATCTCTGACGATCCGCTCGCTGCCTCCATGTGGCTCGGGACTGTACTCAACTAAAACCTATTTGCACGACTCCTTTGAGCCGTGGTAGGATAGTAATCAAAGCACAGTAGGAACTCACACGAGACAAATGACGATCTCAGGTCGAAAGACTAATCTGTACTCATGTCACCTGGGAACTGCTATCTGACAATAGGTATAATACCAACTAGCATGATCTCGGCGAGTCCATACAGTGTACTCATAACCCAATGAGCACCTGTATACTATCTTAGGTGACTAATTGACACCAATGGCTTGTGAGACCGGGCCACCGCCCCTCATCGGGGTCTCGATAAGTATACACTAGTCTACTCCGGAATATCGATGCCCAGTCTCGATACTCCCACGACTAGGGACATTTAAGGATGTGCTTATAGACCACCCAGATCCCACGTATATGATCACCATCATAATGCTGGTAGTCAAGCAAGAATCCTATGGCTCTATCAACATTTAATAGTGATCTGTAATGCCACCTAATGCTGTACATGATGATAAAGACAAACCAGATAGCATACTATCATCTCGAGTAAGACCGTTCTCCCCGTATAGGTCCTCCCTCAATTATCACAATCGCGTGCCTGCGATTCAATAATTGATTTGAGGGCACTATTGCCAACAGATCCAAAGGTGGGTAAAATTTCCCAAACAAATTTTGAGACCAATTAAATCAATTGGAATCTCTTAATGAGAGATTTTCTCAAAACTAATTAACAATTTGCCTCCACTATATAAAGGATCCGAGACTTCAAGTCTCAAGAGACAGATATATAGAGGGAACCCTTCATAAACTTCTCCAAAAATAAAATACAGAAGGCTCTCAAAAGCAACAGAGAATTTAATTCTCAATAGAGAAGAAGATCTTTTTCCCCTCAAACCCTAGGTAAAGAAACCACAGAGATCAAAACATCTCCTTTACCTATCATTGCATACCCAAGGGTTTAACCTTTCTCAAGAACTTAGTTCTTTCTCTGGATCTGAGATCCACAAGACAAGTCTCCCACAAGTTGAGAATTTAATTCTCATCGTGAAAATCTTGTTCTTGAGAATCAAAGATTCAGAAAAGAACTGGGTTAAAAAGAGATAAGAAAAGGAAAAGAATCTATCCTATGGGAATTTAATTCCTCGGAAAATAGGGTTTAACCCTAAAAGAAACTTATTTCCTATAAAAGAAAAGGGCATAAGAACTTAGTTCTTGAAGAAAAACTAATCGCAGATCTTCAAAACAAAGATCTTAGTGTTATTAATGGTCAAAATACCATTAACAGAGATTTAATCTCTAAAAAGTAAAAAACATTAGCGCCGCACTTGCTTCCTACACGGGCGCCTTGAACAGATTCCCAAAACAAAAGGAAATCAGCGCCTTATGTGAAAAACACGTGGGCGCAAAAAACAAAAGGCCATCGCCTCACGTGAAATACACGTGAGCGCTGAGTAAAGTGCTTAGCACTTCCTATACAGCAAAAACGGGTGAGTGCTTAGCACTAATTGGGCAGCGCCTAGCACCTCACGTACTCCTCATATGGATGCCATACAAAAGTGATTAGCACTTCATATGCATCCAAAACGACTGAGTGCTCAGCACTAATTGGGCAATGCCCAGGACCTCATGTGCTCCTCACGTGGATGCCATACAAAAGTGCTTAACACTTCATATACAGCCAAAACAGCTGAGTGCTCAGCACTGATTGGGTAGCGTCCAGTGCCGTGTGTGCTCCTCATATGGATGCCATACAAAAGTGCTTAGCACTTCATATACAGCCAAAACGGCTGAGTGCTCAGCACTGATTGGGTATTGTCCATAACTGAAGGCTTCACATAATACCCATATGAGTGCCGGAGCTTCAAACAAGTGCTTAGCACTTTTACATTAAACAAAGGGGCTGAATAAGCAAAGCCCAAATAAGTGCTTAGCACTTTTACATTAAACGAAGGGGCTGAATAAGCAAAGCCCAAATAAGTCCTTATCACTTTTGAACAAAAAAAGGACTGAGCAAACTAAGCCCAAATTGGCTAAGTCTCACTGAAAAGTTTCTTATAGACAAACCCAAATGCTCTGTTGTTGGATCTTAAATAAAAATGATTCTTAAAATTTTACTAAGTTGATCTTAGTCTCAAATAAGACTAACATATTCTTGTTGGCGCCCCAGCCATCAATCCATGGCCAAATGCAGAACAAAAACTTTTAGAAACCGGCGCTAACGGAACCCGATTCCAGGATCGTACCACTAACCCTATACTAGTGAAATGTAAAGGAGTTTAGAGAGGTTATACCAAACGATTCAAGTCCTTCGGTCTTCAACCTCTATCCCAAACTCCTCGCGGCTTCCTTGATTAAGCTTGATCTCCGGTCTCCCGACATCGAAGAAGATCCACGTCGAGGGTTAGTAATATGGGCTCCGACCTCAAAACCGAAGCAACTCGGGTATCTAGTTTGCTAACCTAGATAGCCAAGATGAAGTAAAGAGAGTTTGTGATTATTTTGTCTCAATACACCCAAGGATTCTCAACTCATGAGAGAGTTTGGGTGGAGGTTGAAGAAGATGCCATGGAGAGAAAAGTGTGAGCTCAAGAAAAATCAAATGAAGAAAATGGGCTTGTGTTCTTGTGAGTTATTTTGTTGTGAGAATTAAGCAACTAAAGAAAAGCCACACACTCAAGAAAAGATCTGCTTCTCTCACATGCTCACAACAAAATATCTTATAATACAACAAAAACCCTAGTCATGCCATCATGACTCACAACCATGAGTCACCAAGTGCATGCATGAACCAAGGTAAAGAATGATTCAAACTTTCCATTCCAAATAAACATTTAAAACCCTAAATGTTTATAACAAAAAGAAATGGCATTATCTAAAGTAATCTTGTAACGAATTACAAGAACACCCCTCATCTGTATATACATACCCGCATCCGTATTCCGACTGAATACGAATACAACGAGACAGAAATAATCCAACAATATAATACTAGGATCCGGCTTAAACCAAAGCCCGCTAGTATTATCCGTCCGAACATCATCCGTCCACAAGTACACATATATGATCGAACCCTGCCATAAAACCATACGGCCTCTGCAACGTTTCGCCCGAAGTAATGAAACCCTCTGTGTGGGACTCTAAAGACTCGTCAATATGCTGGCAGTGGGTTTAACCACAAGCACATCAGTGGCACTAGCTGTACGTAATGGCTACCCAGGTATTGAGCAAAAGGGAGGCCGACGAGAAATCTTATCTTAAAACCCTACTGAGCCTGACAGTGACAATATCCCTACAGTCCGGTCCGTTCATGTACGAGTATCGCATATCGAGTCTAGGGGTTGGATAAAGTCAGACCCCTAATAACGCGACATTTAGTGTCTGTATGAAGCCTATCACCACCTAAGAAACTACCGATCCGAATCAGTAATTCTCGACTACCTTGGCCAAGGATTTCTGGTGATGGCCACCCGTGCACTCCGCGACATCAACCCTCAATACCGGGAGAGATGAATCCCCTGACGATCAGCTCACTGCCTCCATGTGGCTCAGGACTGTAACCAACTAAAACATGTTTGCACGACTCTTTTAAGCCGTGGTAGGGTAGTAATCAAAGCACAGTAGGAACTCACACGAGACAAATGACGATCTCAGGTCGATAGACTAACCTGTACACATGTCACCTGGGAACTGCTATCTGACAATAGGTATAATACCAACTAGCATGTTGCCGGCGAGTCCGTCCAGTGTATTCATAACCCAATGAGCACCTGTATATATCTTAGGTGAAACAACTGACACCAATGGCTTGTGAGACCAGTCACTGCCCCTCGTCAGGGTCTCGATCCATACACACTAGTCTACTCTTGGAGTATTGATTCCCAGTCTCGAAACTCCCACGACTAGGGACATTTTAAGGATGTGCTTATAGACCACTTACCTCCCACATATATGATCGCCATCATACTGCTGGTAGTCAAGCAAGAATCATATGGGCTCTGTCAACATGTAATACTGATCTGTAATGTCACCTGAAGCATGTACACGATGATAAAGACAAACCAGATAGCATACTATCATCTCGAGTAAGACTTTTCTACCGGTATTGTTCCTCCCTCAATCATTGCAATCACGTGCCAGCAATCCAATAATTGACTTGATGGCACTATAGCCAACAATTCTTAGTTAAAATAAATTGAGCCCAAATGCTCATATATTTAAGTTGATCTTAATCTCAAACTAGATTAACGGTCCTTAAATAAAACAAACCCAAATCTAAAATATATGGATTTGGACTGATCCACGCCCTACGGGCGACGACATAAACTAGTCTCCATATACATTCCACGAACAACCAAAACAAACAAAATAACACGCGACACGAAGTGAACTGCTGGAGTAGGAGAAAGTGCTTATCGCAATGCGATAACATAATTAACTGCAGGGGCTTGCGCTTGCAGGGAAGAGGATCCCCACAATTAAAAACCCCTCATAAATGAAGGGGAATCTGATGAAGTCACGCTACAACGGTCGCGTCTGTGCAAACCTCCGATATATGGTGCCATAAATCAACTTGGTATCTTCGGAGAGGTGGATGGATAAGTCTAAATAGCATCTGCCCCCAAATTCAGGAAAGACGTTCAATCCTAGTTCGCCTCTGTTTTCGGCGGTGAACAGATTATGGTATGCCAGGTAGGACCTTTTCCTTTTTCCACTCCACATTTCGTGTGTCGTGTTTTGCAAAAAAAAATCGTGGTTCACTATGGTTGCCCTTGGATTCGAGGTACTAAAACTTGGTGTCTTGCTCATGTGCAGAAAATCGATGGCTTCTCAATGCACTGCATCCAACAGCAACTCTCGCTCCACCCCAATTGGAGGAATGACTTATGGGCCTAACGCGGCCTCTATTTTTTCAATTCCAGTGGGGCAAGTCACACAAGCCACTACTGGATTGTTTTTTGGGACCATACTCCCACCGGTGACTTTCGGTGCCTCGGCGCCACAAGAAGAAGCTCCTAAAAGGTCGGTCATCGATTGACTGGAAAGCACAACGGCCCTTCTCAATAGGCCATCCAAATCTGGCGTCTCAGTTTTCAACAGGCTGAGAAAGAGCACAAACGGATCCGCAACGAAGCTCATGATACCTGAAGGGGCTACCCTAAAACGGCTAGCTCTCCCAACTCCTGCTACGAGCGAAGCCGTCAAAAGTGCTTCCCCTATCAGAAAGTTGGTCTTCGAATGATTGACCGGCCCTCCCCAAACTTTAACGAGGACGTCGGTCTTCAACAGGCTGACACTAATTGCAGCTCCTCAGCAAAACCAAGGGCGTGATAAAGCCGCTTCCAAAACTGAGGCGGTCCCTTCAACAAGGCACGCTCGAAGTCTCCACTGGCATCAAGTGAGAGAAGCTGGGGGCAACTCCCCCTCTGGACTCACCCCACCAGCTCCAATGGTGGAAGTCGATGCTACTGTTCCAACTGGAAACAATTTTGAACAGCTTAAGAGGGTGCGCAAAAACTCTCCAACAACGGTGCTAAAGAAATCACCCCCTCCTGTAGAAGTTACAGTGCAGGAAAAGACAGAGCAGCCTCATCAGCGGCTCTCATTGCAAATTCATAGGGTCTGGCGAAAAGTCCAGGACTCTGTGATTGACCAGAACCACTCTTGTCGACCGAAGAAATCAAAGGTTCGACGAGAAAAAGATCACTCCTACGCCATACAATGAAGGACTTCTCTTAAGAAGGTGCCGGACATAATGGCTCCTTCAACTCCAATCTCCTATAAAAGAACGAGGTTGGAGAAAACAATACCGCCCACGGCAAATTCCAAAGGCAATAGACCTAAACGCCCCAAGTCCGGGGGCATAACAATACATATGGTCTACATGGGTTTAGGAAAAGAAGTAATACATGCTTATGTGAGCCACCGACCGAAAACTCGGTCTCTGAGAAAAGCTCATGAGCAACAACAAAAGCTCCAGGAAATATTGACCAAAATGGCAGCACTTACCGGACAGAAAGAAAGCCCGGACAAAGGAGCTGAACAATGCCAAGAGCAGGAGACCGATACAGAGTTCCTGCGAAGGGTGCTCAAAAGAAAGGACAAGGAAGCCGCTGAGCAAGCTGCTAACATAAAGCAGATGGCTATCTTGTTCCAAGACATGGTTGGAATGATGATTCAGCCAGAACCCCCGGCCGAAGATCCGCCGATAATTATCGAGGATGATAGGGGGAAACATCAAACCCTCTTCCGGCCTTATCAGCAGCTAAGGAGGAAATGATCTCCAAGGCCACCATTGATGATTATATTGCTTTACAAATAAGAGCTCATCAAGCTAATGAAGCTGCTGGCCAAATCTTCAGAACTGGACGACCGTATCCCGGCTGGTATGATCAAATCAAATACCTGCCGGGATATACGATCCCTAAGATCTATGTGTACAAAGGGACAGGAAACCCTCACCAGCACGTCACGCAGTTCAGAGCTCTGTACGGCAACACTGGAGGCGACGACAAACCGTTGCTTCGCCAGTTCATTGGCAGCCTGTCAGAAACAACCTTTGCATGGTACTCAGGGCACCCAAATGACTCCGTAAAAACATTCACAAAGATGGAACTGCTATTTACACAGCGTTTCTCCAGCACGAGCGAACGCACTCCAATTACAGCATTAATCAATGCCAGGGTAAAGCCGGAATAAACCTGGGTCCAATACACGATCCAGTGGCGGAACCTATGGTCTAAATGCGAACAGCGCATTGAAGAATCTCCCGCAATGGACATGTTCATCGGGACCCTTGATCCTAAAACGACTGTGTCCCAGTTCATGACATTCTTCAAACCAACCACCTTCCAGGCTCTGATAGGTAAATTGGCTCAAATGGCCCAGATGGGCCACGGGCCTTCCTCCTCAAATAAAGACCCTTGAAATAATAAGGGTAAAGGGAAAGTGGCCTTCGTTGCCAATACACAACAACAACTGAGTGGCCTAAAACCTGCTCACAAAAACAACGCGCGTCCGCATCCATCCTTGGAGAAAACACTAGAACGCGCTGACTCGTTTCCCCGCGACAAGATGAGGAGACTGTTTGAATTGCAAATGCATAATAAACTCATCACATTGCCAGACACAAGGCTTCCACCTGTCACGACCCGTAATTTACAACGTGACTGGCACTTAAATCACGCAACGTCTAAAGGCGTAACTTAATTCAAGTAAGCCGATGCCTAGAAAATCTAAACATTTTTGCGGAAAATGGTGGGGGTGCAATTTTGAAACATCTTATAAGAAATTCAAGCCTTCATTTTTTTTATTTTTTTAAGTATAAGTCATATAATAGAAAAAGGCAGTGAATGTATACTATCTTGAAAACATTTTCGTCTTTGAATTTTTGGGCAGCGCCTCCCTTGTATATTTTGATCCAAAACCATATACATAACAATATATAGGCATCCCCAAGTGGGAGCTAGCTCTTCGCCAAATGGCGGAATCACAACCATGCAATAACAATATATACGACGCCCAACGGTGAAGATCAACACAGAAAGAACAGGTAAATAAAACAAGAAATCAAAACCTCAAAGAAGCGAACATACACCCATCGCTCTAAGTCTCGCAAATACCCAGGTCTGACTAGGTCTACCAATATACAAATTCTAGTTTCTGATTTGATGGATTTTATCTAGATACAACAGAATATAAAAGTATGAGAGTGGGCACGATCCAATATATGTCCTACCTACCAAAGCAAAACATCCTGGATGAAGCTGTGTGCCAGCGATACCGCTACTGATCCCACACGGTCAAACCTGCAAGAACTGTAGCACAACGGGGGTGGGTTGCCAACTCATGAGTAGAAAACATCAGCAGGTAGAAATCGAATAAAACAATGATTTCCTAGGTCACTATATCATGAAGGTAATACCATGATATCTAGGGTGACCATGTATGCATATATGTCCGCAATCGAGTCAATGCAAATGAAATATATATAAATAAACATTTGAATCATATGCCTGCATGCATGTGGATAACAACAACGTATCCATCAACGACACAATCAATATCATGGAACCTGAATATCCAACACCGACACTCGAAACATCATGAAAACATATGTCTGTATGTATGAGGATATCAACCACGTGTGTCCATCAACGACACATCAAAATCATGAAATATGAGTGTCCAACACTGACACTCGAAACATCATGAAACCCGTGTCCAGCATCGACATGTAAATCCTCATATCTCAGGTGCCGCATACTCATATCGGCCCTCATATCTATCTCATCTCCGGTGCCATATACTCAGATCAGATCTCATATCCATCTCATGACTTCGGTCAGTATCCTCCGGATAACCGCCGGGTCCAAAAATATCACTTGTAGGTAATGCTCCCCCTGCCGGGCTCACCGCCTAACTATACGAGTCTTCTTACCCCGGGGTACCTTTTCGGGTCCACTATGTACCCACAGATGGTGCCTACCACTCCTCGAATCGGGTATACACAGAACTCAGAACCGAGAAAACTCATGGTGGACACCTTGAAATATCATATCAAAAGAAACCACGTTTTTAAAACAATACACAATTTCCTTTGAAATATAATCACGGTTCTCAAATACAGAGATTTCATAAAAACAACATCTCAATGCATATAACCATAAAGTGCGATGTATGCAACATAGAACAGCAATGTGAGCCTATGAAGTATATCACGCAAACATGTCATATGATAGTACTAACAAGGAATGCATTTTCCAAATATGACTAATATCAGGATATAGCAGTTCTACTGTGTAAGTAGCATAGCAATTACCGATGATGATTGTGTGTATGCCGACAAATCTGTATAAGTATAACATGCGCATCATCGATAATTATGCAGGTGTACTAGCAGATGATATCATAAAGAGGTAAACACCGAAAACATAACACGTATATCATGAGGGATAAACAAACATAAACATGACTAATGAAAGGTATATAACTACACATGAACCATACGATCAGTTTCAAGGATACAAATCGTAGTTTGGAAATAAGTATGGTTCAGGTGGCATCATTACATCGGCGATCTTGCCTCATAGCATCCGATATGGCAAGATCCTCGATCATCATTCTCAAATCACGAACGCGAATCAACATCCGGTAAAACTCATCGCGTACGGTAATTTATCATACGCTAATATCAAACAGAATAGAGATTCTGTCGTCCTATTCATCAATAAGGGTACGGATCTATGGTCTCATACGTCATATCACTCTTCATTCTCATACATATATTTATGTACACATATATCTCAAGTCATATCTGTATCAATCTCATACCATGTCATCTTTCATATACATCATATCTTATTAATCTCACCGCATCTATCTCAATCTCATGTCGTATTGATACCGATCTCAAGTCGTGTCGATCTCGATCTCATATCATATCTTTATCAACTCATACTTGTCATCTTTCAATTCTATATATCATGCTTCACGTCCTTATATCATATCCTCATATACTAATCCACAACATCCTTAGCTATCATATCCATGAGTTTAGACATAGGTTTCTCCAAACCATAGTTTATATATCACTTATCCATATCAATGGTTGCGGAGGTGCTATACGCCATCCACCCGACTTCCCACGTAGATATAAATCTACTCACCTTGCTAAACTCCTTGCTTAGTTAAAGTCGATGTGCTTCGTCGTCTCGAAAATCCATGCGAAGGTATCTACATATCAACACACGTCGTAACATTATTAAAACTAAGTCCGAGAAACCGATACGGCATATGAAAATCCACGCGAAGGTATCTACATCTCCCTCTCTCTCACCATACACTCATGCCTCCATGTCCCCACCTTCATGTCATCATTCTTTTATTTTCTTTTTTTCCTTTTTAAAACTAAAACCAAAAACCATTTTAAAGAGAACAAAGATGCCATGGTTTAATAAAATGTAACAAGTGTTTTGCAATATGTTTTGTTACATGCCATGAACAAGATCAAGATTAATACCTAATTAGCAAAATACTAATCAATTGTAGCATTAACTTATATATAATTAATTGTATAATAAATTGTAAAATGCCCAAATCACATAAATTCTTTAAAAATCAATATTCATACTAATTTTCCAAATATTTTCCAAACTATCGGTATATAATTATACCATATCATTAAAACAAATTCTCATACTTTAATAATATTCATGAAATTTATTGTTTTAATTATTTAAATTCCTAAAATATTATTTTATTTTCTGAAATATTACAATCATCCCTCCTTAAATAAATTCGGTCCCCGAATTTAAATTTAAACCCTCCAAATACTAAAACACTTCAGTAAACAATCAAGTCGTCGGGGCTCCGAAACCATGAATACATAAAACATATCATAGTGTAATGCATGCGCATGAAAACGTATTCAAGACACAGAATTGAAACTCCATCAAGCGTCACTCAATCATCGGAGTTATGAAGAAATTATAAACGTCAAAATCCAATACGAAAATCAAACATGGTATAATTAAGACTATAACATATAGATAGTACGCATCATTGTGAAATCGTCAAAACAATCAAATGAAAGTGCATGCCGAATCCCTTTCAAATTGCCGTGCGGTGTGCATATCACGGCACAAGTGGCGGACGTTCATGTATAAGGAAAACAGTTATATATGTTTGTATACCCTTTATTTAACATACACGTTCCGCCTTTTGAAAATGAATTTAGAAGGGTTTTCTTCGTAAAGTTTCGTGTCATCATGGATACGTAGGGAAATATCGAGACTATAGCTCCTTTTTGAAAATCCCTTCGGTAAATATCTATGCATGAAAAAATACCCAGGTACCGTCCTCAGACCAGTCCTGCTCGGTTACTAAGCCGTATAGTAAATATCATAAAAACATGATGTTCGAAATGAAATCAATCTCAAATAGGACATAAAAATGCCACGTGCGTCTGGTGCGCACGGAAAACGAAATCAATACAGGTCCCATGAATATACACAGAAACAAAAACCAGGTGCAACGGGTGTGCACGAAAATATCTGTCAAGTGCAACGGGTGTGCCTGACAACAATACCGGGTGCATCTAATGTGCACAAAGAATCTCGATTAAGTGCATCTGGTGTGCACAAAATCACATCTAGTATGCCAAGTGTGCGCAAGAATCCCAATCAAGTGCACAAGGTGCACGAAAACAAATATCGAGTATCAAAATCGAAATCAACGGTATACGACATACACCAAATCAAATCAAGTATACCACGGTATATAAACTCATAAACATGTGCATTTGTGCGCACAAAACCCCATATCAAATACTAAAAGCACGTGTAAACTACATCGAATACATAATTCAAAATCATGTGCCTACTATATGCATGAAATCAGGTCAAATATCTCAGAATGTGTAAAAATCAAAATTAAGTGCAATGGGTATGCACAAAAACCGACATCAGTACAACTAATATATGGAAATACGAATCGAGTGCAACTGTGGTGCACATAGAAAATATCAATCATAAAACAAATCGTCAAAATACCGAAAGCCAAAATGACGGAAATGTGATATCCGAATCACCAAGTCGTAAATCACAATAACTGATGTCGAGGCGCCCCTCCTTCATAGTCGAAAGGTGTCGGTACACCCAAGGCTGGCAGAGTGAGAACATTTACTTACCTCTTGCCCACGGTCTGGCGTCCTCTGCTCATAGGTCCTCGTTTCTCCTTGTGGATCACCAGTTACATGGCTCCTAAGCTTGACAGCCCTATTCGGAGTAATGACAGAAACAGATCCATTCTGGCGCTTCTCTGAAGATCTCCTAACCAATTAACATGGTCACTCATAACGTTTCACGTCAGCGATGGCAATCTCTGGCCTAATGAGTGTGTGCGATAGATCTGATCCTGGGTCCAAGTCTTTATCGTGAAGTATTCCAGAAAGATCCTATCAGGGTCTCTTCTAATCTTCTTTCTGCCGGACTTCCCAGAAATTGGCACTCTTTACTTAATTCGTTTCTCATTCCGGGACAGCTGCATTCTCTTTAGGACGTTCTTCTGGAAAGGTGGTCGTATTCAACGCCTCTGCATGCGTAGTAAATCTCTGACATCAATGGAGTGGAATGAAAACTCATGAAAATCTCGCACGAACTTCTTACTCCGCTTCCTTACAGAATGGACCAATTTGGAATCATTTCTTCGCAACTGTGTGGATTGCGCTCCAATTGGTTGTACTCATATCGAGGGCCTTTTTCGAAATTACGAACTCGGCATCTCTAATACCCTGTAGAAGGCATCTGGCCAATTACGTCCTCGGGAACTCGTCCAAATCACCGGGGTAATGCGTCTTCGCTCGTCCATTCTCGATCGACTCACAACACGTCTGTGTGAGATCTCCTTATAACTGAAGCTAGGCAATTGATGATCTCTCTTCGGGGCATCCAAAAGAACAAACTGTTTTAGTCATTTGTCCAAGGGTGACTAGCGATCTTCTATCGCATCCCTTTGTATAAGCTCATGCTGCATTAGCTTCAAAGGTCTGGAGGCGACATCTTATCAATCGCGGCAATAGTTGGCTCATCTGTCCGCACGGTAGACAATACCTCAATCATCTGGAGTAGGCGGTACTTTAATAATTTTCACAATCTGTAAGTCCATGCTACCTCTCCCGGTACTTACGGGCTTGCGGAAATGATGAAAAACGATTTTTCTAGAGGTGGTAATATGGACTCAAAATACGGATCTTTGTTAAACAACTAACTAACAAACCTAACAAAAGTTTTACCTACTCGGTTAGGGGGTTATGCCTTTCTTGAACTCCTTCGTCTTCAACTCTTTCCGGTGTACGGATCGGCCTCACCTCGTCGTCTCCTTGCGCCGAAGATGGATCTACCTGAAAGCTTCTACCTTTGGCTTCTTCTTCGAACTTGAAGAAACTAGAACACTCGGTTTGCTAAACCTTGTGAACTAGGATGAGTAGATAAGTGATATGGGTTTTCTTTTATCTCAAAGGCAATGTTTCTCAACTCATGAGAGGGTGTTGCCTTGAGCTAGAGAGAGAGCAAGAGGAAGAGCAAGAGGGAGAGCTCAAGCAAGAGAGAGAAATGAAATGAGAGAATGAGTAACTCTTTTGCCATCCAAGCTCTCATAATCCAAAACCATCATAACAAAAATAGTAATCAAGTATTATGTGATGGTTCAAGTCAAAATGGCTATATCATTTCATGCACTCATTTTGCAAAAACAAACAAGCAAGCAAAAGTCTTTGCCATGAAATGATAGCCATTGTCATGATGATGGTCAACTAGTCCAACCTAGTCAACCGGTCAACAAAGTCAACAAGTCAACAAAGTCAACCCCTCAACAACCATGTCACCATAATACTTAATTAATATTATTGTAAATTATATTTCTTATTCTCATTAGGGTTTAGCCAAAAGTCAACAGTCAACAGTCAACAACCCCAATGAGAATCCTCTGCCTCTGTCTCTCTATCAACTGTGCATACACACCCGCATCCACGTTCCGAGGAACACGAATATAAACGAGATAAAACAAATCCCAAAATGTACACTAGGATCTGGCTTAAACCAAAGCCCGCTAGTGTTAATTGTCCGGACACCAAACGTGCACAAGTGCACGGATGAGACCGAACCCTGTCGCAAAACCATGCGACCTGTCGCAAAACCATGCGACCTCTACTCTTTTGCCTAAAGGCGAATAGCTTTCTGTGTGGGACTCTAAAGACTCGACACTACGCTGGCAGTGGGTTTAACCACAGACCGCAAGCGGCACTAGCTGTGCGTAACGGTCCCCAGGTAGATGCCGACAAGAAGACTGACGAGGTGAAACCCATCTGAACTTCACTGAGCCTAAATGTGACAATCTCCGTACAGTCCGGTCTGTTCGTCTGATACATCGCATGGCGGGCCTAGGGAGGCGGTAAACGTCAGTCCCCTACTAGCGGTACAAGTCGTGTCGGAGTGTAGCCCAGAACACCCTGAGATAACACTGGAAACCTACCAGTATATCTCGCTTGCCCTGGCCAGGGACTACTTGTGTAATGGCTCTCCTAGACACAGCGCGATGTGAACCCCCAATACCGGGAGAGACGAATCCTGACTAACCGTCACTGCCTCTAAGTGCTTTGGGACTGCACCCAAAAACTACCTGTTTGCATGACTCCTTTGAGCCGTGGTAGGGTAGTAATCAAAGTACAGTGGGAACGCACTCGAGGCGAAGTGACAGTGTCAAGTCAACGGACTAAGTTGTACTCATGTCACCTGGGAACTGATAACTGACGATAGGTATAATACCAACCAACAGTTCCCGACGAGTCCTGTCCAGTGTACTCGTAACCTAACGAGCACCCGCATACTATCTCAAGTACGACGTACTGATGGCGTGGGACAGACCGTCTCCCAAGCTGGAATAAGAAGCGCATACGCTAGTCTACTCCGGAGTATCGATGCCCTGTCTCGATAGTCCTGTGACTAGGGACCTGCATAAGGATGTGCTTATAGATTACCCAGCCCCCACGAGTGTGACTTCCATCACAACGCTGGTAATCAAGCAAAGATCTTAAGGGCTCCACTAATGTGTAAAGGCGATATGCTAAAAGAAACACATGCACACATTAAAGCAGAAACAAACCAAGTAGCATACTACCATTTTGAGCAAGATTGTCAATACAAGGTGAATATCCCAAGCTTCCATTAAGTAATATATATACTAGTATGATACAGTAATGGCCTCTAGGGCATATACACTAACAATCTCCCACTTGCACTAAGGCCATGTACTGGCGTATCGAAAACATATCATCTTGATCAGCCGCTCGAACTGAGTCTGGGGTAAGGCCTTCGTGAATGGATCAGCAGTGTTATCTTCTGTATTTACTCTCTTCACCTCGATCTCCCGGCGATCAACGATCTCCCTTATCAGGTGGTACCGCCTCAAAATGTGCATGGACTTCTGATGGGACCTGGGTTCCTTCGCTAAAGCTATAGCTCCGTTGTTGTCACAATACAGCAGTATTGGATCAACACTGGTAGGAACCACCTGAAGCTCCGTGAGGAACTTCTTCATCCAGACAGCTTCCTTTGCGGCATCGAAAGCAGCTATATACTCCGCTTCCATAGTTGAGTCAGCAACGGTTTCCTGCTTGGAGCTCTTCCAGCAAACCGCCCCTTTATTGAGGGTAAAGACATAACCCGACATGGACTTGGAGTCATCCTTGTCACTCTGGAAGCTGGAGTCAGCAAAGGCCTGGATCTGGAGGTCTTTTCCGCCATACACCAAGAACATCTCCTTAGTCCTTCTCAGGTACTTGAGAATGTTCTTTACTGCTATCCAGTGTTTCTCTCCTGGGTTCGACTGATACCGGCTTACAACGCTCAATGCGTATGCTACATCTGGTCTAGTACATAACATCGCATACATTATAGAGCCTACCGCAGATGCGTAGGGTATAGATGACATGCGAGCCCTTTCCAAATCAGTCTTGGGAGACATCTCTTTGGAGAGGGTGATTCCGTGACAAGCCGGTAGATTACCGTGCTTGGAATCATCCATACTGAATCGTTTCAGTATGGTGTCAATGTACCTGGACTGTGAAAGTCCCAACATCCTCATAGATCTATCACGATAGATCTAGATCCCCAGAATGTAGTTGGCATCGCCCAGGTCCTTCATGGAGAACCTCTATGACAAGAATCCTTTGACTGACTGTAGCATAGGAATATCATTTCCTATTAGGAGAATGTCATCGATGTACAAGACGAGGAATACCACATTTCTCTCTACAATCTTACTGTAAATGCATGGTTCATCTGGGTTTTTGACAAAGTCGAATTCTTTTACAGTATCATCAAAGCAGATGTTCCAACTCCGCGATGCCTGCTTCAGTCCATAGATGGATTTGAGCAACTTGCACACTTTACCGCTGCTCCCACTCTGATTGAATCCCTCTGGCTGATCCATATAGATGCACTCTTCCAAATTTCCATTTAGGAAAGTCGTCTTTACGTCCATCTGCCAGATCTCATAATCGTGGAAGGCAGCAATGGCAAGAAGGATCCGAATGGATTTGAGCATGGCTACCGGAGAAAAGGTCTCGTCATAGTCCAAACCAGGTCTTTGACGAAAACCCTTTGCAACAAGCCTAGATTTATAGGTTTCAACCTGCCCATCTACACCAATCTTCTTTCTGAAGATCCATTTGCAGCCTACGGGTTTTACCCCTTCTGGAGCAAAGTCCAAAGTCCAAACTTTGTTGGTGTACATGGACTCCATCTCGGTCCGCATTGCATCCAGCTATTTTACCGAGTCACCGCTCTGAATGGCTTGCTGGAAGCTAGTAGGCTCGTCATAATCAATGACGCAATCCTCTCTATCCCCGTTTATGAGAAAACCGTAGTATCTCTCGGGCGGATGAGACTGCCTACTACTCCTGCGAAGCGGCGTAGGAATGTCCGGTTCCCCTGAAACTTCTGGTTCTTCCAAGCTTTCAGTAATAGCTTGTGGTTCTGGAATTTCTTCCAGTTCTATTGCGCTCCCACTTATCTCATTTTACAAAAATTCAGTTTCCAAGAAGTGGGCATGCGGAGAAACAAAAACTTTTTGTTCTTCTGCGGAATAGAAAAGATACCCCCTGGAGTTCTTTAGGTATCCCACAAACTTGCACAGTACTTGTAATACCCGGTTCTTTTTATACGTCTAAATCAATATTTCTCTGTAAACTATAAGTTTGTTATTTTTCATTCGATTATTTAAAGAAACTTTATTAAGCCTATTTTTGTTCAATAAAAGATCCCAAGCCATTTTTCCCCACTCTTTTTCTAAAAAGCCGGCCATTCATTTTAACCCTTTAACCCTTTATTAATTTCTTTCAGCCAGCCCACTCCATTAAATTCTCTACTTAAAATTTCCTTTTCTCTTCAATTATTCCCTCAGCCCAACCCCGAGCCCATCTCCTCAGCCCGGTTTCATTCTTTACTTTATTTTTTATCTATTTAATTTTCTTCAACTCCCAGCCCACTCTCCCTGGCCCGTATCCTTATTTTTTTCCCATTGAAAAATACATTTTTCCAGCCTGGCCCCATTCTTTTTCTAATTTGTTTTCTAATTCTTTTTCATTCTTTGGCCCGGCCTCCTTTTCTCAAATTCCTTTTTCCTTTTGATTTTCGTTTTGTTTTGCAGCCCGAGCCCATGGAAAATATTAAAACGTTTTTCTTTGGCCCGGTTCATTTGGCCCGCACTGCTCGCGTAAACCCGACCCGACCCGACTCCTGTACATCTCCTTCACCCCCCAACGGTAACTTTTCCCATTCCCGCGCGTGAGATCCGCGTCCTCCGCCGTCGCCCCCGCCCTCGCGACGTTACGCCCACGACGCGCACGTTTTCCCCGCGACCCGCTCCCTCAATGGTTCACTCCTCTCATCCTCGTCTCCACTTTCTCCTCCTTCCTCCTTTTCCCGCTAACCATCACCGGCCACTTTCCTCCATCACCATCGCCTCGTTTCCACTCAGGAACATCACCCACCGAGCTCGCCTCCCTCGACCACCATCCTCGACTCTCTCTCTCTTGATCCCTTCCTCACCTCCACTCTCGATCACGAGCACCCCACTTCCCTGCGTCCCTTGCCGGCGAGCGCCTCCCTAAGTCTCGTCGACTTTTCCTCCCCCGCGGCATCATCCTTATCAACCTCGTCGTCGTCGTCGTCGTCCCCCTCACTCTCTCTTCCTCTGCAACCCGACTCCACCTCGTCGATCCCCTGCACCCGAGCTCGACATCCCCTGCCCCGACAACTGGTGAACTCCTCGTCTCGTCATCGACATCCTTCGCATCTCTCCACCTCACATCTCCCTCGGTCTCTCCCACTCTGTTCCCCCTCCTTCTCTCTCGCTCTCAGTCTCTCTGACTCTCTCTCTCTCTAACTCTCTCTCACTCAATCTCTCTCTCTCTCAGCTATCTCTCACTCTCTCTGTCTCTAACTACATATCTCTCTCTCAGTTCTCTCAATTTTTCTCTCTCAGTTTTCTCACTCCCTCTGTCTCTCTCTATCTGCCTGCACTCTCTCTCTTTCTCACTCTCTCTCCCCTCTCCTTCTTCTCTCCTTCTCTCTCAAGTTCTCTCTCTCTCTAACTCTTTCTCTCTCTAAATTCTCCCTTTCTTCCTCTGCCACCTCTCCATCGGCCTCGTCAGCATCAGCGGTCCCCAGCCACAACATCGCCTGAGCACCTAGTGAGCCCCAACTTCCACGAGCCTCGACTGCATCCTGGCCGAGATCCGTTACGCGTTTGCTACCCGTGCCCGGGACGTGTCGCTACTGCTTTAGCTGCCGCGCCATCAGTACACCGTGTCCAGGCAAGTTTTCTACTTGCTTACATGCTATTTACCTAAGTTACGATCTTTAATTACATATATCATAAAGTTGCAAGTTTAGATAAATTATGTATAGTAACTGTTCGATACTTGTTCTCTTAGAAAATCATTATCAAATTTGGCGGAACTAAATAGTTTTGCTTGTCCCGTATGGCTTTGAACTTAGTTTATGAATTTCGTTGGATAATTTGATCGTTAACGACTAAAATAACTGCCCCCAAGTTTAACCGTAAAACTGTAATTCTGTTGCACCTGAAAACCGTTAAATTCACCATAAATCATATACATATTAGAATGGTGAGTTCGAGGGCTCAAATCGAAGCTAACTAGACGAACTTTAACCCTATACCAGTTTCCAGACATTTCTGTATTTAAACTGTGATGATATTGGATCGGAGCGCGACTCTGGACTGCAGTCCAGAGCGACTCAAATTGTTGCTTGCTGTTCCGTAATGGGTACCACAGGTGTTCCTTAACTCGTAAGTTGCGGAACTCCACTATTTATTATAGATAAATCTGTTATCTAGACAACAAAATTAATTTCATTCTGTTTCTTTACCGTTTGATATTTAATCTGTAATTTAGAAGATCGGGACACATAACAGTCCCAGCAGAATCAGAATTGACATGCTAATATTAAACAGATTATAACTCCTAACGTACAGACGCGATTGAAGATCCGTTTGTTGCGTTGAAAAATTTACTGAAAACCTTAGAATTCATCCAACTGTAGCGGCGCTAAAATCCAATCCCAACTTGGATTAAAAGGCGTTGCGAAATGGATTTCTGATTCTGAAACCGGATTTCCAGCCGCGAGCGCTTAAAATGAAATGGTTATAACTAATGATCCTGGAACCTGATTGGCTTGAAACAAAATTCTGTGGATGGATAACTGAACATACTAATTACTACCTGTTTATCGTTTCGCTAAATTATATACGTATGTTTCATGATAAATCGTGCAAGTGATAGACTACTGTTTTTATGACACCTTAATTGTGCTTATATACTGTTCATGCATCATATCATACCTATATCATTGTAGTGATAACCTAGTGATATCGCGCATTCATCCAGTGTTAGATTTTAGTGATGATTGTGGCAAGTACGTTAGTGTTCGTGTATCCGTGATTAAGTGAAAACGTACTTGTGCACAATCAGTGACCCTATTAGTCTATTGCATTGTCGACGTCTGTGGGATGCGTGTACGTGTGACTATAAGTGGTATGAGACACTTATGGAAGAGCTTGCACGGGTGTCACAGATAAGGCATCCGACACTTCCATTTATCTTAAGTATTAGTCGGGACATACTTGATGGAGGTCCTGCCTCCAGCTCTCGCGCAGACTTGTCACGGATCGATTAGTATTTAGGTTGATGGTTAGCGTTTGATGTAGACCACGGGGTGTGGGGTAGTTTAAGTGTGAGTTCAACAGAATCTCGGGAGTCCCATGCCGGCTTATATATTTAGGGAGTTATATAGAGATTTACAGGGTACGTGATATATACACCGTGATATTCTTGTTACATGTTGGGCCCGTGGTCCCTTGCCCTTGGGTTCCACCCTTGGGTGGAGGACACTCGCGAGTGGTTGACTCTCACACTTGGACTGACGATAGGCTTAGTGACCTGTGCAGTGAGACTTAGAGACTGATAGGGATACTGGCATTTATATTCCTTATATACTGTGTTGGCATACGTGACATATCGTTATACTGCTTTACTGTTCCGCTGCATCGATTACTGCACATTCATATTCATGCTGTCATTGATTTACTGTTATTCATATCCATTACCACTGTTAGAACTGTCACTTGATTTTTTATATATATTATATTGCTATTGTGTCGCTCTGACGACCTGAGTATGCATGCTCAGTGTAAGGAGAAGATTTAGCCTGGATCAGAACTAGACGTGCATCACAGACTTCTTGACTTGCTATTCCGAGTTACTTTCGCTTGTTCCACTTCAGGTCAGTTTATATTATTATATCTTTCAGTTACTGCATTTCTCATTACCTGCGCATCGTTTACTGTTTACCATGATAAACTAGAAGCCGAAGTGTGACTACGGCAGGACATTTCCTTGACCGTAGGAGCATGGCTGGCCTTGTCTACCCCTCGTATTCCGTATTTTGGGAAGCGGGACGTGACATGGTTTAGTTGGTATCAGAGCCTGGTTTTGCATCGATTGGGATTGCAGTTTTCCATGTATAGCTTGGCAACCTAAGATATTTCTCGGTCTAGGTTGTAAACTTGTCACTCTTGATCCATATTCACATCGTGTGTTCAACTATCCATTCGCTATGGTTTCGGGTGACCTGACAAGATTACGTGGTTGCAATTACACTACCGTATTCTGTTTAGGTGACATAAAGTCATACGGTTGATTCTCCACTTGGAATAAAATTCATCGTCTCTGATATTCTTGAATCCTTGTCCTATCCATATCATATTTTGATTCATTTAGCGTGTGACTCATATCAATCTCGAAATTGTTGTTTCAGGATCATGCCTTCCAACGACTCTTCATCCTTATCCGCTCCCCAGAATCAGACTGTTGAGATCCTTAGTGTACTGCAAAGTTTAAAGGAAGCCCAGGAGCGAACAAACGACCTATTAGCTGAAGGGCTGAGAAGACAGGTGAGTCGGACCCCAGCAGGAGCCTCCTATGATAAAGGGATCCCTATTAGACGAGGAAAAGAGAAGAAGATGAAGCGTCAACAGAAGCATCAGAAGAACCCTTGCTGTGGGTACTGTAAGAGGCCAGGACATCTTCAGAAGGATTGTCGCCGCGTCCAAGGGAAATGTATGGTTTGCGGATCCAACAAACATCTCATCAACGGTTGCCCAGAACGGAAGGAACTACAAGGAGGAAACTCGTCCACACTCCCCACTTCTGCCAAGTGAGGATTACCGCGTAGTTCGGACTTCGACGATAAGGCGGATCAAACGCAGGATTCAACTCACGCGACGAGAATGCAATGTTATAGCAGTCGAAGAATGATCCTTCATGTTATCTACTTTCAGTAATAATATTGTCAGTTTTATGAATGTTTCTTTCCGTTTGAAACCTTGTACCTGCTGAACTTTTAGTTGAATGCAATAAAATTTGAATCATAATATATGTATCATTCTCTGGTTATTTCCCTTGTTCATACTATTCTGTAGCATAACATTTTAATCTTGATTTTACAATTCCTGCCACCGCATATCTTTCCATACTTCGTACACTTGGCCATTTTCCTTATTCATTCCATTGTCTAACCAGGACTCTTCTTCTTTCAGACCATGGCCCACCCTGGAGCAGCGCCATATCTAGATGAGGATACACAGTCATGCGTTTCCTTAGATCACACACTGACGAGTTCTGACGATGAGATCAACGGTCCCCAGGTCAACTTCGAAAACAACGATTCAGAGGACGAAGGAGTAGCGGCCCCAGAGTTTGACATGATAGGCGATTCTGACGAAGAGGAAGAAGATCCTGAAGAGAACCCTATAGAGATAGAGGAAGATCCCGATGAGGACCTGATAGAAGAAAATCCAGTTGAGGAAAATCCCGTGGAAGAAAATCCAGAAGAAGAGAACCACATGGAATCGGACCTCGATGAAGCAGTTCCATCCGAGGAAGAAGGACCAGAAGATCAAGACCCTGCTGTGGAAGAACTCCCAACGGCGATCCCTGCGAGGCGACATGAAAACGGACGTCCCTACCTGAGTGCGCGAGCCTACCGCAACCTGCTGAATCTCCTCAGCCGCGACTGACGGAATTTCTTTCGATGTTGTCTTTCTGGTCAAATATACTGTGTATAGCTTAGAGCCACTTTTCGCCTTTGGGAATGCCTTGTTTCGAATTTTCTTGAATGAAATAAATCTTCTGAATTCATAAATCTTGTGATTATTGATTCGCTTGATACTTGTTTATTTCCCATTCCCATTTATTTTCTGCCAGGTTCCCTGACTGTCCACCCCTACTCATTGTGTAGTTTTCACTCTCATTCGATTAGAAAGTACCGCACCCTGATCCTTGGAATGAGCCACCCTTCATCTCTCGTCTGTGCCCGTTTGAGATTCTTCTGCGAGGAGAACATTTCTTGTGAAACTTTCGAGTTCACTAACTCTTCAAATTTTGATTCGCGGGGGGTACCGACTGTTGTTTTCCCCCATACTTTTCCTCTGGTATTCCTTTGTTGCTCATTCTTACTTCCTGTGCAGACCCGATCACAGTCTCCTTGAATTTCAACCTAAAGCCGCCACCCACCGACTTCCTAGATGATCCACACTTCTTTGCAATCCTTACCCTTACTAGCCCTATACATTTTTATATGTTTTCTTATTACCCTATATATATTTAGGGACTTTATCATTTGAAAATTTGGTTTCATTATCTTGTATTTGTCGAAAAGTGCGTATTGTTGACTACTTAGCTTTATGTATTTCAAAGCACCCTACTATTATCTTTATTTTCGCTAACGCAACCTTGCACCGCGCATATTTTGTTCCATGTTTCTTATTTCCACTACTTTATTTTTATTATTTTATTTTTCGGGTTTTATGACTATGATTACCATTATAAAGGATTGTGACTTATACTTATTTTTCTGTCGTGCTATTTTTAATATACTTATACGTGCACATAGTTGAATTTCGATTTTATCGAGTACACCTCGAATAATATTGTTCGTTATTGTTGTTATTTATATATTTCCGTATATGTAGTTACTCTTATAGTTATTCCTACCTTATACCTATTTAGACCTACCTTTCAGTATGTTGTTCTTACTTATATATATATATTTTAAAATTCTTCGTCCACGGATTCTAGTAAATCTTTATGTGTTAGGTTGCAATATAACAGTTTTCGCCTATGTTTGTATAACTTATCGTTACTTTAAATTTCGAGGACGAAATTTTTATAAGGGTGGTATGATGTAATACCCGGTTCTTTTTATACGTCTAAATCCATATTTCTCTGTAAACTATAAGTTTGTTATTTTTCATTCGATTATTTAAAGAAACTTTATTAAGCCCATTTTTGTTCAATAAAAGATCCCAAGCCATTTTCCCCCCCTCATTTTCTAAAAAGCCGGCCATTCATTTTAACCCTTTAACCCTTTATTAATTTCTTTCAGCCAGCCCACTCCATTAAATTCTCTACTTAAAATTTCCTTTTCTCTTCAATTATTCCCTCAGCCCAACCCCGAGCCCATCTCCTCAGCCCGGTTTCATTCTTTACTTTATTTTTTATCTATTTAATTTTCTTCAACTCCCAGCCCACTCTCCCTGGCCCGTATCCTTATTTTTTTCCCATTGAAAAATACATTTTTCCAGCCCGGCCCCATTCTTTTTCTAATTTTTTTTCTAATTCTTTTTCATTCTTTGGCCCGGCCTCCTTTTCTCTAATTCCTTTTTCCTTTTGATTTTCGTTTTGTTTTGCAGCCCGAGCCCATGGAAAATATTAAAACGTTTTTCTTTGGCCCGCTTCATTTGGCCCGACTGCTCGCGTAAACCCGACCCGACCCGACCCGACTCCTGTACATCTCCTTCACCCCCCAACGGTAACTTTTCCCATTCCCGCGCGCGAGATCCGCGTCCTCCGCCGCCGCCCCCGCCCTCGCGACGTTACGCCCACGACGCGCACGTTTTCCCCGCGACCCGCTCCCTCAATGGTTCACTCCTCTCATCCTCGTCTCCACTTTCTCCTCCTTCCTCCTTTTCCCGCTAACCATCACCGGCCACTTTCCTCCATCACCATCGCCTCGTTTCCACTCAGGAACATCACCCACCGAGCTCGCCTCCCTCGACCACCATCCTCGACTCTCTCTCTCTTGATCCCTTCCTCACCTCCACCCTCGATCATGAGCACCCCACTTCCCTGCGTCCCTCGCCGGCGAGCGCCTCCCTAAGTCTCGTCGACTTTTCCTCCCCCGCGGCATCATCCTCATCAACCTCGTCGTCGTCGTCTTCGTCCCCCTCACTCTCTCTTCCTATGCAACCCGACTCCACCTCGTCGATCCCCTGCACCCGAGCTCGACATCCTCTGCCCCGACGACCGGTGAACTCCTCGTCTCGTCGTCGACATCCTTCGCATCTCTCCACCTCACATCTCCCTCGGTCTCTCCCACTCTGTTCCCCCTCCTTCTCTTTCGCTCTCAGTCTCTCTGACTCTCTCTCTCTCTAACTCTCTCTCACTCAATCTCTCTCTCTCAGCTATCTCTCTCTCTCTCTCTGTCTCTGCCTACATATCTCTCTCTCAGTTCTCTCAATTTTTCTCTCTCAGTTTTCTCACTCCCTCTGTCTCTCTCTATCTGCCTGCACTCTCTCTCTTTCTCACTCTCTCTCCCCTCTCCTTCTCTCTCAAGTTCTCTCTCTGTCTAACTCTTTCTCTCTCTAAATTCTCCCTTTCTTCCTCTGCCACCTCTCCATCGGCCTCGTCAGCATCAGCGGTCCCCAGCCACAACATCGCCTGAGCACCTAGCGAGCCCCAACTTCCACGAGCCTCGACCGCATCCTGGCCGAGATCCGTTACGCGTTTGCTACCCGTGCTCGGGACGTGTCGCTACTGCTTTAGCTGCCGCGCCATCAGTACACCGTGTCCAGGCAAGTTTTCTACTTGCTTACATGCTATTTACCTAAGTTACGATCTTTAATTACATATATCATAAAGTTGCAAGTTTAGATAAATTATGTATCGTAACTGTTCGATGCTTGTTCTCTTAGGAAATCATTATCAAATTTGGCGGAACTAAATAGTTTTGCTTGGCCCGTATGGCTTTGAACTTAGTGTATGAATTTCGTTGGATAATTTGATCGTTAACGACTAAAACAACTGCCCCCAACTTTAACCGTAAAACTGTAATTCTGTTGCACCTGAAAACCGTTAAATTCACCATAAATCATATACATATTAGAATGGTGCGTTCGAGGGCTCAAATCGTAGCTAACTCGACGAAATTTAACCCTATACCAGTTTCCAGACATTTCTGTATTCAAACTGTGATGATATTGGATCGGAGCGCGACTCTGGACTGCAGTCCAGAGCGACTCAAATTGTTGCTTGCTGTTCCGTAATGGGTACCACAGGTGTTCCTTAACTCGTAAGTTGCGGAACTCCACTATTTATTATAGATAAATCTGTTATCTAGACAACAAAATTAATTTCATTCTGTTTCTTTACCGTTTGATATTTAATCTGTAATTTAGAAGATCGGGACACATAACAGTCCCAGCAGAATCAGAATTGACATGCTAATATTAAACAGATTATAACTCCTAACGTACAGACGCGATTGAAGATCCGTTTGTTGCGTTGAAAACTTTACTGAAAACCCTAGAATTCATCCAACTGTAGCGGCGCTAAAATCCCATCCCAACTGGGATTAAAATGCGTTGCGAAATGGATTTCTGATTCTGAAACCGGATTTCCAGCCGCGAGCGCTTAAAATGAAATGGTTATAACTAATGATCCTGGAACCCGATTGGCTTGAAACAAAATTCTGTGGATGGATAACTGAACATACTAATTACTACCTGTTTATCATTTCGCTAAATTATATACGTACGTTTCATGATAAATCGTGCAAGTGATAGACTACTGTTTTTATGACACCTTAATTGTGCTTATATACTGTTCATGCATCATATCATACCTATATCATTGTAGTGATAACCTAGTGATATCGTGCATTCACCCAGTGTTAGATTTTAGTGATGATTGTGGCAAGTACGTCAGTGTTCGTGTATCCGTGATTAAGTGAAAGTGATACGTACTTGTGCACAATCAATGACCCTATTATTCTATTGCATTGTCGACGTCTGTGGGATGCGTGTACGTGTGACTATAAGTGGTATGGGACACTTATGGAAGCGCTTGCACGGGTGTCATAGATAAGGCATCCGACACTGCCATTTATCTTAAGTATTAGTCGGGACGTGCTTGATGGAGGTCCTGCCTCCAGCTCTCGCGCAGACTTGTCACGGATCGATTAGTATTTAGGTTGATGGTTAGCGTTTGATGTAGACCATGGGGTGTGGGGTACTTTAAGTGTGAGTTCAACAGAATCTCGGGAGTCCCATGCCGTCTTATATATTTAGGGAGTTATATGGAGATTTACAGGGTACGTGATATATACACCGTGATATTCTTGTTACATGTTGGGCCCGTGGTCCCTTGCCCTTGGGTTCTACCCTTGGGTGGAGGACACTCACGAGTGGTTGACTCTCACACTTGGACTGACGATAGGCTTAGTGACCTATGCAGTGAGACTTAGAGACTGATAGGGATACTGGCATTTATATTCCTTATATACTGTGTTGGCATACGTGACATATCGTTATACTGCTTTACTGTTCCGCTGCATCGATTACTGCACATTCATATTCATGCTATCGTTGATTTATTGTTATTCATATCCATTACCACTGTTAGAACTGTCACTTGATTTTTTATATATATTATATTGCTATTGTGTCGCTCTGACGACCTGAGTATGCATGCTCAGTGTGAGGAGAAGATTTAGCCTGGATCAGAACTAGACGTGCATCACAGACTTCTTGACTTGCTATTCCGAGTTACTTTCGCTTGTTCCACTTCAGGTCAGTTTATATTATTATATCTTTCAGTTACTGCATTTCTCATTACCTGCGCATCGTTACTGTTTACCATGATAAACTAGAAGCCGAAGTGTGACTACGGCAGGACATTTCCTTGACCGTAGGAGCATGGCTGGCCTTGTCTACCCCTCGTATTCTGAGCGTGCCTCGAGCTTGTCCGCATGCTGCTTTTTTACAAAAGCTGGACATCCCCATGTCTTAAGATACTTATGACAGGGTTTCTTCCCACTCCATATCTGATATGGGGTGGTAGACACAGTCTTGGTTGGAGCCTTGTTCAAGTGATATGCAGCTGTTTCTAGTGCATAACCCCAGAAAGATTGCGGTAACTCAGCTTTACTCATCATGGAATGAACCATATTCAATAGGGTTCGATTCCGTCTTTCAGATACACCGTTGTGTTGTGGTGTGTATGGAGGAGTACGCTGAGAGAGAATTCCATTCTCTTTTAAGTAGTCCAGAAACTCGGCACTCAAGTATTCACCACCTCGATCAGATCTCAGTGTCTTTATACTTTTTCCTGTTTGTTTTTCAACTTCATTCTTGTATTCCCGAAATTTCTCAAAGGCCTCGGATTTGTGCTTCATTAAGAAGACATGTCCATACCTAGAGAAATCATCTGTGAAAGTAATGAAGTATGAATAACCACTTCGTGCATGTGTAGACATTGGACCACACACATCACTGTGTATGAGTCCCAAGAGCTCGCTCGCTTTTACTCCGTGTCCAGTGAATGGAGTCTTTGTCATCTTTCCCATGAGACAAGATTCACAAGTGGCATAAGACTGATACTCGAACGGATTCAAGTATCCCTCTTTATGTAACTTAGTTAATCGTGTCTCATTAATGTGACCCAGTCTACAATGCCATAAGAAAGCCTGATTTGTTTCCGGAGACTTTCTTTTAAGTGTGTTCTGGACACTGAAAATCTGAGCTTGATTCAATACGTATATCCCGTTATTTAATGCACCTGATCCAATCAGAACTTGATTTAGGTGGATGTGTACTACATCGCTTACAAAAGTAAAACCATATCCTTCCTTAGAAAGTAAGGATACAGATATGATATTACAAGTCGCACCTGGTACATACAAACAGTTACGCAAAATCAATATCTGCCCAGTTGTCAGTCCAAGATGATATTCCCCTACGGATTCAGCATCCATGCTCATTCCGTTAGCAACCCTGAGAGTCATATCACCTTTCCTGATAACCCTACGGTTTCTCAGAGCCTGTAATGAATTACAGATGTGAGATCCTGATCCGGTATCCAATACCCAGGATGTAGGGTTAACTAACATACAGTTCTCTACTACAAACACACCTGAAGCCGAAACCACAACATGCTTCGAATTCTGGTTACTGGCTTTGCTAGCCCTGCAATCCTTCTGCTAATGTTCATTCCCGTTACAATAGGAACGTCCCTCTTTAACTACATCCAGTCCCGAAACTTTTGCCCTTCCTTTTCCTTCTTCTTCCCTGGTTTCCTTCAAGGTATAAGCAGAGGGCAGGGACTGTAGAATCAAGTCAGTACTTGACCCATTCTCCAACGTGGTCTCCAGGTCCGTGAGCTCAAAATAGCTGGTCTCTGTAAGGACGTTGTCCCCTACAGATGACCCGACAGCCAACCTCGCTTGAAGCAATTCGTTCGAGGTCTCATATCTTGCGATACGAGATTGCTCTCCATATAAATCTTTGTTATGGAGGAAGATAGAAACCGAGTCCATCTTCTCGTGCTGCCTCTAGTTTGCACCATCAACTGAGGCTAACACGAGGCACTTGGCTTTCGCACAGTCTTTTTCCGATGTCATACGGATGTCCATGACAGGGGAAAATGGTCCTGAGACGGCAAGGGTTTGATTAGTTAATAGATGTCCCAGCTTTTCATGGGTAATGGACATCTGGACAGACCTTTGCCAATCATAACAGTCAGGTTCAGTCATTTTATTATCTAGATTTAACCTATGTGCGGTCACTGGGTCGCTGCAATTAAGAGAGAGAGAAGAAAACACCCAGCATGATGCTCTTGCAAGTTTAGATTGGTTTTTAATTTGTCTAAACAGGATGGCTCCCACTGTCTCTCGAATCCCTGCTCAAACCAAAAAGGAAGAATTAGTCAGGATCAATCTCACCGTACAATACTTGCTTAACTGTTTAGCCAGGCTAGTGTCGGTACTTCGAGGGAGGTTTTCCAGCGCTTTCGTGAAGTTCCTTAATTAAATAAGCTCTTTTCCCTGGGGGCGTAGCCCCGCTAACACCTTTCTAGACACCTACTTGGTTTATAGCATTGATCGTTAAGTGAGAAAGTTCCCAAGGAGTAGCATATACTCACAGTAGGATCGGGATCCAAATATCATCGCGTGACAAAACTGAAGGAATCCTACCAGAATTATCACACTCTAAATAGTATGCAGCGCTAGCAAATTTCAGTTCTTTTGAAACTCCCGATGTGGATTTTTGCCCCATGCTCTTATGACCTTGACGAAGGTCAACAATCATAAGTCATATGTTAAGTTCTACCCGTCATTGTTCAGGTTAATTTGAACCCACCCGTATATACCCTTGACGAAGGTCAACAAGATAATACGACTGTCCCAAACCAACACATCTATCTATGCTACATATGAACACCCAACAGCTACCAATCACTATGCCTTGGCGAAGGTCAACAAACATAGCTTGAATACTATTGAATATTCATACGAAACGACGGAGGGCTACGAATAGTTTTGGTGAAACCGTAAACGTAGTGAACTTGATATAATCAATGGAATGAGATAGCTTTTAAAAGGAGTGGCTTAAGCTCCGCGTTTTAAAAGTTATTTTTGAAAAGAAACAGAGTGGTTTTTGAAATTGTTCCAACGACTTTTACTTGGTTTATTTTTCTTGCATTAATTCTTTTTAATGCGTCCCATCATTTAATCCTACCATTGCAGAAAAAAACCAAAATATGACGTACGCTTATGCCATCGGCATTCGCCACAGGGCCCCGTCATTACCCGTTAGGTTACTTAACTAACGACAGAGCGGGGGCTGGACTAGCGCGGATGCAAAGCATAAGCAACGCCTAAATAGTTATCATATATAGATATATTGCAATGATAGCCAATCCAGATCACAGATGAACACATTGGATATACTAGGAATCCGCAATTCGTACAGGCCTGTAACGAAAAGCGGATTACACGGTCGCGGTGAACAGCCAATACCCCACCCTAGACCCCTATGGGTGCGGCAAACTACCCGCCAAATATCCAAAGCGGAGCAACCTCCCTCAACGACGTGAGTAGACCACTCGGCACTTCGAGATACCCGGTAGTTTGTGCACCCCACCTTGGGTCTATCCTAGGAGCAAAAACAGTAAAAAGGAATTATACAATGATGGCTACAACCCCGACCCGGTTGTGCGGCCATACAAATAATATTACATCAATTTACATATTTTACATGAATTGAAAGAAAAGAAAACTCTCATCTCACAACTCCCGGCTATTCACCCGCGACAATCCAATGAATTCATATACACATACCATCAACATTACAGATCACAGATATATATAACCCCCACTAATCGACGTATAGCGATTAGCAGACGTTTAATACATATATCACATCACAGATATAAACCCGTTAGCTTTAGTCTTTAGAAGTTTGATCAAAATACGGATTTTTAGGCCCCAAAAAAAAATTTTCCTTTCTGGAAAATCAGGGCAGAAAAATCATATTTTAAAAATCCCAAAACAAACCCAGAACCACACTGCAAGAAAAATCGTCCACGGCCGAGTCAACTCGGCCGCGGATCCGCGGCGGGAGCAAGCTCCCGTCGCGGTTCCGCGGCGTGTTGATCGGTTCAGTGGACTATTTTTCTACAGTTGCTTATAAAAACCCTGAGCTGAATTTTAACATAAGATTTATCATTTTTGGAACAGAAAAAAATTCGGCAGAAAGTAGGCATTTTGGGTTCGTTTCGCGACTTTTTCTCCGATCGAATTTCTAGTTACTTTGCTAACATGTTAGATAGTGTTTAACTAGGCTCTGATACCACTGTAAGTCCATGCTACCTCTCCCGGTACTTACGGGCTTGTGGAAATGATGAAAAACGATATTTCTAGAAGTGGTAACATGGACTCAAAATACGGATCTTTTTTAAACAACTAACTAACAAACCTAACAAGAGTTTTACCTACTCGGTTAGGGGGTTATACCTTTCTTGAACTCCTTCGTCTTCAACTCTTTCCGGTGTACGGATCGGCCACACCTCGTCGTCTCCTTGCGCCGAAGATGGATCCACCAGAAAGCTTCTACCTTTGGCTTCTTCTTCGAACATGAAGAAACTAGAACACTCAATTTGCTAAACCTTGTGAACTAGGATGAGCAGAGAAGTGATATGGGTTTTCTTTTATCTTAAAGGTAATGTTTCTCAACTCATGAGAGGGTGTTGCCTTGAGCTAGAGAGAGATCAAGAGGAAGAGCAAGAGGGAGAGCTCAAGTAAGAGAGAGAAATGAAATGAGAGAATGAGTAACTCTTTTGCCATCCAAGCTCTCATAATCCAAAACCATCATAAAAAAAATAGTAATCAAGTAATTTGTGATGGTTCAAGTCAAATTGGCTATATCATTTCATGCACTCATTTTGCAAAAAACAAACAAGCAAGCAAAAGTCTTTGCCATGAAATGATAGCCATTGTCATGATGATGATCAACTAGTCCAACCTAGTCAACCAGTCAACAAAGTCAACAAGTCAACAAAGTCAACCCCTCGACAACCATGTCACCATAATACTTAATTAATATTATTGTTAATTATATTTCTTATTCTCATTAAGGTTTAGCCAAAAGTCAATAGTCAACAGTCAACGGTCAACAGTCAACAGTCAACAACCCCAATGAGAATCCTCTGCCTCTGTCTCTCTGTCAACTGTGCATACACACCCGCATCCGCGTTCCGAGGAACACGAATACAAACGAGATAAAACCAATCCCAAAATGTACACTAGGATCTGGCTTAAACCAAACCCCGCTGGTGTTAACTGTCCGGACACCAAACGTGCACAAGTGCACGGATGTGACCGAACCCTGTCGCAAAACCATGCGACCTGTCGCAAAACCATGCGACCTCTACTCTTTTGCCTAAAGGCGAATAGCTTTCTGTATGGGACTCTAAAGACTCGACACTACGCTGGCAGTGGGTTTAACCACAGACCGCAAGCGGCACTAGTTGTGCGTAACGGTCCCCAGGTAAATGCCGACAAGAAGACCGACGAGGTGAAACCCATCTGAACTCCTACTGAGCCTGAATGTAACAATCTCCGTACAATCTGGTCTGTTCATCTGATACATCGCAGGGCGGTCCTAAGGGGGCGGTAAACGTCAGTCCCCTACTAGCGGTACAAGTCGTGTCGGAGTGTAGCCTAGAACACCCTGAGATAATACTGGAAACCTACCAGTATATCTAGCTTGCCTTGGCCAGGGACTACTCGTGTAATGGCTCTCCTAGACACAGCGCGATGTTAACCCCCAATACCGGGAGAGACGAATCATGTCTAACCGTCACTGCCTCCAAGTGCTTCGGGATTGCACCCAAAAACTACCTGTTTGCACGACTCCTTTGAGCCGTGGTAGGGTAGTAATCAAAGTACAGTGGGAACACACTCGAGGCGAAGTGACAGTGTCAAGTCAACGGACTAAGCTGTACTCATGTCACCTGGGAACTGATAACTGACGATGGGTATAATACCAACCAACAGTTCCCGACGAGTCCTGTCCAGTGTACTCGTAACCTAACGAGCACCCGCATACTATCTCAAGTATGACGTACTGACGGCTGTGGGACAGACCGTCTCCCAAGCTGGGATAAGAAGCGCATACGCTAGTCTACTCCGGAGTATCGATGCCCTGTCTCGATAGTCCTGCGACTAGGGACCTGCATAAGGATGTGCTGATAGATTACCCAACCCCCACGAGTGTGACTGCCATCACAACGCTGGTAATCAAGCAAAGATCATAAGGGCTCCACTAATGTGTAAAGGCGATATGCTAAAAGAAACACATGCACACATTAAAGCAGAAACAAACCAAGTAGCTTACTACCATTTTGAGCAAGATTGTCAATACAAGGTGAATATCCCAAGCTTCCATTAAGTAATATACATACTAGTATGATACAGTAATGGCCTCTAGGGCATATACACTAACACAATCTGGCTGGCATCTAGCAATGGCCCGATCATTTGGTGTAGATCCCGAACATCCGCGTCAACGATAAATCTTAGTAAAATAATGTATCAACACATTCGTACGCCACTGTAATACATCCTAGTCAGTCTCGTCCAAGAAGAGCTCGCTCTGACCGCATCTCTAGCCGCAGCTCTCTCTGCTCGTGTAGCTAAGGTAACGGAAACCATGATCCGATATCGATGAGGATAGATCATAAGAACGAATAGAAATATGGTGTATAAGAAATGTACATCCTAAGGCTACTTAAGCTAAGTAGCGTATCGTAAATATGCCGCGGAACATAAACACGGTACGTCACTCTACTTAAGTCACCTACTCCATCAACCAAGATCAACCTACCTGACAAAAGTTCGGGTCTAATACCCCCTCGGCCAAGTCTAAATTCCGTAAGGTCAAGCCTAGGTTCCGAATATATATATACGCCCTAGACTCCGCATAGTCAAACCTAGAGTTGAACTATGGTTAAACCTAACGCTCTGATACCAACTTTGTCACGACCCAGAAAAAGAAAGTGACTGGTACTTGAATAATGTGAAGTCTATAGGACTCAATCTAATTAGAGTAAGCCAAAAGCCCAGAAATCTAAACCATTTTAGGGAAAATAGTGGAGGTGAAGTTTTGAAATAAAGGTTTAATAAAATCTGGTTCTTTCTTTAAATCAGAAGTAATCTCAAATGAAAAAAATGTTTTATAACTAGCTTGAAAACCTGTTTCATCATTTGAAATTTGGGCAGCACCTCCTATAAGGATACGCAAGCGCCTCAGCCGTCAATCCGAGGCTAAATGCGGAACAAAAACTTTTCAAACCGGCGCTAACGTAACCCTAAAACCTAGATCGTGCCATTAACCCTATACTAGTAAACTGTAAAATGGAGTTTAAAGAGATTATACCGATTGATCCGTGTCCTTCGGTATTCAATCTCTTCCCAAGCTCCTCACGGCTGTCCCGATGTAGTTCGGTCTCCGGTCTCCCTTCGCCGAAGAAGATCCACGTCGAGGGTTCTTTATACGGGCTCCCGCCTCAAAACCGAGGCAACTCGGGCATCCAGTTTGCTAGCTTAGATACCCAAGATGAAGCAGAGATAGTGTGTGAATACTTTGTCTCAAGGCACCCAAGGAGTTGGGTGGAGGTGAATGAAGTTGCCAAGTGAGATGAAATTGTGAGCAAAAGAAATTTTTGGCTTAATGAAGATTGTGCTCTGGCTTGGAAAAAAAGGAACGGGCTTGTCAAGAAAGAAATTGGGCAGAAGTTTAAAACCCTTCTCTATTAATTTATGGGTGTGTGGAATTAATCAAAAAACCACACAAGAATTCCTCTCCCCAAACCAAACAGCCACCAACCCTCACCAAAATATCTCACCCATTCCAACAAATATCCTCATGCAAACAAAAAACAGTCAATGCCAAATTAACACCTCACCAAGACACAAAACAGTGCCCAAGAATTATCCCATGCACAAAATAAATGGGCTCGGCCAAAAAAGATTTGTTCTCTGGAGATATTCTCCAAGTGGTGTGGTATATGTGTTTTGATTAATTAACTCATGAAAATCTCTCTCCATTTCCAAGGCCCGCTAAAGCCTACGAATTGGTTCACTGTCCATTTCGAAAATTGCTCACTAGAAAATGGCCAAAAACAAAGCTCACAATTTTCCATTAATTAAATATTAAACAATCAAGTGAAAAAAATGGCAACTTCAAAAGTAAATTCGTAACGGAATTACAAGAATAACCCTCGTCCGTATATACATACCCGCATCCGTATTCCAACTGAATACGAATACTACGAGACGAAAGTAATCCAACAATCTAATACTAAGATCCAGCTTAAACCAAAGCCCACTAGTATGATCCGTCCGATCATGATCCGTGCACGAGTGCACGTATATGATCGAACCCTGCCATAAAACCATACGGCCTCTACAACGTTTCGCCCGAACTAAGGAAACTCTCTGTGTGGGACTCTAAAAACTCGTCAATACGCTGGCAGTGGGTTTAACCACAAGCATGTCAGTGGCACTAGTTGTACGTAACGGCTGCCCAAGTATTGAACGAAAGGGAGGCCGACGAGCAAACTCATCCTAGAATCCTATTGAGCCTATCTGTGACAATCTCCGTACAGTCTGGTCTGTTCGTCTGAGAGTATCGCATATCGGGCCTAATGGGATAGTAAACGTCGGACCCTCAATAGCGGTATAAGTCGTGTTAGAGTGTAGCCCAGAACACATTGAGAAACTACTGGAATACCTACCAGTAAATCTCACTTGCCTTGGCCAAGGACTTTGTGTAATGGCTCTCCAGACACAGCGCGATATCAACCCCCAATACCGGGAGAGACGAATCCTATCTAACCGCCACTGCCTCCAAGTGCTTCGGGACTGCACCCAACTACTACCTGTTTGCACGACTCCTTTGAGCCGTGGTAGGGTAGCAATCAAAGAACAGTGGGAACACACTTGAGGCAAAATAGCAGTGTCAAGTCAACGGACTAAGCTGTACTTATGTCACCTGGGAACTGCTCCTGACGATAGATATAGTACCAATCAGCAGTGCCCCTGCGAGTCCGTCCGGTGTACTCATAACCCAATGAGCACCTGTATACTATCTTAGGTGAACCAACTTACACCATTGGCTTGTGAGACCGGCCATCGCCCCTCGTCGGCGTCTCGATCCATATACACTAGTCTACTCATGGAGTATCGATGCCCAGTCTCGAAACTCCCACAACTAGGGACACTTTAAGAATGTGCTTATAGAATACCTAACTCTCACGTATATGATCGCCATCATACTGCTGGTAGTCAAGAATTTATCCTATGGGCTCTATCAACATGTAATAGTGATCTGTAATGTCACCTGAAGCATGTATACGATGATAAAGACAAACCAGATAGCATACTATTATCTCGAGTAAGACTGTCCTACCGGTATAGGTCCTCCCTCAATCATTGCAATCACATGCCTGCGATCCAATAATTGACTTTGAGGGCACTATAGCCAACAATCTCACACTTGCACTTAAGACTAATTATTGTGGTGTCGTATACTCACAGCTCATGTGATACTGAACACCCAACTTCTTTACTGATCAGTCTCACAAAACTCATTCGTGAAACTATTGCGTTCGAAAAATAGCCTCGGTGAGTGGATCCGCTCTGATGTTTCTTTCTATATCTCTCTTTATCTCAAGTTCGCGGAGAAATCCATCTCCCGAAATGAGCAATACCTGTCTTAGAATATATCTAGATATCTGATAGGACCCAGTTCACAAATGAACTACAAATCCAGTGCCACCACCTACCAGCCCCTGAAACTCGGGCAAACTTCTTAGACTGTATCGTCAACTGAATTAAATCAATATCCTGCGCCATGCCTTCCTCAGTATCCGCTTGGACCATCTGTCCAAACTACTGCCCCTCACAGAGGAAAGTCTATAACTCTGACAGTCACTCTGTCAACCAGGTCACCTTGGAAGCCTGGAATGATAACTGTCTCCTAAAGAAGGCTGTCATTATCATATCCCTAGAACATCCACTTATGTTCTTAAACTGCTTCCGAACATTTTTCCAAGATTGGATTAATATATCAACTTATTGCATCTAGTGCAAAAACAACATCTAATGTGGTACTTGACATTTCATGATTGACTCAATTTCCTAAGCAAGTGATATGCCAATCATGCACATCCTTCTTCCCTTTAGTCTGCAAGACACCTTTAGAGAGGGTGACTCCATCACCTACAGGTACACCACCATGCCAGGAGTCGTCCATTCTAAAATACCTTTAAAATACTATCTAAGTACCCAGATTGGGAACTACCCAAATCTAGATCTAAAACCATAGATCTAGTAACCAGAATGTCTGATATTATATCCATAACCTTTATGGAGAAACCACTGTATGACAACAACAGTATAACCGATCGTAGTATAGAAATTTTACTTCCTACAACGTGTATGTCATCCAAATATCAGGACATCACACCCTATTACCTTCTCAACAGATCCATCTCCTATTCATGATGAAGTCAAAACCTATGACTGTCATATCAAAAATAGATGATCTATCTCCGTTATATTTGCTTTAGTCTATAAATAGACTTATGCTACTTGTCCATTATACTTCCGTTGCTTCCACTGACTATAACAACCCTATGGCAGAGTCGTATACACTTGTACTTCTAAAGATAGTTTAGAACGACGCTATACTCATCTTCCTGCCGGGTCTCATAGTCCGGAACAACAGTAGTGTCAAGTCTGGGTAAATAAGAACCTCCCTGCCACCATCTTTGAGGATACCGAAGTACCTCTCGGGCGTGTCACGACCCGAAGGTACAGTACATGACCGGCACTTAAATTACGAAGCGTCTAGAGGCGCAAGATAATCTAAGTAAGCCGAAGCCCAGAAATCTAAACCATATAAAAGAAGAAGTAAAGAAAAACATGTAGAAAAACAAGTTTAAAAGCAACATCCAATTTTTTTCAAAAATTTCGGCAGAGTCTCCTTTGTAAAAACTGGCCCCAAACGGGTACAAACAAGAATAATATTTACAAACAATAAAAGTCATCCCCAAGCGGGAGCTAGCTCTATGCCAACAGGCGGAAACAACCATACCATGCACAATAATATACCACGCCAAAGGGCGAGTCTCAAAACTCAAAAGAAAACAAATCCACCAGATACTATAATAATACAAGCGCGACACTAAGGTCGAAATAAATAACTGGTCCTTTAAACTATCAAGTAATACAAGTCTGGTTGATGGAGCTTACTAAATACCAATGAAATAATAAAAGTACAACGGCGGTCCGGATACAAGTGAACCAACCTACCAAGCAAATCACCCTGAATGAAATGATGTGCCAGCAAACTGCCAAGGAAACCTGTACATCAAACCTGTAATAAAATTTGGCACAACGGGGGTGAGTTGCCAACTCGTGAGTAGAAGGCATCTGCGAAAAGAAATCGAATGCACGACGCTGTCCTAGGTCATAATAATATACTAATATATCACTAGTCATCTAGTAATGCAGGGTAATAAACTGCGCGTAAGTGTAAATGCTCCGTGCTCGTGTCAGTGCCTCAAATAGTAATATGTCATGTGAATGAGTATGCATGCACCATGAATGTAAAACAATCAACCCTGAAATCTAGATATATTTGTATAAGAAGTCTTTAACTTTTATCATAGTGAAATTTGTATAAAAATATGAAACATCATCGATGAAATCCATGGAAATCCGTGTCAAGTATCGACACAAAACATGTAAATCTCAAGTTTCAATACCTCATAGTCTCGATATCTCAAAGTCTCAATATCTCGGGCTCCGTCAATCCGGATCGGCCCATATCATCAAATCTCACGACAACGGTCGGTGTCCTCCGGATATCCGCCACGCCAGACATCACCGGTAGGTAGTCTTCCCCTACCAGGCTCATCGTCTACAACTCGATCTTCTTGCCCCGGGGTACCATACCGGGCCCACCATGTACCCGAGACAGTTCATCCACTCCTCGAATCGGGTCTCGAAATCCAACAGAAAACATGAAATATCATGGTGGACGACACATACATCACGAGAAAACCGCAACTTATATTTTAAAAAGAGAGGGAGAGAGAGAGAAGTTTTTATATATATTCTTGCGGTTTTCCCCAAAGTCCAGAAATCTCATAGAAATCCAAAATCCCAAAATCATGAGTAAGTAAATAATAAGTGTTAGTGTATATGCCCTAGAGGCCATTACTGTATCATACTAGTTCGTATATTACTTAATAGAAGCTTGGGATATTCACAGTTGTATAGACAATCTTGCTCAAAATGGTAGTATGCTATTTGGATTGTTTTCTACTTCAATATGTGCATGTGTTTCTTCTAGCATATTGCTTATACATATTAGTAGAGCCCTTAAGATCTTTGCTTGATTACCAGCGTTGTGATGGCAGTCAAACTCGTGGGGGCTGGGTAATCCACAAGCACATCCTTATACAGGTCCCTAGTCATAGGACTATCGAGACAGGGCATCGATACTCCGGAGTAGACTAGCGTATGCGCTTCTCATCCCAGCAGGGGAGACGGTCTGTCCCACAGCCGTCAGTACGTCGTACTTGAGATAGTATGCGGGTGCTCGTTAGGTTACGAGTACACTGGACAAGACTCGTCGGGAACTGTTGGTTGGTACTATACCTATCGTCAGTTATCAGTTCCCAGGTGACATGAGTACAGCTTAGTCCGCTAACTTGACACTGTCACTTCGCCTCGAGTGTGTTCCCACTGTACTTTGATTACAACCCTACCATGGCTCAAAGGAGTCGTACAAACAGGTAGTAGTTGGGTGCAGTCCCGAAGCACCTGGAGGCAGTGACGGTTAGACAGGATTCGTCTCTCCTGGTATTGGGGGTTGATATCGCGCTATGTCTAGGAGAGCCATTACACAAGTAGTCCCTAGCCAGGGCAAGCGAGATATACTGGTAGGTTTCTAGTGTTATCTCAGGGTGTTCTGGGCTACACTCCGACACGACTTGTACCGCTATTAGGGGACTGACGTTTACCACCCCCTAGGCCCACCATTCGATATTCTCAGACGAATGGACCGGACTGTATGGAGACTGTCATATTCAGGCTCAGTAGGAGTTCAGATGGGTTTCACCTTGTCCGTCTTCTTGTCGGCATCTACCTGGGGGCCGTTACGCACAGCTAGTGCCGCTTGCGGTCTATGGTTAAACCTACTGCTAGCGTAGTGTCGAGTCTTTAGAGTCCCACATAGAGAGCTATTCGCCTTTAGGCAAAAGAGTAGAGGTCGCATGGTTTTGCGACACGGTTCGGTCACATCCGCGCACTTGTGCACGTTTGGTGTCCGGGCAGTTATTACTAGCGGGCTTTGGTTTAAGCCAAATGCTAGTATACATTTTGGGATTAGTTTTGATCTCTTTGTATTCATGTTCCTCGGAACACGGATGCGGGTGTGTATGCACAGTTGACAGAGACTGAGGCAGAGGATTCTCATTAGGGTAGTTGACTGTTGACTTTTTCTAAACCCTAATGAGAATAGGAAATATGATTAATAATAATATTAATTAAGTATTATTGTGCCATGGTTGGGTTGAAAGTTTGACTTTGTTGACTTGTTGACTTTGTTGACCGGTTGACTAGTTTGGACTTGTTGACCATCATCATTGCATAGCTATCATTTCATGGCTATGACTTTTGGCTTGCTTGTTGTTCTTTACAACATGAGTGCATGAAATGATAATGCCATTGACATGAATCATCACAAAATACTTTAATTATTATTATTATGATGATTATTTTCCTTTTGAGAGCATGGTTGCAAAAGTCTTGCTCATTCTTTCATTTCCTTTCTCTCTCATGCTCAAGCTCTCCCTCTCCCTCTTGCTCTCTCTCTAGTTCATGGTTCTATTGTCTCATGTGTTGAGAAGCAAGAACCATAGAGATCAAAACCCATTACACTTCTCTACTCATCCTTGTACACAAGGTCTAGCAAGCCAAGTCTTCTGGTTTCTTCTAGTTTGAAGTAGAAACCAAAAGGTAGAAGCTTTCGGGTGGATCCATCTTCGGCGCGAGGAGACGACGAGGTGAGGCCGATCCGACCACCGCAAGGAGTTGAAGACGAAGGAGTTCAAGTTATGGTATAATCCCCTAACTGAGTAGGTAAAACTCCTGGTTAGGTTGTTAGATAGTTGTTTAACAAAGATCCGTATTTTGAGTCCATATTACCACCCTAGAAAAATCGTTTTTCACCATTTCCGCAAGCCTGTAAGAACCGTGAGAGGTAACGTGGACTTACAGTGGTATCAGAGCCTAGTTAAACACTATCTAACATGTTAGCAAAGTAACTAGAAGTTCGATCGGAGAAAAAGTGACGAAACACGCACGAAAAGTATAGTTTCTGCCGATTTTTTTTCTTGTTCAAAAAATAATAAATCTTACACTAAAAATCGGCTCAGGCTTTTTATAAGACACTGTAGAAAATTGGTCCAAGGACTCGGTCAAACCGCCGCGGAACCGCGGCAGGAGCATGCTCCCGCCGCGGAGTTGACTCGGCCGTGGGCGAATTTTCTTGCAGTGTGTTCAGTAGGGTGTTTTAGGATTTTTACAATATGTTTTTTCTGCCCAGATTTTCTAGAAGGCAAAATTTCTTTTTGGGGCTTAAAAATCCGTATTTTGATCGAACTTCTAAAGACTTAAGCTAACGGGTTTATATCTGTGATGTGATATATGAATTGAACGTCTGCTAATCGCTATATGTCGATTAGTGGGGGTTATACATATCTGTAATCTGTAATGTTGATGGTATGTGTATATGAATTTATTGGATTGTCGCGGATGAATAGCCGGGGGTTGTGAGATGAGAGTTTTCTTTATCTTTCAATTCATGTAAATTTGTAATTGATGTAATATTATTTATTTGGCCGCACAACCGTGGTGAGGTTGTAGCCGTCATTGTATAATTTCTTTTACTGTTTTTGCTCCTGGGATAGACCCATGGAGGGGGTGCACAAACAACCGGGTACCTCGAAGTGCCGAGTGGCCTACTCACGTCGTTGAGGGAGGTTGCTTCGCTTCGGGTATTTGGCGGGTAGTTTGCCGCACCCGTAGGGGTCTAGGGTGGGGTATTGGCTATTCACCGCGATCGTGTAATCCGCTTTCGGTTACAGGCTCGTACGGAATGCGGATTCCTAGTATATCCAATGTGTTCATCTGTGATCTGGAATGGCTATCATTGCTGCATATCTATATGTGATATCCATTTAGGCGTTGCTTATGTTTTGCATCCGCGCTAGTTCAGCCCCCGCTCTGTCGTTAGTTAAGTAACCTAACGGGTAATGACGGGGCCCCGTGGCGAATGTGGATGGCATAAGCGTACGTCATATTTTGGTTGTTTTCTGTAATGGTAGGATTAAATGATGGGACGCATTAAAAATTAATGCAAGAAAATAAACCAAAGTAAAGTGGTTGGATTAATTTCAAAAACCACTCGGTTTCTTTTCAAAAACAACTTTTAAACGCGGAGCTTAAGCCACTCCTTTTAAAAGCTATCAAGGTTCCTTCGATTATATCAAGTTCACTACGTTCACGGTTTCGCCAAAACCATTCGTAGCCCTCCGTCGTTTCGTATGAATATTCAATAGTATTCAAGCTATGTTTGTTGACCATCATCAAGGCATAGTGATTGGTAGCTGTTGGGTATTCATATGTAGCATAGATAGATGCGTTGGTTTGGGAAAGTCGTATTACCTTGTTGACCTTCGTCAAGGGTATAAACGGGTGGGTTCAAATTAACCTGGACAATGACGGGTAGAACTTGACATGTGACTTATGATTTGTTGACCTTCATCAAGGTCATAAGAGCATGGGGCAAAAATCCACATCGGGAGTTTCTAAAGAAACTGAAACTTGCTAGCGCTGCATACCATTTGGAGTGTGATGATTCTGGTAGGATTCCTTCAGTTTTGTCACGTGATGATATTTGGATCCCGATCCTACTGTGAGTATATGCTACTCCTCCGGAACTTTCTCACTTAACGATCAATGCTATAAACCAAGTAGGTGTCTAGAAAGGTATTAGCGGGGCTACGCCCACAGGGAAAAGAGGTTATTTAATTAAGGTACTTCGCGAAAGCGTTGGAAAACCTCCCTCGAAGTACCAACACTGGCCTGGCTGAACGGTTAAGCAAGTATTGTACGGTGAGATCGATCCCGACTAATTCTTCCTTTTTGGTTTGAGGACGGATTCAAGAGACAGTGGGACCCATCCTGTTTAGATAAATTAAAAACCAATCTAAACTTGCAAGAGCATCATGCTGAGTGTTTTCTTCTCTCTCTCTTAATTGCAGCGACCCAGTGACCACACATAGGTTACATCTAGATAATAAAACGACTGAACCTGACTGTTTTGATTGGCAAAGGTCTGTCCAGATGTCCATTGCCCATGACAAGCTGGGATGCCTCTTAACTAATCAAACTCCTGCCGTCTCAGGACCAGTTTCCCCTGTTACGGATATTGATATCCGTAAGACATCGGAAAAAGACTGTGCGAAAGCCAAGTGCCTCGTGTTAGCCTCAGTTGATGGTGCATACCAGAGGCAGCACAAGAAGATGGACTTAGTTTCTTTCTTCCTCCATAACAAAGATTTATATGGAGAGCAATCTCGTATCGCAAGATATGAGACCTCGAACGAATTGCTTCAAGCGAGGTTGGCTATCAGGTCATCTATAGGAGGCAACGTCCTTACCGAGACCAGCTATTTTGAGCTCACGGACCTGAAGACCACGTTGGAGAACAGGTCAGATGCTGACTTGATTCTACAGTCTCTACCTTCTACCCTGAAGGAAACCAGGGAAGTAGAAGGAAAGGGAAGGGCAAAAGTTTCGGGACTGGATATAGTAAAGGAGGGACGTTCCTATTGTTACGGGAATGAACATTGGCAGAAGGATTGCAGGGCTAGCAAAGCCAGTAGCCAGAATTCGAAGCATGTTGTGGCTTCGGCTTCGGGTGTGTTTGTAATAGAGAACTGTATGTCAGTTAACCCTACTTCCTGGGTATTGGATACCGGATCAGAATCTCACATCTGTAATTCATTATAGGCTCTGAGAAACCGTAGGGTTATCAGGAAAGGTGATATGACTCTCAAGGTTGCTAACGGAATGAGCATGGATGCTGAATCCGTAGGGGAATATCATCTTGGACTGACAACTGGGCAGATATTGATTCTGCGTAACTGTTTGTATGTACCGGGTGCGACTTGTAATATCATATCTGTATCCTTACTTTCTAAGGAAGGATATGATTTTACTTTTGTAAGCGATGTGGTCCACATCCACCTAAATCAAGTTCTGATTGGGTCAGGTACATTAAATAACGGGATATACGTATTGAATCAAGCTCAGATTTTCAGTGTCCAGAACACACTTAAAAGAAAGTCTCCGGAAACAAATCAGGCTTTCTATGGCATTGTAGACTGGGTCACATTAATGAGACACGATTAACTAAGTTACATAAAGAGGGATACTTGAATCCGTTTGAGTATCAGTCTTATGCCACTTGTGAATCTTGTCTCATGGGAAAGATGACAAAGACTCCGTTCACTGGACACGGAGTAAGAGCGAGCGATCTCTTAGGACTCATACACAGTGATGTGTGTGGTCCAATGTCTATACATGCGCGAAGTGGTTATTCATACTTCATTACTTTCACAGATGATTTCTCTAGGTATGGACATGTCTTCTTAATGAAGCACAAATTCGAGGCCTTCGAGAAATTTCGGGAATACAAGAATGAAGTTGAAAAACAAACAGGCAAAAATATAAAGACACTGAGATCTGATCGAGGTGGTGAATACTTGAGTGCCGAGTTTCTGGACTATTTAAAAGAGAATGGAATTCTCTCTCAGCGTACTCCTCCATACACACCACAACACAACGGTGTATCTGAAAGGCGGAATCGAACCCTATTAGATATGGTTCATTCCATGATGAGTAAGGCTGAGTTACTGCAATCTTTCTGGGTTATGCACTAGAAACAGCTGCATATCTCTTGAACAAGGCTCCAACCAAGACTGTGCCTACCACCCCATATTAGATGTGGAGTGGGAAGAAACCCTGTCTTAAGTATCTTAAGACATGGGGATGTCCAGCTATTGTAAAGAAGCAGCATGCGGACAAGCTCGAGACACGCTCAGGACTGTGTAAGTTTGTGGGATACCCAAAGAACTCCAGGGGGTATCTTTCCTATTCCGCAGAGAAACAAAAAGTTTTTGTTTCTCAGCATGCCTACTTCTTGGAAACTGAATTTTTGGAAAATCAGATAAGTGGAAGCGCAATAGAACTGGAAGAAATTCCAGAACCACAAGCTATTACTGAAAGTTTGGAAGAACCAGAAGTTTCAGGAGAACCGGAAATTCCTTCGCCGCTCCGCAGGAGTAGTAGGCAGTCTCATCCGCCCGAGAGATACTACGGTTTTCTTATAGATGGGGATAGAGAAGATTGCACTATTGATTATGATGAGCCTACTAGCTTCCAGCAAGCCATTCAGAGCGGTAACTCAGTAAAATGGCTGGATACAATGCGGACCGAGATGGAGTCCATGTACACCAACAAAGATTGGACTTTGGACTTTTCTCCAGAAGGGGTAAAACCCGTAGGCTGCAAATGGATTTTCAGAAAGAAGATTGGTGTAGATGGGCAGGTTGAAACCTATAAAGCTAGGCTTGTTGCAAAGGGTTTTCGTCAAAGACCTGGTTTGGACTATGACGAGACCTTTTCTCCGGTAGCTATGCTCAAATCCATTCGGATCCTTCTTGCCATTGCTGCCTTCCACGATTATGAAATCTGGCAGATGAATGTAAAGACGGCTTTCCTAAATGGAAATTTGGAAGAGTGCGTCTATATGGATCAGCCAGAGGGTTTCATTCAGAGTGGGAGCAGCGGAAAGGTGTGCAAGTTGCTTAAGACTATCTATGGCCTAAAGCAGGCATTGCGGAGTTGGAACATCTGCTTTGATGATACTGTCAAAGAATTCGACTTTGTCAAAAACCCATATGAACCATGCATTTACAGTAAGATTGTAGGGAGAAATGTGGTATTCCTCTTCTTGTACGTCGATGACATTCTCCTAATAGGAAATGATATTCCTATGCTACAATCAGTCAAAGGATTCTTGTCACAGAGGTTCTCCATGAAGGACCTGGGCGATGCCAACTACATTCTGGGGATCTAGATCTATCGTGATAGATCTAAAAGGATGTTGGGACTTTCACAGTCCAGGTACATCGACAACATACTGAAACGATTCAGTATGGAAGATTCTAAGCGCGGTAATCTACCGGCTTGTCACGGAATCACCCTCTCCAAAGAGATGTCTCTCAAGACTGATTTGGAAAGGGCTCGCATGTCATCAATACCCTACGCATCTGCGGTAGGCTCTATTATGTATGCAATGTTGTGTACCAGACCAGATGTAGCATACGCATTAAGCGTTGTAAGCCGGTATCAGTCGGACCCAGGGGAGAAACACTGGATAGCGGTAAAGAACATTCTCAAGTACCTGAGAAGGACTAAGGAGATGTTCTTGGTGTATGGAGGAAAAGACCTCCAGATCGAGGCTTTTGCTGACTCCAGCTTCTAGAGTGACAAGGATGACTCCAAGTCCATGTCGGGTTATGTCTTTACCTTCAATGGAGGGGCGGTTTGCTGGAAGAGCTCCAAGCAGGAAACCGTTGCTGACTCAACTATGGAAGTGGAGTACATAGCTGCTTGCGATGCCGCAAAGGAAGCTATCTGGAAGAAGAAGTTCCTCACGGAGCTTCAGGTGGTTCCTACCAGTGTTGATCCAATACCGCTGTATTGTGACAGCAACGGCGCTATAGCTTTAGCGAAGGAACCTAGGTCCCATCAGAAGTCCAGGCACATTTTGAGGCGGTTCCACCTGATCAGGGAGATCATAGATCGCCGGGAGATCGAGGTGAAGAGAGTAAATACGGAAGATAACACTGATGATCCACTCACAAAGGCCTTACCCCAGACTCAGTTCGAGCGGCTGATCGAGATGATAGGTCTTCGATACGCCAGTATATGGCCTTAGTGCAAGTGGGAGATTGTTAGTGTATATGCCCTAGAGGCCATTATTGTATCATACTAGTTTGTATATTACTTAATGGAAGCTTGGGATATTCACAGCTGTATAGACAATCTTGCTCAAAATGGTAGTATGCTACTTGGTTTGTTTTCTACTTCAATATGTGCATGTGTTTCTTCTAGCATATTACTTATACATATTAGTAAAGCCCTTAGGATCTTTGCTTGATTACCAGCGTTGTGATGGCAGTCACACTCGTGGGGGCTGGGTAATCCACAAGCACATCCTTATACAGGTCCCTAGTCGTAGGACTATCGAGACAGGGCATCGATACTACAGAGTAGACTAGCGTATGCGCTTCACATCCCAGCAGGGGAGACGGTCTGTCCCACAGCCGTTAGTACGTCGTACTTGAGATAGTATGTGGGTACTCGTTAGGTTACGAGTACACTGGACAGGACTCGTCGAGAACTGTTGGTTGGTACTATACCTATCGTCAGTTATCAGTTCCTATGTGACTTGAGTACAGCTTATTCCGCTGACTTGACACTGTCACTTCGCCTCGAGTGTGTTCCCGCTGTACTTTGATTACTACCCTACCACGGCTCGAAGGAGTCATGCAAACAGGTAGTAGTTGGGTGCAGTCCCGAAGCACTTGGAGGCAGTGACGGTTAGACAGGATTCGTCTCTCCCGGTATTGGGGGTTGATATCGCGCTGTGTCTAGGAGAGCCATTACACAAGTAGTCCCTGGACAGGGCAAGCGAGATATAATGGTAGGTTTCCAGTGTTATCTCAGTATGTTCTGGGCTACACTCCGACACGACTTGTACCGATATTAGGGGACTGACGTTTACCACCCCCTAGGCCCGCCATGCGATATTCTCAGACGAACGGACCGGACTGTACGGAGACTATTATATTCAGGCTCAGTAGGAGTTCAGATGGGTTTCACCTCGTCTGTCTTCTTGTCGGCATCTACCTGGGGGCCGTTACGCACAGCTAGTGCCACTTGCGGTCTGTGGTTAAACCCACTGCCAGCGTAATGTCGAGTCTTTAGAGTACCACACAGAGAGTTATTCGCCTTTAGGCAAAAGAGTAGAGGTCGCATAGTTTTGCGACAGGGTTCGGTCACATCCGCGCACTTGTGCACGTTTGGTGTCCGGACAGTTATTACTAGCGGGCTTTGGTTTAAACCAGATCCTAGTATACGTTTTGGGATTATTTTTGATCTCTTTGTATTCGTGTTCCTCGGAACACGGATGCGGGTGTGTATGCACAGTTGACAGAGACAGAGGCAGAGGATTCTCATTAGGATAGTTGACTGTTGACTTTTTCTAGACCCTAATGAGAATAGGAAATATGATTAATAATAATATTAATTAAGTATTATTGTGCCATGGTTGAGTTAAAAGTTTGACTTTGTTGACTTGTTGACTTTGTTGACCGGTTGACAAGTTTGGACTTGTTGACCATCATCATTGCATGGCTATCATTTCATGGATATGACTTTTGGTTTGCTTGTTGTTCTTTACAACATGAGTGCATGAAATGATAATGCCATTGACATGAACCATCACAAAATACTTTAATTATTATTATTATGATGATTATTTTCCTTTTGAGAGCATGGTTGCAAAAGTCTTGCTCATTCTTTCATTTCCTTTCTCTCTCATGCTCAAGCTCTCCCTCTTCCTCTTGCTCTCTCTCTAGTTCATGGTTCTATTGTCTCATTTGTTAAGAAGCAAGAACCATAGAGATCAAAACCCATTACACTTCTCTACTCATCCTTGTACACAAGGTCTAGCAAGCTAAGTGTTCTAGTTTCTTCTAGTTTGAAGTAGAAGCCAAAAGGTAGAAGCTTTCGGGTGGATCCATCTTCGGCGTGAGGAGACGACGAGGTGAGGCCAATACGACCACCGCAAGGAGTTAAAGACGAAGGAGTTCAAGTTAAGGTATAACCCCCTAACCGAGTAGGTAAAACTCCTAGTTAGGTTGTTAGATAGTTGTTTAACAAAGATCCGTATTTTGAGTCCATGTTACCACCCTAGAAAAATCATTTTTCACCATTTCCGCAAGTCCGTAAGAACCGGGAGAGGTAACGTGGACTTACAATAAGTATCGGCATAAGCCCCACAATACTGCATGATAACGTGAAAATGTGAATGCATGAAATGTCTAAGTAATAAATGCAATGCCTAGACTAACACCTGAGAGTAATCATAATATTATATTGATCTAGCCTTTAGCTGATTCTACCAATAAAAGATAATATGTTCTAAAGTGTACGTGACATAGCAATTACCGTTGATGATGTGTGTGAGCCGGCGAATAAGTGTACGTGAAATATGCGCATCATCGGTAATGGTGCTGGTGTCCTAACAGGCAGAGTTTCATACTGACTAAAGAAACATATGTATGAATATGCAACTTGATGATTACGATCTGAATGTAGAGATGGATGTGTATTAACCACTCATTTGTAATATACATGTCTAACTACAACTATATGACTCGATCCTAAACTAATATCTATCTAACCCCCTAAGGAACTAAATTAAAGAAACTAGTAGATAAGAAATAAGAATCCACCTAAGGTCCGAGTCCATATCTCTAATAGTCGGCGATCCAGCCTCAATAGCGTCACGTACGTAGTATGACTCCCTCGAATCAAGAGTGCGGATCAATCATCACATCTATGGCTCGTACGGTAAAATCCATCGTACGTCATCCCAATATCGGGGTACGGATCATATATCACCTACGTACATCATCATTCGTATAATATGATCATCAAATAATTTCATGATCAAAGGTACTGTACTGTAATCGCATACATCCCAATATCATCAATCATATATCATTGTCTGCGTACATATACATCGTCAATTGTTCCTCAGAAATATCATGTCATATATATCATATCGTAATCAGGTCACACATATATCATATCATAATCAATTCACACTTATATCATATCGTAATCAAGTCACACATATTTCATATCGTAACCAAGTCACACATATATCATATCGTGATTCAGTCACAGGTTACAGTTCGGGTTCTATTCTAGAGTCTCATATATCTCAATATCATCATCACCTATTATCGTTTATGTATACATATCCATTTTCTCATTTTCCAACGATCCGCTAATATCATAACACGACTGTATAGCCAAGAGATCACGGCATCAAGCCCAGTTATATTGTCTCATCCCCATGTATCATATAACATCCTTATATCACAAATACATGTTGTGTATATATATATACCTACACACATTCCTATATATATACACATACACATATACACCAAGTCAAGTTCCTGTATGTGCGTGTGTGTGTATACCTACGAATCCCCTCCAAGACATTCATCCTCTGGTAAAGTCTTTCTAAATCAGTCTAGTCCAACCTAAAATCTTTAATAGGGTCCTACTCGCCAAGAATCTAAAGTCACGTCCGACTTCTTAATGACAATAAGTAATATTCCTATTCTACGTTTGCGGGGGTGCTAAACGCCATCCGCCCGACTTCCCCCGTAGATATACATCTACTCACCTGGTCCTTGTCGGCCGAAGAAGATGCCGCCCTCCTTTTCCTCCTCGTCCGAAGTTCATGTGAGAGGTACCTATACGCAAACATATATAATATCGTAAACTGAATCATGAACAAAACCAAAATGATACACGGTACGCGCATAGGTTAAAACCTATGAGCTGCACATGCAAAAGAACCAAATATCGCTCGATATCGGCGTACAAACGCCGATTGATCGAGATAAAACACCAACAAACAACTCGTAGTTTCAAAACTCATTATTTATAATATAAAACATGGTTTAAATCATCGAAACCTTAAAATCGATCAAATCTTCCGATTTCATAAAAACCTAGAAAACGTCAATTTACTGTTTTACTTCAAAACTTGATGTTTAAATGAAACTAATGTTCATAATATTCATTAAATAACATAACTAGATTATAGAAACCATTACTATATTTTTATCACACTAATTTGTATTAAATTGCAATTTCTAGTTTGCAATTTTATCAATTTCAACACCTTGCAAGCAAAATTTCACAATTTCACAACTAAACTTGATTTTGCATGAATTAACTTATTATACTACAATTTATGATGTTAATAATGTAATGAAACCATAATTAAATTTTAAACCTCAATTATTTAAGAAATTTCTAAAATCTAGTTAGCAAAAATAACATATTTATCACAATTTTCCATTATCAAGTTGAAACTAGTAACCAAATTAGGTTTTTCATTCCTTTAACATGTTAATATTCTCATTAAAACCATAATCTAGTGATAAAAACATTAATTAGAATTTTATCACACCAATATATATAATTTATAAAAATCTAGTTTGCAAAATTGTTTAATTTAAATAATTTTGAAAGAACAATTTACAATACATCAACCATACAAGATTTTCCATTTCTAAAAATGTTAAACTAGTTATTATAACCCCACTTAATTAATCAAAACCCTAACTTGATTTTAGAAACCCTATCTTGAATTTTAAATTTACAAATAGAATTAATTAAGAAAATTTAAATATGCTAGATTAAAGCATTTAACAACAAATAATCATAGGAATAAAAATTATACCTCCAAAACATGAGATCCAAACATGAAAATATGCTTCCAAAATAATGATTTCCAACTCCAAAATCCATGCTAAATAGGTCAAAGGAAAATGGTAAAGATTGAATATTGATTTTGAGGTTTATTTTTTGGAATTTTTGTTTAATTTTAATGATTTTTAATGCAAAAATGATTGGGGGAAAATTTGGGGGCTGCCCATGGAGATGAGGCCGGCCAAGGCATGAAGGAAAAAGGGAGAAAGAAAAAGATGTGAAGAATTGTGTAGAAAGTTCTTCATTTGATGCTTCTTTTATGTCTTTTCATCATTTTCTTATTTTTTTATTCACTTCTTTTCTAAGTTAATCCTAGAAAAGTCTAGAACCATGAAAAATTTTGGAAATGAATTTTTCATGATACACACTAGATTACAATATGTAATGGTTCACTTTTGCTAATTTAACCCATTCAAATTTGTAATTTACACTAATTTAATGTATAAATAAAGCTTATGTTAATATTTAAAATAATTAATTTAGGAAAAATATTTAATTAAACTAAAAATTTATAAGTGACTAAATAAACACCATTTACTAGTAATTATATAATTAAAATAGGTCTTTTTAAATTTATAATGAAAAATAATTATGGTTAAGTTTTACGAAAAATACGTTTTATTTTACCGAAAATCAGAAAATTCACTTAAACGATTTTATTTATCTAATTATTTATTTATTTCTTTTTAAAACGTTACAGGGCGCCTGAGGTTACCTACCATATCTGCGGAGTGGCTAATTGAATGTCAAAACTGATTGAATCTTTAGGTTCTATTAAATTTTCGGTAATCGTTTGTGGTTCTGGAATCTCTTCCAGTTCTACCATACTCCCACTACTGTTTTCTGAAAAAGTCCATTTTACTAAAACTGTGGCGAGTCAAGAACAATATCACTATTGATCTTCCAGATGGTAGAAAGTTATCCCTTGTCATAGCCTGGGATAACCCAAAAACTGCCATTACAAAAACGTGCCTAAAGTTATCCAGAGTCTAGTTTTAAGCATATGCCGGACAACTCCAAATACCTTAACATCGTTAAGATATGAACCATTCTATATACAATATAGAAACAGAGGCACTGATTTAATTGGAACCAGATTCAAATCATGCAGCTGTCTCCAGTGCATGTCATCCAAATGGAGAGAGGCCGATCAACATTACTCAACTTAGGAATGCATCCAGATATGAGCAATCTGAATGAGAAGAAAGTTCTCAAAACCATTACTATCGACTGAATACCAAACACAAGTATCTACATCTTCGATCACCTTGAAAAATCCTGATACTTGCAACACATGGTTCTCAACTTTATTCTTGTACCTATAACTTCTCAAAACTTGGACCTTGTATTTCTACGAAATACTTGTCTAAAACTTGAGAAGTCACAAGTAAACAAAATATAGTACGAGGACCAACTCCTCTTTCCTAATGGATACTGGACAACATACAATACTCTGTATAAGTCCGCTGAGTTGAATAACTCAAACCATGTGCGTTGTAGGTTGAAAATTGTACTATGGTTATGAAGAATTACACCGATGTTGAATGCTCCTTGTCTAAACATCAACTGATATAGGTAAATGTCATGGACATAATTTCAAAAAGTTATATCTCACCTTATAAATTAAACGTACAGATATATCAGTTTGAAATTAGTGCATAACAACGGATATTCAAAACCAAATATTTGCCGTCCGGCAAAATCCCAGGCGATTTCCTCAAATATCACCAATTACAACGAATTCCGATATAATGAGGATGATCACCTAATTCCCAATAACTTACTCCTACTCATCATCTGTAAAACCATACTGATGTGAGAATCAAACCTGGTAAATACATACCCTGGAGTAAGGATCTAATTGGGAAATCAGTTTTCAATTAACAACGCATAAGTGAATCTGAAACATGAAAATGTTTCGAAGGGGTATCCGGGTATTCCTAGTAATGCCTCTTCCATTATATGATTCATGACTGTAACCGTATATACGCGGTTTGGTCATGAATGATAACAGTCGCATTTTACTTTGCCCTCTTTCTAATCCCTTTATTTGTCTTTACTCGTTACCTTCTGTACACCACCCTTAGGCTAATTGGTTTTCTTCCTTCCCTACCTTCCAGCACCTGCCTATGGTTTGGAAGAAGACTATCCAATAAGCATAATAGGTGTACTGTCTCCTAATCCTAAGAGCCCTCACATCCTGAGAGAAGGTAAAGGGAAAAGACAACCGAATGATCCTATTCAATCTCTCCAGAACAAGAATCCATCCTCGAATCTGGAACAAGTTCCTTCGAGTTCGTATGTAACTATAAGATGGATTATCCAATGGAAGTGGATGTTCTTAGTGATACGGAGTGTTCTGGAGAAATGCAAAAGGTAAAATAAGGAGTGGCAATGAAGTATGCAACTCTGGCAATCCAAAAGGCAATGTTTTAAGAAAGTTCGGTTAACTTGTTCACTGAGTCATAGTCTAGGGTCGGGCCATGGTCGCTGCCAAAGAGAGAGAGAGAAAAGAAACACTCTGCATGCACTATAACCTAGATGAGAATGGTTAATCACTTTATCTAATAAGGATGTCTCCCACTGTATCCTCAAATTCTCCTCCAAACCTGAAAGAAGAATTAGTCGGGATCATTTGAGGAGTAAACTAACTCATCAGTGAAAATCGAGATCCAACTATCATCGCATGATAACGTGATGGAATCCACTCACGTTATCACACTCCAGTAGGTATGCACATGCCTGGCAAATTTCAGTTTCTTTAGAAACTCCCGATATGATTTTTACCCCATGTTCTTATGATCTTGATGAAGGCCAACATATCATAAGTCACATGTCAAGTTCTACCCGTCATTATCCAGGTTAATTTGAACCCACCCGTACATACCCTTGACGAAGGCCAAAATAGTAGTACGACTGTCCCAAACCAACGCATGTATCTATGCAACGGAAAAGTAACAAATAGCTACCATACACTATACCTTGACGAAGGCCAACATACATAGCATGAATACTAAGTGTTACCCATATGAAATGACGGAGGGCTACGAATGGTTTTTGGCGAAAAACCTTTAACGTAATGAACTTGATATCGTTGAAGGAACCAGATAGCTTTTTACCAATATATAGTGGAGAAAACCTTTGCTAAAGAGGTCACTCCCGATGAAAGGATCTCGGCTCTTTCCCCGTAGAATGAGGTGCGGGATATTCCAACTGAATACCACGATGCAAAGCAAAAAGTAATCGACTATAGTGAAGTTATTACCCTGACGCAAACTTCTGCCTAATGGGTCACTCCCGATGAAGGGATCTCGGCCCTTGCCTCGTCGAATGAGGTGCTGGATATTCATAACCAAATACCACTGTGCAAAATAAATGAAAACGTCCTTATAATAACAGCTTTTTGAAAATTGTTCCAACAACATCGAATAGGTCTGTTTTCCTTGCATTGATCTGAATCAATGCAGTCTCATCAATTAATCACACCACAAAAGAACGAAAATATGATGTACGTATATATTATCCGCATTCGCCACTGGGTCCCGTCATCACCCGTTAGGTTACTTAACTAACGACAGAGCGAGGACTGGACTAGCGCGGATGTAAAACATTTACAACATCTACTAGTATATATATGGCAATATACAATAATCGCTCCAGATGTGATAAATGCAACATCATAGAAAAGTAATAAGTATCACAGAATAATACAGATAATCTGGGAGCCTCGGATTTCTTTTGAGCCACAAGCGAAACCCAACATTACCCTGGTCGTGTGGATAGCCTGTGCAATGAAAACCTATACCCCTACGAGCACGGCAAGTTACTTGCCAAAACAAGTAGCGAGGCAGCCCCCTTCAGCAAAGTGAATGGGCCACCCAGCACTTCATGAAATCCGGTAACTTGAGCACCCCTCCTTGGGTTAACCTGTACCCCCTGCGAGTGCGGCGAATAGCCCGCCAATTCTAGAGTGAAGCCCCCTCCGTCTCAAAGCCATGAGATGCGGGCCCGTTGCCCTTTAGAACCCGTCTATCCGTGCAAACCACCGTGGGGTAATCCTAGTACAGAAAAGAAAATATATACAACGGTGATATCGACCTCAACCCGGTCGTGCCCCAAAAGAATAATATACAAACAGGCAGTGACGGCAGTCCACATGTCAGACGCTCGCCCCATAATATCAAATGTACAAATAAAACTAAACTGTACTAACATTGCATCCAAGCTATCTACCATGACGAATCCGCAACAACACGGCACAACACAGAACATTAACGTGAATGTCATGTTCGCAAACCCGTCTAAAAGAACATATAGCAATTAAACGAGTTGTACCGCTCTAATGACATTCACGGTCGCAGATAGAAATGTAAGTACTGTAAACTCTAAACGATGTTAGAAAATATCGAGTTCGAAATAACCCCGAATAGCCCCAAATTATTAGATAATACCATATCAAACTGAGCTAATCAAGCAATACCAATGAACAAATATTCCAGAGACTAGATGCCATTGGGGTGAAGAAAATGTGAAGCAATTGGTTTTTGGCCAAGGCTAGAAAAAGAAAAGAAGTGGCTCTCTCTGTGGAAGGAAGTGGCTGTTGTTGTGAATGTAGTGAGGAATTTTTGCGGGTTTTTTGCAACTCAAGAAATTCTTTTTCAACACCAAAAATCAACCACCAAAAATCCCCTCACCCAAATTGCCAGCCACTTAATTTTCCTTCACTTAAAAACAAAATTGGCAACCACTTAATTTTGCCACAAATTTCCCTCATCACCAAAAATATCATTGGTATTGTTTCGGGGTTGTTTCGGTTTTGATATTTTAACATTGTCTAAACAACTAGTATGCGGTTAATGGGTTGGCTCTGATACCATGTAAGGCTACGCAAGCGGCCCGGCCGTCAAGCCGAGGCCAAATGCGGAACAAAAACTTTTCAAACCGGCGCTAACGTAACCCTAAAACCCGGATCATACCATTAACCCTATACTAGTAAACTGTAAAATGGAGTTTAAAGAGATTATACCGATCGATCCATGTCCTTCGGTCTTTAATCTCTTCCCAAGCTTCTCGCGGCTGTCCCAATGTAGTTCAGTCTCCGGTCTCCCTTCGCCGAAGAAGATCCACGTTGAGGGTTCTTTATACGGGCTCCCGCCTCAAAACCGAGGCAACTCGGGCATCCAGTTTGCTAGCCTAGATACCCAAGATGAAGTAGAGATAGTGTGTGAATACTTTGTCTCAAGGCACCCAAGGAGTTGGGTGGAGGTGAATGAAGTTGCCAAGTGAGATGAAATTGTGAACAAAAGAAATTTTTGGCTTAATGAAGAATGTGCTCTTGCTTGGGAAAACCACACAAGAATTCCTCTCCCCAAAACAAACAGCCACCACCCCTCACCAAAATATCTCACCCATTCCAACAAATATCCTCATGCAAACAAAAAACAAGCAATGCCAAATTAACACCTCACCAAGACACAAAACAGTGCCCATGAATTATCCTATGCCCAAAATAAATGGGCTCGTCCAAAAAAGATTTGTTCTCTGGGGATATTCTCCAAGTGGTGAGGTATATGTGTTTTGATTAATTAACTCATGAAAATCTCTCTCCATTTCCAAGGCCCGCTAAAACCCCACGAATTGGTTCACTGTCCATTTCGAAAATTGCTCACTAGAAAATGGCCAAAAACAAAGCTCACAAATTTCCATTAATTAAATATTAAACCAAATGTTTAATCAAATGAAAAAAATGGCAACTTCAAAAGTAAACTCGTAACGGAATTACAAGAATACCTCTCGTCCGTATATACATATCTGCATCCGTATTCCAACTGAATACGAATACTACGAGACGAAAGTAATCCAACAATCTAATACTAGGATCCATCTTAAACCAAAGCCCACTAGTATGATCCGTCCGATCATGATCCATGCACGAGTGCACGTATATGATCGAAACCTGCCATAAAACCATACGGCCTCTACAACGTTTCGCCCGAACTAGGGAAACCCTCTGTGTGGGACTCTAAAGACTCGTCAATATGCTGGCAGCGGGTTTAACCACAAGCATGTCAGTGGCACTAGCTGTACGTAACGGCTGCCTAAGTATTGAGCGAAAGGGAGGCCGACGAGCAAACTCATCCTGGAACCCTACTGAGCCTATCTGTGACAATCTCCGTACAGTCCGGTCTGTTCGTCTAAGAGTATCGTATATTGGATCTAAAGGGATGGTAAACGTCGGACCCCCAATAGCGGTATAAGTCGTGTCAGAGTGTTGCCCAGAACACCTTGAGAAACTACCGGAATACCTACCAGTAAATCTCACTTGCCTTGGCCAAGGACTTTGTGTAATGGCTCTCCAGACACAGCGCGATATCAACCCCCAATACCGGGAGAGACGAATCCTATCTAACCGCCACTGCCTCCAAGTGCTTCGGGACTGCACCCAACTACTATCTGTTTGCATGACTCCTTTGAGCCGTAGTAGGGTAGCAATCAAAGAACAGTGGGAAGACACTTGAGGCAAAGTAGCAGTGTCAAGTCAACGGACTAAGCTGTACTTATGTCACCTGGGAACTTCTCCTGATGATAGGTATAGTACCAATCAGCAGTGCCCCTGCGAGTCTGTCCGGTGTACTCATAACCCAATGAGCACCTGTATACTATCTTAGGTGAACCAACTTACGCCAATGGCTTGTGAGACCGGCCATCACCCCTCGTCGGGGTCTCGATCCGTATACACTAGTCTACTCATGGAGTATCGATACCCAGTCTTGAAACTCCCACGACTAAGGACACTTTAAGGATGTGCTTATAGACTACCCAACTCTCACGTATATGATCGCCATCATACTACTGGTAGTCAATCAAGAATCCTATGGGCTCTATCAACATATAATAGTGATCTGTAATGTTACCTGAAGCATGTACACGATGATAAAGACAAACCAGATAGCATACTATCATCTCGAGTAAGACTGTCCTACCGGTATAGGCCCTCCCTCAATCATTGCAATCACATGCCTGCGATCCAATAATTGACTTTGAGGGCACTATAGCCAACACCTCCTTTGTATGTTTTAACCCGAAAACAAACATACGTAATAATAAAAAAAAGGCATCCCCAAGCTGGAGCTAGCTCTTCGCCAAATGGCGGAAACAACCACGCAAGTAATATAAATATACAACGCCGAAGGCAAGGATCAAAATAGAGAAATAAAGTAAAGAAACCAAATCATCATCAATGAAAACCAAAATAAAGAGTAAATACACAACTGCGACTCTAGGTCCGAAAGAATATACAAATGGTGTTTCTAAGTCTATAAATATACATAGTTTGGTTGATGGAGCTTTAACTAGATACAACTGAAATGAAATTTACAAATATATAATGGTGGTCACGATGCAAATGTATCCCACCTATTAATGAAATCACCCTGAAAAAGGTAGTGTGCCAGCAAGCCGCAATGGAACCTGTGCGGCCAAACCTGCAAGAAAACTGTGGCACAATGGGGGTGAGTTGCCAACTCGTGAGTAGAAGACATCACCGAGTAGAAACCGAATGTATGACTATATCCTAGGTAATACAATACAATAACATAAGGACAGCGAGTGATAATACAGGTAACACTATAAGCATACGTGTGATATCAAGGGTAACATTATAACATAAATATGATATCAAGTACTCGTGTCCGTGTCGTAAAGTAGAAACATGTCATATGTATGATGTATGAATGCATCAGTCAACGTGTGTCCAGCAACAACACACAAAATCATGATAAAACCTGAGTGCCAAGTATCGACACTCGAAAACATTATGAAAACCATGTCTGTACGCGACACATAAATCTCATATCTCGGGCTCCGTCTGTCCGGATCGACCTCATATCATCTAATCTCACGATTGCGGTCGGTATCCTCCGGATGTCCGCCAAGCCAAATATCACCGGTCGGTAGCGCTCCCCTGCCGGGCTCAACGTCCCAATCTCTATATGACCTTCTTGTCCCGGGGTACCGCATCGGATCCACCACGTACCCATAGTCGGTGTCGCTTCACTTCTCGAGTCGAGTAATCATATATCATATATTCTTCAGAACCGAGAAATCTCATTGTGGACGCCACACATCATAATAAGGGAAAACCGCATTTTTCTTTTAAAAGGAGCATAAGTTTTCAATTACACATGCAGTTTCCAAAATCCAGAAAATCTCATGAAATACCAAAATCTCATAATCATGAGTCAATAAGAAACAATGAAAATCAGCATATATCCCCTCAACAGCGCATAACAGAATGTATATATGTATGTATGCGGCATCTAAGTAAGGAATGCAATATCTAACTAGCAAGTGAGATCATGAATGCTAAACAATACTAGTAAACTACAAATTATCAGGGTACACAAATGAAATCACGGTTACTAAAGTGTACGTGATACGGAAATTACCAATGCTGATGTGTGTGAGCCGGCATGCAAGTGTACGTGCACCATATGCATCATCGGTAATGGTGCATGTGTCCTAGTATGCGAGATCATAATAAAAAATAAATATTAAATGCAACAATATAAGATGTATATCTATATACGAGTCATATAGTTACAGTATTGGAAATAACACGAATCGTTGTTTTGGAAAGGTAAGGGCTACGGTATTTTTTTAAGAAAAGAGAGATCATTTTAAAAATCCGTAGCGTCCCTCGGGTTATCTTTTAAAAATATCTACGATTCGTTAGTTTTGGAAATAGGTATGACTCGAACTCTATTCTAACATTTACCCAAGTAATTTAGAAACTAAACTAAAACCGAGTTAAAAATAAGTAGGAATCTATACGTATCCGAGTCTATATATCTAGTAGTCGGTGATCCAGCCTCATAGCATCACGTACGGTATAACCCATCGTACGACATCCTCGGATCAAGAGTGCAGATCAATCATCATATATATATCTCGTACGGTATGGTCCGTAATACGGCATCCTCAAAATCCAGGGTACGGGTCAAATATCATATGTATGTCATCATTCGTATGGTATCATTCATCGTACTCTATCATAATCAAGAGTACGGATCTAAGATCTCGTACATTCTATTATATTATCAAGTCACATGTTATCGCATGTTCTGTGTATATCGCCCAACGATCCTATAATATATCATATCATATACGAGGTCTCACTCGATCAAATATCATTACCTCACAACATCATGTCTGATCATATCGACTCATATCCAATAACATAATATCATCATCTCATGTGTATGTGTGTGTGTGTGTGTGTGTGTGTGAACAAACACACACATACATATATATACACATATACACACAAATATGTGAATCAAGTGTATGTGTGTGTGTGTGCGTATGTGTGACAACACATATCCTAAGGTTCACGACTAAGATCAAAGAGACTAAGGTTATACCTTTCTACGAATACGCTTACTCTAACCCTACGGTCTCCTAAAACTCTATTTGCTAAGTATCCAAATCTTGTATCAACACACATATAATATATATATATATATATAAAACATATTCTACGGTTGCGGAGGTGCTATACGCCATCCACCCGACTTCCCCCGTAGATATGCATCTACTCACCTTCGATCATTTCTTGCCGAAGTCGATGACGCCTTGTTCTTCCTTGTCGTCCCGAAGTCCACATGAAAGTACCTACATATCAAAACACATCATATCGCATCAAAATCACATTCGAAAACTGACTCGTCACGTGAAGTACTCATAGGTTAAAACCTATAGCCTACGCATGCAAAAACAATCAAATAACACTCGTCGTTGACGTACAAACGTCCAATGACCAATTCCAAATTCAAATATCAAAAACCAAGTTTTAGAAATCGAAAAAATATTGCCAAAATCAACATCAAAATGCTCCCAGATTTTTGCTCAGATATATTGGGACAAATCTAAAAGTACAGAGGTTAGGTCATAAGGAAAGTGAGCTCCAGGCAAAACCCCAACACCTACGCCGAAAGTTGTCCCGGCGAGATTAGCTATAGGACCGGTGTCACCGGTTTTGTTGGGGAATTTCGGGCACGTTGTCCTGTGGTTGTCTTCTAGTGGTCTAACTAGGCGAATGTAATTGTTTGATTTTCTTATAAAGATCCCAAGTTGCTCCAGATTCCATTAATCCTCAAAACTCCACAAAAACGACATCGGAAAGTTCTAAACTCAAATCTTGGGGTTTCTATGCTAAATTGGTCCAGGATTCATATACTAGAAGTGTTGTAAACTATCTTATTCTTAAACACACCATCACAACTCAACTCATACCCTAAACCTCTTCTAGGAAAATTCTAACTTCACTAAACCTCATAAGTTTAATTCTAACCCACTATAGGATGTAAGAAACACTAAAAACTTAACTAAAGATGTAGGATTTACCTCATTTAGCAACTCAAGAAAATTCTTAGTTTGCCCAAAGTCTTCAAAACCTTAACTTGATACCACCATGGGGTTTGAGGTTAGGATCATTTTTTGTGAAGGAACTATGGTGTTTTGGGGTGTTTTTGGAGGGTGGCCATGGATAGTAGTGGAGGTGGAAGGAGGGAGAGAAGAAGAAAATGAAGAGAAATGAAGAGATGAGGAAATAAGTGGAATGGGCTCATGACCTAAGAATCTTCTCATTCTCTCCCCCTCTCTCCCTCTCTCTCACCATACACTCATGCCTCCATGTCCCCACCTTCTTGTCATCTTTCTTTCATTTTCTTTTTTTCCTTTTTAAAACTAAAACCAAAAACCATTTTAAAGAGAACAAAGATGCCATGGTTCAATAAAATGTAACAAGTGTTTTGCAACATATTTTGTTGCATGCCATAAACAAGATCAAGATTAATGCATAATTAGCGAAATACTAATCAATTTTACCATTAACTTATATACAATTAATTGTATAATAAATTGTAAAATGCTTAAATCATATAAATTCTTTAAAATCAATATTCATACTAATTTTCCAAATATTTTCCAAACTATCGGTATATAATTATACCATATCATTAAAACTAATTATTATATTTTAATAATATTCATGAAATTTATTATTTTAATTATTTAAATTCCCAAAATATTATTTTATTTTCTGAAATGTTACAGAAGATCTCCTTCTCGGTACCTGCGAGCATAATCGCCCATTATACGTCATCGGGAACTGCCATAACATCAAGATTGGGAAAATCCTTGTCGACAACGGATTCTCCGTTAACCTTCTCAATGTGAAAGCGCTGAAGGAGAATTGCAGGAACGTTCAGCACCTCGCCCGAGATAAAATTTCTATCTCCGGGTTTGACTCACAGTCGTCACGGACGTTTGGGTCCGTAATACTGATGCTGCGCTTCGGGCTACTCGTCACTGACATCAAATTTTATTTCATTGACGCCAAGACTTGCTATAATGCTTTGCTCGGTAGGTAGTGGTTACACGAGTACAATAATATCCCTTCTACACAATATCAGTGTATGAAGTATTTTAAGGATGGCTCGGAGTACACCGTCATGGGGGAGCTAAACTCGTTCTTGGTAAACGAAGTCCTGAAATACGAAGACACAAAGTATTTCCTGCCAGACTTCGAAGATACGGAAAGGTGTCATAAGCCGGAGAATAAACAAAATCATTCGCTACTATCCCGATATTTGGGAGTGATATCAAGGAAGATGAAGAAATAGTCTACTCGGGGCAACCCCATAAATAAAACAATAAGGCCGGACCATCAACTTATATTTTGGTCTTTGGCAGCGATTCAGAGGATCAGGCAAACGCAGTATACTCTATCCTCCTGTCAATGCAAACCTTTGCCGGACCTGATCAGAGTCTGCAAATCACAATGGCTCCGCCTCGGCATTACAAGGAACTTGAAGCTCTCCATACATACAGCGTACAAGAACTGCAAATTTTCTACGTACCTTCCAGGCGAAGAGGTGAAAAGCGCTCCTCTTCTACCAATCTACGGAAAATAAAGTAGAAAAAGAAGTTTGGCATGGTGCCGATTTTGCACTCGACAGGCTTCAACCAATCTGTCTGCCAAGATACTACGCGGAGTGATTGAAAATGTTGTTAAGATGCCAAGGTGTACCCCTCGAACAAACTGTTCGACAAGCTCAATTCTAAAAAAAGATTCGGGATATTCCTGGGACTCAACGAAAGATGCCCAACAGGAAGATAGAGACAACTGGGCTCGGATACTTTCAGTCCAAAAAACGGAAGCAGATCCACAATTGCCGCATCGTAAACAGCTCCGGTGAAGCGGAAGACACTCTTCCAAATAGCCGTGACGTCGAATCAGAGCGAGAGCCCTCTTTAAAAACGTTAAGTCCGTTGCTAGAAGAACAAATTGGAAGGCTAATAAAAGAAGCTTGTCAAACGAGTCGGGACAACCACAGTCGCGAAATGGCCATTTATGAAAAGGCCATGGCTCAGCGTCTCAGTCAGTAATCTGTAGAGGAGGTAGACTATAAAGCTTTTCATCTCCGGTCCACTGTATGTTCTCGCAAAAAGGGGAAATCCCGAAATAGAGGCAAAAACAAGGCAAAAAGCGCAAACAATGTTCAAAAACAACAAAGCAGATCTAAAACGCCGTACAATCGAGAAAAACTCGATTGGAGCTCGTCCTTTATAAAGAAGATGGGTCGGGAATGCTCTTTCCCTCAAGACAAGACAAGAAAAATATTTAACCTTGTCATCAAGCACCAAATGATGATGTTTCAGAAGTCTCGACACCCCAAACAAATAAATGAGGTCTATCATCCGGATTATTGCTCCTATCACCGAGTAATAGGTCATCCCCTTGAAGACTGCTTCACCTTCAAAGACTGGGTAGAAGATCAATATCAACAAGGCAGGTTTGCTTTATCCGATAGCTGGAGGGTAACCCCACCGCAAAAGCATGAGCCAAAGAGAACCTATACCGTGAGGATAAGACTGGCTCGACAACAAAAAGTGAAGTGTGCTCGTACCTGCTATATGATAACCCTCTCAAAAGAAAGAGGGCACGAGACTATGGATGACCTCCACATGTGCTTTGCAAATAAAGACGATGAATAAGTGATCTCAGAGTTTCCACCAGCACCAAAAGTGCTGGAAGATGGGATACACACCACGGCGGACAACCTAAGAAAAATTGACTTAGGGACAGAAACAATCCGAGGCCGACATTCGTCAGTGAGCCACTATCTAAAAATAGGTAGCCACGTTAAAAGACGTGGTCATACAATATAAAGACTGCTTCGCATGGAACTATTCCGATACGCCGGGTCTAGATCCAAAAATAGCGGTACATAAACTGGCCATAAAGCCAGTCAAACATGCGCAAAGAAGGATGCGACTTGAACTTGAGATAAGCATCAACGCTGAAGTCAAGAAACTAATCGACTCCGACTTCATCCAAGAAGTTCAATATCCTGACTGGATCGCCATCATCGTTCCAGTGATGAAGAAAAATGGGACGATGCGCATCTGCGTGGACTTTCGGTACCTCAACAAAGCTTGCCCGAAGGATGATTTCCCAGTACCTGTTACCTAGTTGATGATCGATAACACGTTTACCCATGAGGTCATCTTCTTCATGGATGGATTTTTATGATACAACCAAATAAAAATGCATCCAGAAGACCAAAAGCATAACGCCTTCCGGACCCCACTGGGCATATTCTGTAATAAGGTGATGCCCTTCGGCTTGAAGAATGCTGGCTCTACATACCAGAGGGCTATGACAAAAATATATGATGCCTCATACACGAGATCATCGAATGCTACATCGATGACCTTGTGGTAAAGAGTAAATCTCACGAGAAACATTAGGAACATCTAAAAATAGTGTTACAACGCCTTCGGAAGTATAATATGAAGATGAATCCTCTAAAATGTGCGTTTGGAGTTTCCTCAGGAAAATTCCTAGGATTCATCATACGTCACCGGGTTATCAAAATCAACCCTTCAAAGATCAAGGAGATTATGGAAATGCCAACGCCAAGAACTCTCAAACAACTGCGGTCTCTCCAAGGAAAGCTCGCGTATATCCGGTGGTTCATAGCTAACCTCTCTGGGAAATGTCGTCCCTACAATCATTTGATGAAGAAGAGGACCCCGTTCGTCTGGGATCAAAAGTGCTAAAAAGCACTAGACGAAATCAAGCAATACCTGCAAAATCCATCGGTATTGACTACTCCGGTTAAGGGAAAACCCCTTATCCTATATACAACGGACCTTGAGGGTTCTTTAGGCGCATTGTGGGCATAAGAGAACGATGAAGAAAAGGAGAGAGCTCTATACTATTTAAGTCGAGTTCTCCTGGGGGCAGAAAAAAACTATTCCCCCATCGAAAAGCATTGCCTGGCGCTGATCTTCGCAATAACAAAGCTCAGACACTACACCTTGGCACACTAGGTCCATTTTATATCAATGGTGGATCCTATCAAATATCTAATGTCAAAGGCCATACTAACAGGAAGGCTTGCCAAATGGGCCCTCCTTTGATGGAGTTCTCAGTGACATATCGACCCCTTAAAGCAGTAAAAGGTCAGTCCATAGTCGACTTTCTTGCGGAGCATCCGATACCAGCCGACTCCCCGTTATATTGCGAATTGCCAGACGAACATGCGTTCGACGCAATCGAAGAAGAGAAAGAAGAAAATGATTCCCGATGGAAACTCTACTTCGATGGAGTATCTTCCATGAAGCAACAAAACTAAAACACCCCCATAATCAAAGCCGGGGTGGGCCTTATCTTCATGACTCCGCAAGGAGGGATATTGCGTTACAACCTCTCCTTAACAGAGCCAAGGACTAATAACGAGGCTGAATACGAAGCTTTGATAGCAGGTCTCAAGATCGCCATCGATATGGGAATTAAAGACCTCCTCCTATATAGAGACTCCCAGCTGATCGTTAGCAAAGTAAATAGCGACTATCAAACATGCAAGCCAGAGCTGATAAAGTATGGCAAAAGAGTACAGCAATTGCTGACACAAATCCTTTCCTACACTCTGGAAAATATACAGCGAGCGGAAAACAGCAAGGCGGATGCATTGGCCAAATTGGCTAAAGAACTGGCCGATGATGACCTTGATGACATAAGGATCATTGTGTAAAGGCGCAGGGTTCTCGTGCCAATAGATATATCTTCGGAAGACCTAATAGAGCCATCCGAAAGAAAATAGATGACCGAACAACTAGCCCTTCAAATAGAGGACGAAGAAAAGGTCAAGGACTGGGGGGAAGTCTTCATAGACTATTTCAAATCCTAATGAACACCTAAAAATGCGTCGTCTAGACATCGGCTCATGAAACAAGCTTTGTATTTCGCCTTCATCAATGATACTCTATATAAGAGATCGTTCGACTGTCTGTAGCTAAGATGCCTGGGGCCGGAGGAAGCAAAGAAAGTCGTCCAAGAAACTCACGATGGATTTTGCGGTTCTTAACAAGTAGGGTCAAAGATGAAGCTGAAGATAAAAAAGAATGGATTACTATTCATCCACAATGATTCAGGATTGTCTCGAATATGTGAAGCAGTGTCACTCATGCAAAATTCACGGGGACTTCATCCACCAACATCCAAATCCGCTACACCCAACAGTGGTTGGCTGGCCGTTTGAAATGTGGGGAACGGATATAATTGGCCCCATTGAACCGATATCGTCCTAAGGACATCAATTTATATTGGCAATGACTGAATACTTCTCTAAATGGGTAGAATCAGTACCACTAAAGGATGTGAAGACGGAGAATATCTTCTATTTCTTCAGAACCCATGTCATCTATCGGTTTGGAACTCCGCGACAGATAATCTCGGATAATGGGCCAGCTTATAGAAGCCATAAAATAAGCCGCTTCGTACAGCAACATAAAATAGATTGGATATACTCTTTAGTCTATAACCCTCAGGCCAACGGTCTAGCTGAAACATTCAATAAGACCTTGATAAAGATTATAAAGAAAACAGTATCCAGAAACAAAAAGAACTGGAACGAAAGGCGGCATGAAGCTCTCTGGGCAAACCGAACAACGTTCAAGACAGCCACGAATACAACACTATATGCGTTGGTGTTCAGCACGGAAGTAGTGCTCTTTGTGGAGAACTCCCCTCTCTATGAGTAGCGGTTCGATACGAGCTGACAGATGAAGAAAATGCTCATCTTAGGCTCGAAGAGCTCGACGAAACTCACCTTATAGAACAACAAAACCTGGAGGCTTACAAGGCAAGGATGACGCGGTCATACGAAAGATTGACCAGGCCGAGAACATTCCGCCAAGGCGAACTCATACTAGTCGTCAAAAGACTAATGATCCCCAGTCGTGCAAAACGGAGGAAATTTGAGCCGAACTATGAAGGCCCATACATTATGGACAAAGTCTACCAAAGCGGAGCCTACCTGCTCATGGATATGCATGGCAAAAAACCCTTCCATCCAATAAACGATCGATTCCTCAAAAAATACTACGCTTGATGAATCATGACTTAGGTCAATGATAGATGATGACGCTTGTGTCTGCTCGCTATCTTCCTGAGTCAGAACTCTAAGAGTAGTGCCTAAAAAAAACCTCATCCACAAAACGGGATGTTGGAACGAAACGTCCTTAAACTAATATTCGTCCAAAAAACGGGAACAATGGACCGAGAAGTCCTTACACTAACAACGGACCGAGATGTCCATAAACTAACAACAGACCGAGATATCCCTAAACTAAAATTTCGCCTCAAACATGGCGATAATAGACCGAGACATCTCTAAACTAGTGCGTCGCCTCAACATGGCGATAATGGACCGAAATGTCCCTAAACTAGCGCATTGCCCTAAATACGGCGATGTGCTCTTTAGAGATCTATATTGCAATTGAAGTCCTAATGGTGAAGGTTGCAACTCAAGTCCCACTGGCTGCACAGCTACTCTAGCGATGAAGCCACCCCCAAAGTCCCACCGACAAACAGATAGGCACCTGCGGCGAAACTTCTTTCGGGAGTTCCATCATTAGAAGGAAAAAAAGGGGGTATGTCCACATGCAAAAAGAGCACGGATGAAAACCCGAAAGGGCGCCGTGAGTAAAAACAGTAGGACTGCCGACGAGCTTTGCGAAAACCCGAAAGTGCGTGATCTCGTTAGGAAAAAAAGTCGTAAGGAGAATTTACACTTGCGATTCCTTACGACCCACAAAAGAGAACCACACTTAGGAACCCCCATGATTCCTAACAAGAAATTACACTTGCGAGATCCACACGACTTGTAAGGAGAATTTCCCATCTATGAGACCCTCACGGCTCATAGGATTCAAAAACCTTAAGCTACAGGGATCTAAAACTGTTCTTAAACCATCATATTCCCTAAATATTGCCCTACAGGCTGTCTAATATCGACCCTTGTATATAGTCCACGGGCATAAATAAATATATCCCCCACCAAGTTCCACTCATGACGAGAAATGTCCCCATATGGTGAACGACACTTGTAAGTCCTCTCGACTTATAAAGAGAAAACACTCTTGCAAGATTCTTATGACTTATAAGAGAAAATATCACTTAGGAATCCCCATGATTCCTAAGGAGAAAATACACTTACGAGATCCTCACGACTCGTAGGGAGAAATACCTTTATGAGACTCTTACGGCTCATAAAGTCAAAAAGCCTTGGTCGACAGGTCCTAACCCTTTATCACGACCCAAATGTGGCACGTGACCGGCACTTAAATCACGTGACATCTAAAAATGTCGACGCGGTCTAAGTAAGTCGAAACCCGGAATCTAAACCTTTTTGAAAATATTAGAGGTGAGGTTCAAATTAGTCATCAGATGGAATCAGTTTAAAATAAACATTTAAGTCTAACTAAGTATGTTTGAAAAACATCTATGACGTTTTAAAATTCAACAGTGCCTCCTTTGTAAATTTTGAATAAAACCCTACAACATAATAATAAAAACATCATCCCAACGGGAGCTAGCTTCCATACCTAAACAGCGGAGCAACCAAGTAAACAATATACGATGCACAATGGCGAAGAAAAGAAAAGTGAAACAAAATCAACAATATAAAAAGGTCGACTCCAATGAGTACGACGCCTACAAACACACAATTCTAAGTCTCGCTTCTAAGTCCACAATATACCAGTTCTAAGTCGATGGAGTTTTACTAGGTACAAAAGATATGAATATATAAGTGTAAGTACGACACAACAGTAACCCACCTACCAAAGCAATCACCGAAAAGGAATGTGTGCCTTAAGCCGCTGATAATCCGAGCGGTAAAACCAGCAAGAAACTGTGGCATAACGGGGGTGAGTTACCAAATCAGTAAATAAAAGTACATCACAAGGTAGAAATCAAAATGCACAACCATACCTAGGTCATAAATATAATACTATCATATCCTGCACTAATATAATATATGATATGCATATGTATTATAAATGTAACTCTAACTATCACCTGAACCCAAAATAGAATATATATGCAAATGACCTGTATCTAGGTGTAAGCTCAAAAGTAGCCCCTCGGTCTTGACAGAGCCCAAATCCAGCCCCGGTCAGTATCCCATGGATATCTGCCGTACTCATCTCTATCTTCGATATCGAGTATCCTCGCTAGACTCCCCGCCTCTACTGCGGCTATCCTACCCCTCGGTCTCGACCAGGTCCACCATGTATCCGATTGTATACTCCCCCACTCAGTCCGGATAAGTAGCAAGTCCGTAACCGTATATCTCCCCCACTCGGTTCAGAATAAAGACAATCAGAAAATATCAAGCTCATGGTGGACGTCAACTCTTCATATCCAGAAATATCAAGTAAAGAATAAAAATACTTGCATAGATCATTCTGATGATATATTATATATATATATACATATATAACAGCGTCCCAAACCACTGATATATATCATCAAAAAGTAAAACATTCTGAAAACTCATAAGAACCAAATATGAATATCCATGGTACTGGTATTCGCAATACTTAAAAGGCAATACATGTAAAGTACGTAAATAAATCATGCATGCAACAAACGTAACAGTTATACTGTGTCATGGCAATACTAATGATGTGTAGTGCAGCATACGCATCAGTGCTCGTGCAGCATGGCAATCATTAGTATTTGTGCAGGTGTTCTATAAGTGTATAAAGCATACTCGTATCAATATCTACACGCATTATGTAGTATAGCGGTCCTACAGTGACATGGCAGTACCAATGAGGTGTAGTGTACATAAGCATCTGTGCGCGTGCAACATAATACTCATTGGTTGTTATGCGGTGTTCTATTAGTGTGTTTGTATAACGGAAACGTATATCGCAAACAAATAAAGTAAATCTATGCAGATAGCATAAGTATTAAACATAACTACTTGCTATGAGCTATACCATTATCTTTGGAAATGGAACGAAACGTTGGTTTTGAAATAAGGAAGCAGCCTTAGGTTAAAAATAGATATTCGTTTTGGAAATTGGCATCGCATCCTAGTCGTTTATCATTAAAAAAAGGAAACGATTCGTTAGTTTTTAAAAGAGTATAGCTCGCTCAGGTATTACGTTATAAAAAGAAATAAAACATGACTCCATGAGTCTAAAGGAACTTGGCCGTATTCGGCACGCTAATTTCGCCATCACAAGTATGGTATAATCCCTCGTATATTATCCACATTATCACAATATTCAAATTATCTCAAGTACGGCATAATCCCTCGTACAACTCCACCAAACTATGAATAAAATTTTATGCACATAAATAACTTACTAGATGCAACTTTTGCACTAATACCATTAACTTGAATTAACACTAAAAACTAACTCGATAGCATAACTATCCTAATTATATGGTTGCGGGGGTGCTATACGCCATCCACCCGACTTCCCCCCGTAGATGTAAATCTACTCACCAACTTGTCGAGCTCGTTGATTCCACGATTGCTATGTACGTCATAGCGTCTCGGAAATCTTCACGATCGTACCTATAATCGTAATTAAATCACATCGATATAAATATCATATTGAAAACCAAGACAACGAGCTAAGCACCCGTAGGTTAGAACCTATACCTCACTTACCCCCAAAATGAACAGACGCCCCTGAAATTAACGTACGAACGTCAACGTTTCAGTTGTAGTACAGAAATACGAAAATCCATATCGGAATATCGAAAACTTAACCAAACCCAAACTAAACATTCCCAGATTTCTCTGTATGCATACTGGGACAAATCAAACAATACCATAACTTATAAAATATCCAAATGAAGCTACAGAAGAAAAACCAACACCAAAGATCCTAGGGGGCCCGGCGGCACCGGAAAAATAGAGATTGTCGCCGGATGAAGCATGGAATTAAGGGCTCGAGCTTAAGATGTGGTCTCCTAGTGGTCTCATCATACTACAGTCTTGTTAGTTTTTCTAGTGGTTACACCTTGTTGTTCCAGATTCAATTATACACTCACAAATATCACAAAAGTTCATATTTTTGATACTGCACACTAAAAACAGCTATCAAACAGAATTGAATATGCAAAGAAGAAAGGAATTATACAAATTGTGTACAAGGGAACCCCAGCTCAAAAAGTGTGTATGGGAGCCTCTATGGTTTGTAGTGGATTAAGCTTGATGAAGTGCACAAACTTGATGAAGAAAATCATGGCTTTTTCTCTTTGTGGTAGTGAACAGTTAGAATGTTTATGTTGGAGTTGAAGAAGCTATGTTTGTTCAGTTGGGAAAGCTAAAGGAATTCCTATGTGTTGCGTTGTGTAGAGAGAGCATGAGGTGGAGGGTTGTAAGGTGGTGGTGTGAATTGAGAAGGAGGAGGTGTAAAGTGAGACGAATGAGGTGGAAGGAGGAGGGTGAGTGTGAAGGTGTGTTAAGAGTGAGGGTTTAGCCAAGGTTATAATATACCCAACCATATAAAAGAATTGTAACAATTAAAAAACCTTTTTCTGTAATTAAAATCCCTTTATGTAAAAAATCTAAATTCATATGTAAAAAGAAATGAAATACTTATTCTAACACTTAAATATCATTATCTTGATATAAAATATCATGTCATGTTAAAATAATTAAAATATCATTTTAAATGATTTCACACACTTTTCTTCACATTTACCAAACTAATCACATTTTTGCGGATATAAATCCGTTACCAAAATTTCATAAGCGATATCATTTTTATAAACTCATTATCTCTATATTTAAAATTATAAATTAATATTTATAATTTTCCAAAATGTTACAATATTTCCCCCCTTAAAGAAATTCGGTCCCCGAATTTAAATTAAACCCCGTCTTAAAACATTTTTCTCAATCAAATCGACTCAATTCAAAATAGTTTGCCGGGGTCCAAAATTTTAAAACATATGGTTCGCTCAGGATAACGGAACTTCAAAGTTCCATATGAGCTAAAACGTAACATAACGCAACAGTGTGCGTGAACACCCAAAAGATATAATTTCACATAACTGTAACTCTAACAGTTGCTATGAGAATTACTCCAGTTATGATGCAAAATACCAAATACGAAAATCGTTGTGTATATCAAATACATGAACGATGCCATAGTCGTAGTGCAATATCGGTAGCACACGACCAAGCAAAAATATAGAAATAAAATCTATAACATATCTTATCAAGTGCAAAGCATGCAAACGAAATCAACCCTAACGGTTTTGCACAAAAATCCAAACCACATGCAACGGGTGTGCATGAAAACAAAAATTGCACCAAGTGCAACAGATGTGCACGAAACAATATCCACTGCATCAACTGTTCATGGAGCAAATATCAAATGCATCTAAAATGCACAACATCAATCTCAAGTGCATCGAGATGCACAAAATAAATCCCAAGTGCATCGGGTGCACAAAATATCAAAACGTGCAACTGCTGTGCACAAAACCATACCGAGTATACCTAAGGTACATATATATAATCTCTTAATCATGTGCAACTGATATGCACGAAAATATCATTCTAGTGCATCTGGTGTGCACAACACTCCAATCGAGTGTAGTCACCCCGCACGGAAATCTCAAACAAGTACACCTGGTGTGTACAAAACTTTTGTATGACCCTCAAATCCTCAAAGTACATATGTCAAAATAACGGATTTCGAGTTGTCATTTCTTCAACGTTATAATGAAATATTCAGATCATAAAAACTCAAATAACAAAACAACAGATATCGAAGTATATCTTCTTCAATGTCGAAAGGTGTTTAAACACCCTGAAATGGCAGAGCAAGGATTACTACTTGCCTTTTGTCCCGGTCTAGCATTCTCTGTCTCTGAATTCTGGTTCTTCTTGTGGATCTCTAATACCATGGCCTCTTTATACAATCGTCCGGTGAGGAGAAACGACGCAATCCATCCTACTGCTGATACCTCCCACATCATCTTCTTGACCAGTAGTTCAGTCTCTCGCAACGCAACATGTTGATGACGGCGCTCTCTAACCTCTGCGTGTACGCCAACAACTGATCTTGGGTCCAATCATACTTATTATAAACTTTTGGAAAGAACCCATCAAGTCTCCTGCTGATCTCATTTATCCAGCCTGCCCGAAACTAGCACTCATTACTGAATCCATTTTCCTTTTTTTTGTAACAATTGCCATTTCCTCAAGATTTTCCTCTGAAAGTGTGGTCGTATTCGCCTCTGCATATGCATCAAATCTTCAATATCGACGGTGAAGAATAACTGCCCACTGAGGCTTCGCACCAATCTCCTATTCCATTACTCTCCAATATCAATCAATTAAGGAGCACATCACGATAGTTACGCGAATTGCATGTCATACTTGGTTATGACCGAGCCCGGAGCCTTACAAAACTCAAAAACACGAATTCGGCATCTCTGATACTCTGTAGAAGAAGCTGTCTATGCTCACCTTCGAGAACTTGTCCCAATTCGTCGGAGGAAAACTTACTACACGGTCTCTTTCTCGAGCGACTTGCACCGGGTCTGAGCAAGACCCATCAAAAGAAACTAATCAACTTCACAAATATCGCATCAGAGTGCCACCACGGATTAAATATCCTAAACATCACTCATCTAAATGATGACGAGTCCTCTGGTTCATCTATACTCGTAAATATCGGCGACTTTTAACTTCATGATTTCTGGAAGCAGCACCTCGACAATCTCAGCAATGATTAGTACCACTGTCTGAACAGTAAGAAACACCACGATCTTTGGAGTAGTGTAAACATCAAGCCTCCAAGTCCGGCTGGTCTCTAGACTTGACCCGACCCTCTGGTGCGGATCCCGAAGAACTCGCTTCTACATTAGAAACCCAATCAAATATGGATAAACGACTTGTTCCTAAGTCACCAGAATTTCACCCTGGTCAGTCCTCGTCCTAGACAAGTTGCCATCACCGTATCTCAAACCGCAGCCCTCTCGGCTCACATAGACATGGCGACCGGAAAAATCAACATGTATCGATGAGGATAGATCAACGGAACGAATGGAAGAAAAGATCTCAAGATATAAATCCTAAGGTAACTTAGACAGAGTATCATATCGTCAATATGCCGCGGAACATATGTACGGTACGCCGCTCTACTTAGTACCAACTCTATCAACCAAGGTCATCCTGTGCAACGAAATTTCGGGTATAAGGCCCCCAAGGTCAAGTCTATGTTCTATAAGATAAAGTCTAGGTAACAAAAGTGTATGCCTAGACTCCATATAGTTAAACCTAGACTCGAACAAAGGTTAAACCAAATGCTCTGATACCAACTTTGTCATGACCCAAATGTGGTACATGACCGGCACTTAAATCACGTGACATCTAAAGACGTCAACGCGGTCTAAGTAAGCCGAAACCCGGAATCTAAACCTTTTTTAAAATATTGAAGGTGAGGTTTCAATTAGTCATCAGATGGGATCAGTTTAAAATAAACATTTAAGTCTAACTAAGTATGTTTGAAAAGTATCTATAACGTTTTAAAATTCGACAGCATCTCCTTTATATGTTTTGAATAAAACCCTCTACAACATAATACTAAAAACAGCATCCCAATGGGAGCTAGCTTCTACGCCTAAACGGCGGAGCAACCAAGAAAACAATATACGACACACAATGGCGAAGAAAAGAAAAGCAAAACAAAATCAACAATATAAAAAGGTCGACTACAATGAGTACGATGCCCATAAACACACAATTCTAAGTCTCGCTTCTAAGTCCACAATATACCATTTGTAAGTCGATGGAGTTTTACAAGGTACAAGATATGAATATACAAGTGTGAGTACGATACAACAGTAGCCCACCTACCAAAGTAATCACCGAAAAGGAATGTGTGCCTTAAGCCGCTGATAATCCGAGTGGTAAAACCTGCAAGAAACTGTGGCACAACGGGGGTGAATTGCCAACTCAGTGAATAAAAGTACATCACAAGATAGAAATCGAAATCCACAACGATACCTAGGTCATAAATATAATGATATCATTGTTCCCCCAATCAGAGCAAGGCTCTGTTTGAATTTTAAAATTCAAATCTTTGAAGCAACGCTTCAAATTCCGTACGTTGCGCGCAATGCGCCACGTGTCAAAAATTGACACGCCAGCACAACGCCCAAGGCAGTGCGTCCAATCAGAGCAAGGCTCTTTAAAAAACAAAAGCAACGCTCAGTTGCGCAAGCGCACCGCTGCGCGACACGTGTCTGCGCAGTTGCGCAAACACAACTGCGCAAGCGCACCGCTGCGCGACACGTGTCTGCGCAGTTGTGCAAGCACAACTGCACGAGCGCCGCGCTGCGCGACACGTGTCTTGCGCAGTTGCGCGACACGTGTCTTGCGCAGGCGCACCTCTGCGCGACACGTGTCTTGCGCAGGCGCACCTCTGCGCAAGCGCAGCACTGCGCGACACGTGTCTGCGCAGCTGCGCAAGCGCTTCACTGCGCGACACGTGTCACGCACTGGGGATTCTTGCACAAAACAGAATAAATCTTGTTAAAACAAAAGGATTTTCTTGTATAAGGCAGGGGCCTTTGGATCAAAGATCCAACGGTGGGGAAAATTCCCCAAATCACTCAGAAAAAGATCTCTTTAACTAATTTAACTAATTTATGAGCACTATAAAAAGGACCCCAGACCTCATTTCAAAATCATCAACATCTTGCTAAAAAAAAAGAAAAGAGAACTCTTGAAAAGTCTTGAAGAATAAAAAAAAAAGGTAAAAACCTTTAAAAGAAGAGAAAATTCTCTTATGAACAGATCATTGATCTAAGAACAAGATCATGGATTTTCAACAATAAATAAATAAATAAATATATAAATAAAAATAGTGCTTTGCACTTTTATGAACCTTTGGTTCTCTGAGAGAAGAAAAACAAGAAAAAACTTGTTTTTTTCTTAGATCTAAATCAAATAGTGCTTTGCACTTGTTTTATGAACCATCGGTTCTTGAACCTAAAAGGTTCTTAAATTAATAGTGCTTTGCACTTTCATTCTCTGAGATAAGAAACACAAGAAAAAAACTTGTTTTTTCTTAGATCTAAATCAAATAGTGCTTTGCACTTCTTTTATAAACCATTGGTTCTTGAATCTAAAAGATTCTCAAATTAATAGTGCTTTGCACTTATAAATCTGCACTGTTGCGCTCTTGGGTTGGCGCAAGCCACCAGAGAGCGCCACGTGTCAGCATCTGAACCAGTTGCGCTACGCGCTTTTGAAATAGAGCTTTGCTCTCTGAAATTGGCGCAACTCACCAGAGCGCGCCATGTGTCAGCAGCGCGAGCGCAGCGCACTAGCGCAACGCACTGCGCTGCTTGACACGTGTCATCATCATAAGCGCTTGCGCTCTTTGATTGGCGCAAAGCGCCTGAAAATGCAATGCATTTTCTCTGTAAAAAGGGCCAGGCCCAAGTCAAAATGACCTAACAGGCCAAAATAAATTGCAAGGCAATAAATGGGCAGAGCCCAAATAAATTGATGCTTTGCATCCTTTATACAAGGGCAGAGCCCAAATAAAATTGATGCCTTGCATCATTCCTAAAAGAACAGAGCCCAAAACAAATTGATGCTCTGCATCCTTTCTGGGCAAAGCCTAAATAAAAATAAAAAAAAGAAATGCAATGCAAAAGCAAATAAAATGTTGAACATTTTCAATTGGACTTAGCCCAATTTTGGCCGTAAGTCCTTAAATTAAATTGACTGAGCACGACTGCTCTTTTAAATTAATTTATATCCGGTTCGAGGGTACATCTCCGAGCTCCTCTGACACTTATCGTTGTAATTCTTCAACGACGTCAGAGAGGTGACGGGTCCCAACGACCACATACGTCAATATGGACTGCGGGGTCCTTAAACTCGTGGACCGAAACGTCCTTAAACTAATATTGGACCGAAACGTCCCTAAACTAATATCGGACCGAAACGTCCTTAAACTAACGGTGGACCACTATGTCCTTAAACTGGTATTGGACCACCATGTCCCTAACCTAGCACATAGAGCCCAAATGCTCTTTTGTCGGATCTAAACGATCCCGTTAAGTCGATCTTAGTCCCAAATTGGACTAACGTATCCTTAACAAACGATTAAGTTGATCTTAGCCTAAAATATGGCTAACGTGTCCTTAAATCAAACCTTCGAACAAACTTTAGTCCCAAATTGGACTATAGATCTCTCAACCAACTTTGGTTCAAGGGTACATCTCTGAACTCCTCTGATATTTGTCGTTGTAATCCTTCAACGTCGTCAGAGAGGTGACGGGTCCTGACAACCACACATTAATACGGACTGTGGGGTCCTTAAACTCATGGACTTATGCGTTCTTAAACCAATATCCGCCCCCCCAAAATGGGAATGTTGGACCACTATGTCCCTAAACTGGAACAATAAAGTCCAAATGCTCTTTTTTCGGATCTAAACGATCCCGTTAAGTTGATCTTAGTCTCAAACTGGACTAACGTATCCTTAACGAACGTTTAAGTTGATCTTAGCCGCAACGCGACTAACGTATCCTTAAACTAAAAAACACCAAACCCAAATCTAAGTAAATACGGATTTGGACTAATCCACGTCCTACGGGCGACGGCATTACCCAGTCTCCGTATACAATCCACGGGCAACCACAAACAAAACAAACACACACGACACGAAGTGAAATTCTGGAGAAGGAGAAAGTGGCTACCGCGATGCGGTAGCGTAGTTAACTGCAGGGGCTTGCGCCTGCAGGGAAGAGCGTCCCCACAATCAAAAACCCCTCAAGCGAGGGGGAATCTGACAAAGTCTGCTACATCGGCCGTATCCGTTTAAACCTTCGATACACGGTGCCATAAATCAACTTGGCATCTTCGGAGAGGTAGACGGATAAAACCAAATAGCTTCTGCCCCGAATCTCAGGCACGGACGCCCTAACGTCTCGGCCGCCATTCGGAGGGGAACTGATTCTGGCACGCCCGGTGGGACCTCGTCCTCTTTCCACTCCACACTTCGTGTGTCGTGTTCGCGAACAAATCGCGGTTTGTAGTAGTTGCCTGTGGATTCAAGGTACTAAGATTTGGTGTCTTGCTCCGTGCAGAAAACAGAAGATCGATGGCTTCGAACTGCACCGCCCGCAGCGATAACTCTCGCTCCGTCATTGCTGAAGGAGTGACTTATGGGCCCCAAGCGGCCTCCCTTTTCAAAATGCCGGTGGAGCAGGTGGCTCAAGCCACCACTGGACTATTTTTTAGGACCATGCTCCCACCAATGAGCTTAAACGCCCCAATGACATCGCAAGAAGCTCCAAAGAAGTCGGTCTCCGATCGAATTACCACTGCCGCGACCCCTCTCAATGGGTCGCCCAACTTCACCGCTTCAGTTTTTAACGGACTAGGCCAGAGCTCTAACAGGCTCATGAAGAAGCCTGCCATACCAGAAGGCGTTATCCCGAAGCGGATAGCCATTCCAACTCCCGTTCCTGATAAAATCACCAAGGTTGCTTCCCATGTTCAGAAGTCCGCTTCTGACAAGTTGGCCGTCCCCGTTCAACGGACGTCGATCTTTAAAAAGCTGGTACCAGTATATTCTGACCAACACAGGAGGCATGAGGAGGTCATCCCTATAGCTGAAACAACTCCATCAGCACGACATGCCCGACGTCGCTACTGGCGCCAAGTGAGGAAGGCTGGGGGCAACTCCCCCTCTGGACTTACTCCTCCAACTCTAATGGTGGGGATCGATACTGCTGTTCCAACCAGGAACAGCTTTGAGTTGTTGAACTCGGTGCGCAGAAACTCTCCTACTGCGATGTTGAAACGAACTCCTTCACCTGTGGAGAATACTCCAGAGAAGAAGTTAGAGCAGCCCCCTCAACGGCTGTCCTCTAAAATTTACAAAGTCTGGCGACATGTCCAAGAGTCGGTGATCGATCAAGACTGCCTCCGACGACAGAAAAAGATGAAGGTTCGGCAGGGGAAGGATTACTCTGTTAAACCACAAAAAGCAAAAGCTACTTGGGTGCCCACTACAACGGCTCCCTTAACTCCAATCACTCAAAAAAGGAGGCCGCAAAAAGCCCCTGTGTCTTCGGCAAATCGCAAAGACACCGAACACAAACGCCCCAAGTCTGGGGGCATGGTGGTGCATACTGTTTATATGGCTTCTGGAAAGGAGGAAAGCCGCACTTCTACGGGCCACCGACCGCTCACCCGATCCGTGACAAAAGCCCAGGAGCAACAACAAAAACTTCAGGAAATGTTGACTACAATGGCTGCACTCACTGAGCCAAAAGAAAGCTCTGAAACGTCTTCGGATGAGCGTCAAGAACAAGAAACCGACGCTAACTTTTTACGCAGAGTCCTCAAAAAGAGGGACAAAGAAGCTGCAGAGCAAGCGGCTAACATAAAACAGATGGCGCTCCTCTTCCAAGATATGGTAGGGATGATGTTACAGCCGGACCCTCCTGCTGAAGATCCTTCGATCGTCCTTGAAGACGACAGGGGAGAAACGTCAAATCCTCCGCCGGCTCTGTCAACAGCCAAGGAGGAGGCAATCTCCAAAGTTGACCTAGACGAATATATAGCTCAGCAGATCCGGGTTCATCAGGCGAATGAAGCGGCTAGGCAAATTGTTAGAACCAGACGACCGTATCCGAGCTGGTATGACCAAATCAGTTACCTGCCAGGATATATGATCCCTAAATTCCACGTATATAAAGGGACAGGGAATCCGCATCAGCATGTCGCTCAATTTAGGGCCTTATGCGGCAATACTGGAGGCGATGACAAATTGTTGCTACGTCAATTCGTCGGCAGCTTAGCAGAAACAGCCTTTGAATGGTATTCGGAGCTACCTAACGATTCTGTCAAAACATTTGCAGAGATGGAACTGCTGTTTACACAAAGATTCGCGAGTGCTAGTGAACGCACCCCGATAACAGCACTAATAAATGCCAGGATAAGGCCAAGCGAAACGTGGGTTCAATACGCAACACGATGGCGGAACCTATGGTCGAAATGCGAACAACGCATAGAAGAGGCACCCGCGGTAGGCATGTTTGTGGGCACTCTCGATCCGTAGGCGACCATCTCACAATTCATGATGTTCTTCAGGCCGACCACCTTCCAGGCCTTGATTGACAAATTAGCCCAAATGGACCAGATGGGCCATAGGCCGTCTCCTCCAAAATCAGATTCCCGAGATGAGAAAGGAAAAGGGAAAGCGATCGTCGTCGCCAATGCTCAACAACAGTCGAGCAACTCAAAGCCGGTCGTTCGCCAAAACAACGCGCGTCCACGCCCATCCCTCGAAGAGAGGCTAGGACGTTCTTACTCGTTTCCTCAGAATAAAACGGGAAGACTGTTCGAGCTGGCAGTGCGCAACAGACTCATTAATCTGCCGAGTCCAAAGCGTCTGTCACAGCCAGGCGATCTTAATAATCCCAATTATTACCCTTACCACCAAACGGTAAGTCACCCGATTGAGGATTGTTTCGTCTTTAAGGGATGGATCGAGGATCAATACCTACAAGGCAATTTCGCGCTGACTGAAAGCTGGAAGGTGAACCCACCACAGCCGCATACTCCAAAGAAGACAAGCACGCCGGGGGCAACTTGTCATGTGATCTCTCACTCATTGGCAGATAATAAAGAGGCTCCTTGCGCCGAGAAAACGAGGGCGGACCCTGAAACAGAAATTCCGCGGCCGTCAGACGAGTTGATCGATGCCTTCCTAAATGAAATTCGTCTGAAAGCAAAAGCCAATCAAGAGCATGAAATGGCCATACTGGAAAGAGCCAAGGCATTCCCGTCAAATCAGAAGCCATACACTGCGGGTAAAAACAAATTCAAGACGAGGAAAAGGTTCGCCAAAGCTCTGTCAGTAGGAATGAAGCTACCGCCCTCTGAAGAAAATACTCTCGCTGAGGCAGAGATGCACCCTAACTTCTGTTTATATCATCTGAAGATCATACATCATACCGAAGACTGCGAATCCTTTAACTGTTGGTGGCAAGGGTATGTCGCTCAAAAGCAACACTTCGACAGGACAAAGTGTGAAGCTTGTGGACGTCGGAAAAATGCGATATATGAGCGCAAAGGAGCCGCCGCAAACTGTCATATAGCTGACTTCAAGGGATCACAAATTATCACCTTTGGAAGCAACTCTGACGAAGAAGCTATCCCCAACTTTTCCCTCGGGGAATCTATTTCGAAAATAAAGGAATTGAGAAGCTGCGAGAACGTTCAGCCATGTAATCGCACGCTATTCGAAAAAAATCTCGGCCCCGTAAACAAGGGACCGAACAAAAAGAATAAAGGAAAAGGAAAAACGGCCCTCGTCGCCAGCGCTCAACAACAATCAGGTGACCCTAGACTGGTTGCTCGCCAAAGCAACAAGCGGCAACCCCTCCAAGAAAAGTTGAAACGTCCTTACTCGTTTCTGCATGATAAAACAAGGAGACTGTTCGAGCTGGCGGTGTGCAACAGACTCATCAATCTGCCGGGTCCAAAACGTCCGTTGCAGCCAGGCGATCTTAATAATCCTAATTATTGCCCTTACCACCAAACAGTAGGTCACCTGATCGAAGACTGCTACGTCTTCAAAAACTGGGTTGAAGACCAATACCAACAGGGCAAGTTTGCGCTGTCTGAGAACTGGAAGGTGAGTCCGCCACAACCGCACGCTCCGAAGAAGATGGATACGCCGGGGGCATCATGTTCATTCATGGAGAAGGACTCATAGACCGAAAAGTCAATAAACTAGATATTCGCCTCAAATACGGCGACGGCGGACCGAGATGTCCTTAAACTAATGATGGACCGCAATGTCCTAAAACTTGCAATGGACCGAAATGTCCTTAAACTAATTGCGGACCGAGACGTCCTTAAACTAATAGCAGACCGAAACGTCTTTAAACTAATACCGCAGCATCCTTAGGCTGACGAGATAAAAAAAATAATATTAAAAAAAAAAGAAAAAGAAGAAGGTATGTTCATAAGCAAAAAGGGCACGGATGAAAAGCCGAAAGGGCTCCGTGAGTAAAAACAGCAGGACTACCGGCGAGTGTTCGTGAAAACCCGAAAGGACGCGACCTCGTAAAAAAAAAAAGAAAAAAAAAGAAAAAAAAGAAGAAAATAAAAAGAATTAAAAAAAACGGTATGTCCATAAGCAAAAAGGGAACGGATGAAAACCCGAGAGGGCTCCGTGAGTAAAAACAGCAGGACTACCGGCGAGTGTTTGTGAAAATCCGAAAGGGCGCAACCTCATTAAGAAACACTTATAGGGGCCTCTCGACCCTATAAGGAGAAACCACCAGCGTGAGATCCTTACGACTTATAAGGGAACAACACACTTAGGAATCCCCACGATTCCTAAGAAGAAAATACACTTGCGAGATCCGCACGACTCGTAAGGAGAACGCTCTTATGGGACCCTCACGGCTCGTAAGATTTGAAAGTCTTAAGTTACAGAGGCCTAAACCTGTGCTTAAGCAACCCCCACAACTTTCGACAATTCCCTACAAGTCGTCCTATATTGGCCCTTGTATACAATCCACGGGCGCGAATAAACATTTCCCTAACTAAGTCCCATCTGAGACTAGGGATATGTTTGCATGGTAAACAACCCTTGTAAATCCTCTCGACTTACAAGGAGAAAACCCTCCTGTAGGATCCTTACGACTTACAGAGGAACAATACACTTAGGAACCCTCACGATTCCTAAGGAGAAAATACACCTATAAGATCCTCACGACTTGAAGGGAGAAATAGCTTTGTGAGACCCTTACAGCTCATAAAGTCAAAAGCCTTAGTCGACAGGACCTTAACCCTGGTCGCTAAGCCTCCTTTGTTCGACAACGACAGAGGCAAATGATGATTCGCTCCTGGCAATATCCCAGTTGTAGCGGTGCTGATGCCAAAATCGGTGTTCAATTTCAGGTTTACGGCGAAAAGCCAGTAAGCCGCACATGCATATGAAATAGCCGAAATGATAGGGCAACTTGCAATAAAAAAAAGCAGCAAGTAAAATGTATGCATGCGAAATAACCGAAATGATGGGGCAACTCGCAAAAAAAAAAAAGCAGCGAGTAAAAATAAAACAAATAGCCGAAATGATTGGGCACCGCGAAAAATAGCCGAAATGATTGGGCAATCGCGACCTTCGCGATATAAAAGCTGAAATGATAGAGCATCGCGGAAAGAATAAAAAAAATGAAAGAATGAAACTTTTTGCCCTACAGGTGAAATCACATCGATCCCTGTATACAATTCAGGGGCACAGATAAAGAGGGAACTATACCTTCCCAACAGGCTCCATCAGAAAGCGAAGCCAAATCTCGACGGTTCATAGACAACCTAGAGACCATCTCGAGATTTGTCACAATATTACAGACACGATGTCAACAAATGAAGCAAACGAAGATCTCGAGATTCAGGGTCTCGACGTCAACATCGACGACTTAGAGATCACCAACGGTGTGCCTCCTCATTCCAGTAGGACACAGATATTACACCATCAAGCGGAGTAATGGCAAAATCCCAACTCCACCTTAGCATTCGTCTCGTTACAGTAGACGCAATGTCAACAACAGCGTTCCTCCGCAGTCCAGCTGGAGGCAGATGCAACGTCAACAAAAGACCTCACGGTCGAAACAAAGCGGAGTGATGGCAAAATCCCAGCTCCACCTCAGCATTCGTCTCAATACACCAGACGCAGTGTGAGCAAATGAAGCGAAGGCCAAATTCCTAGCTTCAAGGTCTTAACGGCAAGTCATATAAAGCCTGAAAGACCACCGGAGATCATCTCACATGAAGTGGTCACCTCCTCGACGTTCGTTTCGATACAGCAGACGAGTTGTCACCCCAGCGTTCTTCCTCCAGCAGGGATTCAGACATGACAAAGCAAACGAAGCGAAGGCCACATTCCTAGCTTCAACGTCTTTACGGTAACTCACATAAAACCGTAAAGACAATCGAAGATCATCTCGCACCAGCACAGAGTGGTCACCACCTTGACGTTCGTCTCGATACAGCAGACGAAACGTCAACCCCAGCGTTCTTCCTCCAATAGGATTTGGACACACCAAAGAAAACGAAGCGAAGGACACATTCCTAGCTTCGACGTCTTGACGGTAACTCATATAAAACCAGAAAGACAATCGGAGATCATCTCGCACCAGCACAGAATGGTCACCACCTCGACATCCGTCTCAATACAGCAGACGAGATGTCACCCCAACGTTCGTCTCGACACAGCATACGCAACATCATTAAACGAACGGAGCCACGGCAAAATCCCTAGTTCCCACCGCAACATTCGTCTCGATACAGCAGACGCAATGCCAGCAAACGAAGCAAAGGCCAAATTCCTAGCTTCAGGGTCTTGACGGCAACTCATATAAAGCCCGAAAGACTATCGGAGATCATCTCCACACCAGCGCGGAGTAGTTATGACTCATCGGGGCTCACCAAAATAAGCCTAACCTCAAGTAAAAAGCGACATGGCAAATTCCTAACGCTTGCTCTTCCGACGGTCAAACTGCCAAGGAGGATTGCTTGAAGACGTCTTGTCCAGCCCCCGAAGGGATCAGAGACACGGCAGTCGCAGGGCTACTCGAACAGCACGATTGCTTATCGAGGACTATATCAGCTTATGCGACGGTACGATGGCCAAAACCCTAAGTACCACCAACCTTAACGGGCTTCTGTCGTAAAGAGCAGAGGTTAAATGCGACGTTAAGATGTTCTTGCGAGAAACGTTCGATTCGTCTCGACTTGCGGAAAAAATTGTTGAGGCGGCTCAACTCGTGAGATAAAGCCTTAGGCAGTGGGCATAAAAGAAGCATGTTTCCTAAGCACTGGGACCCTGCAAGTTGGCCCAAAACGGTCTCTTGCATACCATCCACGGGTCTCACTCTCCAACATCGAACTTCGACAAGGAGGGAAACAACCGCTTACAAGTCCTTCGACTCGTAAGAGGGAAAAATTCTCTTGTAGGATCCTTACGACTTACAAGAGAAAACCACACTTAGGAATCTTCACGATTCCTAAGGAGAAAAACCCACCTACGAGATCCTCTCGATCCGTAGGGAGAAAAGTCTCTATGAGACCTTCACGGCTCATAGAGTTGAAAAGTCTCAGGCAGCCGATCTGAACCTGCGGCCTAAGCCCTCGCTATCTCGTGAAGAAATCAAGAAGCTTACTCTATTACCTGCTAATTGTGACGACATGCTGAGAAAGAGGAAAAGCAACAGAAAGAGCATCCGATTTACGTTTAATCGAGCATTCGAGACGCACTCATTCATGCATGGGCAGAAGACTCAAGACGAGAAATAAGACAAGCCGAAATAAAAAGTTTCCATTCATATTGCCAAAAAATCTTACAATCATAAAAAACAGTGAACGAAAAATATTATTACAATGGAATAACTTCAGATCCAGGGCATGGATTGAGAAAGTCAAAAGTAAGGCCATCCAGAGTCCTTCTGGCCTTTCTGATTATTCTTATGCGCAGCCTTTCACGCTCCTCTGTGTCAATATCATCGGCAAGCCCTCCCGGCCTCCGATAAGCAGCAACTATCGTCGTCTGCTGGAAGATTTGATGTAGGATGTCAATGAGGCTGTCCCGCCGGCTCTTCGAGATCAGCCCCGTCAGGTATACTGAATGCACCTTGTCCTCGGCATCATCCAGCGCATTGAGCGGCAAGGCCTCGTGAAGACCCGGAACTGCTCTCCATATTGCTCCCAGCACGACTTTTAAAAGAGCCGAACGACGGGGTAGCAGCCAACCACCGCTTGCGTTCAGACGGCCCATAACCTCTGCACATTGAGCGTCTGTAAACTCCTGATTTTGTTGACGACCCTGTGCGCGGATATCGTCATAGGTGATGAACTCGTGCAAATTATATAGATGCACCGCCATTATGCCTGGAGGAAATACCACAGGAAGATCAGCGATAGAAGAAAAATAATATACATAGAGGGCTAAATTCCTAGAAAGCAAAGCTCTGTTCAGGGATTAAAACCCATGAACAAAAGCTTAATGAAACCCCAATGAGGATCTCTTTAGATCAAAAGATCTATGAGAGCAAATCTCTTTGACTGAGATTAATTTAAATTAATTTGATTTACATTAATTTTACCTAAAAAGTTTCTAACTTTGAAAATGAGCAAAGCTCTGCTAGTGAAACCCCAATGGGGATCTCTTTAGATCAAAAAATCTATGAGAGCAAAGCTCTGCTGGTTAAGATTAATTAAAATTAATTTAATCAAAGAATTAATTTTACCTAAAGTTTTTCTAAAAAAAAAACTTTGGAAAGGAGAGCAAAGCTCTGGAGTTCTTGAAGGCAAGAGCAAAGCTCTGAAGTTTTTTGAAAATAATAATCTGAAAGATGATAAGCATCTGTGGGGGACCAAAGGTCCTATTTATAGGCATCAAGTGCCTCTTCGACTTCCAAAAGTTGTCACGGCGGTTGGAATTCCGCCACCGTTGCGCTCATGTTTGGGGCCACGTAAGCGCAACGGTGGGGGGGGGGGCATTTGTTCCCCCAATCAGAGCAAGGCTCTGTTTGAATTTTAAAATTCAAATCTTTGAAGCAACGCTTCAAATTCCGTGCGTTGCGCGCAATGCGCCACGTGTCAAAAATTGACACGCCAGCACAACGCCCAAGGCAGTGCGTCCAATCAGAGCAAGGCTCTTTAAAAAACAAAAGCAACGCTTAGTTGCGCAAGCGCACCGCTGCGCGACACGTGTCTGCGCAGTTGCGCAAACACTGTTGCGCAAGCGCACCACTGTGCGACACGTGTCTGCGCAGTTGCGCAAGCACAACTGCGCGAGCGCCGCGCTGCGCGACACGTGTCTGCGAAGTTGCGCAAACACTGCTGCGCAAGCGCACCTCTGCGCGACACGTGTCTGCGCAGTTGCGCAAGCGCAGCTGCGCAAGCGCTTCACTGCGCGACACGTGTCTGCGCAGTTGCGTAAGCGCAGCTGCGTAAGCGCTTCACTGCACGACACGTGTCACACACTGGGGATTCTTGCGCAAAACAGAATAAATCTTGTTAAAACAAAAAGATTTTCTTGTATAAGGCAGGGCCTTTGGATCAAAGATCCAACGGTGGGCAAAATTCTCCAAATCACTCAGAAAAAGATCTCTTTAACAAATTTAACTAATTTATGAGCACTATAAAAAGGACCCCAGACCTCATTTCAAAATCATCAACATCTTGCTAAAAAAAAAGAGAAGAGAACTCTTGAGAACTCTTGAAGAATAAAAAAAAAGGTAAAAATCTTTAAAAGAAGAGAAAATTCTCTTATGAATAGATCATTGATCTAAGAACAAGATCATGGATCTTCAATAATAAATAAATAAAAATAGTGCTTTGCACTTTTATGAACCTTTGGTTCTCTGAGAGAAGAAAAACAAGAAAAAACTTGTTTTTTTCTTAGATCTAAATCAAATAGTGCTTTGCACTTGTTTTATGAACCATCGGTTCTTGAACCTAAAAGGTTCTTAAATTAATAGTGCTTTGCACTTTCATTCTCTGAGATAAGAAACACAAGAAAAAAACTTGTTTTTTCTTAGATCTAAATCAAATAATGCTTTGCACTTCTTTTATGAACCATCGGTTCTTGAATCTAAAAGATTCTCAAATTAATAGTGCTTTGCACTTATAAATCTGCACTGTTGCGCTCTTGGGTTGGCGCAAGCCACCAGAGAGCGCCACGTGTCAGCATCTGAACCAGTTGCGCTACGCGCTTTTGAAATAGAGCTTTGCTCTCTGAAATTGGCGCAACTCACCAGAGCGCGCTACGTGTCAGCAGCGCGAGCGCAGCGCACTAGCGCAGCGCAATGCGCTGCTTGACACGTGTCATCATCATAAGCGCTTGCGCTCTTTGATTGGCGCAAAGCGCCTGAAAATGCAATGCATTTTCTCTGTAAAAAGGGCCAGGCCCAAGTCAAAATGACCTAACAGGCCAAAATAAATTGCAAGGCAATAAATGGGCAGAGCCCAAATAAATTGATGCTTTGCATCCTTTATACAAGGGCAGAGCCCAAATAAAATTGATGCCTTGCATCATTCCTAAAAGAACAGAGCCCAAAACAAATTGATGCTCTGCATCCTTTCTGGGCAAAGCCTAAATAAAAATAAAAAAAAAGAAATGCAATGCAAAAGCAAATAAAATGTTGAACATTTTCAATTGGAGTTAGCCCAATTTTGGCCGTAAGTCCTTAAATTAAATTGACTGAGCACGACTGCTCTTTTAAATTAATTTATATCCGGTTCGAGGGTACATCTCCGAGCTCCTCTGACACTTATCGTTGTAATCTTTCAACGACGTCAGAGAGGTGACGGGTCCCGACGACCACATACGTCAATATGGACTGCGGGGTCCTTAAACTCGTGGACCGAAACGTCCTTAAACTAATATTGGACCGAAACGTCCCTAAACTAATATCGGACCGAAACGTCCTTAAACTAACGGTGGACCACTATGTCCTTAAACTGGTATTGGACCACCATGTCCCTAAACTGGCACAATAGAGCCCAAATGCTCTTTTGTCGGATCTAAACGATCCCGTTAAGTCGATCTTAGTCCCAAATTGGACTAACGTATCCTTAACAAACGATTAAGTTGATCTTAGCCTCAAACATGGCTAACGTGTCCTTAAATCAAACCTTCGAACAAACTTTAGTCCCAAATTGGACTATAGATCTCTCAACCAACTTTGGTTCAAGGGTACATCTCTGAACTCCTCTGATATTTGTCGTTGTAATCCTTCAACGTCGTCAGAGAGGTGACGGGTCCTGACAACCACACATTAATACGGACTGTGGGGTCCTTATACTCATGGACTTATGCGTCCTTAAACCAATATCCGCCCCCCCCCCAAAATGGGAATGTTGGACCACTATGTCCCTAAACTGGAACAATAGAGCCCAAATGCTCTTTTGTCGGATCTAAACGATCCCGTTAAGTTGATCTTAGTCTCAAACTGGACTAACGTATCCTTAACGAACGTTTAAGTTGATCTTAGCCGCAACGCGACTAACGTATCCTTAAACTAAAAAACACCAAACCCAAATCTAAGTAAATACGGATTTGGACTAATCTACGTCCTACGGGCGACGGCATTACTCAGTCTCCGTATACAATCCACGGGCAACCACAAATAAAACAAACACACACGACACGAAGTGAAATTCTGGAGAAGGAGAAAGTGGCTACCGCGATGCGGTAGCGTAATTAACTGCAGGGGCTTGCGCCTGCAGGGAAGAGCGTCCCCACAATCAAAAACCCCTCAAGCGAAGGGGAATCTGACAAAGTCTGCTACATCGGCCGCATCCGTCTAAACCTTCGATACACGGTGCCATAAATCAACTTGGCATCTTCGGAGAGGTAGACGGATAAAACCAAATAGCTTCTGCCCCGAATCTCAGGCACGGACGCCCTAACGTCTCGGCCGCCATTCGGAGGGGAACAATCATATCATGCACTAATATAATATATGATATGCATATGTATTATAAATGTAACTCGATCCATCACCTGAACCCAAAATAGAATATATATGCAAATGACCTGCATCTAGGTGTAAGCCCAAAAGTAGCCGAAAATATATATGTAAAACCTCTTCTTTAAAATAGCCGCGGAATACATATGTGAAGGCATAAAAGCAGACGTGATGGTATGAAATATAATAGGTATCTTATTTAAGATATACATCCTGCTGTTTTAGTGAAGAGTGTTAAGAGCTTTACAATTTAAAAGATTCCAGTGTCATATCAGACACGTCAAAATAATGAGGCTATAGCTCGATTTTTAATTCCTTTTTATATGCAAATACCAGTAAGAAGTTATTCAGGTACTGTCCCCCGGATCAGTCCTGGTCGGCTACAATAACTCAAAACATAACCGTACACCTCATATGATAGCAACATATCAACATCTAGATGTCCAGCATCGACACCTGAAATCAGAAATCTCTCGTGTCCATCACCGACATGAAAATCCTCAAATCTCTCGTGTCCATCACCGACATGCAGATGCAGATATTGTCGACACCATCTCAACAGATGATTGCTACCCGATATCCCTAGCCCCGGCCGGTATCCCGTGGATATCCATCGTGCCCAAATCGAGCCGCGGTCAGTATTCCCTGGATATCTGTCGTACTCATCTCTATCTCCGGTATCGAGTATCCTCGCTAGGCTCCCCACCTCTACTGAGGCTATCCTGCCCTTCGGTCTCGACCAGGTCCACCATGCATCCGACTATATACTCCCCCACTCAATCCGGATAAGTAGCAATTCCGTAACCGTATATCTCCTCCACTCGGTTCAGAATAAAGACAATCAGAAAACATCAAGCCCATGGTGGACGTCAACTCATCATATTGAAAAATATCATGTAAAGAATAAGAATACTTGCATAGATCATTCTGATGATATATTATATATATACATATATAACAACGTCCCATACCACTGATATATATCATCAAAAATGAAAACATCCTGAAAACTCATAAGAATCAAATACGAATATCTATGGTACTGGTATTTGCAATACTTTATAGGCAATAAAGGTAAAGTACATAAATAAATCATACATGCAACAAACGTAACAGTTCTACTGTGTCATGGCAATACTAATGATGTGTAGTGTAGCATACGCGTGTGTGCTCGTGCAGCATGGCAATCATTAGTATTTGTGCAGGTGTTCTATAAGTGTATAAATCAAACTCCTATCGATATCTAAATACGCATTAGGTAGTATAGCGGTCCGACAGTGATATGGCAGTACCAATGAGGTGTAGTGTACATAAGTATCTGTGCGCGTGCAACATAGTATTTATTGGTAGTTGTGCGGTGTTCTATTAGTGTGTTTGTATAACGGAAACGTATATCGCAAACATGTAAAGTAAATCTATGCATATAGCATAAGTACTAAAAGCAACTACTTGCTATGAGCTATACCTTTATCTTTGGAAATGGAATGAAACGTTGGTTTTGAAATAAGGAAGCTGCCTTAGGTTAAAAATAGATATTCGTATTGGAAATTGGCATCGCATCCTTGTCGTGTATCATTAAAAAAGGGAAACAATTCGTTAGTTTTTAAAATAGTATAGCTCGCTCAAGTATTACGTTCTAAAAAGAAATAAAACATGACTCTACGAGTCTAAAGGAACTTGGCCGTATTCGGCACGCTAATCTCGCCATCACAAGTACGGTATAATCCCTCGTACATTATCCATATAATCACAATACCCAAATCATCTCAAGTACGGCATAATCCCCCGTACAACTCCACCAAACCATGAATAAAACTATATGCACATAAATAACATACTAGATGCAACTTTAGCACTAATACCATTAACTTGAATTAACACTGAAAACTAACTAGATAGCATAAATATCGTAATTATATGGTTGCGGGGGTGCTATACACCATCCACCCGACTTCCCCCCATAGATTTAAATCTACTCACCAACTTGTCAAGCTCGTTGATTCCACGATTGCTATGTCTGTCACTCCATCTCGGAAATCTTCGCGATCGTACCTATAATCGTAATTAAATCACATCGATATAAATATCATATCGAAAACCAAGACAATGAGCTAAGCACCTGTAGGTTAGAACCTACAGCTCACTTACCCCAAAAATGAACAAACGCCCCTAAAATTAACGTGTGAACGTCAACGTTTCAGTTGCAGTACAGAAATACGAAAACCCGTATCGGAATATCGGAAACTTAACAAAACCCAAACTAAACATTCCCAGATTTCTCTGTTTTCATATTAGGACAAATCAAACAATACCATAACTTATAAAATATCCAAATGAAGCTACAGAAGAAAAACCAACACCAAAGACCCTAGGGGGCCCGGCGGCGCTGGCAAAATAGAGATTGTCTCCGGATGAAGCATGGAATTAAGGGCTCGAGCTTAAGATGTGGTATCCTAGTGGTCTCATCATACTACAGTCTTGTTAGTTTTTCTAGTGGTTACACCTTGTGATTCCAGATTCAATTATACACTCACAAATATTACAAAAGTTCATGTTTTTGATACTGCACACTAAAAACAACTATCAAACAGAATTGAATATGCAAAGAAGAAAGGAATTATACATATTGTGTACAAGGGAACCCCAGCTCAAGAAGTGTGTGTGGGAGCGTCTGTGGTTTGTAGTGGATTAAGCTTGATGAAGTGCACAAACTTGATGAAGAAAATCATGGTTTTTCTCTTTATGGTAGTGAACACTTAGAATGTTTTTGTTGGAGTTGAAGAAGCTATGTTTGTTCAGTTGGGAAAGCTAAAGGAATTCCTATGTTATGTGTTGTGTAGATAGAGCATGAGGTGGAGGGTTGTAAGGTGGTGGTGTCAATTGAGAAGGAGGAGGTGTAAAGTGAGAAGAATGAGGTGGAGGGAGGAGGGTGAGTGTGAAGGTGTGTTGAGAGTGAGGGTTTAGCCTAGGTTATAATATAACCAACCATATAAAAGAATTGTAACAATTAAAAAACCATGTTCTTTAATTAAAATCCCTTTATGTAAAAAATCTAAATTCATATGTAAAAAGAAATGAAATACTTATTCTAACACTTAAATATCATTATCTCGATATAAAATATCATGTCATGTTAAAATAATTAAAATATCATTTTTAAATAATTTCACACACTTTTCTTCACATTTACCAAAATAATCACATTTTTGCGGATATAAATCTGTTACCAAAATTTCATAAGCGATATCATTTTTATAAACTCATTATCTCTAAATTTAAAATTATAAATTAATATTTATAATTTTCCAAAATGTTACTCCCTGTTTGCTAAACCACCTTTGTTCAAATCGACAAAGACAAATGATGATTCGCTCCTGGAAATATTCCAGTGGTAGCGATGCTGATACCTAAATAGGTATCAAATTTCAAGTTCTCTCATGGAAAATGATGATTCACTCCTGGCACTATTCCAGTTGTAACGATGCTGATGCCACAATTGGTATCAAATTTTAAATCGCCAATAAAAAAAAAAGCCAAAATGTTTGGGCAACCCGCTGTTAGTTATATGTATGCCCTAGAGGCCGTTACTCTACATGCGATGTATATTGTAGTGGATGCTTGGGCATATATAGGGAGGACTTTCTTGCTCGACATGATAGTATGCTATCTGGTTGTACTTTATCTTAACATGTTAACATATACTTTTTTGTGATCACATGTTCATAAAGCCCTTAGGATGAGTACTTGACTACCAGGACTATGATGTAGATCATACTAGTGGGGACACGATAGTCGATAAGTACATCCTTCAAATGTTCCTAGTCGTGGGAGTATCGAGACAGGGCATCGATACTCCAGTGTAGACTAGCGTATGCGCTTCTTGACCCATATGATGGGCGATGGATGATCACTGTAACATTCCAAAATAATAAAATATTATTTTTAGGAATTTTTATAATTAAATATTATTTTATTGATTATTTTAATATTAAATTTATAATTAAATATCGATAAATGGGAAAAATTTGGAAAAATTATGGAAAATTCTAAAATAAGGTATTTTATGGAATTATGCCATTTTAAAGTTTTTATGAGCATTTATTTGCTAATTTAGTACTAATCGCGATTAAAAATCGCTAATCGGGTTTTTTGCAAGTTTGTGCAAAACATGCACATATCTTGTTTTTCTATACTTGTGCATTTTCTATCATGTTACTTTTTGGGTTACTATTTGAGTGAGAAGAAAAGGAAAAGAAAAGAAAAAGGGATTAAAGAAATAGGTATGGTGAGAGAGAGAGGGTAGGTGAGAGTGTTGACTTGGCCATTCCCTCTTGTTTTCTCCTTTCATTTCTCCCCCCTCTTCCATGAGCTGCTGCTGCTCCTGCTGCCCTCCTCTTCCTCCACCTTCAAACCCCTATTTCTCCATGAAATTCATCCCAAATCCCCATATCGCTTTCACGAAAATTGTACACAAGCTCACAAGCATGCCTTTGGACCAAGAAAGTAGTCATTTTGGCGCTGTTGAGGATTCATGAGGGTATTATGAGGTAATTTCTTCACAATTAGAGTGTTATTGCTTGTGCTTAAGCTTCAATTCAAGTTTCATATCGATATCGTGTAATTTGGTGTATTTTGGACCAACTTAGAGAGGGTTAGGGTAAAGTTGAGATGTGGCTTTGTAATTGGACTTAAATGGTGACCTTAGACCCTATATTGACTAGAACCCTGACCTAGCACAACCTGAAATCCAAAAAAAAATACGGAATTACGGGACTTTCATGTCGGTTTGTGTGATCTGTGAAGGTGTTCTGGAATCTGGAGCAACCCGGGGGCACCAAAAATAAAATTGAGCTGACAGTGAGTCGTGCAGGCACCTAGAAAGCTACCACCAAGACCCGAGCCCCTAACTCAAACCTACGGCCGCAAATTTAATCATTCTGGCCGCAATTTGCGGCCAGAGTAGAAGTGAATCGGTCAATTTTTGTTCCAGGGCTCATTTTGCACTAAATTAGACCCCCCCTATATGCAGTTTTGGCTAATTGTCATCTGGGGAAAATCTGGGAGCATTTTGGTATGTTTTAGGAAGTGTTTTCCGTATTTTTAAATGCACTTTCTTGATATTTGGATTTATATTTGGTTGTCGGGTGTTCGTACATCGACAACAGGGGTTGTTTGTTGGATTTGCATGTTTGGGCCATAGGTTCAAATCTATGAGCACACTGTGCGCTGTATCGGTTTTCTGCCTTGATTTACATACGCATTGCTATGGTTGATCATTGTAGGTACCTTCACGTGGGTTCCGAGACGATGCAGAAGATGATGGAGACATCGACACCGACACACTGAGTGCAGGTGAGTAGATTTATATCTACGGGGAGATGTCGGGTGGATGGCGTATAGCACCCCCGCAGTTCGTGGTGATGTATACGAATACGTATACACACAGATATTGATTGTATATTGTTTGAGATTATTGATGTTAAAAGATGGATTCTAGGTGTGATTGGATTGGTTAGTGATGTGAAACCCTAGAGTAGTGGTTACACCACACATACACACACACACACCCTCATACTTGCATACATTCTTCTTTCATAAGTGCGTATATGGGATTGTATTTTTATGTGTTTACATAGGTATGGGACTATGGGTTCATATACTGGATTTGAGGATAGTATTTGGGTTTGAGATGAGTCGATGAGATTGGGATTGAGGCCAGGAGATCGGTGATGTGATTTGGTTCGTATTGAGATACGACACGATGTTTTAGCGGGACTTTTGACGTAGTGATTCTTACACCTGCATGCATACATATATGGTATCAATATTGTACTAGACGTAGGACATTATTCCGGATCATGATATTTGATAAAGAAGATACCAAATGAATAGTGTGATTGATGTGACTTCGACCCGTACCCAGATTTGGGGATGCCGTACGTCGGATTTACGTACGAGCTATATCTTGATGATTGATCCGCACTCTTGATTTGGGATGTCTGATTGTAGATATGGTATCGGATATGATATTATTGAGGCGGGATCACCGACTAATATATATACAGGTATATATATGTATCGACTCAGATGTTAGGAAGTTTCCTTACCTGTAGTCCAGCTTGTTAGCTTAGCCCTTTAGTTTAGTTTAGTTGTTAGATTAGATTCGATTCTTACCTATTTCAAAAACTAACGAATCGTGGGTATTTTAAAAGACAGCCCAAGGGATCCTACGGATATTTCAAAAGACGTATCTTTTCATAAAAACACCGTAGCCCCTATTTTCAAAACCCCATGATTCGTGTTATTTCAAAAGGCACCATTTGTAGAACTTATATTAGATTAATGCATATTAGTTATAGTTGCGTCTAGTATTCAGCTTCCGCTCATTATTGTGGTTCGCTTCGCATCGCATGCTTATATTATGTTTCGTACTACATTATTGATATCATGCTGTTAGGATACCAGCACCATTACCGATGATGCGTATGTACCACGTACATTTACTTGCCGGCTCACACACATCTTCATCGGTAATTGCCATGCCACGTACACTTTAGAAATACTATTGCATTGACATAGCTTGTTAGCTAATAATTTAGACATAATATTAGTGTACTCGCCTTATATGCTAGATTAGACATTGTAGATATTACTTGTTACTTCATGCATGTTAATATTCATTGTTATGCTGCATTCATGGATTTTTATGCCGATATGCACTGTTTACATGCTATTGAGGATTGGATTCGGATTTCCATGAGATTTTCTGGATTTGGGGGAAAACCGCAAAACTTATATAAACTTCTTTCTCTCTTTAAAATAAAAAGTGCGGTTTTCCCATGATGTATGAGTCGTCCACCATGAGTTTGCTGATGGATTTCGAGACCCGATTCGAGGAGGCGGATGAACCGTTTCGGGTACATGGTGGACCCGGTAAGGTACCCCGGGGCAAGAAGCGCGTGATGATGACGATGTGAGCCTGGCAGGGGAGCACTACCTACCGGTGATTTTACCCGACGCGTCGGATATCCGGAGGATACCGTCGTGGTCTTGAGATGGATGGTAGGGGCCGGTCTGGACTGACGGCGCCCTAGATATTATGATTGAGACATTGAGATTTCGAGATTTTGAGGTACAGAGACTGTGATACAGAGATATCGAGATATTGGGATTACGTTTTGTGCCGATGCTAGGCACTGTTTTATGCTGATTTCATTATGATACCTCATTTTAAAAATACAAAGGAAATCTCACTAAATTATGAAAACAGTTCTTCATTTACATGTATTCTGTTTTCATGCATTCATACCTCATTCATATGATATATTGCTACCCTTGGGCACTGACACGGGCATATGAGATTACACTCGGGTTAGATATTTACCCTAGCCTTGTTATAGGCTGCTGGTTATATATATTTGAGGATGTATATTGATCGTATGACCTAGGATTGCGTCATACATGCGATTTCTATTCGTAGATGTTTTTCTATTCACGAGTTGGCAACTCACCCCCGTTGTGCCCCAGTTTCTTGCAAGTTTGCCGTACAGGTTTCATTACGGCTTGCGGGCATAGTTTCCTTCGGGTGATTTGCTAGTAGGTGGGTTTACTTGTATCGTACCCCATTATATTTCTTCTATATTATTATTCTGTTGTATCTAGAAGTTCCATCAACCAAACATGTAATTATTTCAGAGATAGAGACCAGTGTTGTTTATTCTATCGACCTTAGAGTCGCGCATTGTATTTATACGAATTTCATGCTGTTTTGAGTTTTCTTTTCTGTTGTGATCCTCGCCTTTCGGCGTTGTATATTATATTGTTGTGTGGTTGTGGCCGTCGTTTGACGAAGAGCTAGCTCCCGCTTGGGGATGCCTTTATTTGATTTCGTATACTATCCATGCTGTATTCCGTTTGGGGGCCTGTATTTACAAAGGAGACTCTGCCGAAATTTCCAGGAAATATTTGATGTTTTTATAAAACGCATAATTCGGCTTATGCTATTAAAACTTCTTGATTTAAATTGGTTTTCCTACACTCTACTACTTTTCTTGGTTTGGATTTCTGGGTTTTCGGCTTACTTAGAATACGTACGCCTTGAGACGTTCGTAGTTTAAGTGCCGGTCATATTCCGTACTTTCGGGACGTGACAAAGTTGTTATCAGAGCGTTAGGTTTTACCTTCGGAGCGTAGGATGACCCTTGGTTGATGGAATAGGTGACTAAAGTAGAGAGACGTACCGTGGGTATGTTCCGCGGCATATTTACGACACGCCACTCCACTTAAGGAGCCTTAGGATGTACATTTCTTTGCTCAGTATCATATTCATTCCTGATCTAGCTACATCGGTACCAGTTATGGTTTTGCTGCCACGATTACGGGCAGGGAGAGCTACGGCTAGAGTTGCGGTCAGCACGAGCTTGTTACGAATGAGGACAGACCAGAGCATAATTCTGGCTACACACGATTGTAAAGATGTGTCTTTTGATTGTGCTTTCGCGCCACGGGCGTTGTATGGATTGCTGTATGAGATTACTCGGACGTGCCGATTTGCATTAGAGGATTGAGCCACTGATAGAGGACAGCTAGATTTTGATGACCATTGAAGTATTGCTTACTCCTGATGATTGAGGCACCGTTCAGCGTGCAGACGAGCGAGCCAGTTATTGCTGCGAACGACGAGATATCGCCCCAGATGTTGGAGCTATTACAGTATAAGTTGTACTAAGAGATGATAGAAGGTCGCTAGTCATCGAGGATGAATGACTAGGACATGTGGATCGTTCGCCTACCCCGATGCGAGGTCATCAGATAGATTTATTCCAGCTGGAGACGACTTCACGCGGAGACGTTGAGAGTCGACAGAGACGATCGAATGTCAGAAACCTATTATTCCAAGTTTAAAGTAGTCGGAAAGACATGCAGGCAATTCTATGGTCCCTCTAGAAGAATGAAACCCTAACTCGACTTAATGACCGTGTGAAAGCCTCTGAACCTTAGGGTTTACGGCAGTTCTGCGGCGCCATTAGTGAAGCTTGGGTTTGCCCTTCTACGGCTGGACCACCGATACTGTGGTATGTACTCGATACTATTAAACTGTGCCCAAGATGTTGAGCTCTTGGGGGATTATGAGGTTTTGACGACTCGATTGGATGGCTCGACTTAATTCGGATGCTAGGTGGGGAGATGCATTTCTTGGGAGACTCCCGATACGAGGATAGCCGTTGGAGCTCAGTCCATGCAGCCACGACGAGACGAGTCCGAAGCGGTCGACCTTAGAGAAAAGTGGAGTAAGTGGTTCGTACGAGATCTTGATAAGATGACGTTGTACTCCGCCGACATCAGAGATGCGATACGCATGCCGAGGCATTGTACTTGGATATACCTTCCAGAAGGAGTCGCGGTGAGTATGCAGCTGTTCCGGAACAAGAAACAGATATAGTAAAGGACGATGACTTCCGGACAGTTAGGCAGAGACGAGACATGGAAGAGACCGTAAGCAGGATTCCTTCCAGGACACTGCTGCAATGATACTTGCACCCAGGATCAGATGTGTCACGTACATTCAGAGAGCCAGAGGCCGACGCCAGTGATATGCTGTCTTACGAGTGGTCGCGATGATTGACCGAGAGATGACCAGAGAAGTGCCAGAACGGGATCATCCCCGTTAGCACACCTGACATGGCCGATGAGCCGATGGACCGAGAGATTGGTAATTCACAGTGAAGGCCTTGACCCAGGAGCGGTCATTGTTACGCACACCAGCAGCCAGAGTTCATGATCATCGACGAGACGTCCCACTAGTGACCACGACAGTTGGCCCGAGATTCTTGGAGGATGCGCTTGAGCGGTACTATTCCGCCATTATTGATTTCGATGTTTTGGGTGATTTATTCGCATGATTTGATTTTGATGATTGAGGATTTACGATCTTTGCACGGTGTTGCACTTGATATCGTTTTCATGCTTTGGTTTCACATGCTTGTGATTTTACGGTTTTAGACATTTGAGTTGATTTTGTGCGTATGTACGCACACGATTGGTTCCTGCACTCTGTATAGTTTATATATGCTTGCAGTGCAGTGATACGCCTTTTGTGCAAATTAGATGCACTGGACTTCGGTTTCGATTGTGATACTCGATATTTGTTTTGTGCACCTTGTGCACCTGATTGGAGTTTGCGCGTGTTCAACACTCGATATTGGATTTCATTATTTCATGCATGATGGATGCACCGGGTTGGGATTTTTAGCGCATGTTGGGCGCCTGCTATGAGATGCGATTTGGTGCACACGAGATGCACTAAATCGGAATTTTCGTGCATGTCAGATGCACCTGATTTTGCGGTCAGGCACACACGATGCCTATGACCAAATTTGTGTGCACAACCGTTGCACCTTGATGTTGTTTTTGTGCACATTCATGGATTTTGATCTCCGTGCGCACCGGACGCACAGGATTTTCATATGCACTTTTTGGGACCGATTTCTTATGAAGCAGTACATTTTCATGATATTGCGATTGGTTTTCGTACTGAGAAGGACTGATTGGATGACAGTGCCTGGATATATTTTGCATGCATTGATAGATTTCAAAGGGATTTCCAAAAGCGAGCTATAGTCTCATTATTTACATACGTGTCTGATATGCCACGAAAACGTTTAAAACAGGGAACCCTTCCAAATTGTTTTCAAAAACGGCGGATCGTGCATACTAAACAAAAGATATATAAGTATATGGCTATTTTCTGATAAAGACGTCCGCCACTGTGCAGTGTTATGCGCATCGCACAGCAACTTAAAAAGATTTGGCATGCATTTACTTCAGATATTTACGTGTATAGTTTCGAGTTGTATCATATTGGTTTTGTATTGGATTTGACATTTGTGTCTTTACCATGACTCCGATGATTGCGGGATGCTTGACGGAGTTTTGTTTTTGAGTTATCTTCTCATTACTCATGCGCATGCATCGCGCTATGATGCGTTTTATGTATTGATGATTTCGGAGCCTCGACGACTTGGACTTCTTATTGAAATGTTTTAGAAATTGGGGGTTTAAATATAAATTCGGGGACCGAATTTCTTTAAGGAGGGAAGATTGTAACATTCCAAAATAATAAAATATTATTTTTAGGAATTTTTATAATTTAATATTATTTTATTGATTATTTTAATATTAAATTTATAATTAAATATAGATAAATGGGAAAAATTTGGAAAAATTATGGAAAATTCTAAAATAAGGTATTTTATGGAATTATTCCATTTTAAAGTTTTTATGAGCATTTATTTGCTAATTTAGTACTAATCGCGATTAAAAATCGCTAATCGGGTTTTTTGCAAGTTTGTGCAAAACATGCACATATCTTGTTTTTCTACACTTGTGCATTTTCTATCATGTTACTTTTTGGGTTACTATTTGAGTGAGAAGAAAAGGAAAAGAAAAGAAAAAGGGATTAAAGAAATAGGTATGGTGAGAGAGAGAGGGTAGGTGAGAGTGTTGACTTGGCCATTCCCTCTTGTTTTCTCCTTTCATTTCTCCCCCCTCTTCCATGAGCTGCTGCTGCTCCTGCTGCCCTCCTCTTCCTCCACCTTCAAACCACCATTTCTCCATGAAATTCACCCCAAAACCCCATATCGCTTTCACGAAAATTGTACACAAGCTCACAAGCATGCCTTTGGACCAAGAAAGTAGTCATTTTGGTGCTGTTGAGGATTCATGAGGGTATTATGAGGTAATTTCTTCACAATTAGAGTGTTATTGCTTGTGCTTAAGCTTCAATTCAAGTTTCATATCGATATCGTGTAATTTGGTGTATTTTTGACCAACTTAAAGAGGGTTAGGGTAAAGTTGAGATGTGGCTTTGTAATTGGACTTAAATGGTGACCTTAGACCCTATATTGACTAGAACCCTGACCTAGCACAACCTGAAACCCAAAAAAAAATACGGAATTACGGGACTTTCATGTCGGTTTGTGTGATCTGTGAAGGTGTTCTGGAATCTGGAGCAACCTGGGGGCACCAAAAATAAAATTGAGCTGACAGTGAGTCGTGCAGTCACCTAGAAAGCTACCACCAAGACCCGAGCCCCTAACTCAAACCTACGGCCGCAAATTTAATCATTCTGGCCGTAATTTGCGGCCAGAGTAGAAGTGAATCGGTCAATTTTTGTTCCAGGGCTCATTTTGCACTAAATTAGACCCCCTTATATGCAGTTTTGGCTAATTGTCATCTGGGGAAAATCTGGGAGCATTTTGGTATGTTTTAGGAAGTGTTTTCCGTATTTTTAAATGCACTTTCTTGATATTTGGATTTGTATTTAGTTGTCGGGTGTTCGTACATCGACAACAGGGGTTGTTTGTTGGATTTGCTTGTTTGGGCCATAGGTTCAAACCTATGAGCACACTGTGCGCTGTATCGGTTTTCTGCCTTGATTTACATACGCATTGCTATGGTTGATCATTGTAGGTACCTTCATGTGGGTTCCGAGATGATGCAGAAGATGATGGAGACATCGACACCGACACACTGAGTGCAGGTGAGCAGATTTATATCTACGGAGAGAAGTCGGGTGGATGGCGTATAGCACCCCCGCAGTTCGTGGTGATGTATACGAATACGTATACACACAGATATTGATTGTATATTGTTTGAGATTATTGATGTTAAAAGATGGATTCTAGGTGTGATTGGATTGGTTAGTGATGTGAAACCCTAGAGTAGTGGTTACACCACACATACACACACCCCCCCATACTTGCATACATTCTTCTTTCATAAGTGCGTATATGGGATTGTATTTTTATGTGTTTACATAGGTATGGGACTATGGGTTCATATACTGGATTTAAGGATAGTATTTGGGTTTGAGATGAGTCGATGAGATTGGGATTGAGGCCAGGAGATCGGTGATGTGATTTGGTTCGTATTGAGATACGACACGATGTTTTAGCGGGTCTTTTGACGTAATGATTCTTACACCTGCATGCATACATAGATGGTATCAATATTGTACTAGACGTAGGACATTATTCCGGATCATGATATTTGATAAAGAAGATACCAAATGAATAGTGTGATTGATGTGACTTCGACCCGTACCCAGATTTGGGGATGCCGTACGACGGATTTACGTACGAGCTATATCTTGATGATTGATCCGCACTCTTGATTTGGGATGTCTGATTGTAGATATGGTATCGGATATGATATTATTGAGGCGGGATCACCGACTAATATATATACAGGTATATATATGTATCGACTCAGATGTTAGGAAGTTTCCTTACCTATAGTCCAGCTTGTTAGCTTAGCCCTTTAGTTTAGTTTAGTTGTTGGATTAGATTCGATTCTTACCTATTTCAAAAACTAACGAATCGTGGGTATTTTAAAAGAAAGCCCAAGGGATCCTACGGATATTTCAAAAGTCGTATCTTTTCATAAAAACACCGTAGCCTCTATTTTCAAAACCCCATGATTCGTGTTATTTCAAAAGGCACCATTTGTAGAACTTATATTAGATTAATGCAGATTAGTTATAGTTGCGTCTAGTATTCAGCTTCCGCTCATTATTGTGGTTCGCTTCGCATCGCATGCTTATATTATGTTTCGTACTACATTATTGATATCATGCTGTTAGGACACTAGCACCATTACCGATGATGCGTATGTACCACGTACACTTACTTGCCGGCTCACACACATCTTCATCGGTAATTGCCATGCCACGTACACTTTAGAAATACTATTGCATTGACATAGCTTGTTAGCTAATAATTTAGACATGATATTAGTGTGCTGGCCTTATATGCTAGATTAGACATTGTAGATATTACTTGTTACTTCATGCATGTTAATATTCATTGTTATGCCGCATTCATGGATTTTTATGCCGATATGCACTGTTTACATGCTATTGAGGATTGGATTCGGATTTCCATGAGATTTTCTGGATTTGGGGGAAAACCGCAAAACTTATATAAACTTCTTTCTCTCTTTAAAATAAAAAGTGCGGTTTTCCCATGATGTATGAGTCGTCCACCATGAGTTTGCTGATAGATTTCGAGACCCGATTCGAGGAGGCGGATGAACCGTTTCGGGTACATGGTGGACCCGGTAAGGTACCCCGGGGCAAGAAGCGCGTGATGATGACGATGTGAGCCTGGCAGGGGAGCACTACCTACCGGTGATTTTACCCGACGCGTCGGATATCCGGAGGATACCGTCGTGGTCTTGAGATGGATGGTAGGGGCCGGTCTGGACTGACGGCGCCCTAGATATTATGATTGAGACATTGAGATTTCGAGATTTTGAGGTACAGAGACTGTGATACAGAGATATCGAGATATTGGGATTACGTTTTGTGCCGATGCTAGGCACTGTTTTATGCTGATTTCATTATGATACCTCATTTTAAAAATACAAAGGAAATCTCACTAAATTATGAAAACAGTTCTTCATTTACATGTATTCTGTTTTCATGCATTCATACCTCATTCATATGATATATTGCTACCCTTGGGCACTGTCACGGGCACATGAGATCACACTCGGGTTAGATATTTATCCTAGCCTTGTTATAGGCTGCTGGTTATATATATTTGAGGATGTATATTGATCGTATGACCTAGGATTGCGTCATACATGCGATTTCTATTCGTAGATGTTTTTCTATTCACGAGTTGGCAACTCACCCCCGTTGTGCCCCAGTTTCTTGCTGGTTTGCCGTACAGGTTTCATTACGGCTTGCGGGCATAGTTTCCTTCGGGTGATTTGCTAGTAGGTGGGTTTACTTGTATCGTACCCCCATTATATTTCTTGTATATTATTATTCTGTTGTATCTAAAAGTTCCATCAACCAAACATGTAATTATTTCAGAGATAGAGACCAGTGTTGTTTATTCTATCGACCTTAGAGTCGCGCGTTGTATTTATACGAATTTCATGCTGTTTTGAGTTTCCTTTTCTGTTGTGATCCTCGCCTTTCGGCGTTGTATATTATATTGTTGTGTGGTTGTGGCCGTCGTTTGACGAAGAGCTAGCTCCCGCTTGGGGATGCCTTTATTTGATTTCGTATACTATCTATGCTGTATTCCGTTTGGGGGCCTGTATTTACAAAGGAGACTCTGCCGAAATTTCTAGGAAATATTTGATGTTTTTATAAAACGCATAATTCGGCTTATGCTATTAAAACTTCTTGATTTAAATTGGTTTTCCTACACTCTACTACTTTTCTTGGTTTGGATTTCTGGGTTTTCGGCTTACTTATAATACGTACGCCTTGAGACGTTCGTAGTTTAAGTGCCGGTCATATTCCGTACTTTCGGGACGTGACAATCACATATCCATTGGTGTTTGACATCAGAGAAGGTATACGGGTGCTCAGTGGAGACTAGGTACACTGGATGGACTCGCCGAGAACTCCCAGATGGTATTATACCTTACGTCAGATGGCAGTTCTCTGGTGACACTGGTACAGGTTAGTCTGTAGACCCGAGATCGTTATAGAGTCTTGTGTGATTCCCACTGTGCTTTTATTTCCACCTTACCACGTTCAAGAGAACGTGAAAAACGGTGGCTTTTGGGTACAGTCCTGAATCACATGGAGGCAATGAGCGATCGGAGGGGTTTTATCTCTCCCGGTATAGTGAGTTGATGTTTTGCTGTGCTCGATTGGGTATAACAGGAAGTCCCTGGCCAGGGCTGCTTCCGAAATATACTGGCAAGTGTTATCAGTAGTTTCTCGACCCGTTATGAGCCTCATATCGGCACGACTTATCAAGTTACTGGGGTCTGACGTTTACCACCCCTAGACGAGATATGCGACATATCAGACGAAGAGACCGGACTATTCGGTAGTGTTACTGATTGGATTCGCAGGAGTGTGAGCAGGCTTGCTTTTTGATCTTCTGATCGCTCAATACCCGGGTGACCATTACGTTTAGCAGACCGCTTGCGGCTTGTGGGTGTTTGATATGATCATCACCTACTGCCGGCGTATTGACGAGTCTTTAGAGTCTTACACAGAGGTTTCCTGGTTCATGCGAAATGGAGTAGGTGCACATATGTGATATGTGCGGGACCGAGGCTAAAGCGCGTATGTGATACCGCATTCTATTCTCACGATATATGTATCGATTGGTTATATGTGATATAGCCGGGTTATCGGATCAAGTGTTGATTAGATAAGTTGTTACATTTGATATTAGTTGGTTTTATGTAATATAGCCGGATTATTAAATCAAATGTTGATTTAATAATTGAATGTATAATTATATATTTGATATATTACATTACATTAACTAATATTAGCTCACTTGAGTAATTCTTTTTCTCACATTTGATACATTGAAATATATGTGATATATGTTAATTGTATTTTTATTTGCACACAAAATATATATATGATATATATTATTGTATCATGCTAGGTTACACATGCAACATGTATGTATGAGACTCATACCATGCTAGGGTTTATGTTAGGGTTTATATTTATTAAGTAATTCAAACATTTGGTTTTTGTCATGGTTGATATTTTGTGCAAACTAGATAACCATTGACCAAGTCCACTTGTTTGTCAAGCTTAAGATATTTTTCAACCCAACCTTAACTCATAGCTATGGTTAAGTCTCTACAATGGTTAGTGCATGACATATGCTAACCATGGTTGCATTTCCAACCTCATCCCTTTGTTCATCACTTCATCTTCTTCTTCCTCATTTTTAAGCTCTCTTGTTTTTGATAAGTAATGAAACCTTGTGAGAAAAGTAAATCTAAAGTGAGTCTACTTCCTACTTCATCATCCTCTACTACTTGCTATTTAGTTTAGGGTGTTTGCATCACTAATCTCACCATTAGTGAAGAGGTAGCATGAGCTAGTGTCTCCTCGACATAGATCATTTTTGGCCTCGAAGACTTCGAAACAAGCTTGTTCTTTTCTCCATGGCAACCCTTTCTTGAGTTCGGGAGATCACAACTAGCAGCGAAGGGACTACTACACGGAGCTTTAGAAGTGAAGGACCGGTCTACAAAGGTTGTATTCTGTATTCACTTAGGATGTAAAGTGCTTATATATGTTTTTTTCATCGGATTTCTAGTATACGATTCTTTGTTAGGATTAGCTAGAACGGCTAAAATTTTAATATGGCATGAAAGATACCTCCTGAAATCTTCCTGCCGTGCTAGACAACCCTACAGTGGTATAAAAGCCACGCTAGAAAATTAGACGGATTTTGTTATGATTACGAAACCGAAATACTCTGAAACTTGCAACGCCTAAAACTGGTTTCTGTCGATTCTAAAAAGTTGTCAAAATTTTTTTTAAACAAGTACAGAATGTTATATGGGATATATCATGAACACCGAAAATTTCAGGGGGTTTGCTCGGATTTTGGCCGAGGAAAACAAGGTAGTGGCCGGCCAAAAATTCTTCTTTTTGCCTGAAATGTTTTGTGTATTCCAGTGACTTGGTTTTGGTGTTTCAGGTGTTGTTTGTTTTTGCTAATTTTGCATGTGATGTGAACTTATATTATAAGCAATTCGAAGTATTTCGTATTCGTAGTTTTAACAATGTTTCGGGTTATTCACATATTGTCTGGGCGAAGTTAAAAAGTTCGACTGAATGTCAAAAACCTATTTTTCCAAGTTTAACGTATTCGGAAAAACATGCAAGTTATTCTGTGAACCCTCTAGAAGATGGATCGCGGAACCGCAGTCATATCCTAGGGTTTGCCGCAGTTCCGTAGCAACATGAGTGAGGATTAGGTTTGCCCTTCTATGGCTGGTGCATAGGTACTGTGGCATATTCTAGGTATTATTAAAATGTGCGCAAGTGTTGAGCTCTCGGGGAAGTATGAGATTTTGATGAATCGATCGAAAAGTTTCACGTCGTCCGGGTATCATGTGATAGGATACAATACTTGGAATCAAAACTAGTATGAATTTTATAAATCTAACAGTTTAGTCTCATTTGATCGGTTGCCACAGGATTTTAATGTGATCAAAAGTCCATCACAATCACGTAGCGTATGCGGATACTTGCCGGGTAACATTATTAGATAGCCACGCCCCATAGCCGCGACCAAGTGACTATAGGAGAACCCCGTCGCCAAAAGCATCCGTTCGGGTGCTCGCGGCAGCGGTGTTCGGCCATAGTGCATTTCGTCGACGGTATTAGGGGGTGCGTCCGTCTACTAAAGTTTCCGACGAGCATTCGATCAGGATGTCGGGAATCTTGTTGAATTGCCCGACGTGATATTGAAAAGTTTTTTCGATATCGAGACTAAAATGCGGGGTTTATAATCGTTAGGCATGTGATGTCTAAGGAATTCTTCTGGTTAGGCATGTGATGTCTAAGGTGGTTGTGGATTCCAACTGTTGTAGTTTTTCACTTTCTTTTCTGCGACCATCAGTGTAATATGTTGTGTATCGCCAGTTTCGTTGCTATATGTCAACGACAATTGGGATACGCATATTTACTTACGTTGATGACATGTGATGTTATGTGCTGCTGGGATATGTTATATTGGATCGTCGTGTTTGAATAGCCGGGGGTTTTATGTGAGATGAGAGTTTTTCATTTTCATTCATGTAAAATTCATTGTATATAATATTCTTTTATTGGGGCACTTCCGGGTTGAGGATGATGCCACCATTGTATATTATTTACTTTTCCGCATTAGGATAGACCCATAGCGAGGAGCATAAGTAACCGGGTTCTGGAGTCCAGTGGAAGACCATCTCGAGGTGTCAAGACCGGGTCTCCTAACTCTAGAATTGGGAGGGTTACTTGCCGCTCTCGTAGGGGTCTAGGGATGTGGGTTTGGCTATTCATCGCGACCGTGGAATCCGTGTTTTCTACTGGCTTGATATAATACACGGAAATCCTAGTATATCCAATATTTCATATGCGTTCTTCTGCTGCTGATATCTATGATGTGATCACTGTTATATTTTCTGAGATGAATGATTATATTATATATATGATATATATTATATATTGATACTTTCATTTCTTCTGTGATACTTGGGAAACATATTGTAAGTCCACGGTAGCGCCCCGGCCGTCTAACAGACACCAAATGCGGAACAAAAACTTTTTACAACTGGCACTATCGCGTACTATAACCCGGATCTGCCATTAAAGCTAAACTAACAAACTACAAAGTGGGTAGAAATGTTATACCGAACGATCCGAGTCCTTCGGTCTTCAACCATCATCCCACGCTTTGTTGCGGCTGCTCCGATCTCCTGAATCTCCAGTCTTCTCGTCCAGGTGGCACCACGTCGATGGATCTTTAAACGGGCTCCCGCCTCTGAACCGAGGCAACTCGATCATCAAGTTTGCTAAAAGAGATGACCAAGATTGATGTAGAGAATGAGTAGAACACTTTGTCTCGTTACGTCCAAAACAATGGACGAACGGTTAATGAAGTTGCCTTTTGGATCAGGTGGAAATGTGAAATGAGTATCTATCAAATTTCCATACAATAAAACTATCATCTTTTTCTCTCAAGCAACCATATTCTACACCAAAGAGGGGCCGGCCATATATAAGGTGGGGGGGTGAGTGTAGGAGCAAGGGGAGAGTGATCATAAGAAAAAGATCAAGAGAAAATATCTATAGTATAACAAAACTCATCAATGTAAAGAATGACTCATTAAGCTTAGTCATCCAATCAATTAATGCATATGAATGATTCATTAACCTAGTCACCAATCCAAGAACCTTCCACACTCATGACTCACCTCATGACTCACCCTCAAGGAGAAAAGATAAATCCACATTTAACCGAATGTTAAATACGGCCGATAGAAAACTGGAAACTGGCAACTTCCAAAAGTGATCCTGAAATGAATTTCAGGATAACCCTGTATCAGTATAAACATACCCGCATTTGTATTACGACCGAATATAAATACAACCGAGACATAGATATTATATCTACTAAGTTTAATACTCGGATCCGGCTTAAACCAAAGCCGACCAGTATTATTTGCCCGAAAAATGACACGTGTGAAAACGCACGTGCGTTTTCCGAACCCTGCCATAAAACCATACGGCCTCTACAATGTTTCGCCCGAACTTGGGAAACGGTCTGTGGGGGACACTAATGACTCATCAACACATCGGCACTGGGTATAACCACTAGCAGGTCAGAGGTACGAGCTGTACGTAACGGTTGCCTATGTATTGATTGGAAGGGAAGCTGATGAGCGAACTCATCCAGAAACCCTACTGAGCCTAACAGTGACAATATACATACAGTCCGGTCCGTTCGTCTATGAGTATCGCTTATCGGCCTAAGGGCTGGTAACGTCAGACCCCCAATAGCAGTATAAGTCGTGTCAGAAAGTGGCCCAGAACACCCGGAGATACTACTGGAGTACCTACCAGTAAATCTCCTGCCTCGGCCGAGGGCTTTGTGTAATGGCTCTCCTAGACACAGCGCGATCTCACCCCCAATACCGGGAGAGACGAATCCCCTGCCGATCCGCTCACTTGCCTCCATGTTGCTCGGGACTGTACCCCAAAAAGACCTGTTTGCACGACTCCTTTGAGCCGTAGTAGGGTAGAAATCAAAGCACAGTGGGAACTCACACGAGACAAATGACGACCTCAGGTCGATGAACTAACCTGTACACATGTCACCAGGGAACTGCTATCTGACGATATGTATAATACCAACTAGCATGTTCCCGGCGAGTCCTGTCCGGTGTACTCACAACCTAATGAGCACCTGTATACATCTTAGGTGATCCTACTGACACCAGTGGCTTGTGAGACCGGCCACCGCCCCTCATCGGGGTCTCGACTGTATACACTAGTCTACTCTGGAGTATCGATGCCCTGTCTCGAAACTCCCACGACTAGGGACTCTTTAAGGATGTGCTTACTGACCCCAGCTCCCACGTATATGATCGCCATCATACTGCTGGCAGTCAAGCAAGAATCCTATAGGCTCTATCATCATTCAATAGTGAACTAAAGCATATATACGATGATAAAGACAAGCCAGATAGCATACTATCATCTCGAGCAAGACTGTCATATCGGTATAGGTCCTGCCTCAATCATTGCAATCACGTACCTGCGATCCAATAATTGACTTTGATGGCACTATCTCCAACAATCTCCCACTTGTACTTAAGGCTAATTATTGCGATATCGCATACTCACAGCCCGTGTGATACCGAACATCCAACTCCTCTACTAATCAGTTTCACAAAGCTAGTTTGTAAAACTCTTGTGTTCGAGAAATAGCCTCAGTGAGTGGATCCGCCCTGAAGTTTCTTTCTATGTCTCTCTCTTAATCTCAAGTTCGCGGAGAAAGCCATCTCCCGAATTGAGCAATTCCTGTCTTAGAATATGTCTGAATATCTGATGGGACCTAGTTCATAAATGAACTCCTAATTCAAACTTCTTAGACTGTATCGATAACTGAACATAATCATTATCCAGCACCATACCTCCCACAGTATCCTCTTAGACCACCTGTCCATAATACTGTCCCTCGTTAGAGGGAAAACTATAACTCTGACAATCACTCTGTCATCCATGTCACCTTGGAAGCCTGGAATGATAGCCCTCTCCCTAAGGAGGCTGCCGTCATCAAATCCGTAGAACATGCACTTATGTTCTAAAACTGCTTCCTTATGTTTCTCCAGGATTGGATTAATATAAACTTATCGCATCTAGTGCAAAAACAACATCTGGTGTGGTACTAGACATCTCATGATTGACTCAATTGCCTAAGCAAGTGATCTGCCAATCATGCACATCCCTCTCTCCTTTAGTCTCTAAGACACCTTTAGAGAGGGTGACTCCATCACCTACAGGTACACCACCATACCAAGAGTCATCTATTCTAAAATACTATTAGAATACCGTCAAAGTACCCACATTGGGAAACTATCCAAATCTTGATCTAAAACCATAGATCTAGAAACCAGAATGTCTAATATTATATCCATATCCTTTGTGGAGAAACAACTGTGTGACTATCAAAGTACAACTGATCGTAGTATAGGAATTTTACTTCCTACTCTGTGTATGTCATCCAAATACTAGGAAATCACACCCTACTACCTTCTTAACAGGTTCATCCCCTATTCTGATGAAGTCAAAGGCATGACTGTCTCATCAAAATTAGATGATCTATCTCCGCAATAACTACTGAAGTCTATAAATAGACATAAGCTACTTGCCCACTACGCTTCCGTTGCTCCCACTGACCACGACAACCTTCTGGCAGAATAATATATACGAGTACTTCTAAAACTAGTTTAGAACGACGCTATACATATCCTCCTGCCAGGTTTCATAGTCTGGAACAACAGTAGTGTCAAGTCTGGGTAAACAAGAACCTCCCTGTCACCGTCCTTGAGGCTACCGAAGTACCTCTCGAGTGTCTGAGGTTACCTACCATATCTGCAGAGTGGCTATTTGAATGTCAAACCTGATTGAATATATAGGTCCTATTAAATTTTCCGTAATCGTTTGCGGTTCTGGAATCACTTCCAGTTCTACCATACTCCCACTACTGTTTTCTGAAAAAATCCATTTTACTAAAACTGTGGCGAGTCAAGAACAATATCACTATTGATCTTCCAGATGGTAGAAATGTCAACCCTCGTCAAAGCCAGGGTCAACCCACAAACAGCCATTACAGAAACGTGCCTTGATTTATCCAGTGTCTGGTTTTAAGCATAAGCTGGACAACTCCCCGTATCTTAACATCGTTAAGATATGAACCATTCTATATACAATATAGAAATAGAGGCGCTAATTTAATTTGAACCAGATTCAAATCATGCAGCTGTCTCCAGTGCATATCAATTTAATGGAGAGAGGCTAATCAGCATTACTCAACTTAGGAATCCATCCAATTATGAGTAACTTGAAAGAGAAACAAGTTTCTCAAAACCGTTACTATCAACTGAATACCAATCACAAGAATCTACATCTTCGATCTCTTTGAAGAATCCCGATACTTGCGATACCTGGTTCTCTACTTTATTCTTATACCCACAACTTCACAAAACTTAGACATTGTATTTCTACGAAACACTTGTCAAAAAACTAGATAAGTCATAAGTAAACAGAACATAGTATGAGAACCTACCCCTTTGTCCTGACGGACACTGGACAACATACAATACTCTGTATAAGTCCGCTGAGTTTGAATAACTCTAAACCTGTGCATCGTAGGTTGAAAAACTGTACCCAGGCGATTTCCTCAAATATCACCAATTACAACGAATTCCGATATAATGAGGATGATCACCTATTTCCCAATAACTTACTCCCACTCATCATCTGTAAAACCATACAGATATGAGAATGAAACCTGGTAAATACATACCCTGGAGTAAGTATCTGATAGGGAAATCAGTTTTCCTTTAACAATGTACTGAAACATGAAAATGTTTCGTAGGGGTATCCTGGTATTCCTAGTAATGCCTCTTCCATAATCCAATTCATGACTATAACCGTATATCTCTTTGCCACCTCTCCAAATCCCTTTATTTGTCTTTGTTCATTCCCTTCTGTACACTCCTTTAGGCTAAGTGGTTTTCTTCCTTCCCTACTGTTCGGCACCAGCCTATGGTTTGGAAGAAGACTATCCAGTAAGAATAATAGGTGTACCCTCCTCAACCTAGGAGTACTCGTATCTTGAGAGAAGGTGATGATAAAAGACAACTGAATAATACCTTATTCCATTAAAGGTAAAATATGAGTGGCGATGAAGTACGCGGTTTGGTCGTGAATGATAACAGTCGCAATTTACTTAGCCCTCTTTCTAATCCCTTTATTTTGTCTTTAGTTATTACCTTCTGCACACCTTACTTAGGCTAATTGGTTTTCTTCATTCCCTACCTTGCGGCACCTGCCTATGGTTTGGAAGAAGACTATCCAATAAGCGTAATATGTGTACTCTCCTAAACTAAGGAGCCCTCGCAACCTGAGAGAAGGTGATAATAAAAGACAACTGAATAAACCAATTCTATTTCTCCTGAAGCTGGATCCATCCTCGAAGAAGTCCCTCCGAGTTCGTATATAACCATACGATGGATCTATCCAATGGAAGTGGATGTCTGTAGTAATACGGGGTATTCTGAGAAATACAAAGGGTAAAAGAAGGAGCGGCAATGACATATGCAACTTAGACAATCAAAAAGTCAGTATTTTAAGAAGGTTCGGTCAACTTGGTCACTGAGTCATAGTCTAGGGTCGGTCAAAGGTCGCTGCCAAAGAGAGAGAGAGAAGAAACACTCTGCGTGCACTCTAACCTAGATTAGAATGGTTATCACTTTATCTAATCAGGAAACCTCCCACTGTGTTCTCAAATTCTCCTCCAAACCTGAAAGAAGAATTAGTCGGGATCACCCAAAGAGTAAACCAACTCATCAGTGAGAATCGGGATCCAACTATCATCGCATGATAACTTGATGGAAGCCACTCAAGTTATCACACTCCAGAAGGTATGCGCATGCCTGGCAAGTTTTCTCTATGTTTGAAACTACCGATGTGATTTTTGCCTCATGCTCTTATGACCTTGACTTTGGCCAACAAATCATAAGTCACATGTCAAGTTCTACCGGTCATTATCTAGGTTAATTTGAACCCACCCGCACATGCTCTTGACTTTGGCCAACAAGATAGAACGACTGTCCCAAACCAACACATCTATCTATGCTTCAGATGAATATTCAGTAACTACCAAACACTATGCCTTGACTTTGGCCAACAAACATAGCTTAAATACTACTGACTATCCATAAGAAATGACAGAGGGCTACGGCTGGTTTTTGGCAAAAAACTTTTAATGTAATGAACTTGATCTCGTTGAAGGAACCTGATAGCTTTTTATAAAATATAGTGACGAAAACCTTTGCTAAAGAGGTCACTCCCGGTGAAGGGATCTCGGCTCTTTCCTCGTGGAATGAGGTGCAGGATATTCTAAACTGAATATCGCTATGCAAAGCAACTTGTAATCGACTATAGTGAAGTTACTGCCCTGACGTAAACTTCTGCCCAAGGGGTCACTCCCGGTGAAGGGATCTCGGCCCTTGCCTCGTGGAATGAGGTGCAGGATATTCCAACTGAATACCGCTATGCAAAGCAAAAGGAAACATCTTTGTAATAACACCTTTTAAAATTTGTTCCAACAACATAAAATATAGGTTTGTTTTATCCTTGCATTGATAAGAATCAACGCAATCCCATCAATCAATCACACCAGAAAAGAACGAAAATATAATGTACGTATATGCTATCCGCATTTGCCACTGGGTCCCGTCATCACCCGTTAGGTTACATAACTAACGACAGAGCGGGGGCTGGACTAGCGCGGGTGTAAAACATATACAACATCTAATAGTATATATACCAATATACAATAATCGCTCCAGGCATAATAAATGCAACATTACAGAAAAGTAATAAGCATCACAGAACAATACAGATAATCTGGGATCCCCGGGTTTCACAGAGCCGCTGCTGAAACCTGACGTTCCCCTGGTCGTGTGGATAGCCTGTGCAATGAAACCTAGACCCCTACGGGTGCGGAAAGTTACCCGCTAAAACCTGAAACGAGCTAGTCCCCCACAACATAGTGAATGGAACACCCGGGACTTCACGGAATCCGGTAAATTGAGCACCCCTCCTTGGGTCAAACTGTACCCCCTACGAGTGCGGCGAATAGTCTGCCAATTCTAGAGTGAGGTCCCTCTGCCTCTCAAATCCATGAGATACGGACCCGTTGCCCTCCAGAACCCGGCTATCCGTGAACTCCTTCGCGGGATAAATCTAGTACAGAAAATAAAATATGTACAACGGGTACATCGACCTCAACCCGGTCGTGTCCCAAAAGAATATTATACAACAGGCAGTGACGGCAGTCCACATGTTGGACGCTCGCCCCGCAATATCAAATGTACAAATAAATCCAAACTGTACTACCATTGCACACTGCTATCCACCACGACAAATCCGCAACATCACAACACAACACAGAACATCAACGCGAATGTCACGTTCGCAAACTCGTCTAAAAGAACTATAGCAATCAGACGCAGTTTACCGATCAATTGACATTCCCGGTCGGAGATATAATGTAAATACTGCATACTAACAAATTTAAAATTTCGATCAACTAAATTTCCCGAAGTAGGCCCCACGTACATCTGCTGTACTGTAACAAAATCTGGGCCCAAAAGAAATATACCAAAAACCACAATTTCCAAAATGAAGCTCTCTAGAAAAAGTTGGTGCACTGTTCCCACAAAGGTGCCGCGGTTCCGCGGTGGTCTTGTGGGATCACGTGCCCATATTTTTCCAGAATGCTTAGAAAAGCCTGCTTAGTTTTCTACGATATGTAAAATAATTTTTAGACACTGTTGAAAATCGACAGAAACTTTAACCCTGTAATTTGCAGTTTTTGAAAATCCGTTCGATCGATATTTTAAACGCGTTAGCATAAGTTAGTATAGCTTAATGGTGAGGCTCTGATACCACTGTAAGTCTACGGTAGCGCCCCGGCCGTCTAACAGACGCCAAATGCGGAACAAAAACTTTTTACAACTGGCACTATCGCGTACTATAACCCGGATTTGCCATTAAAGCTAAACTAATAAACTACAAAGTGGTAGAAATGTTATACCGAACGATCCGAGTCCTTCGGTCTTCAACCATCATCCTACGCATTGTTGCGGCTGCTCCGATCTCCTGAATCTCCAGTCTTCTCGTCCAGGTGGCACCACGTCGACGGATCTTTAAACGGGCTCCCGCCTGTGAACCGAGGCAACTCGATCATCAAGTTTGCTAAAAGAGATGACCAAGATTGATGTAGAGAATGAGTAGAGTACTTTGTCTCGTTACATCCAAAGCTATGGACGAACGGTTAATGAAGTTGCCTTTTGGATCGGGTGGAAATGTGAAATGAGTATCTATCAAATCTCCATACAATAAAACTATCATCTTTTTCTCTCAAGCAACCATATCTTATACCAAAGAGGGGCCGGCCATATATAAGGTGGGGGGGTGAGTATAGGAGCAAGGAGAGAGTGATCATAAGAAAAAGATCAAGAGAAAATATCTATAGTATAACAAAACTCATTAATGTAAAGAATGACTCATTAAGCTTAGTCATACAATCAATTAATGCATATGAATGATTCATTAACCTAGTCACCAATCCAAGAACCTTCCACACTCATGACTCACCCTCAAGGAGAAAAGATAAATCCGCATTTAACCGAATGTTAAATACGGCCGATAGAAAACTGGAAACTGGCAACTTCCAAAAGTGATCCTGAAACGAATTTCAGGATAACCCTGTATCAGTATAAACATACCCGCATTTGTATTACGACCGAATATAAATACAACCGAGACAAAGGTATTATATCTACTAAGTTTAATACTCGGATCCGGCTTAAACCAAAGCCGGCCAGTATTATCTGCCCGAAAATGACACGTGTGAAAACGCACGTGCGTTTTCCGAACCCTGCCATAAAACCATACAGCCTCTATAATGTTTCGCCCGAACATGGGAAACGGTCTGTGGGGGACTCTAATGTCTCATCAACACATCGGCACTGGGTATAACCACTAGCACGTCAGATGTACGAGCTGTACGTAACGGTTGCCTATGTATTGATTGGAAGGGAAGCGGACGAGCGAACTCATCCAGAAACCCTACTGAGCCTAACAGTGACAATATACATACAGTCCGGTCCGTTCGTCTATGAGTATCGCATATCGGCTTAGGGGCTGGTAACGCCAGACCCCCAATAGCAGTATAAGTCGTGTCAGAGAGTGGCCCAGAACACCCGGAGATACTACTGGAGTACCTACCAGTAAATCTCCTGCCTCGGCCGAGGGCTTTGTGTAATGGCTCTCCTCGACACAGCGCAATCTCACCCCCAATACTGGGAGAGACGAATCCCCTGCCGATCCGCTCACTTGTCTCCATGTGGCTCGGCACTGTACCCAAAAAAGACCTTTTTGCACGACTCCTTTGAGCCGTGGTAGGGTAGAAATCAAAGCACAGTGGGAACTCACACGAGATAAATGACGATCCTCAGGTCGATGAACTAACCTGTACACATGTCACCAGGGAACTGCTATCTGACGTCAGGTATAAGACCAACTAGCATGTTCCCGGCGAGTCCTGACCTGTGTACTCATAACCTAATGAGCACCTGTATACATCTTAGGTGATCCTACTGACACCAGTGGCTTGTGAGACCGGCCACCGCCCCTCGTCGGGGTCTCGACTGTATACACTAGTCTACTCTGGAGTATCGACGCCCTTTCTCGAAACTCCCATGACTAGGGACTCTTTAAGGATGTGCTTACTGGCCCCAGCTCCCACGTATATGATCGCCATCATACTGCTGGCAGTCAAGCAAGAATCCTATGGGCTCTATCATCATGCAATAGTGAACTAAAGCATGTATACGATAATAAAGACAAACCAGATAGCATACTATCATCTCGAGCAAGACTGTCATATCGGTATAGGTCCAGCCTCAATCATTGCAATCACGTACCCGCGATCCAATAATTGACTTTAAGGGCACTATCTCCAACACATATAAAAGATGGTATTTCATTAATGAGATTAATGAAAGAAAATAAACCTAAAGATGCTGTGGAATCGAATTTTCAAAAACAGGTAGCTCTAGTTGTTGCTTTGCATAGAGGTATTCCTTGTAAAATATCCAGCACCTTATTCGATAAGAAAAGAGCCGAGATCTCTTCACCGGGAGTGACCTCTTTAGCAATAACTGGCAGATGCTACAACCCTCGGTTTTGTCTTTTAACTGCTTTTCTAGTTCTTGCTTTGCACAGTGATACTGTGAATATCCCTTCACCGGGAGTGACCTCTTTTGCGAAACTAGCAAAATCCTCAAAAACACTCCATTTTAAATCATTTGATTCCACAACGATATCAAGTTCATTACGCAAAACGTTTTCTTAAAAACCTGTCATAGCCCTCCGTCATTTCAGATAAGTCCTACTTAGAATTCGTGCTGCGTTTCTTGACCTCCGTCAAGGCGTAGTGTGCGGTAGCTGACTAGTATTTATCTGCTGCATATGATGCGATTGTTTTAGGGTAGTCGTACGACCTTGTTGACCTCCGTCAAGGGTCGTACGGGTGGGTTTAATTCAATCAGGAAATAACGGGTTGAACTTGACTAGCGGCCTATGGTTTGTTGACCTCCGTCAAGGTCATAGGAGGTTAGGGGAAAAATATTATCGGGAATTTCAAGTGTTGAAATTTGCAATGAGATTTCATACCTTCTATTAGATAGTTGTGTTGGCTATAGTGCCCTCAAGGAAAATATCATAGTCGCGGATAGGTGATTATGATAATTGAGTGAGGACCTATACCGGTAGAACAGTCTTACACGAGATGATAGTATGCTATATGGTTTGTCTTTATCATCATGTACATGTTGATAGAGCCCATAGGATTCTTGCCTGACTACCAACAATATGATGGCGATCATATATGTGGGAGCTGGGGGTCTATAGGCACATCCTTAAATATCCCTAGTCATGGGAGTATCGAGACTGGGCATCGATACTCCAGTATAGACTAGTGTATACTGATCGAGACCCCGACAAAGGGCAGTGGCCAGGTCTCACAAGCTATTAGTGTTAGTTTGTTCACCTAAAATAGTATACATGTGCTCATTGGGTTATGAGTACATTGGACGGATTCGTCGGGAACGTGCTAGTTGGTATTATACCTATTGTCAGATAGCAGTTCCCAGGTGACATGTGTACAGGTTAGTCTGCCGACCTGAGATCGTCATTTGTCTCATGTGAGTTCCCACTGTGCTTTGATTACTACCCTACCACAGCTCAAAGGAGTCGTGCAAATAGGTTTTAGTTGGGTACAGTCTCGAGCCACATGGAGGCAGTGATCGGATCATCGGGGATTCGTCTCTCCCGGTATTGGGGGTTGATGTCGCGTTGTGCACGGGTGGTGTTCATATCAGATTTTTGCATTTTTATACCACCCATTCTTGATCCCAATGCATATAGGTAGGTACTTTTGATCCATGTTTGCTGAATAATTGCAGGTTACAGGTTCTCAGCTCTTTACAGTGAAATTCATGAAAAGTCACAACAAATGCGGGACTACAACCAACAACAGATTACTGATCTCCGCTAACCATCCGTATGATTCCACCTACCAGTTGAAGGGACAAAATGGCAAATCGTTGATCACATCAATGCACAAAGCACAAGGGCAGCATAAGATCTAAGACTTCAAACGCGGAGCTCAAGGCAAAAGTCCACATCATTTTGCACTGCTTAAAATTTGGAAGAAAACTGAAGAGATTCTAAGAAACCAAGTGTACAAAACATAAGAGAACAGCAACATGGAGAAGCCCTGAAAAGATGGTCCCCGAAATCCACCAAATGGCCGCGGAACCGCGGCTAAATAGACACTTCTGCCGCGGTTCCACGGTCGCGTCTGAACTGTGTCGGTGGCAGTTGAAGCAGCGTTGACTCGGCTCTTTTGGGGTAGTTTTGTAATCTCGTGATTGGGTAAGAATTTATACCTAGGGTTTCACTCTCCTGCCTATATATAGCAGAGCTCAAAGCCAAATTAGTGTGCCTTTCTTTATTTAGATTTTAGGATTAATTCTGTTTTTCTTTCTTATCTTTCTCTATGAAAAATCATAGTGAGTTTTTGAGCGTTGATTAATAAAAAATAAAAAATTAAAAAAAGAGAGTTCTTTTATTTATCTTGCATGTCTATTTATTGTTTGCAATTTTTTTTTTTCGTATTTGCTAATTTAGTCGCTTTATTTTATTGTTGTTTTTCTTTTTCTTTTTCTTCTTCTATTTTTCTTTATCCTTAACAACGATGATGCTTGAGTAAGATCCTTTCCAAGGTGAGATCTCAAATAACTAGTTGTAAATTCTTCTTAACCTAAATTATTTTTACCTTTCTTCTCGTTTTTCTATTTTTAATGGGTGAGTAATTTCTCACTTGTTAGGGCAGGAGAAGGAAAGTTTGAGAGAAGGAAATCTCTCTCACTCTTTTCTTTGCCCAACACCTTAATTCGGACCCCCTTTAATTGAACCACAATCCGTTCACTACGGCACCCTATCCTACATGATAGCGGTGATTCCATAGTTAGACCGGTTGTGGTTGAATTAACCGGAGGTTAGGCCTAAGATCCAAGAACGGACGGACAAGGACCAAAAGGAAAAAACTAAGTATGGAAAGCCTACCTTATACTTGTAAGTTCCTTCCTAATCGTGCTAATCCCCGTTGTTGCCGATTACCTTAACACCGATATAAAGAAGGGTATTGAAAGAAGTGAGAAATTCCTAACTCTAACTAACATAATCCTAACCCTAGCAAGTTCTTTTATCATCCTTTATCTCATTAGTAGATCTTAAAACAAAACTCGACATATTTTAATTTAACTCGTTAAAACATAAAGAAAAAGATTCCATCTCCCTGTGGATCGACCCGTACTCAATCGGCTAGCTACCAAGCGAAACCGTTTTGATTGCGGTAATTAAAAGTAAGCACGCAGAAAATCATAACAATCAAATGGCGCCGTTGCCGGGGAGACGGTATTTTATTTCTTTGTGTAATTTCGGGTTAATTAAAAAATTAAAAATTATAAAAATTGAATTTTTTTAAAATAAAACAAAAAAATCATTTTGTTATTTTTTATTAGTTTTTGGGCAATTGTGCAGGATAGGAAGAAGGTCTAGTTCAGTTTTGGATTCAGGGGCTCTAAACAGGAAGAGGAGAACCAACTCAGCACAGGGAAAAAGTTTGAAGATCCAAATCTACTGTTCAGCCGTGGAACTGCGGCAGAATCACCTGTTTGACCGCGAAACTGCGGTCAACTGCTGACGTTAGCACCCAATTTTCTCTGTAAGTATCTCATTTCTCTTATCCCCTCCTCTGAACTCCAGTGAAATATTTTTTCTACAGCATTCATTCCACAAATTATCTTCTCCTCTCCAATAAAACTGTTTTTGTGCAGAATTCTTTTAGCCGTTGCCAAAAAATTTTTTTGCAAGTTTTTTAAATTTTTGGTTGTTACTGTTTTACATAAATAATATGGATTTTAAGGGGCTATAACACCAATTCAGATTGGGTGGGGATTTCGTCACCCTTCCTAAGACCCCAAAAATCACTAAAAGTATATGCATCACCCTTGAGCTTAATTAAAAAGTATCTAGACTAAGCCAACTAAGGACTGTCGTGCTCATTAGGACAGAGGAGGGTTGTGGGCATTCAATCATTTATCAAAACTTGACTTTGTGGTGCCTAGGCTAGACAAGTGAGAAAGGTAATTTTAAAAGGCCCGTCTCACGATGATTTGTGAGCGGAACCCTCCTTTCTTTATTTGTGCTTACCTAGCCACAATTAGCAGTGAAGAGACAATTTGAGGGTTATCTTACAACTTGCCACTTTGGAACAGTTAGGAGCAATCTAGTAGACTTAGAAGACCATAGTTTTAGGTATGATTGTGCATGTTTTGACTGTGATTGTTTGAAGTTGTGCCGTAAGTCCGTACACATTTTTGCAAAACTCTTTCTAAAAATAAAAAAACAAAAACTTTTATAAAACCTTACCCTTTGTCACTAGAATCCCATTTCACCCACCTTTCATCCGCATTTCTCCATTGACGTTTTCTTACCATCACATTCTACGCTTTGACTATACTAAACTCGTTTAGTGTATGTTCGGTTGGACTCGGGACACTAGCACCCACCTAGTCCGCGTTTCGTTAGTCGCTACCGACTACGTGATCGACTCCGACATCGAAACTCTCTCCACACCTCTTTCATACCTTTGTCGGCCAACTCCGTCGTTGACCGGAATTTTGTTCATACACCTTCACCTTCACCATCATCATCACCAAATTCTTCTTCTCAGATGTCAGGATTTCCTCCTAACATCACTTTACCTCCCACGGTACTGATTCCACCTCATCTGTATGCAAATAACCCGCAACCACCTCCTGTTGAAGCACCACAGCGAATAGCGCTCCAGGATCGTTTCTATCCTACCTACTTCGCACTTCCTACCTGTCTTTCACTGCCGCCGGCCAATGGGGATAATTTTGAAATTAAACCCCATTTCATCAACATGTTGGCCAAATTTCACGGACTGGAATCCGAAGATGCATACATCTTCATCAACAAGTTCCAGAACGTCTGTGCAATAATGAAGACAACCAACTGTCTGACGATGCTATACGGCTACGAGTCATTCCTTTCACTCTGTGTGATCTTGCTGAGAAGTGGCTGTATACTACCGCATCGCATTCCATAAACAGTTGGGATGAGTTTGTAAAAGCGTTTCTTAAATAGTTCTACCCAAATCACAAGACCGCGAGTATATGAAACGAAATTAACCAATTTTCCCAGCTTCCTGCCGAACCTTTTTGGAAATACTTTAATCGATACAAAGACCTTCTTGTTCAGAGCCCTTATCACGGTATTGAGAGATGGCAACTTTGCCAGACCTTATATGAAGGCCTGAACCTAGCAACTAAGCAGTTACTGGAGACCATTTGTCAATGCCACTTCCTATCCAAATCTGACGAGGAAGCTTGGAAATTTCTCGACGATCTTGCGGAAAAAACGCTTTAGTGGAAAAGCACCAGACCGAACACTTCATCTACTACTTCTTTCGGTCTGTCTAAGGCAGGCATTCATCAACTTAATATCTCAATTGCAATGAAGGCCGAAATGGCTGCAATCACGCGAAAACTAGAAGCAATTGAGAGAAAATTTTCATCTCCTTCTCCTGCCCCTGCTCTTCCCCCTCGTACCATCTGCGCTTGTTGTTCAGACCCATCACATTTGACCGAAGAGTGTCCTTACAATCCTGGTTGGAGGAACCACCCCAATTTCGTCTGGAATCAGAACCAGCAACAATTCCAAGGCCACAACAACTTCCAGATGCCTTCTCCTCCTCAACAATAAGCTCAAAATCATCAGCAACCTTTCCAACCCTAACCTTTTCAAAATCCGACGAACAATTTTGCACCCAACAATTCTTTTCCTCAAAACAATTTTGTTCCGTCAAACAACGATAAGGTTTCCTCGCTAGAATGAAGCATTGAGACGTTCGTAAAGCAATCGACTCAATCCACCGCCAACATCCAGTCTTCCATTCAGTCTTTGGTGCAACACACTGCTACACACGAGCAAAGCATCAAAACCATCGAAGCCCAGATTGCACAACTGAATGCGGCTTTAAGCGAGCGAGAGAAAGGGAAACTTCCATCTCAACCACTCCCAAATCCTGGTCACCCACATAATTCACATATTTCTCTTGAATAAGAAAACCATAATATGAGTGTCGTGACTACGTTGAGATCTGGAAGGATGTTGCATAACAATGTTGGCACAGATGATGACTCCCCGGCCGCTTCTTCTTCTTTTTCTTCTCCTTCTTCGTCTTCTGAGCCTATTCTCCATTCTTTAAAAGGCTCTTCTTCTTCTGCTACACCAAACGGAACCACATCTCACTCCACGAAAACTTCAGTTCTGGGATCCATTCCAACTCAACAATCTCCTCCACAAGTCTTGGACTCAACCAATTTTCAAAATGTTCCATTTCCAAACCGGTTGAAGTCTAATAAACAAAATCCACAAATAGAGAAGATTGTGGAGTTGTTTAAACAGGTTAACATTAACATTCCCCTCTTGGATGCAATCCAACAAGTCCCTTCCTACGCAAAAATCTTGAAGGACTTATGCACTAAGAAGAGGAAATCTCAAGTACCCAAGAAGGTTTTCTTAGCTAGTGCCATGAGTGACGCTCTTACCCAAGCTTTACCACAAAAACGAAAGGACCCTGGCTGTCCTACGATTTCAATAACTATTGGGGATAAGAACATCAACCGCGCACTTTTGGATCTTGGTGCCAGTGTTAACCTGCTTCTGTATTCGGAATATGAGCAATTAGGTGCAGGAGAGCTGAAACTTACACATTGTACTCTCCAAATGGCCGTCCGATCTATCACACATCCTAGGGATGAGCTAGAGGATGTGTTAATAAAGGTAGGGGACTTCATATTACCCGTTGATTTCATTGTTTTAGACACACAACCTGTAGCTAACCCCCGGAATAAAATTCCGGTGATACTCGGTCGACCATTCCTTGCGACCTCGAATGCTGTGATCAATTGTCGAAATGGTTTGATGAACCTATCTTTTGGAAACATAACAATTGAAATCAACATTTTTCGGTTGGGGAATTAGCCCTCCGAACCTAATGCTCATATACTAGACGTTTGTTCGATCCAGGAGATTGTCCCTGAGGACTGTGAGTTCAAGAAATTTCTGTTTGATCACAGCAATCTTGACGCCGCTAGTGCGTTCTTCCTTGAATCTGATACTGCTTCCGACAGTGATTATGAGTGTTTCACTTTCTCGAACGATCTTGACTTGTCGCCACCCGAGCTTGAATCCTTTGAATTTTCGGATGCGTTAGCTGAACCATCCGACTCGGTCGCGTACACTCATTTTGAACCTCTGTTAGAATCCTTCGAGTTCGAGACATTTTCACCGATTTTGCCTTCAATCGTTTCACCTTTAAAGCTCGAACTCAAGCTGTTGCCGTCTCACCTCAAGTATGCATACTTAGGTGAGAACGTGACCCTCCCTATCATCATCTCGGCTTCTCTAGCTCAAGAGAAAGAGAAAGCCCTTCTAACGGTCTTGTAGAGCAATCGGCAAGCTTTTGGCTGGACTATGGAGGACATCAAGGGGATTACTCCCTTGATCGTTAAACATCATATTCATATGATGGATGATACCAAAACAGCTAGGGATCCACAGAGGCGACTCAATCCAGTCATGAAGGAGGCTGTGAAAAAAGAGATCGTCAAATGTCTTGATAGTGGTATCATTTACCCTATCTCTGATAGCCCGTGGGTCAGTCCGATACATGTTGTCCCCAAAAAGTCGGGCATAACGGTCATCACCAATCAGGCGAACGAGTTGATCCCTACTCGCACCCAAACTGGGTGGCGAGTGTGCATAGATTACAGAAAACTCAACGCCGCAACGCGAAATGACCACTTTCCGCTACCTTTTATTGACCAAATGTTTGAACGATTGGCTGGACACGAGTACTACTACTTTCTGGATGGCTACTCCGGCTATAACCAGATTCCCATTGCCGAAAAAGATCAAGACAAAACCACGTTCACCTTTCCTTTCGGCATGTTTGCATATCACCGCATGCCCTTCTGGATTATTCAATACACCCGCTACCTTCCAGCGGTGTATGATAGGAATTTTCTCAGACATGGTGGAAAAATTCTTGGAGATATTCATAGATGATTTCTCCATTTTAGGTGATTCCTTTGACGAGTGTTTACAACATCTCGACGCTGTCCTTACCCGGTGTAAGGATAAAAATCTCACTTTGAACTGGGAGAAGTGTCACTTCATGGTACGTGAAGGTATTGTCTTAGGACATATCATCTCGCAAAATGGCATTGTGGTAGATAAAGCTAAGTTTGAGGTCATTTCCAATCTTCCTCCTCCCAGATGCGTCAGAGACATCCGAGCTTTTCTTGGCCACGCCGGTTTCTATAGACGGTTTATCAAGGATTTTAGCAAGATTGCTAGACCCTTGACTCTTCTGCTGGCCAAGGACACCACATTCGATTTCAACTCGAGCTGTGTGACTGCATTCGAATCACTTAAAAGCTCACTCACTTCTGCTCCCGTACATTCTTCTCCTGACTGGATGTATCCCTTTGAGATTATGTGCGATGCATCCGACTTTGCCATTGGTGCTATCCTAGGACAGCACATTGATAAGATGCCGCATGTAATCTACTATGCTGGCCGAACCCTGAACGATGCCCAGCTGAATTACACAAAAACCAAGAAGGAATTCTTGGTTGTTGTGTTTGCATTAGAAAAATTCAGGCCTTACTTAATCGGCTCTCTAGTCATTGTCTACACAGACCATTCTGCTCTACGCCATCTTTTTGCAAAAAAGGACGCAAAATCTCGGCTGATATGTTGGATCCTCTTACTCCAAGAGTTTGACCTTGTCATCAAAGACAAAAGAGGATGTGAAAATGTAGGGGCCGACCATCTCTCACGACTTCCTTCTTCGCCGATGCTTTCACTTCTAATAAACGACGTTTTTCCAGATGAACAACTCTTGACAGTATCATGCGAACCCTGGTTCACAGATATTGTGAACTATTTAGCAACAAGATTACTACCAAACGAGTGGTCAAGTCAGGACAGACTTCGATTCTTATCCTAAGTAAAGCACTTTTATTAAGACAAACCCTATCTGTTTAAATATTGTCCCGACCAGATTATTCGTCGGTATGTGCCTAATAATGAATTCAAGAGTGTGCTGTTATTTTGCCACGATCAAGCGTGTGGCGGGCATTTTGACCCAAGAAAGACAGCCCAGAAGATCTTGCAGTGTGGCTTCTACTGGCTACAACTCTTCAAAGATGCTTATGATTACTACAAGACTTTTCCCCGGTGCCAATATTTAGGCCGGATATCCAGAAGAAACGAGATGCCGCTCCAACCAATCTTGGTTGTCGAGATTTTTGATGTTTGGGGGATTGATTTCATGGAGCCGTTTCCCAGCTCTTTTGGGAACCTGTATATTCTTTTAGCTGTAGATTATGTCTCTAAATGGGTCGAGGCCATACCCAGCCGGACTAACGACAACAAGTTTGTCGTTAGATTCCTTAAGGAAAACATCTTTTCCCGGTTTGGACACCCCCACGCTATCATTAGTGACAATGGAACACACTTCTATAATAGGACTTTCGAGATCTTGATGCAGAAATACTCCATTAATAATAAGCTATCCATGCCCTATCACCCCCAAACATGTGGGCAAGCCGAAGTGTCTAATCGGCAAATCAAACAGATTTTGGAGAAAACGGTTTCCAAGAACCGTAAGGATTGGTCTTTAAAACTCACCGATGCCCTTTAGGCATTTCGAACTGCTTATAAGACTGATCTTGGCATTTCTCCTTATCGACTTGTTTATGGAAAGGCTTGACACCTTCCAGGGGAAATCGAGCATCGCGCATTTTGGGCGATCAAGGAGCTTGATCAATCTCTTGATAATGCGGGCAGCCATCGGAAGCTGCAGATCAAAGAATTGAATGAGCTTCGGGATGAAGCTTATGAAAACGCGGTTGTCGTTAAGAACCGAATGAAGTTGTTTCACGATAAACACCTTACGCGCAAAACTTTCACACCTGGTCAACATGTGCTTCTTTACGACACCCGGTTACATTTCCATCCCGGGAAGCTCAGATCTCGCTAGAAAGGACCATATTTTGTGCCGACTGTATATCCGCACGGTGCGGTGGATTTGGAAAATCCAGAGGACGGTTCACTATTCAAAGTGAATGGACATAGTTTAAAACCGTTCCTCACCCCTGACCCTTCGGAGGAGCTCCTGATGTTGCAGAAGTCGGTTTACGTCGACTGATCTTCCTCCGCTTACCACCAAACATCGGTTATCCATCCATAAACAGTGAAAACACTGTTTCAAATAAGTTTGGGGGTATGTATATACCATCTTCACACTTGTTATTATAAAAAAATATATATAAAAAAAATTAATTAAAAAAATAAACAAATTTTCGAGGAGCATTTCTGTAAATATTCAGAACCTTAAATAAAATAAAATAAAACAAATATTTTTTTAATTACTCTTTTTGGAGGGCTTTTGTACATATAACCAAATAACCCCTATAAAAACACCCCGACCCCTCTTCTGAATTTACAGAACCCTAAATTATCCCTCAAACAAAACCCTAGCTGCCGTAGAAGAAAGAGCAGAAAGATCGCCTTAACAAGCCGCGCATCCACCGCCGAACACACCTTCTTGCCGTGCTTCCGCCGCCTGTTAACCTCGTCTCCCTCTGAAAATTTCAGAGGAGGTTTGCCTCTCTGTTTTCTCTCTGTGTAGATTTAATATTTCAGCATTTCTCTCTCTGTCATGGCACTTACACTACAATTTGAAAGGGATTTCTCCCAATTGTTTGCACATAATGTTTATGGTATTTATTTCGGCGATGAGATCCGAAAGCGTGGATGGAACTTTTTATTATTTAACCATCCGAACGCATTCGCGCTTCCGGATCTTGTTGCACGTTTCTATGAATGTATGGAGGAGGATTGTCTGGCACAACACGGGTACATTAGATTACTGTGGGGGAATCGGGAAATTTTAATCGATAGGGACTTCATTCACGAAGTCACCTTAATACCACGACTCCTCATTCATGATCAACCCCTTCGATTTGAGGACTACCTACCCTTAATGGGAAATGACTGTTCTAGGGAGCCCAGAAAGGGCATTCAGGCTCGCACGCTTTTTGCGAACGTTTTAACTGTGTGCCGTTGGGCAAAAAACAATATTTTCATAAGTTCACACAACACAACATTTTTTACACCATCCATACACATAGTGCACACATTGAAGACTCGAAACCCTAGCTATGACATGTGCACTATGTTGCTTCACTCGATTGGTGCCGCCAAACGGGCGGCCAATTATCCATGCCCAATGTTGGTGACACAACTATGTCGTCATTTCCTTCCTATTGAGGAATTTGAATTTTATATGTATGGTGGGATTCCCATTCGACCCCTTCTTGAGGGTGTCTCCACGTCCTACACACGATTACATGATTTATGGTCGTACACCGAGCCGGCCGAGGACGTGATGGCCAAGACCCCTAGCTCGAGCTCCACAGCGAGCGATGAAGAGCTTACCCCCGCTGCACAAGCGCACTTAATTCAATGAACCCATAGGGGGTAGAACGAGTAATCGGGATGCTGGCTAACTTTGATCAGCGAATAACGAGCCTGTAACAAGGAATGTCCACCCTCCTAGCAAGAGAGGAACGTTCACGATCACGATCAAGGGGATGGGGGACAGATAGAGGTGAGGCTGGGACTAGTGAGGCCACGTCTAGTAGACGCCGCAGGGAGCAGTGAGGACATTGCTATCAGTAAGTTTCGGGGTAAAGGTTGATTGTAAATAGTTATCTTTGTATTGCATCTGCATGTTTTTATTTCATTGTACATATTTGTTTTTCTTTGCATATTTAATTCTGTATCTTATTTTTCTTCAATGCATCTTTAAAAAAATAAAAAGAAATAAAAAAAAATTATCAAAATTTAAAAATTTTAAAAATTAAAACAATTGAAAATTTCAATTTTGGCCATATTTGACTCAAGTTCAACATGACGGTTGACTAGTTAAGAAAAACTAGATCCTAAACTTAGTAAATTAAAAACCCTAAAACTAACCTTTCTTAAAGTTTAACTGTAGAAAATATACGTCCTTGCTGTTTATTTAGAAATAAGCAAATTTTGAGTGCAGTTCTTGGGCTAAGTCGAAATAAGGGAAGAGTATTGAAAGCTTTATTTGAAGTATAAGTCTGAAAAATAATTTTGAATCTTAAGTCCGAATTCTGAAAATATATACCCTACTTTACGCACTTACACTCATCTTGAAACTTGGGATAGTAGAGGATACCTAGAAATGCCCTTGTCTAAAATCCTTAGTATGAAGGAAAATAAAATAAAAGTATAAGTGGTGAATAAAGAGATAAAAAATGAATGAACATTAGTTTTGTAATTACTTAAGGCGGCATAAATAAAAAAATATAGCGAGGGTTCTTTATCACCTAGTGCCTTAGACCAACTGGTTTGGGAGTCACTGCTAAGCCTTAGGTGTTGCAAGATGATGAATTACGCCTAAATGCGCAAGCACATTTTGTAATCGGTCGTTTAGTAGCTTAAGAAGTATTAACGGTCGCATGAAGAATGTGTGAGCAATTTCATCTAGAATTCACCAATTAAAAAGTATTTTGGAAGATAGACAAGAGTATGATAGCTTGAATTGAATTTCCTAGTGTAGGGGTGACAATTACACACACGTAGGGGTATGTGATTGGAGTTTGAAAGAGAGATAGGAATAAAAGATAGGGTTTATATCTTCAGTAGAGATGATAGAAATTCCTGAGTTAAGATTTCACCTTAGAAGGAAAACTCGGGAGATGCTGAAAGCTTTGTAAACTGGCAAAACGTATATGATCTTAAGTTAAATGAAAAGGAAGTGTGAAAAATACGGGTTGATGATTTCTAAGTTGAAGATAATAGAACTTCTTGCTAGAATACTGAATTGAAGAATTAGTGTCAACGGCCAAATTGATCGGATTTTGTGGGTAGTATCCGCTAAAAACCCTCAGGAGACAACACTCCTCCTACTAAGGACACCTAGAGGTTTAACAGCTTGTTGCACGAGCTCAGTGCAATCGTGTTCCCAATGAAAGTGAGGTTAGGACTTTTTGAGAATAAAATTGGTTTTCTCGGAACGAGCAAAAGATAAGTTTGGGGGTATTTGTTCATATCAGATTTTGCATTTTTATACCGCCTATTCTTGATCATAATGCATATAGGTAGGTACTTTTGATCCATGTTTGCTGAATAATTGCAGGTTACAGGTTCTCAGCACTTTACAATGAAATTCATGAAATGTCACAACAAATGCGGGACTACGACCAACAACAGATGAATACTGATCTCCGCTAACCATCCGTATGATGCCGCCTACCAGTTCAAGGGACAAAATGGCAAATCGTTGGTCACTTCAATGCACAAAGCAGAAGGGCTGCACAAGATCCAAGACTTCAAACGCGGAGCTCAAGGCAAAAGTCCACATCATTTTGCACTGCTTAAAATTTGGAAGAAAACTGAAGAGATTCTGAGAAACCAAGTGTACAAAACATAAGAGAACGGCAACATGGAGAAGCCCTGAAAAGATGGTCCCCGAATTCCACCAAATAGCCGCGGAACCGCGGCCAAATAGACACTTCTGCCGCGGTTCCACGGCCGCGTCTGAACAGTGTCAGTGGCAGTTGAAGCAGCGTTGACTCGGCTCTTTTGGGGTAGTTTTGTAATCTCGTGATTGGCTAAGAATGTATACCTAGGGTTTCACTCTCCTGCTTATAAATAGCAGAGCCCAAAGCCAAATTAGTGTGCCTTTCTTTATTTAGATTTTAGGATTAATTCTGTTCTTCTTTGTTATCTTTCTCTATGAAAAATTATAGTGAGTTTTGAGCGTTGATTAATAAAAAATAAAAAATAAAAAAAAGATAGTTCTTTTATTTATCTTGCATGTCTATTTATTGTTTGCAATTTTTTTTTTGTATTTGCTAATCTAGTCGCTTTATTTTATTGTTGTTTTTCTTTTTCTTTTTCTTCTTCTATTTTTCTTTATCCTTAACAACGATGATGCTTAAGTAAGATCCTTGCCAACGTGAGATCTCAAATAGCTAGTTGTAAATTCTTCTTAACTTAAATTCTTTTTACCTTTTTTCTCGTTTTTATATTTTTAATGGGTGAGTAATTTCCCACTTGTTAGGGTAGGAGAAGGAAAGTTTGAGAGAAGGAAATCTCTCTCACTCTTTTCTTTGCTCAACACCTTAATTCGGACTCCCTTTAATTGAACCACAATCCGCTCACTACGGTACCCTATCCTACATGATAGCGGTGATTTCATAGTTAGACCGGTTGTGGTTGAATTAATCGGAGGTTAGGGCTAAGAGCCAAGAACGAACGGACAAGGACCAAAAGGAAAAAACTAAGCATGGAACGCCTAGCTTATACTTGTAAGTTCCTTCCTAGTCGTGCTAATCTCCATTGTTGCCGATTACCTTAACACCGATATTAAGAAGGGCATTGAAAGAAGTGAGAAATTCCTAACTTGAACTAAACTAATCCTAACCCTAGCAAGTTCTTTTATCATCCTTTATCTCATTAGTAGATCTTAAAACAAAACTCGACATATTTGGATTTAACTCGTTAAAAGATAAAGAAAAAGATTCCATCTCCCTATGGATCGACCCGTACTCAACCGTCTAGCTACCAGCGAAACCGTCTTGATTACGGTAATTAAAACTAAGCACGCAGAATATCATAACAATCAGGTGGCCATCACCAGAAATCCATGGCCATGGTGGACGAGAATTACCGATCCAGGATCTATAGTTTCTCAAGTGGTGATGGGTTTCATGCCGACACTAAATGTTACGTTGTTAGGGGTATGACTTTTTCCACCCTCCTAGACTTGATATGAGATACTCTTAGATGAACAGACCGGACTGTATAGATATTGTCATTGTCAGGCTCAGTAGGGATTCAGGATGAGTTTGCTCGTCGGCCTCCCTTTCGCTCAATACCTGGGTAGCCATTACGTACAGCTAGTGCCACTGACGTGCTTGTGGTTAAACCCACTGCCAGTGTATTAACGAGTCTTTAGAGTCCCACACAAAGGGTTTTTACGGTTCAGGCGATATGGTGTACATGACGTATGTTGGTACATACAGGGGTCCGATTAAATATGTGCACATGCTGCGCAGACTTTAATCGGACGGTTGATAATACTGGCGGCTTAGGATTAAGCCGGATTATTAAATCGAGTTTTGATTTAATAATGTATTCTAGTATTATTGTTCACTATTCATTTTCTCTCTCGGCTATTCGTATTTCTGTACGAATACGCGTATGTGTATTTCGATACATGTACCAGGAAGTATTCCGTATTTATATGGAATAGCTTCTAGAAGATGGCCACCTCATTATTGATTTTCTTTTTAGAAAATCAATTATGGAAATGAGGTGGAGGGGTAAGGTGGCATGAGCATGTGTTTGAGTATGTAGAGAGGTATGGTTCACAATTGTTTATTGGAAAAGGAAATGAGATATTTTGTGCATGAGAGAGAGAAGGGGCAGCCACATCCTTGGTGGGGGCTTGCTCATTATTTTCTTCACTTAGTTTTTCTTCACTTGCTACTCTCTCACTCTCACACACAAAAAGACTTAGCATTTTTGAGTTGCTCATGCTAATGCTTCCTCACTTGCTTCTTCTTCTATGGTTGCTCCCTTGAGCATATGAGATGTGAGAAAAATATAGTGACACATTCCTATACCTCTACTCTCCATTGCTAACGACCTTGGAGCGTCGGTTTCCTCGTTCGACTAAGCTGAAGCTTGCGCCGTTTCCCTCAGGTGGATCATCGTAGATGGAGAAAGACCGGCAACTAAACGTGATCAAGGAACCACTAGGAGCTTGGAATGAAGACCGAAGGACACGGATCAACTCGGTATAACCATTCTAACTTCTTTATAAAGCTTTCTAGTTTAGGGTTTAAGGTAGATCCGAGCATCGGGTAATGGTAGCGCCAGTTTAGTAAATTTTTGTTCCGCATTGGCCACGGTTTGATGGCCGGGGTGCTGCCGTAACCCAACATGGTATCAGAGCCACCCATTAAATCCTTTGCTAGCTAGTTTAAACAATGTTAAAGTATCGAGATCGAAACAACCCGAAAACGATGCACTGCAGATTCCACTCTCTGTCGATTTTCAATGTCTTCAAAAAAAATTTTAAACAACTGCAGAAGACTACTGACATGACCACTAGACCACAGACCAAATACGAACCAATTCCACCTTAACAAAACTGGCCATAATGCATGAAAATCCGAGGAGGCCGGCCTCTTTGAGGAGTTTGGGCTTCGTATTTGGGTGCTGGTCTGGTCTCTGGAATCTTGCTGCAGTGGTATTGTTTGTTTTGCCCATTTTTGATATTATGTTATCTGTTGTTTGTGGGCAATTCGAGGTGTTTCGAAGTCGATGTTTTAACACTGTTTAAATGTTTATCAGTACTTACATTACTATCTGCGATCGTGAATGTCATTCGAGCGGTACAACTCGTCTAATTTCTATATGTCTTTTAGACGGGTTTGCGAACGTGACATTCACATTGATGTTCTGTGTTGTGCTGTGATGTTGGTTGGATCGTCATGATAGCTTCAGTGTAATGTTAGTGCAGTTTATTTCATTTGTACATTTGATATTGCAGGGCGAGCGTCCGACATGTGGACTTTCGTCACTACCAGTTTGTATATTATTTTTTTGGGGCACGACCGGGTTGAGGTCGATGTCACCCTTTTATATTATTTTCTTTTCTGTACTAGGATTACCCCGCGGTGGAGTGCACGAATAGCCGGGTTCTAGAGAGCAACGGGTCCGTATCTCATGGAGTTGAGACGAAGGGGACCTCACTCTAGAATTGGCGGGCTATTCGCCGCACTCGTAGGGGGTATAGTTTGACCCATGGAGGGGTGCCCAAGTTACCGAATTCCATGAAGTGCTGGGTGGCCCATTCACTTTGTTGAAGGGGGATGCCTCGCTTCTGGTTTTGGCGGGTAACATGTCGTGCTCGTAGGGGTCTAGGTTTTCATTGCACAGGCTATCCACACGACAGGGAACGTCGGGTCTCATTTTCGGTTCAAGTGAAACCCGGGGCTCCAAGATTATCCACCATTCTATGTTGCTTCTGTGATGTTACTTTATATCATGCCTGGGACGATTGTTATATATATTTATATACACTAGTATATGTTGTATATGTTTTGCACCCATGCTAGTCCAGTCCCCGCTCTGTCGTTAGTTAAGTAACCTAACGGGTAATGACGGGACCCAGTGACGAATGCAGATGGTATATACATACATTTTATTTTCGTTCTTTTCTGGTATGATTAATTGATGGGACTTGTTTGATTCTTATCAATGCAAGGAAAACAAATGTATATGATGTTGTTGGAACCAAGTTTTTAAAAACTGACATTACAGACGTTCTCTTTTGCTTTGCACAGTGGTATTCGGTTATGAATATCCTGCACCTCATTCGACGAGGCAAGGGCCGAGATCCCTTCATCGGGAGTGACCCCTTAGGCAGAAGTTTGTGTCAACGTAATAACTTCGCTATAGTTGATTTTTTTTGCTTTGCATCGTGGTATTCAGTTTGGAATATCCTGCACCTCATTCGACGAGAAAAGAGCCGAGATCCCTTCACTGGGAGTGACCTCTTTAGCAAAAGTTTTCACCACTATATTTTTGTAAAACCACTAGGTTCCTTCAACGATATCAAGTTGTAACATCTTAGAATGTGATTAGTGGCTAATTATACTTTAATTTGTGGTTTTTAGTGAAATGTTTACCAAAACGATTTTCAAATATTTTATCAAAAATTATGTATATTTTATTAATATTTAATTAGGCTTGCACACACATGTGCCTGTAAACTAGGGTTAAGTTAGGGTTAAACCATGTTTAGACAACCATAATGGAATAACCCATTTTATTAAGCTAATTTGAATTTATTAAGTGTATTAGTTTTTCCTTTTAAAATAAAAATGATTTGTGTTTTCTGGGTTGACTTGGAGAGAGAGAGAAAGAGCATGATGGGGTGAGCCATGCTCGCAATTAATTAGGAGAGAGAGGGGGGTTTGACTATCTTATTCTCTCATTTCTTTTTCAAAAACTCATTTCCTCACCTCTCTCCCTCTCATTCACACACACACACACACTCAGCAGGCAGCAGCAGCAACACACAGCAGCAGCAGTAGCAAGCAGCAGCAACACAAGCAGCAGCAGCACCAAGCAACAGCTGCAACAGTAAGCAGCATCAGCAGCATCAGCACCATCATCAGCAATAGTGTTCCCCGCCGAAAGACGCGCAAGACGGACTGTCTTTCCTGAGATTCGGGGTAGATGCTAATAGGTGCTATCCGTCCACCTCTCCGAAGATGCCAAGTTGATTTATGGCACCATGTATCGAAGGTTTAAACGGATGCGGCTGATGTAGCAGACTTTGTCAGATTCCCCCTCGTTTGAGGGTTTTTTGATTGTGGGGACGCTCTACCCTGCAGGCGCAAGCCCCTGCAGTTAATTATGCTACCGCATTGCGGTAACAACTTTCTCATTCTCCAAATGGTCACTTCGTGTCTTGGGTGTTTGTTTTGTTGGTGCTTGCCTGTGGATTGTATACGGAGACTAATTTATGTTTTCGCCCGTAGGACGTGGATTAGTCCAAATCCGTATTTTTTTAGATTTGGGTTTAAAGATACGTTAGTCTCATTTGAGACTAAGATCAACTTAAACGTTTGTTAAGGATACTTTAGTCTAATTTTTGACTAAGATCAACTTAACGGGATCATTTAGATCCAACAAAAGAGCATTTAGACTCAATTGTTTAGTTTAGAGACATTGCGGTCGATTACCAGTTTAAGGACATGGTGGTCCAATACCAGTTTAAGGACATATTGGTCCAATACCAGTTTAAGGACATAGTGGTCCATAAAATGTATGGCTGTCGGGACCCATCACCTCTCTGAAGACGTTGAAGGATTACAACGACAAATATCAGGGGAGTTCAGAGATGTACCCTTGAACCAATGAGTTGGTTGAAAGAGCAGATGTGCTCAGTTCAAGATGATTTGAAGACTTATGGCCAGTTTGGATAAGTCCAATTATGTTTGAAATATTGGCCCTTTGGGCCATTAGACATTTGTCTGGGTTCAGCCCCTCATCATTCAACAGTGCTAAACAGAGGTTTGGGGGCTCTGACAACATTTTGTCTTTAATTTTCTCAATTTTGAGATTCATTTGGAGGAGGGAATTTTGCCTCTGGAAAATTAGCCAATTTGGTTAAAAGTAGTGTTTAGTGTTAAACACTAGAGAACAATAGTGTTAAACACTGGAGGTAGAACTCTTAAATTAGTGTTAAAAACTAAAAGGCAATCAGTGTTAAACACTGGAAATATAATCTTCAATTTAGTGTTAAACACTAAAAATGGGGTGGTCACGTAGGGTCACATGAGGCGCCTGAGAATTGGGCCGAAACTCCTTTATTTTACCCTCAAAGCTTCAAATAAGTGTTAAACACTTAGCTTTCAGGCCATCACGTGTGAGCACGTGAGGCATTTGAAGATGGGGCCAGATTTCCTTTTACTTTGTTTTGCAAATAAGTGTTAAACACTTTTTGACTTTCTGGCCATCACGTGCGGGCACGTGATAAGCATTCATGCACTGATTTGTTAAGGTATTTATTAGGGGTCACGTGGTAACATGTGAGAGCGCCCAGAGCCAACATTTTCTTTGCTTTTTCTTTCTGTGTTTTGGAGGTCACGTGGGAGCACGTGAGGCGTTGCCTCAGAGCTTTTTCCTTCTCATTTTTTGGGATCTCTTCAGGGGTCACGTGGGGCCACATGACCTTGATTCTTTTCATCTACAGAGATCTCTTAAGTCTCTTTATTTTTAATAACTGAATTCTTTTATAGGGTTAAACCCTAATCATGATTTTGGAGGAATTAAATTCCTATATATGAAGAATTAAATTCTTATATAGGGTTAAACCCTAGTTCTGTCTTGAAGGAATTAAATTTCTATGATTTTGGAAGAATTGAATTCTCATGCAGGGTTGAACCCAAATTTTATCTTGGAGGATTTAAATTCCTATAACTTTGGGAGAATTAAATTCTCATATAGGGTTTAAACCCTAGTTTTATCTTGGAGGATTTAAATTCCTATAATTTTGGGAGAATTAAATTCTCATATAGGGTTAAACCCTAGTTTTTTTTGGGAGAATTAAATTCTCTAAACTCAATTCCCCCTCTAAGTTTCGGATCTGCATGGCAGGATCTCAACCAGATGAGAATTAAATTCTCAACTTATGGGGAGATGTGCTCTTTGCAGATCTTCAACCAGAGGAAGAACTAAGTTCTTTTATGCAGAAGAGTTAAACTCTTAGATTTGAGAATTAAATTCTCTGTTTGAAGTTTTGATCCCGTTTCTTTTCTCACCTAGAGTTTTCTTTCTTGAGAATTAAATTCTCCTCTCTTTTTTCTCTCTGTTATAGTTATCTCCCAAAAAAGTAGAATCTTTCTCTTCTCTTCTTGGCTCTTATTTATAGGAGAAAGAAAAAAATCAATTTGTTTTGTGAATTATTCATTGAAATTTTTTTGTTGTTTTTGTAACCAACATGATCTTTTAGATCATTCTGTGAATTTTATTCACCATTGGATTTTTAATCCAAAAGATATTTTTCTGTTATTCTTGGTGAATTTTAGGGAAATCTTTCCTTGTATAAAATCTTTCCATAAATTGGTGATTTTCAATCACCATTGGATTTTTAATCCAACGGTGCTCCTCTTTACAGAGCGCAATCTTTTTGTTTGGAAAGATCTAGATAAAAATTAGGGTTTTTGATTTCCCTTAATTTAGAATTTAATTATATCAATTAATAGATCTTTAGGAACCCATCACGTGTTGGCACATGACCCCTTGATTAAGCATTTGACCAGAATTTAATTCTGTTATTTTAAAGAACTCAGGAATTATCACGTGTCAGCACGTGACCCTTTGTCACGTGTGAGCATGTGATGCCCCATTAGGATTATTCCTTGTTATTTTATTATACTTTTAATTCTTTTCAGTGAGTTTAAAGGCCTATCACGTATTGACACGTGACCCTATTGTTGGAATTTAATTCTTATTATTTCAGAGGGTCTAAGAGCCCATCACGTGTTAGCACGTGACCCCACTAATTAATTATTTAATTAGAGTTTAATTCTATTAATTCAGAATGCTTAGGAACCCATCACGTATCTGCAGGTGACCTTTTGTCACGTGTGGGCATGTGATGCCCCATTAGGGTATTCCTTGCTGTTTTATAATATTTTTTTTAATTCCTTTCAGTGGGTTTAAAAGCCCATCATGTATGGTTACGTGACCCTTTTTAATTATTTATTTTATTAAGTGCCTACAAGCTTTGCCTGTAAATGGTCACGTGTGGACACGTGATGCTCGGTCACGTGTGGACACGTGATGCTCGGTCACGTGTGGGCACATGATGCCTCATAACTTTTGATCCCGGATGAATTATGAGGCCCATAATATATCAAATCGAAGGATTTTTTGAGATACTTTCGATTCCATCAGAATTTAGTTGCTTCTCATTCGGGAATTTGTCAAAATACAGCCCGAAAAATACAGGTTCATGTTTTCTTAAACGTATCGCTGCCATTTGATACCTTGGGCTCTTTGCGCAGAAATTTTTGGCGGTAACAAATGCCCCCCACTACTTTGCCCATATAAGTATGTGCGTGGGTGAAGTAGTGCAGAGTTACGCATGGCAATAGAATTGATGGCTTAGGAGACAAGTTTAGGGTTTTTGTAACCTAAGACTTTTTTCATCTTCATGAGCCGTAAGGGTCTCAAGAAGGTTTTTTCTCCCTACAGGCCGAAAGGATCCTGCAGGTGTATTTTCTCCTTAGGGGTCGTGAGGACTCCTAAGTGTGTTTTCCCTTGAGAGTCGTAAGGATCTCACAAGAGAATTTTCTCCCTTACAAGTCGAGAGGACTCATAAGTGATTGTTTCCCTCTTTATCGATGTTTGACTTCGGGGAGTGTGGCCCGTAGATAGTCCATCTTGACCTCTTTATAGGGCAGTGATGGCTTAGGAGACAGGGTTAGGATCTGCCACCTAAGACTTTTCAACTTTATGAGCCGTGAGGGTCTCATAAAGACTTTTCACCCTACGAGTCGAGAGGATCCCGCTGGTGTATTTTCTCCCTAGGAGTCATGAGGACTCCTAAGTGTGTGTTTTCTCTTGAGAGTCGTAAGGATCTCACAAGAGAATTTTTCCCACTTACAAGTCGAGAGGACTTGTAAGTGATTGTTTCCTACTTTGTCGATGTTCGACTTCGAAGAGCGTGACCCGTGAATAGTATGCAAGAGTCCATCTTGGACTGACTTGCAGGGCCCCAGTGCTTAGGAAACAGTTTTTTTTAATCCCCATTGCCTAAGGCTTTGCCTTACGAGTCGAGACGAATCGAGAAGTTCTCGCAAGGATGTCCTAACGTCATAGTTAACCTCTGCTCTTTACGACAAAGGTCCGTTAGGGTATGTGGTACTAGGATTTTGTCCGTCGTACCGTCGCGTTGGCTGATGTATTCCTCGATAGGCAATCTTGCTGTTCGAGCAGCTTTGCGACTGTCGTGTCTCTGATCCCTTCAGGGCCTGGACAAGACGTCTTCAAGCAATCTTCCTAGGCGGTTTGACCTTCAGAAGAGCAAGCGTTAGGAATTTTGCCATGCCGCTTTTTACTTGAGGTTAGGCTCATTTTGGAGAGCCCTGATGAGTCATAACCACTCCGCGCTGGTATGGGATAATCTCCGATAGTCATTCAGGTTTTATATGAGTTGCCGTCAAGACCCTGAAGCCAGGAATTTGGCCTTTGCTTCGTTTGCTGGCACCGCGTTTGCTGTATCGAGACGAATGTCGTGGTTGTCTCTAGGTTGTTAGTGAACCGTCGAGGCTTGGAACTGGGAATTTTGCCGTGGCTCCGTTGTTTGATTTTCGTGTCTGAACCCTGCTGGAGGAAGAATGCTGGGGTGACATCTCGTCCGCTGTATCGAGACGAACGTCGGGGTGGTGACCACTCCGCGCTGGTGTGGGATGATCTCCGATGGTCTTTCAGGTTTTATATGAGTTACCGTCAAGACCCTGAAGCTAGGAATTTGGCCTTCGCTTCATTTGCTCGCACTGCGTCTGCTGTATCGAGACGAATGCTGAGGTAGAGCTGGCATTTTGCCGTCACTCCACTTTGTTTCGACCATGGGGTCTTTTGTTGACGTTGCGTCTGCATCCTGCTGAGGGAAAAAACGCTGGGGTGACATCACGTCTGCTGTATCGAGACGAACGTCGAGGTGGAGCTGGGATTTTGCCGTCACTCCACTTTGTTTCGACCATGGGGTCTTTTGTTGACGTCGCATCTGCATCCTCCTGGACTGCGAAGGAATTCCATTGTTGACATTGCGTCTGCTGTAACGAGACGAATGCTGAGGTGGAGCTGGGATTTTGCCGTCACTCCGCTTTATTTCAACCATGAGGTCTTTTGTTGACGTTGCTTCTACATCCTGTTGGACTGCGAAGGAACGCCATTGTTGACATCTCGTCTGCTGTATCGAGATGAATGCTGAGGTGGAGCTGAGATTTTGCCGTCGCTCAGCTTTGTTTCGATCGTGAGGTCTTTTGTTGACGTTGCATCTACATCCTGCTGGACTGCGAAGGAACGCCATTGTTGACATCTCTTCTGCTGTATCGAGACGAATGCTGAGGTGGAGCTGGGATTTTGCCGTCGCTCCGCTTTATTTCAACCGTGAGGTCTTTTTTTGACGTTGCATCTGTATCCTTCTGGACTGCGAAGGAACGCCATTGTTGACATCTCGTCTGCTGTATCGAGACGAATGCTGAGGTGGAGCTAGGATTTTGCCGTCGCTCCGCTTTGTTTCGACCGTGAGGTCTTTTGTTGACGTTGCATCTGCATCCTGCTGGACTACGAAGGAACGTCATTGTTGACATCTCGTCTACTGTATAGAGATGAATGCTGAGGTGGAGCTGGGATTTTACCGTCGCTCCGCTTTGTTTCGACCGTGAAGTCTTTTGTTGACGTTGCATCTGCATCGTGCTAGACTGCGAAGGAACACCATTGTTGACATCTCGTCTGCTATATCGAAATGAATGCTGAGGTGGAGCTGGGATTTTGCCGTCGCTCCGCTTTGTTTCGACCGTGAGGTCTTTTGTTGACGTTGCATCTGCATCCTACTGGACTGCGAAGGAACGCCATTGTTGACATCTCGTCTGCTGTATTGAGACGAATGCTGAGGTGGAGCTGGGATTTTACCATGGCTCCGTTTGATGGTGTAACATCTGTATCATGCTGGAATGAGGAGGCCCACCGTTGTTGGTCTCCATGCTGCAGATGTGGCCATTGAGATTTGGAACTAGGGAGTTTGCCATGGTTCCGTTTCTTTGCGACTCTAAGGTCGATTGTTGACGTCACGTCTGCATTTGGTTGGAGTGAGGAGAAACGCCGTTGGTGATCTCTAAGTTGTCGATGTTGACGTCGAGACCCTGAAGCTAGGGATCTTCCTTTGCTTCATTTGTTGACATTGTGTCTGCAATATTGCGACAAATATCGAGGTTGTCTCTAGGTTGTCTATGAACCGTCGAGATTTGGGTTCGCTTTCTGATGGAGCCTGTTGGGAAGGTATGGTTCCCTCTTTGTTTGTGCCCCTGGATTGTATACAGGGATCGATGTGATCTCACCTGTAGGGCAAAAAGTTTCATTCATTCATCATTTTTTTATTCTTTCCGCGATACTCTATCATTTCGGCTTTTTATATCGCGAAAATCGCGATTGCCCAATCATTTCGGTTATTTTTCGCGGTGCCCAATAATTTCGGCAATTTTTCTTTTTACTCGCTGCTTTTTATTGCGAGTTGCCCAATCATTTCGGTTGTTTTTGTATGGATACATTTTTACTTGCTGATTTTGTTGCAAGCTGCGCCATCATTTCGGCTGTTTCATATGCATTTTTTTTGGCTCGCTGATTTTTTCTCGCGAGTAGGGGATTTAGGATCTGATACCAATCTTGGCATCAGCATCGCTGTGACTGGAATATTGCCAGGAGCGAATCATCATTTACCGTAAAAGGACTTGGAATTTGATACCGTTTTAGGCATCAGCATCGCTACCACTGGAATATTACCAAGGGCGAATCGTCATTTGCCTCTGTCGATGTCGAATAAAGGTGGCTTAGCAAACAGGGTTAAGATCCTGTCGACTAAGGCTTTTGATTTCATGAGCCGTAAGGGTCTCATAAAGGTATTTCTCCCTACAAGTCGTGAGGATCTCATAGGTGCATTTTATCCTTAGGAGTCATGAGGATTCCTAAGTGCATGGTCTCTTATAAGTCGTAAGGATCTTACAAAAGTGCTTTCTCCTTATAAGTCGAGAGGACTTACAAGGGCTGCTCACCGTGTAAACATATCCCTAGTCACGGATGGGACTTTGTTAGGGAAATGTTTATTCGCGCCCGTAGATTGTATACAAGGGTCAATACTGAACCGCTTGTAGGGCAGCATTGGAGGTTGTGGTGGCCGCTTAAGAATAGGTTCAGATCCCTGTAGCTTAAGACTTTTGAATCTTATGTGCCGTGAGGGTCCCATAAGAGTGTTCTCCTTACGAGTCGTGAGGATCTCGCAAGTGTAATTTCTTCTTAGGAGTCGTGGGGACCCCTGAGTGTGTAGCTCCTTTGTGAGTCGTAAGGATCTCACGCAGGTGGTTTCTCCTCACAAGGTCGAGAGGACCTTGCAAGTGTCTTTTAACGAGATTGCGCCCTTTCGGGTTTTCACAAAACTCGCCGGTAGCCTCGCTGTTTTTACTCACGGAGCCCTTTCGGGTTTTCATCCGTTCCCATTTCGTTTATGGACATACCCCTTTTTTTTTACGGAGCCCTTTCGGGTTTTCATCCGTTCCCATTTCGCTTATGGACATACCCCCTTTTTTTTTACGAGTCTGCGTCCTTTCGGGTTTTCACAAACATCGCTGGTAGTCCTGCTGTTTTTACTCACGGCGCCCTTTCGGGTTTTCATCCGTGCCCATTTTGCTTATGGACGTACCATTTTTTTTTACGAATCTGCGCCCTTTCGGGTTTTCACAAACATCGTCGGTAGTCCGGCTGTTTTTACTCACGGCGCCCTTTCGGGTTTTCATCCATGGCCATTTATCTTATGGACGTACCGTTTTTTTTTTACTACCACGTTAGCCTGAAGATGTCGCGGGTTGGTAGTAGTTTAACGACGTTTCGGTCATCAGCCAGTTTTAGGACATAGTGGTCCATCGTTAGTTTAACGACGTTTCGGTCTTCAGCCAGTTTTAGGACATAGTGGTCCATCGTTAGTTTAACGACGTTACGGTCTATCGTTGCTATATTTGAGGCGAGTTTCTAGTTTACAGACATTTTGTTCCATGGGGCTTTCTCTATGAAAGAGTACGATGCCCCCGGCATGTCCATCTTTTTCGGAGCATGTGGTTGGGGTGGGTTCACCTTCCATTTTTCGGACAGCGCGAACTTGCCCATTTGGTACTGGTCTTCAACCCAGTTTTTGAAGACGTAGCAGTTATCAATCAGATGGCCCAATACTTGGTGGTAAGGGCAGTAATTAGAATTGTTGACATCATTCAGTTGTAGCTGGTGTTTCGGCTCCGGTAGAGTGATAAGCATGTTGCGCACTGCTAGTTTGAACAGCCTCCTTGTTTCATCCCGAGGAAATGAGTAAGGACGTTTCAACTTCTCATAGAGGGGTTGCCGCTTGTTGCTTTGGCGAACAACTAGTCTAGGGCCACTCGATTGTTGTTGAGCGTTGGCGACGAAGGCCGTTCTTCCCTTCCCTTTATCCTTTTTGTTCGATCTCTTGTTTGCGGGTCCGAGATTCTTTCCGGGTAGCGTGCGATTGCACGGCTGAATGTTCTTGCAACTCTTCAATTCTTTCATTTCAGAGATGGATTCCTTAAAGAGAGGACCGTGGGCTACTTTTTCGTCGGAGTCGTTCCCGAAGGTGAGAACTCGCGATCCCCCGGGATCAACCCTATGACAATTGCCGGCAATTCTTTTATGCTCATCTGTCGTATTTTTCCGCTGTCTACGAGCTTCACGCTTTGTCCTGTTGAAGTGTTGCCTATGAGCAACATACCCTTGCCACCAACACTTAAAGGAGTTGCAGTCTTCATTAGGATGTGCGATCTTCTGATGATATAAGCAGAAGTTAGGATGTACGTCCGCTTCATCAAGATGTATACCGCCAGGAGAATTTTCTCTGAAAGAGGGCAGCTTCATCCCCATCGATATGGCTTTGGCGAATCGTTTCCTTGTCTTGATCCTGCTTTCATTTGCGTCGGACGTACTTTGATCCAGTGGGAGTGTTTCGACCCTTTCATCTAGTCGCCGGCGTTTGGCTTTCTCGAATATGGCCATCTCGCGCTCTCGATCAGCTTTTCTTTTAAGACGGGCTTCGTTCAGGAATACATCAATCATTTCGTTTGATTGTCTTGCTCAGGATCTGCCCCCAGCTTCTCTGTGTAAGGAGCTTCTTCGTCATTTATTGACGAGTGAGAGATCACATGGCAGCTTGCCACATAATCTTCAGATTCATCCGACGAGTCTTCTCCATTGTCATCATCTCCGTCCTCAAGGACGTGGCTGAGAAATTCTTGGAGTGTGACTGGGGTCCGTGCCTTCTGATTATATTCTTCCAACGCGTCAATCTGTTTTTGCAGGTCTGTGCGCTTGTCACCAGGCTACACGGGCTTTTTGGTCTTCTTCTTCTTCGAAGACATTAACGGCTGGGTGTGAGCGCTCTGACCATCACCACCCGTTTTTGGAGTTGGGCACGGTTTCAGCATTCCCTCGATGATCTCAGGTTTCAGTGGATTTTTCCACCTGAGTGCCGGGCACGTTTAGAGATCCTTCAGCATTCTTTTAGTTTTGGCTGAAAGAGCGACCTCCCACAGGGCTTCCCTTATGAATGAGCACGATGCCCCCGGCACGTCCACTTTTTTAGGGGCGTGAGGTTGTGGCGGGTTCACTTTACAGTTTTCGGATAATACGAACTTGCCTTGTTGGTATTGGTCCTCCATCCAGCCTTTAAAGACGAAGCAATCTTCGATTGGATGGCTTACTGCTTGGTGCTAAGGGCAGTAATTAGGATTGTTGACATCACCTGGCTGCAATGAACGTTTTGGATCCGGCAAGTTCATGAGCTTGTTGCGCACTGCCAGCTCGAACAGTCTCCTTGTTTTTTCCTGGGGAAATGAGTAAGGTCGTCCCAGTCTCTCCTCGAGGGATGGGCGTGGACGCACGTTGTCTTGGCGAATAACCGGCTTTAAGTTGCTCGGCTGTGGTTGAGTATTGGCAACGAAAGTTTCTTTCCCTTTGCCCTTTTCATTCCAAGGCTCTGTCTTTGAAGAGGAAGGCCTATGGCCCATCTGGTCCATTTGGGCCATCTTGTCAATCAAGGCTTGGAAGGTGGTCGGCTTGAAGAACATCATGAATTGGGAGATGGTCGCTTGATGGTCTAGAGTACCCATGAACATGCCCACGGCAGGAGCTTCTTCGATGCGCTGCTCGCACTTTGACCATAGATTACGCCACCGTATCGCATACTGGACCCAAGTTTCTCCAGGTTTCACCCTGGCATTGATCAATGCCGTGATTGGGGTGCGTTCGCTAGCGTTTGCAAAACGCAGGGTGAATAGCAACTCCATCTCTGCGAATGTCTTTACAGAGTCATTTGGGAGTTCAGAGTACCACTCAAATGCCGTTTCTAACAGGCTGCCAACAAACTGGCGGAGCAATAGCTTATCGTCACCTCCACTGTTGCCGCATAGGGCTATGAATTGAGTGACGTGCTGATGCGGATTTCCCGTCCCCTTGTATACATGGAATTTAGGGATCGTGTATCCCGGTGGGTACTTTATTTAGTCGTACCAACCAGGATAGGGTCGTCCAGTTTTAACAACTTGGCCGGTCGTTTCGTTCGCTCGGTGAGCTCATATTTGCTGAGCAATATAATCATCAAGCGTGGCTTTTGAGATGGTTTCCTCCTTGGCTGCTGAAAGAGTCGGATGAGGGTTCGATGTCTCCCCTCTGTCGTCTTCAATAATGATCGGAGGGTCTTCAGCTGGAGGTTCCGGCTGTAACATCATCCCGACCATATCTTGGAAGAGAAGTGCCATTCGCTTTATACTAGCCGCTTGTTCTGCGGATTCTCTGTCCTTCTTTTCGAGGACTCTGTGAAGGAAATCAGCATCGGTTTCTTGTTCATGACGCTGCTCCGATGACGCCTCCGGGCTTTCTTTTGGTTCGTTGAGCGCAGCCATTGCAGTCAGCATCTCTTGAAACTTCTGCTGTTGTTGTTCTTGAGCCCTTGTTATTGATCGGGTGAGCGGTCGGTGGCCCGTAGAAGCGCGGCTATCCTCTTTCCCGGATGCCATGTAGACGGTATGCACCACCATGCCCCCAGACTTAGGGCATTTGGGCTCAGCGTCTTTACGATTTGCCGCAGTTACAGGGGCATTCTTTGGCTTCCTCCCCTTTTGAGCAGTTGAAGTCGAGGGGGCCGTTGCAGTGGGCACCCAAGTAGCTGTTTTCCTTTGTGGCTTTACAGGACGGTTCTTTTCCTGTTGAACCTTCACCTTTTTCTGTCGACGAGAGTAATCTTGATCAATTACTGAGTCCTGAACCTGTCGCTAGACATTGTAGATTTTGGAGGACATCCGCTGAGGGGGTTGCTCCGGCTTTATTTCTGTGGCAATATCTATAGGTGGAGGAGACCTCTTTAGCATGGCAGTCGGAGAGTTCTTGCGAACCCTCCTAAGAGGTTCAAAGCTGTTCCTAGTTAGAACAGCAGCATCGATTTCCACCGTTGGGGCTGGTGGAGTTAGCCCAGAGGGAGAGTTGCCCCCAGCCTTCCTTACTCGGCGCCAGTGGAGACATCGAGCGTGTCGAGACGTTAGGATTATCTTAGCTGTAGGAGTGACTTCCTCATGCCCGCTATGTTGGTCAGAAGTTGTCGTTGTCAGCCAATTGAAGACTGACGTCCGTTGAATGGGGATAGCCAACCTATCGAAGGCAGACTTCCGAGCAGGGAAGCAGCCTTGACGATTTCATGAGCAGGAATGGCTATCCGCTTCGGGATAACACCTTCTGGTATTGTGGGCTTCTTCACGGGCCCATTGGAGTTTTGACCCAGTCTATTGAAAACCGATGCAATGGATTTGGGCGACCCGTTGAGAGGGGTCACAGTAGTTGCAAGCCGATCAAAGACCGACTTCTTCGGAGCTTCTTGCAACAACAGAGGGGCATTGAAGCTCATTGGTAGGAGCATGGTCCCAAAAAATATCCCAGTGGTGGCCTGAGTTACTTGCTCCACCGACATCTTGAAAAGGGGGGCCGCTTGAGGCCCGTAAGACACTCCTCCGGCGAGGACGGAGTGGGAGTTGTTGCAATTAGTGCAGTTTGAAGCCATTGATCTTCTGTTTTCTACATGGAGCAAAACACCAAATCTTAGTACCTCGAATCCACAGGAAACCATAACAAACCGCGATTCGTTCGCGAACACGACACATGAAGTGTGGAGTAGAAAGAGGAAAAGGTCCCACCGGACGTGCCAGAATCTGTTCCTCGCCGAAAGACGCGCAAGACGGATTGTCTTGCATGAGATTCGAGGCAGATGCAAATTGGTGCTATCCGTCCACCTCTCCGAAGATGCCAAGTTGATTTATGGCACCATGTATCGAAGGTTTAAACGGATGCGGCCGATGTAGCAGACTTCGTCAGATTCCCCCTCGTTTGAGGGGTTTTTGATTGTGGGGACGCTCTTCCCGGCAGGTGCAAGCCCCTGCAGTTAATTACGCTACTGCATCGCGGTAACAACTTTCTCCTTCTCCAGATGGTCACTTCGTGTCGTGGGTGTTTGTTTTGTTTGTGGTTGCCCGTAGATTGTATACGGAGACTAATTTATATTGTCGCCCGTAGGACGTGGATTAGTCCAAATCCGTATTTTCTTAGATTTGGGTTTGGGGTTGGGTTTAAGGATACGTTAGTCTCATTTGAGACTAAGATCAACTTAAACGTTTGTTAAGGATACGTTAGTCTAATTTTTGACTAAGATCAACTTAACGGGATCATTTAGATCCAACAAAAGAGCATTTGGACTCAATTGTTTAGTTTAGAGACATTGCGGTCGATTACCAGTTTAAGGACATGGTGGTCCAATACCAGTTTAAGGACATATTGGTCCAATACCAGTTTAAGGACATAGTGGTCCATAAAATGTATGGCTGTCGGGACCCATCACCTCTCTGAAGACGTTGAAGGATTACAACGACAAATATCAGAGGAGTTCAGAGATATACCCTTGAACCAATGAGTTGGTTGAAAGAGCAGATGTGCTCAGTTCAAGATGATTTGAAGACTTATGGCCAGTTTGGGGTAAGTCCAATTATGTTTGAAATATTGGCCCTTTGGGCCATTAGACATTTGTCTGGGTTCAGCCCCTCATCATTCAGCAGTGCTAAACAGAGGTTTGGGGGCTCTGACAACATTTTGTCTTTGATTTCCTCAATTTTGAGATTCATTTGGAGGAGGGACTTTTGCCTCTGGAAAATTAGCCAATTTGGCTAAAAGTAGTGTTAAACACTAGAGAACAACAGTGTTAAACACTGGAGGTAGAACTCTCAAATTAGTGTTAAACACTAAAAGACAATCAGTGTTAAACACTGGAAATATAATCTTTAATTTAGTGTTAAACACTAAAAATGGGGTGGTCACGTAGGGTCACGTGAGGCGCTTGAGAATTGGGCCGAAACTCCTTTATTTTACCCTCAAAGCTGCAAATAAGTGTTAAACACTTAGCTTTCAGGCCATCACGTGTGAGCACGTGAGGCATCTGAAGATGGGGCCAGATTTCCTTTTACTTTGTTCTGCAAATAAGTGTTAAACAATTTTTGACTTTCTGGCCATCACTTGCAGGCACGTGTTAAGCATTCATGCACTGATTTGTTAAGGCATTTATTAGAGGTCACGTGGTAACACGTGAGAGCGCCCAGAGCCAACATTTCCTTTGCTTTTTCTTTCTGTGTTTTGGAGGTCACGTGGGAGCACGTGAGGCGTTGCCTCAGAGCTTTTTCCTTCTCATTTTTGGGGATCTCTTCAGGGGTCACGTGGGGCCACATGACCTTGATTCTTTTCATCCACAGAGATCTCTTAAGTCTCTTTATTTTTAAGAACTGATTCTTTTATAGGGTTAAACCATAATCATGATTTTGGAGGAATTAAATTCCTATATATGAAGAATTAAATTCTTATATAGGGTTAAACCCTGGTTCTGTCTTGAAGGAATTAAATTCCTATGATTTTGGGAGAATTGAATTCTCATGCAGGGTTGAACCCTAATTTTATCTTGGAGGAATAAAATTCCTATAACTTTGGGAGAATTAAATTCTCATATAGGGTTTAAACCCTAGTTTTATCTTGGAGGAATTAAATTCCTATAATTTTGGGAGAATTAAATTCTCATATAGGGTTAAACCCTAGTTTTTTTTGGGAGAATTAAATTCCCTAAACTCAATTTCCCCTCTAAGATTCGGATCTGCATGGCAGGATCTCAACCCGATGAGAATTAAATTCTCAACTTATGGGGAGATGTGCTCTTTGCAGATCTTCAACCAGAGGAAGAACTAAGTTCTTTTATACAGAAGAGTTAAACTCTTAGATTTGAGAATTAAATTCTCTGTTTGAAGTTTTGATCCCCTTTCTTTTCTCAACTAGGGTTTTCTTTCTTGAGAATTAAATTCTCCTCTCTTTTTTCTCTCTGTTGTTGTTATCTTCCAAAAAAGTAGATCTTTTCTCTTCTCTTCTTGGCTCTTATTTATAGGAGAAAGAAAATAATCAATTTGTTTTGTGAATCTTTCATTGAAAGATTTTTGTTATTTTTGTAACCAACATGATCTTTTAGATCACTCAGTGAATTTTATTCACCATTGAATTTTTAATCCAAAAGATATTTTTCTGTTATTCTTGGTGAATTTTAAGGAAATCTTTCCTTGTAAAAAATCTTTCCATAAATTGGTGATTTTCAATCACCATTGGATTTTTAATCCAACGGTGCTCCTCTTTACAGAGCGCAATCTTTTTGTTTCGAATGATCTAAATAAATATTAGGGTTTTTGATTTCCCTTAATTTAGAATTTAATTATATCAATTAATAGATCTTTAGGAACCCATCACGTGTTGGCACATGACCCCTTGATTAAGCATTTGACCAGAATTTAATTCTGTTATTTTAAAGAACTCAGGAATTATCACGTGTCAGCACGTGACCCTTTGTCACGTGTGAGCACGTGACCCTTTGTCACGTGTGAGCACGTGATGCCCCATTTGGGTTTTTCCTTGTTATTTTATTATACTTTTAATTCTTTTCAGTGAGTTTAAAGGCCTATCACGTATTGACACGTGACCCCATTGTTGGAATTTAATTCTTATTATTTCAGAGGGTCTAAGAGCCCATCACGTGTTAGCACGTGACCCCACTGATTAATTATTTAATTAGAATTTAATTCTATTAATTCAGAGAGCTTAGAAACCCATCACGTGTCTGCACGTGTCCTTTGGTCACGTGTGGGCATGTGATGCCCCATTGGGGTATTCCTTGCTGTTTTATAATATTTTTTTTAATTTCTTTCAGTGGGTTTAAAGGGCCATCACGTGTGGTTACGTGACCCCTTTTAATTATTTATTTTATTAAGTGCCTACAGGATTTTCCTGTAAATGGTCACATGTGGGCACGTGATGCCCGGTCATGTGTGGGCACGTGATACCTAATAACTTTTGATCCCGGATGAATTAAGAGGTCCAAAATTTATCAAATCGAAGGATTTTTCGAGACGCTTTCGATACCATCAGAATTTAGCTGGTTCTCATTCGGGAGTTTGTCAAAATATAGCCCGGAAAATACTGGTTCATGTTTACTTAAACGTATCGCTGCCATTTGATACCTTGGGCTCTTTGCGCAGAAATTTTTGGCGGGAACAAACAGCAGCTGTAGTTGCAACAGCTTCTCCTTCTCCTTCTTCTTCTCCTTATTCTTGCACCTAGGATCAAGTGAGGTATAACTTCTTAGACCTAACTTCTTTGCTTGCTTGTAGTTAGTTAGCTTAAGTTAGTGTTTAGTATGATTTTAGTACTAGAATGGGGATTTGAGTGGAGATTTAGCCAAGTGAGGATCTTTATGGTTAGTATAGCTTGACTACGTGTTTTTAAGGCCATGTAAACCAAGTTTTGCCCCAGATTTTACTAAAATACCATAGGGTTTCAATTTAGTGCAAATAAATGTTTTAATGTCAATTTTAGCCTTTTTGTAATCTGCTGTTGACCCGGTTGCTTCAGGAAAAAACTGAGTTTACTTGGGCTTGTACACTAGACCTAAACCACACACACGGAGCATGAGACCTTAATTCCCAACCCTGGCCGCCAAAAAATTCGTTCTGGCCGCAATTTGCGGCCAGAGGGGGGAGTTGGGTACCTGGGTTTGTTCTAGGGGAGTTTGCTATATATTTAAGGGTTTTGGTATATGCAACTTTGTACTTTTTCATTCGAGTCAAAATCAGGAACTAAATACCGTATTTTCAATACTTTAAGCTTGCGCGACACGTGCATATGTGAGTGGGTTTAGTGTTTGCTGTGTGTCGCAGCGTGTCGGGGTAGTTTCAGACGCGTATTCACACATTTTAGCGTATCGGATACACTCGCGTTTAGTTCGCGACGCGAGTTTCTCGTTCGGTTTTGATATCGCGTTTTGCAGGATTTTAGCTTATGAGTATTCTTTGTGTAAATTCTAGGTTCGCAGGCGGGTACGTCGGACGCCGCAAAGAAGGGGAAGCAAGTAGTCGGCTACACTTAGCACGAGACCACGGTGAGTAGATTTAACATCTACGGGGAAATCGCCCGTATGGCGTTAAGCGTTAGGGCGTGATAGGATATTGTAGTCGCGTATATATTTATATTTATATTGGTCGTGCATATGTACTATTGTAGCATACCCATCTTTTGTTGCATATAGAAATGGTAGTTATGTAACACTGTACTGTCACTAACGGTTCAAGCTGCACGAGCACTATTTGTATGTTATACCCACACCGTTATTGGTTGCCATTGCACTCACACTATAGGATTGCTACGAACCATACATCATTTGGATTACCGCATCATTGATTATTAGAAATGACTCTGTCGCATATTGGTGCACACATACATTGATATATCCATATTGCGCACATTCATATTGTATATCCACATTGGTGCACACATACATTGATATATCCATATTGGTGCACACATCGATATATCCATATTGCGCACATACATATTATATATCCATATTGGTGCACACATACATTGATATATCCATACTTGCACATATACACACTGTATATACATATTGGTGCATATATACATTGGTACACTCATATTTGCGTGTATATCAACTTGCACATCCATACCTATATACATACATATTACACATACATGGATGGTACTGGTTTTGATTTCTAGAAAATGGGCACCGTATGAGATATTTTCAAAACTGGATCCATTTAAAAGAGAGGTTTTCCCTTTTTACTCTAAGTGGCATACGATACATTGCATGGATTTACGCACTGAGTTTTGGATTCGTGTGATTTCTGGATTTGAGAACCGTGGTATTATTTAAGAAAATATGCACTGTTTTGAAAACCCGGTTTCTCTTGATATGATATTTCAGTGCGTCCACCATGCGTTATCTCGGTTCTGAGACATGTAATGTGTGAACCCGAATCGAGGAGCTGGATGAGGCCGATTACGAGTACATGGTGGACCCGGTATGGTATCCAGGGGAAAGAAAGGAATGCTGTGTATACAGACGATGAGCCTGGAAGAGGGACTACTACCTACCGGTGATTGGTTGGACATGGCGGTTATCCGGAGGATACTGACCAGAGTCGAGAGATGGATACGGGACGACCCGTACTGCCGGGGCCGAGGGCCGATTCCGGAGACGGAGCCCGTGGGCCGATCTGGAATGACGGAGCCCGATATATGAGGATTTTCTTGTCGATGCTGGACACGAGTATTTCATGATGTTTTCGGATGCCGATGTTGGGTACCCCGCTTCTATGAGATTTACATGATTGAGGGCCGGATAGAGTGACAGCGCCTGAGTTATCGGGATTTTTGGGTGTTTTGGTAGACACCGGGATTTTCCACGTTGATATTCCGTGTAGATGATATTTTATCCCTTGCTCAGCATTCATTGTTATGTATCGCATCCTGTAGTCGTAGTACCAGATAGAGTACTTTGGCATTATTATTGCATACCCTGCTCATCATATATAGATATTATTTGATTGCACTTGTTATGCATGATTATTGCATACCCAGCTCATCATATAGATGTTATTAGATTGCACTTGTTATGCATGATTATTGCATACCCAGCTCATCATATTGATGTTATCTGATTGCACATGTTAGAGTATCGCAGTACGTGCATACTCGCGATTACCTTTATATATTATCTACTATTTATGAGTTGGCAACTCACCCCCGTTGTGCCACAGTGTTTGCAGGTCGACCCTTAGAGCAGTTGCGGCAGGGCTATCTCTTATATCTTTTTGCAATGTATACCACTGCAGTTGGCGTGTGAGCCCTTTTCTTATAGGTAGGTTTTTGCGGTATCCGTTTATTTTCCAGTTGTACACACTATTGTATCTAGTACTCTCCATCTACTATTTCATGTATTGACTTAGAGACCAGTTGTGAAGACGATGTTGTATATTATTTTGTACTCTGGTATCGAGCTCGTGTGAGCCGACTTTATTATGTAGTTTTATCTTTCATGATGTTTTCCACTTATATTGCTCATTTCTTCGCTACGGCGTCGTATATTATTCTTGTGGTGATTGTTTCCGCCGTTGGGCGTGATTGCTCCCGTTTGGGGATGTTATATTCTTATTATCAGTCATTTTACTTATATCATGTTTTGTACCCATTTTCGGGGCTAGTTTTTACAAAGGCGGTGCTGCCGAAATTTTTAAGAAAATAACTCAAACTTTAATGATTTTTACTCGAGTTTTCTAAATGTTTTAAACCAATATTTTCAACACTCACTACATTTCATGGTTTTGGCTTACTTGATCGCGTTACGCCTGTAGACTTTACGTGGTTAAGTGCCGGTCATGGGCCGAACTTTGGGTCGTGACAAAGTTGGTATTAGAGCGTAGGTTTTACCTTTCGGAGTGTAGGATGACCCTGGTATGATAGAGTAGGTAGCTGAAGCAGAGTGGCGTAGCGTGTGTATGTTCCGCGGCATACTCAGGACACGGTACTCCGCCTAAGTGACCTTAGGACTTATTGATTGAATTCCTTCATGGTTATATACAATCTTATGATTCAATTTCCGTATCCTTATCGAATCCCACTTCCGTTTCAGCCATTATGCCGCCAAAGACTACGAGAGCGTAGAGAGCGGCCGCGAGAGCCGAGATTAGAGTTGACTCGTCTGAGACGAGGACTGACCCGAGCAGTACACCCGTTGTACCAGAGCAGACTGTTCCTCCTTCGACAGACCAGATCGCCATGCTAGGGGCAGGTATGCAGGAGATGCGCTAGATGATAGAGTCGTTAGTTGAGACACTTCGAGCGCAGCGACCAGAGGTAGTTCCATCCGTTACGGGGACCGTGATGGTACCTACAGTACAGGCAGTTGCCCTGCAGCTACAGAGGTTATTACAGTATTGCTATCAGAGTTTATGAGGCTGAAGCCTCCGATCTTCACAGGCACCGATACAGCCGAGGACCCACAGTCATTTATCGATAGGATGGCCCGGATATGTCGTTCACTCAGATGCTCAGATGCGAGATGGGTGGAGTTTATGAGCTTTCGCCTGGAAGGTTTTGTGCAGAAGTGGTGCGAGTCGGTAGAAAAAGGAAGAGCAGCAGGTCTTCCTCCTATGACCTGGACCGAGTTTGTGATGGTATTTCTAGCCCGTTTCCTTCCCCAGAGTGTCAGGGATGCCTGAGCGCGCAGGTTCGAGTCATTACGCCAGACGCCGGATATAACGGTGGCGGAGTATGATGTGTAGTTCACCGAGCTATCTGTTTATGCCCCATATTTAGTGGCTACTGAGGAGATGCGAGTCAAGAGGTTTGTTCGAGACTTGCTTACCCCACTATTTTTTGCGATCAGCGCACAGCATTGCGAGACTTATGCATCAGCTGTAGACGCAGCCCTATTAGTCGAGGAGCGCCTTGCTGAGACTTCGGTAGTTCCAGGACCGATTAGAGTTCGTACAGATACGTCAGCACAGAGACAGCCGTTTAGGCGCCGCGATAGGTTCCGTTCAGGTACGGGGGGTAGCGGAAGTTCGAGATGTGGTCAGCTATTCAGCTCTTATCCCCAGGAGGGTCAGCCAGCACCATCTAGATGTTTCCGATGCAGGAGTACTTATCATCGTGTGCGAGATTGTCCGGAGCCACATGAGGGCGAGACAGGCGTACCCCATGTCACACTTCCACCCTCTCCCCCCAAAGGGCATTGCCTATTGTACCTGCTGTTACTCCTTATCAGACTCATGCACAGAGAGGTCATGGTCGTGGAGGGTTTGCTCAGAGAGGACGAGGTGGCCGAGGCAGAGGACAACCAGCTGCCGGCAGAGTACAGCCAGTTGCTAGTAGGGGACCGCCAGTCGCAGGTAGAGGACAGGCATGGGTTTTCGCTTTGACGCATCAGGACACGCAGGCCTCCAATGCAGTGGTCTCAGGTACCCTTTTCAGTATGTTCTGTTGACGCATACGTGCTGTTTGATCCGGGATCCATGCACTCGTACATTTCCACACACTTTGTGCCAAGTTTGGGTAGAGAGTTTGGTTTGCTTGATCAGCCGCTTGCTGTGACCACTCCTGTGGGTGAGTCGTTTATTGCTAGACACGTGTTCCGATCGTGTGTTATCCGTATTGGCGAGAGAGAGTTTCCTGTCGACTTGATCCTTCTTGAGATGTTGGACTTCGACGTTCTTCTGGGCATGGATTGGTTAGCCATGTGCTATGCGTCTGTGGACTGCTGCGAGAAGACAGTTAGGTTTTGTTTTCCCGACGAGTCGTCTTTTGTTGTGCAGGGGGACCGTGGTGCCGCCCCTCACAGTTTGATTTCTTCTCTTCGCGCTGGATAGCTTTTGAGGAAGGGATGTCAGGGATTTCTAGCCTATGTTTGCGATACTAGAGCTACAGTGGTTCCGTTGGACCAGGTTCCGATTGTTAGTGAGTTCCCTGATGTTTTCCCTGACGAGCTTCCTGGGCTACCGCCTGAGCGCGATATTGTTTTCGGCATTGACTTGATTCCCGGCACGGGGCCTATTTCCATACCGCCTTATCGGATGGCCCCGGCGGAGCTTAGAGAGTTGAAAGGTCAGTTGCAAGAATTGGTGAATAAGGGGCTTATTCGACCTAGTGTGTCTCCTTGGGGTGCTCCAGTCCTGTTTGCCAAGAAGAAGGACGACAGTTTGCGCTTGTGTATTGACTACCGCCAGCTGAACAGGGTTACCTTGCGGAACAAATATCGTTTACCACGCATTGACGACTTATTCGACCAGCTTCAGGGTGCAGGATACTTTTTGAAGATCGACTTGCGATCAGGCTACCATCAGTTGCGGGTTCGACAGGAGGATATTCCGAGGACGACTTTTCACACGCGTTACGGCTATTATGAGTTTTTGGAGATGTCGTACGGACTCACCAATGCCCCAGCAGCTTTTATGGACTTGATGAACAGTATTTTCAGGCCGTATCTTGATCTGTTCATCATCGTATTCATTGACGACATTTTGGTGTATTCCCAGAGCCGAGAGGAGCACGAGCAGCACCTGCGGATCACATTGCAGACCTTGAGGGAGCACCAGCTATTCGCAAAATTCTCCAAGTGCGCGTTCTGCTTGACAGCGTAGATTTCTTGGGTCACGTGATTACATGAGATACTGTATGTGTGGACCCGAAGAAGATCGAGGCCGTTCAGCATTGGCCCAGACCCGCATCAGTTACAGAGATCTGCAGCTTTCTAGGACTGGCCAGCTACTACCGAAGATTTGTACAGGACTTCTCCCGTATTGCTGCACCATTGACCGGGTTGACCCGGAAGGGAGTTCCTTTTGATTGGACGGAGGAGTGTGAGCATAGCTTTCAGCAGTTGCAGACTCGTTTGACTATGGCGCCAGTGTTATCTTTTCCTTCGGGATCAGGCGGATTTGTGGTCTATTGTGACGCTTCTTGAGTGGGGCTAGGGTGCGTATTGATGCAGCACGACAGGGTCATCACATATACTTCTCGGCAGCTGAAGAAACACGAACAGAACTACCCCACTCACGATTTGGAGATGGCTGCAGTGGTCTTTGCACTCAAGATCTGGCGACATTACCTATACGGCGAGTCGTGCCAGATATTCACCGATCACAAGAGCTTAAGTATATATTTCAGCAGCGAGACCTGAATCTTAGACAACGCCATTAGATGGAGTTAGTGAAGGACTACGATTGTGAGATCCTGTATCACTCGGGCAAGGCGAATGTAGTGGCGGATGCTTTGAGTAGGAGGCCCGGAGGTAGTCTATCTTGTTTGAGCGCAGTGCAGAGGCAGTCGTCGGCAGATTGGCAGATTTTATGTGACAGCCGAGTGCAGTTCGAGTTCACTCCGATCGGAGGACAGCTTGTGCATGTTCGTGCATGCCTACAGTTGCTTGACCGTATATAGGAGGCACAGTACAGTGATGACCATTGTTCAGAGATCATGGCACAGATTGGGCAGGGCAGATTTTCCGAGTTCGTGATTGATGATCAGGGGATAATACGATTTGGGACTAGACTGTGCATACCAGATGTTGACGGCGTGAGATTCTTGAGGAGGCACATCGATCGCTGTACAGTGTTCATCCGGGTTCCACCAAGATATACCATGATATTGTTAGTGTATATGCCCTAGAGGCCATTACTGTATCATACTGGTTTGTATATTACTTAATGGAAGCTTGGGATATTCACCTTGTATATACAATCTTGCTCAAAATAGTAGTATGCTACTTGGTTTGTTTCTACTTCAATGTGTACATGTGTTTATTTTATCATATCACTTATACGCATTAGTGGAGCCCTTAGGATCTTTGCTTGATTACCAGCGTTGTGATGGCTGTCACACTAGTGGGGGCTGGGTAATCTATAAGCACATCCTTATACAGGTCCCTAGTCGCAGGACTATCGAGACAGGGCATCGATACTCCGGAGTAGACTGGCGCATGCGCTTCTCATCCCAGTGTGGGAGACGGTCTGTCCCACAGCCGTCAGTACGTCGTACTTGAGATAGTATGCGGGTGCTCGTTAGGTTACGAGTACACTGGACAGGACTCGTCAGGAACTGACAAGTTGGTATTATACCTATTGTCAGTTATCAGTTCCCAGGTGACATGAGTACAGCTTAGTCCGCTGACTTGACACTGGCACTTCGCCTCGAGTGTATTCCCACTGCACTTTGATCACTACCCTACCACGGCTCAAAGGAGTCGTGCAAACAGGTAGTGGTTGGGTGCAGTCCCGAAGCACTTGGAGGCAGTGACGGTTAGACAGGATTCGTCTCTTCCGGTATTGGGGGTTGACATCGCGCTGTGTCTAGGAGAGCCATTACACGAGTAGTCCCTGGCCAGGGCAAGCGAGATATACTGGTAGGCTTCTAGTGTTATCTCAGGGTGTTTTGGGCTTCACTCCGACACGACTTGTACCGCTATTAGGGGACTGACGTTTACCGCCCCCCTAGGCCCGACATGCGATGTATCAGACGAACAGACCGGACTGTACGGAGACTGTCACATTCAGACTCAGTAGGAGTTCAGATGGGGTTCACCTCGTCAGTCTTCTTATCGGCATCTACCTGGGGATCGTTACGCACAGCTAGTGCCGCTTGCGGTCTGTGGTTAAATCCACTGCCAGCGTAGTGTCGAGTCTTTAGAGTCCCACACAGAGGGCTATTCGCCTCTGGGCAAAACAGAGTAGAGGTCGCATGGTTTTGCGACAGGGTTCGTTCTCATCCGCGCACTTGTGCACGTTTGGAGTCCGGACAGATATTACTAGCTGGCTCTGGTTTGAGCCAGATACTGGTATATGTTTTGGGGTTGATTTTATCTCATTGTATTCATGTTCCTCGGAACAAGAATGCGGGTGTGTATGCACAGTTGATTGAGGCGGAGGAAGAGGATTTTCATCAGGGTTTCGGAACAAGTGCGTATGCACAGTTGACAGTCGTCTTTTTCCAAACCCTAATGAATTTATGATATATCAATTAATAATATTAATTAAATGAAATTGTGTCATGGTTGGTTTTGTTCACTTGTTGACCAAGGTTGACTTGTTGACCATGGTTGAAAGTTTGACCATCATCATTACATATCAAAGATGCTCTTTGATTCTAGCAAAACCATTTAATGAATATAATGATAATGGTCATTCCAAACCTTCCATCAACTATTTCATTTTATTATTATTGTTAATTTGATAATTCTTTTCATTTTTGTTATGGTTGCAAAATGAGAAGGATATTATTCATTCTATCATAACACTTCTCTCTCCTCACTTCTTCTTCTTCCTCTTCTAGTTCAAGGAGATCCCTTCTCATGTGTTGAGAATCCCTCTCCTTGAGATAAAAACACCCCAAAGCCACTCTCTACTCACTCTAGGGTTAGAGGTTTAGCAAGCCAAAGATCCTAGTTCTCTCAAAGTTCGAGAAAGGAGCCCGAAGGTCGAACCCTCAGGTGGATCCATCTTTGACGGAAAGAAGGCGACGAGGAAAGCACCATCAAACCCTACAAAGGTTTCAAGAAGAAGGAGTTCAAGTTAGGTATAACCTTTTATCCGAGTAGCTAACTCTCTTTAGCATGTTAGCTAGTTTAGTTTAGAAAAGATCCCGACTTTGATAGTCCATGTTGCCCTTTGCGCTAAAAATTTGATTTTTATACCGTTTCCGCCTCCCCGCAAGAACCGGGGACGGCAACGTGGACTTACAGTGGTATCAGAGCCTAACTAAACTTAAACTAGCTTAGTAGTAAAGTGTATGGAAGTTCGAACGGAAAAATCGCAAAAACAAAACCCTAACTTTCTGTTTTAAATTTTTATGCTCTAAAATTAAAATGTTTTACTCCTAAAATCGGCTCAGGGTTTTGTGAGAACACCCACCAAAAACGATCCCCTGATTCCCTCAAACCGCCGCGGTTCCGCGGCAATAGGTATACATTTGCCGCGGAACCGCCGCCGTTTAGGCTCCTCTCGTGATCGGGTTTTGTGCAGTGTTCTTCTGGTATGGTTTTGGGATTTTTCAGATGGTTTATTTGTGCCCAGGTTTTCCAGAAAAGAAATTTGTTTTTGGGGGCCTATAAATCCGTATTTTTATCGAACTTCACTACACTTTGACTATATTGGTTATATCTGTGATGTTTATATGTATTGAAAGTCGGCTAATCGCTATATGTCGATTAGTCGGGGTTATACATATCTGTGATCTGTGTTTGATGATTGTTTGTGTATATGAATGCGTTGGACTGTCGCAGGTGAATAGCCTGGGTGGATGTGAGATGAGTGTTTCTTTTTCTTTCATTCATGTAAAATGTAAATTGATGTATTATTATTATTTGTATGGCCGCACAACCGGGTCGGGGTTGTAGCCGTCATTGTATAATTCTTTTTACTGTTTTTGCTCCTAGGATAGACCCATGGAGGGGTGCACAAACTACCAGGTATCTCGAAGTGCCGAGTGGCCTACTCACGGCATTGAGGGAGGTTGCTCCACTTCGGGTACTTGGAGGGTAGTTTGCCGCACCCGTAGGGGTCTTGGGTGGGGTATTGGCTATTCACCGCGACCATGTAATCCGCTTTTCGTTGCAGGCTCGAAAGGATTGCGAATTCCTAGTATATCCAATGTATTCATCTGTGATCTGTAATGTCTATCATTGCTATATATTTATAACTATTTAGGCGTTGCTTATGTTTTACAGCCGCGCTAGCCCAGCCCCCGCTCTGTCGTTAGTTAAGTAACCTAACGGGTGATGACGGGACCCCGTGGCGAATGCGAATGGCATAAGCGTACATCATATTTTGGTTGTTTTCTGCAATGGTAGGATTAAATGATGGGACGCATTAAAAGAACTAATGTAAGAATATCACGCATTAAAAGAACTAATGCAAGATAATAAACCAAGCTAAAGTCGTTGGAACACTTTCGAAAAACCACTCGGTTCTTTTCAAAACTAACTTTTAAATACGGAGCTTGAGCCACTCCTTTTAAAAGCTATCTCGTTCCATCGATTATATCGAGTTCACTACGTTCACGGTTTAGCCAAAACCATTCGTAGCCTTCTGTCGTTTCACATGAATAGTCAATAGTATTCAAGCTGTGTTTGTTGGCTAAAGTCAAGGCATAGTGATTGGTAGCTATTGGGTATTCATGTGTAGTATAGATAGATGCGTTGATTTGAAACAGTCATACTGCCTTGTTGGCCAAAGTCAAGGGTAGGTACGGGTGGATTCAAATTAACCTGGAGAATGACGGGTAGAACTTGACATGTGACTTATGATTTGTTGGCCAAAGTCAAGGTCATAAGAGCATGGGGCAAAAATCCACATCGGGAGTTTCATAAGTACTGAAACTTGCTAGATTTGCATACCATTTGGAGTATGATGATTCTGGTAGGATTCCTTCAGTTTCGTCACGCGATGATATTTGGATCCCGATCCTACTGTGTGTATATGCTACTCCTCGGGAAATTTCTCACTAAACGATCAATGCTATAAACCTAGTAGGTGCCTAGAAAGGTGTTAGCGGGGCTACGCCCCCAGGGAAAAGAGGTTCTTAAATTAAGGAACTTCACGAAAGCGTTGGAAAACCTCCCTCTAAGTACCGACACTGGCCTGGCTGAACGGTTAAGCAAGTATTGTGCGGTGGGATTGATCCCGACTAATTCTTCCTTTATGGTTTGAGGAGGGATTCGAGAGACAGTGGGAGCCATCCTCTTTAGACAAATTAAAAACCATTCTAAACTTGTAAGAGCATCGTGCTGAGTGTTTCTTCTCTCTCTCCTAATTGCAGCGACCAATCAACATGACTGGACTTAAGTTACTTCTAGATAAAAACATACTGACAGGGCCAAACTACAAAGATTGGCTCAGGAATGTCAAGATGGCAATCACTTACGACAAGCTGGGTTATCTTCTTACCACCAAAGCTCCCCCCGTCCCAGGTCCCACCTCCAGCGTCGCGGATAAGGAAATCCGTAAGACTTGGGAGATTGATTGCGCGAAGGCCAAGTGCCTCGTGCTTGCCTCTATGGACAACGAACATCAGAGGAGGCACGAGAATATGGACCTGGAATCCATATTTCTCCATACAAAAGAACTGTATGGAGAGCAGTCTCGTATCGCAAGATACGAAATATCGAAAAAGTTATTTTCAGCAAGATTGGCCGTCGGATCATCGGTAGCGGAACACGTGCTTAAGATGATTGGCTACATTGAGGAGCTCGCAGAACTTGGGACCACGTTGGAGAGTGAGCTTTATACGGACTTGATTCTCCAGTCCCTTCCTTCCACTTACGCCCAGTTTATACTGAACTTCAACTTACAAGAAAAGGAAGTTGAACTTTCAGAACTCCTCAACATGCTGAGGAGCGCAGAGTGCACCCTACAGAAAGGTAGGGAAACACCCACTTTGTTTGTAGGAGGATCTTCTTCTTCTAGGTCCAAGGCGAAAGCTAAGGGAAAGAAAAAGAAAGCCCCCGCCAAACCAAGGGGCGGTGTTAGTAAAGTGGATACGAAGGGAAAGGTAAAGGCAACAAAGATAGCGGGAAAGCTTGTGGGTAAAGAAGAATGCTTCTATTGTCATAAGAGTGCACACTGGAAGAAAGATTGCAGGGCTTGGAAGGCCAGGACACAGGAACTGAAGCAGGTTGCGGCTTCAGCTTCAGGTGTGTATGTTATTGAAAACTGTCTTTCGATAAACTCTACTTCCTGGGTATTGGATACCGGATCAGGATCTCATATCTGTAATTCTTTGCAGGCGTTGAGAAACCGTAGGGTTTTGAAGGCAGGTGACATGACCCTCAGAGTTGCGAACGGAGCTAGCATGGATGCTAAAGCCGTGGGGGACTATCACCTGGGAATGTCAGATGGACATGTTTTGGTTTTACGTAATTGCTTTTTTGTACCCAACGCAACTTGTAATATCATTTCTGTATCTTTGGTTTCAAAAGAAGGTTATGAATTTGCGTTTGTAAGTAATGTTGTAAACATTCACCTTAATCAAGTTCTGATTGGGTCAGGTACACTGAGCAATGGTATATACTTATTAAACCAACCACAGATTTTCAATGTCCAGAATACACACAAAAGAAAGTCTCCAGATATTAATCAGACTTTCTTATGGCATTGTAGACTGGGTCACATCAATGAGAGAAGGTTGACTAAGTTACATACAGAAGGATATTTGGATCCGTTCGAATATCAATCATATGCCACTTGTCAATCCTGTCTCAAAGGAAAGATGACAAAGACTCCGTTCACTGGACACGGAGTAAGAGCGAGCGAGCTCTTGGGGCTCGTACACAGCGACGTGTGCGGTCCAATGTCTACACATGCGCAAAGCGGTTATTCTTACTTCATTACTTTTACGGATGACTTTTCAAGGTACGGTTATGTATTCTTGATGAAACATAAGTCCGAAGCTTTTGAAAAGTTCCAGGAATATAAGAATGAAGTAGAAAAACAAACCGGCAAAAGTATCAAGATTCTAAGATCGGATCGAGGTGGTGAATACTTGAGTGCCGAGTTCCTGAACTATTTAAAAGAGAACGGAATTCTCTCTCAGCTTACTCCTCCATACACTCCGCAACATAACGGTGTATCGGAGAGATGGAACCGAACCCTATTGGATATGGTACGGTCCATGATGAGTAACGCTGAGTTGCCACGATCTTTCTGGGGGTATGCACTAGAATCAGCTGCATACCTTTTGAACCGAGTTCCTACTAAAACTGTGCCTACCACACCATTTGAGATGTGGTGTGGGAAGAGGCCCCATCTTAATCACATTAAGACATGGGGATGTCCAGCTTTTGTCAAAAAGCAGCATGCGGACAAGCTCGAGGCACGCTCAGTGCAGTGCAAGTTTGTAGGATATCCAAAGAACTCCAAGGGATATTTCTTCTACTATGAAGAGGAACAAAAAGTTCTTGTTTCTCGTCATGCCTATTTCTTGGAAACTGAGTTTTTGGAAAACCAGATAAGTGGGAGCACAGTAGAACTGAAAGAAATTCCAGAACCACGAGCTATTACTGAAAGCTTAGAGGAACCAGAGGGTTCAAAAGAACAGGACATTCCTACGCCGCTCCGCAGGAGTAGTAGGCAGTCTCACCCGCCCAAGAGATACTACGGTTTTCTCATAGACGGGGATAGAGAGGATTGCATCATAGATTATGATGAGCCTACTAGCTTCCAGCAAGCCGTTCAGAGCGTTGACTCAGTAAAATGGCTGGATGCAATGCGGACCGAGATGGAGTCCATGTACACCAACAAAGTATGGACGTTGGACATTGCTCCAGACGGGGTAAAACCCGTAGGATGCAAGTGGATCTTCAAAAGGAAGATTGGTGTAGATGGATAGGTTGAGACCTATAAAGCTAGACTTGTAGCAAAGGGTTTTCGTCAAAGACCTGGTTTGGACTATGACGAAACCTTTTCTCCAGTGGCTATGCTGAAATCCATTCGGATCCTTCTTGCCATTGCTGCCTTCCACGATTATAAGATTTGGCAAAAGGACGTAAAGACCGCTTTTCTAAATGGAAATTTAGAGGAGTGTGTCTATATGGACCAGCCAGAGGGTTTCATTCAGAGTGGGAGCAGCGGAAAGGTGTGCAAGTTGCTTAAGTCCATTTATGGACTAAAGCAGGCATCGCGGAGTTGGAACATCTGTTTTGATGAGACGGTCAAGGAATTTGGCTTTATAAAAAATCCAGATGAACCATGCATCTATAGTAGATTTGTAGCGAGAACTGTAGTATTCCTCGTTTTATACATGGATGACATTCTCTTAATAGGAAATGACATTCCTATGCTACAATCTGTCAAGGGATTCTTGTCACACAGGTTCTCCATGAAAGACCTGGGTGATGCCTCATACATCCTGGGGATCCGGATCCATCGTGATAGATCCAAGAGGATATTAGGACTTTCACAGTCCAGGTACATCGACACTATACTGAAGAGATTCAGTATGGAAGATTCCAAGCGCGGTAACCTACCGGCTTGTCACGGGATCACCCTCTCTTAAGAGATGTCTCCCAAGACTGATTTAGAGAGGGATCGCATGTCTATTATACCCTACGCTTCTGCGGTAGGCTCTATAATGTATGCGATATTGTGTACCAGACCGGATGTAGCTTATGCACTAAGTGTGGTAAGCCGGTATCAGTCAAACCCTGGGGAGAAACACTGGATAGCAGTAAAGAACATTCTCAAGTACCTGAGAAGGACTAAGGAGATGTTCTTGGTGTATGGAGGAAAAGACCTCCAGTTCGAGGCCTTTGCTGACTCCAGCTTCCAGAATGACAAGGATGATTCCAAGTCCATGTCGGGTTTTGTTTTTACCCTCAATGGAGGGGCGGTGTGTTGGAATAGTTCCAAACAGGAAACCGTTGCAGACTCGACGATGGAAGCGGAATACATCGCTGCATCTGATGCCGCAAAAGAAGCTGTCTGGATGAGGAAGTTCTTGAAAGAACTGCAGGCGGTTCCGTCCATTGTTGACCCAATACCTCTGTATTGCGACAACAACGGGGCTATAGCTTTAGCGAAGGAACCTAGGTCCCATCAGAGATCCAGACACATCTTGAGGCGGTATCACCTGATCAGAGAGATCGTGGATCGCAACGAGATCGAGGTTCGGAGGGTTGCTTCAGAAGAAAACACTGCAGATCCATTCACCAAGGCCCTACCCCAGACACAGTTCGAGCGGCTGATCGAGATGATAGGTTTTCGATACACCAGTTCATGGCCTTAGTGCAAGTGGGAGATTGTTAGTGTATATGCCCTAGAGGCCATTACTGTATCATACTGGTTTGTATATTACTTAATGGAAGCTTGGGATATTCACCTTGTATATACAATCTTGCTCAAAATAGTAGTATGCTACTTGGTTTGTTTCTATTTCAATGTGTACATGTGTTTATTTTATCATATCACTTATACGCATTAGTGGAGCCCTTAGGATATTTGCTTGATTACCAGCGTTGTGATAGCTGTCACACTAGTGGGGGCTGGGTAATCTATAAGCACATCCTTATACAGGTCCCTAGTCGCGGGACTATCGAGACAGGGCATCGATACTCCGGAGTAGACTGGCGCATGCGCTTCTCATCCCAGTGTGGGAGACGGTCTGTCCCACAGCCGTCAGTACGTCGTACTTGAGATAGTATGCGGGTGCTCGTTAGGTTACGAGTACACTGGACAGGACTCGTCAGGAACTGACAAGTTGGTATTATACCTATCGTCAGTTATCAGTTCCCAGGTGACATGAGTACAGCTTAGTCTGCTGACTTGACACTGGCACTTCGCCTCGAGTGTGATCCCACTGCACTTTGATCACTACCCTACCACGGCTCAAAGGAGTCGTGCAAACAGGTAGTGGTTGGGTACAGTCCCGAAGCACTTGGAGGCAGTGACGGTTAGACAGGATTCGTCTCTCCCGGTATTGGGGGTTGACATCGCGCTGTGTCTAGGAGAGCCATTACACGAGTAGTCCCTGGCCAGGGCAAGCGAGATATACTGGTAGGCTTCCAGTGTTATCTCAGGGTGTTTTGGGCTTCACTCCGACACGACTTGTACCGCTATTAGGGGACTGATGTTTACCGCCCCCCTAGGCCCGACATGCGATGTATCAGACGAACAGACCGGACTGTACGGAGACTGTCACATTCAGACTCAGTAGGAGTTCAGATGGGGTTCACCTCGTCAGTCTTCTTATCGGCATCTACCTAGGGATCGTTACGCACAGCTAGTGCCGCTTGCGGTCTGTGGTTAAACCCACTGCCAGCGTAGTGTCGAGTCTTTAGAGTCCCACACAGAGGGCTATTCGCCTCTGGGCAAAACAGAGTAGAGGTCGCATGGTTTTGCGACAGGGTTCGTTCTCATCCGCGCACTTGTGCACGTTTGGAGTCCGGACAGATATTACTAGCTGGCTCTGGTTTGAGCCAGATACTGGTATATGTTTTGGGGTTGATTTTATCTCATTGTATTCATGTTCCTCGGAACAAGAATGCGGGTGTGTATGCACAGTTGATTGAGGCGGAGGAAGAGGATTTTCATCAGGGTTTCGGAACAAGTGTGTATGCACAGTTGACAGTCGTCTTTTTCCAAACCCCAATGAATTTATGATATATCAATTAATAATATTAATTAAATGAAATTGTGTCATGGTTGGTTTTGTTGACTTGTTGACCAAGGTTGACTTGTTGACCATGGTTGAAAGTTTGACCATCATCATTACATATCAAAGATGCTCTTTGATTCTAGCAAAACCATTTAATGAATGTAATGATAATGGTCATTCCAAACCTTCCATCAACTATTTCATTTTATTATTATTGTTAATTTGATAATTCTTTTCATTTTTGTTATGGTTGCAAAATGAGAAGGATATTATTCATTCTATCATAACACTTCTCTCTCCTCACTTCTTCTTCTTCCTCCTCTAGTTCAAGGATATCCCTTCTCATGTGTTGACAATCCCTCTCCTTGAGATAAAAATACCCCAAAGCCACTCTCTACTCATTCTAGAGTTAGAGGTTTAGCAAGCCAAAGATCCTAGTTCTCTCAAAGTTTGAGAAAGGAGCCCGAAGGTCGAACCCTCAGGTGGATCCATCTTTGACGGAAGAAGGCGACGAGGAAAGCACCATCAAACCCTACAAAGGTTTCAAGAAGAAGGAGTTCAAGTTAGGTATAACCTTTTATCCGAGTAGCTAACTCTCTTTAGCATGTTAGCTAGTTTAGTTTAGAAAAGATCCCGACTTTGATAGTCCATGTTGCCCTTTGCGCTTAAAATTTGATTTTTATACCGTTTCCGCCTCCCCGCAAGAACCGGGGACGGCAACGTGGACTTACAGATATGAGAGATGTTTACTGGTGGGACAGGATGAAGAGGGACATCATAGACTTCGTGTCGAGATGCCTGACTTGTCAGCAAGTCAAGGCCAAGCACCAGAGGCCCGCGGGAGAGCTACAACCGTTGCCCATTCCGGAGTGGAAATGGAAGCAGATTTCTATGGACTTCCTTATGGGTTTACCCAGGACTAGTCGAGGGTATGACTCCATTTGGGTGATCGTGGATCGATTGACGAAAGCGGCTCACTTCCTGCCGGTGAAGACTACTTTCCGATTTGCTCAGTATGCCCAGATATACATCGACGAGATTGTACGACTGCAAGGAGTCCCGACATGTATCGTGTCCGACCGAGGCACCCAGTTTACTAGCCGACTATGATAGAGGCTTTAGGAGGCTTTGGGCACCCTCTTGAGTTTCAGCACAGCATTTCATCCACAGACCGACGACCAGTCAGAGCGGACTATTCAGACTCTCGAAGACATGCTCTGAGCGTGCGTTTTAGACTTTGATGGTAGCTGGGATCATCATTTACCCTTGGTGGAGTTCTCCTACAACAATAGTTTCCAGGATACTATTCAGATGGCACCTTTCGAGGCCTTATATGGGAGGAGATGTAGATCGCCCGTCTATTAGACAGAGCTCAGTGAGAGCAGTATTTTGGGGCCGCAGATCGTACAGGAGACGACCGAGAAGATACAGCTGATTCGAGATAGGATGAGGACAGCTCAGAGCAGGTAGAAATCGTATACTGACAGACGCCGTCGCAGATTAGAGTTCACAGTTGGCGATCACGTTTTTCTAAGGGTCTCTCCGATGAAGGGCATGATGAGATTTGGACGGAAGGGGATGCTTAGCCCCAGATTTATAGGTCCCTTCGAGATCCTTGAGCGTGTGGGCGCAGTGGCACATCGTTTGTCTCTTCCACCTGATTTCCCAGATGTTCACCCCGTATTTCATGTGTCGATGCTACGCAGATACCTGCATGGCCCTTCTCACATGATTCAGCATCAGACCGTTCAGGTCGAACACGATCTTTCGTTCATCAAGCAGCCAGTAGTGATATTGGACTGGCAGGTGAAGAAACTTCGATCAAAGGTCTTTCCATCTGTGAAGGTGCTTTGGCGCAGCTCAAATGGTGAAGAGATCACTTGGGAGGCCGAGGGCGAGATGCGGAAGAAATTCCCTCATCTCTTTGAAGGTGTGCGTAGTTATATTATTTTTAAATTCGGGGATGAATTTCTTTAAGGGGGAAGATTGTGACACCTTAGAATGTGATTAGTGGCTAATTATACTTTAATGTGTGGTTTTTAGTGAAAAGTTTACCAAAATGATTTTCAAATATTTTATCAAAAATTATGAATATTTTATTAATATTTAATTAGGCTTGCATACACATGTGCATGTAAACTAGGGTTAAGTTAGGGTTAAACCATGTTTAGACAACCATGGTGGACTATCCCATTTTATTAAGCTAATTTGAATTTATTAAGTGTATTAGTTTTTCCTTTTAAAATAAAAATGATTTGTGTTTTGTGGGTTGACTTGGAGAGAGAGAGAAAGAGCATAATGGGGTGAGCCATGCTTGCAATTAATGAGGGGAGAGAGAGGGGGTTTGACTATCTTATTATCTCATTTCTTTTTCAAACACTCATTTCCTCACCTCTCTCCCACTCATTCACACACACACACACTCAGCAGGCAGCAGCAGCAGCACACAGCAGCAGCAGTAGCAAGCAGCAGCAGCAGCAGCAAGAAGTAGCAGCAGCAGCAGCACCATCATCAGCAACAGCAGCAGCAGTTGCAATAGCTTCTCCTTCTCTTTCTTCTTCTCCTTCTTCTTGCACCTAGGATCAAGTGAGGTATAACTTCTTAGACCTAACTTCTTTGCTTGCTTGTAGTTAGTTAGCTTAAGTTAGTGTTTAGTGTGATTTTAGTGCTAGAATGGTGATTTAAGTGGAGATTTGGCCAAGTGAGGATATTTATGGTTAGTATAGCTTGACTAAATGTTTTTAAGGCTATGTAAACCAAGTTTTGCCCCAGATTTCACTAAAATATAATAGGGTTTCAATTTAGTGCAAATAAACGTTATAATGTCAATTTTAGCCTTTTTGTAATCTGCTGTTGACCCGGTTGCTTCAGGCAAAAACTGAGTTTACTGGGGCTTGTACACTAGACCTAGACCACACACACGGAGCACGAGACCTTAATTCCCAACCCTGGCCGCCGAAAAATTCGTTCTGGCCGCAATTTGCGTCCAGAGGGGGGCGTTAGGTGCCTGGGTTTGTTATGGGGGAGTCTGCTGTATATTTAAGGGTTTTGATATATGCAACTTTGTACTTTTTCATTCGAGTCAAAATCTGGAACTAAATACCGTATTTTCAATACTTTAAGCTTGCGCGACACGTGCGATATGTGAGTGGGTTTAGTGTTTGCTGCGTGTCGCAGCGTGTCGGGGTAGTTTCAGACGCGTATTCACACGTTTTAGCGTATAGGATACACACGCATTTAGTTCGCGATGCGAGTTTCTCGTTCTAAGTGCACGGCGGCGCCCCGGCCTCCATCCCGAAGCCAAATGCGGAAGCGATGTTAAACTTTAATTTTTCAAACCGGCACCACCGCGCACTAAAACCCGGATCGTGCCATTAACTAGTCCTAGCTAACTACAAGATGGGGAAGAGAGATATACCGAGCGATCCGTGTCCTCCGGTCTTCTCGCCGTCGTCCCGATCTCCCGCGGAATGTCCGGTCTCCACCTTCTCGCCGGAAAAGCACCACGTCGCTGGCTTCTTTTACGGGCTCCCACCTCTATGCCGAGGCAACTCGGGCACGAAGCTGGCGAGTCGACGTGCCCAAGATTTGCTGTAGAATAGTGTAGTGAGCTATGTCTCATAGGGTTGTGAAGTTGCCATTTTGGTGGAGGTGAAGAATAGAGTTTTGAGATGAACTAGAGAGATTTTTTCTTAGCACAATTAGAAAGCCAACTGCCACACATAAAAATGAATCCCTCCTCTTCTCCCAAAGTGGCCGGCCCCTTTCTTTTTGTGAATGGAGAGAGAGCAAAGTCAAGGGGTGGGTGGAATGCAATGATGCAAGCAAGTGATGATGAAAGAATCCAATGATCACAACCAAAAACCCACACACCAAAACAACCATCATCATATCCAAAGTCAAGCAATCATGAAAACTATCATGAAGCAAAAAGTCAAGAGATCATGACACAACAAGATGCAAAGACCCCCTCCACAATTGCATATTCACAAATGCAAATAAGCCCTCCTCCACCAATCTTCGGCCAATGAAAGATACGAATGAAAATGGCCGAAACGGAAAGCAAACTGGCAACTCCAGAAAACCGGTCCCGTAATAAATTATAGGAATAACCCAGCTACTGTGTATACATACCCGCATCTGTATTCCGACCGGATACAAATGCAATGAGACAAATCTACACTGTACTATACTAGGATCCGGCTTAAACCAAACCCGGCTAGAATTATCCGTCCGATCCTGATCCGTGCAATACCGCACGTATCTGATCGAACCCTGCCATATCTCCATACGGCCTCTACAGCGTTTCGCCCGAAAACTTGAGCAACTGAATATGGGGGACTCTAAAGACTCGTCAATACCTTGGTTGTGGATTTAACCACTAGCACGTCAGAGGTATAAGCCAATACGTAACGGGCTACCAGGTATGGTCCAAAAGGGACGTCGATGAGCGAACTCATCCTGACACCCTACTGAGCCTGTCAGTGACAATATCCCTACAGTCCGGTCCGTTCGTCTATGAGCATCGCATAGCGGGCCTAGGGGGTTGGTAAAAGTCAGACCCCCAAAAGCGGTACAAGTCGTGTCGGAGTGTAGCCCAGAACACCCTGAGATACTACTGGAATACCTACCAGTAAATCTCCTACCTCGGCCGAGGGCTTTGTGTAATGGCTCTCCTAGACACAGCGCGACCTCACCCCCAATACCGGGAGAGACGAACCCCTGAAGATCCTCTCACTGCCTCCATGTGGCTCGGGACTGTATCCAACTAAAACCTGTTTGCACGTCTCCTTTGAGCGTGGTAGGGTAGTAATCAAAGTACAGTGGGAACTCACACGAGACAAATGACGATCCCCAGGTCGATGAACTAACCTGTACACATGTCACCAGGGAACTGCTATCTGACGTCAGGTATAAGACCAACTAGCATGTTCCCGCCGAGTCCTGTCCGGTGTACTCATAACCCAATGAGCACCTGTATACATCTTAGGTGAACCAACTGACACCAGTGGCTTGTGAGACCGGCCACTGCCCCTCGTCGGGGTCTCGACTGTATACACTAGTCTACTCTGGAGTATCGATGCCCTGTCTCGAAACTCCCACGACTAGGGACCTTTTAAGGATGTGCTTATAGACCCCAGCTCCCACTTATATGATCGCCCTCATACTGCTGGTGGTCAAGCAAGAATCCTAGGGGCTCTATCAACGTGTAATAGCGACATGTCAGGTCACCAAAAGCAGTACACGATGATAAAGATAAACCAGATAGCATACTATCATCTCGAGTAAGACTGTCCTACCGGGATAGGTCCTCCCTCAATCATTGCAATCATGTGCCTGTGATCCAATAATTGACTCTGAGGGCACTATCTCCAACAATCTCCCACTTACACTCAAGGCTAATTATTGCGATGTCGCATACTCACAGTCTGTGTGATACCGAACACCCAACTCCTCTACTAGTCAGTCTCACAAAGCTCGTTTGCGAAACTATTGCATTCGAGGAATAGCCTCAGTGAGTGGATCCGCTTTGATGTTTCTTTCTATGTCTCTCTATATCTTAAGTTCGCGGAGAAAACCATCTCCCGAAATGAGCAATACCTGTCTTAGAATGTGTCTGGATGTCTGATGGGACCTAGCTCATAAATGAACTCCAAATCCAAACTTCTTAGACTGTATCGTCAACCGAACTTAATCAGTATCCTGGGCCATGCCTCCCTCAGTATTTCCTTGGACCACCTGTCCAAAATACTGTCCCTTGTAAGAAGGAAAAACTATAACTCTGACAACCTCCTTGTCATCCATGTCACCTTGGAAGCCTGGAATGATAACTGTCTCCCGAATGAGGCTGTCGTTATCATATCCCTAGAACATCCACTTATATTCTAAAACTGCTTCCGACTGTTTCTCCAGGATTGGATCAACTTATTGCATCTAGTGCAAGAACAACATCTGGTGTGGTACCTGACATCTCATGATTGACTCAATTGCCTGAGCAAGTGATCTGCCAATCATGCACATCCCTCTCCCCTTTAGTCTGTAAGACAACTTTAGAGAGGGTGACTCCATTACCTGTAGGTACACTACCGTGCCAGGAGTCGTCCATTCTAAATACTCTTAGAATGCTGTCTAAGTACCCAGATTGGTAAACTACCCAAATCTTGATCTAAAACCATAGATCCAGTAACCAGTATGTCTGATATAATGTCCAAGTCCCATGTGGAGAAACCACTGTATGATGACCAAAGTATAACCGATCGTAGTAAAGGAGTTTCTTTTCCTATTCTGTGTATGTCATCCAAATACCATGACATCACACCCTACTACCTTCTCAACAGATCCATCCCCTATTCTGATGAAGTCAAGCCTATGACTGTCACATCAGAAATTGATGATCTATCTCCGCTATCTCTGCTTTAGTCTATAAATAGACATAAGCCACCTGTCCACCAATGCTTCCGCTGCTCCCACTGACTACGACAACCCTCTGGCAGAGTCATATAGATGTACACTTCTAAAACTAGTTTAGAACGACGCTATACTCATCCTCCTGCCGGGTCTCACAGTCTGGAACAACAGCAATGGCAAGTGTGGGTAAACAAGAACCTCCCTGCCACCGTCCTTGAGGCTACCGGAGTACCTCTGGGGTGCCTGAGGTTACCCACCATATCTGCGGAGTGGCCAATGAAATGTTAAACCAGATTGAATCTTTAGGTTCCTTATCAAATCTTCAGTAATCGTTTGCGGTTCTGGAATCACTTCCAGTTCTACCATACTCCCACTACTGTTTTCTGAAAAAATCCATTTTATTTAAAACTGTGGCGAGTCTAAAACAATATCACTATTGATCTTCCAGATGGTAGAAAGTCAACCCTCTGCATAGCCTGGGTCAACCCACAAACAGCCATTACAGAAACGTGCCTTGAGTTGTCCAGTGTCTGGTTTTAATCATAAGCCGGACAACTCGCCGTACCTTAACAATGTTAAGGTATGAACTGTTCTATATCCAATATAGAACCAGAGGCACTGATTTAATTGAACCAGATTCAAATCATGCAGCTGTCTCTAGTGCATGTCAACTAAATGGAATAAGGCCGATCAGCGTTACTCAACTTAGGAATGCTTCCAATTATGAGTAACCTGAAAGAGAAGCAAGTTCTCATTACTATCAACTGAATACCATACTCAAGTATCTACATCTTCGATAATCTTGAAGAATCCCGATGCTTGCAACACCTGGTTCTCTACTTTATCAAATACCTATAACTTCTCAAAATTCGGACCCTGTGTTTCCACGAAACACTTGTCTAAAAACAAGAGAAGTCATAAGTAAACTGTTAGGTCCACGTTACCTCTCCCGGTACTTTCGGGGTTGCGGAAACGGTAAATCAAAATTTTTTCTAAGCTTTGTAACATGGACCGTAAAAGCCGGATCTTTGCTAAACTATAAACTAGCAACCTAACAAGAGATGTAACTACTCGGTTAGGGGTTATACCTCAACTTGAACTCCTTCACTTCTAGTTGTTGTTCTTCTATGATGTTCTTCTCTTCTTGTTGTTCTTTTCATGGCTTGCTCAAAGGTTGATCCGGACTTCGGTCACCTCCGCGGCCTCCTTGAGTCGATGACGATCCACCCGAGAGATGTACGCCGAGCTCCACCTCAAGCCGAGGTAACTAGGGCAAGGAGATTGCTAATCTAGAAGCCCTAGGTTGTGTAGAGAGGATGTATGGATGTGTTTGTCAAGTGAAAACCTTTTTCTCTCAACACATGAGATCAAAGGAGAAAACAAGAGGAGGAAGAAGAAGGAGGTTTTTAGCAACCATGGAGCTTCTCTTTTCAAGGGAGAGAAAGAGAATAATGTTATGATAAGCTTAACCAAGAGAAAAGCTAACCATGGTTGCAATAATGCAAAAACCACATCATTACTAATTCCATCAAGATAAAGTTGATGGCTACAATTGAAATGACCATTATCATAATCCAAAAGAAAATGGAAAAGAAAAGAAGAGTGTGGAATCCTCTTGAAAGTCAATGGTCAACTCGGTCAACCGGTCAACAAAGTCAAGAGGGGTCAACAGGGTCAAATGGTCAATGCAATTAGCCATCATAAGATTATCACTAATAGGATTAGTAAATGATGTCCGCTGCTCATAATGGTTTTGACCAAACGAACTGTCAAAACCCTAATGAGCCTGCCACATAATGGTTTTGGCCGAACCAACTGCCAAAACCCTAATGAGGCACCTCCTCCTTCATCGCTCCATAAAACTGTGCATACACACCTGCATCCGTATTCCGTAGAATGCGGATGCACAGAAGACAAAACAAATCCATCCGTGCAATACTAGGATCCGGCTTAAAACAAAGCCTACTAGTACTGCCTGCCCGAACACCATACGCACACAAGTGTACGTAAGTGATCGCAGCCCTGCCGTAAAACCATACGGCCTCTACACGTTTCGCTCAGTGCAGGGAAACTCTCTGTGTGGGACTCTAAAGACTCGACACTACGCTGGCAGTGGGTTTAACCACAGACCGCAAGCGGCACTAGCTGTACGTAACGGTCCCCAGGTAGATGTCGATAAGAAGGCCGATGAGGTACACCCATCCGAACTCCTACTGAGCCTATATGTGACAATCTCCGTACAGTCCGGTCTGTTCGTCTGATACATCGCATGGCGGGCCTAGGGGGGCGGTAAACGTCAGTCCCCTAATAGCGGTACAAGTCGTGTCGGAGTGAAGCCCAATACACCCTGAGATAACACTGGAAACCTACCAGTATATCTCGCTTGCCCTGGCCAGGGACTACTCGTGTAATGGCTCTCCTAGACACAGCGCGATGTCAACCCCCAATACCGGGAGAGACGAATCCTGTCTAACCGTCACTGCCTCCAAGTGCTTCGGGACTGCTCCCAACTACTACCTGTTTGCACGACTCAGTAGAGCCGTGGTAGGGTAGTAATCAAAGAACAGTGGGAACACACTCGAGGCGAAGTGACAGTGTCAAGTCAGCGGACTAAGCTGTACTCATGTCACCTGGGAACTGATAACTGACGATAGGTATAATACCAACCATCAGTTCCCGACGAGTCCTGTCCAGTGTACTCGTAACCTAACGAGCACCCGCATACTATCTCAAGTACGACGTACTGACGGCTGTGGGACAGACCGTCTCCCGTGCTGGGATGAGAAGCGCATACGCTAGTCTACTCTGGAGTATCGATGCCCTATCTCGATACTCCCACGACTAGGGACGTGTATAAGGATGTGCTTGTAGATTACCCAGCCCCCACGAGTGCGATCGCCATCACAACGCCGGTAATCAAGCAAAGATCCTAAGGGCTCTACTAATGCGTATAGGTGATATAATAAATAAACACACATGTACACATTAAAGCAGAGACAAACCAAGTAGCATACTACTATATTGAGCAAGATTGTCTGTACAACTGTGAATATCCCAAGCTTCCATCAAGTAATATACATACTAGTATGATACAGTAATGGCCTCTAGGGCATATACACCAACAATCTCCCACTTGCACTAAGGCCATGTACTGGCGTATCGAAGACCTATCATCTCGATCAGCCGCTCGAACTGAGTCTGGGGTAAAGCCTTCGTGAATGGGTCCGCAGTGTTGTCCTTTGTGTCCACTCTCCGCACCTCGATCTCCTGTCGATCAATGATCTCCCTGATCAGGTGATACCGCCTTAAGATGTGCCTGGATTTCTGATGGGACCTTGGTTCCTTCGCTAAAGCTATAGCCCCATTGTTATCGCAATACAAAGGTATTGGGTCAACAATGGACGGAACCACCTGAAGTTCACTAATGAACTTCTTAATCCAGACCGCCTCTTTTGCGGCATCGCTTGCAGCAATGTATTCAGCCTCCATCGTCGAGTCCGCGACGGTATCCTGCTTGGAACTCCTCCAACATACCGCCCCTCCGTTGAGGGTAAACACAAAACCCGAGACGGACTTGCTATCATCTTTGTCACTCTGGAAGCTTGAATCGGTAAAGGACTCGACCCTAAGGTCTCCATTACCGTAAACCAGGAACATCTCCTTAGTCCTTCTCAGGTACTTGAGAATGTTCTTCACTGCTGTCCAGTGGTCCTCCCCTGGGTCCGACTGATACCGGCTTACCGTGCTCAACGCGTAAGCTACATCTGGTCTTGTACATAGCATCGCATACATTATAGATCCTACCGCCGAAGCGTAGGGTATAGTGCCCATGCGAACCCTCTCCTCGTCAGTCTTAGGAGACATCTTCTTGGAGAGGGTAATTCCGTGCAATGCGGGTATGTTACCGCGCTTGGAATCCTCCATACTAAATCTCTTTAGTACGGTCTCTATGTACCTGGACTGCGAAAGTCCCAATAGTCTCTTGGATCTATCTCTATAGATCTTGATCCCCAGAATGTACGAGGCATCACCCAGGTCCTTCATGGAGAACCTTTGTGACAAAAACAGCTTGACCGATTGTAGCATAGGAATGTCATTTCCTATCAGAAGAATGTCGTCCACGTACAAGGCTAGGAATACGACAGTTCGTCCTACAATCTTCTTATAAACACAGGGTTCATCTTCGTTCTTGATGAAATCAAATTCCTTGATTGCCTCATCAAAACAGATGTTCCAGCTCCGCGATGCCTGCTTTAATCCATAAATGGATTTAAGCAACTTGCACACCTTTCCGCTGCTCCCACTGTCTACGAAACCTTCTGGTTGATCCATGTAAACGCACTCTTCCAAACAACCGTTTAGGAAAGCCGTTTTAACATCCATCTGCCAGATTTCATAGTCATGGAAGGCAGCAATGGTAAGTAGGATCCGAATGGATTTGAGCATAGCCACCGGAGAAAAAGTTTCGTCATAGTCCAAACCAGGTCTTTGACGGAAACCTTTTGCAACGAGTCTAGCTTTATAGGTTTCCACCTGCCCATCTACACCAAGTTTCCTTTTGTAGATCCATTTGCATCCAACGGGTTTTACCCCAGGTGGAGCAATATCCAAGGTCCACACTTTATTGGCGTACATGGACTCCATTTCGGATTGCATTGCTTCCTGCCACTTATCAGAGTCCCTACTGATAATGGCCTGCCTGAAACTGGTAGGGTCATCTTCTTCCAAGATGCAATCCTCTCGATCCCCGTCTATGAGAAAACCGTAGTATCTCTCGGGCGGATGAGAAATCCTACCAGATCTGCGGAGTGGCAGAGGTTCGTTTGGGGTTATTGAATCTAGCGGTTCCTCCAAATTTTCTGTTAAAGCTTGTGTTTCTGGAATTTCATCCAGTTCTACCGTGCTGCCACTAATGTTTTTAAGAAGAAATTCTTTTTCTAAAAATGTGGCATTTCTTGAAACAATTATCTTCTGTTCCTCTGCATGGTAGAATAGATACCCACTTGAATCTTTTGGGTATCCCACAAACTTACACAAAACTGCCCGTGCCTCAAGTTTGTCTGGGTTCTGCTTTTTGACATAAGCTGGGCAACCCCAAATCTTAATACGTTTAAGATACAAACTTTTACCACTCCATATTTCATACGGAGTCTTAGGCACGGATTTGGATGGAACTTGATTCAATAGATGTGCTGCAGTTTGAAGTGCATATCCCCAGAATGAAAGAGGTAACTCAGCACTACTCATCATGGAGCGAACCATATCCAGTAGGGTACGATTCCTCCGCTCCGATACACCATTGTGCTGTGGTGTATAAGGAGGAGTAAGCTGAGAGAGAATACCATTCTCTTTTAAGTAATCTAGGAATTCCGTGCTTAAGTACTCCCCTCCCCTGTCAGACCGGAGGATCTTGATACTTTTGCCTGTCTGGTTCTCTACTTCGTTTCTGAATTCCTTGAATTTCTCAAAAGCTTCAGATTTGTGTTTCATCAGATACACATATCCGAACCTAGAGAGATCGTCAGTGAATGTGATGAAGTACGAGAACCCACCCCTTGCATGTATAGACATCGGACCACACACATCACTGTGTATGAGTCCCAAGAGCTCTCTTGCTCTTTCTCCATGTCCGGTGAACGGAGATTTGGTCATCTTCCCTTTGAGACAAGACTGACAAGTTTCATAAGATGAAAATTCGAACGTATTCAAGAGTCCATCTTTATGCAACTTACTCAGTCTTTTCTCTCCGATATGACCAAGCCTACAATGCCACAAGTAGGATTCATTCGTATCTGAATTCTTCCTCTTGCGTGTGTTTTGTATATTGAAAACTGTATTCTGATTTAGAACGTAGATACCATTACACAGTGTACCCTCTGCAACCAGTACCTTATAAAGGTAAATGTTCATGATATTCTTTTCAAGAACAAAGTCATATCCATCTTTATCGAGTAAAGAAACTGATATGATGTTGCAAACCATGGAGGGTACATAGTAGCAATCGTTCAAAATCATAGTCTTGCCATTAGGCAATACTAGGTGATATTCACCGACGGCTGCCGCATTAACTTGTGCTCCGTTCGCTACTCTGAGCGACATATCACCCGGTGCAACTTTCCTACTTTTTCTCAGTCCCTGCAATAAATTACAGATATGAGATCCTGATCCGGTATCAAGTACCCAGGAGGTAGGGCTGACCGTAAAACAGTTCTCAATTACAAGAACACCTGAAGTAGATGCAAAACCATGCTTCTTCTTCAACTGGGTATCCTGGAAATCCATACTTTCCTCTTTCCCATTCTCATACTCATGACTGTTGTCACAAGTTAGAGCTGAACCAACTTTCCCCAGTCCCGAATAAGAATTCGGATCGGTCAAGCGATACATTTTATTATCTTGATTAGGGCGTGAAAAGGTTGCTGCCTGGAGAGAGAGAAAAGAAACACTCAGCGTATGCTCTTGCAAGATTAGATTGGTTTATTAATTTATCTAACCAGGATGTCTCCCACTGTTTACTCAAATTCTTCTTAAAACCTTTTAAAAGAAGAACTAGTCGGGTTTTAATTCACGTCACAATACTTGCTTAACCTTTCAGCCAGGCTAGTGTCGGTACTTCGAGGGAGGTTTTCCAACGCTTTCGCGAAGTTCCTTAATTAAATAACCTCTTTTCCCTGGGGGCGTAACCCCGCTAACACCTTTCTAGACACCTACTAGGTTTATAGCATTGATCGTTAAGTGAAATAATCTCCCGAGGGTAAACCAACTCATCAGTGGGATCGGGATCCAACTGTCATTGTGTGATAACCTAGATGGAATCCACTCTAGTCACCACACTCCAGAAGGTATGCTAAATCTGCAAGTTTCAGTTCTTTTGAAACTCCCGATGTGGTTTTTGCCCCTAGGACCCAAGTGATCTTGACACAGTCAACAAATCAAAAGGTCCTAGTCAAGTTCATCCCGTCATTATCTTGATTGCATTAAACCCACCTGCATAACCCTTGACACAGTCAACAAGGTTCTACAAATGTCCTAACCAATCACTTTGTATCCAGCAAATAAGCTACACTTAGCTACCGTTCACTGCGCCTTGACACAGTCAACAAACGCAGCACGAATACTAAGTATAACTTATAAGAAACGACGGAGGGCTACGGCTGGGTTTTTGGCGAAAAACCCGTTAACGTAATGAACTTGATATCGTTGAAGGAACGTGATACATCCTTTTGAAAAACATAGTGGCGAAAACTTTTGCTAAAGAGGTCACTCCCTGTGAAGGGATCTCGGCTCTTTCCTCGTCGAGTGAGGTGCTGGGCATTCGTAAGATGAATACCTCGATGCAAAGCAAGAATAATCGACTATGGTGAAGTTATTGCCCTGACGCAAAGTTTTGTCCAAGGGGTCACTCCCGGTGAAGGGATCTCGGCCCTTGCCTCGTCGACTGAGGTGCTGGGCATTCATAACCGAATACCGCGATGCAAAACAAAAATGAACGTCCTTGCAATAACAGCTTTTTGAAAAATTGTTCCAACAACGTCTTTTAGGTTTATTTTCTTGCATTAGTTCTTTTAATGCGTCCCATCATTTAAATCCTACCATTGCAGAAAACAACCAAAATATGACGTACGCTTATGCCATTCGCATTCGCCACGGGGCCCCGTCATCACCCGTTAGGTTACTTAACTAACGACAGAGCGGGGGCTGGGCTAGCGCGGCTGTAAAACATAAGCAACGCCTAAATAGTTATTATATATAGCAATATAGCAATGATAGCCAATCCAGATCACAGATGAACACTTTGGATTTACTAGGAATCCGCAATTCGTTCGAGCCTGCAACGAAAAACGGATTACACGGTCGCGATGAATAGCCAAAACCCCACCCAAGACCCCTACGGGTGCGGCAAACTACCTGCCAAGTACCCGAAGCGAAGCAACCTCCCTCAATGCCATGAGTAGGCCACTCGGCACTTCGAGCTACCCGGTAGTTTGTGCACCCCTCCATGGGTCTATCCTAGGAGCATAAACAGTAAAAAGAATTATACAATGACGGCTACAACCCCGACCCGGTTGTGCGGCCAAACAAATAATATTACATCAATTTACAATGTTATTACATGAATGAAAGAAAAAGAAACTCTCATCTCACATCCACCCCGGCTATTCATCCGCGACAATCCAACGAGTTCATATACACAAACCATCAACAACAATCACAGATCACAGATATGTATAACCCCGACTAATCGACATATAGCGATTAGCCGACGTTCAATACATAAGAACATCACAGATATAACCATTATAGTCAAAGTATATTGAAGTTCGAAAAAATACGGATTTATAGGCCCCCAAAAACAAATTTCTATTCTGGAAAATCTGGGAACATATAATATATCATAAAAATCCTAAAACCACGTCAGAAACATACTGCACCAAAATCGATGCAGTAACTCTCAAAGTTGGCCGCGGTTCTGCGGCAAGAGCTTGCTCTTGCCGCGGAAGGGCGGCGCCTTAGTGGAGTTACTGTATCGTTTTTGGGGGTTTTCTTCTAAAAAGCCTGAGATAATTTTTGGGATATAACAAATTTTGTTTTGACCAGAAAAAGTTTTAACAGAAACTCAGATTTTTTATAACTTGGTTTTTTCGATTTTTTCCGTTTCGAACTTCGATACACTTTACTACCAAGCTAGTTTATGTTTAGTTAGGCTCTGATACCACTGTTAGGTCCACGTTACCTCTCCCGGTACTTTCGGGGTTGCGGAAACGGTAAATCAAAATTTTTTCTAAGCTTTGTAACATGGACCGTAAAAGCCGGATCTTTGCTAAACTATAAACTAGCAACCTAACAAGAGATGTAACTACTCGGTTAGGGGTTATACCTCAACTTGAACTCCTTCACTTCTAGTTGTTGTTCTTCTATGATGTTCTTCTCTTCTTGTTGTTCTTTTCATGGCTTGCTCAAAGGTTGATCCGGACTTCGGTCACCTCCGCGGCCTCCTTGAGTCGATGACGATCCACCCGAGAGATGTACGCCGAGCTCCACCTCAAGCCGAGGTAACTAGGGCAAGGAGATTGCTAATCTAGAAGCCCTAGGTTGTGTAGAGAGGATGTATGGATGTGTTTGTCAAGTGAAAACCTTTTTCTCTCAACACATGAGATCAAAGGAGAAAACAAGAGGAGGAAGAAGAAGGAGGTTTTTAGCAACCATGGAGCTTCTCTTTTCAAGAGAGAGAAAGAGAATAATGTTATGATAAGCTTAACCAAGAGAAAAGCTAACCATGGTTGCAATAATGCAAAAACCACATCATTACTAATTCCATCAAGATAAAGTTGATGGCTACAATTGAAATGACCATTATCATAATCCAAAAGAAAATGGAAAAGAAAAGAAGAGTGTGGAATCCTCTTGAAAGTCAATGGTCAACTCGGTCAACCGGTCAACAAAGTCAAGAGGGGTCAACAGGGTCAAATGGTCAATGCAATTAGCCATCATAAGATTATCACTAATAGGATTAGTAAATGATGTCCGCTGCTCATAATGGTTTTGACCAAACGAACTGTCAAAACCCTAATGAGCCTGCCACATAATGGTTTTGGCCGAACCAACTGCCAAAACCCTAATGAGGCACCTCCTCCTTCATCGCTCCATAAAACTGTGCATACACACCTGCATCCGTATTCCGTAGAATGCGGATGCACAGAAGACAAAACAAATCCATCCGTGCAATACTAGGATCCGGCTTAAACCAAAGCCTACTAGTACTGCCTGCCCGAACACCATACGCACACAAGTGTACGTAAGTGATCGCAGCCCTGCCGTAAAACCATACGGCCTCTACACGTTTCGCTCAGTGCAGGGAAACTCTCTGTGTGGGACTCTAAAGACTCGACACTACGCTGGCAGTGGGTTTAACCACAGACCGCAAGCGGCACAAGCTGTACGTAACGGTCCCCAGGTAGATGTCGATAAGAAGGCCGATGAGGTACACCCATCCGAACTCCTACTGAGCCTATATGTGACAATCTCCGTACAGTCCGGTCTGTTCGTCTGATACATCGCATGGCGGGCCTAGGGGGGCGGTAAACGTCAGTCCCCTAATAGCGGTACAAGTCGTGTCGGAGTGAAGCCCAATACACCCTGAGATAACACTAGAAACCTACCAGTATATCTCGCTTGCCCTGGCCAGGGACTACTCGTGTAATGGCTCTCCTAGACACAGCGCGATGTCAACCCCCAATACCGGGAGAGACGAATCCTGTCTAACCGTCACTGCCTCCAAGTGCTTCGGGACTGCTCCCAACTACTACCTGTTTGCACGACTCAGTAGAGCCGTGGTAGGGTAGTAATCAAAGAACAGTGGGAACACACTCGAGGCGAAGTGACAGTGTCAAGTCAGCGGACTAAGCTGTACTCATGTCACCTGGGAACTGATAACTGACGATAGGTATAATACCAACCATCAGTTCCCGACGAGTCCTGTCCAGTGTACTCGTAACCTAACGAGCACCCGCATACTATCTCAAGTACGACGTACTGACGGCTGTGGGACAGACCGTCTCCCGTGCTGGGATGAGAAGCGCATACGCTAGTCTACTCTGGAGTATCGATGCCCTATCTCGATACTCCCACGACTAGGGACGTGTATAAGGATGTGCTTGTAGATTACCCAGCCCCCACGAGTGCGATCGCCATCACAACGCCGGTAATCAAGCAAAGATCCTAAGGGCTCTACTAATGCGTATAGGTGATATAATAAATAAACACACATGTACACATTAAAGCAGAGACAAACCAAGTAGCATACTACTATATTGAGCAAGATTGTCTGTACAACTGTGAATATCCCAAGCTTCCATCAAGTAATATACATACTAGTATGATACAGTAATGGCCTCTAGGGCATATACACCAACATAAACCGAATATAGTACGAGGACCAACCCCTCTGTCCTGAAGGACCCTGGACAACATACGATACTCTGTATAAGTCCCTCGAGTCCAAAAACTCATTCACTGTGTGTCGCAGGTTGATAACTGTACTTATGGTTAAGAAGAATTACACCGTTGTTCAATGCTCCTTACCTAACCATCCACTGATATAGGTAAATGTCATAGACATAATTTCAAAAGGTATATCTCACTCTATGAAAATAGACATACAGATATATCGATTTGAAATTGGTGCATAACAGCGGATATTCAAAACCAAATATTTGCCTACCGGCAAACAGCCCAGGTGATTTCCTCAAATATCACCGATTACAACGAATCCCGATATAATGAGGATGATCACCCAATTCCCAATAACTTACTCCCACTCACCATCTGTAAAACCATACAGATGTGAGAATCATACCTGGTAAATACATACCCTGGAGTAAGTATCTAATCGGGAAATCAGTTTTCGTTTAACAGTATATAGTGAAACTGAAATATTGAAATGTTTTGATGGGGTATCCCGGTATTCCTAGTAATGCCTCTTCCATTATCCAGATTCACAACTGTAACCGTGTAATTCTTTGCCACCTCTCCAAATCCCTTTATATGTCTTTTGTCATTACCTTCTGCACACCCCTTTAGACCAAATGGTTTTCTTCCTTCCCTACTGTTCGGCACCAGCCTATGGTTTGGAAGAAGACTATCCAATAAGCATAATGGGTGTACTGTCCTAATCCTAGGAGCACTCGCAATGCGAGAGAAGGTGAAGATAAAAGACAACCGAATAAACCTTATTCCTATTTCTCCTGAACCAGAATCCATCCCCGAACTGGAACAAGTTCCTTTCGAGTTCGTATATAACCATACGATGGAGTATCCAATAAACTGTAGATCTTCGTAGTGATACGGAGTGTTCTGGAAAAATACAAAGGTGAAGTGGGAGTGGTAATGAAATACTTGGTTTGGTCGTGAATAGCAGTCGCAATTTACTTTGCCCTCTTACTAATCCCTTTCTTTGTCTTAACTCAATACCTTCTGTACACCATCATTAGGCTAATTGGTTTTCTTCATTCCCTACCGGTCGGCACCTGCCTATGGTTTGGAAGAAGACTATCCAATTTGCGTAATAGGTGTACTATCCCCTAATCTAAGGGGTACTCGCAACCTGAGAGAAGGTAGAAGGAAAAGACAACTGAATAGTCCTATTCGTTTTCTCCAGAACCAGAAACCATCCTCGAATAAATCCCTTCGAGTTCGTATATAACCATACGATGGTTTTGTCCAATGGAAGTGGACGTTCGTAGTAATACGGGGTGTCCTGGAGAAAAGGGTAAAAGTAGGAGTGGCAATGAGGTGTGCAACTCTGACAATCCAAAAGCCAGTGTTTTTAGAAGGTTCGGTTAATATTGGTCACTGAGTCATAGTCTTAGGGTCGGGTCAATGGTCGCTGCTAAAGAGAGAGAGAAAAGAAACACTCAGCGTGCACTCTAACCTAGATCAGAATGGTTACCAATTTATCTAATCTGGAAACCTCCCACTGTACTGTCAAATTCTCCTCCAAACCTGAAAGAAGAATTAGTCGGGATCACCCGAGGAGTAAACCAACTCATCAGTGGGAATCGGGATCCAACTATCATCGCATGATAACGTGACGGAATCCGCTCACGCTATCACACTCCAGAAGGTATGCGCATATCTGGCAAGTTTCAGTTCTTTTGAAACTCCCGATGTAATTTTTGCCCCATGCTCTTATGACCTTGACGAAGGTCAACAAATCATAAGTCACATGTCAAGTTGCACCCATCATTGTCCAGGTTAATTTGAACCCACCCGTACAAGCCCTTGACGAAGGTCAACAAGGCTATACGACTGTCCCAAACCAACGCATCTATCTATGCAACAGAAAGGCAACAAGCAGCTACCATACACTATGCCTTGACGAAGGTCAACAAACATAGCATGAATACTATGTGCTACCCGTCTGAAACGACGGAGGGCTACGAATGGTTTCTGGCGAAAACCTTTAATGTAATGAACTTAATATCGTTGAAGGAACTGGGTAGCTTTTATGAAAATATAGTGACGAAAACCTTTGCTAAAGAGGTCACTCCCGGTGAAGGGATCTCGGTTCTTTCCCCGTAGAATGAGGTGCAGGATATTCCAACTGAATACCGCGATGCAAAGCAAAAGTAATCGGCTATAGTGAAGTTATTTCCCTGACGCAAACTTTTGTCCAAGGGGTCACTCCCGATGAAGGGATCTCGGCCCTTGCCTCGTCGACTGAGGAGCAGGATATTCCAACTGAATACCACGATGCAAAACAAAAGTGAACGTCCTTGCAATAACAGCTTTTTGAAAAATGTTCCAACAACATCAGATTAGGTTTGTTTAACTTGCATTGATCCGAATCAATGCAGTCCCATCAATTGATCACACCACAAAGAACGAAAATATACTGATGTACGTATATGCCATCCGCATTCGCCACTGGGTCCCGTCATTACCCGTTAGGTTAGCTAACTAACGACAGAGCGGGGACTGGACTAGCGCGGATGCAAAACATATACAACATCTACTAATATATATATCAATATATAATTTTCGCTCAAGGCATGATAAAAATGCAACATCACAGAAATGTACAGCATCACAGAACAATACAGATATCTGGGATCCCCGGGTTTCACAGAGCCACTACTGAAACCCGACGTTCCCCTGGTCATGTGGATATCCTGTGCAATGAAATCCTAGACCCCTACGGGCGCAGCAAGTTACCCGCCAAAACCTGAAGCGAGGCAGCCCCCTTCAGCAACGTGAATGGACCACCCAGCACTTCACGGAATCCGGTAACTTGGGCACCCCTCCTGGGTTAACCTGTACCCCCTACGAGTGCGGCGAATAGCCCACCAATTCTAGAGTAAAGCCCCCTCCGTCTCAATGCCATGAGATGCGGGCTTGTTGCCCTCTAGAATCCGGCTATCCGTGCACCCCTCCGCGGGGCAATCCTAGTACAGAAAGTAAAATATACATACAACGGGTACATCGACCGCAACCTGGTCGTGCCCCAAAATAATAATACAAACAGGCAGTGACGGCAGTCCACATGTTAAGCGCTCGCCCCGCAATATCAAATGTATATAATACAACAAAACTGTACTAGCATTGCATCCAGGCTATCCCCACGACCGATCCGCAACATCACAGCAATACACAGAACATCAACGTGAAGGTCATGTTCGCAAATCCGTCTAACCGGGCTATAGCAGTTAGACAGGATTTACCGATCAAGTGACATTCACGGTCGCAGATATAATGTAAATACTGTGAACCAATGTGTTTAATATATCCGATCGATCAAATTTTACTAAGTGGGCCCCCAAGTACTACTGTAGCACATCAAGAAATTCTGGGCCCAAAAATAATATTCCAAAACCCCTATTTCCAAGTCAGGAGCTTTCTGGAAAATTTTGGTACATTGAACAGTTCAAGTCGCGGCGGAACCGCGGCCCCAGCATGGGTTTGGCCACGGTTCCACGGTCGTTTAGACTGTTCACGAGACCAAATTTTCCCAGAACTCTTATAATTCCCTGCACATCATTCTGAGACAACCTGAAAAAATTTTGGAGAAAAAAAAATTTCGACAGAAACTGATATGCATGAAAACGCGGATTTTGGGATTTTTGCTCGATCGGAAATGTAAAACACATTAAACCAAGCTAGACCAAGTTAATGGCGAGGCTCTTATACCACTGTAAGTGCAAGGCGGCGCCCCGGCCTCCATCCCGAGGCCAAATGCGGAAGCGATGGTAAACTTTAATTTTTTCATGACCGGCACCACCGCGCACTAAAACCCGGATCGTGCCATTAACTAGTCCTAGCTAACTACAAGATGGGGAAGAAAGATATACCGAGCGATCCGTGTCCTCCGGTCTTCTCGCCGTCATCCCGATCTCCCGCGGAATGTCCGGTCTCCACCTCCTCGCCGGAAAAGCACCACGTCGCCGGCTTCTTTTACGGGCTCCCACCTCTATGCCGAGGCAACTCGGGCACGAAGCTGGCGAGTCGACGTGCCCAAGATTTGCTGTAGAACAGTGTAGTGAGCTATGTCTCATAGGGTTGTGAAGTTGCCATTTTGGTGGAGGTGAAGAATAGAGTTTTGAGATGAACTAGAGAGCTTTTTTCTTAGCACAATTAGAAAGCCAACTGCAACACATAAAAATGAATCCCTCCACCTCTTCCAAAGTGGCCGGCCCCTTTCTTTTTGTGAATAGAGAGAGAGCAAAGTCAAGGGGTGGGTGGAATGCAATGATGCAAGCAAGTGATGATGAAAGAATCCAATGATCAAAACCAAAAACCCAAACACCAAAACAACCATCATCATATCCAAAGTCAAGCAATCATGAAAACTATCATGAAGCAAAAAGTCAAGAGATCACGACACAACAAGATGCAAAGACCCCCTCCACAATTGCTTATTCACAAATGCAAATAAGCACTCCTCCACCAATCTTCGGCCAATGAAAGATACGAATGAAAATGGCCAAAACGGAAAGAAAACTGGCAACTCCAGAAAACCGATCCCGTAATAAATTACAGGAAAAACCCCGCTACTGTGTATACACACCCGCATCTGTATTCCGGCCGGATACAAATGCAATGAGACAGATCTACACTGTACTATACTAGGATCCGGCTTAAACCAAAGCCGGCTAGAATTATCCGTCCGATCCTGATCCGTGCAATACCGCACGTATCTGATCGAACCCTGCCATATCTCCATACGGCCTCTACAGCGTTTCGCCCGAAAACTTGAGCAACTGAATGTGGGGGACTCTAAAGACTCGTCAACACCTTGGTTGTGGATTTAACCACTAGCACGTCAGAGGTATAAGCCAATACGTAACGGGCTACCAGGTATTGACCAAAAGGGACGTCGATGAGCGAACTCATCCTGACACCCTACTGAGCCTGTCAGTGACAATATCCGTACAGTCCGGTCCGTTCGTCTATGAGCATCGCATGGCGGGCCTAGGGGGTTAGTAAAGTCAGACCCCCAAAAGCGGTACAAGTCGTGTCGGAGTGTAGCCCAGAACACCCCGAGATACTACGGGAATACCGACCAGTAAATCTCCTGCCTTGGCCAAGGACTTTTCATGTACTGGCTCTCCTAGACACAGCACGACCTCACCCCTAATACCAGGAGAGACGAACCCCTGTAGATCCGCTCACTGCCTCCATGTGGCTCGGGACTGTACCCAACTAAAACCTGTTTGCACGTCTCCTTTGAGCGTGGTAGGGTAGTAATCTAAGTACAGTGGGAACTCACACGAGACAAATGACGATCTCAGGTCAAAGAACTAACCTGTACACATGTCACCAGGGAACTGCTATCTGACGTCAGGTATAATACCAACTAGCAGGCTCCCGGCGAGTCCTGTCCGGTGTACTCATAACCCAATGAGCACCTGTATACATCTTAGGTGAACCAACTGACACCAGTGGCTTGTGAGACCGGCCACCGCCCCTCGTCGGTGTCTTGACTGTATACACTAGTCTACTCTGGAGTATCGATGCCCTGTCTCGAAACTCCCACGACTAAGGACCTTTTAAGGATGTGCTTATAGACCCCAGCTCCCACTTATATGATCGCCTTCATACTGCTGGTGGTCAAGCAAGAATCCTAGGGGCTCTATCAACGTGTAATAGCGACATGTCAGGTCACCTAAAACAGTACACGATGATAAAGATAAACCAGATAGCATACTATCATCTCGAGTAAGACTGTCCTACCGGGATAGGTCCTCCCTCAATCATTGCAATCACGTGCCTGTGATCCAATAATTGACTCTGAGGGCACTATCTCCAACACTCGTTCGGTTTTGATATCGCGTTTTGCAGGATTTTAGCTTATGTGTATTCTTTGTGTAAATTCTAGGTTCGCAGGCGGGTATGTCGGACGCCGCAAAGAAGGGGAAGCAAGTAGTCGACTACACTTAGCATGAGACCACGGTGAGTAGATTTAACATCTACGGGGAAATCGCCCGTATGGCGTTAAGCGTCAGGGCGTGATAGGATATTGTAGTCGCGTATATATTTATATGTATATTGGTCGTACATATGTACTATTGTAGCATATCCATCTTTTGTTGCATATAGAAATGGTAGTTATGTAACACCGCACTGTCACTAACGTTTCAAGCTGCACGAGCACTATTTGTATGTTACACTCACACTGTTAGTGATTGCCATGACACTCGCACTATTGAATTGCTACGAACCATATATCATTTGGATTACCGCATCATTGATGATTAGACATGACTCTATCGCATATTGGTGCACACATACATTGATATATCCCTATTGCGTACATACACATTGTATATCCATATTGGTACACACATACATTGATATATCCCTATTGCGCACATACACATTGTATATGCATATTGGTGCACCCATACATTGATATATCCATATTGCGCACATACACATTGTATATCGATTGTATATCCACATTGGTGCACACATACATTGATATATCCATATTGCGCACATTCATCTTATATATCCACATTGGTGCACACATACATTGATATATCCATATTGCGCACATTCATATTGTATATCTACATTGGGGCACACATACATTGATATATCCATATTGGTGCACACATACATCGATATATCCATATTGCGCACATGCATATTGTATATCCATATTGGTGCACACATACATTGATATATCCATACTTGCGCACATACACGCTGTATATACATATTGGTGCACATATACATTGGTAAACTCATATTTGCGTATATATCCACTTGCACATCCATACCTATATACATACATATTACACATACATGGATGGTACTGGCTTTGATTTCAAGAAAATGGGGACCGTATGAGATATTTTCAAAACTGGATCCATTTAAAAGAGCGGTTTTCCCTTTTTACTCAAAGTGGCATACAATACATTGCATGGATTTATGCATTGAGTTTTGGATTCGTCTGATTTCTGGATTTGAGAACCGTGGTATTATTTAAGAAAATATGCACTATTTTGAAAACCCTATTTCTCTTGATATGATATTTCAGTGCGTCCACCATGCGTTTTCTCGGTTCTGAGACGTGTGATGTGTGAACCCGAATCGAGGAGCTGGATGAGGCCGATTATGGGTACATGGTGGACCCGGTATGGTACCCCGGGGCAAGAAAGGGATGCTATGTATATAGACAGTGAGCCTAGCAGAGGGACTACTACCTACTGGTGATTGGTTGGACCTGGCGACTATCCGGAGGATACTGACCAGAGTCGAGAGATGGATACGGGACGACCCGTACTGCCTGGGCCGAGGGCCGATTCCGCAGACGGAGCTCGTGGGCCGATCGGAACTGACGGAGCCCGATATATGAGGATTTGCGTGTCGATGCTGGACACGAGTATTTCATGATGTTTTCGGGTACCGATGTTGGGCACCCCGCTTCTATGAGATTTACATGATTGAGGGCCGGATAGAGTGACGGCGCCGGAGTTATCGGAATTTTGGGGTGTTTTGGTAGACACCGGGATTTTCCATGTTGATATACCGTGTAGATGGTATTTTTTCCCTTACTCAGCATTCATTGTTATGCATCGCATCCTGTATTCGTAGTACCTGATTGAGTACTTTGGCATGATTATTGCATTCCCTGCTCATTAAATATAGATATTATTAGATTGCACTTGTTATGCATGATTATTGCATACCCAACTCATCATATAGATGTTATTAGATTGCACTTGTTATGCATGATTATTGCATACCCAGCTCATCATATTGATGCTATCTGATTGCATATGTTAGAGTATCATAGTACGTGCATACTCGCGATTACCTTTATATGTTATCTACTATTCACGAGTTGGCAACTCACCCCCGTTGTGCCACAGTGTTTGCAGGTCGACCCTCAGAGCAATTGCGGCAGGGCTATCTCTTGTATCTTTTTGCGACGGATACCACTGCAGTTCGCGTGTGAGCCATTTTCTTATAGGTGGGTTTTTGCGGTATCCATTTATTTTCTAGTTGTACACACTATTGTATCTAGTACTCTCCATCTACTATTTCATGTATTGACTTAGAGACCAGTTGTGAGGACGATGTTGTATATTATTTTATACTCTGGTGTCGAGCTCGTGTGAGCCAACTTTATTATGCAGTTTTATCTTTCATGATGTTTTCCACTTATATTGCTCATTTCTTCGCTACGGCGTCGTATATTATTCTTGTGGTGATTGTTTCCGCTGTTGGGCATGATTGCTCCCGTTTGGGGATGTTATATTCTTATTATCAGTCATTTTACTTATATCATGTTTTGTACCCGTTTTCGGGGTTAGTTTTTACAAAGGCGGTGCTGCCGAAATTTTTAAGAAAATAACTCAAACTTTAATGATTTTTACTCGAGTTTTCTAAATGTTTTCAACACTCACTACTTTTCATGGTTTTGATTTTTGGGTTTCGGCTTACTTGATCGCGTTACGCCTGTAGACGTTACATGGTTAAGTGCCGGTCACGGGCCGAACTTTGGGTCGTGACACAAGTTCATTACGTTAAAGGTCTTTCGCCAAAAACCAGTCGTAGCCCTCCGTCATTTCAGATTAGTATTGCTTAGTATTCGTGCTACGTATTTTGACTGTGTCAAGGCGTAGTGTGCGGTAGCTCTGTAATGCTTTTTTGTCGCATGGATATGTGAATTGGTTAGGACAGTCGTACGGTCATGTTGACTGTGTCAAGGACTCGTACAGGTGGGTTTAATGCAATCAAGATAATAACGGGTTGAACTTGACTAGGACCCTTTGATATGTTGACTGTGTCAAGGTCACTTGGATCCTAAGGGTAAAAACACACATCGGGAGTTTTAAACATACAGGAAACTTGCCAGGTATGCGCATACCTTCTGGAGTGTGTGTAAGTGCACGGCGGCGCTCCGGCCGTCGATCCGGCGCCGGAAACGCGGAAACGAAAAACTTTGCGAAACTTGCAAACCGGCACCACCGCGCACTTTTAACCCGGATCGGGCCATTAACCTAGCTACTAGCAAACTAAAAGATGGGTAGAGAGTTATACCAAGCGATCCGTGTCCTTCGGTCTTCGTCTCCACTCCGATCTCCCGCGGAATCTCCGTCCGTCACCTCCTCGTCGAAAAGGGCACCACGTAGCCTAATTCTTTTACGGGCTTCCACCTCTGGACCGAGGCAACTCGAGCGCGAAGTTGGCTAGCCGACGCGTCCAAGATTTGCTGTAGATATAGTGTAGTAGGTTGTCTCTTTGGGGTTTATGTTGCCATGATATTGTGGAGGAAAGAACAAGGGAAATGAACTTTGAGTGAACTAGTATTTTGTGGCATGAAGAATGAAATGAGATCATAATTTTTCTCCTAAAAAATCACACCCCCTCTCCTCCCAATAATATGGCCGGCCACTCAAGGAATGGTGGAGAAAAAATCCCATGGAATAATGCAAGAGGAGAAGAGAAAGATAATGAGAAAAATGGTCATAACAAAATCAACTCAACATCCAACTCAATCCTATCTCAATAAATGCAAGTGATGAGATTAAAATGGAATCTCATGATGAAGGAAGCCACAATCACAATAAACCCCTCCACAATAAGTTATTTGCACAACTGCAAATAACTCCCTCCTTCAGAAAGTCTGGCCGCGAAAGAACAAACGAAAACCGGCCGGAACAGAATGCAAACTGGCAACTTCAGAAAACTGATCCCGTAATAAATTACAGGAAAACCCCGCTACTGCATATAGATGCCCGCATTAGTATTCCCACTGAACACAAATGCAAAGAGATAAAACTACACTGTCTAATACTAGGATCCGGCTTAAACCAAAGCCCGCTAGTAAAATCCGTCCGATCACGATCCGTGCAATACCGCACGTATCTGATCGAACCCTGCCATATCTCCATACGGCCTCTACAGCGTTTCGCCCGAAACATGAGTAACTGTGTGTGGGGGACTCTAAAGACTCGTCAATACTATGGCTGTGGATTTAACCACTAGCATGTCAGAGGTATCAGCCATACGTGACGGACCACCAGCTATTGACCAAAAGGGACGTCGATGAGCGAACTCATCCTGACACCCTACTGAGCCTGTCAGTGACAATATCCGTACAGTCCGGTCCGTTCGTCTATGAGCATCGCATGGCGGGCCTAGGGGGTTGGTAAAGTCAGACCCCCAAAAGCGGTACAAGTCGTGTCGGAGTGTAGCCCAGAACACCCCGAGATACTACGAGAATACCGACCAGTAAATCTCCTGCCTTGGCCAAGGACTTTTCATGTACTGGCTCTCCTAGACACAGCACGACCTCACCCCTAATACCAGGAGAGACGAACCCCTGTAGATCCGCTCACTGCCTCCATGTGGCTCGGGACTGTACCCAACTAAAACCTGTTTGCACGTCTCCTTTGAGCGTGGTAGGGTAGTAATCTAAGTACAATGGGAACTCACACGAGACAAATGACGATCTCAGGTCAAAGAACAAACCTGTACACATGTCACCAGGGAACTGCTATCTGACGTCAGGTATAATACCAACTAGCAGGCTCCCGGCGAGCCCTGTCCGGTGTACTCATAACCCAATGAGCACCTGTATACATCTTAGGTGAACCAACTGACACCAGTGGCTTGTGAGACCGGCCACCGCCCCTCGTCGGGGTCTCGACTGTATACACTAGTCTACTCTGGAGAATCGATGCCCTGTGTAAGTGCACGGCGGCGCCCCGGCCTCCATCCCGAGGCCAAATGCGGAAGCGATGGTTAACTTTAAATTTTACTTGAACCGGCACCACCGCGCACTAAAACCCGGATCGAACCATTAACTAGTCCTAGCTAACTACAAGATGGGGAAGAGAGATATACCGACTGATCCGTGTCCTCCGGTCTTCTCGTCGTCGTCCCAATCACCCGCGGAAGCTCTGGTCTCCACCTCGTCGCCGGAAGGGCACCACGTCGCCGGCTTCTTTTACGGGCTCCCGCCTCTATACCGAGGCAACTCGGGCACGAAGCTGGCGAGTCGACGTGCCCAAGATTTGCTGTAGAATATAGTGAAGATCTATATGTCTCATTTTGGGGTTGTAGGAATTGCCATATTGGTGGAGGTATAAACTATCTTTTGGAGAGGAGCTGAAAATGATTTTTGCCAAGCCAAATGAGTGTAAATCCCTACACCAAAAATTGGGACAGCCCACTAGAGGAAGTGGCCGGCCATGCCAATGGGGGAGAAGAGAATGAGAGTGAGTGAGGGAGTCTATCAATCAAAAGAATGAGAGTCTCTCATAATCCAAGAGAGAGAAAAAGCTATCATGCAAAGAAATGATCACAAAGGAAACCCTCACTCCACCAACCATTCAACAACCATGATTGCTTCAAAAAGTCAAGCAATCATCAACTCAAGAAAGTCAAGGTATGGTGCACCCATCATGACACACCAAAATGCAAAGAAACCCCTCCACAAATGCTTATTTGCACAAATGCAAATAAGCCCTCCTCCACCAATCTTCGGCCAATGAACGATACAAAGAAATATGGCCGAAACGGAAAGCAAACTGGCAACTCCAGAAAACTGGTCCCGTAATAAATTACAGGAAAACCCCGATACTGTGTATACACACCCGCATCTGTATTCCAACCGAAATACAAATGCAATGAGACAAAATCTACACTGTACTATACTAGGATCCGGCATAAACCAAAGTCGGCTAGTAATATCCATTCGATACTGATCCGTGCAATACTGCACGTATCTGATCGAACCCTGCCATATAACCATACGGCCTCTAGTACTAACCGTCCGATCCTGATCCGTGCAATACCGCACGTATCTGATCGAACCTTACCATATCTCCATACGACCTCTACAGCTTTTCGCCCGAAAACTTGAGCAACTGAATGTGGGGGACTCTAAAACTCGTCAACACCTTGGTTGTGGATTTAACCACTAGCACGTCAGAGGTATAAGCCAATACGTAACGGGCTACCAGATATTGACCAAAAGGGACGTCGATGAGTGAACTCATCCTGACACCCTACTGAGCCTGTCAGTGACAATATCCGTACAGTCCGGTCCGTTCGTCTATGAGCATCGCATGGCGGGCCTAGAGGGTTGGTAAAAGTCAGACCCCCAAAAGCGGTACAAGTCATATCGAAGTGTAGCCCAGAACACCCTGAGATACTACTGGAATACCTACCAGTAAATCTCCTGCCTCGGCCGAGGGCTTTGTGTAATGGCTCTCCTAGACACAGCGCGACCTCACCCCCAATACCGGGAGAGATGAACCCCTGAAGATACGCTCACTGCCTCCATGTGGCTCGGGACTGTACCTAACTAAAACCTGTTTGCACGTCTCCTTTGAGCGTGGTAGGGTAGTAATCAAAGTATAGTGGGAACTCACACGAGACAAATGACGATCCCCAGGTCGATGAACTAACCTGCACACATGTCACCAGGGAACTGCTATCTGACGTCTGGTATAAGACCAACTAGCAGGTTCCCGGCGAGTCCTGTCCAGTGTACTCATAACCTAATGAGCACCTGTATACATCTTAGGTGAACCAACTGACACCAGTGGCTTGTGAGACCGGCCACCGCCCCTCGTCGGGGTCTCGACTGTATACACTAGTCTACTCTGGAGTATCGATGCCCTGTCTCGAAACTCCCACGACTAGGGACCTTTTAAGGATGTGCTTATAGACCCCAGCTCCCACTAATATGATCGCCCTCATACTGCTGGTGGTCAAGCAAGAATCCAAGGGGCTTTATCAACGTGCAATAGTGACCTGTCAGGTCACCTAAAGCAGTACACGATGATAAAGATAAACCAGATAGCATACTATCATCTCGAGTAAGACTGTCCTACAGGGATAGGTCCTCCCTCAATCATTGCAATCACGTGCCTGTGATCCAATAATTGACTCTGAGGGCACTATCTCCAACAATCTCCCACTTGCACTCAAGGCTAATTATTGCGATGTCGCATACTCACAGCCCGTGTGATACCGAACACCCAACTCCTCTACTTGTCAATCTCACAAAGCTCGTTTGCGAAACTATTGCGTTCGAGGAATAGCCTCAGTGAGTGGATCCGCTTTGATGTTTCTTTCTATGTCTCTCCATATCTCATATTCGCGGAGAAAGCAATCTCCCGAAATGAGCAATACCTGTCTTAGAATGTCTCTGGATGTCTGATGGGACCTAGCTCATAAATGAACTCCAAATCCAAACTTCTTAGACTGTATCGTCAACTGAACTTAATCAGTATCCTGCGTCATGCCTCTTTCAGTATTTCCTTGGACCACCTGTCCAAAATACTGCCCCTCGTCAGAAGGAAAAACTATAACTCTGACAACCTGCCTGTCGTCCAAGTCACCTTGGAAGCCTGGAATGATAACGGTCTCCCGAATGAGGCTGTCGTTATCATATCCCTAGAACATCCACTTATGTTCTAAAACTGCTTCCGACTGTTTCTCCAGGATTGGATCAATGTCAACATATTGCATCTAGTGCAAGAGCAACATCTGGTGTGGCACTTGACATCTCATGATTGACTCAATTGCCTGACAAGTGATCTGCCAATCATGCACATCCCTCTCCACTTTAGTCTGTAAGACATCTTTAGAGAGGATGACTCCATCACCTGCAGGTACACTACCGTGCCAGGAGTCGTTCATTCTAAATACTCTTAGAATGCTGTCTAAGTACCCAGATTGGGAAACCACCCAAATCTAGATCTAAAACCATAGATCTAGTAACCAGTATGTCTGATATAATGTCCAAGTCCCATGTGGAGAAACCACTGTGTGACGACCAAAGTATAACCGATCGTAGTATAGGAATGTCACTTCCTACTCTGTGTATGTCATCAAAATACCATGACATCACACCCTACTACCTTCTTAACAGATCCATCCCCTATTCTGATGAAGCCAAACCTATGACTGTCACATCAGAAATTGATGATCTATCTCCGCTACTGCTGCTTCAGTCTATAAATAGACATAAGCTACCTGTCCACCAATGCTTCCGCTGCTCCCACTGACTACGACAACCCTCTGGCAGAGTCATATAGACGTACACTTCTAAAGCCAGTTTAGAACGACGCTATACTCATCCTCCCGCCGGGTCTCGCAGCCTGGAACAACAGCAATGGTAAGTGTGGGTAAACAAGAACTTCCCTGTCACCGTCCTTGAGGCTACCGGAGTACCTCTCGGGTGCCTGAAGTTACCCACCTTATCTGCGAAGTGGCCAATGGAATGTCAAACCAGATTGAATCTTTAGGTTCCTATCAAATCTTCAGTAATCGTTTATGGTTCTGGAATCACTTCCAGTTCTACCATACTCCCACTACTGTTTTCTGGAAAAAAATCCATTTTTATTAAAACTGTGGCAAGTCTAGAACAATATCGCTATTGTCCATCCTGATGGTATAAAGTCAACCCGCGTCATAGCCTGGGTCAACCCACAAACTGCCGTTACAGAAACATGCCTTGAGTTATCCAGAGTCTGGTTTTAAGCATAAGCCAGACAACTCCCCGTACCTTAACAACGTTAAAATATGAACTGTTCTATATCCAATATAGAACCAGAGGCACTGATTTAATTGAACCAGATTCAAATCATGCAACTGTCTCCAGTGCATGTCAACTAAATGGAAGGAGGCCGATCAGCGTTACTCAACTTAGAAATGCTTCCAATTATGAGTAACCTGAAAGAGAAGCAAGTTCTCTTTATCATTACTATTAACTGAATACCATATACAAGTATCTACATCTTCGATCACTTTGAAGAATCCCGATACTTGCTACACCTGATTCTCTACTCTATTCAAATACCTATAACTTCTCCAAATTCGGACCCTGTGTTTCCACGAAACACCTGTCTAAAAACTAGAGAAGTCATAAGTAAACCGAATATAGTACGAGGACCAACCCCACTGTCCTGATGGACCCTGGACAACATACAATACTCTGTATAAGTCCCTTGAGTCTGATAACTCATTCCCTGCGTGTCGTAGGTTGAAAACTGTACTTTTGGTTATGAAGAATTACACCGCTGTTTAATGCTCCTTACCTAACCATCCACTGATATAGGTAAATGTCATAGACATAATTTCAAAAAGGTATATCTCACTCTATGAAAATAGACGTACAGATATATCAATTTGAAATTGGTGCATAACAGCGGATATTCAAAACCAAATATTTGCCGTCCGGCAAACAACCCAGGCGACTTCCTCAAATATCACCGATTACAACGAATCCCGATATAATGAGGATGATCACCCAATTCCCAATAACTTACTCCCACTCAACATCTGAAAAACCATACAGATGTGAGAATCATACCTGGTAAATACATACCCGGGAGTAAGGATTAATTGGGAAATCAGTTTTCTTTTAACAGTACACAGTGAAACTGAAACATTGAAATGTTTCGACGGGGTATTCTGGTATTCCTAGTAATGCCTCTTCCAGATTCACAACTGCAACCGTATAAATCTCTGCCACCTCTCCAAATCCCTTCATATGTCTTTAGTCATTACCTTCTGCGCACCCCTTAGGCCAAATGGTTTTCTTCCTTCCCTACCGTTCGGCACCAGCCTATGGTTTGGAAGAAGACTATCCAATAAGCATAATGGGTGTACTGTCCTAATCCTAGGAGCACTCGCAATGCGAGAGAAGGTGAAGATAAAAGACAACCGAATAAACCTTATTCCTATTTCTCCTGAACCAGAATCCATCCCCGAACTGGAACAAGTTCCTTTCGAGTTCGTATATAACCATACGATGGAGTATCCAATAAACTGTGGATCTTCGTAGTGATACGGAGTGTTCTGGAGAAATACAAAGGTGATTTGGGAGTGGTAATGAAATACTTGGTTTGGTCGTCAATATCAGTTGCAATTTACTTTGCCCTCTTACTAATCCCTTGCTTTGTCTTAACTTAATACCTTCTGTACACCATCGTTAGGCTAATTGGTTTTCTTCATTCCCTACCGGTCGGCACCTGCCTATGGTTGGGAAGAAGACTATCCAATTTGCGTAATAGGTGTACTATCTCCTAAACCAAGGAGTACTCACAACTTTGAGAGAAGGAAAAAGGAAAAGACAACTGAATAATCCTATCCGTTTTCTCCAGAACCTGAAACCATCCTCGAATAAATCCCTTCGAGTTCGTATATAACCATACGATGGTTTTGCCCAATGGAAGTGGACGTTTGTAGTAATACGGGGTGTCCTGGAGAAAAGACTAAAAGTAGGAGTGGCAATAAGATTAGCGACTCTGACTATCCAAAAGCCAGTGTTTAAGAAGGTTCGGTCAATTTTGGTCTCTGAGTCAAAGTCTTAGGGTCGGGTCAATGGTCGCTGCCAAAGAGAGAGAGAAAAGAAACACTCAGCGTGCACTCTAATCTAGATCAGAATGGTTACCAATTTATCTAATATGGAAACCTCCCACTGTCACCTCAAATTCTCCTCCAAACCTGAAAGAAGAATTAGTCGGGGTCACCCGAGGAGTAAACTAACTCATCAGTGGGAATCGGGATCCAACTATCACCGCATGATAACGTGACGGAATCCGCTCACGGTGTCACACTCCAGAAGGTATGCGCATATCTGGCAAGTTTCAGTTCTTTTGAAACCCCCAATGTGATTTTTGCCCCATGCTCTTATGACCTTGACTTTGGCCAACATATCATAAGTCACATGTCAAGTTCTACCCGTCATTCACCAGGTTAATTTGAACCCACCCGTACCTACCCTTGACTTTGGCCAAAATGGCAGTACGACTGTCCCAAACCAACGCATCTATCTATGCTGCATATGAACACCACAATAGCTACCAATCACTGTGCCTTGACTTTGGCCAACATACACAGCTTGAATACTATTGACCATCCATATGAAACGACGGAGGGCTACGAATGGTTTCTGGCGAAAACCTTCAACGTAGTGAACTTGATATCGTTGAAGGAACGGATAGCTTTTATAAAAATATAGTAACGAAAACCTTTGCTAAAGAGGTCACTCCCAGTGAAGGGATCTCGGCTCTTTCCCCGTAGAATGAGGTGCAGGATATTCCAACTGAATACCACGATGCAAAGCAAAAGTAATCGGCTATAGTGAAGTTATTGCCCTGACGCAAACTTTTTGTCCAAGGGGTCACTCCCGGTGAAGGGATCTCGGCCCTTGCCTCGTCGACTGAGGAGCAGGATATTCCAACTGAATACCACGATGCAAAACAAAAGTGAACGTCCTTGCAATAACAGCTTTTTGAAAAGTGTTCCAACAACATCAGATTAGGTTTGTTTTTAACTTGCATTGATCCGAATCAACGCAGTCCCATCAATTGATCACACCACAAAGAACGAAAATATACTGATGTACATATATGCCATCCGCATTCGCCACTGGGTCCCGTCATTACCCGTTAGGTTAGCTAACTAACGACAGAGCGGGGACTGGACTAGCGCGGATGCAAAACATATACAACATCTACTAATATATATATCAATATATAATATTTCGCTCAAGGCGTGATAAAATACAACATCACAGAAATGTACAGCATCACAGAACAATACAGATATCTGGGATCCCCGGGTTTCACAGAGCCGCTGAAACCCGACGTTCCCCTGGTCGTGTGGATAGCCTGTGTAATGAAATCCTAGACCCCTACGGGCGCGGCAAGTTACCCGCCAAAACCTGAAGCGAGGCAGCCCCCTTCAGCAACGTGAATGGACCACCCAGCACTTCACGGAATCCGGTAACTCGGGCACCCCTCCTGGGTCAACCTGTGCCCCCTACGAGTGCGGCAAATAGCCCGCCAATCCTAGAGTGAAGCCCCCTCCGTCCCAATGCCATGAGATGCGGGCTTGTTGCCCTCTAGAATCCGGCTGTCCGTGCACCCCTCCGTAGGGCAATCCTAGTACAGAAAGTAAAATATACATACAACGGGTACATCGACCGCAACCTGGTCGTGCCCCAAAAGAATAATACAAACAGGCAGTGACGGCAGTCCACATGTCGGACGCTCGCCCCGCAATATCAAATGTACATAATACAACAAAACTGTACTAGCATTGCATCCAGGCTATCCCCACGACCGATCCGCAACATCACAGCAATACACAGAACATCAACGTGAAAGTCACGTTCGCAAATCCGTCTAACCGGGCTATAGCAGTTAGACAGGATTTACCGATCAAGTGACATTCACGGTCGCACATATAATGTAAATACTGTGAACTAATATGTTTTAAATATCCGATCGATCAAATTTTAACAAGTGGGCCCCAAGTACTACTGTAGCACATCAAGAAATTCTGGGCCCAAAATTAATATTCCAAAAACCCTAAAATCAACCCAGAGAGCAACTGCAGAAATTTGATGCAGTGATCTCAACACAGTGCGGCGGAACCGTGGCCCAAAGGGGTGTTTGGCCACGGTTCCGCGCTCCCACTGTGGAGTCACTGTATCGAATTTCTACAGTGTTCTTAGAATTTCCAGTACATCACTTTTCTGCAACCTGAAAAAATTTTCGAGCAAGAAAAAAATCAACAGAAAACTGATGTGAAGAAAATGCGGATTTTGGAATTTTAGTCGATCGGAAATGTAAACACATTAAACAAAGCTAGACTTAGTTAATGGCGAGGCTCTGATACCACTGTAAGTGCACGGCGGCGCCCCGGCCTCCATCCCGAGGCCAAATGCGGAAGCGATGGTTAACTTTAAATTTTACTTGAACCGGCACCACCGCGCACTAAAACCCGGATCGAACCATTAACTAGTCTTAGCTAACTACAAGATGGGGAAGAGAGATATACCGACTGATCCGTGTCTTCCGGTCTTCTCGTCGTCGTCCCGATCACCCGCGGAAGCTCCGGTCTCCACCTCGTCGCCGGAAGGGCACCACGTCGCCGGCTTCTTTTACGGGCTCCCGCCTCTATACCGAGGCAACTCGGGCATGAAGCTGGCGAGTCGACGTGCCCAAGATTTGTTGTAGAATATAGTGAAGATCTATATGTCTCATTTTGGGGTTGTAGGAATTGCCATATTGGTGGAGGTATAAACTATCTTTTGGAGAGGAGCTGAAAATGATTTTTGCCAAGCCAAATGAGTGTAAATCCCTACACCAAAAATTGGGACAGCCCACTAGAGGAAGTGGCCGGCCATGCCAATGGGGGAGAAGAGAATGAGAGTGAGGGAGGGAGTCTATCAATCAAAAGAATGAGAGTCTCTCATAATCCAAGAGAGAGAAAAAGCTATCATGCAAAGAAATGATCACAAAGGAAACCCTCACTCCACCAACCATTCAACAACCATGATTGCTTCAAAAGGTCAAGCAATCATCAACTCAAGAAAGTCAAGGTATGGTGCACCCATCATGACACACCAAAATGCAATGAAACCCCTCCACAAATGCTTATTTGCACAAATGCAAATAAGCCCTCCTCCACCAATCTTCGGCCAATGAACGATACAAAGAAATATGGCCGAAACGGAAAGCAAACTGGCAACTCCAGAAAACTGGTCCCGTAATAAATTACAGGAAAACCCCGATACTGTGTATACACACCCGCATCTGTATTCCAACCGAAATACAAATGCAATGAGACAAAATCTACACTGTACTATACTAGGATCCGGCTTAAACCAAAGCCGGCTAGTAATATCCATTCGATCCTGATCCGTGCAATACCACACGTATCGGATCGAACCCTGCCATATAACCATACGGCCTCTAGTACTAACCGTCCGATCCTGATCCGTGCAATACCGCACATATCTGATCGAACCTTGCCATATCTCCATACGGCCTCTGCAGCTTTTCGCCCGAAAACTTGAGCAACTGAATGTGGGGGACTCTAAAAACTCGCCAACACCTTGGTTGTGGATTTAACCACTAGCACGTCAGAGGTATAAGCCAATACGTAACGTCGATGAGTGAACTCATCCTGACACCCTACTGAGCCTGTCAGTGACAATATCCGTACAGTCCGGTCCGTTCGTCTATGAGCATCGCATGGCAGGACTAGGGGATTGGTAAAAGTCAGACCCCCAAAAGCGGTACAAGTCGTGTCGGAGTGTAGCCCAGAACACCCTGAGATACTACTGGAATACCTACCAGTAAATCTCCTGCCTCGGCCGAGGGCTTTGTGTAATGGCTCTCCTAGACACAGCGCGACCTCACCCTTAATACCGGGAGAGACGAACCCCTAAAGATACGCTCACTTACTCCATGTGGCTCGGGACTGTACCCAACTAAAACCTGTTTGCACGTTTCCTTTGAGCGTGGTAGGGTAGTAATCAAAGTACAGTGGGAATTCACACGAGACAAATGACGATCCCCAGGTCGATGAACTAACCTGTACACATGTCACCAGGGAACTGATATCTGACGTCTGGTATAAGACCAACTAGCAGGTTCCCGGCGAGTCCTGTCCGGTGTACTCATAACCTAATGAGCACCTGTATACATCTTAGGTGAACCAACTGACACCAGTGGCTTGTGAGACCGGCCACCGCCCCTCGTCGGGGTCTCGACTGTATACACTAGTCTACTCTGGAGTATCGATGCCTTGTCTCGAAACTCCCACGACTAGGGACCTTTTAAGGATGTGCTTATAGACCCCAGCTCCCACTTATATGATCGCCCTCATACTGCTGGTGGTCAAGCAAGAATCTAAGGGGCTTTATCAACGTGCAATAGTGACCTGTCAGGTCACCTAAACCAGTACACGATGATAAAGATAAACCAGATAGCATACTATCATCTCGAGTAAGACTGTCCTACCAGGATAGGTCCTCCCTCAATCATTGCAATCACGTGCCTGTGATGCAATAATTGACTCTGAGGGCACTATCTCCAACACCCCGTCTCGAAACTCCCACAACTAGGGACCTTTTAAGGATGTGCTTATAGACCCCAGCTCCCACGTATATGATCGCCCTCATACTGCTGGTAGTCAAGCAAGAATCCTAGGGGCTCTATCAACGTTCAATAGTGACCTGTAAGGTCACCTAAAGTAGTACACGATGATAAAGATAAACCAGATAGCATACTATCATCTCGAGTAAGACTGTCCTACCGGTATAGGTCCTCCCTCAATCATTGCAATCACGTGCCTGTGATCCAATAATTAACTCTGAGGGCACTATATCCAACAATCTCCCACTTGCACTCAAGGCTAATTATTGCGATGTCGCATACTCACAGCCCGTGTGATACCGAACACCCAACTCCTCTACTAGTCAGTCTCACAAAACTCGTTTGTGAAACTATTGCGTTCGAGGAATAGCCTCAGTGAGTGGATCCGCTTTGATGTTTCTTTCTATGTCTCTCTATATCTCATGTCCGCGGAGAAAACCATCTCCTGAAATGAGTAATACCTGTCTTAGAATGTCTGGATGTCTGATGGGACCTAGCTCATAAATGAACTCCAAATCCAAACTTCTTAGACTGTATCGTCAACTGAACTTAATCAGTATCGTGCGCCATCCTTCCCTCAGTATCCACCTGGACGACCTGTCTAAAATACTGCCCCTCGTCAGAGGGAAAACTATAACTCTGATAGCCACTCTGCCATCCAGGTCACCTTGGAAGGCTGGAATGATAACCGTCTCCTAAAGGAGGCTGTCATTATCATATCCCTAGAACACGCACTTATGTCCTAAAACTGCTTCCAATCGTTTCTCCAGGATTGGATTAATATCAACTTATTGCATCTACTGCAAGAACAACATCTGGTGTGGTACTTGACATCTCACGATTGACTCAATTGCCTAAGCAAGTGATCTGCCAATCATGCACATTCCTCTCTACTTTAGTCTGTAAGACACCTTTAGAGAGGGTGACTCCATTACCTGTAGGTATACTGCCATGCCAGGAGTCGTCCATTCTAAATACTCATATAATGCTGTCTAAGTACCCAGATTGGGAAACTACCCAAATCTAGATCTAAATCCATAGATCTAGTGACCAAAATATCTGATATAATATCCAAGTCCTGTGTGGAGAAACCACTGTGTGACAACCAAAGTATAACCGATCGTAGTATAGGAATATCACTTCCTACTCTGTGTATGTCATCAAATACCAGGACATCATACCCTACTACCTTCTTAACAGATCCATCCCCTATTCTGATGAAGTCAAACCTATGACTGTCACATCAGAAATAGATGATCTATCTCCTCTATATCTGCTTTAGTCTATAAATAGACATAAGCCACCTGTCCACCAATGCTTCCGCTGCTCCCACTGACCATGACAACCCTCTGGCAGAGTCATATAGACGTACACTTCTAAAGCTAGTTTAGAACGACACTATACTTATCCTCCTTCCGGGTCTCACAGTCTGGAACAACAATAATGGCATGTCTGGGTAAGCAAGAACCTCCCTGTCACCGTCCTTGAGGCTACCGGAGTACCTCTCGGGTGCCTGAGGTTACCCACCATATCTGCGGAGTGGCCAATGGAATGTCAAATACAGATTGAATCTTTAGGTTCTTTATCAAATCTTCAGTAATCGTTTGCGGTTCTGGAATCACTTCCAGTTCTACCATACTCCCACTACTGTTTTCTGAAAAAAAAATCCATTTTTATTAAAACTGTGGCGAGTAAAGAACAATATCACTATTGATCTTCCAGATGGTAGAAAGTCAACCCTCGTCATAGCCCGGATCAACCCACAAACAGCCATTGCAGAAACGTGCCTTGAGTCATCCAGAATCTGGTTTTAAGCATAAGCTGGACAACTCCCCGTATCTTAACAATGTCAAGATATGAACTGTTCTATATCCAATACAGGAACAGAGGCACTGATTTAATTGAACCAGATTCAAATCATGCAGCTGTCTCCAGTGCATGTTAACTAAATGGAAAGAGGCCGATCAGCATTACTCAACTTAGGAGTACTTCCAATTATGAGTAATCTGAAAGAGAAGAAAGTTCTCTTAATCATTACTATCAACTGAATACCATACACAAGTATCTACATCTTCGATCACCTTGAAGAATCTTGATACTTGCAATACCTGGTTCTCTACTTTACTCTTATACCTATAACTTCTCAAAACTTAGACCCTGCATTTCTACGAAACACATGTCTAAGAACTAAAGAAGTCACAAGTAAACAGAATATAGTACGAGTACCAACCCCTCTGTCCTAATGGACATTGAACAATATACAATACTCTGTATAAGTCCCCTGAGTCTAATAATTCATTCCCTGTGTGTTGTAGGTTGAAAACTGTACTTATAGTTAAGAAGAATTACACCGCTGTTCAATGCTCCTTACCTAACCATCCACTGATATAGGTAAATGTCATGGACATAATTTCAAAAATGTATATCTCACTCTATAAAAATAGACGTACAGATATATCAATTTGAAATTGGTGCATAACAACGGATATTCAAAACCAAATATTTTCCGTCCGACAAACAACCCAGGTGACTTCATCAAATATCACCAATTACAACGAATTCCGTTATAATGAGGATGATCACCTAATTCCCAATAACTTACTCCCACTCATCATTTGTAAAACCATACAGATGTGAGAATCATAACTGGTAAATACATACCCTGGAGCAAGTGTCTAATTGGGAAATCAGTTTTCTATTAACAGTACACAGTGAAACTGAAACATTGAAATGTTTCGTAGGGGTATCCGGGTATCCTTAGTAATGCCTCTTCCATTATCAGATTCACAACTGTAACCGTATAAATCTTTGTCACCTCTCCAAATCCCTTTATATGTCTTTAGTCATTACCTTATGTACACCCCTTTAGGCCAAATGGTTTTCTTCCTTCCCTATCGTTCGGCACCAGCCTATGGTTTGGAAGAAGACTATCCAATAAGCATAATGGGTGTACTGTCTTAATCCCAGGAGCACTCGCAATGCGAGAGAAGGTGAAGATAAAAGACAACCGAATAAACCTTATTCCTATTTCTCCTGAACCAGAATCCATCCCCGAACTAGAACAAGTTCCTTTCGAGTTCGTATATAACCATACGATGGAGTATCCAATAAACTGTTGATCTTCGTAGTGATACGGAGTGTCCTGGAGAAATACAAAGGTGAAGTGGGAGTGGTAACGAAATACTTGGTTTGGTCGTGAATATCAGTCGCAATTTACTTTTCCCTCCTTCTAATCCCTTTCTTTGTCTTAACTTAATACCTTCTGTACACCGTTTAGGCTAATTGGTTTTCTTCATTCCCTACCGGTCGGCACCTGCCTATGGTTTGGAAGAAGACTATCCAATTTGCGTAATGGGTGTACTATCCCCTAATCTAAGGGGCACTCGCAACCTGAGAGAAGGTAAATGGAAAAGACAACTGAATAGTCCTATTCGTTTTCTCCAGAACCAGAAACCATCCTCGAATAAATTCCATCGAGTTCGTATATAACCATACGATGGTTTTTTCCAATGGAAGTGGACGTTCGTAGTAATACGGGATGTCCTGAAGAAAAGGGTAAAAGTAGGAGTGGCAATGAGGTATGCAACTCTGACAATCCAAAAGCCAGTCTTATAAGAAGGTTCGGTCAATCTTGGTCACTGAGTCATAGTCTAGGGTCGGGTCAATGTTCGCTGCCAAAGAGAGAGAGAAAAGAAACACTCAGCGTGCACTCTATCCTAAATCAGAATGGTTATCACTTTATCTAATCTGGAAACCTCCCACTGTAACGTCAAATTCTTCCCCAAACCTGAAAGAAGAATTAGTCGGGATCACCCGAGGAGTAAACCAACTCATCAGTGGGAATCGGGATCTAACTATCATCGCATGATAACGTGACGGAATCCGCTCACATTATCACACTCCAGAAGGTATGCGCATATCTGGCAAGTTTCAGTTTCTTTAGAAACTCCCGATATGGATTTTTGCCCCATGCTCTTATGAACTTGACTTTGGCCAACAAATCATAAGTCACATGTCAAGTTCTACCCGTCATTCTCCAGGTTAATTTGAACCCACCCGTACAAGCCCTTGACTTTGGCCAACAAGGCTATACGACTGTCCCAAAACAACGCATCTATCTATGCTGCATATGAATAAACAACAGCTACCAAACACTGTGCCTTGACTTGGGCCAACAAACACAGCTTGAATACTATTGACTATCCATATGAAACGATGGAGGGCTACGAATGGTTTCTGGTGAAAACCTTTAACGTAATGAACTTGATATCGTTGAAGGAACGGATAGCTTTATAAAAATATAATAACGAAAACCTTTGCTAAAGAGGTCACTCCCGATGAAGGGATCTCGGCTCTTTCCCCGTAGGATGGGGTGCAGGATATTCCAACTGAATACCACGATGTAAAGCAAAAGTAATCGGCTATAGTGAAGTTATTTCCCTGACGCAAACTTCTGTCCAAGGGGTCACTCCCGGTGAAGGGATCTCGGCCCTTGCCTCGTCGACTGAGGAGCAGGATATTCCAACTGAATACCACTGTGCAAAACAAAAGTGAACGTCCTTGCAATAACAGCTTTTTGAAAAGTGTTCCAACAACATCAGAATAGGTTTGTTTATCTTGCATTGATCCGAATCAACGCAGTCCCATCAATTGATCACACCAATAAAGAACGAAAATAATGACGTACGTATATGCCATCCGTATTCGCCACTGGGTCCCGTCATCACCCATTAGGTTAGCTAACTAACGACAGAGCGGGGACTGGACTAGCGCGGATGCAAAACATATACAACATCTACTAGTATATATATCAATATATAATATTCGCTCAAGGCGTGATAAAAAGCAACATCACAGAAATGTAACCAGCATCACAGAACAATACAGATATCTGGTATCCCCGGGTTTCACAGAGCCTCTACTGAAACCCGACGTTCCCCTGGTCGTGTGGATAGCCTGTGTAATGAAATCCTAGACCCCTATGGGCACGGCAAGTCACCCGCCAAAACCTGAAGCGAGGCAGCCCCCATCAGCAACGTGAATGGACCACCCAGCATTTCACGGAATCCGGTAACTTGGGCACCCCTTCTGGGTCAACCTATACCCCCTACGAGTGCGGTGAATAGCCCGCCAATTCTAGAGTAAAGCCCCCTCCGTCTCAATGCCATGAGATGCGGGCCCGTTGCCCTCTAGAACTCGGCTATCCGTGCACCCCTCCGTGGGATAATCCTAGTACAGAAAGTAAAATATACATACTACGGGTACGTCGACCTCGACCCGGTCGTTCCCCAAAAGAATAATATAAACGGGCAGTGGCGGCAGTCCACTTGTCGGACGCTCGTCCCGCAATATCAAATGTACATATAAGATGAAATTGTACTAACATTGCATCCAGGCTATCCCCCACGACCAATCCGCAACATCACAGCACAACAGAGAACATCAACGTGAATGTCACGTTCGCAAATCCGTCTAAAAGGGCTATAGCAATTAGACAGGATTTACCGATCAAATGACATTCACGGTCGCAAATACTGTGAACTAGCATGTTTAAAAGATCCGATCGAACAAATGTACCGAAGTGGGCCCTAAGCACTACTGTAGTGCTCACAGAAAATCTGGGCCCAAAAAGAATATCCCAAAACCCCTATTTCCAAGCCAAAAGCCCACTGGAAAAAACTGGTGAAGTGAAGCTATATTCATGCGGCGGAACCGCGGCTAAAGTAGGGTTATGGCCGCAGTTCCACGGCTCTATGGAAGTATTAGGTCACCAAATTTTTACAGTGTTCTTAGAATTCTCTGCACATGTTTCTGAAACAACCTGAAAAATTTTTAGAGCCCAAAAAAATTTCGACAGAAACTTGTGCTTTGGAAAATACGGTTTTTGGGATTTATTGGTTCGATCGAGTTCTAAACACGTTATAGAGCTAGACTTGGTTAATGGCGTGGCTCTGATACCAATGTAAGTGCACGGCGGCGCCCCGGCCGTCGATCCGACGCCGGAAACGCGGAAAAGAAAAACTTTGCGAAACTTACAAACCGGCACCACCGCGCACTTTTAATCCGGATCGGGCCATTAACCTAGCTACTAGCAAACTAAAAGATGGGTAGAGAGTTATACCAAGCAATCCGTGTCCTTCGGTCTTCGTCTCCACTCCGATCTCCCGCGGAATCTCTGTCCGTCACCTCCTCATCGGAAAGGGCACCACGTAGCCGAATTCTTTAACGGGCTCCCACCTCTGGACCGAGGCAACTCGAGCGCGAAGTTGGCTAGACGACGCGTCCAAGATTTACTGTAGATATAGTGTAGTAAGTTGTCTCTTTGGGGTTTATGTTGCCATGATATTGTGGAGGAAAGAACAAGGGAAATGAACTTTGAGTGAACTAGTATTTTGTGGCAAGAAGAATGAAATGAGATCATAATTTTTCTCTCTAAAAATCACACCCCCTCTCCTCCCAATAATGTGGCCGTCCACTCAAGGAATGGTAGAGAAAAAATCCCTTGGAATAATGCAAGAGGAGAAGAGAAAGATAATGACAAAAATGGTTATAACAAAATCAACTCAACATCCAACTCAATCCTATCTCAATAAATGCAAGTGATGAGATTAAAATGGAATCTCATGATGAAGGAAGCCATAATCACAATAAACCCCTCCACAATAAGTTATTTGCACAACTGCAAATAACTCCCTCCATCAGAAAGTCCGGCCGCGAAAAAACAAACGAAAACCGGCCGGAACAGAATGCAAACTGGCAATTTCAGAAAACTGATCCCGTAATAAATTACAGGAAAACCCTGCTACTGCATATACATGCCCGCATTAGTATTCCCACTGAACACAAATGCAAAGAGACAAAACTACACTGTCTAATACTAAGATCCGGCTTAAACCAAAGCCCGCTAGTAAAATCCGTCCGATCACGATCCGTGCAATACCGCACGTATCTGATCGAACCCTGCCATATCTCCATACGGCCTCTACAGCGTTTTGCCCGAAACTTGAGTAACTGTGTGTGGGGGACTCTAAAGACTCGTCAATTCTATGGCTGTGGATTTAACCACTAGCACGTCAAAGGTATCAGCCATACGTGACGGGCCACCAGCTATTGACCAAAAGGGACGTCGATGAGCGAACTCATCCTGACACCCTACTAAACCTGTCAGTGACAATATCTATACAGTTCGGTCCGTCCGTCAATGAGCATCGCATGGCGGGCCTAGGGGGTTGGTAAAGTTAGACCCCCAAAAGCGGTACAAGTCATGTCGGAGTGTAGCCCAGAACACCCTGAGATACTACTGGAATACCTATCTCCTACCTTGGCTAAGGACTTTTCATGTACTGGCTCTCCTAGACACAGCGCGACCTCACCCCCAATACCGGGACAGACGAACCCCTGCAGATCCGCTCACTGCCTCCATGTGGCTCGGGACTGTACCCAACTAAAACCTGTTTGCACGTCTCCTTTGAGCATGGTAGGGTAGTAATCTAAGTACAGTGGGAACTCACACGAGACAAATAACGATCTCAGGTCGATGAACTAACCTGTACACATGTCACCAGGGAACTGCTATCCGACATCAGGTATAATACCAACTAGCAGGCTCCCGGCGAGTCCTGTCCGGTGTACTCATAACCCAATGAGCACCTGTATACATCTTAGGTGAACCAACTGACACCAGTGGCTTGTGAGACCGGCTACCGCCCCTCGTCGGGGTCTCGACTGTATACACTAGTCTACTCTGGAGAATCGATGCCCTGTCTCGAAACTCCCACGACTAGGGACCTTTTAAGGATGTGCTTATAGACCCCAGCTCCCACGTATATGATCGCCCTCATACTGCTGGTAGTCAAGCAAGAATCCTAGGGGCTCTATCAACGTGCAATAGTGACATGTAAGGTCACCTAAAGCAGTACACGATGATAAAGATAAACCAGATAGCATACTATCATCTCAAGTAAGACTGTCCTACCGGTATAGGTCCTCCCTCAATCATTGCAATCACGTGCCTGTGATCCAATAATTGACTCTGAGGGCACTATATCCAACAGTGTGGTGACTTGACTGGCTTCCCTCAGGTTGTCATGCAATGATAGTTGGATCCCGATTCCCACTGATGAGTAGGTTTACTCCTCGGGTGATTCCGACTAATTCTCCTTCTGGGTTTGGAGGAGAATTCGAGGAAACAGTGGGAGCCATCCTGATTAGATAAAGTGATTAACTATTCTGATCTAGGTTAGAGTGCAAGCTAAGTGTTTCTTTTTTCTCTCTCTTTGGCAGCGACCATGGCCCGACTCTTGACTAAAACTCGTGAACCAAGTTTACCGAACTTTCTTAAAACACTTTGGCTTTTGGAATATCACGGTGTCGCATACATCATTGCCACTTCTATATTACCTTTGCATTTCTCCAGAACACCCCGTATCACTACGAACATCCACTTCCATTGGATAAATCCATTGTATAGTTACATACAAACTCGAAGGAACTTTTTCCAGATTCGAGGATGGATTCTGGTTCTGGAGAGATTGAATAGAATTATTCAGATGTCTTTTCCCATTACCTTCTCTCAGGTTGCGAGGGCTCCTGGCATAAGGAGAGTACACCTATTACGCTTATTGGATACTCTTCTTCCAAACCATAGGCTGGTGCCAAAGGGTAGGAAAGGAAGAAAACCAATTAGTCTAAAAAAGTTGTACAAAAGGTAATAAGTAAAGACATAATAAAGAGATTGGAGTGAGGGCAGATAAGTATATGGTTACTGTCATAAATAAGGATAGTAGAAGAGGCGTTACTAGGAATACCAATTAACCCCCTTTTTGAAACATTTTCATGTTTCAGTTTCACTGCGCGATGTTAATTGAAAACTATTTTTCCAATTGGAATCTAACTCCAGGGTATGTGCTTACCATATCAGTTTCTCACATTTGTATGGTATTACGGATGGTGAGTGGGAGTAAGATATTGGGAATTGGGGGATTAGATTCTCATTATATCGGAATTATATTTGAGGATATCATCTGGATTTTGCCAGACGGCCAATATTTGGTTTTGAATATCCGTTATTATGCACCAATTTCAAACTGATATATCTGTACGTTTATTTTATAAAGTGAGATATAACTTTTTGATATTATGTTTGTGACATTTACTTATATCAGTTGGTGATTAGGTTAGGTGCATTCAACAGCGGTGTAATTCTTCTTAACCATAGTACAATTTTTCAACTAACGACGCACAGGGTTTGAGTTACAGAAATTAGGGGACTTGTACAAAGTATTGTATGTTGTCCAGTGTCCATTAGGACAATGGGGTTGGTACTCGTACTGTATTCTGTTTACTCATAACTTCTCTAGTTCTAGACATGTATTTCGTTGAAATGCAAGGTCCAGATATTGAGAAGTTATTGGTATAAGAATAAAGTAGAGAACCATTTGTTGGAAGTATCAGGATTTTTCGAGAAAGTAAAAAATGTAGATACTTGTGTTTGGTATTCCGTTGATAGTAATGGTTTTGAGAACTTGCTTCTCTTTCAGGTTACTCATATATGGATGCATTCCTAGATGGGTAATGCTGATTGGCCTGTTTCCATTTGGTTGATATACACTGGAGAAAGCTGCATGATTTTGAATCTGGTTCAAATTAAATTTGTGCTTTTGTTTCTATATATAGAATCAATTTATATCTTAACGATATTAAGGTATAGGGAATTGTCCGGCCGATACTTAAAACCAGAATCCGGATAAACTCGAGGCACATTTCAGTAATGGTTGTTTGTGGGTTATCCCGGTTTTGACGAGGGTTAACTTTCTACCATCAGGAAGATCAATATTTATATTTTTCTTGACTCACCACAGTTTTAGTAAAATGGATTTTTTCAGAAAACAGAAGTGGGAGTATGGTAGAACTGGAAGTGATTCCAGAACAACAAATGATTACTGAAGATTTAATAGAACCTGAGGATTCAATTGGTTTCGACGTTCCATTAGCCACTCGGCAGTTTTGGTAGGTAACCTTAGGCACCCGAGAGGTACTTCGGTCTTCTTAGAGATGGTGACAGGGAGGTTCTTGTTTACCCAGACTTACCATTACTGCTGTTCTAGACTATGAGACCTGGCAGAAGGATGAGTATAGCGTCGTTCTAAACTAGCTTTAGAAGTGCACGTGTATATAACTCTGCCAGAGGGTTGTTGTAGTCAGTGGGAGCAGCGGAAGCATAGTGGGCAAGCAGCTTATGTCTATTCATAGACTAAAGCAGGTATAGCAGAAATAGATCATCTATTTTTGATATGACAGTCATAGGCTTTGACTTCATCAGAATTGGAGATGGATGTACTAAGAAGGTAGTAGAGAGTGATGTCCAACTAATTATGATGACATGCACTTGATAGGAAGAGATATTCCTATACTACGATTGGTTATACAGTGGTTGTCACACAGTTGTTTTCTCTACATAGGGTATGGATATAATATCAGAGTTTCTGGTTACTAGGTCTATGGTTTTAGATCTAGATTTGGGAAGTATCCTAATCTGGGTATTTTGACATTATTCTAAAGGTATTTTAGAATGGACGAATCCTGACATGGTGGTGTACTTGCAGGTGATGGGGTCACCCTCTCTAAAGATGTCTTACAGACTAAAGGGGAGAGGGATCAGCATGATTAGCATATCATTTACTTATGCAATTGAGTTAGTCATGAAATGTCAAGTACCACACCAGATGTTGTTTTTGCACTGGCTGCAATAAACATATATTATTCCAATCTTGGAGAAACATTGGCAAGCAGTTATTGAACATAAATGGATGTTCTTGTGAAATGATAACGGCAACCTCCTTCGGGAGATGTTTATCATTTCAGGCTTCCAAGGTGACCTGGATGACAGAGTGACTGTCAGAGTTATAGTTTTCCCTTTTTTGAGGGACAGTATGTTGGACAGGTGGTCCAAGCGGATACTAAGGAAAGGCATGGCGCAAGATACTGATTAATTTCAGTGGACAATACAGTCTAAGAAGTTTGCTGGATTTGGAGTTCATTTGTGAACTGAGTCCCATCAGAAATCCAGACAAATTCTAAGACAGGTATTTCTCATTTCGGGAGATAACTTTCTCCGCGAAGTTGAGATATAGAGTGATACAGAAAGAAACATTGGAGCGGATCCACACACTGAGGCTATTTCTCGAACACAATAGTTTCGCAAACGGGGTTTGCAAAACTGATTACTAGAGAAGTTGGGTGTTCGGTATCATACGGGCCGTGAGTATGCGACATCGCAATAATTGGCCTTAAGTGCAAGTGGGAGATTGTTGGCTATAGTGCCCTCAAGACAATTATCATAGTCGCGGATAGGTGATTATGATGATTGAGTGAGGACCTATACCGGTAGAACAGTCATACATGAGATGATAGTATGCTATATGGTTTGTCTTCATCATCGTGTATATGTTGATAGAGTCCATAGGATTCTTTCCTGACTACCAGCATTATGATGGCGATCATATACGTGGGAGCTGGGGGTCTATAGGAACATCCTTAAATGTCCCTAGTCATGGGAGTATCGAGACCGGGCATCAATACTCCAGTGTAGACTAGTGTATACTGATCGAGACCCCGACGAAGGGCGGTGGCCAGGTCTCACAAGCCATTGGTGTTAGTTTGTTCACCTAAGATAGTATGCAGGTGCTCATTGGGTTATGAGTACACTAGACGGACTCGCCGGAAACGTGCTAGTTGGTATTATACCTATTGTCAGATAGCAGTTCCTAGATGACATGTGTACAGGTTAGTCTGTCGACCTGAGATCATCATTTGTCTCGTGTGAGTTCCCACTGTGCTTTGATTACTACCCTACCACGGCTCAAAGGAGTAGTGCAAACAAGTTTTAGTTGGGTACAGTCCTGAGCCACATAGAGACAGTGATCAGATCGTCGGGGATTTGTCTCTCCCGGTATTGGGGTTGATGTCGCGTTGTGCATGGGTGGCCATCTGTTCATACCGTAATATTGCATTATTATATTCCCCATTCTTATTCGTTTTATAAATAAACAGGTGCTTTTGACGCATGTCTGCTACATATTACAGGATACAGGTTCTTGGAGCGAAAACAGTGAAAAAGACAAAAGATGATACAAAAGAGGGACTTTTGACCAAGTAGAAAGGTCCTAGTCAAGCCTAGACGAAAAACAGTTCACAAAGGTACAAGGCAACGCAAGGTCCAAAATGTCAAAGTGAACGGTTAAAAGACCATTACAAGTTTTCATTGAAGATCTGGAGAAGAACCAGAAGCCAAATGGAGAAAAGAACTACAAAAATAAAAAGCCCAAATAGCAGAGAAGCAGGCCACAAAAATTGATCAGATGATCTCACCAATGGGCCGCGGAACCGCGGCCCTACTCCTACCCATGCCGCGGTTCCGCGGCCATCTACTGCACGTGTCGGTGCAGAAATCTCTTGGCGGTGTGTCGGTGCTTTTGTTTGGATTTTTAGGGGGTATATCTGTAATAGCACATGTGCGAGAAAATTGTAACCCTAATTTTCCTATTCCCTATAAAAATGTATTCTAATGATTGTATTAGGATGCCTCTTTTTGATAAATAAAAATTCAGATTCAATTGAAGTTAGGAGAGCATCATTCTTGTAAGTTCATTTTTATTTTTTGCCTTAGTTTTCTAATTAAATTCTTGCCCTAGATAAATCATTCCTTCGCCCTACTTTAATCTAGTGTAGAATCTTTTAACCTGCAGTAGGTAACTAATCTATTAGATCTAAAAAAATACATACAATGAAAATGATGTTTTTAACAGATCCCCTAATGAGCGAGTAATTTCCTCGCTTGTTAGGGTTAAGAATAGGGAGGAGTTTGAGAGATGAAGATCTCTCATCTCTTTCGTGCCCAATCATTTGTAAGAATTAGAACTTCATGCATTCATGCATGATCCGCTCCCTACGGCACCCTACCCACGAGGTAACGGTAAAACCGTAGTATAAAGGACCGGACATGCATGACTTCCATGAAGGTTAGAGCAATTATTAGGAAAGGACGGACAAGGATCTAGAGGAAGAAACTTCGTTTCTTCCCAATCATCGTAATCCCCTTTACTAATAATTGCTATAACTCCTAAAAATTTAATTTAGGGCATTGAAAGAGGTCGGAAATTCAATCTTACCAAACTCCACCTTAGACCTAATCCTAGCAAGTTTCTTAACTCTCGTACAACTTAGTTTTTAGATTTAATTAAAAGACCAAACACCCGTTGGAATTAGCTCGTAAGAACACTTAGGAAAATTACAACATCCCTGTGGACTGACCCGTACTCACCGGCTAGCTGCAAAGCGACGCCGTTCTTGATTGCGGTAAATTATATTTGATCGTTAAAATCCTACACTAATCAAATGGCGCCGTTGCCAGGGATGGCGTAAAATTTCCTTTGTATAATTTCGGGTTAATATAAATTTTATAAAAATTAAAAAAATCTGAAAATAGAAAAAGTACAAAAAATTTTATCAATTTTAATTTGTTTGAAGGGTTTCTCGTTTGAATTTTGCAGGAACAGCGAAGAATCTCGAATCTGGAAAATTCCAAAGTGAGAAACAGAAAACGCTACATCAGAACAAAGGGGGAATTCCACAACAGAACAGTACAATTTTTCCAGAGACCTGATCCCTCCATTCAACCGCGAAAACGCGGCCGAACCCTACTTAAGACCGCGGAAGGGCGGTGACCTAGCGACTTCATCATCTGGAATTTTTTCTGGGGAACTGTGCCTTGGATTCAACTGCGGAAATGCGGCAGGAACGCGCTTGGGCCGCGGATCCGCGCTCTAGTGACATCATCTGTTGACCAAATTTGCACTGTAAGATCTTTTCTCTCTCCTCTAAAATCTCCCGATATATCTTTTGCCAAATTTTCTGCAGGATTCATTGCGCATAAAAATAAGAATATCTTTCCCCTTCTCAATAATAGATTTTCTGTAGGTTTCTTTGCGCCGCGCTTAAAAATAATTAATTGCAAGTGAATTTACTGTTTTGCATAATTTAATCGGATTTTAAGGGGCTATTGACCAACTCAGATTGGGTGGGGATTTCATCACCCTTCCCAGGACCCCAGAAATCACTTAAAGCATTTGCATTGACCACTCTTAATTAAAAAAATACTAGACTCAGCCCTAAGGACTTCGAGCTCAATAGGACAAAGGACTAGTTATAGGCATCGACCGTTTATCCTAACCTGACTCTGCGGTGTCTAGGCAAGTGGTTATTTAATTAGGACCGCTACTTGTAGCGGGGAGCCTCCCACTTACCTGGCACTTACCTGGCCGCAATTGGCGGTGAAGAGGCGGTTTGAGGTCCTATTTCTAATCCTATTTAGGAGCTGTCTAGCTGACCTAGGTGACCCTAGATCTAGGCCTGATTGTGCATTTGTGGTTGAGTGCATTTGTGTCAAAAGTCTCTTTTCAAAAATCTTTTTGCAAAAATCTCACATAAAAAAGAGAAAAAATCTTTTCAAAACTTGCAACTTGTCGCTGAAGAAATCTTGCACCTCACTTACACCACTTCCTCTCATTGACGTTTTCTTACCTCCACGTTCTGTCTTTCATTTTTCTGACTACACTACCCCTTTAGTGTATGTCACTTTGGACTAGGGACACTAACGCCCGATTAGTCCGTGTTTCATTGGTACCGACAGACGAACCTTTCGACACCGAAGTTGAAATTCCGTCCACTTTCTTACCTCCACCTTCAAATTCTCCTTCCGAAGGCATGTCGGGATACAATCCTAACAATACCTTACCGAAGGGAATGATTCCACCTCCGTTAGGTGCGAATAACCTGAATTACCCTCCTGTTGAAGTGCCCACACGAGTTGCGCTCCAGGATCTTTTCTACCCTGTCCGCACTTCTTTACCTACCTGTCTTTCACCCCCACCGGCAAATGGGGACAATTTTGAAATAAAACCCCACTTCATCAATATGCTGCCAAAATTTCATGGATTGAAATCTGAAGATGCTTATATCTTTATCAATAAATTCCAAAACGTTTGCGCTATGATGAAAACACCCCAATTAAGTGACTTAGCCGAGAATCTTCTTAAGGCGAAGGGTCATTCTTTTCACCTTATGTGACTTAGCCGAGAAGTGGCTATATAGCACAGCATCACATTCAATTAGAAATTGGGATGAGTTTGTGAAAACTTTTCTTAAAAAGTTCTATCCACACCACAAAACTGCTAGAATCCGTAATGAGATTATACAATTTTCCCAGCTTCCTCATGAACCATTTTGGAAGTGTTTTGAAAGGTTTAAAGACCTACTCGTTCAATGTCTTCATCATGGGATCGAAAGTTGGCAACTCTGCCAAACATTATACGAGGGATTGAACCCGGCAACGAAGCAGTTGCTAGAAACCATTTGTCAAGGTCACTTTCTAACTAAATCTAGTGAGGAAGTGTGGCAGTTTCTTGAGGACCTTAGTGAACAAACAATTCAGTGGGAGAAAACCAAGACCACGTCATCTTCTTCTAGTGGTCAATCTAGGGCAGGCATACATCAATTAGATATGTCGATTGCTATGAAGGCCGAGGTGGCCGCTCTTACGAAAAAGCTAGAAGCGATTGAGACCAAAATCTCATCGTCTTCTCCTGCCCCTGTTGTGCCTCCACGAACTGTTTGTGCTTGTTGTTCGGATCCATCACATCTTACCGAAGAGTGTCCTTACATTACATCTACTCAAGGACATGATCAAGTCAATGCTGCCTTTCAGCAACGAAAAAGAAACGATCCATACTCTTCGACATACAATCCGGTGTGGAGGAGTCACCCAAATTTCGCTTGGAACCAAAATCAACAATTCCAAGGAAACAACAATTTTCAAAGGTCTCCTCCTCCACAACAACAAGCACCTCCACAAACTCAATTTCAACAGCAACCTTTTCAACAGCAACCTTACCCTAATCAAGTGAACAATTTTGTGCCTAACAATTCTTACCCGCCAAACAATTTTGTTCAACCTAATAATGACAAGGTTACTTCGTTCGAAAGAAGTCTAGATGCGTTCCTAAAGCAATCTACACAATCTACAGCAAGATTAGAGACTTCTATTCAATCTTTGGTGCAAAATAGTGCCTCACACGATCAAAGCATCAAATCTATTGAGGCACAAATTGCACAACTCAATGCAGCATTGAGCGAGCGAGAAAAAGGGAAGCTCCCATCTCAACCACTGCCAAATCCCGGTCATCACATGCTGCATATCAACAGCAAAATCATAACGTAAATGCTGTGACCATGTTGAGATCCAGAAAAGTGTTGCAAAATAATGTGGTTATTAACCAGGACACCCCTGCCGGTGGTTCTTCTTCATCTTCTTCACCTTCTTCTTTGTTAGAGCCTATTCTCCATCCTTCACACGGCTCTACTTCTTCTAGCTCGAACGGACCCACTTCTCACAACACGAACAAATCTATACGGGGATCCGTTCCAACTCCACAATCTGATCCGCAAAAATTGGACTCGACAATTTTTCAAAATGTACCTTTTCCAAACCGGTTGAGATCCAATAAACCAACTCCACAAATGGAGAAGATTGTCGAGTTGTTCAAACAGGTTAGCATAAATATCCCTCTTTTGGATGTAATCCAACAAGTTCCTTCATATGCAAAAATCTTAAAGGACTTATGCACCAAAAAGAGGAAGTCACAAGTACCAAAGAAAGTTTTCGTGGCTAGTGCTGTTAGCAATGCTCTTGTCCAATCTTTACCCCAAAAGCACAAGGACCCTGGGTTTCCTACTATTTCGATAACAATTGGGGACAAGAACATCAATAGAGCACTATTAGATCTTGGTGCTAGTGTCAATTTGCTAGCTTATTCTGTGTATGAACAATTAGGCGTTGGAGAGCTTAAGCCCACGCACTGTACTCTCCAAATGGCCGACCGATCAATCACCCATCTTAGGGGAGAGTTGGAGGATGTGTTAATTAGAGTTGGGGATTTCATTTTCCCCGTAGACTTTATTGTCATGGATACACAACCTGTCGCTAAACCCCGGAGTAAAATTCCGGTGATACTTGGTCGACCATTCCTGGCGACTTCTAACGCAGTGATCAATTGTCGTAACGGTTCAATGAATCTATCTTTTGGCAATATGACAATTGAACTCAACATCTTTAAGTTGGGAAATCAGCCTGCCGAGCCTAATTCTAGCGAACTTGATGTTTGCTCGATCAATGAGATCGTGGAGGAGGACTGTGAGTTCGAAAATTTTATGTTCGATCACAGCAATGATGACGCCACTAGTGTGTTCCTCCTAGAATCCGACACAGCTTTCACGGCGGACAACGATTATGAGTGTTTCACCTTTGTAGACGATTTTGAAGACTCACCACCCGAGCTTGAGTCTTTTGCTTTTTCGGATGAGTTAGTTGAACCATCCGACTCGGTTGCGTACACTCGATTTGAACCTTTGATGGAATCCTTCAAGTTTGAAACAGTTACTCCATTGTTACCATCTATTGTTTCACCTCCTAAACTCGAACTAAAGCTTTTGCCGTCGCACCTAAAATATGCTTATCTAGGTGATAATGAGACCCTACCCGTTATCATATCGGTTTCTCTAACTCTTGAGCAAGAGAAGGCCCTTTTAATGGTCTTACATAATAATCGGCAAGCTTTTGGCTGGTCTATGGCGGACATCAAGGGGATTAGTCCCCTCATAGTCGAACATCATATACACTTAATGGATGATGCCAAGCCGGTAAGCGATCCACAAAGACGCCTCAACCCCATTATGAAAGAGGCTGTCAAGAAGGAGATTGTCAAATGTCTTGATAGTGGTATCATTTACCCTATCTCGGATAGCCAATGGGTTAGCCCCATTCATGTCGTGCCAAAGAAATCGGCATCACGGTCAATACCAACGAGGCAAATGAGTTAATTCCTACTCGCACCCAAACGGGGTGGCGAGTTTGCATCGACTATAGAAAACTCAATGCCGCGACAAGAAAGGACCACTTTCCTTTACCTTTCATTGACCAAATGCTAGAACGTTTGGCGGGGCACGAGTTCTACTGCTTTTTAGATGGCTATTCCGGTTATAACCAAGTCCCCATAGCCAAAGAGGATCAAGACAAGACCACATTTACTTGTCCCTTTGGCACTTTTTCTTATCGTCGCATGCCTTTTGGGTTATGCAATGCACCCGCTACATTTCAGCGGTGTATGATGGGGATCTTTTCAGACATGGTTGAAAAGTTCTTGGAGATCTTTATGGATGATTTCTCAATTTTTGGTGACTCCTTCGACGAGTGTTTACAACATCTTGACGCAGTTCTTACCCGCTGTAAGGATAAGAACCTAACTTTGAATTGGGAGAAGTGCCATTTTATGGTACGAGAAGGCATTGTCTTAGGACATGTCATCTCGCAAAACGGCATAGAGGTTGATAGAGCCAAACTTGAAGTCATCTCTAATCTTCCTCCTCCTAAATGCGTCAAAGACATCCGAACTTTCCTTAGCCACGCCGGATTTTATAGATGGTTCATCAAGGATTTTAGCAAGATTGCTAGACCCTTGACTCTCTTATTGGCCAAGGACACAACATTTGATTTCGACTCAACTTGCATAGAAGCATTCGAGTCTTTGAAACACTCTCTCATTTCTGCGCCCATTCTTTCATCTCCAGACTGGACGCATCCTTTCAAAATTATGTGCGACGCATCAGATTTTGCCATTGGTGATGTTCTTGGACATCACATTAACAACATGCCGCATGTGATTTATTACGCTAGTCGTACATTAAATGAGGCCCAACTAAACTACACAACAACAGAAAAAGAGTTTTTAGCAGTTGTGTTTGCACTTGAAAAATTTCGGCCTTATTTAATCGGCTCTCCAGTTATTGTGTATACGGATCATTCAGCTCTCCGCCACCTTTTTACGAAGAAGGATGCTAAATCGAGGCTAATACGTTGGATCCTCCTGCTATAAGAGTTTGACCTTGTTCATAAGGGACAAAAAAGGATGTGAAAACGTAGTGGCCGATCACCTTTCACGACTTCCTTCTTCGCCTACACTTGAACTTCCTATCACTGATGCTTTTCCCGATGAGCAACTCTTGACCATTTCTTGCGAACCATGGTTCGCTGATATCGTAATCTACTTGGCCACCGGCTTGATACCTAAAGATTGGTCGAAACAGGATAAACTTTGATTCTTATCCCAAGCAAAGCATTTTTACTGGGTTGAACCTTATCTTTTTAAGTACTGTTCCGACTAAATCATTCGTCGGTGTGTACCGGAAAATGAGTTTAAGTGTTTGCTGTCTTTTTGCCACGATCAAGCATGTGACGGGCACTTTGGCCTAAAGAAGACAGCCGAAAAAATCTTGTAGTGTGGTTTCTATTGGCCACGACTCTTTAAGGATGCATATGAATACTGCAAGACATGCTCCCGGTGCCAACACTTGGGCCGGATATCGCGGAGAAATGAAATGCCGCTCCAACCAATTTTGGTTGTCGATGTTTTTGATGTTTGGGGTATAGATTTCATGGGACCATTTCCCAATTCTTTTGGGAATGTTTATATTCTTTTGGCTGTTGACTACGTTTCAAAGTGGGTCGAGGCTGTGCCTAGCCGAACGAATGACAATAAGGTTGTCGTTCGATTTCTTAAAGAACACATCTTTTCTCGATTTGGGCACACTCGAGCGATCATAAGTGATAATGGTTCTCACTTTTGCGATAGGACTTTTGAGTCCTTAATGCGCAAATATTCTATTACCCACAAGCTGTCAACGCCATACCATCCCCAAACATGTGGGCAAGCCGAGGTTTCAAATCGGCAAATCAAGCAAATCTTGGAGAAAACGGTGTCTAAAAACCGTAAAGATTGGTCCCTTAAACTGATCGATGCACTATGGGCTTTCCGTACTGCATACAAAACCGATCTGGGTATGTCTCCATACCGGCTTGTTTATGGGAAGGCTTGCCACCTCCGAGTAGAAATTGAGCACAAGGCATTTTAGGCTATCAAAGAGTTGAATTTGTCTTTAGGAGATGCGGGCAGCAACCGAAAGCTGCAATTAAATGAACTAGAAGAGCTGCGGGATGAGGCATATGACAATGTTGTAATTGTTAAAAACCGAACTAAGGTGTTCCACGATAAACACCTTTTGCGAAAGACATTTCAACCTGGTCAACAGGTTTTACTCTATGATACTCGGTTATATTATCACCCCGGCAAGCTCCGTTCTAGGTGGAAAGGTCCATTTGTAGTTCGCACTGTTTATCCGCACGGTGCAGTCGATCTTGAAAATTCTGAGGACGGTACTTTATTCAAAGTTAATGGACATCGATTGAAACCGTTCCTCACAGCGGACCATTCGGAAGAGCTCCTGTTTTTGCAGGAGCCGATTTACACTGATTGATTTTCCTTCACTTTCACCCCCGAATTTCCAATCAATTTTTCCAAAACTTTATTTCAAATAAGTTTGTGGGTGTGTAACATTTGTAAATATGTTAATATGCAGGACATTGCCGACATTATCGACCCACTTGGTGCAGCATGACAGTGAGGACACTGTCCAGTTTAAGTTTGGGGGTATGCTCGGTACGTCTTCTTCCATCGCATTCATATGTATATTTTTGCATTTGCACATTTATTTGGAAACCCATAAAAATTGAAAATTTTTGAAAAATTATAAAATGTATTGTATTCAATTTTGGCCATATTTAACTTGAGTTTGACAAATAGGTTAACTGGCTACGAACAACTAGTTCTTAGACTTAATAAATTAAAAACCCTAAAAATAACCTTCTTTAAAGATTAACGGTAGAAAGTATATGTCTTCGCAGTTTATTTAGAAATAGGCAACTTTTGGGTTCACTTCCTGGGCTAAGTTGAAATAAAGGAAAATTATTGATTTTTATTAGAGTATAAGATTGAAAAATAATTCCTAACTTAAGTATAGATTCTGAAAATGTATACCTTTCAAAATTGCATAATCACGCACCTTGAAACGTGGAATAGTAGAGGAGACCTTGAAATGCTCTTGTCTAAAGTCCTTAGTATGATGAAAAATAAAATTACTCAACTGTGAATAAAGAATAAAAAAATGAACACTGGTCTTTGTGATTACTTAAGGCTGCAAAGATAGAAAAAAAAATATTTAGCGAGGGTGCTTCATCACCTAGTGCCTTAGACCAACTGGTTTGGGAGTCACTGCTAAAAAGCCTTGGGTGTTGCAAGACTAGGAAGTACGCTTTAAAGTGCAAACGCAACTTTTAATCGGTCGTTGGTACATCAAGAAGTATTCATGGTCGCAAGAAGGATCTGTAAGAAAAAAATTCAATTAAAAATTCACCAACTAATAAGTACTTTGGACAACGGTCAAGGGTTTGATTGCTTGATTCGAATTTCGATGTGTAGGGGTGATTTATACACACACGTGGGGATATTTGATTAGAGTTTAGATAAGAGAAAGGAATGAAGAATAGAACTTGTATCTTTAGTAGAGTTGATAGAAAAATTCCTAAGTGGAGACGGAACCCTAGAAGGAAAACTTGGGAAATACTGAAAGCTAAGTTAGTCTATAGGAAATATATATTCTTAAGTTAAATAATGAGGAAGTGTGTAGAATATGGGTGGGTAATTTACGAGTCAATGATAATAGAATTCCTTGTTAGAAAACCTAATTGGAGAATTAAAGTTAATGAGCCAAATTGATAGGATTTTGTGGGTAGTATCCGCTGAAAACCCTCAGGAGACAACACTCCTTCTACTAGGGACACCTAGAGGTTTAACGGCTTGTTGCACGTGCTCAGTGCAATCGCGTTTCCCTGCGAAAGTGCGGTAAAGTTTTTTGTCGAGAATAAAAAATAAGTTTGCTCGAGGATGAGCAAAAGATAAGTTTCGGGGTATTTGTTCAAACCATAATATTGCATTATTATATTCCTTATTCTTATTCGTTTTATAAATAAATAGGTGTTTTTGACGCATGTCTGCTACATATTACGGGATACAGGTTCTTGGAGAGAAAACAGTGAAAAAGACAAAAGATGATACAAAAGAGGGACTTTTGACCAACAAGTAGAAGGGTCCTAGTCAAACATAGACGAAGAACAGTTCACAAAGGTACAAGGCAACGCAAGGTCCAAAATGTCAAAGTGAACGGTTAAAAGACCATTACAAGTTTTCACTAAAGATCTGGAGAAGACCCAGAAGCCAAATGGAGAAAAGAACTACAAAAATAAAAAGCCCAAACAGCAGAGAAGCAGGCCACAAAAATTGATCAGATGATCTCACCAATGGGCCGCGGAACCGCGGCCCTACCCCCACCCATGCCGCGGTTCCGCGGCCATCTACTGCACGTGTCGGTTCAGAAATCTCTTGGCGGTGCGTCGGTGCTTTTGTAGGGATTTTTAGGGGGTATATCTGTAATAGCACATGTGCGAGCAAATTGTAACCCAAATTTTCCTATTCCCTATAAAAATGTATTCTAAAGATTGTATTAGGATGCCTCTTTTTGATAAATAAAAATTCAGATTCAATTGAAGTTGGGAGAGCATCATTCTTATAAGTTCATTTTTATTTTCTGCCTTAGTTTTCTAATTAAATTCTTGCCCTAGATAAATCATTCCTTCGCCCTAGTTTAATCTAGTGTAGAATCTCTTAACCTGCAGTAGGTAACTAATCTATTAGATCTAAAAAATACATACAATGAAAATGATGTTTTTAACAGATCCCCTAATGAGCGAGTAATTTCCTCGCTTGTTAAGGTTAGGAATAGGGAGGAGTTTGAGAGATGAAGATCTCTCATCTCTTTCGTGCCCAATCATTTGTAAGAATTAGAACTTCATGCATGCATGCATGATCCGCTCCCTACGGCACCCTACCCATGAGGTAACGGTGAAACCGTAGTATAAAGGACCGGACATGCATGACTACCATGAAGGTTAGAGCAATTATTAGGAAAGGACGGACAAGGATCTAGAGGAAGAAACTTCGTTTCATCCCAATCATCCTAATCCCCTTTACTAATAATTGCTATAACTCCTAAAAGATTTAATTTAGGGTATTGAAAGAGGCGGGAAATTTAATCTTACCAAACTCCACCTTAGACCTAATCCTAGCAAGTTTCTTAACTCTCGTACAACTTAGTTTTTAGATTTAATTAAAAGACCAAACACCCATTGGAATTAGCTCGTAAGAACACTTAGGAAAATTACAACATCCCTGTGGACTGACCCGTGCTCACCGGCTAGCTGCAAAGCGACGCCGTTCTTGATTGCGGTAAATTATATTTGATCGTTAAAATCCTACACTAATCACCATCACTAGAAATCCTTGGCCATGGTAGACGAGAATTACCGATCCAGGATCGATAGTTTCTCACGTGGTGAAGGATTTCATGCCGACACTAAATGTCGTGTTGTTAGGGGTCTGACTTTATCTACCCCCTAGACTCGATATGCGATACTCTTAAACGAACAGACCGGACTGTACGTATATTGTCACTGTCAGGATCAGTAGGGGTTCAGGATGTGTTTTCTCGTCGGCCTCCCTTTTGCTCAATACCGGGGTAGCCGTTACATACAACTAGTACCGCTGATGTGCTTGTGGTTAAACACACTGCCAGCGTATTTATGAGTCTTTAGAGTCCCACACAGAAGGTTTACACTGTTAAGGTGATATGGTGTACATGATGTATGTTGGTACATACAGGTGTCCAATTAAATATGTGCACATGCTGCGCAGACTTTAATCGGACGGTTGCTAATACTAGCGGCTTAGGATTAAGCCGGATTATTAAATTGGGTTTTGATTTAATAATGTATTCTAGTATTATTGTTCACTATTCATTTTCTCTCTCGGCTATTTGTATTTCTGTACGAATACGCGTATATGTATTTCGATACATGTACCGGAAAGTATTCCGTATTTATACGGAATAGCTTCTAGAAGATGGCCACCTCATTATTGATTTTCTTTTTAGAAAATCAATTACGGAAATGAGGTGGAGAGGTGAGGTGGCATGAGCATGGGTTTGAGCATGTAGAGAGGTTTGGTTCACAATTGTTTATTGGAAAAAGAAATGAGATATTTTGTGCATGAGAGAGAAAGGGGGCAGCCATATCCTTGGTGGGGGCTTGCTCATTATTTTCTTCACTTAGTTTTTCTTCACTTGCTACTCTCTCACTCTCACACACAAAAAGACTTAGCATTTTTGAGTTGCTCATGCCAGTGCTTCCTCACTTGCTTCTTCTTCTATGGTTGCTCCCTTGAGCATATGAGATGTGAGAAAAATATAGTGACACATTACTACACCTCCACTCTCCATTGCTAGAAACTTGGAGCGTCGGTTGTCTCGTTCGACGAAGCTGAAACTTGCGCCGTTTCCCTCAGGTGGATCATCGTAGATGGAGGAAGACCGGCTACCAAACTTGATCAAGGAACCACTAGGAGCTTGGAATGAAGACCGAAGGACATGGATCAACTCGGTATTACCATTCTAACTTCTTTATAAAGCTTGCTAGTTTAGGGTTTAAGGTAGATCCGGGCATCGGGTAATGGTAGCGCCAGTTTAGTAAATTTTTGTTCCGTATTTGGCCACGGTTTGATGGTCGGGGCGCTGCCGTAACCCAACAAGTTGGATCCCGATACCCACTGCGAGTAAGAGTTACTCCTAGGAGAGTTTTACACATTGCAATTAGCCGATCAAGTAGGTGTCTAGAAAGGTGATTAACGGGGTTATGCCCCTGGGAAAACGAGGTTTATTTTAATTAGGTATGTGCGAAAGCACGGGGAACCTCCCTCAAAGTACTGACACTGGCCTGGCCGAAAGATTGGTGAACTTGTAAGGTGTAATTAATCCCGGCTAGTCTTACCTTTTAGGGTTTGAAGGAAGATTTGATAAAAATAGTGGGAGCCATTCTGATTAGATAAAATAATAACTAATCTAATCTTGCAAGAGCATACACTGAGTGTTTTCTTCTCTCTCTCTCCAGAGAGCGACTATGTCACGCCTTAATCAAGATAATAATATGGATGTATTGACCGAACCCGCTTGTTATACTGAGCTGAGGAACGTTGGTCCCGCTCCAATTTATAACTGTTATAAGACAGAGCAGGAAATAGGGGAATACCAGGATTCCCATGCTGCCCAAACGAAGAAAGTGCATGATGATGCATCTTCTTCGGGTGTGTTCATTACCGAGAACTGTTTCTCAGTATCCTCTACATCCTGGGTATGATTATACCAGATCAGGATCCCATATATGTAATCTGTTACATGGGCTACAGATAGGTAGAGAACTGGGAACCGGTGATAGGTTTCAAGAGTTGGAAATGGTGCAAGTGTTGCAGCCATGCTTGTTGGCAGTTATCACCCTGTATTACCAAATACATTGATTCTGAACAAATGTTATTAGATACCGAACCTGATATACAACATCATATCAGTCTCTTTATTTAGTAAAAAAGGATATAATTTTGTATTGTTGGATAATAATTTGAACATTTCCTGTATCAAAATTTGATTGGTTCAGGCACGTTATCTAAAAGCATATACGTTCTAAATCAAATAATAGTTCTTAACGTATAGAACAGACACAAGAGGAAGAGTTCAGAAATGAACGAATCCTTCTTGAGGCATTGTAGACTAGGTCATATCAATGCGACCCGACTAGCAAAGTTACATTTAGATGCATATTTAAATCAGTTTGAATTTACATCTTGTGAAACTTGCCAGTCATGTCACCAAGATATGATGACCATAGCTCCGTTTATTAGAAACAGAGAAAGAGTTAGTGAACTCTTGGGATTGATACATGCTGATGTATGAAGGTCCCCTGTCTACACATGCCAGGACCGGTTCTTAGTACTTCATTACATTCACTGATCATCTCTCTAGATTCACACATGTGTTCTGTTTCCCCCAATCAGAGCAAAGCTCTATTCAAATTTTGAAATTTGAAATGAAGCAGCGTCAACACTGAGAGTCAAAGACTCTGAGGCAGCGCTCATGTACAAAGTATGTGAGCGCTAGCTCTAAGAGCGCTGCACTTTAAGCAGCGCACCACGTGCAAAGCACGTGAGCGCTAGCGCTAAGAGCGCTGCACTCTAAGTAACGCACCACATGTAAAGAACGTGAGCGCTAGCGATAGAACAAAATGTTCTTGGCCCTTGGATCAAAGATCCAACGAAAATGATTAAAAATCATCAATTGACCAGAAAAAAATTCTGTTAAGGAACATTCCTCAGAATCTTTCCAAACAGGAAAGATTGTGCTCTGAAAATCAGAGCACCGTTGGATCAATGATCCAATGGTGATTAAAAATCACTAAAATACAGAATAAATTCTGTATGGAAAAATTTCCCAATCTTGTTAAAAACAAGAAGATTGGCTTCTGTAAATCAGAAGCCCTTGGATCGAAAATCCAATGGGGGAACATCCCCCAATCAATTAGAGAAAAGATCTCATTAACTAATTTAACAAATCAGCTTACCCTATATAAAGGCCCCAAGACTTCAAGTCTAAGAGAGAGAAACCCCTCCACAAATTTTGAGAAATTTCAGAGAGAAGAGCAAGCTCTCGACAGAAGAAGAATTTTTTTTAAGGTAAAATAAAGAGATCAAAGCATCTCATTAGAAAAAGAACTTAGTTCTTTTTCCAGATCATAGATCTATAAGACAAATTGTCTTTCACAAAAAAGATCATAACATCTCATTATAAAAAGGGGGGAGAATAATTCAATTCTCTTAGGATCACAGATCCATAAAGGCAAAGCCTTTCACCAAAAACATAAGAGATTGAAACATCTCCTATAAAATAAGAACTTTATTCTTAGATCCATAAGACAAAGTCTCTTATAAGAGAGAATTTAATTCTCAGAGAACAGAGTTGCCTAAAAGGAGCCCTAGCGCTCTAATTAAAAGAAGCGCCTCAGCGCTCCAAATCTAGCGCATAGTGCCGCAGAGCCTTAGCGCTCCAAATTTAAAGAAGCTCCTCAGCGCTCCAAATCTGGCACTCGGCGCGCAGCGCTTTGTGCTCATTGGCTGTCGCTCAGCGCCTAGCGCACTATATGATCCTTACATGTGTGCTATTTCACAAGAAGCGCTCTGTGCTCATTGTCTGGCGCACAGTGCCAGGCGTACTACGTGCTCCTCACGTGTGCGCTATTTTACAAGAAGCGCTCTGTGCTCATTGACTGGCGCACAGCGCCAAGCGCACCACGTTCTCCTCACGTATACGCTATTTCACAAGAAGCGTTCCGCGCTCATTAACTGGCACACAGCGCCAAGCGCACCACGTGCTCCTCACGTGGGCGCTAAGAGAAAATAAATTGTTGTATAAATAAAGCCCCTGAGCTATGATGAGTGCTCAGCGCATAATGAAAGACAAAAAGGCTGTCAGAATCCAAACCAATGCTCGACATTTTTAAATGTTCAACATTTTAACTAAATGGGCCAAGCCCAAATTGGCCACAGAACCCTACCTCAAATTAATTGAGCCCATATGCTCATAAATCATTTAACAGATCTTAGTCCCAAACTTGACTATAGATCTCCCAACCAACATTGGTTCAACAGTACATCTTTTCATACCTTTGATATATGTCATTGTAATTCTTCAATGTCTTCAGAGAGATGGAGGGTCCCAATAACCAATAACTTCTGGTACATCCTCAAACGGTTGAACAAATATCACATAGACTATAACGTCTTTAAACTGGACTACGATGTCCTTAAACTTTATGGACTGTGAGGTCCTTAAACTCATAGACTAAGATGTCTTTAAACTTTACAGACTATGATGTCTTTAAACTGTACCGTAATGTCCCTAAACTAAAACAATAGAGCCCAAATGCTCTTTTGATGGATCTAAACAATCCCGTTAAGTTGATCTTAGTCTAAAATTAGACTAACGTGTCCTTACAAACGTTTAAGTTGATCTTAGTCTCAAATGAGATTAACGCATCATTAAACCTAACCCCAAACCCAAATCTAAGAAAATACGGATTTGGACTAATCCATGCCCTAAGGGCGACAACATAAATTAGTCTCCGTATACAATCCATGGGCAACCAAAAATAAAACAAACACACACAACACGAAGTGACCATCTGGAGAAGGTGAAAGTTGTTACTGCGATGCGGTAGCGTAATTAACTGCAGGGGCTTGCGCCTGCAGGGAAGAACGTCCCTACAATCAAAAAACCCCTCAAACGAGGGGGAATCTGATGAAGTCTGCTGCATCGGCTGCATCCGTCTAAACCTCCGATGCACGGTTCCATAAATCAACTTGGCATCTTCGGAGAGGTCGACGGATAAAACCAAATAGCATCTGCCCCTAAATTTAGGCAAGAAGAACCTACGCGGTCCCGTTTTCGTTTTCGGCGGCGAATAGATCTGGCATGCCTGGTGGGACCTTTTCCTCTTTCTACTCCATACTTCGTGTGTCGTATTTCGCGAACAAATCGCGGTTTGACATGGTTGCCTTTGGATGTGAAATACTAAGATTTGGTGTCTTGCTCCGTGCAGAAAACAGAAGATCAATGGCTTCAAACTGCACTAACTGCAATAACTCCCACTCCGTCCACGTCGGAGGAGTGACCTACGCGCCTCAAGCGGCCTCCCATTTTACGATGCCGGAGGACCAGTTGACGCAAGCCACCACAGGGCTATTCTTTGGGACCATAATCCCACCCATGAGCTTCTACACCCCACTGCCGCCGTAAGAAACTCTGAAGAAGTCGGTCTTTGATCGGCTTGAAAGTATTGCGGCCCCTCTCAACGGGTTACCTAAATCCAACGCCTCAGTCTTTAACAGACTGTGCCAAAACTCCAATGGGCCGGTGAAAAAGCCCGCGATACCTAAGGGGGTTATCCCGAAACGGATAGCCACCACTGCCCCAGTGAATGAATTCATCAGAGAGGCTTCTCCTACTAAGGGATCAGTCTTCGCTAGACTGTCCGCTCCAACTCCCGCTTCAGGCAGAGTCACCAAAGCTGCTTCCCCTGCTCGAAAGTCTGCCTTTGACAGGTTAGCCATCCCCTCTAAACGGACGTCAGTTTTTAATAGGCCGGAACCAACGGCAACCCTCCACTGGAGCAGGGGCATGATGAAGCCACCCCCATAGCTAAGCCAGTACCGTATGCTTGACACGCTCGACGTCGCTACTAGCACCGAGTGAGGAAAGCTGGGGGCAATTCCCCTTCTGGACTTATCCCGCCGGCTCCAACGGTGGAAGTCGATGCTGCTGTTCCAATTAGGAACAGCTTTGAACCACTTAGGAGGGTGCGCAAAAACTCTCCGACGGCCGTGCTAAAAGGATCTCCTCCACCTGTGGAGAACGTTACAAAGGCAAAACCAGAGCAGCCCCCTCAGCGGTTGTCCTCTAAAATTCACAAGGTTTGGCAACAGGTCCAAAACTCAATGATCAACCAAGACTACTCCCGCCGATCGAAGAAGATGAAAGTTCGGCAAAAGAAGGACCACCTTGTCATGCCACAGGAGATGTCATCTATTTGGGTGCCTACTGCAACGGCTCCCTCAACTTCGAACTGTAACGTTTTGGAAAATTTAGAATATTTAATTATATTTTTATTATAAAAATAATGAAATCGATAAGTTTATGAAAATGATATCTCTTATGAAATTGGGTATCGGAATTATATCCGAAAAATGTAATTATTTTGATAAATATGAATAAAGTGGGTGATATCAAAAAAATGATATTTTAATTATATTATCATGACATTGTATTTTTCATTAAGCCAATGATAGTTAAGTGATAAATTTATCATTTCATATCTTTTATGTTTTATGAAATTGGATTTATGATATGAAGATTTTTACTTATTGTTATATTTCTATCATAGATGGCATATATCATTATATGCTAACCTACACACAAACACCTCATTTTCACCTTACTTATAACCTAACACCTCTTCCTTCATAGCTTTACACCTCATTCTTCAAATCCAACACCTCCTCCTTGCATGAATCCCTCATGCTTTATCAAGTGACACCACCTTCTTCCTCTCATGCCACCCTCCTCTCATCACACACCACTTGCTTTCTCTACAAAGCTCCTCACCTATTTACATATGATACTCAGAAATTCTTTAGAAATCCCAACTGAATTAATACATTCTTCATCCCCAAAACCAAAAATATTCTAAGTGTTCCTACCAAGAGAAAGAGAACAATGAATTCCTTCTTCAAGTGTGCACTTCTCCAAACTTGTAATATTACAAACCATAGATATTCCCACATATCATCCTTGAGCTGGTGTTCTCCTGTGAATCATTCCATAGGTATAACTTCAACCCTAACGTTTTAGTTCAATTCAGTTTTTGTTTGAAATTGGATATCGTATTTTGATAAGTTGAGTCTCTGTTTGAATCTGCTCTAGTTTAAATGATAAATAGATTGATCAAACAGTACCTGGACCTTATAATCTAGACCTAGAATGAACCATAAGAAAAAGAACCCAGTGCTCGGATTTTGGCCGGCGACCATCAAGGAAAATCCGATCTCACAGGATTTGTAGAGGAATTGGGTGTTTTGGGTTTTGGAGGTATCTCTCTGTAGGTGTTTAGGTATATTTGGTATTGTTTAAATAAGTTAAATGTTCAGTAGGCTAAATCTGTAAGCTAATATCATATTGGGGTAAAAATTCTGTATACGATACATAGCATGTTTAGTTGTGCAGTATCTTAAACTAGATTTTTGTGATAATTTAACCACTGAAAGTGAATCTGGAACTAATAGGTGTAATCACTAGAAAAAATTGCAAAACCAAAGGTATAATCAGCAAACTAGAAGATTACATTCAAAACCTCTGCCCTAAACTCACCACAAAATCCGGCGACCCACCCCAAAATTCCGGCGACGCCGGCCATCCCTTGGATTTTGGTGTTGATTATCCTTCTGTAGCTTTGAGTTGGTATTTTACAAGTCTCTGTATTGTTTGGGTTGTCTAAATATTTATACAATAAAATATGAGAATGTTTTAGAAATGGTTTTATCAAATTTCAGATATCTACGATACGGAGTTTTCGTATTTTGATGTTGCAGCTGAACCGTTGATGTTTATACGTTAACGACAGAATTTTGTTATTATTTTAGGTTAAGTGTGCTGTAGGTTTTAACCTACGAGCGTTTAGCTTGTTGTTTTAGTTTTCGATATGATATTTACATTAATGCGATTTAAATACGAATATAGGTACGATTCGAGTATTCCGAGACGGATTTGGCGATGTAGCAGCTTGGATTTAGCGAGCTTTTATGTTGGTGAGTAGATTTACATCTACTGGGGAAGTCGGGTGGATGGCATATAGCACCCCTGCAACCTTACAAATAGTATTATGATATCTAGTTAATTTGGTATTGATTCAAGATATTTATATAGTATCTCATCTAATATGTCCTTCAATTTCATGCATAGTTATAGATGAGATACAGTGATACAATATGGATATGGTTAGGTGGATTTATACGAGGGATCATACCATACTTGTGATGATACAGATATAATGACACGATATGGATATGGTTTGATGATTTGTACAAGGGATCAGGCTAGACTTGAGATGATACATATACAGTGATATGATGAGATATAATACAAGGAATTATACGTATTGGAAATGATGAATTTTGTATGCCGAATAACGGCCAATTTATCGTTTAACTCGTGGAGTTAGGTTATATTCTGTTTTAGGATGTAATACTTGTGTTAGTTATGTATATGCCCTAGAGGCCATTGTTGTACATATGATGTATATTATAATGGATGCCCAGATATATATAGAGAGGACTTTCTTGCTCGTCATGATAGTATGCTATTTGGTTTCACTTTATCTTAACATGTTGACTTGTATATGTTTACTGTCTTACTCTCACATGTTGATAAAGACCTTTGGATCTGTACTCGACTACTGGGACTATGATGAGATAATACTAGTGGGGCTATGGTAGTCGATGATTACATCCTATAACTGTTCCTAGTCGAGGGTATATCGAGACAGGGCATCGATACACCAGAGTAGACTAGCGTATACGCATCTTGACCCATATGATGGGCGATGGATGATCCCATATCCATCGGTGTTCTGACATCAGAGATGGTGTATGGGTGCTCAGTGGAGACTGGGTACACTGGACGGACTCGCCGAGAACTCCCAGATGGTGATATACCACACGTCAGATGGCAGTTCTTCGGTGGCACTGGTACAAGGTAGTCTGTAGACCCGAGATCGTCATAGTGTCTTGTGTGATTCCCGCTGTGCTTTGATTTCCACCTTACCACGTCCAAGAGGGCATGCAAAACGGTGGCTTTTGGGTGCAGTCCCAAATCACATGGAGGCAATGAGCGATAGGAGGGGATTCGTCTCTCCCGGTATAGGGAGTTGATGTTGTGGTGTGTTCGATTGGCTATAACTGGAAGTCCCTGACTAGGGCTGATATAGAGATTTACTGGTAAGTGTTACCAGTAGTTTCTCGAGCCGTTATGAGCCTCACATCGACACGACATATCGATTACTGGGGTCTGACGTATACCATCCCTAGACTAGATATGCAACATATCAGACGAAGAGACCGAACTGTACTTGAGTGTTACTGATTGGATTCACAAGAGAATGTACAGGCTTGCTTGTTGATCTTCTGATTGCTCAATACCTGGGTGGCTGTTACGTTTAACTGACCGCTTGCAGCTTGTGGGTGTTTGATATGATCATCACCTACTGTCGGCGTATTGACGATTCTTTAGAGTCCTACATAGAGCTTTCTTGACTCAGGCAAAACGGAGTAGGGGCACATATGTGATATGTGCAGGACCGAGGATAATGCGATATGAGATACCGTATTATATTCTCGCGATATTTTGATATGAACCAGGTCATCGGATCAAGTGTTGATTTGATGAATCGGTACATGATATATTAGTCGGTTATATTCGATATAGCCGGATTGTCGGATCAAGTGTTGATTCGATAATTTAATGTATAATAATATATATGATATATATTGCATTACATTTTCTAATATTGGCTCGCTTTATTATTTCATTTTCTCACCGGGTAATACATTGATATATATGCGATATATGTTAATTGTATTATTTTCTTTTGTTACAAAATATATTATATATGTGATATATAATATTGTAACATAATATGATTACTAATGTAACATGTTTAGCGGAGATTAAACAAGCTTAGGGTTTGAATTGGGTTAGTTCTTTCATGAACCTTCTAGAAGGTTTTCTTTTGTCATAAGCTAAGATATTATGTTTGATATTTTCTAGTGACTCATTCTTAACCCAACCTAAACCCTTAGCCTTAGTTAATTCTCTACATGGGTTAGCCTTGTCATAGTTGACCATGGTTACATTATTATTCATATATCATTTCATTATTCATCACAAAAGGAATTAATTCATTATTCTTCTTCTTCTTCAACCTTGAGCTTTGAGAAAGCTTTTTAGGTTTTCTTTATGTGATGATTTTGTGTGAGAATTTGATATAAAAAGAAAGTATAAATACTACTCCATCATCCTCATCTAATCTAGCCAATTAGATTAGGGCGTTCACCTCATAAGAGAGAGAGCTTGAGTTATAGAAATTTCGAGGTAGATCATCGGAGAAAAGGAAGACTACAAGCTAGCATGGATCGTTCGAGTTGTGGAGCCTCTCTTGAGTCTGGGAGATCATGGATTGCGGCGAAGGGACTTCTACTCGGAGCTTATGAAGCGAAGGAGCGTACTACAAAGGTTGTAATCCCTCACTCTTAGTTGTAAAGATGTTTATTTGCATGTTAAACCCTAATAATCTAGCAAAGATCCCGGCTTTGGGTTGTTCGGCACGTCTAAATTTTTATTCGGGCATGGTTGATGCCTTATAGACCTTCATAAGAGTGCGTAGGAACCCTACAGTGGTATCAGAGCCAAGCTAGAGTATTAGGCGATGTGTATACGAAGTTAAAACTCCGATCGAACCCCAAAACATCGAAAATGACCCCCTCTCTGGAAATTTTTTAAAATGTGATTTTTTCTGCATTAAAAATACTCAAAAAATCAGCAGGGAAATATAAGCATTACCATGGAAAACGAGACAGTAATTCGTACGAACCGCCGCGGAACCGCGGCAATACCATGCTTGTGCCGCGGATCCGCGGCCGTACTGGAGTATTATGTTTTGTTTTTGGCACAGTAATATCAATAGGTGCTGGTACATGATTCTGGGTATTTTTGATCTTACTCAAATGTTGAGTGTTCTGGGGATTATTTTGAATTCGTTGATTCGATCGGAAAATTTAATTTCGTTCTATTTTCTGGATATTTTAGAAACTATTAAAATGTTCGAACGGATATCATTAACTCATTTTTTCCCGGCACGAAAAACTTTCAAGTGTTGAATTTTTCTTGAGTTTAAATCTTTCGGAAAAACATGCAAATAACGCGGTGGACCCTCTAGAAGAACACAAACCTTAACTCGATTATGTGACCGTCTGAACCGTCTCTAAACCTTAGGGTTTGGGGCAGTACGGCGTGCCACATGTGAGGCGTTGGCTTGACCCTTCTACGGCTGGACCATCGGTACTGTGACATATTCTGGGATTATTTGATCTCCGCTCAAGTGTTGAGCTATTTAGGAAATCTTGGGTATTTGATTATTCGATCGGAAAGTTTAATACTGTCTATTTATCTGAAATGTGATACAATATGTGGAATTCATATAGTTAGGCATGAAATGCGAAGTATGTGATATTTCTGATTTATGATGTCTAAAGTGATTGTGGATTCCAAATGTTATAGTTTTACAATTTCTTTGTTGTGACCGTAAGTGTAGTATGTAGTTGTATTGCCGGTTTTCGTTGCTATATATCAACGACGATCGGTGTATGCATACTTACTTACGTTGATGATATGAGATATTATGTGTTGCCGTGATATGTTATATTGGATCGTCGTGTTCTGAATAGCCGGGGGTTTTATGTGAGATGGGGGGTTTTATTTTCATTCATGTAAAATTCATTTGTATGTAATATTTTTTTATTGGGGCACTTCCGAGATGAGGTTGATGTCACCAGTGTATTTTATTTACTTTTCCGCATTAGGTAGACCCAAGGAAGGAAGCACAAGTAACCGGGTTCTAGGGTCCAGTGGGAGGCCATCTCGAGGAGTCGAGACCGGGTCTCCTAACCCTAGAATTGGCAGTGTTACTTGCCACTCTCGTAGGGGTCTAGGGATGTGGGTTTGGCTATTAATCACGACCGTGGAATCCGTGTTTTATACCGGCTCATATTAAAAACACGGACATCCTAGTATATCCAATATTTCATATATGTTATCTTCTGCTGCAATGTTCTGTGATGAGATCATATTACTGCCTGAAACGAATGCTTATACTATATATATATGCTGATATATAAACATTACTGCTTTCATTTCTTCTGTGATGCTTAGGAAGCATAAGCTGATGGGTTTTATTAATGAGATTAATAAAAGAAAAGAAACCTAAAAGATGTTGTAGAATCAAAAGTTTATAAAAAGGGTAGCTACAGTTTTGCTTTGCATAGCGGTATATACGATATACCCTGCACCTTATTCGATGAGGAAAGAGCCGAGATCCCTTCACCGGGAGTGACCTCTTTAGCTAAACTGACAGATGCTACAAACTCACGGTTTAGTTTTTGACAGCTTCTATAGTTCTTGCTTTGCACAGCGGTATATACGACATATCCTGCACCTTATTCGATGGGGAAAGAGCCGAGATCCCTTCACCGGGAGTGACCTCTTTAGCGAAACTAGAAAAGCCTCAAAAACACTGCTTTTCAAAATCACTTGTTTCTATAACGATATCAAGTTCATTACGCTCATGGTTTTCTGAAAAACCTGCGTAGCCCTCCGTCATTTCAGATAAGTACTACTTAGTATTCGTGCTACGTTTGTTGAGCATGTTAAGGCGTAGTGTGCGGTAGCTAATTAGTGCTTATCTGCTAAAACATGTGATGTGATTGGATTAGGGTAGTCATACGACTTTGTTAACCATGTTAAGGGTCGTACGAGTGGGTTTAATTCAATTGAAAAATGACGGGTTGAACTTGGCTAGCGCTTATGATTTGTTGACCATGTTAAGGTCATGAGTTGCTAGCGGTAAAAGTATTATTGGGAATTTCAAGTGTTGAAATTTGCAATGAGATTTGTACCTCCTATGAGATAGTTGGATCCCGATACCCACTGCGAGTAAGAGTTACTCCTGGGAGAATTTTACACAGGACAATTAGCCGATCAAGTAGGTGTCTAAAAAAGTGTTAACGGGGTTATGCTTCTGGGAAAATGAGGTTTATTTTAATTAGGTCCGTGCGAAAGCACGGGAAACCTCCCTCAAGTACCAACACTGATCTGGCTGAAAGATTGACGAAATTGTAGGGTGTAATTAATCCCGGCTAATCTTACCTTTTAGGGCTTGAAGGAAGATTTGATAAAAACAGTGGGATATATCCTGATTAGATAAGATAATAACCAATCTAATCTTACAAGAGCATACGCTAAAGTGTTTTCTTCTCTCTCTCTCCAGGTAGCGACCATGTCAGGCCATAATCAAGATAATAATATGGATGTATTGACTGAACCCGCTTATTATACTGAGCAGGGGATCGTTGGTCCCGTTCTTTCTTATAAGAGTTATAAGACTGAATAGAAAACAGGAGAATATATGGATTCTCATGCCGCCCAAACGGAGAACATGCATGTTGATGCACCTTCTTCGGGTGTGTTAGTTGTTGAGAACTGTTTCTCAGTTCACCCTACGTCCTGGGTATTAGATACCGGATTAGGATCCCACATATGTAAATTGTTACATGGGTTACGTAAAGGTAGAGAACTGGGGAAAGGTGATCATTCCGTTCAAGTAGGGAATGGTGCAAGTATTACAGCCAAAGCAGTTGGCGAATATCACCCAGTATTACCAAGTAGTAATACACTGATTCTGAATGAGTGCTATTATATACCGAACATGATGTGTAACATTATATCAGTTTCTTTATTAAGTAAAGAAGGATATAATTTTGTAGTAAAGGATAATGTTATGAACATATTCCTAGATCAAAAGTTGATTGGATCAGGCTCGTTACATAATGGCATATTCATTCTCAAGCAAAATACAGTCCTTAATATACAAAACACACACAAGAGGAAGAGTTCAGAAATGAACGAATCCTTCTTGTGGCATTGTAGACTTGGTCATATCAATGCGACACATCTAGCTAAGTTACATAAGGATAGATATTTGAATCCGTTCGAAATATTATCTTATGATACTTGTCATTCATGTCTCAAAGGTAAAATGACCAAAACTCCGTTTAGTGGACACGGAGAAAGAGTTACGGAACTCTTAGGAATGGTACATAGTGATGTATGCGGTCCTATGTCTATGCATGCCAGGAACGGTTATTCCTACTTCATTACATTCACTGACGATCTCTCTAGATACGGACATGTGTTCCTGATGAAACACAAGTCTAAAGCTTTTGAGAAATTCAGAGAATATAAGAACGAAGTAGAGAACCAAACGGGCAAAAGTATTAAGATCCTTCGATCTGATCGAGGAGGAGAATACTTAAGCAATGAGTTCCTAGACTATCTAAAAGAGAATGGGATTCTCTCTCAGCTTACTCCTCATTATACACCACAGCACAACGGTGTATCGGAACGGAGGAATCGCACCCTATTAGATATGGTGCGCTCTATGATGAGCACCGCTGAGTTACCTATTTCCTTTTGGGGTTATGCGCTTGAAACAGCGGCATACCTATTAAATCAAGTTCCATCTAAATCAGTGCCTTCAACCCCATATGAGATATGGAGGGGAATGAGACCATATTTTAAAAGATTTAAGATATGGGGTTGTCCGGCCTATGTAAAAAGGCAAAATCCGGACAAACTCGAGGCACGATCAGTTCTTTGCAAGTTTGTGGGATATCCAAAGAATTCTCAAGGATCTATTTTCTACCATGGTGAGGAACAAAAAGTGTTTGTTTCTCAATATGCCACCTTTTTAGAAAATGAATTTCTTACAAAAGAAATTAGTGGCAAAGAGGTAGAGCTGGAAGAGATTCCAGCACCACAAACTACAATTGATGATTTATTGGAACCAGAGAATTCAGTAGTACCCAACGAACCCCAGCCTCTCCGCCGATCTAGCAGGGTTTCTCATCCACCTGAGAGATACTACGGTTTTCACATTGATGGTGGAAGCGAGGATTGCATCATGGAAGATGATGACCCGACTAGTTTCGAGCAAGCCATCACGAGTGGTGACTCTGTGAAATGGCTGGATGCAATGCGATCTGAGATGGAATCCATGTACACTAACAAAGTATGGACTTTGGAAAATGCTCTTGAAGGGGTAAAACCCATTGGGAGCAAGTGGATCTTTAAAAAGAAAATTGGTGTAGATGGAAAAGTTGAGACTTTCAAAGCTAGACTTGTTGCAAAGGGTTTTCGTCAACGACCGGGTGTGGATTATGACGAAACCTTTTCTCCAGTGGCTATGCTTAAGTCCATCCGGATCTTACTTGCCATTGCTGCATACCATGACTACGAAATCTGGCAAATGGATGTTAAGACCGCCTTTCTGAACGGTGATTTAGAAGAATGCGTGTACATGACTCAGCCAGAGGGCTTCGTAGATAGTGGGAGCAGCGGAAAGGTGTGCAAACTGCTTAAATCCATCTATGGGTTAAAGCAAGTATCGCGGAGTTGGAACATCTATTTTGATGTTGTAGTCAAAGAGTTTGACTTCATCAAAAATATAGATGAACCTTGTATTTATAAGAAGGTTGCAGAGAGTAAGGTTGTATTCCTCGTATTGTACATAGATGACATACTCTTGATAGGAAATGATGTTCCTATGCTGCAATCAGTCAAGCTCTTCTTATCACAAAGATTCTCAATGAAAGATCTAGGTGATGCCTCCTGCGTATTGGGAATTATGATCTATAGAGATAGATCTAAACAGATACTGGGATTGTTCCAATCCAGGTACATTGACACCATACTAAAGAGGTTTAGTATGAAAGAATCCAAGCGTGGAAACCAACCCACGATCTTTGGACTCACTCTCTCCAAAGAGATGTCTCCCAAGACTGATTTGGAGAGAGCTCGCATGCAAGGGATACCCTATGCTTCGGCAGTAGGCTCTATCATGTATGCGATTCTATATACCAGACCCGATGTAGCATACTCACTAAGTGTAGTCAGTCGGTATCAAGCAGATCCTGGAGAGAGTCACTGGACAGCTGTGAAGAACATTCTCAAGTACTTACGAAGGACTAAAGAGATGTTCTTGGTGTATGGTAACGGAGAACTCCAGGTGGAGTCCTTTACCGATTCCAGCTTCCAAAGTGATAAGGACGACTCTAAGTCGCACTCGGGATTTGTCTTTACCCTCAATATAGGGGCGGTATGTTGGAAGAGTTCCAAACAGGATACCGTTACAAACTCAACGATGGAGGCTGAATATATCGCTGCCAACGATGCTGCCAAAGAGGCTGTCTGGATAAAGAAGTTCATTTGTGAACTTGGTGTGGTTCCATCCATTGAGCATCCAATACCTCTGTATTGCGATAACAATGGAGCAGTGGCTTTAGCCAAGGAACCAAAGTCCCATCAAAAGTCCAGACATATTCTGAGACGGTATCACCTGATAAGGGAGATAGTTGATCGCCGGGAGATCAAGGTCAGGTGAGTAGATACGAAGGACAACACTGCGGATCCACTCACGAAGGCCATTCCGCAGATACAGTTTGAGAGAATATTCGGGATGCTAGGTATGAGATACTACAGCAGCTGGCCTTAGTGCATGTGGGAGATTGTTAGTTATGTATATGCCCTAGAGGCCATTGTTGTACATATGATGAATATTATAATGGATGCCCGGATATATATAGAGAGGACTTTCTTGCTCGTCATGATAGTATGCTATTTGGTTTCACTTTATCTTAACATGTTGACTTGTATATGTTTACTGTCTTACTCTCACATGTTGATAAAGCCCTTAGGATCTGTACTCGACTACTGGGACTATGATGAGATCATACTAGTGGGGCCATGGTAGTCGATGAGTATATCCTATAACTGTTCCTATTCAAAGGGTATATCAAGACAGGGCATCGATACACCAGAGTAGACTAGCGTATACGCATCTTGACCCATATGATGGGCGATGGATGATCCCATATCCATCGGTGTTCTGACATCAAAGATGGTGTACGGGTGCTCAGTGGAGACTGGGTACACTGGACGGACTCGCCGAGAACTCCCAGATGGTGATATACCACACGTCAGATGGCAGTTCTCCGGTGACACTGGTACAGGGTAGTCTGTAGGCCCGAGATCGTCATAGAGTCTTGTGTGATTCCCACTGTGCTTTGATTTCCACCTTACCACGTCCAAGAGGGCATACAAAACGGTGGCTTTTGGGTGCAGTCCCGAATCATATGGAGGCAATGAGCGATATGAGGGGATTCGTCTCTCCCGGTATAAGGAGTTGATGTTGTGCTGTGTTCGATTGGCTATAACTAGAAGTCCCTGGCCAGGGCTGATATAGAGATTTACTGGTAAGTGTTACTGGTAGTTTCTCGACCCGTTATGAACCTCACATCGACACGACTTATCGGTTACTGGGGTCTGACGTATACCACCCCTATACTAGATATGCAACATATCAGACGAAGAGACCGGACTGTACTTGAGTGTTACCGATTGGATTCACAGGAGAACGTACAGGCTTGCTTGTTGATCTTCTGATTGCTCAATACCTGGGTGGCTGTTACGTTTAGCTGACCGCTTGCAGCTTGTGGGTGTTTGATATGATCATCACCTACTGCCGGCGTATTGACGATTCTTTAGAGTCCTACATAGATGTTTCTTGACTTAGGAGAAACGGAATAGGGGCACATATGTGATATGTGCAGGACCGAGAATAATGCGATATGAGATACCGTATTATATTCTCGCGATATTTTGATATGAGCCGGGTCATCGGATCAAGTGTTGATTCGATGAATCGGTACATGATATATTAGTCGGTTATATTCGATATAGCCGGATTGTCGGATCAAGTGTTGATTCGATAATTTAATGTACAATAATATATATGATATGTATTGAATTACATTATCAAATATTGGCTCGCTTTATTATTTCATTTTCTCACCGGGTAATACATTGATATATATGCGATATATGTTAATTGTATTATTTTCTTTTGTTACAAAATATATTATATATGTGATATATAATATTGTAAAATAATATGATTACTAATGCAACATGTTTAGTGGAGATTAAACAAGGTTAGGGTTTGAATTGGGTTAGTTCTTTCATGAACCTTCTTGAAAGTTTTCTTTTGTCATGAGCTAAGATATTATGGTTGATATTTTCTAGTGACTCATTCTTAACCCAACCCAAACCCTTAGCCTTAATTAATTCTCTACATGGGTTAGCCTTGTCATAGTTGACCATGGTTACATTATTAATCATATATCATTTCATTATTCATCACAAAAGGAATTAATTCATTATTCTTCTTCTTCTTCAACCTTGAGCTTTGAGAAAGCTTTCTAGGTTTTCTTTATGTGATGATTTTATGTGAGAATTTGATATAAAAAGAAAGCATAAATACTACTCCATCATCCTCATCTAATCTATCCAATTAGATTAGGGTGTTCACCTCATTAAAGAGAGAGAGAGAGAGCTTGAGTTATAGAAAGTTCGAGGTAGATCATTGGAGAAAAGGAAGACTACAAGCTAGCATGGATCGTTCGAGTTGTGGAGCGTCTCTTGAGTCCGGGAGATCATGGATCGCGGCGAAGGAACTTCTACTCGGAGCTTATGAAGCGAAGGAGCGGATTACAAAGGTTGTAATCCCTCACTCTTAATTGTAAAGATGTTTACTTGCATGTTAAACCCTAATAATCTAGCAATGATCCCGGCTTTGGGTTGTTCGGCACGTCTAAATTTTTATTCGGGCATGGTTGATGCCTTATAAACCTTTATAAGAGTGCTTAGGAACCCTACAACTTGTGTGAGCTATATTCTTTTAAAAACTATGATTCGTTGTCTTTTAAATAAATTACTAGGTTGCATGCCATGTTTCTAAAATGGATATCTATTTTAAATCTAGGGCAGCTTCCTTATTTTAAATATAACGTTTCGATCATTTCTAAAGAAAATGGTATAACTCATAGCAAGTAATTATAATAAGTACGTTTAGATTACTTTACATGTTTGCAGTATATTATCTATATTATATGTTTCTGCGTTACGCACACTCTGATAGAACACTGCACAAATAGCAATAAGTACTATGCTGCACAAGCACGTGAATGTATGTTACACTACACTTCATTGGTACTGCCATTTCACTGTAGGACCGTGCTAATATATATGTATAAAAATAAATAGTTTGTTACACCGTAAAACACTTGCACAATTACTAATGATTGCCATGTTGCACGAGCACAGATGCGTATGCTGCACTACACATCATTAGTAGTACCATGACACAGTAGAATTGAAATCTTTAATTATGTGATATAATTACATAGTCTTCTTTATTCCTGTTGTAAATTATGAATATTAGTACCATAGATGCTGTATTTGATTCTTATGGATTTTCTGGATATTTTATTCCTGATGATATATATCGATGGTATGGGACACTGTTATATATGTATATATATAATATATCATCAATACAATCTATGCAAGTTTCTTATTCGTCACTTGATATTTTATATGATAAGTAAATGTCCACCATGAGATTTGTGTTTATTGATTTTGATATCCGAACCAAGTCGAGGGTTATATGGTTTCGGATTTATATACTATCCAGACTGAGTCGGTGGGGATACAGTTGGATATATGGTGGACCCGGTTCGGGGCCGAGGGGCAGGATAGCCGCAGTTTAGAAGGGGAGCCTAACTAGGTTAACCGATACTGGAGATAGAAACGAGCACGACAAATATCCAGAGGATACTGACCTTGGTTCGATTGGGCACGGCAGATATCTGTAGGGTTACTAGGCACTCTAAGAAGGTTCTACAAGGCATCAACCATGCCTGATTAAAATTTTAGCCGTGCCGAATAACTCTAAACAAGATCTTTGCTAGATAATTAGGGTAACATATGCTAGTAAATAACAATTATCACTAAGTGAATATGAAATACAACCTTTGTAGATCAGTCCTTCACTTCTAAAGCTCCTTGTTGTAGTCCCTTCGCTGCGATCATCGAACTCCCGGACTCTCGGAAGGCTCTATGAGAAGATTGCAACGGTATTGCTTGAATTCTTCGAGGCAGAAGATGATCTACGTCGAGAGAATACGAACTCAAGCTTCTACTTCACTAACTAGAGAATTAGTGAAGCAAACACCCTAAACTAAAGTGCTAGTCTAGTAGAGGATGATGAAATAGGAAATGGGTACACTTTAGAATTTCTTTTCTCACATTGTATCTCTCTCTTTATCAAACCCTTGAAAGAAATTCAAGGAAGAAGAAGATGAGCTCAAAATGAGAATGAAAACTAATCAAGAGAGAGTTAGCTAACCATGGGTGAGTGGGTATCATATACTAACTCATGTAGAGACATTACCATGGCTAAAATATATTGGTTAGGTTAATAAATATCCAAAGCAAAACAAAAAGGGTTGAATTTGTCAAAGCATTCATAAGCTTCTACAAGCTTCATGCATTTAACAAATTTCCACTTATTTTGTATTTACTTTGAATATTAAAACCATACCAATATAATTATAATGGTGTATGTCTCATACACCCATGATAGTTGTATCAACAACCATGATACAAAATGTACACAAATAAATATATATCACATATATATTAAGTTGTGCATAAGTGAGAAAAATAAATGCTTAAGTGAACCAATGTTAGTTAATCTAAATTAGTATATCACATATAAAAGTATACACTAAATTATTAAATCAACCCTTGACTTAATAATCCGGTTATATCTTATATAACCGACTAACATCCAATGTAACGACTTATCGAATCAACCCTTGATTCGATAACTTGGTTATATCGCATATAACCGATCGATACAAACATCGCGAGAATAGAATACGGTATCAAATACTCGTATTATTCTCGGTCCCGCACATATCACATATGCGCTCCTATTTCGTTTTTCCTGAGCCAGTAAAACCTCTATGTAGGACTCTAAAGACTCGTCAATACGCCGGCAGTAGGTGATGATCATATCAAGCACCCACAAGCCATCAGCGATACTAGCTGGACGTAACGGCTACCCGGGTATTGAGCGATCAGAAGATCAGCAAGCAAGCCCGCTCCAACTCCTGCAAAAAGCCTGACAGTGACACTACCGTACAGTCCGGTCTCCTCGTCTGATATATCGCATATTAAGTTTAAGGGTGGTAAACGTCAGACCCCAATAACCGATAAGTCATGGCGATATGAGGCTCATAATGGGTCGAGAAACTACTGGTAACACTTACCAGTAAATCTCTAAACCAGCCCTGGCTAGGGACTTCCCTGTTATGGCCAATCGAGCATAGCACAACATCAACCCCCAATACCGGGAGAGACGAAACCCCTCCTATCGCTCATTGCCTCCATGTGACTCGGGACTGTACCTAAAAACCACCGTTTTGCACGCCCTCTTAGACATGGTAAGGTGGAAATCAAAGCACAGTGGGAATCACACAAGACTCTATGACGATCTCGGGTCTACAGACTAACCTGTACCAGTGTCACCAGAGAACTGGCATCTGACGTAAGGTATAATACCATCTGGGAGTTCTCGGCGAGTCCGTCCAGTGTACCCAGTCTACACTGAGCACCCGTATATCATCTCTGATGTCAAACACCAATGGATATGGGATCATCCATCGCCGATCTATATGGGTCGAGAAGGCATACGCTAGTCTACACTGGTATATCGATGCCCCGTCTCGATACACCCACGACTAGGGACCTTGAAGGATGTACTTATGGACTACCATGTCCCTACTAGTATGATCCGCATCACAGTCCAGGTAGTCAAGTACACATCCTAAGGGCTTTACCAACATGTAACAGAGAGACAATCAGTATACACGTTAAGGTAAAGAGTAACCAGATAGCATACTATCACGTCGAGCAAGAAAGTCCTCCCTATATATGTCCAAGCATCCACTACGATATACATCTCATGTATAGTAATGGCCTCTAGGGCATACATATAACTTACAATCTCCCACTTGCACTAGGGCCATCTGATAACAGTGGTTGTAGTATCTCATATTCAACCATCCCATAATAGTCTCTCTCTGGGAAAAGGCCTTTGTGAGTGGATCCGCCGTGTTGTCCTCTGAGTCTACTCTCCTAACCTCGATCCCCTGGAGATCAACCATCTCCTTGATCAGGTGACACTGCCTTAGAATATGTTTGGATCACTGATGGGATGGGCGTTCCTAGGCATAAGCCATAACTCCATTGTCACACAATGGTAAGAACGAAGTTCATCTCATGAACTAATATATACCCAGACTTCCTCATTGGTAGTATCTTTGGTAGCGATGTATCTAGCCTTTATCGTCTAGAATGCCACGGTATCTATCTTGGAACTCTTCCAACATACCGTCCCTTTACTGAGGGTAAAGACAATGCCTATGACTGACATTCAGTCGTCCTTATCACCCTGGAACCTTTCCAGTGATTCTTCCCAGGATCAATTGATACCATCTCACTACAACTAGTGAGTATCCTAAGATCTAATTAGATCTATCTCATAGATCCAAGACCCAGGATTTAGTAGGTATCACTTTGATCCTATATGGAGAATCATTGTGATAAGCGGAGATTGACCGAGCGTAGCATTGGAAACTCCTTCCCTATCAAGAGTATGTCATCCACGTACTCTACGAGGATCACCACCATACTCCCTACTACCTTTTCGTATATACAAGGATCATCTACCATTCTGATGAAGTCAAACTCTTTGACTACTACATCAAAACAGACGTTCCAACTCCGTGATGCCTGCTTTATCCCATAAAGCAACTTGTACACGCTTCCGCTGCTCCCACTGTCTACGAAGCCCTCTGGCTGTGTACTTATAGACGCTCCCTTCCAAATCAACATTTAGAAAAGCAGTCATGACACCCAACCGCCAGATATCGTAGTCATGGTATATAGCCGCGGCAAGTAGGATCTAGATGGACTTAAGCATAGCTACTTAGAAAAGGTTTCATCATAATCCATACCTGGTCAATGATGCCAACCTTTAACAAGTCTAGGTTTGAAAGTCTCAACTTTTCCATGTACACCAAGTAATCTTCTCAAGATATACTTGCTCCTGATGGGGATTTAACTCTTCAGATAAAGCAACCAAAGTCCATACTTTGTTGGTGTATAAGGATTCCATTTCAGATCGTTAAGCATCCACCCATTCTTACAGAGTCCCACTCCTGATGGCCAGCTCGAAACTAGTTGAGTCGTCATCTCATGATGCATTCCTCGCTCCCACTGTCATAGAGAAACTGAAGTATCTCTCAGTTGGGTGAGGAAACCTACTAGATCGACAGAGAGGCTGAGGTTCGTTGGAAACTATTGAATCCTTTGGTTCTACCAAATCATCAGCTGCAGTTTGTATAGCTGGAACTCCTTCCAGTTCTACCTCATGTCCACTAATTTCTTTACAAGAAATTCTCTTTCACAAAGGTGGCATATTGAGAAACAAAACATCTTTTGTTCCTCGGTTTGGTAGAAGATATTCCCTTGCGAATGCTTGGGATATCCAACAAACTTCTACAGAACTGACTTTGCCTCGAGCTTGTCCGGATTATACCTTTAGACATAGGCTGGACAACCCCAAATCTTAACAAACGTAAGATATGGGCTTTTCCCTTTCCATATTTCATATGAAGTGGTAGGCAACTGATCTGATCGGAACCCTATTCAATAGGTATGCAACTTCTCCAGTGCATAACTCCCAAAATGAAATAAGTAACTCAGTAGTACTCATCATAGAGCACACCTTATCACATAGGGTGTGATTGCTCTGCCCCGATACACCGACGTGCTGTGGTGTATACGGAGGAGTAATGCTGAGAGAGAATCTCATTCTCCTTTAGAATAATCCAGGAATTCCATGCTCAAGTATTCTCCTCCTTGATCACATCAAAGGACATAATACTTATACCTGTTTTGGTTCTCTACTTTCTAACTTATATTATGTGAATATCTCAAAAGCTTCGGACTTGTGTTTCAACAGGAACATATGTCTGAATCTTGAGAGATCATCATAGAATGTAATGAAGTATAAAGAACCGGTCTAGGCATGTGTAGATAGGGGACCTTCATACATCAACATGTATCATCCCAAGAGTTCACTAACTCTTTCTCTGCTTCCAATAAACAGAGCTATGGTCATCTTATCTCTGTGACATGACCGGTAAGTTTCACAAGATGTAAATTCAAACTGATTTAAATATGCATCTTAATGTAACTTAGCTAGTCGGGTCGCATTGATATGACCTAGTCTACAATGCCTCAAGAAGGATTCGTTCATTTCTGAACTCTTCCTTTTGTGTGTATTCTGTATACTAAGAACTGTAGTTTGATTTAGAACGTTAATGCTTTTAGATAACGTGCCTGAACCGATCAACTCTTGATATAGGAAATGTACAAAACATTATCCAACAATACAAAATTATATCATTTCTTTACTAATAAAGAGACTGATATGATGTTGTATATCAGGTTCGGTATCTAATAACATTCGTTCAGAATCAATGTATTCTAGTAATACAGGGTGATAGTGACCAACAGACTTGGCTGCAACACTTGCACCGTTTTCTATCTCATGAAACTTATCACCCGTTCTCAGTTCTCTACCTTACTGTAGCCTATGTACCAGATTACATATGCGGGATCCTGATCCGGTATCTCATACCCAGAACGTAAAGGATACTGAGAAACAGTTCTCTGTAATGAACATACCCGAAGAAGATGCATCAACATGCACTTTCTTCGTTTGGGCGGCACGGGAATTCTGGTAATCCCCAATTTCCTGCTCTGTCTTATAACAATTATAAATTGGAGCGGGACCAACGTTCCCCTAGCACAGTATAACAAGCGGGTTCGGTCAATACATCCGTATTATTATCTTGATTAAGGCGTGACATGGTCGCTACCCGGAGAGAGAGAGAAGAAAATACTCTGCGAGCGCTCTTGCAAGATCAGATTTATTATTATTTTATCTAATCAGGATGGCTCCCACTGTTTTTTTATCAAATCTTCTTTCAAACCCTAAAATGAAAGACTAGCCGGGATTAATTACACCCTACAACTTCGCCAATCTTTCAGCCAGGTCAGTGTCAGTACTTTGAGGGAGGTTCCCCGTGCTTTCGCACGGACCTAATTAAAGCAATCCTCGTTTTCCCAGAGGCGTAACCCCGTTGACACCTTTCTAGACACCTACTTGATCAGCTAATTGTAATTTGTAAAACTCTCCTAGGAGTAACAATTACTCACAGTGGGTATCGGGATCCAACTATCTCATAGAAGGTATGCAATCTCATTGCAAATTTCAACACTTGAAATTCCCGATAATTTTGCCCTAAGCATCCTATGACCTTGACGGAGGTCAACAAACCACAGGGTGCAAGTCAAGTTCAACCTGTCATTTCTTGATTGAATCAAACCCACCCGCACGACCCTTGACGGAGGTCAACAAAGTCGTACGACTACCCTAATCCAATCTGCATCATATGCATAAGCAGATAAATACTAGTTAGCTACCGCACACTACGCCTTGACGGAGGTTAACAAACGTAGCACGAATACTGAGTAGGACTTATCTGAAATGACGGAGGGCTACGACAGGTTTTTCTGAAAACCTATTGCGTAATGAACTTGATATCGTTGTAGAATCAAATGATTTTAAAATGGAGTGTTTTGAGGCTTTTGCTAGTTTCGCTAAAGAGGTCACTCCCGGTGAAGGGATCTCAGCTCTTTCCTCGTTGAATGAGGTGCAGGATATATCATATATATCACTGTGCAAAGCAAGAACTAGAAAAGCATTCAAAAGACAAAACTGAGGGGTGTAGCATCTGCCAGTCATTGCTAAAGGGGTCACTCCCGGTGAAGGGATCTCGGCCCTTTCCTTATCGAATAAGGTGCAGGATGTTCTACATGGAACACCGCAATGCAAAGTAAGAACTGTAGCTACTTTTTTTGAAAATTCGATTCCACAACATCTTTTAGGTTTCTTTTATTTCATTAATCACATTAATGAAGTCCCATCATTTAAATCACCTAAACATCACAGATAAATACGACGTACACTTATGCCATCCGCATTCGCCTCGATGTCCCCTCGTGCACCGTTAGGTTAGGTAACTAACGGCAGAGCGGGCTGTAAGTGCACGGCGGCGCCCCGGCCGTCAATCCGACGCCGGAATGCGGAAGCGATGATTTACTTTAACTTTTAAACCGGCACCACCGTGCACAAAAAATCCGGATCGGGCCATTAATATAGTCCTAGCTAACATGAGAGGGGGTAGAGAGATATACCGAGTGATCAGTGTCCTTCGGTCTTCTCGCCGTCGTCCCGATCTCCCCGCGGAATCTCCGGTCTCCACCACGTCGCCGGAAGGGCACCACATCGCCGGCTTCTTTTATGGGCTCCCACCTCTGGACCGAGGCAACTCGGGCATGAAGTTGGTGAGTCGACGTGCCCAAAATTTGCTGTAGAATATAGTGTAGTGCTATGTCTCATTTTAGGGTTATGAAGTTGCCTTATTGGTAGAGGAAATGAACTAAGCTTTTGGAGATGGAGTAATGGGAATTTTGCAAGCCAAAAGAGATCAAAATTCCCTACTAGAATTTTTGGACAGCCCACTATCCTTGGCCGGCCATGGCTTGGCTCCTTGAATGAATACCAATGAGAAGTGAGAGAGGGAGTGGGCAATCAACCAAGAGAGAGAAAAGGGGTATCATGAAGAATAATGATTACAATCAAAACCCCACTCCATCACCTAATCAAACTTCCAAAAGTCAAGCCATCATGGAAAAAGAAAGTCAAGTGAGGTCAATGGATGGTGCACCATCATGAAACCACAATATGCAAAGACAACCCTCCAAAATGCTTATTTGCACAAATGCAAATAAGCCCTCCTCCACCAATCTTCAGCCAATGAAAGATACAAAGAAAATTGGCCGAAACGGAAAACAAACTGGCAACTCCGGAAAACTGATCCCGTAAAAAATTACAGGAAAACCCCGCTACTGTATATACATACCCGCATTTGTATTCCGACCGAAATACAAATGCAATGAGACAAAATCTACACTGTACTATACTAGGATCCGGCTTAAACCAAAGCCCGCTAGTATTTTCCGTCCGATCATGATCCGTGCAATACCGCACGTATCTGATCGAACCCTGCCATATCTCCATACGGCCTCTACAGCGTTTCGCCCGAAAATTGAGAAAACGGTCTGTGGGGGACTCTAAAGACTCGTCAACACCTTGGTTGTGGATTTAACCACTAGCACGTCAGAGGTATTAGCCAATACGTAACGGGCTACCAGGTATTGACCAAAAGGGACGTCGATGAGCGAACTCATTCTGACACCCTACTGAGCCTGTCAGTGACAATATCCGTACAGTCCGGTCCGTTCGTCTATGAGCATCGCATGGCGGGCCTAGGGGGTTGGTAAAAGTCAGACCCCCAAAAGCGGTACAAGTCGTGTCGGAGTGTAGCCAGAACACCCTGAGATACTATTGGAATACCTACCAGTAAATCTCCTGCCTTGGCCAAGGACTTCGTGTAATGGCTCTCCTAGACACAGCGCGACTTCACCCCCAATACCGGGAGAGACGAACCCCTGCAGATCCACTCACTGCCTCCATGTGGCTCGGGACTGTACCCAACTAAAACCTGTTTGCACGTCTCCTTTGAGCGTGGTAGGGTAGTAATCAAAGTACAGTGGGAACTCACACGAGACAAATGACGATCCTCAGGTCGATGAACTAACCTGTACACATGTCACCAGGGAACTGTTAGTGTATATGCCCTAGAGGCCATTACTGTATCATACTAGTTTGTATATTACTTAATGGAAGCTTGAGATATTCACCTTGTATATACAATCTTGCTCAAAATAGTAGTATGCTACTTGGTTTGTTTCTATTTCGATGTGTACATGTGTTTATTTTATTATATCACCTATACGCATTAGTGGAGCCCTTGGGATCTTTGCTTGATTACCAGCATTGTGATGGCAGTCACACTAGTGGGGGCTGGGTAATCTATAAGCACATCCTTATGCAGGTCCCTAGTCGCAGGACTATCGAGACAGGGCATCGATACTCCGGAGTAGACTAGCGCATGCGCTTCTCTTCCCAGTGTGGGAGATGGTCTGTCCCACAGCCATCAGTACGTCGTACTGGAGATAGTATGCGGGTGCTCGTTGGGTTACGAGTACACTGGACAGGACTCGTCGGGAACTGACCGGTTGGTATTATACCTATCGTCAGTTATCAGTTCCCAGGTGACATGAGTACAGCTTAGTCCGCTGACTTGACACTATCACTTCGCCTCGAGTGTGTTCCCACTGTACTTTGATTACTACCCAACCACGGCTCAAAGGAGTCGTGCAAACAGGTAGTAGTTGGGTGCAGTCCCGAAGCACTTGGAGGCAGTGACGGTTAGACAGGATTCGTCTCTCCCGGTATTGGGGGTTGACATCGCACTGTGTCTAGGAGAGCCAATACACGAGTAGTCCCTGGCCAAGGCAAGCGGGATATACTGGTAGGCTTCCAGTGTTATCTCAGGGTGTATTGGGCTTCACTCCGACACGACTTATACCGCTATTAGGGGACTGACGTTTACCGCCCCCCTAGGCCCGCCATGCGATGTATCAGACGAACAGACCGGACTGTACGGAGATTGTCACATTCAGGCTCAGTAGGAGTTCAGATGGGTTTCACCTCGTCAGTCTTCTTGTCGGCATCTACCTGGGGACCGTTACGCACAGCTAGTGCCGCTTGCGGTCTGTGGTTAAACCCACTGCCAGCGTAGTGTCGAGTCTTTAGAGTCCCACACAGAAAGCTATTCGCCTTTAGGCAAAAGAGTAGAGGTCGCATGGTTTTGCGATAGGTCGCATGGTTTTGCGACAGGGTTCGGTCACATCCGTGCACTTGTGCACGTACAGTGTCCGGACAGTTCACACTAGCGGGCTTTGGTTTAAGCCAGATCCTAGTGTACCTTTTGGGATTGGTTTTATCCAGTATGCATTCGTGTTCCTCGGAACGCGGATGCGGGTGTGTATGCACAGTTGACGGAGAGACAGAGGCAGAGGATTCTCATTAGGGTTGTTGACCGTTGACAGTTGACTATTGACTTTTTGCTCAACCCTAATGAGAATATGATATGTGATTAACAATTATATTAATTAAGTATTATGGTGACATGGTTGTTGAGGGATTGACTTTGTTGACTTGTTGACTTTTGTTGACTTGTTGACTTTGTTGACCGGTTGACTAGGCTTGACTAGTTGACCATCATGATAACTATAGCTATCATTTCATGGCAAAGACTTTTGCTTGCTTGCACTTTTGTGCAAAATGAGTGCATGAAATGATATGGCTATGGTTGCTTAAACCATCACAAAATACTTGATTGATATGAGGTGTTATGATTGTTTTGGATTATGAGAGCCAAATGAGAAAAGTCTTCTCTCATTCTTTCATGCTCATTCTCTCTCTTGTTCTTGAGCTCTCATCTCCTCCTCTTGCTCTCCCTCTCTTGACTCTATGGTTCACTTGTCTCATGAGTTGAGAACCAAGAACCATAGATAAAATCCCATACAAACTCTTCTCTACTCACTCTAGTTCACAAGGTTTAGCAAACCGAGTGAACTAGTTTCTTCAAATTTCGAAGAAGGAGCCAAAGGTTGAAGCTTTCAGGTGGATCTATCTTCGGCGCAAGGAGAAGACGGGGAGAAGCCGATTCGGACGACCATCGAAGCTTGAAGACGAAGGAGTTCGAGCAAAAGAAAGGTATAACCCCCTAACCGAGTAGTTAGCAACTCGTAGTTAGGTTGTTAGTTAGATGTTTAACAAAGATCCGGTTTTGAGTCCATGTTACCACCTCTAAGAAAATTGTTTTTCACCAAATTCCGCATGCCCGAAAGTACCGGGAGAGGTAGCATGGACTTACAGTGGTATCAGAGCCAGGTTAAACTCTATCTAACATGTTAGCAAAGTAGCTAGAAGATCGATCAAAGGAAAAGTCGCAAAACGAACCCCGTTTTTTAAACTTTCTGTCGATTTTAAAAGTGCTGGAAATTTTTTTTGAGATACACCAAAAATCGACTCAGGGTTTTCTGAAGAAACTGCAAAAATTTGACTCCCTAACTCGATCAAAGCGCCGCGGTTCTGCGGCGGGAGCTTACTCTCACCGCGGAACCGCGGCCGAGTTGACTCGGTCATAGGGTTTCTTCTTTGCAGTTTGCTCATAAGGGTATTTTGGGATTTTTGGAATATATATTTTCTGCCCAGATTTTCCAGAACGAAAATTTTATTTTTGGGGTCCTGAAAATCCGTATTTTTGATCGAACTTCTAAAAGACTTAAGCTGACGGGTTTTTCTGTATTGTGATATTTGTATTGAACGTCTACTAATCGCTATATGTCGATTAGTGGGTGTTATACAAATCTGTGATCTGTAATGTTATTGGAATGTGTATATGAATTCATTGGATTGTCGCGGGTGAATAGCCGGGGGTTGTGAGACGAGAGTTTTCTTTTCTTTCAATTCATGTAAATTTGTAAATTGATGTAATAATTATTTGTATGGCCGCACAACCGGGTCGGGGTTGTAGCCGTCATTGTATAATTTCTTTTTACTGTTTTTGCTCCTAGGATAGACCCATGGAGAGGGTGCAGAAACTACCGGGTATGCCGAAGTGCCGAGTGGCCTACTCACGGAGTTGAGGGAGGTTGCTTCGCTTCGGGTACTTGGCGGGTAGTTTGCCGCACCCGTAGGGGTCTTGGGTGGGGTATTGGCTATTCACCGCGACCGTGTAATCTGCTTTTCGTTACAGGCTCGTACGAATTGCGGATTCCTAGTATATCCAATGTATTCATCTGTGATCTGAAATGGCTATCATTGCAATATATATATATATATGATATTATTTAGGCGTTGCTTATGTTTTACAGCCGCGCTAGCCCAGCCCCCGCTCTGTCGTTAGTTAAGTAACCTAACGGGTAATGACGGAGCCCCGTGGCGAATGCGAATGGCATAAGCGTACGTCATATTTTGGTTGTTTTCTGCAATGGTAGGATTAAATGATGGGACGCATTAAAAGAACTAATGCAAGAATATCACGCATTAAAAGAACTAATGCAAGAAAATAAACCAAGTTAAAGTCGTTGGAACACTTTCGAAAAACCACTCGGTTCTTTTCAAAACCAACTTTTAAATGCGGAGATTGAGCTACTCCTTTTAAAAGCTATCTCATTCCATCGATTATATCAAGTTCACTACGTTCACGGTTTAGCCAAAACCATTCGTAGCCCTCCATCATTTCAGTTAAATATTCGGTAGTATTCAAGCTATGTATTTTGACCTCACGCCAAGGCATAGTGATTGGTAGCTGCCGGATATTTATCTATTGCATAGATAGAATGCGTTGGTTTGGGACAGCCGTACTGCCATTTCGGCCTACGTCAAGAGTAGGTACGGGTGGGTTCAAATTAATCTGGATAATGATGGGAAGAACTTGACTTGTGACTTATGACATTTTGACCTCACGCCAAGGTCATAAGAGCATGGGGCAAAAATCCACATCGGGAGTTTCATAAGTACTGAAACTTGCTAGAGTTGCATACCATTTGGAGTGTGATGATTCTGGTAGGATTCTTTCAGTTTCGTCACGCGATGATATTTGGATCCCGATCCTACTGTGAGTATATGTTACTCCTCGGGAAATTTCTCACTTAACGATCAATGCTATAAACCAAGTAAGTGTCTAGAAAGGTGTTAGCGGGGCTACGCCCCCAGGGAAAAGAGGTTATTTAATTAAGGAACTTCGCGAAAGCGTTGGAAAACCTCCCTCGAAGTACCAACACTGGCCTGGCTGAACGGTTAAGCAAGTATTGTACGGTGAGATTGATCCTGACTAATTCTTCCTTTTTGGTTTGAGGAGGGATTCGAGAAACAGTGGGAGCCATCCTGTTTAGACAAATTAAAAACCATTCTAAACTTGCAAGAGCATCATGCTGAGTGTTTTTTCTCTCTCCTAATTGCAGCGACCAATCGACATGACTGGACTTAAGTTACTCCTAGATAAAAACATACTGACAGGGCCAAACTACAAAGATTGGCTCAGGAATGTCAAAATGGCAATCACTTACGACAAGCTGGGGTATCTTCTTACCACCAAAGCTCCCTCTGTCCCAGGTCCCAAAACCAGCGTCGTGGATAAGGAAATCCGTAAGACCTGGGAACTAGACTGCGCGAAGGCCAAGTGCCTCGTGCTTGCCTCTATGGACAATGAACATCAGAGGAGGCACGAGAATATGGACCTGGAATCCATATTTCTTCATACAAAAGAACTGTATGAAGAGCAATCTCGTATCGCAAGATACGAAGTGTCGAAAAAGTTATTTTCGGCAAGATTGGCCGTCGGATCATCGGTAGCGGAACACGTGCTTAAGATGATTGGCTACATTGAGGAGCTCGCGGATCTTGGGACCACGTTGGAGAATGAGCTCTATACGGACTTGATTCTCCAGTCCCTTCCTTCCACTTACGCCCAGTTCATACTGAACTTCAACTTACAAGAAAAAGAAGTTGAACTTTCAGAGCTCCTCAACATGCTGAGGAGCGCAGAGGGCACCCTACAGAAAGATAGGGAAACATCCACTTTGTTTGTAGGAGGATCATCTTCTTCTAGGTTCAAGGCGAAAGCCAAGGGAAAGAAGAAGAAAGCCCCTGCCAAACCAAGAGGCGGTGTTAGTAAAGTGGATACGAAGGGAAAAGCTAAAGCAATAAAGAAAGTGGGGAAGCTTGTGGATAAGGAAGAATGCTTCTATTGTTATAAGAAAGGACACTGGAAGAATGATGGCAGGGCCTGGAAGGCCAGAACACAGGAATTGAAGCAGGTTGCAGCTTCAGCTTCAGGTGTGTATGTTATTGAAAACTGTCTTTCAATAAACTCTACTTCCTGGGTATTGGATACCGGATCAGGATCTCATATCTGTAATTCTTTGCAGGCGTTGAGAAACCGTAGGGTTTTGAAGGCAGGTGACATGGCCCTCAAAGTTGCAAACGGAGCTAGCATGGATGCTAAGGCCGTGGTGGACTATCACCTGGGAATGTCAGATGGACATGTTTTGGTTTTGCGTAATTGCTTTTTTGTACCCAACGCAACTTGTAATATCATTTCTGTATCTTTGGTTTCTAAAGAAGGTTATGAATTTGCGTTTGTAAGCAATGTTGTAAACATTCACCTTAATCAAGTTCTGATTGGGTCAGGTACATTGAGCAATGGTATATACGTATTAAACCAACCACAGATTTTCAATGTCCAGAATACACACAAAAGAAAGTCTCCAGAAATAAATCAGACTTTCTTATGGCATTGTAGACTGGGTCACATCAATGAGAGAAGGTTGACGAAATTACATACAGAAGGATATTTGAATGCGTTCAAATATCAATCGTATGCCACTTGTCAATCCTGTCTCAAAGGAAAGATGACAAAGACTCCGTTCACTGGACACGGAGTAAGAGCGAGCGAGCTCTTGGGACTCGTACACAGCGACGTGTGCGGTCCAATGTCTACACATGCGCGAAGCAGTTATTCTTACTTCATTACTTTTACGGATGACTTTTCAAGGTACGGTTATGTCTTCTTAATGAAACATAAGTCCGAAGCCTTTGGAAAATTCCAGGAATATAAGAATGAAGTAGAAAAACAAACCGGCAAAAGTATCAAGATCCTAAGATCGGATCGAGGTGGTGAATATTTAAGTGCCGAGTTCCTGGACTATTTAAAAGAGAACGGAATTCTCTCTCAGCTTACTCCTCCATACACTCCGCAACATAATGGTGTATCGGAGAGACGGAACCGAACCCTATTGGATATGGTACGGTCCATGATGAGTAACGCTGAGTTACCGCGATCATTCTGGGGGTATGCGCTAGAATCAGCTGCATACCTTTTGAACCGAGTTCCCACTAAGACTGTGCCTACCACACCATATGAGTTATGGAGTGGGAAGAAACCCTAACTTCAATATCTGAAGATCTGGGGATATCCAGCTTTTGTCAAAAAGCAGCATGCGGACAAACTCGAGGCACGCTCAGTACTGTGCAAGTTTGTGGGATACCCAAAGAACACCAGGGGGTATCTTTTCTATCACGCAGAGGAACAAAAAGTCCTTGTTTCTCGTAATGCCCACTTTCTAGAACACCAGTTCTTGGAAAAGGAAATTAATGGGAGCGCAGTAGAACTGGAAGAAATTCCAGAACCACAGACTATTACTGAAAGCTTAGTGGAACCAGAGGGTTCAAAAGAACAGGACATTCCTGCGCCGCTCTGCAGGAGTAGTAGGCAGTCTCATCCGCCCGAGAGATACTGCGGTTTTCTCATAGACGGGGATAGAGAGGATTGCATCATAGGTTATGATGAGCCTACTAGCTTCCAGCAGGCCGTTCAGAGCGTTGACTCAGTAAAATGGCTGGATGCAATGTGGACCGAAATGGAGTCCATGTACACCAACAAGGTATGGACGTTGGACATTGCTCCAGACGGGGTAAAACCCGTAGGATGCAAGTGGATCTTCAAAAGGAAGATTGGTGTAGATGGACAGGTTGAGACCTATAAAGCTAGACTTGTTGCAAAGGGTTTTCGTCAATGACCTGGTTTGGACTATGACGAAACCTTTTCTCCAGTGGCTATGCTGAAATCCATTCGGATCCTTCTTTCCATCGCTGCCTTCCACGATTATGAGATCTGGCAAATGGACGTAAAGACCGCTTTTCTAAATGGAAATTTAGAGGAGTGTGTCTATATGGACCAACCAGAGGGTTTCATTCAGAGTGGGAGCAGCGGAAAGGTGTGCAAGTTGCTTAAGTCCATCTATGGACAAAAGCAGGCATCGCGGAGTTGGAACATCTGTTTTGATGAGACAGTCAAGGAATTTGGCTTTATCAAAAATCCAGATGAACCATGCATCTATAGTAGATTTGTAGCGAGAACTGTAGTATTCCTCGTTTTGAACGTGGATGACATTCTCTTAATAGGAAATGACATTCCTATGCTACAATCTGTCAAGGGGTTCTTGTCACACAGGTTCTCCATGAAAGACCTGGGTGATGCCTCATACATCCTGGGGATCCGGATCCATCGTGATAGATCCAAGAGGATATTAGGACTTTCACAGTCCAGGTACATCGACACCATACTGAAGAGATTCAGTATGGAAGATTCCAAGCGCGGTAACCTACCGGCTTGTCACGGGATCACCCTCTCTAAAGAGATGTCTCCCAAGACTGATTTGGAGAAGGATCGCATGTCTATTATACCCTACGCTTCTGCGGTAGGCTCTGTAATGTATGCGATGTTGTGTACCAGACCGGATGTAGCTTATGCACTGAGTGTGGTAAGCCGGTATCAGTCAAACCCTGGGGAGAAACACTGGATAGCAGTAAAGAACATTCTCAAGTACCTCAGAAGGACTAAGGAGATGTTCTTGGTGTATGGTGGAAAAGACCTCCAGATCGAGGCCTTTGCTGACTCCAGCTTCCAAAGTGACAAGGATGATTCCAAGTCCATGTCGGGTTTTGTCTTTACCCTCAATGGAGGGGCAGTTTCTTGGAAGAGTTCCAAACAGGAAACCGTTGCAGACTCGATGATGGAAGCGGAATACATTGCTGCATCTGATGCCGCAAAGGAAGCTGTCTGGATGAGGAAGTTCTTGAAAGATCTTCAGGTGGTTCCGACCATTGTTGATCCAATACCTCTGTATTGCGACAACAACGGGGCTATAGCTTTAGCGAAGGAACCCAGGTCCCATCAGAGATCTAGACACATCTTGAGGCGGTATCACCTGATCAGGGAGATCGTGGATCGCCAGGAGATCGAGGTTCGGAGGGTTGCTTCAGAAGATAACACTGCAGATCCATTCACCAAGGCCTTGCCCCAGACTCAGTTCGAGCGGCTGATCGAGATGATAGGTCTTCGATACGCCAGTACATGGCCTTAGTGCAAGTGGGAGATTGTTAGTGTATATGCCCTAGAGGCCATTACTGTATCATACTAGTTTGTATATTACTTAATGGAAGCTTGGGATATTCACCTTATATATACAATCTTGCTCAAAATAGTAGTATGCTACTTGGTTTGTTTCTACTTCAATGTGTACATGTGTTTATTTTATTATATCACCTATACGCATTAGTGGAGCCCTTAGGATCTTTGCTTGATTACCACCGTTGTGATGGCAGTCACACTAGTGGGGGCTGGGTAATCTATAAGCACTTCCTTATGCAGGTCCCTAGTCGCAGGACTATCGAGACAGGGCATCGATACTCCGGAGTAGACTAGCGCATGCGCTTCTCATCCCAGTGTGGGAGATGGTCTGTCCCACAGCCATCAGTACGTCGTACTGGAGATAGTATGCGGGTGCTCGTTGGGTTACGAGTACACTGGACAGGACTCATCGGGAACTGACCGGTTGGTATTATAACTATCGTCAGTTATCAGTTCCCAGGTGACATGAGTACAGCTTAGTCCGCTGACTTGACACTATCACTTCGTCTCGAGTGTGTTCCCACTGTACTTTGATTACTACCCTACCACGGCTCAAAGGAGTCGTGCAAACAGGAAGTAGTTGGGTGCAGTCCCGAAGCACTTGGAGGCAGTGACGGTTAGACAGGATTCGTCTATCCCGGTATTGGGCGTTGACATCGCACTGTGTCTAGGAGAGCCATTACACGAGTAGTCCCTGGCCACGGCAAGAGGGATATACTGGTAGGCTTCCAGTGTTATCTCAGGGTGTATTGGGCTTCACTCCGACACGACTTGTACCGCTATTAGGGGACTGACGTTTACCGCCCCCCTAGGCCCGCCATGCGATGTATCAGACGAACAGACCGGACTGTACGGAGATTGTCACATTCAGGCTCAGTAGGAGTTCAGATGGGTTTCTCCTCATCAGTCTTCTTGTCGGCATCTACCTGGGGACCGTTACGCACAGCTAGTGCCGCTTGCGGTCTGTGGTTAAACCCACTGCCAGCGTAGTGTCGAGTCTTTAGAGTCCCACACAGAAAGCTATTCGCCTTTAGGCAAAAGAGTAGAGGTCGCATGGTTTTGCGACAGGTCGCATGGTTTTGCGACAGGGTTCGGTCACATCCGTGCACTTGTGCACGTACAGTGTCCGGACAGTTCACACTAGCGGGCTTTGGTTTAAGCCAGATCCTAGTGTACCTTTTGGGATTGGTTTTATCCAGTATGCATTCGTGTTCCTCGGAACGCGGATGCGGGTGTGTATGCACAGTTGACGGAGAGACAGAGGCAGAGGATTCTCATTAGGGTTGTTGACCGTTGACAGTTGACTATTGACTTTTTGCTCAACCCTAATGAGAATATGATATGTGATTAACAATTATATTAATTAAGTATTATGGTGACATGGTTGTTGAGGGATTGACTTTGTTGACTTGTTGACTTTTGTTGACTTGTTGACTTTGTTGACCGGTTGACTAGGCTTGACTAGTTGACCATCATGATAACTATAGCTATCATTTCATGGCAAAGACTTTTGCTTGCTTGCTCTTTTGTGCAAAATGAGTGCATGAAATGATATGGCTATGGTTGCTTAAACCATCACATAATACTTAATTGATATGAGGTGTTATGATTGTTTTGGATTATGAGAGCCAAATGAGAAAAGTCTTCTCTCATTCTTTCATGCTCATTCTCTCTCTTGTTCTTGAGCTCTCATCTGCTCCTCTTGCTCTCCCTCTCTTGACTCTATGGTTCATTTGTCTCATGAGTTGAGAACCAAGAACCATAGATAAAATCCCATACAAACTCTTCTCTACTCACTCTAGTTCACAAGGTTTAGCAAACCGAGTGAACTAGTTTCTTCAAAGTTCGAAGAAGGAGCCAAAGGTTGAAGCTTTCAGGTGGATCTATCTTCGGCGCAAGGAGACGACGGGGAGAAGCCGATTCGAACGACCATCGAAGCTTGAAGACGAAGGAGTTCGAGCAAAAGATGTAGGGTTCCTAGGAACGCTAATGAGGTCTCACAAGGCATCAACCATGCCAATTTCAAAATTTTACGGTGCCGAGAAACCCTAGTACGGATCGTTAACTAGATTTTAGGCGAAAACAATAATTAGTTAACAACTTAACTAAGGGAACGGAAATACAACCTTTGTAGATCCGGTCCTCCACCTCCATGGCTCCATGATGAAGTCTCCTTGCTGTCCAAATCGAGTCCCGGGCTCTAGCGTCGGCTTCATCGGAGAAATGGGCGGGCTAGGTCGTCGACTTCGATGCCGAAGATGATCTACGTCGAGGCATCACAAGATCAAGCTCCCACTTCACCAAGTCATGAAACTTGTGAAGAAAAACACCCTATACTACTTGGCAAGAGGTAGAGGATGAAGAAATAGGAAGTGGGTTCACTTTAGAATTGGATTTCTCACTCATTTGCTCAAGTTGCCATTGTTGATAGCAAGCTTTTCTTCAAGTGAAGAAGAAGAAGAAGAAAGAAAGAATATGATAAGTGTTAATTAAAAATGGAAAAGAAAATCAATACTTATCATATTCAAACCATGGTTAAGTGTAGAGACTAAACTAGGGTTAGTGGGAATGGTTAGGGTTAAGCATGAGACAAAATGGTCATTTAGTCAAAGCTTCTTGAAGCTTCAATATCAAACAAAGAAAGCCACCATTTTCTCTCATTATCTTTTCCATAAATAAATAAATAAATAAATGAATAAATAAATAAAAGGAAAACCCTAACCATTACACAACCATGGTTTAATCTTTACACATACTCAAGTTAGCATGTATCATCAACCATGATACAAACTAGTGTATAAAAGTATATCACATATACAATGTGCACATCAAGTGAGAAAATCCAATTTAAGTGAACCAATACTAGTTAATGCAAAGTAATATATCAAATATATAATTATGCATTAAATCATCAAATCAACACTTGATTTAACGATACGGTCATATCGCATATGACCGACTAATATCCAATGTATCGATTTATCGAATCAATCCTCGATTCGATAACTAGGTTATATCGCATACAACCATTCGATACATTCATCGCGAGAATGGAATATGGTATCACATACACACATTATTCTCGGTTCCGCACATATCTCATATGCGCTCCTATTTCGTTTCGCTTGAGCCAGGAAACCTCTGTGTAGGACTCTAAAGACTCGTCAATACGCCGGTAGCAGATGATGATCATATCAAACACCCACAAGCCGCAAGCGGTCTGCTAAACGTAACGGCCACCCGGGTATTGAGCGATCAGAAGATCGATGAGCAAGCCCGCTCACACTCCTGTGAATCCAACCAGTAACACTTACCGTACAGTCCGATCTCGTCGTCTGATATGTCGTATATCTCGCCTAGGGGTGGTAAACGTCAGACCCCAATAGCTCGATAAGTCGTGTCGATATGAGGTCTATAACAATTCGAGAAACTACTGGTAACACTTACCAGTAAATCTCAGCAACCCTGGCCAGGGATTTCCGGTTATAGCCAATCGAACACAGCGCAACATCAACTCCCTATACCGGGAGAGACGAATCCCCTCCTATCACTCATTGCCTCCATGTGATTCGGGACTGTACCCAAAAACCACCATTTTGCATGCCCTCTTGGACGTGGTAAGATGGAAATCAAAACACAGTGGGAACCACACAAGACTCTATGACGATCTCGGGTCAACAGACTACTCTGTACCAGTGTCACCAGAGAACTGCCATCTGACGTAAGGTATAATACCATCTGGGAGTTCTCGGCGAGTCCGTCCAGTGTACCCAGTCTCCACTGAGCACCCGTATATCATCTCTGATGTCAAACACCAATGGATAAGGGATCATCCATCGCCCATCTGTATGGGTCGAGAAGGTATACGCTAGTCTACTCTGGTATATCGATGCCCCATCTCGATACACCCACGACTAGGGACCTTGAAGGATGTACTTATGGACTACCATGTCCCCACTAGTATGATCCACATCATAGTCCAGGTAGTCAAGTACACATCCTAAGGGCTTTACCAACATGTATCGGAGAGACAATCAGTGTACACGTTAAGGTAAAGATCAACCAGATAGCATACTATCATGTCGAGCAAGAAAGTCCTCCCTATATATATCCCAGCATCCACTACAATATACATCCTATGTATAGCAATGGCCTCTAGGGCATACATATAACTAACAATCTCCCACTTGCACTAGGGCCATCTGTAGCAGTGGTTGTAGTATCTCATACTCAACCATCCCATAAAAGTCTCTCTCTGGGAAGAGGCCTTCGTGAGTGGATCCGCCGTGTTATCCTCTGAGTCTGCTCTCCTTACCTCGATCACCCTGGAGATCAACCATCTCTATGATCAGGTGACACTGCCTTAGAATATGTCTGGATCACTGATGGGACCGGCGTTCCTTGGCATAAGCCACAATTCCATTGTCACACAATGGGAGGAACTAAGTTCATCTCATGAACTAATATTCACCCAGACAGCCTCTTTGGTAGCATCTTAAGTAGCGATGTATACAGCCTTAATCGTCTAGTATGTGACGGTATCTATCTTGGAACTCTTCCAACATACCGTCCCTCGATAGAGGGTAAAGACAATGCCTGTGACTGGCATTCAGTCGTCTTTATCACCCTGGAACACTTCCAGTGATTCTCCCCAGGATCATTTGATACCATCTCACTTCAACTAGTGTGAATCCTAACATCCATTTAGATCTATCTCATAGATCCAAAACCCAGGATTTTGTAGGTATCACTTTGATCCTATATGGAGAATCATTGTGATAAGCGGAGATTGATCGAGCGTAGCATAGGAAACTTCTTCCCTATCAAGAGTATGTCATCCACGTACTCTACGAGGATTGTCACCATACTCCCTACTACCATTTTGTTTATACATGGTTCATCTACCATTTTGATGATGTCAAACTCTTTGACTAATCCATCAAAACAGATGTTCCAACTCCGCGATGCCTGCTTTATCACATAAAACATCTTGCACACGTTTCCACTGCTCCCACTGTCTACGAGGCCCTTTGGCTGTGTACTTATAGACGCTCTCTTCCAAATCATCATTTAGAAAACAAGTCAAGACACCCAGCCACCAGATATCGTAGTCATGGTATGTAGCCGTGGTAAGTAGGATCTGGATGGACTTAAGCATAGCCACTGGAAAAGGTTTTATCATTATCCACGCCTGGTCAATGATGCAAACTTTTAACAAGCCTAGCTTTGAAAGTCTCAACTTTTCCATATACACCAAGTAATCTTCTCAAGATATACTTGCTCCTGATGGGGATTTAACCCTTCAGATATAGCAACCAAAGTCCATACTTTGTTGGTGTATAAGGATTTCATCTCAGATCGATAAGCATCCAGCCATTCTTATAGAGTCTCACTCATGATGGCCAGCTCGAAACTAGTTGGGTCATCATCTCATGATGCAATTCTCGCTCCCACTGTCATAGAGAAACCAAAGTATCTCTCAGGTGGGTGAGGAACCCTACTAGATCGGCGGAGAGGCTGAGGTTCGTTGGTTACTATTGAATCCTTCGGTTCTACCAAATCATTAGCTGCAGTTTATATGGCTGGAACATTTCCAGTTCTACATAACAGACCTTGTCTCGAGCTTGTCCGGATTTTGCTTTTAGACATAGGCTGGACAACCCCAAATCTTAACTAGCTTAAAACATGGGCTCTTCCCTTTCCATATCACATATGAAGTGGTAGGCAACTGATTTGATTTGAACCCTATTCAATAGGTATGCAACTTCATAAGTGCATAACCCCCAAAAGGAAATAGGTAACTCAGTAGTACTCATCATAGAGCACACCTTATCATATAGGGTGTGATTGCTCCGCCCCGATTTACCATCGTGCTATGGTGTATTCGGAGGAGTAATGCTGAGAGAGAATCCCATTCTCCTTTAGAATAGTCCAGGATTTCCGTGCTCAAGTATTCTCCTCCTTGATCACATCAAAGGACATAATACTTATACCCGTATTTTGGTTTTCTACTTCTAAATTATATTCTGTGAATATCTCAAAAGGTTCGGACTTGTGTTTCAACAGGAACATATGTCTGAATCTTGAGAGATTATCAGAGAATGTAACGAAGTACAAAGACCCAGTCCTGGCATATGTAGACAGGGGACCTTACATACATCAACATGTATCATCCCAAGAGTTTACTAACTCTTTCTCTGTTTCCAATAAACAGAGCTGGTGTCATTATATTTTTGTGACATGACTGGTAAGTTTCACAAGATGTAAATTCAAACTGATTTAAATAAGCAACTATATGTAACTTCAGCTAGTCGGGTCGCATTGATATGATCTAGTCTACAATTCCTTAAGAAGAATTCGTTCATTTCTGAACTCTTCCTCTTATGTGTGTTCCATATACTAAGAACTGTAGTTTGATTTAGAACATCAATGCTTTTAGATAACGTGCCTGAACCGATCAACTTTTGATATAGGAAATGTTCAAAACATTATCCAACAATACAGAATTTTATCATTTCTTTACTAATAAAGAGACTGATATGATTTTGTATATCAGGTTCGGTATCTAATAACATTCGTTCAGAATCAATGTATTGGTAATACAGGGTGACAGCGACCAACAGACTTGGCTGCAACACTTGCCCCGTTCTCTGTCTCATGAAACTTATCACCCGTTCTCAGTTCTTTACCTATCTGTAGCCCATGTAACATATTACATATGCGGGATCCTGATCCGGTATCTCATATCCAGGACGTAAAGAATACTGAAAAGCAGTTCTGTATAATGAACAAACCCGAAGATGATGCATCAGTATGCACTTTCTTCGTTTGGGTGGCACGGGAATTCTGGTAATCCCCAATTTCCTGCTCTGTCTTATAACAATTATAAGTTGGAGCGGGACCAACGTTCCCCAGCTCAGTATAACAAGCGGGTTCGGTCAAGAATCCGTATTATTATCTTGATTAGGGCGTGATATGGTCGCTACCTGGAGAGAGAGAGAAGAAAACACTCAGCGTGCGCTCTTGCAAGAATAGATTGGTTATTATTTTATCTAATCAGGATGGCTCCCACTGTTTTTATCAAATCTTCCTTCAAACCCTAAAAGGAAAGACTAGCCGGGATTAATTACACACTACAAGTTCGCCAATCTTTCAGCCAGTCCAGTGTCGGTACTTTGAGGGAGGTCCCCCGTGCTTTCGCATGAACCTAATTAATGTAAATCTCATTTTCGCAGAGGCGTAACCTCGTTAACACCTTTCTAGACACCTACTTGATCGGCTAATTGTAATGTGTAAAACTCTCCCAGGAGTAACAATTACTCGCAGCGGGTATCGGGATCCAACTATCTCATAGAAGGCATGCAATCTCATTGCAAATTTCAACACTTGAAATTCCCGATAATATTTTGCCCCTAGCAGCTATATGACCTTAACATAGTCAACAAATCATAAGTGCTAGTCAAGTTCAACCCGTCATTTCCCGATTGGATTAAACCCACCCGCACGACCCTTAACATAGTCAACAAAGTCGCACGACTACCCTAATCCAATCACATCATATGCTTATGCAGATAAGCACTAATTAGCTACCGCACACTACGCCTTAACATAGTCAACAAACGTAGCACGAATACTAACTAGTACTTATCTGAAATGACGGAGGGCTACGACAGGTTTTTCTGAAAACCTGTCGTAATGAACTTGATATCGTTGTAGAATCAAATGATTTTGAAATGGAGTGCTTTTGAGGCTTTTCTAGTTTTGCTAAAGGAGTCACTCCCGGTGAAGGGATCGTCGGTCCTTTCCTCGTCGAATGAGGTGCGGGATATATCATATATATCACTGTGCAAAGCAAAAACTCTTAAAAGCAATCAAAAGACAAACCGAGTGTGTAGCATCTGCCAGTTATTGCTAAAGGAGTCACTCCCGGTGAAGGGATCTCGGTCCTTTCCTTATCGAATAAGGTGCAGGATATATCATATATACCTCTGTGCAAAGAAAGAACTGTAGCTACCTGTTTTATATTGAAATTCAATTCTACAACATCTTTAGGTTTCTTTTATTTCATTAATCACATTAATGAGGTCCCATCATTTAAGTACCTAAACATCACAGATAAATACGACATACACTTATGCCATCCGCACTCGCCTCGATGTCCCCTCGTGCACCGTTAGGTTAGGTAACTAACGGCAGAGCGGGGCAGGGCTAGCGCGGGTGTTAAACATAATTGACGTCTATATAATATATCATATATACTATATACAGTATCTATCACAGAACATCACATGATCAAATCACAGATATCGCAGCAGAAGAAACATATGAAATATTGGATATACTAGGACGTCCGTGTTTTAAATACGAGCCAGTATAAAACACGGATTCCACGGTCGTGATGAATAGCCAAACCCACACCCCTAGACCCCTACGAGAGCGGCAAGCAACCCTACCAATTCTAGAGTTAGGAGACCCGGACTCGACTCCTCGAGTTGGTCTCCCACTGGACTCCAGAACCCGGTTACTTGTGCTCCCCTCCTTGGGTCTATCCTAGTGCGGAAAAGTAAATAATATACAAACGGTGACATCTTCCGCAACCTGGAAGCGCCCCAATAAAAGAATATTACATACAAGTTTTTACATGAATGAAAATGAAAAACACCCATCTCACATAAAAAAAACCCCGGCTATTCAAACACGACGATCCAATATAACATATCCAGCAACACATAACATCACATGTCATCAACGTAAGTAAATATACACATCCCAATTATCGTTGATATATAGTAACGAAACCGGCGATATCACATATTACACTTACGGTCGCAGAAAAGAAAGTGTAAAACTACAACAGTTAGAATCCGCAAACTCTTTAGACATCACATGCCTAATCAAATGAATACCTTAGACATCGCATGCCTAATAATTATAAACCCCGCATTTTAGTCTCATTATCGAAAACACTTTTCAATATCAAGTCGGGCAATTCAACAAGATTCCCGACATCCTGATCGAATGCTCGTCGCAAACTTTAGTAGGCGGCCGCACCCCCGACGCCGTCGACGAAGTGCACCAAGGCGGAACACCGCTGCCGCGAGCACCCGAACGGATGCTTTCGGCGACGGGGTTCTCCTACAGTCACTTGGTCGGGGCTATGGGGTGAGGCTGTCTATTAAGTTTACCCGGCGAGTATCCGCGTACGCTACGTGATTGCGACGGACTTTTGATCGCATCAAAATTCCGTGGCAACCGATCAAGTGAGACTAAACTGCTAGATTTATAACATTCATTCAGTTATCTCATAACTACTTGTGAATTCCAATTATTCTATCACATTCCAGATAATTAGAAAATGTTAAACTTTCCGATCGAACATTCAAACATCCAAGTTTTCCCGAAACAGATCAACACATGAAACAAGTCTAAAAACATTCAGTTCATGCCTCAGTACCAACGGTCCAGCCGTAGAAGGGTCAAGCCAACGCCTCACATGTGGCACGCCGTACTGCCCCAAACCCGAAGGTTCAAAGGGCAGTTCAAGACGGTCACATAATCGAGTTAAGGTTTGTTGTCTTCTAGAGGGTCCATCGCATTACTTGCACTACTTAGAACGTCGTTAAACTACGGAAAGATCCAACACTTGGAAATTTCCCGACAGGGGAAAATGTGGGTATTTATATCCGGTCGAACTTTTTAACATATTCAAAAATTATCCGGAAAGACACATAGACAAAGTTTGACAATCCGATCGAATAATCGAATCCCCAAAACAACCCCAGAAAATTCAACTCTTGAATAATATTCAAAAATACCCAGAGAACTCAGCACTGAATAAAGGAAGTTACTGTGCAAAATTGGGAGGGTGACGTCACACTTTTGCCGTGGAACCGCCGCATAAGCTAGGCTTACGCCGCGGTTCCGCCGCAATCTTGAAGGAACGTTTGTCAAATTTTGCACCATAATTCTTATAATTCCCTGCTGAATTTTTTAAGCATTTTTAATCTGGAAAAAACCCAGTTTTTGAAAAAAGTCCAGAGAGCATTTTTTTGTGTTAGGGTTTCGGTTCGTTCGGGATTCAAATTTCGTCTATGCTTCGCCTAAGGCTCTAGCTAGGCTCTGATACCATTGTAGGGTTCCTAGGCACGCTAATGAGGTCTCACAAGGCATCAACCATACCAATTTCAAAATTTTACGGTGCCGAGAAATCCTAGTACGGATCGTTAACTAGATTTTAGGCGAAAACAATAACTAGTTAACAACTTAACTAAGGGAACGGAAATACAACCTTTGTAGATCCGGTCCTCCACCTCCATGGCTCTATGATGAAGTCTCCATGCTGTCCAAATCGAGTCCCGGGCTCTAGCGTCGGCTTCATCGGAGAAATGGGCGGGCTAGGTCGTCGACTTCGATGCCGAAGATGATCTACGTCGAGGCATCATAAGATCAAGCTCCCACTTCACCAAGTCATGAAACTTGTGAAGAAAAACACCCTATACTACTTGGCAAGAGGTAGAGGATGAAGAAATAGGAAGTGGGTTCACTTTAGAATTGGATTTCTCACTCATTTGCTCAAGTTGCCATTGTTGATAGCAAGCTTTTCTTCAAGTGAAGAAGAAGAAGAAGAAAGAAAGAATATGATAAGTGTTAATTAAAAATTGAAAAGAAAATCAATACTTATCATATTCAAACCATGGTTAAGTGTAGAGACTAAACTAGGGTTAGTGGGAATGGTTAGGGTTAAGCATGAGACAAAATAGTCACTTAGTCAAAGCTTCATGAAGCTTCAATATCAAACAAAGAAAGCCACCATTTTCTCTCATTATCTTTTCCATAAAGAAATAAATAAATAAATGAATAAATAAATAAAAGGAAAACCCTAACCATTACACAACCATGGTTTAATCATTACACATACTCAAGTTAGCATGTATCATCAACCATGATACAAACTAGTGTATAAAAGTATATCACATATAGAATGTGCACATCAAGTGAGAAAATCCAATTTAAGTGAACCAATACTAGTTAATGCAAAGTAATATATCAAATATATAATTATGCATTAAATCATCAAATCAACACTTGATTTAACGATCCGGTCATATCGCATATGACCGACTAATATCCAATGTATCGATTTATCGAATCAATCCTCGATTCGATAACTAGGTTATATCGCATACAACCATTCGATACATTCATCGCGAGAATGGAATACGGTATCACATACACGCATTATTCTCGGTCCCGCACATATCTCATATGCGCTCCTATTTCGTTTCGCTTGAGCCAGGAAACCTCTGTGTAGGACTCTAAAGACTCGTCAATACGCCGGTAGCAGATGATGATCATATCAAACACCCACAAGCCGCAAGCGGTCTGCTAAACGTAACGGCCACCCGGGTATTGAGCGATCAGAAGATCGACGAGCAAGCCCGCTCACACTCCTGTGAATCCAACCAGCAACACTTACCGTACAGTCCGGTCTCGTCGTCTGATATGTCGCATATCTCGCCTAGGGGTGGTAAACGTCAGACCCCAATAGCTCGATAAGTCGTGTCGATATGAGGTCTATAACAATTCGAGAAACTACTGGTAACACTTACCAGTAAATCTCAGCAACCCTGACCAGGGATTTCCGGTTATAGCCAATCGAACACAGCGCAACATCAACTCCCTATACCGGGAGAGACGAATCCCCTCCTATCGCTCATTGCCTCCATATGATTCGGGACTGTACCCAAAAACCTCCGTTTTGCACGCCCTCTTGGACGTGGTAAGGTGGAAATCAAAGCACAGTGGGAACCACACAAGACTCTATGACGATCTCGGGTCAACAGACTACTCTGTACCAGTTTCACCAGAGAACTGCCATCTGACGTAAGGTATAATACCATCTGGGAGTTCTCGGCGAGTCCGTCCAGTGTACCCAGTCTCCACTGAGCACCCGTATATCATCTCTGATGTCAAACACCAATGGATATGGGATCATCCATCGCCCATCTGTATGGGTCGAGAAGGTATACGCTAGTCTACTCTGGTATATCGATGCCCTGTCTCGATACACCCACGACTAGGGACCTTGAAGGATGTACTTATGGACTACCATGTCCCCACTAGTATGATCCGCATCATAGTCCAGGTAGTCAAGTACACATCCTAAGGGCTTTACCAACATGTATCGGAGAGACAATCAGTGTACACGTTAAGGTAAAGATCAACCAGATAGCATACTATCATGTCGAGCAAGAAAGTCCTCCCTATATATGTCCCAGCATCCACTACAATATACATCCTATGTATAGCAATGGCCTTTAAGACATACATATAACTAACAAAAGAATGGTATAACCCCCTAACCGAGTAGTTAGCAACTCGTAGTTAGGTTGTTAGTTAGATGTTTAACAAAGATCCGGTTTTGAGTCCATGTTACCACCTCTAAGAAAAAAAAATTCACCAAATTCCGCATGCCCGAAAGAACCGGGAGAGGTAGCATGGACTTACAGGAACTGCTATCTAACGTCAGGTATAAGACCAACTAGCATGTTCCCGACGAGTCCTGTCCGGTGTACTCATAACCCAATGAGCACCTGTATACATCTTAGGTGAACCAACTGACACCAGTGGCTTGTGAGACCGGCCACCGCCCCTAGTCGGGGTCTCGACTGTATACACTAGTCTATTCTGGAGTATCGATGCCCTGTCTCGAAACTCCCACGACTAGGGACCTTTTAAGGATGTACTTATAGACTACCAGCTCCCACGTATATGATCGCCCTCATACTGCTGGAAGTCAAGCAAGAATCCTAGGGGCTCTATCAACGTGTAATAGCGACCTATAAGGTCACCTAAAGCAGTACACGATGATAAAGATAAACCAGATAGCATACTTGTAAGTCCATGCTACCTCTCCCGGTACTTTCGGGCATGCGGAATTTAGTGAAAAACAATTTTCTAGAGGCGGTAACATGGACTCAAAACCGGATCTTGGTTAAACATCTAACTAACAACATAACTAGGAGTTGTTAACTACTTGGTTAGGGGGTTATACCTTTCTTTCTTGAACTCCTTCGTCTTCAAGCCTCGATGGTTGTTCGGATCGGCTTCACCCCGTCGTCTCCTTGTGCCGAAGATCGATCCACCTGAAAGCTTCTACCTTTGGCTTCTTCTTCGGTCTTTGAAGAAACTAGTTCACTTGGTTTGCCAAACCTTATGAACTAGAGTGAGTAGAGAAGAGTGTGTTGGGATTTTCTCTATGGTTCTTGGTTCTCAACACATGAGACAAGTGAACCATAGACTATAGAGAGGGAGAGCAAGAGGAAGAAGATGAGAGCTCAAGAACAAGAGAGAGAATCAAAAATGATAGAATGAGAAAGACTTTTCTCACTTGGCTCTCATAATCCAAAACCATCATCACAAAAATAGTAATCAAGTATTGTGTAAAATGGTTTAAGTCAAAATGGCTAAATCAGTTCATGCACTCATATTGCACAAGAGAACAAGCAAGTAAAAAGTCTTTGCCATGAAATGATAGCCATTGTCATCATGATGGTCAACTAGTCCAACCTAGTCAACCGGTCAACAAAGTCAACAAGTCAACCCCTCAACAACCATGTCACCACAATACTTAATTAATATTATTGTTAATCATATATCATATTCTCATTAGGGTTGAGCAAAAAGTCAATAGTCAACAGTCAACGGTCAACAACCCTAATGAGAATCCTCTGCCTCTGTCTCTCCGCCAACTGTGCATACACACCCGCATCTGCGTTCCGAGGAACACGAATACAAACTGGATAAAACCAATCCCAATACGTACACTAGGATCTGGCTTAAACCAAGGCCTGCTAGTGTAAACTGTCCGGACACTAAACGTGCACAAGTGCACGGATGTGACTGAACCCTGTCGCAAAACCATGCGACCTCTACTCTTTTGCCTAAAGGCGAATAGCTTTCTGTGTGGGACTCTAAAGACTCGACACTACGCTGGCAGTGGGTTTAACCACAGACCGCAAGCGGCACTAGCTGTGCGTAACGGTCCCCAGGTAGATGCCGACAAGAAGACTGACGAGGTGAAACCCATCCGAACTCCTACTGAGCCTGAATGTGACAATCTCCGTACAGTCCGGTCTGTTCGTCTGATACATCGCATGGCGGGCCTAGGGGGGCGGTAAAACGTCAGTCCCCTAATAGCGGTACAAGTCGTATCGGAGTGAAGCCTAATACACCCTGAGATAACACTGGAAGCCTACCAGTATATCCCGCTTGCCCTGGCCAGGGACTACTCGTGTAATGGCTCTCCTAGACACAGCGCGATGTCAACCCCCAATACTGGGAGAGACGAATCATGTCTAACCGTCACTGCCTCCAAGTGCTTCGGGACTGCACCCAACTACTACCTGTTTGCATGACTCCTTTGAGCCGTGGTAGGGTAGTAATCAAAGTACAGTGGGAACACACTCGAGGCGAAGTGATAGTATCAAGTCAGCGGACTAAGCTGTACTCATGTCACCTGGGAACTGATAACTGACGATAGGTATAATACCAACCGGTCAGTTCCCGACGAGTCCTGTCCAGTATACTCGTAACCTAACGAGCACCCGCATACTATCTCCAGTACGACGTACTGATGGCTGTGGGACAGACCATCTCCCACACTGGGATGAGAAACGCATGCGCTAGTCTACTCCGGAGTATCGATGCCCTGTCTCGATAGTCCTGCGACTAGGGACCTGCATAAGGATGTGCTTATAGATTACCCAGCCCCCACTAGTGTGACTGCCATCACAACGCTGGTAATCAAGCAAAGATCCTAAGGGCTCCACTAATGCGTATAGGTGATATAATAAAATAAACACATGTACACATTTAAGAAGAAACAAACCAAGTAGCATACTACTATTTTGAGCAAGATTGTATATACAAGGTGAATATCCCAAGCTTCCATTAAGTAATCTACAAACTAGTATGATACAGTAATGGCCTCTAGGGCATATACACTAACAATCTCCCACTTGCACTAAGGCCATGTACCGGCGTATCGAAGACCTATCATCTCGATCAGCCGCTCGAACTGAGTCTGGGGCAAGGCCTTGGTGAATGGATCTGCAGTGTTATCTTCTGATGCAACCCTCCGAACCTCGATCTCCTGGCGATCCACGATCTCCCTGATCAGGTGATACCACCTCAAGATGTGTCTGGATCTCTGATGGGACCTGGGTTCCTTCGCTAAAGCTATAGCCCCGTTGTTGTCGCAATACAGAGGTATTGGATCTACAATGGACGGAACCACCTGAAGTTCTTTCAAGAACTTCCTCATCCAGACAGCTTCCTTTGCGGCATCAGATGCAGCGATGTATTCCGCTTCCATCGTCGAGTCTGCAACGGTTTCCTGTTTGGAACTCTTCCAACACACCGCCCCTCCATTGAGGGTAAAGACAAAACCCGACATGGACTTGGAATCATCCTTGTCACTCTGGAAGCTGGTGTCACGACCCGCAGGGTACGGAACGTGACTGGCACTTAAGTTTACGAAACGTCTAAAGGCGTCCGTAAAATAAGTAAGCCAAAAGCCCAGAGAACAAAACCAATTAAGCAAAAGTGTGAAGAAAACCCAAACATTTGAAAGCAAGTTTATCAAATAAGTCATATAAAACCCCTTTTAAAAACAATACTAATTTTTCCGAAAATTTCGGCAGAGTCTCCTTTGTAAATACTGGCCCCCAAAAATGGGTACAACAAGAATATATGTAAAACCAACAAAAAGGCATCCCTAAGCGGGAGCTAGCTCTTCACCATAAGGCGGTCACAAATCCCACGCAATAAAAATGACAACAAGCGTAATAATCATAAGGAAGCATGAAAAAAGTAGCATGTCGGCTCAAGTGAGCTCGACCCCAAAATACAGCATAAAATCCACAAACCTCACAGTCTCATCTCTAGGTCAATATACAATAATCTGGTAGAAACAGTAGATGGAGTACACTAGATACAAAGAATATACAAGGTGGTACAAAAATGATAACATAACCCACCTATGAGCAAATCTCGAGCTCAAGCAAAAGAGGCAAAAGAACAAGTGCGCCCGCCGCTACTGAACTGACGGAGCGGACCTGCAAAATACTGTGGCACAACGGGGGTGAGTTGCCAACTCGTGAGTAATAAATAACATCTACAAAGGCTATCGTATGCATGCACACAAGCATCCTAGCATCTATAATACAGGTATGACTGGATGCACTAGCAGGTGTGTATATAACATCAGTGTACTAATATGTATGCAACATGAATATCTAAGGTCTCAATAGGTATATATAAGAAATATTTTATCTCTTTTTGTTTTTGAAACTCTTTTAGAATGCCAGCATAATGTCAATGAATCGACGAAAATCGGTGTCCAGCAACGACACCCAAAAGATGTCTCAAATCTCATAAATGTATCTCTGGCCTCAGCCGTCCGGCTGACCCATCTCAAATATCAATATCTCATCATCTAGCGGCCACGGTCGGTATCCTCTGGATATCCGCCGTCCCAAACAGTCACCGGTAGGTAATCCGTCCCCTGCCAGGCTCAACGTCATCACCACATTCCTCTTGCCCCGGGGTACCTTACCGGGCCCACCATGTACCCGTGCCGGTTCCTCCACTCCTCGACACGGATTTCCAAATCCACAGCAAACTCATGGTGGACGACACTTACATCACTAGAAAACCGCAATTTACATATTTTAAAAAATATAATAAGTTTAGAAATTTTGCGGCTTTCCCCCGAAATCCAGCAATATCATAAAATCTCAAGAAATCCTCATAAGTGCATATATCAATGATAATGAATGCGTATGATATCAATAATCAAGTTGCGATGTGTGATTAATGTATTAAGCATGAACAATTAATATGATGAAGTACATGCACATGAATAGCAATACTACGGTTTCATTTTTAAAAGTTATCTAGTGTGGTGGCATGGCAATTACCAGGGTGTGTGTGTAAATATGAATAGTGCTCGTGCTGCATATAAAAACCCTGGTAATGGTGCAGGTGTCCTATGAAATGGTTTCGTATAGGTATGTCAATATAATGCATGGATGCAGCAAATAGTCAGTTAAGTATTTCAACCCTAATTACTAACATTACTAAGGATTTGTAAGTTACTAAAACTATCAGGCGGCTTCCGCCATCCAACGATAGTCCCCCGTAGATGTTACATCTACTCACCGGGATCCCTGGCTAGCTGTGTCCAATCACCGCCTTTCCCTTTCGCGCCGCGTCTGACGTCTCCGCGACCGAACCTGGAATTTACATCAATACCAAATATAAGGTTACATATCAAGAACGACGCAAAACCCCAACGAAACTACTAAAGTTCGCTAGCTAGGTACAACGTGCACAAAGTGCGCGGAACACACGCGAAAATCGCAAAAACTGCCAAAAACGCCGATTTTGTCGCCCGGCAAAACTAAAACCCGACTACCCAAAAATCCGCACTCACGCATCCTAAAAGTCGTAGGACAAGCCATTACAATCATCAAGATATCAAAAATAATTCATCACATAATTTTTATACAAAACTAGTAAGAATTTGCATTCCAAAATCGGTGCAAAAATCGCCGATTTGCGACAAAACGACTACAATAAAGCATAATTACCCAAGCACACTACAAGCAATCTACAAACACTAATTACAACACAATAGCAATGATTCCAATCCTATTTTCCATAACCACCAATTCTTGAATTAATAACCTAGCAAAATCCAATCAATTTCCACACTTGAAAACTTAATTTAGCACAACAAAAGCCCACATAAGAAAATTAATTTCTTAGATTAGGTTAGCAAAATACTAGATAACAATTTAGGTCTAAACAACTAAATAATATTTTCTAAACCCTAATCAACTCATTTATCAAGCTTCAAATACTATTTTCCATACATAAACCTTCTCTTGAAAATCCTAAAACAACAATTTCACACTTCTAAATTTAACTAAATTAGCATAATTGAAAACTACATAAACAAGGTGATCATATAGATTAGTTAATTATCAACTAGATTAACTAAAAGACAAGCTAATTAACTAACATGGCTTCAAAACCCTAGTTAAACAAACTACTCTTTTTTTTTTAAACTAGATTAGAAATTATTTAACTTTTAACACTAAACCATGCATTTAAAGGAATTTAGCAACAAAAGAAAGTAACTTTGATGAGAATTATACCTCACTTGAGATCTAGAAAGAATGGATTTTGCTCCAAATGATGGCCTCAAACACCAAGATCCAAGAAAGAATGGCTAAGGATAATGATAGCATAAGGATTTTGTTTGGATTTTTGAATAAAGTGTGGATTTTGATGTGTTTTCTTGAAGAAATTGAAGGAAAATGAAAAGAAAAGAGAGGAAGAAGAGGGTGTGCAGGTTTCGGCCAGTATTGAGGTGAGGGGGAGGGTGTGGGCAAGTGGGGAAAGTCAAGGGTCAAGTCTCCAAGTCAAATGCACCATACCTTATTCATTTTAATTAAAATAAATCCATAAACAATCCCATTTTCACACAAGAAAGAAACCAACATAAGAGGCCAGAAATTTCTGGACTTGGTCAGGGTTGGGCTGTCCAAGGGCTGAGGGAAAAGAGAGAGGGGTTTTACAAAAGAAATTTTATGCAAAAAGGCCCCCTACAACTCAAAAATTGCAAGTTTTAGCTCAAAATTCAATAAATTTGTTTCATAACATAAAAATTTGTTAAAAATCAAAATAAATTACTAAAAATTTATGTTATCACTAGATTATAATTATCATAATTTTAGAGATTAAAATTAGCCCGGAAAAATTTGTATTTATCGCTAATTTAATGTATTTTCTTACCGGCTTAAAATAATATTAAAAATTTGAAAAATTAGGGAAAATTTTTAAACGACCAGAATTTCATAATTAACTCATTAGCTACTAAAAACAAGCAATTACCTATCCATTTTAAGTATAATTAGCCCTAACTGCAAAATAACGAGAAAGACGGTTTTCGGAAAAATACCGAATTTTCACCGAATTTCAGGAAAACACCAAAACGACTTTTCAAGACGCTACAATCTTCCCCCCTAAAAGAAATTCGATCCCCGAATTTAAAAAAAAATAACGACGCGTACCTTCAAAGAGATGGGGATATTTCTTCCTCATCTCGCCCTCGGTCTCCCAGGTATCCTCCTCGCTGCTCGGGCTACGCCAAAGGACCTTGACGGTTGGTATAATCTTCGACCTCAACTTCTTCACCTGCCGATCCAGGATGGCCACCGGCTGCTCTGCAAAAGAAAGGTCACGCTCTAGATGGACTGTCGGGTGCTGAATCGCATGCGAAGGGTCGTGAAGGTACTTACGGAGCATCGAAACATGGAAGACGGGGTGAACATCGGGAAAGCTGGGAGGAAGAGCCAAACGATAAGCAACAGCGCCAACACGCTCGAGGATCTCGAAGGGACCTACGAATCTAGGGCTAACCTTCCCCTTTCGCCCAAAACGCATCACGCCCTTCATCGGAGAGACCCTCAGAAAAACATGGTCGCCAACTGCGAACTCTAATCTGCGACGGCGCCTGTCAGCATAGGATTTCTGCCTGCTCTGAGCCGCTCTCATCCGGTCTCGGATCAGCTGGATCTTCGATGTCGTCTCCTCAACAAGCTGCGGCCCCAAAATGCTGCTCTCGCTGAGCTCTGTCCAACAAACGGGCGATCTGCATCTCCTCCCATACAATGCCTCGAAAGGTGCCATCTGAATAGTATCCTGGAAGCTGTTGTTGTAGGAGAACTCCACTAGAGGTAAATGACGATCCCAGCTACCACCAAAGTCTAAAACGCACGCTCTGAGCATGTCCTCGAGAGTCTGAATGGTTCGCTTTGACTGTCCGTCTGTCTGCGGATGAAACGCTGTGCTGAAGCTCAAACGAGTGCCCAAAGCCTCCTGAAGTCTCTGCCAAAGTCGGCTGGTGAACTGAGTGCCTCGATCTGACACGATACAAGTCGGTACGCCATGTAGTCGCACGATCTCGTCAATATAGAGCTGAGCATACTGAGCGAAGCTGAAAGTCGTCTTCACTGGAAGGAAGTGAGCCGCTTTCGTCAGTCTATCCACGATCACCCAGATGGAGTCGTACCCTCGACTGGTCCTGGGTAGACCCACAACGAAATCCATCAAAATCTGCTCCCATTTCCACTCTGGAATGGGTAACGGCTGTAGCTCTCCTGCGGGCCTCTGGTGCTCGGCCTTGACTTGCTGACAAGTCAGGCATCTCGAAACGAACTCCGCAATGTCCCTCTTCATCCCGTCCCACCAGTAGGTCTCTCTCATATCATGGTACATCTTGGTGGAACCTGGGTGGACACTATACACTGATCGGTGTGCCTCCTCAAGAATATCGCGCCGCAATCCATCAGCATCTGGTACGCACAGTCTAGATCCATATCGTAAAATCCCCTGATCGTCAATCACGAACTCGGAAAATCTGCCCTGTCCCATCTGTGCCATGATCTCTGAGCAACGGTCGTCACTGCGCTGTGCCTCATATATACGGTCAAGCAACTGTGGGCGTGCACGAACATGCGCGAGCTGTCCCCCTGTCTGAGTGAACTCGAACTCAACTCGGCTGTCGCGTAACGTCTGCCAATCTGCTGATGACTGCCTCTGCACTGCGCGCAAAAAGGATAGACTACCCTCGGGCCTCCTACTCAACGCATCTGCCACCACATTTGCCTTGCCGGGGTGATATAAGATCTCGCAGTCGTAGTCTTTCACTAACTCCATCCAACGACGCTGTCTGGGGTTCAGGTCTCGCTGCTGAAATATGTACTTTAAGCTCTTGTGATCGGTGAATATCTGACACGACTCGCCGTAAAGGTAATGTCGCCAAATCTTCAGTGCAAAGACCACTGCAGCCATCTCCAAATCATGAGTGGGGTAGTTCTGTTCATGCTTCTTCAACTGCCGAGAAGCATAAGCGATCACCCGGCCCTGCTGCATCAAAACGCATCCTAATCCCACTCGCGAAGCATCACAGTAGACAACAAATCCGCCTGATCCCGAAGGTAAAGATAATACCGGCGCCGTAGTCAAACAAGTCCGTAGCTGCTGAAAACTGCGCTCGTACTCATCTGTCCAAACGAAAGGAACTCCCTTCCGGGTCAAACCGGTCAACGGTGCAGCTTTACGGGAGAAGTCCTGAACAAAACGCCTGTAGTAGCCCGCCAAGCCTAGAAAACTACGGATCTCAGTAACCGATGTAGGTCGGGGCCACTGCTGAATAGCCTCAATCTTCTTCGGGTCCACACAAATGCCGTCTCTCGTAACCACGTGACCCAAGAATCCGACGCTGTCCAGCCAGAATGCACACTTGGAGAATTTCGCGAACAGCTGGTGCTCCCTCAGAGTCTGTAACGTAATCCGCAAGTGCTGCTCGTGCTCCTCTCTGCTCCGGGAGTACACCAAGATATCGTCGATAAACACGATGATGAACAGGTCAAGATATGGCCTGAATGTACGGTTCATCAAATCCATAAATGCTGCTGGGGCGTTGGTGAGTCCGAACGACATCACCAAAAACTCGTAGTGGCCGTAGCGCGTGCGGAAAGCTGTCCTCGGTATATCCTCCTGTCGAACTCGCAGCTGATGGTATCCTGATCGCAAGTCGATCCTCGAAAAATACCCCGCACCCTGAAGCTGATCGAACAAATCATCAATGCGCGGCAACGGATATCTGTTCCGAACGGTAACTTTGTTCAGCTGGCGGTAGTCGATACATAAGCGCAAACTTCCATCCTTCTTCTTGACAAACAGGACCGGAGCACCCCACGGAGAAACACTAGGTCGAATGAGCCCCTTATCTAACAAATCCTGCAACTGATCCTTCAGCTCTCGAAGCTCTGCCGGGGCCATCCGATAAGGCGGTATAGAAATAGGCCCCGAACCGGGAATCAAATCAATGCAGAACTCAACATCGCGCTCAGGCGGTAGCCCAGGTAGCTCATCAGGGAAAACATCAGGGAACTCACAAACTACCGGGACCCGGTCCAACGGAACCTCTGCAGCTCGAGTATCACAAATATACGCTAAGAATCCCTGACATCCCTTCCGCAAGAGCTGACCAGCGCGAAGAGACGAAATTAAGCTGGGAAGGGCGACACTACGGTCTCCCCGAATAACAAGGACTGGCTCTCCCGGAAAGCTAAATCTGACTGCCTTCTCACGGCAGTCCACCGAAGCATAACAAGTGGCTAGCCAATCCATGCCCAGAAGCACATCAAAGTCCAACATATCGAGGAGTATCAAATCAACTGATGAATCCCTCTCCCCGATACGAACGGAACACAAACGAAATACAAACCGAGCGACAAACGACTCGCCTACCGGAGTAACAACAACAAGCGGCTGATCTAACGACGACGACTCACGGCCCAACATCGGTGCAAAGTGTGTAGATACGTACGAATGTGTGGAACCTGGGTCGAATAATACCCGTGCGTCGAAAGAACAAACTGGCAAGGTACCTGTCACAACGGCATTGGATGCCTGCGCATCCTGCGGTGTCAAAGCAAATACTCGGGCCTGTCCTCCACCGATAGCGGGCTGACCTCGACCTCGGCCTCTGCCTCCTCGTCCTCTCTGAACAGGACCGCCGCGTCCACGGCCTCTCGGTGCACCTAACTGGCGTGGAGCATCGCCTGGGGTAGGAAGTAGGGCTCTCTGAGGAGGGGGTGGTGATGGTGGTAGGGTCACATGCGGAACTGTCGCTGCTCCCTGTCGTCTCACCGGACAGTCTCTGACAAGATGGTGCAGACTCCCGCACCCAAAACATCCTGGCGACGGCTGCTGCCCCTGGGGATAAGAACCATATAACTGTCCCCGCCCAAATCCTCTGCCAGGCCTATCTCTCGGAAAGAATCTGGCGCGCTGCCTCTGAGACGGTACATCGGTGAGAATCCTCTTCGGCCCAGAAACGGCCGAAGTCCGTGATATGCGTGCCTCCATCCGCAATGCCGTATCCATAGCAGCTGAATAAGTGTCGTAGTGCTGGGCGCCAATGGCAAGATATAGCTGGGCATCAAGTCCCTGTACGAACCTCTTCACCATCTTCTCCTCGGTATCCACCAAATACTGAGCATATCGGGATAACTGTGTAAACTGGATGTCATACTCAGACACCGTCATCCCAGGTGTCTTGACTAAGGCCTCGAAGCTGCAAGCTCTGGCGTCACGAACGCTCTCTGGAAGGAAACGGGCTAGAAAGACCGCTGTAAACTCGACCCAAGTCATAGGCGGTAGATCTGCAGCTCGACCTCTCAAGACTGACTCCCACCATGTCTGCGCGAGACCCTCTAGTCGGAAACTCGCAAGCTCTACCCATCGATCATCCGAACATCTCAGCGAACGGCAGATCCTGGCTAAACTGTCAAGGAACGTCTGTGGGTCCTCCGCTGCCTCGGTGCCGGTGAATACTGGAGGTCTCAGCCTCATGAAATCCTGTAGTGAAACCGGAATGGCCACGGTGGTAGTAGTAGGAGCAGGTATCATGGTCATCTGTGATGTAGTAGGTACGTCATCCGGCCTCGGTGTACGACTGGCTGCAACTAGGGATCCTACCATCTGACGTAGCTCCTGCATGCCTCCCATCATCTGTCGCAACTCCTCCATACCGGTCTCGAGCCTATCCATACGGCCTGGGGAAGGTGGATCGGTCTGTCCCTGCGGCGTAGGCATACCACCCTGCTCAGTCCTAGTCTCGGACGAGCCAGCTCGAATCTCGTCTCTGGCGGCAGCCCTCTGTGCCCTCGTAGCCTTCGGCGGCATAGTGGCTGTTACAGGAAAACAGATAGTAAGGACAGTGCAATAGGATTATAGGATACACGGAATTGAAGAAGGAATTTTTCAAGCAAGTATATCCTAAAGTCACTTAGGCGGAGTACCGTATCGTAAGTATACCGCGGACATACGCACGCTACGTTACCCTGCTTAAGTCACTTACTCCATCTACCAAGGGTCATCCTACACTCACAAAGGTAAAACCTATCGCTTTGATACCAACTTTGTCACGACCCGCAGGGTACGGAACGTGACTGGCACTTAAGTTTACGAAACGTCTAAAGGCGTCCGTAAAATAAGTAAGCCAAAAGCCCAGAGAACAAAACCAATTAAGCAAAAGTGTGAAGAAAACCCAAACATTTGAAAGCAAGTTTATCAAATAAGTCATATAAAACCCCTTTTAAAAACAATACTAATTTTTCCGAAAATTTCGGCAGAGTCTCCTTTGTAAATACTGGCCCCCAAAAATGGGTACAACAAGAATATATGTAAAACCAACAAAAAGGCATCCCCAAGCGGGAGCTAGCTCTTCGCCATAAGGTGGTCACAAATCCCACGCAATAAAAATGACAACAAGCGTAATAATCATAAGGAAGCATGAAAAAAGTAGCATGTCGGCTCAAGTGAGCTCGACCCCAAAATACAGCATAAAATCCACAAACCTCACAGTCTCATCTCTAGGTCAATATACAATAATCTGGTAGAAACAGTAGATGGAGTACACTAGATACAAAGAATATACAAGGTGGTACAAAAATGATAACATAACCCACCTATGAGCAAATCTCGAGCTCAAGCAAAAGAGGCAAAAGAACAAGTGCGCCCGCCGCTACTGAACTGACGGAGCGGACCTGCAAAAGACTGTGGCACAACGGGGGTGAGTTGCCAACTCGTGAGTAATAATAACATCTACAAAGGCTATCGTATGCATGCACACAAGCATCCTAGCATCTATAATACAGGTATGACTGGATGCACTAGCAGGTGTGTATATAACATCAGTGTACTAATATGTATGCAGCATGAATATCTGAGGTCTCAATAGGTATATATAAGAAATATTTTATCTCTTTTTCTTTTTGAAACTCTTTTAGAATGCCAGCATAATGTCAATGAATCGACGAAAATCGGTGTCCAGCAACGACACCCAAAAGCTGTCTCAAATCTCATAAATGTATCTCTGGCCTCAGCCGTCCGGCTGACCCATCTCAAATATCAATATCTCATCATCTAGCGGCCACGGTCGGTATCCTCTGGATATCCGCCATCCCAAACAGTCACCGGTAGGTAATCCGTCCCCTGCCAGGCTCAACGTCATCACCACATTCCTCTTGCCCCGGGGTACCTTACCGGGCCCACCATGTACCCGTGCCGGTTCCTCCACTCCTCGACACGGATTTCCAAATCCACAGCAAACTCATGGTGGACGACACTTACATCACTAGAAAACCGCAATTTACATATTTTAAAAAAATATAATAAGTTTAGAAATTTTGCGGCTTTCCCCCGAAATCCAGCAATATTATAAAATCTCAAGAAATCCTCATAAGTGCATATATCAATGAAAATGAATGCGTATGATATCAATAATCAAGTTGCGATGTGTGATTAATGTATTAAGCATGAACAATTAATATGATGAAGTACATGCACATGAATAGCAATACTACGTTTTCATTTTTAAAAGTTATTTAGAGTGGTGGCATGGCAATTACCAGGGTGTGTGTGTAAATATGAATAGTGCTCGTGCTGCATATAAAAACCCTGGTAATGGTGCAGGTGTCCTATGAAATGGTTTCGTATAGGTATGTCAATATAATGCATGGATGCAGCAAATAGTCAGTTAAGTATTTCACCCCTAATTACTAACATTACTAAGGATTTGTAAGTTACTAAAACTATCGGGCGGCTTGCTCCATCCAACGATAGTCCCCCGTAGATGTTACATCTACTCACCGGGATCCCTGGCCAGCTGTGTCCAATCACCGCCTTTCCCTTTCGCGCCGCGTCTGACGTCTCCGCGACCGAACCTGGAATTTACATCAATACCAAATATAAGGTTACATATCAAGAACGACGCAAAACCCCAACGAAACTACTAAAGTTCGCTAGCTAGGTACAACGTGCACAAAGTGCGCGGAACACACGCGAAAATCGCAAAAACTGCCAAAAAACGCCGATTTGGTCGCCCGGCAAAACTAAAACCCGACTACCCAAAAATCCGCACTCACGCATCCTAAAAGTCGTAGGACAAGCCATTACAATCATGAAGATATCAAAAATAATTCATCACATAATTTTTATACAAAACTAGTAAGCATTTGCATTCCAAAATCGGTGCAAAAATCGCCGATTTGCGACAAAACGACTACAATAAAGCATAATTACCCAAGCACACTACAAGCAATCTACAAACACTAATTACAACACAATAGCAATGATTCCAATCCTATTTTCCATAACCACCAATTCTTGAATTAATAACCTAGCAAAATCCAATCAATTTCCACACTTGAAAACTTAATTTAACACAACAAAAGCCCACATAAGAAAATTAATTTCTTAGATTAGGTTAGCAAAATACTAGATAACAATTTAGGTCTAAACAACTAAATAATGTTTTCTAAACCCTAATCAACTCATTTATCAAGCTTCAAATACTATTTTCCATACATAAACCTTCTCTTGAAACTCCTAAAACAACAATTTCACACTTCTAAATTTAACTAAATTAGCATAATTGAAAACTACATAAACAAGGTGATCATATAGATTAGTTAATTATCAACTAGATTAACTAAAAGACAAGCTAATTAACTAACATGGCTTCAAAACCCTAGTTAAACAAACTACTCTTTTTTTTTTTTAAACTAGATTAGAAATTATTTAACTTTTAACACTAAACCATGCATTTAAAGGAATTTAGCAACAAAAGAAAGTAACTTTGATGAGAATTATACCTCACTTGAGATCTAGAAAGAATGGATTTTGCTCCAAATGATGGCCTCAAACACCAAGATCCAAGCAAGAATGGCTAAGGATAATGATAGCATAAGGATTTTGTTTGGATTTTTGAATAAAGTGTGGATTTTGATGTGTTTTCTTGAAGAAATTGAAGGAAAATGAAAAGAAAAGAGAGGAAGAAGAGGGTGTGCAGGTTTCGGCCAGTATTGAGGTGAGGGGGAGGGTGTGGGCAAGTGGGGAAAGTCAAGGGTCAAGTCTCCAAGTCAAATGCACCATACCTTATTCATTTTAATTAAAATAAATCCATAAACAATCCCATTTTCACACAAGAAAGAAACCAACATAAGAGGCCAGAAATTTCTGGACTTGGTCAGGGTTGGGCTGTCCAAGGGCTGAGGGAAAAGAGAGAGGGGTTTTACAAAAGAAATTTTATGCAAAAAGGCCCCCTACAACTCAAAAATTGCAAGTTTTAGCTCAAAATTCAATAAATTCGTTTCATAACATAAAAATTTGTTAAAAATCAAAATAAATTACTAAAAATTTATGTTATCACTAGATTATAATTATCATAATTTTAGAGATTAAAATTAGCCCGGAAAAATTTGTATTTATCGCTAATTTAATGTATTTTCTTACCGGCTTAAAATAATATTAAAAAATTGAAAAATTAGGGAAAATTTTTAAACGACTAGAATTTCATAATTAACTCATTAGCTACTAAAAACAAGCAATTACCTATCCATTTTAAGTATAATTAGCCCTAACTGCAAAATAACAAGAAAGACGGTTTTCGGAAAAATACCGAATTTTCACCGAATTTTAGGAAAACACCAAAACGACTTTTCAAGACGCTACAGCTGGAGTCAGCAAAGGCCTCGATCTGGAGGTCTTTTCCGCCATACACCAAGAACATTTCTTTAGTCCTTCTCAGGTACTTGAGAATGTTCTTTACCGCTATCCAGTGTTTCTCCCCAGGGTTTGACTGATACCGGCTTACCACACTCAGTGCATAAGCTACATCCGGTCTGGTACACAACATCGCATACATTATAGAGCCTACCGCAGAAGCGTAGGGTATAATAGATATGCGATCCCTCTCCAAATCAGTCTTGGGAGACATCTCTTTAGAGAGGGTGATCCCGTGACAAGCCGGTAGGTTACCGCGCTTGGAATCTTCCATACTGAACCTCTTTAGTATGGTGTCGATGTACCTGGACTGTGAAAGTCCTAATATCCTCTTAGATCTATCACGATGGATCCGGATCCCCAGGATGTATGAGGCATCACCCAGGTTTTTCATGGAGAACCTGTGTGCCAAGAACCCTTGACAAATTGTAGCATAGGAATGTCATTTCCTATTAAGAGAATGTCATCCACGTATAAAACGAGGAATACTACAGTTCTCGCTACAAATCTACTGTAGATGCATGGTTCATCTCGATTTTTTATAAAGCCAAATTCCTTGACCGTCTCATCAAAACAGATGTTCCAACTCCGCGATGCCTGCTTTAGTCCATAGATGGACTTAAGCAACTTGCACACCTTTCCGCTGCTCCCACTCTCAATGAAACCTTCTGGCTGGTCCATATAGACACACTCCTATAAATTTCCATTTAGAAAAGCGGTCTTTACGTCCATTTGCCAGATTTCATAATCGTGGAAGGCAGTAATGGCAAGAAGGATCCGAATGGATTTCAGCATAGCCACCGGAGAAAAGGTTTCGTCATAGTCCAAACCAGGTCTTTAACGAAAACCCTTTGCAACAAGTCTAGCTTTATAGGTCTCAACCTGTCCATCTACACCAATCTTCCTTTTGAAGATCCACTTGCATCCTACGGGTTTTACCCCGTCTGGAGCAATGTCCAACGTCCATACTTTGTTGGTGTACATGGACTTCATTTCGGTCCGCATTGCATCCAGCCATTTTACCGAGTCAACGCTTTGAACGGCCTGCTGGAAGCTAGTAGGCTCATCATAATCTATGATGCAATCCTCTCTATCCCCGTCTATGAGAAAACCGTAGTATCTCTCGGGCGGATGAGACTGCCTACTACTCCTACGGAGCGGCGTAGGAATGTCCTGTTCTTTTGAACCCTCTGGTTCCACTAAGCTTTCAGTAATAGCTCGTGGTTCTGGAATTTCTTCCAGTTCTACTGTGCTCCCACTTATCTGGTTTTCCAAAAACTCAGTTTCCAAGAAGTAGGCATGACGAGAAACAAAAACCTTTTGTTCATCTTTGCAGTAGAAGAAATATCCCTTGGAGTTCTTTGGATATCCCACGAACTTGCACTGTACTGAGCGTGCCTCGAGCTTGTCCGCATGCTGCTTTTTGACAAAAGCTGGACTTCCCCATGTCTTAATGTGATTAAGATAGGGTCTCTTCCCACACCACTTCTCATATGGTGTAGTAGGCACAGTCTTAGTGGAAACTCGGTTCAAAAGGTATGCAGCTGGTTCTAGCGCATACCCCCAGAATGATCGCGGTAACTCAGCGTTACTCATCATGGACCGAACCATATCTAATAGGGTTCGGTTCCGTCTCTCCGATACACCATTATGTTGCGGAGTGTATGGAGGAGTAAGCTGAGAGAGAATTCCGTTCTCTTTTAAATAATCTAGGAACTCGGCACTTAAGTATTCACCACCTCGATCCGATCTTAGGATCTTGATACTTTTGCCGGTTTGTTTTTCTACTTCATTCTTATATTCCTGGAATTTTCCAAAGGCTTCGGACTTATGTTTCATTAAGAAGACATAACCGTACCTTGAAAAGTCATCCAAAAAAGTAATGAAGTAAGAATAACCGCTTCGTGCATGTGTAGACATTGGACCGCACACGTCACTATGTACGAGTCCCAAGAGCTCGCTCGCCCTTACTCCATGTCCAGTGAATGGAGTCTTTGTCATCTTTCCTTTGAGACAGGATTGACAAGTGGCATACGATTGATATTCGAACGCATTCAAATATCCTTCTGTATGTAACTTCGTCAACCTTCTCTCATTGATGTGACCCGGTCTACAATGCCACAAGAAAGTCTGATTGATTTTCGGAGACTTTCTTTTGTGTGTATTCTGGACATTGAAAATCTGTGGTTGGTTTAATACGTATATACCATTGCTCAATGTACCTGACCCAATCAGAACTTGATTAAGGTGAATGTTTACAACATTACTTACAAACGCAAATTCATAACCTTCTTTAGAAGTCAAAGATACAGAAATGATATTACAAGTTGCGTTGGGTACAAAATAGCAATTACGCAAACCAAAACGTGTCCATCTGACAACCCCATGTGATAGTCCCCCACGGCCTTAGCATCCATGCTAGCTCCGTTTGCAACTTGAGGGTCATGTCACCTGCCTTCAAAACCCTACGGTTTCTCAACGCCTGCAAAGAATTACAGATATGAGATCCTGATCCGGTATCCAATACCTAGGAAGTAGAGTTTATTGAAAGACAGTTTTCAATAACATACACACCTGAAGCTGAAGCCGCAACTTGCTTCAGATCCTGTGTTCTGGCTTTCCAAGCCCTGCAATCATTCTTCCAGTGTCCCTTCTTATGACAATAGAAGCATTCTTCCATATCCACAAGCTTTCCCACTTTCTTTGTTGCTTTTGCCTTTCCCTTCGTATCCACTTTACCAATACCGCCCCTTGGTTTGGCGGGGGCTTTCTTCTTCTTTCCCTTGGCTTTCGCCTTGGACCTAGAAGAAGATGATCCTCCTACAAACAAAGTGGATGTTTCCCTACCTTTCTGTAGGGTGCCCTCTGCGCTCCTCAGCATGTTGAGGAGTTCTGAAAGTTCAACTTCCTTTTCTTGTAAGTTGAAGTTCAGTATGAACTGGGCGTAAGTGGAAGGAAGGGACTGGAGAATCAAGTCCGTATAGAGCTCATTCTCCAACGTGGTCCCAAGGTCCGCGAGCTCCTCAATGTAGCCAATCATCTTAAGCACGTGTTCCGCTACCGATGATCCGACGGCCAATCTTGCCTAAAATAACTTCTTCGACACTTCGTATCTTGCGATACGAGATTGCTCTCCATACAGTTCTTTTGTATGAAGAAATATGGATTCCAGGTCCATATTCTCGTGCCTCCTCTGATGTTCATTGTCCATAGAGGCAAGCACGAGGCACTTGGCCTTCACGCAGTCTAGTTCCCAGGTCTTACAGATTTCCTTATCCGCGACGCTGGTTTTGGGACCTGGGACAGGGGGAGCTTTGGTGGTAAGAAGATACCCCAGCTTGTCGTAAGTGATTGCCATCTTGACATTCCTGAGCCAATCTTTGTAGTTTGGCCCTGTCAGTATGTTTTTATCTAGGAGTAACTTAAGTCCAGTCATGTCGATTGGTCGCTGCAATTAGGAGAGAGAAGAAACACTCAGCATGATGCTCTTGCATGTTTAGAATGGTTTTTAGTTTGTCTAAACAGGATGGCTCCCACTGTTTCTCGAATCCCTCCTCAAATCAAAAAGGAAGAATTAGTCAGGATCAATCTCACCGTACAATACTTGCTTAACCGTTCAGCCAGGCCAGTGTCGGTACTTTGAGGGAGGTTTTCCAACGCTTTCGCGAAGTTCCTTAATTAAATAACCTCTTTTCCCTGGGGGCGTAGCCCCGCTAACACCTTTCTAGACACCTACTAGATTTATAGCATTGATCGTTTAGTGAGAAATTTCCCGAGGAGTAGCATATACTCACAGTAGGATCGGGATCCAAATATCATCGCGTGACAAAACTGAAGGAATCCTACCAGAATCATCACACTCCAAATGGTATGCAACACTAGCAAGTTTCAGTTCTTTTGAAACTCCCGATGTGGATTTTTGCCCCATGCTCTTATGACCTTGACTTTGGCCAACAAATCATAAGTCACATGTCAAGTTCTACCCGTCGTTCTCCAGGTTAATTTGAATCCACCCGCACCTACCCTTGACTTTGGCCAACAAGGCAGTACGACTGTTCCAAACTAACGCATCTATCTATACTGTACATGAATACCCAATAGCTACCAATCACTATGTCTTGACTTTGGCCAACAAACATAGCTTGAATACTATTGACCATCCATGTGAAACGACGGAGGGCTACGAATGGTTTTGGCTAAACCGTGAACGTAGTGAACTTGATATAATCGATGGAACGAGATAGCTTTTAAAAGGAGTGGCTCAAGCTCCGCATTTAAAAGTTAGTTTTGAAAAGAACCGAGTGGTTTTTTCGAAAGTGTTCCAACGACTTTTACTTGGTTTATTTTTCTTGCATTAGTTCTTTTAATGCGTGATATTCTTGCATTAGTTCTTTTAATGCGTCCCATCATTTAATCCTACCATTGCAGAAAACAACCAAAATATGACGTACGCTTATGCCATTCGCATTCGCCACGGGGCCCCGTCATTACCCGTTAGGTTACTTAACTAACGACAGAGCGGGGGCTGGGCTAGCGCGGCTGTAAAACATCAGCAACGCCTAAATAATATCATATATAGATATATTGCAATGATAGCTATTTCAGACCACAGATGAACACATTGGATATACTAGGAACCCGCAATTCGTATGAGCCTGTAACGAAAAGCAGATTACACGGTCGCGGTGAATAGCCAAAACCCTACCCAAGACCCCTACGGGTGCGGCAAACTACCCGCCAAGTACCCAAAGCGAAGCAACCTCCCTCATCTCCGTGAGTAGGCCACTCGGCACTTCGGCATACCCGGTAGTTTATGCACCCCCTCCATGGGTCTATCCTAGGAGCAAAAACAGTAAAAAGAAATTATACAATGACGGCTACAACCCCGACCCGGTTGTGCGGCCATACAAATAATTATTACATCAATTTACAAATTTACATGAATTGAAAGAAAAGAAAACTCTCGTCTCACAACCCCCCGGCTATTCACCCGCGACAATCCAATGAATTCATATACACATTCCAATAACATTACAGATCACAGATTTGTATAACCCCCACTAATCGACATATAGCGATTAGTAGACGTTCAATACAAATATCACATCACAGAAAAACCCGTCAGCTTAAGTCTTTTAGAAGTTCGATCAAAAATACGGATTTTCAGGCCCTAAACACAAAATTTTCGTTCTGGAAAATCTGGGCAGAAAATACATATTCCAAAAATCCTAAAAGAACCACAGAATAACACAGCACGAAATTTGGACTTCGGCCGAGTCAACTCGGCCGCGGAACCGCGGGGGGAGCGTGCTCCCGCCGCGTTTCCGCGGCGCTTTGACCGGTTCGTGGGACCAAATTTCGTGGGTGTTTAATAAAAACCTTGAGCCGATTTTTAAGATGAAATTTATCAATTTTATAGAACTTTAAAAATCGAAAGCAACTTTGAATTTTCGGGTTTATTTCGGGACTTTTTCTCCGATCGGATTTCTAGCTACTATGCTAACATGTTAGATAGAGTTTAACTAGTCTCTGATACCACTGTAAGTCCATGCTACCTCTCCTGGTACTTTCGGGCATGCGGAATTTGGTGAAAAACAATTTTCTAGAGGCGGTAACATGGACTCTGTAAGTCTACGCTAGCGCCCCGGCAGTCTACAGACGCCAAATGCGGAACAAAAACTTTTTAACTGGCGCTATCGTATACTTTAACCCGGATCTTCCATTATTGCTAAACTAACAAACTGTAAAGAGTGTAGAAAGGTTATACCGAACGATCCGAGTCCTTAGTTCTTTAACCATCATCCCACGCTCCGTTGCGGCTGCTCCGATCTCGTCGATCTCTGATCTGCTCGTCCAGGTGGCACCACATCACTGATTCTTTAAACGGGCTCCCGCCTCTGACTCGAGGCAACTCGGTCGTCAAGTTTGCTAAAAGAGACGACCAAGAATGATGTAGAGAATGAGTAGATGACTTTGTCTCACTTCGTCCAAATCCGTGGACGATCGGTTAATGAAGTTGCCGAGGGAATCGGGTGATGGAATGAAATGAGCTGTGAAATTCCATACACCCCAAAATCTATCATAATCCTTTCAAGTGAAAACCTCAAGTGTGAGAGAGAGAGGAAGGGGGCCGGCCACTTATAGGAGTGGGGGGGGGTGAGTGTAGGAGAGGGGAGAGTAACCTTAAGAACAAATATCATATGTGAACACAAAAGAATATCTTAAGGAAAACAAGAATGGTTGAAATCAAAGCATGAGTCACAAACACCTAGTCATCATGTAATTAATGTAAGCAAAGGTTCATGAACCTAGTCACCTCTTCTAGTTGCTTCTAGAAACTTCCAGAACACTGACTCACCTCATCTCAAGAAAAGATAAATCCGTCTTTAACCGAATGTTAAAAGACGGCTGATAGAAAACTGGAAACTGGCAACTTCCAAAAGTGATCCTGAAACGACTTTCAGGATAACCCCGTAACTGTATAAATATACCCGCATTTGTATTACGACCGAATACAAATGCAACTGAGACAAAAATATTATATCTACTCAATATAATACTCGGATCCGGCTTAAACCAAAGCCGACCAGTAACATCTGCCCGAAAAATAACACGTGCGTAAACGCACTTGCATTTTCCGAACCCTGCCATAAAACCATACGGCCTCTACAACGTTTCGCCCGAACTTGGGAAACTGTCTGTGGGGGACTCTAATGACTCGTCAGTACCCTGGCAGTGGGTTTAACCACAAACCGTCAGCGGCACTAGCTATGTGTAACGGCTGCCCATGGACTGACCTCAAGGGAGGCCGATGAGCGAACTCATCCGGAAACCCTACTGAGCCTAACAGTGACAATGTATATACAGTCCGGTCCGTTCGTCTATGAGTATCGCATATCTGCCTAGGGGGCTAGTAACATCAGACCCCCAATAGCAGTATAAGTCGTGTCGGAGTGTAGCCCAATAACACCCTGAGATACTACTGGAGTACCTACCAGTAAATCTCCTGCCATGGCCATGGACTTTGTGTAATGGCTCTCCTAGACACAGCACGACCTCGCCCCCAATACCGGGAGAGACGAATCCCCTGCCGATCCGCTCACGTGCCTCCATATGGCTCGGGACTGTACCCAAAAACTACCTGTTTGAACGACTCCTTTGAGCCGTGGTCGGGTAGAAATCAAAGCACAGTGGGAACTCACACGAGACAAATGACGACCTCAGGTCGATGAACTAACCTGTACACATGTCACCAGGGAACTGCTATCTGACGATAGGTATAGTACTAACTAGCAGATTCCCGGCGAGTCCTGTCCGGTGTACTCATAACCCAATGTGCACCTGTATACATCTTAGGTGATCCAACTGACACCAGTGGCTTGTGAGACCGGCCACCGCCCCTCGTCGGGGTCTCGACTGTACACACTAGTCTACTCCGGAGTATCGATGCCCTGTCTCGAAACTCCCACGACTAGGGACCACAATTAAGGATATGCATATAAACTACCCAACTCTCACGTATATGATCGCCATCATACTGTTGGTAGTAAAGCAAGATCCTAAGGGCTTTATCAAAGTGTAACATGTAATCAGTCATCTGAACATGTACACGACTGATAAAGGCAAACCAGATAGCATACTATCATCTCGAGTAAGACTGTCCTACCGGTATAGGTCCTCCACAATCATTACAATCACGTACCTGCGATCCAATAATTGACTATGAGGGCACTATCTCCAACAATCTCCCACTTGCACTCAAGGCTAATTATTGCGATGTCGTCTACTCACAGCCCGTGTGAAACCGAACATCCAACTCCTCTACTAATCAGTTTCACAAAGCCCATTTGTTAAACTATTGTGTTCGAGAAATAGACTCAGTGAGTGGATCCGCCTAGATGTTTCTTTCTATATCTCTCTTAATCTCAAGTTCGCGGAAAAAACCATTTCCCGAATTGAGTAATACCTGTCTTAGAATATGTCTGGATATCTGATGGGACCTAGTTCATAAATGAACTCCAAATCCAAACTTCTTAGACTGTATCGATCACTGAACCTAATCAGTATCCGGCACCATGCCACCCACAGTATCCTTTTGGACCACCTGTCCATAATACTGTCCCTCTTCGTCAGAGGGAAAAACTGTAACTCTGACAATCACTCTGTCATCCATGTCACCTTCGAAGCCTGGAATGATAATCGTCTCCCAAAGGAGGCTGCCGTCATTAAATCCGTAGAACATCCACTTATGTTCTAAAACTGCTTCCTTATGTCTCTCCAGGATTGGATTAATACAAACTTATCGCATCTAGTGCAAAAACAACATCTGGTGTGGTACTTGACATCTCATGATTGACTCAGTTGCCTAAGCAAGTGATCTGTCAATCATGCACATCCCTCTCCACTTTAGTCTATACGACACCTTTAGAGAAGGCGACTCCATCACCTGCAGGTACACCACCATGCTAGGAGTCAACTATTCTAAAAACCATTAGAATATCTGTCAAAGTACTCACATTGGGAAACTACCTAAATCCAGATCTAAAACCATAGATCTAGAAACCAGAATGTCAAATATTATATTCATATCCTGTCTGGAGAAACAACTGTGTGACGACCACAGTACAACCGATCGTAGTATAGGAATTTTACTTCCTACTCTGTGTATGTCATCCAAATACCATGACATCACACCCTACTACCTTCTTAACAGATCCATCCCCTATTCTGATTGAAGTCAAACCTATGACTGTCACATCAAAATTAGATGATCTATCTCCGCTATAACTGCTCAAGTCTATAAATAGACATAAGCTACTTGCCCACTATGTTTCTGATGCTCCCACTGACTACGACAACCCTTCTACCGGGTCTCATAGCCTGGAACAACGGTAGTGTCAAGTCTGGGTAGATAAGAACCTCCCTGTCACCGTCCTTGAGGCTACCGAAGTACCTCTCGGGTGTCTGAGGTTACCCACCATATCTGCGGAGTGGCTATTGGAAATGTCAAACCTGATTGAATATATAGGTCCTATTAAATTTTCCGTAATCGTTTGCGGTTCTGGAATCACTTCCAGTTCTACCATACTCCCACTACTGTTTTCTGAAAAAGATCCATTTTTACTAAAACTGTGGCGAGTCAAGAACAATATCACTATTGATCTTCCAAATGGTAGAATATCAACCCTCGTCATAGCCAGGGTCAACCCACAAACAGCCATTATAGAAACGTGCCCTGAGTTATCCAGAGTCTGGTTTTAAGCATAAGCTGGACAACTCCCCGTACCTTAACATTTTTTAAGGTACGATCCATTCTATATCCAATACAGAAACTTTGGCACTTATTTAATTGGAACCAGATTCAATCATGCAGCTGTCTCCAGTGCATATCAACTTAATGGAAAGAGGCTAATCAGCATTACTCAACTTAGGAATCCATCCAATTATGAGTAACCTGAAAGAGAAACACGTTTCTCAAAACCATCACTATCATCTAAATACCAATCATAAGAATCTACATCTTCGATCTCTTTGAAGAATCCCGATACTTGTGACAGCTGGTTCTCTACTTTATTCTTATACCCACAACTTCTCAAAACTTAGACCTTGTATTTCTACGAAACACTTGTCTAAATACTAGAGAAGTTATAAGTAAACAGAACATAGTACGAGGACCTACCCCTTTGTCCTGAAGGACACTGGACAACATACAATACTCTGTATAAGTCCGCTGAGTTAAACAACTCAAAATCTGTGCGTCGTAGGTTGAAGACTGTACCCTGGCGATTTCCTCAAATATCACCAATTACAACGAATTCCGATATAATGAGGATAATCACCTAATTCCCAATAACTTACTCCCACTCATCATCTGTAAAACCATACAGATATGAGAATGAAACCTGGTAAATACATACCCTTGGAGTAAGTATCTAATCAGGAAAACAGTTTTCCTATAACAATGCACTGAAACATGAAAATGTTTCGTAGGGGTATCCTGGTATTCATAGCAACGCCTCTTCCATAATCCAATTCATGACTACAACCGTATATTTTATTGCCATCTCTCCAAATCCCTTTATTTGCCTTTAGTCATTACCTTCTGTACACCATCGTTAGGCTAAATGGTTTTCTTCCTTCCCTACCGTTCGGCACCAGCCTATGGTTTGGAAGAAGACTATCCAGTAAGCATAATAGGTGTACCCTCCTAAACCAAGGAGTACTCGTATCTTGAGAGAAGGTGATGATAAAAGACAACTGAATAATACCTTATTCTTTAAAGGTGAAATAGGAGTGGCGATGAAGTACGCGGTTTTGGTCGTGAATGATATCAGTCGCAATTTACTTTGCTCTCTTTCTAATCCCTTTATTTTGTCTTTACATATTACCTTCTGCACACCCTACTTAGGCTAATTGGTTTTCTTCATTCCCTACCTTTCGGCACCTGCCTATGGTTTGGAATAAGACTATCCAATAAGCGTAATAGGTGTACTCTCCTAAACCAAGGAGCCCTCGCAACCTAAGAGAAGGTGATAATAAAAGACAACTGAATAAACCAATTCTATTTCTCCTGAACCTGGATCCATCCTCGAAGAAGTCCCTTCGAGTTCGTATATAACCATACGATGGATCTATCCAATGGAAGTGGATGTCCGCAGTAATACGGGTGTTCTGAGAAATTCAAAGGGTAGAAGAAGGAGTGGCAATGACTTATGCAACATAGACAATCCAAAAGCCAGTATTTTAAGAAGGTTCGGTTAACCTGGTCACTGAATCATAGTCTAGGGTCGGTCAAAGGTCGCTGCCAAAGAGAGAGAGAAAAGAAACACTCTGTGTGCACTCTAACCTAGATCAGAATGGTTATCACTTTATCTAATCCGGAAACCTCCCACTGTCCTGTCAAATTCTCCCCAAACCTGAAAGAAGAATCAATCGGGATCACCCGAAGAGTAAACCAACTCATCAGTGGGAATCGGGATCCAACTCTCATCGCATGATAACGTGATGGAATGCATCCACGTTACTCATACTCCAGAAGGTATACGCATACTTGGCAAGTTTCAGTTTCTTTAGAAACTCCTGATATGATTTATGCCCCATGCTCTTATGACCTTGGCGTATGTCAACAAATCATAAGTCACATGTCAAGTTATGTCCGTCATTATCTTGTTAATTTGAACCCACCCGTACATACCCTTGACGTATGCCAACAAGGTAATACGACTGTCCCAAACCAACTCATCTATCTATGCAACAAATGAATACCCAGCAGCTACCAAACACTATGCCTTGACGTAAGCCAACAAACATAGCTTGAATACTACTGACCATCCATAAGAAACGACGGAGGGCTATGGCTGGTTTTTGGCGAAAAACCTTTAACGTAGTGAACTTGATATCGCTGAAGGAACCTGATAGCTTTTTAAAATATAGTGGCGAAAACCTTTTGCTAAAGAGGTCATTCCCGGTGAAGGGATCTCGGCTCTTTCCTCGTGGAATGACGTGCAGGATATTCCACTGAATACCGCGATGCAAAGCAACTTGTAATCGACTATTGTGAAGTTATTAGCCTGACGCAAACTTCTGCCCAAGGGGTCAGTCCCGGTGAAGGGATATCGGCCCTTGCCCCGTCGAATGAGGTGCAGGATATTCCACTGAATACCGCTATGCAAAACAAAAGGAAACGTCTTTGCAATAACACTTTTTAAATTTGTTCCAACAACTGCAAACAGGTTTGTTTTACTTTGCATTGATCAGAATCAACGCAGTCCCATCAATCAATCACACCAGAAAAGAACGAAAATAAAATGTACGTATATGCCATCCGCATTCGTCACTGGGTCCCGTCATCACCCGTTAGGTTACTTAACTAACGACAGAGCGGGGACTGTACTAGCGCGGGTGTAAAACATATACAACATCTAATAGTATACAAACCAATATACAATAATCGCTCTAGGCGTGATAATATGCAACATTACAGAAAAGTAATAAGCATCACAGAACAATACAGATAATCTGGGATCCCCGGGTTTCACAGAGCCGCTGCTGAAACCCGACGTTCCCCTATCGTGTGGATAGCCTGTGCAATGAAACCTAGACCCCTACGGGTGCGGCAAGTTACCCGCCAAAACCTGAAGCGAGGCAGCCCCCTACAGCAAAGTGAATGGACCACCCGGCACTTCACGGAATCCGGTAGCTTGAGCATCCCTCCTTGGGTCAACCTATACCCCCTACGAGTGCGGCGAATAGTCTGCCAATTCTAGAGTGGGACCCCTCTGCCTCTCAAAGCCATGAGATGCGGACCCGTTGCCCCCCAGAACCCGGCTATCCGTGCACTCCGTCGCGGGGTAAAACCTAGTACAGTAATGAAAAATAGTACAACAGGTACATCGACCGCAACCTGGTCGTGCCCCAAAAGAATATTATACAACAGGCAGTGACGGCAGTCCACAAGTTGGACGCTCGCCCCGCAATATCAAATGTACAAATAAACTCAAACTGTACTACCATTGCACACTGCTATCCACCACGACAAATCCGCAATATCACAGCACAACACAGAACATCAACGCGAATGTCACGTTCGCAAACCCGTCTAAAAGAACTATAGCAATCAGACGCGGTTTACCGATCAAATGACATTCCCGGTCGGAGATATAATGTAAGCACTGTAAACTAACATGTTTAAATTTCGATCGACTAAATTTCCCGAAGTGGGCCCCACGCAAATCTGCAGCACAGTAACAAAATCTGGGCCCAAAATATATATACCAAAAACCCCAATTTCCAACATAGAATCCACTGTAGAAAATTGAGTGAGTGATCCCACTTTCCTGCGGCGGATCCGCGGCAAAACCCTAGCTGGGGCCGCGGATCCGCGGCGGAACAGTGGAATCACTTCCTCGAATTTCAACAGTATTCCTCAAAAACCCTGCTTGATTTTCTGGTATGGTCTAAATGTCATTTTGACCAGTTTGAAAATTAACAGAAACTTTAATACTAGAAATTGCGATTTTCGAAAAATCCGTTCGATCGATCTTTTAAACGCGTTAGCACAAGTTAGTATAGCAAAATGGTGAGGCTCTGATACCACTGTAAGTCTATGCTAGCGCCCCGGCAGTCTACAGACGCCAAATGCGGAACAAAAACTTTTTAACTGGCGCTATCGTATACTTTAACCCGGATCTTCCATTATTGCTAAACTAACAAACTGTAAAGAGTGTAGAAAGGTTATACCGAACGATCCGAGTCCTTCGTTCTTTAACCATCATCCCACGCTCCGTTGCGGCTGCTCCGATCTCGTCGATCTCCGATCTGCTCGTCCAGGTGGCACCACATCACTGATTCTTTAAACGGGCTCCCGCCTCTGACTCGAGGCAACTCGGTCGTCAAGTTTGCTAAAAGAGATGACCAAGAATGATGTAGAGAATGAGTAGATGACTTTGTCTCACTTCGTCCAAATCCGTGGACGATCGGTTAATGAAGTTGCCGAGGGAATCGGGTGATGGAATGAAATGAGCTGTGAAATTCCATACACCCCAAAATCTATCATAATCCTTTCAAGTGAAAACCTCAAGTGTGAGAGAGAGAGGAAGGGGGCCGGCCACTTATAGGAGTGGGGGGGTGAGTGTAGGAGAGGGGAGAGTAACCTTAAGAACAAATATCATATGTGAACACAAAAGAATATCTTAAGGAAAACAAGAATGGTTGAAATCAAAGCATGAGTCACAAACACCTAGTCATCATGTAATTAATGTAAGCAAAGGTTCATGAACCTAGTCACCTCTTCTAGTTGCTTCTAGAAACATCCAGAACACTGACTCACCTCATCTCAAGAAAAGATAAATCCGTCTTTAACCGAATGTTAAAAGACGGCTGATAGAAAACTGGAAACTGGCAACTTCCAAAAGTGATCCTGAAACGACTTTCAGGATAACCCCGTAACTGTATAAATATACCCGCATTTGTATTACGACCGAATACAAATGCAACTGAGACAAAGATATTATATCTACTCAATATAATACTCGGATCCGGCTTAAACCAAAGCCTGTTGGAGATAGTGCCATCAGAGTCAATTATTGGATCACAGGCACGTGATTGCAATGATTGAGAGAGGACCTATCCCGGTAGGACAGTCTTACTCGAGATAATAGTATGCTATCTGGTTTATCTTTATCATCGTGTACTGCTTTAGGTGACCTGACATGTCGCTATTACACGTTGATAGAGCCCATAGGATTCTCGCTTGACGGCCAACAGTATGATGGGGATCATATACGTGGGAGCTGGTAGTCTATAAGCACATCCTTAAAAGGTCCTCAGTCGTAGGAGTTTCGAGACAGGGCATCGATACTCCATTAGTAGACTAGTGTATACAGTCGAGACCCCGACGAGGGGCGGTGGCCGGTCTCACAAGCCACTGGTGTCAGTTGGTTCACCTAAGATGTATACAGGTGCTCATTGGGTTATGAGTACACCGGACAGGACTCGCCGGGAACCTGCTAGTTGGTCTTATACCAGACGTCAGATAGCAGTTCCCAGGTGACATGTGTACAGGTTAGTTCATCGACCTGAGATCGTCTTTTGTCTCGTGTGAGTTCCCACTGTGCTTTGATTACTACCCTACCACGGCTCAAAGGAGTCGTGCAAACGGGTTTTAGTTGGGTACAGTCCCGAGCCACATGGAGGCAGTGAGCGGATCTGCAGGGGTTCGTCTCTCCCGGTATTGGGGGTGAGGTCGCGCTGTGTCTAGGAGAGCCATTACGCAAAGCCCTCGGCCGAGGCAGGAGATTTACTGGTAGGTATTCCAGTAGTATCTCAGGGCATTCTGGGCTACGCTCCGACACGACTTGTACCGCTTTTGGGGGTCTGACTTTCACCAACCCCCTAGGCCCGCCATGCGATACTCATAGACGAACGGACCGGACTGTACGGATATTGTCACTGACAGGCTCAGTTGGGTGTCGGGGTGAGCTTCCTCATCGACGTCCCTTTTGGTCAATAGCTGGTGGCCCGTCATGTATTGGCTTATACCTCTGACGTGCCAGTGGTTAAATCCACAGCCATAGTATTGACGAGTCTTTAGAGTCCACCACACTTTCAGTTACTCAAGCTTTCGGGCGAAACGCTGTAGAGGCCGTATGGAGATATGGCAGGGTCCGATCAGATACGTGCGGTATTGCACGTATCAGGATCGGACAGTTTTGTACTAGTGGCCGTATAGTTATATGGCAGGGTTTGATCTGATACGTGCGGTATTGCACGGATCAGGATTGAACGGTTTTTACTAGCCGGCTTTGGTTTAAGCCGGTACTAGTTTAGTACAGTGTAGATTTTGTCTCATTGCATTTGTATCCGGTCGGAATACAGATGCGGGTGTGTATGCACAGTGTAGGGGTTTTCCTGTAATTTATTAAGGGACCAGTTTTCTGGAGTTGCCAGTTTGCATTCCGTTCCGGCCGGTTTTCCTTTGTTCTTTCCCGGCCGGACTTTTCCGATGGAGGGGGTAATTTGCAGTTTTGCAAATTACATTTGTGGAGGGGGTTTCTTGCAAATGTATTGATTATGATAGCTTTCATTTCTTTTGCTCCATGCTTTTGAATTGAGAGATATGAAAGGTTATGGGTTGAATAGTGTGAAGCATGGTTGATGTTTTGTTGACCTTGGATGTGGTCACCTTTTCTTTGTTCCTACCATCACCTCCCTCTTGCTATCATATTATCCTTGCTCCACCATTTTCTAAAGGATGAGGAAGTTTTATTCATGGTTGAGAAAAAGAAAGAGAGAAAGAAAAGAGAAGAAGAGGGTTTCATCTTCATCCTTGAGAGTGTTTCATTTTCTTGATCTCATTTCATGTTAAGAAAAATGCAAGCACCATTTTTCTTGCCTTGTATCCTCCATCATCCTCAAATGGCAACAAACCCCAAAAGAGACACTACACTAGATAACCTACAGCATATCTTGAGCATGTCGAGTTGCCGGCTTCATGCTCGAGTTGCCTCGGTATTGAGGCGGGAGCCCGTAAAAGACGAAGGCGATGTGGTGCCCTTTCCGGCGAGGAGGCGATGATGTGGAGCCAAGACTTTCCGCGGGAGATCGGGATGATGAAGAGAAGACCGGAGGACTCGGATCACTCGGTATACTTTTCTTCCCATCTCTTGATTGCTAGCATTAGGTTAATGGTAAACGATCCGGGTTTTTCTTTGTCCGCGGTAGCGCCGGTTTCCGAGTAAGGAAAAATTTTGATTCCGCAATTTGGCCTCGAGTAAGACGGCCGAGGCGCTGCCGTGGCGCAACATGGTATCAGAGCCACGCCATTAACCTTATCTAGCTTGTTCTAATGCGTTTTACTTATCCGATCGACCAAAATCTCAAAAACCGTATTTTAGTTCACATCAGTTTCTGTTGAAATTTTTTGGTGTCTAAAAATTTTTCAGGTGGTCTCAGAAAGATGTGCAGGGTGTTCTAAGAACTCTGGAAAAAAACGACAAAGTGAACCCTTACCTGGAGCGCGGAAGCGCGGCAATATCCCCCTTTCTGCCGCTCTTCCGCCGCACTATGGTGGGCCCACTTGGTCATTTTTCTTCAGTTGTCTTATGGGCTGAAAATAGGGCTTTTGGGATATTAAAATTGGGCCAGTTATTTCTGTGAGTGCTACAGTTTTCTTTTGGGGCCCACTTGTTAATTATTTGATCGATCGGATATTTTAAACACATTATTTCACAGTATTTACATTATACCTGCGACCGTGAATGTCACTCGATCGGTAAATCCGGTCTAACTGCTATAGCCCGGTTAGACGGATTTGCGAACGTGATTTTCACGTTGATGTTTTATGTTTATGCTGTGATGTTGCGGATCGGTCGTGGGGGATAGCCTGGATGCAATGCTAGTACCGTTTTGTTGTATTATGTACATTTGATGTTGCGGGGCGAGCGTCCGACATGTGGACTGCCGTCACTGCCTGTTTGTATTATTCTTTTGGGGCACGACCTGGTTGCGGTCGATGTACCCGGTGTATGTATATTTTACTTTCTGTACTAGGTTTGCCCCGCGGTGGGGTGCACGGATAGCCGGGTTCTGGAGGTCAACAAGCCCGCATCTCAGGGCATTGAGACGGAGGGGGCTTCAGTCCAGGATTGGCGGGCTATTCGCCGCACTCGTAGGGGGTACAGGTTGACCCAGGAGGGGTGCCCAAGTTACCGGATTCCGTGAAGTGCTGGGTGGTCCATTCACGGTGCTGAAGGGGGCTGCCTCGCTTCAGGTTTTGGCGGGTGACTTGCCGCGCCCGTAGGGGTCTAGGATTTCATTGCACAGGCTATCCACACGACCAGGGGAACGTCGGGTTTCAGCAGCGGCTCTGTGAAACCCGGGGCTTCCAGATATCTGTATTGTTCTGTGATGCTGTACATTTCTGTGATGTTGCATTTTATTCACGCCTTGAGCGAAATACTATATATTGGTATATATATTAGTAGATGTTGTATATGTTTTACATCCGCGCTAGTCCAGTCCCCGCTCTGCCGTTAGTTAGCTAACCTAACGGGTGATGACGGGACCCAGTGGCGAATGCGGATGGCATATACGTACGTCAGTATATTTTCGTTCTTTGTGGTGTGATCAATTGATGGGACTGCATTGATTCGGATCAATGCAAGTTTAAACAAACCTATTCTGATGTTGTTGGAACACTTTTCAAAAAAAAGCTGTTATTGCAAGGTCGTTCACTTTTGTTTTGCATCGTGGTATTCATTTGGAATATCCTGCTCCTCAGTCGACGAGGCAAGGGCCGAGATCCCTTCACCGGGAGTGACCCCTTGGACAGAAGTTTGCGTCAGGGCATTAACTTCACTATAGCCGATTACTTTTGCTTTGCATCGTGGTATTCAGTTGGAATATCCTGCACCTCATTCTACGGGGAAAGAGCCGAGATCCCTTCACCGGGAGTGACCTCTTTAGTAAAAGTTTTCGTCACTATATTTTTATAAAAGTTATCCAGTTCCTTCAACGATATCAAGTTCATTACGTTAAAGGTTTTCGCCAGAAACCATTCGTAGCCCTCCGTCATTTCGGATTAGTATTGCTTAGTATTCGCGCTACGTTTGTCGTTGCTATTCGCCGAGGCGTAGTGTGCGGTAGCTCTGTAATGCTTTCTGTCGCATGGATATGTGGATTGGTTAGGACAGTCGTGCGACTTTGTTGATTATTCGTCAAGGGTCGTGCGGGTGGGTTTAACGCAATCAAGATAATGACGGGTTGAACTTGACTAGGACCTTTTGATTTGTTGATTATTCGTCAAGGTCACTTGGGTCCTAGGGGTAAAAATCACATCGGGAGTTTCAAAAGAACTGAAACTTGCCAAGCATGCGCATACCTTCTGGAGTGTGGTGACTTGAGTGGATTCCGTCAAGTTATCATGCGATGATAGTTGGATCCCGATTCCCACTGATGAGTTGGTTTACTCCTCGGGTGATCCCGACTAATTCTTCTTTCAGGTTTGGAGGAGAATTTGAGGTACAGTGGGAGGTTTCCAGATTAGACAAAGTGATAACCATTCTGATCTAGGTTAGAGTGCACGCTGAGTGTTTTCTTTTCTCTCTCTCTTTGGCAGCGACCATTGACCCGACCCTGGACTATGACTCAGTGACCAAGTTGACCGAACCTTCTTAACACTGGCTTTTGGATTGTCAGAGTTGCAGACCTCATTGCCACTCCTACTTTTACCCTTTTCTCCAGGACACCCCGTATTACTATGAACGTCCACTTCCATTGGACAAAACCATCGTATGGTTATATACGAACTCGAAGGACTTCGAGGATGGTTTCTGGTTCTGGAGAAAACGAATAGGATTATTCAGTTGTCTTTTCTTTTCACCTCCTCTCAGGTTGCGAGTGCTCCTTGGTTTAGGAGTAGTACACCTATTACGCAAATTGGATAGTCTTCTTCCAAACCTTAGGCTGGTGCCGACCGGTAGGGAATGAAGAAAACCATTTAGCATAACGATGGTGTGCAGAAGGTATTAAGTTAAGACAAAGCAAGGGATTAGTAGGAGGGCAAAGTAAATTGCGACTGATATTCACGACCAAACCAAGTATTTCTTCGCTAATTCTAAATCACCTTTGTATTTCTCCAGGACACTCCGTGTCACTACGAAGATCCACAGATTATTGGATACTCCATCGTATGGTTATATACGAACTCGAAAGGAACTTGTTCCAGTTCGGGGATGGATTCTGGTTCAGGAGAAATAGGAATAAAGTACATTCAGGTGTCTTTTATCTTCACCTTCTCTCGCGTTGCGAGTGCTCCTAGGATTAGGACAGTACACCCTTTATGCTTTTTGGATAGTCTTCTTCCAAACCATAGGCTGGTGCCGAACGGTAGGGAAGGAAGAAAACCATTTGGCCTAAAGGGGTGTACAGAAGGTAATGACTAAAGACATAGAAAGGGATTTGGAGAGGTGGCAAAGAGATATACGGTTACAGTTGTGAATCAGGATAATGGTAGAGGCATTACTAGGAATACCAGGATACCCCATCGAAACATTACAATGTTTCAGTTTCACTGTGTAATATTAAAAGAAAACTGATTTCCCGATTAGACACTTACTCCAGGGTATGTATTTACCAGGTATGATTCTCACATCTGTATGGTTTTACAGATGATGAGTGGGAGTAAGTTATTGGGAATTGGGTGATCATCCTCATTATATCGGGATTCATTGTAATCGGTGATATTTGAGGAAGTCACCTGGGTTGTTTGCCGGTCGGCAAATATTTGGTTATGAATATCCGCTGTTGTGCACCAATTTCAAATTGATATATCTGTACGTCTATTTTCATAGAGTGAGATATACCTTTTGATATTATGTCGATGACATTTACCTGTATCAGTGGATGGTTAGGTAAGGAGCATTAAACAGCGGTGTAATTCTTCTTAACCATAAGTACAGTTTTCAACCTACGACACACAGTGAAAGAGTTGTTAGACTCAGCGGACTTATACAGAGTATTGTATGTTGTCCAGTGTCCATAAGGACAAAGGGGTTGGTCCTCATACTATATTCTGTTTACTTTTAACTTCTCTAGTTCTTAGACATGTGCTTCGTGGAAACACAGGGTCTGAGTTTTGAGGAGTTATTGGTATAAGAATAGAGTAGAGAACCAGGTATTGCAAGTATCGGGATTCTTCAAGGTGATCGAAGATGTAGATACTTGTGTATGGTATTCAGTTGATAGTAATGAGAACTTGCTTCTCTTTCAGGTTACACATAATTGGAAACATTCCTAAGTTGAGTAACGCTGATCGGCCTCCTTCCATTTAGTTGACATGCACTGGAGATAGCTGCATGATTTGAATCTGGTTCAATTAAATCAGTGCCTCTGGTTCTATATTGGATATAGAACAGTTCATATCTTAACGATGTTAAGGTACGGGGAGTTGTCCGGCTTATGCTTAAAACCAGACTCCGGATAACTCAAGGCACGTTTCTGTAATGGCTGTTTGTGGGTTGACCCAGGCTATGACGAGGGTTGATTTTCTACCATCTGGCAGATCAATAGAAATATTGTTCTTGACTCGCCACATTTTTAAAAGAAATGGTTTTTTTCAAAAACAGAAGTGGGAGTATGGTAGAACTGGAAGTGATTCCAGAACCGCAAACGATTACTGGAGATTTGATAAGGAACCTAAAGATTCAATCTGATTTGACATTCCATTGGCCACTCCGCAGATACGGTGGGTAACTTCAGCCACCCGAGAGGTACTTCGGTAGCCTCAAGGACGGTGACAGGGAAGTTCTTGTTTACCCACACTTGCCATTGTTGTTGTTCCAGGCTGCGAGACCCGGCAGGAGGATGAGTATAGCGTCGTTCTAAACTAGCTTTAGAAGTGTACGTCTATATGACTCTGGCAGAGGGTTGTCGTAGTCAGTGGGAGCAGCGGAAGCATTGGTGGACTTCTTGCTTATGTCTATTTATAGACTAAAGCAGATATAGCGGAGTTAGATCATCTGTTTCTGATGTGACAGTCATGGGTTTGACGTCATCAGAATAGGGGATGGATCTGTTGAGAAGGTAGTAAGAAGTGATATTCCTATACTACGATCGGTTATACTTTGGTCGTCACACAGTGTTTTCTCCACATGGGACTTGGACATTATATCAGACATACTGGTTACTAGATCTATGGTTTTAGATCTAGATTTGGGTGGTTTCCCAATCAGGGTAACTTGACAGCATTCTATGAGTATTTAGAATGGACGACTCCTGGCACGGTAGTATACCTGCAGGTAATGGAGTCACCCTCTCTAAAGGTGTCTTACAGACTAAAGAGGAGAGGGATACGCATGATTGACAGATCACTTGCTTAGGCAATTGAGTCAATCATGAGATGTCAAGTACCACACCAGATGTTGTTCTTGCACTAGATGCAATAAGTTGATATTGATCCAATCCTGGAGGAACAGTCGGAAGCAGTTTTAGAACATAAGTGAATGTTCTAGGGATATGATAACGGCTGCCTCCTTTAGGAGACGGTTATCACTCCAGGCTTCCAAGGTGACATAGACGACAAGGAGGTCGTCAGAGTTATAGTTCTCCCTCTGACGAGGGACAGTATTTTGGACAGGTGGTCGAAGGCAATACTGAGGGAGGCATGGCGCAGGATACTGATTAGTTTCAGTTGTTGATACAGTCTAAGAAGTTTGGATTTGGAGTTCATTTATGAGCTAGGTCCCATCAGACATCCAGACATTCTAAGACAGGTATTGCTCATTTCGGGAGATGGTTTTCTCCGCGAACTTGAGATATAGAGAGACATAGAAAGAAACTTCACAGTGGATCCACTCGCTGAGGCTATTCCTCGAACGCAATAGTTTCACAAAAGAGCTTTGTGAGACTGACTGGTAGAGGAGTTGGGTGTTCGGTATCACACGGGCTGTGAGTATGCGACATCGCAATAATTAGCCTTGAGTGCAAGTGGGAGATTGTTGGAGATAGTGCCCTCAGAGTCAATTATTGGATCACAGGCACGTGATTGCAATGATTGAGAGAGGACCTATCCCGGTAGGACAGTCTTACTCGAGATAATAGTATGCTATCTGGTTTATCTTTATCATCGTGTACTGCTTTAGGTGACCTGACATGTCGCTATTACACGTTGATAGAGCCCATAGGATTCTCGCTTGACGGCCAACAGTATGATGGCGATCATATACGTGGGAGCTGGTAGTCTATAAGCACATCCTTAAAAGGTCCCTAGTCGTAGGAGTTTCGAGACAGGGCATCGATACTCCATTAGTAGACTAGTGTATACAGTCGAGACCCCGACGAGGGGCGGTGGCCGGTCTCACAAGCCACTGGTGTCAGTTGGTTCACCTAAGATGTATACAGGTGCTCATTGGGTTATGAGTACACCGGACAGGACTCGCCGGGAACCTGCTAGTTGGTCTTATACCAGACGTCAGATAGCAGTTCCCAGGTGACATGTGTACAGGTTAGTTCATCGACCTGAGATCGTCATTTGTCTCGTGTGAGTTCCCACTGTGCTTTGATTACTACCCTACCACGGCTCAAAGGAGTCGTGCAAACAGGTTTTAGTTGGGTACAGTCCCGAGCCACATGGAGGCAGTGAGCGGATCTGCAGGGGTTCGTCTCTCCCGGTATTGGGGGTGAGGTCGCGCTGTGTCTAGGAGAGCCATTACGCAAAGCCCTCGGCCGAGGCAGGAGATTTACTGGTAGGTATTCCAGTAGTATCTCAGGGCATTCTGGGCTACGCTCCGACACGACTTGTACCGCTTTTGGGGGTCTGACTTTCACCAACCCCCTAGGCCCGCCATGCGATACTCATAGACGAACGGACCGGACTGTACGGATATTGTCACTGACAGGCTCAGTTGGGTGTCGGGGTGAGCTTCCTCATCGACGTCCCTTTTGGTCAATAGCTGGTGGCCCGTCATGTATTGGCTTATACCTCTGACGTGCCAGTGGTTAAATCCACAGCCATAGTATTGACGAGTCTTTAGAGTCCACCACACTTTCAGTTACTCAAGCTTTCGGGCGAAACGCTGTAGAGGCCGTATGGAGATATGGCAGGGTCCGATCAGATACGTGCGGTATTGCACGTATCAGGATCGGACAGTTTTGTACTAGTGGCCGTATAGTTATATGGCAGGGTTTGATCTGATACGTGCGGTATTGCACGGATCAGGATTGAACGGTTTTTACTAGCCGGCTTTGGTTTAAGCCGGTACTAGTTTAGTACAGTGTAGATTTTGTCTCATTGCATTTGTATCCGGTCGGAATACAGATGCGGGTGTGTATGCACAGTGTAGGGGTTTTCCTGTAATTTATTACGGGACCAGTTTTCTGGAGTTGCCAGTTTGCATTCCGTTCCGGCCGGTTTTCCTTTGTTCTTTCCCGGCCGGACTTTTCCGATGGAGGGGGTAATTTGCAGTTTTGCAAATTACATTTGTGGAGGGGGTTTCTTGCAAATGTATTGATTATGATAGCTTTCATTTCTTTTGCTCCATGCTTTTGAATTGAGAGATATGAAAGGTTATGGGTTGAATAGTGTGAAGCATGGTTGATGTTTTGTTGACCTTGGATGTGGTCACCTTTTCTTTGTTCCTACCATCACCTCCCTCTTGCTATCATATTATCCTTGCTCCACCATTTTCTAAAGGATGAGGAAGTTTTATTCATGGTTGAGAAAAAGAAAGAGAGAAAGAAAAGAGAAGAAGAGGGTTTCATCTTCATCCTTGAGAGTGTTTCATTTTCTTGATCTCATTTCATGTTAAGAAAAATGCAAGCACCATTTTTCTTGCCTTGTATCCTCCATCATCCTCAAATGGCAACAAACCCCAAAAGAGACACTACACTAGATAACCTACAGCATATCTTGAGCATGTCGAGTTGCCGGCTTCATGCTCGAGTTGCCTCGGTATTGAGGCGGGAGCCCGTAAAAGACGAAGGCGATGTGGTGCCCTTTCCGGCGAGGAGGCGACGATGTGGAGCCAAGACTTTTCGCGGGAGATCGGGATGATGAAGAGAAAACCGGAGGACTCGGATCACTCGGTATACTTTTCTTCCCATCTCTTGATTGCTAGCATTAGGTTAATGGTAAACGATCCGGGTTTTTCTTTGTCCGCGGTAGCGCCGGTTTCCGAGTAAGGAAAAATTTTGATTCCGCAATTTGGCCTCGAGTAAGACGGCCGGGGCGCTGCCGTGGCGCAACAAAGCCGACCAGTATCATCTGCCCGAAAAATAACACGTGCGTAAACGCACGTGCATTTTTCGAACCCTGCCATAAAACAATACGGCCTCTACAACGTTTCGCCCGAACTTGGGAAACTGTCTGTGGGGGACTCTAATGACTCGTCAGTACCCTGGCAGTGGGTTTAACCATAAACCGTCAGCGGCACTAGCTATGCGTAACGGCTGCCCATGGACTGACCTCAAGGGAGGCCGATGAGCGAACTCATCCGGAAACCCTACTGAGCCTAACAGTGACAATGTATATACAGTCCGGTCCGTTCGTCTATGAGTATCGCATATCTGCCTAGGGGGCTAGTAACGTCAGACCCCCAATAGCAGTATAAGTCGTGTCGGAGTGTAGTCCAATAACACCCTGAGATACTACTGGAGTACCTACCAGTAAATCTCCTGCCATGGCCATGGACTTTGTGTAATGGCTCTCCTAGACACAGCACGACCTCGCCCCCAATACCGGGAGAGACGAATCCCCTGCCGATCCGCTCACGTGCCTCCATATGGCTCGGGACTGTACCCAAAAACTACCTGTTTGCACGACTCCTTTGAGCCGTGGTAGGGTAGAAATCAAAGCACAGTGGGAACTCACACGAGACAAATGACGACCTCAGGTCGATGAACTAACCTGTACACATGGCACCAGGGAACTGCTATCTGACGATAGGTATAGTACTAACTAGCAGATTCCCGGCGAGTCCTGTCCGGTGTACTCATAACCCAATGAGCACCTGTATACATCTTAGGTGATCCAACTGACACCAGTGGCTTGTGAGACCGGCCACCGCCCCTCGTCGGGGTCTCGACTGTACACACTAGTCTACTCCGGAGTATCGATGCCCTGTCTCGAAACTCCCATGACTAGGGACCACAATTAAGGATATGCATATAAACTACCCAACTCTCACGTATATGATCGCCATCATACTGTTGGTAGTAAAGCAAGATCCTAAGGGCTCTATCAAAGTGTAACATGTAATTAGTCACCTGAACATGTACACGACTGATAAAGGCAAACCAGATAGCATACTATCATCTCGAGTAAGACTGTCCTACCGGTATTGGTCCTCCGCAATCATTGCAATCACGTACCTGCGATCCAATAATTGACTATGAGGGCACTATCTCCAACAGACTCAAAACCGGATCTTGGTTAAACATCTAACTAACAACCTAACTAGGAGTTGTTAACTACTCGGTTAGGGGGTTATACCTTTCTTTCTTGAACTCCTTCGTCTTCAAGCCTCGATGGTTGTCCGGATCGGCTTCACCCCGTCGTCTCCTTGCGCCGAAGATCGATCCACCTGAAAGCTTCTACCTTTGGCTTCTTCTTCGGTCTTTGAAGAAACTAGTTCACTTGGTTTGCCAAACCTTATGAACTAGAGTGAGTAGAGAAGAGTGTGTTGGGATTTTCTCTATGGTTCTTGGTTCTCAACACATGAGACAAGTGAACCATAGACTAAAGAGAGGGAGAGCAAGAGGAAGAAGATGAGAGCTCAAGAACAAGAGAGAGAATCAAAAATGATAGAACGAGAAAGACTTTTCTCACTTGGCTCTCATAATCCAAAACCATCATCACAAAAATAGTAATCAAGTATTGTGTAAAATGGTTCAAGTCAAAATGGCTAAATCATTTCATGCACTCATATTGCACAAGAGAACAAGCAAGTAAAAAGTCTTTGCCATGAAATGATAGCCATTGTCATCATGATGGTCAAATAGTCCAACCTAGTCAACCGGTCAACAATGTCAACCCCTCAACAACCATGTCACCACAATACTTAATTAATATTATTGTTAATCATATATCATATTCTCATTAGGGTTGAGCAAAAAGTCAATAGTCAACAGTCAACGGTCAACAACCCTAATGAGAATCCTCTGCCTCTGTCTCTCCGCCAACTGTGCATACACACCCGCATCCGCGTTCCGAGGAACACGAATACAAACTGGATAAAACCAATCCCAATACGTACACTAGGATCTGGCTTAAACCAAAGCCCGCTAGTGTAAACTGTCCGGACACTAAACGTGCACAAGTGCACGGATGTGACTGAACCCTGTCGCAAAACCATGCGACCTGTCGCAAAACCATGCGACCTCTACTCTTTTGCCTAAAGGCGAATAGCTTTCTGTGTGGGACTCTAAAGACTCGACACTACGCTGGCAGTGGGTTTAACCACAGACCGCAAGCGGCACTAGCTGTGCGTAACGGTCCCCAAGTAGATGCCGACAAGAAGACTGACGAGGTGAAACCCATCCGAACTCCTACTGAGCCTGAATGTGACAATCTCCGTACAGTCCGGTCTGTTCGTCTGATACATCGCATGGCGGGCCTAGGGGGGCGGTAAAACGTCAGTCCCCTAATAGCGGTACAAGTCGTATCGGAGTGAAGACCAATACACCCTGAGATAACACTGGAAGCCTACCAGTATATCCCGCTTGCCCTGGCCAGGGACTACTCGTGTAATGGCTCTCCTAGACACAGTGCGATGTCAACCCCCAATACCGAGAGAGACGAATCCTGTCTAACCGTCACTTCCTCCAAGTGTTTCGGGACTGCACCCAACTACTACCTGTTTGCACGACTCCTTTGAGCCGTGGTAGGGTAGTAATCAAAGTACAGTGGGAACACACTCGAGGCGAAGTGATAGTGTCAAGTCAGCGGACTAAGCTGTACTCATGTCACCTGGGAACTGATAACTGACGATAGGTATAATACCAACCGGTCAGTTCCCGACGAGTCCTGTCCAGTGTACTCGTAACCTAACGAGCACCCACATACTATCTCCAGTACGACGTACTGATGGCTGTGGGACAGACTATCTCCCACACTGGGATGAGAAGCGCATGCGCTAGTCTACTCCGGAGTATCGATGCCCTGTCTCGATAGTCCTGCGACTAGGGACCTGCATAAGGATGTGCTTATAGATTACCCAGCCCCCACTAGTGTGACTGCCATCACAACGCTGGTAATCAAGCAAAGATCCTAAGGGCTCCACTAATGCGTATAGGTGATATAATAAAATAAACACATGTACACATTTAAGTAGAAACAAACCAAGTAGCATACTACTATTTTGAGCAAGATTGTATATACAAGGTGAATATCCCAAGCTTCCATTAAGTAATATACAAACTAGTATGATACAGTAATGGCTTCTAGGGCATATACACTAACAATACTATCATCTTGAGTAAGACTGTCCTACTGGGATAGGTCCTCCCTCAATCATTGCAATCACGTGCCTATGATCCAATAATTGACTCTGAGGTCACTATCTCCAACAATCTCCCACTTGCACTCAAGGCTAATTATTGCGATGTCGCATACTCACAGCCTGTGTGATACCGAACACCCAACTCCTCTACTAATCAGTCTCACAAAGCTCGTTTGCGAAACTATTGCGTTCGAGGAGTAGCCTCAGTGAGTGGATCCGCCTCGATTCTTCTTTCTATGTCTCTCTATATCTCAAGTTCGCGGAGAAAGCCATCTCCCGAAATGAGCAAAACCTGTCTTAGAATGTGTCTGGATGTCTGATAGGACCTAGCTCATAAATGAACTCCAAATCCAAACTTCTTAGACTTTATCGTTAACTGAACTCAATCAGTATCCTGCGCCATCCTTCCCTCAGTATCCACCTGGACCATCTGTCCAAAATACTGCCCCTCGTCAGAAGGAAAACTATAACTCTGACAACCTCCCTGTCGTCCAGGTCACCTTGGAAGCCTGGAATGGTAACTGTCTCCCGAATGAGGCTGTTGTTATCATATCCCTAGAACATCTACTTATGTTCTAAAACTTGCTTCCGATTGTTTCTCCAGGATTGGATTAATGTCAACTTATTGCATCTACTGCAAGAACAACATCTGGTGTGGTACTTGACATCTCATGATTGACTCAGTTGCCTAAGCAAGTGATCTGCCAATCATGCACATCCCTCTCCTCTTTAGTCTGTAAGACACCTTTAGAGAGGGTGACTCCATCATCTACAGGTACACTACAGTGCCATGAGTCGTCCATTCTAAATACTCATAGAATGCTGTCTAAGTACCTAGATTGGGATACTTCCCAAATCTAGATCTAAAACCATAGATCTAATAACCAGAATGTCTGATATAATATCCAAGTCCTATGTGGAGAAACCACTGTGTGACAACCAAAGAATAACCGATCGTAGTATAGGAATATCACTTCCTATTCTGTGTATGTCATCCAAATACCAGGACGTCACACCCTACTACCTTCTTAACAGATCCATCCCCTATTCTGATGAAGTCAAACCTTTGACTGTCATATCAAAAATAGATGATCTATCTCCGCTATATCTGCTTTAGTCTATAAATAGACATAAGCCACTTGTCCACCAATGCTTCCGCTGCTCCCACTGACTACGACAACCCTCTGGCAGAGTCATATAAACGTACACTTCTAAAACTAGTTTCGAATGACGCTATACTCATCCTCCTGTCGGGTCTCACGGTCTGGAACAACAGCAATGGCATGTCTGGGTAAACAAGAACCTCCCTGCCACCATCCTTGAGGCTACCGGAGTACCCCTCGGGTGCCTGAGGTTACCCACCATATCTGCGGAGTGGCCAATGGAATGTCAAACCAGATTGCATCTTTAGGTTCCTATCAAAATCTTCAGTAATCGTTTGTGGTTCTGGAATCACTTCCAGTTCTACCATACTCCCACTATTGTTTTCTGAAAAAATCCATTTTTGTTAAAACTGTGGCGAGTTAAGAACAATATCACTATTGATCTTCCAGATGGTAGAAAGTCAACCCTCGTCATAGCCTGGGTCAACCCACAAACAGCCATTACAGAAACGTGCCTTGAGTTATCCAGAGTCTGGTTTTAAGCATAAGCCGGACAACTCCCCGTACCTTAACATCGTTAAGATACGAACTGTTCTATATCCAATATAGGACCAGAGGCACTGATTTAATTGAACCAGATTCAAATCATGCAGTTGTCTCCAGCGCATGTCAACTAAATGGAAGGAGGCCGATCAGCGTTACTCAACTTAGGAATGCTTCCAATTATGAGTAACCTGAAAAAGAAGCAAGTTCTCTTAATATCCATCACTATCAACTGAATACCATACACAAGTATCTACATCTTCGATCACCTTGAAGAATCCCGATACTTGCAACACCTGGTTCTCTACTTTATTCATATACCTATAACTTCTCAAAACTTGGACCCTGTGTTTCTACGAAACACCTGTCTAAGAACTAGAGAAGTCATAAGTAAACTGAATATAGTACGAGGACCATCCCCTCTGTCCTAATGGACACTAGACAACATACAATACTCTGTATAAGTCCCTTGAGTCTGATAACTCAATCCCTGTGTGTCGTAGGTTGAAAACTGTACCTTTGGTTAAGAAGAATTACACCGATGTTTAATGCTCCTTACCTAACCATCCACTGATATAGGTAAATGTCATAGACATAATTTCAAAAAGTTATATCTCACTCTATGAAAATAGATGTACAGATATATCAATTTGAAATTGATGCATTATAACGGATATTCAAAACCAAATATTTGCCGTCCGGCAAACAACCCAGGTGACTTCCTCAAATATCACCAATTACAACGAATTCTGATATAGTGAGGATGATCACCTAATTCCCAATAACTTACTCCCACTCATCATCTGTAAAACCATACAGACGTGAGAATCATACCTGGTAAATACATACCCTGGAGCAAGTGTCTAATTGGGAAATCAGTTTTCTATTAACAGTACACAGTGAAACTGAAACATTGAAATGTTTCGTAGGGGTATCCGGGTATTCCTAGTAATGCCACTTCCATTATCCAGATTCACGACTGTAACCGTATAATTCTTTGCCACCTCTCCAAATCCCTTCATATGTCTTTAGTCAATACCTTCTGTACACCCCTTTAGGCCAAATGGTTTTCTTCCTTCCCTACCATTCGGCACCAGCCTATGGTTTGGAAGAAGACTATCCAATAAGCATAATGGGTGTACTGTCCTAATCCTAGGAGCACTCGCAATGCGAGAGAAGGTGAGGATAAAAGACAACCGAATAAACCTTATTCTTATTTCTCCTGAACCAGAATCCATCCCCGAACTGGAACAAGTTCCTTTCGAGTTCGTATATAACCATACGATGGAATATCCAATAAACTGTGGATCTTCGTAGTGATACGGAGTGTTCTGGAGAAATACAAAGGTGAAGTAGGAGTGGTAATGAAATACTTGGTTTGGTCGTGAATAGCAGTCGCAATTTACTTTGCCCTCCTTCTAATCCCTTTCTTTGTCTTTACGTAATACCTTCTATACACCGTTTAGGCTAATTGGTTTTCTTCATTCTCTACCGTTCGGCACCTGCCTATGGTTTGGAAGAATACTATCCAATTTGCGTAATAGGTGTACTATCTCCTAAACCAAGGAGTACTCGAAACTTGAGAGAAGGTAAAAAGGAAAAGACAACCGAATAGTCCTATTTGTTTTCTCCAGAACCGGAAACCATCCTCGAATAAATGCCTTCGAGTTCGTATATAACCATACGATGGTTTTGTCCAATGGAAGTGGACGTTCGTAGTAATACGGGGTGTCCTGGAGAAAAGGGTAAAAGTAGGAGTGGCAATGAGGTTTGCAACTCCGACAATCCAAAAGCCAGTGTTTAATAAGGCTCGGTTAATTTGGTCACTGAGTCATAGTCTAGGGTTGGGTCAATGGTCGCTGCCAAAGAGAGAGAGAAAAGAAACACTCAGCGTGCACTCTAACCTAGATCAGAATGGTAACCAATTTATCTAATCTGGAAACCTCCTACTGTACCATCAAATTCTCCTCCAAACCTGAAAGAAGAATTAGTCGGGATCACCCGAGGAGTAAACCAACTCATCAGTGGGAATCGGGATCCAACTATCATCGCATGATAACGTGACGGAATCCGCTCACGTTATCACACTCCAGAAGGTATGCGCATATCTGGCAAGTTTCAGTTTCTTTAGAAACTCCCGATGAGATTTTTGCCCTATGCTCTTATGACCTTGACTTTGGCCAACAAATCATAAGTCGCATGTCAAGTTCTACCCGTCATTCTCCAGGTTAATTTGAGCCCACCCGCACAAGCCCTTGACTTTGGCCAACAAGGCTATACGACTATCCCAAACCAACGCATCTATCTATGCTGCATATGAATAACCAATAGCTACCAAACACTGTGCCTTGACTTTGGCCAACAAACACAGCTTGAATACTATTGACTATCCATATGAAACGACGGAGGGCTACGAATGGTTTCTGGCGAAAACCTTTAACGTAATGTACTTGATATCGTTGAAGGAACAAGATAGCTTTATAAATATAGTGACGAAAACCTTTGCTAAAGAGGTCACTCCTGGTGAAGGGATCTCGGCTCTTTCCTAGTAGAATGAGGTGTAGGATATTCCAACTGAATACCACGATGCAAAGCAAAAGTAATCGGCTATAGTGAAGTTATTGCCCTGACGCAAACTTTTGTCTAAGGGGTCACTCCCGGTGAAGGGATCTCGGCCCTTGCCTCGTCGACTGAGGAGCAGGATATTCCAACTGAATACCACTGTGCAAAACAAAAGTGAACGTCCTTGCAAATAACAGCTTTTTGAAAAATGTTCCAACAACATCAGATTAGGTTTGTTTTTAACTTGCATTGATCCGAATCAATGCAGTCCCATCAATTGATCACACCAATAAAGAACGAAAATAATGACGTACGTATATGCCATCCGCATTCGCCACTGGGTCACGTCATTACCCGTTAGGTTAGCTAACTAACGACAGAGCGGGGACTGGACTAGCGCGGATGCAAAACATATACAACATCTACTAGTATATATATCAATATATAATATTTCGCTCAAAGCGTGATAAAATGCAACATCACAGAAATGTACAGCTTCACAGAACAATACAGATATCTGGGATCCCCGGGTTTCACAGAGCCGCTACTGAAACCCGACGTTCCCCTGGTCGTGTGGATAGCCTGTGCCATGAAATCCTAGACCCCTACGGGCGCGGCAAGTTACCCGCCAAAACCTGAAGCGAGGCAGCCCCCTTCAGCAACGTGAAGGGACCACCCAACACTTCACGGAATCCGGTAACTTGGGCACCCCTCCTGGGTCAACCTGTACCCCCTACGAGTGCGGCAAATAGCCTGCCAATTCTAGAGTGAAGCCCCCTCCATCTCAATGCCATGAGATGTGGGCTCGTTGCCCTCTAGAACCCGACTATCCGTGCACCCCTCCACTGGGCAATCCTAGTACATAAAGTAAAATATACATACAACGGGTACATCGACCTCGACCCGGTCGTGCCCCAAAAGAATAATACAAACAGGCAGAGACGACAGTCCACATGTCGGACGCTCGCCCCGCAATATCAAATGTACATAATACAACCAAAACTGTACTAGCATTGCATCCAGGCTATCCCCCACGACCAATCCGCAACATCACAGCACAATCACAAAACATCAACATGAATGTCACATTCGCAAATCCGTCTTACCGAGCTATAGCAGTTAGACAGGATTTACCGATCAAGTGACATTCACGGTCGCAGATATAATGTAAATACTGTGAACTAATGTGTTTAAAATTTTCGATCGATCAAATTTTACCAAGTGGGCCCCAAGCACTACTGTAGCATTCACAGAAATTCTGGACCTAAAAAGAATATCCCAAGAATCCTATTTTCAAACCAGGAGCTCTTTGTAAAACTTTGGTGCATTGAACATTACATATTGCGGCGGAACCGCGGCCCAAGAAAAGGTTTGGCCGCGGTTCCGCGATGGTATAGTGGGTTCGTGCAACCAAATTTTTACAGAGTGCATATACTCCCCTGCACATCATTCTGCAACTACCTGAAAAATTTTGGAGGCAAAAAAAATTCGACAGAAACTGATGCTATTGAAAACGCGGATTTTGGAATTTTTTTGTTCGATCGGAAATGTAAACACATTATACAAAGCTAGACTAGGTTAATGGCGTGGCTCTGATACCCGGCGGTGCCCCGGCGGTCAATCCGACTCCGGAATGCGGAAGCGATGATTTACTTTAAACATTATAACCGGCACCACCGCGCACAAAAAATCCGGATCGGGCCATTAATCTAGTCCTAGCTAACAAGAGAAGGGGTAGAGAGATATACCGAGTGATCCGTGTCCTTCGGTCTTCTCGTCGTCGTCCCGATCTCCCCGCGGAATCTCCGTTCTCCACCACGTCGCCGGAAGGGCACCACATCGCCGGCTTCTTTTACGGGCTCCCACCTCTGGACCGAGGCAACTCGGGCATGAAGCTGGCGAGTCGACGTGCCTAAAATTTGCTGTAGAATATAGTGTAGTGCTATGTCTCATTTTGGGGTTATGAAGTTGCCTTATTGGTGGAGGAAATGAACTAAGCTTTTGGAGATGGAGTAACGGGAATTTTGCAAGCCAAAAGAGATCAAAATTCCCTACTAGAATTTTTGGACAGCCCACTATCCTTGGCCGGCCATGGCTTGGCTCCTTGAATGAATACCAATGAGAAGTGAGAGAGGGAGTGGGCAATCAAGCAAGAGAGAGAAAAGGGGTATCAAGAAGAATAATGATTACAATCAAAACCCCACTCCATCACCTAATCAAACTTCCAAAAGTCAAGCCATCATGGAAAAAGAAAGTCAAGTGAGGTCAATAGATGGTGCACCATCATGAAACCACAATATGCAAAGACAACCCTCCAAAATGCTTATTTGCACAAATGCAAATAAACCCTCCTCCACCAATCTTCAGCCAATGAAAGATACAAAGAAAATTGGCCGAAACGGAAAACAAACTGGCAACTCCGGAAAACTGATCCCGTAAAAAATTACAGGAAAACCCCGCTACTGTATATACATACCCGCATTTGTATTCCGACCGAAATACAAATGCAATGAGACAAAATCTACACTGTACTGTACTAGGATCCGGCTTAAACCAAAGCCCGCTAGTATTTTCCGTCCGATCATGATCCGTGCAAAACCGCACGTATCTGATCGAACCCTGCCATATCTCCATACGGCCTCTACAGCGTTTCGCCCGAAACTTGAGAAAACGGTCTGTGGGGGACTCTAAAGACTCGTCAACACCTTGGTTGTGGATTTAACCACTAGCACGTCAGAGGTATTAGCCAATACGTAACGGGCTACCAGGTATTGACCAAAAGGGACGTCGATGAGCGAACTCATCCTGACACCCTACTGAGCCTGTCAGTGACAATATCCGTACAGTCCGGTCCGTTCGTCTATGAGCATCACATGGCGGGCCTAGGGGGTTGGTAAAAGTCATACCACCAAAAGCGGTACAAGTCGTGTCGGAGTGTAGCCCAGAACACCCTGAGATACTACTGGAATACCTACCAGTAAATCTCCTGTCTTGGCCAAGGACTTCGTGTAATGGCTCTCTTTGACACAGCGCGACCTCACCCCCAATACCGGGAGAGACAAACCCCTGCAGATCCGCTCACTACCTCCACGTGGCTCGGGACTGTACCCAACTAAAACCTATTTGCACGTCTCCTTTGAGCGTGGTAGGGTAGTAATCAAAGTACAGTGGGAACTCACATGAGACAAATGACGATCCTCAGGTCGATGAACTAACCTGTACACATGTCACCAGGGAACTGCTATCTGACGTCAGGTATAAGACCAACTAGCATGTTCCCGGCGAGTCCTGTCCGGTGTACTCATAACCCAATAAGCACCTGTATACATCTTAGGTGAACCAACTGACACCAGTGGCTTGTGAGACCGGCCACCGCCCCTCGTCGGGGTCTCGACTATATACACTAGTCTACTCTAGAGTATCGATGCCCTGTCTCGAAACTCCCACGACTAGGGACCTTTTAAGGATGTGCTTATAGACTACCAGCTCCCACGTATATGATCGCCCTCATACTGCTGGCAGTCAAGCAAGAATCCTAGGGGCTCTATCAACGTGTAATAGCGACCTGTAAGGTCACCTAAAGCAGTACACGATGATAAAGATAAACCAGATAGCATACTATCATCTTGAGTAAGACTGTCCTACTGGGATAGGTCATCCCTCAATCATTGCAATCACGTGCCTGTGATCCAATAATTGACTCTGAGGGCACTATCTCCAACAAGGGGCAGGGCTAGCGCGGGTGTAAAACATAAGTGACGTCTATATAATATATCATATATATTATATACAGTATTTATCACAACATATCAAATGATCACATCACAGATATCGCAGCAGAAGAAACATATGAAACATTGGATATACTAGGACGTCCGTGTTTTATTTTGAGCCTCTATAAAACACGGATTCCACGGTCGCGATGAATAGCCAAACCCACACACCTAGACCCCTACAAGAGCGGCAAGCAACCCTACCAATTCTAGAGTTAGGAGACCCGAACTCGACTCCCCGAGTTGGTCTCCCACTGGACCCTAGAACCCGGTTACTTATGCTCCCCTCCTTGGGTCTATCCTAGTGCGGAAAAGTAAATATACATCAACCTCATCCCGGAAGTGCCCCAATAAAAGAATATTACATACAATGAATTTTACATGAATGAAAATAAAAACCCTGTTCTCACATAAAACCCCCGGCTAATCAAAACGCGACGATCCAATATAACATATCCAGCAACTCATAACATCACATGTCATCAACGTAAGTAAATATGCGCACCCCAATTGTCGTTGACATATAGCAACGAAACCGGCGATAACACATATTACACTTACGGTCGCAGAAAAGAAAGTGTAAAACTACAACAGTTGGAATCCGCAACCTCCTTAGACATCGTATGCCTAACTATTATAAACCCCGCATTTTAGTCTCCATATCGAAAACACTTTTCAATATCTAGTCGGGCAATTCAACAAGATTCCCGATATGTGATCGAATGCCCGTCGCAAACTTTAGTAGACGGCCGCACCCCCGGATGCCGTCGACGAAGTGCACTAAGGCGGAACACCGCTGCCGCGAGCACCCGAACGGATGCTTTTGGCGACGGGGTTCTCCTACAGTCACTTGGTCGGGGCTTTGGGGCGTGGCTGTCTATTAAGTTTACCCGGCGAGTATCCGCGTACGCTACGTGATTCCGACGGACTTTTGATCGGATCAAAATTCCGTAGCAACCGATCATTTGAGACTAAACTGCTATGTTTATAACATTCAAATTAGTTATCTCATAACTACTTGTGGATTCCAAATATTGTATCACATTCCAGATAAATAGACAATGTTAAACTTTCCGATCGAATGATCAAACACCCAAGTTTTCCCAAATAGTTCTCAACACTTGAGGGGAGTTTAAAAACATCCACCACATGCCACAGTACCAATGGTCCAGCCGTAGAAGGGTCAAGCCAACGCCTCACATGTGGCAACGCCGTACTGCCCCAAACCCTAAGGTTCAAAAGGCAGTTCAAGACGGTCACATAATCGAGTTAAGGTTTGTTGTCTTCTAGAGGGTCCATTGTGTAACTTGCATGATTTAGACGTTCTTAAACTACGGGAAAAATCCAACACTTGGAAATTTCCGGGGTCGGGAAAAAGTGAGTTATTGATATCCGTTCGAACTTTTTAATACTTTCTAAATATCCGGAAAACACAACGAAATCAAATTTTCCGATCGAATCAACGAATACAAAATAAACCCCAGAACACTCAACACTTGAGTCAGTTAAAAAATACCCAGAAAATAGAAATAACAGATATGGGTATTACTGTGCAAAACCCAAAGCACAAGCTCACTGTACGGCCGCGGATCCGCGGCATAAGCAGGGTATTGCCGCGGTTCCGCGGCGATCCGTATGTCTTACTTTGTCGTTTTGCAAAATAATTCCTAAAATCACCTGCTGAATTTTTAAGGTATTTTTAATTCATAAAAATCACAGTTTTGAAAAAATTTCCAGAGAGGGGGTTATTTCGTCGATTCGGAGTTCGTTCGGAGTTTTAACTTCGTATACACGTCGCCTAATACTCTAGCTAGGCTCTGATACCACTGTAGGGTTACTAGGCACTCTAAGAAGGTTCTACAAGGCATCAACCATGCCCGACTAAAATTTTAGCCGTGCCGAATAACTCTAAACAAGATCTTTGCTAGATAATTAGGGTAACACATGCTAGTAAATAACAATTATCACTAAGTGAATACGAAATACAACCTTTGTAGATCGGTCCTTCACTTCTAAAGCTCCTTGTTGTAGTCCCTTCGTTGCGATCATCGAACTCCCGGACTCTCAGACGGCTCCATAAGAAGATTGCAACGGTATTGCTTGAAGTCTTCGAGGCCGAAGATGATCTACGTCGAGGGAATACGAACTCAAGCTTCTACTTCACTAACTAGAGAATTAGTGAAGCAAACACCCTAAACTAAAGTGCTAGTCTAGTAGAGGATGATGAAACAGGAAACGGGTACACTTTAGAATTTCTTTTCTCACATTGTATCTCTCTCTTTATCAAACCCTAGAAAGAAATTCAAGGAGGAAAAACATGAGCTCAAAATGAGAATGAAAACTAATCAAGAGAGAGTTAGCTAACCATGGGTGAGTGGGTATCATATACTAACTCATGTAGAGACATTACCATGGCTAAAATATATTGGTTAGGTTAATAAATATCCAAAGCAAAACAAAATGGGTTGAATTTGTCAAAGCATTCACAAGCTTCTACAAGCTTCATGCATTTAACAAATTTCCACTTATTTTGTATTTACTTTGAATATTAAAACCATACCAATATAATTATAATGGTGTATGTCTCATACACCCATGATAGTTGTATCAACAACCATGATACAAAATGTACACAAATAAATATATATCGCATATATATTCAGTTGTGCACAAGTGAGAAAAATAAATGCTTAAGTGAACCAATGTTAGTTAATGTAAATTAGTATATCACATATACAAGTATACACTAAATTATTAAATCAACCCTTGACTTAATAATCCGGTTATATCTCATATAACCGACTAACATCCAATGTATCGACTTATCGAATCAACCCCTGATTCGATAACTTGGTTATATCGCATATAACCGATCGATACAAACATCGCGAGAATAGAATACGGTATCAAATACTCGCATTATTCTCGGTCCCGCACATATCACATATGCGCTCCTATTTCGTTTTGCCTGAGCCAGTAAAACCTCTATGTAAGACTCTAAGGACTCGTCAATACGCCGGCAGTAGGTGATGATCATATCAAGCACCCACAAGCCGTCAGCGGTACTAGCTGGACGTAACGGCTACCCGGGTATTGAGCGATCAGAAGATCAGCAAGCAAGCCAGCTTCAACTCCTGCAAAAAGCCTGACAGTGACACTAACGTACAGTCCGGTCTCCTCGTCTGATATGTCGCATATCAAGTCTAGGGGTGGTAAACGTCAGACCCTAATAACCAATAAGTCATGCTGATATGAGGCTCATAACGGGTCGAGAAACTACCGGTAACACTTACCAGTAAATCTCTAAACCAGCCCTGGCCAGGGACTTCCCTGTTATGGCCAATCGAGCATAGCGCAACATCAACCCCCAATACCGGGAGAGACGAAAACCCTCCTATCGCTCATTGCCTCTATGTGACTCGGGACTGTACCCAAAAATCACCGTTTTGCACGCCCTCTTGGACGTGGTAAGGTGGAAATTAAAGCACAGTGAGAATCACACAAGACTCTATGACGATCTCGGGTCTACAGACTAACCTGTACCAGTGTCACCAGAGAACTGCCATCTGACGTAAGGTATAATACCATCTTGGAGTTCTCGGCGAGTCCGTCCAGTGTACCCAGTCTACAGTGAGCACCCGTATATCATCTCTGATGTCAAACACCAATGGATATGGGATCATCCATCGCCCATCTATATGGGTCGAGAAGGCATACGCTAGTCTACATTGGTATATCGATGCCCCGTCTCGATACACCCATGACTAGGGACCTTGAAGGATGTACTTATGGACTACCATGTCCCCACTAGTATGATCTGCATCATAGTCCAGGTAGTCAAGTACACATCTTAAGGGCTTTACCAACATGTAACAGAGAGACAATCAGTATACACGTTAAGGTAAAGAGTAACCAGATAGCATACTATCACGTCGAGCAAGAAAGTCCTCTCTATATATGTCCAAGCATCCACTACAATATACATCTCATGTATAGTAATAGCCTCTAGGGCATACATATAACTAACAATATCCAGGGTATACTGATCTTAGCCAGGATATCGGGTGGCGATCATATGTTGAGATGGTGTCGACAGTATTTGCATTTACGTGTCGCTGATGGACATGAGAGATTTCGGATTTCGGTGTTGATGCTGGACATCTATTGTATATTGATATGATCATTATCTTGAGGTACACAGTTAGATATTAACTGTTGGATTCCACCAGGACTGATCCGGGGGACAGTACCTGCATATATTTGTACGAACATTCATATACAAAAAGGAATCCCAACATGAAATATAGATTCATGATTTTGACTTATATGACATGGAGATATTATAATTGGGATTGCATGAGAGATAGTATTGTACATATGTATATCATATAGTGTATTGGTACAGATTATGATTGGACTATACTTATGACCTAGGTATCGTCATGCATTTCGATTTCTACTTTTAGTTGTACATTTATTCACTGAGTTGCCAACTCATCCCCGTTGTGCCACAGTTTCTTGCAGGTCTTACCACTTGGATTTTCAGCGGCTTGGGCACACATTCTTTTTTGAAAATTGATTGGTAAGTGGGTTATTATTGTATCATACTCACTCTTGATTATTTATATATTCTTGTATCTAGTGGAAACTCCATCAACTTAGAAGTGGTATATTATGGACTTAGAAGCGAGACTTACAGTTTATGTGTGGTGATGTCGTACTCTTTGGAGTCGATTTCTGATTTAGATTGTTGGTTGCTTCATCGTTTGGACATGGTGACTAGCTTCCGTTGGGATGCTATTTTATTATATTATATCGGGTTCTTATAAAAATGTAAGGAGGTGATGTCAAGTTTCAAAACGTCATAAATGCTTTTCAACATACTTAGTTCAATCTAGATGTTATTTTAAATTGATTTTATCGGATGATTATTCAAACCTCACCTCCAATATTTTCAAAAAGGGTTTAGATTTCGGGTTTCGGCTTACGTGAACCGTGTTGACGTCTTTAGATATCACGTGATTTAAGTGCCGGTCTCATACCATATTTGGGTCATGACAAAGTTGGTATCAGAGCGTTTGGTTTAACCTTTTTTCGAGTCTAGGTTGACTATACGGAGTCTAGGAATACATTTTGGTACCTGGGTTTGACCTTATAGGACTTAGACTTGACTTTGGGGGTCTTATACCCGAACTTTCGTTATATAGGATGACCTTTGTTGATGGAGTAGGTACTAAGTAGAGTAACGTACCGTACATATGTTCCACAGCATATTTACGATATGATACTCCGCCTAAGATACCTTAGGATTTATATCTTGAGATCTTCCTTCTATTCACTCCATTCATCTATCTTCGTCAATGCATGTTGATTGTTTCGGTCACCATATTTATGAGGGCCGAGAAGGCTGCAGTTAGAGATACGGTCAGAGCAGACTTATCTGGGATAAGGTCTGACCGGGGTGACTTTCCGATGATATAAAGACACGTCGTTTATTCATATTTGATCGAGTTCTAATAGTGGAGCGAGTTTCTTTAGGATCCGCACCAGATGGTTAAGTCATTGTTAGAGATCAGACAGACTTGAGGCATGAAGTTTTCTCCTCTCCGAAGATTATGGTGTTGTGTAATGTTCAGGCAGCGGTACCAATCCTTGCTGAGATTATAGAGAAGTTGCTTCCAAAGTTCATAAAGTTAAAAGTTGACGATGTTACCAGTATAGATGGATCAGTAGGATTCATTGCCATTCAGGTGTGGAATGGTTAAGACTTTTAATCCGTAGTGGCACTCCGATGTGAGATAGGTAAAAATTTGATTGCTTCTTCCGACAGATCTTGCTCAGACCAGATGCAAGTCGTTCAAAAGGGAGATCATGCAGTAAGTTTTCATCCGATAGATTAGGACAAGATTTCGAAGGTGAGATTAGCTAGATTATTTTACAGAGTATCAGAGATGACGAATTCGTGTTTCTGAGTTGTAAAACTCCGAAGCTGGTCATAACCAAGTATGACTTGCAATTCGCGTGACTGTGCAGATACGCTCTTTAAGTGGTTGATATAAAGGATTTATGGAACAGAAGAGTGGTGCGAAGTTTCAGTGGACAGTTATTCTACACCGTGGATATTGAAGATTTGATGACACATACGACTACACCTTCAGGAGGAAATCAAAAAGGAATGACAATGCTTATTAAAGGGAAAATTAGGTTAAAAAATGAGTGCTAAGTTCCGAGAAGGCTGGATAAATGATTTTAGCAGGATACTTGATGGATTCTCTCCCATGAGTTTATAATAAATAAGATTGGACTAGGATAGTTGTTAGCACACAAGCAGAGGATAGAGATTTCCGTTATCAAACATGTTACTTTACAAAGGACTGGATTACCGGTCAAGAAGGTGTGATGGGATGTATCTGCAATAAGATGAATGGTGTTGTTATTCCTCACCAGACGACCGTATCAAGAAGCCATGATATTAGAGATTTGCAAGAAGAACCAGAATTCAGAGATAGAAGACGTTAAAACGTGGCAGACGGCAAGTAGTAATTCTTGCTATGCCAATTCCGGTGGTATAAACACCTTCCAACATTGAAGAGAATATACTTCGATGTCCTTTAAGCTTGGTTTATGTTTTTATAATCTAAAACATTCATTTTCAAACGTTGGAGAAAGGACAACTCGATTTCCATGATTTTGATATATGTATTTTAAGGATTTGAGGATCAATTTATGTTTTGTGCACACCAGGTGCACTTGATGAGATTTCTATGTACAGTAATTTCATGTTGATTTATGCTTTGTGCACACCAGGTGCACTTGTTGAGATTTTAGTGCGAGGAGACTGCACTCGATTGGAGTGTTGTGTACATCGGATGCACTACACTGATTTTCCGTGCACATCAGAAGCACATGGGTAAGAATCTATATATATCCTAGGTATACTTGGTTTTATTTCATACACACCAGTTGCACGTTTTGATGCACTTGGTATTATTTTATATACTTTTATTCCATGCACAGTGGATATCGTTTCGTGCACGCCTGTTGCATTTAGCTCTATTTTGTTTTCGTGCACACCGTAAACTGTGGTTTGAGACTTACATGCAAACCCATAAGGGTTGATTTTGTTTTAATGATTTGCACTTGATAGGATATGTTATAGATTTGATTTATATAAAAGAATTTTTCTCTTGGTCGGGTGCACTGATATTGCACTACGATCATGGTATTGATTGTGTGTACTAAGGATACACAACGGTTTTCGTGTTTGGCAAAATTTTTGTCATAATTGGAGTAATTCTTATAGCAACCGCTAGAGTTACAGTTATGAGAGATTATATCTTTTGGGTTTCACGCACACTGTTGTGATATGATGCGTTTTAGATCGTATGGGACTTTAGAGTCTTGCTATAACGAGAAGTTTTCATATTTTAAAGTTTGACCCAGGAAATTGTTTTGAAATGAGTTGATTGGATTAAGAAAATGTTTTAAGAAAGAGCTTTAATTTAAATTCGGGGACCGAATTTCTTTAAGTGGGAGAGACTGTAACGTTTTGGAAAATTTAGAATATTTAATTATATTTTTACTATAAAAATAATGAAATCGATAAGTTTATGAAAATGATATCGCTTATGAAATTGGGTATCGGAATTATATCCGAAAAATGAAATTATTTTGATAAATATGAATAAAGTGGGTGATATCAAGAAAATGATATTTTAATTATATTATCATGATATTGTATTTGTCATTAAGCCAATGATAGTTAAGTGATAGATTTATCATTTCATAACTTTTATGTTTTGTGAAATTGGATTTATGATATGAAGGTTTTTAATTATTGTTATATTTCTATCATAGATGGCATATATCATTATATGCTAACCTTCACACAAACACCTCATTTTCACCTTACTTATAACCTAACACCTCCTCCTTCTTAGCTTTACACCTCATTCTTCAAATCCAACACCTCCTCTTTGCATGAATCCCTCATGCTTCATCAAGTGACATCACCTTCTTCCTCTCATACCACCTCCCCCTCTCATCATACACCACTTGCTTTCTCTACAAAGCTCCTTACCTATTTACATATGATACTCAGAAATGCGTTAGAAATCCTAACTGAATTAATACATTCTTCATCCCCAAAACCAAAAATATTCTAAGTGTTCCTACTAAGAGAAAGAGAACAATGAATTCCTTCTTCAAGTGTGCACTTCTCCAAACTTGTAATATTACAAACCATAGATGTTCCCACATATCATTCTTGAGTTGGTGCTCTCCTGTGAATCATTCCATAAGTATAAGTTCAACCCTAATGTTTTAGTTCAATTCAGTTTTTATTTGAAATTGGATATCGTATTTTGATAAGTTGAGTCTCTGTTTGAATCTGCTCGAGTTTAAATGATAAATAGATTAATCAAACAGTACCTGGACCTTATAATCTAGACCTAGAATGAACAATAAGAAAACGAACCCCAGTGCTCGGATTTTGGCCGGCGACCATCAAGGAAAATCCGATCTCGCCGGATTTGTAGAGGAATTGGGTGTTTTGTGTTTTTGGGGTATCTCTCTGTAGGTGTTTAGGTATGTTTGGTATTGTTTAAATAAGTTAAATATTCAGTAAGTTAAATCTGTAAGCTAATATCAGATTGGGGTAAAAATTCTGTATAAGATACGTAGCATGTTTAGTTGTGCAGTATCTTAAACTAGGTTTTGTGATAATTTAACCACTGAAAGTGAATCTGGAACTAATAGGTGTAATCACTAGAAAAACTAGCAAAACCAAATTTATAATGAGCAAACTAGAAGATTACATTCAAAACCTCAACCTCATACTCACCACAAAATCCGGCGACCCACCCCAAAATTCCGGCGACGCCGCCATCCCTTGGCTTTTGGTGTTGATTATCCTTCTGTATCTTTGAGTTGGTATTTTACAAATCTCTGTATTTTTTGGGTTGTCTAAATATTTATACAATAAAATCTGGGAACGTTTTAGAAATGATTTTATCAAATTTCAGATATTTACAATACGGAGTTTTCGTATTTTGAGGTTGCAGCTGAACCGTTGATGTTTATACGTTAACGACAGAATTTTGTTGTTATTTTGGGTTAAGTGTGCTGTAGGTTGTAACCTACGGGCGTTTAGCTTGTTGTTTTAGTTTTCGATATGATATTTACATCAATACGATTTAAATACGAATATTGGTACGATTCGAGGATTCCGAGATGGAGTTGGCGATGTAGCAACGTGGATTCAGCGAGCTTTTAAGTTGGTGAGTAGATTTACATCTACTGAGGAAGTCGGGTGGATGGCGTATAGCACCCCGCAACCTTATAAATAGTATTATGATATCTAGTTAATTTGGTATTGATTCAAGATATTTATATAGTATCGCATCTAGTATGTCCTTCAATTTCATACAGTTTCATGCATAGTTATAGATGAGATACAGTGATACACTATGGATATGGTTGGGTGGATTTATACTAGGGATCATACCATACTTGTGATGATACAGATACAATGACACGATATGGATATGGTTTGATAATTTGTACGAGGGATCACGCTAGACTTGAGTGATACATATACAGTGATATGATGAGATATAATACAAGGAATTATACGTATTGGAAATGATGAACTTTGTATGCCGAATAACGGCCAATTTATCCTTTGACTCATTGAGTTAGGTTATATTCTGTTTTAGGATATAATACTTGTGTGAACTATAATCTTTTAAAAACTACGATTCGTTGTCTTTTAAATAAAAATACTAGATTGCGTACCATGTTTCTAAAATGGATATCTATTTTAAATCTTAGGCAGCTTCCTTATTTCAAACTTAACGTTTCGATCATTTCTAAAGAAAATGGTATAGCTCATAGCAAGTAATTATAATAAGTACATTTAGATTACTTTACATGTTTGCATTATATTATCTATATTATATGTTTCTGCGTTACGCTCACTCTGATAGAACACTGCACAAATACCAATGAGTACTATGCTGCATAAGCACGTGAATGTATGTTACACTACACCTTATTGGTACTGTCATGTCACTGTAGGACCGTGTTGATATATATGTATAAAAATAAATAAGTTGTTACACCGTAGAACACTTGCATAATTACTAATGATTACCATGTTGCACGAGCACAGACGCGTATGCTACACTATACATCATTAGTAGTACCATGACACAGTAGAATTGGAATCTATAATTATGTGATATAATTACGTAGTCTTCTTTATTCCTGTTGTAAATTATGAATATTAGTACTATAGATGCTGTATTTGATTCTTATGGATTTTCTGGATATTTTATTCCTGATGATATATATTGGCGGTATGGGACACTATTATATATGTATATATATAATATATCATCAATACAATTTATGCAAGTTTCTTATTCCTCACTTGATATTTTATATGATAAGTAAATTTCCACCATGAGATTTGTGTTTTCTGATTTTGATATCCGAACCGAGTCAGGGGTTATAAGGTTTCGGATTTATATACTATCCAGACTGAGTCGGTGGGGATACAGTTGGATACATGGTGGACCCGGTTCGGGATCGAGGGGCAGGATAGCCGCAGTTTAGGCGGGGAGCCTAACGAGGTTAACCGATACCGGAGATAGAAACGAGCACGGCAGATATCCAGGGGATACTGACCGGGGTTCGATTGGGCACGGCAGATATCCAGGGGATACTGATCGTAGCCAGAATATCGGGTGGCGATCATCTGTTGAGACGGTATCGACGGTATTTGCATTTACGTGTCGCTGATGGACACAAGAGATTTCGGATTTCGGTGTCGATGCTGGAAATCTATATGTATATTGATATGATCATTATAATGAGGTACACAGTTAGATATTAACTGTTGGATTCCACCAGGACTGATCCGGGGGACAGTACTGCATATATTTGCACAGACATTCATATACAAAAAGGAATCCCAACATGAAATATAGATTCATGATTTTGACTTATATGACATGGAGATATTATACTTGGGATTGCATGAGAGATAGTATTGTACATATGTATATCATATAGTGTATTGGTACAGATTATGATAGGACTATACTTATGACCTAGGTATCGTCACGCATTTCGATTTATACTTTAAGATGTATTTTTATTCACTGAGTTGCCAACTCACCCCCGTTGTGCCACAGTTTCTTGCAGGTCTTACCGCTTGGATTTTCAGCGGCTTGGGCACATATTCTTTTTCGGAAATTGATTGGTAAGTGGGTTATTATTGTGTCATACTCACTCTTGATTATTTATATATTCTAGTATCCAGTGGAAACTCCATCAACTTAGAATTGCTATATTATGGACTTATAAGCGGGACTTAGAGTTTATGTATAGTGATGTTGTACTCTTTGGAGTCGATTTTTGATTTAGATTGTTAGTTGCTTCATCGTTTGGACGTGGAGACTAGCTTCCGTTGGGATGCTATTTTATTATATTATATCGGGTTCTTATAAAAATGTAAGGAGGTGATGTCAAGTTTCAAAACGTCATAAATGCTTTTCAACATACTTAGTTCAATCTAGATGTTATTTTAAATTGATTTTATCGGATGATTATTCAAACCTCACCTCCAATATTTTCAAAAAGGGTTTAGATTCCGGGTTTCGGCTTACTTGAACCACATTGACGTCTTTAGATGTCACGTGATTTAAGTGCCGGTCATGTGCCATTTTTGGATCGTGACACGAACGCCCCCAAAAGAAGGAGGCCGGAGAAAGTCCCTGTGTCCGCGACGAATCTCAAGGGCACTGAATCTAAACGCCCCAAGTCTGGGGGCATGGTGGTGCTGTCACGCCCCGCTTCCCAGAGTACGCTAAAATGGGCACGTGACATAGCCAACCATGCTACCTATGGATAGGAAGTATCCATCCACAGTCACATTACGATTGTAGAGATATCAAGAACAAAATAAAACTATCTAAACATGTCTATAAACCAAGATAAATCATGAGTCAAGAATAATAAAATGCGGAAGCGAAAGATCCAATACAAATAACTGGAATGTATGTCCCATAATGCGGGCTCACATCAGGAATAAAATGCAGGAAAGAAAAAAACTAACTAATACAGGACTCACAGCTCAGCCTGCTGGCTGAAGTACTCCTGCTCGGACTGCAACAGTGGTACGGAATCTGGGCCATGCAAAACCCAGACGTCAGCGCGTCAAGTCATCAAATAATAACATAATAAACAGGCAATGCGAGTATAAACATGAATAAAGCAACGGTAACAATAATATGAATCAGAGCAGTGCAGGGTAATGTGGAGTGGGTAAACTAAACTGTTCTATCAGGTTTTCTGTTCTAAAGTCTTTGAAACCAATTGATGAATCATCGATGTAACTCAATAGTATCCCGTGCATGCCCGGGACCACGGTCTAAGACTCTCGGGCTGAAACCGAGACGTGCCGCTAGGCAGTAAAAGGTAGCAGGTACAGGCGAGTGATGTCAGCATCATCACTCCGGGGCTGGCCTAGCCCGTAAGACTGATCAGAACAGGTATCGAACTGTTGAGTTACAAGTCAGGTTTCACCTTTGATTTCCCCATACCCCCAAGTTATGTATGTCAAGTAAGGTATTCAGTAATCAAGAACTAATGCCAACACAGGATCATGTAAAAGTAGGTTTGTCTGGATAGACAACAGGAACGGTCCATGAGGACTACATGTCAGGTTTGTTGGCATTAAACACAAGATCAGGTAACGGGTCAGGTCATGGTACATCAGGTCAAGTCAAGCAGTGTACGGTACTATATCGGGTCAATCAATATGCGTGTAGCAAGTCAAGTCAAGATGTAAACAATATCATAGGTGTGCTCACAATCAGTTATATAATCAAGCATGGTTATCAATAACATGGTATAAGCAATAAATTAAGCAATAGGCAGATTTACTCAATTTGCAGTACAGCTATCAGTTGTGTCACAGAGATGATTTTAATGTTATGCGAATGCAGGATGACAATTATGGCATTTTAATCATGTTAACAAGTTTAAGAACTTGAGAGGTGCAATGATTTATATATACAGGTTCAATACAGCTATTACAGGTTAGAATGCACATGGGTGTCCAAATGGAACAAAACTATAGAGATAGTTGCCATAAGCTATATCAATATTAAAATGTGATTAAACAGGTAAATATAGTTGTTAGGTTCAATTGCAGACTGTAGGTTCCAAGTTTAAAGATAAAATGATATAATACAATATTGTACATGAAAATGAGAAATGATTGTACCAAAGCTAAATTTACAGATTTAGGGTGTCACAATATATATGTAAATATTGTATAGCATGTAGCAAGGGGTACTTGCCTCGACGGGTCGTGGATCGGAAAAACGAAACGATAAACGTCGGCGGGGAAACTCGCGACGGGCGTACGGTTCACGGAATGAACCCAAACAACGAACAATGGAACCACACGGGTCGGGGTACCTCGCTGGGACATCAGGACACGACGTCGGCATCGTCGGATTCCGGCCAAAAATGTGAACAGTGAATGTCAAGACATGGGATCAAGAAAGAAACAGTGAAACAGCGAAGAAAGGATGTAGGATCAGAGAAAGGGTGCTCACGATGATCCGTGGGACGGGGGTGACGGTCGACCTTGTCGACGGAGCTCCGGCGGTGGCCTACAACGGCAGCGCAAGAACCTTCAGTTCATGAAAATGTTTTACAGAGAAGGGAAAGAAGGAGGAAAGAAAAGAGGAGGGGAAGTTATCTCACCGAGGAGTGTTTGCGAGGCCGGGGCTACGGAGTCGAGGCCGTCGGCGGCGACAGATCCGGCGGTGTGTGCAGGGGTGCGCTGGGTTGCAGGTCTGGTCGGGGTGCATAGGGAGAAGGGAGAAGGAGGAGGAGGCTTGGTGAGGGGAGGATGAGGAGGCAACGAAGCCGGCGAGGGTGTCATCGGCGTTGGGCTGCGGCGGCGAGGAGGGAGACGGCGGTGGCTCGGGCAGCGCGAGGTGGGTTCTCTGTGGTTCTCGTGAGAAAAAGAATGGAGGAGGGAAAAGAAGTTTTAAAAATATAGGAGAGAGAGAAAGAGATTTGACGGAGAGAGAGAGATATGAGGGGGGGAGAGAGAGAGAGAGAGAGAGATGGAGAGAGATAGAGAAAGAGACGCAGAGGGTGGGGCCCAGGGATTTAAAAGAATTGATTGGCTGCTGAAAGATTCAGGTGTTAGGAAAAATACTTTAAAAAAAGATTTATGAGATTTAAGTTGAACAGTAAAATATATGGTTACCTAAGATTTTACGATGGTTATAGAAAATATTGAAATTTGGGATTTTGGTGCAAAATAAAACATTTTCAAATCGCGCCCGGGTCGGGTCCAAAAATTTGAAATTGAAATAATAGAATTTTAAGCGGGATCCAAAATTTAAAATGAAGTGTTTTATGATCAAAAAGCATACCCCCAAAACGGACACACGTACGTGCGTGTAGCCGTCTAAACTTGCCCGTTTCACTGAACGGGACGAGAACACGATGCACGGACGCTACCACAAGGTTAGGGGTGTCAAGCAGGCCAAGATGAATATTTTTAATTTTATTTTAGATGCCAAAATTGTTATATGTAGAAATGAATTTGCCGGGTAAAAGTTTACAGTAAGTAACAAACAAGCAAGATAAATGAAATAAGGGTCACATTCCATTCATAAAGTAACAGAAATTAGTACCATTGGGCTCGGGTGTTACATTATACCCAAGTACAAAAAGAATTTCGTCCTCGAAATTCCAAGAATACAAAGATAGATAACTACAATAAAATGTGAGGAAACTTCTGCCGGATTTCATCTTCTCGTTCCCAAGTAGACTCTCCATGCTAGCGATTTCCCCAAGAAACAAGCACAAGGGGGATAACTTTGTTCTTAAGAACCTTTTCCCTTCGATCCACAATTTCAATCGGTCGCTCCTCAAAAGTCAAGTCTTCCCGTACCGTTAGCTCCGAATGATCCAGTACATGTGTTTCATCTCTAACATACTTACGGAGTTGAGATACGTGAAACACATCGTGCACATTAGCCAAGGACTGCGGTAACGCCAAACGATACGCTACCTCACCAACACGCTCCAAGATCTTAAAGGGTCCAACGAATCGAGGACTAAGCTTTCCTCGACTCCCAAAACGAATCACCCCTCTAGTCGGTGATATCTTCAAGAATACCAAATCACCCATGGCGAACTCTAGAGGTCTTCTTTGTTAGTGTATATGCCCTAGAGGCCATTACTGTATCATACTAGTTTGTATATTACTTAATGGATGCTTGGGATATTCACCTTGTATATACAATCTTGCTCAAAATAGTAGTATGCTACTTGGTTTGTTTCTACTTCAATGTGTACATGTGTTTATATTTTGTATATCGCCTATACACATTAGTGGAGCCCTTAGGATCTTTGCTTGATTACCAGCGATGTGATGGCCGTCACACTAGTGGGGCTGGGTAATCTATAAGCACATCCTTATGCAGGTCCCTGGTCGCAGGACTATCGAGACAGGGCATCGATACTCCGGAGTAGACCAGCGCATGCGCTTCTCATCCCAGTGTGGGAGACGGTCTGTCCCACAGCCGTCAGTACGTCGTACTTGAGATAGTATGCGGGTGCTCGTTAGGTTACGGGTACACTGGACAGGACTCGTCGGGAACTGACTAGTTGGTATTATACCTATCGTCAGTTATCAGTTCCCAGGTGACATGAGTACAGCTTAGTCCGCTGACTTGACACTGTCACTCCGCCTCGAGTGTGTTCCCACTGTACTTTGATCACTACCCTACCACGGCTCAAAGGAGTCGTGCAAACAGGTAGTGGTTGGGTGCAGTCCCGAAGCACTTGGAGGCAGTGACGGTTAGACAGGATTCGTCTCTCCCGGTATTGGGGGTTGACATCGCGCTGTGTCTAGGAGAGCCATTACACGAGTAGTCCCTGGCCAGGGCAAACGAGATATACTGGTAGGTTTCCAGTGTTATCTCAGGGTGTTTTGGGCTTCGCTCCGGCACGACTTGTACCGCTATTGGGGGACTGACGTTTACCGCCCCCTAGGCCCGCCATGCGATGTATCAGACGAACAGACCGGACTGTACGGAGAATGTCACACTCAGGCTCAGTAGGAGTTCAGATGGGTTTCGCCTCGTCGGTCTTCTTGTCGGCATTACCTGGGGACCGTTACGCACAGCTAGTGCCGCTTGCGGTCTGTGGTTAAACCCACTGCCAGCGTAGTGTCGAGTCTTTAGAGTCCCACACAGAAAGCTTTTCGCCTTTAGGCAAAAGAGTAGAGGTCGCATGGTATTGCGACAGGTCGTATGGTTTTGCGACAGGGTTCGGTCACATCCGTGCACTTGTGCGCGTACAGTGTCCGGACAGTTTACACTAGCGGGCTTTGGTTTAAGCCAGATCCTAGTGTACCTTATGGGATTGGATTTATCCAGTTTGCATTCGTGTTCCTCGGAACGCGGATGCGGGTGTGTATGCACAGTTGACAGGGAGACAGAGGCAGTGGATTCTCATTAGGGTTGTTGACAGTTGACCGTTGACCATTTGACTTTTTGCTCAACCCTAATGAGAATATGATATGCGATTAACTATTATATTAATTAAGTATTATGGTGATATGGTTGTTGACTTGTTGACTTTTGTTGACTTGTTGACTTTGTTGACTTTTGTTGACTTGTTGACTTTGTTGACTTGTTGACTTTTGTTGACTTGTTGACCGGTTGACTAGGCTTGACTAGTTGACCATCATGATAACCATAGCCATCATTTCATGGCAAAGACTTTTGTTTGCTTGCTCATTTGTGCAAAATGAGTGCATGAAATGATATGGTTATGGTTGCTTCAACCATCACATAAGACTTTTGTTAGTATGATGAGTTATCATGACTTTGGATTATGAGAGGGTGAAAGACAAAAGAGAGCCTCATTCTTTCTTGCTCATTCTCTCTCTTGTTCTTGAGCTCTCCTTTTGCTCTCACCCTTTTGCTCTTGCTCCCTCTCTTTAATCTATGGTTCTCTTGTCTCATGAGTTGAGAATCAAGAACCATAGATAAAATCCCATTCTAATTCTTCTCTACTCATTCTAGTTCACTAGGTTTAGCAAACCAAGTGAACTAGTTTCTTCAAAGAACGAAGAAGGAGCTAAAGGTTGGAGCTTTCAGGTGGATCTATCTTCGGCGTACGGAGACGAAGAGAAGAAGCCATTCCGGACCACCATCGGAGCTTGAAGACGAAGGAGTTCAAGATAAGCAAGGTATAACCCCCTAACCGAGTAGCTAGAAACTCATAGTTAGGTTGTTAGATAGATGTTTAACCAAGATCCGGGTTATAGGTCCATGTTACCACCTCCGTAAAAATTGTTTTTTACCAAATTCCGCATTCCCGAAAGAACCGGGAGAGGTAGCATGGACTTACAGTGGTATCAGAGACTAGTTAAACTCTATCTAACTTGTTAGCAAGTAACTAGAAGATCGATCAAAGAAAAAGTCCCGAAAACAAAACCCCAAAAATTCGAGTTTCTGTCGATTTTTCTACTGTTCAAAAGTTGATTATTTTCACACCTAAAATCGGCTCAGGCTTTTCTGTGAACACCCACCAAAATTGGTCCAACGATCGAGTCAAAGCGCCGCGGATCCGTTGCGGGAGCACGCTCCCGCCGCGGATCCGCGGCCGAGTTGACTCGGCCGTGGTCCCTTTTTGGTGCAGTGTTCTTCTGGGGGTATTTTGGGATTTTTGGAATATATATTTTCTGCCCAGATTTTCCAGAACGAAAATTTTATTTTGGGGTCCCGAAAATCCGTATTTTTGATCGAACTTCTAAAAGACTTAAGCTAACGGGTTTTCTGTAATGTGATATTTGTATTGAACGTCTACTAATCGCTATATGTCGATTAGTGGGGGTTATACAAATCTGTGATCTGTAATGTTGCTGGAATGTGTATATGAATATGTTGGATTGTCGCGGGTGAATAGCTGGGGGTTGTGAGACGAGAGTTTTCTTCTCTTTCAATTCATGTAAATTTGTAAATTGATGTAATAATTATTTGTATGGCCGCACAACCGGGTCGGGGTTGTAGCCGTCATTGTATAATTTCTTTTTACTGTTTTTTCTCCTAGGATAGACCCATGGAGGGGGTGCACAAACTACCGGGTATGCCGAAGTGTCGAGTGGCCTACTCATAGGAGATGAGGGAGGTTACTACGCTTCGGGTACTTGGCGGGTAGTTTGCCGCACCCGTAGGGGTCTTGGGTGGGGTTTTGGCTATTCACCGCGACCGTGTAATCTGTTTGTCGTTACAGGCTCGTGCGAATTACAGATTCCTAGTATATCCAATGTATTCATCTGTGATCTGAAATGTTTATCATTGCAGTATATCTATATATGATATTATTTAGGCGTTGCTTATGTTTTACAGACGCGCTAGCCCAGCCCTCGCTCTGTCGTTAGTTAAGTAACCTAACGGGTAATGACGGGGCCCCGTGGCGAATGCGAATGGCATAAGCGTACGTCATATTTTGGTTGTTTTCTGCAATGGTAGGATTAAATGATGGGACGCATTAAAAGAACTAATGCAAGAATATCACGCATTAAAAGAACTACTGCAAGATAATAAACCAAGTTAAAGTCGTTGGAACACTTTCGAAAAACCACTCGGTTCTTTTCAAAACAAACTTTTAAAATACGGAGTTTGAGCCACTCCATTTAAAAGCTATCTCGTTCCATCGACCAAATCAAGTTCACTACGTTCACGGTTTTGCCAAAACCATCCGTAGCCCTCCATCATTTCAGTTAAATATTCGGTAGTATTCAAGCTATGTATTTTGACCTCACGCCAAGGCATAGTGATTGGTAGCTGCCGGATATTTATCTGTTGCATAGATAGAATGCGTTGGTTTGAGACAGTCGTACTGCCATTTTGGCCTACGTCAAGGGTATGTACGGGTGGGTTCAAATTTAGCTGGATAATGATGGGACGAACTTGACATGTGACTTATGACATTTTGACCTCACTCCAAGGTCATAAGAGCATGGGGCAAAAATCCACATCGGGAGTTTCATAAGTACTGAAACTTGCTAGATTTGCATACCATTTGGAGTGTCATGATTCTGGTAGGATTCCTTCAGTTTCGTCACACAATGATATTTGGATCCCGATCCTACTGTGAGTATATGCTACTCCTCGGGAAATTTCTCACTTAACGATCAATGCTATAAACCTAGTAGGTTCCTAGAAAGGTGTTAGCGGGGCTACGCCCCCAGGGAAAAGAGGTTCTCTAATTAAGGAACTTCGCGAAAGCGTTGGAAAACCTCCCTCGAAGTACCGACACCGGCCTGGCTGAACGGTTAAGCAAGTATTGTACGGTGGGATTGATCCTAACTAATTCTTCCTTTATGGTTTGAGGAGGGATTCGAGAAACAGTGGGAGCCATCCTGTTTAGACAAACTAAAAACCACTCTAAACTTGCAAGAGCATCATGCTGAGTGTTTCTTCTTCTCTCTCCTAATTGCAGCGACCAATCAACATGACTGGACTTAAGTTACTTCTAGATAAAAACAAACTGACAGGGCCAAACTACAAAGATTGGCTCAGGACTGTCAAGATAGCAATCACTTACGACAAGCTGGGGTATCTTCTTACCACCAAAGCTCCCCCTGTCCCTGGTCCAACTTCCAGCGTCGCGGATAAGGAAATCCGCAAGACTTGGGAGATTGATAGCGCGAAGGCCAAATGCCTCCTGCTTGCCTCGATGGACAACGAACATCAGAGGAGGCACGAGAATATGGACATGGAATCCATATTGCTTCATACAAAAGAACTGTATGGAGAGCAATCTCGTATCGCAAGATATGAAGCGTCGAAAAAGTTATTTTCGACAAGAATGGCCGTCGGATCATCAGTAGCCGAGCACGTGCTAAAGATGATCGGCTACATTGAGGAGCTCGCAGACCTAGGGATCACATTGGAGAGTGAGCTATATACAGATATAGTTCTCCAGTCCCTTCCTTCCACTTACGCCCAGTTTATACTGAACTTCAACTTACAAGAAAAAGAGGTTGAACTTTCAGAGCTCCTCAACATGCTGAGGAGCGCAGAGGGCACCCTACAGAAAGGTAGGGATACATCCACTTTGTTTGTAGGAGGATCATCTTCTTCTAGGTCCAAGGCGAAAGCCAAGGGAAAGAAGAAGAAGGCCCCCGCCAAACCAAGGGGCGGTGTTAGTAAAGTGGATACGAAGGGAAAAGGTAAAGCAACAAAGATAGCGGGGAAGCTTGTGGATAAGGAAGAATGCTTCTATTGTCATAAGAAAGGACACTGGAAGAATGATTGCAGGGCCTGGAAGGCCAGAACACAGGAATTGAAGCAGGTTGCAGCTTCAGCTTCAGGTGTGTATGTTATTGAAAACTGTCTTTCAATAAACTCTACTTCCTGGGTATTGGATACCGGATCAGGATCTCATATCTGTAATTCTTTGCAGGCGTTGAGAAACCGTAGGGTTTTGAAAGCAGGTGACATGACCCTCAGAGTTGCGAACGGAGCTAGCATGGATGCTAAAGCCGTGGGGGACTATCACCTGGGAATGTCAGATGGACATGTTTTGGTTTTGCGTAATTGCTTTTTTGTACCCAACGCAACTTGTAATATCATTTCTGTATCTTTAGTTTCTAAAGAAGGTTATGAATTTTCGTTTGTAAGTAATGTTGTAAACATTCACCTTAATCAAGTTTTGATTGGGTCAGGTACATTGAGTAATGGTATATACGTGCTAAACCAACCACAGATTTTTAATGTCCAGAATACACACAAAAAAAAGTCTCCAGAAATAAATCAGACTTTCTTGTGGCATTGTAGACTGGGTCACATCAATGAGAGAAGGTTGACTAAGTTACATACAGAGGGATGTTTGAATGCGTTCGAATATCAATCGTATGCCACTTGTCAATCTTGTCTCAAAGGAAAGATGACAAAGACTCCGTTTACTGGACATGGAGTAAGAGCGAGCGAGCTCTTGGGACTTGTACACAGTGACGTGTGCGGTCCAATGTCTACACATGCGCGAAGCGGCCATTCTTACTTCATTACTTTTACGGATGACTTCTCAAGGTACGGTTATGTCTTCTTGATGAAACATAAGTCCGAGGCCTTTGGAAAATTCCAGGAGTATAAGAATGAAGTAGAGAAACAGACCGGCAAAAGTATTAAGATTCTAAGATCGGATCGAGGTGGAGAATACTTAAGTGCCGAGTTCCTGGACTATTTAAAAGAGAACGGAATTCTCTCTCAGCTTACTCCTCCATACACCCCGCAACATAACGGTGTATCGGAGAGACGGAACCGCACCCTATTGGATATGGTGCGGTCCATGATGAGTAACGCTGAGTTACCGCGATCATTCTGGGGGTATGCGCTAGAATCAGCTGCATACCTTTTGAACCGAGTTCCGACTAAGACTGTGCCTACCACCCCATATGAAATGTGGAGTGGGAAGAAACCCTATCTTCAATATCTGAAGATCTGGGGATGTCCAGCTTTTGTCAAAAAGCAGCATGCGGACAAACTCGAGGCACGCTCAGTACTGTGCAAGTTTGTGGGATACCCAAAGAACACCAGGGGGTATCTTTTCTACTACGCAGAGGAACAAAAAGTCCTTGTTTCTCGTAATGCCCACTTTCTAGAACACCAGTTCTTGGAAAAGGAAATAAGTGGGAGCGCAGTAGAACTGGAAGAAATTCCAGAACCACGGACTATTACTGAAAGTTTAGTGGAACCAGAGGGTTCGGAAGAACAGGACATTCCTACGCCGCTCCGCAGGAGTAGTAGGCAGTCTCATCCGCCCGAGAGATACTGCGGTTTTCTCATAGACGGGGATAGAGAGGATTGCATCATAGATTATGATGAGCCTACTAGCTTCCAGCAGGCCGTTCAGAGCGTTGACTCAGTGAAATGGCTGGATGCAATGCGGACCGAAATGGAGTCCATGTACACCAACAAGGTATGGACGTTGGACATTGCTCCAGACGGGGTAAAACCCGTAGGATGCAAGTGGATCTTCAAAAGGAAGATTGGTGTAGATGGACAGGTTGAGACCTATAAAGCTAGGCTGGTAGCAAAGGGTTTTCGTCAAAGACCTGGCTTGGACTATGACGAAACCTTTTCTCCAGTAGCCATGCTGAAATCCATTCGGATCCTTCTTGCCATTGCTGCCTTCCACGATTATGAGATCTGGCAAATGGACGTAAAGACAGCTTTTCTAAATGGAAATTTAGAGGAGTGTGTCTATATGGACCAGCCAGAGGGTTTCATTCAGAGTGGGAGCAGCGGAAAGGTGTGCAAGTTGCTTAAGTCCATATATGGACTAAAGGAGGCGTCGCGGAGTTGGAACATCTGCTTTGATGAGACGGTCAAAGAATTTGGCTTTATCAAAAATCCAGATGAACCATGCATCTATAGTAGATTTGTAGCGAGAACTGTAGTATTCCTCGTTTTATACGTGGATGACATTCTCTTAATAGGAAATGACATTCCTATGCTACAATCTGTCAAGGGGTTCTTGTCACACAGGTTCTCCATGAAAGACCTGGGTGATGCCTCATATATTCTGGGTATCCGGATCTACCGTGACAGATCCAAGAGGATATTAGGACTTTCTCAGTCCAGGTACATCGACACCGTGCTGAAAAGATTCAGTATGGAAGATTCCAAGCGCGGTAACCTGCCGGCTTGTCACGGGATCACCCTCTCTAAAGAGATGTCTCCCAAGACAGATTTGGAGAGGGATCGCATGTCTATTATACCCTACGCTTCTGCGGTAGGCTCTATAATGTATGCGATGTTGTGTACCAGACCGGATGTAGCTTATGCACTGAGTGTGGTAAGCCGGTATCAGTCAAACCCTGGGGAGAAACACTGGATAGCGGTAAAGAACATTCTCAAGTACCTGAGAAGGACTAAGGAGATGTTCTTGGTGTATGGCGGAAAAGACCTCCAGATCGAGGCCTTTGCTGACTCCAGCTTCCAGAGTGACAAGGATGATTCCAAGTCCATGTCGGGTTTTGTCTTTACCCTCAATGGAGGGGCGGTGTGTTGCAAGAGTTCCAAACAGGAAACCGTTGCAGACTCGACGATGGAAGCGGAATACATCGCTGCATCTGATGCCGCAAAAGAAGCTGTCTGGATGAGGAAGTTCTTGAAAGAACTTCAGGTGGTTCCGTCCATTGTTGATCCAATACCTCTGTATTGCGACAACAACGGGGCTATAGCTTTAGCGAAGGAACCCTGGTCCCATCAGAGATCCAGGCACATCTTGAGGCGGTATCACCTGATCAGGGAGATCGTGGATCGCCAGGAGATCGAGGTTCGGAGAGTCGCTTCAGAAGATAACACTGCAGATCCATTCACCAAGGCCCTGCCCCAGACTCAGTTCGAGCGGCTGATCGAGATGATAGGTCTTCGATACGCCAGTACATGGCCTTAGTGCAAGTGGGAGATTGTTAGTGTATATGCCCTAGAGGCCATTACTGTATCATACTAGTTTGTATATTACTTAATGGATGCTTGGGATATTCACCTTGTATATACAATCTTGCTCAAAATAGTAGTATGCTACTTGGTTTGTTTCTACTTCAATGTGTACATGTGTTTATATTTTGTATATCGCCTATACACATTAGTGGAGCCCTTAGGATCTTTGCTTGATTACCAGCGATGTGATGGCCGTCACACTAGTGGGGCTGGGTAATCTATAAGCACATCCTTATGCAGGTCCCTGGTCGCAGGACTATCGAGACAGGGCATCGATACTCCGGAGTAGACCAGCGCATGCGCTTCTCATCCCAGTGTGGGAGACGGTCTGTCCCACAGCCGTCAGTACGTCGTACTTGAGATAGTATGCGGGTGCTCGTTAGGTTACGGGTACACTGGACAGGACTCGTCGGGAACTGACTAGTTGGTATTATACCTATAGTCAGTTATCAGTTCCCAGGTGACATGAGTACAGCTTAGTCCGCTGACTTGACACTGTCACTCCGCCTCGAGTGTGTTCCCACTGTACTTTGATCACTACCCTACCACGGCTCAAAGGAGTCGTGCAAACAGGTAGTGGTTGGGTGCAGTCCCGAAGCACTTGGAGGCAGTGACGGTTAGACAGGATTCGTCTCTCCCGGTATTGGGGGTTGACATCGCGCTGTGTCTAGGAGAGCCATTACACGAGTAGTCCCTGGCCAGGGCAAACGAGATATACTGGTAGGTTTCCAGTGTTATCTCAGGGTGTTTTGGGCTTCGCTCCGGCACGACTTGTACCGCTATTGGGGGACTGACGTTTACCGCCCCCTAGGCCCGCCATGCGATGTATCAGACGAACAGACCGGACTGTACGGAGAATGTCACACTCAGGCTCAGTAGGAGTTCAGATGGGTTTCGCCTCGTCGGTCTTCTTGTCGGCATTACTTGGGGACCGTTACGCACAGCTAGTGCCGCTTGCGGTCTGTGGTTAAACCCACTGCCAGCGTAGTGTCGAGTCTTTAGAGTCCCACACAGAAAGCTTTTCGCCTTTAGGCAAAAGAGTAGAGGTCGCATGGTATTGCGACAGGTCGTATGGTTTTGCGACAGGGTTCGGTCACATCCGTGCACTTGTGCGCGTACAGTGTCCGGACAGTTTACACTAGCGGGCTTTGGTTTAAGCCAGATCCTAGTGTACCTTATGGGATTGGATTTATCCAGTTTGCATTCGTGTTCCTCGGAACGCGGATGCGGGTGTGTATGCACAGTTGACAGGGAGACAGAGGCAGTGGATTCTCATTAGGGTTGTTGACAGTTGACCGTTGACCATTTGACTTTTTGCTCAACCCTAATGAGAATATGATATGTGATTAACTATTATATTAATTAAGTATTATGGTGATATGGTTGTTGACTTTGTTGACTTGTTGACTTTTGTTGACTTGTTGACTTGTTGACCGAGTGACTAGGCTTGACTAGTTGACCATCATGATAACCATAGCCATCATTTCATGGCAAAGACTTTTGTTTGCTTGCTCATTTGTGCAAAATGAGTGCATGAAATGATATGGTTATGGTTGCTTCAACCATCACATAAGACTTTTGTTAGTATGATGAGTTATCATGACTTTGGATTATGAGAGGGTGAAAGACAAAAGAGAGCCTCATTCTTTCTTGCTCATTCTCTCTCTTGTTCTTGAGCTCTCCTTTTGCTCTCACCCTTTTGCTCTTGCTCCCTCTCTTTAATCTATGGTTCTCTTGTCTCATGAGTTGAGAATCAAGAACCATAGATAAAATCCCATTCTAATTCTTCTCTACTCATTCTAGTTCACTAAGTTTAGCAAACCAAGTGAACTAGTTTCTTCAAAGAACGAAGAAGGAGCTAAAGGATGGAGCTTTCAGGTGGATCTATCTTCGGCGTACGGAGATGACGAGAATAAGCCATTCCGGACCACCATCGGAGCTTGAAGACGAAGGAGTTCAAGACAAGCAAGGTATAACCCCCTAACCGAGTAGCTAGAAACTCATAGTTAGGTTGTTAGATAGATGTTTAACCAAGATCCGGGTTATAGGTCCATGTTACCACCTCCGTAAAAATTGTTTTTTACCAAATTCCGCATTCCCGAAAGAACCGAGAGAGGTAGCATGGACTTACATTCTTAACGTGTCTGCCCAACTCTTCTGTCGGTCTTGTGCTGCCTTCATATGATTTCTGATAGTGTTAACCTTCTCAACTGTCTGCACAACCAAATCTGGTTCCAATAATCTTCGTTCACCGACATCGTCCCAACAAACAGGTGAACAGCACTTACGACCATACAAAGCTTCAAACGGAGCCAACTGGATAGTTGCCTGAAAACTGTTGTTGTTGGAAAACTCCACCAAATGTAGATGATCCTCCCAAGAGCCCTTGAAGTCCAACATGCATGCCCTCAACATATCTTCAAGAGTTTGGATCGTTCTCTCCGACTGACCATCAGTTTGAGGATGATAAGCCATGCTAAACTTCAATCGAGTCCCTAAACTTTCCTGTAAACTCCTCCAGAAGTGTGATAAGAACGGAGTGTTACGATCGGACACGATGCTCACCGGTACTCCATGCAATCTTACAATCTCTTTCATATACCACTCAGCCAAAGTCTCTGTTGATTGACCAACCCGGAAAGGAATAAAGTGAGCTTCCTTGGTCAACCGATCAACAATCACCCATACAGCATTGTGTAAGTCCATGCTACCTCTCCCGGTACTTACGGGCTTGCGGAATTTGATGAAAAACCATTTTCTAGAGGCGGTAACATGGACTCAAAACGGATCTTTGTTAAACTATCTACCTAACAACCTAACTACGAGTTGTTTACTACTCGGTTAGGGGGTTATACCTTTCTTTCTTGAACCCCTTCGTCTTCATCTCTTGATGGTGTACGGATCGGCTTCATCCCGTCATCTCCTTGCGCCGAAGATCGATCCACCCGAAAGCTTCTACCTTTGGCTTCTTCTTCGAACTTTGAAGAAACCAGTTCACTCGGTTTGCTAAACCTTGTGAACTAGAGTGAGTAGAGGAGAGTGTGTTGGGATTTTTCTCTATGGTTCTTGCTTCTCAACAAATGAGACAAGTGAACCATAGACTAGAGAAAGAGAGAGAGCAAGAGGAAGAGGGTGAGAGCTCAAGCCAAGAGAGAGAAAAGAAATGAAAGAATGAGCCTCTCGTTTGTCATACACCCTCTCATAATCCAAAAGCATCATGAGCCATAATGTTAATCAAGTATTATGTGATGGTTCTCATTTCACAAAAGGCAATATCATTTCATGCACTCATTTTGCAAACTACAACAAGCAAGCAAAAGTCTTTGCATGAAAATGACAACCATTGTGATGATGATGGTCAACTAGTCCAACCTAGTCAACCGGTCAACTAAGTCAACAGGTCAACAAAGTCAACCCCTCAACAACCATGTCACTATAATACTTAATTAATATTATTGCTAATTATATATATATCTTATTCTCATTAGGGTTAAGCAAAAGTCAATAGTCAACGGTCAACTGTCAACAGTCAACAAACCCCAATGAGAATACTCTGCCTCCGTATCTCTGTCAACTGTGAATACACACCCGCATCCGCGTTCCGAGGAACACGAATACAAACGAGATAAAACCAATCCCAAAACGTATACTAGGATCTGGCTTAAACCAAAGCCCGCTAGTAAAAACTGCCCGGTCACTAAACGTGCACAAGTGCGTGGATATGACCGAACCCTGTCGCAAAACCATGCGACCTGTCGCAAAACCATGCGACCTCTACTCTTTTTCCTAAAGGCGAATAGCTCTCTGTGTGGGACTCTAAATATTCGACACTACGCTGGCAGTGGGTTTAACCACAGACCGCTAGCGGCACTAGCTGTGCGTAACGGCCCCCAGGTTGATGCCGACAAGAAGACTGACGAGGTGAAACCCATCTAAACTCCTACTGAGCCTGAATGTGACAATCTCCGTACAGTACGGTCTGTTCGTCTGATACATCGCATGGCGGGCCTAGGGGGCGGTAAACGTCAGTCCCCTAATAGCGGTACAAGTCGTGTCGGAGTGAAGCCCAGAACACCCTGAGATAATACTGGAAACCTACCAGTATATCTCGCTTGCCCTGGCCAGGGACTACTCGTGTAATGGCTCTCCTAGACACAGCGCGATGTCAACCCCCAATACCGGGAGAGACGAATCCTGTCTAACCGTCACTGCCTCCAAGTGCTTCGGGACTGCACCCAACTACTACCTGTTTGCACGACTTCTTTGAGCCGTGGTAGGGTAGTAATCAAAGTACAGTGGGAACACACTCGAGGCGAAGTGACAGTGTCAAGTCAGCGGACTAAGCTGTTCTCATGTCACCTGGGAACTGATAACTGACGATAGGTATAATACCAACCAATCAGTTCCCGACGAGTCCTTTCCAGTGTACTCGTAACCTAACGAGCACCCGCATACTATCTCAAGTACGATGTACTGACGGCTGTGGGACAGACCGTCTCCCCTGCTGGGATGAGAAGCGCATACGCTAGTCTACTCCGGAGTATCGATGCCCTGTCTCGATAGTCCTGCCACTAGAGACCTGTATAAGGATGTGCTTATGGATTACCCAGCCCCCACGAGTGTGACTGCCATCACAACGCTGGTAATCAAGCAAAGATCCTAAGGGCTCCACTAATGCGTATAGGTGATATAATAAAATAAACACATGTACACATTGAAGTAGAAACAAACCAAGTAGCATACTATCATTTTGAGCAACATCGTCAATACAAGGTGAATATCCCAAGCTTCCATTAAGTAATATACATACAAGTATGATACAGTAATGGCCTCTAGGGCATATACACTAACAATCTCCCACTTGCACTAAGGCCATGTACTGGCGTATCGAAGACCTATCATCTCGATCAGCCGCTCGAACTGAGTCTGGGGCAAGGCCTTGGTGAATGGATCTGCAATGTTATCTTCTGAAGCAACCCTCCGAACCTCGATCTCCTGGCGATCCATGTTCTCCCTGATCAGGTAATACCGCCTCAAGATGTGTCTGGATTTCTGATGGGACCTGGGTTCCTTCGCTAAAGCTATAGCCCCGTTGTTGTCGCAATACAGAGGTATTGGATCAACAATGGACAGAACCACCTGAAGTTCTTTCAAGAACTTCCTCATCCAGACGGCTTCTTTTGCGGCATCAGATGCAGCGATGTATTCCGCTTCCATAGTCGAGTCAGCAACGGTTTCCTGTTTGGAACTCTTCCAACACACCGCCCCTCCATAGAGGGTAAAGACAAAACCCGACATGGACTTGGAGTCATCCTTGTCACTCTGAAAGCTGGAGTCAGCAAAGGCCTCGATCTAGAGGTCTTTTCCGCCATACACCAAGAACATCTCCTTAATCCTTCTCAGGTACTTGAGAATGTTCTTTACCGCTATCCAGTGCTCCTCCCCAGGGTTTGACTGATACCGGCTTACCACACTCAGTGCATAAGCTACATCCGGTCTGGTACACAACATCGCATACATTATAGAGCCTACCGTAGAAGCATAGGGTATAATAGACATGCGATCCCTCTCCAAATCAGTCTTGGGAGACATCTCTTTAGAGAGGGTGATCCCGTGACAAGCCGGTAGGTTACCGCACTTGGAATCTTCCATACTAAATCTTTTCAGTATGGTGTCGATATACCTGGACTGCGAAATTCCTAATATCCTCTTGGATCTATCACAATGGATCCGGATCCCCAGGATGTATGAGGCATCACCCAGGTCTTTCATGGAGAACCTGTGTGACAAGAACCCCTTGACAGATTGTAGCATAGGAATATCATTTCCTATTAGGAGAATGTCATCGACGTACAAGACGAGGAATACCATATTTCTCCCTACAATCTTACTGTAAATGCATGGTTCATCTGGGTTTTTGACAAAGTCGAATTCTTTGACAGTATCATCAAAGCAGATGTTCCAACTCCGCGATGCCTGCTTGAGTCCATAGATGGACTTGAGCAACTTGCACACTTTACCGCTGCTCCCACTCTGAATGAATCCCTCTGGCTGATCCATATAGACGCACTCTTCCAAATTTCCATTTGGAAAAGCCATCTTTACGTCTATCTGCCAGATTTCATAATCGTGGAAGGCAGCAATGGCAAGAAGGATTCGAATGGATTTAAGCATGGCTACCGGAGAAAAGGTCTCGTCATAGTCCAAACCAGGTCTTTGACGAAAACCCTTTGCAACGAGCCTAGCTTTATAGGTTTCAACCTGCCCATCTACACCAATCTTCTTTCTGAAGATCCATTTGCAACCTACGGGCTTTACCCCTTCTTGAGCAAAGTCCAAAGTCCAAACTTTGTTGGTGTACATGGACTCCATCTCGGTCCGCATTGCATCCAGCCATTTTACCGAGTCACCGCTCTGAATGGCTTGCTGGAAGCTAGTATGCTCACCATAATCCATAGTACAATCCTCTCTATCCCCGTCTATGAGAAAACCGTAGTATCTCTCGGGCGGATGAGACTGCCTACTACTCCTGCGGAGTGGCGCAGGAATGTCCGGTTCTCCTGAAACTTCTGGTTCTTCCAAGCTTTCAGTAATAGCTTGTGGTTCTGGAATTTCTTCCAGTTCTATTGCGCTCCCACTTATTCCTTTTTCTAAAAACTGATGTTCCAGAAAGTGGGCATGACGAGAAACAAAAACCTTTTGTTCCTCTGCGTAATAGAAAAAATACCCCGTGGAGTTCTTTGGGTATCCCACAAACTTACACAGTACTGAGCGTGCCTCGAGTTTGTCCGCATGCTGCTTTTTAACAAAAGCTGGACATCCCATGTCTTTAGTTACTTAAGACAGGGTTTCTGCCTACTCCACATCTGATATGGGGTGGTAGGCACAGTCTTGGTTGGAGCCTTGTTCAAGATATATGCAGCTGTTTCTAGTGCATAACCCCAGAAAGATCGCGGTAACTCAGCCTTACTCATCATGGAATGAACCATATCCAATAGGGTTCGATTCCTCCTTTCCGATACACCGTTGTGTTATGGTGTGTATGGAGGAGTAAGCTGAGAGAGAATTCCATTCTCTTTTAAGTAGTCCAGAAACTCGGCACTCAAGTATTCTCCACCTCGATCAGATCTCAGTGTCTTAATAATTTTGCCTGTTTGTTTTTCTACTTCATTCTTGTATTCCCGAAATTTCTCAAAGGCCTCGGATTTGTGCTTCATTAAGAAGACATGTCCATACCTAGAGAAATCATCTGTGAAAGTAATAAAGTATGAATAACCGCTTCGCGCATGTGTAGATATTGGACCACACACATCACTGTGTATGAGTCCCAAGAGCTCGCTCGCTCTTACTCCGTGTCCAGTGAACGGAGTCTTTGTTATCTTTCCCATGAGACAAGATTCACAAGTGGCATAAGACTGGTACTCGAACGGATCCAAGTATCCTTCTTTATGTTACTTTGTTAACCGTGTCTCATTGATGTGACCCAGTCTACAATACCATAAGAAAGCCTGATTTAATTCTGGAGACTTTCTTTTAAGTGTGTTCTGGACACTGAATATCTGAGCTTGATTTAATACGTATATACCGTTATTTAATGCACCTGACCCAATCAGTACTTGATTTAGGTGAATGTTTACTACATCGCTTACAAAAGTAAAATCATATCCTTCCTTAGAAAGTAAGGATACAGATATGATATTATAAGTCGCACCTGGTACATACAAACAGTCACGCAGAATCAATATCTGCCCAGTTGTCAGTCCAAGGTGATATTCCCCTACGGATTCAGCATCCATGCTCATTCCGTTAGCAACCCTAAGTGTCATATCACCTTTCCTGATAACCCTACAGTTTCTCAGAGCCTGTAACGAATTACAGATATGAGATCCTGATCCGGTATCCAATACCCAGGAAGTAGGGTTAACTGACATACAGTTCTCAATTACAAACACACTCGAAGCAGAAGCCACAACATGCTTCGAATTCTGGCTACTGGCTTTGCAAGCTCTGCAATCCTTCTGCCAATGTTCATTCCCATTACAATAGGAACGTCCCTCTTTAACTATATCCGGTCCCAAAACTTTTGCCCCTCTTTTTCCTTCTTCTTCCCTTGTTTCCTTCAGGGTATAAGCAGAGGGCAGGGACTGTAGAATCAAGTCAGTACTTGACTTGTTCTTCAACGTGGTCTTCAGATCCGTGAGCTCATAAGAGCTGGTCTCTGCAAGGACGTTGCCCCCTACAGAAGACCCGACAGCCAACCTCGCTTGAAGCAATTCGTTCGAGGTCTCATATCTTGCGATACGAGATTGCTCTCCATATAAAAATTTGTTATGGAGGAAGATAGAAACCGAGTCCATCTTCTAGTGCTGCCTCTGGCTTGCACCATCAACTGAGGCTAACATGAGGCACTTGGCTTTCGCACAGTCTTTTTCCGATGTCATACGGATGTCAATGTCCGTGACAGGGGAAACTGGTCCTGAGACGGCAGGGGTTTGATTAGTTAAGAGGTGTCCCAGCTTGTCATGGGCAATGGACATCTGGACAGACCTTTGCCAGTCATAACAGTCAGGTTCAGTCATTTTATTATCTAGATGTAACCTAGGTGTGGTCACTGGGTCGCTGCAATTAAGAGAGAGAGAAGAAAACACTCAGCATGATGCTCTTGCAAGTTTAGATTGGTTTTTAATTTATCAAAACAGGATGGCTCCCACTGTCTCTCGAATCCCTCCTCAAACCATAAAGGAAGAATTAGTCGGGATCAATCTCACCGTACAATACTTGCTTAACCGTTCAGCCAGGCTAGTGTCGGTACTTCGAGGGAGGTTTTCCAACGCTTTCGCGAAGTTTCTTAATTTAAGAACCTCTTTTCCCTGGGGGCGTAGCCCCGCTGACACCTTTCTAGACACCTACTTGGTTTAAAGCATTGATCATTAAGTGAGAAAGTTTCTGAGGAGTAGCATATACTCACAGTAGGATCGGGATCCAAATATCATCGCGTGCCAAAACTGAAGGAGTCCTACCAGAATCATCACACTCCAAATGGTATGCAGCGCTAGCAAGTTTCAGTACTTATGAAACTCCCGATGTAGATTTTTGCCCCATGCTCTTATGACCTTGACGAAAGCCAAAATATCATAAGTCGCATGTCAAATTCTACCCGTCATTATCCAGGTTAATTTGAACCCACCCGTACGTACCCTTGACGAAGGCCAAAATGGTAGTACGACTGTCCTAAACCAACGCATCTATCTATGCTACAGATAAACATTCAGCAGCTACCAATCACTATGCCTTGGCGAAGGTCAAAATACATAGCTTGAATACTACTGAATATTTAACTGAAACGACGGAGGGCTACGAATGGTTTTGGCGAAACCGTGAACGTAGTGAACTTGATATAATCGATGGAACCATGATATCTTTTAAAAGGAGTGGCTCAAACTCCGCATTTAAAAGTTGGTTTTGAAAAGAACCGAGTGGTTTTTCGAAAGTGTTCCAACGAATTTTACTTGGTTTATTTTCTTGCATTAGTTCTTTTAATGCATATTTTTCTTGCATTAGTTCTTTTAATGCATCCTATCATTTAATCCTACCATTGCAGAAAACAACCAAAATATGACGTACGCTTATGCCATTCGCATTCGCCACGGGGCCCCGTCATTATCCGTTAGGTTACTTAACTAACGACAGAGCGGGGGCTGGGCTAGCGCGTCTGTAAAACATAAGCAACGCCTAAATAATATCATATATAGATATATTGCAATGATAGCCATTTCAGATCACAGATGAACACATTGGATATACTAGGAACCCATAATTCGTACGAGCCTGTAATGAAAAGCAGATTACACGGTCGCGGTGAATAGCCAATACCCCACCCAAGACCCCTACGGGTGCGGCAAACTACCCGCCAAGTACCCGAAGCAAAGCAACCTGCCTCAACTCCGTGAGTAGGCTACTCGGCACTTCGGGATACCCGGTAGTTTGTGCACCCCCTCTATGGGTCTATCCTAGAAGCAAAAACAGTAAAAATAAATTATACAATGACGGCTACAACCCCGACCCGGTTGTGCGGCCATACAAATAATTATTACATCAATTTACAAATTTACATGAATTGAAAGAAAAGAAAACTCTCGTCTCACAACCCCCCGGCTATTCACCCGCGACAATCCAATGAATTCATATACACATTCCAATAACATTACAGATTTGTATAACCCCTACTAATCGACATATAGCGATTAGCAGACGTTCAATACAAATATCACATCACAGATAAATACCCGTCAGCTTAATTCTTTAGAAACTCGACCAAAATACGGTTTTTAAAGCCCCAAAAACAAAATTTTCTTTCTGGAAAATCTGGCCTGAAAAAACATATACCAAAATTCCCAAAATACCCTACTGAATATACTGCAGCAAAGCAGATCCAGAGAAAAGCTAAGATGGCCGCGGAACCGCGGCAATAGCAAGATATTGCCGCGTTTCCGCGGCGGTTTGGTGGATTCTCTGCATCATTTTTCTACAGTATCTCATAAAAACCCTGAGTCGATTTTTAAAGCATGATTTATTATTTTTACAGAACTTAAAAAATCGACAGAAAGTTTGATATCCGGGTCTATTTCGGGACTTTTTCTCCGATCGAATTTCTAGTTACTATACTAACATGTTAGGTAGTGTTTAACTAGGCTCTGATACCACTGTAAGTCTATGCTACCTCTCCCCGTACTTACGGGCTTGAGGAATTTGATGAAAAACAATTTTCTAGAGGCGGTAACATGGACTCAAAACGGATCTTTGTTAAACTATTTACCTAACAACCTAACTACGAGTTGTAAACTACTCGGTTAGGGGGTTATACCTTTCTTTCTTGATGGTGTACGGATCGGCTTCACCCCGTCGTCTCCTTGCGCCGAAGATCGATCCACCCGAAAGCTTCTACCTTTGGCTTCTTCTTCGAACTTTGAAGAAACTAGTTCACTCGGTTTGCTAAACCTTGTGAACTAGAGTGAGTAGAGGAGAGTGTGTTGGGATTTTTCTCTATGGTTCTTGCTTCTCAACACATGAGACAAGTGAACCATAGACTAGAGAAAGAGAGAGCAAGAGGAAGAGGGTGAGAGCTCAAGCCAAGAGAGAGAAAAGAAATGAAAGAATGAGCCTCTTTTTTGTCAAACACCCTCTCATAATCCAAAAGCATCATGAGCCATAATGTTAATCAAGTATTATGTGATGGTTCTCATTTCACGAAAGGCAATATCATTTCAAGCACTCATTTTGCAAACTACAACAAGCAAGCAAAAGTCTTTGCATGAAAATGACAACCATTGTGATGATGATGGTCAACTAGTCCAACCTAGTCAACCGGTCAACTAAGTCAACAAGTCAACAAAGTTAACCCCTCAACAACCATGTCACTATAATAATTAATTAATATTATTGCTAATTATATATATATCTTATTCTCATTAGGGTTAAGCAAAAGTCAACAGTCAACGGTCAACAAACCCCAATGAGAATACTCTGCCTCCGTCTCTCTGTCAACTGTGCATACACACCCGCATCTGCGTTCCGAGGAACACGAATACAAACGAGATAAAACCAATCCCAAAACGTATACTAGGATCTGGCTTAAACCAAAGCCCGCTAGTAAAAACTGCCCGGTCACTAAACGTGCACAAGTGCGCGGATATGACCGAACCCTGTCGCAAAACCATGCGACCTATCGCAAAACCATGCGACCTATCGCAAAACCATGCGACCTCTACTCTTTTGCCTAAAGGCGAATAGCTCTCTGTGTGGGACTCTAAAAACTCGACACTACGCTGGCAGTGGGTTTAACCACAGACCGCAAGCGGCACTAGCTGTGCGTAACGGCCCCCAGGTAGATGCCGACAAGAAGACTGACGAGGTGAAACCCATCTGAACTCCTACTGAGCCTGAATGTGACAATCTCCATACAGTCCGGTCTGTTCGTCTGATACGTCGCATGGCGGGCCTAGGGTGCGGTAAACGTCAGTTCCCTAATAGCGGTACAAGTCGTGTCGGAGTGAAGCCCAGAACACCCTGAGATAACACTGGAAACCTACCAGTATATCTCGCTTGCCCTGGCCAGGGACTACTCATGTAATGGCTCTCCTAGACACAGCGCGATATCAACCCCCAATACCGGGAGAGACGAATCCTGTTTAACCGTCACTGCCTCCAAGTGCTTCGGGACTGCACCCAACTACTACCTGTTTGCACGACTCCTTTGAGCCGTGGTTGGGTAGTAATCAAAGTACAGTGGGAACACACTCGAGGCAAAGTGACAGTGTCAAGTCAGCGGACTAAGCTGTACTCATGTCACCTGAGAACTGATAACTGACGATAGGTATAATACCAACCAATCAGTTCCCGACGAGTCCTGTCCAGTGTACTCGTAACCTAACGAGCACCCGCATACTATCTCAAGTACGACGTACTGACGGCTGTGGGACAGACCGTCTCCCCTGCTGGGATGAGAAGCGCATACGCTAGTCTACTCTGGAGTATCGATGCCCTGTCTCGATAGTCCTGCGACTAGGGACCTGTATAAGGATGTGCTTATGGATTACCCAGCCCCCACGAGTGTGACTGCCATCACAACGCTAGTAATCAAGAAAAGATCCTAAGGGCTCCACTAATGCGTATAGGTGATATAATAAAATAAACACATGTACACATTGAAGTAGAAACAAACCAAGTAGCATACTAACATTTTGAGCAAGATCGTCAATACAAGGTAAATATCCCAAGCTTCCATTAAGTAATATACATACTAGTAGGATACAGTAATGACCTCTAGGGCATATACACTAACACATTGTTGCCCTTTGGACTCCCCGGTAAAGCCGTCACGAAATCCATGGTTATATGTTCCCACTTCCACTGAGGAATCGGAAGTGGTTGCAATAAACCAACCACCTTTTGTTGTTCAGCCTTAACTTGCTGACCCACCAAGCACTTTGCTACAAAGAGAGCAATCTCCCGCTTCATGCCTTCCCACCAGAAATGCTGTCGAGTATCTCGGTACATCTTTGTGCCTCCTGGATGTACAGAATAAGCTGAACTGTGTGCCTCCTTCATAAGCTCTTCACGAACATCTCCCTTTGGCACACACAAACGGCTACCATACCTCAACGAACCATCTTCGTGGATCAATAAATCTGTTCGTAGTCCGGCTTCAACCTACTCTCGAAAATTTTGCAGTCTAGGATCCTGCGATTGGGCTGCTTTAATATTCTCGATCAACGACGAATGTACTTGCAGCTACATCAACTGTCCCGTAGAACGCGGTAGCACAACCTCCAAGTCAAATCTTTGAAAATCTGCAACGATCTCCTTCTGCGTAGTTAACACCTGAATTGCTGGTAACCGACTAAGCGCATCCGGCACGACGTTAACCTTCCCCGGATAGTACTTAAGATCAAGATCGTAGTCAGCCATCAGCTCCAACCATCTACGCTACCTCATATTAAGCTCCTTCTGTGTGAACACATACTTCAAGCTCTTATGGTCAGTAAAAACTTCGACCCTTTCGCCCAAAAGGTAGTGTCTCCAAATCTTCAAAGCGAAAATCACAGCCGCAAGCTCCAAGTCATGAGTTGGGTAATTCTTCTCATGGGTCTTCAAATGTCTCAATGCGTACGCTACAACCTTCCCATGCTGCATCAAGACACATCCTAATCCTTTCCCAGATGCGTCACTGTGAATCACCAATCCTCCGAAATTGTCTGGTACGGTCAGAATAGGGGCGGTTATCAATTTCTGCTTCAACGTCTCAAAAGCTATCGCACATCTGTCCATCCATACAAAAGGTACCTCCTTGCGCGTAAGCTTGGTCAACGGCTCCGCCAGACGAGCAAAGTTCTCCACAAATCTTCTGTAGTATCCGGCCAATCCAAGAAAACATCTTATCTCAGCAACATTCTTTGGAATTGGCCAATCACGAACTGCTGCAATCTTTTCGGGATCGACGGCGATTCCATCGCCCGACACAACATGCCCCAAAAACTTTACTTCTTCTAGCCAAAACTCCCACTTACTCATCTTTGCATAAAGCTTCTCCTATCTCAACGTCTGCAGTGCGATCTTCAAATACTCAGCATGCTCTTGAAAACTCTTCGAGTAAACCAGAATATCGTCAATGAATACCACAATAAACTGGTCCAAGAAAGGTGAAAAGATTCGGTTCATCAAGTCTATGAGTACTGCCGGCGCATTCGTTACTCCGAAGGGCATCACTAAGTATTCGTAATGTCCGTACCGAGTTCGAAACGCCGTCTTGCAAATATCTTCTGCTTTCACTCGAACCTGATGATATCCGGATCGCAAATCCAGCTTCGAGAATACCCCCGCGCCACTAGACTGCTCAAAAAGTTCTCCAATACGAGAGATAGGGTACTTGTTCTTAATAGTTACCCGGTTTAATTCTCGATTGTCTATGCACATCCTTCTTGTGCCATCCTTCTTCTTTACTAGAAGAACTGGAGCTCCCCAAGACGAGTTACTGCTTCGAATCCAACCCTTCTCAAGCAATTCAGCAACCTGTTTCTTGACTTCTTCCAACTCTACTGGTGCCATTGGATAATACGCTTTGGATACTGGCGCTGCACCAGGAATAAGATCAATTGCGAACTCCACGTCTCGCTTCGGCGGTAAACCCGATATATCTTCAAATACGTCCATAAAATCACGAACAACAGTCGGCTCTTCACTATTATCAACTTCAATTGCTGCAAGAGTATTGTTTGTCGGCCTAGCCCTAAACTCGACTGGCCCGACAGAACCGCTTCCTCCAGTGAAGGTAAACTCGGGATGTCCGGGAATCTAGAAAATTACTTTCTTTGCCCTACAATCAATGTGAGCGTGGAAAGTGCCAAGAAAATCCATTCTCAAGACGACCTCGTAGCTGCCCGTATCAATAACCAAGAAATCTGCAAAAAGCTCCCGTCCGCAAACAACAACTGTACAATCTTTACACTCCCTACTAGATATGATTTTCCCATTCCCAGTGTGTATGTCCCAGAAACTAGACAGGGTCGTGCAGGCAATCGAGTGTGCAGTTATAAACTTGGATGACATAAAACGGTGGGATGCACCAGAATCAAATAATGCCAATGCGGGAAAACCATGAACGAGTAAAGTACCTCAAACAACTTCTCCTGACGCCTTAGCTTCTTCTGCTGTCAAGGTAAAAGCTCGAGCCTGATTAGGCCCTTGAGTCAGCTGTTTCTGTCCTTCGAACGGTTTTTGCGGAGGCTTCTGAATATCATCCCTCATACGAAGCTTCGACGGACAAGCGCTGACATTGTGATCTGCCGCTCCACAAACTAAACAGAGTCCCTGCCTCCTTCAATACTCCCTCTGCACGTGCCCAGGTAAACGGCAGTAGTCACAAATCATGCTCCTTCTTCGATCAACGATCACAGGCTTCTTCATTGGTGCTACACCACGACGGTCCACTGGAATACCTCTGCGACCATGAGCTCGGTTAGGTACAAATGCTGGCTTCCTTACCGCAACTGCTGTCTGCTGCAAACTCCCTTTCATCCCAGATAAACTCTGTTGTTCCCGAGCTGCCGTAAAAACCTGTGAGAAAGTGGTCAAACCCAAGGAGACAATCTGTCTCTGGATGTCCACATCCAAGCTGCGCATGAACCTCCGTGCCCTGTCTGCATCATTGGCAACTAAAGGTCCAGCGAATCTGCTGAGTCTCGTCCATTCTGCTGCATGCATATCCACGGGTGCTCCATTCTGCTTTAGCCCGATGAATTTCTCTTCCATTTCCTCCCATGCAGTCCACGGGAAGAACTTCTCCAGGAAACTCTTTGAAAAGTCCGCCCGCTTGATCGGCTTGGGCAAGCGGGTCTCCTCCATAAGCCACCATTCTCGGGCGTAGTCCACTAGCTGAATGCGTACCACATCAACTCTTTTCTCATCTGGAATCTGTGCCGCAATAAGCAAGTTTTCTGTGTCAACTAGCCACTGCTCTGCTGGCAATGGCTCCTCCAAACCAGTAAATGTAAACGGACCCAAACGCCTGAAATCTGCTACGGTTCCAACTCGATCAACTGGTTTAGCTTCAACCTTGTCTACGGACTGCTGAACGGTCCGCAAACCTTCCTGGAATGATTCCGCTTGCTGCTGGATCTGCTCGGTCTGTCTCTTTTGATTTTCCAGCATTCCTCTTATCACTCCAAGCATGGCGGCTTCGTCCACACGCCTTTGGTACGTCTTCAAATTTTTATCTGCCATATTCCTGAAATCAAAACACCCAACATTAGCATGATGATAGATTCTGAATATAGATCAAGGCTAGAACTCCAAGAAACTTAAATAGAGTACCGTATTGTAACTATGCCGCGGTATCATAGCCACAATTACATAACTCCACCCAAGTCGCCTAAGTCCTAGAGATAACAAGGAATCAGGTTTTTCGAGTCAATATGCAAAGGAAGTTTGCACATCGTAAAAGATATAATCAGGAAGAATTTGATTCTAGAATGGTAAACGGTAAGGTGGCAGGACATGTTTCCTAAACACGGGTATTCCGATTCGTGTATTGGGTACAATACCTAACTACAAAAGAATCAACCCGACTAACTTATGGCTCTGGTACCAAAAGAACCATGTCACGCTCCGCTTCCCAGAGTACGCTAAAATGGGCACGTGACATAGCCAAGCATGCTACCTATGGGTAGGAAGTATCCATCCACAGTCATATTACGGTTGTAGAGATATCAAGAACAAAATAAAACTATCTAAACATGTCCATAAACCAAGATAAATCATGAGTCAAGAATAATAAAATGCGGAAGCGAAAGATCTAATACAAATAACTGGAATGTATATCCCATAATGCGGGCTCACATCAGGAATAAAATGCAGGAAAGAAAAAAACTAACTAATACAGGACTCACAGCTCAGCCTGCCGGCTGAAGTACTCCTGCTCGGACTGCAACAGCGGTACAGAATCTGGGCCATGCAAAACCCAAACGTCAGTGCGTCAAGTCATCAAATAATAACATAATAAACAGGCAATGCAAGTATAAACATGAATAAAGCAAGGGTAACAATAATATGAATCAGAGCAGTGCAGGGTAATGTGCAGTGGGTAAACTAAACTGTTCTATCAGGTTTTCTGTTCTAAAGTCTTTGAAACCAATTGATGAATCATCGATGTAACTCAATAGTATCCCGTGCATGCCCGGGACCACGGTCTAAGACTCTCGGGCTGAAACCGAGACGTGCCGCTAGGCAGTAAAAGGTAGCAGGTACAGGCGAGTGATGTCAGCATCATCACTCCGGGGCTGGCCTAGCCCGTAAGACTGATCAGAACAGGTATCGAACTGTTGAGTTACAAGTCAGGTTTCACCTTTGATTTCCCCATACCCCCAAATTATGTATGTCAAGTCAGGTATTCAATAATCAAGAACTAATGCCAACACAGGGTCAGGTAAAAGCAGGTTTGTCTGGATAGACAACAGGAACGGTCCATGAGAACTACATATCAGGTTTGTTGGCATTAGACACAAGATTAGGTAACGGGTCAGGTCATGGTTCATCAGGTCAAGTCAAGCAGTGTACGGTACCATGTCGGGTCAATCAATATGCGTGTAGCAAGTCAAGTCAAGATGTAAACAATGTTATAGGTGTGCTCACAATCTGTTATATAATCAAGCATGGTTATCAACAACATGGTATAACCAATAAATTAAGCAATAGGCAGATTTACTCAATTTGCAGTACAGCTATCAGTTGTGTCACAGAGATGATTTCAATGTTATGCGAATGCAGGATGACAATTATGGCATTTTAATCATGTTAACAAGTTTAAGAACTTGAGAGGTGCAATGATTTATATATACAGGTTCAATACAGCTATTACAGGTTAGAATGCACACGGGTGTCCAAATGGAACAAAACTATAGAGATAGTTGCCATAAGCTATGTCAATGTTAAAATGTGATTAAACAGGTAAATATGGTTGTTAGGTTCAATTGCAGACTGTAGGTTCCAAGTTTAAAGATAAAATGATATAATACAATATTGTACATGAAAATGAGAAATGATTGTACCAAAGCTAAATTTACAGATTTAGGGTGTCACAATATATATGTAAATATTGTATAGCATGTAGCAAGGGGTACTTGCCTCGACGGGTCGCGGATCGGAAAAACGAAACGATAAACGTCGGCGGGGAAACTCGCGACGGGCGCACGGTTCACGGAATGAACCCAAACAACGAACAATGGAACCACACGGGTCGGGGTGCCTCGCTGGGACGTCGGGACATGTCGTCGGCATCGTCGGATTCCGGCCAAAAATGTGAACAGTGAATGTCAAGACATGGGATCAAGAAAGAAACAAAGAAACAGCGAAGAAAAGATGTAGGATCAGAGAAAGGGTGCTCACGATGATCCGTGGGATGAGGGTGACGGTCGACCTCGTTGACGGAGCTCCGACGGTGGCCTACGATGGCAGCGCAAGAACCTGCAGTTCATGAAAATATTTTACAGAGAAGGGAAAGAAGGAGGAAATGAAAGAGGAGGGGATGTTATCTCAACGAGGAGTGTTTGCAAGGCCGGGGCTACGGAGTCGAGGCCGTCGGCGGCGACAGATCCGGCGGTGTGTACAGTGGTGCGCGGGGTTGCAGGTCTGGTCGGGGTGCACAAGGAGAAGGGAGAAGGAGGAGGAGGGGAGGATGAGGAGGCAACGAGGCTGGCGAGGGTGTCGTCGGCGTTGGGCTGCGGCGGCGAGGAGGGAGACGGCGGTGGCTCAGGTAGCGCGAGGTGGGTTCTCTGTGGTTCTCGTGAGAAAAAGAATGGAGGAGGGAAAAGAAGTTTTAAAAATATAGGAGAGAGAGAAAGAGATTTGAGGGGGAGAGAGAGAGATATGAGGGAGAGAGAGATGGAGAGAGATAGAGAAAGAGACGCAGAGGGTGGGGCCCAGGGATTTAAAAGAATTGATTGGCTGTTGAAAGATTCAGGTGTTAGGAAAAATACTTAAAAAAAGATTTATGAGATTTAAGTTGAACAGTAAAATATATGGTTACCTAAGATTATACGATGGTTATAAAAAATATTGAAATTTGGGATTTTGGCGCAAAATAAAACATTTCCAAATCGCGCCCGGGTCGGGTCCAAAAGTTTGAAATTGAAATAATAGAATTTTAAGCGGGATCCAAAATTTAAAATGAAGTGTTTTATGATCAAAAAGCATACCCCCAAAACGGACACACGTACGTGCATGTAGCTGTCTAAACTCGCCCGTTTCACTGAACGGGACGAGAACACGATGCACGGACGCTACCACAAGGTTAGGGGTGTCAAGAAGGCCAAGATGAATATTTTTAATTTTATTTTAGATACCAAAATTGTTATATATAGAAATGAATTTGCCGGGTAAAAGTTTACAGTAAGTAACAAACAAGCAAGATAAATGAAATAAGGGTCACACTCCATTCATAAAGTAACAGAAATTAGTAGCATTGGGCTCGGGTGTTACAGGTGCACACTGTTTATATGGCATCAGGGAAAGAGGATAGCCGTATCTCTATGGGTCATCGACCACTCACCAGATCCATAACAAAGGGCCAGGTGCAACAACAGAAACTTCAGGAAATGTTAACACAGATGGCCGCACTCACTGGGCAAAAAGAAAGCCCAGAGACGTCGTCAGAGCAGCGTCATGAACAAGAAACCGATGCTGAGTTCCTCCGCAGAATCCTCAAGAAGAAGGACATAGAGGTAGCGGAACAAGCTGCTAACATAAAACGAATGGCGCTTTTATTCCAAGACATGGTCGGGATGATGTTACAGCCGGATCCTCCAGCTGAAGACCCTCCGATTATCCTTGAAGACGATAGGGGAGAGACATCGAACCCTCTTCCGGCTTGTTCAGCAGCCAAAGAGGAGGCCATTTCTAAATTCTCCATGGATGACTATATCGCTCAACAGATACGAGCTTATCAAGCGAACGAAGCGGCCGGCCAAATTGTTAAGACTGGACGACCCTATCTGGGTTGGTATGACCAAATAAAATACCCGCCGGGATATACGATCCCTAAATTCTATGTATATAAAGCGACATGGAATCCACACAAGCACGTTGCTCAATTCAGAGCCTTGTGCGGTAATACTGGGGGTGACGAAAAACTGCTGCTTCGCCAGTTTGTTGGCAGTTTGTCGGAGACAGTGTTTGAATGGTACTCCGAGCTCCCGAACGACTCCGTTAAGACATTTGCAGAAATGGAGTTACTGTTTACACAAAGGTTCGCAAGCTCTAGCGAACGCACCCCAATCACAGCATTAATTTACGCCACGGTGAAGCGGGGCGAGACATGGGTCCAGTACGTGATACGATGGCGAAATCTATGGTCGAAGTGCAAACAGCGCATCGAAGAAGCGCCTGCAGCAGGCATGTTCGTGGGTACTCTTGATCCGCATGCAACCATATCCCAGTTCATGATGTTCTTGAAGACAACTACCTTCGAGGCCTTAAATTACAAGCTGGCCCAAATGGATCAGATGCGTCATTGACCATCTTCTTCGAAGGTGGAACCTCGAAACGAAAAGGGAAAAGGGAAAGCGACCTTCTTCGCCAATGCTCAGCAGCAGCCCAGTGGTCCGAAACCAACTGATCGCTAAGACGATAAACGGCGATTTTTTAATGAGAAACTGAAGAGCCCTTATTCGTTTTCCCGGGATAAAATGAGGAGACTGTTCGAGCTGGTAGAGCGCAACATGCTTATCACCTTGCCGCATCCAAAACACCCATTGCAACCCGGTGAGGCCAATAATCCTAATTATTGCCTCTATCACCAAGTGGTAGGCCATCCAATCGAAGATTGCTTTGTCTTCAAAGGCTGGATTGAGGACCAATACCAACAGGGCAAATTCGCACTGTCTGAGAATTGGAAAGTAAGCCCGCCTCAGCCGCATGCTCTTAAAAAGGTGGACACACCAGGTGCATCGTGCTCTTTTGTAGAAGAAGCTCCATAGGAGGTCGCTCTTTTAGCCAAAACGAAAAGAATGATGAAGGATCTCTAAGCATGGCCGGCGATCAAGTGGAAAAGTCCACTGGAACCCGAGGTCATCGAGGGAATGCTGAAGCCGCGCCCAACGCTGAAAGTTGGTGATGGTGGACAAAACATTCAAGTCAAGCCTCCAAAGTCTTTAAAGAAAAAGAAGAAGGACAAGAAGCCCGTCCAACCTGAAGACTGCCATACAGGTCTACAGAAATACATCATGCACTGGAAGAATATAACCAGAAAGCACGAACTCCAATCACGTTGGTCGAATTCTTTAAGCATGTTCTTGAGAATAAAGGCGATGACGCTGATGAAGGAGATGATTCTTCAAAAGGGCCTAAAGACTATGTAGCGAGCTGCCATATGATCTCTCACTCGATAAATGGCAAAGAAGCTCCTGATGCAGAATAATTGGGGGCAGATCCCGAACCGGAACTCTGAGAACCGTCAGACGAAATGATTGACATGCTGCTGAATGAATCCTGTCAAAAGAGCAAGGATGATCAAGAACGCGGAATGGCCATATTTGAAAAAGCCAAACGCCGGCGACTGAATGAAAAGGTTGAAGCACTCCAACCAGATCGAAGCACGTATGCCGTAGACAGAAGCAAACTTAAGACAAGGAAACGATTCGCTAGAGCCCTGTCAATGGGTATAAAGTTGCCCTCTTTCAAAGGAAATTCTCCTGGCAGTATACATCTTGATGAAGCGGACGTACATCCTAACTTCTGCTTATACCATCAGAGGATTGCACACCCTACCGAAGAGTGGATGGCCTTTAAAAACTGGTGTCAAGGATACGGTGCTCGTCGGCAGCATTTCAATCGAATGAAGCGTAAAACTCGTCGGGAACAAAGAAGCGCGACTGATGAGCATAAAAGAACTTCCGGTAACCGCCACATGGTTGATTCCAGGGGATCGCAAATTCTCACCTTCGGGAGCGATTCCGATGAAGAAATAGCCCTCGGTCCTCTCTTTAAGGAATCCATCTCTGAAGTAGAAGAGATGAAGACCTATGAGAACATTCAGCTGCGCAATCGCATGTTACCCGAAAAGAATCTCGGACTCATAAACAGGAGGTCGAATAAAAAGGATAAGGGGAAGGAAAAAAATCCCTGAGGATATCGCCCTCGATGATCGAGTTGTCGAAGAGCTTGCAGCCAAGGACCCGCCCAAGAAAAACAAGGTGGATTAAAACGTTCTGGCACACCTGAGGAAAATACCCTCACAGCTAAGCATTCTCGATGCCCTTCTGCTATCCAAAGAGGCGATAGATTCTCTGATCAAGGCAATATAAGAACCTGACCAGTTTCAAGCTTTCCATGCCAAAGAAAAGATAAAGGATGAGCTGGAAGAAGCTCACACTGCTGACATCACTTTCGATGATGAAGACCTCCTCCTCGGGATGTGCGAGCACAACCGTCCCCTATATGTCACTGGATACTGTCATGACATTAAGATAGGAAAAATCCTGGTCAATAATAGATCCTCCGTCAACCTTCTCAATGTGAGAGTGTTGAAAGAAATTTGCATGAGCGTTCAACACCTCGCTCGGGATAAACTCACTATCTCCAGATTCGACTCCCAGTCATCACGGACGCTCGGATCTGTAATGCTGACATTATGCTTTGGGCTGCTCGTCACTGACATCAAATTTCATGTCATTGATGCCAAGACATACTACAACGCTTTGCTCGGCAGGCCTTGGTTACACGAGTACAACATCATCCCTTATACACAACATCAGTGTATGAAATATTTCAAGGATAGTCTCGGGTATACCGTGACAGGGGAGCTGAACCCATTCTCCGTGAATGAAGTCCGAAAACACAAAGTTGCAAAATACTTCCTACCAGACTTTGAAGACACGGAAAGATGTCATAAACCGGAGAATAAGCAGAAGGCTATCACCACTATTTCGGTCTTCGGGAGTGATAGCGAGGAGGAAGAAAAGATAGTTTATTCAGGACCGCCCTAATGGAACAAGCCGGGACCGTCCACCCCTAATCTGGTCTTCGACAGCGACTCTGAAGATGTGGTTAATACAGTATGTTCTATTCGGCCATCAATACAAGCCTTCACTGGCGATGAACGGAGTTTGCAAATCTCCATGGTTCCGCAAGAGCATTACAAAGAGCTCGACACACTTGATAACTATAGTATGCAGGAACTGCAGACGTCCTACGTCCCTCCTAGGAGAAAAGATGAAAAAACAATCCTCTTTTCTCGTTCCGTGGAAAACAAAGTGGAGAAAGAAATCTGGCATGGTGCTGATTCTACACTTGATAGGCTCCATCCCATCCGTCTGCCTAGATACTACAAAGAAGTATTAAAAAGGCTGTTAAGGCGCCAAGGAATACCCTTTAAACAAACCACGCGACAAGCTCAGTTCTACAACAGGATCTGGAACGTCCTCGGAACTCAGCGAAAGTTGCCCAATGGGAGAATGGAAACGATCGGGCTTGGATATGTTCAATCTGAGAAACAGGAACGATTCTATGGCTTCTACGTTATACATGGCTTCGATGAAGAAGGAGATGCTCTGTTAGAAGACGCTAACCCTGAACCAAAACGAGGTCCCACCATAAAAATGCCAAGTCCATCGTTTGAAGAATAGATTGACAAGCTAATAAGGGAAGCGGTCAAAAGGTCCGGGATGACCATAGCCGTGAAATGGCCAACTACGAGAAAGCTTGAACGCAGTACTTCCTTCAGCAGGCTACGGAGAATGACGATGCCCTTCATCGCCAGCCCGTCACAAAGAAAACTCGATGCAAAGGAAAAAACAAACTGAATAACGGAAAAAACATTCGACAGCGGTAAACCGGGTCCAAAAAGCAACGTGATCGAAAATTGAGCAGCCGGGATCCATCTCTCAGAAAGAAGATGGGTCGAGCATATTCTTTTTCCTAAGATAAGACAAAGAAGATACTCAATCTTGTCATGAAATATCAGATGATTACCCTCCCGAAGTCCAAGCACCCCGAACAAGAAAGTGAAGTTCATCACCCAGAATATTGCTCCTATCACCAAGCGATAGGACATCCTCTCGAAGATTGCTTCATGTTCAAACACTGGGTAGAAGACCAGTATCAGCAAGGAAGATTCACTTTATCCAGCAGTTGGAGGGTAACCCCACTACAGAAGCATGAACTGAAAGCCACGTATGCAGCGAGAGTAGAACCAGATCAACATCGTTCTTGGAAACGATCTCGTACCTGCCACATAATAACGTTGACAGAAGAAAGAGGGCCTGAGAATATGGACGACCTCTCCCGGTGCTTCGAAAACAATGATGACGAGGTGATCTCAGAGTTTCCACCGGCACCAAAAGAGCTGGAAGATGGGATGCATACTACTGCAGATAACCTCAGAAAAATCGACTTAGGAAAGGTAAATGACCCATGGCCGACGTTCGTCAGTGAGCTGTTGTCTGAAGAAAAGGTGACCACGCTCAGAGACATGCTAATGCAGTATAAAGACTGTTTCGCATAGAACTACTCCGAAATGCAGGGACTAGATTTAGAAGTATCTGTGCACAAATTGGCGATATCTCTAGACATCAAGCCAATCAAACAAGCACCGAGAAGAATGCGGCTCGAACTTGGAATGAGCATCAATGCTGAGGTCAAGAAGCTAATTGACTCCGGCTTCATCCAAGAGGTTCAGTATCCTGACTGGATCGCCAACATCGTCCAAGTGATGAAGAAAAATGGGACGGTGCGCATCTGCGTAGACTTTCGGGACCTCAACAAAGCATGTCCGAAAGATGACTTTCCCGTACCGGTTACCGAGCTGTTGATAGATAACACGTCCACTCACGAAGTCTTCTCCTTCATGGACGGCTCATCAGGGTACAATCAAATAAAGATGCATCCCGAAGACCAGAAGCATACCGCTTTTCGGACTCCTCTGAGCATATTCTACTATAAAGTGATTCCTTTCAGCTTGAAGAACGCCGGCGCTACCTATCAGAGGGCTATGACGAAGATTTTCGATGACCTCATATATGAAGTTGTCGAATGCTATATCTACGATCTTGTGGTGAAAAGCAAATCGCACGAGGAACATTAGGAGCATCTGAAGATCGTGTTTCAACGCCTTCGGAAATACAACCTCAAGATGAACCCTCTGAAATGCGCGTTCGGAGTTTCCTCAGGCAAATTCCTAGGATTCATCGTACGACACTTGGGCATCGAGGTAGACCCGTCGAAGATCAAGGCGATCATGGAAATGCCCCCGCCAAGAACTCTCAAGCAACTGCGGTCTCTCAAAAGGAAGCTCACGTATATCCGGCGGCTCATAGCTAACCTCTCCGGCAAATGTCGTCCCTACAGTCACTTGATTGTTAGAATTAAAGTTAACCGCAATCAAGACGGTGTCGCTATACAGCTAGCCGGTTGAGCACGGGTCGATCCACAGGGAGATGGTTGTATGTCCTTTCTTGTTTTAGACGAGTCAATAAAAAATTTGTGTATGTTTGTTCGATTCTAACCTATGTGTATTATTTGCAAGTATGAAGTTGTTAAGAAAAAGATACGAGATTATAAGCTAAAGAAATCCGTACTTAAAACCTTTGAGCCGAGTCTTGACCAATTGAAGCTAGAGCAATCGGCAACAACGTGGATTAGGGGATTTAAGCACGGTATTCTTGGAATACGGCTTATTTACCCTTGTCCTTCCGTTCTTGTCTCTTGCTTTCGCCTCCGGCCAAACCGAACGCAACCGGTCGCGGTTAGGAATCACCGTTACCTTGTTAGGGTAGGGTACCTAACGGAGCGCTTGCGTATGGTTTGGGCGGAGTTCAATGGAAAATAACGGGAAAAGGAAATGAGAAAAGAAAATCTTAACTTACAATACCGTATTTATTCTTAACAATGATAATTACAACATTCACAAAATGAACAACAAAGTGCAAAAGAAAAGAACAAAGAAAAGAAAAGATTACAAGTAATTAAGTGCATGAATTAAATTGCAAGAAAGTAAAGCAAGATAATAATAAGCAAGTAATAAAAAGCGATAAAAAGAACAAGAAACTAGAACTCAAGACAAGCATGTGATCAATAGCCAACCCTTAAACTTGCAAGCTCAATCAAGAGGTTGCAAGATCAAGGGAAGGGTAGAGAACGCATGTGAAATGAAGCGCTAATTCCATAAGAAAATACGACCCTTGAGATCAATAACTAACCCTTAACCATTCAAGCTCAATGAAGAGGTTGAATGATCAAGAGAAAGCAAGAATCTCAAGGGGAAGAAGAAACAAAAGAGAATGATACAAAAAGCCATCATCTTCATTGATCTCCCACTCAAAAAGCTCTCACTACAATTTTCATGGAAAAAGAATGAAGAAGAAGAAGAAGAAAAAGACTAAATCCTAAAAAGAAAGAAGAACAAAGAATGACCCCTTGGCTTAGCTCAATTCTGGAGTATTTATAGGCAGAGGGTTGAAGACCTAGGGCAAGAATCTGCCACAATATGAAGTCCCCAAACTACCCCCAAAAAACGACACGACAAGGAGTCAGTAAGGCCGCGGATCCGCCGCCAATACCCCCTATTGGCCGCGGATCCGCCGCACTATAGAGGGTTCAGGGCATGGGCTTTTCTGTAGGTCCCTGGTCTGCTGTCCCCTGTTGTCTGGTACATATATTTTCTGATAATCTTTCCAGAATATCTTCAGAATTCTTAGTCCAAGATTGCTATCTTTTCTTTACTTTTGACTTTATCTCCCTCGAGCTCCGCGCACCCATTGATTCTTGTGCAGCCCCCCTCGTGCTCTGTGCATGTCCGAGACACGAATGACCACTGTCATATGTCTTGTCTCTGGAACTGGTACTCGGCACTGGACGGATATGGATGACCGGAACCCGGCTTTTATCTGCTGTGACAGATGTTCTGTATTTGGTGTAACTGTGGATATTTTGTCTTGATTTGCAATATTTGTACTGGAAACCTGTATTCTGTAAATATGTAACAAACACGGATTACAAGCACCTACCTATAAACACACGAGCATAAGAATGGGCGGTATAAAATGTAATATTCTGGTATGAACAAATACCCCCAAACTTAACTTTTGCTCGTCCCGAGCAAAACCAATTATTCACAAAAAATAAAATCCTAACCGCACTTTCGCAGGGAACGCGATTGCACTGAGCGCGTGCAACAAGCCGTTAAACCTCTAGGTGTCCCTAGTAGGAGGAGTGTTGTCTCCTGAGGGTTTTCAGCGGATACTACCCACAAAATCCCGTCAAGCTAGTGTCATAAGTTAACGTCGATTCTACTCCTACAGTTTAGTATTTACGTTAGAAACTCTATCATCCTAAGTTAGAAATATCCAACCCTAATTTTTCACACCTCCTATCTATTTAACCTTGGGTCCTATACGTTCCAAAAAAGTTTAAAAGGATATCGGTATCTCCTAAGTTTTCCTTCTAAAGTGCGGCCTCAAATCCGCGATTTTTATCAACTTTACAGAAAATACAAGTCTTATTCTTTATTTCTATCTTTTATCCAAACATCGATTGTATACCCCTACGTGTGTGTGTATTTGCACCCCTACACTCAAGAATTCAATTCAAGCTATAATATCCTTGCCCTAATACCTAATACTACTTCTTTTCATTAAGGATGGACGGATTTGCTCACACACCTTTTATGCGACTATTAATGCTTCCTGAGGCACTAACGGCCGATTACTGAATATGTGAACTTAAAGCGTAAATAGCAGTTTCCAGGTCTTGACTTTATTCTATTTTTTTTTCGTTTTCTTTTTCTTTTTCAAGACCGGATATATTTTTCAATATGCTCTTTTAGTGTTTAGCTTTAAATACCGTTTTTTCTTTCATACTAGGCTTTCAGGCAAGAGTATTTCAAGGTATTCTCTACTATCCCAAGTTTCAAGGTGCGTGTAAGTGCAGTTTGTAGGGTATATACTTTCTAAATTTGAATTCGAGAAAAGAAACTATTTTTCATACTTATCCTTCAGTAAAACATCAATACTTTCCCTTCATCTTGACTTAACTCAAGAACTGAACTCAAGATTACCTATTTCTCAAAAAAACTGTAAGGACGTATACTTACCAAAATTAGACAGAATGAGGGTTATTTTTAGGGTTTTCAATCCCTAAGCCTAGAATTTAATTATTTCTATCATATCAACTAAACTTTCGGAATAAAGATCTAAGTTACCCTATTAGCTAATTTGACGACAAAGTTTTTATATTTTTTTGGAAATTTTTTAATTTTTGTGGGTTTTTAATAGGGTATGCAAATGCAAAATATACAAATGAATGCGAAGGAAGAAAGCTTACCGAGCACACCCCCAAACTTAAACTTGACAGTGCCCTCACTGTCAGGCTATACCAAGAGGGTCAAAATTGTCGGCGCTCTCCCTAAAAACAAATTATATACAAAAAAGAAAAACCAAAAATATATACAAAAAAGGTGTTCCCCCCAAACTTAAGTAAAACAATGTTTCCACTGTTAGGCGTTGAAGTTCAGGTTTAGGGGGGAAAGAACAGTATCAAGCTATACAAGGCCTTACACAGGCCAAAAGTTAGTACCAACCATTGAAAGATCTTATCGTGATAAAGCAGTGGCTGGTGAAAGAAGGTGAAGAGGAAAGAAATGGAGAATACGCGAGGCCGTATGGAGATAGAAGCGGGATACGGTCTCGGTATATCAGAAGAAGAAGAATGGCGGAAGGGAAAAAGAAGTGGAGTATGAACTTGAGGGTGCAAATGGAGTGAATAGATTAGCACAATTTGTGATGAGCGATGTGTAAACAGCGATTGTGCTAATCTATTAACCCGGCGAGAGATTGGGTCAAATCCCTCAAGATTCGTAATAAACCATGGGTACGCCGAACTTGGTAAACCAGACACAGGAAGTGAAAATGATACGGTTTCTTGCATGGTCGGAATGATGGAAAGGGTAGGGGGAGGTGATTGAGGAAGGGTATCAGTTAAGGTTTCGGGAGGGTGTACACAGTCAATGAAAGGAACAGGATGAATTAGAAAATCCGACTCATCAATTAAAACTGTTTCATCCTCGGTACTATCCTCAATATTCTCCTCAAAATTTATCTCATCCATGCATTTATCATCAAAATCAAGACGCATATGAAGTTCGGGAAAAACAGTTAATGACTCGGGATGATGATTTGAAGAGACAAACTCAGCCAAATCTACGGGTTCATCATCCGAAATATTCCCGGCGTCAATATCCTTAATCAAGTGAAAATCAAAATTCTCTGACACCTCAACAAAAGCATGGATATCAATTGATTCAGGTTCTAAAGTGGAGGTGTAGAGGTTAAAAGGTTTAGGATCAGTTTCACTTGGAGGAGACCCTTCACAATCGGGTAAATCAAACACTACGAAGTCGCACAACTCATTCATCATTCTATCTTCAATTGATACATCATGTGGGATACTCGATAGACTTTCAAAACAGGAGGTGTGGGATTCAATTTGGGATGGGTAGGTTTGATTTGGAAGGGGGTACATCTCACTCTCTCCACTCAAATTCACAGCCTGTCCTGACGCCTCATCATACTTTGAAAAAGTTGGAGCTAGGTGAAAACTAGCTACCGGGTCACTAGGTTGCATGAGGGCGGCCATGGACACATTCAAATCCATCATCTGTTGGCTTGACGCTACCCTAAAATCTTCCAACGACTGTTCCAGACTAGACATAGGTTGTAAAGGGGTTTCGGTAAAATATTCAAAGTTGTTTGGATACTGAAAACTCCCAAATGGCGGTTCTGAAGCAATGTCTAGGGAAGGTGCAAAAGTAGGATAGGATTGGTAGGAATTGAATGGCTGGACAGGAGCAGGATCAACATTTGGATAGGAAGGTGAATGGAATTGTTGATCCCAAGAATTTGAAGTGGTGAAAGGAGTGAAAGATCGGCTACGAGATTGTTCAATATGTTCTGCAATAGACATAGGTCTTGGAGTTGCAACATGACTCGAAGAAGGGGTATCAACGTAAGAAGGGGTGAATGTATGAAATGGTTGATACGAAGTGGATTGCGGAGTCAAATTGTTTGTCCTAGACGCGTCTATCCGATCTCTCAATGAAATTTTGGGCATGGAGGGGTCGTTCGAAGTTCGGCCAAAGCAAGAACCGTAAGAAGTAATGTCTGGTTGTGGGTACCAAAGTTCGGCAAGAGTTTTGCGAGGTGGAGTACCCATGATATGAAAAGAGAAAGAAAGAAAGGCAGAGAAAAGGAGGGGAAAAAGAATGTGATAATTTTTTTTTTTTAGTTTATATATTAACAGAAGAATGAAATATACACACAAAAAGAATATTGACAAAAACAATCACGACACAAAAATACCACACACCTAATCGTTCTAGGGTTCACCTAGGTCAACTAGACCTGCTCCAGAACTTGATTGTCGAAGTAAAACTGTGTCAAGAAACAGGCTCAAGATACACTGATCACGAGGCCAGGTAAGTGCAGAGATAAGAGGAGGTTTTCCAACGCTTTCGCGAAGTTCCTTAATTAAATAACCCTTTCTCTTTTGGCGGTTGCGCCGTTAACACTTTCCTAGACACCCCGTAAACAATATACCGTTAAGCGAGGTTCTAAACACAGTTAACTTCTCCTAGTGAGCGCGAAGTCCTTAAGGCTTAAAGTCTAATTTCTTTTAAAATTTGTGCGGGTAAACGTTATGCTCAAGTTCGTGATTTGTGGGCCACGGAAATGGTGATGAAATCCTTTACCGTATGTTGTGGGGTTCGCTTGCCCTTAAGTCCGTATTAATGTATGCAATGCGCAATTCAATAAAAATTCTATAAAGAATCAAACAATCGTTTTTTAGTTTAAGCGCGGCACTGCAACAAATACGGGTTAGTCAATTTTTAGCGTTTGCTAGCGAACTTGCTGCAAAGAATAGTATATTGGATGCGTCGGATTTGAGAAGAAGGTGTTAGTAAAGTACGTACCGTTAAGTTTTTGGGTTAGGAAACCCCCGTTGAATAAAATCCGGTAAGCTTGAAAAGGTTCGCTTGCGCGGGTCAAACTACCCGGATCTTTGGCACTGTACTTCGTAATCACCTTAACCTTGAATGTACACTTTGCTCCCCACAATCGCAGTTTGCAAATCTGCAAAAATCTGCACTCTTGCCCAAAAAAAAAAAAGATCAAAAACAACAAAAAGATTTTTATTTTTTTTATTTTTTATTTTTATAAATATATACAAAAAGAATATTAACCCGAATAACAAGAAAGAAAATACGCTACCGTCTCCCCGGCAACGGCGCCATTTGATTGTTAGAATTAAAGTTAACCGCAATCAAGACGGTGTCGCTATACAGCTAGCCGGTTGAGCACGGGTCGATCCACAGGGAGATGGTTGTATGTCCTTTCTTGTTTTAGACGAGTCAATAAAGAATTTGTGTATGTTTGTTCGATTCTAACCTATGTGTATTATTTGCAAGTATGAAGTTGTTAAGAAAAAGATACGAGATTATAAGCAAAAGAAATCCGTACTCAAAACCTTTGAGACGAGTCTTGACCAATTGAAGCTAGAGCAATCGACAACAACGTGGATTAGGGGATTTAAGCGCGGTATTCTTGGAATACGGCTTATTTACCCTTGTTCTTCCGTTCTTGTCTCTTGCTTTTACCTCCGGCCAAACCGAACGCAACCGGTCGCGGTTAAGAATCACCGTTACCTTGTTAGGGTAGGGTGCCTAACGGAGCGCTTGCGTATGGTTTGGGCAGAGTTCAATGGAAAATAACGGGAAAAGGAAATGAGAAAAGAAAATCTTAACTTACAATACCGTATTTATTCTTAACAATGATAATTACAACATTCACAAAATGAACAACAAAGAGCAAAAGAAAAGAACAAAGAAAAGAAAAGATTACAAGTAATTAAGTGCATGAATTAAATTGCAAGAAAGTAAAGCAAGATAATAATAAGCAAGTAATAAAAAGCGATAAAAAGAACAAGAAACTAGAACTCAAGACAAGCATGTGATCAATAGCCAACCCTTAAACTTGCAAGCTCAATCAAGAGGTTGCAAGATCAAGGTAAGGGTAGAGAACGCATGTGAAATGAAGCGCTAATTCCATAAGAAAATACGACCCTTGAGATCAATAACTAACCCTTAACCATTCAAGCTCAATGAAGAGGTTGAATGATCAAGTGAAAGCAAGAATCTCAAGGGGAAGAAGAAACAAAAGAGAATAATACAAAAAGCCCTCATCTTCATTGATCTCCCACTCAAAAAGCTCTCACTACAATTTTCATGGAAAAAGAATGAAGAAGAAGAAGAAAAAGACTAAATCCTAAAAAGAAAGAAGAACAAAGAATGACCCCTTGGCTTAGCTCAATTCTGGAGTATTTATAGGCAGAGGGTTGAAGACCTAGGGCAAGAATCTGCCACAATATGAAGTCCCCAAACTACCCCCAAAAAACGACACGACAAGGAGTCAGTAAGGCCGCGGATCCGCCGCCAATACCCCCTATTGGCCGCGGATCCACCGCACTATAGAGGGTTCAGGGCATGGGCTTTTCTGTAGGTCCCTGGTCTGCTGTCCCCTGTTGTCTGGTTATATTTTCTGATAATCTTTCCAGAATATCTTCAGAATTCTTAGTCCAAGATTGCTATCTTTTCTTTACTTTTGACTTTATCTCCCTCGAGCTCCGCGCACCCATTGATTCTTGTGCAGCCCCCCTCGTGCTCTGTGCATGTCCGAGACACGAATGACCACTGTCATATGTCTTGTCTCTGGAACTGGTACTCGGCACTGGACGGATATGGATGACCGGAACCCGGCTTTTATCTGCTGTGACAGATGTTCTGTATTTGGTGTAACTGTGGATATTTTGTCTTGATTTGCAATATTTGTACTGGAAACCTGTATTCTGTAAATATGTAACAAACACGGATTACAAGCACCTACCTATAAACACACGAGCATAAGAATGGGCGGTATAAAATGCAATATTCTGGTATGAACATCACTTGATGAAGAAGGGAACCCCGTTCGTTTGGGATCGCAAATGCCAAAGCTCACTGGATGAAATTAAGCAATACCTACAGAATCTGCCAGTACTGACCGCTCCAATCAAAGGAAAGCCCCTCATTCTGTACACAACCACCCTTGATGGTTCTCTAGGTGCATTATGGGCACAAAAGACTGACCAAGGGAAGGAGAGAGCCCTCTACTATTTGAGTCGAGTTCTTCTGGAGGCAGAAAACAATTACTCCCCCATTGAAAAACACTGCCCAGTGTTGATCTTTACGATAACGAAGCTCAGGCACTATGCGTTGGCGCATGAGGTCCATCTAATATCGAAAGTGGATCCTCTCAAGTATTTGATGTCATGAGCCATACTAATGGGACGACTCGCTAAATGGGCCCTCCTCTTGATGGAGTTCTCGATAACATATCGTCCTCTCAAGGCAGTGAAAGGCCAGGCCATCGCCGACTTCCTCGCTGAGCATCCAATACCTGCCGACTCACCTTTAAATTGTGAATTTCCAGATGAGCACGCGTTTGACACGATCGATAGGGAGAGAGGAGGGAGTGATATCCGATGGGAACTCTACTTGAATAGGGCATCTTCCATGAAGAAGAGAAAGCACAGCACCCCTATAATTAAAATGGGGGTAGGCCTCATCTTCGTGACTCCACAAGAAGGGATAATGCGCTTTGCCATCTCCCTAATAAATCAGAGGACAAACAATGAAGCCGAGTATGAAGCTTTGATAGCAGGTCTCGAGATCGCTGTCGACATGGGAATTGGAAACCTCCTCATATACGGAGACTCCCAGCTGGTTGTTAGTCAAGTAAATGGCGACTATCAAACGTGCAAACCAGAGTTGGTAAAGTACGGTGAAAGAGTGCAGCAATTGCTGACTCAGATCCCTTCCTACACCCTGGAAAGCATACCGCGAGTGGAGAACAGCAAGGCGGATGTATTAGCCAAACTCGCTAAAGAACTGGCTGACAAAAACCTCGATGATGTGAGGATCATTGTGCAAAGCCGTCGGGTTCTTGCACCAGCAGAAATGTATCCGGAGTCGTCCAAAGAAAAGGAATCGACCAAGCAAACGGCCCTACAAATAAAAGACCAGGAAAAGGCTAAGGATTGGAGAGAAGTCTTTATAGACTACTTCAAATCCCGTCGAACACCTGAAGATGCATCCTTACGACATCAGCTCATGAAACGAGCTCTATCCTTCGCCTTCGTCAATGACACTCTATATAAGAGATCATTTGATTCTCTATGGCTAAGATGCCTAGGACCTGAAGAGGCAAGGAGAGTCGTCCAAGAAATTCACGACGGACTCTGCGGTTCTCATCAAGCCGGGCCGAAGATGAAGCTGAAGATCAAAAGGATGGGCTACTATTGGCCACGATGATCCAAGACTGCCTTGAATACGCGATGTAGTGCCATTCGTGCCAAATTCACGGAGACTTCATCCATCAGCATCCAAATCCGCTACACCCGACGGTGGCTAGCTGGTCGTTAGAAATGTGGGGAACTGACATAATCGGGCCCATTGAACCAGCATCGTCCAGAGGACATCGATTCATATTGGCAATAACTGATTACTTCTCCGAGTGGGAAGTAGCAGTACCACTAAGAGAAGTGAAGACGGAGAATATCCTCCATTTCGTCAAGACACATGTCATCTATCGGTTCGGCACTCCGCGACGGATTATCTCTGATAACGGACTGGCCTACAGAAGCCACAAAATCAGTCGCTTCGCACAACAGCATAATATAGACTGGAGATACTCTTCGGTCTACAATCCCCGAGCTAATGGTCTGGCTGAAGCTTTCAACAAGACTTGACGAAGATCATGAAAAAGATGGTGTCCAAAAATAAGAAGGACCGGCACGAAAGACAGCATGAAGCTCTCTAAGCGTATCGAAATACATTCAAAACGGCCATAAATACAACGTCGTATGCATTGGTATTCGGCGCTGAAGCAGTACTTCCCTTGGAGATAGAGTTACCCTCTCTGCGAGTGGCAGTTCATTACAAGATAACGGATGAAGAGAATGCTCGTCTTCGGCTCGAGGAGCTTGACGCCCTTGACGAATCCCGGCTCATGGCGTAGCAAAATTTGGAAGCTTATAAAACAAAGATGATGCGCTCGTATGAAAGATTGACTAGGCCGAGAACATTCCGCCAAGGCGAACTCGTGCTAGTGGTCAAGACACCTATGATCCCCAATCGTGCCAAACGAGGGAAGTTCGAGCCAAACTACGAAGGCCCATATATCATAGACAAAGTCTACCATGGTGGGGCTTACTTGCTCATGGATATGCATGGAGAAAGACCCTTGAGACCAATAAACGGTCGTTTCTTGAAGAAATATTACGCCTGACCGAGACGTCTATAAACTACTACGGACCGCAGCATCCCAAGGCTGACAAAAAATAATAATAATAAAATTAAAAAAAAGAAAAAAAAGGTATGTCCATAAGCGAGATGAGCACGGATGAAAACCCGAAAGGGCTCCGTAAGTAAAAAACAGCAGGGCTACCGGCGAGTTTGTGAAAACCCGAAAGGGCGCAATCTCGTTAAACGACACTTGCAAGGTCCTTTCGACCTTCTAAGGAGAAAATACCTGCATGAGATCCTTATGACTCAAAAGGGAGCAACACACTTAAGAATTCCCACGATTCCTAAGGAGAAGTTACACTTACGAGATCCTCACGACTCGTAAGGAGAATTCCCCTATGAGACCCTCACGGCTCATAGGATTCAAAAGCCTTAAGCTACAGGGATCTGAACCTGTTCTTAAGCCGTCATACACTCCAATATTGCCCTACAAGCATTTTAATATTGATCCTTGTATACAATCCATGGGCACGAATAAACATTTCCCTAACAGAGTCCCACCAGCGACTAGGGATATGCTCACACGGTGAACGACCCTTATAAGTCCTCTCGACTTATAAGGAGAAAACACTCTTGTAAGATCCTTACGACTTATAAGAGAACATACACTTAAGAATCCTTACGATTTTTAAGCAGAAAACGCACTTACGAGATCCTCACGACTCGTAGGGAGAAATACCTTTATGAGACCCTTACGGCTCATGAATTCAAAAGCCTTAGTGGACAGGATTCTAACCCTGTTTGCTAAGCCATCTTTGTTTAAATCGACAAAGGAAAATGATGATTCGCTCCTGGCAATGTCCCAGTTGTAGCGATGTTGATGCCTGAATCGGAATCAAATTCCAAGTCCTTTCATGGCAAATGCTGATTCGCTCCTGGAAATATTCCAGTCGCAGCGATACTGATGCTAAGACTGGCAACAGATTTCAAGTTCCATACTCGCGATAAAAAATCAGCGAGCCAAATTTGTATACAAAATAACTGAAATGATAGGGCAACTTGCAAAAAAATCACCAAGTAAAACATATGTATACAAAATAGCCGAAATGGTTGGGCAACTCGCAATAAAAAACAACGAGTTAAAAAAACTAGCCGAAATGATTGGACACCGTGAAAAATAGCCGTAATGATTGGACAATCGCGACTTTCGCGATATAAAAAGCTGAAATGATAGAGCATCGCGAAAAGAACTAAAAAATGAAATGAAACATTTTTCCCTATAGGTGAGATCACATCGATCCCTGTATACAATCCATGGGCACAAACAAAGAGGAAACCATATCATCCCACCAGGCTCCATCAGAAAGAGAGCCAAATCTCGACGGTTCACAGACAACCTAGGGACCACCTCGACATTCGACGCGACAACCAACATCGGAGCTATGTTAAAGTCCCTAGTTCCAAATCTCGACGGTTCATAGACAACCTAGAGACCACCTCGACATTCGTCTCGTTACAGCAGACGCAACGTCAACAAAGCGGAGCTATGGCAAAGTCCCTAGTTCCAAATCTCGATGGTTCACAGACAACCTAGAGACCACCTCGACATTCGTCTAGTTATAGCAGACACAATATCAGCAAAGCGGAGCCGCGACAAAGTTCCCAGTTCCAGGACTCGGTGGTGCACAGACAACCAAGAGTCAACCCCTGACCCCATAAAACACGGCTAAGGTCAATCCTGACCCCGTGGAAAATGGCCAAAGTCAACTCCTGACCCGTATACCACAGCTAAAGTCAATCCTGACCCCGTGGAAAACGGTCAAAGTCAACCCCTGACCCCGTATACCACGGCTAAAGTCAATACTAACCCTATGGAAAACGGCCAGAGTCAACTCCTGACCCCGTAGAACATGACCAAAGTCAACCCCTGACCCGGTGGAAAACGACCAAAGTCAACCCCTGATCCCGTAGAACACGACTAAAGTCAATACTGAACCCGTGGAAAACGGCCAAAGTAAACCCTCGACCTCCCCGTCAATGCAATGCTTTGACTCGGGAGCAGGTCAACTCATCAATCACTTACGAGTCCTCTCGACTTGTAAGGAGAAAATTCTTTTGTGAGATCCTTACGACTCTTAATAGAAAACACACTTAGGAATCCTCACGATTCCTAAGGAGAAAATACACCTACGAGATCCTCTCGACTCATAGGGAGAAAAATCTTTATGAGACCCTCACGGCTCATAAAATTGAAAAGTCTTAGGCAGCAGACCTGAACCTGTTTCCTAAGCCATCGCTACCCTGCAAAGAGTCCAAGATGGACAGCTACCTACTATCTACAAGCCACACTTGCTAAAATCACATGGCGACAACACAGCAAATAGAAGAAAGTAACAGTGGAAGATAAAAAAAAATGTGTATCTTTTATTCATGAATTCAATTGAGTACAAGACGAATCATATAAAAGAATAAAAAATGTATACATGTTATTCAAAGATTAAAAATGTTTAATTGATACAAAGGCAGCTACTGAGAAGGAGGCGTTTTCAATAAATCAGCCACTTGCTGGCGCACTCCTCTCAACTCCTTTTCATGGTCAGCTGCTGCGGCTAGCTCCGCTTCGACTCGACCCGTTGTTGCAAACAAGACGAAAATTTCTCATCGATTTTCCGTTGAGCAACTTCGCGACTCTGCGAAACCCACTCCAGAAGGTCAATCATTTGCCTTAGCGCTATCCCGTCTGAAATGAATCGTTGCAAATTGTTAAAGACGGCTCTCAATTGCACAGTGTTTGCTTCAACCTGGGTGCGCAGCCGGGCGGATTCACCTGAAGCCTCCTCACGTTCCTTTCGCCTCAAGGTCGCTTATTGTTCGAAATGGCGGAAGAAGGCAACGCTCTGCTCAACCCATGCAGCCCGTTGAGAATTCAAAGCCAACATTTCTGGAACGGGACGTCCAAGCTCGATCTTATTCAGACGGGCCTCGATCTTTCTGCAGGGGTTCGTCTCTCCCGGTATTGGGGGTGAGGTCGCGCTGTGTCTAGGAGAGCCATTACACAAAGCCCTCGGCCGAGGCAGGAGATTTACTGGTAGGTATTCCAGTAGTATCTCAGGGTGTTCTGGGCTTCACTCCGACACGACTTGTACCGCTTTTGGGGGTCTGACTTTTACCAACCCCCTAGGCCCGCCATGCGATACTCATAGATGAACGGACCGGACTGTACGGATATTGTCACTGACAGGCTCAGTAGGGTGTCAGGATGAGTTCGCTCATCGACGTCCCTTTTGGTCAATAGCTGGTGGCCCGTCACGTATGGCTGATACCTCTGACGTGCTAGTGGTTAAATCCACAGCCATAGTATTGACGAGTCTTTAGAGTCCACCACACTCAGTTACTCAAGTTTCGGGCGAAACACTGTAGAGGCCGTATGGAGATATGGCAGGGTTCGATCAGATACGTGCGGTATTGCACGGATCGTGATCGGACGGTTTTTACTAGCCGGCTTTGGCTTAAGCCGGATCCTAGTATTAGATAGTGTAGTTTTGTCTCTTTGCATTTGTGTTCAGTGGGAATACAAATGCGGGCATGTATATGCAGTCGCGGGGTTTTCCTGTAATTTATTACGGGATCAGTTTTCTGAAGTTGCCAGTTTGCATTCCGTTCTGGCCGGTTTTCCTTTGTTTCTTCACGGCCGGACTTTCCGATGGAGGGGGTTATTTGCAAGTGTGCAAATAACATTTTGTGGAGGGTTTATTTGTGAAATGGGAGATTATGATAGCATCATTTGATACCATTCTTTTCTATCATCATTTTCTTGCTTTATGTTGATTTGAATTGATTTGATATTGTTATGATGGTCTTTGGATGTGGTCACCTCTTTGATCTCCTACACTCACCTCCCTTATTGAAACCCACCCCATTCCTTTATGTGGCCGGCCACTTGAGAGAGGAGGAGGGATTCATTTTGTAGAGTGATATCTTCATCTCATTTCATTTTTCCTTTGCTAGAAAATTGATTCCACACATCTCTCCATAGTTCATTCTTTGATTCCTCCATCACCAAGGCAACTTCACCCCATTGAGACAAAGGTTTTCTACACTAGTCTACAGCATCTCTTGGACGCGTCGGCTCGCCAACTTCGCGTCCAAGTTGCCTCGGTCCAGAGGTGGGAGCCCGTAGAAGAACCCGGCGATGTGGTGCCCGTTTCGACGAGGAGGCGACGGACGGAGATTCCGCGGGAGATCGGGACGACGATGAGAAGACCGGAGGACACGGATCACTCGGTATATCTCTCACCCCTTCTCTTGTTAGCTAGCATTAGGTTAATGGTCACGATCCGGGTATATTGTCCGCGGTAGCGCCGGTTAAAGTTAAGAAAAATTTTGATTCCGCATTTTGGCCTCGAGTAGTAGGCCGGGGCGCTGCCGTGGCGCAACATGGTATCAGAGCCACGCCATTAACCTAGTCTAGCTTGCTCTAGTATGTTTAAAGACCCGATTGAACAAAAATCCCAAAAACCGTATTTCGTGTGCATCAGGTTTCTGTCGAAATTTTTTGGACTCTAAAAATTTTTCAGGTTGTTTCAGAATGATGTACATGGTATTCTAAGATCACTGAAAAAATTTGGTAACATGAACCTTCAAAACGACCGCGGAACCGCGGCCATAACCCCACTTTGGCCGCGGTTCCGCCGCAGAATTTAGGCTTCATTTCACCAAATTTTTCCAGTGTGCTTCTGACATAGAATTATGGGTTTTGGGACATTCTTTTTGGGCCCAGATTTTCTGTGAGTGCTACAGTAGTGCTTGGGGTCCACTTGGGTATATTTGTTCGATCGGATATTTTAAACATGCTAGTTCACAGTATTTACATTATATCTGCGACCGTGAATGTCATTTGATCGGTAAATCCAGTATATCTGCTATAGCCCTTTTAGACAAATTTGCGAACGTGACATTCACGTTGATGTTCTGTGTTGTGCTGTGATGTTGCGGATTGGTCGTGGGGGATAGCCTGGATGCAATGTTAGTACAGTTTGGTTTTATATGTACTTTTGATATTGCAGGGCGAGCGTCCGACATGTGGACTGCCGTCACTGCCTGTTTGTATTATTCTTTTGGGGCACGGCCAGGTTGCGGTCGATGTACCCATTGTATGTATATTTTACTTTCTATACTAAGGTTATCCCGCGGAGGGGTGCACGGATAGCCAGGTTCTAGAGGGCAACGGGCCCGCATCTCATGGCATTGAGACGGAAGGGGCTTCACTCTAGAATTGGCGGGCTATTCGCCGCACTCGTATGGGGTACAGGTTGACCCAGGAGGGGTGCCCAAGTTACCGGATTCCGTGAAGTGTTGGGTGGTCCATTCACGTTGCTGAAGGGGGCTGCCTCGCTTCAGGTTTTGGCGGGTGACTTGCCGCGCCCGTAGGGGTCTAGGATTTTCATTGCACAGGCTATCCACACGACCAGGGGAACGTCGGGTTTCACTAGCGGCTCTATGAAACCCGGGGATCCCAGATATCTGTATTGGTCTGTGATGCTGATTACATTTCTGTGATGTTGCATTTTATCACGCCTTGAGCGAAAAATATATATTATATATATACTAGTAGATGTTGTATATGTTTTGCATCCGTGCTAGTCCAGCCCCCGCTCTGTCGTTAGTTAAGTAACCTAACGAGTGATGACGGGACCCAGTGGCGAATGCGGATGGCATACACGTACATCATTATTTTCGTTCTTTATTGGTGTGTTCAATTGATGGGACTGCATTGATTCGGATCAATGTAAGTTAAAAACAAACCTATTCTGATGTTGTTGGAACTTTTTTCAAAAAGCTGTTATTGCAAGGACGTTCACTTTTTGTTTTGCACAGTGGTATTCGGTTATGAATATCCTGCACCTCAGTCGACGAGGAAAGGGCCGAGATCCCTTCACCGGGAGTGACCCCTTGGACAGAAGTTTGCGTCAGGGCAATAACTTCACTATAGCTGATCACTTTTGCTTTGCATCGTGGTATTCAGTTGGAATATCCTGCACCTCATTCTACGGGGAAAGAGCCAAGATCCCTTCACCGGGAGTGACCTCTTTAGCAAAGGTTTTCGTCACTATATTTTTATAAAAAGTTATCCGGTTCCTTCAACGATATCAAGTTCATTACGTTAAAGGTTTTTCGCCAAAAACCAGCCGTAGCCCTCCGTCATTTCAGATTAGTATTGCTTAGTATTCGCGCTACGTTTGTCGTTGCTATTCGCCGAGGCGTAGTGTGCGGTAGCTTTGTTGTGCTTTTCTGTCGCATGGATATGTGGATTGGTTAGGACAGTCGTACGACTTTGTTGATTATTCGTCAAGGGTCGTGCGGGTGGGTTTAACGCAATCAAGATAATGACGGGTTGAACTTGACTAGGACCTTTTGATTTGTTGATTATTCGTCAAGGTCACTTGGGTCCTAGGGGTAAAAACCTACATCGGGAGTTTCTAAAGAAACCGAAACTTGCCAGGCTTGCGCATACCTTCTGGAGTGTGGTGACGTGAGTGGATTCCGTCACGTTGTCATGCGATGATAGTTGGATCCCGATTCCCACTGATGAGTTGGTTTACTCCTCGGGTGATCCCGACTAATTCTTCTTTCAGGTTTGGGGAAGAACTTGACGTTACAGTGGGAGGTTTCCTGATTGGATAAAGTGATAACCATTCTGATCTAGGTTAGAGTGCACGCTGAGTGTTTCTTTTCTCTCTCTCTTTGGCAGCGACCATTGACCCGACCCTAGACTATGACTCAGTGACCAAGTTAACCGAACCTTCTTATAAGACCGGCTTTTGGATTGTCAGAGTTGCAGACCTCATTGCCACTCCTACTTTTACCCTTTTCTCTAGGACACCCCATATTACTACGAACGTCCACTTCCATTGGACAAAACCATTGTATGGTTATATACGAACTCGAAGGAATTCGAGGATGGTTTCCGGTTCTGGAGAAAACGAATAGGACTATTCAGTTGTCTTTTCCTTTCACCTTCTCTCATTGCGAGTACTCCTTGGTTTAGGAGATAGTACACCTATTACGCAAATTGGATAGTCTTCTTCCAAACCATAGGCAGGTGTCGACCGGTAGGGAATGAAGAAAACCAATTAGCCTAAATGGTGTACAGAAGGTATCAAGTTAAGACAAAGCAAGGGATTAGAAGGAGGGCAAAGTAAATTGCGACTGCTATTCACGACTGAACCAAGTATTTCTTCGCCAATCCTAAATCACCTTTGTATTTCTCCAGGACACTCCGTATCACTACGAAGATCCCAAGTTTATTGGATAATCCATCGTATGGTTATATACGAACTCGAAAGGAACTTGTTCCAGTTCGGGGGTGGATTCTGGTTCAGGAGAAATAGGAATAAGGTTTATTCGGTTGTCTTTTATCTTCACCTTCTCTCGCATTGCGAGTGCTCCTAGGATCAGGACAGTACACCCATTATGCTTATTGGATAGTCTTCTTCCAAACCATAGGCTGGTGCCGAACGGTAGGGAAGGAAGAAAACCATTTGGCCTAAAGGGGTGTGCAGAAGGTAATGACTAAAGACATATAAACGGATTTGGAGAGGTGGCAAAGAGATATACGGTTACAGTTGTGAATCTGGATAATGGAAGAGGCATTACTAGGAATACCCGGATACCCCATCGAAACATTTCAATGTTTCAGTTTCACTTGTACTGTTAAAGGAAAACTGATTTCCCGATTAGATATTTACTCCAGGGTATGTATTTACCAGGTATGATTCTCACGTCTATATGGTTTTACAGATGATGAGTGGGAGTAAATTATTGGGAATTAGGTGATCATCCTCATTATATTGGGATTCGTTGTAATCGGTGATATTTGAGGAAGTCACCTGGGTTGTTTTGCCAGACGGAAAATATTTGGTTTTGAATATCCGTTGTTATGCACCAATTTCAAATTAATATATCTGTACGTCTATTTTTTATAGAGTGAGATATACCTTTTGAAATTATGTCTATGACATTTACCTATATCTGTGGATGGTTAGGTAAGGAGTATTGAACAGCGGTGTAATTCTTCTTAACCATAAGTACAGTTTTCAACCTACGACACACAGTGAATGAGTTGTTAGACTCAGGGACTTATACAGAGTATTGTATATTGTCTAGTGTCCATTAGGACAGAGGGGTTGGTCCTCGTACTATATTCTGTTTACTTTTAACTTCTTTAGTTCTTAGACATGTGTTTCGTAGAAACACAGGGTCTGAGTTTTGAGGAGTTATTGGTATAAGAATAGAGTAGAGAACCAGGTATTGCAAGTATCGGGATTCTTCAAGGTGATCGAAGATGTAGATACTTGTGAATGGTGTTCAGTTGATAGTAGTGATTAAGAGAACTAGCTTCTCTTTTAGGTTACTCATAATTGGAAATATTCCTAAGTTGAGTAATGCTGATCGGCCTCCTTCCATTTAGTTGACATGCACTGGTGACAGCTGCATGATTTGAATCTGGTTCAATTAAATCAGTGCCTCTGTTGGTTATAGAACAGTTCATATCTTAACGATGTTAAGGTACGGGGAGTTGTCCGGCTTATGCTTAAAACCAGACTCTGGATAACTCAAGGCACGTTTCTGTAATGGCTGTTTGTGGGTTGACCCAGGCTATGCAGAGGGTTGATTTTCTACCATCTGGAAGATCAATAGTGATATTGTTCTTGACTCGCCACAATTTTAAAAGAAATGGATTTTTTCAGAAAAACAGTAGTGGGAGTATGGTAGAACTGGAAGTGATTCCAGAACTGCAAACGATTACTGAAGATTTGATAAGAACCTAAAGATTCAACCTGGTTTGACATTCCATTAGCCACTCCGCAGATATGGTGGGTAACCTCAGGCACTCGAGAGGTACTTCGGTATGCTCAGGGACGGTGGCAGGGAGGTTCTTGTTTACCCAGACTTGCCATTGCTGTTGTTCCAGACTGTGAGACCCGGCAAGAGGATGAGTATAGCGTCGTTCTAAACTAGCTTTAGAAGTGTACGTCTATATGACTCTGCCAGAGGGCTGTCGTAGTCAGTGGGAGCAACGGAAGCACAGAGGGCAAGAGGCTTTTGTCTATTTATAGACTTAAGCAGATATAGCGGAGATAGATCATCTATTTCTGATGTGACAGTCATAGATTTGACTTCATCAAAATAGCGGATGGATCTGTTAAGAAGGTAGTAAGGTGTGATGTCCTGGTATTAGGATGACATACACAGAGTAGGAAGTGATATTCCTATACTACGATCGGTTATTCTTTGGTTGTCACACAGTGGTTTCTCCACATAAGACTTGGATATTATATCAGACATTCTGGTTACTGGATCTATGGTTTTAGATCTAGATTTGGGTGGTTTTCTAATTTGGGTACTTTGACAGCATTCTATGAGTATTTAGAATGGACGACTCCTGGCACGGTAGTGTACCTGCAGGTAATGGAGTCACCCTCTCTAAAGGTGTCTTATAGACTAAAAGGGAGAGGGATACGCATGATTGGCAGATCACTTGCTTAGGCAATTGAGTCAATCATGAGATGTCAAGTACCACACCAGATGTTGTTCTTACAGGAGATGCAATAAGTTGATATTAATACAATCCTGGAGAAACAATCGGAAGCAGCTTTAGAACATAAGTGGATGTTCTAGGGATTTGATAACGGTAGCCTCCTTTAGGAGACGGTTATCATTCCAGGCATCCAAGGTGACCTGGATGGCAGAGTGGCTGTCAGAGTTATAGTTTTCCCTCTGACGAGGGGCAGTATTTTGGACAGGTGGTCCAGGTGGATACTGAGGGAAAGGCATGGCGCAGGATACTGATTAAGTTCAGTTGTCGATACAGTCTAAGAAGTTTGGATTTGGAGTTCATTTATGAGCTAGGTCCCATCAGATATCTAGAAACATTCTAAGACAGGTATTGCTCATTTCGGGAGATGGCTTTCTCCGCGAACTTGAGATAAAGAGAGACATAGCAAGAAACACCACAGCGGATCCACTCACTGAGGCTATTCCTCGAACGCAATAGTTTCGCAAACGAGCTTTGTAAGACTGACTAGTAGAAGAGTTGGGTGTTCGGTATCACACGGGCTATGAGTATGCGACATCGCAATAATTAGCCTTGAGTGCAAGTGGGAGATTGTTGGAGATAGTGCCCTCAGAGTCAATTATTGGATCACAGGCACATGATTGCAATGATTGAGGGAGGACCTTTACCGGTAGGACAGTCTTACTCGAGATGATAGTATGCTATCTGGTTTATCTTTATCATCGTGTACTGTTTTAGGTGACCTTACAGGTCGCTATTACACGTTGATAGAGCCCCTAGGATTCTTGCTTGACTGCCAGCAGTATGAGGGCGATCATATACGTGGGAGCTGGTAGTCTATAAGCACATCCTTAAAAGGTCCCTAGTCGTGGGAGTTTCGAGACTGGGCATCAATACTCCATTAGTAGACTAGTGCATACAGTCGAGACCCCGACGAGGGGCGGTGGCCGGTCTCACAAGCCATTGGTGTCAGTTGGTTCACCTAAGATGTATACAGGTGCTCATTGGGTTATGAGTACACCGGACAGGACTCGCCGGGAACCTGCTAGTTGGGATTATACCAGACGTCAGATAGCAGTTCTCAGGTGACATGTGTACAGGTTAGTTCATCGACCTGAGATCATCATTTGTCTCGTGTGAGTTCCCACTGTGCTTTGATTACTACCCTACAACGGCTCAAAGGAGTCGTGCAAACAGGTTTTAGTTGGGTACAGTCCCGAGCCACATGGAGGTAGTGAGCGGATCTGCAGGGGTTCGTCTCTCCCGGTATTGGGGGTGAGGTCGCGCTGTGTCTAGGAGAGCCATTACACAAAGCCCTCGGCCGAGGCAGGAGATTTACTGGTAGGTATTCCAGTAGTATCTCAGGGTGTTCTGGGCTTCACTCCGACACGACTTGTACCGCTTTTGGGGGTCTGACTTTTACCAACCCCCTAGGCCCGCCATGCGATACTCATAGACGAACGGACCGGACTGTACGGATATTGTCACTGACAGGCTCAGTAGGGTGTCAGGATGAGTTCGCTCATCGACGTCCCTTTTGGTCAATAGCTGGTGGCCCGTCACGTATGGCTGATACCTCTGACGTGCTAGTGGTTAAATCCACAGCCATAGTATTGACGAGTCTTTAGAGTCCACCACACTCAGTTACTCAAGTTTCGGGCGAAACGCTGTAGAGGCCGTATGGAGATATGGCAGGGTTCGATCAGATACGTGCGGTATTGCACGGATCGTGATCGGACGGTTTTTACTAGCCGGCTTTGGCTTAAGCCGGATCCTAGTATTAGATAGTGTAGTTTTGTCTCTTTGCATTTGTGTTCAGTGGGAATACAAATGCGAGCATGTATATGCAGTCGCGGGGTTTTCCTGTAATTTATTACGGGATCAGTTTTCTGAAGTTGCCAGTTTGCATTCCGTTCTGGCCGGTTTTCCTTTGTTTCTTCACGGCCGGACTTTCCGATGGAGGGGTTATTTGCAAGTGTGCAAATAACATTTTGTGGAGGGTTTATTTATGAAATGGGAGATTATGATAGCATCATTTGATACCATTCTTTTCTATCATCATTTTCTTACTTTATGTTGATTTGAATTGATTTGATATTGTTATGATGGTCTTTGGATGTGGTCACCTCTTTGATCTCCTACACTCACCTCCCTTGTTGAAACCCACCCCATTCCTTTATGTGGCCGACCACTTGAGAGAGGAGAGGGGATTCATTTTGTAGAGTGATATCTTCATCTCATTTCATTTTTCCTTTGCTAGAAAATTGATTCCACACATCTCTCCATAGTTCATTCTTTGATTCCTCCATCACCAAGGCAACTTCACCCCATTGAGACAAAGGTTTTCTACACTAGTCTACAGCATCTCTTGGACGTGTCGGCTCGCCAACTTCACGTCCGAGTTGCCTCGGTCCAGAGGTGGGAGCCCGTAAAAGAACCCGGCGATGTGGTGCCCGTTTCGACGAGGAGGCGACGGACGGAGATTCCGCGGGAGATCGGGACGACGATGAGAAGACCGGAGGACACGGATCACTCGGTATATCTCTCACCCCTTCTCTTATTAGCTAGCATTAGGTTAATGGTCACGATCCGGGTATATTGTCCGCGGTAGCGCCGGTTAAAGTTAAGAAAAATTTTGATTCCGCATTTTGGCCTCGAGTAGTAGGCCGGGGCGCTGCCGTGGCGCAACACCTACATTCGAAATAAACAAAATGTCATCAGAAGGGACCCAAAGGGATTGCAAAATGAAAAGAATGCAGTGACCTGAGACCTACCAGACTTGTCATCAGCCAAAACTGCGACGGAAGCATCACCAAGCGTCGCGACTTCTTGGGTCTCATTTGGGGGGATAGTTTCAGCGCCAGTGGATTCATCCTCCGATTCTACGAGAGCCGTCGTGACACTCGCAATGCCGGGCGATGGCAGGGAACTGCAAGGGGAAGGAGTGGAAATTGGGGCAGTCCCGGACTCCTGAGAAAGAGTGGCCACTTCAGGATCGGTGGTTGCCGTCATCTCACCTGCTGCCTCGTCGCCAAGACTTAGCGCTACAGGATATGATATATGAGAATTTGAAGATCAAATTCTAATAAAAAGATCCAGTATTATGTTACCTTGGGGCGGATTTTCGATTGCCTCCCGAGCTGCGCGCAAAACCTGTCTATGAACGGTAGACATGGCAGCTAGAGCATCTTCAGAGGAAATAATGACGGATGGAATAGCGCTTGAGCCTGCACCTGCAGCCAAGCTGGCATTACGTTCCCTCGCTGCACGCTTTTGATTTGTATGTCAAAAATATCTAATAACCGCAATCAAGAACGGCGTCGCTTGGCAGCTAGCCGGTGAGTACGGGTCAGTCCACAGGGATTTTGTGAATTTCCTAATCGCTCTAACGAGTTAATTCCGATGGGTGCCGGATTGATTATTAAATCTAAAAACTAAATCTATCTATACTAAGATTATCTAGATGTAAATCTTGCTAGGGTTAGGTTTAGGAATGGTTTGGAAATGTAAATAAATCTCAACGCTTTCTATACCCAAATTAGGATCTAAGAGGAGTTATGGTAATTATTAATAAAGGGGATTAGATCCATTCAGGAAGGTGTTCCTTCTTCTAGGTTCTTGTCCTTCCTTTATCAATCCTTACCCTAACCTCCATGGAAAACACGCGCAACCGGGCCTTTATACTACGGTATCCCCGCTACCTCGAGGGATAGGGTGCCGTAGGGAGCGGTATGTGCATGTATGCATGGAGTCCAATGAAAAATATATAACGGGCAAGAAAGAGATAAGAGATCTCATCTCTCAAAAGCCTTCCCTAAAGCTAACCCTAATAAGCGAGGTGACTACTCGCTCATTAGGGAATTTAAAAACATTTATCTAGGACAGAGAATGAAAAATTACCTAGGGCAAGAATTGAATCTAACTAGAGCAATTAAATAAAATTACTTACAGATGGCTCTCTCCAAACATCAACACAGGGTTGTCAGATCTGGATTCATGAATTGAAAAGAGGCACCGATGCTCTCCAAAAGAATTCTAAATTTTATTCATAAAAAGAGGCATAGGGAGGCATAGCTAATACAATGATTTAGAGTTCCTATTTATAGAGGATAGGAAACCCTAGGTTACAATTGATCCGCATGTCTACATTTACCAAAATAGCCCTAAGTAGACTAGTCAAAGCCGTCTTAAAATTATGGTAAAATTTATATTCCTTAATTGCTCAGGCCCGCCGTGGAACCGCGGCCTGAGGCCCTGTTTGGCCGCGGTTCCGCGGCCAAAAAGATGATTTGGCTGCTTCAACTTCTTGTGATGGTCCCTGGCTCTCTGGTCTTTGTACTTCTTTATTTCTTTTCTCAAATTAGTTTCTGATTCTCTTTAAGATTTTCCAGTGAACATTGTTGTGGACTTTAACCGTGGCTTTGTGTCGACGTCTTGAAGATGTCTTGAACCTTGCTTTGTGAACTGATCTTTATGTAAGCTTGATCAAGAGTCTTCTGTTTATTGGTCAAAGTCTCACTTTTACATCGTATTTCATTGTTTTCACTGTTTTAGATCCAAGAACCTGTAACCTGTAATATGTAGCAGACATGCGTCAAAAGCACCTGTTTATTTATAAAAAAAATAAGAATGGGGAATATGATAATGCAATATTATGGTGTGAAGAAATACCCCCAAACTTATCTTTTTCTCGTCCTCGAGCAAACTTATATTTTATTCTCGACAAAAACCTAACCGCACTTTCGCAGGGAAACGCGATTTCACTGAGCTCATGCAACAAGCCGTTAAACCTCTAGGTGTCCCTAGTAGGAGGAGTGTTGTCTCCTGAGGGTTTTCAGCGGATACTACCCACAAAATCCTATCAATTTGATTTTTTCGACTTTTGTTCTCCAATTAGGTTTTCTAACAAGGAATTCTATTATCGTTGACTCGTAAATTATCCGTCCATATTCTTCACACTTCCTCATCATTTAACTTAAGATTATATATGTTCTGCAGACCTACTTAGCTTTCGGCATTTCTTAAGTTTTCTTTCTAGGGTTCCATCTCCACTTAGGAATTTTTATCAACTCTACTAAAGATACAAGTTCTATTCTTCATTCCTTTCTCTCATCTAAACTCTAATCACATATCTCTACGTGTGTGTATAAGTCACCCCTACACTTGGAAATTCAAATCAAGCAATCATACTCTTGTCCGTTGTCCAAAGCACTTCTTAATAAGTGAATTTTTAGATGAATTTCGCTCACACATCCTTCATGCGACCGTTAATACTTCTTGAGGTACCAACAACCGATTACAAGACGTGTTTGCACATTAAAGCGTAATTCCTAGTCTTGCAATACCTAAGGCTTTAGCAGTGACTCCCAAACCAGTTGGTCTAAGGCACTAGGTGATGAAGCACCCTCGCTAAATATTTTTCTATTTTTGCAGCCTTAAGAAATCACAAAAACCAGTGTTCGTTTTTTTTTATCTCTTTATTCACACTTTAATTTTTATTTTATTTTCTTCGTACTAAGGACTTTAAACAAGAGCATTTCAAGGTCTCTTCTACTATTCCAAGTTTCAAGGTGCGTGATTGTGCAAATCGTAGGGTATATATTTTCAGAATCTAGACTTAAGCTAGGAATTATTTTTCAAACTTATACTTTAATAAAAATATCAATACTCTTCCCTTGTTTTAATTTAGCCCAAAAAGTGAACTCAAAATTTGCCTATTTCTAAATAAACTACAAAGACATATACTTTCTACCGTTAAACTTTAAGAAAGGTTATTTTTAGGGTTTTTAATTTACTACGTCTAAGATCTAGTTGTTCCTTGCTAGTTAACCTATATGTCAATCTCTAGTCAAATATGGCCAAAATTGAATACATTTATTTTTATAAATTTTAAAAAATTTCAGTTTTTATGGGTTTTAAAATAAGTATGCAAATGCAAAATGTACACATGAATGCGAAGGAAGAAGACTTACCGAGCATACCCCCAAACTTAAACTTGACAGTGTCCTCACTGTCATGCTACACCAAGAGGGTTGAGAATGTCGGCACTCCCTTGTTTATTAATTTATAAAAGTTTTTATATTTTTTTTAATGTTTTGAATTTTTTTTTATTTTTTTATTAGCAAACAAAACAAAAAATATATATACATATATACAATAAGGTCCTCCCCAAAATAAGCAAGGCCTTACATAAGCTAAAGGTGAGCACCAACCATTCAAAAATCTTATCGTGGTAATGGTAGGGTTGGTGAAAGAATGAGGTGGAAAGAAAAGAAATGAGAAGCACACGAGACCGAATCTGATGAAGAGTGGAATATGGTCTCGGCGGAGGAGAAGAATGGCGGAAAAGAGAAAGAAGTGGAGTACGATCTTGAGGGTGTAACTCGAGTGAGTAAATTAGCGCAATTTGTGATGACCGAAGTGTTAAAAGTGATTGTGCTAATCTATCAATTCGTCGTGAAATGGGGTCAAATCTCTCAAGATTCGCAAGAAAGCATGGGTACGTCGAACTTAGTATTGGAGATGAAAGCGTAACAGTCTCTTGCAAGGTTGGATTGATGGGAATGACGAAAGGGGGTGAATTAGGGATAGTCTCATTCTCACCGTGGTAAACTGTCTCGAACGTGAAAGATTCCATCAATGGTTCGAAACAACTGTAAGCAACCGAGTCTGATGGTTCAACTAACTCATCTGAAAATTCAAAGGACTCAAACTCGGGCAGTGAGTCTTCAACATCGTCCGAAAAAGTGAAACACTCGTAATCGTTATCGGCTGTGAGAACTGTGTCAGATTCAAAAAGAAATTTTTCAAACTCACAATCTTCAAGCATGATCTTTTGCGTGGTCGGAACGATGGAAAGGAGGGGGTTTGATTTAGGAAGTGTAACAGTAGGAGGATGAATTGGAAAATCCGATACATCAAACAAAAATGGTTCAACCTCAATACTCTCCTCAATACTATCCTCATAATTCTCCTCAAAATTTAGCTTATGCATGCCATTATCAGCAAAATCAAGACGCATATGAAGTTCGGGAGAAACAATCAATGACTCGGGATGATGAATTGGACATAAAATTTCAATCAAATTTACGGGTTCATCATCCAAAATATTCCCGGCGTCTATATCTTCAATCAAGTGAAAATCAATTTTTTCTGACACCTCATCAAAAGCATGGATGTTTATCAATTTAGGTTCTAGATTGGAGGTGTAAAGATCGAAAGGATTAAGTGTGGTTTCACTCGAAAGGGGTTCTTCACAATCTAGCAAATCAAGCACTACAAAGTCATACAACTCGTTTTTATTTTCAACTTATGAATCATTTGGAACAATCGATGGAAAACCGGAGTTGTGGTCTTCAATTGGGTAGGTTTGATTTGGAAATCCTCTCAAATTCGCACTCTGTTCAACCGCCTCCTCATACATTGAAATATTTGGAGCTAGTGGGAAACTAGCTACCGGTTCACTAGGTTGTATAAAGACGGCTATGGACGCATCCACATTCCTAACCATTTTGTTTGTTGCTAAAATATATGCTTCTAACGACTGTTCCAAACTAGACATGGGTTGTGAAGGGGTTTCGGTAAAAGATTCGAAATGTTTGGATACGTGAAACTCCCAAATGGCTGTGTAGAAACAGTATCTAGTGAAGGTAGGAAAGTCGGGTAGGATTGGTAGGAAGTGGATGGTTGGACAGGATTAGGATCAATATGTAGATAAAAAGGTGAATGGATTTGTTGATCCCTAGAACTGGATGTGTGGAGAGGGGTGAAAGATCGGCTACGAGATTGTGCAATGTGCTCAGCAATAGACATCGGCTTAGGAGTTACAATAGGACTCGAAAAAGTGGTATCAACATACGAAGGTGGTGAAGGTTGACATGGTTGACACAAAGTGGGTTGCGACGTCGAACTGTTTCTCCTAGACTCTTCTATTTGATCTTTCAAAGAAATTTTAGGCATGGAGGGATCTTCTTTAAATCGACCGAAACAATTGACGTACGAAGCAAAGTTAGGTTCGGGATACCAATGTTCGGAAAGAGATTTGTGATGTAGGGTACCCATGATGTAAGAAGGAGAAGAGAAGGAAGGTTGGGGTGCACGGATTTCTTAGCGACAAAGTTGCAAGTCTTTTTATAAAAATTTTCCTTTTTTTAATTTTATTTTTTTTTATTTGTAACATTTTGCAAAAAAGATTTTCGATAAAGGGCTTAGATACAAATGCAATCAACCAGAAATGCACAATCAGGCCTAGATCTAGGGTCACCTAGGTCAGCTAGACAGCTCCTAACTGTTCCAAAGGGCTAGAAATAGGACCTCAAACAGCCTCTTCACCGCCAATTGCGGCCAGGTAAGTGCCAGGTGAGTGGGAGGCTCCCCGCTACAAGTAGCGGTCCTAATTAAGTAACCACTCGCTTTAGACACACTTGCCTAGACACCGCAAAGTCAGGTTAAGATTAACGGCCGATGCCTATAACTAGTCCTCTGTCCTATTGAGCTCGAAGTCCTTAGGGCTGAGTCTAGTATTTTTTTAATTAAAGATTGGTCAATGCAAATGCCTTATGTGATTTCTAGGGTCCTAGGAAGGGTGATGAAATCCCCCCCAATCTGAATTGGTCAAAAGCCTCTTAAAGTCAGATTAAATATACGTAAAACAGTAACAACGACTTGCAATCAAAAAAAAATCTTTTTTATTTTATGCGCGACGCAAAGAATCATGCACAAGATTTGTTATTTGGAAGGGAAGATTTTTTTTAAGCGCAAGGAATCCTGCAGATGATTTGACAAAAGATATATGGGGATTGGTAGAAGAGGGAAAAAGGGAGCAAACAGTGCAAAACACGCGCGCTAACGTGGAAAATGGACCGCGGAACCTCGGCGGGAGCGTGCTTGCGCGGCGGAAGGGCGGCGGTTTTGAAGCTTCAGGTTTCTGAAAAAATTGTGCTGCTCTGTTGTTCCAATCCCTTTCTGTTCTGATCTACCTTTTTCTGTTTCGCACTCTGGATTTTTCCAGATCCGTCGATCCTGCAAAGATTCATAAAAAATACCCTTCCCAAAAATAACATATGATATATTTTTATATTTTTTTTGATTTTCTGTTTTTTTATGATTTTTTAATTTAGATTAACCCGAAATTGCAAAAAGGAAATACTACGCCATCCCCGGCAACGGCGCCATTTGATTTGTATGTCAAAAATATTTAGTAACCGCAATCAAGAACGGCGTCGCTTGGTAGATAGCCGGTGAGTACGGGTCGGTCCACAGGGATTTTGTGAATTTCCTAATCGCTCTAACGAGTTAATTCCGATGGGCGCTAGATTGATTATTAAAGCTAAAAACTAAATCTATCTATACTAAGATTATCTAGATCTAAATCTTGCTAGGGTTAGGTTTAGGAATGGTTTGGAAATGTAAATAAATCTCAACGCTTTCTATACCCAAATTAGGATCTAAGAGGAGTTATGGTAATTATTAATAAAGGGGATTAGATCCATCCGGGAAGGTGTTTCTTTCTCTAGGTTCTTGTCCTTTCTTTATCAATCCTTACCCTAACCTCCATGGAAAACTCGCGCAACCGGGCCTTTATACTACGGTATCACCGCTACCTCGAGGGATAGGGTGCCGTAGGGAGCGGTATGTGCATGTATGCATGGAGTCCTATGAAAAATATATAACGGGCAAGAAAGGGATGAGAGATCTCATCTCTCAAAAGCCTTCCCCAAAGCTAACCCTAACAAGCGAGGAGACTACTCGCTAATTAGGGAATTTAAAAACATTTATCTAGGGCAGAGAATGAAAAATTACCTAGGGCAAGAATTGAATCTAACTAGAGCAATTAAATAAAACTACTTACAGATGGCTCTCTCCAAACATCAACACAGGGTTGTCAGATCTGGATTCATGAATTGAAAAGAGGCACCAATGCTCTCCAAAAGAATTCTAAATTTTATTCATAAAAATAGGCATAGGGAGGCATAGCTAATACAATGATTTAGAGTTCCTATTTATAGAGGATAGGAAACCCTAGGTTACAATTGATCCGCATGTCTACATTTACCAAAATAGCCCTAGGTAGACTAGTCAAAGCCGTCTTAAAATTATGGTAAAATTTATATTCCTTAATTGCTCAGGCCCGCCGCGGAACCGCGGCCCGAGGCCCAGTTTGGCCGCGGTTCCGCGGCCAAAAAGATGATTTGGCTGCTTTAACTTCTTGTGATGGTCCCTGGCTCTCTGGTCTTTGTACTTCTTTATTTCTTTTCTCAAATTAGCTTTTGATTCTCTTCCAGATTTTCCAGTGAACATTGTTGTGGACTTTAACCGTGGCTTTGTGTCGACGTCTTGAACTTTGCTTTGTGAACTGATCTTTATGTAAGCTTGATCAAGAGTCTTCTGTTTATTGGTCAAAGTCTCACTTTTACATCATATTTCATTGTTTTCACTGTTTTAGATCCAAGAACCTGTAACCTGTAATATGTAGCAGACATGCGTCAAAAGCACCTGTTTATTTATAAAACGAATAAGAATGGGGAATATGATAATGCAATATTATGGTGTGAACAGCTTTCTACGCTTCTTGTCAGCCTTGGCGGTAAGAAAAGACCTCCTTAAGACCTCCGTCAAAGTGACATCATCGTCCGAGCCAGGAGCTACCTCTGGAGCCGTTACGGCGACCGTCATCGGCTTCTTGAGCGAGACCTCTTTCGGCAATACTGGGAGAGCTGGGATTTCAACAGCTAGCCGTGGAAGCGTCACCACAACACCATGCGGGATCGGCACTACACTCGGGATAACCTGAGTCGAGGTAGTCCCTGCAATAAGATGAAAAAGAAGGGTCAGACTACCCATGAAGAAAAAGGGAATGAATGCACAATGAACCGAAATATACCGAGGCCCAAGGAAGCGCGAAGCCTTTCCTCCTCTTCGAATGTCTTGAGGGAAGCTGCAGGAGTATCTTCGGTGGAGATACCTGTTGAAGAAGAAAGCGTTAGTCAAAGCGTAGTAATGAAAATGACCACGGAAAGATAAGACTGAATGATACCTGATTGAGCAATGGTGATCAGCGCTGCCTCATTGCGAGCTAATTACGCTGAAACCGCGATAGCCGCCTTCAGATCGGTATCATCCGGCACCATGAATAAACTTTCATTGGACCCGTATTCGCTCAAGCCCTCGCTGTAAGGAGCATGGGGCTCCTGGCCAAATACAACGTCTGCAGAAAGTATCGACTTCTTTTTCTTCTGCGAGCGAGCGACGGCAGCCGATAACACAAGCTTGCGCTTGGTGGGCAATTTTGGACGACGAGTTCTAACCTCTGCACCCATGCCAGACTCGGGAGACACCACAGCTACCGCTTCTACAGGCACACGGGGTAGGGGTAGCTCAGAAATAACACATGGTACCATAGCCACAGCAGCTTCCCTCAAGGGAGGACGGACAATGGTCCGTCGCTTCAAGAGAACGGCTGGATTACCAGCCGGGGCGGTACCCTTGCGATCAAGCAGCAATCGCTTTTCTTCCCTAATAAAGGTGCCCATCGAATGTTGATACCATGCCACATATACGTTTAGGGCTTTCGGAACACAACTCGGCTCACTGATGAAGAAATTGGACCCTGTGTTTAGGCGCAGGAAGTGGTGCACAGCGCTCCGGATACCCTCTTCAGTAGCAACCGGTTCTACCAAGAAGGCCTCGAGCGGGACGCCCTGATTATAACTTGATTGCTGGGCAAAACGGTGGGGGTTATATCTCATGAACAAAGCCGAGTCATTCTGCCTGAACACCAAATAGCCCGGCCTGATCGAATATAAATGGAGAATCTCCCGAGCTTTCAAGGTAGAAGCTCCGTCCTTAAAGGTGTCCCACAGCGGCTGCACTGTCTTGGTGTTTTCCTTACCGATAGTCATGACCTTATCAACAAAGGTCATCCCGTCATCGACTGTACGCGGGCGAAGAATCAGACCCCGAGCCTCTCGCTGATTTGGCTCCAAAGCAGAAGCATCGACTAGCCGCATGACCCGGGGAAAGTTGCAAGTTTCATAGAAATGGGGCCGCTTGTGAATTCCAAAAGCGCCAAGCACATGCTGCTCGAGCCATGAAGTAAAATAATGCATCGGGAAGTTTGCGGGCTGCACCCCCAGTTGAGTAGTGTCGGACGCCAAGCTAAGGCCATGATACAAATAAGCCAGCCCGGCAATCCCAACGGCAACCTGAGTCCCTTCGACCTTTCGGTGAGCAGGGTAGAAAACGGACAGCCTCATGTAACAAAGGTGCATGGGGAGCACGAACCAGCTTAGCCATAAACCAAGAAACCCTAGAAAAACACCTCTTCATCGATGTCCTGAGCGGCGAGTTCTGAAAAGGGGATGACCGCGGCATTCGGGAGGAAGAAACTCTTTTGATCTGCTTCCGCTATCGGCCGGCTATCCAAGCCAAAACCGAAAGGATCGTCGAGTTTGGCGAACTTCTCACCTTGTTGTGACAAAGCTTCTGGACGAAGAAAATGGGCGATGAAGTCTGCAAAGCTGACCCCGTGGCTTCCAGATTCGAGAAATAAGCCCTCGTAAATATTTAGCACCTTGATTAAGTTTGGGAACCGGTGCTGAATGGCATTCTCTGGGGTCAGACCCATCATTACCGATCGAGTGGAGAAAATATACTCGTCGGGGGGTAAGATCTCCTCGTAATGCTCCCCCCTGACAGGAAAGCCGGAAATCTCTGCAAACTCTTCCAAAGAAATTGAAACTTTCCGATCTAGTAGAAGAAAAGTATGAGTTGTACCGTTCCATTGTTCCAAAAAGGCTTTGACCCACCATGCAGGAGGTGTGGAATACTGGAACAAAGAAGCATAGATCGCGGGGTACAACCCGAGCCTTAGCAGCTGTGACTTCTTTGCTGATATGATGTATCGGGCCACTGCAGATATCCGGCTGGGTGACGGGGAATTAATCCTATGTTGTATGGCTGTCTCTAAGGGCGCGACTCGCCCTGACATATACGCCGCCCCAGGATATCCAAAGCCATCGGCGGCTGCACAGGTATTGCGGCTATAGAAGGTTGGAGACGACCTTCTGAGGTCCAGTTGACCTCCTCTACGGTATATTTCACCGGAGGTGCGTCAGCATAATGGATCGCCGAAATGGGATCCGAAGGTGCTGCGAAAGAAAAGCTAGGCCGACCCTTGATGATCTGATTGTACCATGTTCCCCATAGATGAAGGTTCTTCTGCTCTGGGTCATGATCCTTGATCAGTACAAAAACTTCCCAGTCTACTAGCGCGTCAGCAAATGCGCTCTCCAGACGAACAAAGGGGAATGAAGTGTCGAAAGACACGAAAAAGAACAAAAAAATTTATTAGCCGTCGATGCTACAATTTAAGTTCTGGCACTTCGTACTTTAAATTCATACCGCACTGCACTAAATTGGAAAGGGACCAAGGGGGACCCACATAATCTAGATAATGGCTCAACATTAATAAAACAGTCTCGTTATTTGATGAGATAGTCATTAAATGAGGAAATGCTCAAAGGATTCTCATTTAATGAGCGCCCCCTGGGCCAAGGAGTAAATCTCTCTTGAGAGCAGCGCTCGACAACAGAGTGACATCTGTCAGCTATGACGATGAAAGGAATAAAAATTCCTCGAGAAAAATTCTGATGAGCTATGCTCTGTAGAGATGATGGAATAACCCATCAGAAAACTTAAAGTAAAGCTTTTAATGAATTAAAAATTCCGAGATCTTCAAGATTTATGAGTAAACTCTAAGAGTTCTTCATAAAACATTAACAAATCTACATGATTTGAAAGAGCAAAGCTCTGTTAATGGGTTAAGAAGCCCTAAGAAAGATCTCTTTGGATCTATGAAGAGCAAAGCTCTATTGAGAAACCCTAAAAAAATCTATATGATTTGAAAAGAGCAATGCTCTGTTAACAGGTGAAACCCTAAATTATAAACTAATCTCTTCAAAAGATTTGATCTTTACCTAAAAATTTGACAGAATTCTGTCTCTAGGAGAGTTCTTAAAACAAGATAACTATGCTCTAAAAGAGAATTAATTCTCAGAAAAATAAGAAAGGAGATGAACAGAAGTCATCTCAAAGGCCAAAGTCCCTATTTATAGACACTGAGAGCCGTTTCAACATCTAAGTTGATCTAATGGCGCAGATGCTGCCACCGCTGCACTCACGTGTAAGTCACGTGAGCGCAACGGTGGGGGGGCATTTGTTTCCCCCAATCAAAAAAAAGCTCTGTTCAAATTTCAAAATTTGAAACTAAGCAGCGCTTCATAGCAGCGCCAGCGCTAAGAGTCAAAGACTTTGAGGCAGCGCTCACGTGCAAAGCATCTGAGCTCTAGCTCTAAGCAGCGCACCACGTGCAAAGCACGTGAACGCTAGCGCTAAAAGCGCTGCACTCTAAGCAGCACACCATGTGCAAAGCACGTGAGCGCAAGCGATAAAACAAAATGTTCTCGGCCCTTTGATCAAAGATCCAATGAACATGATTAAAAATCATCAATTGACCAGAATAAAATTCTGTTAAGGAAACATTCCTTAGAATCTTTCCAAACAGGAAAGATTGTGCTCTGAAAATCAGAGCACCGTTGGATCAATGATCCAATGGTGATTAAAAATCACCAAAATACAGAATAAATTCTGTATGGAAAAATTTCCCAATCTTGTTAAAAACAAGAAGATTGCCTTCTGTAAATCAGAAGCCCTTGGATCAAAGATCCAACGGGGGAAACATCCCCAAATCAATTAGAGAAAAGATCTCCTTAACCGATTCAACAAATCAGCCTACCCTATATAAAGGCCCCAAGACTTCAACTCTAAGAGGGAGAAACCCCCCCTCCCAAACTTTGAGAAATTTTAGAGAGAAGAGCAAGCTCTCGGCAGAAGAAGATTTTTTTTAAGGTATAATAAAGAGATCAAAGCATCTCATCAGAAAAAGAACTTAGTTCTTTTGCCAGATCATAGATCTATAAGACGAATTGTCTTTCACAAAAGAGATCATAACATCTCATTATAAAAAGGGGGGAGAATAATTCAATTCTCTTATGATCACAGATCCATAAAGGCAAAGCCTTTCACCAAAAACATAAGAGATCGAAACATCTCCTATAAAATAAGAACTTTGTTCTTAGATCCATGAGACAAATTCTCTTATAAGAGAGAATTTAATTCTCAGAGAACAGAGTTTCCTAAAAAGAGCCCTAGCGGTCCAATTAAAAGAAGCGCCTCAGTGCTCCAAATCTAGCGCACAGCGCCGCAGAGCCTTAGCGCTCCAAATTTAAAGAAGCGCCTCAGCACTCTAAATCTGGCACTCAACGCGCAGCACGTTGTGCTCATTGGCTGGCGCTCATCGCCAAGCGCGCGACATGCTCCTCACGTGTGTGATATTTCACAAGAATCGCTCTGTGCTCATTGTCTGGCGCACCATGTGCTCCTCACATGTGCGCTATTTCACAAGAAGCGCTCTGTGCTTATTGACTGGGGCACAGCACCAAGCGCACCACGTGCTCCTCACGTGTGCGCTATTTCACAAGAAACGTTCTGCGCTCATTAACCGGCGCACAACACCAAGCGCACCACGTGCTCCTCACGTGGGTGCTAAGAGAACATAAATTGTTCTACAAATAAAGCCCCAGAGCTATGATGAGTGCTCAGCACTTAATGAATGACAAAAAGGCTGTCAAAATTCAAACCAATCTCAGCATTGTTAAATGTTCAACATTTTAACTAAATGGGCCGAGCCAAATTGACTACAGAACCTTACCTCAGATTAATTGAGCCCATATGCTCATAAATCTTTTAACAGATCTTAATCCCAAACTTGACTATAGATCTCCCAACCAACATTGGTTTAAGAGTACATCTCTTCATGCCTTTGATATATATTATTGTAATTCTTCAACGTCTTCAGAGAGATGGGGGTCCCAATAACCAATAACTTTTGGTACATCCTCAATCGGTTAAACCAAAATCACATAGACTATGACGTCTTTAAACTGGAGTATGATGTCCTTAAACTTTATGGACTGTGAGGTCCTTAAACTCATAGACTAAGATGTCTTTAAACTTTACAGACTATGATGTCTTTAAACTGTACCGTAATGTCCCTAAACTAAAACAATAGAGCCCAAATTCTCTTTTGTTGGATCTAAATGATCCCGTTAAGTTGATCTTAGTCTAAAATTAGACTAACGTATCCTTAACAAACGTTTAAGTTGATCTTAGTTTCAAATGAGACTAACGCATCCTTAAACCCAACCCCAAACCCAAATCTAACAAAATACGGATTTGGACTAATCCACGCCCTATGGGCGACAACATAAATTAGTCTCCGTATACAATCCATGGGCAACCAAAAACAAAACAAACACACACGACACGAAGTGACCATCTGGAGAAGGAGAAAGTTGTTACCGCGATGCGGTAGCGTAATTAACTGCAGGGGCTTGCGCCTGCAGGGAAGAGCGTCCCCACAATCAAAAAAACCCCTCAAACGAGGGGGAATCTGACGAAGTCTGCTACATCGGCCGCATCCGTCTAAACCTCCGATGCACGGTGCCATAAATCAACTTGGCATCTTCGGAGAGGTGGACGATAAAACCAAATAACATCTGCCCCTAAATTCAGGCAAGACAAACCTACACGGTTCCGTCTCCGTTTTCGGTGGCGAACATGTTCCAATTGAAACACAAGTCTGAAGCTTTTGGGAAATTCAAAGAATATAAGTTAGAAGTAGAGAACCAAAAAAACGGGTATAAGTATTATGTCCTATGATGAGATCAGGGAGGAGAATACTTGAGCACGGAGATCCTGGACTATTCTAAAGGAGAATGAGATTCTCTCTCAGCATTACTCCTCCGTATACACCACAGCACGTTGGTGTATCGGGGCGGAGCAATCGCACCCTATGAGATATGGTGCGCTCTATGATGAGTACTACTGAGTAGCAAATTTTCTTTTTTGGGGGTTATGCACTTGAGAAGCTGCATACCTATTAAATAGGGTTCCAACCAAATCAGGTGCCTACCACTCCATATGTGATATGGTATGGGAATAGCCCATGTCTTAAGTAAGTTAAGATTTGGGGTTGTCCGGTATATGTCAAAAGTAAAATCCGGACAAGTTTGAGGCAAGGTCAGTTCTATGGAAGTTTGTTGAATATCCCAAGCATTCGCAAGGGAATATCTTCTACCATACTGAGGAGAAAAAGGTGTTTTGTTTCTCAGCATGCCACCTTTTAGAAGGGGAATTTCTTGTGAAGAAATTAGTGGCCATGAGGTAGAATTAGAAGGAGTTTCAGCTATACAAACTACAGCTGACGATTTGGTAGAACCGGAGGATTCAATAGTTCCCGACGAACCTCAGCCTCTTCGCCGATCTAGTAGGGTTCCTCATCCATCTGAGAAATACTTCGGTTTTCTCTATGACAGTGGGAGCAAGGATTGCATCTTGAGATAATGACCCAACTAGTTTCGAGCAAGCCATCAAGAGTGGGGACTCTGTAAGAATGGCTGGATGCTAAGCGATCTGAGATGGAATCTATGTACACCAACAAAATATGGACTTTAGTTGCTTTATCTGAAGGGTTAAATTCCCATCAGGAGCAAGTATATCTTGAGAAGATTACTTGGTGTAGATGGAAAAGTTGATACTTTCAAATCTAGGCTTGTTGTAAATGGTTCTCGTCATTGACCAGGTATAGATTATGATGAAACCTTTTCTCCAGTAGCTATGCTTCAGTCCATCCGGATCCTACTTTCCACTGCTACATACCATAACTACGATATCTGGCGGTTGGGTGTCATGATTGCTTTTCTAAATAATGATTTAGAAAAGAGCGTCTATGAGTACATTGCCAGAGGGCTTCATAGATGTCACGACCCGAAATTGGCACGTGACGGCCTTAATACTACGCAACGTCTACAGGCGTAACGTAGTAAAAGAAAGCCAAAACCCAGAAATCTAAACCATCAAAGAAATAAGAAAGTGATAATAATATTTTCAAAACCTTTGAAATCACAACCCAAATTCTTTAAAGTCTCACTTTTATTCCTTAAAATTTTTGGCAGCGCCTTCTTTGTAAAACAAGCCCCCAAAATGGGTATAACAAAAATATAAAGTAAAGCATCCCAAACGGGAGCAAAATCCACGCCTAACGGCGAAAAACAATCATCACAACAGATATACGACTCCGTAGCGAAGAAAGAGACGATATATATAAAACTGCATAAAAACCTCTAAGTCACAAAATAATATACAATATCGTTCTCACACCAAGTCACTAAGTCATCCATAATACTGGTAGATGGAGAGTATATGGATACAACGAATATACAATACAACATCGGATAACCACAAAACCCACCTGGGCAAAACTGCATACTGTCAAACGAAGTGGTATCCGCAGCCAAAAGATGATACGAAGGATGGAAATAGCCTGCCTCTGACTATCCTGAGGAACACCTGCAAACACTGTGGCACAACGGGGCTGAGTTGCCAACTCGTGAATAGCAAATAACATATGCAGGTAATCGTGAGTATGCACGTAAAACGCGAATCTAACATAAGCATTTAATATCAATGAATAGTCACATGTAATGCAAAAATCATTGAAGGTACACTAACAGGTACAACTACACATGAAGCAGTAATAATATGACAATCTGTATGCAGCATCATGTAAGGTACTATATCGGTACTACTAATAAATGAAGAAATGATATGAATAAAGGTATGTAAATGCAACAGTCATGGAAGGTACTCAAACAGGTACTACTAATACACGAAGCAGTGCATAAAAAATAAATGTGGAGTATGGAATTAAAACATGTCATTTCCGCGGAAATCCTAACCTCATGGTAGGACCAAAATCCAACAAGACAATCAAATTCCCAATTTCCACAAATCAGCCCCCAAATTGGCCCTCATATTATGTAAGTCTCATATATCCTTAATGTACAACATCAAGTAAATCTCATATATCCTGGATGTCCAACATCAAGTGTATCTCACATATCCCGAATGTACGACATCAATATCTCTCATATATCCTGAATGTCCAACATCACGTATATCTTATATATCCCGAATGTACAGCATCAATATATCTCATATATCCAGTGTGTACAATATCAGTAAAAAGTAAGTTTCATATAAGGTGGGTGTTTAACATCGACACCTAAAACATCATGAAACAAGTGTCAAGCATCGACACCAAAATACTGATCTCTGAGGCGCCATCACCTAGGACTGGCCCTCCAATATCATATATGTACATCCTAATAACCTGGGTAAGCACCACCCGCAATCTGTAAGGCATGTACATACATAACCTCGATCGATATCCCTCAGATATACGTCGAGTCCAAATACTGTCACCGGATGGCAAACGCCCCCAGCCGGGCTCATCGGCATGGACCTTCGACTTTCTTGCCCCGGGGAACCAACCGGGCTCCACCATGTACCCGCACACGGCCCACGACTCCTCCTCGCATGGGGTATATATAAGTTCAGAACCGAGAAATCTCTTGGTGGAAGCTGAAATATCATATCAAGAGAAACCGGGTTTTTCAAATAATGCATAATTTCATGAAACAATCACGGTCCTCAAATCCAGAAAACATCAAGTTGTGAATATGTATGAATGCATGAATCAATACACATATATTAGCGTCCCATTCCACTAATATTGGTGTAAGAGCATATATAACAGCGTCCCACTCCACTATTATTTATACATAGTAGTCAAAATATCAGAGAACGCCATATGACATCTATGAATGTAGTATATGCAATATGAAACAGTAATATGAGCATATAAAGGAAAACAACAATTTAACTGCAACCAGTTAAATAAATATATCACACGGTTCCTGATTTCCCCGAAATCAGATGCAACAATATAGACAGGTGAACATGTAGCTATAACAATGTATGCGTAACCATGTAGGTATAGCAAGATATGTGTGTCCATATGTAAGTATGTATGATGTCAAAGTAGCTGTAGTAAGGTATGTGTCTATACCTATCCATAATACCCTCCAGGTATATGTATGTATGTATGCCAGATGTACAGATAACTATGTCTCATATGTGTATATACCTATCACAATGGTACAATACCATATAGGTATATGGGTAACTAGCATGTCAAAACATATGTGTAAGCATGTAGGTATACAGGTATGCTATATGTCATATGCGATAAGAAATATGAATCAATGTCACAATGTCCCTAACTAGACAATATCATTTCTATATATGGGTTGTGCATGACATGGCAATTATTGACGGTGTATGTGGCATAATATCAGTGCTCGTGCAACATGAGTCGTCAATAATAGTGCAGTGTCCTAAGGATACTAGTCCAAGCACAACAATTACTAAGCAGTAGGGTAAATGTGCAATTCTAAATCTGACATAGAATATGCGACAAATCTAATCATTTCTAGCCCAGACGCATAACGTCATGCGGGCGATTCCCCTGTAGATGTTAAATCTACTCACCAAAACTCCTGGCTAAGGGTAGCCAACCACCTGTTCTCCCTTTGTAGCTGTGTCCGTAGTCCTCGCCTGCGAACCTACCACATCAAAACAAGTGTATATTAATAATAACCCTAAAACACGTACACACTACATTTAACCGACACAACAACACAAAACATCCTCTTAAGTGTTTGTATTGTGGCTAACGTGCGTAGCGACACGACGAAAACAACTTAAGAGCAAAACCACACAAAGTGCACGATCCGTTTCGTATAACGTATCGCGCGAACAAAAAACACTTAAACCTACCTAAGTGATCCTAGATTTTCCATACAGTGAAAACTAAACAAACAAACAAGATCAAATACCCCCAAACCACAGCATAGACCTACCCTCAAAAACCCACACCCCAACTCCCTGAAGGAGCCGAGGTCGCCGGATTCCTCTTCAAAAGTCGCCGGCCCTGGCCGGTGGGATGGGTCTCGTGTCCAAGATAGTGCTCCAGGGTCATTAGTACATCACTGCAATTTTGTTCGATTTTTCTGTACGAAATCCAGGTCGTAGCAGGTCACAGATATCACAAACCGATACTAAAATACGATATTACGCACAAACCCTAACTTTAAACATTCTAAATTGAAACTAACTAGCTACAAAGCACAAAAACTAATTGAAGAAGAGATAGAGATCATTACATAGCTAAAAGAACTCAAAGACCCAAGCTTTGCATGCACCTAGGCATCCAAGAGGCACAAGTGAAGAAAAAGAGATTTTTGTGATATAATTTGGGATTTTTGTGGATTTATTGTGGTAGAATGATGCAAGAATGGCAAGGAATGATCAAAGGCAGTAGGGAAGAGAGAGAGCTCGGCCAAGGAGGAGAGAGTGAGGGAATTTCCTAGCAATTACCAACATTTAATGCATTAAATGCATTCACATACACATATGCACACATGCATGCATCTAAATTCATTTCTTTTCTTTTCTTTAAACCATTAATCCTAGTCTACACAATGAATCTAGATATTATATGGGTTAGGTTTACACAAGAAAAATTGAAGAAAAGACCGCTAAAGAGAAATTTCCCAAAATGTGAATACCGCATTAAAATAATATTAAAATTGGAAAAAATTCAAATTGGACCAAAACGTCACATATAACCCCAAAGCTTGCGCACTAGCTTTATTTTTGCTAAATTAGGTACTGGCAAGTCTATATGGCCGTTTGATCACAGTCGGTTAAAAACAGAAAATACCGACAATTTAAGCCAAAAACGGAAACATTCACATAACGATTTCTAAAACGTTACAATCTCCCCCCTTATAAAAATTCGTCCCCGAATTTAAAATTCTCACTAAGCGTACCTTCAAGGAAAAAATTACAAAGTCTCATATCTTGCTCGCAGCCTCCCAAGTGACCACCTCACTATATGGCTACGTCCAAGAAAACTCTCTACAGATGGAAAGACCCTTGACCGAAGTTTCTCCACCTGCCAAACCATTTACTCTAATGGCTGCCGGTGAACGAAAAGATCGCGTCAAAGCTAAATAGTCTGGTGCTGAATAATGTGGGAAAGTCATGAAAGAAAATGCAAAGTATCAACACAATAAAAACGGGGTGAATAGTCAATAATCTGGGCGGAAGTGCCAAGTTAAAGGCAACGAAACTAACTCGCTAAAAGGATCTCGAAAGGACCTACAATCCTGAGATAATCTTCCCAAAACTCAACACGTCACTCATCGGAAAGTCCGTAGGAATACATGATCTCCCACTGCGAACCCAAGTCTGCAACCACCATGGTCGGCATAAGACCTCTGTCCGCACAGGACTGTCATCATCCTGACCTGAACCAACTGGATCGTCTCCGAAGTCTCTAGACTAGCTGGGGTCCAAAAATCCTACTACGCAGAGTCAGAAAAACAGACTGGCGATCGACACGACCTAACAACCAAACATAAAGGTTGCCAATTGGAGTATCTCCTGATAACAGCTATCGAAGAAGAAGCCTAACAATGGCAAGTGACGATCCCAGCAACCGACAACAATAAGTACGCACGCACAAGCATAACAAAGAACCACTAAGCAAACTGGGAATAACCGATCAACAAACACCCGAATGGAGTCACACCCTGTCTAGACCTGGGTAGACACCCCAACAAAAATCATGGAGATCTGCTCCCATTCCCACTTCGGAACGGTTAAAGGTTGCAACACTCCAGCCGGTCTCAGATGATCAACCAAAACACACAAAGAAAGAACTAGTGCAGTTGTCAACCGAATCTCCAACTGCCGAAAACTCCGCACACATGCCTCAGTCCAAAGAAAAGATCCTCCTTTAAGGTCATTCCATTCAACGGTGCAACAATACGCTAGTAATCCTGCACGAAACGGAGGTAAAAACCTGCTAAGCCCAAAAATCAACGGACCTCCGTCTGTACACCAGTCTAAGCCAAAGCTGTATGGTCTCGATCTCCCTCGGAACCATACGAAACTGTCTCCCGTAACTACAAGACCTAGGAGTCAACACAACCAACCATGAAGGAACACTCTGAGAATCTAGCAAACAGCTGGCATTCTCCCAACGTCTGCAAAACAAATCCTCAAGTGCTGCTCCTGTTCCTCACGACACATTGTATAGACCAGAATGTCGTCAATAATACAACAATAACTGGTCGAGGAACGGCCTGAAGAAATCTGGATCATCATATCTACGAATGCTGCTAGGGCATTGGCGAGTCCAACGACACCACCACAACACAAACTGCCCGTAGCACGCACAAAAGCCGTATTCGGAATGCCATCACTCCGAACCCGCAATGATGATGACCCGATCCCCAAACAAACTTAGAAAATGTCTCGCACTCTAGAGCTGATCGAAAAAATCGTCAATGCGGGGTAAATGATACCTATCTACACCGTAAGCCGGTTCAATTGACGATCAATCAATACACAACACCAATCTACCGTCTTACTCCTTGACGAACAGAAATAGGAGCTCCTCAAAGAGAAACACTCAGATGCACAATCCTCCCAACAACCAACTCTGCGGCAGATCCTTAAGCTCCCTAAGCTTCGCCGGCTCATCTGGAACAACGTCGGAAAACTCTCGCACGAAAAGTACCCGGTCCAACAACCCACTGTGGCTCCGGTATCTCGAATGAATGCCAAGAATCCACGACATCATCTCCTCAAAAGTCGACTAGCGAAAAAGGCTGAATTCAAGCTGTGAGAGGCGACACCACTGTCTCCCTGCACAACAAGAACTGACTTGCCGGGAAAACAAACCTGACTATTATCTCGCGGTAGTCCACATACGCCTAGCATGTAGCTAACCAATCCGTGCCCAGGAGAACGTCAAATCCAACATCTCTAGAAGGATCAAGTGACGAAAGAATCTCCTAACCGATTGGCACTCGACTGAAATACGTGTAGCGCAACAAAAGAATCGCTGACAAAAGTTAACACAAAAAACGACTGCTCTAGCTAACACGAATCTCCTCGTCCCAAACCACGGCACAAAGTGTGTAAAACAACAAGTACATCAAGGAACATGTGAATTTAGAGTACCTGCAAACTCAGCATTGGACGCCCGCGCGTCCCGATGAGTAGAAGCAAACTCCCGAGTCTGTCTTCTACCCGAAACAGGCTGAAATCCTCCTCTCTGCAGTATACCTGCCTCGCAACTACGTGGCTCAGTACAAACTCGAACCCGATGATCCAAACTCCCGCACCGATAACATCCGGAAGAAAACTGCTGACCATCCTGGGGATAAGAGCTAGACGACTGTCCTCGCCTCAAGCCTCTTGTACTCCCATGACGTGCACAAAACCTGTCACGACGACTGAACCGCTGTATATGGGCCGGCACACCTGCATGATCCTTCCTTTGATCCGAAACTCCTAAAGTCTCTGGAAGACGTGTCTCGTCAACTGGGGCTGCATCTACTGGTGCTGTGTAGGTGACGGAATACTGTGTACTGATTGCAAGGAACAACTGGGTAACAGGGATGACAACCTCCTGTCGCTGCGCTCGGATGGCCTCAACCAATGAACTTATAGTCTGGCGCATGTCCTGCATCTCTGTCACAAGCCTAGCGAGATAATCTGTCGAAGGCGAATCCGTCCGCTCCTGTGCAACGAGCGTGCCATCCTGGTCAGTCCTTGTCTCACTCGAGTCAATCCTGACCTCGGCCCTCGCTGCACCTCTCTGAGTCCCCATAGTCGTCGGCGGCAAAGGCTATAAATAGAATATAAGATTCGATAAGAACACGGAAATCGAATCACAAGAATATGTATCATCAAGGAAGGAATTTCAAGAAATTTGTACTTAGGCACTTTAGGCGGAGTACTGCATCGTGAGTATGCTGCAGACATACACACACTACGTTACTCTGCTTAAGCTACCTACTCCATCATACCAAGGTCATCCTACACTCCGAAAGGTAAAACCTAACGCTCTGATACCAACTTTGTCACGACCCGAAATTAGCACGTAACGGCCCTAATACTACGCTACGTCTACAGGCATAACATAGTAAAAGAAAGCCAAAACCTAGAAATCTAAACCATCAAAGAAATAAGAAAGTGATAATAGTATTTTCAAAACCTTTGAAATCACAACCTAAATTCTTTAAAGTCTCACTTTTATTCCTAAAAATTATTGGCAGCACCTCCTTTGTAAAACAAGCCCCCAAAACGGGTACAACAAAAATATAAAGTAAAGCATCCCAAACGGGAGCAAAATCCACGCCTAACGGCGGAAAACAATCACCACAACAGATTTACGATGCCGTAGCGAAGAAAGAGAGGATATATATAAAACTGCATAAAAACCTCTAAGTCACAAAATAATATACAATATCGTCCTCACACCAAGTCACTAAGTCATACATAATACTGGTAGATGGAGAGTACATAGATACAACGAATATACAATACAACATCGGATAACCACAAAACCCACCTGGGCAAAACTGCACACTGTCAGGCGAAGTGGTATCCGCAGCCAAAAGATGATACGAAGGATGGAAATAGCCTACCTCTGACTATCCTGAGGAACACCTGCAAACACTGTGGCACAACGGGGCTGAGTTGCCAACTCGTAAATAGTAAATAACATATGCAGGTAATCATGAGTATGCACGTATAACGCGAATCTAACATAAGCATTTAATATCAATTAATAGTCACATGTAATGCAAAAATCATGGAAGGTACACTAACAGGTACAACTACACATGAAGCAGTAATAATATGACAATCTGTATGCAGCATCATGTAAAGTACTATATCGGTACTACTAATACATGAAGAAATGATATGAATAAAGGTATGTAAATCCAACAGTCATGGAAGGTACTCTAACAGGTACTACTAATACATGAAGCACTGCATAAACAATAAATGTGGAGTATGTAATTAAAACATGTCATTTCCACGGAAATCCTAACCTCGTGGTAGGACCAAAATCCAACAAGACAATCAAATTCCTAATTTCCATAAATCAGCCCCCAAATTGGCCCTCATATTATGTATGTCTCATATATCCTTAATGTACAACATCAAGTAAATCTCATATATCCTGGATTTCCAACATCAAGTGTATCTCACATATCCCGAATGTACGACATCAATATCTCTCATATATCCTGAATGTCCAACATCACGTATATCTCATATATCCCGAATTTACAGCATCAATATATCTTATATATCTAGTGTGTACAATATCAGTAAAAGTAAGTTTCATATAAGGTGGGTGTCTAACAACGACACCCAAAACATCATGAAACAAGTGTCAAGCATCGACACCAAAATACTGATCTCTGAGGCGCCATCACCTAGGACTGGCCCTCTAATGTTATGTACGTACATCCTAATAACCTAGGTAAGCACCACCCGTAATCTGCAAGGCATGTACGTATATAACCTCGATCGATATCCCTCAGATATACGTCGAGTCCAAATACTGTCACCGGATGGCAAACGCCCCCAGCCGGGCTCATCGGCATGGACCTTCGACTTTCTTGCCCCGGGAACCAACCGGGCTCCACCATGTACCCGCACACGGCCCACGACTCCTCCTCGCATGGGGTATATATAAGCTCAGAACCGAGTAATCTCATGGTGGAAGCTGAAATATCATATCAAGAGAAACCAGGTTTTTCAAATAATGCATAATTTCATGAAACAACCACGGTCCTCAAATCCAGAAAACATCATATAGTGAATATGTATGAATGCATGAATCAATACACATATATTAGCGTCCCATTCTACTAATATTGGTGTAAGGGAATATATAACAGCGTCGCACTCCACTGTTATATATACATAGTAGTCAAAATATCAGAGAACATCATATGACATCTATGAATATAGTATATGCAATATGAAACAGTAATATGAGCATATAAAGGAAAACAACAATTTAACTACAACCAGTTAGATAAATATATCACACGGTTTCTGATTTCCCCGAAATCAGATGCAACAATATAGACAGGTGAACATGTAGCTATAACAATGTATGCGTAACCATGTAGGTATAGCAAGATATGTGTGTCCATATGTAAGTATGTATGATGTCAAAGTAGCTGTAGTAAGGTATGTGTCTATACCTATCCATAATACCCTCCAGGTATATGTATGTATGTATGCCAGATGTACAGGTAACTATGTTTCATATGTGTATATACCTATCACAATGGTACAATACCATATAGGTATATGGGTAACTAGCATGTCAAAACATATGTGTAAGCATGTAGGTATACAGGTATGCTATATGTCATATGCTATAAGAAATATGAATCAATGTCACAATGTCCCTAACCAGACAATATGATTTCTATATATGGGTTGTGCATGACATGGCAATTATTGACGGTGTGTGTGGCATAATATCAGTGCTCGTGCAACATGAGCCGTCAATAATAGTGTAGTGTCCTAAGGATACTGGTCCAAGCACAACAATTACTAAGCAGTAGGGTAAATGTGCAATTCTAAATCTGACATAGAATATGCGACAAATCTATTCATTTTTAGCCCAGACGCATAACGTCATGCGGGCGATTCCCCTGTAAGTGTTAAATCTACTCACCAACACTTCTGGCTAAGGGTAGCCAACCACCTGTTTTCCCTTTGTAGCTGTGTCCGTAGTCCTCACCTGCGAACCTACCACATCAAAACAAGTGTATATTAATAATAACCCTAAAACACGTACACACTACATTTAACCGACACAACAACACAAAACATCCTCTTAAGTGTTCATATTGTGGCTAACGTGCGTAGCGATACGATGAAAACAACTTAAGACCAAAACCACACAAAGTGCACGATCCGTGTCGTATAACGTATCGCGCGAACACAAAACACAAAAACCTACCTAAGTGATCCCAGATTTTGCATACAGTGAAAACTAAACAAACAAACAAGACCAAATACACCCAAACCCCAGCATAGACCTACCCTCAAAAACCCACACCCCAACTCCCTGAAGGAGCCGAGGTCGCCGGATTCCTCTTCATAAGTCGCCGGCCCTGGCCGATGGGATGGGTCTCGTGTCCAAGGTGGTGCTCCAGGGTCACTAGTACATCACTGCAATTTTGTTTGATTTTTCTGTACGAAATCCAGGTCATAGCAGGTCACAGATATCACAAACCGATACTAAAATACGATATTACGCACAAACCCTAACTTTAAACATTCTAAACTTAAACTAACTAGCTACAATGCACAAAAACTAATTAAAGAAGAGATAGAGATCATTACCTAGCTAAAAGAACTCAAAGTCCCAAGCTTTGCATGCACCTAGGCATCCAAGAGGCACAAGTGAAGAAAAGGAGATTTTTGTGATATAATTTGGGATTTTTAGGGATTTATTGTGCTAGAATGATGAAAGAATGGCAAGGAATGATCAAGGCCAGTAGGGGAGAGAGAGAGCTCGGCCAAGGAGGAGAGAGTGAGGGAATTTCCTAGCAATTACTAGCATTTAATGCATTCACATACACATATGCACACATGCATGCATCTAAATTCTTTTCTTTTCTTTTCTTTAAACCATTAATCCTAGTCCACACAATGAATCTAGATATTATATGGGTTAGGTTTACACAATAAAAATTGAAGAAAAGACCGCTAAAGAGAAATTTCCCAAAATGTGAATACCGCATTAAAATAATATTAAAATTGGGAAAAATTCAAATTGGACCAAAACGTCCCATATAACCCCAACGCTTGCGCACTAGCTTTATTTTTGCTAAACTAGGTGCTGGCAAGTCTATATGGCCGTTTGATCACAGTCGGTTAAAAACAGAAAATACCGACAATTTAACCCAAAAACGGAAACATTCACATAACGATTTCTAAAACGTTACAGTAGACAGTGGGAGCAGCAGAAACGTGTGCAAGTTGCTTTGTGAGTTACAGCAAGCATCGCAGAGTTGGAACGTCTGTTTTGATGTGGTAGTCAAAGAGTTTGACATCATCAAAATGGTAGATGAAACTTGTATATACAAAAAGGTAGTAGGGAGTATGGTGGTGATCCTCGTATTGTACATGGATGACATACTCTTGATAGGAAAGGAGTTTCCTATGCTACACTCGGTCAATCTCCTCTTATCTTAAAGATTCTCCATATAGGATCAAGGTGATACCTCCTAAATCCTGAGTTTTTGGATCTATGAGATAGATCTAATTGGATGTTAGGATTTTCACTAGTTGTAGTTAGATGGTATCAATCGATCCTAGGGAGAATCACTGGATAGCTTGCAGGGTGGTAAGGACGACTGAATGTCAGTCACAGGCATTGTCTTTACCCTCAATGGAGGGACGTTATGTTGGAAGAGTTCCAAACTAGATACCGTGACATACTAAACGATAAAGGCTGAATACATCGCTACCAAGGATGCTACCAAAGAGACAGTCTGGATGTACAGTAGTTCATGAGATGAACTTTATTCCTACCATTGTGTGACAATGGAGTTGCGGCTTAGGCCTAGGAACCCCCATCCCATCCGTGATCCAAACATATTCTAGGGCAGTATCACCTGATCATGGAGATGATTGATCTCCAGGGAGATCGAGGATACGAGAGGAGAATTTGAGGACAACACGGCGGATCCACTCACGAAGGCCTTTTCCAAAAGAGACTATTAGGGAATGGTTGAGTATGGGATACTAAAACCACTGCTATATTGTTGGGTATTGGATACTACAACAGATGGCCTCAGTGCAAGTAGGAGATTGTTAGTTATATGTATGCTCTAGAGGCCATTACTGTACATGCGATGTATATTGTAGTGGATGCTTGGACATATATAGGGAGGACTTTCTTGCTCGACATGATAGTATGCTATCTGGTTGCACTTTATCTTAACATGTTAACAAATACTGTTTTGTGATCACATGTTGATAAAGCCCTAAGGATGAGTACTTGACTACCAGGACTATGATGTAGATCATACTAGTGGGGACACGGTAGTCGATAAGTACATCCTTCAAATGTTCCTAGTCGTGGGAGTATCAAGACAGGGCATCGATACTCCGGTGTAGACTAGCGTATACGCTTCTCGACCCATATGATGGATGATGGATGATCCCATATCCGTTGGTGTTTGACATCAGAGAAGGTATACGGGTGCTCAGTGGAGACTGGGTACACTGGACAGACTCGCCGAGAACTCCCAGATGGTATTATACCTCACGTCAGATGGTAGTTCTCTGGTGACACTGGTACAGGTTAGTCTATAGACCCGAGATCATCATAGAGTCTTGTGTGATTCCCACTGTGCTTTGATTTCCACCTCACCACGCTTAAGAGAACATGCAAAACAGTGGCTTTTGGGTACAGTCCCGAATCATATGGATGCAATGAGCGATAGGAGGGGTTTCGTCTCTCCCGGTATAGGGAGTTGATGTTGCGCTGTGCTCGGTTGGCTATAACAGGAAGTCCCTAGCCAGGGCCGCTTCAGAGATATACTGGTAAGTGTTATCAGTAGTTTCTCGACCTGTTAGGAGCCTCATATCGGAATGACTTATCGAGTTACTGGGGTCAGACGTTTACCACCCGTTGACGAGATATGCGACATATCAGACGAAGAGACCGGACTATACGGTAGTGTTACTGATTGGATTCGCAGGAGTGTGAGCAGGCTTGCTTGTTGATCTTCTGATCGCTCAATACCCAGGTGGCTGTTACGTTTAGCAGACCGTTTACGGCTTATAGGTGTTTGATATGATCATCACGTATTGCCGGCGTATTGACGAGTCTTTAGAGTCCTATACAGAGGTTTCCTGGTTCATGAGAAACGGAGTAGGTGCACATATGTGATATGTGCAGGACCGAGGTTAATGCTCGTATGTGATACCGCATTCTATTCTCGCGATATATGTATCGATTGGTTATATGTGATATAGCCGAGTTATCGGATCAAGTGTAGATTCGATAAGTTGTTACATTTGATATTAGTTGGTTATATGTAATATAACCGGATTATTAAATCAAATGGTGATTTAATAATTGAATGTATAATTATATATTTGATATATTATATTACATTAACTAATATTAGCTCACTTAAGTAATTCTTTTTCTTACATTTGATACATTGACGTATATGTGATATATGTTAATTGTATTTTTATTTGCACACAAAATATATATGTGATATATATTGTTGTGTCATGCTAGGTTACACATGCAACATGTATGTATGAAACTCATACCATGCTAGGGTTTATGTTAGGGTTTATATTTATTAAGTAATTCAAACATTTGGTTTTTGTCATGGTTGATATTTTGTGTAAACTAGATAACCATTGACCAAGTCCACTTGTTTGTCTAGATTAAGATATTTTTCAACCCAACCTTAACTCATACCTATGGTTAAGTCTCTACAACGGTTAGTGCATGACATATGTAAACCATGGTTGCATTTCTAACCTCATCTTTTTGTTCATCACTTCATCTTCTTCTTCCTCATTTTTGAGCTCTCTTGTTTTTGATAAGTGATAAAACCTTGTGAGAAAAATAAATCTAAAGTGAGCCCACTTCCTACTTCATCATCCTCTACTACTTGCCATTTAGTTTAGGGTGTTTGCTTCACTAATCTCACCATTAGTGAAGAGATAGCATGAGCTAGTGTCTTCTCGACGTAGATCATCTTCGTCCTCGAAGACTTCGAAGCAAGCTTGTTCTTTTCTCTATGGCAACCCTTTCTTGAGTTCAGGAGATCACAACTCGCAGCGAAGGGACTACTACATAGAGCTTTAGAAGTGAAGGACCGGTCTACAAAGGTTGTATTTCGTATTCACTTATGATGTAAAGTGTTTACATATGTTTTTTTCGTCAGATTTCTAGTATACGATTCTTTGTTAGGGTTAGCTAGAACGGCTAAAATTTTAATATGGCATGAAAGATGCTTCCCGAAACCATGCTGCCGTGCTAGACAACCCTACACTCGCAATAAAAAGCAGCGAATAAAAATAAAAAAATATAGCCGAAATGATTAGGCACCATGATAAATAGCCAAAATGATTGGGCAATCGCGACTTTCGCGACATAAAAGCTGAAAAGATAGAGTATCGCGGAAAGAAAAAATCAATGAAATGAAAATGAAACTTTTCTGCCATGCAAGTACGTCCATATTAAATCTTGTATACAATCCATAGGCACAAAAAAAGGAAAAGGGACCATATTCTCTCACCACGCTTCGTCAAAAGGAGCTCCGAGTCTCGATAGCACATATACAACCTCGAGACTATCCATGTGTCCCCCTCCTCACTCCAGTAGGGGCGGACACAACAATCAAGTAAAAATGAAGTGATGGCAAAATCCTAGCTTCGGGTCTTAATGGCAACATCTAAAGCCTAGAGATCACCCTGATGTTCTTCTCATTCCAGCAGGATGCAGATGCAATGTCAACAAAAGACCCAAGGGTCAAAGCAGAAGTGGAGTAACGGAAAAATCCTAGCTCCAAGTCTCGACGGTACATATACAACCTAGGGACTATCCTGGCATTCCCTTCTCATTTCAACAGGTTGCGGACACAGCTATCAATTGAAATTGGAGCAATAGCATATTCCTAGCTCCGGACCTCGATTGCAATTCATACAGCATAGAGATCAAACAGATGTTTCCCGACTTCAGCAAAGAATCGGCGTGACATCGTCAAAAAAAAAGAAAAACGAAATGATGGCATATTCCTAACTTCGGGTCTTAACGGCACTTATATGTCACGACCCAATTTAGGCACATGACCGGCACTTAGACTATGTAACGTCAAGAGGCGTAACGCAATTTAAGTAAGCCGAAAACCCAGCAATCTAAACCATTACAAGAAGTAAAAAATAGAACACTTTTAAAATCTCGATGCAAAACCTTAAGCTTAAGTTTGTTTTCATAAAAATTCCGGCAGCACCTCCTTTGTAAAAGCTAACCCCGAAACGGGTACAAACATAAGATATAAGTAAAGCATCCCCAAACGGAAACGAATCTCGCCCAACGGCGGAAACTGTAAGGTTCCTAGGCACTCTTACAAGGGTCTATAAGGCATCAACCATGCCCGATTCAAAATTTAGACGTGCCGAACAATCCAAAGCCGGGATCTTTGCTAGATTATTAGGGTTTAACATGCAAGTAAACATCTTTAAAACTAAGAGTGAGGGATTACAACCTTTGTAGTCCGCTCCTTCGCTTCATAAGCTCCGAGTAGAAGTCCCTTCACCGCGATCCACGATCTCCCGGACTCAAGAGAGGATCTACAACCCGAATGATACATGCTAGCTTGTAGTCTTCCTTTTCTCCGATGATCTACCTCGAAGTTCCTTTAACTCAAGCTCTTTCTCAATAATGAGGTGAACACCCTAATCTAATTGGCTAGATTAGATGAGGATGATTAAGTAGGATTTATGCTCTCTTTTATTATCAAATTCTCACTCTAATTCATCACATAAAGAAAACCTAGAAAGCTTTCTCAAAGCTCAAAGAAGAAGAAGAAGAAGGAAATTCCTTTTGTGATGAATAATGAAATTCAAGTGATAATTACAAATGCAACCATAGTTGATAATGAGTAGGCTAACCCATATAGAGACTTAACCTAGGGTGAAGGGTTTGGGTTGGGTTAGAAATATCTAGCAAAATATCAAGCATAATATCTTTGCTAGAAACAAAGTGAAAGCTTCTAGCAACTACAAGAAAAAGCTAACCCAAATCAAACCCTAACTAGGTTTAATCTCTACTAAACATGTTGCATTAATAATCATATCATGTCACAATATTATATATCACATATATAATATATATTTGTAACAAAACAAAATAATACAATTAACATATATCGCATATAAATCAATGTATTACCCAGTGAGAAAATGAATCAATAAAGCGAGCCAATATTAGATAATGTAATGCAATATATCATATATATTATTATACATTAAATTATCGAATCAATACTTGATCCGATAATCCGGCTATATCGAATATAACCGACTAATATATCATGTACCGATTCATCGAATCAACACTTGATCCGATGACCCGGCTCATATCAAAATATCACGAGAATATAATACGGTATCCCATATCCTATTATCCTCGGTCCTGCACATATCACATATGTACTCCTACTCCGTTTTGCCTGAGTCAAGAAACCTCTGTGTAGGGTTCTAAAGAATCATCAATATGCCGGTAGCAGGTGATGATCATATCAAACACCCACAAGCTGCAAGCGGTCAGCTAAACGTAACAGCCACCCAGGTATTGAGCGATCAAAAGATCAACAAGCAAGCCTGTACATTCTCCTGTGAATCCAATCAGTAACACTCCCGTACAGTCCGGTCTCTTCGTCTGATATGTTGCATATCTAGTCTAGGGGTGGTATACGTCAGACCCCAGTAACCGATAAGTCATGTCGATGTGAGGCTCATAACAGGTCGAGAAACTACTGGTAACACTTACCAGTAAATCTCTATATCAGCCCTGGCCAGGGACTTCCAATTATAGCCAATCGAACACAGCACAACATCAACTCCCTATACCGGGAGAGACGAATCCCCTCCTATCGCTCATTGCCTCCATGTGATTTGGGGCTGTACCCAAAAGCCATCGTTTTGCATGCCCTCTTGGACGTGGTAAGGTAAAAATCAAAGCACAGTGGGAATCACACAAGACTCTATGACGACCTCGGGTCTACAGACTACCCTGTACCAGTGTCACCAGAGAACTGCCATCTGACGTGAGGTATAAAACCATCTGGGAGTTCTCGGCGAGTCCGTCCAGTGTACCCAGTCTCCACTGAGCACCCGTACACCATCCTTGATGTCAAACACCGATGGATATGGGATCATCCATCGCCCATCATATGGGTCAAGATGCGTATACACTAGTCTAGTCTGGTGTATCGATGCCCTGTCTCGACACACCCTCGACTAGGAACAGTTATAGGATGTACTCATCGACTACCGTGGCCCCACTAGTATGATCTCATCATAGTCCCAGTAGTCGAGTACATATCCTAAGGGCTTTATCAACATGTGAGAGTAAGACAGTAATCTAATATAAGTCAACATGTTAAGATAAAGTGAAACCAAATAGCATACTATCATGACGAGCAAGAAAGTCCTCTCTATATATATCCAAGCATCCATTATAATATACATTATATGTACAACAATGGCCTCTAGGGCATATACATAGCTAACAATCTCCCACTTGCACTAAGGCCAGCTGCTGTAGTATCTCATACCTAGCATCCCGAATAATCTCTCAAACTGTATCTGGGGAATGGCCTTTATGAGTGGATCCGCAGTGTTGTCCTTCGTATCAACTCTCCTGACCTCGATCTCCCGGCGATCAACTATCTCCGTGATCAGGTGATACCGCCTTAGAATATGTCTGGACTTCTGATGGGACCTGGGTTCCATGGCCAAAGCCACAGCTCCATTGTTATCACAATACAAAGGTATTGGATGCTCAATGGACGGAACCACACAAGGTTCAGTAATGAACTTCTTTATCCAGACAGCCTCTTTGGCAGCATCGTTGGCAACGATATATTCAGCCTCCATCGTCGAGTCTGCAACGGTATCCTGTTTGGAACTCTGCCAACACACCGCCCATCCATTGAGGGTAAAGACAAATCCCGAGTGCGACTTAGAGTCGTCCTTATCACTTTAGAAGCTCGAATCGGTAAAGGACTCTACCTGGAGTTCTCCGTTACCATACACTAAGAACATCTCTTTAGTCCTTCTCAAGTACTTGAGAATGTTCTTCACAATTATCCAGTGACTCTCTCCAGGATCTGCTTGATACCTACTCAGTACACTTAGTAAGTATGCTATATCGGGTCTGGTACATAGCATCGCATACATGATAGAGCCTACTGCCGAAGCATAGGGTATCCCTTGCATGCGAGCTCTCTCCAAATCAGTCTTGGGAGACATCTCTTTGGAGAGAGTGAGTCCAGAGATCGTGGGTAGGTTCCCACGCTTAGATTCTTCCATACTAAACCTCTTTAGTATGGTGTCAATGTATCTGGATTGGGACAATCCCAATATCCGTTTAGATCTATCTCTATAGATCATAATTCCCAGTATGCAGGAGGCATCACCTAGATCTTTCATTGAGAATCTTTGTGATAAGAAGAGCTTGACTGATTGCAGCATAGGAACATCATTTCCTATCAAGAGTATGTTATCGACGTACAATACGAGGAAGACAACCTTACTCTCTGCAACCTTCTTATAGATACATGGTTCATCTACGTTTTTGATGAAGTCAAACTCTTCAACTACAACATCAAAGCAGATGTTCCAACTCCGCGATGCTTGCTTTAACCCATAAATGGATTTAAGCAACTTGCACACCTTTCCGTTGCTCCCACTATCTACGAAGCCCTCTGGCTGAGTCATGTACACGCTATCTTCTAAATCACCATTTAGAAAGGCGGTCTTAACATCCATTTGCCAGATTTCGTAGTCATGGTATGCAGCAATAGCAAGTAAGATCAAGATGGACTTAAGCATAGCCACTGGAGAAAAGGTTTCGTCATAATCCACACCTGGTCGTTGACAAAAACCCTTTGCAATAAGTCTAACTTTGAAAGTCTCAACTTTTCTATCTACACCAATTTTCTTTTTAAAGATCCACTTGCTCCCAATGGGTTTTACCCCTTCAGGAGCAACTTCCAAAGTCCATACTTTGTTGGTGTACATGGATTCCATCTCAGATCGCATTGCATCCAGCCACTTCACAGAGTCACCACTCATGATGGCCTGCTCGAAACTAGTCGGGTCATCATCTTCCATGATGCAATCCTCGCTCCCACCATCAATGAGAAAACCGTAGTATCTCTCAGGTGGATGAGAAACCCTGCTAGATCGGTGGAGAGGCTGGGGTTCGTCGGTAATTACTGAACCATCTGGTTCCACTAAATCTTCAGTTATAGTTTATGGTGCTGGAACCTCTTCTAGCTCTACCGCATCGCCACTAATTTCTTTTGCAAGAAATTCCTTTTCTAAAAAGGTGGCATGTCGAGAAACAAACACCTTTTGTTCCTCGCTATGGTAGAATAGATATCCATGTGAATGTTTTGGATATCCCACAAACTTACAAAGAACTGACCGTGCCTCGAGTTTGTCCGGATTTTGCTTTTTAACATAGGCTGGACAACCCCATATCTTAACTCATTTAAGACATGGTCTCTTCCCACTCCATATCTCATATGGTGTGGTAGGTACAGATTTAGATGGAACTTGATTCAATAGGTATGCAGCTGTCTCCAGTGCATGTCCCCAGAAGGAAATAGGTAACTCAGCAGTGCTCATCATAGAGCACACCATATCTAATAGGGTGAGATTCCTCCGCTCCGATACACTGTTGTGCTGTGGTGTATAGGGAGGTGTAAGCTGAGAGAGAATCCCATTCTCTTTTAGATAATCTAGGAACTCATTGCTTAAGTATTCTCCTCCTCGATTAGATCGAACGATCTTAATATTTTTGCCTGTTTGGTTCTCTACTTCGTGCTTATATTCTCTGAATTTCTCAAAAGCTTCAGACTTGTGTTTCATCAGGAACACATGTCCGTATCTAGAGAGATCGTCAGTGAATGTAATGAAGTAAGAAGAACCGTTCCTGGCATGTGTAGACATGGGTCTGCATACATCACTATGTACCAGTCCTAAGAGTTCCGTAACTCTTTCTCCGTGTCTACTAAACGGAGTTTTGGTCATTTTTCCTTTGAGACATGAATGGCAAGTATCATAAGATGATAATTCGAACGGATTCAAATATCCATCCTTATATAACTTAGCTAGCCGTGTCGTATTGATATGACCAAGTCTACAATGCCATAAGTAGGATTCGTTCATTTCTGAACTTTTCCTCTTGTTTGTGTTTTGTATATTAAGGACTGTATTTTGATTGAGAACGTATATGCCATTATGTAACGAGCCTGATCCAATCAACTTTTGATCTAGGAATATCTTCATAACATTATCCTGTACTACAAAATTATATCCTTCATCACTTAATAAAGAAACTGATATAATGCTGCACATCATTTTCGGTATATAATAGCACTCGTTCAGAATCAATGTATTACTATTTCGTAATACAAGGTGATATTCGCCAACTGCTTTGGCTGCAATACTTGCACCATTCCCTACTTGAACGGAATGCTCACTCTTTCCTAGTTCTCTACCTTTACGTAGCCCACGTAACAATTTACATATGTGGGCTCCCGATCCGGTATCTAATACCCAGGACGTAGGGTGAACTTAGAAACAGTTCTCAATAACTAACACACCCGAAGAAGATGCATCAGCATGCATGTTCTTTGTTTGGGCGGTATGAGAATCCAGATATTCTCCTGTTTCCTGTTTAGTCTTATAACTCTTATGAGAAAGAACGGGACTAACGTTCCCTTGCTCAGTATAATAAGCGGGTTCAGTCAGTGCATCTATATTATTATCTTGATTAAGTCCTGACATGGTCGTTACCTGGAGAGAGAGAGAAGGAAACACTTTAGCGTATGCTCTTGCAAGATTAGATTAGTTATTATCTTATCTAATCAGGATATCTCCCACTATTTTTATCAAATCTTCCTTCAAACCATAAAAGGTAAGATTAGTCCGGATTAATCACACCCTACAATTTCGTCAATCTTTCAGCTAGATCAGTTTTGGTACTTGAGGGAGGTTCCCCGTGCTTTCGCACGGACCTAATTAAAATAAACCTCGTCTTCCCAGAGGCATAACCCCGTTAACACCTTTCTAGACACCTACTTGATCGGCTAATTGTCCTGTATAAAACTCTCCCAGGAGTAACTCTTACTCGTAGTGGGTATCAAGATCCATCTATCTCATAGAAGGTATGCAATCCCATTGCAAATTTCAACACTTGAAATTCCCGATAATATTTTTACCCATAACCTCTATGACCTTGACAAAGGCCAACAAACCATAGGAAGCTAGTCAAGTTCAACCCGTCATTTCTTGATTGAAATAAACCCACCCGCACGACCCTTGACAAAGGCCAACAAGGTCGTACGACTACCCTAATCCAATCGCATCACATGCATAATCGGATAAGTACTAGTCAGCTACCGCACACTACGCCTTGACAAAGGTCAACAAACGCAGCACGAATACTAAATAGTCTTTATCTGAAATGACGGAGGGCTACGCAGGTTTTTCAGAAAACCATAAGCGTAATGAACTTGATATCGTTGTAGAAATAAGTAATTTTGAAAAGGAGTGTTTTTGAGTCTTTTCTAGTTTTGCTAAAGAGGTCACTCCCGGTGAAGGGATCTCGGCTCTTTCCCCATCGAATAAGGTGCAGGGTATATCACATATACAGCTGTGCATAGCAAAAACTATATAAGCTGTCAAAAACTAAACCACGAGTTTGTAGCATCTGCCAGTTTCGCTAAAGAGGTCACTCCCGGTGAAGGGATCTCGGCTCTTTCCCCATCGAATAAGGTGCAGGGTATATCATATATACCGCGATGCAAAGCAAGAACTGTAGCTGCCTTTTTATAAAGTTTTGATTCTACAACATCTTTTAGGTTTCTTTTCTTTTATTAATCTCATTAATAAATCCCATCAGCTTATGCTTCCTAAGCATAACAGAAGAAACAAAAGCAGTAATATTTATTTATCAGCATATATATATATATATATATATATATATATATATATATATATATATAGTATAAGCATTCGTCTCAGGCGGTAATATGATCTCATCACAAAACATTGCAGCAGAAGATAACATATGAAATATTGGATATTCTAGGACGTCCGTGTTTTATTTCGAGCCTGTATAAAACACGGATTCCATGGTCGCGATGAATAGCCAAACCCACATCCCTAGACCCCCACGAGAGCGGCAAGCAACACTGCCAATTCTAGGGTTAGGAGACCCGGTCTCGACTCCTCGAGATGGCCTCCCACTGGATCCTAGAACCCGATTACTTATGCTCCCCTCCTTGGGTCTACCTAATGCGGAAAAGTAAATAATATACAATGGTGACATAATCCTCATCCCGGAAGTGCCCCAATAAAAGAATATTACATACAAATGAATTTTACATGAATGAAAATAAAAACCCTCATCTCACATAAAACCCCCGGCTATTCAGAACACGACAATCCAATATAACATATCACAGCAACACATAATATCTCATATCATCAACGTAAGCAAGTATGCGTATCCCGATTGTCGTTGATGTATAGCAACGAAGCCGGTGATACCCCATATACTACGCTTACGGTCACAGAAAAGAAAGTGTAAAACTACAACAATTGGAATCCACAATCACTTTACACATCTTAAATCCGAAATATCACATACTTCGCATTTCATGCCTAACTGTATGAATTCCACATATTGTATCACATTCCAGATAAATAGATAATATTAAACTTTCCGATCGAATAATCAAATACCCAAGATTTCCTAAATAGCTCAACACTTGAGCGGAGTTCCAAAAATCCCAGAATATGTTACAGTAGCAATGGTCTAGCCGTAGAAGGGTCAAACCAACGCCTCACATGTGGCAACGCCGTACTGCCCCAAACCCTAAGGTTTATAGACGGTTCATACGGTCACATAATCGAGTTAAGGTTTGTGTTCTTCTAGAGGGTCCACCGCATTACTTGCACGTTTTTCCGAAAGATTTAAACTCAAGAAAAATTCAACACATGAAAGTTTTTCGTGCCGGGAAAAAGTGAATTAATGATATCCGTACGAACATTTTAACAGTTTCTAAAATATCCGGAAAACAAAACGAAATTAAACTTTCCGATCGAATCAACGAATACAAAATAATCCCCAGAACACTCAACACTTGAGTAAGATTAAAAATACCAAGAATCATGTACAAGTACTTACGGATGTACTGTGCCAAAAAGCTAACCCTAATTCTACAGTGCCGCCGCGGAACCGCCGCGCAAGGCATGGTCTACCGCCGTTCCGCGGCGCTTTAGTGGAATTTGGGTGTCATTTTTCACAGTAACTCTTAGAATTCCCTGCTGATTTTTTTGAGTATTTTTAATGCAGAAAAAATCACATTTTTACAAAATTTCCAGAAAGGGGGTCAATTTCGACGTATCAGGGTTCGATCGGACTTTTAACTTCGTATACACGTCGCCAAATGCTCTAGCTTGGCTCTGATACCACTGTAGGGTTTTTAGGAACTCTTACAAGGGTCTATAAGGTATCAACCATAACCGATTAAAAATTTAGTCATGCCGAACAACCCAAAGCCGGGATCTTTGCTAGATTATTAGGGTTTAACATGCAAGTAAACATCTTTAGAACTAAGAGTGAGGGATTACAACCTTTGTAGTCCGCTCCTTCGCTTCATAAGCTCCAAGTAGAAGTCTCTTCACCGCGATCCACGATCTCCCGGACTCAAGAGAGGCTCCACAACCCGAATGATCCATGCTAGCTTGTAGTCTTCCTTTTCTCCGATGATCTACCTCGAAGTTCCTTTAACTCAAGCTCTTTCTCACTAATGAGGTGAACACCATAATCTAATTGGCTAGATTAGATGAGGATGATTAAGTAGGATTTATGCTCTCTTTTATTATCAAATTCACACTCTAATTCATCAAATAAAGAAAACCTAGAAAGCTTTCTCAAAGCTCAAGGAAGAAGAAGAAGAAGAAAGAAATTCCTTTTGTGATGAATAATGAAATTCAAGTGATAATTACAAATGCAACCATAGCAGGTAATGAGTAGGCTAACCCATGTAGAGACTTAACCTAGGGTGAAGGGTTTGGGTTGGGTTAGAAATATCTAGCAAAATATCAAGCATAATATCTTTACTAGAAACAAAGTGAAAGATTCTAGAAGCTACAAGAAAAAGCTAACCCAAATCAAACCCTAACTAGGTTTAATCTCCACTAAACATGTTGCATTAGTAATCATATCATGTCACAATATTATATATCACATATATAATATATATTTGTAACAAAAGAAAATAATACAATTAACATATATCGCATATATATCAATGTATTACCCGGTGAGAAAATGAATCAATAAAGCGAGCCAAAATTAGATAATGTAATGCAATATATCATATATATTATTATACATTAAATTATCGAATCAACACTTGATCCGACAATCCGGCTATATCGAATATAACCGACTAATATATCATGTACCGATTCATCGAATCAACACTTGATCCGATGACCCGGCTCATATCAAAATATCACGAGAATATAATACGATATCCCATATCTTATTATCCTCGGTCCTGCACATATCACATATATGCTCCTACTCCGTTTTTCCTGAGTCAAGAAACCTCTGTGTAGGACTCTAAAGAATCGTCAATACGCCGATAGCAGGTGATGATCATATCAAACACCCACAAGGTGCAAGCGGTCAGCTAAACGTAACAGCCACCCAGGTATTGAGCGATCAGAAGATCGACAAGCAAGCCTGTACATTCTCCTGTGAATCCAATCAATAACACTCCCGTACAGTCCAGACACTTCGTCTGATATGCTGCATATCTAGTCTAGGGGTGGTATACGTCAGACCCCAGTAACCGATAAGTCGTGTCGATGTGAGTCTCATAACAGGTCGAGAAACTAATGGTAACACTTACCAGTAAATCTCTATATCATCCCTGGCCAGGGACTTCCAGTTATAGCCAATCGAACACAGCACAACATCAACTCCCTATACCGTGAGAGACGAATCCCCTCCTATCGCTCATTGCCTCCATGTGATTCGGGACTATACCCAAAAGCCACCGTTTTGCACGCCCTCTTGGACGTGGTAAGGTGGAAATCAAACCACAGTAGGAATCACACAAGACTGTATGACGATCTCGGGTCTACAGACTACCCTGTACCAGTGTCACCAGAGAACTGCCATCTGCCGTGAGGTATAAAACCATCTGGGAGTTCTCGGCGAGTCCGTCCAGTGTACCCAGTCTCCACTGAGCACCCGTACACCATCCTTGATGTCAAACACCGATGGATATGGGATCATCCATCGCCCATCATATTGTTCAAGATGCGTATACGCTAGTCTACTCTAGTGTATCGATGCCCTATCTCGACACACCCTCGACTAGGAACAGTTATAGGATGTACTCATCGACTACCGTGCCCCCACTAGTATGATCTCATCATAGTCCCAGTAGTCGAGTACATATCCTAAGGGCTTTATCAACATGTGAGAGTAAGACAGTAATCTAATATAAGTCAACATGTTAAGATAAAGTGAAACCAAATAGCATACTATCATGACGAGAAAGAAAGTCATCTCTATATATATCCAAGCATCTATTATAATACACATCATATGTACAACAATGGCCTCTAGGGCATATACATAACTAACAGAAACAACCACCACAACAGATATACGACGTCGTAGCGAAGAAAAAAGATAATCCACATAAATAAAGGCCGGCTCACACGAGTACGACAACGAGAGTCATAAGAATATACAACAACGATCCTCACAACTCGTCTCTAAGTCAATACATAAAGCTGGTAGATGGAGAGTACTAGATACAAAAATATACAATGTACATCATCGGATAACCGCAACCCACCTAAAGCAAAAGGCCTCACAGCCAACTGTAGCGGTATCCGCAAAAGTAGAGATAATAAGGCGCCCTGCCGCGACTACTCTGAGGATCAGACCTGCAAAACACTGCGGCACAACGGGGTTGAGTTGCCAACTCATGAATAGTAAATAACATCATACTGAAATCGCAAGTATGCACTAACAGCAATAACCTATCATATGTAATCTGATATCATAAGTATGGCAATATGTATATATGCAAGAGTCATGAAGGTACTCTATCAGGTACTACTAATACATGAAGCAATGCATATCAAATAAATGTGGAGTATGGATAAAACATGTCATCCTCACGGAATCCTCATCGTGGCAGGACCAGTGTCCATCAAGACAATCTAAACCCCAAATTCCTCAAATCGGCCCTCAGATCGGCCCTCATATCATGTAAGGCTCATGGAACCTGAGTGTCCAACATCGACACCCGAAAACATCATGAAAACTAGTATCCAGCATCGACACATAAATACTCATCCTTGAGGCACCGTCATCTGGACTGGCCCTCATATCCACGTATCATATGTCTCACGGAACCTAAGTGTCCAATATCGACACTAGAAATCCTCAGAACCTAAGTGTCCAACTCCGACACTCACAATCCCCATATCCATACGTTCCTCGGAACCTAAGTGTCCAATATCGACACTCATGATCCACGTATCGGTTTTCTAACACAAGTCTCAGGGTAGATGCTTCCAAATATCAAGTAAAGAATAAGAATACTTGCATAGATCATTATGATGATATATTATATATCATATATATATATACATATATAACAACGTCCTATACCACTAATATATATCATCAGGAGTAAAACATCCAGGAAACATCATATGAAATCTATATCTAAATGCAAAAACCCATGAAATATATATGCAACATGAAACAATAATATAAGCATATAAAGGAAAAACCGCTATTTAACTGCAACAACTTATTAAATATCTCATGCGGTTCCTAATTCCTCCAAAATCCAACGCAACATCATATAAAGGTGAACATGTAGCTATAGTAAGGTATATGGGTATGTACCTATCAACAATGATGCAATACCATATATATATATGGGTAGCTAGCATGTAGGCATGGTAAGGCATATGTGTAAGCATATAGGTATACAGGTATGCTATATGTCATATGCACAATGGAAAAGGAATCAATGTCTCGATGTCACTAACCATACAATATCCGATATGTATGTGGACTGTGCATGTGATGGCAATTATCGACGGTGTGGGTGGCATACAATCTGTACTCATGCAACATGAACCTTCAATAATAGTGCAGTGTCCAATAGGTACAAGTTTAAGCACAACAAGTAATAATATGCAATGAAGTATTATGCACAATCTCTATATGTGCAACATAAACATGCGGCTAACATCATTTCATATCTAGCCCTGACGCATAACGCCATGCGGGCGATTCCCCTGTAGATGTTAAATCTACTCACCGACAATCGTGGGATAGGTAAATCCATTCACCTGCTTCCCTTTCTTCACATCGTCCGAAGTCCCCGCCTATGATCCTATAACACAAAACATAACAAGTGCAAATCTCAGAAATCGATCAATATCACGTACACACTACGTTTGACCGACGCACCAACTCTAATCCAACTCACAAGTGTTCGTCTAAAGGCTAACGTGTGTAGCGACACACCAAAAACAGCCCAAGTGCAGCGGCTACACAAGCTCACGAACCGTGTTGGATAACGTAATGCGCGTATTCAAAACACTAGATTATAGCAAAATGATTCCATATTTTGCTACACAGAAAATTAGTGAAAGTTGCAAGTACCACGAGACTACACACAACCCCAGAGACCCCACGACCAAGAATCAACATCCCAGCCCCCACCCTGGCCGCAATTTGCTGCCATAACCATTAAATTTGCGGCCTCGAAAAGTGGGAATGGTCTCAGGTTTTTATGGTGGGTTCTAACTCACAACACTAGGTCACTGTGATGGGAACTTTTCCAACAAACATCTGGTTCTACAGCAGATCACAGAGATATCAAGTTGACACTAAAAATACGATATTTGCACAAAACGCTACCTTTAGTGTTCTAAACCATAACTATGAGGCAACACAACAATATAACTCCTAAATATCAGTTAGAGGTCATTACCTAGCCACTCTTGCTAAAAAAATCCTAGCTTTCCAAGCTCCTAGGAAACCAAGTGGCTAAATCAAGACTTTTTAACTATTTAAATGGGATTTTATGTGAATTTTAGCAAGGTTTTGTGATGGGGTAGTGAGGTTTCAGTTTAGGAGTGAGGAGATGAAGAATAATTGAGAGTGAGAGAGAATGAGAGAGTGAGAGAGGTTAAATGATGAGAGGTGAGTGTAGGGTGAACCAAAGCCTTACACTCACTCTCTCCCTCGCCTCATTAAATGCACACATTAATGCCTCATGACTCATTAGCCACCTCTCTCAATCAAGATATTTCTCTCACACAAAATATCTTGGTCAAGGTTAATTAGGACATGGATTAATTAAGGTTTCTTGGTCACTTAACAAGATTAACACTAACTAACCCTCATATTAACATGCACATATATGCGCAAGCCATATCAAATAATAATAAAATATTAATTAATTGATATAAAATGTGAGGAACCCGATTTGGTAAATTTTTACTAAAAACCCGCATTAAAGCTTAATTAACACTAATCACAGTCTAAGGTGTTACAATCCCCCCCACCGCCCCTTAAAGAAAATTCGTCCCCGAATTAAAATTCTTACAAGCGTACCTTCAAAAAGATGAGAGAATTTCTTCCGCATCTCGCTTTCGACCTCCCAAGTGATCTCCTCACAAGTCGGGCTACGCCAAAGAACTTTCACAGATGGCAAGACCTTTGACCGAAGTTTCTTCATATGCCGATCCAATATAACTACCGGCTTCTCGGTGAACGAATGATCGCGCTCTAGCTGAACGGTCTGGTGCTGAATCATGTGAGAAGGATCATGAAGGTATCTACGAAGCATCGACACATGGAACACGGGGCGAACATCCGAAAAACTAGGCGGGAGCGCCAAACGTTAATCAACGATACCAACTCGCTCAAGGATCTCGAAAAGACCTACAAATCTGGGACTGAGCTTCCCCTTTCTCCCAAATCTCATAACGCCCTTCATCGGAGAAATCCGCAGGAATACATGATCCCCCACTGCGAACTCGAGTCTGCGACGACGACTGTCGATATAAGACTTCTGTCTGCACTAGGCTGCTCTCATCCTGTCCTGGATCAGCTGGATCCTCTCCATAGTCTCCTGAACTAGTTGGGGTCCCAAAACCCTACTCTCACTGAGTTCGGTCCAACAGAATGAAGATCAATACTTCCTACCATACAAAGCCTCGAAAGGTGCCATCTGAATAGTCTCCTGAAAGCTGCTGTTGTAAGAGAACTCAATCAACGGCAAGTGACGATCCCAACTGCCACCAAAATCAAGCACGCACGCCCGAAGCATATCCTCTAGAGTCTGTATCGTCCGCTCTAATTGACCATCGGTCCTCGGATGGAAAGCGGTGCTAAAACTCAACCGGGTACCTAAAGCTTCCTGAAGCTTCTGCCAAAGACGGCTAGTAAACTGGGCGCCCCTGTCAGATACAATGCATGTGGGAACGCCGTGCAAACGCACAATCTTATTTATATATAACTGAGCATACTGAGCATAACCGAAATTGATCTTCACTAGAAGGAAGTGATCCGCTTTCGTCAACCGGTCAACGATAACCCAAATGGAGTCATACCCATGACTAGTCCTGGGTAGACCCACCACAAAGTCGATAGAAATCTGCTCCTATTTCCACTCAGGAATGGGTAAAGGCTGCTACTCTCCAGCCGGTCTTTGATGCTCAGCCTTGACTTGCTGACAAGTCAGGCACCCTCGAAACAAAGTGCGAAACATCGCGCTTCATCTCTTCCCACCAGTAAAAGTCCCTCAAGTCACGGTACATTTTGGTGGAACCTGGATGAACGCTAAAGGCTGACAGATGTGCCTGCTCTAGGATCTCGCATCTCAACCCATCAATATCCGGTACACACAAATGAATCCCATAACATAGCACACCCTGGTCATCAATCAAGAACTACGAATATGTACCCTGCCGAACAAGCTCAAGAATCTCAGACAAACGAGCATCACTGGGCTGCGCCTCACGGATACGATCAAGTAGAAGTGGACGGGCGCGGACATGAGCAAGCTGTCCCCCAGTGGAAGTGAACTCGAACTGAACTCTACCATCGCACAAGATTTGCCAATCTGCAGAAGACTGCCTCTGAACTGCGTTCAACTGGGACAAGCTACCCCCGGGCCTACGACTCAAAGCATCAGCTACCACATTCGCCTTGCCCGGGTGATAAAGGATCTCACAATCATAATCCTTCACAAGCTCCATCCACCGGCGCTGTCTCAGATTCAGGTCCCTCTGCTGGAAGATGTACTTCAAGCTCTTGTGGTCCGTGAAAATCTGACATGACTCCCCGTACAAGTAGTGTCTCCAGATCTTCAACGCAAAGATCACCGCGGCCATCTCAAGATCGTGAGTGGGATAATTATGCTCGTGTTTCTTCAGCTGCATAGAAGCATAAGCAATCGCTCTATCATGCTGCATCAGAACACAACCGAGCCCCACTCGAGACGCATCGCAGTAAACAACAAAGCCACCCGATCCTGAAGGCAAAGATAGAACTGGTGCAGTCGTCAACCGAGTCTTCAACTGCTAAAAACTCTGCTCGCACGCATCAGTCCAAAGAAAAGGAACCCCCTTCCGGGTCAGTCCGGTCAGCGGTGCAGCGATACTCGAAAAATCCTGCACGAATCGGCGGTAATAACCAGCTAAGCCCAAAAAGCCGCGGACCTCTGTCACGGATACAGGTCTGGGCCAAAGCTGTACAGCCTCGATCTTCCTCGGGTCAACAAGAATACCGTCTCCCATCACCACATGACCCAGGAAGTCAACTCTATCAAGCCAAAATGCACACTTTGAGAATTTATCATACAACTGGTGCTCTCTCAATATCTGCAGAGTAATCCTCAAGTGTTGCTCGTGCTCCTCTCGACTCCTAGAGTAGACCAGAATGTCATCAATAAATACAATAATGAACTGGTCGAGGAATGGCCTGAAAATCCGGTTCATCAGATCCATGAACGCTTTTGGGGCATTGGCGAGTCCGAACGATATCACCAGAAACTCATAATGCCCGTAGCATGTACGAAAAGCAGTCTTCAGCATGTCATCATTCCAAACCCGCAGCTGATGATAACCCGAACGCAAATCAATCTTAGAAAAATGTTTCGCACCCTGGAGCTGATCAAATAAATCGTCAATGCAAGGTAAAGGATACCTATTCCGCACCGTAGCTCGGTTCAATTAACGATAATCAATGCACAACCTCAAACTGTCGTCCTTCTTCTTGACGAACAACACAAGAGCTCCCCAAGGAGAAACTCTCGGACGCACAAGTACTTTATCAAGCAACTCTTGCAATTGGTCTTTAAGCTCTTTAAGCTCTGCCGGAGCCATCCGGTAAGGCGGTATAGAAATAGGCCCCGTGCCAGAAATCAGATCAATGCAAAACTCAATATCGCGCGCTAGTGGCAAACCAGGTAACTCATCGGGAAAAACGTCGAGAAACTCTCGCACGATAAGAACCCGGTCCAACGACTCTACTGTGGTTCCAGTATCACAAATGAAAGCCAAGAATCCCCGACATCCCTTCCTCAAAAGCCGACTAGCGCAAAGGTCTGAAATCAAATTGTGAGGGGCGGTACCACGGTCCCCCTTCACAACCCAAACCGACTCGCCCGGAAAACTAAAACTGACTGTCTTTTCACGGCAGTCCACAGACGAATAACAAGCTGCTAACCAGTCCATACCAAGGAGAACGTCGAAGTCCAACATATCTAGAAGGATCAAATCAACAGACAAATCTCTATCTCCAATCTAAACGGCACACGACCGAAACACATATGCGCGACGAAAGAATCGCCAACATGAGTAATCACAATAAGCGGCTGATCTAGCAAACACGACTCTCGGCCCAACCTCGGCACGAAGTGCATAGAAACATACGAATGCGTAGATCCCGGATCAAACAAAACAAGTGCATCAAAAGAACATACAGAAAGAGTACCTGAAACCACAGCATTGGACGCTTGCGCGTCCTGATGAGTCAAGGCAAACACCCGAGCCTGCCCTCTACCGGCGACTGGCTGACCTCCGCCTCTGCCACCCCGTCCTCTCGGAACAAAACCACCGCGACCACGACCTCTCTGAACATGTGTCTGACGCGGAGCACCAACAGGCATAAGAGGCAACGCCCTCTGAGGTGGAGAAGGTGGTAGGGTAACATATGGTATAGCTGTCCCGCCCTCACGTGGCTCAGTACAATCTCGAACACGATGACACAAACTCCCACACCGGTAACACCACAAGAAAACTGCTGACTCTCCTGGGGATAAGAGCTAAATAACTGGCCCCGCCCCGAGTCTTCACTACCCAAAGCATCTGAACGGGATCTGTCACGGCATCTAAATGCCTGTCTCCGTGCTGATACACCAGAACGAACCCTCTTCGGTTCCAGAACAACCGACGTCTCGGAAAGATGCTCCTCAACCAATAGGGATGCGTCTACCGCTGCTGCATACGTGTCACACTGTTGTATGCTGATTGTGAGGAACAACTGGCTAATCAGGCCTCGAACAAACCACTTTACCCTCATCTCCTCCGTAGCCACGAAATATGGAGCATATACAGACATCTCGGTAAACAGCACATCGTACACGGCTACCGTCATACCCTGTGTCTAGCATAACGACTTGAAACTATGCGCACGAGCATCCCTGATGCTCAGCAGAAGAAAACGCGCAAGAAACACCATCACGAACTCAGTCCAGGTCATAGGAGAAAGACCTACGGCTCTGCCCTTCTCTAAGGACTCACATCATTTCTGGACCAAACCCTCCAGACGAAAGCTCACGAACTCCACCCATCTCGTGTCGGAGCATCTCAGCGAACGACTTATCCTGGCCATCCGATCGATAAACGACTGCGGATCCTCAGCTGCATCGGTTCTAGTGAAAACCGGAGGCCTCAGCCTCATGAACTTCGATAACGATACGGTGATCACCTCCGTAGCTGTAGGTACGACTGTCGGAACAGTAGGAACCAACACGGTCCCCATAACGGGTGGAACAACAGCCTGCCCCTGCGCTCGAATGGCCTCAACTAACGACCCCATCATGTGGTACAAATCCTGCATACCAGCCCCTAGCATAGCCATATAGTCTGTCGAAGGTGGAACAATCTACTCCTGCACAATGGGCGTACCGTCTGGATCAGTCCTTGTCTCGGACGAGTCAACTCTAACCTCAGCCATCGCGGCCGCTCTCTACGCCCTCGTAGTCTTCGGCGGCATAAAGGCTGGAAATAGAAACAGGATTCGATAAGGACACAGAAATTGAATCACAAGGATGTATATAATCACGGAAGGAATTTCAAACAATAAGTCCTAAGATCACTTAGGCAGAGCACCGTATCGTAAGTATGCCGCGGAACATACACACGCTACATCTCTCTGCTTAAGCTACCTACTCCATCATACCAAGGTCATGCTACACTCTGTAAGGTAAAAACCTAGCGCTCTGATACCAACTTTGTCACGACCCAATTTAGGCATATGACCGGCACTTAGACTACGTAACGCCAATAGGCGTAACACAATTTAAGTAAGTCGAAACCCAGCAATCTAAATGATTACAAGACGGAAAAAATAGAACACTTTTAAAATCTCGATGCAAAACCTTAAGCTTAAGTTTGTTTTCATAAAAATTCCGGCAGCACCTCCTTTGTAAAATCTAGCCCCGAAACGGGTACAAACATAAGATATAAGTAAAGCATCCCTAAACGGGAGAAAATCTCGCCCAACGGCGGAAACAACCACCATAACAGATATACGACGCCGTAGCGAAGAAAAGAGATAATCCACAAAAATAAAGGCCGGCTCACACGAGCACGACAACCAGAGTCATAAGAATATACAACATCGATCCTCACAACTCGTCTCTAAGTCAATACATGAAGATGATAGATGGAGAGTACTAGATAGAAAAATATACAATGTACAACATCGGATAACCGCAACCCACCTATAGTAAAAGGCCTCACATCCAACCGTAGCGGTATCTGCAAAAGTAGAGATAATAAGGCGCCCTGCCGCGACTACTCTGAGGATCAGACCTGCAAAACACTGTGGCACAACGGGGGTGAGTTGCTAACTCATGAATAGTAAATAACATCATACTGAAATCGCAAGTAAGCACTAACATCGATAATCTATCTTATGTAATCTGATAGCATAAGTATGGCAATATGTATATATGCAACAGTCATGAAGGTACTCTATCAGGTACTACTAATAAATTAAGCAATGCATATCAAATAAATGCGGAGTATGGGATAAAACATGTCATCCTCACGGAATCCTCATCATGGCAGGACCAGTGTCCATCAAGACAATCTAAATCTAAAATTCCTCAGATCGGCCCTCATATCCTGTAAGTCTCATGGAACCTGAGTGTCCAACATCGACAACCGAAAATATCATGAAAACTAGTATCTAGACTCATCCCTGAAGCGTTGTCACCAGGACTGGCCCTCATATCCACGTATCATACGTCTCACGGAACCTAAATGTCCAATATCGACACTCGAAATCCTCGGAACATAAGTGTCCAACTACGACACTCGCAATCCCCATATCCAAACGTTCCTCGGAACCTAAGTATCCAATATCGACACTCATGATCCACGTATCGGTTTTCTAACACAAGTCTCAGAGTGGATGCTTCCAAATATCATGTAAAGAATAAGATTACTTGCATAGATCATTATGATGATATATTATATATATACATATATAACAGCATCCCATACCACTGATATATATACATATATAACAGTGTCCCATACCACCGATATATATCATCAGGAGTAAAACATCCAGGAAACATCATATGAAAGCCATATCTCAATGCGAAAACCCATGAAATATAATATATGCAACATGAAACAGTAATATGAGCATATAAAGGAAAAACCGCTATTTAACTGCAACAAGTTATTAAATATCTCATGCGGTTCCTAATTCCTCCAAAATCCAACGCAACATCATATAAATATGAACATGTAGCTACAGTAAGATATATGGGTATGTACCTATCAATAATGATGCAATACCATATAGGTATATGGGTAGCAAGCATGTAGGCATGGCAAGGTATATGTGTAAGCATGTAGGTATATAGGTATGCTATATGTCATATGCACAATGGAAAAGGAATCAATGTCTCGATGTCACTAACCATACACTATCCTATATGTATGTGTGTTGTGTGTGTCATGGCAATTATCGACGGTGTGGGTGGCATACAATCAGTGCACGTGCAATATGAACCGTCAATAATAATGCAGTGTCCAATGGGTACAAGTCTAAGCACAACAAGTAATAATATGCAATGAAGTTTTATGCACAATCTCTATATGTGCAACATAAACATGTGGCTAATATCATATCATATCTAGCCCTGACGCATAACGCCATGCGGGCGATTTTCCTGTAGATGTTAAATCTACTCACCGACAATCGCGAGCTAGGTAAATCCAATCACCTGCTTCCCTTTCTTCGCTGCGTCCGAAGTCCCTGCCTGCGATTCTATTAACACAAAACATAACAAGTGCAAATCTCAGAAATCGATCAATATCACGTACACACTACATTTGACCCACGTACACACTACGTTCCAACTCACAAGTGTTCTTCTAAAAGCTAACATGTGTAACGACACACCAAAACCAGCCCAAGTGCAGCAGCTACACAAGCTCACGAACTGTGTCGGATAACGTAACACGCGTATTCAAAACAGTAGATTATAGCAAAGTGATCCTAGATTTTGTTACACAGACAATTAGTGAAAGTTGCAAGTACCACGAGACTACACACAACCCCAGAGACCCCACGACCAAGAATCAACATCCCAACCCCTACTCTGGCCGCAATTTGCGGCCATAACCATTAAATTTGCGGCCTCGAAAAGTGGGAATGGTCTCAGGTTTTTATAGTGGGTTCTAACTTACAACACTAGGTCACTGTGATGAGAACTTTTCCAACAAACACTTGGTTCTACAGCAGATCACAGAGACATCAAGTTGACACTAAAAATACGATATTTGCACAAAACGCTACCTTTAGTGTTCTAAACCATAACTATGAGTCCACACAACAGTATAACTCATAAATATCAGTTAGAGGTCATTACCTAGCCACTCTTGCTCAAAAATCCTAGCTTTCCAAGCTCCAAGGCAACCAAGTGGCTAAATCAAGACTTTTGAAGTGTTTAAGTGGGATTTTGTGTGAATTTTAGCAAGGTTTTGTGATGGGGTAGTGAGGTTTCACTTTGGGAGTGAGGAGATGAAGAATAATTGAGAGTGAGAGAGAATGAGAGAGTGGGAGAGGTTAAATGATGAGAGGTGAGTGTAGGGTGATCCAAAGCCTTACACTCACTCTCTCCCTCACCTCATTAAATGCACACATTAATGCCTCATGACTCATTAGCCACCTCTCTCAATCCAAACAAGATATTTCTCTCACACAAAATATCTTGGGCAAGGTTAAGGCAAAGTTAATTAGGATATGAATTAATTAAGGTGTCTTGGTCACTTAACAAGATTAACACTAACTAACCCTCACATTAACATGCACGTGTGTGTGCAAGCCATATCAAATAATAATAAAATATTAATTAATTGATATAAAATGTGAGGAACCCGATTTGGTAAACTTTCTATAAAAAACCCGTATTAAAGCTTAATTAACACTAATCGCATTCTAAGGTGTTATATCATATAAAGCTTAAAGACCATAGAAGATCATCACATCCTAGAATGGTGCGTTTATCACTCATCAGGGCTCTAAATTGAGCCTAACCATAAATAAAAAGCGTCATGGCAAATTCCTAATGCTTTCTCTTCCGACGGTAATATGACCTTGTTCCCACCAAAATCTTCGGCCAAGAGCTATTTATTCCTGTTTATGCCGGCTTAAGTTTCATTTACAGATATGTGTGAAACCAGGCTAATTCATATACGCATATGCACACATCAAAGGAAGAACAGGTGTTCAACGACAAAGACAAAGTATTTAATTGAACATTTTATTCCATAGGAAATAAATCACCAAACATGGGATCGAAAGTATAGGGATTTACAAAATTATGGATAAAATTATCTAACTCCCTCTCTGTCTTCTCCACCAAGACAAAGCGGCTATCTTCACGAGAAGTAGCTACCCATCGGTCAACACCGCACCCATCAGCAAAGGCAGACATGACGACCCGTTGAGCCCATATCTAGCTTAGCAACTGAACAGAGCGATCCCTCAGAGCTGTGGTGATCAAAAGTGCCTCGTGGAAGCACTCGATCTTTTCTTTCGCGGCGTCGAGCATTGCCGGAGTTATCTCCGCCGGAGGAGGGAGGATATCATCGATCACGGACAAGAAGACCATCCGAAGCCAAATGGAATCGATGGGGAGGGGAGATACCCTACGAGTCAAGAGTTCGTACAACACCGAATCACATTGGTCATCCGTGAGAGCAGGGTTCACCAAGCGTGCGGCAAAACGAGGAACAATTTTCTCAATGGGCACCTCCTATGGCTGCCGGCGATCATGTGGACGATTACAAGCCAATAGCTCTGCTCTGTTGAAATTATTCTCTGAAAATGAAAGAGAAGAGAAGCGTTGCTTCAAATTATAAAGGCAGGCATTTAAGTCTAGGCGCAGAAAATGCTGTGCGTGATGGAACTATTTCCAAGTTCTAGGAAAAAGAAGTTTGACTCAGGAAAAGCGGAGAAAAAAGATGAAAAGACACCTTTAGTAAAGAGGCAGCACCTCACGTGCAAAGCACGAGAGCGCTAGCGCCTCACGTGCAAAGCGCTAGAGCACCAAGCGCTAGAGCGCCAAGCGCCAAGAGTCAAAAACTCTGAGGTAGCGCCTCACGTGCAAAGTACGAGAGCGCTGGCGCCATGAGCGCCAGCGCTAAGAATAAAAGACTCTGAGGTAGCGCCTCACGTGCAAAGCACGAGAGCGCTTGCGCCAAGAGCGCTAAGCACTAAGAGTCAAAAACTCTGAGGCAGTGCCTCACATGCAAAGCACGAGCGCGCTGGCGCCAGAACTAAAAGTTCTCTACTGTTGGATCAAAGATCCAACGGAGATGATTAAAAATCACCAAAGTAAATAATTAAATTCTGTTGAGAAATACTCCTCAAATTTTTCCAAACAAGGAAAATCACTCTGTAAATCAGAGCACTGTTGGATCAAAGATCCAATGGAGATGATTAAAAAACACTAAATATTCAGAACAATTTATGTATGGGAAAATAATTTCCCAATTTTGTTGATAACAAGAAAGATGTTTTCTGTAAAACAGAAGCCCTGGGATCAAAGATCCAATGGTGGGGAAACATCCCCAAATCAATCAGAGAAAGATTTTCTCAACTGATTAAAAAAATTGGCCTCCACTATATAAAGGCCTCAAGACTTCAAGTCTTGTAGAGAGGAACCCCCACAAACTTTGAGAAATTTCAAAGATAAGAGCAAGCTCTTGGAAGAAGAACTTCTTCAAGGTAAATGAAACAGAGAGATAAAAACATCTCATAAAAGAAGAAGAACCTAGGTTTTTATCTAGATCATAGATCTATAAGACCTAGGTCTTTCACAAAGAGATCATAGCATCTCATCATAAAAAGTGAGGGGGAAGAACTTAGTTCTCACTAGATTACAGATCTATAAGACAAAGATAAAATCTTTCACAAAAAAAAGTAGAGATTGTAAGATCTTCTATTAAAATAAGAACGTAGTTCTTAGATCTATGAGACAAAGTCTCCTATAAATGAAAGTTTAATTCTCAGAGCGTAGAACTGATCAAAGCTGCCTAAAAAGAGCTTTAGCGCTCCAATTAAAAAGGTGCGCCTCAGCGCTCCAAATCTGGTGCTCAGCGCCGCAGCGCTCCTAGCGCTCCAATATAAAGAAGTGCCTCAACACTCTAAGTCTGGCGCTCAGCGTCCAGCGCTCCAAGCGCTATTTTAAGAGAAGCACCCAGCACTTCAAGGTTGGCGCTCAGCGCCAAGCGCACCACGTGCTCCTCATGTGTGCGCTATTTCATAAGGAGCTCTCTGTATTCATTAACTGGCGCTCAGCGCCAAGCGCGCCACGTGCTCCTCATGTGTGCGCTATCTCACAGGAATCGCTTTAGCGCTCTAAATCTGGCGCTCAGCGCCAAGTGCGCCATGTGCTCCTCACGTGTGTGCTGAGGGAACATAAATTGTTCTTTAAATAAAGCCTAGAGCCATATTGAGTGCTCAGCACTCAATAAAAGACAAAAAGTTGTCAGAACCCAAACCAATGTTCAACATTGTTAAAAAGGACTGAGCCTAATTAAATGTTCAACATTTGAACTAAGTGGACCGAGCCCAAGTTGGCCATAAATCCCTTAATCAGATTAACTGAGCCGATGTGCTCATAATCTTTTTAACTGATCTTAGTCCTAAACTTGACTATAGATCTCTCAACCAACATTGGTTCAAGGGTACATCTCTTCATACCTCTGATATATGTCATTGTAATTCTTCAACGTCTTCAGAGAGATGGTGGGTCCCAATAACCAATAACTTTTGGTGCATCCCTAAACGGTTGAACCAAAACTACACAGACTATGACGTCTTTAAACTGGACTATGATGTCCTTAAACTTTACGGACTGTGGGGTCCTTAAACTCATGGACTATGATGTCCTTAAACTTTATGGACTGTGAGGTCCTTAAACTCATAGACTATGACGTCTTTAAACTGGACTATGATGTCCTTAAACTTTACGGACTATGGGGTCCTTAAACTCATGGACTATGATGTCCTTAAACTTTATGGACTGTGAGGTCCTTAAACTTATAGACTATGATGTCTTTAAGTTTTATAGACTATGATGTCTTTAAACAGGACTGTGAGGTCCTTAAACTCATGGACTATGATGTCCTTAAACATTATGGACTGTGAGATCCTTAAACTCATAGAATATGATGTCTTTAAATTTTATAGACTATGATGTCTTTAAACTGGACCGTGAGGTCCTTAAACTCATGGACTATGAGGTCCTTAAACTCATAGACTGTGATGTCTTTAAACTTTACAGACTATGACGTCTTTAAACTGGACTATGATGTCCTTAAACTTTACGGACTATGAGGTCTCTAAACTCATGGACTATGATGTCCTTAAACTTATGGACCGTAATGTCCTTAAACTAAAACAATAGAGTCTAAATGCTCTTTTGTTGGATCTAAATGATCTTGTTAAGTAGATCTTAATATAAAATTAGAATAACGTATTCTTAACAAACGTTTAAGTTGATCTTAGTCTCAAATGAGATTAACGATCTTTAAACCGAACCCGAAACCAAATCTAAGAAAATACGGATTTGGACTAATCCACGCCCTACGGGCGACAACATAAATTAGTCTCCGTATACAATCCACGGGAAACCAAAAAAAAAAACAAACATACACGACACGAAGTGACCATCTGGAGAAGGAGAAAGTGGTTACCGCGATGCGGTAGCGTAATTAACTGCAGGGGCTTGCGCCTGCAGGGAAGAGCGTCCCCACAATCAAAAACCCTTCATAATGAGGGGGAATTTGACGAAGTCTTCTACATCGGCCGCATAAGTCTAACCCTTCGATACATGGTTCCATAAATCAACTTGGCATCTTCGGAGAGGTGGACGGATAAAACTAAATAGCATCTGCCCCCAAATTCAGGAAAGACGACCTACGCGGTTTCGCCTTTGTTTTCGGCGGTAAACAGACCTAAGGAGATTACTCGAAGACTTCTTGTCCAGCACCCGAAGGGATCAGAAACACGACAGTCGTAGGGCTACTCGAACAACGGCATAAAGACTGCATATCGAGGAATATATCAGCCAACGCGACGGTACCACGGACTAAAACCCTAGTACCACAAACCTAACGGACCCCTGTCGTAAAGAATGTGTGTTATCTACATACAACGTTAGGAAAAGTTTTCCTGAAAACCCAAGGGAGGTAAACTAAAAAAACTCTGAAACGAGTGAATAAACTACAAACTCTGAAACAAGTACATAAACTAGAAACTCCAAAATGAGTGAAAAACTACAAACTCCGAAACGAGTACACAAACTAGAAACTCTGAAACGAGTGAATAAACTACAAACTCCGAAATGATTACGTAAACTACTTCGCGCTAGATCAAGATATCAAACACAAAAGAGAGCGTGCAAAAGAAAAGAAGATATATTCTTTATTCATGAATCGAAATGTTTGAAAGATACAATTTATATATATAAAAAGGTGATACAATTCTAGCCTTTAAGAGTGCGGTGCTTTCAATAAAGTAGCGACCCGTTCACTCTCTTGCTGCAGCTCCGCCTCACACTCTACTATTGCGGCCATGTCACGACCCAAAATAAAGCTTGCGACCAGCACTTAAATCACGCGACGTCTACAGGCGTAACGTAATTCAAGTAAGATGAAACCCAAAAATCTAAACCTTTTTAAGAAATAAAGAGGTGAAGCTTTGAAATAAAGGTATAGTAAATCATGTTTTGTCTTTTGAAAATTTGGGCAGCACCTCCCTTATAAAAACAAACCCCGAAAATGGGTACAACACAGAATATAATAAAGCATCCCCAAACGGGAGCAAATCATGCCCAATGGCGGAATCAACCACCATAAGCATAAATAACAAGTATACGACTCCCAACGGCAAAGATCCACACAAGGAAATAAAGTAAAGCAAGACATCAACTCCAAAAGCGAATATAAAACCCATCGCTCAAGTCTCTCTACTACAAGTCTTCTAAGTCTTCAACATATACAATTACTAGTTTCTGATTTGATAGAGTTGACTAGATACAATATGAATAACAAATACAAGAAGGGTACGATCCAACATGTACCACCTACCAAAGCAAAACACCTGAAAGAAAGCTGTGTGCCAGTGATGCCGCTACTGATCCATGCGGTCAACCTGCAAGAACTGTGGCATAACGGGGGTGAGTTGCCAACTCGTGAGTAGAAAATATCATCAGGTAGAAATCGAAATAAACAGCGATTCCTAGGTCAACTATATCATAAAGGTAATACTATGATATCTAGGGTGACCGTATCTGCATATGTCCCAACACATAATAAATGCCTAACAGCAAGTGGATATCATCCAACAATATAATCAATGCATGTATGCAGTGGATCTCGTCCAACAATATAATCAATGCATGTATGCAGTGGATCTCGTCCACAATATAATCAATGCATATATGCTATGGATCTCGTCCACGTGTTAACCACTGACACAACAACTCCTGCATGTAAATATCATAAAAGCATATGTAGGTAAAAGTGATGATATAAATCAACGCGTGTCCCTCACGACACAAAAAAATATGGAACCGGAGTGTCCACATCGACACTCGAAACATCATGAAACCCGTGTCTATCATCAACACGTAAATCCTCATCTGTCAGGCGCCGTCACCATGACCGGCCCTGATGTCAGTACGTCTTATGGAACCTGAGTGTCCACATCGACACCTAAAATCCACGTAGCATGTCTGAACATGACTCCGGACGGTATCCCCCAGATATCCGCCGAGTCTAAATAATATCACCGGTAGGTGGTGGTCCTTCTGCCAGGCTCATCGTCTACACCACGAAATCACCTCTCGCCTTAGGGTACCATATCAGGTCCACCATGTATCCACAGACGATGCCTCCCACTCCTCGAATCGGGTATCATATGCCAATCTCAGAACCGAGAAATCACATGGTGGACGCACTGAAATATTATATCAAGAGAAACCGGGTTTTCAAACAACACATAAATTTCTTGAAACATCCCCACGATTCTCAAATCCATAAATCACATGAAATCCATGTCTCAATGTGTAAATCCATGAAAAACTGATATATGCAACATAAAACCGCAATATGAGCATATAAGGGAAAACCACTCTTTTAAATAAATCCAGCCTTTAAAATATATCATACGATTCCTAAATTCTCCGAAATCAAGTGCAGCATCATATGAGGTGTACATGTAACTGTAGCAAGATATAAGTATCTCCATGTAAGTAAGTGTGTATGATGCATTTCATAAGCGCAATAGCACAAAAATCAACGTCTCCAAATCACATGTCAATACAATACCACTTAGGGGTATATGCAGCTATAGTAAGATATATAAGTGTACATGTCAGTATGTATGCACGATGTACATGTAGCTGTAACAAGGTATGTCGGTGTACATGTCAGTATGTATGCATGATGTACATGTAGCTCTAACAAAGTATGTGGGTGTACATGTCAGTATGTATGCATGATGTACATGTCAGTATATCATGCAACCTAGCATAGTGATGTGAACATGGAAAGTATATCATAGAATGATGTACCAATTCTACTGTGTAAGTGACATAGCAATTATCGATGATGAAGTGTGTGAGCCGGCAATCTGTGTAAGTGTAAGATACGCATCATCGATAATGGTGTAGGTGTACTAGAACAGGTATGTGAATTGCAATGAGATTAACATGAATGCAGCATAAAGTACCTCGTGAACTAAATGCTATAAGGTATACGTGTCTACAATATGTATCCGAGTCGGTGAATCTAGCAATCGGCATCCAGCCTCACAACATCACGTACGGTACAATCTATCGTACGGCATCCTCTAAACAAGGGTATGGATAAATCAACAGGTAAAACTCATCGTATACGGAAATCTATCGTACGACAGCATTAAACAAATAGGGATTCTATCAACCTATACAATATCGGGGTACGGATCTAAGTCTCATACGGCATATCACTCAATATGCAAAACATTATCCATATATATACCTATCCCTTCGGTCACATCCATGTCCATCTCATATCAGGGGACCGACAAAGGTATCAAAAATCTTATATCGACTCGAATCCATAAAATGACATATCACACTCGCATCACAATATATAATCGTCACACTTGTTCTCTTTCAATACGTACCCATTATGATTCACTTATCATTTCATATTCTCATATGTCAATATGTTCATTAGTATCAACTTCTATCATATTATCATTTTTAAATCCTACAATCATGTCCATCGCATATCATTTATCAGGATAAAATAAACAAACGATATTCCATATCAATGTTTGCGGGGGTGCTATACGCCATCCACCCAACTTCCCCCGTAGATATAAATCTACTTACCTGCTAAACTCCTCGCTTAGCCGTAGTCGATGTGCTTCGTCGTCTCGAAATCCACGCGAAAGTACCTACAATCAATATGAAATCGCAAAACTATTAACATCAAATTCCGAAATCCAAATACGGCACGCGGTGCACTCATAGGTTAGAACCTATAGCCTACGCATGCAAAACAACCAAACAACCCTCGTCGTCAACGTACAAACGTCCAACGACCAAATACAATATCCAGTCGTAAATCCAAGAAATCCAAATACCGGAAAATATAGCCAAAACCCTAACTAGGGTTGCTATACATAAAAACCACCACGCCAAAAACCCAATCGTACCGATACTCATTCACAACACAATAATTATCGTGGATAATAATATTTACGTCATCTCCACATCCATTAAAACCCACGTCTAATTTTACCGAAAAACTAGTAAACACTTTATATCATTTTAGCTCAAGTCTAAAATTTTACACAAATTCTAGCGATCACAATCATCGTAAAGTAGCATAACTAAGTCACCAAAACCTTTACTACAATTTTAATCTCACCCAAATAGGATTTAGAAAAACTTAGTTTGATAATAAACTCAATTAGAAAAATTAGGAATTTAACAAATATCATTCTCACAAATTGATTAAGTTTTCCAAGTCTACACATCTTGATTAAACACTTTCACAAATCAAAACCGTAACTTGATTTTCATAACCTTTTCATGAAAATTCTAAACATGCAATTAAAGCTATATTAAACACCTAATAAGCAAGTTTTAAAGATTTAAACAACAAATTAAAGATTAGGGTTAAAATTTATACCTCACAAACTAGATCACAAATTAGCAACTAAACCCAACTTTTAGCCTCCAAAAAGATGTCTTTCATGAAGACCAAAGCATGCTTAGGCTTAAGGAATAATAGGTAGTGATTTATATTTGAGTTTGTGGGATTGTTTAAGGATTTGTGATGATTTTTTTGAGCTTGAAATGATGAAAATGAGGCAAGGGAAAAGAGGGGGCAGAACAAGGGGAGGCTCGGCCAAGGGTCAAAAGCGAGGGTGGTTTTATGAAGTGTGTGGAATTTTCTAGCTAAAACAACAATAAATGCAACAATTATCCAAAGCCACCTCATTTATTTTCTTTTAAAATTTTTCTTTTAATCAAAAATATCTAGATATTTTTCTATGGATGGATTAAGCTTAATCTAGTGATTAGATTAGCATAGATTCACTTAGAAGTAATTAATCCAAACCAAAATTGTAATTACCACCAATTAAGTGCATAATTAACAACTTAAAATAATATTTTGATTTAGGAAAAATATCAATGTGAACCAAAATTTCCAAGTGACCACAAAAACCCGCAAACTAGCAATATTCTAGCTAAACTAGGTGCTGTCAAGACTATACTGAAATTTGATCGCATTCCGGGTTTTTACGGAAAACACAGACTATTTTACCCTAAAAACAGAAAATTCGCATAACGATTTCCAAAACGTTACAGGCCAGCATTGCGTCGACTTGAGCCCGTTGTTGCAAGCACGAAGAAAGCTTCTCAGAGATTTCCTGCTTGGCAACTTCACAATCCCGCATTCCTCGCTCAGCAGAGTCAAGGTTCTGCCTCAGCGCCACACCTTCAGAAATGCATTGTTGAAGATTTTCAAAGATAACTTGGAGTTGCACAGCATTTGCTTCAACCTGGACACGCAATTGGTTTGATTCGTTGAAAACCGTCTCATGCTCCTTTTGCTTCAAGACCAGCTTCTGCTCGAAGTATTGAATGGAAGTGGCACTCTGTTCAATCCATGCGACCAACTAAGCCTAAGAGGATAATGCCTCAGGCTCAAGACGTTTGTGCTCGATCTCATGGAGGTAAGCCTCAATTTGCTTACAGTATTCACCCAGATGCCAACAAAATCTTCATTGTGGAAAGTCACAAGATTCGCCAACATGGGGTTGACTTCGTCCGCAAAGTTCGCAGCAAAGTGAGAGCTTTGACGTTAAGGTCTTCGATAAATTCGCTTAGCATCCGCCTGCTATTTGCCGCACCACTAGAAGACTGACGCTTAGCAAAGGGCCCCGCGGGCATAGAAATGCGAGACTCGTGAGGAGCCAAAGCCGGTGTAGCTGCTACAAAGTAAAACACGCACAAAGAAAGGTCGAGTTTCAACCTAAAAATTAAAAAATGACGATGAATGAGATCCAACATACCGATAGTCGCAAGTGGCAGATCAGGAAGCATAGAAGACTCAGCTATTCCTTCGTCCTCTCCTTCGAGCCGTAAGACTGTGGTCAATACGAGAAAAGCTTATTAGAAAAAATTACTCGTAGAAAGATGAAACAAGAAATGAAGAATATACTTACCAACGCCCGAAGGAGGGACGAATTCCGATTGGAAGACGAAGTGCAACTTTAACACTTAGCATAAGCGGTCGAAAAGCACTCCTATAGGATTGCAACAATATATGGTAAATAAATTAATCCAATAAATAACATCAATACTGAAACAAGAAAAATAAAAAAAATCTTTACCTTCCGTCGTTGAACCCGAAAGAACTCGAGGAGGTGCGAGAGAGATAAGTGAAGCAGCGATAGTCATGGCAACGGCTGATGGGGATTCTTCAACGCCAAGGTTTACCGCACCTATATTCGAAATAAAGGAGATATTAGCGAACGTGTCTAACAGGACTGAGAACCTAAAAGTGATAACATAAGGTGTTGGAGATAGTGCCCTCAGAGTCAATTATTGGATCACAGGCACGTGATTGCAATGATTGAGGGAGGACCTATCCCGGGACGACAGTCTTACTCGAGATGATAGTATGCTATCTAGTTTATCTTTATCATCGTGTACTGCTTTAGGTGACCTTACAGGTCGCTATTACACGTTGATAGAGCCCCTAGGATTCTTGCTTGACGACCAGCAGTATGATGGCGATCATATACGTGGGAGCTGGGGTCTATAAGCACATCCTTAAATGGTCCCTAGTCGTGGGAGTTTCGAGACTGGGCATCGATACTCCATTAGTAGACTAGTATATACAGTCGAGACCCCGACGAGGGGCGGTGGCCGGTCTCACAAGCCACTGGTGTCAGTTGGTTCACCTAAGATGTATACAGGTGCTCATTAGGTTATGAGTACACCGGACAGGACTCGCCGGGAACCTGCTAGTTGGTCATATACCAGATGTCAGATAGCAGTTCCCTGGTGACATGTGTACAGGTTCGTTCATCGACCTGAGATCGTCATTTGTCTCGTGTGAGTTCCCATTGTGCTTTGATTACTACCCTACCACGGCTCAAAGGAGTCGTGCAAACAGGTTTTAGTTGGGTACAGTCCCGAGCCACATGGAGGCAGTGAGCGGATCTGCAGGGGTTCGTCTCTCCCGGTATTGGGGGTGAGGTCGCGCTGTGTCTAGGAGAGCCATTACACAAAGCCCTCGGCCGAGGCAGGAGATTTACTGGTAGGTATTCCAGTAGTATCTCAGGGTGTTCTGGGCTACGCTCCGACACGACTTGTACCGCTTTTGGTGGTCTGACTTTTACCAACCCCCTAGGCCCGCCATGCGATACTCATAGACGAACGGACCGGACTGTACGGATATTGTCACTGACAGGCTCAGTAGGGTGTCAGGATGAGTTCGCTCATCGACGTCCCTTTTGGTCAATAGCTGGTGGCCCGTCACGTATTGGCTAATACCTCTGACGTGCTAGTGGTTAAATCCACAGCCATAGTATTGACGAGTCTTTAGAGTCCACCACACTTTCAGTTACTCAGGCTTTTGGGCGAAACGCTGTAGAGGCCGTATGGAGATATGGCAGGGTCCGATCAGATACGTGCGGTATTGCACGGATCAGGATCGGACGGTTTGTACTAGTGGCCGTATGGATATATGGCAGGGTTCGATCAGATACGTGCGGTATTGCACGGATCAGGATCGAACGGATATTACTAGCCGGCTTTGGTTTAAGCCGGATCCTAGTATAGTACAGTGTAGATTTTGTCTCATTGCATTTGTATCCGGTAGGAATACAGATGCGGGTGTGTATGCACAGTATCGGGATTTTCCTGTAATTTATTACGGGACCAGTTTTCTGGAGTTGCCAGTTTGCATTCCGTTCCGGCCGGTTTTCCTTTGTTCTTTCCCGGCCGAACCTTTTGATGGAGGGTGTTATTTGCAAGTTTGCAAATAACACATTGTGGAGGGTTTTCATGCAAATGGTTTGATTATGAAAGCATCTTTTTTATTCCTTTCTTTTCTATCATCATTTCTTGTAAAAGGTGATTAGGATTGATTTGTGTTTTGATGTGAGATTGTGATGATGGTGTTTGGATATGGTCACCCTCTCTCTTTTCCTACACTCACCTCCCTTCTTGTTATGGTTTCATATTGATTCCTCCACCATTCTCACTAGATGAGAGAGGGTTCACTTGAGAGAAAAGAATGAGAGAGTTCATTTTGTTATGTGAGGAATTCTTCATCTCATCTTCTTCTTGCTAGAAAATTGAAAGCACCAATTTTCTTTACCTCTTCCTCCATCCATCAATGGCAACTACATAAACTCCAAGAGACAAAGTTTCTACACTACATTCTACAGCAAATCTTGGGCATGTCGAGTTGCCGGCTTCATGCCTGAGTTTCCTCGGTATTGAGGCGGGAGCCCGTAAAAGACGCAGGCGATGTGGTGCCCTTCCGGCGAGGAGGCGACGATATGGAGACAAGACTTTCCGCGGGAGATCGGAGGCGAGGAGAAGACCGGAGGACTCGGATCATTCGGTATACTTCTCTTCCCATCTCTTGTTTGCTAGTATAGGTTAATGGTTACGATCCGGGTTTTCATTGTCCGCGGTAGCGCCAGTTTCCAAGTAAGGAAAATTTTTGATTCCGCATTTTGGCCTCGGATAGACGGCCGGGGCGCTGCCGTGGCGCAACATGGTATCAGAGCCACGCCATTAACCTAGCCTAGCTTTTTCTAATGCGTTTTACTTATCCGATCGACCAAAATTCCAAAATTCGCGTTTTTTGCATGCATCAGTTTTCTGTCGATTTTTTCCGGGCTCTAAAAATTTTTCAGGTTGTAGAAAATTGATGTACATGAAATTCTAAGACTGCTGTAAAAATTCGACGCAGTCAGTCGATAACTAAAGCGCGTAACCGCGGCCAAACCCCCCCTTGGGCCGCGGTTCCGCCGCACTTTAGTATCCTCACTGTGTCCAATTTTTCCAGTGGGCTTGTGGGCTGTTTTTGGGGGGTTTTGGAATATTAAATTTGGGCCCAGAATCTCTGTGAGTGCTACAGTATTGCTTGGGGGCCCACTTGTTAATTGTTTGATCGATCGGATATTTTAAACACATTATTTCACAGTATTTACATTATATCTGCGACCGTGAATGTCACTTGATCGGTAAATCCTGTCTAACTGCTATAGCCCGGTTAGACGGATTTGCGAACGTGACTTTTCAAGTTGATGTTCTATGTTTATGCTGTGTTGTTGCGGATCGGTCGTGGGGGATAGCCTGGATGCAATGCTAGTACTGTTTTGTTTTATATGTACATTTGATATTGCGGGGCGAGCGTCCGACATGTGGACTGCCGTCACTGCCTGTTTGTATTATTCTTTTCGGGCACGACCTGGTTGCGGTCGATGTACCCGGTGTATGTATATTTTACTTTCTGTACTAGGGTTACCCCGCGGAGGGGTGCACGGATAGCCGGGTTCTAGAGGGCAACGGGCCCGCATCTCAGGGCATTGAGACGGAGGGGGCTTCAGTCTGGAATTGGCGGGCTATTCACCGCACTCGTAGGGGGTACAGGTTGACCCAGGAGGGGTGCCCAAGTTACCGGATTCCGTGAAGTGCTGGGTGGTCCATTCACGGAGCTGAAGGGGGATGCCTCGCTTCAGGTTTTGGCGGGTGACTTGCCGCGCCCGTAGGGGTCTAGGATTTCATTGCACAGGCTATCCACACGACCAGGGGAACGTCGGGTTTCAGCAGCGGCTCTGTGAAACCCGGGGCTTCCAGATATCTGTATTGTTCTGTAATGCTACACTTTTCTGTGATGTTGCATTTTCACGCCTTGAGCGAAATACTATATATTGGTATATATATTAGTAGATGTTGTATATGTTTTTCATCCGCGCTAGTCCAGTCCCCGCTCTGCCGTTAGTTAGCTAACCTAACGGGTGATGACGGGACCCAGTGGCGAATGCGGATGGCATATACGTACGTCAGTATATTTTCGTTCTTTTTGGTGTGATCAATTGATGGGAATGCATTGATTCGGATCAATGCAAGATAAACAAACCTAATCTGATGTTGTTGGAACACTTTTTCAAAAAGCTGTTATTGCAAGGACGTTCACTTTTGTTTTGCATCGTGGTATTCATTTGGAATATCCTGCTCCTCAGTCGACGAGGCAAGGGCCGAGATCCCTTCACCGGGAGTGACCCCTTGGACAGAAGTTTGCGTCAGGGCATTAACTTCACTATAGCCGATTACTTTTGCTTTGCATCGTGGTATTCAGTTGGAATATCCTGCACCTCATTCTACGGGGAAAGAGCCGAGATCTCTTCACCGGGAGTGACCTCTTTAGCGAAGGTTTTCGTCACTATATTTTTATAAAAGGCTATGCAGTTCCTTCAACGATATCAAGTTCATTACGTTAAAGGTTTTTCGCCAAAAACCATTCGTAGCCCTCCGTCATTTCTTATGGGTATTATTTAGTATTCGTGCTGCGTTTGTTGACTCCGTCAAGGCGTAGTGTACGGTAGCTAAGTGGTGCTTGTTTGTTGCATAAATGGGATTGATTAGGACAGTCGTGCGGCCTTGTTGACTCCGTCAAGGGCACGTACGGGTGGGTTTAATGCAATCCAGATAATGACGGGTTGAACTTGACTAGGACTCTTTGATTTGTTGACTCCGTCAAGGTCACTTGAGTCCTAGGGGTAAAAACATCACATCGGGAGTTTCAAAAGAACTGAAACTTGCCAGGCATGCGCATACCTTCTGGAGTGTGATACCGTGAGCGGATTCCGTCACGTTATCATGCGATGATAGTTGGATCCCGATTCCCACTGATGAGTTGGTTTACTCCTCGGGTGACCCCGACTAATTCTTCTTTCAGGTTTGGAGGAGAATTTGAGGTACAGTGGGAGGTTTCCAGATTAGACAAAGTAATAACCATTCTGCTCTAGGTTAGAGTGCACGCTGAGTGTTTCTTTTCTCTCTCTCTTTAGCAGCGACCATTGACCCGACCCTGGACTATGACTCAGTGACCAAGTTGACCGAACCTTCTTAACACAGGCTTTTGGATTGTCAGAGTTGCAAACCTCATTGCCACTCCTACTTTTACCCTTTTCTCCAGGACACCCCGTATTACTACGAACGTCCACTTCCATTGGACATAACCATCGTATGGTTATATACGAACTCGAAGGACTTCGAGGATGGTTTCTGGTTCTGGAGAAAACGGATAGGACTATTCAGTTGTCTTTTCTTTTCACCTTCTCTCAGGTTGCGAGTACTCCTTGGCTTAGGAGTAGTACACCTATTACGCAGATTGGATAGTCTTCTTCCAAACCTTAGGCTGGTGCCGAACGGTGGGGAATGAAGAAAACCAATTAGCATAACGATGGTGTGCAGAAGGTATTAAGTTAAGACAAAGCAAGGGATTAGTAGGAGGGCAAAGTAAATTGCGACTGATATTCACGACCAAACCAAGTATTTCTTCGCCAATCCTAAATCACCTTTGTATTTCTCCAGGACACTCCGTATTACTACGAAGATCCCAGTTTATTGGATAATCCATCGTATGGTTATATACGAACTCGAAAGGAACTTGTTCCAGTTCGGAGATGGATCCTAGTTCAGGAGAAATAGGAATAAAGTACATTCAGGTGTCTTTTCTCTTCACCCTCTCTCGCATTGCGAGTGCTCCCAGGATTAGGACAGTACACCCATTATGCTTATTGGATAGTCTTCTTCCAAACCATAGGCTGGTGCCGAACGGTAGGGAGGGAAGAAAACCAATTGGCCTAAAGGGGTGTACAGAAGGTAATGACTAAAGACATATAAAGGGATTTGGAGAGGTGGCAAAGAATTATACGGTTATAGTTGTGAATCTGGATAATGGAAGAGGTATTACTAAGAATACCGGAATACCCCACCGAAACATTTCAATGTTTCAGTTTCACTGTGTAATGTTAAAAGAAAACTGATTTCCCGATTAGATACTTACTCCAGGGTATGTATTTACCAGGTATGATCCTCACATCTGTATGGTTTTACAGATGATGAGTGGGAGTAAGTTATTGGGAATTAGGTGACCATCCTCATTATATCGGGATTCGTTGTAATTGGTGATATTTGAGGAAGCCACCTGGGTTGTTTGCCGGTCGGCAAATATTTGGTTTTGAATATCCGTTGTTATGCACCAATTTCAAATTGATATGTCTGTACGTCTATTTTTATAGAGTGAGATATACCTTTTGAAATTATGTCTATGACATTTACCTATATCAGTGGATGGTTAGGTAAGGAGCATTGAACAGCGGTGTAATTCTTCTTAACCATAAGTACAGTTTTCAACCTACGACGCACAGTGAAAGAGTTGTTAGACTCAGCGGACTTATACAGAGTATTGTATGTTGTCCAGTGTCCATTAGGACAAAGGGGTTGGTCCTCATACTATATTCTGTTTACTTTTAACTTCTCTAGTTCTTAGACATGTGATTAGTAGAAACACAGGGTCTAAGTTTTGAGGAGTTATAGGTATTTGAATAGAGTAGAGAACCAAGTATTGCAAGTATCGGGATTCTTCAAAGTGATCGAAGATGTAGATACTTGTGTATGGTATTCAGTTGATAGTAATGATAAAGGGAAATTGCTTCTCTTTCAGGTTACTCATAATTGGAAGCATTCCTAAGTTGAGTAACGCTGATCGGCCTCCTTCCATTTAGTTGACATGCACTGGAGATAGCTGCATGATTTGAATCTGGTTCATTTAAATCAGTGCCTCTGGTTCTATATTGGATATAGAACAGTTCATATCTTAACGATGTTAAGGTACGGGGAGTTGTCCGGCTTATGATTAAAACCAGACACTGGACAACTCAAGGCACGTTTCTGTAATGGCTGTTTGTGGGTTGACCCAGGCTATGACGAGGGTTGACTTTCTACCATTTGGAAGATCAATAGTGATATTGTTCTTAACTCGCCACATTTTAAAAGAAATGGTTATTTTTCAGAAAACAGTAGTGGGAGTATGGTAGAACTGGAAGCGATTCCAGAACCGCAAACGATTACTGAAGATTTGATAAGGAACCTAAAGATTCAATCTGATTTGACATTCCATTGGCCACTCCGCAGATAAGGTGGGTAACTTCAGGCACCGGAGAGGTACCCCGGTAGCCTCAAGGACGGTGACAAGGAAGTTCTTGTTTACCCACACTTGCCATTGTTGTTGTTCCAGGCTGCGAGACCCGGCAGGAGGATGAGTATAGCGTCGTTCTAAACTAGCTTTAGAAGTGCACGTCTATATGACTCTGGCAGAGGGTTGTCGTAGTCAGTGGGAGCAGCGGAAGCATTGGTGGACTTCAGGCTTATGTCTATTTATAGACTAAAGCAGATATAGCGGAGTTAGATCATCTGTTTCTGATGTGACAGTCATGGGTTTGACGTCATCAGAGCAGGGGATGGATCTGTTGAGAAGGTAGTAGGAAGTGATATTCCTATACTACGATCGGTTATACTTTGGTCGTCACACGGTGTTTTCTCCACATGGGACTTGGACATTATATCAGACATACTGGTTACTAGACCTATGGTTTTAGATCTAGATTTGGGTGTTTTCCCAATCAGGGTACTTTGACAGCATTCTAAGAGTATTTAGAATGGACGACTCCTAGCATGGTAGTGTACCTGCAGGTAATGGAGTCACCCTCTCTAAAGGTGTCTTGCAGACTAAAGGGGAGAGGGATACGCATAATTGACAGATCACTTGCTTAGGCAATTGATTCAATCATGAGATGTCAAGTACCACACCAGATGTTGTTCTTGCAGTAGCTGCAATAAGTTGATATTAATCCAATCCTGGAGAAACAGTCGGAAGCAGTTTTAGAACATAAGTTGATGTTCTAGGGATGTGATAACGACAGCCTCTTTTAGGAGACGGTTGTCACTCCAGGCTTCCAAGGTGACATAGATGGCAGAGTGGCTGTCAGAGTTATATTTTCTCCTTCTGTCGAGGGGCAGTATTTTGGACAGGTGGTCCAAGGCAATACTGAGGGAGGTATGGCGCTGGGTACTGATTAAGTTCAGTTATCGATACAGTCTAAGAAGTTTGGATTTGGAGTTCATTTATGAGTTAGGTCCCATCAGACATCTAGACATTCCAAGACAGGTATTGCTCATTTCGAGAGATGGTTTTCTCCGCGAACTTGAGATATAGAGAGACATAGAATGAAACATCTAGGCGGATCCACTCACTGAGGCTTTTCCTCGAACGCAATAGTTTCGCAAACAGGCTTTGTGCGACTGACTAGTAGAGGAGTTGGGTGTTCGGTATCACACGGGCTGTGAGTATGCGACATCGCAATAATTAGCCTTGAGTGCAAGTGGGAGATTGTTGGAGATAGTGCCCTCAGAGTCAATTATTGGATCACAGGCACGTGATTGCAATGATTGAGGGAGGACCTATCCCGGGACGACAGTCTTACTCGAGATGATAGTATGCTATCTAGTTTATCTTTATCATCGTGTACTGCTTTAGGTGACCTTACAGGTCGCTATTACACGTTGATAGAGCCCCTAGGATTCTTGCTTGACGACCAGCAGTATGATGGCGATCATATACGTGGGAGCTGGGGTCTATAAGCACATCCTTAAATGGTCCCTAGTCGTGGGAGTTTCGAGACTGGGCATCGATACTCCATTAGTAGACTAGTGTATACAGTCGAGACCCCGATGAGGGGCGGTGGCCGGTCTCACAAGCCACTGGTGTCAGTTGGTTCACCTAAGATGTATACAGGTGCTTATTAGGTTAAGAGTACACCGGACAGGACTCGCCGGGAATCTGCTAGTTGGTCATATACCAGATGTCAGATAGCAGTTCCCTGGTAACATGTGTACAGGTTAGTTCATCGACCTGAGATCGTCATTTGTCTCGTGTGAGTTCCCATTGTGCTTTGATTACTACCCTACCACGGCTTAAAGGAGTCGTGCAAACAGGTTTTAGTTGGGTACAGTCCCGAGCCACATGGAGGCAGTGAGCGGATCTGCAGGGGTTCGTCTCTCCCGGTATTGGGGGTGAGGTCGCGCTGTGTCTAGGAGAGCCATTACACAAAGCCCTCGGCCGAGGCAGGAGATTTACTGGTAGGTATTCCAGTAGTATCTCAGGGTGTTCTGGGCTACGCTCCGACACGACTTGTACCGCTTTTGGGGGTCTGACTTTTACCAACCCCCTAGGCCCGCCATGCGATACTCATAGACGAACGGACCGGACTGTACGGATATTGTCACTGATATGCTCAGTAGGGTGTCAGGATGAGTTCGCTCATCGACGTCCCTTTTGGTCAATAGCTGGTGGCCCGTCACGTATTGGCTAATACCTCTGACGTGCTAGTGGTTAAATCCACAGCCATAGTATTGACGAGTCTTTAGAGTCCACCACACTTTCAGTTACTCAGGCTTTCGGGCGAAACGCTGTAGAGGCCGTATGGAGATATGGCAGGGTCCGATCAGATACGTGCGGTATTGCACGGATCAGGATCGGACGGTTTGTACTAGTGGCCGTATGGATATATGGCAGGGTTCGATCAGATACATGCGGTATTGCACGGATCAGGATCGAACGGATATTACTAGCCGGCTTTGGTTTAAGCCGGATCCTAGTATAGTACAGTGTAGATTTTGTCTCATTGCATTTGTATCCGGTAGGAATACAGATACGGGTGTGTATGCACAGTATCGGGGTTTTCCTGTAATTTATTACGGGACCAGTTTTCTGGAGTTGCCAGTTTGCATTCCGTTCCGGCCGGTTTTCCTTTGTTCTTTCCCGGCCGAACCTTTTGATGGAGGGTGTTATTTGCAAGTTTGCAAATAACACATTGTCGAGGGTTTTCATGCAAATGGTTTGATTATGAAAGCATCTTTTTTATTCCTTTCTTTTCTATCATCATTTCTTGTAAAAGGTGATTAGGATTGATTTGTGTTTTGATGTGAGATTGTGATGATGGTGTTTGGATATGGTCACCCTCTCTCTTTTCCTACACTCACCTCCCTTCTTGTTATGGTTTCATATTGATTCCTCCACCATTCTCACTAGATGAGAGAGGGTTCACTTGAGAGAAAAGAATGAGAGAGTTCATTTTGTTATGTGAGGAATTCTTCATCTCATCTTCTTCTTGCTAGAAAATTGAAAGCACCAATTTTCTTTACCTCTTCCTCCATCCATCAATGGCAACTACATAAACTCCAAGAGACAAAGTTTCTACACTACATTCTACAGCAAATCTTGGGCATGTCAAGTTGCCGGCTTCATGCCCGAGTTGCCTCGGTATTGAGGCGGGAGCTCGTAAAAGACGCAGGCGATGTGGTGCCCTTCCGGCGAGGAGGCGACGATATGGAGACAAGACTTTCCGCGGGAGATCGGAGGCGAGGAGAAGACCGGAGGACTCGGATCATTCGGTATACTTCTCTTCCCATCTCTTGTTTGCTAGTATAGGTTAATGGTTACGATCCGGGTTTTCATTGTCCGCGGTAGCGCCAGTTTCCAAGTAAGGAAAATTTTTGATTCCGCATTTTGGCCTCGGATAGACGGCCGGGGCGCTGCCGTGGCGCAACATACGGAATACCTGATAGGGAAGAAACCATAGCGGTATCTGGAACGTCATCATCTATGACAGCTTTCTCGATTGCCGGGAAGACGGACTTAACGTCTGCACCTTCGTCTCCCAAATCGATAAGGATCATCGTCACGCTAGCGTCACCCACAGATATCAGGGATCCATAAGGAGAAGAAGTGGCAGCGGGAACAATCTCAGATTCGAAATGAAAGCTCGGCATCCCAGAATCCCCAGACGCTGGCACCTCACCCACAGCACTGACACTTGAACTTGGCCCTGCTATACCATTTAAGGAAAATGTGTTATAATTCAAGAAAAAACTACTATGGGAAGAAACCTGGAAAAATAAATAAGTCCTACTAGATTTCAGTAAGATATCGTGCGTTGTCAAACCTTTAAGTAGCCGCTCATCCTCTTCACGAGTTGCACGCGCTATCTGCCTATGAGCAGTTGACAGGGCAGAAGGAATGTCCTCCATAGGAACATCGGAGGGTTGTACATCACTCGAACCCGCTCCTGTGGCCAAGTTAGCCTGACGCTCCCTCGCTACGTGCTTCCGGCGCTTCTTCTCAGCTTTAGCCATACGAAGAGATCTCTTCAGAACCTCAGACAGAGGAACGTCTTTATCTAAATCAGGCTCGGCCTCCGGATCTGCTGCAATGTCCTTCATCGGCTGCTTTAGCGACGCTTCCCGTAGCGGCCCAGGGGAGACCTCAACTATAGCCGATAGCTCTGCATGCTCCATAAGTGCCATCAAGGGAGGAATATCCTCCGCGCCACCACCCAAAGACGGAATCGCACTTGGAATAACACAAGTTGCGGTGGTTCTTGTAATAAAAAAAGAAGGGAGTCAGGGTGTGAACCAAATGAGCTAAGTAGGTATATTTAGAAGAGTCATAAAATGAATCATACCGAGGCCCATAGAAGCGTGAAGCCTCTCTTCTTCCTCAAATGTTTTGAGGGACGCCAAAAGAGCCTCTTCAGTGGAGATGCCTATAAAAAAAAGAGTTTTAATAAAACATAATAAATTCTAAAAAAATATATATACGAAAGAATGTAAACGAGATATACCTGACGCCACAAGAGAAGCAAGCGTTGCTTGCTCGCGGGCTAATCTCTCAGAAGCCTTAATGGCGGCTTGAAGATCAGTAGCGACATTCTCATTAGTAGAAGCCCCGAACAAATTGTCATTGTTGCCAGATTTGGACAAGCATTCATTGTAGGGACCATGAGGCTCCTGACCAAATACAACATCTGCCGAAAATAAAGATTTCTTCTTCTTCTGTGAGCCGGCAATAACGCCCGAAGAAAATTTTTTCCGCTTTACCGGCTTCTTGGGACGGCGAATCTCAATTTTCGAGCCAATACCCGACTCAGGAGATGCCGCAGCCACCACATTCCCAGGAGCACTTACGTCTGGCCATAGCTTAGCCGGAAAGGCTCTCGGAACTACAACCGCGTTTCTCTCTCTCAAAGAAGGACGGACAACTGCCCGTCGCTTCAGCGGAACCGCGGGATTACTGGCCGGAACAGAATTCTTATGGTCAAGAAGCATCCGCTTTTCTTCCGTGATGACGGCACCCATTGCATGCTGATACCAAGCAATGTGAGCATTTGAGTCCTTCGGGATATGACTCGGCTCAGCAATTAGAAAATGAGACCCCGTGTTCAGTCTCATAAAATGGTGCGCCGGATTGCGGACGCTCTCCTCTATAGCAACCAGATCAACAAGTAAGGCTTCGAGGGGAACACCATGGTTATAACCAAATTGCTGAGCAAAGCGATGCAGGTTATATCGCATGAATAACACCGAGGCATTTTGCCTAAATACTAGGAAACCCGGCCTGATGGAATATAAATGCGCGATCTCCCAGGCCCTCAAAGCAGAAGCTCCATCCTTAAAAACATCGTGAACTGGCTGGACCACTTTGGAGGATTCTTTACCAATGGTCAGAACCCAATCGACAAAGGCCATGTATGGACGTAGGAGCAATTGTCGAGCCTCTTGCAGTGTTGGGTTCAGGGAAGAAGCGTCAACCAATCGCATGACCCGAGGGAAATTGTACCCTTCATAAAATCTAGGCCATTTATGCACACCAAAAGCACCCAGCACGCGCATTTCAATCCACGAAGTGATGTAATGCAAAGGGGGATTTACGGGCTTCAAAACTGGCTGGGCGGTGTCGGCTACTATGCTTAGACCATGATATAAATAGTCCAATCCTTCAACCCCGATAGCCATACGTGTCTCCGCCGCAATGCGATGAGCCGGATAGAAAACAGACGGTCTCATGTAGTGAAGGTGCATTGGGAGTGCAAACAAGCTCAGCCACAAACCAATAAAGCCCTTAAAAAATGTCTCCTCGTCAATATCCGGAGTGGCAATCTCTGCAAAAGGGGCGATGGGGATATCCGGAATAAAAAACTGCTTTAAATCCTCCTCTGCAGTTGGCAATCTGTCCAAGCCAAATCCAAACGGATCAAAGAGCTTAGCAAACTTTGCAGCCTTCTTTGATAAAACCTCCGGACGATGGAAACGGGCGACGACGTCAGTAAAGCTGACCCCATACCTCCCAAACTCTAAAAACAAGCTCTCATAGATATTCAGCACTTTGATCAAACTAAGGAACTTGTGTTGAACAACGTTTTTCGAGGTAAAGCGCTTGACTACTGATTCGGTGGCAAAAACATACTCGTCAGGATGAGGTATCTCCTCATAATGCTCCCCTCTGATAGGTAACCCGGAAATTTCTGCGAATTCTTCCAGCGAGATCGATACCTCACGATCCGATAAAAGAAATGTGTGGGTCGGATTATTCCACTGCTCCAGGAATGATTTAACCCACCAAACATGAGGAGTGTGGTAATAAAAAAGAGACGCGTAGACCACTGGGTATAATCCGGTCTTCAGCAATAGCGACTTCTTGGCCGATAAAATATAGCAAGCCTACTGGAGGTAACCAGCTGATGACGATGGGTCACTCCTATTGTGCAAACATGACCCCAAGGACGTGCTTCTCCTTGACACATGCAACACCCTAAAATATCGAGGGCCATCGGCGGCTGGACTGGTATCGACGCCATGGAAGGTTGGAGACAACCTTCTGCAGTCCAATTGACTTCTTCCATTGCATAAGCAACCTGCAGAGGGTCAGCATAATGAATTGCCGGGATCGGTTTTGACGGCGCAGCACAAGTAAAGCTACGCCGACCCCGGATAATATAGCTATACCACGATCTCTAAAGATGAAGAGATTTCAACTCTGGATCGTAGTCCCAGATTAAAGCAAAGACTTCAAAATCTGTAGGCGCGTCGGCAAAAGCGCTCTCTGTAACATTTCAAAAAAATAAAATATTACTTTTGGGAATATTTATAATTTAATATTATTTTATTGAATATTTTAATATTTTGGTATAATTAAATACAGAAAAATTTTGAAAAATTATGGAAAATTATAAAATAGGGTATTTTATAGAATTATGCCATTTTTAAGTTTTTATGATTAGTTATATGCTAATTTAGTACTAATCGCGATTAAAAATCGCTAATCGGTTTTTTAGCATTTTTGTGCAAAACATGCACATATCATTTTTATCACACTTGTGCATTTTCTATCATGTTATTTGGGGTTACTATTCTTGTGAGAAGGTTTTGGAGAAAAGAAATGGAAAAGGGGGAATATAATATTGAGGTATGGTGAGAGAGAGAGGTATGGGTTTTCTTTGACTTTGGACTTAGCCATTCTCTTCATTCTTCATTCATTTTCTCTCTCCCTCTTCCCCTTCTCCTGCTGCTGCTGCTCCTTCATCTCCCTCCCCTCTTCAAAGCCCCAAAACACATCAAAAACATCACCAAAACCCTATCTCCATTTCATTAAAAGTGTGCTCAAGCTCAAAATCTACACATTGGACCAAGAAAGCAAGGATTTTGGCCACTAGGGGCAACTCAGGAAAATTCTTGAGTTGCCAAATAAGGTATTTTCTGGACCTTAAGCTTAGTTTATGCACTACCTTTACCCCATGTTTAGATTAAACCGATATTGTTTGATTTTGTGGACTTAAGGATAAACCTAGTTAGGAATTGAGGAAATTTGAGTTATGATATGAAATTGAGCTTAGTAGAGGCTACATAAACACCCTAGTGCATGAATTGAGACCCAAACCTGAAGCTTAAACCCAGAATACGGATTTAGAAACCGATATCGGAGAAATTGTGAAATCTGTGAAGGTTTTATTGAATCTGCTTTTACCCGAGGCACCTGAAAATAAAATTGGTTGGACAGTGATATGTGCAGGCACCCAGGAAGCCAACCCCAGAACCCTAGCACCTACTTCCCTTTCCCGGCCGCAAATTAATTCCCTCTGGCCGCAATTTGCGGCCAGACCTACCCCATTTTGGCTCGTTTTGGTTTTGTTGTTCCCTTATCTATAGTTTGGACCCCTGGCATGTATAGATTTGTCTAATTTGACCTAGGGTGAAATCTGGAGCCTATTTCCTAAGTTGCTGTTTTGGATTCTTGTTTCTATATTCCGTATTTTTAATTCTGAAATTGTGTATTGTGTTTTACCTCGACTATTTGGCGTTTATACGACGATATCGAGGATTGATTGATGGTTTTGAAGGCGTGCCTATAGGTTCTAACCTATAGGCCCCTTATCGTATCGTTTTGGGTTTCGCGTGCCGTTTTAGCTTTGATTTGGTTTTAATGCGCATATACGATACTTTGATATGTAGGTACCCATGAAGACTTCGGGACGACAAGGAAGCGTGTGGCGACATCGACAGATAAAGACGCAAGGTGAGTAGATTATATCTACAGGGGGAAATCGGGTGGATGGCGTATAGCACCGCCGCAGTCCGTAGTTGATATATTATATATAGGATAGTTATAGTGTGTCATGGATATTGTGTTAGGTGTATTATGGATAGTGTAGGGTTAGAAGTAACTAGTGCAGTTCATAGTCGCGAACCCTAGAATAGATTTACACCGACACGCACACCCTTGCATATTCATTATACTTGCACTGTGTTAGATGATATTGGATGACATTGGAGATGAGTCGATGATTTCGGGCATTGTACCGCGAGATCGGTGAATTGATGTGATTCGTATTTGGGATACGATATGTGATCTCTAACGGGCCTTTGGACGAGTGTTTACACACGCAATATATAGATGGTATAAGTTGTACTAGACTTAGATCAGTACCCCAGATTATGTGATATGATGATGAGGATACCAAATAATTGATTTGCTGATTGTGATATTGACCCGTACCCAGCTATTGGGATGCCGTACGACGATTTACCGTACGAGCTTTAAATTGATGATAGATCCGCACTCATGACTTGAGGATGTCATATAATATACTGTATCGTATGTGATTCTATTGAGGCGGGATCACCGACTATTATATCTATATATCGACTCAGATTTAGGTGGTTTCCATACCCCTCCCGATTGACTTGATACTTAGATCTGTAGTTTGCATAGTAGATTCTTCAGTGTGGTGTTGATTATTTGATTTCCGCATATTCATGCTATTCATATTGCTTTGCATATGTTTATTGCTATATTATTATCATGCTGTTAGGACACCAGCACCATTATCGATGATGCGTATGTTCCACGTACACTATTTGCCGGCTCACACACTTCATCATCGATAATTGCCATGCCTCTACACTGTAGTACTGTTGCATTCATGATATGATTCTTGCATGGCATATTGTACACTTATACCTGTACACATACATAGATGATTCTGACTTGATTAGAGATTTGGGAACCGCAAGATATTCTTCAAAATTGATTCATTTTAAAAAGAGCGGTTTCCCTCGACATGTGCACATTACTATTCCATGTTGCATGACTTACTGATATGCTTACCTTTCTTTACATGTCGCATACATCATGTTTTGATTATACGCATTAAGATATGTTGTTTCCATGATATTTCTGAATTTGGGAACCGTGGGTATTTCAAAAGAAAACATATAATTGTTTTAAAAACCCGGTTACCCTTGATATGATATTTCAGTGCGTCCACCATGTGTTTTCTCGGTGCTGAGAGCGACATGTGAAACCCAATTTGAGGAGGCGGATGAGGCCAATTGCGGGTACATGGTGGACACGGTATGGTACCGCGGGGCGAGAACGGTTTCGCTGTGTAGTAGACGGTGAGCCTGGTAGAGGGAATACTACCTACCGGTGATTGTATTTGAGCTCGGTGGATATCTAGAGGATACCGACCGGAGTTAAGAGATGGACATGGGCTTACCCGTACTGCCAGGACCGAGGGCCGATACCGCAGACGGAGCCCCATATGGACGAGGATTTACGTGCCGATGCTAGGCACAGGTTTCATGATGATCTCCATGATTTTGATTATATCCTCATATTTGCATGCATGATGCTTATTGTCATTGGGTGACAGGTGGACGGGATCCACATATATACAGACATTGATTAGATACAGATTTTGACTACATTGATCACACCTCATTTGTATATATAACAGGGTATGAGGGCGCTGTTATATATACCCTTACACCAATATTAGTGGAATGGGACGCTAATATATGTGTATTGATATTCATCTTGATACTCCATCATATTTACTTCATGTAGACATACCTTACATTTATGACATGTTATTACCTGAGGCACTGGCACGAGTACTTGGCACTATATACATGATTAGATGTTACATTGCCACCTTATCATGCTTCCGGCTTTTTCCTTGAGGTTATATATCTGATCGTTTTGACCTAGGATTATGTCTTGCATTCGGTTTCTGCTTGTAGATGTTTTCTATTCACGAGTTGGCAACTCACCCCCGTTGTGCCACAGTTCTTTCAGGTTTTGCCGTACAGGTTCCATAGCGGCATTTCTGGCACATTGCTTCCTTGCGGGTGAATTGCATTTGGTAGGTGGGTTCCTTTGCATCAAGAACCACCATTGTACTTGTATTATTCCTTTGTATCTAGAATTCCTTCAACCAAAACTTGTATATTGTTTCAGACTTAGACACTAGTAATGTATTATTCGACCTTAGAGTTGCGCTTAGTAGTATGATGGTTTTCATGTTGATATTGAGTTTCTTTTGAGTTTTGATCCTCGCCATTCGGCGTTGTATATTATATTGCTTGCGTGGTTGTGACCGTCGATTGACGAAGAGCTAGCTCCCGCTTGGGGATGCCTTTTATCACTGCATATATATATATATATAGATATATATATATATATATATATATATATATATATATTGTTCTTGTTGTAACCCGTTCGGGGCCAGTATTTACAAAAGAAACTCTGCCGAAATTTTTAGAAAAGACTTTACATTTTTTTAAAATGCATATTCGGCTTAGTTATTTAAAAACTTTGACTTCAAACATGTTTTTCTTCACTTCTTTAAACCAGTTTTCTTTATTTACTCTTAAAATGGTTTTAGATTTCTGGGCTTTTGGCTTACCTGGGTCAGATGGAGTCCTATAGACTTCATATGGTTCAAGGGCCTGTCACGTGCTCTTTCGGGACGTGACAAAGTTGGTATCAGAGCATTAGGTTAACCTTGGTTCGAGTCTAAGTTTGACTATGTGGAGCCTAGGGCGTCTATATATATACGGAACTTAGGCTTGACCTTACGGAACTTAGACTTAGTCGAGGGGGTATTAGACCCGAACTTTCGTCGCGTAGGATGACCCTTGGTTGATGGAATATGTGACTAAAGCAGAGTGACGTACCGCGGGTATGTTCCGCGGCATACTTACGACACACCACTCCGCTTAAGGAACCTTAGGATGTACATATTTTTGAGATCAGTGATTCTCTTCATATCCATGATTATACATCCATTTGAGATCCTTGATTCTATTAGTTTCATGATCATACCTTCATTGATGATGTTCCTTCTTATGATCATGTATCCACTCTGGATTTGTTGTTTTCTTTCTTGCCATTGATCTGCTCTCTTCGATACTCGATTGAGGTTCCTGTCGCCATGTTTGAGCGCAGTTTAGGCTGCTGCTAGGGTTCCGGTCAGGGCGAGCTCGTCTGGTATGAGGGCCGACCATTGTGTTTTCTGGTGACATGGGAACGTCTCGAGTTAGTATTGGTGATTGTGACCTCTAGTGGAGGCAAGTGCTTGGTTTTGCGCCGGATGATCGGGCCATTGTTAGAGCTGCCAGTTGAGAGAGGACTGTTGATGTACAGCATACCTCAGAGATTATGATGTCGCCTACCGTGCAGACAGATGGACCAGCTGTTGCTGAGATTGACAGGATGTCACTTCCGGAGCTTACGAGCTGAGATCGCCGGAGCTTCTAGGCAGATATGAGATAGATGATAGCTTGTCTACCCGATTTGAGAGACGAAGGTGATTCGTCCGACTTATGCGACGGAGCAGGCCCAGTTGAGTTGAAGATTTCCAGTGTGGAGAGTCTTACTCAGATCTAGAGCAGACCGATTCAGAGATGACCGCCAATGTATCGCCTTTCCTGGAGGATTGAGGCGCTGTTCAGCATACAGACGAATGAGCCAGTTGTTGCTGCAAACGACGAGATATCGCCCAGATGATTGGAGCTACTGCAGCATGAGTATATACTTAGAGATATGATGGAAGGTCGCTAGTCACCGAGGATGAATGACTAGGACATGTGATTCATTTGCTTACCCCGATGCGAGGTCATCAGATAGATTGCTTCCATCTAGAGACGACTTTACGCGGAGACGTTGAGAGTCGATAGAGACGATCGAATATCAGGAGCCATTTTCCATGTTTAAAGTATACGGAAAGACATGCAGGCGATTCCATGGACCCTCTAGAAGAATGAAACCCTAACTCGACTTAATGACCGTGTGAAAGCCTTTGAACCTTAGGGTTTGCGGCAGTTCCGCGGCGCCATTAGTGAGGCTTGGGTTTGCCCTTCTACGGCTGGACCACCGACGCTGTGGCATGTACTCGCCACTATTAAACTGTACTCAGGATGTTGATCTCTTAGGGGATTATGAGGGTCTGACGAGTCGATCGGATGATTCGACATCATTCGGATATCATGTGATAGGATGCATTGCTTGGGAGACTCCAGATACGAGCATAGCCGTTGGAGCGCAGTCCGTGCAGCCATGATGAGACGTGTCCGAATCAGTCGACATTGAAGCAGAGTGAAGAGAAGAGTTCGCAAGAGATTTCGACGAGATGACGTTCCACTCCGCCGACATCAGAGATGCGATACGCACGCAGAGGCAATGTATATGGATATAGCTTCCAGAAAGAGGCGCGATGAGTATGCAGCCGTTCCGAAACAAGAATTAGCTTCAGCAAAGGACGATGACTTCCGGGCAATTCGGCAGAAAAGAGATATGCGAGAGACTTCGGATCGACCGTAGACGAGAACATTGCAGTACGCCGATAGAGACATAACGTCAAAGTGGACGGTAATACAGACAAGCGGAAAAGAGGTTCGTGCGAGACGCTGACGAGCTGTCATTACTTCCCGTCGAGACCAGAGACTTGATATGCTTACAGAGGCGTTGGGATGCGACCAGTTTCCGAGAAATGTTGTGCTGAGGACGCAGATGTCCATCGAGCGAGAAGAGATTATGCAAGAGTACCAACCTCCCTACAGACCGGCTTAGGCAAGATCGGAAGAGACCTTGAGCGGGATTCCTTCCACGACACTGCTGCATTGACATTTGCATCCAGGATCAGATGTGATGTGCATTTGAAGAGACAGAGGCCGACGCCAGTGACATGCTGCTTTACGAGTAGTCGTGAGGATTGACCGAGAGATGACCAGAGAAGTGCCGGAACGGAATCGTCCCCGTTAGCACACCTGACAGGGCCGATGAGCCGATTGATTGTGAGATTGGTAATTCACAGAGAAGATAAGGACCCAGAGGTAGAGGACGCCAGACCGTGAGCAGGAGGCAAGTAGATATCTTGCGCTGCTAGCATTGGATGCACCGACTCCTTCTCGACTTTGAAGGAGGAACTACCGACGACGGTATTTATGATTTGTAATTTTGTGATTCGGTTATCACGTATCTGTCATCTTGGATTTCGGTATTTTGGGCGTTCTGTTTGTATGATTTAGTCTTGATGGCTGAGTTTCATGATATTTGTTTTCATGCACCCACTGGGTATTTATATTTTGCGCATAGTTATTACATTTGAGGTATTGATTATGATTTCACGCCTATCTTATGCAGTGATTTGATCTACACTTCCAGCATAGTTTTCATGCACCTTTAGTGTTTTGATATACGATTTTGGTGCACGCCAGATGCACTAAATCGAAATTCTTCGTGCATGTCAAATGCACCTGATTCTTTTTGCTGTCAGGCACACACGTTGCCTATGACAGATATTTCGTGCACATCCGTTGCACCTAGATGTTGTTTGGTGCCCATGTATGACATATATATGGATTTTGATTCCTTGCGCATCAGACGCACAGGATATTCTTATATATACATTTTGGGGATTGATTTCTAATAGAGCAATACATTTTTATGATGTTCGGTATGTATTGATGTTTTCGGAGCCCCGACAATTTGGATTTTTACTGAAATGTTTTAGTATTGGGGGTTTAAATTTAAATTCGAGGACCGAATTTATTTAAGGGGGTAAGATTGTAACATTTCAAAAAAATAAAATATTATTTTTGGGAATATTTATAATTTAATATTATTTTATTGAATATTTTAATATTTTGGTATAATTAAATACAGAAAAAATTGGAAAAATTATGAAAAATTATAAAATAGGGTATTTTATAGAATTATGCCATTTTTAAGTTTTTATGATTAGTTATATGCTAATTTAGTGCTAATCGCGATTAAAAATCGCTAATCGGTTTTTTAGCATTTTTGTGCAATACATGCACATATCATTTTTATCACACTTGTGCATTTTCTATCATGTTATTTGGGGTTACTATTCTAGTGAGAAGGTTTTGGAGAAAAGAAATGGAAAATGGGGAATATAATATTGAGGTATGGTGAGAGAGAGAGAGAGGTATGGGTTTTCTTTGATTTTGGGCTTAGCCATTCTCTTCATTCTTCTGTCATTTTCTCTCTCCCTCTTCGCCTTCTCCTGCTGCTGCTGTTCCTTCATCTCCCTTCCCTCTTCAAAGCCCCAAAACACCTCAAAAACATCACCAAAACCCTATCTCCATTTCATTAAAAGTGTGCACAAGCTCAAGATCTACACATTGGACCAAGAAAGCAAGGATTTTGGCCACTAGGGGCAACTCAAGAAAATTCTTGAGTTGCCAAATAAGGTATTTTCTGGACCTTAAGCTTAGTTTATGCATTACCTTTACCCCATGTTTAGATTAAACCGATATTGTTTGATTTTGTGGACTTAAGGATAAACCTAGTTAGGGTTTGAGGAAATTTGAGTTATGATATGAAATTGAGCTTAGTAGAGGCTACATAAACACCCTAGTGCATGAATTGAGACCCAAACCAGAAGCTTAAACCCAGAATACGGATTTAGAAACCGATATCGGAGAAATTGTGAAATCTGTGAAGGTTTTATTGAATCTGCTTTCATCCGAGGCACCTGAAAATAAAATTGGTTGGACAGTGACACGTGCAGGCATCCACGAAGCCAACCCCAAAACCCTAGCCCCTACTTCCCTTTCCCGGCCACAAATTAATTCCCTCTGGCCGCAATTTGCGGCCAGACCTACCCCATTTTGGCTCGTTTTGGTTTTGCTGTTCCCTTATCTGTAGTTTAGACCCCTGGCATGTATAGATTTGTGTAATTTGACCTAGGGTGAAATCTGGTGCCTATTTCCTAAGTTATTGTTTTGGATTCGTGTTTCCATATTCCGTATTTTTAATTCTGAAATTGTGTATTGTGTTTTACCTCGACTATTTGGCGTTTATACGACGATATCGAGGATTGATTGATGGTTTTGAAGGCGTGCCCATAGGTTCTAACCTATAGGCCCTTTATCGTATCATTTTGGGTTTCGCGTGCCGTTTTAGCTTTGATTTGGTTTTAATGCGCATATACGATACTTTGATATGTAGGTACCCATGAAGACTTCGGGACGAGAAGGAAGCACGTGGCGACATCGACAGATAAAGACGCAAGGTGAGTAGATTATATCTACAGGGGGAAGTCGGGTGGATGGCGTATAGCACCCCCGCAGTCCGTAGTTGATATATTATATATATGATAGTTATAGTGTGTCATGGATATTGTGTTAGGTGTATTATGGATAGTGTAGGGTTAGAAGTAACTAGTGTAGTTCATAGTCGCGAACCCTAGAATAGATTTACACCTACACGCACACCCTTGCATATTCATTGTACCTGCACTGTGTTAGATGATATTGGATGACATTGAAGATGAGTCGATGATTTTGGGCATTGTTCCGCGAGATCGGTGATTTGATGTGATTCGTATTTGGGATACGATATGTGATCTCTAGCGGGCCTTTGGACGTGTGTTTACACACGCAGTATATAGATGGTATAAGTTGTACTAGACTTAGATCAGTAGCCCAGATTATGTGATATGATGATGAGGATACCAAATAATTGATGAGCTGATTGTGATATTGACCCGTACCCAGCTATTGGGATGCCGTACGACGATTTACCGTACCAGCTTTACATTGATGATAGATCCGCACTCATGACTTGAGGATGTCATATGATATACTGTATCGTATGTGATACTATTGAGGCGGGATCACCGACTATTATATCTATATATTGACTCAGATTTAGGTGGTTTCCATACCCCTCCCGATTGACTTGATACTTAGATCTGTAGTTTGCATATTAGATTCTTCACTGTGGTGTTGATTATTTGATTTCCGCATATTCATGCTATTCACATTGCTTTGCATATGTTTATTGCTATATTATTATCATACTGTTAGGACACCAGCACCATTATCGATGATGCGTATGTTCCACATACACTATTTGCCGGCTCACACACTTCATCATCGATAATTGCCATGCCACTACACTGTAGTACTGTTGCATTCATGATATGATTCTTGCATGGCATATTGTACACTTATACCTGTATACATACATAGATGATTCTGACTTGATTAGAGATTTGGGAACCGCAAGATATTCTTCAAAACTGATTCATTTTAAAAAGAGTGGTTTCCCTCGACATGTGCACATTACTATTCCATGTTGCATGACTTACCGATATGCTTACCTTTCTTTACATGTCGCATACATCATGTTTTGATTATACGCATTGAGATATGTTGTTTCCATGATATTTCTAGATTTGGGAACCGTGGGTATTTCGAAAGAAAATATATAATTGTTTTAAAAACCCGGTTACCCTTGATATGATATTTCAGTGCGTCCACCATGTGTTTTTCCGGTGCTGAGAGCGACATGTGAAACCCGATTCGAGGAGGCGAATGAGGCCGATTGCGGGTACATGGTGGACCCGGTATGGTACCCCGGGGCGAGAACGGTTTCGTTGTGTAGTAGACGGTGAGCCTGGCAGAGGGACTACTACCTACCGGTGATTGTATTTGAGCTCGGCGGATATCTGGAGGATACCGACCGGAGTTGAGAGATGGACATAGGCTTACCCGTACTGCCGGGGCCGAGGGCCGATACCGCAAACGGAGCCCTATATAGACGAGGATTTACGTGCCGATGCTAGGCACAGGTTTCATGATGATCTCCATGATTTTGATTATATCCTCATATTTGCATGCATGATGCTTATTGTCATTGGGTGACAGGTGGACGGGATCCACATATATACAGACATTGATTACATATAGACTTTGACTACATTGATCACACCTCATTTGTATATATAACAGGGTATGAGAGCGCTGTTATATATACCCTTACACCAATATTAGTGGAATGGGACGCTAATATATGTGTATTGATATTCATCTTGATACTCCATCATATTTACTTCATGCAGACATACCTTACATTTATGACATGTTATTACCTGAGGCACTGGCATGAGTACTTGGCACTACATACATGATTAGATGTTACATTGCCACCTTATCATGCTTCAGGCTTTTTCCTTGAGGTTATATATCTGATCGTTTTGACCTAGGATTATATCTTGCATTCGGTTTCTGCTTGTAGATGTTTTCTATTCACGAGTTGGCAACTCACCCCCGTTGTGCTACAGTTCTTGCAGGTTTTGCCGTACAGCTTCCATAGCGGCATTTCTGGCACACTGCTTCGTTGCGGGTGAATTGCATTTGGTAGGTGGGTTCCTTTGCATCAAGAACCACCATTGTACTTGTATTATTCCTTTGTATCTAGAATTCCATCAATCAAAACTTGTATATTGTTTCAGACTTAGACATTAGTGATGTATTATTCGACCTTAGAGTCGCGCTTAGTAGTATGACGGTTTTCATGTTGATATTGAGTTTCTTTTGAGTTTTGGTCCTCGCTATTCGGCGTTGTATATTATATTGCTTGCGTGGTTGTGACCGTCGATTGACGAAGAGCTAGCTCCCACTTGGGGATGCCTTTTATCACTGCATATATATATATATATTGTTCTTGTTGTACCCCGATCGGGGCCAGTATTTACAAAAGAAACTCTGCCGAAATTTTTAGAAAAGACTTTACATTTTTGTAAAATGCATATTCGGCTTAGTTATTTAAAAACCTTGACTTCAAACATGTTTTTCTTCACTTCTTTAAACCAGTTTTCTTTATTTACTCTTAAAATGGTTTTAGATTTCTGGGCTTTTGGCTTACTTGGGTCAGATGGAGTCCTATAGACTTCATATGGTTCAAGGGCCAGTCACGTGCTCTTTCGGGATGTGACACTCTCTAAATGAACGTAAGGAAAACAGGAACCGGAAGCCATAGTACCTAAAAAGAAAAGCCAGTAGAGAGTTAGTGATTGGCATAATGTAATTAACTGCAGCTAAAGGCCTTAGCATTTTCAATACACCCAAATCTGTACTCCATTATGGCATATTAAAATCACCATACTTAAAGAAAAAAACAACAGTGGGCCCCACCAAATCAAGGTGATGGCTCATCAATGATGAGACATGCACCCATTGTGAGAATCCAAAAAGATTCTCATTAAATGAATAATCTCATTGAACAGTGGAGTTAAAAGCTCCAAACGTTCTTGAAAAACGAGCTCTGCAACAGATTCAAATCTATAGAAAAAAGGGTATTAGGACCCTATATATATATAAAAAATGAATAGGAAGAGGAATAAAATTCCCAAAAAAATTTTAAAAATTTTCTCAGAGCTAAGCTCTATAAGACAAAATAGAATTAAATTCCTCAGATAATGGGATTAAATCCCAGAAATCCCCACGGTGGAGACAAATGGAAAATATAATGGAATTGAATTCCAGAAACCCTCAAAGATCAAGATCAATGATAGGGTAAAACCTTAGGAAGTCAACTAACGATTTGAGACCCACGGTCTATTCAAAAAAGAGGGGGAAAGTTCTTTTTAAGATTTCTGAGAGATCATTTAAAAAAAAAAAAGAGTCGAGCTCTGTTAATGGGTTAAAAATCTAAAATAAAAAAGGAGGTTCTTTTAAGAGTTAAACTCTGTTCATAATCCTTACCAATTTTTTTGCGGGGCAAAGTTTAACTCTGAGTTCTTTGGGCAGAGATCTAAGCTCTAGGAAACGAGAATTGAATTCTCCAAAGAAAGGAAGGTTCAAGAAAGAAGATGAAGAAACGACAATCATTTCTGTTGGATATGTATGCCTTAGAGGCCTTCATTGTATAGGATGCTAGGGATATATATGTACAGGACAATCTTGCTCAATATAATAGTACGCTATTTGGTTTCTTTTTATCTTAACATGTGATGTGTTTTACTTAGTATTTCATATCTTGTATACATGTTGATAAAGCCCTTAGGATGTTGGCCTGACTACCAAGACTATGATGCAGATCATACTAGTGGGACTTGTATAGTCAATAAGCACATTCTTTAACAGTTCCTAGTCGAGAAAGTATCGAGACAGGGAATCGATATTCCAGAGTAGACTAGTGTGTACGTTTCTTGACCCTGTATGGGGGTGATGGTTGATCCCATAACCATTGGTGTTTGACATCAAAGATTGTACACAGGTGCTCATTAGAGAATGGATACACCGAACAGGACTCGCCGAAAACTCCTAGATGGTATCATACCTATCGTCAGATAGCAGTTCTCTGGTGACTCTTATACAGGTTAGTCTGTAGACCCGAGATCGTCATAGTGTCTTGTGTGGTTCCCACTATGCTTTTATTTCCTCCCTACCACGGCTCATCAGAGTCATGCAAACAGGTGGATTTTGGGTACAGTCCCGAGTCACATGGAGGCAGTGAGCGATAGGAGGGGTTTCGTCTCTCTCGGTATTGGGAATTAATGTTGCGCTATGCTCGATTGACTATAACAGCAAGTCCCTGGCCAGGGCTGATTTACTGATAAGTGTTATCAGTAGTTTCTCGAATAATTATAGACCATACATCGGCATGAATTATCAAGTTATTGGATTATGACGATTCCACTTCCAGACTTGATATGCGATATATCAGACGAAGAGACCGGACTATACGGTAAGTGTTATTTATAGGCTCGTTGGGGTTCGGATGAGTTCGCTCGTCGGCCTTCTTTTCGACATATACCTGGGTAGCTATTACGTACAGCTAGTGCCGCTGACGGACTTGTTGTTAAACCCACTACCAGCGTACTGTCGAGTCTTTAGAGTCCCACACAGATGGTTTTCCTGGATCAGGAGAAATGATGTAGAGGCCGTATGGTCTTACGACTGGATTTCGATCATATACGTGTATTTGCTACACGAATGATGTTCGGACAGATAATACTGGTTGGCTTTGGTTTAAGTCGGATGTTAGTATTATATTATTGGATTATTATTATCTCATTGTATTCGTGTTTTTTGGAATACAAATACGGGTATGTATATATGGTGAGGGGCATTCTTGTAATTGTACAAGAATTGCTTCTAGAAGGAGACACCTCATATATTGATTTTCTTTTATGGAAAATTAAATAAATGAGGTGGAATTTGGAGATATTTCTAGCATGGATGAAAGCATGACTAATGTTTATTTTATTCATTTGGATTCACTATTGAAGCATGGTAGATTATTTTTGGTGAAAAATAATCCATGCTTCAATTATTGAAGCTTAGCCATTTTATTCATTCACACAAGACTTTGCTCATTTTCACTCTCTCATTCTTTCTCCAAATTTTCTCCTCTTACTACCTCAAACCCTAACCCTTCACATGAGTTATGATCCATAGGTTTTTGAGATCAAATAATCCTTCTCTCATTCTCTACATCCTCTAAATAGTCTCTTTTAGCAAACTAGACTTCTTAGTAGCCTCATTAGTAGAGGTTAAAGCTTGATCCAAAGGCTCTCGGGTGGATCATCTATGGCTTAGAGGAGACCGGAGATCGGGATCAATTCTAGCACCCAAGGAACCAAGAAGAGGAGCAAGGAAGCAGAAAGAAGACCCGAAGGACCAGTTCAAGAAGGTATAACCACTATCATAATAGTTAAATCTCCTAGATAGGGTTACTAGTTATGGTTTAGGATAAAATCCGGGTGTTCAAGTAGATGTTGCTTGTTCAAAAAATTGTTGTTTGCTAATTCCGCCTCCCCACAAGAGTTTTGAGGGTATGCAACATCTACTAACATGGTATCAGAGACTAACTAAACCAAAACTAGAATATTAGACGACGTATAAAGCTTCGAACACCAAACAACTCCAAAACCGTAAAACTAAAACCAAGTTTCTGTCAATTTTTAAAAAGTCTTCTAAATTTTTTTTAAACAAGTGCGGAAGTCTATTTATGAGATAACTAGAACACCCTTGAAAAACGAACCTAAAACTCAAAATTCTCGCCGGCCAAAACCCTTGTTTTCCCGGCCTCGCCAGCCCTATACATGAGTTTGGGTTTAGGTTTTTGATGTTGTTCTTTACTCTTGGTTTTTGGTTTTAAGGTGTTGTTTATTTTTTCCAAGAATTCATACTCTGTTACATTTCTGTAAGGGCAATTCGGAGTGTTTCGAAGTCGAATATTTAGCATTGTTTATCCGCTTTTCAGTTTGGATATGTGTTTTGAAACGTCCACTAATTGCTATACGTCGATTAGTAGGGGTTGCACATATGAGTATCATTATGTGATGGTTTGTGTATATGGAGTATTGGATCGTCGTGGATGAATAGCCGTGGGGAATGTGAGAAGAGTGTTTTCTTTTCTTTCATTCATGTAATTTGTAAATGTGATGTAATATTATTTTGCGGGGCACATCCGAGTTGAGATTGTAGCCACCGTTGTATTATTTATTTTACTGTTTTTGCTCCTAGGATAGACCCAAGATGGGGTGCACAAATTGTTGGGTTTTGCCTGCGCCCTGGCCATCTACCGTGGCCGATGCGTAACAAAAACTGGCGTTTAAAATTTGGCGCAAACGAAACCACGTCCAAGATCGAAACAATAAACTTATACTAATATATAACAAAAAGATAAACTAAAGGGTTAGAGGTGTTATACCGAATGAACCAAGTCCTTCGGTCTTCCATTAACTTCCTTAGCTCCTTGAGGCATGCTCGAACAAGCTTGGCCGCCGGTCTTCCTTCGTCGAAGATGATGCACTCGAGGGATGTAGCTCATGGCTCTAGCTCCACATCCAAAGTAAGTGAAGCAACTAAGGATTCTAGGATGCTAGTCTAGCATGCCTAGGATGTACTGATCTAAGTGTTTATCTATCTCATCTCACCTTCTCTCATGATTCTTAACACATGAGAGGGTTGAGAGGAGGTAGAAGATGTAGGTGGAGGAAACTCAAGAGAACCAAGAGGAGAATGATGCTAATGGTGAGGAGAAGAGAGCTCAAGTAAATGAACCATCTCAAAAATAATGAAGCCATCCATGGAGAGAGAGAAACACATAGCATGGTTTTGTAAAACCTTTTTTCCAATTAAAATATACAACCCATACTTGAATAGTATGCACAAATGAATTGATAATTTATTTGTGCACACTATGCAAGCATGGCCCTCACCATACTCCTATCAAGTCAATGCCACCTCATTTATCCATTTATAATAAATGGTCAAACCCTAAAATAAGGTGTCCACCTTCTAGAATATTTTCCGGAAAAAATACGGAATACATTCTACTGTATATACATACCTGTATTCGTACCGAAACACGAATACCCGAAGAGATAGAATAACACAAAGAACATAATACTAGAATATACATATCGAAATATATATACGTAAATTATTAAATCAATACCTGATTCAATAATCCGGCTCAAACCCGAGCCGGCTAGTATTATCAACAGTCCAATCGAAAGTCCGGGTACATAGTTTCAATCGATCGGAACCCTGCACGTATCCAATATGGCTACTACACCATTTTGCCAGAACCCTCTGTGTGGGACTCTAAAGACTCGTCAATATGCTGGAAGTGGGTTTAACCGCAAGCACGTCAGCGGCACTAGCTGTACGTAACGGCTACCAAGGTATTGAGCGAAAGGAAGGCCGACGAGCAAGCTCATCCGAACCCCTACTGAGCCTGTCTGTGACAATATCTGCACAGTCTGGTCTGTTCGTCTAACAGTATCGCATATTGGGTCTAGGGGGTGGATAAAGTCAGGCCCCTAATAACGCAATAATTCGTGTCGGTATGAAGCCCATCACCCACTAAGATACTACTAATCCAAATCAGTAATTCTCGTCCGCCGTGGCCATGGATTTCTGGTGATGTTCACCCGTGCACAACGCAATATCAACCCTAAATACCGGGAGAGACAAATCCCCGACGATTCGCTCACTGCGTCCATGTGGCTCGTGACTGTACCCAACTAAAACCAATTTGCATGACTCCTTTGAGCCGTGGCAGGGTAGTAATCAAAGCATAGTGGGAACTCACACGAGACAAATGACGATCTCAGGTCGACAAACTAACCTGTACTCATGTCACCGGGGAACTGCTATCTGACAATAGGTATAATACCAACTAGCATGTTCACGGCGAGTCCGTCCAGTGTACTCATAACCCAATGAGCATCTGTATACTATCTTAGGTGACTAACTAAAACCAATAGCTTATGAGACCGGCCTGTTGGCTATAGTGCCCTCAAGGCAATTATTATAGTCGCAGGCAGGTGATTATGATGATTGAGGGAGGACCTATACCGGTAGAACAGCCTTACTCGAGATGATAGTATGCTATCTGGTTTGTCTTTATCATCATGTACATGTTGATAGAGCCCATAGGATTCTTTCCTGACTACCAGCATTATGATGGCGATCATATACGTAGGAGTTGGGGGTCTATAAGCACCTCCTTAAATTTCCCTAGTCGTGGGAGTATCGAGATTGGGCATCGATACTCCAGTATAGACTAGTGTATACTGATCGTGATCCCGACGAGGGGCGGTGGCCAGGTCTCACAAGCCATTGGTGTTAGTTTGTTCACCTAAGATAGTATACAGGTGCTCATTAGGTTACGAGTACACTGGACGGACTCACCGGGAACCTGCTAGTTGGTATTATACCTATTGTCAGATAGTAGTTCCCCGGTGATATATGTACAGGTTAGTCTGTCGACCTAAGATCGTCATTTGTCTCATGTGAGTTCCTACTGTGCTTTGATTACTACCCTACCACGGCTCAAAGGAGTCGTGCAAACAGGTTTTAGTTGGGTACAGTCCCCAGCCACATGGAGGCAGTGATCGGATCGTCGGGGGTTCGTCTCTCCCGGTATTGGGGGTTGATGTCACGTTGTGCACGGGTGGCCATCACCAGAAATCCATGGCCATGGTGTACGAAAATTACCGATCCAGGATCGATAGTTTTTTAGGTGGTGATGGGCTTCATGCCGACACTTAATGTCGCGTTGTTAGGGGTCTAACTTTATCTACCCCCCTAAACTCGATATGCGATACTCTTAGACGAACAGACCGGACTGTACGGATATTGTCACCGTCAGGCTCAGTAGGGGTTCAGAATGAGTTTGCTCGTCGGCCTCCCTTTCGCTCAATACCTGGGTAGCCGTTACATACAGCTAGTGTCCCTGACGTGCTTATGGTTAAACCCACTACCAGCGTATTGACGAGTATTTAGAGTCCCACACAGAGGGTTTTCACGGTTCAGACGATATGGTGTAGATGATGTATGTTGGTATATACAGGTGTCCGATTAAATATGTGTATAGGCTGCACAGACTTTAATCGGACGGTTGATAATACTTGCGGCTTAGGATTAAACCGGATTATTAATTCAGGTTTTGATTTAATAATTTATATATATATATATATATATATATGTATATATGTATATATATATATGTGTGTATTCTAGTATTATTGTTCACTATTCATTTTCTCTCTCGGCTATTCGTATTTTTGTACGAATACGCGTATATGTATTTCGATATGCATACCGGGAAGTATTCCGTATTTATACGGAATAGCTTCTAGAAGCGGATACCCCATTGATATGATTTTCCATTTTTGGAAATTCATTTGTTTCACAAATGAGATGGAGGAGTGAGGTAGTATGAGCATGGGTCATAGGTATGGCTTGGAATTGTTTATTTGCAAATTGAAATGAGATATTTTTGTGATGAGAGAGAGAGAGAGGGCATCCACAACTCTAGTGTGGTCTTGGTCATTTTCTTTACTTGCCAGCTCTCTCTCATTCACCACTCACTTCATCACTTAGCCAATTCTTGAGTTGCTCATGCCATTGTTTCCTCACTTCCTTCTTCATCTTCTATGGTTGCTCATTGAGCACATGTGATGAGAGAAAATTATAGTGACACATTCTTACACCTCCACTCTCCATTGCCACCAACCTTGGAGCGACGGTTGCCTCGTTTCGCGAGGCTGAAGCTTGCGCCGTTTCCCTCAGGTGGATCATCGTAGATGGAGGAAGACCGGCAACCAAACTCGATCAAGGAACCACTAGGAGCTTGGGGATGATGGTTGAGGACTGAAGAACACGGATCAACTCGGAATAACCAACCAACTTCTTATATATAGCTTGCTAGTTTAGGGTTTAAGGAAGATCCGGGTATCGGGTAATGGTGGCGCCAGTTTAGTAAATTTTTATTCCGCATTTTGCCACGGTTTGATGGCCGGGGAGCTGCCATAACCCAACATGGTATCAGAGATAGCCTTTAAACCCTTAGCTAGCTAGTTTAGATAATGTTAAAGTATCGAAATCGAAACAACCCCGAAATGATACACTGCTGATTCCAGTCTCTGTTGTTTTTCAAAGTCTTCAAAAATAATTTAAAACAACTGCAGAAGACTTCTTATATGACCACTAGACTATACCCCAAATACGAGACCATTCTACCCAAATTGACCCGAGCACAATGCTCTAAAATCCAAGCAGGCCGGTCCAAACTTGGAGTTTGGGCTTGAAAATTTTGGTGTGGTTTAGTCTCTGGTATATTGGTGCAGGGGTATTATTTGTTTTGCCCATTTTGGATTTTATGTTATCTGTTGTTCAGGGGAAATTCGGGGTGTTTCGAAGTCGATAATTTAGCACTGTTTAAAAGTTTATATAGTACTTACATTACTATCTGCGACCGTGAATGTCATTAGATCGGTACAACTTGTCTAATTGCTATAGTTCTTTTAGACGGGTTTGCGAACGTGAGATTCACGTTGATGTTCTGTGTTGTGCTGTGATGTTGGCTGGATCGTCGTGGTGGATAGCTCTGGTGCAATGTTAGTACAGTTTAGTTCCATTTCTACATTTGATATTTTGGGGCGAGCGTCCGACATGTGGACTGTCGTTACTGCCAGTTTGTATATTATTCGTTTGCGGCACGACCGGGTTGAGGTCGATGTCACCCTTGTATATTATTTTCTTTTCTTTACTAGGATTACCCTACGGTGGAGTGCACGAATAGCCGGGTTATAGAGGACAACGGGTTCGCATCTCATGGCGTTGAGACGGAGGGGACCTCACTCTAGAATTGGCAGGCTATTCGCCGCACTCGTAGGGGGTATAGGTTGACCCACGGAAGGGTGCTCAAGTTACCGGATTCGGTGAAGTGCTGGGTGGCCCATTCACGTTGTTGAAAAGGGTTGCCTCACTTCTGGTTTTAGTGGGTAACTTGCCGCGCTCGTAGGGATCTATATTTTCATTGCACAGGCTATCCACACGACAGGGAACGTCGGGTCTCATTTGCGGCTCAAGTGAAACTCGGGGCTCCAAGATTATCCACCATTATATGTTGCTTCTGTGATGTTACTTTATATCATGCCTGGGAAGATTGTTATATATATTTATATATATACTAGTAGATGTGTTGGAGATAGTGCCCTCAGAGTCAATTATTAGGTCACAGGTACGTGATTGCAATGATTGATGGAGGACCTATCCCGGTAGGACAGTCTTACTCGAGATGATAGTATGCTATCTGGTTTACCTTTATCATCGTGTACTACTTTAGGTGACCTGACAAGTCGCTATTACACGTTGATAGAGCCCCTAGGATTCTTGCTTGACCACCAGCAGTATGAGGGCGATCATATAAAGTGGGAGCTGGGGTCTATAAGCATATCCTTAAATGGTCCCTAGTCGTGTGAGTTTCGAGACAGGGCATCGATACTCCAGAGTAGACTAGTGTATACAGTCGAGACCCCGACGAGGGGCGGTGGCCGGTCTCACAAGCCACTGGTGTCAGTTGGATCACCTAAGATGTATACAGGTGCTCATTGGGTTATGAGTACACCGGACAGGACTCGCCGGGAACATGCTAGTTGGTCATATACCAGACGTCAGATGGCAGTTCCCTGGTGACATGTGTGCAGGTTAGTTCATCGACCTGGGGATCGTCATTTGTCTCGTGTGAGTTCCCACTATACTTTGATTACTACCCTACCACGGCTCAAAGTATTTGTGGAGGGGTTCTTTGCATATTCTTGTGTCATGATAGCTTTTCATTGACCTTGACTTCTAGCTTTATCATGATGGCTTGACTTTGTAGACAATCATGGTTGTTGATGATTGTTGGTTGAGTATTGGTTTTGGGAGTGATCATTGTTTCTCATCATCACTTGCTTTTCAACCACCTCTTTATCTTGTCTCTCTCTCTCTCTCTTGTATGAGATGAGAATGGCTCCCATTCTTTTGTGAGAGACTCCCACTTTTTCAACCTCTCCACCATGTCATGGCCGGCCTCTTGAGGGGGTGGGGCTGTCCCAATTTTGAGGAGGGGGTTTTTGGTTCATTTCATGCTCCAAAAATCCCCAAGTCCCTCCATATAGTTCTTGTATCATTCCTCCACCAAAAAGGCAATTCCACATACCCTAAATGAGACTTGCTCACTACATTCTACAGCAAATCTTGGGCACGTCGACTAGCCAGCTTCGTGCCCGAGTTGCCTCGGCATTGAGGTGGGAGCCCGTAAAAGAAGTAGGCGATGTGGTGTACTTCCGGCCACGAGGTGGAGACCGGAGCTTCCGCAAGAGATCGGGACGACGACGAGAAGACCGAAGGACTCGGATCTGTCGGTATATCTCTCTTCCCCTTCTTGTAGATAGCTAGGACTAATTAGTGGTTCGATCCGGGTATTAGTGTGCGGCGGTTTGCCAGTTCAAGAAAATTTAAAGTTTATCACCGCTTCCGCATTTGGCCGTCGGATTGACGGCCGGGGCGCCGCCGTGCACTTACAGTGGTATCAGAGCCTCGCCATTAACTTAGTCTAGCTTGCCTTAATGTGTTTTGCATTTCCGATCGACCAAAATTCCAAAATCTACATTTTTGTTCACATCAGTTTTCTGTTGAAATTTTTTTGGTGTCGAAAAATTTTTCAGGTTGTAAAATAGTGATGTACTGGAAGTTATAAGCACACTGTAGAAATTCGACAAAGTAAGTCGACCACCAGAGCGCAGAACCGCGGCAAACCCCCCCTTGGACCGCGGTTCAGCCGCCGAATAGTATCCTTGCTGTGTCAAATTTCTTCAGTCGCTTTCTGGGGTGAAAATTGGGTTTTTGGAATAATAACATTGGGCCCAGAATTTCCTGATCTGCTACAGTAATGCTTTGGGGCCCACTTGTTAAAATTTGATCGATCGGATATTTTAAACACATTATTTCACAGTATTTACATTATATCTGCGACCGTGAATGTCACTTGATCGGTAAATCCTGTCTAACTGCTATAGCCCGGTTAGACGGATTTGCGAACGTGACTTTCATGTTGATGTTCTGTTTTTGCTGTGATGTTGCGGATCGGTCGTGGGGGATAGCCTGGATGCAATGCTAGTACAGTTGTGGTTGTATTATGTACATTTGATATTGCGGGGCGAGCGTCCGACATGTGGACTGCCGTCACTGCCTGTTTGTATTATTATTTTGGGGAACGGCCAGGTTGCGGTCGTTGTACCCGTTGTATGTATATTTTACTTTCTGTACTAGGATTGCCCCGTGGAGGGGTGCACGGATAGCCGGGTTCCAGAGGGCAACAAGCCCGCATCTCATGGCATTGAGACGGAGGGGGCTTCACTCTAGGATTGGCGGGCTATTCGCCGCACTCGTAGGGGGTACAGGTTGACCCAGGAGGGGTGCCCAAGTTACCGGATTCCAAGAAGTGCTGGGTGGTCCATTCACGGTGCTGAAGGGGGGCTGCCTCGCTTCAGGTTTTGGCGGGTAACTTGCCGCGCCCGTAGGGGTCTAGGATTTCATTGCGCAGGCTATCCACACGACCAGGGGAACGTCGGGTTTCAGCAGTGGCTCTGTGAAACCCGGGGATCCCAGATATCTGTATTGTTTCTGTGATGCTGTTCATTCTCTGTGATGTTGCATTTTTTATCACGCCTTGAGCGAATATAATATATTGGTATATATATTAGTAGATGTTGTATATGTTTTGCTTCCGCGCTAGTCCAGTCCCCGCTCTGTCGTTAGTTAGCTAACCTAACGGGTAATGACGGGACCCAGTGGCGAATGCGGATGGCATATACGTACATCAGTATATTTTCGTTCTTTGTGGTGTGATCAATTGATGGGACTGCATTGATTCGGATCAATGCAAGTTAAAAACAAACCTAATCTGATGTTGTTGGAACACTTTTCAAAAAGCTGTTATTGCAAGGACGTTCACTTTTGTTTTGCATCGTGATATTCAGTTGGAATATCCTGCTCCTCAGTCGACGAGGCAAGGGCCGAGATCCCTTCACCGGGAGTGACCCCTTGGACAAAAGTTTGCGTCAGGGCATTAACTTCACTATAGCCGATTACTTTTGCTTTGCACCGTGGTATTCAGTTGGAATATCCCGCACCCCATTCTACAGGGAAAGAGCCGAGATCCCTTCACCTGGAGTGACCTCTTTAGCGAAGGTTTTTCGTCACTATATTTTTAAAAGCTATCAGTTCCTTCAACGATATCAAGTTCATTACGTTAAAGGTTTTCGCCAGAAACCATTCGTAGCCCTCCGTCGTTTCAGACGGGTAGCACGTAGTATTCATGCTATGTTTGTTGACCTTCGTCAAGGCATAGTGTATGGTAGCTGCTTGTTACCTTTCTGCTGCATAGATAGATGCGTTGGTTTGGGACAGTCGTATAGCCTTGTTGGCCTTCGTCAAGGGCTTGTGCGGGTGGATTCAAATCAACCTGGATAATGACGGGTAGAACTTGACATGTGACTTATGATTTGTTGACCTTCGCCAAGGTCATAAGAGCATGGGGAAAAAATCACATCGGGAGTTTCAAAAGAACTGAAACTTGCCAGATATGCGCATACCTTCTGGAGTGTGGTAGCGTGAGCGGATTCCGTCACGTTATCATGTGATGATAGTTGGATCTCGATTCCCACTGATGAGTTGGTATACTCCTCGGGTGATCCCGACTAATTCTTCTTTCAGGTTTGGAGGAGAATTTGACGGTACAGTGGGAGGTTTCCAGATTAGATAAATTGGTAACCATTCTGATCTAGGTTGGAGTGCACGCTGAGTGTTTCTTTTCTCTCTCTCTTTGGCAGCGACCATTGACCCGACCCTAAGACTATGACTCAGTGACCAAGTTGACCGAACCTTCTTAACACTGGCTTTTGGATTGTCAGAGTTGCAAACCTCATTGCCACTCCTACTTTTACCCTTTTTTCCAGGACACCCCGTATTACTACGAACGTCCACTTCCATTGGACAAAACCATCGTATGGTTAGATACGAACTCGAAGGAATTTATTCGAGGATGGTTTCCGGTACTGGAGAAAACGGATAGGATTATTCAGTTGTCTTTTCCTTTTACCTTCTCTTAAGTTGTGAGTACTCCTTGGTTTAGGAGATAGTACACCTATTATGCAAATTGGATAGTCTTCTTCTAAACCTTAGGCTGGTGCCGAACGGTGGGGAATGAAGAAAACCAATTAGCATAACGACGGTGTACAGAAGGTATTAAGTTAAGACAAAGCAAGGGATTAGTAAGAGGGCAAAGTAAATTGCAACAGATATTCACGACCAAACCAAGTATTCCTTCGCCAATCCTAAATCACCTTTGTATTTCTCCAGGACGCTCCGTATCACTACGAAGATCCACAGTTTATTGGATACTCCATCGTATGGTTATATACGAACTCGAAAGGAACTTGTTCCAGTTCGGGGATGGATTCTGGTTCAGGAGAAATAGGAATAAGGTTTATTCAGGTGTCCTTTATCTTCACCTTCTCTCGCTTTGCGAGTGCTCCTGGGATTAGGACAGTACACCCATTATGCTTATTGGATAGTCTTCTTCCAAACCATAGGCTGGTGCCGAACGGTAGGGAAGGAAGAAAACCATTTGGCCTGAGGGGTGTGCAGAAGGTAATGACTAAAGACATATGAAGGGATTTGGAGAGGTGGCAAAGAATTACACGGTTACAGTCGTGAATCTGGAAGAGGCATTACTATGAATACCAGGATACCCCATCGAGACATTTCAATGTTTCAGTTTCACTGTGTAAAGTTAAAAGAAAACTGATTTCCCGATTAAATACTTACTCCAGGGTATGTATTTACCAGGTTTGATTCTCACATCTGTATGGTTTTACAGATGATGAGTGGGAGTAAGTTATTGGGAATTGGGTGATCATCCTCATTATATCGGGATTCGTTGTAATCAGTGATATTTGAGGAAGTCACCTGGGTAGTTTGCCGGTCGGCAAATATTTGGTTTTGAATATCCGCTGTTATGCACCAATTTCAAATTGATATATCTGTACGTCTATTTTCATAGAGTGAGATATACCTTTTTGAAATTATGTCTGTGACATTTGCCTATATCAGTGGATGGTTAGGTAAGGAGCATTAAACAGCGGTGTAATTCTTCTTAACCATAAGTACAGTTTTCAACCTACGACACACAGTGAATGAGTTATCACACTCAAGGGACCTATACAGAGTATTGTATGTTGTCCAGGGTCCATCAGGACAGAGGGGTTGGTCCTCGCACTATATTCGGTTTACTTATGACTTCTCTAGTTTTTAGACAAGTGTTTCGTGGAAACACACGGTCCGAATTTTGAGAAGTTATAGGTATTTGAATAGAGTAGAGAACCAGGTGTAGCAAGTATCGGGATTCTTCAAAGTGATCGAAGATGTAGATACTTGTGTATGGTATTCAGTTGATAGTAATGATAAAGAGATCTTGCTTCTCTTTCAGGTTACTCATAATTGGAAGCATTCCTAAGTTGAGTAACGCTGATCGGCCTCCTTCCATTTAGTTGACATGCACTGGAGACAGTTGCATGATTTGGATCTGGTTCAGTTAAATCAGTGCCTCTGGTCCTATATGGGATATAGAACAGTTCGTATCTTAACGATGTTAAGGTACGGGGAGTTGTCCGGTTTATGCTTAAAACCAGACATTGGACAAATCTAGGCACGTTTCTGTAATGGCTGTTTGTGGGTTGACCCAGGCTATGACGAGGGTTGACTTTCTACCATCTGGATGAACAATAGCAATATTGTTCTAGACTCGCCACAGTTTTATTAAAAATGGATTTTTTCAGAAAACAGTAGTGGGAGTATGGTAGAGCTGGAAGTGATTCCAGAACCACAAACGATTACTGAAGATTTGATAAGGAACCTAAAGATTCAATCTGGATTGATATTCCATTGGCCACTCCGCAGATACGGTGGGTAACCTCAGGCACCCGAGAGGTACTTCGGTATGCTCAAGGACGGTGGCAGGGAGGTTCTTGTTTACCCACAATTGCCATTGCTGTTGTTCCAGACTGTGAGACCCGGCAGGAGGATGAGTATAGCGTCTTTCTAAACTAGTTTTAGAAATGTACGTGTATATGACTCTGCCAGAGGGTTGTCGTAGTCAGTGGGAGCAGCGGAAGCATTGGTGGACAGGTTGCTTATGTCTATTTATAGACTAAAGCAAATATAGCGGAGATAGATCATCTATTTCTGACGTGACAGTCATGGGTTTGACTTCATCAGAATAGGGGATGGATCTGTTGAGAAGGTAGTAGGGTGTGATATCCTGGTATTTGGATGACATACACAGAGTAGGAAAAGAAACTCCTATACTACAATCGGTTGTACTTTGGTCGTCACACAGTGGTTTCTCCACAAAGGAAATGGATTTTATATCAGACATACTGGTTACTAGATCTATGGTTTTAGATCTAGATTTGGGTAGTCTCCCAATCAGGGTACTTAGACAGCATTCTAAGAGTATTTAGAATGGACGACTCCTGGCACGGTAGTGTACCTGCAGGTGATGGAGTCACCCTCTCTAAAGGTGTCTTACAGACTAAAGGGGAGAGGGATGTGCATGATTGGCAGATCACATGCTCAGGCAATTGAGTCAATCATGAGATGTCAAGTACCACACCAGATGTTGTTCTTGCACTAGATGCAATAAGTTGATATTGATCCTATCCTGGAGAAACAGTCGGAAGCAGTTTTAGAACATAAGTGGATGTTCTAGGGATATGATAACGACAGCCTCATTCGGGAGACAGTTATCATTCCAGGCTTCCAAGGTGACATGGACGACAAGGAGGTTGTCAGAGTTATAGTTTTTCCTTCTGATGAGGGGCAGTATTTTGGACAGGTGGTCCAAGGCAATACTGAGGGTGGCATAGCGCAGGATACTGATTAAGTTCAGTTGACGATACAGTCTAAGAAGTTTGGATTTGGAGTTCATTTATGAGCTACGTCCCATCAGACATCCAGACACATTCTAAGACAGGTATTGCTCATTTCGGGAGATGGGTTTCTCCGCGAACTTGAGATGTAAAGAGACAGAGAAAGGAACAACAAAGCGGATCCACTCACTAAGGCTATTCCTCGAACCCAATAGTTTCGCAAACGAGCTTTGTGAGACTGACTAGTAGAGGAGTTGGGTGTTCGGTATCACACGGGCTGTGAGTATGCGACATCGCAATAATTAGCCTTGAGTGCAAGTGGGAGATTGTTGGAGATAGTGCCCTCAGAGTCAATTATTAGGTCACAGGTACGTGATTGCAATGATTGATGGAGGACCTATCCCGGTAGGACAGTCTTACTCGAGATAATAGTATGCTATCTGGTTTACCTTTATCATCGTGTACTGCTTTAGGTGACCTGCCAAGTCGCTATTACACGTTGATAGAGCCCCTAGGATTCTTGCTTGACCACCAGCAGTATGAGGGCGATCATATAAGTGGGAGCTGGGGTCTATAAGCATATCCTTAAATGGTCCCTAGTCGTGAGAGTTTCGAGACAGGGCATCGATACTCCAGAGTAGACTAGTGTATACAGTCGAGACCCCGACGAGGGGCGGTGGCCGGTCTCACAAGCCACTGGTGTCAGTTGGATCACCTAAGATGTATACAGGTGCTCATTGGGTTATGAGTACACCTGACAGGACTCGCCGGGAACATGCCAGTTGGTCATATACCAGACGTCAGATGGCAGTTCCCTGGTGACATGTGTACAGGTTAGTTCATCGACCTGGGGATCGTCATTTGTCTTGTGTGAGTTCCCACTGTACTTTGATTACTACCCTACCACGGCTCAAAGGAGTCGTGCAAACAGGTTTTAGTTGGGTACAGTCCCGAGCCACATGGAGGCAGTGAGTGTTTCTTCAGGGGTTCGTCTCTCCCGGTATTGGGGGTGAGGTCGTGCTGTGTCTAGGAGAGCCATTACACGAAGCCCTCGGCCGAGGCAAGGAGATTTACTGGTAGGTATTCCAGTAGTATCTCAGGGTGTTCTGGGCTACAGTCCGACACTGTAGGTGCACGGCGGCGCCCCGGCCGTCAATCCGACGGCCAACTGCGGAAGCGGTGATAAACTTTAAATTTTACTTAAACTGGCAAACCGCCGCGCACTAATACCCGGATCGAACCATTAATTAGTCCTAGCTAACTACAAGATGGGGAAGAGAGATATACCGACATATCCGAGTCCTCCGGTCTTCTCGTCATCGTCCCGATCTCCTGCGGAAGCTCCGGTCTCCACCTCGTCGCCGGAAGTGCACCACATCGCCTACTTCTTTTACGGGCTCCCACCTCAATGCCGAGGCAACTCGGGCACGAAGCTGGCTAGTCGACGTGCCCAAGATTTGCTGTAGAATATCTAGAGAAGAAGTCTCATTTGGGGTTGTAGGAATTGCCTTTTGGTGGAGGGATTGAACTTGGAGCTTTTTGGATTGATCTTGTGGGATTTTTGCAACATGAAATGAAGCAAAATCCCACACCAAGAATTTGGGACAGCCCACTATGGGAGTGGCCGGCCATGCTCAAAAGAGAGGAGAGAATGAGAGTGTAGTGTATCAAAAGATAATGGGAGCCCATCTCATATCATCCAAGAGAGAGAAAGGAAAAGGTTATCATGAAAAAACAATGATCACAAAATAATTCCAACACACATCCAACAACCATCACTCATCATCAACCATCATGTCCTACAAAAGTCAAGGCATGATGAAGCTAGAAGTCAAGGTCAAGGAAAGGCTATCATGATACAACAAAATGCAAAGACCCCCTCCACAAATCCTTATTTGCAACAATGCAAATAAGCCCTCCTCCACCAATCTTCGGCCAATGAACGATACAAAGAAAATCGGCCGAAACGAAAAGCAAACTGGCAACTCCATAAAACTGGTCCCGTAATAAATTACAGGAAAACCCCGATACTGTGTATACACACCCACATTTGTATTCCGACCGAAATACAAATGCAATGAGACAAAATCTCCACTGTACTATACTAGAATCCGGCTTATACCAAAACCGGCTAGTAATATCCGTTCGATCCTCATCCGTGCAATACCGCAAGTATCTGATCGAACCCTGCCATATAACCATACGGCCTATAGTACAAACTGTCCGATCCTGATCCGTGCAATACCGCACGTATCCGATCGGACCTTGCCATATCTCCATACGGCCTCTACAACCTTTCACCCGAAAGCTGAGTAACTGAATGTGGGGGACTCTAAAGACTCGTCAACACCTTGGTTGTGGATTTAACCACTAGCACGTCAGAGGTATAAGCCAATACGTAACGGGCTACCAGGTATTGACTAAAAGGGACGTCTGTGAGCGAACTCAGCCTGACAACCCTACTGAGCCTGTCAGTGACAATATCCATACAGTCCAGTCCGTTCGTCTATGAGTATCGCATGGCGGGCCTAGGGGGTTGGTAAAAGTCAGACCCCCAAAAGCGGTACAAGTCGTGTCGGAGTGTAGCCCAGAACACCCTGAGATACTACTGGAATACCTACCAGTAAATCTCCTGCCTTGGCCAAGGACTTCGTGTAATGGCTCTCCTAGACACAGCACGACCTCACCCCCAATACCGGGAGAGACGAACCCCTGAAGATACGCTCACTGCCTCCATGTGGCTCGGGACTGTACCCAACTAAAACCTGTTTGCACGACTCCTTTGAGCCGTGGTAGGGTAGTAATCAAAGTACAGTGGGAACTCACACGAGACAAATGACGATCCCCAGGTCGATGAACTAACCTGCATACATGTCACCAGGGAACTGCCATCTGACGTCTGGTATATGACCAACTAGCATGTTCCCGGCGAGTCCTGTCCGGTGTACTCATAACCCAATGAGCACCTGTATACATCTTAGGTGATCCAACTGACACCAGTGGCTTGTGAGACCGACCACCGCCCCTCGTCGGGGTCTCGACTGTATACACTAGTCTACTCTGGAGTATCGATGCCCTGTCTCGAAACTCACACGACTAGGGACCATTTAAGGATATGCTTATAGACCCCAGCTCCCACTTATATGATCGCCCTCATACTGCTGGTGGTCAAGCAAGAATCCTAGGGGCTCTATCAACGTGTAATAGCAACTTGTCAGGTCACCTAAAACAGTACACGATGATAAAGGTAAACCAGATAGCATACTATCATCTCGAGTAAGACTGTCATACCGGGATAGGTCCTCCATCAATCATTGCAATCACTTACATGTGCCCTAATAATTGACTCTGAGGGCACTATCTCCAACAATCTCCCATTGGCACTCAAGGCTAATTATTGCGATGTCGCATACTCACAGCCCGTGTGATACCGAACACCCAACTCCTCTACTAGTCAGTCTCACAAAGCTCGTTTGCGAAACTATTGCGTTCGAGGAATAGCCTTAGTGAGTGGATCCGCTTTGTTGTTTCTTTCTATGTCTCTCTATATCTCAAGTTCGCGGAGAAAACCCATCTCCCGAAATGAGTAATACCTGTCTTAGAATATGTCTGGATGCCTGATGGGACCTAGCTCATAAATGAACTCCAAATCCAAACTTCTTAGACTGTATCGTCAACTGAACTTAATCAGTATCCCGCGCCATGCCACCCTCAGTATTGCCTTGGACCACCTGTCCAAAATACTGCCCCTCATCGGAGGGAAAACTATAACTCTGACAACCTACTTGTCGTCCAGGTCACCTTGGAAGCCTGGAATGACAACTGTTTCCCGAATGAGGCTGTCGTTATCATATCCCTAGAACATCCACTTATGTTCTAAAACTGCCTCCGACCGTTTCTCCAGGATTGGATTAATGTCAACTTATTGCATTTAGTGCAAGAACAACATCTGGTGTGGTACTTGACATCTCACGATTGACTCAATTGCCTGAGCAAGTGATCTGTCAATCATGCGCATCCCTCTCCGCTTTAGTCTATAAGACACCTTTAGAGAGGGTGAATCCATCTTCTGCTGGTACACTATCGTGCATGGAGTCGTCCATTCTAAATACTCTTAGAATGCTATCTAAGTACCCTGATTGGGAAACCACCCAAATCTAGATCTAAAACCATAGATCTAGTAACCAGTATGTCTAATAAAATGTCCATTTCCTTTGTGGAGAAACCACTGTGTGACGACCAAAGTATAACCGATTGTAGTATAGGAGTTTCTTTTCCTACTTTGTGTATGTCATCCAAATACCAGGATATCACACCCTACTACCTTCACAACAGATCCATCCCCTATTCTGATGGAGTCAAACCTTTGACTGTCACGTCAGAAATAGATGATCTATCTCCGCTACTGGTGCTTTAGTCTATAAATAGACATAAGCTACCTGTCCACCAATGCTTCCGCTGCTCCCACTGACTACGACAACCCTCTGGCAGAGTCATACAGACGTACACTTCTAACACTAGTTTAGAACGACGCTATACTCATCCTCCCGCCGGGTCTCGCAGCCTGGAACAACAGCAATGGTAATTGTAGGTAAACAAGAACTTCTCTGTCACCGTCCTTGAGGCTACCGTAATACCTCTCGGGTGCCTGAAGTTACCCACCTTATCTGCGGAGTGGCCAATGGAATGTCAATCCGGATTGAATCTTTAGGTTCCTTATCAAATCTTCAGTAATCGTTTGTGGTTCTGGAATCACTTCCAGTTCTACCATACTCCCACTGCTGTTTTCTGAAAAAATCCATTTTTAATAAAACTGTGGCGAGTCTAGAACAATATTTCCATTGTTCATCCAGATGGTAGAAAGTCAACCCTCGTCATAGCCTGGGTCAACCCACAAACAGCCATTACAGAAACATGCCTTGAGTTGTCCAGAGTCTGGTTTTAATCATAAGCCGGACAACTCCCCGTACCTTAACATCGTTAAGATACGAACTGTTCTATATTCCATATAGGACCAGAGGCACTGATTTAATTGAACCAGATTCAAATCATGCAACTGTCTCCAGTGCATGTCAACTAAATGGAAGGAGGCCGATCAGCGTTACTCAACTTAGGAATGCTTCCAATTATGAGCAACCTGAAAGAGAAGCAAGTTCTCTTAGTCATTACTATCAACTTAATACCATACACAAGTATCTACATCTTCGATCACTTTGAAGAATCCCGATACTTGCTATGCCTGGTTCACTACTCTATTCAAATACCTATAACTTCTCAAAATTCGGACCCTGTGTTTCCACGAAACACCTGTCTAAAAACTAGAGAAGTCATAAGTAAACCGAATATAGTACGAGGACCAACCCCTCTATCCTGATGGATCCTGGACAACATACAATACTCTGTATAAGTCCCTTGAGTCTGATAACTCATTCACTGTGTGTCGTAGGTTGAAAACTGTACTTATGGTTAAGAAGAATTACACCGCTGTTTAATTCTCCTTACCTAACCATCCACTAATATAGGTAAATGCCATCGACATAATATCAAAAAGGTATATCTCACTCTATAAAAATAGACGTACAGATATATCAATTTGAAATTGGTGCATAACAGCGGATATTCAAAACCAAATATTTGCCGACCGGCAAACAACCCGGGTGACTTCCTCAAATATCACCGATTACAACGAATCCCGATATAAGGAGGATGATCACCCAATTCCCAATAACTTACTCCCACTCATCATCTGTAAAACCATACAGATGTGAGAATCATACCTGGTAAATACATACCCTGGAGTAAGTATCTAATCGGGAAATCAGTTTTCCTTTAACAGTACACAGTGAGACTGAAACATCGAAATGTTTCGATGGGGTATCCTGGTATTCCTAGTAATGCCTCTTCCAGATTCACAACTGTAACCGTATAGTGCTTTGCCACCTCTCCAAATCCCTTCATATGTCGTTAGTCATTACCTTCTGCACACCCCTTTAGGCCAAATGGTTTTCTTCCTTCCCTACCGTTCGGTACCAGCCTATGGTTTGGAAGAAGACTATCCAATAAGCATAATGGGTGTACTGTCCTAATCCTAGGAACACTCGCAATGCGAGAGAAGGTGAAGATAAGAGACACCTGAATAAATCTTATTCCTATTTCTCCTGAACCAGAATCCATCCCCGAACTGGAACAAATTCCTTTCGAGTTCGTATATAACCATACGATGGAGTATTCAAATAAACTGTGGATCTTCGTAGTGATACGGAGTGTCCTGGAGAAATACAAAGGTGATGTGGGAGTGGTAATGAAATACCTGGTTTGGTCATGAATAGCAGTCGCAATTTACTTTGCCCTCTTACTAATCCCTTGCTTTGTCTTAACTTAATACCTTCTGTACACCATCGTTAGGCTAATTGGTTTTCTTCATTCCCTACCGGTCGGCACCAGCCTAAGGTTTGGAAGAAGACTATCCAATTTGCGTAATAGGTGTACTATCTCCTAAACCAAGGAGTACCCGCAACCTGAGAGAAGGTAAAAGGAAAAGACAACTGAATAATCCTATCCGTTTTCTCCAGAACCGGAAACCATCATCGAATTCCTTCGAGTTCGTATCTAACCATACGATAGTTTTGTCCAATGGAAGTGGACGTTCGCAGTAATACGGGGTGTCCTGGAGAAAGGGTAAAAATAGGAGTGGCAATGAGGTCTGCAACTCTGACAATCCAAAAGCCAGTGTTTAAGAAGGTTCGGTCAACTTGGTCACAGAGTCATAGTCTTAGGGTCGGGTCAATGGTCGCTGCCAAGGAGAGAGAGAAAAGAAACACTCAGCGTGCACTCTAACCTAGATCAGAATGGTTACCAATTTATCTAATCTGGAAACCTCCCACTGTACCGTCAAATTCTCCTCCAAACCTGAAAGAAGAATTAGTCGGGATCACCCGAGGAGTAAACCAACTCATCAGTGGGAATCGGGATCCAACTCTCATCGCATGATAACGTGACGGAATCCTCTCACGGTATCACACTCCAGAAGGTATGCGCATATCTGGCAAGTTTCAGTTCTTTTGAAACTCCCGATATGATTTCTGCCCCATGCTCTTATGACCTTGACAAAGGCCAACAAATCATAAGTCACATGTCAAGTTCTACCCGTCATTATCCAGGTTAATTTGAATCCACCCGTACAAGCCCTTGACGAAGGCCAACAAGGCTATACGACTGTCCCAAACCAACGCATCTATCTATGCAGCAGAAAGGTAACAAGCAGCTACCATACACTATGCCTTGACGAAGGTCAACAAACATAGCATGAATACTACGTGCTACCCATCTGAAACGACGGAGGGCTACGAATGGTTTCTGGCGAAAACCTTTAACGTAATGAACTTGATATCGTTGAAGGAACGGATAGCTTTTTTTGAAAATATAGTGACGAAAACTTTCGCTAAAGAGGTCACTCCCGGTGAAGGGATCTCGGCTCTTTCCCCGTAGAATGGGGTGCAGGATATTCCAAATGAATACCGCGATGCAAAGCAAAAGTAATCGGCTATAGTGAAGTCATTGCCCTGACGCAAACTTTTTGTCCAAGGGGTCACTCCCGGTGAAGGGATCTCGGCCCTTGCCTCGTCGACTGAGGAGCAGGATATTCTAAATGAATACCGCGATGCAAAACAAAAGTGAACGTCCTTGCAATAACAGCCTTTTGAAAAGTGTTCCAACAACATCAGATTAGGTTTTTTTTTAACTTGCATTGATCCGAATCAACGCAGTCCCATCAATTGATCACACCAAAAAGAACGAAAATATACTGATGTACGTATATGCCATCCGCATTCGCCACTGGGTCCCGTCATTACCCGTTAGGTTAGCTAACTAACGACAGAGCGTGGACTGGACTAGCGCGGATGTAAAACATATACAACATCTACTAATATATATACCAATATATTATATTCGCTCAAGGCCTGATAAAAAATGCAACATCACAGAAACAATACAGATATCTGGGATCCCCGGGTTTCACAGAGCCACTACTGAAACCCGACGTTCCCCTAGTCGTGTGGATAGCCTGTGCAATGATATCCTAGACCCCTACGGGCGCGGCAAGTCACCCGCCAAAACCTGAAGCGAGGCAGCCCCCTTCAGCATCGTGAATGGACCACCCAGCACTTCACGGAATCTGGTAACTTGGGCACCCCTCCTGGGTCAACCTGTACCCCCTACGAGTGCGGCGAATAGCCCGCCAATTCTAGAGTGAAGCCCCCTCCGTCTCAATGCCATGAGATGCGGGCTTGTTGCCCTCTAGAACCCGGCTATCCGTGCACCCCTCCGCGGGGTAACCCTAGTACAGAAAGTAAAATATACATACAACGGGTACATCGACCGCAACCAGGTCGTGCCCCAAAATAATAATACAATCAGGCAGTGACGGCAGTCCACATGTCGGACGCTCGCCCCGCAATATCAAATGTACATAATACAACCACAACTGTACTAGCATTGCATCCAGGCTATCCCCCATGACCGATCCGCAACATCACAGCAAAAACAGAACATCAACGTGAAAGTCACGTTCGCAAATCCATCTAACCGGGCTATAGCAGTTAGACCGGATTTACCGATCAAGTGACATTCACGGTCGCAGATATAATGTAAATACTGTGAAATAATGTGTTTAAAATATCCGATCGATCAAACTTTAACAAGTGGGCCCCCAAGTACTACTGTAGCACATCAAGAAATTCTGGGCCCAAAATTAATATTCCAAAACCCATATTTTAAGCCCACAAAGACACTGTAGAAATTTGGTGCAGGGATCTCCACAGTGCGCGGCGGAACCGCGGCGATAAGGGGGTATTTGCGGCGGTTCCGCGCTCCCATAGTGGAGTCACCTCATCGAATTTTTACAGAGCTCTTATATTTTCCAGTACATCAATTTTTTACAACCTGAAAAATTTTTGGAGACCAAAAAATTTCAACAGAAAACTGTCGCGAGCAAAAATGTAGATTTTGGAATTTTGGTCGATCGGAAATGCAAAACACATTAAACCAAGCTAGACTAAGTTAATGGCGAGGCTCTGATACCACTGTAGGTGCACGGCGGCGCCCCGGCCGTCAATCCGACGGCCAAATGCAGAAGCGGTGATAAACTTTAAATTTTACTTAAACTGGCAAACCGCCGCGCACTAATACCCGGATCGAACCATTAATTAGTCCTAGCTAACTACAAGATGGGGAAGAGAGATATACCGACAGATCCGAGTCCTCCGGTCTTCTCGTCATCGTCCCGATCTCCTGCGGAAGCTCCGGTCTCCACCTCGTCGCCGGAAGTGCACCACATCGCCTACTTCTTTTACGGGCTCCCACCTCAATACCGAGGCAATTCGGGCACGAAGCTGGCTAGTCGACGTGCCCAAGATTTGCTGTAGAATATCTAGAGAAGAAGTCTCATTTGGGGTTGTAGGAATTGCCTTTTGGTGGAGGGATTGAACTTGGAGCTTTTTGGATTGATCTTGTGGGATTTTTGCAACATGAAATGAAGCAAAATCCCACACCAAGAATTTGGGACAGCCCACTATGGGAGTGGCCGACCATGCTCAAAAGAGAGGAGAGAATGAGAGTGTGGTGTATCAAAAGATAATGGGAGCCCATCTCATATCATCCAAGAGAGAGAAAGGAAAAGGTTATCATGAAAAAGCAATGATCACAAAATAATTCCAACACACATCCAACAACCATCACTCATCATCAACCATCATGTCCTACAAAAGTCAAGGCATGATGAAGCTAGAAGTCAAGGTCAAGGAAAGGCTATCATGATACAACAAAATGCAAAGACCCCCTCCACAAATCCTTATTTGCAACAATGCAAATAAGCCCTCCTCCACCAATCTTCGGCCAATGAACGATACAAAGGAAATCGGCCGAAACGAAAAGCAAACTGGCAACTCCATAAAACTGGTCCCGTAATAAATTACAGGAAAACCCCGATACTGTGTATACACACCCGCATTTGTATTCCGACCGAAATACAAATGCAATGAGACAAAATCTCCACTGTACTATACTAGAATCCGGCTTATACCAAAACCGGCTAGTAATATCCGTTCGATCCTGATCCGTGCAATACCGCAAGTATCTGATCGAACCCTGCCATATAACCATACGGCCTATAGTACAAACTGTCCGATCCTGATCCGTGCAATACCGCACGTATCCGATCGGACCTTGCCATATCTCCATACGGCCTCTATAACCTTTCGCCCGAAAGCTGAGTAACTGAATATGGGGGACTCTAAAGACTCGTCAACAACTTGGTTGTGGATTTAACCACTAGCACGTCAGAGGTATAAGCCAATACGTAACGGGCTACCAGGTATTGACTAAAAGGGACGTCTGTGAGCGAACTCAGCCTGACAACCCTACTGAGCCTGTCAGTGACAATATCCGTACAGTCCAGTCCGTTCGTCTATGAGTATCGCATGGCAGGCCTAGAGGGTTGGTAAAAGTCAGACCCCCAAAAGCGGTACAAGTCGTGTCGGAGTGTAGCCCAGAACACCCTGAGATACTACTGGAATACCTACCAGTAAATCACCTGCCTTGGCCAAGGACATCGTGTAATGGCTCTCCTAGACACAGCACGACCTCACCCCCAATACCGGGAGAGACGAACCCCTGAAGATACGCTCACTGCCTCCATGTGGCTCGGGACTGTACCCAACTAAAACCTGTTTGCACGACTCCTTTGAGCCGTGGTAGGGTAGTAATCAAAGTACAGTGGGAACTCACACGAGACAAATGACGATCCCCAGGTCGATGAACTAACCTGCACACATGTCACCAGGGAACTGCCATCTGACGTCTGGTATATGACCAACTAGCATGTTCCCGGCGAGTCCTGTCCGGTGTACTCATAACCCAATGAGCACCTGTATACATCTTAGTTGATCCAACTGACACCAGTGGCTTGTGAGACCGGCCACCGCCCCTCGTCGGGGTCTCGACTGTATACACTAGTCTACTCTGGAGTATCGATGCCCTGTCTCAAAACTCACACGACTAGGGACCATTTAAGGATATGCTTATAGACCCCAGCTCCCACTTATATGATCGCCCTCATACTGCTGGTGGTCAAGCAAGAATCCTAGGGGCTCTATCAATGTGTAATAGCAACTTGTCAGGTCACCTAAAACAGTACACGATGATAAAGGTAAACCAGATAGCATACTATCATCTCGAGTAAGACTGTCCTACCGGGATAGGTCCTCCATCAATCATTGCAATCACGTACATATGCCCTAATAATTGACTCTGAGGGCACTATCTCCAACAGACACGACTTGTACCGCTTTTGGGGGTCTGACTTTTACCAACCCCCTAGGCCCGCCATGCGATGCTCATAGACGAACGAACCGGACTGTAAAGATATTGTCACTGACAGGCTCAGTAGGGAGTCAGGCTGAGTTCGCTCACAGACGTCCCTTTTGGTCAATACCTGGTAGCCCGTTATGTATTGGCTTATACCTCTAACGTGCTAGTGGTTAAATCCACAACCAAGGTGTTGATGAGTCTTTAGAGTCCCCCACATTCAGTTACTCAGCTTTCGGGCGAAAGGTTGTAGAGGCCGTATGGAGATATGGCGAGGTCCGATCAGATACGTGCGGTATTGCACGGATCAGGATCGGACAGTTTGTACTATAGGCCGTATGGATATATGGCAGGGTTCGATCAGATACGTGCGGTATTGCACGGATCAGGATCGAACGGATATTACTAGCCGGTTTTGGTATAAGCCGGATCCTAGTATAGTACAGTGTAGATTTTGTCTCATTGCATTTGTATTTCGGTCGGAATACAAATGCGGGTGTGTATGCACAGTATCGGGGTTTTCCTGTAATTTATTACGGGACCAGTTTTCTGGAGTTGCCAGTTTACTTTCCGTTTCGGCCGATTTCCTTTGTTTCGTTCATTGGCCGAAGATTGGTGGAGGAGGGCTTATTTGCATTGTTGCAAATAAGTATTTGTGGAGGGGTTCTTTGCATATTCTTGTGTCATGATAGCTTTTCATTGACCTTGACTTCTAGCTTTATCATGATGGCTTGACTTTGTAGACAATCATGGTTGTTGATGATTGTTGGTTGAGTATTGGTTTTTGGAGTGATCATTGTTTCTCATCATCACTTGCTTTTCAACCACCTATTTGTCTTGTCTCTCTCTCTCTCTCTTGTATGAGATGAGAATGGCTCCCATTCTTTTGTGAGAGACTCCCACTTTTTCAACCTCTCCACCATGTCATGGCCGGCCTCTTGAGGGGGTGGGGCTGTCCCAATTTTGAGGAGGGGGTTTTTGGTTCATTTCATGCTCCAAAAATCCCCAAGTCCCTCCATATAGTTCTTGTATCATTCCTCCACCAAAAAGGCAATTCCACATACCCTAAATGAGACTTGCTCACTACATTCTACAGCAAATCTTGGGCACGTCGACTAGCCAGCTTCGTGCCCGAGTTGCCTCGGCATTGAGGTGGGAGCCCTTAAAAGAAGTAGGCGATGTGGTGTACTTCCGGCGACGAGGTGGAGACCGGAGCTTCCGCAAGAGATCGGGACGACGACGAGAAGACCGAAGGACTCGGATCTGTCGGTATATCTCTCTTCCCCTTCTTATAGATAGCTAGGACTAGTTAGTGGTTCGATCCGGGTATTAGTGCGCGGCGGTTTGCCAGTTCAAGAAAATTTAAAGTTTATCTCCGCTTCCGCATTTGGCCGTCGGATTGACGGCCGGGGCGCCGCCGTGCACTTACAAGATGTTGTATATATTTTGCACCCGCGCTAGTCCAGCCCCGCTCTGTCGTTAGTTAAGTAACCTGACGGGTGATGAGGAGACCCAGTGGCGAATGCTGATGGCATATACGTACATCATATTTTCGTTCTTTTCTGGTGTGATTAATTGATGGGACCGCATTGATTCTTATTAATGCAAGGATAAAACAAACCTATATGATGTTTTTGGAACCAAGTTTTTAAAAAAACTGACATTACATACGTTCTCTTTTGCTTTGCACAGTGGTATTCGGTTATGAATATCTAGCACCTCATTTGACGAGGCAAGGGCTGAGATCCCTTCATCGGGAGTGACCCCATGAGCAAAAGTTTGTGTCACCGTAATAACTACACTATAGTCGATTCTTTTGCTTTGCATCGTGGTATTCAATTTGGAATATCCTGCACCTCATTCGACGAGGAAAGAGCCGAGATCTCTTCACCGGGAGTGACCTCTTTAGCAAAAGTTTTCGCCACTATATATTTGTAAAACCACTTGGATTCCTTCAACGATATCAAGTTCATTACGTTAAAAGTTTTTTGCCGAATACCAGCCGTAGCCCTCCATCATTTCAGACGAGTATTACTTAGTATTCGTGCTACGTATGTTTGTAGGGTTACTAGGCACTCTCACAAGGGTCTATAAGACATCAACCATGGCCGATTTAAAATTTAGACGTGCCGAACAACCCTAACCAAGATCTTTAAACTAGAGATTAGGCGAAACAAAGCATGTTAAACATTTTAACACTAAGAGTTTGGGATTACAACCTTTGTAGTCCGGTCCTTCACATCTAAAGCTCCTTGTTGAGGTCCCTTCGCTGCGATCATCGAGTATCCGGACTCTCGAAAAGCTCCACGAAGAGAAAGATGCAAGCTTGCTTCCGATCTTCGATAACTAAGATGATCTACCTTGAAGTTTCTTTAACACAAGCTCTCACTCACTAAATGAAGTGAACACCCTAATCTAAATGGTTAGGATAGATTAGGATGATGAAGTAGGATTTTAGCTCTCATTTATTTTCATTAACTCACTCATTTTCATCACTTCATAAAAAGCTAGAAAGCTTTTCATGAAAGAAAGAAGAAGGAAGAAGAAGAACAAATCAATCCTTTTGTGATGAATAATGAATTGTGAAAATATCATTATAAATGCAACCATGGTTAAGTCAAGAAAAGACTTAACCATTGTAGAGATCTAACCATAGTAAAGGGTGTAGGTTGGGTTAAGTAAATATGTTGCAAAATATCTTTGCAAAAACAAAAAGGAAAGCTTCTAGAAGGTTCAAGAACGAACTAACCCAAATCAAACTCTAACCTTATTTAATCTCCACTAAACTTGTTGCATTAGTAATCATATCATGTTACAATATTATATATCACATATACAATATTTATTGTAACATAATAAAATAATACAATTAACATATATCGCATATATATCAATGTATTACCCGAGTGAGAAAAAAAATCTTTTAGTGAGCTTATATCAGTTAATGTAATTTAATATATCAAATATATAATCATACATTAAATTGTCGAGTCAACACTTGATCCGATAATCCGGCTATTTCACAAATAACCGACTAATATTATCTTTATCAGTTCATCGAATCAACACTTGATCCGATGACCCGGCTATATCTCATATACTCGGCCAATATCTCATATCGCGAGAATCTAATACGGTATCACATACACGTATTGTTCTCGGTCCCGCACATATCATATATGTGCTCCTACTCCGTTTTGCCTGAGTCAAGAAACCTCTGTGTAGGACTCTAAAGAATCGTCAATACGCCGGCAGTAGGTGATGATCATATCAAACACCTACAAGCTGCAAGCGGTCAGCTAAATGTAACAGCCACCCAGGTATTGAGCGATCAGAAGATCAACAAGCAAGCATGTACTTTCTCCTGCGAATCCAGTCAGTAACACTCCCGTACAGTCTGGTCTCTTCGTCTGATATGTCGCATATCTCGCCTAGGGGTGGTAAACGTCAGACCCCAGTAGCTTGATAAGTCGTGTCGATATGAGGTCTATAACAGTTCAAGAAACTACTGATAACACTTACCTGTAAATCTTAGCAACCCTGGCCAGGGATTTCCAGTTATAGCCAATCGAACATAGCGCAACATCAACTCCCTATACCGGGAGAGACGAATCCCCTCCTATCGCTCATTGCCTCCATGTAATTCGGCACTGTACCCAAAAGCCATCTTTTTGCACGCCCTCTTATATGTGGTATGATGGAAATCAAAGCACAGTGGAAATCACACAAGACTATATGACGATCTCGGGTCTACAGACTAACCTGTACCAGTGTCACCAGAGAACTGCCATCTGACGTGAGGTATAATACCATCCGGGAGTTCTCGGCGAGTCCGTCCAGTGTACCCAGTCTCCACTGAGCACCCGTACACCATCCTTGATGTCAAACACCGATGGATATGGGATCATCCATTACCCATCATATGGGTCAAGATGCGTATACGCTAGTCTACTCTGGTGTATCGATGCCCTGTGTCGATACACCCTCGACTAGGAACAGTTATAGGATGTACTCGTCGACTACCGTGGCCCCATCTCATCATAGTCCCAGAAGTCGAGTACATATCCTAAGGGCTTTATCAACATGTAACATAGAGACAATCAGAGTACATGTTAAGATAAAGAGCAACCATATAGCATATTATCATGTCGAGCAAGAAAGTCCTCCCTATATATGTCCAAGCATCCACTACAATATACATTGTATGTACAGTAATGGCCTCTAGGGCATACATATAACTAACAATGTTTACCTAGTCAAGGCGTAGTGGTCGGTAACTCTGTAGTACTTTTCTGCTGCATGGATATGCGATTGGGTAGAACAGTCGTACGTTCATGTTGACCTAGTCAAGGGCTCGTACGGGTGGGTCTAATTAATCCAGGACAATGACGGGTTGAATTTGACTTGCGACTTATGATATGTTGACCTAGTCTCATATCGGGAGTTTCAAACATATAGGAAACTTGTCAGGCTTGCGCATACCTTCTGGATTGTAGTGACTTGAGTGGCTTCCACCAAGTCATCATGCGATGATAGTTGGATCCCGATTCCCACTGATGAGTAGGATTACTCCTCGGGTAATTCCGACTAATTCTCCTTTTGGGTTTGTAGGAGAATTCGAGGAAACAGTGGGAGCCATCGTGATTAGATAAAGTGATTAACCATTCTGATCTAGATTAGAGTGCACGCTAAGTGTTTCTTTTCTCTCTCTCTCTCTCTCTGGCAGCGACCATGGCCTGACCCTTTGACTAAAACTCATGAACCAAATTAACCGAACCTTTTTAAAACACTTTGGCTTTTGGAATGTCACGGTGTCGCATACATCATTGCCACTTCTATATCACCTTTGCATTTCTCCAGAATACCCCGTATCACTACGAACATCTACTTCTATTGGATAAATCCATCTTATAGTTACATACGAACTCGAAGGAACTTATTCCAGATTCGAGGATGGATTCTGGTTCTGGAGAGATTGAATAGGATTATTCGGTTGTCTTTTCCCTTTACCTTCTCTTAGGTTGTGAGGGCTCCTAGGATTAGGAGAGGGTACACCTATTGAGCTTATTGGATAGTCTTCCTCCAGAACATAGGCAGGTGCCGAAAGGTGAGGAAGGAAGAAAACCAATTAAGCCTAAGTGTGGTGTACAGAAGGTAATAAGTAGAGACATATAAAGGGACTAGAATAACGGCAAAGAAAATTGCGACTGCTATCATTCACGACAAAAACGAGTATACCCCTGCCAGTCCTACATCCACTTTGTATTTCTCCAGAACACTCCGTATCACTATGCATATCCACTCCTATTGGATACACCATCGTATAGTTACATACGAACTCGAAAGAATTCGTTCCAGTTTCGAGAATGGTTTCCGGTTCAGGAAAAATTGAATAGGATTATTCAGATATCTTTTCCCATTACCTTCTCTCAGGTTGCGAGGGCTCCTAAGATTAGGAGAGTACACCTATTACTCTTATTGGATAGTCTTCTTCCAAACCTTAGGCTTGCGCCGAAGGGCAGAGAAGGAAGAAAACAAATTAGCCTAAAGGTGGTGTACATAAGGTAATAAGTAAAGACATAATAAAGGGATTGGAGTAAGGGCAGGTAAGTATATGGTTACTGTCATGAACCAGGATAGTGGAAGAGGCGTTACTAGGAATACCAGTTAACCCCTTTTGAAACATTTTCATGTTTCAGTTTCACTATGTGATGTTAATTAAAAATTGTTTTCCTAATTGGAATCTAACTCCAGGGTATGTGTTTACCAGATCAGTTTCTCACATCTGTATGTTATTACGGATGGTGAGTGGGAGTAAGATATTGGGAATTGAGTGATTAGATCCTCATTATATCGGAATTCGTTGTAATTGGTGATATTTGAGGAAATCGTCTGGGTTTTTGCCGGATGGCAAATATTTGGTTTTGAATATCCGTTGTTATGTACCAATTTCAAACTAATATATCTGTACGTTTATTTTATAAAGTGAGATATAGCTTTTTGATATTATGTCTACGACATTTACCTACATCAGTTGGTGATTAGGTATGGTGCATTCAACAGCGGTGTAATTCTTCTTAACCATAGTACAGTTTTTCAACCTACGACGCACAGGGTTTGAGTTATTGAACTCAAGGGAATTATACAAAGTATTGTATGTTGTCCAGTGTCCATTGGGACAATTGGGTTGGTACTCGTACTATATTCTGTTTACTCATAACTTCTCTAGTTCTAGACAAGTATTTCGTTGAAATATAAGGTTTAGATTTTGAGAAGTTATAGGTAAAAGAATAAAGTAGAGAACCATTTGTTGGAAGTATCGGGATTCTTCGAGGTAGTCGAAGATGTAGATACTTGTGTTTGGTATTTCGTTGATAGTAATGGTTTTGAGAACTTGCTTCTCAGTCAGGTTACTCATATATGGATGCACTCCTAGATGAGTAATATTGATTGGCCTTTTTCCATTTGGTTGATATGCATTGGAGACAATTGCATGATTTTGAATCTGGTTCCAATTAAATTAGTGTTTTTTTTCTATATTAGATATATATAGAATCAATTTATATCTTAACGATGTTAATGTATAGGGAGTTGTCCGGCTGATGCTTAAAACCAGAATCCGGATAAATTCGAGGCACGTTTCAGTAATGGCAGTTTGTGGGTTATCCTGGGCTTTGACGAGGGTTAACTTTCTACCATCAGGAAGATCAATATTTATATTGTTCTTGACTCGCCACAGTTTTAGTAAAATGGATTTTTCAGAAAAACAGAAGTGGGAGTTTGGTAGAACTGGAAGTGATTCCAGAACCACAATCGATCACTAAAGATTTAATAGAACCTAAGGATTCAATTAGTTTCGACATTCCATTAGCCACTCCGCAGATTTGGTGGGTAACCTCAGGCACCCGAGAGGTATTTCGGTCTTCTCAGAGATGGTGACAGTGAGGTTCTTGTTTAGCTAGACTTGCCATTGCTGTTGTTCTAGACTATAAGACCTAGCAGGAGGATGAGTATAGCGTCGTTCTAAATTAGATTTAGAAGTGCACGTGTATATGACTCTGCTAGAGAGTTGTTGTAGTCAGTGGGAGCGGCGGAAGTATAGTGGGTAAGTAGTTTATGTCTATTTATAGACTAAAGCAGGTATAGCGAAAATAGATCATCAATTTTTGATGTGACGGTCATAGGCTTTGACTTCATCAGAATAGGAGATGGATCTGCTAAGAAGGTAGTAGAGAGTGATGTCCAGATATTAGGATGACATGCACTTGATAGGAAGAGATATTCCTATACTACGAACGGTTATACTGTGGTTGTCACAAAGTTGTTTATCCATAAAGGATATGGATATAATATCAGGGTTTCTGGTTACTAGATTTATGGTTTTAGATCTAGATTTGGGAAGTGTCCCAATTTGGGTACTTGAAACTATTCTAAAGTATTTTAGAATGGACGACTCCTGGCATGGTGGTGTACCTGCAGGTGATGGAGTCACCCTCTCTAAAGGTGTCTTACAGATTAAAGGGGAGAAAGATCTGCATGATTAGCATATCACTTGCTTAGGCAATTGAATTAATCATAAAATGTCAAGTACCATACCAGATGTTGTTTTTGCACTAGCTACAATAAGCAGATATATTAATCCAATCCTGGAGAGATATAGGGAAGCAGTTTATGAACATAAATGGATGTTCTAGGGATATGGTAACGACAGCCTCCTTCAGGAGACGGTTATCTTTTCAGGCTTCCAAGGTGACCTAGATGACAGAGTGACTGTCATAGTTATAGTTTTTCCCTCTTCTGAGGGGCAGTATGTTGGACAAGTGGTGCAAGCGGATATTGTGGAAGGCATGGCGCAGGATATTAATTAAATTCAGTGGACGATACAGTCTAAGAAGTTTGCTAGATTTGCAGTTTATTTATGAACCCGGTCCCATCAGATATCCAGACAAATTCTAAGACAGGTATTGCTCATTTCGGGAGATAGCTTTCTCCACAAAGTTGAGATATAGAGAGATACAGAAAGAAACATTAGAGCGGATCCACTCACTGGGGCTATTTCTCGAATGCAATAGTTTCGCAAACGGGCTTTGTGAAACTGATTAGTAGAGAAGTTGGGTGTTCGGTATCACATGAGCTGTGAGTATACGACACCGCAATAATTAGCCTTAAGTGCAAGTGGGAGATTGTTGGCTATAGTGCCCTCAAGGCAATTATTATAGTCGCAGGTAGGTGATTATGATGATTAAGGGAGGACCTAAACCGGTAGAACAGTCTTACTCGAGATGATAGTAAGCTATCTGGTTTGTCTTTATCATCATGTACATGTTGATAGAGCCCATAGGATTCTTGCATGACTACTAGCATTATGATGGCGATCATATACGTGGGAGCTGGGGGTCTATAAGCACATCCTTAAATGTCCCTAGTCGTGGGGGTATCGAGACTGGGCATCGATACTCCAGTGTAGACTAGTGTATACTAATCGAGACCCCGACAAAGGGCGGTGGCCAGGTCTCACAAGCCATTGGTGGTAGTTTATTCACCTAAGATAGTATACAGGAGCTCATTAGGTTATGAGTACACTGGACGGACTCGTCAGGAACCTGCTAGTTAGTATTATATCTATTGTCAAATAGCAGTTCCCAGGTGAGATGTATACAGGTTAGTCTGTCGACCTGAGATCATCATTTGTCTCGTGTGAGTTCCCACTGTGCTTTGACTACTACCCTACCATGGCTCAGAGGAGTCGTGCAAACAGGTTTTAGTTGGTACAGTCCCGAGCCACATAGAGGCAGTGATCGGATCGTCGGGGATTCGTCTCTACCGGTATTGGGGGTTGATGTTGCGTTGTGCACGGGTGGCCATCACCAGAAATCCATGAACATGGTGGACGAGAATTACCGATCCAGGATCGATAGTTTCTCAGGTGGTGATAGAGTTCATGCCGACACTAAATGTCGCGTTGTTAGGAGTCTGACTTTATCCACCCCCCTAAACTCGATATGCGATACTCTTAGAAGAACAAACCGGACTATACAAATATTGTGACTGTCAGGCTCAGTAGGGGTTCAGGATGAGTTTACTCGTCGGCCTCCATTTTGGTCAATACCTGGGTAGCCGTTAAGTACAGCTAGTGCCGCTGATGTATTTGTGGTTAAACCCAATGCCAGCGTATTGACGAGTCTTTAGAGTCCCACACAGAGGGTTTTCACGGTTCAGGCGATATGGTGTAGATGACGTATGTTGGTACATACAGGTGTCCGATTAAATATATGTACATGCTGCATAGACTTTAATCGGACGGTTGACAATACTTGCGGATTAGGATTAAGCCGGATTATTAAGTCAGGTTTTGATTTAATAATTTATATATATATATATATATATATATATGTATTCTAATATTATTGTTCACTATTCATTTTCTCTCTCGGCTATTCGTATTTTTGTACAAATACGCGTATATGTATTTCGATACGTATACCGGGAAGTATTCCGTATTTATACGAAATAACTTCTAGAAGTGGACACCTCATTTGTATGATTTTCCATTTTTGGAAATTCATTTGTTTCACAAATGAGGTAGAGGAGTGAGGTGGCATGAGCATGGGTCATAGGTATGGCTTGGAATTGTTTATTTGCAAATTGAAATGAGATATTTTTGTGATGAGAGAGAGGGGGGGCAGCCACAACTCTAGTGTGGCCTTGGTCATTTTCTTTACTAGCTATCTCTCTCTCATTCACCACTCACTTCATCACTTAGCTAATTCATGAGTTGCTCATGCCATTGTTTCCTTACCTCTTCCTTCATCTTCTATGGTTGCTCAGTGAGCACATGTGATGAGAGAAAATTATAGTGACACATTTCTACACCTCCACTCTCCATTGCCAGCAACCTTGGAGCGTCGGTTGCCTCATTTCGTGAGGCTGAAGCTTGCGCTGTTTCCTTCATATGGATCATCGTAGATGGAGGAAGACCAGCAATCAAACTCGATCAAGGAGCCACTAGGAACTTGGGAATGATGGTTGAAGACCGAAAGACACGGATCAACTCGGTATAACCATCTAACTTCTTATATATAGCTTGCTAATTTAGGGTTTAAGGTAGATCCGGGCATCGGGTAATGGTAGCAACAGTTTAGTAAATTTTTGTTCCGCATTTTGCCACGGTTTGATGGCCGGGGCGCTGCCGTAACCCAACATGGCCACCGCCTCTCGTCGGGGTCTCAATATGTATACACTAGTCTACTCCGGAGTATCGATGCACATTCTCGATACTCCCTCGACCAGGGACATTTAAGGATGTACTTATAGACCATCCAGCTCCCACGTATATGATCGCCATCATAATGTTGGTAGTCAAGCAAGAATCCTATGGGCTTTATCAACATGTAATAGTGATCTGTAATGCCACCTAATGCTTTACATGATGATAAAGACAAACCATATAGCATACTATCATCTCGAGTAAGACTGTTCTCCCCGTATAGGTCCTCCCTCAATCATCACAATCGCGTGCATGCGATTCAATAATTGACTTGAGGGCACTATAGCCAACAATCTCCCACTTGCACTTAAGGATAATTATTGCGGTGTCGCATACTCACAGCCCGTGTGATACCGAACACCCAACTTCTCTAATAATCAGTTTCACAAAGTCCGTTTGTGAAACTATTGCGTTTGAGAAATAGCCTCAGTGAGTGGATCCGCTCCAGTATTTCTTTTTTTATCTCTCTATATCTCAACTTCGCGTAGAAATACTATCTCCCGAAATGAGCGATACCTGTCTTAGAATTTGTCTGGATATCTGATGGGACTCAGTTCATAAATAAACTCCAAATCCAACAAAATTCTTAGACTGTATCATCTACTGAATTTAATTAGTATCCTGCGCCATGACTTCCTCAGTATCCGCTTGGACCACCTGTCCAACATACTGCCCCTTAAAAGGGAAAACTATAACTTTGACAACCAATCTGTCATCCAGGTCACCTTGGAAGCCTCACATGATAACCTCCTCCCGAAGGAGCCTGCCGTTACCATATACCAAGAGCATCCACTTATGTTCATAACTACTTCTCAACGTTTCTCCAGGATTGGATTAATATATGCTTATTGCTGCCAGTGCAAAAGCAATATCTGGTGTGGTACTTGACATTTCATGATTGACTCAATTACCTAAGCAAGAGATATGTCAATCATGCAAATCCTTCTCCTCATCAGTATGGAAGACATCTCTTTAGAAAGGGTGACACCATCACCTGCGAGTACACCACCACTGTTGGAGATAGTGCCCTCATAGTCTATTATTGGATCGCAGGTACGTGATTGCAATGATTGCAGAGAACCTATACCGGTAGGACAGTCTTACTCGAGATGATAGTATGCTATCTGGTTTGCCTTTATCAGTCGTGTACATGTTCAGGTGACTGATTACATGTTACACTTTGATAGAGCCCTTAGGATCTTGCTTTACTGCCAACAGTATGATGGCGATCATATACGTGAGAGTTGGGTGGTTTATACGCATATCCTTAATTGTGGTCCCTGGTCGTGGGAGTTTCGAGATAGGGCATCGATACTCCGGAGTAGACTAGTGTATACAGTCGAGACCCCGACAAGGGGCGGTGGCCGGTCTCACAAGCCACTGGTGACAGTTAGATCACCTAAGATGTATACAGGTGCTCATTGGGTTATGAGTACACCGGACAGGACTCGCCGGGAACCTGCTAGTTGGTATTATACATATCGTCAGATAGCAGTTCCCTGGTGACATGTGTACAGGTTAGTTCATCGACCTGAGATCGTCATTTGTCTCGTGTGAGTTCCTACTGTGCTTTGATTTCTACCCTATCACGGCTCAAAGGAGTCGTGCAAACAGGTAGTTTTTGGGTACAGTCCCGAGCCATATGGAGGCACGTGAGCGGATCGACAGGGGATTCGTCTCTCCCGGTATTGGGGGCGAGATCATGCTTTGTCTAGAAGAGCCATTACACAAAGCCCACGGCCGTGGTAGGAGATTTACTGGTAGGTACTCCAGTAGTGGTGTTATTGGGCTACACTCCGACACGACTTATACTGCTATTGGGGGTCTGACGTTACTAGCCCCCTAGGCAGATATGCGATACTCATTGACGAACGGACCGGACTGTATATACATTGTCACTGTTAGGCTCAGTAGGGTTTCCGGATGAGTTCGCTCATCGGCCTCCCTTGAGGTCAGTCCATGGGCAGCCGTTACACATTGCTAGTGCCGCTGACGGTTTGTGGTTAAACCCACTGCCAGGGTACTGACGAGTCATTAGAGTCCCCCACAGACAGTTTCCGAAGTTCGGGCGAAACATTGTAGAGGCCGTATGGTTTTATGGCAGGGTTCGGAAAATGCACGTGCGTTTACGCACGTGTCAGGTTTCGGGCAGTTGATACTGGTCGGCTTTGGTTTAAGCCGGATCCGAGTATTATATTGAGTAGATATAATATCTTTGTCTCAGTTGCATTTGTATTCGGTCGTAATACAAATGCGGGTATATTTATACAGTTACGGGGTTATCCTGAAATTCGTTTCGGGATCACTTTTGGAAGTTGCCAGTTTCCAGTTTTCTATCGCCCGTCTTTTAACATTCGGTTAAAGACGGATTTATCTTTTCTTGAGATGAGTGTAGATGCTTCGAGAAGTTTCTAGAAGAGGTGACTAGGATGGTGACTAGGTTCATGAACCTTAAGTTTGCATTAATGAATGGATGACTAGGTTTAGTAAGTCATTCATTTCATTAATGTGTTTTGTTTTGCCATAGATTTTTTCTCTTGATCTTTTCTTCTTGTGGTCACCTCCTCCCTCCTACACTTACCCCCTCTTGATATAAGTTGCCGGCCCCCTCTCCTCCTCCACTTACTCACTTGAGAAAATTATGGTTGTTAAAAAGAAAAGACTAAAGTTTTGGATACATGGAAATTTCATAGTTCATTTCTCGTTCCATTTCATTTCCATTGGCAACTTCATTAACCGTTCGTCCATAGCTTTGGACGGAACGAGACAAAGTCTTCTACTCATTCTCTACATCAATCTTGGTCGTCTCTTTTAGCAAACTTGACGACCGAGTTGCCTCGAGTCAGAGGCGGGAGCCCGTTTAAAGAATCGTCGACGTGGTGCCACCTGGACGAGCAGATCGGAGATCGATGAGATCGGAGCAGCCGCAACGGAGCGTGGGATGATGGTTAAAGAACGAAGGACTCGGATCGTTCGGTATAACCTTTCTACTCTCTTTACAGTTTGTTAGTTTAGCAATAATGGCAGATCCGGGTTAAAGTATACGATAGCGCCAGTTAAAAAGTTTTTGTTCCGCATTTGGCGTCTGTAGATGGCCGGGGCGCTACCGTAGACTTACAGTGGTATCAGAGCCTCACCATTTTGCTATACTAACTTGTGCTAACGCGTTTAAAACATCGATCGAACCGGATATCGAAAAACACAATTTTCAAGCTTCACAGTTTCTGTCGATTTTAAATGATGTCCTAAAATTATTCTACATATCTCAGAAAACTGTGCAGGGTTTTATAAGAACACCGTACAAATTTGGGCACATGAATCGACAAGACTGCCGCGGAATCGCGGCCAAACCCATGGTTTGGCCGCGCATCCGCGGCCGTTCTGAGTGATCATGCCCCCAAACTTGCACAGTGTATTCTTCTCTGGAAATTGGGGTTTTTGGTACATATCTTTTGGGCCCAGATTTTGTTACTGTTCACCAGTTGTTCGTGGGGCCCACTTTGTGATATTTAGTCGATCGAAATTTAAACATGTTAGTTTACAGTGCTTACATTATATCTCCGATCGGGAATGTCATTTGATCGGTAAACCGCGTCTGATTGCTATAGTTCTTTTAGACGGGTTTGCGAACGTGACATTCGCGTTGATGTTCTGTGTTGTGCTGTGATGTTACGGATTTTTCGTGGTGGATAGCAGTGTTCAATGATAGTGCAGTTTGGATTTATTTGTACATTTGATATTGCGGGGCGAGCGTCCAACTTGTGGACTGCCGTCACTGCCTGTTGTATAATATTCTTTTAGGGCACGACCAGGTTGCGGTCGATGTACCTGTTGTACTATTTTTCATTACTGTACTAGGTTTTACCCCGCGACGGAGTGCACGGATAGCCGGGTTCTGAGGGGCAACGGGTCCGCATCTCATGGCTTTGAGAGGCAGAGGGGCCCCACTCTAGAATTGGCAGACTATTCGCCGCACTCATAGGGGGTACAGGTTGACCCAAGGAGGGGTGCTCAAGCTACCGGATTCCGTGAAGTGCAGGGTGGTCCATTCACTTTGTTGTAGGGGGCTGCCTCGCTTCAGGTTTTGGCAGGTAACTTGCCTCACCCGTAGGGGTCTAGGTTTCATTGCACAGGCTATCCACACGACAGGGGAACGTCGGGTTTCAGCAGCGGCTCTGTGAAACCCGGGGATCCCAGATTATCTGTATTGTTCTGTGATGCTTATTACTTTTCTGTAATGTTGCATATTATCACGCCTGGAGCGATTATTGTATATTGGTTTATATATACTATTAGATGTTGTATATGTTTTACACCCGCGCTAGTCCATTCCCCGCTCTGTCGTTAGTTAAGTAACCTAACGGGTGATGACGGGACCCAGTGACGAATGCGGATGGCATATACGTACATTTTATTTTCGTTCTTTTCTGGTGTGATTGAATGATGGGACTGCGTTGATTTTGATCAATGCAAAGGAAAGCAAACCTATTTGGCAGTTGTTGGAACAAATTTAAAAAGTGTTATTACAAAGACGTTTTCTTTTGTTTTGCATAGAGGTATTCAGTGGAATATCCTGCACCTCATTCGACGGGGCAAGGGCCGATATCCCTTCACCGGGACTGACCCCTTAGGCAGAAGTTTGCGTCAGGGTAATAACTTCACTATAGTCGATTACAAGTTGCTTTGCATCACGGTATTCAGTGGAATATCCTGCACCTCATTCCACGAGGAAAGAGCCGAGATCCCTTCACCGGGAATGACCTCTTTAGCAAAAGTTTTTCGCCACTATATTTTAAAAAGCTATCAGGTTCCTTCAGCGATATCAAGTTCGTTACGTTAAAGGTTTTTCGCTAAAAACCAGCCGTAGTCCTCCGTCACTTCTTTTGGGTATTCAGTAGTATTCAAGCTATGCATTTTAGCCAAAGTTAAGGCATAGTGTTTGGTAGCTGCTGGGTATTCATTTGTTGCATAGATAGATGAGTTGGTTTGGGACAGTCGTTCTGCTATTTGGCCAAAGCCAGGGGCATGTGCGGGTGGGTTCAAATTGACAAGATAGTGACGGGTAGAACTTAGCATGTGACTTATGACATTTTGACCAAAGCCAAGGTTATAAGAGCATGGGGCAAAAATCATATCGGGAGTTTCTGAAGAAACTGAAACTTGCCAAGTATGCGCATACCTTCTGGAGTATGAGTAACGTGGATGCATTCCATCACGTTATCATGCGATAAGAGTTGGATCCCGATTCCCACTGATGAGTTGGTTTACTCTTCGGGTGATCCCGATTGATTCTTCTTTCAGGTTTGGGGGAGAATTTGACAGGACAGTGGGAGGTTTCCGGATTAGATAAAGTGATAACCATTCTGATCTAGGTTAGAGTGCACGCAAAGTGTTTCTTTTCTCTCTCTCTTTGGCAGCGACCTTTGACCGACCCTAGACTATGACTCAGTGACCAAGTTGACCGAACCTTCTTAAAATACTGGCTTTTGGATTGTCTGAGTTGTATAAGTCATTGCCACTCCTTCTTTTACCCTTTGGATTTCTCAGAACACCCGTATTACTACGGACATCCACTTCCATTGGATAGATCCATCGTATGGTTATATACGAACTCGAAGGGACTTCTTCGAGGATGGATCAAGGTTCAGGAGAAATAGAATTGGTTTATTCAGTTGTCTTTTATTATCACCTTCTCCCAGGTTGCGAGGGCTCCTTGGTTTAGGAGAGTACACCTATTACGCTTATTGGATAATCTTATTCCAAACCATAGGCAGGTGTCGAAAGGTAGGGAATGAAGAAAACCAATTAGCCTAAGTAGGTTGTGCAGAAGGTAATATGTAAAGACAAAATAAAGGGATTAGAAAGAGAGCAAAGTAAATTGCGACTGTTATCATTCACGACCAAAACCGCGTACTTCATCGCCACTCCTATTTCACCTTTAAAAGAATAAGGTATTATTCAGATGTCTTTTATCATCACCTTCTCTCAAGATGCGAGTACTCCTTAGTTTAGGAGGGTACACCTATTATGCTTACTGGATAGTCTTCTTCCAAACCATAGGCTGGTGCCGTACGGTAGGGAAGGAAGAAAACCATTTAGCCTAACGATGGTGTACAGAAGGTAACGACTAAAGACAAATAAAGGGATTTGGAGAGATGGCAATAAAATATACGGTTGAAGTCATGAATTGGATTATGGAAGAGGCATTACTAGGAATACCAAGATACCCCTACGAAACATTTTCATGTTTCAGTGCATTGTCAAAGGAAAACTGTTTTCCCGATTAGATACTTACTCCAAAGGTATGTATTTACCAGGTTTCATTCTCGTATCTGTATGGTTTTACATATGATGAGTGAGAGTAAGTTATTGGGAATTAGGTAATTATCCTCATTATATCGGAATTCGTTGCAATTGGTGATATTTGAGGAAATTGCCAGGGTACAGTTTTCAACCTACGACGCACAGGTTATGAGTTGTTCAAACTCAGCGGACTTATACAGAGTATTGTATGTTGTCCAAGTGTCCATCAGGACAAAGGGGTAGGTCCTCGTACTATGTTCTGTTTACTTATAACTTCTCTAGTATTTAGACAAGTGTTTCGTAGAAATACAAGGTCTAAGTTGTGAGATGTTGTGGGTATAAGAATAAAGTAGAGAACCAGGTAACACAAGTATCGGGATTCTTCAAAGAGATCGAAGATGTAGATTCTTGTGATTGGTATTCAGATGATAGTAATGGTTTTGAGAAACATGTTTCTCTTTCAGGTTACTCATAATTGGATGGATTCCTAAGTTGAGTAATGCTGATTAACCTCTTTCCTTTAAGTTGATATGCACTGGAGACAGTTGCATGATTTGAATTTGGTTCCAATTAAATAAGTGCCAAAGTTTCTATTTTCTATATAGAATAGTTCGTACCTTAAAAGATGTTAAGGTACGGGGAGTTGTCCAGCTTATGCTTAAAACCAGACTCTGGACAACTCAGGGCACGTTTCTATAATGGCTGTTTGTGGGTTGGCCCTGGCTATGACGAGGGTTGATATTCTACCATTTGGAAGATCAATAGTGATATTGTTCTTGACTCGCCACAGTTTTAGTAAAATGGATCTTTTTCAGAAAACAGTAGTGGGAGCATGGTAGAACTGGAAGTGATTCCAGAACCGCGAACGATTACGGAAAATTTAATAGGACCTATATATTCAATCAGATTTGACATACCAATAGCCACTCCGCAGACATGGTGGGTAACCTCAGACACCCGAGAGGTACTTCGGTAGCCTCAAGGACGGTGACAGGGAGGTTCTTATCTACCCAGACTTGACACTACCGTTGTTCCAGGCTATGAGACCCGGTAGGAGGGTCGTTGTGGTCAGTGGGAGTAGCGGAAGCATAGTGGGCAAGTAGCTTATGTCTATTTATAGACTAGAGCAGTTATAGCGGAGATAGATCATCTAATTTTGATGTGACAGTCATGGGTTTAACTTCATCAGAATAGGGGATGGATCTGTTAAGAAGGTAGTAGGGTGTGATGTCATGGTATCTGGATGACATATACAGAGTAGGAAGTAAAATTCCTATACTACGATCGGTTGTACTGTGGTCGTCACACAGTTGTTTCTCCAGACAGGATATGGATATAATATTTGACATTCTGGTTTCTAGATCTATGGTTTTAGATCTGGATTTGGGTAGTTTCCTAATGTGGGTACCTTGACAGTATTCTAATGGTTTTTAGAATAGATGACTCCTGGCATGGTGGTGTACCTGCAGGTAATGGAGTCACCCTCTCTAAAGGTGTCTTACAGACTAAAGAGGAGAGGGATGTACATGATTGGCAGATCACTTGCTTAGGCAATTGAGTCAATCATGAAATGTCAAGTACCACACCAAATGTTGTTTTTGCACTAGATGCAATAAGTTTGTATTAATCCAATCCTGGAGAAACATAAGGAAGCAGTTTTAGAACATAAGTACATGTTCTACGGATTTGATGACGACAGCCTCTTTCGGGAGACGGTTATCATTCCAGGCTTCAAAGGTGACATGGTTGACAGAGAGATTGTCAGAGTTATAGTTTTCCCTCTGATGAGGAACAGTATTATGGACAGGTGGTCCAAGAGGATACTGTGGGAGGCATGGTGCCGGATACTAATTAGGTTCAGTGATCGATACAGTCCAAGAAGTTTGGATTTGGAGTTCATTTATGAACTAGGTCCCATCAGATATCCAGACATATTCTAAGACAGGTATTACTCAATTCGGGAGATGGTTTTTTCCGCGAACTTGAGATTAAGAGAGACATAGAAAGAAACATCCTGGCGGATCCACTCACTGAGGCTATTTCTCGAACACAATAGTTTTACAAACGGGCTTTGTGAAACTGATTAGTAGAGGAGTTGGATGTTCGGTTTCACACGGGCTGTGAGTAGTCGACATCGCAATAATTAGCCTTGAGTGCAGGTGGGAGATTGTTGGAGATAGTGCCCTCATAGTCTATTATTGGATCGCAGGTACGTGATTGCAATGATTGCAGAGGACCTATACCGGTAGGACAGTCTTACTCGAGATGATAGTATGCTATCTGGTTTTCCTTTATCAGTCGTGTACATGTTCAGGTGACCGATTACATGTTACACTTTGATAGAGCCCTTAGGATCTTTCTTTACTGCCAACAGTATGATGGCGATCATATACGTGAGAGTTGGGTGGTTTATACGCATATCCTTAATTGTGGTCCCTGGTCGTAGGAGTTTCGAGATAGGGCATCGATACTCCGGAGTAGACTAGTGTATACAGTCGAGACCCCGACAAGGGGCGGTGGCCGGTCTCACAAGCCACTGGTGACAGTTGGATAACCTAAGATGTATACAGGTGCTCATTGGGTTATGAGTATACCAAACAGGACTCGTCGGGAACCTGCTAGTTGGTATTATACATATCGTCAGATAGCAGTTCCCTTGTGACATGTGTACAGGTTAGTTTATCGACCTGAGGTCGTCATTTGTCTCGTGTGAGTTCCCACTGTGCTTTGATTTCTACCCTACCACGGCTCAAAGGAGTCGTGCAAACAGGTAGTTTTTGGGTACAGTCCCGAGCCATATGGAGGCACGTGAGCGGATCGGCAGGGGATTCGTCTCTCCCGGTATTAGGGGCGAGATCGTGCTGTGTCTAGGAGAGCCATTACACAAAGCCCACGGCCGTGGCAGGAGATTTACTGGTAGGTACTCCAGTAGTATCTTAGGGTGTTATTGGGCTACACTCCGACACGACTTATACTGCTATTGGGGGTCTGACGTTACTAGCCCCTAGGCAGATATGCGATACTCATTGACGAACGGACCGGACTGTATATACATTGTCACTGTTAGGCTCAGTAGGGTTTCCGGATGAGTTCGCTCATCGGCCTCCCTTGAGGTCAGTCCATGGGCAGCCGTTACGCATTGCTAGTGCCGCTGACGGTTTGTGGTTAAACCCACTGCCAGGGTACTGACGAGTCATTAGAGTCCCCCACAGACAGTTTCCCAAGTTCGGGCGAAACGTTGTAGAGGCCGTATGGTTTTATGGCAGGGTTCGGAAAATGCACGTGCGTTTACGCACGTGTCAGATTTCGGGCAGTTGATACTGGTCGGCTTTGGTTTAAGCCGGATCCGAGTATTATATTGAGTAGATATAATATCTTTGTCTCAGTTGCATTTGTATTCGGTCGTAATACAAATGCGGGTATATTTATACAGTTACGGGGTTATCCTGAAATTCGTTTCGGGATCACTTTTGGAAGTTGCCAGTTTCCAGTTTTCTATCGCCCGTCTTTTAACATTCGGTTAAAGACGGATTTATCTTTTCTTGAGATGAGTGTAGATGCTTCGAGAAGTTTTTAGAAGAGGTGACTAGGATGGTGACTAGGTTCATGAACCTTAAGTTTGCATTAATGAATGGATGACTAGGTTTAGTGAGTCATTCATTTCATTAATGTGTTTTGTTTTGCCATAGATTTTTTCTCTTGATCTTTTCTTCTTGTGGTCACCTCCTCCCTCCTACACTCACCCCCTCTTCATATAAGTGGCCGGCCCCCTCTCCTCCTCCACTTACTCACTTGAGAAAATTATAGTTGTTAAAAAGAAAAGACTAAAGTTTTGGATACATGGAAATTTCATAGTTCATTTCTCGTTCCATTTCATTTCCATTGGCAACTTCATTAACCGTTCGTCCATAGCTTTGGACGGAACGAGACAAAGTCTTCTACTCATTCTCTACATCAATCTTGGTCGTCTCTTTTAGCAAACTTGACGACCGAGTTGCCTCGAGTCAGAGGCGGGAGCCCGTTTAAAGAATCGTCGACGTGGTGCCACCTGGACGAGCAGATCGGAGATCGATGAGATCGGAGCAGCCGCAACGGAGCGTGGGATGATGGTTAAAGAACGAAGGACTCGGATCGTTCGGTATAACCTTTCTACTCTCTTTACAGTTTGTTAGTTTAGCAATAATGGCAGATCCGGATTAAAGTATACGATAGCGCCAGTTAAAAAGTTTTTGTTCCACATTTGGCGTCTGTAGACGGCCGGGGCGCTACCGTAGACTTGCAACCACGCCAGGAGTCGTCCATTCTAAAACACTTTAGAATAGTGTCAAAGTACCCAAATTAGGACACTTCCCAAATCTAGATCTAAAACCATAGATCTAGTAACCAGAATCTCTAATATTTTTTCCAGATCCTATGTGGAGAAACACTGTATGACAAGCACAGTGTAACTGATCGTAGTATAGGAAGATTACTACCTATTAAGAGCATGCCATCCAAATATCAGGACATCACTCCCTACTACCTTCCTACCAGATCCATCTGTTATTCTGACAAAGTCAAACTCTATGACTGTCACATCAAAAATAGATGATTTGTTTCTGTTATTCCTGCTTTAGTCTATAGATAGACATAAGCTACTTGCCCACTATGCTTCCGCTGCTCCCATTGACTACAACAACCATCCGGCAGAGTTATATACACGTGCACTTCTAAAACTAATTTAGAACGACGTTATACTCATCCTCCTGCCAGATTTCATAGTCTAGAACAACAGTAGTGGCAAGTGTGGGTAATCAAAAATCTCCATGTCACCATCTTTGAGGAGACCAAAGTACCTCACGGGTGGCTGAGGTTACCCACCAAATCTGCGGAGTGGCTAATGGATTATCGAATCTAATTAAATATTTAGGTTCTACTAAATTTTCAATAATCGTTTGTGGTTTTGGAATCACTTCCAGTTCTACCATACTCCCACTAATGTTTTTTGAAAAGAATTCATTTTTACTAAAACTGGTGGAGAGTCAAGAACAATATAACTATTGATCTTCCAAAATGGTAGAAAGTTAACCCTCGTCAATGCTCGGGATAACCCACAAACTGCCATTATTGAAACGTGCCTTAAGTTTATCCCGATTCTGGTTTTAAGTATAAGCCGGACAACTCCATATACCTTAACATCGTTAAGATATGAATCCATTCTATATCCACTATAGAAACAAAAGCACTAATTTAATTAGAACTAGATTCAAAATACTTGCAGTCATTTCCAGTGCATATCAACAAAATGGAATGAGGCCAAGTAGCATTACTCATCAAAGAATGTACCCACGTATGAGTAACCTGAAAGAGAAGCAAGTTCTCAAAACTTTTACTTACGACGGAATACATAGCCCAAGTATCTACATCTTCGATCACCTTGAAGAATCCTGATACTTTGCAACATATGGTTCTCTACTTTATTCTTATACTTATAACTTCTCAAAATCAGGACCTTGTATTTCAACGAAATACTTGTCTAAAACTAGAGAAGTCATGAGTAAACAGAATATAGTACGAGCACCAACCCTTTTGTCCTAATGGACACTGGACAACATTCAAAACTTTGTACAAGTACTCTGAGTTTTAATAACTCAAACCCTGTGTGTCATAGGTTGAAAACTATGCTATGGTTAAGAAGAATTGCACCGCTGTTGAATGCTCCTTACCTAACCATCAACTGATATAGATAAATGTCATAGACATAATTTCAAAAAGTTATATCTCGCTTTATAAATAAATGTACAGATATATCAGTTTGAAATTGGTGCATAACAACGGATATTCAAAACCAAATATTTGTCGTTAGGAAAAACTCAGGTGATTTTCTCAAATATCACCAATTACAAAGAATTCCGATATAATGAGAATATAACCACCCAATTCCCAATATCTTACTCCCACTCAGCATCCCTAACGCCATACAGATGTAAGAATCAAATCTGGTAATACATACCTTAGAGTCAGAATCTAATTGGGAAAACAGTTTTCAATTAACACCGCACAGTAAAACTGAAACATGAAAAATGTTTCGAAGGGGTAGCCGGGTACCCCAAGTAATACCTCTTCCACTATCCAGATTCATGACAGTAACTGTATATTTTCTTGCCCTCACTCAAATCCATTTATATGTCTTTACTTATCACCTTCTGTACACCACACTTAGGCTAAATGGTTTTCTTCCTTCCCTACCTTTCGGCACCTGCCTATGGTTTGGAAGAAGACTGTCCAATAAGCGTAATAGGTGTACTCTCCTAATACTAGGAGCTCTCGCAGCCTGAGAGAAGTTAAAGAGAAAAGACAACTGAATAATCATATTCAATATCTCCAGAACTGGAAACCATTCTCGAACTGAAACAAGTTCATTCGAGTTCATATGTAACTATACGATGGCATATCCAATAAATGTGGATCTTCGTAGTGATACAGAGTGTTCCGTAGAAATGCAAAGGCGATGTAAGAGTGGCAGAGATATACGCGGCTTCGTCGTGAATGTTAGCAGTCACAATTTCCTTTGCCCTCGTTCTAATCCCTTTATTTTTCTTTACTTATTACCTTCTGTATACCACCCTTAGGCTAAATGGTTTTCTTCCTTTCCTACCTTTCGGCACCAGCCTAAGGTTTGGAAGAAAACTATCCAATAAGCGTAATAGGTGTACTCTCCTAATACCAGGAGCCCTTTTAACCTGAGAGAAAGTAAAGGGAAAAGACAAATGAATAATCCTATTCAATTTCTCCAGAACCGGAAACCATCCTTGAAATGAAACAAATTCATTCGAGTTCGTATGTAACTATACGATGGCATATCCAATAAATATGGATCTTCGTAGTGATACAGAGTGTTCCGGATAAATGCAAAGAAAAAGTAGGAGCAGCAATGAGTTATGCGACTCTGACAATCCAAAAGCCAAAGTGTTTTAAGAAGGTTCGGTTATCTTGGTTCATGAGTTTTAGTTTAGGTCGGGTCATGGTCGCTGCCAAAGAGAGAGAGAAAAGAAACAATCAGCGTGCACTCTAACCTAGATTAGATTAGTTAACCAATTTATCTAATCAGGATGTCTCCTACTGTTTCCTCGAATTCTCCTTCAAACCCTAAAAGGAGAATTAGTCGGGATCATCTAAAATCACCCGAAGAGTAACACATACTCATCTGTGGGAATCGGGATCCAACTATCATTGCATGATAACTTAATGGTAGCCACTCAAGTCACCATACTCCAGAAGGTATGCACATGCCTGGCAAGTTTCCAATATGTTTAAAACTCCCGTTGTGATTTTTACCCCAAGCGGCTTATGTCCTTGACAGAGGTCAACATATCATAAGTCGCAAGTCAAGTTCAACCCGTCATTATCCTGGATTAACTTAGACCCACCCGCATGAGCCCTTGACAGAGGTCAACATGTCCGTGTGACTATTCTAAATAATCGCATATCTATGCAACAAACAAGCATTCCATAGCTACCATTCACTATGCCTTGACAGAGGTCAAAATACACAGCATGAATACTAAGCAAAGAAATGATGGAGGGCTACGGCTAGTTTTTGGCGAAAAATCTTTAACGTAATGAACTTGATATCGTTGAAGGAATACGAGCGGTTTTACAAATATATAGTGACGACAACTTTTTCTAATGAGGTCACTCCCTATGAAGAGATCTCGGCTCTTTTCTCATCGAATGAGGTGCAGCATATTCCAAACTTAATACCACAATGCAAAGAAAAAGAGTCGACTACAGTCAAGTTATTACGATGACGCAAACTTTTGCCCAAGAGGCCACTCCCGATGAAGGGATCTCGGCTCTTGCCTCGTCGAATGAGGTGTTGGATATTCTGAACCGAATACCACTGTGCAAAGCAAAAGGAAACGTCTTGTATTAACAGTTTTTGAAAATTTGGTTCCAACAACATCATTTGGGTTTATCTTTCCTTGGATTGATCAGAATCAACGCAGTCCCATCAATTAATCCATATCACACCACAGAAAAGGAACGAAAATAACATGTACGTATATGCCATCCGCTTTCGCCATTGGGCCGATCATCACCCGTTAGGTTACTTAACTAACGATAGAGCGGGGGATGGACTAGCACGGATGCAAAACATATACAACATCTACTAGCATATATAAATATATTTATGACATTCATCCCAGGCATAATATAAGAAACATTACAGAATCTCAGCAAGCAACACAGAATGGTGGATAATCTAGGAGCCCTGGGTTTCCTTTGAGCCGCAAATGAAACCAAGCGTTCCCCGGTCGTGTGGATAGCCTGTGCAATGTAGACCTAGACCTCTACGAGCGCGGCAAGTTACCCGCCAATCCCAAAAGTGAGGCAACCCCAATCAACAAAGTGAATGAGCCACCCAGTGTTAGTTGTATGTATGCCCTAGAGGCCAGTATTGTGCAGATGATGTATATTATATTGGATGCTTGGACATATATAGAGATGACTTTCTTGCTCGATATGATAGTTTGCTATCTGGTTGCTCTTTATCTTAACATGTACACTAGTCTCTTTATACTGTCTTGTAGTTACATGTTGGTAAAGCCCTTAGGATGTGTACTTGACTACCTGGACTATGATGCAGATCATACTAGTAGGGATATGGTAGTCCATAAGTACATCCTTCAAGGTCCCTAGTCGTGGGTGTATCGAGACGGGGCATCGATATACCAGAGTAGACTAGCGTATACGCTTCTCGACCCATGAGATGGGCGATTGATGATCCCATATCCATTGGTGTTTGACATCAGAGATGGTATACGGGTGCTCAGAGGAGACTGGGTACACTGGACGGACTCGCCGAGAACTCCCAGATGGTATTATACCTCACGTCAGATGGCAGTCCTCAGGTGACACTTGTGCAGGTTAGTCTGTAGACCCGAGATCGTCATAGAGTCTTGTGTGATTCCCACTGTGCTTTGATCTCAACCTTACCACGTCCATGAGGGCGTGCAAAACGGTGGTCTTTGAGCACAGTCCCGAGTCACAAGGAGGCAATGAGCGATAGGAGGGGTTTCGTCTCTCCCGGTATTGGGGGTTGATGTTGCGCAGTGCTCGATTGGCCGTAGCAGGGAAGTCCCTGGCCAGGGCTGATCAGAGATTTGCTGGTAAGTATTACCAGTAGTTTCTCGACCCGTTATGAGCCTCACATCGGCACGACTTATCGGGTTATTGGGGTCTGACGTATACCACCCCTAGACTTGATATGCGACGTATCAGACGAACAGACCGGACTGTACGGTAAGTGTTACTGGTTGGATTCACAGGAGTGTGAGCGGGCAAGCTCGTCGATCTTCTGATCGCTCAATACCCGGATGGCCGTTACGTTTAGCAGACCGCTTGCGGCTTGTGGGTGCTTGATATGATCATCATCTGCTACCGGCGTATTGACGAGTCTTTAGAGTCCTACACAGAGGTTTCCTGGTTCAAGCGAAACGAAATAGGAGTGCATATGAGATATGTGCAGGACCGAGAATAATGCGTGTATGTGATACCGCATTTCATTCTCGCGATATATGTATCGAATGGTTATATTCGATATAACCTAGTTATCGAATCGAAGATCGATTCTATAAGCCGATACATTGAATACTAGTCGGTCATGTGCGACATGACCGGATCATTGAATCAAGTGTTGATTTAATGATTTAATGTATAATTATATATTTGATATATTACTTTGCATTAACTAGTATTGGTTCACTTTAAACGGATTTTCTCACTTGGATTGCACATTGTATATGTGATATACTTTTGTGCACCTTTTTGTATCATGTTTGATGATACTTGATCATATGGTTAAATGAATAGAATTAAACCATGGTTATTTTGTAATTAGGGTTTTGCATATTTATTTATTCATTTATTTGTTTATTTATGTGGATAAATTCAAGATGAGAATGGTGGCAATTTTTGTTTTATGTTGAAGCTTCTTGAACCCTTGACTTTTGCAACCATTCTTGTCATCTTACTTAACCCTAACCCTCTTAATTCACCATGGTTTATTCTCTACATTTACCCCTAGTTTAAGTTATGATAAGTATTGATTTTCTATTTCTTTTTAATAGAACTTATCATAACTAGCTCATCTTCTTCTTCTTCTTCAAGCTTGCTACATCAATGGCAACTTGAGTTTTAGTGAGAGAAATCCAAATCTAAAGTGAACCCACCTCCTATTTCTTCATCCTCTACCTCTTGCCAAGTGGTTTTGGGTGTTTTCTTCACAAGTTTCACTACTTGGTGAAGTCGGAGCTTGAACTAGTGCAACCTCGACGTAGATCGTCTTTGACACGAAGCCGACGACTTTGCTCGCCCGTTTTCCCGATGAAGCCGACGAATGAGTCGAGGATTCATGATGGACAGCGAGGGCATGACCATGTGGAGCTAAGGAGGTGGAAATCCGGATCTACAAAGGTTGTAGCATCTAACCTATAGTTAAATAGTTAACTAGTTTTCCGTTTCGCCTAAACATCTAGTCTAAGATCCGTAGTCTAGGGTTTCTCGGCACCATTTTTTTTTAATTGGCATGTTCGATGCCTTGTGAGACCTCACTAGAGTGCCTAGGAACCCTACAGTGGTATCAGAGCCTAGCTAGAGCCTTAGGCGAAGTCTAGACGGAATTTGAAGTCCGATCGAACACGAAACCGCAATTTTTACACGCTCTCTGGACTTTTTCTGAAAACGTGGATTTTTCCAGATTAAAAATGCCTAAAAAATTCAGCAGGAAGATCTAAGAAATCTGGTGAAACACGAGATCATGAGGCCTCCAAACAGCCGTGGAAACGCGGCAGAAGCATGGCTTCTGCCGCGGTTCCGCCGCCGACTGTTCACTTTGCTCAATTTTGTTTGCACAGTAATTCTTCTTCTCTGGTGCTGAGTTTTATGGGAATTTTTAATAATTATTCAAGAGTTGAATTTTCTGGGATGCTTTGGGGATTCGGTGTTTCGATCGGGGTATCAAATTTCGTCTTTGTGGCTTTCCGGATAAATTTTAGAATATGTTAAAAAGTTCGACCGGATATAAATACCCAATTTTTCCCCTGTCGGGAAATTTCCAAGTGTTGGATTTTTCCGTAGTTTAACGACGTTCTAAGTAGTGCAAGTAACGCGATGGACCCTCTAGAAGACAACAAACCTTAACTCGATTATGTGACCGTCTTGAACTGCCCTTTGAACCTTCGGGTTTGGGGCAGTACGGCGTGCCACATGTGAGGCGTTGGCTTGACCCTTCTACGGCTGGACCGTCGGTACTGAGGCACGAACTGAATGTTGTTAGGCTTAATTTCATGTGTTGAGCTGTATCGGGAAAACTTGGGTATTCGACTGTTCGATCGGAAAGTTTAACATTTTCTGTTTGTCTGGAATGTGATACAATAATTGGAATTCACAAACAGTTATGAGATAACTGAATGAATGTTATAAATCTAGCAGTTTAGTCCCACCTGATATTGAAAAGAGTTTTCGATAATGAGACTAAAATGCGGGATTTATATCTGTTAGGCATGCGATGTCTAAAGAGGTTGCGGATTCCAATTGTTGTAGTTTTACACTTTCTTTTCTGTGACCGTAAGTGTAGTATGATCATATCGCCGGTTTCGTTGCTATACGTCAACGACAATTGGGGTATGCATACTTACTTACGTTGATGACATATGATGTTATGTGTTGCTGGATATGTTATATTGGATCGTCGTGTTCGAATAGCCGGGGGTTTTTATGTGAGATGAGTGTTTTTCATTTTCATTCATGTAAAAACTTGTATGTAATATTCTTTTATTTGGGGCACTTCCAGGTAGCGGAAGATGTCACCTTTTGTATATTATTTACTTTTCCGCATTATGATAGACCCAAGGAGGGGAGCACAAGTAACCGGGTTCTGGGGTCCAGTGGGAGACCAACTCGAGGAGTCGAGTCCGGGTCTCCTAACCCTAGAATTGGCAAGGTTGCTTGCCGCTCTCGTAGGGGTCTAGGGGTGTGGGATTGGCTATTCATCACGACCGTGGAATCCGTGTTTTATACTGGCTTGTATTGAAAACACGGACGTCCTAGTATATCCAATATTTCATATGTTTATTCTGCTGCGATATCTGTGATGTGTTTCTGTGATGGATATAATATATAGTATATATGATATATTATATAGACGTTACTTATGTTTTACACCCGTGCTAGCCCTGCCCTGCTCTGTCGTTAGTTACCTAACCTAACGGTGCACGAGGGGACATCGAGGCGAATGCGGATGGCATAAGTGTACGTCATATCTATCTGTGATGTTTAGGTATTTAAATGATGGGACTTCATTAATATGATTAATGAAAGATAAGAAGCCTAAGATGTTGTGGAATCGAATTTTAAAATAAAACAGGTAGCTACAGTTCTTGCTTTGCACAGCGGTATATATGATATACCCTGCACCTTATTCGATGAGGAAAGGACCGAGATCCCTTCACCGGGAGTGACTCCTTTAGCAATAACTGGCAGATGCTACACACTCGGTTTGCTATTGACTGCTTTTGGGTTTTTTCTTTGCACAGTGATATATATGATATATCCCGCACCTCATTCGACGAGGAAAGGGCCGACGATCCCTTCACCGGGAGTGACCCCTTTAGCAAAACTAGAAAAGCCTCAAAATCATTCCATTTTAAAACTTCATTTGATTCTACAACGATATCAAGTTCATTACGCAATAGGTTTTTAGAAAAACCTAACGTAGCCCTCCGTCATTTCAGATAAGTACTAGTTAGTATTCGTGCTACGTTTGTTGACTATGTTAAGGCGTAATGTGCGGTAGCTAATTAGTGCTTATCTGGATAAGCATATGATGCGATTGGATTAGGGTAGTCGTGCGACTTTGTTGACTATGTTAAGGGTCGTACGGGTGGGTTTAATTCAATCGGGAAATGACGGGTTGAACTTGACTAGCACTTATGATTTGTTGACTATGTTAAGGTCATATAGCTGCTAGGGGCAAAATATTATCGGGAATTTCAAGTGTTGAAATTTGCAATGAGATTGCATACCTTCTATGAGATAGTTGGATCCCGATACCCACTGCGAGTAAGAGTTACTCCTGAGAGAGATTTACACATTACAATTAGCCGATCAAGTAGGTGTCTAGAAAGGTGTTAACGAGGTTACGCCTCTGGGAAAACGAGGTTTACAGTAATTAGGTTCGTGCGAAAGCACGGGGGACCTCCCTCAAAGTACCGACACTGGCCTGGCTGAAAGATTGGCGAACTTGTAGTGTGTAATTAATCCCGGCTAGTCTTTCCTTTTAGGGTTTGGAGGAAGATTTGATAAAAAGCAGTGGGAGCCATCCTGATTAGATAAGATAATAACCAATCTGATCTTGCACGAGCATACGCTAAAGTGTTTTCTTCTCTCTCTCGCCAGGTAGCGACCATTTCATGCCCTAATGAAGATAATAATATGGATGTATTGACCGAACCCGCATGTTATACTGTGCTGGGGAACGTTGGTTCCGTTCTTTCCTATAAGAGTTATAGGAATGAACAGGATATAGGGGAATACCAGGATTCCCATGCCACCCGAATGAAGAAAGTACATGTTGATGCATTTTCTTCGGGTGTGTTCGTTACTGAGAACTGTTTCTCTATTTGCTCTATGTCCTGGGTATTGGATACCGGGTCGGGATCCCATATATGTAATCAGTTACATGGGCTAAGGAAAGGTAGAGAACTTGGAGAAGGTGATAAAGACATTAGAGTTGGAAATGGTGCAATTGTTGCAGCTAAAACTGTCGGGGAATATCACCTTGTATTACCAACTGGTAATACATTGGTTCTGAACGAATGCTATTACATGCCGAACCTGATATGCAACATTATATCGGTTTCTTTATTAAGTAAAGAAGGATATAATTTTGTATTACAGGATAATGTTATGAACATTTTCCGTAACCAAAAGTTGGTTGGATCAGGCACGTTATGCAATGGCATTTATGTTCTAAATCAATCAACAGTTCTGAGCATAACAAACACACACAAGAGGAAGAGTTCTGAACTCAACGAATCCTTCTTGTGGCATTGTAGACTTGGTCACATCAATGTGACACGACTGGCTAAGTTGCATAAGGATGGATATTTGAAACCTTTCGAATTTTCATCTTATGACACTTGCCAGTCATGTCTCAAAGGCAAGATGACCAAAACTCCGTTTACGGGACACGGAGAAAGAGTTACCGAACTCTTAGGACTGATACATAGTGATGTATGCGGTCCTATGTCTACACATGCCAGGGATGGTTCTTCATACTTCATTACATTCACTGACGATCTCTCTAGATTCGGATATGTGTTCCTGATGAAACACAAATCAGAAGCTTTTGAGAAATTTAGGGAATATAAACAAGAAGTTGAGAACCAAACCGGAAAAAGTATTAAAATCCTACGATCTGATCGAGGAGGGGAATACTTGAGCAATGAATTCCTGGACTTCCTAAAAGAGAATGGGATTCTCTCTCAGCTGACTCCTCCATATACACCACAGCACAACGGTGTATCTGAACGGAGGAACCGCACCCTATTAGATATGGTGTGCTCTATGATGAGCACGGCTGAGTTACCTATTTCCTTCTGGGGTTATGCGCTGGAGACAGCAGCATACCTATTGAATCAAGTTCCATCTAAATCTGTACCTACCACACCATATGAGATATGGAGTGGGAAGAGACCATATTTTAAACGAGTTAAGATATGGGGTTGTCCGGCCTATGTCAAAAGGCAAAATCCAGACAAACTCGAGGCACGGTCAGTTCTCTGCAAGTTTGTGGGATATCCTAAGAATTCCCAAGGATATTTTTTCTACCATGCTGAAGAACAAAAAGTGTTTGTTTCTCAATATGCCACCTTTTTAGAAAAGGAATTCCTTGAAAAAGAAATTAGTGGCAAAGTGGTAGAGCTGGAAGAAATTCCAGATACACAAACTATAACTGAAGATTTAGTGGAACCAGAAGATTCGATAGTTCCCGACGAACCCTAGCCTCTCCGCCGATCTAGTAGGTTTCTCGTCCACCTGAGAGATACTACGGTTTTCTCATTGATGGTGGAAGCGAGGATTGCATCATGGATGATGATGACCCAACTAGCTTCGAGCAGGCCATCACGAGTAGGGACTCAGTGAAATGGCTGGATGCTATGCGGTCCGAGATGGAATCCATGTACACCAACAAAGTATGGACTTTGGAAGTTGCTCCTGAAGGGGTAAAACCCATTGGGAGCAAGTGGATCTTCAAGAAGAAACTTGGTGTAGATGGGAAAGTGGAGACTTTCAAAGCTAGACTTGTAGCAAAGGGTTTTCGTCAAAGACCAGGTGTGGACTATGACGAAACCTTTTCTCCAGTGGCTATGCTTAAATCCATCCGGATCATGCTTGCCATTGCTGCCTTTCATGACTACGAAATCTGGCAAATGGATGTTAAGACCGCCTTTCTAAATGGTGATTTAGAAGAGTGCGTGTACATGACTCAGCCAGAGGGCTTCATAGACAGTGGGAGCAGCGGGAAAGTGTGCAAGCTGCTTAAATCCATTTATGGATTAAAGCAAGCATCGCGGAGTTGGAACATCTGCTTTGACGTCGTTATCAAAGAGTTTGATTTCGTCAAAAATCCAGATGAACCTTGTATCTACAAGAAGGTGGCAGAGAGTAAGGTTGTCTTCCTCGTATTGTACGTGGACGACATACTCTTGATAGGAAATGATATTCCTATGCTGCAATCGGTCAAGCTCCTCTTATCACAAAGATTCTCAATGAAAGATCTTGGTGATGGCTTCTGCATATTGGGGATTAGGATCTATAGAGATAGATCCAAAAGGATTTTGGGATTGTCCCAATCCAGGTATATTGACACCATACTAAAGAGGTTTAGTATGGAAGAATCCAAGCGTGGGAACTTGCCCACGATCTCTGGACTCACTCTCTCCAAAGAGATGTCTCCCAAGACTGATTTGGAGAGAGCTCGCATGCAAGGGATACCCTATGCTTCGGCAGTAGGCTCTATCATGTATGCGATGCTATGTACCAGACCCGATGTTGCATACTCACTAAGTGTAGTGAGTCGGTATCAAGCTGATCCTGGAGAGAGTCACTGGACAGCTGTGAAGAACATTCTCAAGTACTTGCGAAGGACTAGAGATATGTTCTTGGTGTATGGTAACGGAGAACTCCAAGTGGAGTCCTTTACCGATTCGAGCTTCCAGAGTGATAAGGACGACTCTAAGTCGTAGTCGGGCTTTGTCTTTACCCTTTACGGAGGGGCGGTTAGCTGGAAGAGTTCCAAGCAGGAAACCGTGGCAGACTCGACGATGGAGGCTGAATACATCGCTGCCAACGATGCTGCTAAAGAAACTGTCTGGATCAAGAAGTTCATTTCCGAACTTGGAGTGGTCCCATCCATTGAGCATCCAATACCTTTGTATTGCGATAACAATGGAGCGGTGGCTTTGGCCAAGGAACCCAGGTCCCATCAGCGATCCAGGCATATTCTGAGGCGGTATCACCTGATCCGGGAGATAGTTGATCGCCGGGAGATCGAGGTCAGGAGGGTTGACACGAAGGACAACACTGCGGATCCACTCACGAAGGCCATTTCCCAGATACAGTTTGAGAGACTCTTCGGGATGCTCGGTATGCGATACTACAGCAGCTGGCCCTAGTGCAAGTGGGAGATTGTTAGTTGTATGTATGCCCTAGAGGCCAGTATTGTACAGATGATGTATATTATATTGGATGCTTGGACATATATAGAGATGACTTTCTTGCTCGATATGATAGTTTGCTATCTGGTTGCTCTTTATCTTAACATGTACACTAGTCTCTTTATACTTTCTTGTAGTTACATGTTGGTAAAGCCCTTAGGATGTGTACTTGACTACCTGGACTATGATGCAGATCATACTAGTGGGGATATGGTAGTCCATAAGTACATCCTTCAAGGTCCCTAGTCGTGGGTGTATCGAGACGGGGCATCGATATACCAGAGTAGACTAGCGTATACGCTTCTCGACCCATGAGATGGGCGATGGATGATCCCATATCCATTGGTGTTTGACATCAGAGATGGTATACGGGTGCTCAGTGGAGACTGGGTACACTGGACGGACTCGCCGAGAACTCCCAGATGGTATTACACCTCACGTTAGATGGCAGTTCTCAGGTGACACTTGTGCAGGTTAGTCTGTAGACCCGAGATCGTCATAGAGTCTTGTGTGATTCCCACTGTGCTTTGATCTCCACCTTACCACATCCATGAGGGCGTGCAAAACAGTGGTCTTTGGGCACAGTCCCGAGTCACATGGAGGCAATGAGCGATAGGAGGGGTTTCGTCTCTCCGGTATTGGGGGTTGATGTTGCGCAGTGCTCGATTGGCCATAGCAGGGAAGTCCCTGGCCAGGGCTGATCAGAGATTTGCTGGTAAGTGTTACCAGTAGTTTCTCGACCCGTTATGAGTCTTACATCGGCACGACTTATCGGGTTATTGAGGTCTGACGTATACCACCCCTAGACTTGATATGCGACGTATCAGACGAACAGACCGGACTATACGGTAAGTGTTACTGGTTGGATTCACAGGAGTGTGAGCGGGCAAGCTCGTCGATCTTCTGATCGCTCAATACCCGGATGGCCGTTACGTTTAGCAGACCGCTTGTGGCTTGTGGGTGCTTGATATGATCATCATCTGCTACCGGCGTATTGACGAGTCTTTAGAGTCCTACACAGAGGTTTCCTGGTTCAAGCGAAACGAAATAGGAGCGCATATGAGATATGTGCAGGACCGAGAATAATGCGTGTATGTGATACCGCTTTTCATTCTCACGATATATGTATCGAATGGTTATATTCGATATAACCTATTTATCGAATCGAAGATCGATTCGATAAGCCGATACATTGAATACTAGTCGGTCATGTGCGACATGACCGGATCATTGAATCAAGTGTTGATTTAATGATTTAATGTATAATTATATATTTGATATATTACTTTGCATTAACTAGTATTGGTTCACTTTAAACGGATTTTCTCACTTGGATTGCACATTGTATATGTGATTTACTTTTGTGCACCTTTTTGTATCATGTTTGATGATACTTGATCATATGGTTAAATGAATAGAATTAAAACATGGTTATTTTGTAAGTAGGGTTTTGCATATTTATTTATTCATTTATTTGTTTATTTATGTGGATAAATTCAAGATGAGAATGGTGGCAATTCTTGTTTTATGTTGAAGCTTCTTGAACCCTTGACTTTTGCAACCATTCTTGTCATCTTACTTAACCCTAACCCTCTTAATTCACCATGGTTTATTCTCTACATTTAACCCTAATTTAAGTTATGATAAGTATTGATTTTCTATTTCTTTTTAATAGAACTTATCATAACTAGCTCATCTTCTTCTTCTTCTTCAAGCTTGCTACATCAATGGCAACTTGAGTTTTAGTGAGAGAAATCCAAATCTAAAGTGAACCCACCTCCTATTTCTTCATCCTCTACCTCTTGCCAAGTGGTTTTGGGTGTTTTCTTCACAAGTTTCACTACTTGGTGAAGTCGGAGCTTGAACTAGTGCAACCTCGACGTAGATCGTCTTTGACACGAAGCCGACGACCTTGCTCGCCCGTTTTCCCGATGAAGCCGACGAATGAGTCGAGGATTCATGATGGACAGCGAGGGCATGACCACGTGGAGCTAAGGAGGTGGAAATCCGGATCTACAAAGGTTGTAGCATCTAACCTATAGTTAAATAGTTAACTAGTTTTCCGTTTCGCCTAAACATCTAGTCTAAGATCCGTAGTCTAGGGTTTCTCGGCACCATTTTTTTTTAATTGGCATGTTCGATGCCTTGTGAGACCTCACTAGAGTGCCTAGGAACCCTACACCCAGCACTTCACGGGATCCAGTAACTTGAGCACCCCTCCGTGGGTCAACCTATACCCCCTACGAGTGCGGAGAATAGCCCGCCAATCTAGAGTAAGGCCTCCTCCATCTCAATGCCATAAGATGCGGGCTCGTTGCCCTCTAGAACCAGGCTATTCATGCACTCCACCGTGGGGTGATCCTAGTACAGAAAATAAAAATATATACAATGGCGACATCGACCTCAACCTGGTCGTGTCCCAATAAAAGAATATACAATCTGGCAAAGACGGCAGTCCACATGTCGAACGCTCGTCCCGCATTACTGAATATACAAATGAATCTAAACTATATGACTACCATTTCACTACAGGATATCCACCATGACAATCCAACCATAATATCAGCACAACACAAAATATCAACGTGAATATTATGTTCGCAAACCCGTCTAGTAGAACACATAGCAACTAGTCGGGATGTACCACTCAATAATATTCACGGTGGTAGATATCATCAAAAGTACTGATAAACACACAGTTAAAATTTCGATCGACTAAACTTTTGCAAATTGGCCCCAAAGGCAAACCAGCACTTTAAACAAATTTGGGCCAAAACTAAATATCCCACAAATAAAATTTCCGTATCAAAGAGAACCTGAATAAATTTGGCGCAAAGTGGCCACAAATCCGCCGCTGAACCGCGGCCAATGAGGGTATAATGCAGCAGTTCCGTGGCTATTTAGTAGGTTCACTTGTCCAAATTTTTAAAGACGCTCTAATATTGCCTGCACGGATTTTTAAGATACACTAAAAGATTTTTGAACACTTTTGAAAATCGACAGCAGCATGTGAAAACGGAACTTTGATTCGGAAAATTTGTTCGATCGATATTCTAACTTCATGCAAACTAGCTAATATTGGTTTATGGGTGGCTCTGATACCATGTTGGGTTTCGCCTATGCCCTGGCCATCTACCGTGGCCGATTGTTCATAACATAATATTGCATTTTATATCCCCCATTCTTATGCATTTAAGAATAAAAACAGGTGCTTTTGACCCATGTCTGCTACATGTTACAGGTTACAGGTTCTTGAAGCGAAAACAGTAAAAAACACAAAAGACGACACAAAAGAAAGACTTTTGACCAACAATTAGGAGGATCTCAGTCAAGCCTAGATGAAGAACAGTTCACAATCATCAAGGCAACGCAAGATCCAAAATGTCAAGGCAAACGGTTAAAAGATCGCTACAAGTTTTCACTAAGAGATCTGGAGAAGATTCAGAAGCCCATTTGATAAAATAACCCAAGAACCAAAAGCCCAAAAAGATCCAGAGAATAACACAAAAATTTCAGAACCTAAGCTCACTAAAGGGCCGCGGAACCGCGGCCCAATCCCACCATTGCCGCGGTTCCGCGGCCATAAGAAGACAAAAGAAGGATTGTTTTTTACCAAAACGTCGTGGCGGCTCTGAAAAGATTTCCTGGGGGTATATTTGTAATTTTAGACATGCGGAGCAATTGTAAACCTAGGGTTTCTATGTCCTATAAATAGAACCCAAACCATTGTATTTTCCTATGCCTCTATTCATGAATAAAATTCTGTTTTCTTGAAATTAGAGCGCATCAATCGTAAGTAGGTTATTTTTCTTGCCCTAGGTATAGTTTTTTTATATCTGCCCTAGGTAAATTATTTTCTTGCCTTAGTTTAATTTAGTTTAGAATTTTATTAACTTGCAATAGATGTTTCTTCTCTTTAATAAAAGCAAAACAAAAATCATGTCTTTCTTAATCCCCTCAATGAGCGAGTAGTTTCCTCGCTTGTTAGGGTTAGGAATAGGGAAGGATTTGAGAGATGAAGATCTCTCATCTCTTTTCTTTGCCAGTCTTTTATGAACATTAGAACTCCATGCATACCTTCTTATTCTGCTCCCTACGGCACTCTACCCTCGAGGTAACGGTGATCTGTAGTCTAAAGGCCCGGATTTTAAGGTTTTCCATGGAAGTTAGGGTAAAGATTAATAAAGGAAGAACAAGGATCTAGAGGAAGAACAATCTTCCCAATCATCCTAATCTCCTTTATTAAGATTTACCATAACACTAATATGATATCTTTAATTAAAGGCATTGGAAAGAGGTGTAGATCTTTGTTTACCAAATTTTCCCTAAACCTAATCCTAGCAAGTTTCTAATCCTAGTATCACACAACTTCAATTTTTAGGTTTAATTATAAGACCAAACACCATTTGGAATTAGCTCGTAAGAACTTAAAGGAGATTTACAACATCCCTGTGGACCGACCCGTATTCACCGGCTATCTTCATGCGACGCCGTTCTTGATTGCGGTAAATTATTTTTGATCGACAAAACCTCTCTAAATCAAATGGCGCCATTGCCGGGGATGGCGTAAAATTTCCTTTTTGTAATTTTGGGTTAATATAAAATATAAAAAACCATAAAAAATATGAAAAAATAAAAAAAAATTCTATCATCTTTTATTGTTTGAAGGGTTTCTTTGTGAATCTTTGCAGGATTGACGGATCTGAAACAACACAGAAGGCGAAAGAGAAAAAGGTACATCAAAACAGGAGGACTTTGGAACAGAAGAACAGTAGACCAAATTTGAAGCCCTGATCCCTCAGAACGACCGCGAAACCGCGGCCGTGACGCGCTCCAAACCGCGGTTCCGCGGCCTTTTAGTCTCTTCAGTGCGCAATTTTTGCATGGTTTGATTCCTTTTTCCCTCCTTTGCAAATCCCCATATATCTTTTGCCAAATCTTCTGCAGGATTCTTCGCGCTAAAAATCTTCTTCCCCCTTCCAATAATTGATTTTCTGCAGGATTCTTTGCGCCGCGCTAAAAACAATTGATTGCAAGTGATTTACTGCTTTGCATATCTTAATCTGACTTTAAGGGGCTATTGACCAATTCAGATTGGGTGGGGATTTCATCACCCTTCCCAGGACCCCAGAAATCACTTAAAGCATTTGCATTGACCACTCTTAATTAAAAAATATTAAACTCAGCCCTAAGGATGTCGCGCTCAATAGGACAGAGGACTAGTATAGGCATCGGCCGTTTATCCTAACCTGACTTTGCTGTGTCTAGGCAAGTGTGTCAAGGCTAGTGGTTTTTAATTAGGCCCACAGCATGGTACCTTCCCACTTACCTGGCACTTACCTGGCCGCAATTGGCGGTGAAGAGACGGTTTGAGGTCCTATCTGTAGCCCTTTGGAACAGTTAGGAGCTGTCTAGCTGACCTAGGTGACCCTATATCTAGGCCTGATTGTGCATGTGTGGTTAATTGCATTTGTGTCACAAGTCTCTTTTCAAAAATCTTTTTGCAAAAGCACACATAAAAAAAAGAAAAAGGAAAAATCTTTTCAAAACTTGCAACTTGTCGCTAAAAGAATCTTTGCACTCACTTACACCACTTCTTCTCATTGACGTTTTCTTACCTCCACATTCTGTCTTTCATCTTTCGACTACACTAACCCTTTTAGTGTATGTCCGGTTGGACTAGGGACCCTAGCTCCCGATTAGTCCGTGTTTTGTTGGTACCGACCGACGAACCTTTCAACTCCGAAGTCGAAATCCTGTCCTCTTCTTCACTTTCACCATCACATTCTTCTTCCGAAGGTATGTCGGGATACAATCCTAACAATACCTTACCGACGGGAATGATTCCACCTCCGTTAGGTGCGAATCACCCGAATCACCCGCCTGTTGAAGCGCCCGCACGAGTCGCGCTCCAGGATCTCTTCTACCCCGTCCGCACCGCCCTTTTTACTTGTCTTTCCCTCCCACCGGCAAATAGGGACAATTTTGAGATCAAACCCCACTTCATCAATATGCTGCCCAAGTTTCATGGTTTGGAATCCGAAGATGCATATATCTTTATCAACAAATTCCAAAACGTTTGCGCTATGATGAAAACGACCCAATTAAGTGATGACGCTATAAGGCTAAGGGTCATTCCTTTCGCCTTATGTGACCTAGCCGAGAAGTGGCTATACAGCACCGCATCATATTCAATTAGAAATTAGGACGAGTTTGTGAAAGCTTTTCTTAAAAAGTTCTATCCTCATCACAAAACTGCTAGAATCCGTAATGAGATTATACAATTTTCACAGCTTCCTTCCGAACCATTTTGGAAGTGTTTTGAAAGATTTAAAGACCTACTCGTTCAATGCCTTCACCATGGGATCGAAAGTTGGCAACTTTGCCAAACATTATACGAGGGATTGAACCCGGCAACGAAGCAGTTGCTAGAAACCATTTGTCAAGGTCACTTTTTTAACCAAATCTAGTGACGAAGCGTGGCAGCTTCTTGAGGACCTTAGTGAACAAACAATTCAGTGGGAGAGCACCAATACCACATCATCATCTTCTTCTATTGGTCAACCTAGGGCAGGCATACATCAAGTAGAGATGTCGATTGCTATGAAGGCCGAGATGGCCGCTCTTACGAAAAAGCTAGAAGCGATTGAGACCAAAATCTCATCGCCTTCTCCTGCCCCTGTTGTGCCCCCACGAACTGTTTGTGCTTGTTGTTCGGATCCATCACATCTCACCGAAGAGTGTCCCTACACTGCATCTACTCAAGGACAGGATCAAGTCAATGCTACCTTTCAGCAACGACAAAGAAAAGATCCATACTCTTCGACATACAATCCGGGTTGGAAGAGCCATCCAAATTTCGTTTGGAACCAAAATCAACAATTCCAAGGAAATAACAATTTTCAAAGGCCTCCTCCTCCACAACAACAAGCACCTCCACAAACCCAATTTCAACAACCTTTCCAACATCAACCTTACCCTAATCAAGTGAACAATTTTATGCCTAACACTTCTTACCCACCAAACAATTTTGTTCAACCTAATAATGACAAGGTTAGCTCACTCGAAAGAAGTCTAGAGGGTTTCCTAAAGCAATCTACACAATCTACAGCAAGATTAGAGACTTCTATTCAATCTTTGGTGCAAAACAGTGCCTCACACGATCAAAGTATCAAATCTATTGAGGCACAAATTGCACAACTCAACACTGCGTTGAAAGAGCGAGAGAAAGGAAAGCTTCCGTCTCAACCACTGCCAAATCCCGGTCACGCATATGTTGCATATGAACAGCAGAATCATAACGTAAATGCTGTGACCACGTTGAGATCCGGAAAAGTGTTGCAAAACAATGTGGGTATTAACCATGACACCCCTGCCGGTGGTCCTTATTCATCTTCTTCACCTTCTTCTTCCTCTTCTTCTTCGTCGTCGTTAGAGCCTATTCTCCATCCTTCACACGGCTCTACTTCTTCTTGCTTGAACGGACCCACTTCTCACATCACGAACACATCTACACGGGGTTCCGTTCCAACTCAACAATCTGATCCGCAAAAATTAGACTCAACAACTTTTCAAAATATTCCTTTTCCAAACCGGTTGAGATCCAATAAACCAACTCTACAGATGGAGAAGATTGTAGAGTTGTTCAAACAGGTTAGCATAAATATCCTCTTTTGGATGCAATCCAACAAGTTCCTTCATATGCAAAAATCTTAATGGACTTATGCACCAAAAAGAAGAAGTCACAAGTACCAAAGAAAGTTTTCGTGGCTAGTGCTGTTAGTGATGCTCTTGTCAATTCTTTACCCCCAAAGCACAAGGACCCCGGTTGTCCTACTATTTCGATCACAATTAGGGACAAGAACATCAATAGAGCACTATTAGATCTTGGTGCTAGTGTCAATTTGCTACCTTATTCGGTGTACGAACAATTAGGCGTTGGAGAGCTTAAGCCTACTCATTGTACTCTCCAAATGGCCGACCGATCAATCACCCATCCTAGGGGAGAGTTGGAGGATGTGTTAATTAGAGTAAGGGATTTCATTTTCCCCGTTGACTTTATCGTTATGGATACACAACCTGTCGCTAACCCCCGAAATCAAATTCCGGTGATACTTGGTCAACCATTCCTCGCGACTTCTAACGCAGTGATCAATTGTCGTAACGGTTCAATGAATTTATCTTTTGGCAATATGACAGTTGAACTCAACATTTTCAAGTTAGGAAGTCAGCCTTGCGAGCCTAATTCTAGCGTACTTGATGTTTTCTCGATCAATGAGATCGCGGAGGAGGACTGTGAGTTCAAAAATTTTATGTTTGATCACAGCAATGTTGACGCAACTAGTGCGTTCCTCCTAGAATCCGACAAAGCTTTCACGACGGACAAAGATTATAAGTGTTTCACATTTGTTGACGATCTTGAAGACTCTCCACCTGAGTTTGAGTCTTTTGCTTTTTCGGATGAGTTAGTTGAACCATCCGACTCGGTAGCGTACACTTGATTTAAACCTTTGATGGAATCCTTCGAGTTTGAAACAGTTACTCCATTATTACCATCTATTGTTTCACCACCTAAACTCGAACTAAAGCTTTTACCGTCGCACCTAAAATATGCTTATCTTGGTGAGAATGAGACCTTACCCGTTATCATATCTGCCTCTCTAGCTCTCGAGCAAGAGAAGGCTCTTTTAATGGTCTTACACAATAATCGGCAAGCTTTCGGCTGGTCTATGGCAGACATCAAGGGGATTAGTCCCCTCATAGTCGAGCATCATATACACTTGATGGATGATGCCAAGCCGGTAAGGGATCCATAAAGACGCCTCAACCCCATTATGAAAGAGGCTGTCAAGAAGGAGATTGTTAAATGTCTTGATAGTGGTATCATTTACCCTATCTCGGATAGCCAATGGGTTAGCCCCATTCATGTCGTGCCAAAGAAATTGGGCATCACGGTCATTACCAATGAGGCAAATGAGTTAATTCCTACTCGCACCCAAACTGGGTGGCGAGTTTGCATCGACTACCGAAAACTCAATGCCGCGACAATGAAGGACCATTTTCCTTTACCTTTCATTGACCAAATGCTAGAACGATTGGCGGGGCACGAGTTCTACTGCTTTTTAGATGGCTATTCCGGTTATAACCAAGTCCTCATAGCTAAAGAGGATCAAGACAAGACCACATTTACTTGTCCGTTTGGCACTTTTGCTTATCGTCGCATGCCCTTTGGGTTATGCAATGCACCCGCTACATTTCAGCGGTGTATGATGAGGATCTTTTCGGACATGGTGGAGAAGTTTTTGGAAATCTTTATGGGCGACTTCTCCATTTTTGGTGACTCCTTCGACGAGTGTTTACGACATCTTGACGCAGTTCTTACCCGCTGTAGGGATAAGAACCTAACTTTGAATTGGGAGAAATGCCACTTTATGGTATGAGAAGGCATTGTCTTAGGACATGTCATCTCGCAAAACGGCATAGAGTTTGATAGAGCCAAAATTGAAGTCATTTCTAATCTTCCTCCTCCTAAATGCGTCAAAGATATCCGAGCTTTCCTTGGCCATGCCGGTTTTTATAGACGGTTCATCAAGGATTTTAGCAAGATTGCTAGACCCTTGACTCTCTTATTGGCCAAGGACACAACATTTGATTTCGACTCAACTTGCATAGAAGCGTTCGAGTCTTTGAAACACTCTCTCATTTTTGCGCCCATTCTTTCATCTCCAGACTGGACGCACCCTTTCGAAATTATGTGCGACGCATCAGATTTTGCCATTGGTGCTGTTCTTGGACAGCACATTAATAAGATGCTGCATGTAATTTATTATGCTAGCCGAACACTAAATGAGGCCCAACTAAACTACACAACAACAGAAAAGGAGTTTTTAGCGGTTGTGTTTGCACTTGAAAAATTTCGGCCTTATTTAATCGGCTCTCCAGTTATAGTGTACACTGATCATTCAGCTCTTCGCCACCTTTTTGTGAAGAAGGATGCTAAATCGAGGCTAATACGTTGGATCCTTTTGCTACAAGAGTTTGACCTTGTCATAAGGGACAAAAAAGGATGTGAAAACGTAGTGGCCGATCACCTTTCATGACTTCCTTCTTCGCCTACACTTGAACTTTCAATCACTGATGTTTTTCCCGATGAGCAACTCTTGACCGTTTCTTGCGAACCATGGTTCGCCGATATTGTAAACTACTTAGCCACCGGCTTGATACCTAAAGATTGGTCGAAACAAGATAAACTTCGATTCTTGTCCCAAGTAAAGCATGTTTACTGGGACGAACCTTATCTTTTTAAATACTGTTCCGACCAAATCATTCGTCGGTGTGTACCGGAAAATGAGGTTAAGAGTGTGTTGTCTTTTTGCCACGATCAAGCATGTGGCGGGCACTTCGGCCCAAAGAAGACAGCCGAGAAAGTTTTGCAGTGTGGTTTCTATTGGCCACGACTCTTCAAGGATGCATACGAATATTGCAAGACTTGCTCCCGGTGCCAACACTTGGGCCGGATATCGCGGAGAAACGAAATGCCGCTCCAACTAATTTTGGTTGCAGATATTTTTGATGTTTAGGGTATAGACTTCATGGGACCATTTCCTAACTCTTTTGGAAATGTGTATATTCTTTTGGCCGTTGACTATGTTTCAAAGTGGGTCGAGGCTGTGCCTAGTCGAACGAATGACAACAAGGTTGTCGTTCGATTTCTTAAAGAACACATCTTTTCTCGATTTGGGCACCCTCGCGCAATAATAAGTGATAATGGTTCTCACTTTTGCAATAGGACTTTTGAGTCCTTAATGCGCAAATACTCCATCACCCATAAGCTGTCAACGCCATACCATCCCCAAACATGTGGGCAAGCCGAGGTCTTGAATCGGCAAACCAAGCAAATCTTGGAGAAAACGGTTTCTAAAAACCGTAAAGATTGGTCACTAAAATTGATCGATGCACTATGGGCTTTCCGTACTGCATACAAGACTGATCTTGGCATGTCTCCATACCAGTTTGTTTACGGGAAGGCTTGCCACCTCCCAGTAGAAATTGAGCACAAGGCATTTTGGGCTATCAAAGAGCTGAATCTATCTTTAGGAGAGGCGGGCAGCAACCGAAAGCTGCAGTTGAATGAACTAGAAAAGCTGCGGGATGAGGCATATGATAATGCCGTAATTGCAAAAAACCGAGCTAAGGTGTTCCACGATAAATACCTTTTGCGTAAAACATTTAAACCTGGTCAACAGGTTTTACTCTATGATACTCGGTTACATTATCATCCTGGCAAGCTCCGTTCTAGATGGAGAGGACCTTTTGTAGTCCGGACCGTTTATCCGCACGGTGCGGTTGATCTTGAGAATCCAGAAGACGGTACTCTATTCAAAGTAAATGGACATCGATTGAAACCGTTCTTCTCAGCGGACCATTCGGAGGAGCTCCTGTTTTTGCAGGAGCCGATTTACACAGATTGATTTTCCTCCACTTTCACCCCCGAACTTCCACTAAATTTTTCCAAACCGTTGTTTTAAATAAGTTTGGGGGTGTGTATAATATGTAAATATATTAATAAACAGGAAATTGCCGACATTATCAACCCACTTGGTGCAACATGACAGTGAGGACACTGTCCATTTTAAGTTTGGGGGTATGCTCGGTAAGTTTTCTTCCATCGCATTCATATGTATATTTTTGCATTGCATCTTTATATGAAAATCATAAAAATTTGAAAAATTAGAAAAAGAAAAAAAAATTAGAAAAAGAAAAACCCATAAAAATTGAAAATTTTCAAAAATTATAAAAATTAATGTATTCAATTTTGGCTAATTGACTTGAGTTTAACAAATAGGTCGACTGGCTAGGAAAAACTAGATCGTAGACTTAGTAGATTAAAAACCCTAAAAATAACCTTTCTTAAAATTTAACGGTAGAAAGTATATGCCTTTGTAGTTTATTTAGAAATAGGCAAATTTTGGATTCACTTCTTGGGCTAAGTCGAAACAAAGGAAAAGTATTTAAACTTTTATTAGAGTATAAGTTTGAAAAATAATTCCTAGCTTAAGTCTAGATTCTGAAAACGTATACCTTACAAAATGCACAGTCACGCACCTTGAAACTTGGAATAGTAGAAGAGACCTTGAAATGCTCTTGTCTAAAGTCCTTAGTACAATGGAAAAAAAAGTGAATAAAGAAAAAAATGGACACTGGTTTTTGTGATTACTTAAGGCTGTAAAAATAAAAAAATATTTAGCGAGGGTGCTTCATCACCTAGTGCCTTAGACCAACTGGTTTGGGAGTCACTGCTAAAAGCCTTGGGTGTTGCAAAACTAGGAAGTACGCTTTAAAGTGCTAACGCATCTTGTAATCGGTTGTTGGTACCTCAAGAAGTATTAACGGTCGCATGAAGGATGTGTAAGCAAAAATTCAAAATTCACCAACTAATAAGTGTTTTGGACAATGGACGAGAGTACGATTGCTTGATTTGAATTTCCAAGTGTAGGGGTGATATTTACACACACGTGGGGGTATGTGATTGGAGTTTAGATAAGAGAAAGGAATGAAGAATAGAACTTGTATCTTTAGTAGAGTTGATAGAAATTCCTAAGTGGAGATGGAACCCTAGAAAGAAAACTTAAGAAATGCCGAAAGCTAAGTAATTCTATAGAACATATATAATCTTAAGTTAAATGATGAGAAAGTGTGAAGAATATGGGTGGATAATTTGCGGGTCGACGATAATAGAATTCCTTGTTAGAAAACCTAATTGGAAAACAAAAGCCAAACAGCCATATTGATATGATTTTGTGGGTGTAATCCGCTGAAAACCCTCAGGAGACAACACTCCTCCTACTAGGGACACCTAGAGATTTAACGACTTGTTGCACGTGCTCAGTGCAATCACGTTTCCCTGCGAAAGTGCTGCTAGGTTAGATTTTTATCAAGAATAAAAAAAAAATTAATTTTGCTCGAGGACGAGCAAAAGATATGTTTGGGGGTATTTGTTCATAACATAATATTGCATTTTATATCCCCCATTCTTATGCATTTAAGAATAAAAACAGGTGCTTTTGACCCATGTCTGCTACATGTTACAGGTTACAGGTTCTTGAAGCGAAAACAGTAAAAAACACAAAAGACGACATAAAAGAAAGACTTTTGACCAACAATTACGAGGATCTCAGTCAAGCCTAGACGAAGAACAGTTCACAATCATCAAGGCAACGCAAGATCCAAAATGTCAAGGCAAACGGTTAAAAGATCGCTACAAGTTTTCATTAAGAGATCTGGAGAAGATTCAGAAGCCCATTTGATAAAATAACCCAAGAACTAGAAGCCCAAAAAGATCCAGAGAATAACATAAAAATTTCAGAACCTAAGCTCACTAAAGGGCCGCGGAACCGCGTCCTAAGCCCACCATTGCCGCGGTTCCGCGGCCATAAGAAGACAAAAGAAGGATTGTTTTTTACCAAAACGTCGTGGCGGCTCTGAAAAGATTTCCTGGGGGTATATTTGTAATTTTAGACATGCGGAGCAATTGTAAATATAGGGTTTCTATGTCCTATAAATAAAACCCAAACCGTTGTATTTTCCTATATATGCCTCTATTCATGAATAAAATTCTGTTTTCTTGAAGTTAGAGCGCATCAATCGTAAGTAGGTTATTTTTCTTGCCCTAGTTATAGTTTTTTTATATCTGCCCTAGGTAAATTATTTTCTTGCCTTAGTTTAATTTAGTTTAGAATTTTATTAATTTGCAATAGATGTTTCTTCTCTTTAATAAAAGCAAAACAAAAATCATGTCTTTCTTAATCCCCTCAATGAGCGAGTAGTTTCCTCGCTTGTTAGGGTTAGGAATAGGGAAGGATTTGAGAGATGAAGATCTCTCATCTCTTTTCTTTGCCAGTCTTTTATGAACATTAGAACTCCATGCATACCTTCTTATTCCACTCCCTACAGCATTCTACCCTCGAGGTAACGGTGATCTGTAGTCTAAAGGCCCGGATTTTAAGGTTTTCCATGGAGGTTAGGGTAAAGATTAATAAAGGAAGGACAAGGATGTAGAGGAAGAACAATCTTCCCAATCATCCTAATCCCCTTTATTAAGATTTACCATAACACTAATATGATATCTTTAATTAAAAGCATTGGAAAGAGGTGTAGATCTTTGTTTACCAAATTTTCCCTAAACCTAATCCTAGCAAGTTTCTAATCCTAGTATCACACAACTTCAATTTTTAGGTTTAATTATAAGACCAAAAACCATTTGGAATTAGCTCGTAAGAACTTAAAGGAGATTTATAACATCCCTGTGGACCGACCCGTATTCACCGGCTAGGTTCATGCGACGCCGTTCTTGATTGCGGTAAATTATTTTTGATCGACAAAACCTCTCTAAATCACCGATCCGGAACAAAAACTGGCGTTTAAAATTTGGCGCAAACGAAACCACGTCCAAGATCGAAACCATAAACTTATACTAACATATAACAAAGAGATAAACTAAAGGGTTAGAGGTATTATACCGAATGAACCAAGTCCTTCGGTCTTCCATCAACTTCCTTAGCTCCTTGAGGCGTGCTCGAACAAGCTTGGCTGCCGGTCTTCCTCCGTCGAAGATGATCCACCCGAGAGATGTAGCTCATGGCTCTAGATCCACATCGAAAGCAAGTGAAGCGACTAGGGATTCTAGGATACTAGTCTAAAATACCTAGGATGTAGTGATCTAAATGTTTATCTATCTCATCTCACCTCCTCTCATGATTCTCAACACATGAGAGAGTTGAGAGTAGGTGGAAGATGAAGGTGGAGGAAACTGAAGAGAACCAAGAGGAGAGTGATGCTAATCGTGAGGAGAAGAGAGCTCAAGAAAATAAACCATCTCAAAAATATTGAAGCCATCCATTGAGAGAGAAAAACACATAGCATGGTGTTCCCGTACGGAAAATAAATAAATAAATAAAGCAGAGGGAAAAAGTCCCCAAGTGGAGCATCACGACACATGATAGGCGCCACGCTTAAAAAAAACTAAGCTAAAAACTGGGCTTCACATGCAGACACGTGACCTTTATAAAACAAATTATACAAACGCCTGAATAAAACAAACAAGTTGGACAAAAAGGAAACTCACGTGATAGCACGTGACACCCTCTGATCAGCTTAATTTGGTGGAGTCACGTGCTACACGTGATAGGCTCCCATGCCCTCTGAAACAATAGAAATAAAATCGAATTAAAAGGGACCAAAGGCTTTATTTGGAAAATATTTCCATGGATCTTTCTAAACAAGAAAGATTACGCTCTGTAAAACAAAGCGCTGTTGGATTAAAGATCCAATGGTGATTAAAAAATCACCAATCTACAGAAAAATTCTGTACAAGGAAAGATCTTCCTAAATTTGTTAAGAACAACAAAAGAAATAACTTCTGTAAAACAGACGTCCTTGGACTAAAATCCAACGGTGAATAAAATTCACCGATTGATCTAAAAGATCACTTTTTGATCAAAATCTCTCAAAGAGAGATTTTCTGAACGAATTGCTTCTCTTCTTTCACCTATAAATAGGAGCAAAGAAAAACACAAAAAAAGAGGAGGAGAGGAGATAGAAGAAGAACAAGAGGATAGAAAAAGAAAAGAGAATTTAATTCTTCAGAGAAAAAAAAAGAGAGGAAGAAACTCTAGGTAAGAGAAGGAACAAAACACAAAGAAGATCCTCTCTCTTTTTCACCCGCATAAGAGTTTAACTCTTCCAAAAAGAACTTAGTTCTTCCTCTGGTGAAGATCTGCAGAAGCAGATCTCCCCACAGATTGAGAATTTAATTCTCATCGGGGAGATTTTGCCATCCAGATCCAAAACCTAGAGGGAGATTTAGGTTCAGAGAATTTAATTCTCCCAAAAAGTATATAGGAATTTAATTCCTCTGATGAAACAAGGGTTTAACCCTTCATGTGAGAACTTAGTTCTCCCTTATGCCGAAGTTCTGCAGAAGCAGATCTCCTCATAAGTTGAGAATTTAATTCTCATTGGGGAGATTCTGTCATACAGATCCCAAACCTAAGAGAGAGAGAAACTAAGTCTTAGGGATCCAATTCTCATAAAACAATGGGTTTGAAAGCCTCGAAACTCAGGATCTCCATGCACGTAAAGAATTGGCACCCAACATGATAACTGCCGATCACGTGCTCCCCGTGAGCGCCTGTGATAAACAAAAGAGAATAAAAAAGATTGGCTCACGTGATCACACGTGACCCCATAGCAGTGCTTAACACTTATAAATCAAAAAGGGAATAAATCAAAGGCAGTTTCCATTTCTTAGGCACCTCACATGCTCCCACATGACCCAATAGCACTTCACGCTCAGAAAAGAACAAAAGAAGTACTTCAATTGCCTTACGTGGCCCCATATGAACGCCTCTGAATTTTAGTGTTTAACACTATTCCGAACACATCACATGGGAGCACGTGAGCACTGAGTAAACATGTTGGTGTTGACCACTATGAAGGGCTAACATTATCCAGAATCAGGTCAAATGTTCCAAGGACCATCAATTGAGTCCTTCATACTCAGGGCTTCCAAAACCGATCTCAAGAAAGCTAATAAGATCCCAACATATGACATCTAAATTGATGTTCATCCTATTTTTCCCAAACCAGGACTTTGGGTCAAGGGTATATCTCTTCATACCTCTTATACATGTCGTTGTAATCCTTCAACGTCTTCAGAGAGATGGAAGGTCCCAATAACCAATAACTATTGATACACCCCCCAAACTGGTTAAACCAAAACTCATGGACTATGATGTCTTTAAACTTATGGACCGCAATGTCCCTAAACTAAAACAATAGAGTCCAAATGCTCTTTTGTTGGATCTAAATGATCCCAAAACCTTGTTAAGTAGATCTTAGTCTAAAAATTAGACTAGTGTATACTTAACAAACATTTAAGATGATCTTGATTTCAATGAGACAAAAGATCCCTAAACCACTGGACCGCAATATCCCTAAACTAAAATAATAGAGTCTAAATGCTCTTTTGTTGGATCTAAATGATCCCAAAACCTTGTTAAGTAGATCTTAGTCTAAAAATTAGACTAATGTATCCTTAACAAACATTTAAGTTGATCTTAATCTCAATGAGATTAATGATCCTTAAACCCACTGGACCCCAATGTCCTAAATTAAGACAATAGAGCCCAAATGCTCTTTTGTTGGATCTAAATCCTGTTAAGTAGATCTTAATCTAAAATTAGACTAACGTATCCTTAACAAACGTTTAAGTTGATCTTAGTCTTAAATGAGATTAACGATCCTTAAACCCAACCCAAACCCAAATCTAAGAAAATACGGATTTGGACTAATCCACGCCCTACGGGTGACAACATAAATTAGTCTCCGTATACAATCCACGGGCAACCAAAAACAAAACAAACACACACGACACAAAGTGACCATCTGGAGAAGGAGAAAGTGGCTACCACGATGCGGTAGCGTAATTAACTGCAGGGGCTTGCGCCTGCAGGGAAGAGCGTCTCCATAATCAAAAACCCCTCACAATGAGGGGGAATCTGACGAAGTCTACATCGGCCGCATCCGTCTGAACCTCCGACACACGGTGCCATAAACTAACTTGGTATCTTTGGAAAGGTAGACAGATAAAACCCAATAGCATCTGCCCCCAAATTCAGGCAAGACGGCCTATGCGGTTCCGTCTCCCGTTTTCGTGTATCGTGTTTTGTGAATGAATCGCGGTTTGATATGGTTTCCCCTGGATTCGAGGTACTAAGATTTGGTGTCTTGCTCCGTGCAGAAGAAAAGAAGAGCAATGGCCTCCAACTGCACCAGCTGCAACAACAACTCCTACTTCGTCCTCGATGGAGGAGTGACCTATGAGCCCCAAGCGGCTTCCATCTTCACCATGCCAGTGGAACAGGTGACTCAGGCCACCACTGGACCATTCTTTGGGACCATGCTCCCACCAATGAGCTTCAACGCCCCACTGCCATCGTGAGAAGCTCCGGAGAGGTCAGTCTTTGATCGACTTACAACTACCACGGCCCCTCTCAACGGGTCGCCCAAATCCAACGCCTCAGTCTTTAACAGACTGGGCCAAAACTATAATGGGCCTATAAAGAAGCCTGCAATACCTGAAGGGGTTATCCCGAAACGGATAGTCATCCCTGCTCCAGTAAATGAAGTCGTTAAAGAGGTTCCTCCTGCTAAAGAATCAGTCGTTGTAAGGCTGGCCACTCCAACTCCCGTTCCAGGCAAAGTCACCAAGGCTGCTTCCCCTGCTCGGAAGTCTGCCTTCGACGGGTTGGCCATCCTTACTCAACGGACGCCAGATTCCAATAGGCTGGCACCAACGATAACCCTTCACCAGGACATGGGGCATGAGGGAGCCACCCCCATAGCTGAATCATTACCGTCTACAAGGCATGCTCGACGTCGCCACTGGCGCCGAGTGTGGAAAGCTGAGGGCAGTTCCCCTTCTGGACTGACTTCGCCAGCTCCAACGGTGGAAGTTGATGTTGCTGTTCCAACTGGGAACAACTTTGAACCACTTAACAGGTTGCACAGGAATTCGCTAACTGCCGTGCTGAAAATGTCTCCTCCACCTGTGGAGAGCGCTACAAAGGAAAAGCCAGAGCAGCCCCTGTTAGTTATATGTATGCCCTAGAGGCCATTACTATACATAGGATGTATATTGTAGTGGATGCTTGGAAATATATAGGGAGGACTTTCTTGCTCGACATGATATTATGCTATCTGGTTGCTCTTTACCTTAATATGTATACTGGTTGTCTCTCTGTTACATGTTGGTAAAGCCCTTAGGATGTGTACTTGACTACCCGGACTATGATGAGGATCATACTAGTAGGGATATGGTAGTCCATAAGTACATCCTTCAAGGTCCCTAGTCGTGGGTGTATCGAGACGGGGCATCGATATACCAGAGTAGACTAACGTATACCTTCTCGACCCATACAGATGGGCGATGGATGATCCCATATCCATTGGTGTTTGACATCAGAGATGATATACGGGTGCTCAGTGGAGACTGGGTACACTGGACGGACTCGCCGAGAACTCCCAGATGGTATTATACCTTACGTCAGATGGCAGTTCTCTGGTGACACTGGTACAGAGTAGTCTGTTGACCCGAGATCGTCATAGAGTCTTATGTGATTCCCACTGTGCTTTGATTTCCACCTTACCACGTCCAAGAGGGCGTGCAAAACGGTGGTTTTTGGGTACAGTCCCGAATCACATGGAGGCAATGAGCGATAGGAGGGGATTCGTCTCTCCCGGTATAGGGAGTTGATGTTGCGCTGTGTTCGATTGGCTATAACTGGAAATCCCTGGCCAGGGTTGCTGAGATTTACTAGTAAGTGTTACCAGTAGTTTCTCGAACTGTTATAGACCTCATATCGACATGACTTATCAAGCTATTGGGGTCTGACGTTTACCACCCCTAGGCGAGATATGCGACATATCAGACGACGAGACCGGACTGTACGGTAAGTGTTACTGGTTGGATTCACAGGAGTGTGAGCGGGCTTGCTCGTCGATCTTCTGATCACTCAATACCCGGGTGGCCTTTACGTTTAGCAGACCGCTTGCGGCTTGTGGGTGCTTGATATGATCATCACCTGCTGCCGGCGTATTGACGAGTCTTTAGAGTCCTACACAGAGGTTTCCTGGCTCAAGCGAAACGAAATAGGAGCGCATATGAGATATGTGCGGGACCGAGAATAATACCAGTATGTGATACTGTATTCGATTCTCGTGATTTGTGACATTGATCGGTTATATGCGATATAGCCGGGTTATCGGATCAAGTGTTGATTCGATAAGTTGTTACTATAGATATTAGTCGGTTATATGCGATATGACCGGATCGTTAAATCAAGTGTTGATTTAATGATTTAATGCATAATTATATATTTGATATATTACTTTGCATTAACTAGTATTGGTTCACTTTAAATGGTTTTTCTCACTTGTTTGTGCACATTGTATATGTGATATATTTTTGTGCACAAGTTTGTATCATGTTTGATGATGCATGCTAACTTGGGTTTCTGTAAAGAGTTAAACCTTGGTTAAGTAAATGGTTAGGGTTTTTATTTATTCATTCATTTATCTTTTTAATTTGGATTAAAAAAAAGGTAAATGAAAACAAAATGGCTGCTTTCATTCTTGAAGCTTGTTGAAGCTTCATGAAGCTTTGACCAAAGTGACCATTTTGTCTTCATGCTTAACCCTAACCATTCATCTAACCTTAGTCAATTCTCTACACCTAACCATGGTTCATTTTATGATAAGTATTCTTTTATTTTCTATTTTAAAAATAACTTATCATAATATTCATCTTCTTCTTCTTCTTCTTCTTCAAGATGAAGAAGCTTGATTCCATCAATGGTGATTTGATGAAAAGAGTGAGAAATCCAATTCTAAAGTGAACCCACTTCCTATTTCTTCATCCACTACCTCTTGCCAAGTAGTATAGGGTGTTTTCTTCACAAGTTTCATGACTTGGTGAAGTGGGAGCTTGATCTTGTGATGCCTCGACGTAGATCATCTTCGGCATCGTAGTCGATGACCTAGCCCGCCCATTTCTCCGATGGAGTCGACACTAGAGTCCAAGATCTGATTTGTACAGCGGAGAGGACGTCTACGTGGAGTAAAGGAAGTGGAGAACCGGATCTACAAAGGTCGTATTTCCGTTCATTTAGTTAAGTTGTTAACTAGTTGCATGTTTCGCCTAAAATTCTAGTTAACGATCCGTATTAGGGTTTCTCGGCACTTGTAAAATTTGAAATTGGCATGGTTGATACCTTGTGAGACCTCATTAGAGTGCCTAGGAACCCTACAGTGGTATCAGAGCCTAGCTAGAGCCTTAGGCAAAGCGTAGACGGAGTTTGAAGTCCGATCGAACCAAAACCCTAACCCGAATATGCTCTCTGGACTTTTTTCAAAAACTGGGTTTTTTCCACATTAAAAATATGCAGAAAAATCAGCAGGGAATTTGAAGAATTACTGTGGAGCCCGTACTCCTGAATCGCTAAAAGAGCGGCGGAACCGCGGCAATAGCATGCCTATTGCGGCGGTTCCGCGGCCAATTTGTCTCTTCAGACAATTATTTTTGCACAGTAATTCCTTTTTTTTGGTGCTGGATTTTCTGGAAATTTTTAATATTTATTCAAGAGTTGAATATTCTGGGTTGTTTTGGGGATTCGATTATTCGATCGGATTATCAGATTTTGTCTATGTGGCTTTCCGGGTATTTTTAGAAACTGTTAAAAAATTCGACCGGATCTAAATACCCAATTTTTCCCTGTTGGGAAATTTCCAAGTGTTGGATTTTTCCGTGGTTTAAAGACGTTCTAAGTAGTGCAAGTAACGCGATGGACCCTCTAGAAGACAACAAACCTTAACTCGATTATGTGACCGTCTTGAACTGCCCTTTGAACCTTAGGGTTTGGGGCAATACGGCGTGCCACATGTGAGGCGTTGGCTTGAACCTTCTACGGCTGGACCGTCGGTACTGAGGCATGAACTGGATGTTTTTAAACTTGTTTCATGTGTTGATCTGTTTCGGGAAAACTTGGGTATTCGATTGCTCGATCGGAAAGTTTAACATTTTCTATTTATCTGGAATATGATACAATAATTGGAATTCACAAGTAGTTATGAGATAACTGAATGAATGTTATAAACATAGCACTTTAGTCTCACTTGATCGGTTGCCACGGAATTTTGATGTGATCAAAAGTCCGTCGCAATCACGTAGCGTACGCGGATACTCGCCGGGTAAACTTAATAGACAGCCTCGCCCTATAGCCCCGACCAAGTGACTGTAGGAGAACCCCGTCGCCGAAAGCATCCGTTCGGGTGCTCGCGGCAGCGGTGTTCCGCCTTGGTGCACTTTGTCGACGGCGTCGGGGGTGCGGCCGTCCACTAAAGTTTGCGATGAGCATTCGATCAGGATGTCGGGAATCTTGTTGAATTGCCCGACTTGATATTGAAAAGAGTTTTCGATTTTGAGACTAAAATGCGGGGTTTATAATTGTTAGGCATGCGATGTCTAAGTAATTCATTTGATTAGGCATGCGATGTCTATGGAGGTTGCGGATTCCAACTGTTGTAGTTTTACACTTTCTTTTCTGTGACCGTAAGTGTAATATGTGATATCGCCGGTTTCGTTGCTATATGTCAACGACAATTGGGATGCGCATATTTACTTACGTTGATGACATGTGATGTTATGTGTTGCTGGATATGTTATATTGGATCGTTGTGTTTGAATAGCCGGGGGGTTTTTATGTGAGATGAGTGTTTTTCATTTTCATTCATGTAAAAACTTGTATGTAATATTCTTTCATTGGGGCACTTCCAGGTTGCGGAAGATGTCACCGTTTGTATATTATTTACTTTTCCGCACTAGGATAGACCCAAGGAGGGGAGCACAAGTAACCGGGTTCTGGAGTCCAGTGGGAGACCAACTTGAGGAGTCGAGTCCGGGTCTCCTAACTCTAGATTTGGTAGGGTTGCTTGCCGCTCTCGTAGGAGTCTAGGGGTGTGGGTTTGGCTATTCATCACGACCGTGGAATCCGTGTTTTATACTGGCTCGTATTGAAAACACGGACGTCCTAGTATATCCAATATTTCATATGTATCTTCTGCTGCGATATCTGTGATGTGATCATGTGATGTTCTGTGATAGATATTGTATATAGTATATATGATATATTATATAGATGTTACTTATGTTTTACACCCGCGCTAGCCCTGCCCCGCTCTGCCGTTAGTTACCTAACCTAACGGTGCACGAGGGGACATCGAGGCGAATGCGGATGGCATAAGTGTACGTCGTATTTATCTGTAATGTTTAGGTTAATAAATGATGGGACTTCATTAATGAGATTAATGAAATAAAAGAAACCTAAGCTGTTGTAGAATCGAATTTCAAAAATAAAACAGGTAGCTACAGTTCTTGCTTTGCATAGCGGTATATATGATATATCCTGCACCTTATTCGATGAGGAAAGGACCGAGATCCCTTCACCGGGAGTGACTCCTTTAGCAATAACTGGCAGATGCTACACACTCGGTTTGTTTATTGATTGCTTCTATAGTTTTCTCTTTGCACAGTGATATATATGATATATCCCGCACCTCATTCGACGAGGAAAGGGCCAACGATCCCTTCACCGGGAGTGACCCCTTTAGCAAAACTAGAAAGGCCTCAAAAGCACTCCATTTTTTTAAATCATTTGATTCTACAACGATATCAAGTTCATTACGCAATAGGTTTTCAGAAAAACCTGTCGTAGCCCTCCGTCATTTCAGATAACTAGTAGTTAGTATTCGTGCTATGTTTGTTGGCCTGCGTCAAGGCGTAGTGTGTGGTAGCTAACTAGTATTTATCTGCTTATGCATATGATGCAGATTGGATTAGGGTAGTCGTGCGACTTTGTTGGCCTGCGTCAAGGGTCGTCCGGGTGGGTTTAATTCAATCAGGAAATGACGGGTTGAACTTGACTAGCGCACTATCGTTTGTTGGCCTGCGTCAAGGTCATAGGACGCTAGGGGCAAAATTATCGGGAATTTCAAGTGTTGAAATTTGCAATGAGATTGCATACCTTCTATGAGATAGTTGGATCCCGATACCCGCTGCGAGTAAGAGTTACTCCTGGGAGAGTTTTACACATTACAATTAGCCGATCAAGTAGGTGTCTAGAAAGGTGTTAACGAGGTTACGCCTCTGGAAAAATGAGGTTTACATTAATTAGGTTCGTGCGAAAGCACGGGGGACCTCCCTCAAAGTACCGACACTGGCCTGGCTGAAAGATTGGCGAACTTGTAGTGTGTAATTAATCCCGGCTAGTCTTTCCTTTTAGGGTTTGAAGGAAGATTTGATAAAAAGCAGTGGGAGCCATCCTGATTAGATAAAACAATAACCAATCTATTCTTGCAAGAGCATACGCTGAGTGTTTTGTTCTCTCTCTCTCCAGGTAGCGACCATATCACGCCTTAATCAAGATAATAATACGGATATTTGACCGAACCCGCTTGTTATACTGAGCTGGGGAACGTTGGTCCCGCTCCAACTTATAATTGTTATAAGACAGAGCAGGAAATTGGGGATTACCAGAATTCCCGTGCCGACCAAACGAAGAGAGTGCATGCTGATGCATCATCTTCGGGTGTGTTCATTACAAAGAACTGTTTCTCTGTATCCTCTACGTCCTGGGTATGTGATACCGGATCAGGATCCCAGATATGTAATCTATTACATAGGGCTACAAAAAGGTAGAAAAACTGAGAACGGGTGATAAGTTTCATGAGACAGAAAACGGGGCAAGTGTTGCAGCCAAGTCTGTTGGTCACTGTCACCCTGTATTACCAATACATTGATTCTGAATGAATGTTATTAGATACCGAACCTGATATACAAAATCATATCAGTCTCTTTATCAGTAAAGAAATGATAAAGATTTTGTATTGTTGGATAATGTTTTGAACATTTCCTATATCAAAAGTTGATCGGTTCAGGCATGTTATCTAAAAGCGTTGATGTTCTAAATCAAACTACAGTTCTTAGTATACAGAACACACACAAGAGGATGAGTTCAGAAATGAACGAATTTTTCTTGAGGCATTGTTGACTAGGTCATATCAATGCAACCCGACTGGCTGAAGTTACATTTAGATGCATATTTAAATCAGTTTGAATTTACATCTTATGAAACTTGCCAGTCATGTCACAAAGATACGATGACCATAGCTCTATTTACTGGAAAAAGAGAAAGAGTTAGTAAACTCTTGGGATGATACATGTTGATGTATGTAAGGTCCCCTGTCTACATATGCCAGGACTGGTTCTTTGTACATCATTACATTCTCTGATGATCTCTCAAGATTCAGACATATGTTTCTGTTGAAACACAAGTCCGAACCTTTTGAGATATTCACAGAATATGATTAAGAAGTAGAGAACCAAAACACGGGTATAAGTATTATGTCCTTTGATGAGATCGAGGAGGAGAATACTTGAGCACGGAATTTCTGGACTATTCTAAAGGAGAATGAGATTCTCTCTCAGGATTACTCCTCCGTATACACCATAGCATGATGGTATATCGGGGCGGAGCAATAGCACCCTATGTGATATGGTGTGCTCTATGATGAGTACTACTGAGTTACCTGTTTCCTTTTGAGAGTTATGCGCTTGAGAAGCTGCATACCTATTGAATAGGGTTCGAATCAGATCACAGCCTACCACTCTATATGAGATATGGAAAGGGAAGAGCCCATATCTTAAGTTGGTTAAGATTTGGGGTTGTCTGGGCTATATCTAAAAGCATAATCCGGACAAGCTCGAGGCAAGGTCTGTTATGTACAACTGGAAAGGTTCCAGCTATATAAACAACAGCAGATGATTTGGTAGAACCAAACGATTCAATAGTTACCAACGAACCTCAGCCTCTCCGCCGATCTAGTAGGGTTCCTCACCTACCTGAGAGATACTACTGTTTCTCTATGACAGTGGGAGCGAGGATTGCATCATGAGATGATGACCCAACTAGTTTCGAGCTGGCCATCAGGAGTGGGACTCTGTAAGAATGGCTGGATGCTTAGCGATCTGAGATGGAATCCATGTACACCAACAAAGTGTGGACTTTGGTTGCTATATCTGAAGGGTTAAATCCCCATCAGGAGCAAGTATATCTTGAGAAGATTACTTGGTGTAGTTGGAAAAGTTGAAACTTTCAAAGCTAGACTTGTTAAAGCTTTTCGTCATCGACCAGGCGTGGATAATGATGAAACCTTTTCCAGTGGCTATGCTTAAGTCTATCCAGATCCTACTTGCCATGGCTACATACCATGACTACGATATCTGGGGGTTGGGTGTCATGACTGCTTTTCTAAAATGATGTTTTAGAAGAGAGAGTCTGTAAGTACACAGTCAGAGGGCTTCGTAGACAGTGGGAGCAGCGGAAACGTGTGCAAGATGGTTTATGTGATAAAGCAGGCATCACGGAGTTGGAACATCTGTTTTGATGGATTAGTCAAAGAGTTTGACATCATCAAAATGGTAGATGAACCTTGTATAAACAAAAAGGTAGTAGGGAGTATGGTGGTGATCCTCGTAGAGTACGTGGATGACATACTCATGATAGGGAAGGAGTTTCCTATGCTACGCTCGGTCAATCTCCGCTTATCACAATGATTCTCCATATAGGATCAAAGTGATGCCTCCTAAATCCTGGGTTTTGGATGTTAGGATTCTCACTAGTTGTAGTGAGATGGTATTAATCGATCCTGGGGAGAATCACTGGAAGTGTTCCAGGGTGATAAGGATGACTGAATGTCAGTCACAGGCATTGTCTTTACCCTCAGTAAAGGGACGGTATGTTGGAAGAGTTCCAAGCTAGATACCGTGGCATACTAGACGATAAAGGCTGGATACATCGCTACTTAAGATGCTACCAAAGAGGCAGTCTGGGTGTATAATAGTTCATGAGATGAACTTCGTTCCTCCCATTGTGTGACAATGGAGTTGTGGCTTATGCCAAGGAACACCCGTCCCATCAGTGATCCAGACATATTCTAAGGCAGTATCACCTGATCATGGAGATGGTTGATCTTCAGGGTGATCGAGGTTAGGAGAGTAGACTCAGAGGACAACACGGCGGATCCACTCACAAAGGCCTTTTCCCAGAGAGAGACTATTAAGGGATGGTTGAGTATGAGATACTACAACCACTGCTATCAGATGGTCCTAGTGCAAGTGGGAGATTGTTAGTTATATGTATGCCCTAGAGGCCATTACTATACATAGGATGTATATTGTAGTGGATGCTTGGACATATATAGGGAGGACTTTCTTGCTCGACATGATAGTATGCTATCTGGTTGCTCTTTACCTTAACGTGTATACTGGTTGTCTCTCTGTTACATGTTGGTAAAGCCCTTAGGATGTGTACTTGACTACCCGGACTATGATGAGGATCATACTAGTGGGGACATGGTAGTCCATAAGTACATCCTTCAATGTCCCTAGTCGTGGGTGTATCGAAACGGGGCATCGATATACCAGAGTAGACTAGCGTATACCTTCTCGACCCATACAGATGGGCGATGGATGATCCCATATCCATTGGTGTTTGACATCAGAGATGATATACGGGTGCTCAGTGGAGACTGGGTACACTGGACGGACTCGCCGAGAACTTCCAGATGGTATTATACCTTACGTCAGATGGCAGTTCTCTGGTGATACTGGTACAGAGTAGTCTGTTGACCTGAGATCGTCATAGAGTCTTGTATGATTCCCACTGTGCTTTGATTTCCACCTTACCACGTCCAAGAGGGCATGCAAAGCGGTGGTTTTTGGGTACAGTCCCGAATCACATGGAGGCAATGAGCGATAGAAGGGGATTCGTCTCTCCCGGTATAGGGAGTTGATGTTGCGCTGTATTCGATTGGCTATAACCGGAAATCCCTGGCCAGGGTTGCTGAGATTTACTGGTAAGTGTTAACAGTAGTTTCTCGAACTGTTATAGACCTCATATTAATACGACTTATCAAGCTATTGGGGTCTGACGTTTACCACCCCTAGGCGAGATATGCGACATATCAGACGACGAGACCGGACTGTACGGTAAGTGTTACTGGTTGGATTCACAGGAGTGTGAGCGGGCTTGCTCGTCGATCTTCTGATCGCTCAATACCCGGATGGCCGTTACGTTTAGCAGACCGCTTGCGGCTTGTGGGTGCTTGATATGATCATAACCTGCTACCGGCGTATTGACGAGTCTTTAGAGTCCTACACAAAGGTTTCCTGGCTCAAGCGAAACGAAATAGGAGCGCATATGAGATATGTGCGGGACCGAGAATAATACCAGTATGTGATACTGTATTCGATTCTCGCGATTTGTGACATTGATTGGTTATATGCGATATAGCCGGGTTATCGGATCAAGTGTTGATTCGATAAGTTGTTACTATGGATATTAGTCGGTTATATGCGATATGACCGGATCGTTAAATCAAGTGTTGATTTAATGATTTAATGCATAATTATATATTTGATATATTACTTTGCATTAGCTAGTATTGGTTCACTTTAAATGGTTTTTCTCACTTGTTTGTGCACATTGTATATGTGATATATTTTTGTGCACAAGTTTGTATCATGTTTGATGATGCATGCTAACTTGGGTTTGTGTAAAGAGTTAATGTTAGTTATATGTATGCCCTAGAGGCCATTACTGTACATAGGATGTATATTGTAGTGGATGCTGGGACATATATAGGGAGGACTTTCTTGCTCGACATGATAGTATGCTATCTGGTTGCTCTTTACCTAAACGTGTACACTGATTGTCTCCCTGTTACATGTTGGTAAAGCCCTTAGGATCTGTACTTGACTACCTGGACTATGATGCAGATCATACTAGAGGGGACATGGTAGTCTATAAGTACATCCTTCAAAGTCCCTAGTCGTGGGTGTATCGAGACGGGGCATCGATATGCCAGAGTAGACTAGCGTGTACCTTCTCGACCCATACAGATGGGCGATGGATGATCCCATATCCATCGGTGTTTGACATCAGAGATGATATACGGGTGCTCAGTAGAGACTGGGTACACTGGACGGACTCGCCGAGAACTCCCAGATGGTATTATACCTCACGTCAGATGGCAGTTCTCTGGTGACACTGGTACAGAGTAGTCTGTTGACCCGAGATCGTCATAGAGTCTTGTGTGGTTCCTACTGTGCTTTGATTTCCATCTTACCACGTCCAAGAGGGCGTGTAAAACGGTGGTTTTTGGGTACAGTCCCGAGTCACATGGAGGCAATGAGCGATAGGAGGGGATTCGTCTCTCCCGGTATAGGGGGTTGATGTTGCGCTGTGTTCGATTGGCTATAACAGGAAATCCCTGGCCAGGGTTGCTGAGATTTACTGGTAAGTGTTACCAGTAGTTTCTCGAATAGTTATAGACCTCATATCGACATGACTTATTGAGCTATTGGGGTCTGACGTTTACCACCCCTAGGCGAGATATGCGACATATCAGACGATCAGACCGGACTGTACGGTAGTGTTACTGGTCGGATTCACTGGAGTGTGAGCGGGCTTGCTCGTCGATCTTCAGATCGCTCAATACCCAGGTGGCCGTTACGTTTAGCAGACCGCTTGCGGCTTGTGGGTGTTTGATATGATCATCATCTGCTGCCGGCGTATTGACGAGTCTTTAGAGTCCTACACAGAGGTTTCCTGGCTCAAGCGAAACGAAATAGGAGCGCATATGAGATATATGCGGGACCGAGAATCATGCGTGTATGTGATACCGTATTCTATTCTCGCGATCAATGTGTCGAATGGTTATATACGATATAACCTAGTTATCGAATCGAGAGTTGATTCGATAAGTCGATACATTGGATACTAGTCGGTTATATGCGATATGACCGGATCGTTAAATCAAGTGTTGATTTAATGATTTAATGTATAATTATATATTTGATATATTACTTTGCATTAACTAGTATTGGTTCACTTTAAATGGATATTCTCACTCGGATGTGCGCATTGCATATGCGATATGATTTTGTGCACTTGCTTGTATCATGTTTGATGATGCATGCCTTTTGGTTAAGTGTAAAGAATTAAACCTTGGTTAATGAAATGGTTAGGGTTTACTTTTTCCTTATTCATTTTATTCATTTATTTATCTATTTATTCTTTTTGGAATTTGATTTGCATAAAGAATAAATGGTGGCTTTCTTTGGATGGATTATGAAGCTTCATGATACTTTGACTAAGTCACCATTTTGTCTTGATGCTTAACCCTAACCATTCATTCTAACCATGATTGATTCTCTACACTAAACTATGGTTGGTTAATGATAAGTATTCATATTTATCTCTTTTTACAAAATAACTTATCATAACCTTTTTCCATCTTCTTCTTCTTCACTTCAAGAAGAAGCTTGCTTCATCAATGGTGATTGATGAAAACAAGTGAGAAATCCAATTCTAAAGTCTACCCACTTCCTATTTCTTCATCCTCTACCTCTTGCCAAGTAGTAGAGTGTGTTTTCTTCACAAGTTTCTTGACTTGGTGAAGTCGGAGCTTGATTTAGCGATGCCTCGACGTAGATCATCTTCGGCATGGACATCGACGACCTAGCTTGCCCATTCTCCGATGAAGTCGACGCTAGAGCCCGGATTCTTTTTGGACAGCGGAGAGGACTTCGTTGCGGAGCTATGGAGGTGGAGGACCGGATCTACAAAGGTTGTATTTCCGATTCTTATAGTTAAGTGTTAACTAGTTAGCTTTTTCGCCTAGTTTTCTAGCAAACGATCCGTAGTCGGGTCTCTCGGCACCCGTAAAATTTTATATTGGCATGTTCGATGACTTGTGAGACCTTCATAGCGTGCCTAGGAACCCTACAGTGGTATCAGAGCCTAGCTAGAGCCTTAGGCGAAGTCCAGACGGAATTTGAAGTCCGAACGAACCTGAAACACCAAATCAATCTTGCTCTCTGTACTTTTTTGAAAACAGTGAGTTTTTCCAAATTAAAAATTGCTAAAAAATTCAGCAGGGAAAAATAAGAATTACGGTGCAAAAAGTTTCTGGTGAACAGTAAATTTCGCGGCGGATCCGCGGCAGAAGCATGGCTTCTGCGGCGGATCAGCGGCCCCTTGATGACGTCAGCCCTGTTCCTTTGCACAGTAATTCCTAGTTCAAAGAGCTGAGTTTTCTAGGAATTTTTAATATTTATTCAAGAGTTGAATTTTTCTGCTGTGTTTTTGGGGATTCGGTGTTTCGATCGGAGTATCAAATTTTTTCTGTGTGGCTTTCCGGATAAATTTTAGAATATGTTAAAAAGTTCGACCGGATATAAATACCCAATTTTTCCCCTGTCGGGAAATTTCCAAGTGTTGGATTTTTCCGTAGTTTAACGACGTTCTAAGTAGTGCAAGTAACGCGATGGTCCCTCTAGAAGACAACAAACCTTAACTCGATTATGTGACCGTCTTGAACTGCCCTTTGAACCTTCGGGTTTGGGGCAGTACGGCGTGCCACATGTGAGGCGTTGGCTTGACCCTTCTACGGCTGGACCGTTGGTACTGAGGCACGAACGGAATGTTGTTAGACTTATTTCATGTGTTGAGCTGTATCGGGAAAACTTGGGTGTTCGATTGTTCGATCGGAAAGTTTGACATTTTCTATTTATCCGGAATGGGATACAATAATTGGAATTCACAATAAGTTATGAGATAACGGAATGAATGTTATAAACATAGCAGTTTAGTCTCACTTGATCGGTTGCCACGGAATTTTGATGTGATCAAAAGTCCGTCGCAATCACGTAGCGTACGCGGATACTCGCCGGGTAAACTTAATAGACAGCCTCACGCCATTGCCCCGACCAAGTGACTGTAGGAGAACCCCGTCGCCGAAAGCATCCGTCCGGGTGCTCGCGGTGGCGGTGTTCCGCCTTGGTGCACTTCGTCGACGGTATCGGGGGTGCGGCCGCCTACTGAAGTTTGCGACGAGCATTCGATCAGGATGTCGGGAATCTTGTTGAATTGCCCGACTTGATATTGAAAAGAGTTTTCGATTTTGAGACTAAAATGCGGGGTTTATAATTGTTAGGCATGCGATGTCTAAGTAATTCATTTGGTCAGGCATGCGATGTCTGAGATGGTTGCGGATTCTAACTGTTGTAGTTTTACACTTTCTTTTCTGTGACCGTAAGTGTAATATGTGATATCGCCGGTTTCGTTGTTATATGTCAACGACAATTGGGATGCGCATATTTACTTACGTTGATGACATGTGATGTTATGTGTTGCTGGATATGTTATATTGGATCGTCGTGTTTGAATAGCCGGGGGTTTTTATGTGAGATGAGTGTTTTTCATTTTCATTCATGTAAAAACTTGTATGTAATATTCTTTTATTTGGGGCGCTTCCAGGTTGCGGAAGTAGTCGCCTTTTGAATATTATTTACTTTTCCGCACTAGGATAGACCCAAGGAGGGGAGCACAAGTAACCGTGTTCTGGGGTCCAGTGGGAGACCAACTCGAGGAGTCGAGTCCGGGTCTCCTAACTCTAGAATTGGTAGGGTTGCTTGCCGCTCTCGTAGGGGTCTAGGGGTGTGGGTTTGGCTATTCATCACGACCGTGGAATCCGTGTTTTATACTGGCTCGTATTGAAAACACGGACGTCCTAGTATATCCAATATTTCATATGATTCTTCTGCTGCGATATCTGTGATGTGATCATGTGATGTTCTGTGATAGATACAGTATATAGTATATATGATATATTATATAGACGTTACTTATGTTTTACACCAGCGCTAGCCCTGCCCCGCTCTGCCATTAGTCACCTAACCTAACGGTGCACGAGGGGACATCGAGGCGAATGCGGATGGCATAAGTGTACGTCGTATTTATCTGTGATGTTTAGGTACTTAAATAATGGGACTTCATTAATGTGATTAATGAAATAAAAGAAACCTATCATGTTGTAGAATCGAATTTCAAAATAAAACAGGTAGCTACAGTTCTTGCTTTGCACAGAGGTATATATGATATATCCTGCACCTTATTCGATAAGGAAAGGACCGAGATCCCTTCACCGGGAGTGACTCCTTTAGCAATAACTGGCAGATGCTACACACTCGGTTTGTATTTTGATTGCTTTTAAGTGTTTTTGCTTTGCACAGTGATATATATGATATATCCCGCACCTTATTCGACGAGGAAAGGACCGGTGATCCCTTCACCGGGAGTGACTCCTTTAGCAAAACTAGAAAAGCCTCAAAAACACTCCATTTCAAAATTCATTCGATCCTACAACGATATCAAGTTCATTACGCAATAGGTTTTCAGAAAAACCTGTCGTAGCCCTCCGTCATTTCAGATAAATCCTGTTTAGTATTCGTGCTGCGTTTGTTGACCTTGTCAAGGCGCAGTGTGCGGTAGCTAACCAGTATTTATCTGCTTATGCATATGATGCAGATTGGGTTAGGGTGGTCGTGCGGCCTTGTTGACCTTGTCAAGGGTCGTGCGGGTGGGTTTGATTCAATCAAGAAATGACGGGTAGAACTTGACTTGCGGTCTATGGTTTGTTGACCTTGTCAAGGTCATAGATCGTTCGGGGCAAAATATTATCGGGAATTTCAAGTGTTGAAATTTGCAATGAGATTGCATACCTTCTATGAGATAGTTGGATCCCGATACCCGCTGCGAGTAAGAGTTACTCCCGGGAGAGTTTTATACATTACAATTAGCCGATCAAGTAGGTGTCTAGAAAGGTGTCAACGAGGTTACGCCTCTGGGAAAACGAGGTTTACATTAATTAGGTTCGTGCGAAAGCACGGGGGACCTCCCTCAAAGTACCGACACTGGCCTGGCTGAAAGATTGGCGAACTTGTAGTGTGTAATTAATCCCGGCTAGTCTTTCCTTTTAGGGTTTGAAGGAAAATTTGATAAAAAGCAGTGGGAGCCATCCTGATTAGATAAAATAATAACCAATCTATTCTTGCAAGAGCATACGCTGAGTGTTTTGTTCTCTCTCTCTCCAGGTAGCGACCATATCACGCCTTAATCAAGATAATAATACGGAATTTTGACCGAACCCGCTTGTTATACTGAGCTGGGGAACGTTCGTCCCGCTCCAACTTATAATTGTTATAAGACAGAGCAGGAAATTGGGGAATACCAGATTTCCCGTGCCGCCCAAACGAAGAGAGTGCATGCTGATGCATCATCTTCGGGTGTGTTCATTATACAGAACTGTTTCTCAGTATCCTTTACGTCCTGGGTATGTGATACCAGATCAGGATCCCAGATATGTAATCTGTTACATAGGGCTACAGAAAGGTAGAGAACTGAGAACGGGTGATAAGTTTCATGAGGCAGAAAACGGGGCAAGTGTTGCAGCCAAGTCTGTTGGTCACTGTCACCCTGTATTACCAATACATTGATTCTGAACGAATGTTATTAGATACCGAACCTGATATACAAAATCATATCAGTCTCTTTATCAGTAAAGAAATGATATAATTTTGTATTTTTGGATAATGTTTTGAACATTTCCGATATCAAAAGTTGATCGGTTCAGGCACGTTATCTAAAAGCGTTGATGTTCTAAATCAAACTACAGTTCTTTAGTATACGGAACACACACAAGAGGAAGAATTCAGAAATGAACGAATCCTTCCTGAGGCATTGTAGACTAGGTCAGATCAATGCGACCCGACTGGCTAGAGTTACATAAAGATGCATATTTAAATTAGTTTGAACTTACATCTTGTGAAACTCGCCAGTCATGTCACAAAGATAAGATGACCATAGCTCCGTTTACTGGAAACAGAGAAAGAGTTAGTAAACTCTTGAGATGATACATGTTAATGTATGTAGGTCCCCTGTCTACACATACCAGGACTGGTTCTTTATACTTCATTATAATTCTCTGATAATCTTTCAAGATTCAGACCTATGTTCCTGTTGAAACATGAGTCCGAACCTTTTGAGATATTCATAGAATATAAGTTAGAAGTAGAGAACCAAAATACGGGTATAAGTATTATGTCCTTTGATGTGATCGAGGAGGAGAATACTTGGGCACGGAAATCCTGGACAATTCTAAAAGAGAATGAGATTCTCTCTCAGCATTGCTCCTCTGTATACACCATAGCACGATGGTATATCGGGGCGGAGCAGATACACCCTATTTGATATGGTGTGCTCTATGATGAGTACTACTGAGTTACCTATTTCCTTTTGGGAGTTATGCACTTGAGAAGTTGCATACCTATTGAATAGGTTCGAATCAAATCAGTTGCCTACCACTCCATATGTGATATGGAAAAGGAAGAGCCCATTTCTTAAGTTAGTTAAGATTTGGGGTTGTCCGGCCTATGTCTAAAAGCAAAATCCGGACAAGCTCGAGGAAAGGTCTGTAATGTAGAACTGGAAAGGTTCCAGCTATACAAACTACAGCAGATGATTTGATAGAACCAAAGGATTCAATAGATTCCAACGAACCTCAGCCTCTCCGCCGATCTAGTAGGGTTCCTCACCCACCTGAGAGATACTTCGGTTTCTCTATGACAGTGGGAGCGAGGAATACATCATGAGATGATGACCCAACTAGCTTCGAGCTGGCCATCAGGAGTAAGACTCTGTAAGAATGGCTGGATGCTTAGTGATCTGAGATGGAATCCTTATACACCAACAAAGTATGGACTTTGGTTGCTATATCTGAAGGGTTAAATCCCCATCAGGAGCAAGTATATCTTGAGAAGATTACTTGGTGTAGATGGAAAAGTTGAGACTTTCAAAGCTAGACTTGTTAAAGCTTTTCGTCATCGACCAGACATGGATTATGATGAAACCTTTTCAAGTGACTATGTTTAAGTCCATCCAGATCCTACTTGTCACGGCTACATACCATGACTGCGATATCTGGTGGTTGGGTGTCTTGACTGCTTTTCTAAATGATGATTTAGAAGAGAGCGTCTATAAGTACACAGCCAGAGGGCTTCGTAGACAGTGGGAGCAGCGGAAACGTGTGCAAGATGCTTTATAGGATTAAAGCAGGCATCGCGGAGTTGGAACATCTGTTTTGATGGATTAGTCAAAGAGTTTGACATCATCAAAATGGTAGATGAACCTTGTATAAACAAAAAGGTAGTAGGGAGTATGGTGGTGATCCTCATAGAGTACGTGGATGACATACTCTTGATAAGAAAGGAGTTTCCTATGCTACGCTCGGTCGATCTCCGCTTATCACAAGGATTCTCCAATAGGATCAAAATGATACCTCCTAAATCCTAAGTTTTGGATCTATGAGATAGATTTAATTGGATATTAGGATTCTCACTAGTTGTAGTGAGGTGGTATCAATCGATCCTGGGGAGAATCACTGGAAGGGTTTCAGGGTGATAAAGACGACTGAATGTCAGTCGCAGGCATTGTCTTTACCCTCAATCGAGGGACGGTATGTTGGAAGAGTTCCAAGCTAGATACCATGACATACTAGACGATAAAGGCAGGATAGATCGCTACTTAAGATGCTACCAAAGAGGCAGTTTGGGTGTATATTGGTTCATGAGATGAACTATGTTCCTCCCATTGTGTGACAATGGAGTTGTGGCTTATGCCAAGGAACGCCGGTCCCATCAGTGATCCAGACATATTCTAAGGCAGTATCACTTGATCATGGAGATGGTTGATCTCCAGGGAGATCGAGGTTAGGAGAGTAGACTCAGAGGACAACACAGCGGATCCACTCATAAAGGCCTGTTCCCAAAGAGAGACTTTTATGGGATGGTTGAGTATGAGATACTGCAACCACTGCTACAGATGGCCCTAGTGCAAGTGGGAGATTGTTAGTTATATGTATGCCCTAGAGGCCATTACTGTACATAGGATGTATATTGTAGTGGATGCTGGGACATATATAGGGAGGACTTTCTTGCTCGACATGATAGTATGCTATCTGGTTGCTCTTTACCTTAACGTGTACACTGATTGTCTCCCTGTTACATGTTGGTAAAGCCCTTAGGATCTGTACTTGACTACCTGGACTATGATGCGGATCATACTAGAGGGGACATGGTAGTCCATAAGTACATCCTTCAAAGTCCCTAGTCGTGGGTGTATCGAGACGGGGCATCGATATGCCATAGTAGACTAGCGTGTACCTTCTCGACCCATACAGATGGGCGATGGATGATCCCATATCCATCGGTGTTTGACATCAGAGATGATATACGGGTGCTCAGTAGAGACTGGGTACACTGGACGGACTCGCCGAGAACTCCCAGATGGTATTATACCTCACATCAGATGGCAGTTCTCTGGTGACACTGGTACAGAGTAGTCTGTTGACCCGAGATCGTCATAGAGTCTTGTGTGGTTCCCACTGTGCTTTGATTTCCATCTTACCACGTCCAAGAGGGCGTGCAAAACGGTGGTTTTTGGGTACAGTCCCGAGTCACATGGAGGCAATGAGCGATAGGAGGGGATTCGTCTCTCCCGGTATAGGGGGTTGATGTTGCGCTGTGTTCGATTGGCTATAACAGGAAATCCCTGGCCAGGGTTGCTAAGATTTACTGGTAAATGTTACCAGTAGTTTCTCGAATAGTAATAGACCTCATATCGACACGACTTATTGAGCTATTGGGGTCTGACGTTTACGACCCGTAGGCGAGATATGCGACATATCAGACGATCAGACCGGACTGTACGGTAGTGTTACTGGTCGGATTCACTAGAGTGTGAGCGGGCTTGCTCGTCGATCTTCAGATCGCTCAATACCCGGGTGGCCGTTACGTTTAGCAGACCGCTTGCGGCTTGTGGGTGTTTGATATGATCATCATCTGCTGCCGGCGTATTGACGAGTCTTTAGAGTCCTACACAGAGGTTTCCTGGCTCAAGCGAAACGAAATAGGAGCGCATATGAGATATGTGCGGGACCGAGAATCATGCGTGTATGTGATACCGTATTCTATTCTCGCGATCAATGTGTCGAATGGTTATATGCGATATAACCTAGTTATCGAATCGAGAGTTGATTCGATAAGTCGATACATTGGATACTAGTCGGTTATATGTGATATGACCGGATCGTTAAATCAAGTGTTGATTTAATGATTTAATGTATAATTATATATTTGATATATTACTTTGCATTAACTAGTATTGGTTCACTTTAAATGGATATTCTCACTCGGATGTGCGCATTGCATATGTGATATGATTTTGTGCACTTGCTTGTATCATGTTTGATGATGCATGCCTTTTGGTTAAGTGTAAAGAATTAAACCTTGGTTAATGAAATGGTTAGGGTTTACTTTTTCCTTATTCATTTTATTCATTTATTTATCTATTTATTCTTTTTGGAATTTGATTTGCATAAAGAATAAATGGTGGCTTTCTTTGGATGGATTATGAAGCTTCATGATACTTTGACTAAGTCACCATTTTGTCTTGATGCTTAACCCTAACCCTTCATTCTAACCATGATTGATTCTCTACACTAAACTATGGTTGGTTAATGATAAGTATTCATATTTATCTCTTTTTACAAAATAACTTATCATAACCTTTTTCCATCTTCTTCTTCTTCACTTCAAGAAGAAGCTTGCTTCATCAATGGTGATTGATGAAAACAAGTGAGAAATCCAATTCTAAAGTCTAGTCACTTCCTATTTCTTCATCCTCTACCTCTTGCCAAGTAGTAGAGTGTGTTTTCTTCACAAGTTTCTTGACTTGGTGAAGTCGGAGCTTGATTTAGCGATGCCTCGACGTAGATCATCTTCGGCATGGACATCGACGACCTAGCTTGCCCATTCTCCGATGAAGTCGACGCTAGAGCCCGGATTCTTTTTGGACAGCGGAGAGGACTTCGTTGCGGAGCTATGGAGGTGGAGGACCGGATCTACAAAGGTTGTATTTCCGATTCTTATAGTTAAGTGTTAACTAGTTAGCTTTTTCGCCTAGTTTTCTAGCAAACGATCCGTAGTCGGGTCTCTCGGCACCCGTAAAATTTTATATTGGCATGTTCGATGGCTTGTGAGACCTTCATAGGGTGCCTAGGAACCCTACAGTTAAACCTTGGTTAAGTAAATGGTTAGGGTTTTTATTTATTCATTCATTTATCTTTTTAATTTGGATTAAAAAAAAAAGGTAAAAGAAAACAAAATGGTTGCTTTCATTCTTGAAGCTTGTTGAAGCTTCATGAAGCTTTGACCAAAGTGACCATTTTGTCTTCATGCTTAACCCTAACCATTCATCTAACCTTAGTCAATTCTCTACACCTAACCATGGTTCATTTTATGATAAGTATTCTTTTATTTTCTATTTTGAAAATAACTTATCATAATATTCATCTTCTTCTTCTTCTTCTTCAAGATGATGAAGCTTGATTCCATCAATGGTGATTTGATGAAAAGAGTTAGAAATACAATTCTAAAGTGAACCCACTTCCTATTTCTTCATCCTCTACCTCTTGCCAAGTAGTATAGGGTGTTTTCTTCACAAGTTTCATGACTTGGTGAAGTGGGAGCTTGATCTTGTGATGCCTCGACGTAGATCATCTTCGGCATCGTAGTCGATGACCTAACCCGCCCATTTCTCCGATAGAGTCGACACTAGAGTCCAAGATCTGAATTGTACAGCGGAGAGGACGTCTACGTGGAGCAAAGGAAGTAGAGAACCGGATCTACAAAGGTTGTATTTCCGTTCATTTAGTTAAGTTGTTAACTAGTTGCATGTTTCGCCTAAAATTCTAGTTAACGATCCGTATTAGGGTTTCTCGGCACTTGTAAAATTTGAAATTGGCATGGTTGATGCCTTGTGAGACCTCATTAGAGTGCCTAGGAACCCTACAGCCCCATCAGCGGCTGTCCTCTAAAATTCACAAAGTCTGGCGACAGGTCCAAGACTCGGTGATCAACCAAGACTACTCGCGCCGACCGAAGAAGATGAAAGTTCGGCAAGAGAAGGACCACCCTGTTGTACCAAAGAAGGTGTCGTCTGAAGGGTTCCTAGCAACGAAAGCAAGGTTTTCGGGAGGCATCGTCCATGCCGTTTTTTAAAAATTTGCCGTTACAAAGAACCCAACGCTATGATCGTTAACTAGAGATTTAGTCGGAATAGAATGTAAACAAATTTTACATCTAAGAGAAAAAGAATACAACCTTTGTAGACGGTCCTTCTCTTCAATATGCTCCATGTAGTAGTCCCGCAACTCCACAAGGCTTCTCTTGAAACTTTGAACAATCTTCCTTCCTAGCCTTCACGTCAAAGATGATCCACCTCGAAGCTCCTACTAGCTCAAGCTACCACTACACTAAACCCTTTAGTGTATGAAACACATCACACTAATTTGCTAAAATGGTGTGAGATGATGAAGTAGGGGATGTTAAGAGCTCACTAATTTGTGCTCAAGCTTCATGATTCACATCACATGTGAGGGTTGAAACTTGAGGAAAAGCAAGAGGAAGAAGAAGATGCATGAGATCAAGCATGAGAGAAAATGGCTAAGTCTTTTGGAATGAACATAATGAAAGATAAGTCTTGACCCCTCACTCATTCAAGCATGGAATTATGCAATATTAAATTGCAACTATGCTTGAATAGTGAGTCAAGAATGAATAAACAATATAAAACACCATGCTTGCAACCATGCTGCAACTTTACACCTCATTTCTATTTTCACAAAATAGAAAAGAAAATGTCATGCTTCATTTTAATATATATATATATATATATATCATATATATTAATATATATTTAATGAAGATTAATTAGTGAGGTAATGATATTAGTTAATATGTAATTATATCACATATAATTTATATCATATTATTAAATCAACATTTGATCTAATAATTCGGTTATATCATATACGACCGACTAATATCATTTATCTATATATCACATTATCGAATCAACACTTGATTCAACAATTTGGTTATATCACATATAACCGATCTGACAACAGATGACTGCCAGATTACAATACGGTAGCACATACTTGTATTTAATCAGGCCCACAAACATACCACATATGTGTCCTACTTCGTTTCGCTTGAACCAGGGAATTTCTGTGTGGGACTCTAAAGACTCGTCAATACGCCAGCAGTAGGTGATGATCATATATCAGTCACCTACAAGCCGTCAGCGGTACTAGCTGGACGTAACGGCTACACGGATATTGAGCGATATGAAGATCAACAAGCAATCATGTCCACAGTCTACATGAAGCCTATCAGTAACACTACCGTACAGTCCGGTTTCTTCGTCTGATATGTTGCATATCATGTCTAGGGGTGGAAATCGTCAGACCCCAGTAATGTGATAAGTCATGCCGATGTGAGGCTCATAACAGGTCGAGAAACTATTAATAACACTTATCAGTAGATCTCCATATCAGCCCTGACAAGGGACTTCCAGTTATAGCCAATCGAGCATAGCGTAACATCAACCCCCAATACCGGGAGAGACGAAACCCCTCCTATCGCTCATTGCCTCCATACGACTCAGGACTGTACCCAAAATCCACCTGTTTGCACGACTCCTCTTGAGCATGGTAGGGTGGAAATCAAAGCACGGTGGGAGCCGCACAAGACTCTATGACAATCTCGAGTCTACAGACTAACCTGTACCAGTGTCACCAGAGGACTGCTATCCGACGATAGGTATACTACCACATAGGAGTCATCGGCGAGTCCTGTTCAGTGTACCCAGTCTCCACTGAGCACCTGTATACCATCTCTGATGTCAAACACCAATGGATGTGGGATCATCCATCGCCCATCATATGGGTCAAGAAGCGTATACGCTAGTCTACACTGGAATATCGATGCCTTGTCTCGATATTCCCTCGAGTAGGAACAATTAAAGGATGTACTTGTGAACTACCCTGTCCCCACTAGTATGATCTCCATCATAGTCCTGGTAGTCAAGTACATATCCTAAGGGCTTTATCAACATGTGAGAGCAAGACAGTATAACAATATATAAGTCTACATGTTAAGATAAAGGTAACCAAATAGCATACTATCATGTCGAGCAAGAAAGTCATCTCTATATATATCCAAGCATCCACTATAATATACATCATGTGTACAATAATGGCCTCCAGGGCATACATATAACTAACAATCTCCTACTTGCACTAAGGCCATGTGTTGTAGTATCTCATACCCAACATCCTAAAGAGTCTCTCAAATTGCATCTGGGGAAGGGCCTTCGTGAGTGGATCCGCTACGTTGTCCTTCGTATCAACCCTCCTGACCATGATCTCTCGGGGATCTACTATCTCCCGGATCAGGTGATACCGCCTCAGAATATGTCTGGATCTCTGATGGGACCGGGGTTCCTTGGCCAAAGCCACCGCTCCATTATTATCACAATACATAAGTATTGGATGCTCAATGGACGGAACCACACCAAGCTCAGCAATGAACTTCTTTATCCAGACAGCTTCTTTGGCAGCATTATTGGCAGCGATGTATTCAGCCTCCATCGTCGAGTCTGCAACGGTAAGTCTGCAACGGTATCTTGCTTGGAACTCTTCCAACACACCTCCCCTCCATTAAGGGTAAAGACAAAACCCGAGACCGACTTACTGTCGTCCTAATCACTTTGGAAGATCGAGTCGGTAAAGGACTCCACTTGAAGTTCACCGTTACCGTACACTAAGAACATCTCCTTAGTCTTTCTCAAGTACTTGAGAATGTTCTTAACAGCTGTCCAGTGATTCTCTCCTGGATCTGCTTGATACCTACTCACTACACTTAGTGAGTACACTACATCGGGTCTGGTACATAACATCGTATACATGATAGAGCCTACTGCCGAAGCTTAGGGTATCCCTTGCATGCGAGTTCTCTCCAAATCAGTCTTGGGAGACATCTTTTTTGAGAGAGAGAGTCCAGAGATCGTGGGTACATTCCCACGCTTGGACTCTTCCATACTAAACCTCTTTAGTACGGTGTCTATGTACCTGGATTGGGAAAATCCCAGTACCCGTTTAGATCTATTTCTATAGATCTTAATCCCTAAAATGTAGGAGGCATCATCTAGATCTTTCATTGAGAATCTCTGTGATAAGAAGAGCTTGACCGAGTGTAGCATAGGAACATCGTTTCCTATCAAGAGTATGTCATCCACATACAATACGAGGAAGACGACCTTACTCTCTGCAACCTTCTTGTATATAAAAGGTTCATCTATGTTTTTGATGAAGTCAAACTCTTTGACTACCTCATCAAAACAGATGTTCCAACTCCGCGATGCCTGCTTTAACCAGTAGATGGATTTAAGCAGCTTGCACACCTTTCCACTTCTCCCACTGTCTACGAAGCCCTCCGGCTGAGTCATGTACACGCTCTCTACTAAATCACCATTTAGAAAGGCGGTCTTAACATCCATTTGCCAAATTTCGTAGTCATGGTATGCAGTGATGGCAAGTAGGATCCGGATGGACTTAAGTATAGCCACTGGAGAAAAGGTTTCATCATAATCCACACCTGGTCATTGACGAAAACCTTTTGCAACAAGTCTAGCTTTGAAAGTCTCAACTTTTCCATCTACACCAAATTTCTTCTTAAAGATCCATTTGCTCGCAATGGGTTTTACCCCTTCAGGAGCAACTTCCAAAGTCCATACTTTGTTGGTGTACATTGATTCCATCTCAGACCCCATCGCATCCAGCAATTTCACAGAGTCCCCACTCGTGATGGCCTGCTCGAAACTAGTTGGGTCATCATCTTCCATGATGCAATCCTCGCGCCCACCATCAACGGGAAAATCGTAGCATCTCTCAGGTGGATGAGGAACCCTACTAGATCTGCGAAGAGGCTGGGGTTCGTTGGGAACTATTGGATCCTCTGGTTCCACCAAATCGTCAGTTGTACTCTTTGCTGCTGGAACTTCTTCCTGTTCTACCTTACTGCCACTAATTTCTTTTACAAGAAATTTCTTTTCAAAAAAGGTGGCATGCTGAGCAACAAACACCTTTTGTTCCTCAGGGTGGTAGAAGATATGCCCTCGCGAGTGTTTGGGATATCTTACAAATTTTTACAGAACTGACCTTGCCTTGAGTTTGTACGGATTTTGCTTTTTGACATAGGCCGGAAAACTCTATATCTTAATGAAATTAAGACATGGTCTCTTCCTATTCCATATCTCATATGGAGTGGTAGGTACAGATTTGGTCAGAACTTTATTCAATAGGTATGCAGCTGATTCAAGCGCATAACCCCAAAAGGAAATAGGTAACTCAACAGTGCTCATCATAGAGCGTACCATATCTAATAGGGTGTGATTCCTCCGTTCCGATACACCGTTGTGCTGTGGTGTATATGGAGGAGTAAGCTGAGTGAGAATACCATTCTCTTTTAGAAAATCCAAGAACTCGGTGCTCAAGTATTCACCTCCTCGATCAGATCGAAGGATTTTAATACTTTTACCCGTTGGGTTTTCGACTTCGGATTTATATTCCTTGAATTTCTCAAAAGCTTCAGACTTTTGTTTCAACAGGAACACATAACCGAATCTTGAGAGATCGTCAGTGAATGTAATGAAGTATGAAAAACCATTTCTGGCATACGTAGACATGGGACCACATACATCACTATGTATTAGTCCCAAGAGTTCCGAAGTTCTTTCTCCGTGTCCACTAAACAGAGTTTTGGTCATCTTGCCTTTGAGACATGACCGGCAAGTGTCATAAGATGAAAATTCGAACGGATTCAAATATCCATCTTTATACAACTTAGCCAGTCGTGTCGCATTGATATGACCTAGTCTACAATACCATAAGAAGGATTCGTTCATTTCTGAACTCTTCTTCTTGTGTGTGTTTTGCACGTTAAGAACTGTATTTTGATTCAGAATGTACAATCCGTTACATAACGCACCAAACCCAATCAATACTTGATTTAGGTAAATGTTCATAACATTATTCTCTACTACAAAGTTATATCCTTCTTTATCTAATAAAGAGATTGATATTAAATTGCATATCATAGAGGATACATAGTAACAGTCGTTCAGGATCAATGTATTCTCTGTTGATAATACAAGGTGATATTGACCAACTGCTTTGGCTGCAACATTTGCACCATTCCCTACTTTTAGGGAATGATCACCTTTTCCCAGTTCTCTTCCTTTCCTTAGTCCATGCAACATATTGCATATGTGGGATCCCGATCCGGTATCTAAGACCCAGGACGTAGAGTGTACTGAGAAACAGTTCTCTGTAACTAACACACCTGAAGAAGATGCATCAACAAGCTTATTCTTTGTTTGGGTGGCTTGTGAATCCGGATATGTTCCTATCTCCTATTCGGACTTATAACACTTATAAGTTGGAGCGGGACCAACGTTCTCCTGCTCAGTATAACAAGCGGGTTCGGTCAATACATTCATATTATTATCTTGATTAAGGCGTGGCATTGGTTGCTGCTTGGAGAGAGAGAGAAGGAAACACGTTAGTGTGCGCTCTTTGCAAGATTAGATTGGTTATTATTATCTTATCTAGTTAGGACGTCTCGCACTGTTTTTATCAAATCTTCCTTCAAACCCTAAAAGGTAAGACTAGTCGGGATTAATTACACTTTATAAGTTCGTCAATCTTTCAGCCACGCCAGTGCCGGTACTTTGAGGGAGGTTCCCCGTGCTTTCGCACGGACCTAATTAAAGTAAACCTCGTTTTCCCAGGGGCGTAACCCTGTTAACACCTTTCTAGACACTTACTTGATCGACCAATTGTCCTGTGTAAAACTCTCCCAAGAGTAACTCTTACTCGCAGTGGGTATCAGGATCCAACTATCTCATAGAAGGTATGCAATCTCATTGCAAATTTCAACACTTGAAATTCCCGATAATACTTTTACCCTTAGCAACCCATGACTTTGACGGAGGTCAACAAACCATAGGCCGCTAGTCAAGTTCAACCCGTTCATTTCTTGATTGAATTAAACCCACCCACATGACCCATGACGGAGGTCAATAAAGCCATACGACTATCCTAATCCAATTGCATCACATGCGGCAGATAAGCACTAATCAGCTACTGCACACTACGCCATGACAGAGGTCAACAAACGCAGCACGAATACTAAATAGTAGCTATCTGAAATGACGGAGGGCTACGTAGGTTTTTAAGAAAGAAATGAGCGTAATTAACTTGATATCGTTGTAGAATCGAGAGATTTTGAAAAGGAGTGTTTTTGAGGCTTTTACTAGTTCCGCTAAAAAGGTCACTCCCGGTGAAGGGATCTCGGCACTTTCCTCATCGAATGAGGTGCTGGATATTCTACAAGGAATACCGCTATGCAAAGCAAGAACTATAAAAGCAATCAAAAACTAAACCGAGTGATTTGTAGCATTTTCTAGTTTTGCTAAAGAGGTCACTCCCAGTGAAGGGATCTCGGCTCTTTCCTTATCGAATAAGGTGCTGGATATTCTATAAGGAATACCGCTATGCAAAGCAAAAACTAGAGCTACCCTTTTTGAAAATTTGATTCTACAACATTTTTAGGTTTCTTTTCTTTCATTAATCTCATTAATGAAGTCCCATCAATTAAGCTTCCTAAGCATCATAGAAGAAACGAAAATACATCGCATATATAAAGTGATCACATCACAGAACATTAGTAGCAGAAGATATCATATGAAATATTGGATATACTAGGAATTCCGTGTTTTAAGTTAAGCTAGAATAAAACACGGATTCCATGGTCGCGATGAATAGCCAAACCCACACCCCTAGACCCCTACGAGAGCGGCAAGCAACCCTACCAACTCTAGAGTTAGGAGACCCGGACTCGACTCCTCGAGTTGGTCTCCCACTGGACTCTAGAACCCGGTTACTTGTGCTCCTCTCCTTGGGTCTATCCTAATGCGGAAAAGTAAATAATATACAACAATGGTGACATCATCCTCAACCCGGAAGTGCCCCAATAAAAGAATATTACATATAATGAATTTTACATGAATGAAAATAAAAACTCTCATCTCATATAAAAAAAACCGGCTATTCAAAACGCGACGATCCAATATAACATATCCAAGTAACACAGAACATCACATGTCATCAAATCATTAGACGATGTTAAACATTCCGATCAAATCAACAAACACCCACAATTACCCAACAAGCTCAACACTTAAGCGTGGTTTGAAATTATTCATCACATGCCAACCAATGCCTCACATGTGGCACCGCTGAACCATCACGAACCCTAGGGTTCAGTGGCGGTTCTGACGGTCACATAATCGAGTTAAGCTTTCGTTCTTCTAGAGGGTTCATCAAATAACTTGCACGATATTTGAATGTTTCAACTACGAAAAAGATCCAACTCTTGAATAAATTTCCAGCGAGGGTCAAAGTGGGTATTTGATATCCGTTCAAACTTTTTAACACCATGTAAAATAGCCCGAAAACTGTTAAAATTATGACTACGAAATACTCTGAGTTGCTGTTTTGGTAAATAAACATCACATGCAAATTTAGCAAAAATAAACAACACTTTAAACACCAAAATCCAGAGACCAAAACACACCACAAAACTCAAACCTAAACTCCATGGAAAATCCGGCGTCGCCGGAATTATTGGCTTAATCGCCCGCCCAAAACCGAGGGCATGGGGTGAGTTTTGTGCTGTGTTCATATACTATCCCATACTACATTCTGAACTTGTTTAAATAATTTTTTGACAGCTTTTAAAAATCGACAGAAAGTGGATTTTTAGGGTTTCAAGTTTCAGAGTTTTCGGTTTCGTAATTCTACGCAATCCATCTAATTCTCTAGCCTGGCTCTGATACCACTAAAGGGTTCCTAGCAACGACAGCAAGGTTTTCGAGGGAGATCGTCCATGCCCCTTTTTTAAAAATTTGCCATCACAAAGAACCCTCACTATGATAGTTAACTAGAGATTTAGTCGGAATAGAATGTAAAGAACTTTTACATCTAAGAGAATAAGAATACAACCTTTGTAGACGGTCCTTCTCTTCAATATGCTCCGTGTAGTAGTCTCGCGACTCCACAAGGCTTCTCTTGAGACTTTGAACAATCTTCCTTCGTAGCCTTCGCGCCAAAGATGACCCATCTCGAAGCTGCTACTAGTTCAAGCTACAACTACACTAAACCCTTTAGTGTATGAAACACATCACACTAATTTGCTAAAATAGTGTGAGATGATGAAGTAGAGGATGTTAAGAGCTCACTAATTTGTGCTCAAGCTTCATGATTCACATCAGATGTGAGGGTTGAAGCTTGAGGAAAAGCAAGAGGAGGAGGAAGAAGCATTAGAGCAAGCATGAGAGAAAATGGCTAAGTCTTTTGGAATGAACATAATGAAAGATAAGTCTTGACCCCTGACTGATTCAAGTATGGAATTATGCAATATTAAATTGCAAGCATGCTTGAATAGTGAGTCAAGAATGAATAAACAATATAAAACACCATGCTTGCAACCATGCTTCAACTTTCCACCTCATTTCTATTTTCACAAAATAGAAAAGAAAATGCCATGCTTCATTTTAATATATTTATATATATATATATATATCATATATATTAATATATATTTAATGAAGATTAATTAGTGAGCTAATGATATTAGTTAGTATGTAATTATATCACATATAATTTATATCATATTATTAAATCAACATTTGATCTAAAAATCTGGTTATTTCATATATGACCGACTAATATCATTTATCTGTATATCACATTATCGAATCAACACTTGATTCAACAATTTGGTTATATCACATATAACCGAACTGACAACAGATGACTGCCTGATTACAATACGGTATCACATGCTCGTATTTAATCAGGCCCACACACATATCACATATGTGTCCTACTTCGTTTCTCTTGAACCAGGGAAATTCTGTGTGGGACTCTAAAAACTCGTCAATACGCCAGCAGTAGGTGATGATCATATCAGTCACCTACAAGCCGTCAACGGTATTAACTGGACGTAACGGCTACCCGGATATTGAGCGATATGAAGATCAACAAGCAAACCTGTCCAAGTCTCCATGAAGCCTATTAGTAACATTACCGTACAGTCCGGTCTCTTCGTCTGATATGTCGCATATCATGTTTAGGGGTGGAAATCGTCAGACCCTAGTAACGTGATAAGTCATGCCGATGTGAGGCTCATAACAGGTCGAGAAACTACTGATAACACTTATCAGTTGATCTCTCTATCAGCCCTGGCTAAGGACTTCCAGTTATAGCCAATCGAGCATAGCGCAACATCAACCCCCAATATCGGGAGAGACGAAACCCCTCCTATCGCTCATTGCCTCCATATGACTCGGGACTGTACCCAAAAACCACCTGTTTGCATGACTCCTCTTGAGCGTGGTAGGAAGGAAATCAAAGCGCAGTGGGAGCCACACAAGACTCTATGACGATCTCAGGTTTACAGACTAACCTGTACTAGTGTCACCAGAGGACCGCTATCTGACGATAGGTATACTACCATATAGGAGTCATCGGCGAGTCCTGTTCAGTGTACCCAGTCTCCACTGAGCACCAGTATACCATCTCTGATGTCAAACACCAATGGATGTGGGATCATCCATCGCCCATCATATGGGTCAAGAAGCGTATACTCTAGTCTACACTGGAATATCGATGCCCTGTCTCGATATTCCCTCGACTAGGAACAATTAAAGGATGTACTTGTGAACTACCCTGGCCCCACTAGTATGATCTCCATCATAGTCCTGGTAGTCAAGTACATATCCTAAGGGCTTTATCAACATGTGAGAGCAAGACAGTATAACAATATATAAGTCTACATGTTAAGATAAAGGTAATCAGATAGCATACTATCATGTCGAGTAAGAAAGTCATCTCTATATATATCCAAGCATCCACTATAATATACATCATGTGTACAATAATGGCCTCTAAAGCATACATATAACTAACATCGTCTACTTGGGTGCTCGCTGCAACGGCCCCCTCAACTTCGACCGCCCACAAAAGGAGAAGGCCAGAGAAAATCCCCATGTCCACGACAAAGCTCAAAGGCATTGAATCCAAACGCCCCAAGTCTGGGGGCATGGTAGTGCATACTGTTTATATGGCTTCCGGGAAAGAGGATAGCCATATCTCCACGGTCACCGACCACCCACCCGATCCATAATAAAGGCACAGAAGCAACAGCAAAAGCTCCAAAAGATGCTGACAACCATGGCCGCACTTACTGGGCAAAAAGAAAGCCCGGAGACGTCGTTGGTGTAGCGTCAGGAACAAAAAAACCGATGCCGAGTTCCTCCATAGAATCTTCGAGAAGAAAGACAAAGAGGCCGCGGAACAAGCGGCCAACATAAGACAAATAGCGCTTTTATTCCAAGATATGGTCGGAATGATGATACAACTGGATCCTCCAGCTGAAGACCCTCCGATTATCCTTAAATACGACAGAGGGGAGACGCCAAACCCTCTTCCTGCTTGTTCAACAACCAAAGAGTAGACGATCTCAAAAGCGCCCTTGACGACTATATAGCTCAACAGATACGAGCTCATCAGGAGAGTGAAGCGGCTAGTCAAATCGTCAAGACTGGACGACCCTATTCGGGTCGGTACGACCAAATAAAGTACCCGCCGGGGTATACGATCCCTAAATTCCATGTATATAACGGGACGGGGAATCCACACCAGCACGTTGCTCAATTCAAGGCTCTGTATAGCAACACCGGAGGTGACAATTGTAGGGTTCCTAGGCACTCTAGTTAAGTCTCACAAGTGATCAAACATGCACAAAACAAATTTTACGGGTGCCTACAAACCCGACTACGGATCGTTTACTAGATATTTAGGCGAAAAAGAACTAGTTTACAATTAAACTAAAAGAATATGGAAATACAACCTTTGTAGATCCGTTTGTCCACCTCCATGGCTCCATGAAGAAGTCATCCCCGCTGCACAAATCCGAAATCCGGGCTCTTGCGTCGGCTTCATCGGAGAAGAAGCGGGCTAGGTCATCGACGACGTGCCGAAGATGATCTACGTCGAAGCATCGCTAGATCAAGCTCCACCTTCACCAAGCCATGAAAACTTGTGAAGGAAACACCCTATACAACTTGGCAAGAGGTAGAGAATGAAGAAATAGGAAGTGGGTAGACTTTATATTTGGATTTCTCACTCAATTTCACTAGTTGCCATTGATGGCCACTAGCTTTCTTTTGTTGAAGAAGATGAAGATGAAGAAGAAGATATGATAAGTGTTATTTTCTAAAAAGAAATTAATAAGAATACTTATCATCTCCTAACCCTAGTTAAGTGTAGAGAGTAGACCATGGTTTGATTAAATGGTTAGGGTTAAGCATGAAGACAAAGTGGTTACAAAGTCAAACCTTCATGAAGATTCAACTACAAAACAAATCAAGCCACCATTTTATATTCATGCCATTTATTTTCCAAAAAGAATAAACAAATTAAATAAATGAATAAATAAGTAATGGATAAATAAAACCCTAATCATTAGTTTAACCATAGTTTATTCTTTACACTTAACCAAGTAAACATGCATCATCAAACATGATACAATCATGTGCACAAAACTATATCAAATATACAATGTGCACATCCGAGCGAGAAAATCCATTTAAAGTGAACCAATACTAGTTAATGCAAAGTAATATATCAAATATATAATTATACATTAAATCATTAAATCAACACTTGATTTAACGATCCGGTCATATTGGATATAACCGACTAGTATCATATGTATCGGCTTATCGAATCAATCCTTGATTCGATAACTAGGTTATATTGCATATAACCGTTCGATACATTCATCGCGAGAATAGAATACGGTATCACATACACGAATTATTCTCGGTCCCGCACATATCTCATATGCGCTCCTATTTCGTTTCGCTTGAGCCAGGAAACCTCTGTGTAGGACTCTAAAGACTCGTCAATACGCCGGCAGCAGGTGATGATCATATCAAACACCCACAAGCCGCAAGCGGTCTGCTAAACGTAACGGCCACCCGGGTATTGAGCGATCAGAAGATCGACGAGCAAGCCCGCTCACACTCCTGTGAATCCAACCAGTAACACTTACCGTACAGTCCGTTCTGTTCGTCTGATATGTCGCATAACTCGCCTAGGGGTGGTAAACGTCAGACCCCAGTAGCTCGATAAGTCATGCCGACTTGAGGTCCATAACATTCATGAAACTACTGATAACTATTACCAGTATATCACTGCAGCCCTGGCCAGGGATTTCCTGTTATGGCCAGTCGAGCATAGCACAACATCAACCCCCAATACCGGGAGAGACGAATCCCCTCCTATCGCTCATTGCCTCCATGTGAATCGGGACTGTACCCAAAAACCACCTGTTTGCACAACTCAGTAGAGCCGTGGTAGGGTGGAAATCAAAGCACAGTGGGAGACACACAAGACTCTATGACGATCTCGGGTCAACAGACTAAGCTGTACCAGTGTCACCAGAGAACTGCCATCTGACGTGAGGTATAATACCATCTGGGAGTTCTCGGCGAGTCCGTTCAGTGTACCCAGTCTCCACTGAGCACCCGCATACCATCTTCGATGTCAAACACCAATGGATATGGGATCATCCATCGCCCATCGCATGGGTCGAGAAGATATGCGCTAGTCTACTCTGGAATATCGATGCCCCGTCTCGATATTTCCACGACTAGGAACAATGAAGGATGTACTCACTGACTACCCAGGCCCCACTAGTATGATCTTCATCATAGTCCTGGAAGTCGAGTACACATCCTAAGGGCTTTATCAACATGTAATCAGAGAGACAGAAAGTATACATGTTAAGATAAAGAGCAACCAGATAGCGTACTATCATGTCAAGCGTATATATGTCCCAGCATCTACTACAATATACATCCAATGTACAGTAATGGCCTCTAGGGCATACATATAACTAACAATCTCCTACTTGCACTAGGGCCATTTGTAGCAGTGGTTGCAGTATCACATACTCAACCATCCCCTAAAAGTCTCTCTTTGGGAAAAAGGCCTTCGTGAGTGGATCCGCCGTGTTGTCCTCTGAGTCTACTCTCCTAACCTCGATCACCCTGGAGATCAACTATCTCCATGATCAGGTGATGCTGCCTCAGAATATGTCTGGGTCACTGATGGGACCAGGGTTCCAGGGCCAAAGCCACACTTCCATTGTCATACAATGGCAGGAACCTAGTTCATCTTATGAACCAATATACACCCAAACTGCCTCTTTGGTAGTATCTTTAATAGCGATGTTACCAGCCTTTATCGTCTAGTTTGTCACGGTATCTAGCTTGGAAATCTTCCAACATACCGTCCCTTTACTGAGGGTAAAGACAATGCCTGTGACTGACATTCAGTCGTCTTTATCACTCTGGAACACTTCCAGTGATTCTCCCCAGGATCGATTGATACAATCTCACTATACCTAGTGAGAACCCTAATATCCCTTTAGATCTATCTCATAGGTCCAAATCTCAGGATTTAGGAGGTATCATCTTTATCCTATTTGGAGAATCCTAGTGATAATAGGAGATTGACCGATCGTAGTATAGGAAACTCTTTTCCTATCAAGAGTATGTTGTCTACGTACAATACGAAGATGACCACCTTACTCTCTACTACCCTTTTGTAAATACAAGGTTCATCTACCATTTTGATGAAGTCAAACACTTTGACTATCACATCAAAACAGACGTTCCAACTCCGCGATGCCTGCTTCATTATGTAAAGCAACCTGCACACGTTTCCGCTGCTCCTACTGTTTACGAAGCCCTCTGGCTGTGTTCTTATAGACGTTCTCTTCTAAATCAGTATTTAGAAAAACAGTCATGGCACCCAACCGCCAGATATCGTAGTCATGGTATGTAGCCGTGGTAAGTAGGATCTGGATAGACTTAAGCATAACTACTCGAAAAAGGTTTCATCATTATCCACGCCTGGTCGATGACGAAAACCTTTAACAAGTCTAGCTTTGAAAGTCTCAACTTTTCCATCTACACCAAATAATCTTCTCAAGATATACTTGCTCCTGATGGGGATTTAACCCTTCAGATATAGCAACCAAAGTCCATACTTTGTTGGTGTATAGGGATTCCATCTCAGATCACTAAGCATCCAGCCATTCTTACAGAGTCCCTACTCTCGATGGCCTGCTCGAAACTGGTTGGGTCATCATCTCATGATGCAATCCTTGCTCCCACTGTCATCGAGAAACCGAGGTATCTCTCAGGCGGATGAGGAACCCTACTAGATCGGCGGAGAGGCTGAGGTTCGTCGGGAACTATAGAATCTTATGGTTCTGTCAAATCATCAACTTCAGTTTTGTATAGCTGGAACCTTTCCAGTTCTACAGAACTGATCCTGCCTCGATCTTGTCCGGATTTTTCTTTAAACATAGGCCCGGACAACCCCAAATCTTAACTTACTTAAGAGATAGGATCTTCCCGCACCATATCTTATATGGAGTGGTAGTCACTGATTTGATTCGAACCTAATTCAATAGGTATGCAGCTTCTCAAGTGCATAACCCCAAAAGGAAATAGGTAACTCAGTAATACTCATCATAGAGCACACCATATCTAATATTGTGCAATTGCTCCGCCCTGATACACCGTTGTGCTGTGGTGTATTCAGAGGAGTAGTACGGAGAGAGAATCTCATTCTCCTTTAGAATGGTCCAGGAATGCCATGCACAAGTATTCTCCTCCCTGATCTCATCATAGGACATAATACTTATACCTGGTTATTGGTTCTCTACTTCTAACTTATATTCTGTGAATACCTCAAAAGGTTCGGACTTATGTTTCAACAGGAACATATGACTGAATCTTGAGAGATTATCAGAGAATATAATGAAGTATAAAGAACCAATCCTGGCATGTGTAGACAGGAGACCTTACATACATCAACATGTATCATCCCAAGAGTTCACTAACTCTTTCTCTGTTTCTTAGTAAACAGGGCTATGGTCATCTTATCTTTGTGACATGACTGGCGAGTTGCACAAGATGTAAATTCAAACTGATTTAAATATACATCTAAATGTAACTTCAGCCAGTCGGGTCGCATTGATCTGACCTAGTCTACAATACCTCAAGAAGAATCCGTTCATTTCTGAACTCTTCCTCTTGTGTGTGTTCCATATACTAAGAACTGTAGTTTGATTTAGAACATCAATGCTTTTAGATAACGCACCTGAACCGATCAACTTTTGATATAGGAAATGTTCAAAACATTATCCAACTATACAAAATTTTATCATTTCTTTACTAATAAAGAGACTGATATGATTTTGTATATCAGGTTCGGTATCTAATAACATTCGTTCAGAATCAATGTATCGGTAATACAGGGTGACAGTGACCGACAGACTTGGCTGCAACTCTTGCCCCGTTTTCTGTCTCATGAAACTTATCACCCGTTCTCAGTTTTTCTACCCTTTTGTAGCCCTATGTAACAGATTACATATCTGGGATCCTGATCCGGTATCATATACCCAGGATGCAGAGGATACTGAGAAACAGTTCTTTGTAATGAACACACCCGAAGGAGATGCATCATATGCACTTTCTTCGTTTGGGCGGCATAGGAAATCTGGTATTCCCCAATTTCCTGCTCGGTCTTATAACAATTATAAGGTAGAGCGGGACCAACGTTCCCTAGCTCAGTATAACAAGCGGGTTCGGTCAATTCATCCATATTATTATCTTGATTAAGGCGTGATATGGTCGCTACCAGGAGAGAGAGAGAAGAAAACACTCTGCGTGCGCTCTAGCAAGATCAGATTGGTTATATATTTTATCTAATCAGGATGGCTCCCACTGTTTTTATCAAATCTTCCTTCAAACCCTAAAAGGAAAGACTAGCCGGGATTAATTACACTCTAAAAGTTCGCCAATCTTTCAGGCAGGCCAGTGTCGGTACTTTGAGGGAGGTTTCCCGTGCTTTCGCACGGACCCAATTACAGTAAATCTCGTCTTCCCAGAGGCGTAACCCTGTTGACACCTTTCTAGACACCTACTTGATCGGCTAATTGCAAAGTGCAAAACTCTCCCAGGAGTAACAATTACTCGCAGTGGGTATCGGGATCCAACTATCACATAGAAGGTATGCAATCTCATTGCAAATTTCAACGCTTGAAACTCCCGATAAAGGTTTTTTACCCCTAGCACCTATGACCTTGGCTAAGGTCAACAAATCATAGGTACTAGTCAAGTTCTACCCGTCATTTCGTGATTAATTAGACCCACCCACATGACCCTTGGCTAAGGTCAACAAAGCCACATGACTGTCCTAACTAATCGCATCATATGCGGTGTAGGAAGACATCACTTAGCTACCGTACACTGTGCCTTGACTATGGTCAACAAACACAGCACGAATACTAAGTACTCTACTTCCTAAAATGACGGAGGGCTGCGGCTGGTTTTTGTGAAAACCTTTAACGCTTTGAACTTGATCTCGTTGCGGAATCAAATGGTTTTTAAATGGAATGTTTTTGAGGCTTTTTCTAGTTTTGCTAAAGGAGTCACTCCCGGTGAAGGGATCGTCGGCCCTTTCCTCGTCGAATGAGGTGCGGGATATATCATATATATCACTGTGCAAAGCGGAAACTATAGAAGCGATCAAAGACAAACCGAGGGTTGTAGCATCTGCCAGTTATTGCTAAAGGAGTCACTCCCGGTGAAGGGATCTCGGTCCTTTCCCTATCGAATAAGGTGCAGGATGTTCTACAAGGAACACCACGATGCAAAGCAAGAACTGTAGCTACCTGTTTTTATTTTGAAATTCGATTCCACAACATCAATTAGGTTTATTTTCTTTCATTAATCTCATTAATGAATATCCCATCATTTAAGTCCACCTAACCATCACAGATAAATATAACGTACGCTTATGCCATCCGCATTCGCCTCGATGTCCCGTCTGCACTGTTAGGTTAGGTAACTAACGCCAGAGCGAGGCAGGGCTAGCGCGGGTGTAAAACATAAGCAACGTCTATATAATATATCATATATACTATATATAATACCTGTCACAGAACATCATATGATCACAGCACAGATAAAGCACAGCAGAAGAAACATATGAAATATTGGATATACTAGGACGTCCGTGTTTTCAATACGAGCCAGTATAAAACACGGATTCCACGGTCGTGATGAATAGCCAATCCCACACCCCTAGACCCCTACGAGAGCGGCAAGCAACCCTACCAATTCTAGGGTTAGGAGACCCGGACTCGACTCCTCGAGTTGGTCTCCCACTAGACCCCAGAACCCGGTTACTTATGCTCCCCTCCTTGGGTCTATCCTAGTGCAGAAAAGTAAATAATATACATCAACGGTGACATCTTCCGCAACCTGGAAGTGCCCCAATAAAAGAATATTACATACAAGTTTTTACATGAATGAAAATGAAAAACACTCATCTCACATAAAAAACCCCGGCTATTCAAATACGACGATCCAATATAACATATCCAGCAACACATAACATCACATGTCATCAACGTAAGTAAATATGCGCATCCCAATTGTCGTTGACATATAGCAACGAAACCGGCGATATCACATATTACACTTACGGTCACAGAAAAGAAAGTGTAAAACTACAATAGTTGGAATCCGCAATCACCTCAGACATCGCATGCCTGACCAAATGAATTACTTAGACATCGCATGCCTAACAATTATAAACCACGCATTTTAGTCTCATTATCGAAAACACTTTTCAATATCAAGTCGGGCAATTCAACAGGATTCCCGACATTCTGATCGAATTCTCGTCGCAAACTTCAGTAGACGGCCGCACCCCTGATACCGTCGACGAAGTGCACCAAGGCGGAACACCGCTACCGCGAGCACCCGAACGGATGCTTTCGGCGACGGGGTTCTCCTACAGTCACTTGGTCGGGGCTATGGAGTGAGGCTGTCTATTAAGTTTACCCGGCGAGTATCCGCGTACGCTACGTGATTGCGACGGACTTTTGATCACATCAAAATTCCGTGGCAACCGATCAAGTGAGACTAAACTGCTATATTTATAATATTCATTCCGTTATCTCATAACTATTTGCGAATTCCAATTATTGTATCAAATTCCGGATAAATAGAAAATGCTAAACTTTTCGATCGAACAATCGAACACCCAAGTTTTCCCGATACAGCTCAACACATGAAATAAGTCTAACAACATTCAGTTCGTGCCTCAGTACTAACGGTCCAGCCGTAGAAGGGTCAAGCCAACGCCTCACATGTGGCACGCCGTACTGCCCCAAACCCGAAGGTTCAAAGGGCAGTTCAAGACGGTCACATAATCGAGTTAAGGTTTGTTGTCTTCTAGAGGGTCCATCGCGTTACTTGCACTACTTAGAACGTCGTTAAACTACGGAAAAATCCAACAATTGGAAATTTCCCGGCAGGGGAAAAAGTGGGTATTTATATCCGGTCGAACTTTTTAACATATTCTAAAATTACCCGGAAAGCCACACTGACAAAATTTGATAATCCGATCGATACCCTGAGTCCCCAATACAACCCATAAAATAAAACTCTGGAACAAATATTAAAATATTCCCAGGAAAACGAGCACAGCAAACTGAGAATTACTGTGCAACTTTTGGTCAACGATGCAACAGTGTTGCCGCGGAACCGCCGCGCCACGTAGGCTAACGCCGCGGTTCCGCGGTTCATTGATGGAATTACAACTAAAATTTTGCACCGTAATTCTTCTAAAACCCTGCTTAATTTTCTGGATATTTTTAATTTCGAAAAATCCACATTTTACAGAAAAGTCCAGAGAGCAATTTTCTAGTCGGGTTTTGGGTCGTTCGGACTTCAAATTCCGTCGGGACTTCGCCTAAGGCTCTAGCTAGGCTCTGATACCACTGTAGGATTCCTAGGCACTCTAGTTAAGTCTCACAAGTGATCAAACATGCCCAAATCAAATTTTATGGGTGCCTACAAACCCGACTACGGATCGTTTACTAGATATTTAGGCGAAAAAGAACTAGTTTACAATTAAACTAAAAGAATACGGAAATACAACCTTTGTAGATCCATTTGTCCACCTCCATGGCTCCATGAAGAAGTCATCTCCGCTGCACAAATCCGAAATCCGGGCTCTTGCATCGGCTTCATCGGAGAAGAAGCGGGCTAGGTCATCGACGATGTGCCGAAGATGATCTACGTCGAAGCATCGCTAGATCAAGCTCCACCTTCACCAAGCCATGAAAACTTGTGAAGGAAACACCCTATACAACTTGGCAAGAGGCAGAGGATGAAGAAATAGGAAGTGGGTAGACTTTATATTTGGATTTCTCACTCAATTTCACTAGTTGCCATTGATGGCCACTAGCTTTCTTTTGTTGAAGAAGATGAAGATGAAGAAGAAGATATGATAAGTGTTATTTTCTAAAAAGAAATTAATAAGAATACTTATCATCTCCTAACCCTAGTTAAGTGTAGAGAGTAGACCATGGTTTGATTAAATGGTTAGGGTTAAGCATGAAGACAAAGTGGTTACAAAGTCAAACCTTCATGAAGATTCAACTACAAAACAAATCAAGCCACCATTTTATATTCATGCCATTTATTTTCCAAAAAGAATAAACAAATTAAATAAATGAATAAATAAGTAATGGATAAATAAAACCCTAATCATTAGTTTAACCATGGTTTATTCTTTACACTTAACCAAGTAAACATGCATCATCAAACATGATACAATCATGTGCACAAAACTATATCAAATATACAATGTGCACATCCGAGCGAGAAAATCCATTTAAAGTGAACCAATACTAGTTAATGCAAAGTAATATATCAAATATATAATTTAATATAAATCATTAAATCAACACTTGATTTAACGATCCGGTCATATTGGATATAACCGACTAGTATCATATGTATCGGCTTATCGAATCAATCCTTGATTCGATAACTAGGTTATATTGCATATAACCGTTCGATACATTCATCGCGAGAATAGAATACGGTATCACATACACGAATTATTCTCGGTCCCGCACATATCTCATATGCGCTCCTATTTCGTTTCGCTTGAGCCAGGAAACCTCTGTGTAGGACTCTAAAGACTCGTCAATACGCCGGCAGCAGGTGATGATCATATCAAACACCCACAAGCCGCAAGCGGTCTGCTAAACGTAACGGCCACCCGGGTATTGAGCGACCAGAAGATCGACGAGCAAGCCCGCTCACACTCCTGTGAATCCAACCAGTAACACTTACCGTACAGTCCGGTCTGTTCGTCTGATATGTCGCATATCTCGCCTAGGGGTGGTAAACGTCAGACCCCAGTAGCTCGATAAGTCATGCCGACTTGAGGTCCATAACATTCATGAAACTACTGATAACTCTTACCAGTATATCACTGTAACCCTGGCCAGGGATTTCCTGTTATGGCCAGTCGAGCATAGCACAACATCAACCCCCAATACCGGGAGAGACGAATCCCCTCCTATCGCTCATTGCCTCCATGTGAATCGGGACTGTACCCAAAAACCACCTGTTTGCACAACTCAGTAGAGCCGTGGTAGGGTGGAAATCAAAGCACAGTGGGAGACACACAAGACTCTATGACGATCTCGGGTCAACAGACTAAGCTGTACCAGTGTCACCAGAGAACTGCCATCTGACGTGAGGTATAATACCATCTGGGAGTTCTCGGCGAGTCCGTTCAGTGTACCCAGTCTCCATTGAGCACCCGCATACCATCTTCGATGTCAAACACCAATGGATATGGGATCATCCATCGCCCATCGCATGGGTCGAGAAGATATGCGCTAGTCTACTCTGGAATATCGATGCCCCGTCTCGATATTCCCATGACTAGGAACAATGAAGGATGTACTCACTGACTACCCAGGCCCCACTAGTATGATCTTCATCATAGTCCTGGAAGTCGAGTACACATCCTAAGGGCTTTATCAACATGTAATCAGAGAGACAGAAAGTATACATGTTAAGATAAAGAGCAACCAGATAGCGTACTATCATGTCGAGCAAGAAAGTCATTCCTATATATGTCCCAGCATCCACTACAATATACATCCAATGTACAGTAATGGCCTCTAGGGCATACATATAACTAACAACGATAAGCTACTGCTTCGCCAATTCGTCGGAAGCTTGGAGGAAAGGGCATTTGAATGGTATTCGGAGCTTCCTAACGACTCCATCAAAACTTTTATGGAGATGGAATTGCTATTCACCCAGCGTTTCGCAAGCGCTAGCGAACGCACCCCAATCATGGCATTGATTAATGCCAGGGTGAAGCCGAGAGAAACATGGGTTCAGTATGCAATCCGGTGGCGGAACCTATGGTCGAAATGCGAAAAATGCATCGAAGAAGCTCCTGCAGTAGGCATGTTTATGGGTACCCTTGATCCGCAGGCGACCATATCCCAGTTCATGATGTTTTTCAAGCCGACTACCTTCCAGGCCTTGATTGACAAACTGGCCCAATGCATCAGATGGGTCATAGACCGTCCTCCTCGAAGATGGAGCCTCGAAACGAAAAGGGAAAATGGAAAGCTATTTTCGTCGCCAATGCTCAACAGCAGCCCAGTGGTCCAAAACCAGCTGATCGCCAAAACGATAGACAGTAATTCTTCAACGAGAAGCTAAAACACCCTTATTCGTTTTCCCGGGATAAAACGAGGAGACTATTCGAACTAGCGGTGCGTAACAGGCTCATTAATTTGCCAGATCCAAGCCGTCCGCTGCAGCCGGACGACACCAACAATCCTAATTACTTCTCCTACCACCGAACAGTAGGCCATCCAATCGAAGATTGCTTCGTCTTCAAAGGATGGATTGAGGACCAATACCAACAGGGCAAATTCGCGCTGTCTGAGAATTGGAAGGTGAGCCCGCCCCAACCACATGCTCCTAGAAAGGTGGACACGCCGAGGGCATCGTGCTCTTTTATAGAAGAAGCTCCATGGGAGGTCGCTCTCTCAGCCAAAATGAAAAGAATGCTGAAAGATCTCCAAGAATGTCCGGCAATTAGGTGGAAGAGCCCGCTAGAGCCCAAGATTATTGAGGGGATGCTGAAGCCGCGCCCAACGCTGAAAGTTGGTAAAGGCGGACAAAACGTTCAGGCCAAGCCTCCAAAGTCTTAAAAGAAAAAGAAGAAGGCCAAGAAGCCCGTCCAACCCGAAGACAGCCGTATATGTCTGCAGAAATACATCGATGCACTGGAAGAATATAACCAGAAGGCACAGACTCCAATCACGTTGGACGAATTCTTTAAGCATGTTCTTGAGAATGAAACTGATGACGCTGATGAAGGAGACAATTCTTCAGAAGAGCCCGAGGATTATGTGGCAAACTGCCACATGATCTCTCATTCATTGCTAAATGGCAAAGAAGCTCCCGATGCAAATTAACTGGGGGCAGATCCAGAACCAGAACTCTTGGAACCGTTAGACGAAATGATTGACATATTCCTGAACGTAGCTCTTCAGAAAAGAAAAGCCGACCGAGAGCGTGAGACGGCCATATATGAAAGGGCCAAGCATCGGTGTCACGTTGAAGAAGCTCCGGTATTAAGAATCCATAGAATACCCCAACCGAATGGAAGCACTCTTGCCGCCAACAAAAGCAGGTTTAAGACAAGAAAGCAGTTCGTTAAAGCCCTGTCGATGGGAATGAAGTTGCCACCTTTCAAAGAAGACACTTTAGAAAATACGTTCCCCGACGAACTAGATGCACATCCAAACTACTGCTTATACCATCGGAGAATTACACACCCTACCGAGGAATGCATGGCCTTTAAAAATTGGTGGCAGGGACACGTTGCTCATCGATAGCATTTCAAGCGGATGAAGTGCCTAACTCGTCGCGAACAAAGAAGCACGACCGATGAGCACAAAAAAACCGCCGGTAACTGTCACATGGTTGATTTCGGGGGATTGCAAGTTCTCACCTTCGGGAGCGATTCTGATGAAGAAATAGCCCCCGGCCCTCTCTTCAAGGAATCCATCTCCGAAACAAAAGAGATGAAGACCTGCGAGAACATTCAGCTGCGCAATCGCACGTTACCCAAAAAGAATCTCGGACCCACAAACAAGGGATCGAATAAAAAGATAAAGGGAAGGAAAAAGTCCTTGAAGATATCGCCCTCGATGATCGAATCGTCGAAGAGCTGGCAGCCAAGGACCCGCCCAAGAGAAACAAGGTGGATTACAACGTTCTGGCACACCTGAGGAAGATACCTTCGCAGCTAAGCATTCTTGATGCCCTTCTGCTATCTAAAAAGGCAAGAGATTCTTTGATCAAGACACTACAAGAGCCCGAGCAGTTCCAAGCTTTCCTTACCGAAGAAAAGATGAAGGACGAGCGGGAAGAAGTGCTATAACATTTTGAAAATTTGGAAATAAATAAAATTATTTAATTAAATAATAAAGTGTTGAATTAAAAAGTTATTAAAACCAAATAAGACAATATCATAAGTTTTATGTAAAACAAATTAAATTTTAGTTTTAGTATGGAACATAAATAAATTATAAGGGTTTTAGTGATAAATTTAGCTTCATTTTAATAAAATGGTGATTATATAATAACATAAGTTGTGAGGAGTTGTTATGTAAAACTTAGGACTTTGTGCAAATGGGAAATTGTTAAGGGTGTAAGTGAAAAAGAGGTAAATTAGGTTTTTTGTTCAGAATTTTATCTTAAGATAAAGTAAAGGGGAATGATAATGTTTTGCCACCACCTCCTCTCATGCACAACACACTCCCCACACCTCCTCCTTGCATGAAACAACCACACCTTGATCATTGACGTCTCCACCTACACCTCATCCTTCCTATCACCACATATATCATGTGTTCAGATCAGTTGGCTAGTTTAAAATCTGAAAATTCAAAAGAAAGAAAAGAAAAAGAAAACAAAATAAAGAAGAACAAGAGAAGAGAAGAGAAGAGAAGAAGAACTAGGCAAGGAGTTCATCATCAAGCCAGGACTAGAAACTTGTGCATCTTGGAGAGAGTTATTCCAGCAATTACTTGAGGGTAAAATCCTTAATCACGGTAGGAATTAGATTCTGAAACTAGTTCATGGTTGAAATCATAGTGTCCATAATATCGTATTTTAGAAAAACTGAACACTGTAGTAATCTGCTATTATTCAGAGTAAATTAAACTTAACAAAACGGTGCTAGAATGATGTATGTGGGACCTAGAACAAACCATAACATGACGGACCCAGTGGATCGGATTTTGGCTGGCGACATTTAGAGTAATTCCGGCGTTGCCGGATTTCTAGGAGGCTTGGGTGTTTTGGCTTGTGGGGTAGGTCGCTGTGTATAGTTTTGGCTATTTTGGTATTATTTAAACAAGTTAGTTTAACTGTATATAAAATCTGAAAGCTAATATCGGTAAAGCTATATAAAAACCCAAAATACGATACGTGTAAAACGTATCGCGATCTGTTTTCTTTCGCGGTGCAGAGTTGGGTTAGATTTCAATGAGGTTAAGTATTAAGCCGTTTGCAATGGTCGTATGTAGTGTAATTAGAACGTACAATTTGTGTTTTCATGATTTTTGTCATATCGGAGTAGCCGTTTCCTTATACAAGTTATTGCAATGTTGGATTCCAATACGGGAACTTTGGAGGCCGTAAGGAAAGGAAAAAGGATTGGCGATTCCTGAGTGGATACGATGTATTTCCGGTGAGTAGATTTACATCTATGAGGGAAGTCGGGTGGATGGCGTATAGCACCCCCGCAACCATATAATTAGTATTAAGATATCTACCTTAGTTTAGCGTTTCGTCAAAGCATTGATATGATATTGCATCTTGTATACCCTCCATTTGCATAAAAGTTTTATATATAGTTTTTAAATAAGATATATGTGATAATTGATCCATACGATATGGGTATTATTTGATGAGTTTGTATGAGGAATCATGCCTACTTAAGATGATAGGGATATAGCGGTATGATGAGTTATAATACGAGGAATTATACATATCAGAAATGATGAACTCGGTATGCCGAATAACGGCCAAGTTATTCTTTGACTTGTAGAGATAAATTATGTTCTGTTTTAGGAGGTAATACTGGTATGAGCTATATTATTTTACAAATTACGGTTCGTTGTCTTTTAAATAAACTATCGGGATGCGAGCCAGTTTCTAAAACAAACATCTCTTTTAAATCTAGAGCAGCTTCCTTATTTCAAACTTAACGTTCCGATCATTTCTAAAGATAATAGTATAGCTCATAACAAGTAATTACAATAAGTACGTTTAGATTACTTTTAGGTTTGTATTATGTTTTCTATATTATATGTTTCCGCATTACTCACACTCTGATAGAACACTGCATAAATACCAATGAGTACTATGCTGCACAAGCACGTAAATATATGTTACACTACACCTCATTGGTACTGCCATATCGCTATAGAATCGTTCTGATAGATATGTGTTAATATATGAATTGTTACACCGTAGAATACTTGCACAAATACTAATGATTTCCATGTTGCACGATCACAGACGCGTATGCTACACTACACATCATTAGTAGTTCCATGACACATTAGAATTGAAATCATTATGTTATGTGATATGATTACGTAGTCTTTTCCTATTCATATTGTAGTACTATAGATGTTGTATATTGATTTTCTTGGGATTTCTGGGTATTTTACTCTTGATAATATATATATCGGTGGTATGGGACACTGTTATATATATATATATAAATATACATATATAGTATATCATCAATACAATCGACGCAACTATTCTGATTCCTTACTTGATATTTTGATGTGATAAGAAAAACATCCACCATGAGTTTTGTGTTTTCTAGTTTTTATTCCGGACCGAGTGGGGGAGATATACGGTCGTGGATTTTTACGTTATCCAGACTGAGTGGGGGAGATATACAGTTGGATACATGGTGGACCCGGTCGAGACCGAGGGGCAGGATAGCCACATTAAGGCGGGGGAGCCTAGCGAGGATACTCGATACCGGAAATAGAATTAAGTACGGCAGATATCCAGGGGATACTGACCGGAGATTGAGATGAGCACGGCAGCTATCCAGGGGATACTGACCGGGGTTCGATTAAGTACGGCAGATATCCAGGGGATACTGATCGTAGCCAGGATATCGAGTGACGATCATCTGTTGAGATGGTGTCGACGGTATCTGTATTTACATGTTGATGCTGGACACGAGAGATTTTGGATTTCGATGTCGATGCTGGACATCTATTTGTATATTGATGTGATCATTATCATGAGGTACACAGTTATATATGTATTTATTGGATTTCAACGGGACTGATCCGGAGGACAGTACCTGCATATAATTGTACAGACATTCATAGACACAAAGGGAATTCCAATACGGATAATAGATTCATGATTTCGATTCATATGACATTGAGATATTATACTTGTGATCGCATGATAGTTAGTATTGCACCTTTGCATATCATATAGTATATCGTTACAGATTATGATAGTACTATACTTATGACCTAGGTATCGTCTTGCATTTCGATTTCTACCTTTAGATGCACTTTTATTCACTGAGTTGGCAACTCATCCTCGTTGTGCCACAGTTCTTGCAGGTTTTACCGCTTGGATTATCAGCGGTTTGGGCACACATTCTTTTGGGGATTGATGGGTAAGTGAGTTGTTATTGTATCCTACTCACTCTTGATTATTCATATATTCTTGTATCTAGTGGAAACTCTATCAACTTAGAAATGACATATTATGGACTTAGAATCGAGGAATAGAGCTGTGTTTTGAGTTGTCGCACTTTTTGAAGTCGACTTCTGATTTAGATTGATCGGTTGCTCCATTGTTTGGACGTGGAGACTAGCTTCCATTGGGATGCTATTTTATTATATTGTATCAGGTTTTTATAAAAATGGAAAGGAGGTGATGTCAAGTTTCAAAACGTCATAAATGCTTTTCAACATACTTAGATGTTATTTTAAATTGATTTTATCAGATGATTATTGATACCTCACCTCCAATAATTTCAAAAAGGGTTTAGATTCCGGATTTCGGCTTACTTGAATTCCGTTGATGTCTTTAGATATCATGTGATTTAAGTGCCGGTCACGTGCTACATCTGGGTCATGACAAAGTTGGTATCAGAGCATTTGGATTAACCTTTGTTCGAGTCTAGGTTGACTATATGGAGTCCGGGAATATATTTTGTTACCTGAGCTTGACCTTATAGGACTTAGACTTGACTTTGGGGGTCTTATACCCGAACTTTCGTTATATAGAATGACCTTTGTTGATGGAGTAGGTACTAAGTAGAGTAACGTACCGTACATATGTTCCGCGGCATATTTACGATATGATACTCCCCCTAAGATACCTTAGGATTTATATCTTGAGATTTTTCCTTCTATTCCTTCCGTTGATCTATCTTCATCAGTGCATGATTGGTTGTTCGATCACTATATTATGAGGGCCAAGAGGGCTACAGTTAGGGATACGGTCAGAGCGGACTTGTCTGGGACAAGGAATGACTGGGGTGACTTTTCGATGATATAGAGATGTCGTTTATTCATATATGATCGAGTCCTATTAGTGGAGCGAGTTTCTTCGGAATCCGCACCAGATGGTAGAGTCATTATTAGAGCTCCGGCAGACTTGAGACGTGGTATTTTCCCCTCTTCGAAGATCATGGTGTTGGGTACTGTTTAGACAACAGTATCAATCTTTGCTAAGATTATCGAGATGTTAATTCCGGAGTTCATGAAGTTAAAGATTGACGAGGTTACAAGTGTAGATGGACCAACAGGATTCATAGACGTTCAGAGGTGAGATGGTTAGGATTTTAAATCCATTGTAGCGTTTCGATACGAGATCGGTGAAAATGATGTACTTCATCCGATGGAGTTCGTTCAGTCCAGGTGCAAATAGTTCAAGAAGGAGATCGTGTAGTAAGTTTCCTCCGACAAATTGGGACGAATCTTCGAAGGTGAGATTAACCATTCTACAGGGTATCAGAAGTAACGGATTCGCTAAATTCTCCAAGTGTGCTTTCTGGATAGATAGTGTAGATTTCTTGGGTCGCATAGTTGCAAGAGATGGGATACATAGGGACCCAAAGAAGATAGAAGCGGTACAACACTGGCCCAGACCAGTGTCAGTTATAGAGGTTCGAGGTTTCTTGGGTCTGACCGGTTATTACAGACGTTTTGTGCAGGATCTTTCTCGGATCGCCGCACCGTTGAACGGATTGACTAGGAAGTAAATTCCATTTCTTTGGACAGATGCATGTGAACAGAGTTTCCAGCAGTTAGAGACTCGATTGACGACGGCACCTATCTTATCGTTACCTTCCGAGTTAGGTGGGTTCGTGGTATATTGTGATGCCTCTAGAGTGGGATTAGGCTGTGTATTGATGTAGCAAGGCAGGGTTGTAGCTTATGCTTCTCGACAGTTGAAGAGGCACGAGCAGAACTACCCCAATCATGATCTAGAGATGGCTGCTGTAGTATTCACACTGAAGATTGGAGACATTACTTATATAGAGAGTGGTGCCAGATTCTCACAGATCATAAGAACTTAAATTATATTTTTCAGCACAGGGATTTGAATCTGAGGTAGCGTAGATAGAGGGAACTCATGAAGAATTACGATTGTGAGATCTTGTATCATTCAGGCAAAGCAAATGTTGTGGCAGATGCCTTGAGTCGGAGGCCTGGGGGTAGCTTATCTCGTTTGCGCACCTTACAGGGACAGTCTTCTACAGACTGGCAGATTTTTATGTGATAGTCGTGTACAGTTCGAGTTCACTTTGCCAGGAGGACAATTAGCACATGTTCGCACAGTCCTCAGTTATTGGATCGTATTCTGGAGACACAGCTGCAGATGCTTGTATGTCAGAGATTATGGATCAGGTTAGACAAGGCAGAGAGTCGGAGTTCGTGATAGATGGACGTGGAGTGCTACGTTTTGGGACTCGTCTTGGTGTGCCAGATTCGGATGGACGGAGACGTAAGATCTTAGAGGAGGTCCATAGCTCAGCATACAGTATTCATCCTGGTTCCACCAAGATGTATCATGACTTGAGGGATGTTTATTGGTGGGAAGGAATGAAGAGAGACTTTGCGGAGTTTGTTTCGAGATGCTTTTCTGGTCAGCAAGTCAAGGCAGAGCACCAGAGGCCAGCTGGAGAATTACAACCCTTACCCATTCCGTAGTGGAAATGGGAACAGATTTCCATGGATTTGTGGTGGGTCTACCCAGGACTAGCAGAGGGTATGATTCCATCTGAGTGATTGAAGATAGACTGACAAGGGAAGCTCACTTTCTATTAGTGAAGATGACGTATGGGTTACACAGTGCGTTCAGATTTATATCGACGAGGTTGTTCGATTGTATGGAGTTCCAACGAGCATAATGTCCGATAGGGGTAACCAGTTTACTAACAAGCCATGGCAGCAACTTCAAGAAGCTCTTGGTACCCGATGGAATTTTTGTACAGCTTTTTACCCATAGACAGATGGTCAGTCAAAACGGACCATTCAGACTGTAGAGGATATGCTTCGAGCTTGCATCCTTGATTTCGGTGGTAGTTAGGATTGTCACTTACCTTTGATAGGATTTTCGTATAATAATAGTTTTTAGAAGACGATCCAGATGGCTCTCCTTGAAGCTTTGTATAGAAGGAAATGTCGATCGCTTGTTTGCTGGACGGAACTGAGTGAGAGTATCATTTTGAGACTGCAGATAGTTCAGGAGACTACCGAAAAGATCTAGTTGATACGAGACAGGATGAGAGTGGCCCAGTGCAGACAGAGATCATATGCTGGTCGACGACGTCGTAATCGCAAGTGATGGGGGAGAACATGTGTTCCTTCGTGTGTCTCCGATGAAGGTGTAATGCATTTCGGGAAAAAAAAGAAAGCAACCCCAGATATGTCGGATCTTACGAGATTCTGGAAATAGTGGGTGTCGTAGCTTATCGTTTAACACTTCCACCGAGTTTTCCCGATGTGCATCCGATATTTCACGTTTCGATACTTCGCAAGTATCTTCACGATCTTTCTCACGCGATCCAGCATCAGACCTTACAGCTTGAGCCGGATTTATCCTACGCAGTGCAGCCTGTAGCTATTTTAGACAGGCAGGCAAAGAAATTAAGATCAGGGGTACTTCCATCTGTAAGGGTTCTTTGGCAAGGAAGGAATCGCGAGGAGATTACTTGGGAAACCGAGGATGCGATGCGAAATGAGATTTCCACGTATTTTGAGGGTATGCCTAGTTAATTTTAAATTCGGGGACCGAATTTTCTTAAGGGGGGAATATTGTAACATTTTGAAAATTTGGAAACAAATAAAATTATTTAATTAAATAATAAAGTGTTGAATTAAAAAGTTATTAAAACCAAATAAGACAATATCATAAGTTTTATGTAAAACAAATTAAATTTTAGTTTTAGTATGGAACATAAATAAATTATAAGGGTTTTAGTGATAAATTTAGCTTCATTTTAATAAAATGGTGATTATATAATAACATAAGTTGTGAGGGGTTGTTATGTAAAGCTTAGGACTTTGTGCAAATGGGAAATTGTTAAGGGTGTAAGTGAAAAAGAGGTAAATTAGGTTTTTTGTTCTGAATTTTATCTTAAGATAAAGTAAAAGGGGATGATAATGTTTTGCCACCACCTCCTCTCATGCACAACACACTCCCCACACCTCCTCCTTGCATGAAACAACCACACCTTGATCATTGACACCTCCTCCTACACCTCATCCTTCCTATCACCACATATATCATGTGTTCAGATCAGTTGGCTAGTTTAAAATCTGAAAATTCAAAAGAAAGAAAAGAAAAAGAAAACAAGATAAAGAAGAACAAGAGAAGAGAATAAGAACTAGGCAAGGAGTTCATCATCAAGCTAGGACTAGAAACTTGTGCATCTTGGAGAGAGTTATTCCAGCAATTACTTGAGGGTAAAATCCTTAATCACAGTAGGAATTAGATTCTGAAACTAGTTCAAGGTTGAAATCATAGTGTCCATAATATCGTATTTTAGCAAAACTGAACACTGTAGTAATCTGCTATTATTCAGAGTTAATTAAACTTAACAAAATGGTGCCAGAATGATGTATGTGGGACCTAGAACAAACCATAGGATGACGGTGTTAGTTGTATGTATGCTCTAGAGGCTAGTCTTGTACAGATGATGTATATTGTATTGGATGCTTGGACATATATAGAGAGGACTTTCTTGCTTAATATGATAGTATGATATCTGGTTGCTCTTTATCTTAACATGTATACTTGTCTCTTGATATTGTCTTATAGTTACGTGTTGGTAAAGCCCTTAGGATGTGTACTTGACTACCAGGACTATGATGCAGATCATACTAGTGGGGCCACAGTACATCCTTTAATGTTCCTAGTCGTAGGTGTATCGAGACAGAGCATTGATATACCAGAGTAGACTAGCATATACGCTTCTCGACCCATGAGATGGGGGATGGATGATCCCACATCCATTGGTGTTTGACATCAGAGATGGTATACGGGTGCTCAGTGGAGACTGGGTACACTGGACGGACTCGCCGAGAACTCCCAGATGGTATTATACCTCACGTCAGATGGCAGTTCTCTGGTGACACTTGTACAGGTTAGTCTGTAGACCCGGGATCGACATAGAGTCTTGTGTGATTCCCACAGTGCTTTGATTTCCACCTTACCACGTCCAAGAGGACGTGCAAAACGGTGGTTTTTGGGTAAAGTTCCGAGTCACATGGAGGAAATGAGCGATAGGAGGGGTTTCGTCTCTCCTGGTATTGGGGGTTGATGTTGCGCTATGCTCGATTAGCCATAACAGGGAAGTCCCTGGCCAGGGCTGATTTAGAGATTTACTGGTAAGTGTTACCAGTAGTTTCTTGACCCGTTATGAGCCTCACATCGGCATGACTTATCGATAATTGGGCTCTGACGTTTACCACCCCTAGACATGATATGCGACATATCAGACGAGGAGACCGGACTGTACGGGAAGTGTTACCGTTAGGCTTTTACAGGAGTTGGAGCGGGGTTTCTTGCTGATCTTCTGATCGCTCAATACCCGGGTAGCTGTTACGTCCAGCTAGTATCGCTGACGGCTTGTGGGTGCTTGATGTGATCATCACCTACTGCCGGCATATTGACGAGTCTTTAGAGTCCTACATAGAGGTTTTACTGGCTCAGGAAAAAAGAAATAGGAGCACGTATGTGATATGTGCGGGACCGAGAATAATGTGTGTATGTGATACCGTATTCTATTCTCACGACTTTTTGTATCGGTCGGTTATATGTGATATAGCCGGGTTATCGAATCAAGTGTTGATTCGATAAGTCGATACATTGCATGTTAGTCGGTTATATGAGATATAACCGGATTATTAAGTCAAGTGTTGATTTAATAATTTAGTGTATAATTGTATATATGATATACTAATTTACATTAACTAACATTTGTTCACTTAAGGATTTTTCTCACATGTGCACAACTTTAATATATATGTGATATATATTAAAATGTGTTTTCTTTATGTATCATGGTTGTTGATACATCATTCATGGGTGTGCAAGACATACACCATTCTATTGTAAATGGTGGTTTATAATTATTTAAGGTAATTACTAATTAGTGGAGCTTTTGTCATAAGCATGAAGCTTGTAGAAGCTTGTGGATGCTTTGATAAAGTCCACTAACTTTGTTTTACTTTAGATTTTTATTAACCCAACCATTTTGGATTAGCCATGGTTATGTCTCTACATGAGTTAGTATATGATACTCACTCACCCATGATTAGCTCACTTGACTTGATCATTATCCTCATCTTTTCTTTTGTTCATCTTCTTCTTCTTTGAGCAAAAGAAAAGCTTGCTAGGGTTTTCAAAAGAGAGTGATACATTGTGAGAAAATAAATTCTAAAGTGAACCCACTTCCTATTTCTCCATCCTTTACTAGACTAGCACTTTAGTTTAGGGTGTTTGCTTCACTAATTCTCTAGTTAGTGAAGTAGAAGCTTGAGTTGGCATCCCCTCGACGTAGATCATCTTCGGCCTCGAAGACTTCAAGCAAGGACGCTCGTTTAGCCTCGTGAAGCCATGCAAGAGACCGGGAGAACCACGATCGCAGCGAAGGGACTTCAACAAGGAGCTAATGAAGTGAAGGACCGATCTACAAAGGTTGTATTTCGTATTCACTTAGTCGTAAATGGTATTTACTTGCATGTGAAACCCTAATAATCCAGCAAAGATCTTGTTTAGGGTTGTTCGGCACGGCTAAAATTTTAATCGAGCATGGTTGATGCCTTGTAGAACCTTGTTAGAGTGCCTAGTAACCCTACAGTGGTATCAGAGCCTAGCAAGAGTATTAAGCGACGTGTCACGAAGTTAAAAGTCCGATCGAACCCCGAAACACCGACTTTGAACCCCTCTCTGGACATTTTTTAAAAATGTGATTTTTTCTAGAATAAAAATACTTTAAAAAATCAGCAGGGAATTCTAAGAATTACCATGAAACAAGAACTCATGATACCATGAAGTCGCCGCGGAACCGCGGCAGGAACCTGCTTCCCGCGGCGGTTCCGCGGCCGTACTTTGGCATTATTGACACGTGTTTGCACAGTATTATCATTAGCTGTTCCTGCATATTTCTGGGTAATTTAAATCTGACTCAAGTGTTGAGTGTTCTGGGGATTATTTTGAATTCGTTGATTCGATCGGAAAATTTAATTTCGTTCTTTTTCCGGATAATTTAGAAAGTATTAAAATGTTCGAACGGATATCATTAACTCGCTTTTTCCCGACACGAAAAACTTTCAAGTGTTGAATTTTTCTTGAGTTTAAATCTTTCGGAAAAACGTGCAAGTAACACGATGGACCTTCTAGAAGAACACAAACCTTAACTCGATTATGTGACCGTCTGAACCGCCTCTAAACCTTAGGGTTTGGGGCAGTACGGCGTGCCACATGTGAGGCATTGGCTTGACCCTTCTACGGCTGGACCATTGGTACTGTGACGTATTCTGGAATTTTTGAACTCCGCTCAAGAGTTGAGCTATTTAGGAAATCTTGGGTATTTGATTATTCGATCGGAAAGTTTAATACTGTCTATTTATCTGGAATGTGATACAATATGTGGAATTCATATGGTTAGGCATGAAATGCGAAGTATGTAATATTTCTGATTTATGATGTCTAAAGAGATTGTGGATTCCAAATGTTGTAGTTTTACACTTTCTTTTCTGCGGTCGTAAGTGTAATATGTGATATCGCCGGCTTCGTTGCTATTTGTCAACGACAATTGGGATGTGCATATTTACTTACGTTGATGACATGTGATGTTATGTGTTGCTGGATATGTTATATTGAATCGTCGCGTTTTTGAATAGCCGGGGTTTTTATGTGAGATGAGGGTTTTTATTTTCATTCATGTAAAATTCATTGTATGTAATATTCTTTTATTGGGGAACTTCCGGGATGAGGATGATGTCACCATTGTATATTATTTACTTTTCCGCATTAGGTAGACCCAAGGAGGGGAGCACAAGTAACCGGGTTCTAGGGTCCAGTGGGAGACCAACTCGAGGCGTCGAGTCCGGGTCTCCTAACTCTAGAATTGGTAGGGTTGCTTGCCGCTCTCGTAGGGGTCTAGGGGTGTGGGTTTGGCTATTCATCACGAGCGTGGAATCCGTGTTTTATAGAGGCTCAAAATAAAACACGGACCTCCTAATATATCCATTATTTCATATGATTCTTCTGCTGCGATATCTGTGATGTGATCATTTGATATGTTGTGATAGATACTGTATATAGTATATATGATATATTATATATAGACGTTACTTATGTTTTACACTAGCGCTAGCCCTGCCCCGCTCTGCCGTTAGTTACCTAACCTAAAGGTGCATGAGGGGACATCGAGGCGAATGCGGATGGCATAAGTGTACGTCGTATTTATCTGTGATGTTTAGGTGACTTAAATGATGGGACTTCATTAATATGATTAATGAAAGAAAAGAAACCTAAAAGATATTGTAGAATCAAATTTTCAAAAAGGGTAGCTACAGTTTTTGCTTTGCATAGCGATATATATGATATATCCTGCACTTTATTCGATGAGGAAAGAGCCGAGATCCCTTCACCGGGAGTGACCTCTTTAGCAAAACTGGCAGATGCTACAATACTCGGTTTGTCTTTTGATTGCTTTTAGAGTTTTTTCTTTGCATAGCGATATATATGATATATCCTGCACCTTATTCCATAAGGAAAGAGCCGAGATCCCTTCACCGGGAGTGACCTCTTTAGCAAAACTATTGAAAGCCTCAAAATCACTCCATTTCAAAAAATTCACTAGATTCTACAATGATATCAAGTTCATTACGCAATAGGTTTTCAGAAAAACCTGGCGTAGCCCTCCGTCATTTCAGATAAGTCCTACTTAGTATTCGTGCTACGTTTGTTGGCCTGCATCAAGGCGTAGTGTGCGGTAGCTAACTAGTATTTATCTGCTTATGCATATGATGCGGATTGGATTAGGGTAGTCGTGCGACTTTGTTGGCTTGCGTCAAGGGTCGTGCTGGTGGGTTTAATTCAATCAAGAAATGACGGGTTGAACTTGATTAGCGCACTATGGTTTGTTGGCCCGCGTCAAGGTCATGGACGCTAGGGGCAAAATATTATCGGGAATTTCAAGTGTTGAAATTTGCAATGAGATTGCATACCTTCTATGAGATAGTTGGATCCCGATACCCACTGCGAGTAATTGTTACTCCTGTGAGAGTTTTACACAGGACAATTAGCCGATCAAGTGGGTGTCTAGAAAGGTGTCAACGGGGTTACGCCTCTGGGAAAACGAGGTTTATTTTAATTAGGTCCGTGCGGAAGCACGGGGAACCTCCCTCAAGTACCGACACTGGCCTGGCTGAAAGATTGGCGAAATTGTAGGGTGTAATTAATCCCGGCTAGTCTTTCCTTTTAGGGTTTGAAGGAAGATTTGATGAAAACGGTGGGAGCCATCCTGATTAGATAAAATAATAACCAATATGATCTTACAAGAGCATACGCTAAAGTGTTTTCTTCTCTCTCTCTCTCCCGGTAGCGACCATATCATGCCTTAATCAAGATAATAATATGGATGTATTGACTGAACCCGCATGTTATACTGTGCTGGGGAACGTTGGTTCCGTTATTTCTTATAAAAGTTATAAGACTGAACAGGATATAGGGGAATACCAGGATTCCCATGCCACCCGAATGAAGAAAGTACATGTTGATGCATTTTCTTCGGGTGTGTTCGTTACAGAGAACTGTTTCTCCATTTGCTCTACGTCTTGGGTATTAGATACCGGGTCAGGATCCCATATATGTAATCAGTTACATGGGCTGAGAAAATGTAGAGAACTTGGAGAAGGCGATAAAGACATAAGGGTTGGAAATGGTGTAATTGTTGCAGCTAGAACCGTCGAGGAATATCACCTTATATTACCAACTGGTAATACATTGATTCTGAACGAATGCTATTACATGCCGAACCTGATATGCAACATTATATCGGTTTCTTTATTAAGTAAAGAGGGATATAATTTTGTATTACAGGATAATGTTATGAACATTTTCCTGGACCAAAAGTTGGTTGGATTAGGCACGTTGTGCAATGACATTTATGTTCTAAATCAATCAACAGTTCTGAGCATAACAAACACACACAAGAGGAAGAGTTCAGAACTGAACGAATCCTTCTTATGGCATTGTAGACTGGGTCACAACAATGCGACATGACTAGCTAAGTTGCATAAGGATGGATATTTGAATCCGTTTGAATTTTCATCTTATGACACTTGCCAGTCATGTCTCAAAGGCAAGATGACCAAAACTCCATTTACGGGATACGGAGAAAGAGTTACGGAACTCTTAGGACTAGTACATAGTGATGTATGCGGCCCCATGTCTACACATACTAGGAATGGTTCTTCATACTTCATTACATTCACTGATGATCTCTCTAGATTCGGATATGTGTTCCTGATGAAACACAAATCAGAAGCTTTTGAGAAATTTAGAGAATATAAACAAGAAGTCGAGAACCAAACCGGAAAAAGTATTAAAATCCTTCGATCTGATCGAGGAGGTGAATACTTGAGCAATGAATTCCTGGACTTCCTAAAAGAGAATGGGATTCTCTCTCAGCTAACTCCTCCATATACACCACAACACAATGGTGTATCGGAACGGAAGAACCGCACCTTATTAGATATGGTACGCTCTATGATGAGCACAGCTGAGTTACCTATTTCCTTCTGGGGGTATGCACTGGAAACAGCTGCAGACCTATTGAATATGGTTCCCACCAAATCTGTCCCAACCACTCTATATGAGATATGGAAAGGAAAGAGACCATGTCTTAATTATGTTAAGATATGGGGTTGTCCGGCATATGTAAAAACACAAACTCGCGGCAATGTCCATTTTGTGTAAGTTTATTGGATATCCCAAACATTCGCCCGGGTATATCTTCTACCACACCGAGGAACAAAAGGTGTTTGTTTCTCGACATGCCACCTTTTTAGAAAAGGAATTTCTTGAAAAAGAGATTAGTGGCAATGAGGTAGAACTGGAAGAGGTTCCAGCAATACATACTACAACAGAAGATTTGGAGGAACTGGAGGATTCGGTAGTTCCCGATGAACCCCAGCCACTCCGCCGATCTAGTAGGGTTCCTCACCCACCTGAGAGATACTACGGTTTTCTCATGGATGGTGGGAGCGAGGACTACATCATGGAGGATGATGACCCAACTAGTTTCGAGTAGGCCATCACAAATGGAGACTCGGTGAAATAGCTGGATACAATCTGGTCCGAGATGGAATCCATCTACACCAACAAAGTATGGACTTTGGAAGATGCTCCTGAAGGGGTAAAACCCATTGGGAGCAAGTGGATCTTCAAGAAAAAACTTGGTGTAGATGGGAAAGTGGAGACTTTCAAAGCTAGACTTGTTGCAAAAGGGCTTTCGTCAAAGACCAGGTGTGGACTATGACGAAACCTTTTCTCCAGTGGCTATGCATAAATCCATCCGGATCATGCTTGCCATCGCTGCATATCATGACTACGAAATCTGGCAAATGGATGTTAAGACCGCCTTTCTAAACGGTGATTTAGAAGAGAGCGTATACATGACTCAGCCAGAGGGCTTCGTAGCTAGTGGGAGCAGCGGGAAGGTGTGCAAGCTGCTTAAATCCATTTATGGATTAAAGCAAGCATCACAGAGTTGGAACATCTGCTTTGACGTCGTTATCAAAGAATTTGATTTCATCAAAAACGTAGATGAACCTTGTATCTACAAGAAGGTGGCAGAGAGTAAGGTTGTCTTCCTCGTATTGTACGTGGACGACATACTCTTGATAGGAAATGATATTCCTATGCTGCAATCGGTCAAGCTCTTCTTATCACAACGATTCTCAATGAAAGATCTAGGGGATGCCTCCAACATCTTGGGGATTAAGATCTATAGAGATAGATCCAAATGGATACTGGGATTGTCCCAATCCAGGTACATTGACACCATACTAAAGAGGTTCAGTATGGAAGAGTCCAAGCGTGGGTTTTTACCCACGATCTCAGGGCTCACTTTCTCCAAAGAGATGTCTCCCAAGACTGATTTGGAGAGAGCTCGCATGCAAGGGATACCCTATGCTTCGGCTGTAGGCTCTATCATGTACGCGATGCTATGTACCAGACCCGATGTAGCACACTCACTAAGTGTAGTGAGTAGGTATCAAGCTGATCCTGGAGAGAGTCACTGGACAGCTGTGAAGAGCATTCTCAAGTACTTACGAAGGACTAAAGAGATGCTCTTGGTGTATGGTAACGGAGAACTCCAAGTGGAGTCCTTTACCGATTCGAGCTTCCAGAGTGATAAGGACGACTCTAAGTCGCACTCGGGATTTGTCTTTACCCTTTACGGAGGGGCGGCTAGCTGGAAGAGTTCCAAGCAGGAAACCATGGCAGACTCGACGATGGAGGCTGAATACATCGCTGCCAACGATGCTCCCAAAGAGGCTGTCTGGATCAAGAAGTTCATTACTGAACTTGGAGTGGTTCCATCCATTGAGCATCCAATACCTTTGTATTATGATAACAATGGAGCGGTGGCTTTGGCCAAGGAACCCAGGTCCCATCAGCGATCCAGGCATATTCTGAGGCGGTATCACCTAATCCGGGAGATAGTTGATCGCCGGGAGATCGAGGTCAGGAGGGTTGACACGAAGAACAACACTGCGGACCCACTCATGAAGGCCATTCCCCAGATACAGTTTTAGAGACTCTTCAGGATGCTTGGTATGCGATACTACAGCAGCTGGCCCTAGTGCAAGTGGGAGATTGTTAGTTGTATGTATGCCCTAGAGGCCAGTATTGTACAGATGATGTATATTATATTGGATGCTTGGACATATATAGAGAGGACTTTCTTGCTCGATATGATAATATGCTATCTGGTTGCTCTTTATCTTAACATGTATACTTGTCTCTTGATACTGTCTTATAGTTACGTGTTGGTAAAGCCCTTAGGATGTGTACTTGACTACCAGGACTATGATGCAGATCATACTAGTGGGGCCATGGTAGTCCATAAGTACATCCTTTAATGTTCCTAGTCGTAGGTGTATCGAGACAGGGCATCGATATACTAGAGTAGACTAGCGTATACGCTTCTCGACCCATGAGATGGGCGATGGATGATCCTATATCGATTGGTGTTTGACATCAGAGATGGTATACGGGTGCTCAGTAGAGACTAGGTACACTGGACGGACTCGCCGAGAACTCCCAGATGGTATTATACCTCACGTCAGATGGCAGTTCTCTGGTGACACTTGTGCAGGTTAGTCTGTAGACCCGAGATCGTCATAGAGTCTTGTGTGATTCCCACTGTGCTTTGGTTTCCACCTTACCACGTCCAAGAGGACGTGCAAAACGGTGGTTTTTGGGTACAGTCCCGAGTCACATAGAGGCAATGAGCGATAGGAGGGGTTTCGTCTCTCCCGGTATTGGGGGTTGATGTTGCGCTGTGCTCGATTGGCCAAAACAGGGAAGTCCCTGGCCAGGGCTGATTTAGAGATTTACTGGTAAGTGTCACCAGTAGTTTCTCGACCTGTTATGAGCCTCACATCGGCACGACTTATCGATTATTGGGGTCTGACGTTTACCACCCGTAGACTTGATATGCGGCATATCAGACGAGGAGACCGGACTGTACGGGAAGTGTTACCATTAGGCTTTTACAGGAGTTGGAGCGGGCTTGCTTGCTGATCTTCTGATCGCTCAATACCTGGGTAGCCGTTACTGTTGGAGATAGTGCCCTCAGAGTCAATTATTAGGTCACAGGTACGTGATTGTAATGATTGAGGGAGGACCTATCCCGGTAGGACAGTCTTACTCGAGATGATAGTATGCTATCTGGTTTACCTTTATCATCGTGTACTGTTTTAGGTGACCTGACATGTCGCTATTACACGTTGATAGAGCCCCTAGGATTCTTGCTTGACCACCAGCAGTATGAGGGCGATCATATAAGTGGGAGCTGGGGGTCTATAAGCATATCCTTAAAAGGTCCCTAGTCGTGTGAGTTTCGAGACAGGGCATCGATACTCCATAGTAGACTAGTGTATACAGTCGAGACCCCGACGAGGGGCGGTGGCCGGTCTCACAAGCCACTGGTGTCAGTTGGATCACCTAAGATGTATACATGTGCTCATTGGGTTATGAGTACACCGGACAGGACTCGCCGGGAACATGCTAGTTGGTCATATACCAGACGTCAGATGGCAGTTCCCTGGTGACATGTGTGCAGGTTAGTTCATCGACCTGGGGATCGTCATTTGTCTCGTGTGAGTTCCCACTGTACTTTGATTACTACCCTACCACGGCTCAAAGGAGTCGTGCAAACAGGTTTTAGTTGGGTACAGTCCCGAGCCACATGGAGGCAGTGAGCGTATCTTCAGGGATTCGTCTCTCCCGGTATTGGGGGTGAGGTCGTGCTGTGTCTAGGAGAGCCATTACACAAAGTCCTTGGCCAAGGCAAGGAGATTTACTGGTAGGTATTCCAGTAGTATCTCAGGGTGTTCTGGGCTACACTCCGACACGACTTGTACCGCTTTTGGGGGTCTGACTTTTACCAACCCCCTAGGCCCGCCATGCGATGCTCATAGACGAACGAACCGGACTGCACGGATATTGTCACTGACAGGCTCAGTTGGGCGTCGGGGTGAGCTTCCTCATCGACGTCCCATTTGGTCAGTACCTGGTAGCCCGTCACGTATTGGCTTATACCTCTGACGTGCTAGTGGTTAAATCCACAACCAAGGTGTTGACGAGTCTTTAGAGTCCCCCACATTTCAGTTACTCAGCTTTCGGGCGAAAGGTTGTAGAGGCCGTATGGAGATATGGCAAGGTCCGATCAGATACGTGCGGTATTGCACGGATCAGGATCGGACAGTTTGTACTATAGGCCATATGGTTATATGGCAGGGTTCGATCAGATACGTGCGGTATTGCACGGATCAGGATCGAACAGATATTACTAGCCGGCTTTGGTATAAGCCGGATCCTAGTATAGTACAGTGTAGATTTTGTCTCATTGCATTTGTATTTCGGTCGAAATACAGATGCAGGTGTGTATGCACAGTATCGGGGTTTTCCTGTAATTTATTACGGGACCAGTTTTCTGGAGTTGCCAGTTTACTTTCCGTTTCGGCCAATTTCCTTTGTTCCGTTCATTGGCCGAAGATTGGTGGAGGAGGGTTTATTTGCATTGTTGCAAATAAGTATTTGTGGAGGGGGCTTTTGCTTTTTTGTTGTATCATGATGAGAGCTCCATACCTTGACCTTTTTGACTTGACTACTTCATGATGGCTTGACTTTGTAAGCATCATGGTTGTTGATGATTTGTGGGTTGAGTGTGGGTTTTGTTTTGTGATGGATTATTTGTTGTGAGGGTGTGCTGGAATTTAACAGGAAGTTCTGTTGAAATGAGAGATTAATTTATTAGTGAGGAATGGGCAAAATGAGAGTGCTGGAATTGTTTTGAGGAGTGGGTGAATTAATTAATTTAGATGTGGTTGCTTTTGAGCTTAAAATGTGTGCTGGGGCTGATTTGTTAGTGTGAGAAAATGAAGCCCAGGCTAATTAACCCAAGCACATTTTCACAGCAACAGAGAGAGAGAGTGCTTGCTTCCTTCTTCCAGAAAAAAAAAAAAATTGAGTGGCTGCATTCAGTTTTGTTTTTCCAGTGAGCCCAATTACTTGGCCGAGCTCACAGATTTCCATTGCTTGCTCAATTCCTCCACCAAAAATGGCAATCTCCACAACCCCAAACGAGACTTGTATACTACATTCTACAGCAAACCTTGGGCGCGTCGGCTAGCCAACTTCGCGCCCGAGTTGCCTCGGCATTGAGGTGGGAGCCCGTAAAACAAAGTAGGCGATGTGGTGAACTTCCGGCGATGAGGAGGAGACGGGACTTTTCCGCAGGAGATAGGGACCATGATGAGAAGACCGGAGGACTTGGATCGTCGGTATATCTCTAACCCATCTTCTAGTTAGCTAGGACTAGTTAATGGTTCGATCCGGGTATTAGTGCGCGGCGGTTTGCCAGTCCAAGTAAAATTTAAGTTATTCACCGCTTCCGCATTCCGCCGTCGGATTGACGGCCGGGGCGCCGCCGTGCACTTACAGTGGTATCAGAGCCTCGCCATTAACTTCGTCTAGCTTCGTTTGATGTGTTTTGCGGTTCCGATCGACCAAAATTCCAAAAACTCATTTTTACCTCACATCAGTTTTCTGTTAAGAATTTTTGGTGTCTAAAAATTTTTCTGGTGGTCTCAGAATGATGTTCAGAAAGTTCTAAGAACTCTGGGAAAATTCGACGCACTGATCCCTCTTCCAGAGCGCGGAACCGCGGCCTCACCCTTCTATTGGGCCGCGGATCCGCCGCAACTTAGAGAGATCAATGGGCCAAAATTTCCCAGTGGGCTTCTGGGCTAGTATTAGGGGTTTTGGAATATTAAAATTGGGCCAATTATTTCTGTGAGTGCTACAGTATTAGTTTGGGGCCCACTTGTTAATTTTTGGTCAATCGGAAAATCTTAAACACATTTTTCACAGTATTTACATTATATCTGCGACCGTGAATGTCACTCGATCGGTAAATCCTGTCTAACTGCTATAGCCCGGTTAGACGGGTTTGCGAACGTGACTTTCACGTTGATGTTCTATGTATTTGCTGTGTTGTTGCGGATCGGTCGTGGGGGATAGCCTGGATGCAATGCTAGTGCAGTTCTGTTGTATTATGTACATTTGATATTGCGGGGCGAGCGTCCGACATGTGGACTGCCGTCACTGCCTGTTTGTATTATTATTTTGGGGCACGGCCTGGTTGCGGTCGATGTACCCGGTGTATGTATATTTTATTTTCTGTACTAGGATACCCCGCGGAGGGGTGCACGGATAGCCGGGTTCTAGGGGGCAACAAGCCCGCATCTCATGGCATTGAGACGGAGGGGGCTTCACTCTGGGATTGGCGGGCTATTCGCCGCACTCGTAGGGGGTATAGGTTTGACCCAGGAGGGGTGCCCAAGTTACCGGATTCCGTGAAGTGCTGGGTGGTCCATTCACGGCGCTGAAGGGGGCTGCCTCGCTTCAGGTTTTGGCGGGTGACTTGCCGCGCCCGTAGGGGTCTAGGATTTCATTGCACAGGCTATCCACACGACCAGGGGAACGTCGGGTTTCAGCGGCTCTGTGAAACCCGGGGATCCCAGATATCTGTATTGTTTCTGTGATGCTGTACATTTCTGTGATGTTGCATTTTATTCACGCCTTGAGCGAATACTATATATTGGTATATATATTAGTAGATGTAGTATATGTTTTGCATCCGCGCTAGTCCAGTCCCCGCTCTGTCGTTAGTAAGCTAACCTAACGGGTAATGACGGGACCCAGTGGCGAATGCGGATGGCATATACGTACATCAGTATATTTTCGTTCTTTTTGGTGTGATCAATTGATGGGACTGCATTGATTCGGATCAGTGCAAGTTAAAACAAACCTAATCTGATGTTGTTGGAACACTTTTTCAAAAAGCTGTTATTGCAAGGACGTTTACTTTTGTTTTGCATAGTGATATTCGGTTATGAATATCCAGCACCTCAGTCGACGAGGCAAGGGCCGAGATCCCTTCACCGGGAGTGGCCCCTTGGACAATAAGTTTGCGTCAGGGCATTAACTTCACTATAGCCGATTACTTTTGCTTTGCACCGCGGTATTCATTTGGAATATCCTGCACCCCATTCTACGGGGAAAGAGCCGAGATCCCTTCACCGGGAGTGACCTCTTTAGCGAAGGTTGTCGTCACTATATTTTAAAAAGCTATCCGTTCCTTCGACGATATCAAGTTCTTTACGTTAAAGGTTTTCGCCAGAAACCATTCGTAGCCCTCCGTCATTTCAGCTAAATATTCGGTAGTATTCAAGCTATGTATTTTGACCTCACGCCAAGGCATAGTGATTGGTAGCTGCCGGGTATTTATCTGTTGCATAGATAGATGCGTTGGTTTGGGACAGTCGTACTACTATTTTGGCCTACGTCAAGGGTATGTACGGGTGGATTCAAATTAACCTGGATAATGACGGGTAGAACTTGACATGTGACTTATGATATTTTGACCTCACGCCAAGGTCATAAGAGCATGGGGCAGAAATCACGTCGGGAGTTTCAAAAGAACTGAAACTTGCCAGATATGCGCATACCTTCTGGAGTGTGATACCGTGAGCGGATCCCGTCACGTTGTCATGCGATGAGAGTTGGATCCCGATTCCCACTGATGAGTTAGTTTACTCCTCGGGACATCCCGACTAATTCTTCTTTCAGGTTTGGAGGAGAATTTGAGGTGACAGTGGGAGGTTTCCAGATTAGATAAATTGGTAACCATTCTGATCTAGGATAGAGTGCACGCTGAGTGTTTCTTCTCTCTCTCTCTCTGGCAGCGACCATTGACCCGACCCTAGACTATGACTCCGTGACCAAGTTGACCGAACTTACTTAACACTGGCTTTTGGATTGTCAGAGTTGCAGACCTCATTGACACTCCTACTTTTACCCTTTTCTCCAAGACACCCCGTATTACTACGAACGTCCACTTCCATTGGACAAAACCATCGTATGGTTAGATACGAACTCGAAAGAATTTATTGGAGGATGGTTTCTGGTTCTGGAGAAAACGGATAGGATTATTCAGTTGTCTTTTCCTTTTACCCTCTCTCAGGTTACGAGTACTCCTTGGTTTAGGGGTAGTACACCTATTACGCAAATTGGATTGTCTTCTTCCAAACCTTAGGCTGGTGCCGACCGGTAGGGAATGAAGAAAACCAATTAGCATAACGATGGTGTGCAGAAGGTATTAAGTTCAGACAAAACAAGGGATTAGTAGGAGGGCAAAGTAAATTGCAACAGATATTCACGACCAAACCAAATATTTCGTTACCACTCCCACATCACCTTTGTATTTCTCCAGGACACTCCGTATCACTACGAAGATCCACAGTTTATTTGGATATTCCATCGTATGGTTATATACGAACTCGAAAGGAACTTGTTCCAGTTCGGGGATGGATCCTGGTTCAGGAGAAATAGGAATAAAGTACATTCACGTGTCTTTTATCTTCACCTTCTCTCGTGTTGCGAGTGTTCCTAGGATTGGGACAGTACACCCATTATGCTTATTGGATAGTCTTCTTCCAAACCATAGGCTGGTGCCGAACGGTAGGGAAGGAAGAAAACCATTTGGCCTAAAGGGGTGTGCAGAAGGTAAAGACTAAAGACATATGAAGGGATTTGGAGAAGTGGCAAAGAATTATACGGTTACAGTTGTGAATCTGGATAATGGAAGAGGCATTACTAGGAATACCAGAATACCCCATCGGAACATTTCAATGTTTCAGTTTCACTGTGTAATGTTAAAGGAAAACTGATTTCCCGATTAGATACTTACTCCAGGGTATGTATTTACCAGGTACGATTCTCACATCTGTATGGTTTTACAGATGATGAGTGGGAGTAAGTTATTGGGAATTGGGTGATTATCCTCATTATATCGGGATTCGTTGTAATCGGTGATATTTGAGGAAATCACCTGGGCTGTTTGCCGGTCGGCAAATATTTGGTTTTGAATATCCGCTGTTATGCACCAATTTCAAATTGATATATCTGTACGTCTATTTTCATAGAGTGAGATATACCTTTCTGAAATTATGTCTACGACATTTACCTATATCAGTGGATGGTTAGGTAAGGAGCATTAAACAGCGGTGTAATTCTTCTTAACCATAAGTACAGTTTTCAACCTACGACACACAGTGAATGAGTTATCAGACTCAAGGGACTTATACAAAGGATTGTATGTTGTCCAGGGTCCATCAGGACAGAGGGGTTGGTCCTCATACTACATTCAGTTTACTTATGACTTCTCTGGTTTTTTAGACAAGTGTTTCGTGGAAACACAGGGTCCGAATTTGGAGAAGTCATTGGTATTTGAATAGAGTAGAGAACCAGGTATAGCAAGTATCGGGATTCTTCAAAGAGATCGAAGATGTAGATACTTGTGTATGGTATTCAGTTGATAGTAATGATAAAGAGATCTTGCTTCTCTTTCAGGTTACTCATAATTGGAAGTATTCCTAAGTTGAGTAACGCTGATCGGCCTCCTTCCATTTAGTTGACATGCGCTGGAGACAGCTGCATGATTTGAATCTGGTTCAATTAAATCAGTGCCTCTGTTCCTATATGGGATATAGAACAGTTCATATCTTAACATTGTTAAGGTACGGGGAGTTGTCCGGTTTATGATTAAAACCAGACACTGGACAACTCAAGGCACGTTTCTGTAATGGCTGTTTGTGGGTTGACCCAGGCTATGACGAGGGTTGACTTTCTACCATCTGGATGAACAATAGCGATATTGTTCTAGACTTGCCACAGTTTTAATAAAAATGGATTTTTTCAGAAAACAGTAGTGGGAGTATGGTAGAACTGGAAGTGATTCCAGAACCACAAACGATTACTGAAGATTTGATAAGGAACCTAAAGATTCAATCTGGATTGACATTACATTGGCCACTCCGCAGATAAGGTGGGTAACTTCAGGCACCCGAGAGGTACTACGGTAGCCTCAAGGACGGTGACAGGGAAGTTCTTGTTTACCCACAATTACCATTGCTGTTGTTCCAGGGTGCGAGACCCGGCGGGAGGATGAGTATAGCGTCGTTCTAAACCAGTTTTAGAAGTGTACGTCTATATGACTCTGCCAGAGGGTTGTCGTAGTCAGTGGGAGCAGCGGAAGCATTGGTGGACAGGTAGCTTATGTCTATTTATAGACTAAAGCAGATGTAGCGGAGATAGATCATCTATTTCTGACGTGACAGTCATAGGTTTGACTTCATCAGAATAGGGGATGGATCTGTTGAGAAGGTAGTAGGGTGTGATGTCCTGGTATCTGGATGACATACACAGAATAGGAAAGGAAACTCCTATACTACAATCGGTTATACTTTGGTCGTCACACAGTTGTTTCTCCACAAAGGAAATGGATTTTATATCAGACATACTGGTTACTAGATCTATGGTTTTAGATCTAGATTTGGGTGGTTTCCCAATCAGGGTACTTGACAGCATTCTAAGAGTATTTAGGATGGACGACTCCTGGCACGGTAGTGTACCTGCAGGTAATGGAGTCACCCTCTCTAAAGGTGTCTTACAGACTAAAGGGGAGAGGGACGTGCATGATTGGCAGATCACTTGCTCAGGCAATTGAGTCAATCATGAGATGTCAAGTACCACACCAGATGTTGTTCTTGCACTAGATGCAATAAGTTGACATTAATCCAATCCTGGAGAAACAGTCGGAAGCAGTTTTAGAACATAAGTGGATGTTCTAGGGATATGATAACGACAGCCTCATTCAGGAGACAGTTATCATTCCAGGCTTCCAAGGTGACATGGACGACAAGAAGGTTGTCAGAGTTATAGTTTTCCTTCTGATGAGGGGCAGTATTTTGGACAGGTGGTCCAAGGCAATACTGAGGGTGGCATGGCGCAGGATACTGATTAAGTTCAGTTGACGATACAGTCTAAGAAGTTTGGATTTGAAGTTCATTTATGAGCTAGGTCCCATCAGACATCCAGACATATTCTGAGACAGGTATTGCTCTTTTCGGGAGATGGGTTTCTCCGCGAACTTGAGATTTAGAGAGTCATGGAAAGAGACAACAAGGCGGATCCACTCACTGAGGCTATTCCTCGAACGCAATAGTTTCGCAAACGAGCTTTGTGAAACTGACTAGTAGAGGAGTTGGGTGTTCGGTATCACACGGGCTGTGAGTATGCGACATCGCAATAATTAGCCTTGAGTGCAAGTGGGAGATTGTTGGAGATAGTGCCCTCAGAGTCAATTATTAGGTCACATGTACGTGATTGTAATGATTGAGGGAGGACCTATCCCGGTAGGACAGTCTTACTCGAGATGATAGTATGCTATCTGGTTTACCTTTATCATCGTGTACTGTTTTAGGTGACCTGACACGTCGCTATTACACGTTGATAGAGCCCCTAGGATTCTTGCTTGACCACCAGCAGTATGAGGGCGATCATATAAGTGGGAGCTGGGGGTCTATAAGCATATCCTTAAAAGGTCCCTAGTCGTGTGAGTTTCGAGACAGGGCATCGATACTCCATAGTAGACTAGTGTATACAGTCGAGACCCCGACGAGGGGCGGTGGCCGGTCTCACAAGCCACTGGTGTCAGTTGGATCACCTAAGATGTATACATGTGCTCATTGGGTTATGAGTACACCGGACAGGACTCGCCGGGAACATGCTAGTTGGTCATATACCAGACGTCAGATGGCAGTTCCCTGGTGACATGTGTGCAGGTTAGTTCATCGACCTGGGGATCGTCATTTGTCTCGTGTGAGTTCCCACTGTACTTTGATTACTACCCTACCACGGCTCAAAGGAGTCGTGCAAACAGGTTTTAGTTGGGTACAGTCCCGAGCCACATGGAGGCAGTGAGCGTATCTTCAGGGATTCGTCTCTCCCGGTATTGGGGGTGAGGTCGTGCTGTGTCTAGGAGAGCCATTACACAAAGTCCTTGGCCAAGGCAAGGAGATTTACTGGTAGGTATTCCAGTAGTATCTCAGGGTGTTCTGGGCTACACTCCGACACGACTTGTACCGCTTTTGGGGGTCTGACTTTTACCAACCCCCTAGGCCCGCCATGCGATGCTCATAGACGAACGAACCGGACTGCACGGATATTGTCACTGACAGGCTCAGTTGGGCGTCGGGGTGAGCTTCCTCATCGACGTCCCATTTGGTCAGTACCTGGTAGCCCGTCACGTATTGGCTTATACCTCTGACGTGCTAGTGGTTAAATCCACAACCAAGGTGTTGACAAGTCTTTAGAGTCCCCCACATTTCAGTTACTCAGCTTTCGGGCGAAAGGTTGTAGAGGCCGTATGGAGATATGGCAAGGTCCGATCAGATACGTGCGGTATTGCACGGATCAGGATCGGACAGTTTGTACTATAGGCCATATGGTTATATGGCAGGGTTCGATCAGATACGTGCGGTATTGCACGGATCAGGATCGAACAGATATTACTAGCCGGCTTTGGTATAAGCCGGATCCTAGTATAGTACAGTGTAGATTTTGTCTCATTGCATTTGTATTTCGGTCGAAATACAGATGCAGGTGTGTATGCACAGTATCGGGGTTTTCCTGTAATTTATTACGGGACCAGTTTTCTGGAGTTGCCAGTTTACTTTCCGTTTCGGCCAATTTCCTTTGTTCCGTTCATTGGCCGAAGATTGGTGGAGGGTTTATTTGCATTGTTGCAAATAAGTATTTGTGGAGGGGGCTTTTGCTTTTTTGTTGTATCATGATGAGAGCTCCATACCTTGACCTTTTTGACTTGACTACTTCATGATGGCTTGACTTTGTAAGCATCATGGTTGTTGATGATTTGTGGGTTGAGTGTGGGTTTTGTTTTGTGATGGATTATTTGTTGTGAGGGTGTGCTGGAATTTAACAGGAAGTTCTGTTGAAATGAGAGATTAATTTATTAGTGAGGAATGGGCAAAATGAGAGTGCTGGAATTGTTTTGAGGAGTGGGTGAATTAATTAATTTAGATGTGGTTGCTTTTGAGCTTAAAATGTGTGCTGGGGCTGATTTGTTAGTGTGAGAAAATGAAGCCCAGGCTAATTAACCCAAGCACATTTTCACAGCAACAGAGAGAGAGAGTGCTTGCTTCCTTCTTCCAGAAAAAAAAAAAAATTGAGTGGCTGCATTCAGTTTTGTTTTTCCAGTGAGCCCAATTACTTGGCCGAGCTCACAGATTTCCATTGCTTGCTCAATTCCTCCACCAAAAATGGCAATCTCCACAACCCCAAACGAGACTTGTATACTACATTCTACAGCAAACCTTGGGCGCGTCGGCTAGCCAACTTCGCGCCCGAGTTGCCTCGGCATTGAGGTGGGAGCCCGTAAAACAAAGTAGGCGATGTGGTGCACTTCCGGCGACGAGGAGGAGACGGGACTTTTCCGCAGGAGATAGGGACCATGACGAGAAGACCGGAGGACTTGGATCGTCGGTATATCTCTAACCCATCTTCTAGTTAGCTAGGACTAGTTAATGGTTCGATCCGGGTATTAGTGCGCGGCGGTTTGCCAGTCCAAGTAAAATTTAAGTTATTCACCGCTTCCGCATTCCGCCGTCGGATTGACGGCCGGGGCGCCGCCGTGCACTTACAGTTACGTCCATCTAGTACCGCTAACGGCTTGTGGGTGCTTGATGTGATCATCACCTACTGCCGGCGTATTGACGAGTCTTTAGAGTCCTACATAGAGGTTTTACTGGCTCAGGCAAAACGAAATAGGAGCACGTATGTGATATGTGCGGGACCGAGAAAAATGCGTGTATGTGATACCGTATTCTATTCTCACGACTTTTTGTATCGGTCGGTTATATGTGATATAGTCGGGTTATCGAATCAAGTGTTGATTCGATAAGTCGATACATTGCATGTTAGTCGGTAATATGAGATATAACCGGATTATTAAGTCAAGTGTTGATTTAATAATTTAGTGTATAATTGTATATATGATATACTAATTTACATTAACTAACATTTGTTCACTTAAGGATTTTTCTCACATGTGCACAACTTTAATATATATATGATATATATTAAAATGTGTTTTCTTTATGTATCATGGTTATTGATACATCATTCATGGGTGTGCAATACATACACCAATCTATTTTAAATGGTGGTTTATAATTATTTAAGTTAATTACAAATTAGTGGAGCTTTTGTCACAAGCTTGAAGCTTGTAGAAGCTTGTGGATGCTTTGACAAAGTCCACTAACTTTGTTTTACTTTAGATTTTTATTAACCCAACCATTTTGGATTAGCCATGGTTATGTCTCTACATGAGTTAGTATATGATACTCACTCACTCATGGTTAGCTCGCTTGACTTGATCATTATCCTCATCTTTTCTTTTGTTCATCTTCTTCTTCTTTGAGCAAAAGAAAAGCTTGCTAGGGTTTTCAAAAGAGAGTGATACATTGTGAGAAAATAAATTCTAAAGTGAACCCACATCCTATTTCTCCATCCTCTACTAGACTAGCACTTTAGTTTAGGGTGTTTGCTTCACTAATTCTCTAGTTAGTGAAGTAGAAGCTTGAGTTGGCATCCCCTCGACGTAGATCATCTTCGGCCTCGAAGACTTCAAGCAAGGACGCTCCTTTAGCCTCGTGAAGCCATGCAAGAGTCCAGGAGAACCACGATCGTAGCGAAGGGACTTCAACAAGGAGCTAATGAAGTGAAGGACCGATCTACAAAGGTTGTATTTCGTATTCACTTAGTCGTAAATGGTATTTACTTGCATGTGAAACCCTAATAATCTAGCAAAGATCTTGTTTAGAGTTGTTCGGCACGGCTAAAATTTTAATCGGGCATGGTTGATGCCTTGTAGAACCTTGTTATAGTGCCTAGTAACCCTACAGTGGTATCAGAGCCTAGCTAGAGTATTAGGCGACGTGTATACGAAGTTAAAAGTCCGATCGAACCCCGAAACACCGACTTTGAACCCCTCTCTGGACATTTTTTAAAAATGTGATTTTTTCTAGAATAAAAATACTTTAAAAAATCAGCAGGGAATTCTAAGAATTACCATGAAACAAGAATTCATGATACCACGAAGTCGCCGCGGAACCGCGGCAGGAACCTGCTTCCCGCGGCGGTTCCGCGGCCGTACTTTGGCATTATTGACACGTGTTTGCACAGTATTATCCTTAGCTGTTCCTGCATATTTCTAGGTTATTTTAATCTGACTCAAGTGTTGAGTGTTCTGGGGATCATTTTGAATTCGTTGATTCGATCGGAAAATTTAATTTCGTTCTTTTTCTGGATAATTTAGAAAATATTAAAATGTTCGAACGGATATCATTAACTCGCTTTTTCCCGACACGAAAAACTTTCAAGTGTTGAATTTTTCTTGAGTTTAAATCTTTCGGAAAAACGTGCAAGTAACACGATGGACCCTCTAGAAGAACACAAACCTTAACTCGATTATGTGACCGTCTGAACCGCCTCTAAACCTTAGGGTTTGGGGCCGTACGGCGTGCCACATGTGAGGCGTTGGCTTGCCCCTAAAACGTGCGATGGACCGAAATGTCCTAAAACTAACTATGGATCGAGATGTCCTAAAATTAACAAGGGACCGTAACGTCCTTAAACTAACTATGGACCGAAATGTCCTAAAACTAACTATGGACCGAGATGTCCTAAAATTAACAACGGACCAAAATGTCCTAGAACTAACTACGGACCGTAACGTCCTTAAAACTACCACAAACCGCAGCATCCTTAGGATGACGCAAAAAAAATGGTACGTCCATAAGCGAAATGGGCACGGATGAAAACCCGAAAGGGCTCCGTGAATAAAAACAGCAGGTCTACCGGCGAGTTTTGTGAAAACCCGAAAGGGCGCAACCTCGTTAAAAGACACTTGCAAGGTCCTCTCGACCTTGTAAGGAGAAAATACCTGCGTGAGATTCTTACGACTCATAAAGGAGAAATACACTTCGGGATCCTCACGATTCCTAAGGAGAATTTACGCTTACGAGATCTTCATGACTCGTAAGGAGAGTTCCCCTATAAGACCCTCACGGCTCAGAGGATTTAAAAGCCTTAAGCTACAGGGATCTAAACATGTTCTTAAGCCGTCATACACCCCGATATTGCCCTACAAACGGTTCAATATTGACCCTTGTATACAATCTACGGGCATAAATAAACATCTCCCCCACCAAATCCCACCAACGACGAGGAATGTCCTCATTTGGTGAACAAACACTTGTAAGTCCTCTCGACTTGCAAGAAGAAAATGTCTTATGAGATCCTCACGAGTTATAAGAGACCATACACTTAAGAATCCTCATGATTCTTAAGGAGAAAACGCACTTACGAGATCCTCACGGCTCGTAAGGAGAAACATCTTTATGAAACCCTTACGGCTCATGAAAACAAAAAGCTTAGTCGACAGGACCTTAACTGTAACCCTTCGAAAATCGTTCAGGCAGTTTTTCGGTAATCGGCTAATTTTTCAGCTTTTTCCGTAAAAAGTCAAAATAGGTATTTTTCATTGTAGACCTAATTATACAAAATTTAGATAAGATATTACTATAAATTGGTCACTAAAATGCCACTTATAATTTTCTAGTTAAATAAAAAAAAATTCGTAATTAATTATTTTTTTAATTATTTTAAGCTTTTAAAAATACATTAAATTAGTGATAAATACAAATTTAATTAGGTAAATTTCATAATTAAGAATCTTTATAAGCTAAAATAGAGTGCTAATAAATTGTATCATGACTTGCTAAGATTTTAGTTTTATGGTTGGAAATTTGTGAAAAAATGAAGTGAAAAAGGGTTTTTTTGTGAAAATTGGATGTGATGGACATTAATTGAGCTTGGGAATGACTTTTTGTGTAGAAATTTCTACACAAATCTCTCACAACTCACCCCTCCTAGCTCTGGCCGAGCCATTCAGCTGTTGCCCCCCACTTTCCCTTCTCATTTTTCCTTCAAATTCTTGCAAAAGTCAATGAAAATCCACAAAAATACACCATTTTCTTCATAAATTCAAACCATAATCCTTGTCCACCTCTTTCCAACACTAATTTGTTTTAAAACAAGGAGAAAGGAGGCTTCTTTGGTGGCTTGATCATTCTAGGGTTCCACTTGTGAGGTGAAAATTCTAAACTAGTTTGTTAACTTGTAGTTTAATTGTGATAAAAATTGATATTTGAAGCATTAATTTAGTTGTAATTAATTGTTCATAAAAATCAAGAATGGGATTGATTTTGAACTAGGGTTTGAAGCATGGTTGATGGATTAAGTTAGGGCTTTGGTTACCTAATTGGTTAGAGTGGTTAATTGTGTAAGGTTACGCTCGCTAAATCGATAAATTGCGACGTTTGCATCGAATCGGTATGCTTTTGCTTGCTAGATTTTTATGCAAAATAGAATGCGATCAAATTGCGTTATTTTAGCGATATAATTAGCTTCGTATAGGACTTTTAGAGTGCGCGAATGCAGGGTTTCGTCTAGTCGGGTTTTAGTTTTGTCGATTTCCCCGAAGTGACGATTCTAGTTAAAGATTAGCGATTTTCGTGCGTTTTCCCGCGCACCGAGTGCATGTTATGTTTAATTCGAGAGCGTCGATAATTGTATATTGTGACTTGCATCGTTTTAGGTTTTGTAATCTTATGCTTGGTGTTGTGCAAATATAGGATCGATCGGGGAAACATCGGACACGGCGCGTAAAGGCAAGGCGGTGGTCGGATTGGATTAGCGAGGCATTCAGGTGAGTAGATGTATTCATCTATGGGGGAATCGTCTGTATGGCGCGAGGCGCCCCCTAGTTAGGATTACCCTATTTCTTGCAAGATTTGTATTGTTAGTTAGCTTACCCCTTTATTTACACTGCATACCCTTATAGTTAATAGTATGCTAGATTGCATGGATATTCATATGCACATATGCGATAACACTTCGTAAGACACGAACACCATTACCATTGGCATCTGTTGCATGAGCACTATTCATGTGACACACACGCCTTTGGTAATTGCCATGCCACGTGCACTATAGAATCTGTTTAGCTTAGTATCGCCACTTGCATCGTGCATGATATATGAAATTGCATAGCATGTATATACCTCGCATCATCATCATACTTACATAGATTTTTTTTTGCCACAATTCACATCGCATACCTTTTTAACATAGACATTTATTATATATAACATGTGGACATTATGATTTTCTTGAGGATTTCAGTATTGCTGCGATTTCTGGATTTCTGGGGAAAACCGCAAGAATTTAACAAAAGTTTATATTTATCATTTTTAAAACAAAGTTGCGGTTTTCTCGTGATGTTTGTGTCGTCCACCATGAGTTTTCATGTTTTCTGTTGGATTTCGAGACCCGATTCGAGGAGTGGATGAACCGTCTCTGGTACATGGTGGGCCCGGTATGGTACCCCGGGACAAGAAGATCGAGTTGTAGACGATGAGCCTGGTAGAGGAAGACTACCTACCGGTGATGTCTGGTGCGGCGGATATCCGGAGGATACCGACTGTTGTCGTGAGATTTGATGACATGGGCCGATCCGGACTGACGGAGCCTAATATTTTGAGACATTGATACAGTGAGACATTGAGACAGAGGTGATTTCATATTTGGTGTCGATGCTTGACACGGGTTTTTAGATGATTTCTTGATGGTACTTAACTATTATACAGATATTCATTTTCTAAAGTTAAGAATGCAGTACCCTTAGCATTTAAAACACTTAAAGATTTAGTAATGACATTGCATACATGTGCATGCATACTAGAGACAATATATCACATATGGACATACATGTTGTGACGCATTGCGTACATTCTTATGAATGCCTTACTAGATGTTATATTCTACTCACGAGCTGGCAACTCACCCCCGTTGTGCCACAGTGTCTTGCAGGTCGGACTCATCAGTCTTGTAGCGGCAGCTATCTTATCATCAGCTCCTTTTGCTCAGACTCGCGACATCGCCCGTAGGTGGATTGCGAGCACACTTTATTTCTTTTTGCTTTACCATTGTATCTAGTATTCTCCATCTACCACTTTATATTGTATATGCGACCTAGTGATGAGACTGAGAGATTTGTATATTTGTGGTTTCTTTGGGTCGAGCTCACTTGAGCCGGCGTTGTGTTTTCTGATATTTTGCGTTTCTTTTTGCTCTTTTCTTGATATTACTTATATATTGCATGTGGTTGTGATCCGCCTTGGGCGAAGAGCTAGCTCCCGCTTGGGGATGCCATTTATGTCACAGGTTATATATATCTTGTTGTACCCATTTTGGGGGATAGAAAATACAGGGGAGACTCTGCCGAAATTTTCAGGAATTTTGATGTTTTTTTTAAGGGATTCTAAGCAACTTATTTGATTTAAAAACCGTTTTCATTTAAGGTTTTTCCTTCACTCTCTTTTAATTTTGGTTTAGATTCTTCTGGTCTTTGGTTGACTTAGGTTACAGTACGCCTTTAGACGTCTCGTAATCTAAGTGCCAGTCACGTTCCGTACCTTCGGGTCGTGACAAAATTGGTATCAGAGCGTAGGTTTTACCTTTCTGAGTGTAGGACGACCTTGGTAGATGGAGTAGGTGACTTAAGCAGAGTGGCATAGCGTGGGTATGATCCGCGGCATACTTACGATACGGTACTCCGTCTAAGTGACCTTAGGACATAATTGCTTGTATTTCTTTTCTTGATTCCTTGCATTCCTTGATTCAATTGCAATGTTCTTATCAGTCCTGTTTCTTATTCCAGCTTCGATGCCGCCGAAGACTACGAGAGCTCAGCGGGCTGCCGCTAGGGATGAGATTCGAGCGGGCTCGTCTGAGGGGAGGATCGAGCGGGAGGATACGCCTACCCCTCAGGGTCATATTGATCCGCCTTATCCAGACCGTATTGGCAGATTAGAGGCCGGCATGCAAGAGTTGCGACAGATGATGGGATCTTTAGTTGAGTCCAGTCGGGCACAGAGATCCAAGGACGTCCTTCCACCGCACAGACCACGATCGTACCTGCTGCACAGATGGTCACTCCTGCTGCTACTACGGAGACTATCCCTGTTTCACTACAGGAGTTCATGAGATTGAGACCTCCAGCTTTTACCGGTACGGATGCGACAGAGGACCCACAGGCATTTCTTGATAGGATGGCTCGGATTTGCCGTTCGTTGAGGTGTTCTGATAATAGATTGGTGGAGTTTGTGAGTTTTCGTCTGGAGGGTCTTGCCCAGACATGGTATGATTCAGTAGAGAGAGGCCGAGCTGCAGGTCTACCTTTTATAACCTGGGACGAGTTTACAGCTGCATTTCTTGCCTGTTTTCTTCCGGAGAGTGTCCGAGATGCTCGAGCCCGTAGTTTTGAGTCTCTGCGCAAGACTCCTGGGATGACGGTGTCGGAGTATGATATACAGTTTACCCAGTTGTCTCGATATGCTCCGTACCTAGTAGACACAGAAGAGAAGAGAATAAAGAGGTTCGTGCGAGGGCTTGATACACAGCTATTTCTTGCCATCGGCACCCAGCACTTTGATACATACGCAGCCGCGATGGATGCGGCCTTACTTTTGGAGGAGTGTATTTCTGAGACTCCGGTCGTTTCTGGGCCGAAGAGGATCCGTACTGATACGCCAACTCAGCGGCAGATGGGTAGACACCGCGATAGATTATTTCCGGGAGATGGTGGAGGCAGAGGATTGAGACGAGGTCAGTTATTTGGTTCATATCCACAGACTCAGCAGTCGTCGCCAGGATGTTTTCGGTGCGGGAGTCAGTACCACCGTGTCAGAGACTGTACCATGGGGCGCCAGGGCACGGCGACAGTCCCGTATGTGACCTTACCACCCTCACCACCTTCTCAGAGAGCTCTACTTCCTACTCCTGATGATGCTCCATGCCAGTCAGATGCTTCTAGAGGTCATGAGCGTGGCGGTCCGGTTCAGAGAGGACGAGGCGATAGAGGCAGAGGCAGAGGCCGAGGTAGAGGCAGAGGACAGCCAGCTATTAGTGGTGGACAGGCCCGAGTGTTCGCGCTGACTCCTCAGGATGCACAGGCATCCAATGCCGTCGTGACAGGTACTCTGCCAGTATGTTCTTTTGATGCACGGGTATTATTTGATCCAGGCTCCACACATTCCTATGTATCCACGTACTTTGCACCGAGGTTGGGCCGAGAGTCTTCTCCGTTAGATCAGCCGCTTGTCGTTATTACACCGGTAGGCGAGTCTTTTGTTGCCCGTTTTGTGTACCGATCATGTTCCGTCGTATCGGGGAGAGAGATTCTTCAGTTGATTTGATTCTCCTCGATATGCTAGACTTTGATGTTATTCTTGGTATGGACTGGCTAGCCACCTGTTATGCATCCGTGGACTGCCGTGAGAAAGCAGTCAGATTCAGTTTTCCTGGTGAGCCGGTACTTATTATTCAGGGAGATCGTAGCGCTACCCTTCCCAGCTTGATTTCTTCTCTTCGCGCTGGTCAGCTCTTAAGGAAAGGGTGTCAGGGATTCTTAGCCTATGTTTGTGATACTAGCTCCACAGAGGTTCCGTTGGACCAGGTCCCTATTGCGAGAGAGTTTCCTGATGTATTCCCTGACGAGCTGCCTGGTCTGCCACCAGAGCGCGAGATTGAGTTCTGTATTGACTTGATCCCCGGCACGGGGCCTATCTCTATACCGCCTTATCGGATGGCCCTGGCGGAGCTAAGAGAGCTGAAGGATCAGTTAAAGGACTTGCTGGACAAAGGGCTTATCCGACCGAGTGTGTCACCTTGGGGTGCTCCCGTCTTGTTTGTTAAGAAGAAGGACGGAAGTATGCGCTTATGCATTGATTATCGTCAGCTGAACCGGGTTACTGTGCGGAACACGTATCCCCTACCCCGCATTGATGACTTATTTGATCAGCTCCAGGGTGCAAGGTTCTTCTCGAAGGTTGATTTACGGTCAGGTTATCACCAGTTGCGGGTTCGGAAGGAGGATATTCCGAAGACCGCTTTCCGTACTCGTTATGGTCATTATGAGTTCTTGGTGATGTCGTTCGGGCTCACCAATGCCCCGGCAGCATTTATGGATTTGATGAACCGTGTATTCAGGCCGTATCTCGATCAGTTCATTATTGTGTTCATTGACGACATCTTGGTTTATTCTCGGAGCCGGGAGGAGCATGAGCAGCACTTACGTATCACATTGCAGACTTTGAGGGAGCATCAGCTGTTAGCCAAATTCTCCAAGTGCGCATTCTGGCTAGACAGTGTCGACTTCTTGGGTCATGTGGTGACGAGAGACGGTATTTGTATGGACCCGAAGAAGATCGAGGCAGTTCAGCGTTGGCCTAGACCAGTATCAGTTACAGAGGTTCGCAGTTTTCTAGGTCTGGCCGGCTATTATCGACGTTTTGTCCAGGATTTCTCCCGCATTGCTGCACCTTTGACCGGGTTGACCCGGAAGGGGGTTCCTTTTGATTGGACCCAGGCATGTGAGGATAGCTTCCAGCAGTTGAAGACTCGTCTGACTACTGCACTAGTGCTAGCATTGCCTTCAGGATCAGGCGGGTTCGTGGTATATTGTGATGCTTCTCGAGTGGGGCTGGGCTGCGTATTGATCCAGCACGACAGAGTTATTGCGTATGCTTCTCGGCAGCTGAGGAAACACGAACAGAACTACCCCACCCATGATTTAGAGATGGCTGCAGTGGTATTTGCACTTAAGATCTGGAGACATTACCTATACGGTGAGTCGTGCCAGATATTCACTGACCATAAGAGTTTGAAGTATATCTTCCAGCAGCGAGATCTGAACCTGAGACAACGCCGTTGGATGGAGTTGGTGAAGGATTATGACTGCGAGATTCTATACCATCCGGGCAAGGCGAATGTGGTGGCAGATGCTTTGAGTAGGAGGCCCAGAGGTAGCTTATCTTGTTTGAGCGCAGTACAGATGCAGTCGACGGTGGATTGGCAGGTTTTATGTGATAGCAGAGTGCAGTTCGAGTTTACTCCTACAGGGGGACAGCTGGCCCATTTCAGAGCACGCCCACAGTTACTTGACCGTATCCGCGAGGCACAGTCCGGCGATGCCCGTATATTAGAGATTATTGAGCAGATTCGGCAGGGCAGAGTTTCCGAGTTCGTGATTGACGATCAGGGGATACTTCGATTTGGGACTCGACTATGCGTGCCAGATTCAGAGGGACTGAGGCGTGATATTCTCGAGGAGGCACATAGATCAGTGTACAGTGTGCATCCAGGTTCCACCAAGATGTACCGTGATTTGAGAGAGGTTTACTGGTGGGACGGGATGAAGAAGGATATTACAGACTTTGTGTCGAGATGCCTGACTTGTCAGCAAGTCAAGGCCGAGCACCAGAGGCCAGCCGGCGAGTTACAGCCTTTGCCCATCCCAGAGTGGAAGTGGGAGCAGGTATCCATGGACTTCATTGTGGGTCTACCCAGGACCAGTCGAGGGTATGACTCTATTTGGGTGATTGTGGATCGACTGACGAAAGCGGCTCACTTCCTGCCAATGAAGACAACTTTTGGATTTTCTCAGTACGCCCAGGTCTATATTGATGAGATCGTGCGATTGCATGGTGTTCCGACTTGCATCGTGTCCGACCGTGGCACCCAGTTTACCAGCCGATTGTGGCAGAAACTCCAGGAAGCTTTGGGCACCCGATTGAGTTTTAGCACAGCCTTTCATCCGCAGACTGACGGTCAGTCGGAGCGTACTATTCAGACTCTTGAGGACATGCTCAGAGCTTGTGTTTTAGATTTCGGTGGTAGCTGGGATCGTCATTTGCCTTTGATCGAGTTTTCCTACAACAATAGCTTCCAGGAGACGATTCAGATAGCACCTTTCGAGGCTCTATATGGGAGGAGATGTCGATCGCCTGTATATTGGACAGAGCTCAGGGAGAGCAGTGTTTTGGGGCCGCAGATCGTACAGGAGATGACCAAGAAGATACAGCTGATTCGGGACAGGATGAGAGCGGCACAGAGCAGGCAGAAATCATATGCTGACAGGCGCCGTCCCCGACTCGAGTTCGCTGTTGGCGATCATGTTTTCCTGAAGGTCTCTCCGATGAAGGGTGTGATGAGATTTGGGCGGAAAGGGAAGCTGAGTCCTAGATATGTTGGTCCTTTCGAGATCCTAGAGCGTGTTGGTCCAGTCGCTTATCGGTTAGCTCTTCCGCCTAGCTTCCCCGATGTTCACCCCGTATTCCATGTCTCGATGCTCTGCAAGTACCTTCATGATCCTTCCCATGCGATTCAGCACCAGACGATCCAGATAGAGCGTGATCTTTCTTTCACCGAGCAACCAGTGGTCATTTTGGATCGGCAGGTGAAGAAATTGAGGTCGAAGGTTATACCGTCCGTCAAGGTCCTTTGGCGTGGCCCGAACAGCGAGGAGGTCACCTGGGTGACCGAGGTCGAGATGAGGAAGAGATATCCCCATCTTTTTGAAGGTACGCGTAGTTAAATTCTAATTCGGGGACCGAATTTCTTTAAGGGGGGAAGATTGTAACCCTTCGAAAATCGTTCAGGCAGTTTTTCGGTAATCGGCTAATTTTTCAACTTTTTCCGTAAAAAGTCAAAATAGGTATTTTTCATTGTAGACCTAATTATACAAAATTTAGATAAGATATTACTATAAATTGGTCACTAAAATGCCACTTATAATTTTCTAGTTAAATAAAAAAAAATTCGTAATTAATTATTTTTTTATTATTTTAAGCTTTTAAAAATACATTAAATTAGTGATAAATACAAATTTAATTAGGTAAATTTCATAATTAGGAATCTTTATAAGCTAAAATAGGGTGCTAATAAATTGTATCATGACTTGCTAAGATTTTAGTTTTATGGTTGGAAATTTGTGAGAAAATGAAGTGAAAAAGGGTTTTTTTGTGAAAATTTGATGTGATGGACATTAATTGAGCTTGGGAATGACTTTTTGTGTAGAAATTTCTACACAAATCTCTCACAACTCACCCTTCCTAGCTCTGGCCGAGCCATTCAGCTGCTGCCCCCCACTTTCCCTTCTCATTTTTCCTTCAAATTCTTGGAAAAATCAATGAAAATCCACAAAAATACACCATTTTCTTCATAAATTCAAACCATAATCCTTGTCCACCTCTTTCCAACCCTAATTTGTTTTAAAACAAGGAGAAAGGAGGCTTCTTTGGTGGCTTGATCATTCTAGGGTTCCACTTGTGAGGTGAAAATTCTAAACTAGTTTGTTAACTTGTAGTTTAATTGTGATAAAAATTGATATTTGAAGCATTAATTTAGTTGTAATTAATTGTTCATAAAAATAAAGAATGGGATTGATTTTGAACTAGGGTTTGAAGCATGGTTGATTGATTAAGTTAGGGCTTTGGTTACCTAATTGGTTAAAGTGGTTAATTGTGTAAGTTTACGCTCGCTAAATCGATAAATTGCGTCGTTTGCATCGAATCGGTATGCTTTTGCTTGCTAGATTTTTATGCAAAATAGAATGCGATCAAATTGCGTTATTTTAGCGATATAATTAGCTTCGTATAGGACTTTTAGAGTGCGCGAATGCAGGGTTTCGTCTAGTCGGGTTTTAGTTTTGTCGATTTCCCCGAAGTGACGATTCTAGTTAAAGATTAGCGATTTTCGTGCGTTTTCCCGCGCACCGAGTGCATGTTATGTTTAATTCGAGAGCGTCGATAATTGTATATTGTGACTTGCATCGTTTTAGGTTTTGTAATCTTATGCTTGGTGTTGTGCAAATATAGGATCGATCGGGGAAACATCGGACACGGCGCGTAAAGGCAAGGCGGTGGTCGGATTGGATTAGCGAGGCATTCAGGTGAGTAGATGTATTCATCTATGGGGGAATCGTCTGGATGGCGCGAGGCGCCCCCTAGTTAGGATTACCCTATTTCTTGCAAGATTTGTATTGTTAGTTAGCTTACCCCTTTTATTTACACTGCATACCTTTATAGTTAATAGTATGCTAGATTGCATGGATATTCATATGCACATATGCGATAACACTTCGTAGGACACGAACACCATTACCATTGGCTTCTGTTGCACGCGCACTATTCATGTGACACACACGCTTTTGGTAATTGTCATGCCACGTTCACTATAGAATCTGTTTAGCTTAGTATCGCCACTTGCATCGTGCATGATATATGAAATTGCATAGCTTGTATATACCTCGCATCATCATCATACTTACATAGATTTTTTTTTGCCACAACTCACATCGCATACCTTTTTATCATAGACATTTATTATATATAATATGTAGACATTATGATTTTCATGAGGATTTCAGTATTGCTGCGATTTCTGGATTTTTGGGGAAAACCGCAAGAATTTAACAAAAGCTTATATTTATCATTTTTAAAACAAAGTTGCGGTTTTCTCGTGATGTTTGTGTCGTCCACCATGAGTTTTCATGTTTTCTGTTGGATTTCGAGACCCGATTCGAGGAGTGGATGAACCGTCTCGGGTACATGGTGGGCCCGGTATGGTACCCCGGGGCAAGAAGATCGAGTTGTAGACGATGAGCCTGGCAGGGGAAGACTACCTTCCGGTGATGTCTGGCGCGGCGGATATCCGGAGGATACCGACCGTTGTCGTGAGATTTGATGACATGGGCCGATCCGGACTGACGGAGCCCAATATTTTGAGACATTGATACAGTGAGACATTGAGACAGAGGTGATTTCATATTTGGTGTCGATACTTGACACGGGTTTTCAGATGATTTCTTGATGGTACTTAGCTATTATACAGATATTCATTTTCTAAAGTTAAGAATGCAGTACCCTTAGCATTTAAAACACTTAAAGATTTAGTAATGACATTGCATACATGTGCATGCATACTAGAGACAATATATCACATATGGACATACATGTTGTGACGCATTGCGTGCATTCTTATGATTGCCTTACTAGATGTTATATTCTACTCACGAGCTGGCAACTCACCCCCGTTGTGCCACAGTGTCTTGCAGGTCGGACTCATCAGTCTTGTAGCGGTGGCTATCTTATCATCAGCTCCTTTTGCTCAGACTCGCGACATCGCCCGTAGGTGTGTTGCGAGCACACTTTATTTCTTTTTGCTTTACCATTGTATCTAATATTCTCCATCTACCACTTTATATTGTATATGCGAGCTAGTGATGAGACTGAGAGATTTGTATATTTGTGGTTTCTTTGGGTCGAGCTCACTTGAGCCGGCGTTGTGTTTTCTGATATTTTGCGTTTCTTTTTGCTCTTTTCTTGATATTACTTATATATTGCATGTGGTTGTGATCCGCCTTAGGCGAAGAGCTAGCTCCCGCTTGGGGATGCCATTTATGTCACAGGTTATATATATCTTGTTGTACCCATTTTGGGGGATAGAAAATACAGGGGAGACTCTGCCGAAATTTTCGCGAATTTTGATGTTTTTTTTTTAAGGGATTCTTTGCAACTTATTTGATTTAAAAACCGTTTTCATTTAAGGTTTTTCCTTCACTCTCTTTTAATTTTGGTTTAGATTCTTCTAGGCTTTGGCTGACTTAGGTTACAGTACGCCTTTAGACGTCTCGTAATCTAAGTGCCAGTCACGTTCCGTACCTTCGGGTCGTGACATTAACCCTGTTTGCTAAGCCACCTTTGTTCGACCCGACGAAGGCAAATGATGATTCGCTCCTGGCAATGTCCCAGTTGTAGCGGTGTTGATACCTAAATCGTTATCAGATCCCAATTCCCTTACTCGCGGAAAAAAAATCAGCGAGCCAAAAATGCATATGAAATAGCCGAAATAATGGGGCAACTTGCAACAAAATCCGCAAGTAAAATATATGCATACAAAATAGCCGAAATGATTGGGCAACTCATAATAAAAAGTGGCGAGTAAAAAGGAAAAATAGCCGAAATGATTAGGCACCGCGAAAAATAGCCGAAATGATTGGGCAATCGCGACTTTCGCGATACAAAAAGATGAAATGATAGAGCATCATGGAAAGAAAACAAAAAAATATACATAAAATGAAACTTTTTCCATGTAGGCGAGTCTATGTTGACCCCTGTATACAATCCATGGGCATAAATAAAGGGGGAACCACATGCCCCGACAAACTCTACCAAAGGGAGAGTCAGGTCTCAGTGGCAATATCTGCATACCAGAAGACCAACAGGCGTTCCTTCTCAACTCCAGCAGGATGCAGAAGCAACATCGACAACCGACCTTAAGGTCGCAACGAAGCGGAGCCATGGCAAAGTCCCTAGTTCCAAATATCGACGACCACCTCTACAGCCTAGAGACCAACAACGGCGTTCCTCCTCATGCCAGCAGAGCGCGGACGCGACATCACCAAGCGGAACCATGGCAAAGTCCCCAGTTCCAAGACTTTACGCTGCACAGACAACCTAGAGTCAACCCCTGACCTCCTTGTCTTCCAGCAACGCTTCGACTTGGATACATGTCAACCCCTGACTTTCTTGTCGTCAAGCCATGCTTCGACACGGATACATGTCAACCCCTGACCTCCTTGTCGTCAACCAACGCTTCGACTTGCATACATGTCAACCCCTGACCTCCTTATCGTAAAGCAACACTTCGACTTGGATACATGTCAATCCTGACCTCCCTGTCGTCAAGCAATGCTTCGACACGAATACATGTCAATTCCTGACCTCCTTGTCATCAAGCAACGCTTCGACACGGATGCATGTCAACCCCTGACCTCTCTGTCTTCAACCAACCCTTCGACACGGATATATGTCAACCCCTGACCTCCCTGTCATCAAGCAACGCTTCGACACGGACACATGTCAACCCCTGACCTCCTTGTCGTCAAGCAACGTTTCGACTCGGATACATGTCAAACCCTTGACCTCCCTGTCGTCAAGCAACGCTTCGACTCAGATACATATCAAACCTTGACCTCCCTGTCCTAAAGCAACGCTTCGACTAGGATACATGTCAACCCTTGATCTCCCTGTAGTAAAGCAACGCTTCGACTCGGATACATGTCAACTCCTAACCCCGCTGCCGGTGCAATGCTCCGTCTCGAAAATACATCAACCTATGATTCCCCTATCATAAAGTAATGCTTCGACTCGGAAATAAATCAACACATAAACCTAACAACCTGTAAAAAGAAAGTTCTCTTGTGAGATCCTTACGACTCCCACAAGAAAATATACTAAGAGTCCTCATGACCCCTAAGTAGAAATTACACCTATGAAATCCTCTCGACTCATAGGGAGAAAAATCTTTATGAGACCCTCATGGCTCATAAAGTTGAAAAGTCTTAGGTGGCAAATCCTAACCCTGTCATCTAAGCCATCGCCGCCCTGCAAAAATATCCAGATAAACTACATATGGACCACATCCATCAGAGCTACATGCAAGAATGAGATAAAAATAATAATATATGTCTTTTATTCATGAATTCAAAGTGAATACAAGATATATATCGTAAAGAGAATCAAAATGAATACAAAATACCCTCTCATTCAAGAGTGGATACAAGAAAAGAAAATTTTTACAAAAATTCTTTAAGCCGGTGGACGACACAATAAGCTCCTCAATTCATCGCTCTTCCGCTAGGCCTCGGCTTCAAGCTTGGTTATCGCCATGAGACGGGTCTCCGCCTGAGAGTGTTGAGTCTGATACGAGGCGAGCCGAATCTCAAGCTCCTTTTCAGTTAGTTTGTGAGCTTCAACCATCTCCTGGGTAAAGATGACGACTTTGTCAAGAGCGACCACTTCCCTGATAGCTTCTTGAAGCACCCGCCAAAATTCGTATGCATGGGTGGTCTTAGCAGTGAGCTCAGCTTGAAGTTCCCCCAAAGCATTCAACGCCAGTTCCCTCTCCGAGAATTTCCGGTTAAGCCTCTTCTCACATGATTGTAGATTCGCGGTGCACCATTCAATCAGCCCCCGCAAGCTCGTCTTTGCAGCCATGACCTCTGAGGGAAGGCATGTTCACTCGAGACCATGTAAACAAGCCTCCATTTGACGACAAAACTCGACCCAGACATGCACCAATGTTTCATCATGGTAGGAGGCAAGAAAGGGCAGAGAAATGTTGGCTTCGGCAGCAAATTCTTCAGCTGTGATCGAGCTACCAGCACGAAGATCTTCGATGAGAGCCGACAAGGAGTGAAGGCTTTGCTTCGCCATTCGTTCAGATGCACGTAGGGTATAAGGGCCTAGCGGCATAATGATGCGAGACTTCAGTGGGATAAGAGCGGGCAAAGCTGTCAAGTTCCATGAACAAGCTATGAGATTTACGCCCAAAGAATATATAAAGCGACGTCAAAATCTTACATACCTACGGTCATGCAAGGAGGATTGAATAGATCGCCAGGCCCGTCGAGGATCTCAACTTCGTCATCAGCTTCCAGAACTGCAGAAGACATATCAGCATCGTTATACGAAATAATAATAATACAATGAAGGGGTCAAATAACGCCAACCTTGCCCAGAAGAGAGGATGATACTTTGAGGGGATATTGCCTGTGGGGCGGCCATCTCGAGCAGACGCTGAAAGGACTTTCTAGGAGAAAAATTCACGATGGACGCCGCCAATCCTCGCAATTCTGAAAATACAGAAAGATTCAGATAATAGAGAGATCATTAAAGCAAAATAAGAAGACTGCCTTCGATACTCTTCCCGCCTTGAGCCGGAGGGATAGAAGCTTTGGCAGCCTCCTCATTCAGGAACATCATCAGCGATATTTGCTGGTGTGACAGCTTCCAGTTGAGGGACAACGGCCGCCACTTCAGGCTCCAATGAAGGGACGGCAGTCTCAATTACCCGTTCTACAATCTCCAAGCCGTCACCAGAAAGGTCCATCAAATCTACAGCCAGTAAGGGTACCTCTTCCGGGATAACAGATACCGGGGGAACAGAGACCGCCAGAGGAAGCTCCACAGCAGGAATAACAGCTGTAACGACCCCCTCCACACCTACTGGTGTCTTATCAGGGATATTTACAGAGTCCACAGTTAGTACGCAACTTGAACTCAGATTCTCTGCCATTGCTGAAGTCCCTGCAAAGTTTTACTAAGATAAGGAGACATAAAAAAGCGATACAAATTACTTGCCAAAGGAAAAATACAGAAATCATGCATACCGATATGCTAGGATGCCTCTAATATGGCTTTTTCAAGCCAACGTTCCTTCTTGAGGAGGCATGCTCACCGGAGTTCAAATGTAGATTCGTGGCCGCCGGTCCATAACGACAACTCATTTTCGGAAGCAGCTGAGATAGGTTGCTTGAGGGCTATCTCTTCTCCCTGTTGCAGGGGACCTATAAATATTCTCCATATTGATGGAGGATCTTCGTAGAATATGACGGTAGGATAAAGACTCTTCGGAACACTCAGATTCTCAGTTTCATCCTGCGAGCGCCTTATAACCTCAACCAATTGTACGGCTTCCTCGGCAGACGAACCCGGAAAAAGAAGACCATCATCCGGCTCTTGCATGGATATGGGTTCGTCTTGAGCAACAACTTCAGGTTCAAGTAAGAGGTCGAGCAGACCGGTGACCGTCTTCTCCCTCCTTTTCGAGCCAGAGCTGACACTAAAGAAGGAGGATCGTTTCTTCCCCTTTGGCGCTTTGATACGGCGCTGCCAAACCTCACCTCCAGTATCCTCTTTTAGCGGTACTACCAATGACGACACTGCCATTGATGACGCCGCAACTAATGAAACTACTACTGGTGCCTTATCAGAAGCCCTTGCCTGAGCTCTAGTGCACGTCGGCATACCAACTGTGGGAGGAGTCAGGTCTGCATCCGCCGCCTCAGGAATAAGTAAGGCACCAGTACCCCTCAAGGAAGGGCGAACCACTGTCCACGGTCGCGGCGGGACTCCCATAGCCTGGATCAAGGCGGGAGCTCTATGTCCAAAAAGTATCCTCTTCTCCTCAGCAATGATGGGACCAACTCGGTGGTGGTACTAACCCGTAAAAGCCCCCACACACCTTGGAATGTAGTCGGCCTCGAGATCATGAAGCGAGAGTGTAACGTTTCAGAAATCGTTATATGAATTTTTTCGTTTTAGGGTAAAATAGTCGGTATTTTCCGTTTTAACCCGATAGTGATCAAACTTTTGTATAGACTTGTTTGCAACTAGTTTTACTAGAATGAAGCTAGTTTGCGGGTTTTGTGGGTCACTTGGAAGTTTTGGTTCACTTTGAAATTTTTTTCCATAAATAAATTATTATTTTAAGTTGTTATTTATGCACTTAATTATTGGTTAATTTATGTGCATTCTTTTTTGGCCAAAATATCTTTCATCTAGTCTTGGCCGAAATTACTAGTGTGGGGGGATTCTTTTGGCATGGATGATTCATTTGTGTGTGCTTCTAGAATGGTGAGGTGTTTTTGTGACTCATCTTAAGCATTAATTGCTTTTGGAATGCTAAAGATATTAGTTGGATATTTGTGGAGAGGTTTTTCCTTATGGTCACCATTTTCTTCCTTGTGCTCACCCCCCATTTCCATTCCATTGTGAACAATTTTGATGAGGGGGTCGAGCACTAGAAGGGAGCTAATCATTGTGGCTGTTGATTTGAGGGGAGTGATATTGTTGTGAGGTTTTTATATGTGTGTTAATTTACTCTTTGAAAAACCCACCACTACACTTCACTTCACATTCAAGTGAGATCCCAAGAAAAAAAATCCCCAGAAAGCAATTGTAGTGGCCGGCCCCCCATTAGAAAAGATGCACACATTTTTTCAAAGCTCATTTTCTCATTTGATCTCAAAATGGCAACTTCATTTATCTTCACCCAATTCATTGGGTGCCTTGATACAAAGTATTCTACACTCTCTCTACTTCTTTCTTGGACATTTAGGCTAGCAAACTGGATGTCCGAGTTACCTCGGTTTAAAGCGGGAGCCCGTATAAAGATTCGTTGACGTGGTGCCACTTCGACGAGAAGACCGGAGATCGGAGATGCCGCGAGGAGCGTGGAATGATAGATAAAGATCGAAGGAGACAGATCGATCGGTATAATTTCTTAAACCACTTTATAGTTTACTAGTTAGGGTTTTGATGTGTTAAATGGTTAATCATGAAGTGTAGATTTGGAAAACTTAATCAATTTGTGAAAATGATATTTGTTAAATTCCTAATTTGTCTAATTGAGATAATTAACAAACTAGGTTTTACTAAAATATGTTTTGGATAAGATTAAAATGGTAGTAAAGGTTTGGATGACTTAATTAAGCCGCTTGTGATGATTGTGATCACTAGATTGTTTAAAATATCTAGCTTTGTGTTAAAATGAGCTAAAATGATATAAATTGCTTACTAGGTTTTTGGTAAAAATTAGACGTGGGTTTTAATGGACATGGTGATGATGTATATATTTTTATCTACGATAATTTTTGTCTTGTGAATGATTATTGGTGCGATCGGATTTTTGGCGTGGCAGTTTTCATGTATAGCGGCCCTAGTGAGGGTTTTGGCTATGTTTTCCGGTATTTGGATTTCTTGGTTTTGCATCTGGATATTGTATTTGGGCGTTGGACGTTTTTACGTCAACGACGAGGGTTGTTTGGTTGTTTTTCATGTTTAGGCAATAGGTTCTAACTTATGAGCGCACCACGTACCGTTTTTGGATTTCGGAATTTGATGTTAATAGGATTGCGAATTCATATTGATTGTAGGTACATTCGCGTGGATTTCGAGATGACGAAACGCAGCGACTACGGCTAAGCAAGGAGTTTAGCAAGTGAGTAGATTTATATCTACGGGGGAAGTCGGGTGGATGGCGTATAGCACCCCAGCAAACATTGATATGGAATATCGTTTGATTATTTTATCCTGATAAATGATACGCGACGGACATGATTGTAGGATTTACAAACGATAATATGATAGAAGTTGATGCTAATGAACATATTGATATATGAGAATATGGAATGATAAGTGAATCATAATAGGTACGAATTAAAAGAGAACAAGTGTGATATTTATATTATTGTGATGCGAGATATTAATGTGATGAACGAGTATACGATGTGATATGATGACTTAGTGTGATATGTCGTTATATGGATTTCGAGTCAATATGAGATTGTTGATACCTTTATAGGTCCCCTGATACGAGATTGACATGGATTTGACCTGAGAGATAGGTATATATATATGGATAATGTTTTGTATATTGAGTGATATGCCGTACGAGACTTAGATCCGTACCCCCGATGATGTATAGGTTGATAGCATCCCTATTTGTTTAATGTCGCAGTATGTTAGATTACCGTACGCGATGAGTTTTACTTGTTGATTTATCTATACCCTTGTTTAGAGGATGTCGTACGATGGATTATACCGTACGTGATGTTGTGGGGCTAGATGCCGATTGATAGATTCACCGACTTGGATACATATTGTAGACACGTATACCTTATAGCATTTAGTTCATGAGGCACTTTATGCTGCATTCATGTTATTCTCATTGCATTAAATATACCTGTGCTAGTACACCTACACCATTATCGATGATGCGTATGTTACACTTACACAGATTTGCCGGTTCACACACCTTCATCATCGATAATTGCCATGTCACTGCACAGTAGAATTGCTACATCATGCCATGATAAATTTGCAATGTTCATATCACTATTCCACGTTGCATGAGATATACGGACATGCTTACATCCTGTTATATGTTGCATACCTTTCTACAGCTACATGCACATCATGCATACATACTGACTTGTACACCCACATATCTTGCTATAGCTGCATGTACCCCTAAGTGGTATTGTATTGACATGTGATATTGAGATGTTTCTTGTTGTGCTATTGTGCTTATGAGATTCATCATACATACCTGCTTACATGTAGATACACTTATCTTGCTATAATTACATGTACACCTCATATGATGCTGCACTTGATTTTGGAGGATTTGGGAACCGCATGATATATTTTAAAACCGGATTCATTTAAAACAGTGATTTTTCCTTAATATGCTCATATTCTTGTTTTATGTTGCATATATCAGTTTTTCATGGATTTACGCATTAAGATATGGATTTTATATGATTTATGGATTTGAGAACCGTAGGGGTATTTCAAGAAACTATGTATTGTTTGAAAACCCGGTTTCTCTTGATATGATATTTCGATGCGTCCACCATGAGATTTCTTGGTTCTGAGATTTGTGATATAAACCCGATGCGAGGAGTTAGAGTGGGCCGTGTGTGGGTACATGGTGGAGCCCGGTATGATTCCCCTCGGCAAGAAGTCGCAGGTGATGCCGATGAGCCTGGAAGGCTGGGAAAGTACCTACTGGTGATAGTATTTGGACTCGGCAGTTATCGTGGGGATACCGACCGGAGCGATGTACATACATGACATCAGGGCCAGTCGTAGGGACGGCACCTGAGGCATGAGGATTTACGTGTCGATGCTAGACACGGGTTTCATGATGTTTCGAGTGTCGAGGTTAGACACTTAGGCTTCCATGATTTTGTTATGTCGCGAGGGACACACATTGTTTTATATCCTCATATTTACATGCATATGTTTTTATGATATTTACATGCAGGAGTTGTTGTGTCAGTGGTTGACACGTGGACGAGATCCACCTGCATACATGCATTGATTATATTGTTGGACGAGATCCACCTGCATAGATGCATTGATTATATTGTTGGATGATATCCACTTGCTGATAGGCATTTTTTATATGTTGGCACATATGCAGATACGGTCACCTTAGATATCATAGTATTACCTTTATGATATAGTTGACCTAGGAATCGTTATTTATTTTGATTTCTACCTGGTGATGTTTTTCTATTCACGAGTTAGCAACTCACCCCCCGTTGTGCCACAGTTCTTGCAGGTTGACCGCATGGATCGGTTGCGGCATCGCTAGCACACAGCTGTTTTTGGGTGATTTGCTTATGGTAGGTGGTACATGTTGGATCGTGTCCCTCTCGTATTTGTTATTCATATCGTATCTAGTCAACTCCATCAATTCAGAAACTAGAAAATTGTATATGTTGCAGACTTAGAAGACTTATAGTTGCGAGACTTGAGCGATGGGTTTTATGTTCGCTTTTGGGGTTGATGTCTTGCTTTATTTTTCCTTATGTGGATTTTCGCCGTTGGGCGTCGTATACTTGTTTTTATACTTGTGGTGGTTATTTCCGCCGTCGGGCGTGATTTGCTCCCGTTTGTGATGCTTTATTTATATTCTTTGTTGTACCCGTTTTCGGGGTTAGTTTTTACAAAGGAGGTGCTGCCCAAATTTTCAAAAGACAAAACATGATTTATTGTATCTTTATTTTTTTAAAAGGTTTAGATTTTTGGGTTTCAGCTTACTTACCAACTTGGAAATGTTTAGGTAACACCGACAATGGATACGATACTCCACTTAAGTGACCTTAGGATACGATACTCCACTTAAGTGACCTTAGGATGTACATATTTTGAGACTGGTGATTCTCTTTGTTTTTCTTGATTATACATCCATTTGAGATCCTTGATTTTATTCGCTTCCATGATCATATTCTCAGTGATTTGACTCCTCCTTATTATCATGTATCCATTTTGGGATCTGTTGACTCTTTTCAGCCCTTTGATCTTTTTGTCGATACTTGTTTGAGGTTCCTGTCACCATGGTTTGAGTGCAGATTGAGCTGCTGCTGGTGATGCGGTCAGTGCGAGCTCGTCGTGGATGAGGACTGACCATCGTGTTTTCTGGTGACATGGGAACGTATCGATGTAGTGTGGTGTTGTGACCTCTCATTTGAGGCGAGAGTGCGGTTATGTACCGGATGATCAGGCCATTGTTAGTGGCTGCCTGCTGTGTGAAGATTGTTGATGTACAACATATCTCAGAGATTGTGATGTCATCGACCATGCAGACAGATGACCCAACTGTTGCTGAGATTGTGTGATGTCGCTTCCAGAGCTTACGAGCTGAGATTGCTGTGGAGAGTCTTACTCAGATCTAGAGTAGATCGATCCAGAGATAACGTTGTTCGTCGGATGTCCCGATGTGAGATCGGTAAGCTGACCAGTTTCAGATGGAAGGACCTCACCCAGATGTGTTGTGAAGTGATCGAGAAATGGATGAGCATTGAGTCTTCCTCCGATGGTTGGGACGAGGTCCCGAGGACGTGTTCGGCTAAAGATCTTCTACAGAGTGATGAAGATACCGAGTTGTGATTTCGAGTCCGTGAGAGAGATTCCGGATTGCTTGTCGCCGAGAACATTTGCAGTACGCAGATAGCATGACACGATGTCAAAGTGGACGATAATAAGGACGAGTGGAACAAGAGGTTCGTGCGTGATGCTGGCGAGCTGTTGTTATTCCCCGTCGAGATTAGAGATCTGATATGTATGCAGAGGCGTTGGGATATGACCAGTTCCCGAGAAAATGTTGTGTTGAGAACGCAGATGTCCGAAAGCGAGAAAAGATTTGTAAGTGTACCAGCCTCCGTACAGTTCGGTATAGGCGAGATCGGAAGAGACCTTAAGCCAGTTCCTTCCAGGACACTGCTGCGATGAGATTGCACCGAGGATCAGTTGGGTCACGTGTATTCAGAGGGCCAGAGGCTGACGCCGGTGACGTGCTGCTTTATGAGTGATCATACTAATTGGCCGAGAGATGACCTGACGAGTGCCAGAACGGAATTGTTCCCGTTAGCACACCTGACCGGGAAGATGAGCCGAAAGAGTGCGAGATTGGTAATACACAGAGAAATGAGGACCCAGAGACAGAAGACGCCAAACTGTGAGCAGGAGGCAAGCGGATGTCCTTGCTCTGCCAGTTTGGGCACACCGACTTTTTTGTTTTCGACATTGTAGGAGGTGTACCTCAATATCATTTGTTGCGATTTGCGTTTGTGATTCGAGTATCACGCTTATATCGCTTGGATTTGACTTTGGATGCTTGAGTTTCAGGATATAGTTTTCTTGCACCGTGGCTGCACCTACTGGGTATTTACATTTTATGCATAGTTATTGCATTTGAGATATATATTTTATACACCGTTGTGTTGATGTCGATTTTGTGCCTTAGCTACACATGTTTATGATTTCCTGGATTTCCTACAGTAGTTTTGATATTTCGTGCACTCTATGCACAGGATTTGATATTTCGTGCACTATATGCACAGGATTTGATATTTCGTGCACTATATGCACAGGATTTGATATTTCGTGCACTATATGCACAGGATTTGATATTTCATGAAGTGGATGCACAGGATTGATATTTCGTGCAGTGGATGCACAGGATTTGATATTTCATGCAGTGGATGCACAGGATTGATATTTCGTGCACTATATGCACAGGATTTGATATTTCGTGTAGTGGATGCATAGGGTTGATATTTCGTGCAGTGGATGTACAGGCTTTGATATTTCATGCACTATATGCACAGGATTTGATATTTCGTGCAATAGATGCACAGGATTTGATATTTCGTGGACTGGATGCACCGGATTCGTATTTCGTGCATTGGTTGCACTAAGTTTATACTCCGTGTATTTGTTGCACCCGATTTATGTATTTGAGCCTTCATTTACCTGGTTTGTGTTTTCGTGCGCATGTGTACTTGATGTTCGTTTTCGTGCATGTGGGATGCACTTGATTTCGATTTCGTTCGTGCATGACCGATGCACTTGATTTGGACTTTCGCGCACGTTGGACGCATGATATGATTTTTTTGTGCACACCTGATGCACTCGATTGGGGTTTTCGTTCGTGCATGTTAGTTGCACTTGTAACGTTTTAAAAATAAATAAATAAATAATTAAATAAATAAAATCCTTTAACTGAATTTTCTGATTTTCGGTAAAATAAAACGTATTTTCCGTAAAATTTAACCATTATTATTTTTCATCATAAATTTAAAAAGACCTATTTTAACGATATAATTACTAGTATTTGGTGTTTATTTAGTGACTTATAAATTATTAGTTTATTAAAATATTTTCCATAATTATTAAATTTAAAAAAAAATTAACATAAGCTTTTAAATATGCATTAAATTAGTGTAAATTACAAATTTGAATGGGTTATTTTACAAAAAGTGAACCATTACATATTGGAATCAAGTATTTATCATGCAAAATTCATTTCCAAAATTTTCCATGGTTCTAGACTTTTCTAGGATTAACTTAGGAAAGAAAATAAACAAAAATTAATTAAAAATGTTGAAAAGACTTAAAGGAAATGTTAAATTGAAGAACTTTCTACATCATTCTTCACTATTTTCTTTCTCTCCTTTCCTCTTTAGGTAGTGGCCGGCCTCACCATGGAAGCCCCCCCCCCCCATTTCCCCACTTCATTTTAGTTCAAAAATCCATCAAAATTAATGAAAAATCCAAATAAAAACCGCAAATTCCTAATTTAATTCCTACCCACTATTCTTTGCTTATTTTAGCATGGATCTTGGAGTTAGAAACCATTCTTTTGGAGGCATATTTTCATAATGGATCTCATATGTGAGGTATAATCCTAAGCCCTTAGTTTGAATGTTTGTAAATTACTTAATTTAGCTGAATTATGTGTTTAATTAGTTTTTAAATTGGTTCTATTGCTAACTAAAAAATTCAAGAGAGGGTTTTAAAATGAAGTTTGGATTTTTATTAATTGAGTGGGGTTATAATAAGTAGTTTAAAATTTTTAGAAATGGGAAATCTAGTATGGTTGATGTATTGTATATTGTTGTTTCAAATTGTTTAAATTAAACAATTTTGCAAACTAGATTTTTATAAATATATATATTGGTGATATAAAATTCTAATTTAGGTTTTTATCATTAGATTGTGGTTTTAATGAGAATATTAACATGTTAAAGGAATGAAAAACCTAATTTAGTTGCTAGTTTCAAATTGATAATGGAAAATTGTGATAAATATGATATTTTTGCTAACTAGGTTTTAGAAATTTCTTAAATAATTGAGATTTAAAATCTAATTATGGTTTCATGACATTATTAACATCATAAATTGTAGTTTAATAATTTATTTCATGCAAAATCAAATTTATTAGTGGAATTGTGAATTTTTGCTTAAAAAGTGTTGAAATCGGATAATATTGCAAACTAGAATTTTCAATTTAAGACAAATTTGTGTGATAAAAATATAGTAATGGTTTATATAATCTATTTATGTTATTTAATGAATATTATGACCATTAGTTTCATTTAAACATCAAGTTTTGAAGTAAAACGATAAATTGACATTTTCAAGGTTTTGCGAAATAGGACGATTTGATCGATTTTAAGGTTTCGATGATTTAAACCATGTTTTATATTATAAATAATGAGTTTTGAAACTTTGAGTTCTTTGTTGGTCTTTTATCTCGATCAATCGGCGTTTGTACGCTGATATCGAGCGATATTTGGATTTTTTGCATGAGCGGGTCATAGGTTTTAACCTATGCACGTTCGTGCACTGTTTTGGTTTTGTCCGTGATTTGGTTTACGATATCATATATGTTTGCGTATAGGTACCCCACACGTGGACTTCGGACGATGAAGAAGGGGATGGCGGCATCGACTTCGGCAGACACGGGCCAGGTGAGTAGATGTATATCTACGGGGGAAGTCGGGTGGATGGCGTTTAACACCCCTGCAAACGTAGAATAGGAATATTACCTATTGTCATTAGGAAGTCGGACGTGACCTTAGATTCTTGGCGAGTAGGACCCTATTAAAGACTTTAGGTTAGACTAGACTGATTTAGAAAGACCTTATCAGAGGATGAATGTCTTGGAGGGAATTCGTAGGTTTCATGTAGACACACACACACACACGCACACACAGAAACTTGACTTGGTGTATATGTGTATGTGTGTGTGTGTGTGTGTGTGTGTAGGAATGTGCGTAGGTATATACACACACACACACACACAACATGTATATGTGAGATAAGGATGTTATATGATACTCGGGGATGAGACGATATAATTGGGCTTGATGCCGTGATCTCTTGGCTATACAGTCGTATTATGATGTTAGCGGATCGTTGGAAAATGAGAAAATGGATATGTATACATAAACGATAATAGGTGATGATGACATTGAGATATACGAGACTCTAGAATAGAACCCGGACTATAATATGTGACTGAATCACGATATGATATATGTGTGACTTGATTACGATATTATATATGTGTGACTTGATCACGATATGATATATGTGTGACTTGATTACAATATGATATATGTGTGACTTGATTACGATATGATATATGTGTGACTTGATTACGATATGATATATATATGACTTAAGCACGATATGACATATATGACATGATATTTCTGAGGACCATTTGACGATGTATATTTACACAGACAATGACATGTGTTTGATGATACTGGGATGTATGCGATTATATCACAATACCCTTGATCATAATATTATTTGATAATGATATTATACAAATAATGACGTACATAGGTGATACTTGACCCGTACCCCTATTTTGGGATGCCGTACGATGGATTTTACCGTACGAGGTATAACTGTGATGATTGATCCGCACTCTTGATTCGAGGAAGTCGTACTACGTATGTGACTCTATTAAGGCTGGATCGCCGACTATTAGAGATATGGACTCAGACCTTAGGTGGATTCTTATTTTCTTTCGACTAGTTTCTTTAGTTTAGTTCCTTAGGGGGTTAGACAGATACTAGTTTAGGCTTGAGTCATATAGTTGTAGTTAGATATGTATATTCCAAATGAGTGGTTAATACACATTCATCTTTACATTCAGATTGTAATCATAAAGTTGCATGTTCATACATATGTTTCTTTAGTCAGTATGAAACTCTGCCTATTAGGACACAAGCACCATTACCGATGAGGCGCATATTCCACGTATACTTATTTGCCGGCTCACACACATCATCATCGGTAATTGTTATATCACGTACACTCGAGAACATATTATCTTTTATTGATAGAATCAGTTAAAGGCTAGATCAATATAATATTGTGATTACTCTCAGGTGTTAGTCTAGACATTGCATTTATTACTTAGACATTTCATGTATTCACATTTCATGTTATCATGCAGTATTGTGGGGCTTATGCCGATACTTATTATTTACTTACTCATGATTTTGGGATTTTGGATTTCTATGAGATTTCTGGATTTTGGGGAAAACTGCAAGAATATATATAAAAACTTCTCTCCCTCTCTCCCTCTCTTTTTAAAATATAAGTTGCGGTTTTCTCGTGATGTATGTGTCGTCCACGATGAGATTTCATGTTTTCTGTTGGATTTCGAGACCCGATTCGAGGAGTGGATGAACCGTCTCGGGTACATGGTGGGCCCGGTATGGTACCCCGGGGCAAAAAGATCGAGTTGTAGACGATGAGCCTGGCAGGGGAAGACTACCTACCGGTGATGTCTGGCGCGGTGGATATCCAGAGAATACCGACCGTTGTCGTGAGATTTGATGATATGGGCCGATCCGGACTGACGGAGCCCGAGATATTGAGACTATGAGGTATTGAGACTTGAGATTTACATATTTTGTGTCGATGTTTGACACGGATTTCCATGGATTTCATCGGGGATGTTTCAGATTTCTATACAAATTCTACTATTATAAAAGTTAAAGATTTCTTATACAGATATATCCAGATTTCAGGGTTGATTGTTTTACATTCATGGTGTATGCATACTCATACACATGACATGTTACTAACTGAGGCACAGACATGAGCACTGAGCATTGCACTTACATGTAGATTATTACCTTGCCACTACTTGATGACTAGTGATATATTAAGTATATTATTATTATGACCTAAGACAGCGTCGTGCATTCAATTTCTTCTAGCAGATGTCTTCTACTCACGAGTTGGCAACTCACCCCCGTTGTGCCAAATTTTTCTTACAGGTTTCGATGTATAGGTTTCCTTGGCAGTTTGCTGGCACATCATTTCATTCTGTATGATTTGCTTGGTAGGTTGGTTCACTTGTTTCAGGACCGTCGTTGTACCTTTATTATTTCTTTTGTATCTAGTAAGCTCCATCAACCAGACTTGTATTCTTCATAGTTTAGAAGACCAGTTGTTTTTATTTCGACCTTATAGTCGTGCTTGTATTATTATAGTTTCTGGTGGATTTGGTTTTCTTTTGAGTTTTGAGCCTCGCCCTTTTGGCGTTGTATATTATTGTGCATTGTGTGGTTGTTTCCGCCTGTTCGCGTAGAGCTTGCTCCCGCTTGGGGATGCCTTTTTATTATTTGTATATATTATTTTTGTTTATACCCGTTTGGGTCCAGTTTTTACAAAGGAGACTCTGCCGAAATTTTTGAGAAAATTTGATGTTGCTTTTAAACTTGTTTCCCTACATGTTTTCCTTTACTTCTTCTTTTATATAGTTTAGATTTCTGGGCTTCGGCTTACTTAGATTACGTTGCGCCTCTAGACGCTTCGTAATTAAAGTGCCGGTCACGTTCCGTACCTTCGGATCGTGACAAAGTTGGTATCAGAGCGCTAGGTTTAACCATTGTCTAAGCCTAGGTTGACCTTGGTTGATGGAGTAGGTGACTTAGGTAGAGTGACGTACCGTGGGTATGATCCGCGGCATACTTACGATACGCTACTCTACTTAAGAAGCCTTAGGATGTACATTTCTTTTTACCGTATTCTATTCGTTCCTTTGATCTATCTTCGTCGATATCGAATGGTGGTTTCTGTTAACACGATCGCACTGGCAAAGGGAGCTGCGGCTCAAATGCGATGACCATTAGGGTATCGTTTATTCTTGAGGATTGAAGCATTGTTTAGCGTGCGGATGAAGGGTATTCACATGCCGTCCAGACGAAGTTAAAAGGTTCGAATGAATCTCAGAAGCCATTTTCCCAAGTTTAAGGTATTCGGAGGAACATGCAGGTATTTCTATAGACCCTCTAGAAGAATGAAACCCTAACTCGACATAATGACTATGGGAACGCTGGTGAACCTTAGGGTTTGCGGCAGTTCCGTGGTGCCATTAGTAAGGCTTGGGTTTGCCCTTCTACGGCCGGTCCGCAGATACTGGGGCATGTACTAGATATTTTTAAACTATACTTGAGTGTTGAACTCTCGGGGAATTATGGGATTTTGATGAATCGGTCGAAAAGTTTAACGTAGTCGGGATATCATGTAAAGGGATAGATTACGTGGGAGACTCTAGATATGAGTATTGCCGTTTGTAGCGCAGTCAGCACAGCTACGAAGAGACGAGTTCGAATTAGTCGACACCAGAGGAAAGAGGCGCACATTGACGATAGTGTTTACGATTGCGATTTGGTGATTTGAATTTCATATTTCCGTTGTTTGGATTTTGGTATTTTGAGGATTTTGTTCTATGATTGGTATTTCCTATGTGTACATTCATTACACTCTATTCGTGTTCCATATATCAGTTGTATTGATATTGTTTTATGCATACCCAGTGCACTCGATTTGGTTTTATACATTTTGAGATATTGATTTGATTTCGTGCATATGGGTTGCACATGCTTTAGACGTATGCTTCGACATAGTTTTCATGCATTTTTCGTACTGTGATTTCGATTTTGATATTCGGTGTATGTTTTCATGCACCATGTGCACTTGATTAAGATTCTTGCGCACACTTGGCGCACTTGATACGATTTTGTGCACACCGGATGCACTAAATCGGGGTGTTGTACAGATTAGATGCACCTGATATTATTGTCATGCACGCCCGTTGCGCTTGACAGATGTTTTTGGGTGCACACCTGTTGCACTCAGTTTTGTTTCTGTGCATATCCGTGGCGTCTGTATTTGGTTTAGATTTTAGTGCGCACCGGACGCACATGATATTTTTATGATGTGATTGGGAATGATTTCATTATGAGCAGTATGTTTTTATAATCATTACTATTTGATTTAGTAACCAGGCGGGACGTGTATGTTAAATAAAAGATATATATGTATAGCTATTTTTTTTTAAAAATAAACGCCGCTACTTATGCCGTGACACGTGCATCGCACAGCGATTTTAAAAAGTGGTTTTTGCATGCTTCTTTATTCAGATGTTTGGACGATTTTACTACGATGCGCACTATATATAAGTTATAGTTTTGATGTATATCATGTTGGTTTTCGTATTGGGCTTTGATATTTTATTCTCACCATAACTCGGATGATAGCGTTATGTTTGACGGAGTTTTGAGTTTGAGTTATGTACTCGCTTTTCATGCGCATGCATTGCGCTAAGATGTGTTTTACGTATTGATGATTTCGAAGCCCCGACGATTTGAGTGTTTTGGCTGAATGTTTTAGTATTTGGGGGGAGTTTAATTTAAATTCGGGGACCGAATTTCTGTAAGGGGGGAAAATTGTAACGTTTTAAAAATAAATAAATAAATAAATAAAATCCTTTAACTGAATTTTCTGATTTTCGGTAAAATAAAACGTATTTTCCGTAAAATTTAACTATAATTATTTTTCATCATAAATTTAAAAAGACCTATTTTAACGATATAATTACTAGTATTTGGTGTTTATTTAGTTACTTATAAATTATTAGTTTATTAAAATATTTTCCGTAATTATTAAATTTTAAAAAAATTAACATAAGATTTTAAATATGCATTAAATTAGTGTAAATTACAAATTTGAATAGGTTAAGTTAGCAAAAGTGAACCATTACATATTGGAATCAAGTGTGTATCATGCAAAATTCATTTCCAAAATTTTCCATGGTTCTAGACTTTTCTAGGATTAACTTCGAAAAGAAAATAAACAAAAATTAATTAAAAATGTTGAAAAGACTTAAAGGAAATGTTAAATTTAAGAACTTTCTACATCATTCTTCACTCTTTTCTTTCTCTCCTTTCCTCTCTATGTAGTGGCCCGCCTCACCATGGCAGCCCCCCCCCCCCCAATTTCCCCACTTCATTTTAGTTCAAAAATCCATCAAAATTCATGAAAAATCCAAATAAAAACCGCAAATTCCTACCCACTATTCTTTGCTCATTTTAGCATGGATCTTGGAGTTGGAAACCATTCTTTTGGAGGCATATTTTCATGTTGGATCTCATATGTGAGGTATAATCCTAAGCCCTTGGTTTGAATGTTTGTAAATTACTTAATTTAGCTTAATTAAGTGTTTAATTAGTTTTTAAATTGGTTCTATTGCTAAATGAAAATTTCAAGAGAGGGTTTTAAAATGAATTTTGGGTTTTTATTAATTGAGTGGGGTTATAATAAGTAGTTTAAAATTTTTAGAAATGGAAAATCTAGTATGGTTGATGTATTGTATATTGTTGTTTCAAATTGTTTAAATTAAACAATTTTGCAAACTAGATTTATATATATATATATATTGGTGATATAAAATTCTAATTTAGGTTTTTATCATTAGATTGTGGTTTTAATGAGAATATTAACATGTTAAAGGAATGAAAAACCTAATTTAGTTACTAGTTTTAAATTGATAATGGAAAATTGTGATAAATATGCTATTTTTGCTAACTAGGTTTTAGAAATTTCTTAAATAATTGAGATTTAAAATATAATTATGGTTTCATGACATTATTAACATCATAAATTTTAGTTTAATAATTTATTTCATGCAAAATCAAGTTTAGTAGTGGAATTGTGAATTTTTGCTTAAAAAGTGTTGAAATCGGATAATATTGCAAACTAGAATTTTCAATTTAAGACAAATTAGTGTGATAAAAATATAGTAATGGTTTATATAATCTAGTTATGTTATTTAATGAATATTATGACCATTATTTTCATTTAAACGTCAAGTTTTGAAGTAAAACGGTAAATTGACATTTTCAAGGTTTTGCGAAATAGGACGATTTGATCGATTTTAAGGTTTCGATGATTTAAACCATGTTTTATATTATAAATAATGAGTTTTGAAACTACGCGTTGTTTGTTGGTGTTTTATCTCGATCATTCGGTGTTTATACGCCGATATCGAGTGATATTTGGATCTTTTGTATGAGCGGGTCATAGGTTTTAACCTATGCACGTTCGTACGCTGTTTTGGTTTTGTCCGTGATTTAGTTTACGATATCATATATGTTTGCGTATAGGTACCCCTCACGTGGACTTCGGACGATGAAGAAGGGGATGGAGGCATCGACTTCGGCAGACACGGGCCAAGTGAGTAGATGTATATCTACGGGGGAAGTCGTGCGGATGGCGTTTAGCACCCCCGCAAATATAGAATAGGAATATTACTTATTGTCATTAGGAAGTCGGATGTGACCTTAGATTCTTGGTGAGTATGACCATATTAAAGACTTTAGGTTGGACTAGACTGATTTAGAAAGACCTTACCAGAGGATGAATGTCTTGGAGGGAATTCGTAGGTTTCAGGTAAACACACACACACGCACACACAGAAATTTGACTTGGTGTATATGTGTATGTGTATATATATATAGGAATGTGCGTAGGTATATATATATATATATATATATATATATATATATATATATATATATATATATATATATATATATACACACACAACATGTATATGTGAGATAAGGATGTTATATGATACATGGGGATTAGACGATATAACTGGGCTTGATACCGTGATCTCTTGGCTATACAGTCGTATTATGATGTTAGCGGATCATTGCAAAATGAGAAAATGGATATGTATACATAAACGATAATAGGTGATGATGACATTGAGATATACGAGACTCTAGAATAGAACCCGGACTGTAATGTGTGACTGAATCACGATATGATATATGTGTGACTTGATTACGATATGATATATGTATGACTTGATCACGATATGATATATGTGTCTTGATTACGATATGATATATGTGTGACTTAATTACGATATGATATATGTGTGACTTGATTATGATATGATATATATATGACTTAATCACGATATGATATATGTGACATGATATTTCTGAGGACCATTTGACTATGTATATTTACACAGACAATGACATGTGTTTGATGATACTGGGATGTATGCGATTATAGCACAGTACCCTTGATCATTATACTATTTGATGATGATATTATACAAATAATGATCTACATAGGTGATACTTGACCCGTACCCCGATTTTGGGATGTCGTACGATGGATTTTACTGTACAAGGCACAAATGTGATGATTGATATACACTCTTGATTCGAGAAAGTCATACTACGTATGTGACACCATTGAGGCTGGATCGCCGACTATTAGAAATATGGACTCAGACCTTAGGTGGATTCTTATTTTCTTTCGACTGGTTTCTTTAGTTTAGTTCCTTAGGGGGTTAGACAGATACTAGTTTGGGCTTGAGTCATATAGTTGTATTTAGATATGTATATTCCAAATGAGTGGTTAATACACATTCATCTTTACATTCAGATTGTAATCATCAAGTTGCATGTTCATACATATGTTTCTTTAGTCAGTATGAAACTCTGCCTGTTAGGACACTAGCACCATTACCGATGATGCACATATTCCACGTACATTTATTTGCCGGCTCATACACATCATCATCGGTAATTGCTATGTCACGTACACTCTAGAACATATTATCTTTTATTAATAGAATCAGCTAAAGGCTAGATCAATATAATATTGTGATTACTCTCAGGTGTTAGTCTAGACATTGCATTTATTACTTAGACATTTCATGCATTCACATTTCATGTTGTCATGCAGTATTGTGGGGCTTATGCCGATACTTATTATTTACTTACTCATGATTTTGGGATTTTGGATTTCTATGAGATTTCTGGATTTTGGGGAAAACCGCAAGAATATATATAAAAACTTCTCTCTCTCTTTCTCTCTTTTTAAGATATAAGTTGCGGTTTTCTCGTGATGTATGTGTCGTCCACCATGAGATTTCATGTTTTCTGTTGGATTTCGAGACCCGATTCGAGGAGTGGATGAACTGTCTCAGGTACATGGTGGGCCCGGTATGATATCCCGGGGCAAGAAGATCGAGTTGTAGACGATGAGCCTGGCAGGGGAAGATTACCTACCGGTGATGTCTGGAGCGGCGGATATCCGGAGAATACCGACCGTTGTCGTGAGATTTGATGATATGGGCCGATCCGGACTGACGGAGCCCGAGATATTGAGACTTGAGATTTACATATTTTGTGTCGATGTTTGACACGGATTTCCATGGATTTCATCGGGGATGTTTCAGATTTCTATACAAATTCTACTATTATAAAAGTTAAAGATTTCTTATACAGATATATCCAGATTTCAGGGTTGATTGTTTTACATTCATGGTGCATGCATACTCATACACATGACATGTTACTAATTGAGGTACAGACACGAGCACTGAGCATTGCACTTACATATAGATTATTACCTTGCCACTACTTGATGACTAGTGATATATTAAGTATATTATTATTATGACCTAGGATAGCGTCGTGCATTCGATTTCTTCTCGCAGATGTCTTCTACTCACGAGTTGTCAACTCACCCCCGTTGTGCCAAATTTTTCTTACAGGTTTCGATGTACAGGTTTCCTTGGCAGTTTGCTGGCACATCATTTCATTCACGGTGATTTGCTTGGTAGGTTGGTTCACTTGTATCAGGACCGCCGTTGTACCTTTATTATTTCATTTGTATCTAGTAAGCTCCATCAACCAGAGTTATATTCTTGATAGTTTAGAAGACCAGTTCTTTTTATTTCGACCTTAGAGTCGCACTTGTATTATTATGGTTTCTGGTGGATTTGGTTTTCTTTTGAGTTTTGAGCCTCGCCCTTTGGCGTTGTATATTATTGTGCATTGTGTGGTTGTTTCCACCTGTTGGTGTAGAGCTAGCTCCCGCTTGGGGATGCCTTTTTATTGTTTGTAAATAATTCTTGTTTGTACCCGTTTGGGGCCAGTTTTTACAAAGGAGACTCTGCCGAAATTTTTGAGAAAATTTGATGTTGCTTTTAAACTTGTTTCCCTACATGTTTTCCTTTACTTCTTCTTTTATATAGTTTAGATTTCTGGGCTTCGGCTTACTTAGATTACGTTGCGCCTCTAGACGCTTCGTAATTTAAGTGCCGATCACGTTCCGTACTTTCGTGTCGTGACAGCACTGGATTGAGATTTTCGTGCACTTTTGATGCACTAGTTGTTATTGTCGTGCATGCCAGTTGCATTGGACAGATGCTTTCGTGCACACCCATTGCACTTAGTCTTACTTTTGTGCATATTGTGGCACATGTACTTGGATTTGATTTCCGTGCGCAGAAGACACACGTGATTGTTGGATTCGCCTTTTGAGGCCGATATTGCTTTTGAGCACTTTGTTTTCATGATGAGGCCATATACTTTGTAGTACCCTAGCTGGACTGATCCGAAGACAATACCTGTGTACTTTGCATGAATAAAAAGTTACCAAGAGGATTTTCAAAAAGGAGCTATAGTCTCGCTATGTCTTACGTGTCTGCGAGTGACACGGACGTTTACAAAAGAAAACCTTTTGGGATATTTTAGAAAGGGCGAAACGTATATTTGAGCAAAACATATATGCTAGTATATTATTTCTTTACAAATGAGCATCCGCCACTTGCGCCGTGAGTTACGCATTACACGGCAATTTAGAAAAGATTCTGCATATCCTTTATTCGGTATTTAGAGCTTTTCAAGGATGCGTACTATATATGTATTATAGTATTTGATTAGTGCATATGGGATTTCGATTGTGTATTTCGAGATCTGTATCTCCACTGTGACTCCGATGATATGCGAGCAAGTCTGATGATTTGCGTGACGCTTGACGGAGTTCGGTTTTGAGTTTTCATACTCATTTTACGGCGCACAGGATGCGCTGTGGTATTTCTGTATCTTCCGTGATTTCGGAGCCCCGTTGATTTGAGTTGGATTTTGAAATGTTTTAGTGTTGGGGGTTTAAATTTAAATTCGGGGATCGAATTTCTTTAAGGGGGGAAGATTGTTACGTTTCTGAAATCGTTATATGATTTTTTCCGTTTTAGGGTAAAATAGTCGGTATTTTCTATTTTAACCTGATAGTGATCAAACTTCTGTATAGACTTGTTTGCAACTAGTTTTACTAGAATGGAGCTAGTTTGCGGGTTTTGTAGGTCACTTGGAAGTTTTGGTTCACTTTAAAAAAAATTCCCTAATTAAATTATTATTTTAAGTTGTTATTTATGCACTTAATTATTGGTTAATTTATGTGCATTCTTTTTTGGCCAAAATATCTTTCATCTAGTCTTGGCCAAAATTACTAGTGTAGGGGGGGATTCTTTTGGCATGGATGAGTCATTTGTGTGTGCTTCAAGAATGGTGAGGTGTTTTTATGACTCATCTTAAGCATTAATTGCTTTTGGAATGCTTAAGATATTAGTTTGAAATTTGTGGAGAGGTTTTTCCTTATGGTCACCATTTTCTTCCTTGTGCTCATCCCCCATTTCCATTCCACTGTGAACAATTTTGATGAGGTGGTCGAGCACTAGAAGGGAGCTAATCATTGTGGCTGTTGATTTGAGGGGAGTGATATTGTTGTGAGGTTTTTATATGTGTGTTAATTTACACTTTGAAAAACCCACCACTACACTTCACTTCACATTCAAGTGAGCACCCAAGAAAAGAAATCCCCAGAGAGCAATTGTAGTGGCCGGCCCCCTATTAGAAAAGATGCACACATTTTTTCAAAGCTCATTTTCTCATTTGATCTCAAATTGGCAACTTCATTTACCTTCACCCAATTCATTGGGTTCCTTGAGACAAAATATCCTACACTCTCTCTACTTCTTTCTTGGACATCTAGGCTAGCAAACTGGATGTCCGAGTTGCCTCGGTTTGAAGCGGGGGCCCGTATAAACATTCGTTGACGTGGTGCCATTTCGACGAGGAGACCGGAGATCAGAGATGCCGCGAGGAGCATGGAATGATAGATAAAGACCGAAGGACACAGATCGATCGGTATAATTTCTTAAACCACTTTACAGTTTACTAGTTAGGGTTTTGATGTGTTAAATGGTTAATCATGAAGTGTAAATTTGGAAAACTTAATCAATTTGTGAAAATGATATTTGTTAAATTCCTAATTTGTCTAATTGAGATAATTAACAAACTAGGTTTTACTAAAACATATTTTGGATGAGATTAAAATGGTAGTAAAGGTTTGGATGACTTAATTAAGCCGCTTGTGATGATTGTGATCACTAGATTGTTTAAAACATCTAGTTTTATGTTAAAATGAGCTAAAATGATATAAACTGCTTACTAGGTTTTTGGTAAAAATTAGACGTGGGTTTTAATGGACATGGTGATGATGTATATATTTTTATCTGCAATAATTTTTGTGTTGTGAATGAGTATTGGTGCGATTGGATTTTTGGCGTGGCAGTTTTCATGTATAGAGACCCTAGTGAGGGTTTTAGCTGTGTTTTCCGGTATTTGGATTTCTTGGTTTTGCGACTGGTTATTATATTTGGGCGTTGGAAGTTTTTACGTCAACGACGAGGGTTGTTTGGTTGTTTTGCATGCGTAGGCTATAGGTTCTAACCTATGAGCGCACCGCGTGCCTTTTTTGGATTTCGGAATTTGATATTAATAGCATTGCGAATTCATATTAATTGTAGGTACCATCGCGTGGATTTCGAGATGAAGAAGCGCATCGACTACGGCTAACCGAGGAGTTTAGCAGGTTAGTAGATTTATATCTATGGGAGAAGTTGGGTGGATGGCGTATAGCACCCCCGCAAACATTGATGTGGAATATCGTTTGATTATTTTATCCTGATAAATGATATGCGACGGACATAATTGTAGGATTTACAAACGATAATATGATAGAAGTTGATGCTAATGAACATATTGATATATAAGAATATGGAATGATAAGTCAATCATGATAGGTACGAATTAAAAGAGAACAAGCGTATTGTTTATATTATTGTGATGCGGGATAGTATTGTGATGGACGGGTATACGAAGTGATATGATGACTTAGTGTGATATGTCGTTATATGGATTTCAAGTCGATATGAGATTGTTGATACCTTTATAGGTCCCTGATACGAGATTGACATGGATGTGACCTGAGAGATAGGTATATATATATGGATAATGTTTTGCATATTGACTGATATGCCGTACGAGACATAGATCCATACCCCCGATGATGTATAGGTTGATAGAATCCCTATTTGTTTAATACCGCAGTACGTTAAATTACCGTACGCGATGAGTTTTACGTGTTGATTTATCCATACCCTTGTTTAGAGGATGTCGTATGATGGATTGTACCGTACTAGATGTTGTGGGGCTGGATGCCGATTGATAGATTCACCAACTCGAATACATATTGTAGACACGTATACCTTATAGCATTTAGTGCACGAGGCAATTTATGCTGCATTCATGTTATTCTCATTGCATTAAATATACCTATGCTAGTACACCTACACCATTATCGATGATGCGTATGTTACACTTACAAAGATTTGCCGGTTCACACACCTTCATCATCGATAATTGCCATGTCACTACACGGTAGAATTGCTACGTCATGCCATGATATATTTGCTATGTTCATATCACTGTTCCACGTTGCATGAGATATACGGACATGCTTACATCCTGTTATATGTTGCATACCTTGCTACAGCTACATGCACATCATGCATACATACTGACATGTACACCCGCATATCTTGCTATAGCTGCATATACCCCTAAGTGGTATTGTATTGACATTTGATATTGAGACGTTGCTTGTTGTGCTATTGTGCTTATGAGATGCATCATACATACATGCTTACATGTAGATACACTTATCACGCTATAGTTACATGTACACCTCATATGATGCTGCACTTAATTTCGGAGGATTTGGGAACCGCATGATATATTTTAAAACTGGATTCATTTGAAAGAGCGGTTTTCCCTTAATATGCTCATATTGTTGTTTTTTGTTGCATATATCAGTTTTTCATGGATTTACGCATTGAGATATGGATTTCATGTGATTTATGGATTAGAGAACTATGGGGGTATTTTAAGAAACTATGTATTGTTTGAAAACCCAGTTTCTTTTGATATGATATTTTGATGCGTCCAACATGAGATTTCTCGGTTCTGAGATTTGTGTTATATACCCGATGTAAGGAGTTGGAGTGGGCCATGTGTGGGTACATAGTGGAGCCCGGTATGGTTCCCCTCGGTAAGAAGTCATAGGTGATGGCGATGAGCCTGGAAGGCTGCGCAAGTACCTACCGGTGATAGTATTTGGACTCGGTGGTTATCGTGGGGATACCAACCGGAGTGATGTACAGACATGACATCAGGGCCAGTCGTAGGGACGGCATCTGAGGCATGAGGATTTACGTGTCGATGCTAGACACGGGTTTCATGATGTTTCTAGTGTCAAGGTTAGACACTCAGGTTTCCTTGATTTTGTTGTGTCGCGAGGGACACACGTTGTTTTATATCCTCATATTTACCTGCATATGTTTTTAGGATATTTACATGCAGGAGTTGTTGTGTCAGTGGTTGACACGTGGATGAGATCTACCTGCATACATGCATTGATTATATTGTTGGACGAGATCCACCTGCATACATGCATTGATTATATTGTTGGATGATATCCACTTGCTGATAGGCATTTTTTATGTGTTGGCACATATGCAGATACGGTCACCCTGGATATCATAGTATTACCTTTATGATATAGTTAACTTAGGAATCGTTGTTTATTTCGATTTCTACCTGGTGATGTTTTTCTATTCACGAGTTGGCAACTCACCCCCGTTGTGCCACAGTTTTTGTAGGTTGACCACATGGATCGGTTGCGGTATCGCTAGCACACATCTGTTTTCAGGTGATTTTCTTGTGGTAGGTGGTACATGTTGGATCGTGCCCCTCTCGTATTTGTTATTCATATTATATCTAGTCAACTCCATCAATTCAGAAACTAGCAAATTGTATATAATGCAGACTTAGAAGACTTGTAGTTGCGAGACTTGAGCGATGGGTTTTATGTTCGCTTTTGGGTTTGATGTCTTGCTTTACTTTTCCTTGTGTGGATCTTCGCCGTTGAGCGTCGTATACTTGTTTTTATACTTGTGGTGGTTGTTTCCGCCGTTGGGCATGATTTGCTCCTGTTTGGGGTGCTTTATTTATATTCTGTGTTGTACCCGTTTTCGGGGTTAGTTTTTACAAAAGAGGTGCTACCCAAATTTTCAAAAGACAAAACATGATTTATTGTATCTTTATTTCTTTAAAAGGTTTAGATTTTTGGGTTTCAGCTTACTTGAATTATGTTACGCCTGTAAACATCGCGTGATTTAAGTGCTGGTCGCGAGCTAATATTTTGGGTCGTGACAGAGAGCCGGTGTTCAGCCGCATGAAATGATGGGTGGCGTCACGAACAACGTCCAAAGACGAGCTAGGCTCCACCATGAATGCCTCGAAGGAAACACCCTGGTTATAACCCAATTGCCGGGCAAAGCGGTACGGATTATACCGCATAAAAAGAACCGTATCATTTCGACGGAACACCGAATAACCCGGCCTAATCGAATACAAGTGCATGGCTTCCCTAGGCTTCAAAGATGGTGCTCCCCTTTCGATAAATCAAACAGCTGTTGAATAGGTCCCGAAGGAGCAGAGAGGACTCGGTCATTGAATACCATCTCGTCTTCATTAGCATACGGGTTAAGCAAAATGCGAAGAGCCCCTAGCTGAGTCGGATCAGGAGCAGAAGCGTCCATCAACCTCATAAGCCGCGGAAAGGTGTAAGCATTATAGAAATTCGGCCTCTGGTGCACTGCGAATGCCCCGAATACGTGCATCTCAATCCACGATGTAAAATAGTGGAGGGAGAAACTCACCACATCTACACCCGGGGTCGAAGTATTGGTCGCAGTGCTCAACCCATGGTATAAATGCGATAACCCTGCAATGCCAACAACCAACCATGCCCCTTCGGCTACATGATGAGCGGGATAGATGACAGAGTCTCTCATGAAGCGTCGATGCGTCGGGATGGCGAACCAGCTGAGCCAAAGGCTGATAAAACCAACAAAGAAAGTCTCCTCGTCCATGCCGGGAGCCGCAATTGAATCAAAGGACATGGCTGGCATGATCGGGATGTAAAACTGTGGCAAATCCTCTTCTTTGGCTAGCAGCTTATTCAACCCAAACCCAAAGGGGTCGTTAATATTCATGAATTTCGGAGCCTCCTTTGATAAGACATCTTCACGGAGGAAGTGGGTGATAAAACTCTTAAAAGTGACGCCCTGTTCCTCTAACTACGTGAACAGCTTCTCGAAAATACCCAAAGTTTTGATTAGACTTGGATACTTATGACGAATGGCATTTTCGGTCGATAAGCCGCCAAGCATAGCAGGCACAGTTGCGAAGGCATACTCATCGGGAGGCAACAATTCTTCATAGTGCTCTCCCCTGATCGGCAATCCAGAGATCTCGCAAAACTCTTCTAGAGAAATCGAAACCTCGCGATCCCTTAGCAAGAAAGTGTTGGTGGGAATATTCCATTAATTTAGGAAAGCTTTAACCCACCAGACATGGGGAGACTGATAATGAAAGAGAGATGCGTACACTGCCTGATAAAGCCCGACCTTCTGCTGTTGCGCACGATGAGCGGACAAGATATAGCGAGCCCAATGAAGATAGCCCATTGGATGGCGAGGGGTAAGCCCTATCTTATAGACTTGTCCCCAGGGCTGGGCTTCACCCAGGCAAATACGATGCCCCAAGATGTATATGGCTGGCATAGGCTGGTTTGGTTCCCGGCTGTCGACGACTCAAGCCGGCCTGTAGGAATCCAATCCGTCACTTCCACTGCAAAGGCAGTCTGCAGACGCTCCATCGGCAAGAATAGACAAATAGGTTCTGTTGGCACCTCGCAAAGAAAGCTGCGGCGGCCCCGAATGATATGCCCATACCAGGTACCCCATAAGAGCAAATTAGTACAATCTTTGCCATGGGCCCAAATCATCGCCATTGCTTCTTCGTCCGACAACAATTACGGAAAAGCAGTATCTGAGCGAGTAAAAGGGAAGTAAGGGAAAGAAGCCATTGGTCCTGAAACAGGGAAAAGGAAAAGACCATTAGTGGAGCCCCACATATGTGTGTGTGTGTGTGTGTGTGTTTGGTAACAAAGAGGACGATAAAATGTTGCGGGACTACTACCTACAAGACACACGGATCCCACAAAATCAATATGGCGGCTCACCAATGATGAGACAAGGGAATCATTACGAGCAATAAAGAAATCCCTCATTAAAACAAGCATTAGGATTCAAGAAAATTCTTGGGAAGACAAATTCTTTTAAACTACCAACAAAATTCAAATCTTCGTGAATAAAGGGTAAAACCCTATGAAAAGATTTTCAAGAACACCAGGGAATAAAGTTCGCGAAGGGTTTCATTGATCTTTCAGAGCTAAGCTCTTCGCCGGAGGAATTAAATTCCTTTATGTAATGGAATTAAATTCCAAAAATTCATAAAAATTACATGATAAACAAAAATCCCATGAACCCTCAAAATTAGAGGGAAATGTTTGAGATATGGTAGTTTAGTATTCAAAGATCATGTCTTTGGAGGATGCGTGTCTGAGGAGAGCAAAGCTCTCATAATGGATTTAAAATCCAGAGGCTTCCTCAAAGAAGGAAGGTTTTCTGATGAACAAATCGTTACCTGAAAAAGGATTTCTTTAGACAGAGTTTAACTCTGGATTTGTAATGGCAGATAACTAAGCTCTGAGGAAGAGAATTAAATTCTCAAAGAAAATGAAGAAGGAAGGAAATAAAGAAACAGTGGCTGCCTAAGAAACATAACCCTTGCATTTATAAGACATGACTAGGGCGGTTCATCTTCCCATTCCCCTAGAACAATCCAACGGCTGTAAAAGTGACAGTGTTGCACTCATATGTAAACCACGTGAGAACAACGCTGTGGGGACATTTGTTCCCTTATGGAAAATAAATAAATAAATTAAGCAGCACGAAAAAGTCCCCAAGTGGAGCATCACGTGCCCACACGTGATAGGTGCTACGCTTAAACAAAACTAAGCTAAAAGATAGGCCTCACGTGCAGACACGTGACCTTTATAAAACAAAGCATACAAACGCCTGAATAAAGCAAACAAGTTGGACAAAAATAAAACTCACGTGATAGCACGTGACACCCTCTGATCAGCTTAATTTAGTGGGGTCACGTGCTACACGTGATAGGCTTCCATGCCCTTTGAAACAATAGAAATAAAATCCAATTAAAAGGGACCAAAAGCTTTATTTGGAAAATACTGCCGTGGATCTTTCTAAACAAGAAAGATTACGCTCTGTAAAACAGAGCGCCGTTGGATTAAAGATCCAATGGTGATTAAAAAATCACCAATCTACAGAAAAATTCTGTACAAGGAAAGATCATCCTAAATTTGTTAAGAACAACAAAAAAAATAACTTCTGTAAAACAGAAGTCCTTGGATTAAAATCCAACGGTGAATAAAATTCACCGATTGATCTAAAAGATCACTTTTTGATCAAAATCTCTCAATGAGAGATTTTCTGAACGAATTGCTTCTCTTCTTTCTCCTATAAATAGGAGCAAAGAAAAACACAAAAAAGAGGAGGAGAGGAAAGAAAAGAAGAAAAAGAGGATAGAAAAACAAAAGTGAATTTAATTCTCCAGAGAGAAAAAAAGAGAAGAAGAAACTCTAGGTAAGAGAAGGAACAAAACACAAAGAAGATCTCCTCGCTTTTTCACCTCCATAAGAGTTTAACTCTTCCAAAAAGAACTTAGTTCTTCCTCTGGTGAAGATCTGCAAAAGCAGATCTCCCCACAAGTTGAGAATTTAATTTTCATCGAGCAGATTTTGCCATACAGATCCAAAACCTAGAGGGAGATCTAAATTCAAAGAATTTAATTCTCCCAAAAATTAAATAGGAATTTAATTCCTCTGATGAAACAAGGGTTTAACCTTTCATATGAGAACTTAGTTCTCCCTTATGGCGAAGATCTGCAGAAGTAGATCTCCTCACAAGTTGAGAATTTAATTCTCATCGGAGAGATTCTGTCATACAGATCCCAAACCTAAGAGAGAGAAAAACTAAGTCTTAGGGATTCAATTCTCATAAAACAATGGGTTTGAAAGCCTCGAAACTCGGGATCTCTATGCACGTAAAGAATTGGCACCCAACATGATAACTGCCGATCACGTGCTCCCACGTGAGCGCCTGTGATGAACAAAAGAGAATAAAAAAGATTGGCTCACGTGATCACATATGACCCCATAGCAGTGCTTAACACTTATAAATCAAAAAGGGAATAAATCAAAGGCAGTTTCCATTTCTGAGGCGCCTCATGTGCTCCCACGTGACCCAATAGCACTTTACACTCAGAAAAGAAAAAAAGAAGTACTTCAAACGCCTTACGTGACCCCACGTGAGCGCCTCTGAATTTTAATGTTTAACACTATTCTGAACACATCACGTGGGAGCATGTGAGCACTGAGTAAACAAGTTAGTGTTGAACATTATGAAGGGCTAACATTAGCCAGAATCGGGTCAAATGTTCCAAGGACCATCAATTGAGCCCTTCATGCTCGGGGGTTCCAAAACCGATCTCAAGACAGCTAATAAGCTCCCAACAGATGACATCTAAATTGATGTTCATCCCATTTTTCCCAAACCAGGACTTTGGTTCAAGGGTACATCTCTTCATACCTCTGATACATGTCATTGTAATCCTTCAACGTCTTCAGAGAGATGGAGGGTCCCAATAACCAAAAACTATTGATACACCCCCCAAACTGGTTAAACCAAAACTCATGGACTATAATGTCCTTAAACTTATGGACCGCAATGTCCCTAAACTAAAACAATAGAGTCCAAATGCTCTTTTGTTGGATCTAAATGATCCTAAAACCTTGTTAAGTAGATGTTAGTCTAAAAATTAGACTAATGTATCCTTAACAAACATTTAAGATGATCTTGATTTCAATGAGACAAAAGATCCTTAAACCACTGGACCGCAATGTCCCTAAACTAAAACAATAGAGTCTAAATGTTCTTTTATTGGATCCGAATGATCCTAAAACCTTGTTAAATAGATCTTAGTCTAAAAAGTAGACTAATGTATCCTTAACAAACGTTTAAGTTAATCTTAATCTCAATGCGATTAATGATCCTTAAACCTACTAGACCGCAATGTCCCTAAACTAAGACAATAGAGCCCAAATGCTCTTTTGTTGGATCTAAATGATCCTGGTAAGTAGATCTTAGTCTAAATTAGACTAACATATCCTTAACAAACGTTTAAGTTGATCTTAGTCTCAAATGAGATTAACGATCCTTAAACCCAACCCAAACTCAAATCGAAGAAAATACGGATTTGGACTAATTCACGCCCTATGGGTGACAATATAAATTAGTCTCCGTATACAATCCACGGGCAACCAAAAACAAAACAAACACACACGACACGAAATGACCATCTGGAGAAGGAGAAAGTGGCTACCGCGATGCGGTAACGTAATTAACTGCAGGGGCTTGCGCCTACAGGGAAGAGCGTCCCCACAATCAAAAACCTCTCACAATGAGGGGGAATCTGACGAAGTCTGCTACATCGGCCGCATCTGTCTAAACCTCTAATACACGATGCCATAAATTAACTTGGCATCTTTGGAGAGGTAGAAAGATAAAACCCAATAGCATCTGCCCCCAAATTCAGGCAAGACGGCCTACGCGGTTCCGTCTCCCGTTTTCGGCGGTGAACACATGGTTTTGTAAAACCACTATCCAATTAAAATATGCAACCCATACTTGAATAGTATGCACAAATGAATTGATAATTCATTTGTGCACACTATGCAAGCATGGTCCTCACCATACTCCCATTAAGTCAATGTCACCTCATTTATCCATTTATAATAAATGGTCAAACCCTAAAATGAGGCGTCTACCTTCTAGAATGTTTTCCGGAAAAAATACGGATTATATTCTACTATATATACATACATGTATTCGTACCGAAACACGAATACCCGAAGAGATAAAATAACACAAAGAACATAATACTAGAATATACATATCGAAATATATATACGTAAATTATTAAATCAATACCTAATTTAATAATCCGGCTCAAACCCGAGCCGGCTAGTATTATCAACAGTCCAATCGAAAGTCCGGGTACACGGTACAATCAATCGATCGGAACCCTGCACATATCCAATACGGCTACTACATCATTTCGCCAGAACCAGGGAAACCCTCTGTGTGGGACTCTAAAGACTCGTCAATACGCTGGCAGTGGGTTTAACCATAAGCACGTCAGCGGCACTAGCTGTACGTAACAGCTACCCAGGTATTGAGCGAAAGGAAGGCCGACAAGCTAGCTCATCCAAACCCCTACTGATCCTGTCCGTGACAATCTCCGTATAGTCCGGTCTGTTCGTCTAAGAGTATCGCATATTAGGTCTAGAGGGTGGATAAACTCATACCCCTAATAACGCGATATTTCGTGTCGGTATGAAGCCCATCACCCACTAAGAAACTACTAATCCAAATCAGTAATTCTCGTCCACCATGGCCATGGATTTCTGGTGATGGCCACCCGTGCACAACGCGACATCAACCCCAAATACCAGGAGAGAAGAATCCCCGACGATCCGCTCACTGCCTTCGTATGGCTCGGGACTGTACCCAAATAAAATATGTTTGCATGACTCCTTTGAGCCGTGGTAGGGTAGTAATCAAAGCACAGTGGGAAGTCACACGAGACAAATGCCGATCTCAGGTCGACAGACTAACCTGTACTCATGTCACCTAGGAACTACTATCTGACAATTGGTATAATACCAACTAGTATGTTCCCGGCGAGTCCGTCCAGTGTACTCATAACCCTATAAGCACCTGTATACTATCTTAGGTGACTAACAAACATCAATGGCTTATGAGAATGTCCACCACCCCTCATCGGGGTCTCGATAAGTATACACTAGTCTACTCCGGAGTATTGATGCCCATTCTCGATACTTTCTCGACTAGGGACATTTAAGGATGTGCTTATAGACCACCCAGCTCCTACATATATGATCGCCATCATAATGCTGGTAGTCAAGCAAGAATCTTATAGGCTCTATCAACATGTAATAGTGATCTGTAATGCCACCTAATACTGTACATGATGATAAAGACAAACCAGATTGCATATATCATCTCGAGTAAGACTGTTCTCCCCGTATAGGTCCTCTCTCAATCATCACAATCGCGTGCCTGCGATTCAATAATTGACTTGAGGGCGCTATAGCCAACACAAACTACCGGGTTCTTGAAGTGCTGAGTGGCCTACTCATTTTATTGAGGAAAGTTGCTTCACTTCGGGAATTTGGCGGGTAGTTTTCCGCACCCGTAGGGGCCTAGGGTGGGGTTTGGTTATTCATCACGACCGTGGAATCCGTCTTTCGTTCAGAGCTTAAACGAAACACGGAATTCCTAATATATCCAATATATTCATTTGTGATCTGGAATGCTTATTATTACATGAGACGAATGGCTATATATATATGATATACAATAAACGTTGCTTATGTTTTGAACCCACACTAGTCCAGCCCCCGCTCTGTCATTAGTTAAGTAACATAACGGTGTATGACGGGGCCCCGTGGAGAATGCAGATGGCATAAGCGTATGTTCTATTTTCGTTTCTTTTTCTGCAATGATAAGGTTAAATGATGGAAAAACATTAATAAGATTAATGTTAAGAAAAGAAACCTAAATATGTTGTAGAATCAAATTTTTCAAAAAGGGTAGCTCTAGTTCTTACTTTGAATAGTGGTATTCCTTGATGAATATCCAGCACCTCAATTGATGAGGAAAGATCCTAGATCCCTTCACCGGGAGTGACCTCTCTAGCAAAACTAGCAAATGCTACAACCCACTTGGTTTGTTTTGAAAATTACTCGATTTTTAAAAGCGGAGCTTAAACCACTCCTTTTCAAAATCGCTAGATTCTACAATGATATCAAGTTCATTACGTTAAAGGTTTTCATCAAAACCAATCGTAGCCCTCCGCTATTTTAGGAAGTAGAGTACTTCGTATTCGTGCTACGTTTGTTGACTATAGTTAAGGCGTAGTGTACAATAGCTAAGTGATATCTTCCTATAAAGTATATGATACGATCGATTAGGACATTCGTACGACTTTGTTGACCATAGTTAAGAGTCATACGAATGGGTCTAAATCAATCATGAAATGACGGGTAGAGCTTGACTAGCACTTATGATTTTTTGACCATAGTTAAGATCATAATACGCAAGGGGTAAAAACTATATCGGGAATTTCAAGTGTTGAAATTTGCAATGAGATTGCATACCTTCTATTTGATAGTTGGATCCCGATCCCACTGTGAGTAATAGTTATTCCCAGGAGAATTTTACACTTTACAATTAGCTAATCCAGTAGGTGTCTAGAAAAGTGTCAACGGGGTTATACCTCTAAGAAAACGAGGTTTATTTTAATTAGATCCGTGCGAAAGTACGAGGAACCTCTCTCGGAGTACCGACACTAGCCTGGCTGACCGGTTAGCGATCTTGTAGAATGTAATTAATCCTGGCTAATTTTCTTTTTAGGGTTTGAAGGAAAATTTGATAAAAGCAGTAGGAGATATCGATTAGATAAAATTAATAACCAATATAATCATGCGAGAGCTATCGCTGAGTGTTTTCTTTTCTCTTTCCTAATGGCAGATACCAATGTTGGGACTTAAGCTTCTATTAGAGAAAAATAAACTAACGGGACCTAATTATAAAGACTGGCTGAGGAACGTGAATATTGCCCTTACTTATGATAAGGTTGCATACGTCCTTACTGCTCCAGCCCCTCCCCTCCCAGACCCTGATTCCTTTGTTGCGGATATGGAAATCCGCAAGACATAGGATATCGATTGCGCCACAGCCAAATGCCTCAGGCTTGCTTAGATAGACAACGGACATCAAAAGCAGTATGAGAAGATGGATGTGCAATCCATCTTTCTCCATACAAAGGAGTTGTATAGGGAGCAATCTCGTGCTCTTCGCTACGAGGCCTCAAGAAAGTTGTTTCAAATGAGGATGGCTGCTGGTACATCTGTAGGAGATCATGTCCTAATGATGATAGGTCTTATTGAAGAACTATAGGACCTGGGATGGACGATGGAGAATGAACAATATGTTGATATAGTTTTACAGTCTCTCTCCCCTGCCTATGCTCGATTTATAGTGAACTTCAACATGCATAATTTGGAGAGATCACTTCCTGAACTTCTCAATATGTTGAGAAGTGCAGAGAGCACGCTGAAAGTAGTGAAAACTCCCACTCTAGTTGCTAGGAAATCTTCTTCTTCTATCCCAAAAGCTAAAGCTAAGGGAAAGAAGAAAAAGAAACCCATTAAACCGAGAGGTGGAGTTAAAAAGGCATAGGGGAAAGACAAGTCAGGGGCTGCGGGATCAGGAAAAGGAGAATGCTTCTACTGCCACAAGTCAGGACACTAGAAAAGAAACTGTTTTGAGTACCTCATCGATCTCAAGAAGAAGAAGCATGTTGATACTTCCACTTCAGGTGTGTTTGTTACCGAAAACTGTTTTTCTATAAACTCTGCATCCTGGGTATTAGATACCGGTTTAGGATCTCATATCTGCAATTGTGTGCGGGGATTGAGAAATAGCAAGGTTGTGAAGAAAGGTGACCATACTATCCGTGTTGGAAATGGATCAAATGTTCATGCTATATCCGTGGGAGAGTATCATCTGGGATTGCCTTAAGGGTGTATATTGGTTTTGAACCCATGTTATTTTGTGCCATCTATGTTATGTAACATAATAGCTGTATCTCTGTTGGACAATGAAGGATATAATTTTGTATTACAAAGTAATGTTATGAACATTAACCTAAATCAACAGTTGATTGGGTATGGTACATTAAATAACGGAATCTACGTCCTGAATCAACACACGGTTTTTACAACACACAAACAAAAGGAAAATTTCAGAGATAAATGAAGTTTTCATTTGGTATTGTAGACTTGGTCGTATTAACGAAATAAGACTAACCAAGCTACATAAATATGGATATTTAAATCCGTTTGAATATAAATCTTATGCGACTTGTCAGTCTTGCATCAAGGGTAAAATGACCAAAACTCCGTTTACTGGACACAGAGAGTTCTACAGAAGTCTTAGGCCTCATACATAGTGATGTATGTGGACCAATGTCTACACATGCAAGAAGCGGTTATTCATACTTCATAACTTTTACTGATGATTTCTCGAGATTTGGACATGTGTTCTTGTTGAAATATAAGTCTGAAGCTTTCGAAAAATTCAAGGAGTATAAACTTGAAGTAGAAAAACAAACTGGATTGAGTATGAAGAAACTTCAATCAGATCGAGGAGGAGAGTACTTAAGTACGGAGTTTCTAGATTTCCTAAAAGTGAATGGGATTCTCTCTCAGCTCACTCCTCCGTACACACCACAACACAATGGTGTCTCAGAACGGAGAAATTAAACCCTATTAGATATGGTACGCTCAATGATGAGTGATGCAGAGTTGCTACTTTCTTTTTAGGGGCATTCATTGGAGACTGCAATATATCTATTAAACATGGTTCCGACCAAATCCGTGCCTACCACTTTATATGAGATATGGTATGGTAAGAGACCATCTCTTAAACGAGTTAAGATATGGGGTTGTCCTGCTTATGTTAAAAAGCAGAATTCAGATAAGCTCGAGACACGATCGGTTTTGTGTGAATTTGTGGGATATCCCAAACATTCATATGGATATCTTTTCTACCACAAAGAGGAACAAAGAGTGTTTGTTTCTCAATATGCCACATTTTTAGAAAATGAGTTTTTTACAAATGATACTATTGGTAATACGGTAGAACTGGAAGAAATTTCAGAGCCACAAACAACTACTGACGATTTGGTTGAACCTGAGGTTTCGATAGAACCCAACGAGCCTCAGTCATTCCGTAGATCTAGTAGAACTTCTCTCCCACCAGATAGATACTATGGTTTTCTAATTGATGGTGATAGAGAAGATTGCATCATTGATGATGATAACCCTACTAGTTTTCAGCAAGCTATCATGAGTAGTGACTCGGTGAAATTGCTGGATGCCATGCGATCCGAAAAGGAATCCATGCACACCAACAAAGTATGGACTTTGGAGGTTGCACCTTCTGGAGTAAAGCCCATAGGGTGTAAATGGATCTTTAAGAAAAAGATTGGTGTGGATGGACAGGTAGAGACCTATAAATCTAGGCTTGTGGCGAAAGGATTTCGTCAAAGACCAGAATTGGACTATGTTGAAACATTTTCTCCAGTTGAAATGCTTAAATCCATTCGAATCCTACTTGCTATTGCTGCGTACTACGACTATAAAATCTGGCAGATGGACGTTAAAAAAGCATTTCTAAATGGTGATTTGGATGAAAGCATTTTTAAGGAACAGACGAAGGGCTTCATTGACAGTGGGAGCAGCGAAAAGGTATGTAGGCTGCTTAAATCCATCTATGGATTAAAGCAGGCATCACGGAGTTGGAACATCTGCTTTGATGATACAATCAAAGAGTTTGATTTTATTAAAAATGTAAATGAACCTTGCATTTATAAAAAGATTGTAGGGAGTACAGTCACTTTCCTCGTATTGTACGTGGATGACATTCTCTTGATAGAAAATGACGTTCATATGCTATAATCGTTCAAACTATTCTTATCACAGAGGTTCTCTATAAAGGACCTAGGTGATGCCTCGTGGATTCTAGGCATTAAGATCTATAGAGATAGGTCTAATAGATTGTTGGGATTGTCCCAATCAAGATACATGTTGGATTGTAGTTCTATACTTGAATCACATTCAAGTCAGATTAATTATATTGAGACCCAGTCTGAGTCAGACACTTAGAAAAGAAATTGAAGTCCTAAATGTTTTGGTGTTATCGGTAACTGCTGCACATGGACGGCAGGATTTGTGTCTTTTTACCGTGTTGATAACACCGTTTGTTAGGTTGTCTACCTTAAATAGGCAAGCACCCATGTCTCCGGCTCCCTGAGGCTCAAGAGACGGGTCCCGCTTAAACCTATGATTACTAGGGTCCTTATTGTAATTTAGTATAACTTGAGGGGTTTATGTAAAAAAATAATTTTGGTATAATTTCAAAATAACCTCAAGCATTCAAATATCGTCTTTAGGGTTTTCATTGATGTGTATTTTATAAATGTAACATTTCTAGTGAATAAAACCTAACTTCATAATATATGGTATTTATTTATAATATGAATATTGTTTTGAATTATCTTGGTAGCTTCTTTTCTTGAGTTTTGGAAACATAGAATATTATATATATTTAAAATAAGCATTTTGGTAATAATTATATATACCTATTTAATGAAAATAATTTTATTTATTTTCTTATAAAAATCTTATTTTCTAAAGAAAAATGTATAAAATTCCATCGAGACCGAATGCTCCTTACGGAGGTCTGCATCTCGCTCTACTAATCCCGAGGATGTGCGATAATCCGCACCATCCCGAACGGGGTTCCCCAAATGGGTTGTAGAGGAGCAATTGCATGGAAATGTTTTATTACATCTTTTAAAGAAAACCGTTTTATAAGTTAAAGGTATTTATTTGTAAAGTCGTATTTCCCGTATTCTATTGTCCCAAGATTCATTGTGATATGATAGATATGTGTGTTGTGATGAGGTAGGTCATTACCTCGTGAACTATCTAAAAGTATAGCAAAGAAATAAGGTTATAATGTCGAAATGAATAGTTTGTGGTATTTTTATATAAAAATACGATAAATGTCACAAAAATAATTATTCAGAGGTGAAACTTGATTTAATGGTTTTGTTATTGTTTGTTAAGCAATATGTGAGAATATGAAGTTATCTTGATAAAGAAAAATATAGTTTTTAAAGAAAACCAAATCGGAAGTCGGATTAACTCCGCTTCCATCGGGTTTTGAAAATGAAACTTTTTAAAGAATAAGATGAGAAGGGAAAATAGGACTTACTGGCTTATAAGGTAGAGGGGAGAAAGAGGAAGAGTGGGGAAGCACCGGTGCGTCGTTTCGTTGCCGAAAACTCCTTGGATCGTTGCCGGAACTTCGTCAGAGCTTCGCCCTTCGTTAACTCCACTTGCACACAATAGGAACTTGGAAATTTCTTGAGAGTTTTGGCAGGGAATTGTGAGTGCGGAAGGGAGAAATGAGGGTGGTATTTATAGGGAAAGTTAAGGTTTAGGGTGTTTAAAGAATGCATTGAAATATGCATTAAAATTGGATTAATTGGGCATTTTATTGCTCTCTGGAAATAATCAGAGTAAACAAATAATGTGGGGTTAGTGGGGTAGCTGAAAGGGTGCAGGGGACAAAGTTTGGGAGCATTTGGGACGGGTTGGACCGGCGGCGCCGGGCCTCCATGCACAAGTCGCTGGGTCTTTACCGACGGAGGGTGTTGGGTCTTGGGCCACGTGTCCTTGTCACTTCAATTTCCCTCGTGATTATGTTTATTTATTCTGTAACTTACCCTATTACGTGCAGTGCACGTGAAAACTCTTGGGCTTCTAAAAGATTAAAAGAATTTAAAATAAAAAGATATTGTGGCTCATGGGATTTGAACTCTGGTGCTTTGGTTCAGAGTGCAAGGTCTTACCAATGAGCTACAGGTGCTTTCTTGCTGTTCTAAATCAAAACAAATACTTATAGCTTTTATAGAAATTGTAAATACCCCAATTGTATATTAACTTTAAATAAAATTTATGTACACTGAAATTGGAGTTGTTACATTCTACCCTCCTTACAAAACTTTCGTCCTCGAAATTTACAATTTATTTTAAGAACTGGTTTACAAATAAGTGAGGATATATTGCACGCATCTTATCTTCCCTTTCCCATGTCGATTCTCCTGAAGTGTCTCTTCTCCACATCACTCGAACCAAGTTGACTTTCTTGTTCCGAAATGACTTCACTTTCCTGTCCAGGATCTTAACAGGTTGCTGCTGACAAGATAAGTCGGGCTGTACAATGAGATCGGAATGATCGAGAATATGGTTGGGGTCACTCACATACCTTCTGAGTTGGGATATATGGAACACATTGTGCACTCCTTCCAATGAAGGTGGAAGTGCCAAGCGATAAGCCACTTCACCGACTCGTTCGAGTATGTAGGACGGTTCAATGTACCTTAGACTAAGCTTACCCCGTCTTCCAAATCGGATCACTCCACGGTTCAGAGATATCTTCAGAAATACATGATCTCCCGGCTGGAACTCCAAGTGATGTTCATATCAGATTTTTGCATTTTCATACCGCCCAATTTTTATCACATTGCATATCGGTAGATACTCTTGAGCCGTGTTTGCTAGTCAATTGCAGGATACAGGTTCTCGGTTCTAAAACGGTGAAATTCATGAAAAACACGACAAAATCCGGTTTCCTGCCAACCACAGATAAAACACGGTCTCCGCTCTTCATCCGTATGTTGCCAGATACCAGTTTAGGAAGACAAAATGTCAAATCTATGTCACCTTCATGCACAAGGCTCAATGGCAACAACAACTTCCAAGAAATCTACGCGGAGCTCGAGGCAATCATGACAAAAACATCCACAAAAAGTCCACCTTTCCTCAACAGAAATTCTGGAAGAAATGTGAAAGTATTTTCAGAAAATACATATACCAGAAAAGAGGGGACAGAAGATCAGGAAAGTACCAAAAAGCCCACACCCTAACTCATCCATATGGCCGCGGATCCACGGCCAAAGGGGGGTCTAGGCCGCGGATCCGCGGCCGTACTGGCGCCGCAGACAGAAACTTTTGGGGGGTATTTTGGTCTTTGTATCTGGGTTCTGGTGGTTGCCCTAGGTTTTCATTTTTTGGCCTATAAATAGCCCAGAACTTTGTGAAGTAAAGGGTCCATTCTTGTATTTTCTTTTTGCTAGGTTTTAGTTTCCATGTTCTTCTTCTTCTCATCTCTTCTCCATTAAACTTGTAGTGAGCTTTGTGAGTGAGGAATGGTGAATAAAGAAGATCATTTTATTATCATGCTTGTCTCTTTACTTTGTTAATTGTTGTAATTTTAATTCGTTAAGTAGTTGTTGTTATTTCCTTGTTGTTTCTTTCTTCTCTCTTTTTCTTTATCATTCATACGACAATGATACTTACGCTCGATCCTCGCCAAGGTGAGGTCGCAAACAGTTAGTCGTATTCTTCTAATCTCCTTCTTTCTATCTTCCTCTTTTGTTTTGTTTTGTTTTTCCTTATCATGATATGTGAGTAGTTAATACGTGTTAGGGTAGGATAAGGGAAGTTTGAGAGAAGGAAATCTCTCTCACTCTTTCCTTGCCCAACAGCTTAAATCAACTCCCGTTAATTGAACCACAATCCGCTCCTTATGGCACCCTATCCTACATGATAGCGGTGATTCCGTAGTGAGACCGGTTGTGGTTGAATTAACCGGAGGTTATGGCTAAGAGCCAAGAACGGACGGACAAGCACCAAAAGGAAGACTTATGCGTTGGAAAGCCTAGCTTATACTCGCAAAGTCCTTCCTAGTCGTGCTAATCCCCGTTGTTGCCGATTACCGTAACACCGATATTAAGAGGGGCAACGAAAGATGTGGAGACTCCTAACTCAAACTAACCTAATCCTAACCCTAACATGCTCTCTTTAAATATCAACTCAACACTTAGATAATCCAACAAAATCTGAACACAGGACTTAACTCGTTAAAACACTTTGAAAAAGACTCCCATCTCCCTGCGGACGACCCGTACTCAACCGGCTAGCTACAAGCGAAACCGTCTTGATTGCGGTATTTAAACTAGAACTTGAACATGCACGTATCCTAACAATCAAATGGCGCCGTTGCCGGGGAGACGGTAGTTTATTTCTTTGTGTAATTTCGGGTTAATTTGTAAGTAAAAAAAAAACAAAAAAAAAACAAAAAAAAATACACTTTGTAAAAGAAACCATCTTGTTATTTTTGATTAGCTTTTGTGCAAGTGTGCAGGAAAATACAAGGTTCGAGTTCAGTGGCCAAGACGTTGAAAATACGGAGTTCAAGTACAGTGCCAAAGACGTGGGAAGATAGACCCACATTTCGCGGCTACACCGCGACGGACCAAAACGGAACAAACGGTCTACTGTCAAGATCTGGAGCAAGTACAGTGAGACAATAAAATTTCAGAAGATCCATACAAGCATAGGACACCAACAGGAGGCCACAACAGAAAAATGGAGCCCCAACTCCTTTACCTTGCCGCTGATCCGCGGCATATCCTGGCTTAGGCCGCGGATCCGCGGCCACTTGGTGGCTTCAGAGCCCCAAAAATCTCTCTGTAAGTCTCTCTTTCTCTCTCCACTCCTCTGAACTCCACTGAACTGTGTTTTCTGCTGCTTTCTTTGCACAAATTCTTCTCCCCCTTCCAATAAACTGTTCTTGTGCAGGATTCTTTGCGCCGCAAAATAAAAATTGTTTGCAGTTGATTTGTTACTGCTTTGCATTTCTTTAATACGGACTTAAGGGGCTTGAAACCAATCCAGATTGGGTGGGGATTTCATCACCCTTCCCAGGACCCCAAAAATCACTAAAGCATATGCATTGTACATTGTAAATTAAAAAATACTAGACTTCAGCCCTAAGGACTTCGCGCTCATTAGGAGAAGATAAACCGTGTTTAGAACCTCGCTTAACCGTATATTGTTTACGGGGTGTCTAGGAAAGTGTTAAAGGCGCAACCGCCGAAAGAGAAAGGGTTATTTAATTAAGGAACTTCGCGAAAGCGTTGGACAACCTCCCCTTATCTCTGCACTTACCTGGCCTCGTGATCGGTGTATTTTTAAGCCTGTTTCTCGACACTGTTTAACTTCGACAATCAAGTTCAGGAGCAGGTCTAGTAGACCTAGGTTACCCTAGATCTAGGTGTGATTGTGCATATCTTGTTTGTGATTGCTTAAGCCGTATTTCCGTACATATTTCTGTAAATCTCTTTCTAAAAACAAAAAGAAAACAAAAAAAAATCAAAAACTTTTATAAAAACTTGCCCTTTATCGCCAGATCCATTTTCACCCACCACCCATCGCCTTTCTCCATTGACGTTTTCTTACCTTCACCTTCTCCGTTTTGACTATACTAAACTCGTTTAGTGTATGTCCGCTTGGACTCAGGACACTAGCGCCCGTCTAGTCCGCGTTACGTTAGTCGCGACCGACTACGCGATCGACTCCGAAGTCGATACTCCGTCCACTCCTCTTTCACCCCTTCCTTTGCCGGCCAACTCCGACGTTGACCGGAATTCTGTTCATACATCTTCACCTTCACCTTCACCTTCACCAACCTCTTCTTCTGCGATGTCGGGATTTAATCCGAACATCTCTTTGACCACCGCTGGATTGGCTCCACCTCCTACGAAGACCAATCTCCCACCACCTCCGCCTGCTGTAGCGCCGCAGCGAATTGCGCTCCAGGATCGTTTCTACCCCACCCGTTCTGCACTTCCCACCTGCCTTTCTCTTCCTCCGGCCAATGGGGACAACTTTGAAATTAAGCCCCATTTCATCAACATGCTTCCACGTTTTCATGGACTTGAATCTGAAGATGCCTATATCTTCATCAATAAATTTCAAAATGTCTGTGCCATGATGAAAACCACCCAGCTGTCGGACGATGCTATACGTCTACGGGTCATTCCGTTCACTTTATGCGATCTCGCTGAAAAATGGCTGTATAGCACCGCTTCCCACTCAATCACCAGCTGGGACGAGTTTGTTAAAGCGTTTCTAAAAAAATTCTATCCAAATCATAAGACCGCAAGAATTCGAAATGAAATCAACCAATTCTCCCAGCTTCCTTCTGAACCCTTCTGGAAGTGCTTTGACCGGTACAAAGACCTTCTTGTTCAGTGTCCTCACCACGGTATATAGAAATGGCAGCTCTGCCAAACCTTATACGAGGGACTGAACCCAGCAACGAAGCAGTTGCTGGAAACCATCTGTCAGGGCCACTTCCTATCAAAATCTGACGAGGAAGCGTGGCAGTTCTTTGACGATCTTGCGGAGCAAACGCTACAGTGGGAGAGCACCAGACCGACTTCTTCTTCTTCTACCTCCACTTCTACCGGTCAGTCTAGGGTAGGAATCCACCAACTCGATATCTCTATTGCGATGAAAGCTGAAATGGCTGCAATAACACGAAAGCTTGAAGCGATAGAGAGCAAATTTTCTGCTCCTACCCCTGTTCTCCCCCTTCGTACCATCTGCGCTTGTTGTTCCGATCCTTCCCACTTGACTGAAGAGTGTCCTTACAATCCACCCTCGCAAGGACAGGATCAGGTTAATGCTGCCTTCCAGCAAAGACCGAGGAATGATCCATACTCTTCCACCTACAATCCCGGTTGGAGGAACCACCCCAATTTCGCCTGGAATCAGAATCAGAATCAATTCCAGGGCAACAATTTCCAAAGGGCCCCTCCACCGCAACAACAAGCGCCACAACAAACTCAGCATCAATATCAGCAGCCCTTCCAACCCCAACCTTTCCAAAACCAGACGAACAACTTTGCACCGAACAACTCTTTTCCACCAAACAACTTTGTTCCGTCAAACAACGATAAGGTTTCCTCGCTCGAGCGAAGTCTGGAGGCATTTGTTAAACAATCGACTCAATCCACCGCCAACATCCAGTCTTCAATTCAATCTTTAGTGCAACACACTGCCGCACACGGGCAAAGCATCAAGACCATCGAAGCCCAGATTGCACAGCTGAACGCGGCCTTGAGCGAGCGAGAGAAGGGGAAGCTCCCGTCCCAGCCACTTCCAAATCCCGGTCACCCACATAATGCACATGTTGCTCTTGAACAACAAAACCATAATGTGAGTGCCGTGACTACACTGAGATCGGGAAGGATGCTGCAAAACAACATTGGCAAGCGAATCAACGATGACACCCCGGCCGCTTCTTCTTCTTCTTCTTCTTCTTCGTCTTCCGAGCCTATTCTCCGTTCTTCAACAGGCTCTCCTTCCTCTTCTTCTGCTATGAACGGACCAACTTCTCACTCCACGAAAACACCTATTCTGGGATCCGTTCCAACTCCAAAATCTCCTCCTCCAGTATTAGACTCAACTAATTTTCAAAATGTTCTATTTCCAAACCGGTTAAGGTCTAACAAACAAAATCCACAAATGGAGAAGATTTTGGAGTTATTCAAGCAAGTTAACATTAACATTCCTCTTTTAGATGCTGTCCAACAAGTCCCGTCTTACGCGAAAATCTTAAAGGACTTGTGCACGAAAAAGAGGAAGTCTCAGGTACCCAAGAAAGTTTTCTTGGCTAGTGCTGTGAGTGATGCCCTTACCGAATCTTTACCACAAAAACGGAAGGACCCTGGCTGTCCTACGATTTCAATTACCATTGGGGATAAGAACATCAACCGCGCACTATTAGATCTTGGTGCCAGTGTTAACTTGCTTCCGTATTCAGTATACGAGCAATTAGGCGTCGGAGAGCTGAAACCCACGCACTGCACTCTCCAGATGGCCGACCGATCGATCACCCATCCTAGGGGTGAGCTAGAGGATGTGTTAATAAAAGTCGGGGACTTCATATTCCCCGTTGACTTCATTGTATTAGACACACAGCCTGTAGCTAACCCCCGGAATCAAATTCCGTCGGTCGCCCATTTCTCGCAACTTCAAATGCTGTGATCAATTGTCGCAATGGTTCGATGAACCTCTCTTTTGGAAACATGACAATTGAACTCAACATTTTTAGGTTGGGGAATCAGCCCGCCGAACCTAATGCTCATATACTGGACGTCTGCTAGATCCAGGAGATCACACCAGAAAAGTGTGAATTCGAGGAGTTTCTGTTTGATCACGATAATCTTGACGCCACTAGTGCGTTTCTCTTCGAACCTGCTGCTGTTTCTGCGCCCGACAACGAATACGAGTGTTTCACGTTCTCGAACGATCTTAGCCGCGCACAACCCGAGTTTGAATCATTCGACTTTCCGGATGAGTTACCTGAACCATCCGACTCGGTTGCCTACACTCGTTTTGAACCTTTGCTGGAGTCCTTTGAGTTCGAGACCTTTGCACCAGTCTTGCCTTCCATCATTTCACCTCCAACGCTCGAACTCAAGCCTTTGCCGTCTCACCTCAAGTATGCTTACTTAGGTGAGAACGAGACCCTTCCTGTCATCATCTCGGCTTCTCTAGCTCCCGAGCAAGAGAAAGCCCTTCTCGCGGTCTTGCACTGCAACAGGCAAGCTTTTGGCTGGTCCATGGCGGACATCAAGGGGATTAGTCCCCTAATCATTGAGCATCACATTCATCTGATGGATGATGCCAAACCAGCTCGGGATCCACAAAGACGTCTTAATCCAGTCATGAAGGAGGCTGTGAAGAAAGAGATCGTCAAATGTCTAGATAGTGGTATCATTTACCCTATCTCTGATAGCCAGTGGGTCAGCCCCATTCACGTTGTCCCCAAGAAGTCGGGCATCACGGTCATCACCAACGAGGCGAATGAGTTAATCCCTACCCGCACCCAAACTGGGTGGCGAGTTTGCATTGATTACAGAAAACTCAACGCCGCAACGCGGAAAGACCACTTTCCGCTACCCTTCATTGACCAGATGCTTGAACGATTGGCCGGACACGAGTACTACTGCTTTCTTGATGGCTACTCCGGCTATAATCAAATTCCCATCACCGAAAAAGACCAGGACAAGACCACTTTCACTTGTCCTTTCGGCACGTTTGCATATCGACGCATGCCCTTTGGGTTATGCAATGCGCCCGCTACCTTCCAGCGGTGTATGATGGGAATTTTCTCGGACATGGTGGAAAAATTTCTGGAGATTTTCATGGATGACTTCTCCATCTTCGGCGACTCCTTCAACGAGTGTTTGCTGCATCTTGACGCTGTCCTTACCCGATGTAAGGATAAGAATCTCACTTTGAACTGGGAGAAATGCCACTTCATGGTGGGCGAAGGTATTGTCTTAGGACATATCATCTCGGAAAATGGCATAGAGGTTGATAAAGCAAAGATTGAGGTCATTTCCAATCTGCCTCCTCCCCGATGCGTCAGAGATATCCGAGCCTTCCTTGGCCATGCCGGTTTCTATAGATGGTTTATCAAGGACTTTAGCAAGATTTCTAGGCCCTTGACTCTTTTGCTGGCCAAGGACACGCCTTTCGACTTCAACTTGAGCTGTGTGACTGCCTTCGAGTCACTGAAACGCTCACTCACTTCTGCTCCCGTTCTTTCTTCACCTGACTGGACGCACCCATTCGAGATTATGTGCGATGCATCCGACTTTGCCATCGGTGCTGTCCTTGGACAACACATTAACAAGATGCCGCACGTAATCTATTACGCAAGCCGAACTCTGAACGATGCCCAACTTAATTATACAACAACTGAGAAGGAATTCTTAGCTGTTGTATTTGCTTTAGAAAAGTTCAGGCCCTACCTCATCGGCTCTCCAGTCATTGTCTACACTGACCATTCAGCTCTGCGCCATCTTTTTGCGAAGAAAGATGCCAAATCTCGGTTAATACGTTGGATCCTCTTGCTTCAAGAGTTTGACCTTGTCATTAAGGACAAACGAGGATGTGAAAACGTAGTTGCCGACCATCTCTCACGACTTCCTTCTTCGCCTTCGCTTCTAATTCCAATCAACGACGTCATTGTCTACACTGACCATTCAGCTCTGCGCCATCTTTTTGCGAAGAAAGATGCCAAATCTCGGTTAATACGTTGGATCCTCTTGCTTCAAGAGTTTGACCTTGTCATTAAGGACAAACGAGGATGTGAAAACGTAGTTGCCGACCATCTCTCACGACTTCCTTCTTCGCCTTCGCTTCCAATTCCAATCAACGACGTTTTCCCGGATGAACAGCTCTTGACAGTATCGTACGAACCCTGGTTCGCAGATATTGTGAACTATTTGGCCACGGGATTACTACCGACCGAATGGTCAAGTCAGGACAGACTTCGCTTCTTATCCCAAGTAAAACACTTTTACTGGGACGAACCTTACTTGTTCAAGTACTGTCCCGACCAGATTATTCATCGGTGTGTCCCTGATGAGGAATTCAAGAGTGTGCTGTCGTTTTGCCACGATCAAGCGTGTGGCGGGCATTTTGGGCCCAAAAAGACAGCTGAGAAGATCTTGCAATGTGGTTTCTACTGGCCACAACTTTTCAAAGACGCTCATGACTATTGCAAGACTTGCTCCCGGTGCCAACACATGGGCCGGATATCCCGGAGGAACGAGATGCCGCTCCAACCGATCTTGGTTGTGGAGATTTTCGATGTTTGGGGGATAGATTTCATGGGGCCGTTTCCCAGCTCTTTTGGGAACTTGTACATCCTTCTAGCTGTTGATTACGTCTCTAAATGGGTCGAGGCTGTGCCCAGCCGAACTAACGACAACAAGGTTGTCGTTAGGTTCCTTAAAGAAAGCATTTTCTCCCGGTTTGGGCACCCCCGAGCGATCATTAGTGACAATGGAAGTCATTTCTGCAACAAAACCTTCGAGGCCTTGATGCGGAAATACTCCATAAATCATAAGCTTTCTACGCCCTACCACCCCCAAACCTGCGGGCGGGCCGAAGTTTCAAATCGGCAAATCAAGCAGATACTGGAGAAGACGGTTTCCAAGAACCGTAAGGATTGGTCGCTGAAACTCACTGATGCCCTTTGGGCATTTAGAACCGCTTATAAGACCGACCTTGGCATGTCTCCCTATCGGCTTGTGTACGGAAAAGCCTGCCACCTTCCTGTCGAAATAGAGCATCGCGCATTTTGGGCGATAAAAGAGCTGAATCTGTCTCTTGAGGATGCGGGCAGCCATCGGAAGCTGCAGTTGAACGAACTGAACGAGCTTAGGGATGAGGCTTACGATAACGCGGTTGTCGTTAAGAATCGAACGAAGGTGTTTCACGATAAACACCTTTTGCGCAAAACCTTCGTACCTGGTCAGCAGGTATTGCTTTACGACACCCGACTTCACTTCCATCCTGGAAAGCTCAGATCTCGCTGGAAAGGGCCGTATTTTGTGCGGAATGTGTATCCGCAGGGCGCTGTGGATTTGGAAAATCCAAAGGACGGTTCACTTTTCAAAGTAAACGGACACCGATGCAAACCGTACCTTAGCGCCGAACCAACAGAGGAGCTCCTGTTCTTACAGGAGCCGGTTTACCCTGAATGATCGTCCTCTGCCTACCTCCAAACTTCGGTTATCCAGCCAAGAACAGTGGACACTGTTCCAAATAAGTTTGGGGGTATGTACAAACCATTTTGTATATATTTGTGTATATTCTTTTTCTTTTCTTTAAAAACAAAAACAAATAAAAATTTGTGTATCGCTAACCGACAATTTTGACCTTTCAAATGATCTCTTCATGCAACGACAGTGAGGACACTGTCCAGTTTAAGTTTGGGGGTACGCTCGGTACGCATTTCTTACCTTCGCATTCATATGTATATTTTGCATATGCATATTAATATCCATAAAATCCATAAAAATTTGAAAATTTTCTAAAAAATATAAAAACTTTTTTGTCAAGTTAGCTTGTGGAAGAACTCTGATTCAACATTCGACGGTTTTTGTTTGAAAAAATAGGAATAACTAAATCTTATGTTTGGATTTTGAAAACCTGAAAGATAACTCTCCTTTGAAGTTAACTATAGCTGATATACGTCTTTACATCACACTACACGTGTCGTAAGATTTTGGGAATTAGATGACAAGTCTTTCATGTTTAAACTTTTAAACAGATAAATGATTTTCTGAGGATCAAATAGGTTTTTTCTGAAATAAGTAATGTCAAGAATAGTTTATGAAGTAAAGCAAATATGAAGGAATGTTATTGATACCGTAATTGGAGCTAAGTCTGAAAAATAACCCATCGGAAACTTGATTGGAATGATTACACACCAAACCCACTAAACACGTCTTTTATCCAAAAAAATAATTGAACTGCCGGTTATATCTCCGTTCGTATTAAATCATCTGATTTTCACGCCAAACTGTCTTTTGTTTTTGGACCTAGGTAACTTGAGTAATTAAGTCCGCTGGGGTGTTTCTACACCTAATACCCTAAAACCAACTGGTTTGGGTGCATTGGCCCAAAGCTCGCTAAGAAGCCTAGAAAGTCCAGTTTTAAAACAAAGTCAAGCAAGTGTTCTCTCCGAGTTAAAATTCCTAACGGTTCTTTGTGTGAGAATAATCTTGATAAAAGACAGGTTTTTATAAAAAATTTAGCGGAGATATGAAGGTTTTATTCTATGATAAAGACTATTGCACGTTCACAGAGGTGTGTATGAAATGAAAACAAGAAAAAGCTGGAGTGAAAAATACGACTTAGTTTTCTGTTATGGAAGATAGAAATTCTGAAGTTGAAACCTTACTGGAAAACGAAACTTGAAAAATGCTTAACTCTTTATAAAACTTATGTGATCCTTTTAAAATTGTTATCTGGGCTTTATTGTGCGACATGATGACTTTAATCGATCCTTCTGGAACTTAACGACACTATTTGCACTGCACGTAAAGACATATAAAATCTGTAGTTAAATAAGAAGCGAGGTGTGAAAAATAAAGGTTCGATGGTCTAGACTTAGGATTATAGAATTGTTATTTTCTAAAACAAAACTTTAGGGTTTGAAGCTTAGTTATTTTACAAAACCAACTTGACCGGATTTTGTGGGTAGTATCCGCTGAAAACCCTCAGGAGACAACACTCCTCCTCCTAGGGACACCTAGAGGTTTAACGGCTTGTTGCACATGCTCAGTGCAATCGCGTTCCCTGTGAAAGTGAGGTTAGGAAATTTTTTGTGAATAAATGGGCTTTGCTCGGGACGAGCAAATGATAAGTTTGGGGGTATTTGTTCATATCAGATTTTTGCATTTTCATACCGCCCAATTTTTATCACATTGCATATCGGTAGATACTCTTGAGCCGTGTTTGCTAGTCAATTGCAGGATACAGGTTCTCGGTTCTAAAACGGTGAAATTCATGAAAAACACGACAAAATCCGGTTTCCTGCCAACCACAGATAAAACACGGTCTCCGCTCTTCATCCGTATGTTGCCAGATACCAGTTTAGGAAGACAAAATGTCAAATCTATGTCACCTTCATGCACAAGGCTCAATGGCAACAACAACTTCCAAGAAATCTACGCGGAGCTCGAGGCAATCATGACAAAAACATCCACAAAAAGTCCACCTTTCCTCAACAGAAATTCTGGAAGAAATGTGAAAGTATTTTCAGAAAATACATATACCAGAAAAGAGGGGACAGAAGATCAGGAAAGTACCAAAAAGCCCACACCCTAACTCATCCATATGGCCGTGGATCCGCGGCCAAAGAGGGGTCTAGGCCGCGGATCCACGGCCGTACTGGCGCCGCAGACATAAACTTTTGGGGGGTATTTTGGTCTTTGTATCTGGGTTCTGGTGGTTGCCCTAGGTTTTCATTTTTTGGCCTATAAATAGCCCAGAACTTTGTGAAGTAAAGGGTCCATTCTTGTATTTTCTTTTTGCTAGGTTTTAGTTTCCATGTTCTTCTTCTTCTCATCTCTTCTCTATTAAACTTGTAGTGAGCTTTGTGAGTGAGGAATGGTGAATAAAGAAGATCATTTTATTATCATGCTTGTCTCTTTACTTTGTTAATTGTTGTAATTTTAATTCGTTAAGTAGTTGTTGTTATTTCCTTGTTGTTTCTTTCTTCTCTCTTTTTCTTTATCATTCATACGACAATGATACTTACGCTCGATCCTCGCCAAGGTGAGGTCGCAAACAGTTAGTCGTATTCTTCTAATCTCCTTCTTTCTATCTCCTTCTTTTGTTTTGTTTTGTTTTTCCTTATCATGATATGTGAGTAGTTAATACGTGTTAGGGTAGGATAAGGGAAGTTTGAGAGAAGGAAATCTCTCTCACTCTTTCCTTGCCCAACAGCTTAAATCAACTCCCGTTAATTGAACCACAATCCGCTCCTTACGGCACCCTATCCTACATGATAGCGGTGATTCCGTAGTGAGACCGGTTGTGGTTGAATTAACCGGAGGTTATGGCTAAGAGCCAAGAACGGACGGACAAGCACCAAAAGGAAGACTTATGCGTTGGAAAGCCTAGCTTATACTCGCAAAGTCCTTCCTAGTCGTGCTAATCCCCGTTGTTGCCGATTACCGTAACACCGATATTAAGAGGGGCAACGAAAGATGTGGAGACTCCTAACTCAAACTAACCTAATCCTAACCCTAACATGCTCTCTTTAAATATCAACTCAACACTTAGATAATCCAACAAAATCTGAACACAGGACTTAACTCGTTAAAACACTTTGAAAAAGACTCCCATCTCCCTGCGGACGACCCGTACTCAACCGGCTAGCTACAAGCGAAACCGTCTTGATTGCGGTATTTAAACTAGAACTTGAACACGCACGTATCCTAACAATCAAGTGACGGCGCTTTGCATCAGCCCAGTGCTTCTGTCGATCTTTGGCTATGCGCATTCTTTCCCTGATAGTACGGACCACATCTACGGTTGCTACTATCATCTCTGGTACTAGGAGTTCTCAATCTCCGATGTCGTCCCAACTTAATGGCAATTGACACTTCCTTCCATAAAGTGCTGCAAAAGGTGTCATTCCGATACTTGCTTGGTAGCTGTTGTTGTATGAAAACTCCATAAGATGTTGGTGATCTTCCCACGATCCTCCGAAGTCTAGCATACACGCTCTGAGCATATCTTCCAAGATTTGAATAGTTCGCTAAGACTGACCATCAGTTTGTGGATGATAAGCCGTGCTGAAGTTCAAACTTGTTCCCAAGCTCGCTTGCAGACTCTGCCAAAATTGTGATCGGAATCTAGTGTCGCGATTGAAGACAATACAAACTGGTACTTCATGAAGTCTCACAATTTCCTGTATGAGTTTATGGGTATCAGAGATAGCACATAATTGAAGATTTTAAAAATCTTACTCAGATTTTTACCTCTATGTACTTCCTTGCTAATGTCTCAGTAGATTAGCCAACTCGAAATGGGATAAAGTGAGCCAACTTTGTGAGTCGATCCACAATAACCCATACCGCATCGTTACCTTTTATGCTGCGAGGGAGTGCAGTCACAAAATCCATTGTGATGTGTTGCCACTTCCATTCTAGGATAGGTAACGGTTGAAGTAATCCAGCAGTCCTGTGATGTTCAGCCTTTACTTGATGACACACCAAGCATTTAGCGACGCTTATGGCTACTTCATGCTTCATTCCATGCCACCGATAATTTTGACATAGATCTTTGTACATCTTTGTACCTCCAGGGTGTACTGAATAGGGGGAGTTGTTAGCTTCTTTCATTAACTCTTCCCGAACAGAACCTTTTGGTATACACAGTTTTCTGCCGTATCTTAAAGATCCGTCTTCATGGATGATGAAGTTTGTTCTAAGTCCATTTTCCACTTGTTCTCTGATCTTTTACAACTTAGCATCACTTGCTTGAGCTGGTTTGATCTGATTGACAATAGTAGATTGAACTTGTAAGTTCATCAAACTTGAAGCGTTACCTGGCATGACCACTTCAATCTCCACTAATGTAAGTCTTGTTGAAGCTTCCACTGTGCGGTGAGATTCAAAGCTAATGGTTGGCGACTAAGGGCATCAGGTACCATATTCACCTTCCCTGGATGATATTGCAGGTTGATGTCGAAGTCCGCCATGAGTTCTAACCATCGTCTCTGCCACATATTAAGCTCCTTCTGAGTAAACACATATTTCAGACTCTTGTGATCTGTGTATATGTTCACTCGTTCACCAAGAAGATAATGGCGCCAAATCTTAAGAGCAAAAATTACGGCCGCCAACTCCAAATCATGCGTCGGATAATTGCGCTCATGAATCTTCAGCTGTCTTGAAGCATAAGCCACAAGCTTACCGTGATGATGTAGAACACATCCTAATCCCTTACCAGATGCATCGCAATGCACTTAGAAACCTCCAGATTGGTCTGGTATAACGAGAATAGGTGCTGATGTCAACCTTGACTTGAGTTCTACGAAAGCTTGTTCGCATGCTTCTGACCACACAAAATCTTCATCTTGACGTGTGAGCTTGGTTAGGGATGTTGCTATCTTAGAAAAGCTTTCAATGAACCTTCTTTAATATCCAGCTAGACCCAAGAAACTTCGAATGTCCTTCACTGACTTTGGTGTCGGATATTCACTTACTGCTGAAACTTTCGCTAGATTCATAGAGATTCTTTCGCCTGATACAATATGTCCGAGAAAACCAACTTGATCTAACCAAAACTCGCATTTGATGTACTTGGCATATAATTGATGTTGCCGTAGAGTTTCCAGGACAGTTATAAGGTGTTCGGCATGTTCTTTCCAGCTCTTAGAATACACCAGGATATCGTCGATGAAGATGACAACAAACCCGTCTAGGTACTCCCGGGAAAACTTGATTTATTAGGTTCATGAATATTGCTGGTGCATTGGTCACTCTGAATGGCATCACAAGAAATTCGAAATGGCCATAACGAGTTCTGAATGCTGTTTTATGAATATCAGCTTCCTTGACCTTCACCTGATGATAACCTGAACGGAGATCTAGCTTGGAGAAAACACAAGATCCACTTAGCTGATCGAATAAATCGTCGATGCGTGGGAGTGGATACTTGTTCTTTATCGTTACTTCGTTCAAGGCTCTATAATCAATGCACATTCGATATGAACCTTCCTTCTTCTTTACAAGCAGTACTGGCGATCCCCAACTTGAAGTGCTGGGACGAATCCATCCTTTCGCCAATAATTCGTCCAACTGAGTTCAGACTTCCTTCAAACCTTCCGGACTTAATCGATAAAGTACTTTGATCACCGGTTGTGCTCCTGGTATTAAATCAATACTGAATTCAAGAGCTCGATTGGGAGGCAAACCTGATATATCATCAGGAAACACATCGTCGAACTCTCGAACTACTTCTGGTTTTGATCCTTCCTCTGCTTGAATTGCCGCAATCACTGCCTTCTTTGGTTTCGCCTTGTAAGTACTTGGCTCCAGGGTACGGTCTCCACTTTTGAAATAGAAGACCGGATGCTCTGGAATCTCGAATACTATCCTCCTTTGACGACAGTCAATGGTAGAATAGAATGTTCCGAGCCAATCCATACCCAAGACAACGTCAAAGTTTGGTATGTCCAGTATCTTGAAGTCAGCATAAAATTCTCTGTTGCAGACGGCCACTGGACACAAGTTGTATCCCATTGTTTCCTTTACAATACCATTTCCTGAACTGACATTCCAGCTGGATACAAGCGGTGTGACTGGAATCGCATGAGTTCGGACGAACCGTTGCGACATAAAGCAATAAGATGCTCCAGTATCGAATAGTGCGAGTGCAGGAAGTGAGGCTACTAAGATTGTACCTAAGGTATATTGGATATGTTTTAGGTATATGGGAAAAGATATATAGGTATGTCTATGAACTGAAAGAGAATTTGAAAGGGAAGTGTTACCAGTAATAACTTGGCCGGTGGCTTCAGCCTCTTCCACAGTCATCGTGAAAGCCTGTCTCCTCGGCACATTCCTCCTTGCTGGAGGAGCATTCCTCTATCCGTTCTTTGGTCCTTGAGGTGGGTTCCTTTGAGCTTGATGGAACTAACGGGAAGGAGGTGCAGTCGGTCCATGAGGAGGTAGAGCAGGCAGTGCAAGTCTCGAAGCAGGTGCCTGGATAGCTGGGCACTGCGGGTAAGTGATTGCTGGCCTGGGTGAAGTGCGCATATGGGTTTTGTCTACGAGGAAAAGACCCAATGTCATGAGTAGCTGATCCACAAACTAAGCAAAGGTGATTTTCTCACCGGAAATCCTTCATTAGATGCCCTTCCCTCTTGCAATAGGTGCAAAAGGCTGGGCTAGGCCAGTTGTTTGGTACTCCCGGTCTCCTGGGCACAAATGGTAGCCTTGAAGAGGCTCCTCCTGCCATCTGGTTGGCAGGACGCTTTATCCCGGCAGACTGTGGTCTGCCCCTCATCTTTACCACTGCCTCATATCGGCGGGCAGCTTTCAGAGCCAATTCATGAGTCGGGAAATCCCATGTGGCTAACGCAGCCTGGATCTCCGGATCTAACCCTTGTTGGAATCGTCAGGCTCTGATCTCATTCGTCGGTATCAGGTGTGCCGCAAATCTGCTAAGGTATTCTGTTAGCTGTGTAGTATGTGATATTTTAAAATCGAAATATTGAGACATATCTTACCTACTGAGCATGGTGAACTCAGCGTCATATTCATCTACTGACTTGGTCCACATTGAACCTTGTTGCAGATGGATGAACTGCTGTTCTATATCAAATCTGGAAGTCTCGGAGAAGTACTTTGCGTCGAACATATCGTGGAAATTCCTCCATTCGATCGGTTGGTGAGACGGCTTTCTTCCGCCTTCTACCAAAGCCGTGCATTGTCCGTGAGCTACAGCTTCACAACACGAACACAAGCTATCTCTGGTACTTGTGCCGCTGCCAGGTCATCTTCAATACTTTGAGCCCATTCCTCAGTTCTAGAGGGCTCCCTTTTCCTGCGAACTGCTTGGGGTGCAAGGCCCTGAATTGCTTCACCCCAGGTGCTTCTGCCTCAGAACGGTTCATCAATATAGCAGTCTGCTGCTGCTTTCCCTCCAGGAGGTTGCGGATCGCCTCAAGAAAAACCGTCTGCTCGTTGATCGGAGCAGCTACGACAGGTATAATCGGTAGTGGAGGTGGAGTGTTATTGAAATTGGTGCGGGTGTTGTTTGGGGAATCCAAGACCTTGAAAGAAAAATTTGGGTTAGGACAGATTCAAAATATATGAAATGATAAGATTCAAGGAATATGAATTGTAAAGAATGTTTTCAGTTGCTGGTTCTTGTGTTACATTGCTTAGGTTGTCCACGCAGAGCTAACCTGCATGGGCCACCAACAAAACCTGTCACGCCCTGCTTCCCAGTGTACGGGCAGAGGACGCAACGGGTCACGCGACGTATTTACTCAGAAGTAAACACACTAAGTGTATCTAAACAATATAAAATGAAATATACACAAGAGACAAGATGTAAATAAACAGCAACTTTATTTATTAAACATTCTATTTAAAATACAACTGAAATGAAAATACATGGAATGAAAGCAATGCCTAAACAATGGTATAACAGAAATGAAAATGAAATGTAATGTACAAGTGAATCTAAAACTCTGGGTCTTCAGTAAACTGATCCAAGTCCTCGCTGCTGGGCTCGATCTCTAGTGAGTCTGAATCTCCTGACGACATTCCAAAGAAGAAGAAAGAGAATGTCGTCAGCGAACAAATCGCTTTGTAAGTCCCAAAAAATAGGTATAGATAGAATAGACATAAGAAAAATGTAACTTTTAAGGTTGTATTATATTGTTAACACTGTTGTTTGTAGCTTGGTACAGAAAATGCCAGTGTATACGAGAGGAGTCCCACTATCCCGGAGACTAAGGTATATGGAGTACAAGGAACCATTCAGCCACGGTATAACGGCAATGGAGATTCAGGTTATGTGTCTTATGGTTGCAGTCTCGTGCCACTTCTAACACCTTCCGTACCAATCAACCCCTTATAAACCCCGTGATGTCTTGATTGTATTGTATTGTATTGTATTGTTATATATATAGATGGATGACTTACCGAAACCATGATATCAATAATGGAACGGATATAATGGATGAATATGTAAATGGAATATATCCATGGTTTGGTTCAGTCAATGTAGCTTGATAGATTGAATAGACGGATTCATAGATTCATGTTGGATTGTAGTTCTATACTTGAATCGCATTCAAGTCAGATTAATTATATTGAGACTCAGTCTGAGTCAGACACTTAGAAAAGAAATTGAAGTCCTGAATGTTTTGGTGCTATCGGTAACTGGTGCACATGGACGACAGGATTTGTTTCTTTTTACCGTGTTGATAACACCGTTTGTTAGGTTATCTACTTAAATAGGCAAGCACCCATGTCTCCGGCTCCCTGAAGCTCAAGAGACTGGTCCTGCTCAAACCTATGTTTACTAGGGTCCTTATTGTAATTTAGTATAAAATAAGGGTTTTAGGTAAAAAATTAATTTTGGTATAATTTCAAAATAACCTCAAGCATTCAATTTTCGTCTTTAGGATTTTCATTGATGTGTATTTTATAAATGTGACATTTCTAGTGAATAAAATCTAATTTCATAATATATGGTATTTATTTGTAATATGAATATTATTTTGAATTATCTTGATAGCTTCTTTTCTTGAGTTTTGGAAACATGGAATATTATATATATTTAAAATAGGCATTTAGGTAATAATTATATATACCAATTTAATGAAAATAATTTTATTTATTTTCTCGTAAAAATCTCATTTTCTAAAGAAAAATATATAAAATTCTATCGAGACTGAATGCTCCTTGCGGAGGTCTGCATCTCGCTCTACTAAGCCTGAGAATGTGTGATAATCTGCACCATACCAAACGGGGTTCCCCAAATGGGTTGTAGAGGCGTAATTGCATGGAAATATTTTATTACATCTTTTAAAGAAAATGGTTTTATAAGTTAAAGGTATTTATTTGCAAAGTCATATTTCTCGTATTCTATTGTCCCAAGATTCATCGTGCTATGATAGATATATGTGTTGTGATGAGGTAGGCCATTATCTCATGAACTATCTAAAGGTATAACAAAGAAATAAGGTTATAATGTCGAAATGAATAGTTTGTGGTATTTTTATATAAAAATGCGATAAATGTCACAAAATAATTATTTAGAGGTGAAACTTGATTTAATAGTTTTTTTATTGTTTGTTAAGCAATATGTGAGAATATGAAGTTATCTTGATTAAGAAAAATATAGTTTTTAAAGAAAACCAAATCGGAAGTCGGATTAACTCCGCTTCCATCGGGTTTTGAAAATGAAACTTTTTAAAGAATAAGATGAGAAGGGGAAATGGGACTTACAGGGTTATAAGGTAGAGGGGAGAAAGAGGAAGAGTGGGGAAGTGCCGGTGCGTCGTTTCGTCGCCGAAAACTCCTTGGGTCGTTGCCGGAACTTCGTCGGAGCTTCGCCCTTCGTTAACTCCACTTGCACACTATAGGAACTTGGAAATTTCTTGAGAGTTTTGACAGGGAATTGTGAGTCAGGAGGGATGAAATGAGGGTGTTATTTATAGGGAAAGTTGGGGTTTAGGGTGTTTAAAGAGTGCATTGAAATATGCATTAAAATTGGATTAATTGGGCATTTTATTGCTCTCTGGAAATAATCAGAGTAAACAAGTAATGTGGGGTTAGTGGGGTAGCTGAAAGGGTGCAAGGGATAAAATTTGGGAGCATTTCGGACGGGTTAGACTGGCGGTGCCGGGCCTCCATGCACAAGTCGTCGGGTCTTTACCGACGGAGGGTGTTGGGTCTTGGGCCACGTATCCTTATCGCTTCAATTTTCCTCGTGCTTATATTTATTTATTCTATAACTTACCCTATTACGTGTAATGCATGTGCAAACTCTTGGGCTTCTAAAAGATTAAAAGAATTTAAAATAAAAAAAATATTGTGGCTGATGGAATTTGAACTCTGGTGCTTTGGTTCAGCAGTGCAAGGTCTTACCAATGAGCTACAAGTGCTTTCTTGCTGTTCTAAATCAAAACAAATACTTATAGCTTTCACAGAAATTTTAAATACCCTAATTGTACGTTAACTTTAAATGAAATTTATGTACACTGAAATTAGAGTTGTTAAGTTGTGATCTATAGGGTTTTGAGATCAAATAATCCTTCTCTCATTCTCTACATTCTCTAAGTAGTCTCTTTTAGCAAACTAGACTTCTTAGCAACCTCATTAGTAGAGGTCGAAGCTTGATCCAAAGGCTCTCGGGTGGATCATTTATGGCTTAGAGGAGACCGGAGATCGAGATCAATTCTAGCACCCAAGGAACCATGAAGAGGAGCAAGGAAGCGGAAAGAAGACCCGAAGGACCGGTTCAAGAAGGTATAACCTCTATCATAGTAGTTAAATCTCCTAGATAGGGTTACTAGTTATGGTTTAGGATAAGATCCGGGTGTTCAAGTAGATGTTGCTTGTTCAAAAAATTGTTGTTTGCTAATTCCGTCTCCCCACAAGAGTTGTGAGGGTGTGCAACATCTACTAACAATTTCAAGGGCCAAGGACCCTATTTATAGGATGTAAAGGGACGGTTCAACTCTCTAGAAAATCAAACGGTGAAAAAAGTGACATCATTGCACTCACGTATAAGCCACGTGAGAATAACGGTGGGGGGCATTTGTTCCCCCAATATTTAAATATAATAAAAGAGCTAAACTCTGTTAAATTTAATGAGGCAGCGCCTCACGTGCTCCCTACGAGGGCGCAAACACCAACCCCTTAGGATTAAATCCTATGTTGGCGCTGCACGTGAAGCTCACTTAGGCGCCAATGTGCAAAGCACAGGAGTGCCTAGAATTAAATTCTTAAGTGGCGCCCAAGTGCACAACACGTGAGCGCCGGTGCCCAAGTTAAAATCAAGTAGAATTAAATTCTATAAGAGAATATTTCCCTAAAATCTGGGATACTCTCTGTTAAACAGAGTCGTTGGATCAAAGATCTAATGGTGATGATAAGTCATTAAATAATAGAATAAAATTATATTAAGGGAAAATATTCCCCTAATCTTTCTAAATGAATAGAAAATTGTTAGATCAAAGAACCAATGTGATAGGAAAATATTTCTCTATATCTTTCTAAATAAAGAAAGATGTGCTCTATATAACAGAGAGCCCTTGGATTAAAAATCCAATGGTAATTAAAAATCACCGTTTGATAGAATAAAATTCTGTATATGGAAAAATATTTTCCTAATCTTGTTAAAAACAAGAAGACGTATTCTGTAAAACAGAAATCCTTGGATCAAAGATCCAACGGTGGGTAAAATTCCCCAAACAAATTTTGAGACCAATTAAATCAATTGGAATCCCTCGATGAATGATTTTCTCAAAACTAATTAACAATTTGCCTCCACTATATAAAGGATCCGAGACTTCAAGTCTTAAGAGACAGACATATAGAGGGAACCCTCCATAAGCTTCTGCAAAAAAAAATACAGAACTCAAAAGCAACAGAGAATTTAATTCTCAATAGAGAAGAAGATCTTTTTCCCCTCAAACCCTAGGTAAAAAAACCACAGAGATCAAAACATCACCTTTACCTATCATAGTGTAACGTTTTAAAAAAAATCGTTTAAATTAATATCCGATACTCGGTGAAATATAACTTGTGCTTTCCGTAAAACCATGATATAATTATTTTTCAACATAAACTTAAATATACCTATTCTAGCTATATAATTGCTAGTATTTGGTATTTAATTGGTCACTTATAAATTGCTAGTTTAATTAAATATTTTTCCAAATTAATTATTTTAAATATTATTTCAAGCTTTCACTTATACATTTAATTAGTGATAATTACAAATTGGAATGGGTTAATTATACTTTAGTGAACCATGACACATTAAACCAAAATATAACATGTTGTTTTTTAAATTAAATGAATTGTCAAAATGGTTCTTGAAATTTAAAGAAAAATTTAAATAGAAAAGAAAATTTAAAGAAAATAGTAAACAAAGAAGTATGGGCTTGTTGACTTGAGTTTGGGGGGGTTTCTTGGAAATTTCCACACACACCCCACACACTCACCTCTCTCCCCTCATGGCCGAAACCAAACCTACAGTAGTCCCCCATTTTTCCCACCTCATTTCACTCCAAAAATCTTCAAGAAATGCATCAAAAATCCATACAAAACCTCACAAATTCCTTATTTAACCTTTACCCATTATTCTTTGGCTCAAATTAGCTTTGGATCTAGGAGCAAGGAAACATTTTTGGGAGGGCAAGTTGCTAGTTAGATCTACAAATTGTGAGGTATAAATCCCAACCTTATGGTTAATTTGTTAGTTAATTACTTTAATCTAACCTAATTTGGTGGTAACATGGTTTTAATTTCAAGATTTAAATTTCAAGAGAAGGTTTTGATTTAAGTTAGGGTTTTTCAAATCATTACTAAGTTAGTTTAGTATAGTTTTCTATCTAGTGCGCCTTCAAACCTAATCTAGATGAATATCTTGTTTAAGTGGTTTCTAATTATCCAAAATTTAGTGTGCTTGCAAACTAATTTCAACATTAGTGTGTAAATAGTGAGATTAAAAATTGGTTAATAATTGTGTGACCTAATTATGATATTAAGTGAAATTTGTGGCCACTAGTTTTGCTCAAACATCTAGATTTGAACTAAAATGGTAAATTGATGCTTACTAGATTTTTGAGATAAATCGATTTCAATTAAGTTTGAGGTTTTGATGAATTACTGCCTATTTCCTAAGATATTTAGCGTCTTGTGAATGCGCGATTGGGTTCTAAACTTGGTAGTTGCCACTTATAGCGACCCTAGTTGTGGTTTGTGGCATTGTCGTGAGCGCGTTTTGTGCACCAAGTGCGTGCGCGTCCAGTTAGTGCGTGTGGTTAACTTGTATCGTTTGTGTCCGCGGCTATTCGTATGTCTATCCTCTGATTTACTTGTGTGCAATTCTAGGACCGGGAGCAGAGGCGTCGGACATGGCGTGGAAAGGCAAGGCTGTGATCGGATCATATTAACCGAGACATCCCGGTGAGTAGATGTATACATCTACGGAAGGGATCGTCTGGATGGCGCGAGGCGCCCGATGGTTTAGAATTTCTTTTAGTACTTGCATTTTATATGGGTAGTTTCCCAGTTATTCATCCCATTGCATCGCACCATCTTATATATATATATATAAATATATATATATATATACATATATGATATCATCTCATAGGACACTTACACCATTACCATTGGTTCATGCCGCACGTGTACTATTCATGCGGCACGTGCACTATTCATGCGAACACACACGCCTTTGGCAATTGCTATGTCACGAACACTATAGAACTTGCTTAAAATCGGTAGTTGTGCATTTGCATCATATATGTGTTAGTGTATATGCCCTAGAGGCCATTACTGTATCATACTAGTTTGTATATTACTTAATGGAAGCTTGGGATATTCACAGTTGTATAGACAATCTTGCTCAAAATAGTAGTATGCTACTTGGTTTGTTTCTACTTTAATGTGTGCATGTGTTTCTTTTAGCATATCGCCTATACACATTAATGGAGCCCTTAGGATCTTTGCTTGATTACCAGCGTTGTGATGGCAGTCACACTAGTAGGGGCTGGGTAATCTACAAGCACATCCTTATACAGGTCCCTAGTCATAGGATTATCGAGACAGGGCATCGATACTCCAGAGTAGACTAGTGTATACGCTTATCATCCCAGGAGGGAGATGGTTTGTCCCACAGCCATCAGTACGTCGTACTGGAGATAGTATGCAGGTGCTCGTTAGGTTATGAGTACACTGGACATGTCTCGTTGGGAACTGTTGGTTTGGTATTATACCTATCGTCAGTTATCAGTTCCCGGGTGACATGAGTACAGCTTAGTCCGCTGACTTGACACTGTCAGTTCGCCTTGAGTGTGTTCCCACTGTTCTTAGATTACAACCCTACCACGGCTCAAATGAGTCGTACAAACAGGTAGTAGTTGGGTGCAGTCCCGAAGCACTTGGAGGCAGTGACGGTTAGACAGGATTCGTCTCTCCCGGTATTGGGGGTAGATATCGTGCTGTGTCTAGGAGAGCCATTACACATAGTCGTCCCTGGCCAGGGCAGGCAAGATATACTGGTAGCGTTTCCAGTGTTATCTCAAGGTGTTATGGGCTACACTCCGACATGACTTGTACCGCTATTAGGGGACTGACGTTTACCGCCCCCTAGGCCCGACATGCGATACTCTCAGATGAACAGATCGGACTGTATGGAGATTGTCACATTCAGGCTCAGTAGGAGTTCGGATGGGTTCACCTCATCAGTCTTCTTATCGGCATCTACCTGGGGACCATTACGTATAGCTAGTACCGCTTGCGGCCTATGGTTAAATCCACTGCCAGCGTAGTGTCGAGTCTTTAGAGTCCCATACAGAAAGCTATTCGCCTTTGGGCAAAACAGAGTAGAGGTTGCATGGTTTTGCGATAGGGTTCGTTCGCATCCGCGCACTTGTGCACGTTTGGTGTCCAGGCAGTTATTACTAGCGGGCTTTGGTTTAAGCCAGATCCTAGTATATGTTTTGGGATTGGTTTTATCTCATTGTATTCGTGTTTCTCGGAGCACGGATGCGGGTGTGTATGCACAGTTGACTGAGGCAGAGGCAGAGGATTCTCATTGGGGTTGTTGACCGTTGACTTTTTCAAAACCCTAATGAGAATAAGAAATATGATTAATAATATTAATTAACCATGGTTGACTTGAAACTTGGACATTTGTTGACTTGTTGACTTTGTTGACCGGTTGACTATTTTGGACTTGTTGACCATCATCATTTCATGGCTATGACTTTTGTTTACTTGTTGTTCTTTACAAAATGCATTAAATGCATGAAATGATAATGGCCATTGATATGAACCATCACATATACTTAATTATTATTATTATCATGATTATTTTCTCTTTTGTGAGCACAGTTGTTGTCACGACCCAAAGTTTGGCCCGTGACCGGCAACTTAACCACGTAACGTCTACAGGCGTAACGCGACTAAGTGAACCGAAAACCCAGAAATCAAACCAGTAAAAGTATAGAGTGTTATAAGTAAAAAAAATGAAAGCACTCACTAACATGTTAAGAAATCTAAGTAAACAATCACCAAGATAGCAATATACGACGCCGTAGCGAAGATCAAGATCCACAAGTGGGAACAACACAGATAGAATAAACTGCAAGTACAGTCGGCTCACAACGAGCTCGACACCAGAATACAAATAATATTCATCATCGTCCTCACATTGTCTCTAAGTCAAATACATACATGGTAGATGGAGAATACTAGATACAACAATGTACATAACTGAAAGATAAACAGATACCGGACAAAACCCACCTATCAGCAAAAGAGCTAGTACACCAACTCTAGGGGTATCTGTGTCAAAGATGCGAAAAGCAGCCTGCCGCGACTACTTCGAAGGGCAACCTGCAAACACCGTGGCACAACGGGGGTGAGTTGCCAACTCGTGAATAGAGATAACATATAGAGGTAATCGCGAGCATGCACGTACTGCGCTACTCTATCATATGCCAACAGATGATATCAATATGTGATAAGCAGTATGTGCAATAATCATGCAAGTGCTCTATCAGGTAATATAACTACAGGATGAGGTACAATAATAAATGCTGAGCATGCGCAATATAACATCTATACGGAATGTCAACGTGGAATATATAATCGGTGTCCATCAATGCACCCAGATCCCCTAAATAGCTCAGGCGCCGGCACCCTCATCGGCCCTCAAATCCTGTAAATCTCTGAGAATCCCGAGTGCCTAATATCGGCACCCAAATATCATAAATACTCGTGTCCAGCATCGACACGCAAATCCTCATCCATCGGGCCCCGTCAGTCCAGGTCAGCCCACGGTCTCCGTCTGCGGTATCGGCCCTCGGCCCCGGCAGTACAGATCACCCCGCATCCATCTATCGACTCTGATCAGTATCCTCCGGATAACTGTCAGGTCCAACCAATCACCGGTAGGTAGTAGTCCCTCTGCCAAGCTCACCGTCTACTACACAGCGAAACCGTTCTCGCCCCGGGGTACCATACCGGGTCCACCATGTACCCATAATCGGCCTCAACCAGCTCCTCGATTCGGGTTCACATATATCACTTTAGCACCGAGGAAACACATGGTGGACGCACCGAAATATCATATCAAGGGAACCGGGTTTTTAAATGATTACATATTTGAAATAGCCACGGTTCCCAAATCCAGAAATCACATGTAATCCAAACCAATATGCAAGTCAATGATCCGATATGATATGTGCATCAAATATGAATATCATGTCAAGTCACATAAAGATGAGCTACAACAAAATGATCCGATGTGATATATGCATCAAGTATGAATATCATGTCAAGTCACATATAGATGAGCTACACCAAAATGATCCGATGTGATATATGCATCAAGTATGAATATCATGTCAAGTCACATATAGATGAGCTACAACAAAATGATCCGATATGATATATGCATCAAGTATGAATATCATGTCAAGTCACATATAGGTGAGCTACAATATAATGATTCGACGGAAATTCTACAGTGTGAGTGTCATGGCAATTACTAACGGTGTGTGTGTAACATGCAGGATAGTGCTCGTGCAACATGGACCGTTAGTAATGGTGCGGTGTTCTATCAATTCTAGTTTATATCCATATGGCAGGGAATGCAGTATGCACTAAATAGTAACCATGAACAGTCAATGTATATAAATGTAGCTTTAAAGTCCTATCAGCCCTGACGTAGAACGCCATGCGGGCGATATCCCCGTAGATGTTAAATCTACTCACCGAAGTCTCTCTCTAGGTATAGCCAACAACTTGTTTCCCCTTCTGCGCGGCGTCCGCCGTACTCGCCTGCGAACCTAGAATTACATAATACAACATACATAAGCTTGAAGTCACACAAACACGACATTAAGGCCGAACTAGTAACTCATGTCGTGAACCAAGCGCGCGTGTGCGCGATACGCTAAAACGTGTGACTACGTGCCTGAAGCCACTCCGACGCGTCGCGATACGCAGGAACCCAAAACCCATACACACGTATCACGCGTGTCGCGAAAGATTAAAAAAATACGGGAATATAGGTATTCACCTCCAGATTTTGATACAGAACAGATATTGTAAAACTACATATACCAAAATAACCCACATAGCAGCAGACACCACCACCCCAAACCCCAACCCAAAACACCCCCATTTGGCCGCAATTTGCGGCCAGAATGATTATTTCGGCGGCCTGGGTACGGAATTGGGATCCCAGGTTTTGTGTGTGCACTATATACCCCCCATACATGCTACAGTAACATCTAGTTTTGTTCTGGGACATCTCGGGTAGTAGCAGATCCTACAGAGCCTTATTTCTAGTTAAAATCCACACTTTGCACTAAAATCAAACTTTATGGTATTTCGGTGCAAACTGAAACAAACCTGGTCTAAAATAGTTCTAATAACACATAATAGAGCTAACACAACTAACAAAACCCTAATCTAACATGTGAATCATAAATATCCTTTAATATCACCAAAAGTGCACAAAAATGAGATTTTTACTAAAGAATACTACAAGTATAAGGAAAAGGAGTGCCAATAGGAGTTACTACCTTCTAAGAACCTTGCAAAACACCAAAAGTCTCAACTTTTCCCTCAAGTATGCAGATTTTGCTTCAAACACCTCAAAAAGCTCACTTTTCCTAAGGTTTTGTGATGAAAATGTGTTGATTGTGTAGGGTTTTTGTGTAGGGATCAAAGAGAAGTGAAAAGAGAGAGGAAAGATGGAGGAAGGCCAAGGTTTTTCTGCTGGAAGTTGCAGAAATTCTGAAGTGGGGAGAAGACAGGGAGAAGAGAAGAAAATGGGGTCAAAAAAGTCAACCTTTCACCTAACCACCATGCTTCATTGTTTATTAGGATTTGAATTTGTGAAAAGGGGTTAAGATATGAATAAAATGGTGGGAAAAACTAAAAAGAACCATGCACAAAAGAATGGTTAACATGTTACCAAAACCCTAAGTCACAAAAATGGCTAAGTGTGCAAGTATACACTACAAAGGAAAATCTTCCAATTTGCTAACACGACTAAATAACTAATAATCCTATGAACACAAATATAAAAACATGCACAAATACTAATTATCACAAAACATTCTAACGGAAAAATCAAAGTGTTACAATCTACCCCCCTAAAAGAAATTCGGTCCCCGAATTTAAAAATCTAACTATACGCACCTTCAAAAAGATGGGGATACCTCTTCCTCATCTCGCTCTCGGTCTCCCAAGTGACCTCCTCGCCGCTTTGGCCACGCCAAAGTACCTTGACGGACGGTATCTCCTTCGACCTTAATTTCTTCACTTGTCGATCCAAGATCATCACCGGCTGCTCTGCATAGGAAAGGTCACGCTCAAGCTGGATCGTCGGGTGTTGAATCGCATACGAAGGATCATGAAGATATTTGCGGAGCATCGAAACGTGAAATACGGGGTGCACATCTGGAAAACTGGGCGGAAGGGCTAATCGATACGCAACCACACCAATACGCTCGAGGATCTCAAAGGGGCCCACATATCTGGGACTAAGCTTCCCCTTCTTCCCAAACCTCATCACGCCTTTCATTGGGGAGACCCTCAAGAAAACATGATCACCAACAGAAAACTCAAGTCTGCGCCGACGACGGTCCGCATAAGACCTCTGCTTACTTTGGGCTGCTCTCATCCTATCGCGAATCAACTGGATCTTCGCGGTCGTCTCCTCCACAATCTGCGGCCCTAAGATACTGCTCTCACTGAGCTCCGTCCAACAGGTGGGCGATCTGCATCTCCTCCCATAAAGAACCTCAAACGGTGCCATCTGAATGGTCTCCTGGTAGCTGTTGTTGTAGGAGAACTCTACTAAGGGCAAATGATGATCCCAGCTACCTCCGAAGTCTAATACGTATGCTCTGAGCATGTCCTCGAGAGTCTGAATAGTCCGCTCTGACTGTCCGTCGGTCTGCGGATGGAATGCTGTGCTGAAACTCAAGCGAGTGCCCAAAGCCTCCTAAAGCCTCTGCCATAGTCGGCTGGTAAACTGGGTGCCTCTATTGGACACGATACATGTCGGAACTCCGTGCAGTCGTACAATCTCATCAATGTAAATCTGGCCATACTGAGCAAACCCAAAGTCGTCTTCACCGGTAGGAAGTGAACCGCTTTCGTCAAACGATCCACGATCACCCAGATGGAGTCATACCCTCGACTAGTCCTGGGTAGACCCACAATGAAGTCCATAGAGATCTGTTCCCATTTCCACTCCGGAATGGGTAATGGCTGTAGCTCTCCCGCGGGCCTCTGGTGCTCAGCCTTGACTTCCTGACAAGTCAGGCATCTCGACACAAAATCTGCAATGTCTCTCTTCATTCCGTCCCACCAGTAAACATCTCTCAAGTCATGGTACATCTTGGTGGAACCAGGATGAACACTATATACCGATCGATGTGCCTCCTCAAGAATCTCGCACCGCAATCCCTCAGCATCTGGTACGTACAGTCTAGCTCCAAATCGTAGTATCCCCTGATCATCGATCACGAACTCGAAAAATCTGCCCTGTCCCATCTGTGTCCTGATCTCTGAACAGCGGTCATCACTGTGCTGTGCCTCATATATACGGTCAAGAAACTGTGGGCGTGCACGAACATGCGCAATCTGTCCTCCGATCGGCGTAAACTCGAACTGTACCCGGCTGTCGCATAAGATCTTCCAATCCGCCGATGACTGCCTCTGCACTGCGCTCAAGCAGGATAGACTACCCCCGGGCCTCCTGCTCAAAGCATCCGCCACTACATTCGCCCTGCCCGGGTGATACAAGATCTCACAATCGTAGTCCTTCACCAACTCCATCCATCGGCGCTGTCTAAGGTTTAGGTCTCGCTGCTGAAATATATACTTTAAGCTCTTATGGTCAGTGAATATCTGGCACGACTCTCCATACAAATAATGTCGCCAGATCTTAAGTGCAAAGACCACTGCAGCCATCTCCAGATCATGAGTGGGGTAATTCTGTTCATGTTTCTTTAATTGCCACGAAGCATACGCAATCACCCTGTTATGCTGCATCAAAACACACCCCAGCCCCACTCGTGAAGCATCACAGTAGACCACAAATCCGCCTGATCCTGAAGGCAACGATAGCACTGGTGTCGTAGTCAGTAGAGCCCGTAGCTGCTAGAAACTGTGCTCACACTCCTCCGTCTAATCGAAGCGAACTCCCTTCCGGGTCAACCCGGTCAAAGGTGTAGCAATGCGAGAGAAGTCCTGCACAAATCGCCTGTAATAGCCTGCCAGCCCTAGAAAGCTGCGAACCTCCGTCACTGACGTGGGTCTAGGCCAACTCCGAACTGCCTCGATCTTCCTCGGGTCTACACATATACCATCTCGTGTAATCACGTGCCCCAAGAAGTCTGCGCTGTCTAGCCAGAAAGCACACTTGAAGAATTTGGCGAAAAGCTGATGCTCCCTCAAGGTCTGCAGTGTAATCCGCAGGTGCTGCTCGTGCTCCTCTCTACTCCGAGAATACACCAAGATATCATCAATGAACACTATGATGAACATATCAAGATACAGCCGGAAAATGCGGTTCATCAAATCCATAAATGCTGCTGGCGCGTTGGTGAGTCCGAACGACATCACCAAAAACTCATAATGGCCATAACGCGTGCGGAAAGCTGTCCTAGAAATGTCATCCTGTCGAACCCGCAGCTGATGGTAGCCTGATCGAAAATCGATCCTCGAAAAGTATCCTGCCCCCTGAAGCTGGTCGAACAAATCGTCGATACGTGGCAAAGGATACCTATTCCGCACTGTCACCCTGTTCAGCTGGCGGTAGTCAATACACAGACGCAAACTGCCGTCCTTCTTCTTGACGAACAGGACTGGAGCACCCCAAGGAGAAACACTGGGTCGAATAAGCCCCTTGTCCAGCAAATCTTGCAACTGGCCCTTCAATTCTCTAAGTTCCGTCGGGGCCTTCCGATAAGGCGGTACAGAAATAGGCCCCGCGCCAGGAACCAAATCAATACAGAAGGAAATATCACGCTCGGGCGGTAGCCCAGGAATCTCGTCAGGGAACACATCAGGGAACTCGCTAACGACCGGAACCTGATCCATCGGAACCTCTGTAGCTCTAGTATCGCAAACATAGGTGAGAAATCCCTGACATCCCTTCCGCAAAAGCTGTCCAGCGCGAAAAGAAGAAATCACACTGTGAGGGGTGGCACCACGGTCCCCCAACACAACAACAACCGACTCGCCGGGAAAACAAAATCGAACTGTCTTCTCGCGGCGGTCAACAGAAGCATAGCACGTGGCTAACCAATCCATGCCCAAAAGAACGTCGAAGTCCAACATCTCAAGAAGGATCAAATCGACCGGCAACTCTCTCTCTCGCCAATACGGACGGTACAGGATAGGAACACGTGCCTAGCAACAAACGACTCTCCCATAGGAGTAGTCACAACAAGCGGCTGGTCAAGAAAACCGGACTCTCTACCCAAACTCGCCACAAAGTGTGTGGATACGTACGAGTGCGTGGATCCGGGGTTGAATAACACGTGTGCATCAACCCAACATACTGGAAGGATACTTGAGACCACCGCATTGGACGCCTGCGCGTCCTGATGCGTCCAAGCAAAAACTCGCGCCTGTCCTCCACCTGTGACTAACTGTCCCTTACCGGCCGCTGGCTGCCCTCTGCCTCGGTCACCTCGTCCTCTATGAACAAATCCTCCGCGACCACGACCTCTCTGTGCATGCGTCTGACGCGGAGTAACAGTAGGTACTATCGGCAATGCCGTCTGGGATGGTGAAGGTGGTAATGTAACATGCGGTGCTGCCACCTCACTCCGGGATACCTCAGGACAATCTCGCACACGATGATAAGAACTCCCGCAACGGTAACATCCCGATGATGGTCGCTGACCCTCCTGGGGATAGGAGCTAAATAATCGGCCTCGCCTCGAATCTCTGCCACCTGCAAGGTGCCTGTCACGACGCCGAAAAGGCCGTCTCTGCACTGACGTATCTGCACGAACTCTCTTCGGCTCTGGAACTACCGAAGTCTCAGCAAGGCGCTCCTCAACTAATAATGCCGCATCTACTGCTGCTGCGTATGTCTCGTAATGCTGCGCGCTGATAGTAAGGAATAGTGGTGTAAGCAAGCCTCGGACAAATCTCTTAACTCGCAACTCCTCAGTAGCCACTAGATACGGAGCATAAACTGATAGCTCGGTGAATAGCACATCGTACTCTTCCACTGACATCTCTGGCGTCTGGCGTAAGGACTCAAACCTGCGTGCTCGGGCATCCCTAACACTCTGGGGAAGAAAACGGGCAAGGAATAGCGCCACAAACTCGGTCCAGGTCATAGGAGGAAGACCTGCTGCTCTACCCTTCTCGACTGATTCGCACCATTTCTGCGCAAGACCTTCCAGGCGAAAGCTCGCGAACTCAACCCATCTCGCATCTGCGCATCTAAGTGAACGACATATCCACGCCATCCTATCAATGAAAGACTGTGGATCCTCGGCCACATCGGTGCCTGTGAAGACCGAAGACTTCAGCCTCATAAACTCTGACAGCGATACTGTAATAACCTCTGTAGTCGCAGGTGCAACTGCCTGAACTGTGGGTACCACCGCGGTCTCTGCAACGGGTGGAACTACCTCTGGTCGCTGCGCTCGAAGTGTCTCAACTAGAGATCCCATCATCTGGCGCATCTCCTGTATACTGGATCCCATCGTCTGGCGTATCACTTGTACACCAGCTCGTAACATAGCAATCTGATCTGTCACGGCAGGAACAGCCTGCTCGGGCACAACTGGTGTACTACCCGGATCAGTCCTCGTCTCGGACGAGTCAACTCGAATCTCGGCCCTCGCGGCCGCTCTCTGTGCCCTCGTAGTCTTTGGCGGCATAATGGCTGAAAGGAACAATAGGATTCGATAGGGATACGGAAATCGAATCAGAAGAATGTATATACTCAAGAAGGAATTTAAATCAACAAGTCCTAAGGTCGCGTAGGCGGAGTACCGTGTCGTGAGTATGCCGCGGAACATACACACGCTACGCTACCCTGTTGCAGCTACCTACTCCATCATACCAGGGCCATCCTACACTCCGAAAGGTAAAACCTATTCTCTGATACCAACTTTGTCACGACCCAAAGTTTGGCCCGTGACCGGCAACTTAACCACGTAACGTCTACAGGCGTAACGCGACTAAGTGAACCGAAAACCCAAAAATCAAACCAGTAAAAGTATAGAGTGTTATAAGTAAAAAAAATGAAAGCACTTACTAACATGTTAAGAAATCTAAGTAAACAATCACCAAGATAGCAATATACGACGCCATAGCGAAGATCAAGATCCACAAGTGGGAACAACACAGATAGAATAAACTACAAGTACAGTCGGCTCACAACGAGCTCGACACTAGAATACAAATAATATACATCATCGTCCTCACACTGTCTCTAAGTTAAATACATACATGGTAGATGGAGAATACTAGATACAACAATATACATAACTGAAAGATAAACAGATACCGCACAAAACCCACCCATCAGCAAAAGAGCTAGTACACCAACTCTAGGGGTATCTGTGTCAAAGATGAGAAACGCAGCCTGCCGCGACTACTCCGAAGGGCAACCTGCAAACACTGTGGCACAACGGGGGTGAGTTACCAACTCGTGAATAGAGATAACATATAGAGGTAATCGCGAGCATGCACGTACTGTGCTACTCTATCATATGCCAACAGATGATATTAATATGTGATAAGCAGTATGTGCAATAATCATGCAAGTGCTCTATCAGGTAATATAACTATAGGATGAGGTACAATAATAAATGCTGAGCATGGGCAATATAACATCTACACGGAATGTCAACGTGGAATATATAATCGGTGTCCATCAATGCACCCAGATCACCCAAATAGCTCAGGCGCCGGCACCCTCATCGGCCCTCAAATCCTGTAAATCTCTGAGAATCCCGAGTGCCCAACATCGGCACCCAAATATCATAAATACTCGTGTCCAGCATCGACACGCAAATCCTCATCCATCGGGCCCCGTCAGTCCGGGTCAGCCCACGGGCTCCGTCTGTGGTATCGGCCCTCGGCCCCGGCAGTACAGATCACCCCACATCCATCTATCGAAACTGATCAGTATCCTCCGGATAACTGTCAGGTCCAACCAATCACCGGTAGGTAGTAGTCCCTCTGCCAGGCTCACCTTCTACTACACAGCGAAACCGTTCTCGTCCCGGGATACCATACCGGGTCCACCATGTACCCGTAATCGGCCTCAACCAGCTCCTCGATTCGGGTTCACATATATCACTCTAGCACCGAGGAAACACATGGTGGACGCACCGAAATATCATATCAAGGGAACCGGGTTTTTAAATGATTACATATTTAAAATAGCCACGGTTCCCAAATCCAGAAATCACATGTAATCCAAACCAATATGCAAGTCAATGATCCGATATGATATGTGCATCAAATATGAATATCATGTCAAGTCACATAAAGATGAGCTACAACAAAATGATCCGATGTGATATATGCATCAAGTATGAATATCATGTCAAGTCACATATAGATGAGCTACAACAAAATGATCCGATGTGATATATGCATCAAGTATGAATATCATGTCAAGTCACATATAGATGAGCTACAACAAAATGATCCGATGTGATATATGCATCAAGTATGAATATCATGTCAAGTCACATATAGGTGAGCTACAATATAATGATCCGACGGAAATTCTACAGTGTGAGTGTCATGGCAATTACTAACGGTGTGTGTGTAACATGCAGGATAGTGCTCGTGCAACATGGACCGTTAGTAATGGTGCGGTGTTCTATCAATTCTAGTTTATATCCATATGGCAGGGAATGCAGTATGCACTAAATAGTAACCATGAACAGTCAATGTATATAAATGTAGCTATGAAGTCCTATCAGTCCTGACGTAGAACGCCATGCGGGCGATATCCCCGTAGATGTTAAATCTACTCACCGAAGTCTCTCTCTAGGTATAGCCAACAACTTGTTTCCCCTTCTGCACGGCGTCCGCCGTACTCGCCTGCGAACCTAGAATTACACAATACAACATACATAAGCTTGAAGTCAAACAAACACGACATTAGGGCCGAACTAGTAACTCGTGTCGTGAACCAAGCGCGCGTGTGCGTAATACGCTAAAACGTGTGACTACGTGCCTGAAGCCACTCCGACGCGTCGCGATACCCAGGAACCCAAAACCCATACACACGTATCACGCGTGTCGCGAAAGATTAAAAAAATACGGGAAAATAGGTATTCACCTCCAGATTTTGATACAGAACAGATATTGTAAAACTACATATACCAAAATAACCCACATAGCAGCAGACACCACCACCCCAAACCCCAACCCAAAACACCCCCATCTGGCCGCAATTTGCGGCCAGAATGATTATTTCGGCGGCCTGGGTAGGGAATTGGGCTCCCGGGTTTTATGTGTGCACTCTATACCCCTATACATGCTACAGTAACATCTAGTTTTGTTCTGGGACATCTCGGGTAGTAGCAGATCCTACAGAGCCTTATTTCTAGTTAAAATCCACACTTTGCACTAAAATCAAACTTTATGGTATTTCGGTGCAAACTGAAACAAACCTGGTCTAAAATAGTTCTAATAACACATAATAGAGCTAACACAACTAACAAAACCCTAATCTAACATGTGAATCATAAATATCCTTTGATATCACCAAAAGTGCACAAAAATGAGTTTTTTACTAAAGAATACTACAAGTATAAGGAAAAGGAGTGCCAATAGGAGTTAATACCTTCTAAGAACCTTGCAAAACACCAAAAGTCTCAACTTTTCCCTCAAGTATGCAGATTTTGCTTCAAACACCTCAAAAAGCTCACTTTTCCTAAGGTTTTGTGATGAAAATGTGTTGATTGTGTAGGGTTTTTGTGTAGGGATCAAAGAGAAGTGAAAAGGGAGAGGAAAGATGGAGGAAGGCCAAGGTTTTTCTGCTGGAAGTTGCAAAAATTCTGAACTGGGGAGAAGACAGGGAGAAGAGAAGAAAATGGGGTCAAAAAAGTCAACCTTTCACCTAACCACCATGCTTCATTGTTTATTAGGATTTGAATTTGTGAAAAGGGGTTAAGATATGAATAAAATGGTGGGGAAAACTAAAAAGAACCATGCACAAAAGAATGGTTAACATGTTACCAAAACCCTAAGTCACAAAAATGGCTAAGTGTGCAAGTATACACTACAAAGGAAAATCTTCCAATTTGCTAACACGACTAAATAACTAATAATCCTATGAACACAAATATAAAAACATGCACAAATACTAATTATCACAAAACATTCTAACGGAAAAATCAAAGTGTTACAGTTGTAAAAAGTCAAGCTCATTCTATCATTCTCATTCTCTCTCATCCAAGCTCTCCCTCTTCCTCTCTCTTAAGGCTCTCATGTCTCATAAGTTGAGAAACATGAGCCATTGAGATAAAACCCTAAAAACACTTCTCTACTCACTCTAGAGTACAAGGTATAGCAAGCCAAGCACTTTAGTTTCCTCTCGATTGAGGTAGGAGCTCAAGGTAGAAGCTTTCGGGTGGATCCTTCTTCGACAACAAGGAAACGACGAGGTGGAGCCGATCCAACCACTCCAAGGAGCAAGAAGAGATGGAGTTCAAGACCTAGGTATAACTCCCTAACATAGTAGTTAAACTTGTAGTTAGTTTGCTAGGTTTTTGTTTAGCAAAGATTCTATTCTAAAGTCCATGTTACCTTCACCTAAAAAAATAGTTTTCTACCGTTTCCGCATCCCCGAAAGAACCGGGACGGGTAACGTGGACTTACAGTGGTATCAGAGCCTAGCTAAACAACAACTAGAAAGTTAGCAATGTAGGGTTCCTAGGCACTCTAACAAGGTTCTACAAGGCATCAACAAAGCCCGATTCAAAAATAGCCGTGCCGAACAACCCTAACCAAGATCGTATACTAGAGATTATGCGAAAACTAGCAAGTTAAACTCTTTAACTACAAGTGAAAGGGATTACAACCATTGTAGATCCGGTCCTTCACTTCTAAAGCTCCGTGTTGACGTCCCTTCGCTGCGATCATCGGGATCCCAGACTCCAGCGATGGTTTCTTCGGAGAAATAAGCGGGTTAAGTCGTTGACTTCGAAGCCGAAAATGATCTACGTCGAGGAGACTCAAACTCAAGCTCCATCTTCACTAGGTCAAGAACATTGTGAAGAGAACACCCAAAATTAAATGGCAAGTAGTAGAGGATGATGAAATAGGAAGTGGGTTCACTTTGGATTTGGATTTCTCACTCTTTTTCTTCACTTGAAAATTTTCTAAAAAGCTTTTTCTTCTTCTTGAAGAAGAAGAAGAAGAAAGAAAAGAATCAATTATTTTCAAATGAATAATCAAGTGAAGTCTATCATAATGCAACCATGGGTGAGTTTACTTTTGTAGCGACTAAACCATAGTTAATTATAATGGTTTGGTTAATGAATATCTTGATCAAGACAAAATGAGTGGACTTTGTCAAAGTTGCTTCAAGCTTCATGAAGCTTCAAGCCACGACAAAAGAAGCCACCATTTTGAATAATTAAGATAAATAAAAACCTAAATTATAATTAAGATGGTGTATGTCACACACACACCCATGTTTGCATGTATCATTAATCATGATGCAAACAAGTGCACAAACATATATCACATATACAACTTGTGCACTTCAAGTGAGAAAATCAATCTTAAGTGAACCAATACTAGTTAATGTAAAGTAATATATCAAATATATAATTATACATTAAATCATTAAATCAACACTTGATTTAACAATCCGGTCATATCGCATATAACCGACTAATATCTAGTGTATCAATGTATCGAATCAACACTTGATTCGGTAACCCGGCTATATCTCATATAACCGACCGATGATACAAATCGCGAGAATAGAATACAGTATAACATATTGGTATTATTCTCGGACTCGTACATATCTCATATGCGCTCCTATTTCATTTCGCTTGAGCCAGGAAACCTCTGTATAGGACTCTAAAGACTCGTCAATACGCCGGCAGTAGGCGGTGATCATATCAATCACCCACAAGCCACAAGCGGTCTGCTAAACGTAACGGCCACCCGGGTATTGAGCGATCAGAAGATCAACGAGCAAGCCTGCTCACACTCCTGCGAATCCAATCAGTAACACTTACCGCACAGTCCGGTCTGTTCGTCTGATATGTCGCATATCTCGCCTAGGGGTGGTAAACGTCAGACCCCAACAGCTTGATAAGTCATGCCGATGTAAGGTCCACAACAAGTATGAAACTACTGATAACACTTACCAGTAAATCACTGCAACCCTGGCCAGGGATTTCCAGTTATGGCCAGTCGAGCATAGCGCAACATCAACCCCCAATACCGGGAGAGAAGAATCCCCTCCTATCGCTCATTGCCTCCATGTGAATCGGGATTGTACCCAAAAATCACCTGTTTGCATGACTCGGTAGAGCCGTGGTAGGGTGGAAATCAAAGCACAGTGGGAGACACACAAGACTTTATGACGATCTCGGGTTAACAGACTAAGCTGTACCAGTGTCACCAGAGAACTGCCATCTGACGTGAGGTATAATACCATCTGGGAGTTCTCGGCGAGTCCGTTCAGTGTACCCAGTCTCCACTGAGCACACGCATACCGTCTCTGATGTCAAACACCAATGGATATGGGATCATCCATCGCCCATCACATGGGTCGAGAAGATATACGCTAGTCTACTCTGGAATATCGATGCCCCGTCTCGATATTCCTATGACTAGGAACATTGAAGGATGTACTCATGGACTACCCAGGCCCCACCAGTATGATCTGCATCATAGTCCTGCAAGTCGAGTACACATCCTAAGGTCTTTATCAACATGTGATAGAGAGACAGTAAGTATACATGTTAAGATAAAGAGCAACCAGATAGCGTACTATCATGTCGAGCAAGAAAGTCCTGCCTATATATGTCCCAGCATCCACTACAATATACATCTCATGTACAGTAATGGCCTCTAGGGCATACATATAACTAACAATCTCCCACTTGCACTAGGGCCATCTGTAGTAGTGGTTGTAGTATCTCATACTCAACCATCCCATAAAAGTCTCTCTCTGGGAAAAGGCCTTTGTGAGTGGATCCGTCGTGTTGTCCTCTGAGTCTACTCTCCTAACCTCGATCACCCTGGAGATCAACTATCTCCATGATCAGGTGATATTGCCTTGGAATATGTCTGGGTCACTGATGGGATCGGGGTTCCTGGGCTAAAGCCTGAACACCATTGTCATACAATGGTAGGAACCTAGTTCATCACATGAACTAATATACACCCAAACTGCCTCTTTGGTAGTATCTTTGATAGCGATGTCACCAGCCTTTATCGTCTAGTTTGCCACGATATCAAGCTTAGAACTCTTCCAATATACCGTCCCTCCACTGAGGGTAAAGACAATGCCTGCGACTGACATTCAGTCGTCCTCATCACCCTGGAACTTTTCCAGTGATTCTTCCCAGGATCGATTGATACCATCTCACTACCCTTAGTGAGAATCCTAATATCCATTTAGATCTGTCGCATAGATCCTTAACCCAGGATTTAGGAGGTATCACTTTGATCCTATTTGGAGAATCCTTGTGATAAGAGAAGATTGACCGTGCGTAGCATAGGAAACTCTTTTCCCATCAAGAGTATGTTGTCCACATATGCTACGAGGATGACCACCTTACTCTCTACTACCTTTTTGTATGTACAAGGTTCATCTACTATTTTGATGACGTCAAACTCTTTGACTACCACATCAAAACAGATATTCCAACTCCGCGATGCCTGCTTTATTCTGTAAAGCAACTTGCACACGTTTTCGCTGCTCCCACTGTCTACGAAGCCCCCTGGCTGTGTACTTATAGACGCTCTCTTCTAAATCAATATTTAGAAAAGCAGTCATGACACCCAACCGCCAGATATCGTAGTCATGGTATGTAGCCGTGGCAAGTAGGATCTGGATGGACTTAAGCACAGCCATTGGAAAAGGTTTCATCATTATCCACGCCTGGTCGATGATGAAAACCATTATCAAGTCTAGCTTTGAAAGTCTCAACTTTTCCATCTACACCAAGTAATCTTCTCAAGATATACTTGCTCCTGATGGGGATTTAACCCTTCAGATATAGCATCCAAAGTCCTTACTTTGTTGGTGTACATGGATTCCATCTCAGATCGCTAAGCATCCAGCCATTCTTACAGAGTCCCCACTCTTGATCGCCTGCTCGAAACTAGTTGGGTCATCATCTCATGATGCAATCCTCGCTCCCACTTTCATTGAGAAACCGAAGTATCTCTCAGGCGGATGAGGAACCCTGCTAGATCGGCGGAGAAGCTAAGGTTCGTCGGAATCTATTGAATCCTTTGGTTCTACCAAATCATCTGCTGTAGTTTGTATAGATGGAACTCCTTCCAGTTCTAACTCATAACCACCAATTTCTTCATAAGAAATTCCCTTTCACAAAGGTGGTATGTTGAGAAACAAAACATATTTTGTTCCTCTGCTAGGTAGAAGATATTCCTTTGCGAATGCTTGGGATATCCAACAAACTTCTACAGAACTGACTTTGCCTCGAGCTTGTCCGGATTTTGCTTTTAGACATAGGCCGGACAACCCCAAATCTTAACAAACTTAAGATATGGGCTCTTCCCATTCCATATCACATATGAAGTGGTAGGCAATGGATTTGATTGGAACCCTATTCAATAGGTATGCAGCTTCTCAAGTTCATAACTCCCAAAAGGAAATAGGAAACTCAGTAGTACTCATCATAGAGCGCACCATATCACATAGGGTATGATTGCTCCGCCCCGATACACCGACGTGCTGTGGTGTATACGGAGGAGTAATGCTGAGAGAGAATCTCATTCTCCTTTAGAATAGTCCAGGAATCCCGTGCTCAAGTATTCTCCTCCCTGATCACATCAAAGGACATAATACTTATACTCATTTTTGGTGCTCTACTTCTAACTTATATTCGGTGATTATCTCAAAAGTTTCGGACTTGTGTTTCAACTAGAACATATGTCTGAATCTAGAGAGATCATCAGTGAATGTAATGAAGTACAATGAACCGGTCCTGGCATATGTAGACTGGGGACCTTTATACATCACTATGTATCAGTCCCAAGAGTTCACTAACTCTTTCTCTGTTTCCAGTAAACGGAGCTATGGTCATCTTATCTTTGTGACATGACTGGCAAGTTTCACAAGATGTAAATTCAAACTGATTTAAATATGCATCTAAATGTAACTTAGCTAGTCGGGTCGCATAGATATGACCTAATCTACAATGCCTCAAGAAGGATTCGTTCATTTCTGAATTCTTCCTCTTGTGTGTGTTCTGTACATTAAGAACTGTGGTTTGATTTAGAACGTCTATACTTTTAGATAACGTGCCTGAACCGATCAACTCTTGATATAGGAAATGTGAAAAACACTATCCAACAATACAAAATTATATCCTTCTTTAATAAATAAAGAGACTGATATGACGTTGTATATCAGGTTCGGTATCTAATAACATTCGTTCAGAATCAATGTATTTGGAAATACAGGGTGATAGTGACCAACAGACTTGGCTGCAACACTTGCACCGTTTTCTGTCTCATGAAACTTATCACCCGTTCTCAGTTCTCTACCTTTCTTTAGCCCATGTAATAGATTACATATGCGGGATCCTGATCCGGTATCTAATACCCAGGACGTAGAGGATACAGAGAAATAGTTCTTTGTAATGAACACACCCGAAGAAGATGCATCATCATGCACTTTCTTCGTTTAGGCGGCACGGGAAATCTGGTATTCCCCAATTTCTTGCTCTGTCTTATAACAATTATAAGTTGGAGCGGGACCAACGTTCCCCAGCACAGTATAACAAGCGGGTTCGGTCAATACATCCATATTATTATCTTGATTAAGGCGTGACATGGTCGCTACCTGGAGAGAGAGAAGAAAACACTCTTCGTGCGCTCTTGCAAGATTAGATTGGTTGTATATTTTATCTAATCAGGATGACTCTCACTGTTTTTATCAAATCTTTCTTCAAACCCTAAAAGGAAAGACTAGCCGGGATTAATTACACTCTACAAGTTCGCCAATCTTTCAGCCAGGCCAGTGCCGGTACTTTGAGGGAGGTTCCCCGTGTTTTCGCACGGACCTAATTAAAATAAACCTCGTTTTCCCAGGGGCATAACCTCGTTGACACCTTTCTAGACACCTACTTGATCGGCTAATTGTAAAGTGCAAAACTCTCCTAGGAGTAACAATTACTCGCAGTGGGTATCGGGATCCAACTATCATATAGGAGGTATGCAATCTCATTGTAAATTTCAACACTTGAAACTCCTGATAAAGGTTTTTACCCCTAGCACCTATGACCTTGGCTATGGTCAATAAATCATAAGTACTGGTCAAGTTCTACCCGTCATTTCGTGATTAATTAGACCCACCCACATGACCCTTGGCTAAGGTCAACAAAGTCACATGACTGTCCTAACTAATCGCATCATATGCTGTGTAGGAAGACATCACTTAGCTACCGTACACTACGCCTCGGCTATGGTCGACAAACGCAACACGAATACTAAGTACTCTACTTGCTAAAATGACGGAGGGTTGCAGATGGTTTTTAATAAAACCTTTAACGCTTTGAGCTTGATCTCGCTGCAGAATCAAATGGTTTTTAAATAGAGTGTTTTTTAGGCTTTTGCTAGTTTCGCTAAAGAGGTCACTCCCGGTGAAGGGATCTCGGCTCTTTCCTCATCGAATGAGGTACAGGATATTCACAATACCACTATGCAAAGAAAGAACTAGAAAAGCAGTCAAAAGACAAACCGAAGGTTGTAGCATCTGCTAGTTATTGCTAAAGAGGTCACTCCCGGTGAAGGGATCTCGGCTCTTTCCTTATCGAATAAGGTGCTGGATGTTCTACAAGGAACACCGCTATGCAAAGCAACAACTAGAGCTACCTGATTTTTTTAAAATTCGATTCCACAACATCATTTAAGTTTATTTTCTTTCATTAATCTCATTAATGAATGTCCCATCATTTAAGTCCACCTAAACATCACAGATAAATACAACGTACACTTATGCCATCCGCATTCGCCTCGATGTCCCTGTCTGCACCGTTAGGTTAGGTAACTAACGGCAGAGTAGGGCAGGGCTAGCGCAGGTGTAAAATATAAGCAACGTCTATATAATATATCATATATACTATATACAGTATCTATCTGAACATATCACATGATCACATCACAGATAACGCAGCAGAAAACAACATATGAAATATTGGATATACTAGGACGTCCTTGTTTTATATTGAGCCTGTATAAAACACGGATTCCACGGTCGTGATGAATAGCCAATCCCACACCCCTATACCCCTACGAGAGCGGCAAGAACCCTACCAATTCTAGAGTTAGGAGACCCGGACTCGACTCCTCGAGATGGTCTCCCACTGGACCCTAGAACCCGGTTACTTGTGCTCCCCTCCTGGGTCTATCCTAATGCGGAAAAGTAAATAATATACAATGGTGACATCATCCTCAGCCCGGAAGTGCCCTAATAAAAGAATATTACATACAAGTTTTTACATGAATGAAAATGAAAAACACTCATCTCATATAAAAAAAACCCGGCTATTCAAACACGACGATCCAATATAACATATCCAGCAACACATAACATCACATGCCATCAACGTAAGTAAATATGCGTATCCCAATTGTCGTTGACGTATAGTAACGAAACTGGCGATACTCTACATATTACACTTACGGTCACAGAAAAGAAAGTGTAAAACTACAACAGTTGGAATCCGCAACCTCCTTAGATATCGCATGCCTAATCATATGAATTCTTTAGACATCACACGCCTAACTATTATAAACTCCACATTTTAGTCTCATTATCGAAGACTCTTTTCAATATCAAGTCGGGAAATTCAACAAAATTCCCGACATCCTGATCGAATGCTCGTCGCAAACTTTAGTAGACGGCCGCACCCCCGGATACCGTCGACGAAGTGCACTAAGGCGGAACACCGCTGTCGCGAGCATCCGAACGGATGCTTTTGGCGATGGGGTTCTCCTACAGTCACTTGGTCGGGGCTATGGGGCGTGGCTGTCTATTAAGCTTACCCGGCGAGTATCCGCGTACATTACGTGATTGCGACGGACTTTTGATCGCATGAAAATCCCGTGGCAACCAATCATTTGAGACTAAAGTGCTAGATTTATAACATTCAAATCAGTTATCTCATAACTATTTGTGGATTCCAAATATTGTATCACATTCCAGATAAATAGACAATATTAAACTTTCCGATCGAATAATCAAACACCCAAGTTTTCCCAAATAGCTCAACACTTGAGGGGTGCTTAAAAACATCCATTTCATGCCACAGTACCAACGGTCCAGCCGTAAAAGGGTCAAGCCAATGCCTCACATGTGGCACGCCGTACTGCCCCAAACCCTAAGGTTCAAAAGGCAGTTCAAGACGGTCACATAATCAAGTTAAGGTTTGTTGTCTTCTAGAGGGTCCATCGTGTAACTTGCACGATTTAGAACGTTTTTAAACTACGGAAAAATCCAACACTTGGAAATTTTCCGGGTCGGGAAAAAGTGAGTTATTGATATCCGGTCGAACTTTTTAACACTTTCTAAAATTATCCGGAAAAACTTAAACGAAGTTAAAATATCCGATCGAATCAACGTGTCCCTAATACACCCCAGAAAACTCAACTGTTGAGTATAAATTAAAATTCCCAGAAGAAACAGGAAACACCTACGGACATTACTGCAGAAAAATGAGTACCAATTCTTTACATACGACCGCGGAACCGCCGCCAAAAGTAGGGTATTGCCGCCGTTCCGCGGCACTATAGTAGGATTAGGTTGTCGTTTTCTGCAGTTATTCTTAGATTTCCCTGCCTAATTTTCTGAGCATTTTTAATTTGAAAAAATCCACAGTTTTAAAAAATGTACAGAGAAGGGTATTGGTCGGGGCTTCCGGGTTCGATCGGACTTCTAAATTCGTCTAGACTTCGCCTAAAGCTCTAACTTGGCTCTGATACCACTGTAGGGTTCCTAGGCACTCTAACAAGGTTCTATAAGGCATCAACAATGCCCTATTCAAAAATAGCTATGCCGAACAACCCTAACCAAGATCGTGTACTAGAGATTATGCGAAAACTAGCAAGTTAAACTCTTTAACTACAAGTGAAAGGGATTACAACCATTGTAGATCCGGTCCTTCACTTCTAAAGCTCCGTGTTGACGTCCCTTCGCTGCGATCATCGGGATCCCAGACTCTAGCGATGGTTTCTTCGGAGAAATAAGCGGGCTAGGTCGTTGACTTTGAAGCCGAAAATGATCTACGTCGAGGAGACTCAAACTCAAGCTCCATCTTCACTAGGTCAAGAACATTGTGAAGAGAACACCCAAAATTAAATGGCAAGTAGTAGAGGATGATGAAATAGGAAGTGGGTTCACTTTGGATTTGGATTTCTCACTCTTTTTCTTCACTTGAAAATTTTCTAGAAAGCTTTTTCTTCTTCTTGAAGAAGAAGAAGAAGAAAGAAAAGAATCAATTATTTTCAAATGAATAATCAAGTGAAGTCTATCATAATGCAACCATGGGTGAGTTTACCTTTGTAGAGACTAAACCATAGTTAATTATAATGGTTTGGTTAATGAATATCTTGATCAAGACAAAATGAGTGGACTTTGTCAAAGTTGCTTCAAGCCACGACAAAAGAAGCCACCATTTTGAATAATTAAGATAAATAAAAACCTAAATTATAATTAAGATGGTGTATGTCACACACACACCCATGTTTGCATGTATCATTAATCATGATGCAAACAAGTGCACAAACATATATCACATATACAACTTGTGCACTTCAAGTGAGAAAATCAATCTTAAGTGAATCAATACTAGTTAATGTAAAATAATATATCAAATATATAATTATACATTAAATCATTAAATCAACACTTGATTTAACGATCCGGTCATATCGCATATAACCGACTAATATCTAGTGTATCAATGTATCGAATCAACACTTGATTCGGTAACCCGGCTATATCACCGATGATACAAATCGCGAGAATAGAATACTGTATCACAGACTGGTATTATTCTTGGTCCCGCACATATCTCATATGCGCTCCAATTTCATTTCGCTTGAGCCAGGAAACCTCTGTGTAGGACTCTAAAGACTCGTCAATACGCCGGCAGTAGGCGGTGATCATATCAATCACCCACAAGCCGCAAGCAGTCTGCTAAAAGTAACGGCCACCCAGGTATTGAGCGATCAGAAGATCAACGAGCAAGCCTGCTCACACTCCTGCGAATCCAATCAGTAACACTTACCACACAGTCCAGTCTGTTCGTCTGATATGTCGCATATCTCGCCTAGGGGTGGTAAACGTCAGACCCCAGCAGCTTGATAAGTCATGCCGATGTAAGGTCCACAACAAGCGTGAAACTACTGATAACACTTACCAGTAAATCACTGCAACCCTGGCCAGGGATTTCCAGTTATGGCCAGTCGAGCATAGCGCAACATCAACCCCCAATACCGGGAGAGACGAATCCCCTCCTATCGCTCATTGCCTCCATGTGAATCGAGACTGTACCCAAAAACCACCTGTTTGCACGACTCCGTAGAGCCGTGGTAGGGTGGAAATCAAAGCACAATGGGAGACACACAAGACTCTATGACGATCTCGGGTCAACAGACTAAGCTGTACTAGTGTCACCAGAGAACTGCCATCTGACGTGAGGTATAATACCATCTGGGAGTTCTCGGCGAGTCCGTTCAGTATACCCAGTCTCCACTGAGCACACGCATACCGTCTCTTATGTCAAACACCAATGGATATGGGATCATCCATCGCCCATAACATGGGTCAAGAAGATATACGCTAGTCTACTCTGGAATATCGATGCCCCGTCTCGATATTCCTACGACTAAGAACATTGAAGGATGTACTCATGGACTACCCAGGCCCCACCAGTATGATCTGCATCATAGTCCTGCAAGTCGAGTACACATCCTAAGGGCTTTATCAACATGTAATAGAGAGACAGTAAGTATACATGTTAAGATAAAGAGCAACCAGATAGTGTACTATCATGTCGAGCAAGAAAGTCCTACCTATATATGTCCCAGCATCCACTACAATATACATCTCATGTACAGTAATGGCCTCTAGGGCATACATATAAATAACAAGCAAAGTATTTAGAATTTCGATCGGAAAAAAAATCACAAAACGAGTCCAAGAACTGAGCTTTCTGCCTATTTTTAAACTGTTCAAAAAATGATTCCACATACACTAAAAATCGGCTTAGGGTTTTGTAGGAACACACAGGAAAAACGAGCCGCTGACTCGGTCAACGCGCCGCGGAACCGCGGCAAGAACATGCTTCTTGCCGCGGATCCACGGCCGAGTTGACTCGGCCGTGAATCGTTTTTGCTGCAGTATTCTCTGATTTCGATTTTAGGATTTTTAGAATATTTTGTTTCTGCCCAGATTTTCCAGAGAACAAAGTTGTGTTTAGGGAAGTTACAAATCCGTATTTTTGATCGAAGTTCTGTAGATTTTAGCTAATGGGTTATATCTGTGATGTGATATTGTTAGTTGTATGTATGCCCTAGAGGCCAGTATTGTACAGATGATGTATATTATATTGGATGCTTGGACATATATAGAGAGGACTTTCTTTCTCGATATGATAGTATGCTATCTGGTTGCACTTTACTTTAACATGTATACTTATCTCTTTATACTGTCTTACAGTTACATGTTGGTAAAGCCCTTAGGATCTGTACTTGACTACCTGGACTATGATGCGGATCATACTAGTGGGGACATGGTAGTCCATAAGTACATTCTTCAAGGTCCCTAATCGTGGGTGTATCGAGACGGGGCATCGATATACCAGTGTAGACTAGCGTATACGCTTCTCGACCCATGAGATGGGCGATGGAAGATCTCATATCCATTGGTGTTTGATATCAGAGATGGTATACGGGTGCTCAGTGGAGACTGGGTACACTGGACGGACTCGCCAAGAACTCCGATATGGTATTATACCTCACGTCAGATGGCAGTTCTCTGGTGACACTTGTGCAGGTTAGTCTGTAGACCCGAGATCGTCGTAGAGTCTTGTGTGATTCCCACTGTGCTTTGATTTCCACCTTACCACGTCCATGAGGGCGTGCAAAACGGTGGTTTTTGGGTACAGTCCCGAGTCACATAGAGGAAATGAGCGATAGGAGGGGTTTCGTCTCTCCCGGTATTGGGGGTTGATGTTGCGCTGTGCTCGATTGGCCGTAACAGGGAAGTCTCTGGCCAGGGCTGATTTAGAGATTTATTGGTAAGTGTTACCAGTAGTTTCTCGACCCGTTATAAGCCTCACATCGGCACGACTTATCGGTTATTGGGGTCTGACGTTTACCACCCCTAGACTTGATATGCGACATATCAGACGAGGAGACCGGACTGTACGGGAAGTGTTACCGGCAGGTTTTTACAGGAGTTGGAGCGGGCTTGCTTAACGAGGAGACTAGAAAATGCATGAAGCTTGTGGAAGCTTGTGGATGCATTGACCAATTCAACTTGAGTTTGTATTTTACTATGGATATTTATTAACCCAACCATAACAATTAGTCTAGGGTTAAGTCTCTACAAGAGTTAGTATATGATACTCACTCACCATGGTTAGATCACACACTTGATCATTATCCTCTTCTCTTTTCTTTTGTTCATCTTCTTCATTGTTCAAAAGAAAAGCTTGCTAGTGTTTGATCCAAAGTGAGAACTAAAGTGAGAAATAAAAATCCAAAGATAAGCCACTTCCTATTTCTCCATCCTCTACTAGACTGGCACTTTAGTATAGGGTGTTTGCTTCACTAATTCTCAAATTAGTGAAGTAGTAGCTTGAGTCGGAATTCCTTCGACGTAAATCATCTTCGGCCTCGGAGACTTCAAGCAAGGTCGCATCTTTCGCCTCGTGAAGCCATGCAAGAGCCCAGGAGAACCTTGATCGCAGCGAAGGGACTTCAACAAGGAGCAAATGAAGTGAAGGACCGATCTACAAAGGTTGTATTTCGTCTTCACTTAGTTGTAAACATAGTTTACTTGCATTTGAAAGCCTAATTTTCTAGTAACGATCTTGCTTAGGGTATTCGGCACGGCTAAAATTTTAAACGGGCATGTTTGATGCTTCCTTAACACTTGTTAGAGTGCCTAGTAACCCTACAGTGGTATCAGAGCCTAGCTAGAACATTAGGCGATGTGTTAACAAAGTTAAAACTCCGAACGAACCCGAACACGTCAAGATAACCCCTTCTTTGTTCATTTTTTAAAAACTGGGTTTTTTCAGAATTAAAAATACCTAAAAAATTCGGCAGGGTTTTCTAAGAATTGTGGTGAAAAACGAACACATAATACGTCCAAACGGCCGCGGAACCGCGGCCGTACCGCGCTTGGGCCGCGGAACCGCGGCAGTACAGTGGACTTATGTGCTCGTTTTTACATAGTTATTCCTATTTCTGTTATTTGTATTTTTTGGGTATTTTTAAATTGACTCAAGTGTTGAGTATTTTGGGGTTTATTTTGTAATCGTCGATTTGATCGGAGAATTTAATTTTGTTATGTTATTCCGGATAATTTAGAAAGTATTAAAATGTTCGAACGGATATCATTAACTCAATTTTTCCCGGCACGAAAAACATTCAAGTGTTGAATTTTTCTCGGGTTTAAATCTTTCGGAAAAACGTGCATGTGATGTGATGGACCCTCTAGAAGACAACAAACCTTAACTCGATTATGTGACCGTCTTGAACTGCCCTTTGAATCTTAGGGTTTGGGGCAGTACGGCGTGCCACATGTGAGGCGTTGGCTTGACCCTTCTACGACTGGACCGTTGCTACTATGACGTATTCTGGAATTTTTGAAATCCGCTCAAGTGTTGAGCTATTTAGGAAATCTTGGGTATTTGACTATTCGATCGGAAAGTTTAATACTGTCTATTTATCTGGAATGTGATACAATATGTGGAATTCATAAAGTTAGGCATGAAATGCGAAATATGTGATATTTCGGATTTACGATATCTAAAGTGATTGTGGATTCCAAATGTTGTAGTTTTACACATTCTTTTCTGTGATCGTAAGTGTAATATGTGATATCGCCGGTTTCGTTGCTATATGTCAACGACAATTGGGATGCACATATTTACTTACGTTGATGACATGTGATGTTATGTGTTGCTGGATATGTTATATTGGATCATCGCGTTTTGAATAGCCGGGGGTTTTTATGTGAGATGAGAGTTTTTATTTTCATTCATGTAAATTTAAATGTATGTAATATTCTTTTATTAGGGCACTTCCGGGATGAGGTTGATGTCACCTTTTGTATATTATTTACTTTTCCGCACTAGGATAGACCCAAGGAGGAGAGCACAAGTAACCGGGTTCTGGAGTCCAGTGGGAGACCAACTCGAGGAGTCGAGTCCGGGTCTCCTAACTCTATAATTGGTAGGGTTGCTTGCCACTCTCATAGGGGTCTAGGGGTATGGGTTTGGCTATTCATCGCGACCGTGGAATCCGTGTTTTATAGATGCTCAAAATAAAACATGGACGTCCTAGTATATCCAATGTTTCATATGTTTCTTCTGCTGCGATATCTGTGATGTGATCATTTGATGTGCTGTGACAAATACTGTTTATAGTATATATATGATATATTATATAGGCGGTACTTATGTTTTACACCCGCGCTAGCCCTGCCCCGCTCTGCCATTAGTTACCTAACCTAACGGTGCACGTGGGGACATCGAGGCGAATGCGGATGGCATAAGTGTACGTCGTATTTATCTGTGATGTTTAGGTGACATAAATGATGGGACTTCATTAATGTGATTAATGAAAGACAAGAAACCTAAAAGATGTTGTAGAATCAAATTTTTCAAAAAGGGTAGCTACAGTTTTTCTTTGCATAGCGATATATATGATATATCCTGCACCTTATTCGATGAGGAAAGAGCCGAGATCCCTTCACCGAGAGTGACCTCTTTAGCAAAACTGGCAGATGCTACAACACTCGGTTTATTTTTGATTGCTTTTGGAGTTTTTCTTTGCATAGTGATGTATATGATATATCCTGCACCTTATTCCATAAGGAAAGAGCTGAGATCCCTTCACCGGGAGTGACCTCTTTAGCAAAACTAACGAAAGCCTAAAAAACACTCCATTTCAAAATTCTCTCGATTCTACGACGATATCAAGTTCATTACGCAATAGGTTTTCAGAAAAACCTGTCGTAGCCCTCCGTCATTTCAGATAAGAACTATTTAGTATTCGTGCTGCGTTTGTTAGCCTTTGTCAAGACGTAGTGTGCGGTAGCTGAATGGTGCTTATATGCTTATGCATATGATGCAGATTGTTTTGGGATAGTCGTACGACCTTATTGGCCTTTGTCAAGGATCGTGCGGGTGGGTTTGATTCAATCAAGAAATGACGGGTTGAACTTGACTAACATCCTATGATTTGTTGGCCTTTGTCAAGGTCATAGGGGTTAGGGGCAAAATATTATCGGGAATTTGAAGTGTTGAAATTTGCAATGAGATTGCATACCTTCTATGAGATAGTTAGATCCCGATACCCACTGCGAGTAATTGTTACTCCCGGGAGAGTTTTACACAGGACAATTAGCCGATCAAGTAGGTGTCTAGAAAGGTGTCAACGGGGTTACGCCTCTGGGAAAACGAGGTTTACTTTAATTAGGTCCGTGCGAAAGCAAGGGGAACCTCCCTCAAAGTACCGACACTGGCCTGGCTGAAAGATCGGCGAAGTTGTAGGGTGTAATTAATCCCGGCTAGTCTTTCCTTTTAGGGTTTGAAAGAAGATTTGATAAAAACAGTGGGAGCCATCCTGATTAGATAAAATAATAACCAATCTGATCTTGCAAGAGCATACACTAAAGTGTTTTCTTCTCTCTCTCTCCAGGTAACGACCATATCATGCCTTAATCAAGATAATAATATGGATGTATTGACCGAACCCGCATGTTATACTGTGCTGGGGAACGTTGGTTCTGTTCTTTCTTATAAGAGTTATAGGACTAAACAGGATATAGAGGAATACCAGGATTCCCATGCCACCCGTATGAAGAAAGTACATGTTGATGCATTTTCTTCGGGTGTGTTCGTTACAGAGAACTGTTTCTCCATTTCCTCTACGTCCTTGGTATTAGATACCGGGTCAGGATCCCATATATGTAATCAGTTACATGGGCTTAGGAAAGGTAGAGAACTTGGAGAAGGTGATAAAGACATAAGGGTTGGAAATGGTACAATTGTTGCAGCTAAAACGTCGGGGAATATCACCTTGTATTACCAACTGGTAATACATTGATTCTGAACGAATGCTATTTCATCCCGAACCTGATATGCAACATTATATCGATTTCTTTGTTGAGTAAAGAGAGATATAATTTTGTATTACAGGATAATGTTATGAACATTTTCCTAAACCAAAAGTTGGTTGGATCAGGCACATTGTGCAATGGCATTTATGTTCTAAATCAATCAACAGTTCTGAGCATAACAAACACACACAAGAGGAAGAGTTCAGAAATGAACGAATCCTTCTTGTGGCATTGTAGACTGGGTCACATCAATGCGACACAACTAGCTAAGTTGCATAAAGATGGATATTTGAATCCATTTGAATTTTCATCTTAAGACACTTGCCAGTCATGTCTCAAAGGCAAGATGACCAAAACTCCGTTTACGGGACACGGAGAAAGAGTTATGGAACTCTTGGGACTGGTACATAGTAATGTATGCGGCCCCATGTCCACACATGCCAGGAATGGTTCTGCGTACTTCATTACATTCACTGACGATCTCTCTAGATTCGGATATGTATTCCTAATGAAACACACATCAGAAGCTTTTGAGAAATTTAGAGAATATAAACAAGAAGTCGAGAACCAAACAGGGAAAAGTATTAAAATCCTTCGATCTGATCGAGGAGGTGAATACTTGAGCAATGAATTCCTGGACTTCCTAAAAGAGAATGGGATTCTCTCTCAGCTGACTCCTCCATATACACCACAGCACAACGGTGTATCGGAACGGAGGAACCGCACCCTATTAGATATGGTGCGCTCTATGATGAGCACAGCTGAGTTACCTATTTCCTTCTGGGGGTATGCACTGGAGACAGCAGCATACCTATTGAATCAAGTTCCATCTAAATCTGTACCAACCATACCGTATGAGATATGGAGTGGGAAGAGACCATGTCTTAAACGAGTTAAGATATGGGGTTGTCCGGCCTATGTCAAAACGCAAAATCCGGACAAACTCGAGACACGGTCAGTTCTATGCAAGTTTGTGGGATATCCCAAACATTCACATGGATATCTTTTCTACCATACTGAGGAACAAAAAGTGTTTGTTTCTCGACATGCCACCTTTTTAGAAAAGGAATTTCTTACAAAAGAAATTAGTGGCGACGAGGTAGAACTGGAAGAAATTCCGGCTACACAAACTCAAACTGAAGATTTAGTGGAACCGGAGGATTCAGTAGTTCCCAACGAACCTCAGCCTCTCCGCCGATCTAGTAGGGTTCCTCACCCACCTGAGAGATACTACGGTTTTCTCATGGATGGTGGGAGCGAGGATTGCATCATGGTTGATGATGACCCAACTAGCTTCGAGCAAGCCATCACGAGTGGGGACTCAGTGAAATGGCTGGATGCAATACGGTCCGAGATGGAATCCATGTACACCAACAAAGTGTGGACTTTGGAAGATGCTCCTGAAGGGGTAAAACCCATTGGGAGCAAGTGGATCTTCAAGAAAAAACTTGGTGTAGATGGGAAAGTGGAAACTTTCAAAGCTAGACTTGTTGCAAAGGGTTTTCGTCAAAGATCAGGTGTGGACTATGACGAAACCTTTTCTCCAGTGGCTATACTTAAATCCATCCTGATCATGCTTGCCATCGCTGCATATCATGACTACGAAAATTGGCAAATGGATGTTAAGACCGCCTTTCTAAACGGTGATTTAGAAGAGTGCGCGTACATGACTCAGCCAGAGGGCTTCGTAGATAGTGGGAGCAGCGGGAAGGTGTGCAAGCTGCTTAAATCCATTTATGGATTAAAGAAAGCGTTGCGGAGTTGGAACATCTGCTTTGACGTCGTTATCAAAGAGTTTGATTTCGTCAAAAATGTAGATGAACCTTGTATCTACAAGAAGGTGGCAGAGAGTAAGGTTGTATTCCTCATATTGTACGTGGACGACATACTCTTGATAGGAAATGACATTCCTATGCTGCAATCGGTCAAGCTCTTCTTATCACAAAGATTCTCAATGAATGATCTTGGTGATGCCTCCTGCATATTGGGAATTATGATCTATAGAGATAGATCTAAAAGGATATTGGGATTGTCCCAATCCAGGTACATTGACACCATACTAAAGAGGTTTAGTATGGAAGAGTCCAAATGTGGGTTTTACCCACGATCTCAGGGCTCACTCTCTCCAAAGAGATGTCTCCCAAGACTGATTTGGAGAGAGCTCGCATGCAAGGGATACCCTATGCTTCGACTGTAGGCTCTATCATGTACGCGATGCTATGTACCAGACCCGATGTAGCATACTCACTAAGTGTAGTGAGTAGGTATCAAGCTGATCCTGGAGAGAGTCACCGGACAGCTGTGAAGAGCATTCTCAAGTACTTACGAAGGACTAAAGAGATGCTCTTGGTGTATGGTAACGGAGAACTCCAAGTGGAGTCCTTTACCGATTCGAGCTTCCAGAGTGATAAGGACGACTCTAAGTCGCAGTCGGGATTTGTCTTTACCCTTTACGGAGGGGCAGTTAGCCAGAAGAGTTCCAAGCAGGAAACCGTGGCAGACTCGACGATGGAGGCTGAATACATCGCTGCCAACGATGCTGCCAAAGAGGCTGTCAGGATCAAGAAGTTCATTACTGAACTTGGAGTGGTTCCATCCATTGAGCATACAATACCTTTGTATTGCGATAACAATGGAGCGGTGGCTTTGGCCAAGGAACCCAGGTCCCATCAGCGATCCAGGCATATTCTGAGGCGGTATCACCTGATCCGGGAGATGGTTGATCGCCGGGAGATGGTTGATCGCCGGGAGGGTTGACACGAAGAACAACACTGTGGATCCACTCACGAAGGCCATTCCCCAGATACAGTTTGAGAGACACTTCGGGATGCTTGGTATGCGATACTACAGCAGCTGGCCCTAGTGCAAGTGGGAGATTGTTAGTTGTATGTATGCCCTAGAGGCCAGTATTGTACAGATGATGTATATTATATTGGATGCTTGGATATATATAGAGAGGACTTTCTTACTCGATATGATAGTATGCTATCTGGTTGCACTTTACTTTAACATGTATACTTGTCTCTTTATACTGTCTTACAGTTACATGTTGGTAAAGCCCTTAGGATCTGTACTTGACTACCTGGACTATGATGCGGATCATACTAGTGGGGACATGGTAGTCCATAAGTACATTCTTCAAGGTCCCTAGTCGTGGGTGTATCGAGACGGGGCATCGATATACCAGTGTAGACTAGCGTATACGCTTCTCGACCCATGAGATGGGCGATGGAAGATCTCATATCCATTGGTGTTTGACATCAAAGATGGTATACGGGTGCTCAGTGGAGACTGGGTACACTGGACGGACTCGCCGAGAACTCCCAGATGGTATTATACCTCACGTCAGATGGCAGTTCTCTGGTGACACTTGTGCAGGTTAGGCTGTAGACCCGAGATCGTCGTAGAGTCTTGTGTGATTCACACTATGCTTTGATTTCTACCTTACCACGTCCATGAGAGCATGCAAAACGGTGGTTTTTGGGTACAGTCCCGAGTCACATGGAGGCAATGAGCGATAGGAGGGGTTTCGTCTCTCCCGGTATTGGGGGTTGATGTTGCGCTGTACTCGATTGGCCGTAACAGGGAAGTCCCTGGCCAGGGCTGATTTAGAGATTTACTGGTAAGTGTTACCAGTAGTTTCTCGACCCGTTATGAGCCTCACATCGGTACGACTTATCGGTTATTGGGGTCTGACGTTTACCACCCCTAGACTTAATATGCGACATATCAGACGAGGAGACCGGACTGTACGGGAAGTGTTACCGGCAGGCTTTTACAGGAGTTAGAGCGGGCTTGCTTGCTGATCTTCTGATCGCTCAATACCCGGGTAGCCGTTACGTCCAGCTAGTACCGCTGACGGCTTATGGGTGCTTGATGTGATCATCACCTACTGCCGGCGTATTGACGAGTCTTTAGAGTCCTACATAGAGGTTTTACTGACTCAGGCAAAACAAAATCGGAGCGCATATGTGATATGTGCAAGACCGAGAATGATGCGTGTATGTGATACCGTATTCTATTCTCGCGACTTTTTGTATCGGTCGGTTATATATGATATAGCCGGCTTATCGAATCAAGTGTTGATTCGATAAGACGATACATTGGATGTTAGTCGGTTATATGTGATATGACCGGATTATTAAGTCAAGTGTTGATTTAATAATTTATTGTATAATTGTATATTTGATATACTAGTTTACATTAACTAACACATGTTCACTTAGGGTTTTTTCTCACATGTACACATCTTTACTATATATATGATATATATTAAAATGTGTTATCTTTTTGTATCATGGTTGATGATACATCATCCATGGGTGTATGAGACTTACATTATGCTAGTTTTTAGTTTGGGTTTTTAATATTTAAAGTAAATACAAAATCAAGTGGAGGATTAGAAAATGCATGAAGCTTGTGGAAGCTTGTAGATGCATTGACCAATTCAACTTGAGTTTGTATTTTACTATGGATATTTATTAACCCAACCATAACAATTAGCCTATGGTTAAGTCTCTACAAGAGTTAGTATATGATATTCACTCACCATGGTTAGATCACACACTTGATCATTATCGTCTTCTCTTTTCTTTTGTTCATCTTCTTCATTGTTCAAAAGAAAAGCTTGTTAGGGTTTGATCCAAAGTGAGAACTAAAGTGAGAAATAAAAATCCAAAGAGAACCCACTTCCTATTTCTCCATCCTCTACTAGACTAGCACTTTAGTATAGGGTGTTTGCTTCACTAATTCTCAAATTAGTGAAGTAGTAGCTTGAGTCGGAATTCCCTCGACGTAGATCATCTTCGGCCTCGGAGACTTCAAGCAAGGTCGCATCTTTCGCCTCGTGAAGCCATGCAAGAGCCCGGAAGAACCTTGATCGCAGCGAAGAGACTTCAACAAGGAGAAAATGAAGTGAAGGACCGATCTACAAAGGTTGTATTTCGTATTCACTTAGTTGTAAACATAGTTTACTTGCATTTAAAACCCTAATTTTCTAGTAACGATCTTGCTTAGGGTATTCGGCACGGCTAAAATTTTAAACGGGCATGTTTGATGCTTCCTTAACCCTTGTTAGAGTGCCTAGTAACCCTATAGATATATGTATTGAACGTCTGCTAATCGCTATAGGTCGATTAGTAGGGGTTATATATATCTGTGATCAGTAATGTTGATGGTTTGTGTATATGAACTCGTTGGATTGTCGTGGATGAATAGCTGGGGGGGTTGTGAGATGAAAGTTTTCTTTACTTTTCATTTGATGTAATATGTAATTGATGTAATATTATTTGTATGGCCGCACATCCGGGATGAGGTTGTAGCCGCCATTGTATATTATTTCTTTTACTGTTTTTGCTCCTAGGATAGACCCAAGGTGGGGTGCACAAACTACCGAGTACCTCGAAGTGCCGAGTGGCCTACTCACGTTGTTGAGGGAGATTGCTTCACTTCGGGTACTTGGCGGGTAGTTTGCAGCGCCCGTAGGGGTCTAGGGTGGGGTCTTGGCAATTCATCGTGACCGTGTAATCCGCTTTTCGTTGCAGGCTCAAACGAAACGCTGATTCCTAGTATATCCAATGTGTTCATCTGTGATCTGGAATGGCTATCTTTGCATCTAACGAATGTATATATCTATATATGATATCTAGTAGGCGTTGCTTATGTTTTTCATCCGCGCTAGTCCAGCCCCCGCTCTGTCGTTAGTTAAGTAACCTAACGGGTAATGACGGGGCCCCATGGCGAATGCGGATGGCATAAGCGTACGTCATATTTTCATTGTTTTCTGCAATGGTAGGATTAATTTGTCACGACCCGCAGGGTACGGAACGTAACTGGCACTTAAGTTTACGAAACGTCTAAAGACGTCCGTAAAATAAGTAAGCCAAAGCCCAGAAAACAAAACCAATTAAGCAAAAGAGTGAAGAAAACCCAAACATTTGAAAGCAAGTTTATCAAATAAGTCATGTAAAACCCTTTTTAAAAACAATACTAATTTTTCCGAAAATTTCGGCAGAGTCTCCTTTGTAAATACTGGCCCCCAAAATGGGTACAACAAAAATACACATGAATCCACCAAAATAGGGCATCCCTAAGCGGGAGCTAGCTCTTCGCCACAAGGCGGTCACAAATCCCACGCAATATAAAACGACAGCAAGCATAATAATCATAAGGAAGCATGAGAAAGTAGCATGTCGGCTCAAGTGAGATCGACCCCTAAAATACAGCATAAAAGTCTACAAATCTCACTGTCTCATCTCTAGGTCACTATACAATAATGCTGGTAGATACAGTAGATGGAGTACACTAGATACAAAGAATATACAAGGGGGTACAAAAATAGTAATATAACCCACCTAGGAGCAAAACCTCGAGTCCAGGCAAAGGAGGCAAAAGAACAAGTGCGCCCGCCGCTACTGAACTGACGGAGCGGACCTGCAAAAGACTGTGGCACAACGGGGGTGAGTTGCCAACTCGTGAGTAATAAATAACATCTACAAAGGCTATCGTATGCATGCACACAAGCATCCTAGCATCTAAAATACAGGTATGACGGGATGCACTAGCAGGTGTGTAAACAACATCAGTGTACTAATATGTATGCAACATGAATATCTGAGGTCTCAATGGGTATATATAAGAAACATTTATCTCTTTTTGTTTTTGAAACTTTTTTAGAATGCCAGCATAATACTCAAAGAATCGACGAGAACCGGTGTCCAGCAACGACACCCAAAAGCTGTCTCAAATCTCATAAATGTATGTCTGGCCTCAGCCGTCCGGCTGACCCATCTCAAATATCAATATCTCATCATCTAGCGGCCACGGTCGGTATCCTCTGGATATCCGCCGTCCCAAATAGTCACCGGTAGGTAATCCGTCCCTGCCAGGCTCAACGTCAACACCACATTCCTCTTGTCCCGGGGTACCTTACCGGGCCCACCATGTACCCGTGCCGGTTCCTCCACTCCTCGACACGAATTTCCAAAACCATAGCAAACTCATGGTGGACGACACTTACATCACTAGAAAACCGCAATTTACATATTTTAAAAATATAATAAGTTTAGAAATCTTGCGGCTCTCCCCCGAAATCCAGCAATATCATAAAATCTCAAGAAATCCTCATAAGTGCATATATCAATGATAATAAATTCATATGGTATCAATAATCAAGTTGCGATGTGTGATTAATGTATTAATCATGAACAATTAATATGATGAAGTACATGCACATGAATAGCAATCCTACGGTTTCATTTTAAGGAATTAAAGGCAATAGCACCAGTTTAAGTATCAATTATTAAAAGGTTTAAATTAAAGGTTATCTAGTGTGGTGGCATGGCAATTACCAGGGTGTGTGTGTAAGCATGAATAGTGCTCGTGCTGCATATAAAAACCCTGGCAATGGTGCAGGTGTCCTATAAAATGGTTTCGTATAGGTATGTCCATATAATGCATGGATGCAGCAAATAGTCAATTAAGTATTTCACCCCTAATTACTAACATTACTAAGGATCTTGTAAGTTACTAAAACTATCGGGCGGCTTGCGCCATCCAACGATAGTCCCCCGTAGATGTTACATCTACTCACCGGAATCCCTGGCTAGCTGTGTCCAATCACCGCTTTCCCCTTTCGCGCCGCGTCTGACGTCTCCGCGACCGAACCTGGAATTAACATCAATACCAAACATAAGGTTACATATCAAGAACGACGCAAAACCCAAACGAAACTACTAACGTTCGCTAGCTAGGTACAACGTGCACAACGTGCGCGGAACACACGCGAAAATCGCAAAAACTGCCAAAAAACGCCGATTTGGTCGCTCGGCAAAACTAAAACCCGACTACCCAAAAATCCGCACACACGCATCCTAAAATTCGTAGGACAAGCCATTACAATCATCAAGATATCAAAAATAATTCATCACATAATTTTATAACAAAACTAGTAAGCATTTGCATTCCAAAATCGGTGCAAAAATCGCCGATTTGCGACAAAACGACTACAATCTAGCATAATCACCCAAGTCACATCATTAGATAACCACTACACAAAATTTCAACACATTAACCATGCTCCAAAACCTAAATTCCACAACCAACCCTTTCTTGATTTTTCTCAAAAGCAATTGCAAATCAAAATCCATACTAGAAAAACTTAACTAACACTAATTTCAAACCCAATTAGCAAGTTAACCTTCTAGATTAGGTTAGCAAAACAACTAGATAACAAATTAGGTTTAATCAACTAAATAATGGTTTCTAAACCTTAATTCAACTCACTAATCATGCTTCACAACCCAATCCATACATAAACCCTCTCTTGAAAATCCTAAAACAACAATTTACAACCAAATCACACTTCTAAAATTAACTAAATTAGCATAATTTGAAGACTACATAAACAAGGTAATCATATAGATTAGTTAGGTAACAACTAGATTAACTACAAAACAATTTAATTAACCATCATGATTTCAAAACCCTAGTTTAATACAACTATTCTTTTATAAACTAGATTAGGAATTAGTTAAACTTTTAACACTAAAACATACAATTAAAGGATTTTAGCAAAAAAAGAAAGTAACTTGATGGAAATTATACCTCAATTGAGATATAGCAAGAAAAATTTTGCTCCAAATGATGGCCTCAAGCATCAAGATCCAAGCTAGGGAGGTGAAGGAAAAGAAGGATGAAGGATGGTTTTAATTTGCAAGCTTTAATTTGCAATTTTGATGTGTTTTTTTGAAGAAATTTGAAGCAAATGAAAAGAAAAGAGATGAAGGAGAGGGGGTGCAGGTTTCGGCCTGAGGGAGGGGAGGGGAGGGGTGTGGGTGAGTAGGAAAGTCAAGGGTCAAGTCTACAAAAGTCAAAACACCATACCTTATCAACTATATTTAAAATAAATCAAAAAACCCACTATTTCAACTCAAGAAAGCAAACAAGGAAGTGAGGCCAGAAATTTCTGGACTTGCACAAGGTGGGGCTGTCCTAGTGCTGAGGAAAAAGAGAGAGGGGTTTTACAAAAGAAATTTTATGCAAAAAGGCCCCCTACAAGTCAAAAATTGCAAGTTTTAGTTCAAAATTCAATAAATTCGTTTCATATCATAAAAATTTGTTAAAAATCAAAATAAATTACTAAAAATTTATGTTACCACTAGATTTTAATTATCATAATTTTAGAGATTAAAATTAGCCCGGAAAAATTTGTATTTATCGCTAATTTAATGTATTTTCTTACCGGCTTAAAATAATATTAAAAATTTGAAAAATTAGGGAAAATTTTTAAACGACCAGAATTTCATAATTAACTCATTAGCTACTAAAAACAAGCAATTACCTATCCATTTTAGGTATAATTAGCCCTAAACTGCAAAATAACAAGAAGGGCGGTTTTCGGAAAAATACCGAATTTTCACCGAATTTCAGGAAAACACCAAAACGACTTTTCAAGACGCTACAATCTTCCCCCCTTAAAGAAATTCGGTCCCCGAATTTAAAAATATAGCTACGCGTACCTTCAAAGAGATGGGGATATTTCTTCCTCATCTCGCCCTCGGTCTCCCAGGTAACCTCCTCGCTGCTCGGGCTACGCCAAAGGACCTTGACGGTTGGTATAATCTTCGACCTCAACTTCTTCACCTGTCGATCCAAGATGGCCACCGGCTGCTCTGCAAAAGAAAGGTCGCGCTCTAGCTGGACTGTCGGGTGCTGAATCGCATGCGAAGGGTCATGAAGGTACTTGCGGAGCATCGAAACATGAAAGACGGGGTGAACATCGGGAAAGCTGGGAGGAAGAGCCAAACGATATGCAACGGCGCCGACACGCTCGAGGATCTCGAAGGGACCTACGAATCTAGGGCTAAGCTTCCCCTTTCGCCCAAAACGCATCACGCCCTTCATCGGGGAGACTTTCAGAAAAACATGGTCGCCAACTGCGAACTCTAATCTGCGACGACGCCTGTCCGCATACGATTTCTGCCTGCTCTGAGCCGCTCTCATCCGGTCTCGGATCAACTGTATCTTTGCTGTCGTCTCCTCAACAAGCTGCGGCCCCAAAATGCTGCTCTCGCTGAGCTCTGTCCAACAGACGGGCGATCTGCATCTCCTCCCATACAATGCCTCGAAAGGTGCCATCTGAATAGTATCCTGGAAGCTGTTGTTGTAGGAGAACTCCACTAGAGGTAAATGACGATCCCAGCTACCACCAAAGTCTAAGACGCACGCTCTGAGCATGTCCTCGAGAGTCTGAATGGTCCGCTCTGACTGTCCGTCGGTCTGCGGATGAAACACTGTGCTGAAGCTCAAACGAGTGCCCAAAGCCTCCTGAAGTCTCTGCCAAAGTCGGCTGGTGAACTGAGTGCCTCGATCTGACACGATACAAGTCGGTACGCCATGCAGTCGCACGATCTCGCCAATATAGAGCTGAGCATACTAAGAGAAGCTGAAAGTCGTCTTCACCGGTAGGAAGTGAGCTGCTTTCGTCAATCTATCCACGATCACCCAGATGGAGTCGTACCCTCGACTGGTCCTGGGTAGACCCACAACGAAGTCCATCGAAATCTGTTCCCATTTCCACTCTGGAATGGGTAACGGCTGTAGCTCTCCTGCGGGCCTCTGGTGCTCGGCCTTGACTTGCTGACAAGTCAGGCACCTCGAAACGAACTCCGCAATGTCCCTCTTCATCCCGTCCCACCAGTAGGTCTCTCTCATATCATGGTACATCTTGGTGGAACCGGGGTGGACACTATACACTGATCGGTGTGCCTCCTCAAGAATGTCGCGCCGCAATCCATCAGCATCTGGTATGCACAGTCTAGATCCATATCGTAAAATCCCCTGATCGTCAACCACGAACTCGGAAAATCTGCCCTGTCCCATCTGTGCCATGATCTCTGAGCAACGGTCGTCACTGCGCTGTGCCTCATATATACGGTCAAGCAACTGTGGGCGTGCATGAACATGCGCGAGCTGTCCCCCTGTCTGAGTGAACTCGAACTCAACTCGGCTGTCGCATAACATCTGCCAATCTGCTGACGACTGCCTCTGCACAGCGCGCAAAAAGGATAGACTACCCCCGGGCCTCCTACTCAACGCATCTGCCACCACATTTGCCTTGCCGGGGTGATATAAGATCTCGCAGTCGTAGTCTTTCACCAACTCCATCCAACGACGCTGTCTGAGGTTCAGGTCTCGCTGCTGAAATATGTACTTTAAGCTCTTGTGATCGGTGAATATCTGACACGACTCGCCGTAAAGGTAATGTCGCCAAATCTTCAGTGCAAAGACCACTGCAGCCATAACCAAATCATGAGTGGGATAGTTCTGTTCATGCTTCTTCAACTGCCGAGAAGCATAAGCGATCACCCGGCCATGCTGCATCAATACGCATCCTAATCCCACTCGCGAAGCATCACAGTAGACAACAAATCCGCCTGATCCCGAAGGCAAAGATAATACCGGCGCCGTAGTCAAACATGTCCGCAGCTGCTGAAAACTGCGCTCGCACTCCTCCGTCCAGACAAAAGGAACTCCCTTCCGGGTCAAACTGGTCAACGGTGCAGCTATACGGGAGAAGTCCTGAACAAAACGCCTGTAGTAGCCCGCCAAGCCTAGAAAACTACGGATCTCAGTAACCGATGTAGGTCGGGGCCACTGCTGAACAGCCTCAATCTTCTTCGGGTCCACGCAAATGCCGTCTCTCGTAACCACGTGACCCAAGAATCCGACGCTGTCCAGCCAGAATGCACACTTGGAGAATTTCGCGAACAGCTGGTGCTCCCTCAGAGTCCGTAACGTAATCCGCAAGTGCTGCTCGTGCTCCTCTCTGCTCCGGGAGTACACCAAGATATCGTCGATAAACACGATGATGAACAAGTCAAGATACGGCCTGAATGTACGGTTCATCAAATCCATGAATGCTGCTGGGGCGTTAGTGAGTCCGAACGACATCACCAAAAACTCGTAGTGGCCGTAGCGCGTGCGGAAAGCTGTCCTCGGTATATCCTCCTGTCGAACTCGCAGCTGATGGTATACTGATCGCAAGTCGATCCTCGAAAAATACCCCGCACCCTGAAGCTGGTCGAACAAATCATCAATGCGCGGCAACGGATATCTGTTCCGAACGGTAACTTTGTTCAGCTGGCGGTAGTCGATACATAAGCGCAAACTTCCATCCTTCTTCTTGACAAACAGGACCGGAGCACCCCACGGAGAAACACTAGGTCGAATAAGCCCCTTATCTAACAAATCCTGCAACTGATCCTTCAGCTCTCGAAGCTCTGCCGGGGCCATCCGATAAGGCGGTATAGAAATAGGCCCCGAACCGAGAATCAAATCAATGCAGAACTCAACATTGCGCTCAGGCGGTAGCCCAGGTAGCTCATCAGGAAAAACATCAGGGAACTCATAAACAACCGGGACCCGGTCCAACAAAACCTCTGCAGCTCGAGTATCACAAACAAACGCTAAGAATCCCTGACATCCCTTCCGCAAGAGCTGACCAGCGCGAAGAGACGAAATTAGGCTGGGAAGGGTGACACTGCGGTCTCCCTGAATAACAAGGACTGGCTCTCCCGGAAAGCTAAATCTGACTGCCTTCTCACGGCAGTCCACCGAAGCATAACAAGTGGCCAGCCAGTCCATGCCCAGAAGCACATCAAAGTCCAACATATCGAGGAGTATCAAATCAACTGATGAATCCCTCTCCCCGATACGAACGGAACACAAACGAAATACAAACCGAGCGACAAACGACTCGCCTACCGGAGTAACAACAACAAGCGGCTGATCTAACGACGACGACTCACGGCCCAACATCGTTGCAAAGTGTGTAGAGACGTACGAGTGTGTGGAACCTGGGTCGAATAATACCCGTGCGTCGAAAGAACAAACTGGCAAGGTACCTGTCACAACGGCATTGGATGCCTGCGCATCCTGCGGTGTCAAAGCAAAAACTCGGGCCTGTCCTCCACCGATAGCGGGCTGACCTCGACCTTGGCCTCTGCCTCCTCGTCCTTTCTGAACAGGACCGCCGCGTCCACGGCCTCTCGGTGCACCTAACTGGCGTGGAGCATCGCCTGGGGTAGGAAGTAGGGCTCTCTGAGGAGGGGGTGGTGATGGTGGTAGGGTCACATGCGGAACTGTCGCTGCTCCCTGTCGTCTCACCGGACAGTCTCTGACAAGATGGTGCAAACTCCCGCACCCAAAACACCCTGGCGACGGCTGCTGCCCCTGGGGATAAGAACCATATAACTGTCCCCGCCCAAATCCTCTGCCAGGCCTATCTCTCGGAAAGAATCTGGCGCGCTGCCTCTGAGACGGTACATCGGTGCGCATCCTCTTCGGCCCAGAAGCGGCCGAAGTCCGTGATATGCGTGCCTCCATCCGCAATGCCGTATCCATAGCAGCTGAATAAGTGTCGTAGTGCTGGGCGCCAATGGCAAGATATAGCTGGGCATCAAGTCCCTGTACGAACCTCTTCACCATCTTCTCCTCGGTATCCACCAAATACTGAGCATATCGGGATAACTGTGTAAACTGGATGTCATACTCAGACACCGTCATCCCAGGTGTCTTGACTAAGGCCTCGAAGCTGCGAGCTCTGGCGTCACGAACGCTCTCTGGAAGGAAACGGGCCAGAAAGACCGCTGTAAACTCGACCCAAGTCATAGGCGGTAGACCTGCAGCTCGACCTCTCAAGACTGACTCTCACCATGTCTGCGCGAGACCCTCTAGTCGGAAACTCGCAAGCTCTACCCATCGATCATCCGAACATCTCAGCGAACGGCAGATCCTGGCTAAACTGTCAAGGAACGTCTGTGGGTCCTCCGCTGTCTCGGTGCCGGTGAATACTGGAGGTCTCAGCCTCATGAAATCCTGTAGCGAAACCGGAATGGCCACGGTGGTAGTAGTAGGAGCAGGTATCATGGTCGTCTGTGATGTAGTAGGTACGTCATCCGGCCTCGGTGTACGACTGGCTGCAACTAGGGATCCTACCATCTGACGTAGCTCCTGCATGCCTCCCATCATCTGTCGCAACTCCTCCATACCAGTCTCGAGCCTATCCATACGGCCTGGGGAAGGTGGATCGGTCTGTCCCTGCGGCGTAGGCATACCACCCTGCTCAGTCCTAGTCTCGGACGAGCCAGCTCGAATCTCGTCTCTGGCGGTAGCCCTCTGTGCCCTCGTAGCCTTCGGCGGCATAGTGGCTGTTACAGAAAAACGGATAGTAAGGACAGTGCAATAGGATCATAGGATACACGGAATTGAAGAAGGAATTTTTTCAAGCAAGTATATCCTAAAGTCACTCAAGCGGAGTACCGTATCGTAAGTATGCCACGGACATACGCACGCTACGTTACCCTGCTTAAGTCACTTACTCCATCTACCAAGGGTCATCCTACACTCACAAAGGTAAAACCTATCGCTCTGATACCAACTTTGTCACGACCCGCAGGGTACGGAACGTGACTGGCACTTAAGTTTACGAAACGTCTAAAGACGTCCGTAAAATAAGTAAGCCAAAGCCCAGAAAACAAAACCAATTAAGCAAAAGAGTAAAGAAAACCCAAACATTTGAAAGCAAGTTTATTAAATAAGTCATGTAAAACCCTTTTTAAAAACAATACTAATTTTTCCGAAAATTTCGGCAGAGTCTCCTTTGTAAATACTGGCCCCCAAAATGGGTACAACAAAAATACACATGAATCTACCAAAATAGGGCATCCCCAAGCGGGAGCTAGCTCTTCGCCACAAGGCGGTCACAAATCCCACGCAATATAAAACGACAGCAAGCATAATAATCATAAGGAAGCATGAGAAAGTAGCATGTCGGCTCAAGTGAGCTCGACCCCCAAAATACAGCATAAAAGTCTACAAATCTCACTGTCTCATCTCTAGGTCACTATACAATAAGGCTGGTAGATACAGTAGATGGAGTACACTAGATACAAAGAATATACAAGGGGGTACAAAAATAGTAATATAACCCATCTAGGAGCAAAACCTCGAGTCCAGGCAAAGGAGGCAAAAGAACAAGTGCGCCCGCCGCTACTGAACTGACGGAGCGGACCTGCAAAAGACTGTGGCACAACGGGGGTGAGTTGCCAACTCGTGAGTAATAAATAACATCTACAAAGGCTATCGTATGCATGCACACAAGCATCCTAGCATCTAAAATACAGGTATGACGGGATGCACTAGCAGGTGTGTAAACAACATCAGTGTACTAATATGTATGCAACATGAATATCTGAGGTCTCAATGGGTATATATAAGAAACATTTATCTCTTTTTGTTTTTGAAACTTTTTTAGAATGCCAGCATAATACTCAAAGAATCGACGAGAACCGGTGTCCAGCAACGACACCCAAAAGCTGTCTCAAATCTCATAAATGTATGTCTGGCCTCAGCCGTCCGGCTGACCCATCTCAAATATCAATATCTCATCATCTAGAGGCCACGGTCGGTATCCTCTGGATATCCGCCGTCCCAAACAGTCACCGGTAGGTAATCCGTCCCCTGCCAGGCTCAACGTCAACACCACATTCCTCTTGCCCCGGGATACCTTACCGGGCCCACCATGTACCCGTGCCGGTTCCTCCACTCCTCGACACGAAGTTCCAAAACCACAGCAAACTCATGGTGGACGACACTTACATCACTAGAAAACCGCAATTTACAAATTTTAAAAATATAATAAGTTTAGAAATCTTGCGGCTTTCCCCCGAAATCCAGCAATATCATAAAATCTCAAGAAATCCTCATAAGTGCATATATCAATGATAATGAATGCATATGGTATCAATAATCAAGTTGCGATGTGTGATTAATGTATTAAGCATGAACAATTAATATGATGAAGTACATGCATATGAATAGCAATCCTACGGTTTCATTTTAAGGAATTAAAGGCAATAGCACCAGTTTAAGTATCAATTATTAAAAGGTTTAAATTAAAGGTTATCTAGTGTGGTGGCATGGCAATTACCAGGGTGTGTGTGTAAGCATGAATAGTGCTCGTGCTGCATATAAAAACCCTGGCAATGGTGCAGGTGTCCTATAAAATGGTTTCGTATAGGTATGTCCATATAATGCATGGATGCAGCAAATAGTCAATTAAGTATTTCACCCCTAATTACTAATATTACTAAGGATCTTGTAAGTTACTAAAACTATCGGGCGGCTTACGCCATCCAACGATAGTCCCCCGTAGATGTTACATCTACTCACCGGAATCCCTGGCTAGCTGTGTCCAATCACCGCTTTCCCCTTTCGCGCCGCGTCTGACGTCTCCGCGACCGAACCTGGAATTAACATCAATACCAAACATAAGGTTACATATTAAGAACGACGCAAAACCCAAACGAAACTACTAACGTTCGCTACCTAGGTACAACGTGCACAACGTGCGCGGAACACACGCGAAAATCGCAAAAACTGCCAAAAAACGCCGATTTGGTCGCCCGGCAAAACTAAAACCCGACTATCCAAAAATCCGCACACACGCATCCTAAAATTCGTAGGACAAGCCATTACAATCATCAAGATATCAAAAATAATTCATCACATAATTTTATAACAAAACTAATAAGCATTTGCATTCCAAAATCGGTGCAAAAATCGCCGATTTGCGACAAAACGACTACAATCTAGCATAATCACCCAAGTCACACCATTAGATAACCACTACACAAAATTTCAACACATTAACCATGCTCCAAAACCTAAATTCCACAACCAACCCTTTCTTGATTTTTCTCAAAAGCAATTGCAAATCAAAATCCATACTAGAAAAACTTAACTAACACTAATTTCAAACCCAATTAGCAAGTTAACCTTCTAGATTAGGTTAGCAAAACAACTAGATAACAAATTAGGTTTAATCAACTAAATAATGGTTTCTAAACCTTAATTCAACTCACTAATCATGCTTCACAACCCAATCCATACATAAACCCTCTCTTGAAAATCCTAAAACACAATTTACAACCAAATCACACTTCTAAAATTAACTAAATTAGCATAATTTGAAGACTACATAAACAAGGTAATCATATAGATTAGTTAGGTAACAACTAGATTAACTACAAAACAATTTAATTAACCATCATGGTTTCAAAACCCTAGTTTAATACAACTATTCTTTTATAAACTAGATTAGGAATTAGTTAAACTTTTAACACTAAAACATACAACTAAAGGATTTTAGCAAAAAAAGAAAGTAACTTGATGGAAATTATACCTCAATTGAGATCTAGCAAGAAAAATTTTGCTCCAAATGATGGCCTCAAGCATCAAGATCCAAGCTAGGGAGGTGAAGGAAAAGAAGGATGAAGGATGGTTTTAATTTGCAAGCTTTAATTTGCAATTTTGATGTGTTTTTTTGAAGAAATTTGAAGCAAATGAAAAGAAAAGAGATGAAGGAGAGGGGGGTGCAGGTTTCGGCCTGAGGGAGGTGAGGGGAGGGGTGTGGGTGAGTGGGAAAGTCAAGGGTCAAGTCTACAAAAGTCAAAACACCATACCTTATCAACTATATTTAAAATAAATCAAAAAACCCACTATTTCAACTCAAGAAAGAAAACAAGGAAGTGAGGCCAGAAATTTCTGGACTTGCACAAGGTTGGGCTTTCCTAGGGCTGAGGAAAAAGGGAGAGGGGTTTTACAAAAGAAATTTTATGCAAAAAGGCCCCCTACAAGTCAAAAATTGCAAGTTTTAGCTCAAAATTCAATAAATTCGTTTCATATCATAAAAATTTGTTAAAAATCAAAATAAATTACTAAAAATTTATGTTACCACTAGATTTTAATTATCATAATTTTAGAGATTAAAATTAGCCCGGAAAAATTTGTATTTATCGCTAATTTAATGTATTTTCTTACCGGCTTAAAATAATATTAAAAATTTGAAAAATTAGGGAAAATTTTTAAACGACCAGAATTTCATAATTAACTCATTAGCTACTAAAAACAAGCAATTACCTATCCATTTTAGGTATAATTAGCCCTAAACTGCAAAATAACAAGAAGGGCGGTTTTCGGAAAAATACCGAATTTTCACCGAATTTCAGGAAAACACCAAAACGACTTTTCAAGACGCTACATAATTGATGGGACACATTAAATTAATGCATGAAAATAAACCAAAGTTAAAATCGTTGGAACAATTTCAAAACCACTCGGTTTCTTTTCAAAACAACTTTTAAAAGCGGAGCTTAAACCACTCCTTTTAAAAGCTATCACGTTCCTTCGATTATATCAAGTTCACTACGTTCACGGTTTCGCCAAAACCATTCGTAGCCCTCCATCATTTCAGTTAAATATTCGGTAGTATTCAAGCTATGTATTTTGACCTACACCAAGGCATAGTGATTGGTAGCTGCTGGATATTTATCTGTTGCATAGATAGATGCGTTGGTTTGAGACAGTCGTACTGCCATTTTGGCCTACGTCAAGGGTATGTACGGGTGGGTTCAAATTAACCCGGTAAATGATGGGTAGAACTTGACATGTGACTTATGATATTTTGGCCTACGTCAAGGTCATAAGAGCATGGGGCAAAAATCCACATCGGGAGTTTCTAAAGAAACTGAAACTTGCTAGCGTTGCATACCATTTGGAGTGTGATGATTCTGTTAGGATTCCTTCAGTTTTGTCACACGATGATATTTGGATCTTGATCTTACTGTGAGTATATGCTACTCCTCGGGAACTTTCTCACTTAAACGATCAATGCTATAAACCAAGTAGGTGTCTAGAAAAGTGTTAGCGGGGCTACGACCACAGGGAAAAGAAGTTATTTAATTAAGGAACTTCGCGAAAGTGTCGTAAAACCTCTCTCGAAGTACCGACACTGGCCTGGCTGAACGGTTAAGTAAGTATTGTACGGTGAGGTTGATCCCGACTAATTCTTCCTTTTTGGTTTGAGGAGGGATTCGAGAAACAGTGGGAGCCATCCTGTTTAGACAAACTAAAAACCACTCTAAACTTGCAAGAGCATCATGCTAAAGTGTTTCTTCTCTCTCTCCTAATTGCAGCGACCAAACATCCGGACTTAAGTTACTACTAGAAAAAAATACATTAACAGGGCCAAACTACAAAGATTGGCTTAGGAATGTCAAAATGGCAATCACTTATGACAAGTTGGGGTATCTTCTTACCACCGAAGCTCCCCCTGTCCCAGGACCTCAATCCAGCGTCACGGATAAGGAAGTCCGTAAGACCTGGGAGATTGATTGCGCGAGGGCCAAGTGCATCGTGCTTGCCTCTATGGACAATGAACATCAAAGGAGGCACGAGGATATGGACCTAGAATCCATATTTCTTCATACAAAAGATCTGTATGGAGAGCAATCCCGTATCGCCAGATACGAAGTCTCGAAAAAGTTATTTTCGGCGAGATTGGCCGTCGGATCACCTATAGCGGAACACGTGCTTCAGATGATTGGCTACATTGAAGAGCTCGCGGACCTTGGGACCGCGTTAGAGAACGAGCTCTACACTGACTTGATTCTCCAGTCCCTTCCTTCCACTTACGCCCAGTTTATCCTGAACTTCAACATGCAAGGAAAGGAAGTTGAACTTCCAGAACTCCTTAACATGTTGAGGAGTGCAGAGGGCACCCTGAAGAAAGTAAGGGAAACACCCGCTTTGTCTGTTGGAGGACCTTCTTCTTCTAGGTCCAAGGAGAAAGCCAAAGGAAAGAAGAAGAAAGCCCCCACCAAACCAAAGGGCGGTGTTAGTAAAGTGGAAGCCAAGGGAAAGGCTAAAATGGCAAAGGTAGCGAGAAAGCTTGTGGGAAAGGAAGAGTGCTTTTACTGTCACAAGAATGGGCAGTGGAAGAAAGATTGCAGGGCTTGGAAGGCCAGAAACCAGGACCCGAAGCAAGCTATGGCTTCGGCTTCAGGTGTGTATGTTATTGAAAACTGTCTATCAATAAACTCTACTTCCTGGGTATTGAATACCAGATCAGGATCTCATATCTGTAATTCTTTGTAGGAACAGAGAAAGCGTAGGGTTTTGAAGGCAGGTGATATGACCCTAAGAGTTGCAAATAGAGCTGGCATGGATGCTGAGTCCATGGGGGACTATCACTTGGGATTGTCAGATGGACATGTTTTGGTTTTGCGTGATTGTTATTTTGTATCCAGTGCGACTTGTAATATCATATCTGTATCTTTAATGTCTAAAGAAGGTTATGATTTTGCATTTGTAAGCAATGTTGTAAACATTGACCTTAATCATGTTCTGATTGGGTCGGGTACATTAAGCAATGGTATATACATATTGAACCAACCACAGATTTTCAATGTCCAGAATACGCACAAAAGAAAGTCTCCAGAAATAAATCATGCTTTCTTATGGCATTGTAGACTGGGTCACATCAATGAGAGAAGGTTGACGAAGTTACATAAAGAACAATATTTGGATCCGTTCGAATATCAATCATATGCAACTTGTCAATCCTATCTCAAAGGAAAGATGACAAAGACTCCGTTTACTGGACATGGAGTAAGGGCGAGCGAGCTCTTGGGACTCGTACACAGCGATGTATGCGGTCCAATGTCTACACATGCGCGAAGTGGTTATTCTTACTTCATTACTTTTACGGATGATTTTTCAAGGTTCGGAAATGTCTTCTTAATGAAGCATAAATCTGAAGCCTTTGAAAAATTCCAGGAATATAAGAATGAAGTAGAAAAACAAACAGGCAAAAAGTATCAAGACACTAAGATCTGATCGAGATGGTGAATACTTGAGTGCCGAGTTCCTGGGTTACCTAAAAGAGAATAGAATTCTCTCTCAACTTACTCCTCCATACACCCCACAACATAATGGTGTATCGGAGAGACGGAACCGAACCCTATTGGAAATGGTACGTTCCATGATGAGTAACGCTGAGTTGCCGCGATCTTTCTGGGGATATGCACTAGAATCAGCTGCATATCTTTTGAACCGAGTTCCAACTAAGACTGTGCCTACCACACCATATTAGATGTGGAGTGGGAAGAAACCCTATCTTCAATATCTGAAGATTTGGGGATGTCCAGCTTTTGTCAAAAAGCAACATGCGGACAAACTCGAGGCACGCTCAGTACAGTGCAAGTTTGTGGGATACCCAAAGAACTCCAGGGGGTATCTTTTCTATTACGCAGAAGAACAAAAGCTTTTTGTCTCTCGCAATGCCCAATTTCTGGAACATCATTTCTTAGAAAAAGAAACAAGTGGGAGCCCAATAGAACTGGAAGAAATTCCAGAACCACAAGCTGTTACTGAAAGCTTAGTGGAACCAGAGGGTTCGAAAGAACAGTACATTCCTGCGTCGCTCCGTAGGAGTAGTAGGCAGTCTCATCAGCCCGAGAGATACTACGGTTTTCTCATAGACGGGGATATAGAAGATTGCATCATTGTTAATGATGAGCCGACTAGCTTCCAGCAGGCCATTCAGAACGCTGACTCGGTAAAATGGCTGGATGCAATGCGGACCGAAATGGAGTCCATGTACACCAACAAAGTATGGACTTTGGACGTTGCTCCAGAAGGGGTAAAACCCATAGGCTGCAAATGGATCTTCAAAAGGAAGATTGGTGTAGATGGACAGGTTAAGACCTATAAGGCTAGACTTGTTGCAAAGGGTTTCCGTCAAAGACCTGGTTTGGACTATGACGAAACCTTTTCTCCAGTGGCTATGCTCAAATCCATTCGGATCCTTCTTGCCATTGCTGCCTTCCACGATTATGAGATTTGGCAGATGGACGTAAAGACCGCTTTTCCAAATGGAAATTTAGAGGAGTGTGTCTATATGGACCAGCCAGAGGGTTTCAATCAGAGTGGGGGCAGCGGGAAGGTGTGCAAGTTGCTTAAGTCCATTTATGGACTAAAGCAGGCATCGCGGAGTTGGAACATCTGTTTTGATGAGACGGTCAAAGAATTTGGCTTTATCAAAAATCCAGATGAACCATGCATCTATAGTAAAATTGTAGCACGAACTGTCGTATTCCTCGTTTTATACGTGGATGACATTCTCTTGATAGGAAATGACATTCCTATGCTACAAACTGTCAAAGGGTTCTTGTCACACAGGTTCTCCATGAAAGACGTGGGTGATGCCTCTTACATTCTGGGGATCCGGATCCATCATGATAGGTCCAAGAGGATATTAGGACTTTCACAGTCTAGGTACATCGACACCATACTGAAGAGGTTCAGTATGGAAGATTCCAAGCATGGTAATCTACCGGCTTGTCACGGGATCACCCTCTCCAAAGAGATGTCTTCCAAGACTGATTTGGAAAGGGATCGCATGTCTATTATACCTTACGCTTCTGCGGTAGGCTCTATAATGTATGCGATGTTGTGTACCAGACCAGATGTAGCTTATGCACTGAGTGTGGTAAGCCGGTATCAATCAAACCCTAGGGAGAAGCACTGGATAGCGGTAAAGAACATTCTGAAGTACCTGAGAAGGACTAAGAACATGTTTTTGGTTTACGGCGGAAAAGGCCTCCAGATGGAGGCCTTTTCTAACTCCAGCTTCCAGAGTGACAAGGATGACTCCAAATCGATGTCGGGTTATGTCTTTACCCTCAATGGAGGGGCGGTGTGTTGGAAGAGTTCCAAACAGGAAACCGTTGCTGACTCAACGATGGAAGCGGAATATATCGCTGCATCTGATGCCGCGAAAGAAGCCGTCTGGATGAGGAAGTTCTTGACAGAACTCCAGGTGGTTCCGTCCATTGTTTCTCCAATACCTCTGTATTGTGACAACAACGGGGCTATAGCTTTAGCGAAGGAACCCAGGTCCCATCAGAAGTCCAGACACATCTTGAGGCGGTATCACCTGATCAGGGAGATCGTGGATCGCCGAGAGATCAAGGTTCGGAGGGTTGCTACAGAAGATAACACTGCAGATCCATTCACAAAGGCCATACCCCAGACTCAGTTCGAGCGGCTGATCGAGATGATAGGTCTTCGATACGCCAGTACATGGCCTTAGTGCAAGTGGGAGCTTGTTAGTGTATATTCCCTAGAGGCCATTACTGTATCATACTAGTTTGTATATTACTTAATGGAAGCTTGGGATATTCACAGTTGTATATACAATCTTGCTCAAAATAGTAGTATGCTACCTGGTTTGTTTCTACTTTAATGTGTGCATGTGTTTCTTTTAGCATATCGCCTATACACATTAGTGGAGCCCTTAGGATCTTTGCTTGATTACCAGCGTTGTGATGGCAATCACACTAGTGGAGGCTGGGTAATCTACAAGTACATCCTTATACAGGTCCCTAGTCGTAGGATTATCGAAACAGGGCATCGATACTCCAGAGTAGACTAGTGTATATGCTTCTCATCCCAGGAGGGGAGATGGTTTGTCCCACAGCCATCAGTACGTCGTACTGGAGATAGTATGCAGGTGCTCGTTGATTAATCCAAAAATATTAAGTTAACCGTAATCAGAAACGGCGTCGCTTTGCAGCTAGCCAGTGAATACGGGTCGATTCACAGAGATGTGTAATTTTCTTAATGTGCTTTTACGAGTTGATTCCAAATGTTGTTTGGATTGATTTATTATGTCTAAAAAACCTAGATCTATCAATAAACTTAATTAATCAAAATTAAAGTCTTGCTAGGGTTAGGCTTAGGGGAAGTTGGGAGATTAAAGGTTTCCTCACTGCTTTCACCTTATTTTAGATCTATTAGATGTTGTGGTAATTATCAATAAAGTGGATTAGAATCTTTTGGGAAGATATTTTTTCCTCTAGATTCTTATCCTTCCTTTATCGATCCTTACCCTAACCTCCATGGAAAATACGCGCAACCGGTCCTTTATACTACGGTTCACCGTTACCTCGAGGGATGAGGTGCCGTAAGGAGCGATTGTGCGTGCATGCATGGAGTTCTAATTCTTAGGTGTGAATGGCATGAAAGGGGTGAGAGATCTCATCTCTCAAACCTTTCCCTAAGGCTAACCCTAAAAAGCGAGGAAATTACTCGCTCATTAGGGGATTAAAAGACATTCAAATTAAAAGAGAATTAAAAGCGAAGAAATAAAATTAACTTACTAATTTGATGGCTCCCTCCAAGCAATAATACAGAACAGATCTGAATTTGTGTATTGAAAAGAGGCATAGGGTTTTACAATTTTCGATTACAATTTATAAGTAAACAGGAGAATTTAGGGTTACGGGATTCGCACATGTGAAATTACAGATTTGCCCACGAAAAATCCAAACCCCCGCACCGACGCACCGACACCAAAAAAATACACCGACAACGGTTTTAAATGGCCGCAGAACCGCGGCAGTAGTGGGCTTGAGCCGCGGTTCCGCGGCCCTTTGATGAGATCATCTCACCAAACTTCCTGGGCTGGTTCTTTATACTTTGGGCTTTTTATTTCAATAATTCTTTTCTCTGTTTGGCTTCTTATTCTTCTCAAGATCTTTCAGTGAAAACTTGTAGCGATCTTTTAACCGTTTGCCTTGACATTTTGGACCTTGCACTGTTCTTCATCTAGGCTTGACTAGGACCCTTCTACTTGTTGGTCAAAAGTCACTCTTTTGTATCTTTTTTGTCTTTTTCACTGTATTCGCTCCAAAAACCTGTATCCTGTAACATGCAGCAGACATGCGTCAAAAGCACCTGTTTAATTATAAAACGAATAAGAATTGGGAAATATAAATTGCAATATTATGATATGAACAAATACCCCCAAACTTATCTTTTGCTCGTCCTCGAGCAAACTTATTATTTTATTCACTAAAATCCTAACCACACTTTCGCAGGGAAACGCGATTGCACTGAGCACGTGCAACAAGCCGTTAAACCTCTAGGTGTCCCTAGTAGGAGGAGTGTTGTCTCCTGAGGGTTTTCAGCGGATTACACCCACAAAATCCTATCAACTCGGCCCATTTACTTTTGTTCTCCAATTAGGTTTTCTAACAAGGAATTCTATTATCTTTTGACTCGCAAATTATCCACCCACATTGTTCACGCTTTCTCATTATTTAACTTAAGATTATATGTTATGTAGACCTACTTAGCTTTCGGCATCTCTTAAGTCTTCCTTCTAGGGTTTCATCTTCACTTAAGAATTTCTATCAACTCTATTAAAGATACAAGTTCTATCTTTCATTCTTTTCTCTTATCTAAACTCTAATCACATATCGCCACGTGTGTGTATAGATCACCTCTACACTTGGAAATTCAAATCAAGCAATCGTACCCTCGTCCGTTGTCCAAAATACTTCTTAATCGGTGAATTTTTTAAATGAAATTTGCTTACACATCCTTCATGCGACCGTTAATACTTCTTGAGGTACCTACAACCGATTACAAGATGCGTTACCACTTTAAAGCGTACTTTCTAATTTTGCAACACCCAAGGCTTTAGCAGTGACTCCCAAAACAGTTGGTCTAAGGCACTAGGTGATGAAGCACCCTCGCTAAATATTTTTTCTATTCTTGCAGCCTTAAGTAATCACAAAAACCAGTGTCCATTTTTTTTTATTCTTTATTCACATTTATATATATATATATATATATATATATATATATATTTTCTCGTTGTACTAAGGACTTTAGACAAGTGCATTTCAAGGTCTCTTCTACTATTCCAAATTTCAAGGTGTGTGATTGTGCAAATTGTAGGGTATATATCTTCAGAATCTAGACTTAAGGTAGGAACTATTTTTCAAACTTATACTCTAATAAGAACATCAATACTCTTCCCTCATTTTAACTTAACCCAAGAAGTGAACCCAAAATTTGCCTATTTCTAAATAAACTACAATGCATATACTTTCTACCGTTAAACTTTAAGGAATGTTATTTTTAGGGTTTTTAATTCACTAAGTCTAAGATCTAGTTGTTCCTAACCAGTTAACCTATCTGTCAAACTCAAATCAAATATGGCCAGAATTGAATACAATAATTTTTATAATTTTTCAAATTTTTATGGGTTTTCAAATAAATAAGTATGCAAATGCAAAAATATGTACAAATGAATGCGAAGGAAGAAGACGTACCGAGCATACCCCCAAACTTGAACTTGACAGTGTCCTCACTGTCATGCTAAACCAAGAGGATCAAAATACCGGCACTCCCCTGTTTATTTATTTATATTTTTTTATTGTTAAGGAAAAAAAATATATACAGAAAGGCCCTCCCCCAAACTTCATTTAAACTATGTTAGACATTACTGCCAAACCTTGCATAGACCAAACGTTAACACCAACCAGTTGAAAAATTTATCAGTAAAGAGTATCAGTTGGTGGAAGAATAAGTCGTAGCGATCCATAAAGAATTGGGGAAGATAGAAGTGGTGGTATGGAAGGTGTGGAGGTGAATAGACAGGAGGTGGTGATGAATCAAAACGAGAATGCGAATGATCAGCAATCAGTGGAATGTTGGTATTCTCGTAGCTTCTTAAAAGAAATGGGGGTGGTTCAACTTCTAAAGGAGGAGGTTGACTAACCATAATACCCCCAAAATGTTTCTGTGGGTCCTCTATTGACTTGGCATCATCCATCAATTGCATATGATATTCAATTATAATGGAACCGATCTCCTCGATGTCCGCCATAGACCAACCGAAAACTTGCCGTCTATCTTGTAAGACTTTTAAAATAGCGTTCTCTTGCTCGAAGGCTAGAGAGGCTGATATTATAATGGGAAAAGTCTCATTCTCACCTATGTAAGCATATTTAAGGTGAGACGGTAAGGACATGAGTTCGAGTTTCGGAGGCGAAAGAATCATTGCGGAATCTACCTCTGTCACGACCCGAAAGTACGGAACATGACCGGCACTTAAACTACGAACGTCTCGAGGCGTACGTAATCTAAGTAAACCGAAAACCCAGAAATCCAAACCAAGAAGAGTAGTAGAGAGTAGGAAAAACCAATTTAAATCAAGTAGTTTTAATAGCATAAGCCGAATTATGCGGGTTTCTAAAAACATCAAAAATTCACTGAAAATTTCGGCAGAGTCTCCTTTGTAAATACTGGCTCCCAAACGGGATACAACATGAATAGTATACGAAATCAATAAAAGGCATCCCCAAGCGGGAGCTAGCTCTTCGTCGATCGACGGTCACAACCACACAAGCAATATAATATACAACGCCAACGGCGAGGATCAAAAACTCAAAAGGAAACTCAAAACCACCAGAAATATAACGAGCGACTCTAAGGTCGAAAGAATAAACAACACTGGTCTCTATCTCAATAGATACATGTTTGGTTGATGGAATTTACTAGATACAACTGAATAATATCATACAAGGTAATATGATGGGTACGATACAAGAAAAACCCACTTACTAGCAAGTCACCCGAATGAAACTGAGCCCGCAAGCCGTAATGAAACCTGTACGGCAAACCTGCAAGAAACTGGGGCACAACGGGGGTGAGTTGCCAACTCGTGAATAGAAAAACATCTATGCACAGAAATCGCATAAATAACGCAACCTAGGTCAATGATCATAATATATCCTCAAATATAAGTATAATAGGCAGCCTATAACAATGGCTAGGGTAATATCTAACCCGAGTATAATTTCATGTGCCCGTGTCAGTGCCTCAAGTAGCAATATATCATATGAATGAGGTATGAATGCATGAAACAGAATACATGTAAATGAAGAAACTGTTTTCATAAATTAGTGAGATTTCCTTCGTATTTTTAAACTGAGGTATCATAAATGAAATCAGCATCAACAGTGTCTAGCATCGACACAAAACATAAATCTCACTGTCTCGAAGTATCAATGTCTCAATCTCAATATCTAGGGCGCCGTCAGTCCAGACCGGCCCCTACCATCCATCTCAAGACCACGACGGTATCCTCCGGATATCCGACGTGTCGGCTAATATCACCGGTAGGTAGTGCTCCCCAGCCAGGCTCAACGTCAACACCACATTCTTCTTGCCCCGGGGTACCATACCGGGCCCACCATGTACCCGTGACGGTTCCTCCACTCCTCGACACGGATCTCCAAAACCACAGCAAACTCATGGTGGACGACACTTTACATCACTAGAAAACCGCAACATTTTATATTTTAAAAGATCATAAGTTGTAAATTTTGCGGCTTTCCCCGAAATCCAGAAATATCATAAATCTCAAGAAATCATCACAAGTGCATATGTCAATGATAATGAACTAGGCATGAACAACTGAATAACAGTATGCATGAAGTGGTAGGTAATAACTACAATGTCTAATATGACATATAAGGGAAGTACACTAATATCATGTCAACACTACTAGCTAACAATCTAAGTCAAGCAATTATATTCTCTAAAGTGTACGTGACATGGCAATTACCGATGAAGATGTGTGTGAGCCGGCAAGTAGGTGTACGTGGTACATACGCATCATCGGTAATGGTGCTGGTGTCCTAACAGCATGATATCAATAATGGAATATGCAGCAAAATAAATATGCGAGGCAGAGCGAACAACAATAATGTGCGGGAGCTGAATACTAGACACAAGGATAACTAATCTGCAATAATCTAATATAAGTCCTACAAATGGTGCCTTTTTAAATAACACGAATCATGGGGTTTTGAAAATAGGGGCTACGGTGTTTTTATGAAAAGATACGTCGTTTTTGAAATATCCGTAGATTCCCTTGAGCTGTCTTTAAAAATGCCCACGATTCGTTAGTTTTTGAAATAGGTAAGAAGTCTAATCTAATCTAACAACTACACTAAACTATACGGCTGAACTAACAAGATGAACTACAGGTAAGGAAACCGCCTATCATCTGAGTCGATACATATACATACCTGTATATGTATAGTCGGTGATCCCGCCTCAATAATATCATATCCGATACCATATCTATAATCAGGCATCCCAAGTCAAGAGTGCGGATCAATCATCAATATAGCTCGTACGTAAATCCGTCGTACGGTATCCCAATCTGGGTACGGTTCAATATCACATTCATCATACTATTCACCTGGTATCCTCTTTATCAAATATCATGATCGGGGTACTGATCTACGTCTAGTACCATACTGATACCGCCTACGTATGCATGGACGTGTATGAAACACTACGTCAAGGACCCGCTACAACGTCATGTCGTATCTAAGATACGAACCCTGCTATATCACCGATCTCACGGCCTCAAATCAAATCTCATCGACTCAGCTCAATCCCAAGTATCATCCTCAATCCGTATGTGAACACATAGTCCCATACCCATGTGAACACATAACTATAAAGAATCCCATGAGCACATATCAATAGGAATGTATGCAAGTATGTATGTGTGTATGTGTGTGTGTAACACTACCCTAGGGTTCGCAACACTAAAGTAATCCAACACACCAATATCCATCCTAAGCATCGTTATTAATCCCAAATAACATATAATAATTGTTGGTGTGTATACGCATCCGTATACACCACCACGGACTGCGGGGGTGCTATACGCCATCCACCCGACTTCTCCCCGTAGATATAAATCTACTCACCTGGTCCTCGCTAGCCGGTGCCGACGTCGCCACGCGCTTGCTTGTCGTCTCGAAGTCCACGTGGGGGTACCTACATATCATAACGCACCGTATCGCATTAAAATCCGACTCATGACCAAATCGACACACGAATCTCACATAGGTCAAAACCTATGGTTTGCTTTCACAAATCAACCCAAAAACCCTCGACATCGGCGTACAAACGCCGATTGATCGAGAAAAACACCAAACGTATCAAATCATGGTTTTACAATTCACTAAAATATATAAAATACGATGCAATTCATCAAAACCAATAAATTGATTAAATCGATTTATTACAAGAAACCTAGTAAGCATCAATTAGCCGTTTCACTTTAAAACTCGATGTTTAAACGAAACTAATGGCCACAATATCCACCAATTATCATAACCAAGTTATAGAAACCATATCAATAATTTATTCTCATCAACTTGTATAAATTCCAAAATTCTAGTTTTGCAAAAATATCCAATTTAACACTTTTAACGCAAAATTTCACAATTTAACAATTTATCTTGGCTTTGCATATTTTAAATGGTTAAACCACTCATGGAAACCTTAATGATATGCTAAAAACCCTAACTAGATTTTAATCCCACATTTTAATAAAATTTCTAAAACCTAGTTAGCAAATTAGCATAATTATCACAATTTGGGCAAATTAAATATAACAATATGCAAATTAGCTACAAGATTTGGTTTTGCATAACTTAAGATGCTAAAATACATCATACTACCATGAACAAATTAACACAACCATAACATTAATTTAACCCTTCTCTTGAATTTAAACTTGCAATTTAAAACCTAAATTAAACACCTAATTAAGTTGATTTAAAGTATCTAACATAAATTAAGCAAAAGGGTTAGAGTTATACTTTCACAAACCATGAGATCAAATATGGAACTTGACCTCCAAATTGAGATCTTTGCATCAAGATCCATGCTATAAGGGCTAAGGAAAAATGGGTAGGGAATGGATTTGGGATTTGTGAGGTTTTGTGTTGATTTGTGAGGCAATTTTGATGAGTTTTTTGAAGAGAAATGTGATGAGAAAAGAGGAGGGGCTATTGTGTGCAGGAAATGGGGAGGGTCGGCCACTAGTGGGTGATTGGAGAGAGAGTGAGGTGAGGAAAGTAGCAAGTAAAGAAGTCCAAGTCAACACAAGGTCAAAGTCCAACACAATTATCCATTTTCTTTTCTTTTCTTTCATTTCCTTTCCTTTGAAAATTCAAGTGGGAAAAATATGGTGGCTGCTGAATTCAGCCATGGGGAGGGGTAAGTGGGGGTGTGTGGGTGTGTGGGTGTGGGTACGGGTGTGGGGTGATGAAAAATCATAAATACAATACCCCAAACATCTATTTACGCTAAAAAAAGCCTTTTTTTTCCAATAATTTCTAAACCGTTTTGGCAAATGATTTCGTTCCAAAAATCACATGATAAATTTTTATTTAATGTTTTATGATGCACAAAATTTGTTTCAACTCATTCCAATTTGTAATTTTCTCTAATTAAATGTATTAGTGACGGCTTAAATAATAATAAAATAATATTTTTTTTCAGAAAATTTGAAATTTCACCAGCGGCTCAATAAACACCAAATAATAGCAATCACATAGCTAGAATATGTATATTTAATTTTTATAATAAGATATTTGTATTTTGACTTTTTACAGAAAACCCCCTCATTTTACCGATTTTCCGAAATTTCACCGAAACGATTTTCAAAATGCTACAATCTTCCCCCCTTAAAGAAATTCGGTCCCCGATTTTAAATTCAAACTCCCCCAAATACTAAAACATCTAAGAAAAACCATCAAGTCGTCGGGGCTCCGAAATTGTAAATACATAAAACAAATTGTAGCGCAGCGCATGCGCTTGAAAAATGAGTATATAACTCAAATCAAAACTCCGTCAAGCATCCCGCAATCATCGGAGTCATGGAGAAGACATCAATGCCAAATCCAAATCAAAACCAATATGATATAACTCGAAACTATACATGTAAATATCGAATCTATATCTGTAAGTATCTGAAGGAAATGCATGCCAAACCTCTTTAAGTCGCTGTGCAACGCGTATAACACTGCACGGTGGCGGACGTCTATCATAAGAAAATAACTATATACATATATACCTTTGTTTGAAATGTACGTTCCGCCGTTTTGGAAACAATTTAGAAGGGTCTCCTTATTTTAAACATTTCGTGTCATATCAGACACGTAGGTAAATACTGAGGCTATAGCTCGCTTTTTGGAAATCCCTTCCATAACTATCAATGCATGCAAAATATATTCAGGTACTGTCCTCTGACTAGTCCCGCTCAGTACGAAAACACATAGCAATATCATAAAAACGTACTGCTCTATAAGAAATCAATCCCAAAATATGCACATGAATACTCCGTGCGTCTGGTGCGCACGGAAATCAAAATCCATGAATGTGCCATACATGCGCACAGAAACAACATCTAAGTGCATCGGGTGTGCACGAAACATCTGTTGTAGGCAACATGTGTGCCTGACAGTAAAATCAGGTGCATCTGACATGCACGAAAAAAAATCTCGATTTAGTGCATCTGGTGCGCACCAAAATCACCCTTCAAAACATGCGCCCAACATGCGCGAAAATCCAAATCAGGTGCATCCATCGCGCACGAAATCATGAAATCCAATATCAAGCGTCGAACATGCGCAAAATCCAATCAGGTGCATAAAGTGCACAAAACAAATATCGAGTATCGCAATCGAAATCGAAGTCCAGAACATCTAAGTGCACAAAAGGCGTATCACTGCACTGCAAGCATATAATAACTATACAGAGTGCAGGAACCAAATCGTGTGCATGCATACGCACAAAACCAACTCAACTGTTTAAAACCGTAAAATCATAAACATGTGAAACTAAAGCACGAAAACGATATCAAGTGCAACACTGTGCAAAGATCGTAAATCCTCAATCATCAAAATCAAATCATACGAATAAATCACCCAAAACATCGTAATCAATAATGGCGGAACAGTACCGCTCAAGTGCATTCTCTAAGAATCTCGGCCAACTGTCGTGGTCACTAGTGGGACGTCTCGTCGATGATCATGAACTCTGTCCTGCTGGTGTGCGTAACTATGACCACTCCTGGGTCAAGGTCTTCACTGTGAATTACCAATCTTTCGGTCCATCGGCTCATCGGCCCTGTCAGGTGTGCTAACGGGGACGATTCCGTTCTGGCACTTCTCTGGTCATCTCTTGGTCAATCATCGCGACCACTCGTAAGACAGCATATCACTGGCGTCGGCCTCTGGCTCTCTGAATGTACGTGACACATCTGATCCTGGGTGCAAGTATCATTGCAGCAGTGTCCTGGAAGGAATCCTGCTCACGGTCTCTTCCATGTCTCGTCTCTGCCAACTGTCCGGAAGTCATTGTCCTTTCCTATATCTGCATCTTGCTCTGGAACGACTGCATACTCATCGCGACTCCTTCTGGAAGGTATATCCAGTATTCTGCCTCGGCATGCGCATCGCATCTCTGATGTCGGCGGAGGGGAACGTCATCACATCTAGATCTGGTACGAACCTCTTACTTCACTTTTCTCTAATGTCGTCTGCTTTGGACTCGTCTCGTCGCGGCTGCATGGACTGAGCTCCAACGGCTATCCTCGTATCGGGAGTCTCCCAAGAAATGCATCTCACCACCTAGCATCCGAATAAAGTTGAGCCATCCGATCGAGTCGTCAAAACCTCATAATCCCCCAAGAGCTCAACATCTTGGGCACAGTTTAATAGTATCGAGTACATACCACAGCATCGGTGGTCCAGCCGTAGAAGGGCAAACCCAAGCCTCACTAATGGCGCCGTGGAACTGCCACAAACCCGAAGGTTCTGTTGGAGATAGTGCCCTCAGAGTCAATTATTGGATCACAGGCACGTGATTGCAATGATTGAGGGAGGACCTGTCCCAGTAGGACAGTCTTACTCGAGATGATAGTATGCTATCTGGTTTACCTTTATCATCGTGTACTGTTTTAGGTGACCTGACAAGTTGCTATTACACGTTGATAGAGCCCCTAGGATTCTTGCTTGACCACCAGCAGTATGAGGGCGATCATATAAGTGGGAGCTGGGGTCTATAAGCATATCCTTAAATGGTCCCTAGTCGTGTGAGTTTCGAGACAGGGCATCGATACTCCAGAGTAGACTAGTGTATACAGTCGAGACCCCGACGAGGGGCGGTGGCCGGTCTCACAAGCCACTGGTGTCAGTTGGATCACCTAAGATGTATACAGGTGCTCATTGGGTTATGAGTACACCGGACAGGACTCGCCGGGAACATGCTAGTTGGTCATATACCAGACGTCAGATGGCAGTTCCCTGGTGACATGTGTGCAGGTTAGTTCATCGACCTGGGGATCGTCATTTGTCTCGTGTGAGTTCCCACTGTACTTTGATTACTACCCTACCACGGCTCAAAGGAGTCGTGCAAACAGGTTTTAGTTGGGTACAGTCCCGAGCCGCATGGAGGCAGTGAGCGTATCTTCAGGGGTTCGTCTCTCCCGATATTGGGGGTGAGGTCGCGCTGTGTCTAGGAGAGCCATTACACGAAGTCCTTGGCCAAGGCAGGAGATTTACTGGTAGGTATTCCAGTAGTATCTCAGGGTGTTCTGGGCTACACTCCGACACGACTTGTACCGCTTTTGGGGGTCTGACTTTTACCAACCCCCTAGGCCCGCCATGCGATGCTCGTAGACGAACGGACCGGACTGTACGGATATTGTCACTGACAGGCTCAGTAGGGTTGTCAGGCTGAGTTCGCTCACAGACGTCCCTTTTGGTCAATACCTGGTAGCCCGTTACGTATTGGCTTATACCTCTGACGTGCTAGTGGTTAAATCCACAACCAAGGTGTTGACGAGTCTTTAGAGTCCCCCATATTCAGTTACTCAAGCTTACGGGCGAAAGGTTGTAGAGGCCGTATGGAGATATGGCAAGGTCCGATCAGATACGTGCGGTATTGCACGGATCAGGATCGGACAGTTTGTACTATAGGCCGTATGGATATATGGCAGGGTTCGATCAGATACGTGCGGTATTACACGGATCAGGATCGAACGGATATTACTAGCCGGCTTTGGTTTAAGCCGGATCCTAGTATAGTACAGTGTAGATTTTGTCTCATTGCATTTGTATTTCGGTCGGAATACAAATGCGGGTGTGTATGCACAGTATCGGGGTTTTCCTGTAATTTATTACGGGACCAGTTTTCTGGAGTTGCCAGTTTGCTTTTCGTTTCGGCCAATTTCCTTTGTATCGTTCATTGGCCGAAGATTGGTGGAGGAGGGCTTATTTGCATTGTTGCAAATAAGTATTTGTGGAGGTGTTCTTAGCATATATTTGTATCATGATGGTTTCATGATGAACCCATCCTTTGACTCTTTCTTTTCCATCATGGCTTGACTTTGTATATCATCATGGTTGTTGATGATGAGGTTGGTGGAAGGTGGTTGAGTGTGAGTTTTGATTTGGTGATCATTTCCTTTTGCATGATAGCCTTCTCTCTCTCTCCCTTTTGTATTATGGGATAGCTCTCTCATTGTCTAACACACTTCACTCTCATTTTCCCTCCTCTCCCACCATAGTGGCCGGCCAAGCATGGGAAGGGGCTGTCCCAATTTTTGTGGAGTGGGGTTTTGTTCATTTCATGTTCCCAAAATTCCCAAAGTTCCTCCACATTGTTCTTGTATCATCCCTCCATCAAAAGGCAATTCCACAAACCCCAAATGAGACACTAGTTCTACTATACATTATACAGCAAACCTTGGGCACGTCGACTAGCCAGCTTCGTGCCCGAGTTGCCTCAGCATTGAGGTGGGAGCCCGTAAAAGAAGTAGGCGATGTGGTGCACTTCCGGCGACGAGGTGGAGACCGGAGCTTCCGCAGGAGATCGGGACGACGACGAGAAGACCGGAGGACTTGGATCAGTCGGTATATCTCTTTTCCCCATCTTGTTGTTAGCTAGATCTAGTTTAATGGCCCGATCCGGGATTTAGTGCGCGGTGGTGCCGGTTTGCTAAGTTCGCAAAATTAAAGTTTATCACCGTTTCCGCATTTGGCCGTCGGTTTGACGGCCGGGGCGCCGCCGTGCACTTACAGTGGTATCAGAGCCTCGCCATTAACTTCGTCTAGCTTCGTTTGATGTGTTTTGCATTTCCGATCGACCAAAATTCCAAAATCTACTTTTTTGTTCACATCAGTTTTCTGTTGAAATTTTTTGGTCTCGAAAAATTTTTCAGGTTGTCTCAGAATGATGTGCAGGGAGTTCTAAGACTGCTGTAAAAATTCGACGCAGTGACTCGATCACCGAAGCGCGGAACCGCGGCCAAACCCCCTTGGGCCGCGGTTCCGCCGCACATTGGTGTCGTCACTGTATCATATTTTTCCAGTGGCTTCTGGGCTTATTTTAGGGGTTTTGGAATATTATAATTGGGCCCAGAATTTCTGTGAGTGCTACAGTATTGCTTTGGGGCCCACTTGTTAATTTTTGATCAATCAGATATTTTAAACACATTATTTCACAGTATTTACATTATATCTGCGACCGTGAATGTCACTCGATCGGTAAATCCGGTCTAACTGCTATAGCCCGGTTAGACGGATTTGCGAACGTGACTTTCACGTTGATGTTTTATGATTTTGCTGTGATGTTGCAGATCGGTCGTGGGGGATAGCCTGGATGCAATGCTAGTACAGTTTCTGTTGTATTATGTACATTTGATATTGCGGGGCGAGCGTCCGACATGTGGACTGCCGTCACTGCCTGTTTGTATTATTATTTTGGGGCACGACCAGGTTGCGGTCGATGTACCCGGTGTATGTATATTTTACTTTCTGTACTAGGATTGCCCCGCGGTGGGGTGCACGGATAGCCGGGTTCTGGAGGGCAACAAGCCCGCATCTCATGGCATTGGGACGGAGGGGGCTTCGCTCTAGAATTGGCGGGCTATTCGCCGCACTCGTAGGGGGTACAGGTTGACCCAGGAGGGGTGCCCAAGTTACCGGATTCCGTGAAGTGCTGGGTGGTCCATTCACGGCGCTGAAGGGGGCTGCCTCACTTCAGGTTTTGGCGGGTAACTTGCCGCGCCCGTAGGGGTCTAGGATTTCATTGCACAGGCTATCCACACGACCAGGGGAACGTCGGGTTTCAGCGGCTCTGTGAAACCCGGGGATCCCAGATATCTGTATTGTTTCTGTGATGCTGTACATTTCTGTGATGTTGCTTTTTATCACGCCTTGAGCGAATATAATATATTGGTATATATATTAGTAGATGTTGTATATGTTTTGCATCCGCGCTAGTCCAGTCCCCGCTCTGTCGTTAGTTAGCTAACCTAACGGGTAATGACGGGACCCAGTGGCGAATGCGGATGGCATATACGTACATCAGTATATTTTCGTTCTTTTTGGTGTGATCAATTGATGGGACTGCGTTGATTCGGATCAATGCAAGTTAAAATAAACCTAATCTGATGTTGTTGGAACACTTTTCAAAAAGCTGTTATTGCAAGGACGTTCATTTTTGTTTTGCATCGTGGTATTCAGTTGGAATATCCTGCTCCTCAGTCGACGAGGCAAGGGCCGAGATCCCTTCACCGGGAGTGACCCCTTGGACAGAAGTTTGCGTCAGGACATTAACTTCACTATAGCCGATTACTTTTGCTTTGCATCGTGGTATTCATTTGGAATATCCTGCACCCCATTCTACGGGGAAAGAGCCGAGATCCCTTCACCGGGAGTGACCTCTTTAGCGAAGGTTTTCGTCACTATATTTTTAAAAGCTATCAGTTCCTTCAACGATATCAAGTTCTTTACGTTAAAGGTTTTCGCCAGAAACCATTCGTAGCCCTCCGTCGTTTCATATGGGTGGTCAATAGTATTCAAGCTGTGTATGTTGGCCAAAGTCAAGGCACAGTGTTTGGTAGCTATTGGGGTATTCATATGCAGCATAGATAGATGCGTTGGTTTGGGACAGTCGTACTGCCATTTTGGCCAAAGTCAAGGGTAGGTACGGGTGGATTCAAATTAACCTGGAGAATGACGGGTAGAACTTGATATGTGACTTATGATATGTTGGCCAAAGTCAAGGTCATAAGAGCATGGGGCAGAAATCACATCGGGAGTTTCAAAAGAACTGAAACTTGCCAGATATGCGCATACCTTCTGGAGTGTGACACCGTGAGCGGATTCCGTCACGTTGTCATGCGATGAGAGTTGGATCCCGATTCCCACTGATGAGTTGGTTTACTCCTCGGGTTTTCCCGACTAATTCTTCTTTCAGGTTTGGAGGAGAATTTGACGGTACAGTGGGAGGTTTCCAGATTAGATAAATTGGTAACCATTCTGATCTAGGTTAGAGTGCACGCTGAGTGTTTCTTTTCTCTCTCTCTTTGGCAGCAACCATTGACCCGACCCTAAGACTATGACTCAGTGACCAAGTTGACCGAACCTTCTTAACACCGGCTTTTGGATTGTCAGAGTTGCAAACCTCATTGCCACTCCTACTTTTACCCTTTTCTCCAGGACACCCCGTATTACTACGAACGTCCACTTCCATTGGACAAAACCATCGTATGGTTAGATACGAACTCGAAAGAATTTATTCGAGGATGGTTTCCGGTTCTGGAGAAAACGGATAGGATTATTCAGTTGTCTTTTCCTTTTACCTTCTCTCAAGTTGCGAGTACTCCTTGGTTTAGGAGATAGTACACCTATTATGCAAATTGGATAGTCTTCTTCCAAACCTTAGGCTGGTGCCGACCGGTAGGGAATGAAGAAAACCAATTAGCCTGACGATGGTGTACAGAAGGTATTAAGTGAAGACAAAGCAAGGGATTAGTAAGAGGGAAAAGTAAATTGCAACAGATATTCACGACCAAACCAAATATTCCTTCGCCAATCCTAAATCACCTTTGTATTTCTCCAGGACACTCCGTATCACTACGAAGATCCACAGTTTATTTGGATACTCCATCGTATGGTTATATACGAACTCGAAAGGAACTTGTTCCAGTTCGGGGATGGATTCTGGTCCAGGAGAAATAGGAATAAGGTTTATTCGGTTGTCTTTTATCTTCACCTTCTCTCGCATTACGAGTGTTGCTAGGATTGGGACAGTACACCCATTATGCTTATTGGATAGTCTTCTTCCAAACCATAGGCTGGTGCCGAATGGTAGGGAAGGAAGAAAACCATTTGGCCTAAAGGGGTGTGCAGAAGGTAAAGACTAAAGACATATGAAGGGATTTGGAGAGGTGGCAAAGAACTATACGGTTACAGTCGTGAATCTGGAAGAGGCATTACTAAGAATACCGGGATACCCCATCGAAACATTTCAATGTTTCAGTCTCACTGTGTACTGTTAAAGGAAAACTGATTTCCCGATTAGATACTTACTCCAGGGTATGTATTTACCAGGTACGATTCTCACATCTGTATGGCTTTACAGATAATGAGTGGGAGTAAGTTATTGGGAATTGGGTGATCATCCTCATTATATCGGGATTCGTTGTAATCGGTGATATTTGAGGAAGTCACCTGGGTAGTTTGCCGGTCGGCAAATATTTGGTTTTGAATATCCGCTGTTATGCACCAATTTCAAATTGATTCTGTACGTCTATTTTCATAGAGTGAGATATACCTTTATGAAATTATGTCTACGACATTTACCTATATCAGTGGATGGTTAGGTAAGGAGCATTAAGCAGCGGTGTAATTCTTCTTAAACATAAGTATAGTTTTCAACCTACGATACACAGTGAATGAGTTATCAGGCTCAAGGGACTTATACAGAGTATTGTATGTTGTCCAGGGTCCATCAGGACAGAGGGGTTGGTCCTCGTACTGTATTCGGTTTACTTATGACTTCTCTAGTTTTTAGACAGGTGTTTTCGTGGAAACACAGGGTCCGAATTTTGAGAAGTTATAGGTATTTGAATAGAGTAGAGAACCAGGTATAGCAAGTATCGGGATTCTTCAAAGTGATCGAAGATGTAGATACTTGTGTATGGTATTCGGTTGATAGTAATGATAAAGAGAACTTTCTTCTCTTTCAGGTTACTCATAATTGGAAGCATTCCTAAGTTGAGTAATGCTGATCGGCCTCCTTCCATTAAGTTAACATGCACTGGAGACAGCTGCATGATTTGAATCTGGTTCAATTAAATCAGTGCCTCTGTTTCTATATTGGATATAGAACAGTTCATATCTTAACGTTGTTAAGGTACGAGGAGTTGTCCGGTTTATGATTAAAACCAGACACTGGACAACTCAAGGCACGTTTCTGTAATGGCTGTTTGTGGGTTGACCCAGGCTATGACGAGGGTTGATTTTCTACCATCTGGATGAACAATAGCAATATTGTTCCATACTCGCCACAGTTTTATTAAAAATGGATTTTTTCAGAAAACAGTAGTGGGAGTATGGTAGAACTGGAAGTGATTCCAGAGCCACAAACGATTACTGAAGATAAGGAACCTAAAGATTCAATCTGGATTGACATTCCATTGGCCACTCCGCAGATAAGGTGGGTAACTTCAGGCACCCGAGAGGTACTACGGTAGCCTCAAGGACGGTGACAGGGAAGTTCTTGTTTACCCACAATTACCATTGCTGTTGTTCCAGGCTGCGAGACCCGGCGGGAGGATGAGTATAGCGTCGTTCTGAACTCGCTTTAGAAGTGTACGTGTATATGACTCTGCCAGAAGGTTATCGTAGTCAGTGGGAGCAACGGAAGCATTGGTGGACAGGTAGCTTATGTCTATTTATAGACTAAATCAGATGTAGCGGAGATAGATCATCTATTTCTGACGTGACAGTCATGGGTTTGACTTCATCAGAATAAGGGATGGATCTGTTGAGAAGGTAGTAGCGTGTGATATCCTGGTATTTGGATGACATACACAGAGTAGGAAAAGAAACTCCTATACTACAATCGGTTATACTTTGGTCGTCACACAGTGGTTTCTCCATAAAGGAAATGGATTTTATATCAGACATACTGGTTACTAGATCTATGGTTTTAGATCTAGATTTGGGTGGTCTCCCAATCTGGGTACTTAGACAGCATTCTAAGGGTATTTAGAATGGATGACTCCTGGCACGGTAGTGTGCCTGCAGGTAATGGGGTCACCCTCTCTAAAGGTGTCTTACAGACTAAAGGGGAGAGGGATGTGCATGATTGGCAGATCACTTGCTCAGGCAATTGAGTCAATCATGAGATGTCAAGTACCACACCAGACATTGTTCTTGCACTAGATGCAATAAGCTGACATTAATCCAATCCTGGAGAAACGGTCGGAAGCAGTTTTAGAACATAAGTGGATGTTCTAGGGATATGATAACGACAGCCTCATTCGGGAAACAGTTATCATTCCAGGCTTCCAAGGTGACATGGATGACAAGGAGGTTGTCAGAGCTATAGTTTTCCTTCTGATGAGGGGCAGTATTTTGGACAGGTGGTCCAAGGCAATACTGAGGATGGCATGGCGCAGGATACTGATTAAGTTCAGTTGACGATACATTCTAAGAAGTTTGGATTTGGAGTTCATTTATGAGCTATGTCCCATCAGACATCCAGACACATTCTAAGACAGGTATTGCTCATTTCGGGAGATGGGTTTTCTCCGCGAACTTGAGATATAGAGAGACATAGAAAGAAACAACTAAGCGGATCCACTCACTGAGGCTATTCCTCGAACGCAATAGTTTCGCAAACGAGTTTTGTGAGACTGACTAGTAGAGAAGTTGGGTGTTCTGTATCACACGGGCTGTGAGTATGCGACATCGCAATAATTAGCCTTGAGTGCAAGTGGGAGATTGTTGGAGATAGTGCCCTCAGAGTCAATTATTGGATCACAGGCACGTGATTGCAATGATTGAGGGAGGACCTGTCCCAGTAGGACAGTCTTACTCGAGATGATAGTATGCTATCTGGTTTACCTTTATCATCGTGTACTGTTTTAGGTGACCTGACAAGTTGCTATTACACGTTGATAGAGCCCCTAGGATTCTTGCTTGACCACCAGCAGTATGAGGGCGATCATATAAGTGGGAGCTGGGGTCTATAAGCATATCCTTAAATGGTCCCTAGTCGTGTGAGTTTCGAGACAGGGCATCGATACTCCAGAGTAGACTAGTGTATACAGTCGAGACCCCGACGAGGGGCGGTGGCCGGTCTCACAAGCCACTGGTGTCAGTTGGATCACCTAAGATGTATACAGGTGCTCATTGGGTTATGAGTACACCGGACAGGACTCGCCGGGAACATGCTAGTTGGTCATATACCAGACGTCAGATGGCAGTTCCCTGGTGACATGTGTGCAGGTTAGTTCATCGACCTGGGGATCGTCATTTGTCTCGTGTGAGTTCCCACTGTACTTTGATTACTACCCTACCACGGCTCAAAGGAGTCGTGCAAACAGGTTTTAGTTGGGTACAGTCCCGAGCCACATGGAGGCAGTGAGCGTATCTTCAGGGGTTCGTCTCTCCCGGTATTGGGGGTGAGGTCGCGCTGTGTCTAGGAGAGCTATTACACGAAGTCCTTGGCCAAGGCAGGAGATTTACTGGTAGGTATTCCAGTAGTATCTCAGGGTGTTCTGGGCTACACTCCGACACGACTTGTACCGCTTTTGGGGGTCTGACTTTTACCAACCCCCTAGGCCCGCCATGCGATGCTCGTAGACGAACGGACCGGACTGTACGGATATTGTCACTGACAGGCTCAGTAGGGTTGTCAGGCTGAGTTCGCTCACAGACGTCCCTTTTGGTAAATACCTGGTAGCCCGTTACGTATTGGCTTATACCTCTGACGTGCTAGTGGTTAAATCCACAACCAAGGTGTTGACGAGTCTTTAGAGTCCCCCACATTCAGTTACTCAAGCTTTCGGGCGAAAGGTTGTAGAGGCCGTATGGAGATATGGCAAGGTCCGATCAGATACGTGCGGTATTGCACGGATCAGGATCGGACAGTTTGTACTATAGGCCGTATGGATATATGGCAGGGTTCGATCAGATACGTGCGGTATTGCACGGATCAGGATCGAACGGATATTACTAGCCGGCTTTGGTTTAAGCCGGATCCTGGTATAGCACAGTGTAGATTTTGTCTCATTGCATTTGTATTTCGGTCGGAATACAAATGCGGATGTGTATGCACAGTATCGGGGTTTTCCTGTAATTTATTACGGGACCAGTTTTCTGGAGTTGCCAGTTTGCTTTTCGTTTCGGCCAATTTCCTTTGTATCGTTCATTGGCCGAAGATTGGTGGAGGAGGGCTTATTTGCATTGTTGCAAATAAGTATTTGTGGAGGTGTTCTTTGCATATATTTGTATCATGATGGTTTCATGATGAACCCATCCTTTGACTCTTTCTTTTCATCATGGCTTGACTTTGTATATCATCATGGTTGTTGATGATGAGGTTGGTGGAAGGTGGTTGAGTGTGGGTTTTGATTTGGTGATCATTTCCTTTTGCATGATAGCCTTCTCTCTCTCTCCCTTTTGTATTATGGGATAGCTCTCTCATTGTCTAACACACTTCACTCTCATTTTCTCTCCTCTCCCACCATAGTGGCCGGCCAAGCATGGGAAGGGGCTGTCCCAATTTTTGTGGAGTGGGGTTTTGTTCATTTCATGTTCCCAAAATCCCCAAAGTTCCTCCACATTGTTCTTGTATCATCCCTCCATCAAAAGGCAATTCCACAAACCCCAAATGAGACACTAGTTCTACTATACATTATACAGCAAACCTTGGGCACGTCGACTAGCCAGCTTCGTGCCCGAGTTGCCTCGGCATTGAGGTGGGAGCCCGTAAAAGAAGTAGGCGATGTGGTGCACTTCCGGCGACGAGGTGGAGACCGGAGCTTCCGCAGGAGATCGGGACGACGACGAGAAGACCGAAGAACTTGGATCAGTCGGTATATCTCTCTTCCCCATCTTGTTGTTAGCTAGATCTAGTTTAATGGCCCGATCCGGGGTTTAGTGCGCGGTGGTGACGGTTTGCTAAGTTCGCAAAATTAAAGTTTATCACCGTTTCCGCATTTGGCCGTCGGTTTGACGGCCGGGGCGCCGCCGTGCACTTACAGGTTCAAAGGCTTTCACACGGTCATTAAGTCGAGTTAGGGTTTCATTCTTCTAGAGGGACCATAGAATTGCCTGCATGTCTTTCCGACTACTTTAAACTTGGATAAATAGGTTTCTGACATTCGATCATCTCTGTCGACTCCCAACGACTCCGCGTGAAGTCGTCTCTAGCTGGAATCAATCTATCTGATGACCTAGCATCGGGGTAAGCGAACGAACCACCTGTCCTAGTCATTCATCATCGGGTGACTAGCGACCTTCTATCATCTATTCGTACAACTCGCCCCGCCATAGTTCCAATATATGGGGCGATATCTCGTCGCTCGCAGCAACAACTGGCTCGCTCGTCTGCACGCTGAACAGTGCCTCAATCATTAGGAGTAAGCAACACACCAACGGTCATCAAAATCTGGCTGGCCTCTGTCAGTGGCTCAATCCTCTAGTGTCGATCAGCACGTCTGAGTAACCTCATAAAGGCGATCCGCCAAACGCTCGTGGCGCGGAAACACAGTAAAAAGACACATCTCTGCAATCGTGTGTCGCCGGAATTTCGCCCTGGTCAGTCCTCGTTCGTGATGAGCTTGTGCTGACCGCAACTCTAGCCGTAGCTCTCCCTGCCTGTAACCGTAGCAGCAAAACCAAACTGGTACCGACGAGGCTAGATCAAGAAGGAATATAATACTGAACAAGGAAATGTACATCCTAAGGCTTCATAAGTGGAGTGGCGTGTCGTAAATATGCCGCGGAACATACCAACGGTACGTCACTCTACTTTAGTCACCTATTCCATCAACCAAGGGTCATCCTACGCTCCGAAGGTTAAAACCTAACGCTCTGATACCAACTTTGTCACGACCCAAAAGTACAGAACATGACCGGCACTTAAACTACGAACGTCTCGAGGCGTACGTAATCTAAGTAAACCGAAAACCCAGAAATCCAAACCAAGAAGAGTAGTAGAGAGTAGGAAAAACCAATTTAAATCAAGTAGTTTTAATAGCATAAGACGAATTATGCGGGTTTCTAAAAACATCAAAAATTCACTGAAAATTTCAGCAGAGTCTCCTTTGTAAATACTGGCTCCCAAATGGGATACAACATGAATAGTATACGAAATCAATAAAAGGCATCCCCAAGCGGGAGCTAGCTCTTCTTCGATCGACGGTCACAACCACACAAGCAATATAATATACAACGTCAACGGCGAGGATTAAAAACTCAAAAGGGAACTCAAAACCACCAGAAATATAACGAGCGACTCTAAGGTCGAAAGAATAAACAACACTGGTCTCTATCTCAATAGATACATGTTTGGTTGATGGAATTTACTAGATACAACTGAATAATATCATACAAGGTAATATGATGGGTACGATACAAGAAAAACCCACCTACTAGCAAGTCACCCGAATGAAACTGAGCCCGCAAGCCGTAATGAAACCTGTACGGCAAACCTGCAAGAAACTGGGGCACAACGGGGGTGAGTTGCCAACTCGTGAATAGAAAAACATCTACGCACAGAAATCGCATAAATAACGCAACCTAGGTCAATGATCATAATATATCCTCAAATATAAGTATAACAGGCAGCCTATAACAATGGCTAGGGTAATATCTAACCCGAGTATAATTTCATGTGCCCGTGTCAGTGCCTCAAGTAGCAATATATCATATGAATGAGGTATGAATGCATGAAACAGAATACATGTAAATGAAGAAACTGTTTTCATAAATTAGTGAGATTTCCTTCGTATTTTTAAACTGAGGTATCATAAATGAAATCAGCATCAACAGTGTCTAGCATCGACACAAAACATAAATCTCACTGTCTCGAAATATCAATGTCTCAATCTCAAAATATAGGGCGCCGTCAGTCCAGACCGGCCCCTACCATCCATCTCAAGACCACGACGGTATCCTCCGGATATCCGATGCGTCGGGTAATATCACCGGTAGGTAGTGCTCCCCAGCCAGGCTCAACGTCAACACCACATTCCTCTTGCCCCGGGGTACCATACCGGGCCCACCATGTACCCGTGACGGTTCCTCCACTCCTCGATACGGATCTCCAAAACCACAGCAAACTCATGGTGGACGACACTTTACATCACTAGAAAACCGCAACATTTTATATTTTAAAAGATCATAAGTTGTAAATTTTGCGGCTTTCCCCGAAATCCAGAAATATCATAAATCTCAAGAAATCATCACAAGTGCATATGTCAATGATAATGAACTATGCATGAACAACTGAATAACAGTATGCATGAAGTGGTAGGTAATAACTACAATGTCTAATATGACATATAAGGGAAGTACACTAATATCATGTCAACACTACTAGCTAACAATCTAAGTCAAGCAATTATATTCTCTAAAGTGTACGTGACATGGCAATTACCGATGAAGATGTGTGTGAGCCGGCAAGTAGGTGTACGTGGTACATACGCATCATCGGTAATGGTGCTGGTGTCCTAACAGCATGATATCAATAATGGAATATGCAGCAAAATAAATATGCGAGGCAGAGCGAACAACAATAATGTGCGGGAGCTGAATACTAGACACAACGATAACTAATCTGCAATAATCTAATATAAGTCCTACAAATGGTGCCTTTTGAAATAACACGAATCATGGGGTTTTGAAAATAGGGGCTACGGTGTTTTTATGAAAAGATACGTCGTTTTTGAAATATCCGTAGATTCCCTTGAGCTGTCTTTAAAAATGCCCACGATTCGTTAGTTTTTGAAATAGGTAAGAAGTCTAATCTAATCTAACAACTACACTAAACTATACGGCTGAACTAACAAGCTGAACTACAGGTAAGGAAACCGCCTATCATCTGAGTCGATACATATACATACCTGTATATGTATAGTCGGTGATCCCGTCTCAATAATATCATATCCGATACCATATCTATAATCAGGCATCCCAAGTCAAGAGTGCGGATCAATCATCAATATAGCTCGTACGTAAATCCGTCGTACGGCATCCCAATCTGGGTACGGTTCAATATCACATTCATCATACTATTCACCTGGTATCCTCTTTATCAAATATCATGATCGGGGTACTGATCTACGTCTAGTACCATATTGATACCGCCTACGTATGCATGTACGTGTGTGAAACACTACGTCAAGGACCCGCTACAACGTCATGTCGTATCTAAGATACGAACCCTGCTATATCACCGATCTCACGGCCTCAAATCAAATCTCATCGACTCAGCTCAATCCCAAGTATCATCCTCAATCCGTATGTGAACACATAGTCCCATACCCATGTGAACACATAACTATAAAGAATCCCATGAGCACATATCAATAGGAATGTATGCAAGTATGTATGTGTGTATGTGTGTGTGTAACACTACCCTAGGGTTCGCAACACTAAAGTAATCCAACACACCAATATCCATCATAAGCATCGTTATTAATCCCAAATAACATATAATAATTGTTGGTGTGTATACGCATCCGTATACACCACCACGGACTGCGGGGGTGCTATACGCCATCCACCCGACTTCTCCCCGTAGATATAAATCTACTCACCTGGTCCTCGCTAGCCGGTGCCGACGTCGCCACGCGCTTGCTTGTCGTCTCGAAGTCCACGTAGGGGTACCTACATATCATAACGCACCGTATCGCATTAAAATCCGACTCATGACCAAATCGACACACGAATCTCACATAGGTCAAAACCTATGGTTTGCTTTCACAAATCAACCCAAAAACCCTCGACATCGGCATACAAACGCCGATTGATCGAGAAAAACACCAAACGTATCAAATCATGGTTTTACAATTCACTAAAATATATAAAATACGATGCAATTCATCAAAACCAATAAATTGATTAAATCGATTTATTACAAGAAACCTAGTAAGCATCAATTAGCCGTTTCACTTTAAAACTCGATGTTTAAACGAAACTAATGGCCACAATATCCACCAATTATCATAACCAAGTTATAGAAACCATATCAATAATTTATTCTCATCAACTTGTATAAATTCCAAAATTCTAGTTTTGCAAAAATATCCAATTTAACACTTTTTAACGCAAAATTTCACAATTTAACAATTTATCTTGGCTTTGCATATTTTAAATGGTTAAACCACTCATGGAAACCTTAATGATATGCTAAAAACCCTAACTAGATTTTAATCCCACATTTTAATAAAATTTCTAAAACCTAGTTAGCAAATTAGCATAATTATCACAATTTGGGCAAATTAAATATAACAATATGCAAATTAGCTACAAGATTTGGTTTTGCATAACTTAAGATGCTAAAATACATCACACTACCATGAACAAATTAACACAACCATAAATTTAATTTAACCCTTCTCTTGAATTTAAACTTGCAATTTAAAACCTAAATTAAACACCTAATTAAGTTGATTTAAAGTATCTAACATAAATTAAGCAAAAGGGTTAGAGTTATACCTTCACAAACCATGAGATCAAATATGGAACTTGACCTCCAAATTGAGATCTTTGCATCAAGATCCATGCTATAAGGACTAAGGAAAAATGGGTAGGGAATGGATTTGGGATTTGTGAGGTTTTGTGTTGATTTGTGAGGCAATTTTGATGAGTTTTTTGAAGAGAAATGTGATGAGAAAAGAGGAGGGGCTGTTGTGTGCAGGAAATAGGGAGGGTCGGCCACTAGTGGGTGATTGGAGAGAGAGTGAGGTGAGGAAAGTAGCAAGTAAAGAAGTCCAAGTCAACACAAGGTCAAAGTCCAACACAATTATCCATTTTCTTTTCTTTTCTTTCATTTCCTTTCCTTTGAAAATTCAAGTGGGAAAAATATGGTGGCTGCTGAATTCAGCCATGGGGAGGGGTAAGTGGGTGTGTGTGGGTGTGGGTACGGGTGTGGGGTGATGAAAAATCATAAATACAATACCCCAAACATCCATTTACGCTAAAAAAAGCCTTTTTTTCAATAATTTCTAAACCGTTTTGGCAAATGATTTCGTTCCAAAAACCATATGATAAATTTTTATTTAATGTTTTATGATGCAAAAAATTTGTTTCAACTCATTCCAATTTGTAATTTTCCCTAATTAAATGTATTAGTGACGGCTTAAATAATAATAAAATAATATTTTTTTCAGAAAATTTGAAATTTCACCAGCGGCTCAATAAACACCAAATAATAGCAATCACATAGCTAGAATATGTATATTTAATTTTTATAATAAGATATTTGTATTTTGACATTTTACAGAAAACCCCCTCATTTTACCGATTTTCCGAAATTTCACCGAAACGATTTTCAAAATGCTACAACCTCGAACTCAAAGGACTCCAACACAGGTTCGAAATCAATGCAAACAACCGATTCGGATGGTTCAACTAACTCATCCACAAATTCAAAAGACTCATATTCGGGCTGTGAGTCGTCGTCATCCGAAAAAGTGAAACATTTATAATCCATATCGGTTGTGTCAATGGTGGTAGGCTCAAGGAGGGACGCACTAGTGGCGTCAAAACTGTTTTCATCAAACAAGAATCTTTCAAGCTCGCAGTCCTCCTGCGTGATTTCGTGAACAGAGCAAACTTCTCGTGTACTAGTTTTAGGCACGGGGGGCAGACTTCCCATCTTATAAATATTGAACTCACTAGACATCTTCCCAAAGGATAGAGTCATGGAGCCATTGTGACAGTTTATTATAGCATTGGAAGTGGCTAAAAATGGTCGACCGGGGATCACCGGAATTTGGTTCCGTGGGTTAGCAACAGGTTGTGTATCCATAACAATAAAATCAACGGGGAATATGAACTCCCCAACTTTGATCAACACATCCTCTAGCTCACCCCTTGGATGGGTGATTGATCGATCAGCCATTTGAAGAGTACAACGAGTGGTTTTCAACTCTCCAACCCCTAATTGTTCGTACACGGAGTAGGGAAGCAGGTTAACACTAGACCCAAGATCTATAAGTGCTCGATTAATTTTCTTATCCCCAATTGTGATTGAAATCGTAGGACAGCCGGGGCCCTTTCGTTTTTGGGGTAAGGTTCGAGGGTGGTTAATAGCATTGCTTACTGCACTAGCCACTAGCACTTTCTTGGGTACTTGAGATGACTTTCTCTTCGAGGTGCATAAGCCCTTTAAGATTTTCGCGTATGAAGGGATTTGTTGGATTGCATCCAAGAGAGGTATATTTATGCTAACCTGTTTAAATAACTCCACAATCTTCTCCACTTGTGCAGTTGGTTTATTGGGACTCAACCTGTTTGGAAATGGAGCATTTTGAAAATTTGTTGAGTCAAATATCTGTGGAGTAGAATATAGAGTAGGGACGGATCCCAGTGTGGGTCCGTTCGGACTAGAAGAAGAAAAGCCCTTTGAAGAATGGAGAATAGGCTCTAGCAGAGGAAATAAGGATGAAAAAGAAAGAGGAGAAGGAGGAGAAGAAGGAGAAGATGACGATGGAGCAGAAGAGGAAGAAGAAGAACCACCGGCGGGGATGTCATCATTAGTACCCACATTATTCTGCAACACTCTTCGGATCTCAACGTGGTCACCGTATTTACATTGTGATATGCGTTTTGTGTGTGACCGGGATTTGGTAATGGTTGAGATGGAACCTTTCCCTTTTCTCTCTCGCTCAACGCAGCAGTTAATTGTGCAATTTGTACCTCAATAGATTTGATACTTTGATCGTGTGAGGTATTGTTATGCATCAAAGACTGAACATAATTTTCAAATCTTGCTGCGGATTCTGTAGATTGCTTGAGAAATACATCTAGACTTTTTTCGAGCGAGATAACCTTATCATCATTTGGTTGAACCAAATTGTTCGTTTGATTTGTATAAGGTTGTTGTTGGAAAGGTTGCTGGTTTTGAGTTTGTAAAGGTGCTTGTTGTTGTTGTGGAGGAGGAGGTCTTTGAAAATTGTTATTTCCTTGGAATTGTTGATTTTGGTTCCAAGCGAAATTTGGGTGACTCCTCCACCCCGGATTGTATGTCGAAGAGTACGGATCGTTTCTTTATCGTTGCTGAAATGCAGCATTGACTTGATCCTGTCCTTGAGTAGATGCATTATAAGGAAACTCTTCGGTTAGATGCGATGGATCCGTACAACAAGCACAAACAGTTCGTGGAGGCATAACAGGGGCAGGAGAAGGCGATGAGATTTTGGTCTCAATGGCTTCTAGCTTTTTCATAAGTGCGGCCATCTCGACCTTCATAGCAATCGACATATCTACTTGATGTATGCCTGCCCTAGATTGACCAATAGAAGAAGATGATGTGGTCTTGGTACTCTCCCACTAAATTGTTTTCTCACTAAGATCCTCAAGAAACTGCCACGCTTCGTCGCTAGACTTGGAGAGAAAATGACCTTGACATATGGTTTCTAGCAACTGCTTCGTTGCCGAGTTCAATCCCTCGTATAATGTTTGGCAAAGTTGCCAACTTTCGATCCCATGATGAGGGCATTGAACTAGTAGGTCTTTAAATCTCTCGAAGCACTTCCAAAATGGTTCGGAAGGAAGCTGTGAAAATTGTATAATCTTGTTACGGATTCTAGCAGTTTTGTAATGAGGATAGAACTTTTTCAGAAAAGCTTTCACAAACTCATCCCAATTTCTAATGGAATGTGATGCGGTGCTGTATAGCCACTTCTCGGTTAGGTCATATAAGGTAAAAGGAATGACCCTTAGCCTTATAGCGTCATCACTTAATTGGGTCGTTTTCATCATAGCGCACACATTTTGGAATTTATTGATAAAGATATATGCATCTTCAGATTCCAAACCATGAAATTTTGGCAGCATATTGATGAACTGTGGTTTTATTTCAAAATTGTCCCCATTTGCCGGTGGGGGTGAAAGACAGGTAGGTAAAGAAGTGCGGACGGGGTAAAAGAGATCCTGGAGCGTGATTCGTTGGGGCGCTACAACAGGTGGAAGATTCGGGTTATTCGCACCTAACAGAGGTGGAATCATTCCCGTCGGTAAGGTATCGTTGGGGTTGAATCCCGACATACTTTCGAAAGAAGAATTTGAAGGTGGAGGTAAGGAAATGGAGAGAATTTTGACTTCGGTGTCGAAAGGTTCGTCGGTCGGTACCAACGAAACACGGACTAATCGGGCGTTAGTATCCCTAGTCCAAAGTGACATACACTAAAAGGGGTAGTGTAGTCAGAAAAAAGAAAAAACAGAATGTGGAGGTAAGATAACGTCAATGAGAAGAAGTGGTGTAAGCGAGGTGCAAGATTTCTTTAGCGACAAGTTGCAAGTTTTGAAAAGATTTTCCTATTTTTTTATGTAAGAGTTTTGCAAAGAGATTTTTGAAAAGAGACTCGTGACACAAATGCTATCAACCACACATGCACAATCAGGCCTAGATCTAGGGTCACCTAGGTCTGCTAGACAGCTCCTAACTAGGGCTAGAAATAGGACCTCAAACCGCCTCTTCACCGACACTGCGGCCAGGTAAGTGCCAGGTAAGTGGGAAGGAACCATAATAGTGGGCCTAATTAATAACCACTAGCCTAGACACACTTGCCTAGACACCGCAAAGTCAGTTAGGATAAACGGTCTGTTAGTTATATGTATGCCCTAGAGGCCATTACTATACATAGGATGTATATTGTAGTGGGTGCTTGGACATATATAGGGAGGACTTTCTTGCTCGACATGATAGTATGCTATCTGGTTGACTTTATCTTAACGTGTACACTGATTGTCTCTCTGTTACATGTTGGTAAAGCCCTTAGGATGTCTACTTGACTACCTGGACTATGATGCGGATCATACTAGTGGGGACATGGTAGTCCATAAGTACATCCTTCAAAGTCCCTAGTTGTGGGTATATCGAGACGGGGCATCGATATACCAGAGTAGACTAGCGTATATCTTCTCGACCCATACAGATGGGCGATGGATGATCCCATATCCATTGGTGTTTGACATCAGAGATGATATACGGGTGCTCAGTGGAGACTGGGTACACTGGACGGACTCGCCGAGAACTCCCAGATGGTATTATACCTTACGTCAGATGGCAGTTCTCTGGTGACACTGGTACAGAGTAGTCTGTTGACCCGAGATCGTCATAAAGTCTTGTGTGGTTCCCACTGTGCTTTGATTTCCACCTTACCACGTCCAAGAGGGCGTGCAAAACGGTGGTTTTTGGGTACAGTCCCGAGTCACATGGAGGCAATGAGCGATAGGAGGGGATTCGTCTCTCCCGGTATAGGGAGTTGATGTTGCGCTGTGTTCGATTGGCTATAACCGGAAATCCCTGGCCAGGGTTGCTGAGATTTACTGATAAGTGTTACCTGTAGTTTCTCGAACTGTTATAGACCTCATATCGACACGACTTATCGAGCTATTGGGGTCTGACGTTTACCACCCCTAGGCGAGATATGCGACATATCAGACGACGAGACCGGACTGTACAGTAAGTGTTACTGGTTGGATTCACAGGACTGTAAGCGGGCCTGCTCGTCGATCTTCTGATCGCTCAATACCCGGATGGCCGTTACGTTTAGCAGACCGCTTGCGGCTTGTGGGTGTTTGATATGATCATCACCTGCTGCCGGCGTATTGACGAGTCTTTAGAGTCCTACACAGAGGTTTCCTGGCTCAAGCGAAACGAAATAGGAGCGCATATGAGATATGTGCGGGACCGAGAATAATACCAGTATGTGATACTGTATTTGATTCTCGCGATTTGTAACATTGATCGGTTATATGCGGTATAGCCGGGTTATCGGATCAAGTGTTGATTCGATAAGTTGTTACTATTGATATTAGTCGGTTATATGCGATATGACCGGATCGTTAAATCAAGTGTTGATTTAATGATTTAATATATAATTATATATATATGATATATTAATTTACATTAACTAGTATTGGTTCATTTTAAATGGATTTTCTCACTTTATGTGCACATTGTATATGTGATATACTTTTGTACACAAGTTTGTATCATGTTTGATGATACATGCTCACTAGGGTTTGTATAAAGATTAAACCATGGTTGTGTAATGGTTAGGGTTTTCATTTATCTATTTATTGATTTATTTATTTCTTTCTTTTTGGCAAATGAAATGAAAATGGTGGCTTGTTTTGTTTTCTAGTTGAAGCTTCATGAAGCTTTGACCAAGTGACCATTTTGTCTTCATGCTTAACCCTAACCCTTCAAACTAACCATGATTTATTCTCTACACCAAACTATGGTTGGAAAATGATAAGTATTCATGTTATTTTCTTTTTAAAAAATAGAGATCATAACACTTTATCATTTTCTTTCTTCTTCTTCTTCAAGAAGAAGCTTGCCTCCATCAATGGCAACTTGAGAAAATGAGTGAGAAATCCAATTCTAAAGTGAACCCACTTCCTATTTCTTCATCCTATACCTCTTGCCAAGTAGTATAGGGTGTTTTCTTCACAAGTTTCATGACTTGGTGAAGTGGGAGCTTGATCTTGCGATGCCTCGACGTAGATCATCTTCGGCATCGTAGTCGATGACCTAGCCCGCCCATTTCTCCGATGAAGCCGACGCTAGAGCCCGGGATTTGATTTGGACAGCAAGGGGACTTCATCACGGAGCTGTGGAGGTGGAGCACCGGATCTACAAAGGTTGTATTTCCGTTCTTTTAGTTAAATTGTTAACTAGTTGCATGGTTCGCCTAAAATTCTAGTTAACGATCCGTATTAGGGTTTCTCGGCACTTGTAAAATTTGAATTTGGCATGGTTGATGCCTTGTGAGACCTCATTAGTGTGCCTAGGAACCCTACAGTGGTATCAGAGCCTAGCTAGAGCCTTAGGCGAAGTCTAGACGACGTTTGAAACCCGATCGAACCGAAACCCTAATTCAAAACATGCTCTCTGGACTTTTTTCAAAAACTGGGATTTTTCCAGATTAAAAATGCTTAAAAAATTCAGCAGGGAATTCTAAGAATTACGGTGCAAAAATTATCTCATGATCCCTCTAATGCACGGCGGAACCGCGGCAGAAGCCTGGCTTCTGCGGCGGTTCCGCGGCCACTTGATAGGATTTGCCTCCAAACTTTGCACAGTAATTCATGTTTTCAGCAGCTGAGTTTTCTGGGAATTTTTAATATTTATTCTAGAGTTGAATATTCTGGGTTGTATTGGGAGTTTGTAGATTCGATCGGATTATCAGATTTTGTCTATGTGGTTTCCGGATAATTTTTGAATATGTTAAAAAGTTCGACCGGATATAAATACCCAATTTTTCCCCTGTCAGGAAATTTCCAAGTGTTGGATTTTTCCGTAGTTTAATGACATTCTAAGTAGTGCAAGTAACGCGATGGTCCCTCTAGAAGACAACAAACCTTAACTCGATTATGTGACCGTCTTGAACTGCCCTTTGAACCTTCGGGTTTGGGGCAGTACGGCGTGCCACATGTGAGGCGTTGGCTTGACCCTTCTACGGCTGGACCGTTGGTACTGAGGCACGAAATGAATGTCTTTGAACTTATTTCATGAGTTGAGCTATTTCGGGAAAACTTGGGTGTTCGATTGTTCGATCGGAAAGTTTAACATTTTCTATCTTATTCGGAATGTGATACAATAATTGGAATTCACAATAAGTTATGAGATAACTGAATGAATGTTATAAACATAGCAGTTTAGTCTCACTTGATCGGTTGCCACGGAATTTTGATGTGATCAAAAGTCCGTCGCAATCACGTAGCGTATGCAGATACTCACCGGGTAAACTTAATAGACAGCCTCGCTCCATAGCCCCGACCGAGTGACTGTAGGAGAACCCCGTCGCCGAAAGCATCGTTCGGGTACTCGCGGCAGCGTTGTTCCGCCTTAGTACACTTCGTCGACGGCATCGGGGGTGCAGCCGTCTACTGAAGTTTGCGACGAGCATTCGATCAGGATGTCGGGAATCTTGTTGAATTACCCGACTTAATATTGAAAAGTGTTTTCGATAATGAGACTAAAATGCGGGGTTTATAAATGTTAGGCATGCAATGTCTAAGGAATTCATTTGATTAGGCATGCGATGTCTATGCAGGTTGCGGATTCCAACTGTTGTAGTTTTACACTTTCTTTTCTGTGACCGTAAGTGTAATATGTGATATCGCCGGTTTCGTTGCTATATGTCAACGACAATTGGGATACGCATGTTTACTTACGTTGATGACATGTGATGTTATGTGTTGCTGGATATGTTATATTGAATCGTCGTGTTTGAATAGCCGGGGGGGTTTTATGTGAGATGAGTGTTTTTCATTTTCATTCATGTAAAAACTTGTATGTAATATTCTTTTATTGGGGCACTTCCAGGTTGCGGAAGATGTCACCTTTTGTATATTATTTACTTTTCCGCACCAGGATAGACCCAAGGAGGGGAGCACAAGTAACCGGGTTCTGGGGTCCAGTGGGAGACCAACTCGAGGAGTCGAGTCCGGGTCTCCTAACCCTAGAATTGGTAGGGTTGCTTGCCGCTCTCGTAGGGGTCTAGGGGTGTGGGTTTGGCTATTCATCACGACCGTGGAATCCGTGTTTTATACTGGCTCGTATTGAAAACACGGACGTCCTAGTATATCCAATATTTCATATGATTCTTCTGCTGCGATATCTGTGATGTGATCATGTGATGTTCTGTGATAGATACTTTATATAGTATATATGATATATTATATAGGCGTTACTTATGTTTTACACCCGCGCTAGCCCTGCCCCGCTCTGCCGTTAGTTACCTAACCTAACGGTGCACGAGGGGACATCGAGGTGTACATCGTATTTATCTGTGATGTTTAGGTACTTAAATGATGGGACTTCATTAATGAGATTAATGAAATAAAAGAAACCTAAGATTTTGTAGAATCGAATTTCAAAATAAAAGGGTAGCTACAGTTCTTGCTTTGCACAGCGGTATATGTGATATATCCTGCACCTTATTCGATGAGGAAAGGACCGAGATCTCTTCACCGGGAGTGACTCCTTTAGCAATAACTGGCAGATGCTACACACTCGGTTTGTTTTCTGATTGCTTTTAAGAGTTTTTGCTTTGCACAGTGATATATATGATATATCCCGCACCTCATTCGACGAGGAAAGGACCGACGATCCCTTCACCGAGAGTGACTCCTTTAGCAAAACTAGAAAAGCCTAAAAAACACTCCATTTTAAAATCATTTGATTCTACAACGATATCAAGTTCATTACGCAATAGGTTTTCAGAAAAACCTGTCGTAACCCTCCGTCATTTCAGATAAGTGGTAGTTAGTATTCGTGCTACGTTTGTTGGCCTGCGTCAAGGCGTAGTGTGCGGTAGCTAACTAGTAGTTATCTGCTTATGCATATGATGCAGATTGGATTAGGGTAGTCGTGCGACTTTGTTGGCCTGCGTCAAAGGTCGTGCGGGTGGGTTTAATTCAATCAGGAAATGACGGGTTGAACTTGACTAGCGCACTATGGTTTGTTGGCCTGCGTCAAGGTCATAGGACGCTAGGAGCAAAATATTATAGGGAATTTCAAGTGTTGAAATTTGCAAAGAGATTGCATACCTTCTATGAGATAGTTGGATCCCGATATCCGCTGCGAGTAAGAGTTACTCCTGGGAGAGTTTTACACATTACAATTAGCCGATTAAGTAGGTGTCTAGAAAGGTGTCAACGAGGTTAAGCCTCTGGGAAAACGAGGTTTACATTAATTAGGTTCGTGCGAAAGCACGGGGGACCTCCCTCAAAGTACCGACACTGGCCTGGCTGAAAGATTGGCGAACTTGTAGTGTGTAATTAATCCCGACTGGTCTTTCCTTTTAGGGTTTGAAGGAAGATTTGATAAAAAGCAGTGGGAGCCATCCTGATTAGATAAAATAATAACCAATCTATTCTTGCAAGAGCGCAGGCTGAGTGTTTTCTTCTCTCTCTCTCCAGGTAGCGACCATATCACGCCTTAATCAAGATAATAATACGGAATATTGACCGAACCCGCTTGTTATACTGAGCTGGGGAACGTTGGTCCCGCTCCAACTTATAATTGTTATAAGACAGAGCAGGAAATAGGGGAATACCAGATTTCCCGTGCCGCCCAAACGAAGAAAGTGCATGAGATGCATCATCTTCGGGTGTGTTCATTACAGAGAACTGTTTCTCAGTATCCTTTACGTCCTGGGTATGTGATACCGGATCAGGATCCCAGATATGTAATCAGTTACATAGGGCTACAGAAAGGTAGAGAACTGAGAACGGGTGATAAGTTTCATGAGGCAGAAAACGGGGCAAGTGTTGCAGCCAAGTCTGTTGGTCACTGTCACCCTGTATTCCAAATACATTGATTCTGAACGAATGTTATTAGATACCGAACCTAATATACAAAATCATATCAGTCTCTTTTTTAGTAAAGAAAGGATATAATTTTGTATTGTTGGATAATGTTTTGAACATTTCCTATATCAAGAGTTGATCGATTCAGACACGTTATTTAAAAGCATTGATGTTCTAAATCAAACTACAGTTCTTTGTATACGGAACACACATAAAAGGAAGAGTTCAGAAATGAACGAATTCTTCTAAAGGCATTGTAGACTAGGTCATATCAATGCGATCCGACTGGCTGAAGTTACATTTTAGATGCATATTTAAATTAGTTTGAATTTACATCTTATGAAACTTGCCAGTCATGTCACAGAGATAAGATGACCATAGCTCCGTTTACTGGAAACAGAGAAAGAGTTAGTGAACTCTTAGGATGATACATTTTGATGTATGTAAGGTCCCCTGTCTACACATGCCAAGACCGGTTCCTTGTACTTCATTACATTCTCTGATGATCTCTCAAGATTCAGACATATGTTCCCGTTGAAACACAAGTCAGAACCTTTTGAGATATTCACAGAATATAAGTTAGAAGTAGGGAACCAATAAGGGTATAAGTATTATGTCCTTTGATGTGATCGAGGAGGAGAATACTTGAGCACAGAAATCCTGGACTATTCTAAAGGAGAATAAGATTCTCTCTCAGCATTACTCCTCCGTATACACCATAACACGATGGTATATCGGGGCGGAGCAATAACACCCTATATGATATGGTGTGCTCTATGATGAGTATTACTGAGTTTCCTATTTCCTTTTGGGAGTTATGCACTTATGAAGTTGCATACCTATTGAATAGGGTTCAAATCAAATCAATTGCCTACCGCTTCATATGTGATATGGAAAGGGAAGAGCCCATATCTTAAGTTAGTTAAGATTTGGGGTTGTCCGGCCTATGTCTAAAAGGCAAAACCCGGACAAGCTCGAGGCAAGGTCAGTAGAACTGGAAAGGTTCCAGCTATGCAAACTACAGCAGATGATTTGGTACAACCAAAGGATTCAGTAGATACCAACGAACCTCAGCCTCTCCGCCGATCTAGTAGGGTTCCTCACCCACCTGAGAGATACTTCGGTTTCTCTATGAGTGGGAGCGAGGTTTGCATCATGAGATGATGACCCAACTAGTTTCGAGCTGGCCATCAGGAGTGTGACTCTGTAAGAATGGCTGGATGCTTAGTGATCTGAGATGGAATCCTTATACACCAACAAAGTATGGACTTTGGTTGCTATATCTGAAGGGTTAAATCCCCATCAGGAGCAAGTATATCTTGAGAAGATTACTTGGTGTAGATTGAAAAGTTGAGACTTTCAAAGCTAGACTTGTTAAAGGTTTTTCGTCATCGACCAGGTGTGGATAATGATGAAACCTTTTCCAGTGGCTATGCTTAAGTCCATCCAGATCCTACTTGCCACGGCTAAATACCATGAGTACGATATCTGGCGGTTGGGTGTCATGACTGCTTTTCTAAATGATGTTTTAGAAGAGTGCGTCTATAAGTACACAGCCAGAGGGCCTCGTAGACAGTGGGAGCAGCGGAAACGTGTGCAAGATGCTTTATAGGATAAAGCAGGCATCGCAGAGTTGGAACATCTGTTTTGATGGATTAGTCAAAGAAGTTGACATCATCAAAATGGTAGATGAACCTTGTATAAACAAAAAGGTAGTAGGGAGTATGGTGACGATCCTCGTAGAGTACGTGGATGACATACTCATGATAGGGAAAGAGTTTCCTATGCTACGCTCAGTCAATCTCCGCTTACCACAAGGATTCTCCATATAGGATCAAAGTGATACCTCCTAAATCCTGGGTCTTGGATCTATGAGATAGATCTAATTGGATGTTAGAATACTCACTAGCTGTAGTGAGATGGTATTAATCGATCCTGGGGAGAATCACTGGAAGTGTTCCAGGGTGATAAGGACGACTGAATGTTAGTCACAGGCATTGTCTTTACCCTTAGTAAAGGGACGGTATGTTGAAAGAGTTCCAAGCTAGATACCGTGGCATACTAGACGATAAAGGCTGGATACATCGCTACTTAAGATGCTACCAAAGAGGCAGTCTGGGTGTATATTTGTTCATGAGATGAACTTAGTTCCTCCCATTGTGTGACAATGGAGTTGTGGCTTATGCCAAGGAATGTCTGTCCCATCAGTGATCCAGACATATTCTAAGGCAGTATCACCTGATCATGGAGATGGTTGATCTCCAGGGTGATCGAGGTTAGGAGAGTAGACTCAGAGGACAACACGGCGGATCCACTCACAAAGGCCTTTTCCCAGAGAGAGACTTTTATAGGATGGTTGAGTATGAGATACTACAACCACTGCTATCAGATGGCCCTAATGCAAGTAGGAGATTGTTAGTTATATGTATGCCCTAGAGGCCATTACTATACATAGGATGTATATTGTAGTGGGTGCTTGGACATATATAGGGAGGACTTTCTTGCTCGACATGATAGTATGCTATCTGGTTGATCTTTATCTTAACGTGTACACTGATTGTCTCTCTGTTACATGTTGGTAAAGCCCTTAGGATGTCTACTTGACTACCTGGACTATGATGCGGATCATACTAGTGGGGACATGGTAGTCCATAAGTACATCCTTCAAAGTCCCTAATCGTGGGTATATCGAGACGGGGCATCGATATACCAGAGTAGACTAGCGTATATCTTCTCAACCCATACAGATGGGCGATGGATGATCCCATATCCATTGGTGTTTGACATCAGAGATGATATACGGGTGCTCAGTGGAGACTGGGTACACTGGACGGACTCGCCGAGAACTCCCAGATGGTATTATACCTTACGTCAGATGGCAGTTCTCTGGTGACACTGGTACAGAGTAGTCTGTTGACCCGAGATCGTCATAGAGTCTTGTGTGGTTCCCACTGTGCTTTGATTTCCACCTTACCATGTCCAAGAGGGCGTGCAAAACGGTGGTTTTTGGGTACAGTCCCGAGTCACATGGAGGCAATGAGCGATAGGAGGGGATTCGTCTCTCCCGGTATAGGGAGTTGATGTTGCGCTGTGTTCGATTGGCTATAACCAGAAATCCCTGGCCAGGGTTGCTGAGATTTACAGGTAAGTGTTACCTGTAGTTTCTCGAACTGTTATAGACCTCATATCGACACGACTTATCGAGCTATTAGGGTCTGACGTTTACCACCCCTAGGCGAGATATGCGACATATCAGACGACGAGACCGGACTGTACAGTAAGTGTTACTGGTTGGATTCACAGGACTGTGAGCGGGCTTGCTCATCGATCTTCTGATCGCTCAATACCCGGGTGGCCGTTACGTTTAGCAGACCGCTTGCGGCTTGTGGGTGTTTGATATGATCATCACCTGCTGCCGGCGTATTGACGAGTCTTTAGAGTCCTACACAGAGGTTTCCTGGCTCAAGCGAAACGAAATAGAAGCGCATATGAGATATGTGCGGGACCGAGAATAATACCAGTATGTGATACTGTATTTGATTCTCGCGATTTGTAACATTGATCGGTTATATGCGGTATAGCCGGGTTATCGGATCAAGTGTTGATTCGATAAGTTGTTACTATTGATATTAGTCGGTTATATGCGATATGACCGGATCGTTAAATCAAGTGTTGATTTAATGATTTAATGTATAATTATATATATATGATATATTAATTTACATTAACTAGTATTGGTTCATTTTAAATGGATTTTCTCACTTTATGTGCACATTGTATATGTGATATACTTTTGTACACAAGTTTGTATCATGTTTAATGATACATGCTCACTAGGGTTTGTGTAAAGATTAAACCATGGTTGTGTAATGGTTAGGGTTTTCATTTATCTATTTATTGATTTATTTATTTATTTCTTTTTGGCAAATGAAAAGAAAATGGTGGCTTGTTTTGTTTTCTAGTTGAAGCTTCATGAAGCTTTGACCAAGTGACCATTTTGTCTTCATGCTTAACCCTAACCCTTCACGGTCGATGCCTATACTAGTCTTTTTCCTATTGAGCTCGATGTCCTTAGGGCTGAGTGTAGTATTTTTTAATTAATTGTGGTCAATGCAAATGCTTTAGGTGTTTTCTGGGGTCCTGGGAAGGATGATGAAATCCCCAACCAATCTGAGTTTGGTCAATTAACCCCTTAAAGTCCGATTAAATTATGCAAAACAATAAATTCACTTGCAATCAAATTTTTAGCGCGGCGCAAAGAAACCTGCAGAAAATCTGTTATTTAGAAGGGGGAAGAAGAATTTTTTTTTTTTTAGCACAAAGAATTCCTGCAGAAAATTTTCACAAAAGATATATGGAGGTTGACAAAGGGGAGAGGGAGAAAACAAACCAGAAAATTTTCAGGTGCAGACGTGGCCAAGTAGCGGCGGAACCGCGGTCTGGGGGGCAATTTTGCCGTGGAAGGGCAGCGGAATAGTGGGATCAGCGCTCTGTAAAAATTGTGCTATTCTGTACTTGCAATTCCTCTCTGTTCTTATGTACCAACTTCTATTTTGCCCTCTGTAAATTTCCAGATCCGCGATTCTTCGCTGTTCCTGCAAGATTCAAACAATGCACCTTTCAAACAGATCAAAATTGATAATTTTTTATTTCTTTTTTTTTTATTTTCAGATTTTTATAATTTAAAATTTATATCAACCCGAAATTACACAGAAAGAAATTTTACATCATCCCCACCAACGGCGCCATTTGATTAATCCAAAAATATTAAGTTAACCGTAATCAGAAACGGCGTCGCTTTGCAGCTAGCCGGTGAATACGGGTCGATCCACAGAGATGTATAATTTTCTTAATGTGTTTTTACGAGTTGATTCCAAATGTTGTTTGGATTGATTTATTATGTCTAAAAAACCTAGATCTATCAATAAACTAAATTAATCTAAATTAAAGTCTTGCTAGGGTTAGGCTTAGAGGAAGTTGGGAGATTAAAGGTTTCCTCACCGCTTTCAATGCCTTATTTTAGATCTATTAGATGTTGTGGTAATTATCAATAAAGTGGATTAGAATCTTTTGGGAAGATGTTTCTTCCTCTAGATTCTTATCCTTCCTTTATCGATCCTTACCCTAAACTCCATGGAAAACACGCGCAACCGGTCCTTTATACTACGGTTCACCGTTACCTCGAGGGATGAGGTGCCGTAAGGAGCGGTTGTGCGTGCATGCATGGAGTTCTAATTCTTAGGTGTGAATGGCATGAAAGGGGTGAGATATCTCATCTCTCAAACCTTTCCCTAAGGCTAACCCTAACAAGCGAGGAGATTACTCGCTCATTAGGGGATTAAAAGACATTCAAATTAAAAGAGAATTAAAAGCGAAGAAATAAAATTAACTTACTAATTTGATGGCTCCCTCCAAGCAATAATACAGAACAGATCTGAATTTGTGTATTGAAAAGAGGCATAGGGTTTTACAATTTTCGATTACAATTTATAAGTAAACAGGAGAATTTAGGGTTACGGGATCCGCACATGTGAAATTACAGATTTGCCCACGAAAAATCCAAACCCCCGCACCGACACACCGACACCAAAAAAATACACCGACAACGGCTTTAAATGGCTGCGGAACAGTGGCAATAGTGGGCTTGGGCCGCGGTTCCGCGGCCCTTTGGTGAGATCATCTCACCAAACTTCCTGGGCTGGTTCTTTATACTTTGGGCTTTTTATTTCCATAATTCTTTTCTCTGTTTGGCTTCTTATTCTTCTCAAGATCTTTCAGTGAAAACTTATAGCGATCTTTTAACCGTTTGCCTTGATATTTTGGACCTTGCACTGTTCTTCATCTAGGCTTGACTAGGACCCTTCTACTTGTTGGTCAAAAGTCACTCTTTTGTATTGTTTTTTGTCTTTTTCACTGTATTCGCTCCAAAAACCTGTATCCTGTAACATGCAGCAGATATGCGTCAAAAGCACCTGTTTAGTTATAAAATGAATAAGAATTGGGGAATATAAATTGCAATATTATGATATGAACACTCGTTAGGTTACGAGTACACTGGATAGGACTCGCTGGGAACTGTTGGTTTGGTATTATACCTAACGTCAGTTATCAGTTTCCGGGTGACATGAGTACAGCTTAGTCCGCTAACTTGACACTATCACTTCGCCTTGAGTGTGTTCCCACTGTTCTTAGATTACTATCCTACCACGGCTCAAATGAGTCGTGCAAACAAGTAGTAGTTAGGTGCAGTCCCGAAGCACTTGGAGGCAGTGACAGTTAGACAGGATTCGTCTCTCCCGGTATTGGGGGTTGATATCGCGTTGTATCTAGGAGAGCCATTACACATAGTCGTCCCTGGCCAGGGCAAGCGAGATATAGTGGTAGCGTTTCCAGTGTTATCTCAGGGTGTTCTGGGCTACACTCCGACACGACTTGTACCGCTATTAGGGGACTGACGTTTACCACCCCCTAGGCCTGACATGCGATACTCTCAGACGAACAGACCGGACTGTATGGAGATTGTCACATTCAGGCTCAGTAGGAGTTCAGATGGGTTCACCTCATCAGTCTTCTTATCGGCATCTACCTGGGGACCGTTACGTACAGCTAGTACCACTTGCGGCCTATGGTTGAACCCACTGCCAGCGTAGTGTCGAGTCTTTAGAGTCCCACACAGAAAGCTATTCGCCTTTGGGCAAAACAGAGTAGAGGTCGCATGGTTTTGCGACAGGGTTCGTTCGCATCCGCGCGCTTGTGCACGTTTGGTGTCCGGGCAGTTATTACTAGCGAGCTTTGGTTTAAGCCAGATCCTAATATATTTTTTGGGATTGGTTTTATCTTATTGTATTCGTGTTCCTCGGAGCACGGATGCGGGTGTGTATGCACAGTTGACTTAGGCAGAGGCAGAGGATTCTCATTGGGGTTGTTGACCGTTGACTTTTTCAAAACCCTAATGAGAATAAGAAATATGATTAATAATATTAATTAAGTATTATTGTGCCATGGTTGAGTTGAAAGTTTGACTTTTGTTGACTTGTTGACTTTGTTGACCGGTTGACTATTTTGGACTTGTTGACCATCATCATTTCATGGCTATGACTTTTGTTTACTTGTTGTTCTTTACAAAATGCATTAAATGCATGAAATGATAATGGCCATTGATATGAACCATCACATATACTTAATTATTATTATTATCATGATTATTTTCTCTTTTGTGAGCATGGTTGTAAAAAGTCAAGCTCATTCTATCATTCTCATTCTCTCTCATCCAAGCTCTCCCTCTTCCTCTCTCTCAAGGCTCTCATGTCTCATGAGTTGAGAAACATAAGCCATTGAGATAAAACCCTAAAAACACTTCTCTACTCACTCTAGAGTACAAGGTCTACCAAGCCAAGCACTTTAGTTTCCTCTCGGTTGAGGTAGGAGCTCAAGGTAGAAGCTTTCGGGTGGATCCTTCTTCGACAACAAGGAGATGACGAGGTGGAGCCGATCCAACCACTCCAAGGAGCAAGAAGAGAAGGAGTTTAAGACCTAGGTATAACCCCCTAACATAGTAGTTAAACTTGTAGTTAGTTTGCTAGGTTTTTGTTTAGCAAAGATCCTATTCTAAAGTCCATGTTACCTTCACCTAAAAAAATCGTTTTCTACTGTTTCCGCATCCCCGAAAGAACCGAGACAGGTAACGTGGACTTACAATATGATCCATAGACTTATTCTTGTATATTCATTTCATTAAATGGATACGTAGGATTGTTAGTTATATATACATACCTCATTGCATCATGATTCATGCATAGCTTCTGGCCGTACTTCGCATGGTATATACTACCGTATCATAGATTTCCATCATCACCGGCATGTTTATATATTGTGATTCTTCTCGGGGATTTCAATATTGATGAGATTTCTGGATTTTTGGGAAAACCGCGAGAATTTTATAAACCTGTTATCGCTTTAAAAATGAAAGTTGCGGTTTTCTCGTGATATGATGTATGTGTCGTCCACCATGAGTTTTCCTTATTATGTTGGCTTTCGAGACCCGATTCGAGGAGTTGGATGAACCGTTTCGGGTATATGGTGGGACCGGTAAGGTACTCCGGGGCAAGAAGCTCGAGTTGTAGACGATGGGCCTGGCAGGGGCAGACTTCTTACCGGTAATTGTTGGCGCAGCGAATATCCGGAGGATACCGACGTGGTCGTGAGATTTGATGATATAAGCCGATCCGGACTGACGGAGCCCGAGATATTAAGACATTGAGATATTGAGATATTGAGACATTGAGATATTGAGATATTGAGACATTGAGATATTAGGATATACATATATTGTATCGATGCTTGACACGGATTTTCTGTTGATTTCATTGATGATACTCAGTTTATTGCACAGATGCTTTTCTAAGATAAGAATAAAGGTTTTCTTATACCAGACATGTTTAGGTTTCGTGTTTAATTATGCATTCATGTTGCATTCATGCTAGTACATAGTATCATTTTGAGATACGTGGGTGGTGACGCATTTGCGTGCATGCTAGCCTTATTAGATGTTACTTACTACTCATGAGTTGGCAACTCACCCCCGTTGTGCCACGGTATTTTGCAGGTCAGACCCGTCAGCACAGTAGCGGCGGGTGTACTTTCTATTCTGCTTCGTTTGCATCGTTTTGCAGCTTTGCACATAGGTGGGTTGCGAGGATATTTTATTCCATCATGTATATTATTTTGTATCTAGTATACTCCATTTGCCCTTGTATATTTGACTAGACGGTGAGACTCGTGAGACTTGTATTTGTGGTGTTTGGTGTCGATGCTCATTTGAGCCGACGTGGTGTTTCTCATTTCTTGCTTTCATATGCGTATTTCGCACTTTTGATATACATATTGTATGTAGTTGTGATTCCTCCATTGGCGAAGAGCTAGCTCCCTCTTAGGGATGCCTTTAATCATTATTTACGTGTATTTTCATGTGTTGTACCCGTTTGGGGGCCATGATTTACAAAGGAGACTCTGCCAAAATTTTCGGGAAAATATGATGTTGCTTTTAAATATTTAATGCCACTTATTTGTTAAACCACTTGCTTTAAAACAAGTTTTCCTTCACTCTAGTTGTTAAACGGTTTAGTTTTCTGGGCTTTGGCTTACTTAGATTACGTTACGCCTTTAGATGTTTCGTAATTTAAGTGCCAGTCACGTTCCGTACCTTCGGGTCATGACAAAGTTTGTATCAGAGCGATAGGTTTTATTTCTGAGTGTAGGATGACCCTTGGTAGATGGAGTAGGTGACTTAAGCAGAGTGACATAGCGTGGGTATGTTCCGCGGCATACTTACGATATGATACTCCACCTAAGTGACCTTAGGATATATATATTTGCTTGTATTCCTTCCTTGATTCCGGAAATCCTTTTATTCGATCGCAATGTTCCTATCGATCATGTTTCTTGTTCCAGCCACTATGCCGCCGGAGACTACGAGGGCCAGAGGGCTGCCGCCAGGGATGAGATTAGAGCAGGCTCGTTTGAAACGAGGACCGATCAGGGCGGTACGCATACCCCTCAAGGACAAAGTGATCCGCCTTTTTCCAGGGCGTATGGCTAGGCTGGAGTCGAGTATTCAGGACGTGTGACAGATGGTTGGATTGTTAGTTGAGCCTAGCCGAGCTCCGAGAGCCGATGATGTCCCTCCTACTGCGGCGACTGTGATTGTACCTGCTGCTCAGGCAGCTGTTTCTGTTGTTACCAAGATTATTTCCGTATCCTTACATGAGCTTTTGAGGCTGAAGCCTCTAGTTTTTATAGACACAGATGCAGTGAAGGATCCGTAGACAATCCTTGATAGGATGGCTAGGAATTGTCGTTCACAGAGATGTTCTGACGAGATATTGGTTTGAGCTTGCGAGTTTTCGTCTAGAGAGGTCTTGCTCAGACGTGGTGCGAGTCAATTGAGAGAGGCCGAGCTGCAGATCTACTTCTTATGACTTGGGATGAGTTCACAGCTGTAATTCTTATTCGTTTCCTTCCGGAGAGCGTTCGAGATGCCTGAGCTCATAGTTTTGAGTCTTTGAGTAAGATTTCAGGGATGACAGTGTCCGAGTACGACATTCATTTTACTTAGCGGTCCGATATACTCCTTACCTGGTGGACACTGAAGAGAAACGGATAAAGAGGTTCGTGTGGAGATTGGACATGCAATTATTCTTGCTTTTTGTGCCCAGCATTTTGACACTTACGCCGCTGCTATGAACGCAACCTTACTGTTGGAGGAGCGCATATTTGAGACTTCAGTTGCTTCTGGACTGAAGCGGATTTGTACCGGAATGCCAGCTCAAAGGAGGTTAGGTAGACGCCGTTGTGACAGGTATTCTTTCGGTGTTTTCTTCTGAGGCGTATTTCTTTCGGGTGTTGTTTGAAATGGTATCTACATATTTTGTATCGAAGTCTAGCTGATAATAGTCCTTACTAAATCAGCCGCTTGTTGTGATTTCTTTCGTAGGCTGATCTTTTGTCGCTTGATATGTTTCTCATTCGTGTTTGTTTTGTTCGTATCGGAGATAAGGATTCTTCTGTCGATTTGATTCTCCTCGATATGTTAGACTTTGAAGTTCTTCTTGGCATGGATTGGTTAGCCATGTGTTATTACGTCCGTGGACTGCCGTGAGGAGGCAGTCAGATTTAGTTTTCCGGGTAAGCCAGTTCTTGTTTTCAGGGAGACCTTAGCGCCACCCTTCCCGATTTGATTTCTTCTCTTCGCGCTAGTCAGCTCTTGAGGAAAAGGATGTCAGGAATCCTTGGCGTATGTTTGTGATGTTAGAGCCGTAGAGGTCCCGTTGGACCAGGTCCCGATTGTGAGGGAGTTTCCAGATGTCTTCCCTAACAAGTTGCTTGGTTTGTCGCCAGAGCGCGATATTGAATTCTGCCTTGAATTGTTTCCAAGCACAGAGCCTTTTTTATACCGCCATATCGGATGGACCTGCCGGAGCTTAAAGAACTGAAGGATCAGTTGCAAGATTTGTTGGATAAAGGGCTTGTTCATCCTAGTGCGTCACTTTGGGGAGCTCATGTTCTGTTCGTCAAGAAGAAAGAAGGCAGTTGTGTTGGTGCATTGATTATCGTCAGTTGAATCGGGTTACTGCCCTTACCTCGCATCAACAAATTATTTTATTTGCTCCAGGGTGCAGGGCATTTCTCGAAGATGGGCTTGCGGTCGGGTTACCATTATTTGCGGGTTCGAGGGGATGATATTCCGAAGACTGCGTTTCACACGTTACGGGCGTTATGAGTCTTGGTGATGTCGTTCAAGCTCACCAATTCCCCAACAGCGTTTATGGATTGGATGAACCGTATATTCAGGCCGTTTCTTGATCAGTTATTATCGTGTTCGTTGATGACATTTTAGTACACTTTTGGAGCCGAGTAGGGCCTAGGCAGTAGTTGAGCATTCCGTTGCAGACTTTGAGGGAGCGCCAGCTATTTCCTAATTTATCTAAGTGTGCTTTCTGGTTGGATGGTGTTGACTCCTTGGGTCACGTAGTTACGAGAGATAGTATATGTATGGAACCGAATGAGATCGAGGCCGTTCAACATTGGCCCAGACTTGTATAAGTGATGGAGGTTCACAGCATTTTGGGTTGGACGGATACTATTGATATTTCGTACAGGATTTTTTTTTTGGCAAATAGCTGCAACGTTGACCGGATTGACCCAGAATGGAGTTTCTTTTCGTTGAACTAAGGTATGTGAGCAGATCTTTCAGCAATTGAAGACTCGTTTGATTATGGCACCAATATTATCTTTGCCTTTAGGATCAGGCGGTTTTGTTGGTTATTGCGATGCTTCTCGACAGTTGAAGAAACACGAGCAGAACTATTCCACGCATGACTTAGAGATGGCTGCGGTGGTTTTTACATTTGAGATCTGGAGACATTACAACTTTCAGCAGGGAGATTTGAATTTTAGACAGCGTCATTTGATGGAGCTAGTGAAAGACTATGACTGCGAGATTCTTTATCATCCGGACAAGGCGAATGTTGTGGCAGATGCTTTGAGTTGGAGGCACGGAGGTAGCTTTTCTTGTTTGAGAACAGTTCAGAGACAGTCGACGGTTAACTAGCAGATTCTTTATGACAGCCGAGTACAGTTCGAGTTTACGTCGACCGGGGGACAACTTGTCCGTTTCCGTGCACATCCATAGTTATATGATCATATCCGTGAGGCATAGTCCGATGAAGTTTGTTTGTCAGAGATCTTAGAGCAGGTTGGACAGGGCAGAGATTCTGAGTTCATGATTGATGATCAGAGAGTACTACGATTTAGGACTCGACTGTGTGCGCCATATTCCAAGGGACTGAGACGCGAGATCTTAGAGGAGGTGCATCAGTCCGCATATAGTGTTCGTCCGGGTTCCACCAAGATGTATCATGATTTGAGAGAAGTCTACTAGTGTGAAGGGATGAAGAGAGATGTCACAGATTTTGTTTCGGGATGATACCTTGTCAGCAAAGTCAAGGCTGAGTATCAGAGGCCAGCAGGAGAGTTACAACCTTTGCCCATTCTGGAGAATGAATAGGAGCAGATTTCTATGGAATTTATTGTACCTAGGACCAGTCGAGAGTATGGATCTATTTGAGTGATCGTAGACCGAATGACGAAAGAAGCTCACTTTCTGCCAGTAAGACCACCTTCGGATTCGTTCAGTATGCTCAGACGTATGTTTATGAGATTGTGTGACTATATGGAGTTCCGACTTGTTTTATGTCCGACAGAGGCACCCAGTTCACCAGCCGACTATGGCAGAAACTTCAGGAGACCTTGGACACCCCCAATTGAGTTTCAGTGTAGTTTTCTATCCATAGACCGACGATCAATCGGAGCGGACCATTCAGATTCTTGAGGACATGTTCCGAGCTTGCGTTCTGAATTTTGTAGCAGTTGGGATCGTCGTTTGCCCTCGATAAAGTTTTCCTATAATAACAGCTTACAGGAAGCGATTCAGATGACACCCTTTGAGCCGTTTTATGGGGAGAGATGTCGATCACCCGTATGTTAGATAGAGCTCAGTGAGAGCAGTATTGGGGCCACAGATTGTACCAGAGATGACTAAGAAGATTCAGTTGATTCGGGATAAGATGAGAGTGGCCCAGAGCAGGAAGAAATTTTATGTAGACCGACGTCGGCACAGACTTAAATTTACTGTTAGCAATCATGTTTTCTTGAGGGTTAATCCATTAAGAGGTGTGTTGAGATTCGGAAAGGAAGGAAGGCTTAGTTCCAGATATGTGGGTCCCCTAGAGTGTCTCGAGCGTGTCGGCATAGTTGTTTATCGTTTGGCTCTTCCACCTAGCTTTCCAGATATTCACCCCGTGTTTCATGTATCGATACTCCGCAAGTATCTTCATGACCCCTCTCACGCGATACAGTATTAGACGATCCAGCTGGAGCGCAATCTTTTTTTCACCGAGCAGCCGATAGTTATTCTAGGTCGGCAGGTGAAGAAACCAATGTCCGAAGACATACCGACTGTAATGGTTCTTTGGAGTGGTCTGAGCGGCGAAGAGGTCACGTGGGAAGCCGAGGACGAGATGAGGAAGAAATATTCCTATCTCTTCAAGGATACGTGTAGTTAGGTTTTTAAATTCGGGGATCGAATTTCTTTAAGGGGGGAAGATTGTAACATTTTAAAAAAACGTTTAAGTTAATTTTCGATAATTGGTGAAATATAACTTGTGTTTTCCGTAAAATCATGATATAATTATTTTTCAACATAAACTTAAATATACCTATTCTAGCTATGTAATTGCTAGTATTTAGTAATTAATTGGTCACTTATAAATTACTAGTTTAATTAAATATTTTTCCAAATTAATTATTTAATTAGTGATAATTACAAATTGGAATGGGTTAATTATACTTTAGTGAACCATGATACATTAAACCAAAATGTAACATGTTGTTTTTGTAGGGTTCCCTAGGCACGGCAGCAAGGTTTCGGGAGGTATCGTCCATACCGTTTTCAAATTTTTGCCATACTAAAGAACCCTAACCCTAGAATCTTAACTAGAGATTTAGACGAACAAGAAATACAAACAACTTTACATCTAAGTGAATGAGGAATATAACCTTTATAGACCGGTCCTTCACTTCTAAAGCTCCGTGTAGTAGTCCCTTCGCTCCAAATAGTGAACACCCGAACTCTAGTAAGGGTTCACATGAAGAAATGGACAAGCTTGCTCGAAGTCTTCGAGGCTGAAGAGGATCTACGTCGAGGAGACTCAAGCCCATGCTACCTCTTCACTAATGGTAGATTAGTGAAGCAAACACTTTAAACTAAATATCAAATGAACCATTTCAAAAGCTAGTGAGCTTTCTCATGAGGAAGAAGAAGATGAAGTGGAGATGAGAATGAAACTCATGAGGTGAGAATAACAACCATGGGTGAGTTAGTGTCATACATTAACTCATGTAGAGAATAAACCATGGCTAACAATAATGGTTAGGTTAATAAATATCTACAAGTAAAACAAAGTTAGTGGACTAAGTCATTGGTTAGCATAAGCTTCTCCAAGTTACTAGCTATGACATAATTCCACCAATTTGTGATTTACTTTTGTAAATAAAAACCCTAGGATTATCATAAGCATGATGTAAGTCTCATACACCCAAGAAGCATGTGGCATCAAGCATGACACAAATAAAATGTATATTAATATATATCACATATATACTATATGCACACAAGTGAGAAAAAGAAATGTTTAGTGAGCAAATATTAGTTAATGTAAGTTAATATATCAAATATATAATTATACATTAAATTATCAAATCAACACTTGATTTAATAATCCGGCTATATCACATACAACCGACTAATATCATATGAATCATTTTATCGAATCAACACTTGATCCGATAACCCAACTATATCACATATAACCGACCGATATCACATATCGCGAGAATAGAATGCGGTATCACATACGCGCATTAATCTCGTCCCGCACATATCACATATGTGCTCCTAATTCATTTCGCATGAACCAAGAAACCTCTGTGTAGGACTCTAAAGACCCATCAATACACGGCAGTAGGTGATGATCATATCAAACACCCACAAGCCGCAAGCGGTCTGCTAAACGTAACGGCCATCTGGGTATTGAGTGATCAGAAGATCAACTAGCAAGCCTGCTCATACTCCTGCGAATCCAATCAGTAACACTACCGTACAGTCTGGTCTCTTCATCGGATATGTCGCATATCGCAGCCTGGGGGTGGTATAACGTCAGACCCCAATAGCCTGATAAGTCATGCCGATGCAAGGTCCATAACGGTTCGAGAAACTACTGATAACACTTACCAGTAGATCTCAGCAACCCTGGCCAGGGATTTCCTGTTATGGCCAATCGAGCATTGCGCAATATCAACCCCCAATACCGGGAGAGACGAATCCCCTCCTATCGCTCATTGCCTCCATGTGACTCGGGGCTGTACCCAAAAATCACCTTTTTGCACGATCTCTTGAACGTGGTATGGTGGTAATCAAAGCACAGTGGGAATCGCACAAGACTCTATGACGATCTCGGGTCGACAGACTAATCTGTACCATTGTCACCAGAGAACTGCTATCTGATGATAGGTATAATACCATCTAGGAGTTCTCGGCGAGCCCGTACAGTGTACCCAGTCTCCACTGAGCACCCGTATACCTTCTCTGATGTCAAACACCATTGGATGTGGGATCATCCATCGCCCATCATATAGGTCGAGAAGCGTATACGCTAGTCTACTCTGGAATATCGATGCCCCGTCTACTCCCACGACTAGGAACATTTGAAGGATGTACTTACCGACTACCTCAGCCCCACTAGTATAATCTGCATCATAATCCATCATAATCCTGGTAATCAAGTACTCATTCTAAGGGTTTTATCAACATGTAATAGAGAGACTATAAGTGTACATATTAAGATAAAGTGCAACCAGATAGCATACTATCATGTCGAGCAAGAAAGTCCTCCCTATATATGTCCAAGCATCCACTACAATATACATCATATGTACAGTAATGGCTTCTAGGGCATACATATAACTAACAGTTTTTGAAATGAAAAGAATAGTCAAGATGGTTCTTGAAATTTAAAGAAAAGTTTAAATAGAAAAGAAAATTTAATGAAAATAGTAAACAAAGAAGTATGGGCTTGTTGACTTGAGTTTAGGGGGTGCTTGGAAATTTCCACACACACCCCATACACTCACCTCTCTCCCCTCATGGCCGAAACCAAACCTGCAGCAGTCCCCCATTTTCCCCACCTCATTTCACTCCAAAAATCTTCAAGAAATGCATCAAAAATCCATACAAAACCTCATAAATTCTTCACTTAACCTTTACCCATTATTCTTTAGCCCAAATTAACTTGGATCTAGGAGCAAGGAAGCATTTTTGGGAGGGCAAGTTGCTAGGTAGATCTACAAATTATGAGGTATAAATCCTAACCTAATAGTTAATTACTTTAATCTAACCTAATTTTGTTGTAACAAGGTTTCAATTTCAAGATTTAAATTTCAAGAGAAGGTTTTGATTTAAGTTAGGGGTTTTCACATCATTACTAAGTTAGTTTAGTGTAGTTTGCTATCTAGTGCGCCTTCAAACCTAATCTAGATGAATATCTTGTTTAAGTGGTTTCTAATTATCCAAAATATAGTGTGCTTGCAAACTAATTTCAACATTAGTGTGTAAATAGTGAGATTAAAAATTGGCTAATAATTGTATGGCCTAATTATGATATTAAGTGAAATTTGTGGCCACTAGTTTTGCTCAAATATCTAGATTTGAACTAAAATGGTAAATTGATGCTTACTAGATTTTTGGGATAAATCGATTTCAATTAAGTTTGAGGTTTTGATGAATTACTACCTATTTCCTAAGATATTTAGTGTGCTGTGAATGCGTGATTAGGTTCTAGACTTGGTAGTTGCCACTTATAGCGACCCTAGTTGTGGTTTGTGGCGTTGTCGCGAGCGTGTTTTGTGCACCAAGTGCGTGCGCATCTAGTTAGTGCACGTGGTTGACTTTTATCGTTTGTGTCCGTGACTATTCGTATATCTATCCTCTGATTTACTTGTGTACAATTCTAGGATCGGGTGCAGAGGCGTCGGACGCGGCGTGGAAAGGCAAGATTGTGATCGGATCATATTAGCCGAGGCGTTCCAGTAAGTAGATGTACACATCTACGGGGGGATCATCTGGATGGCACGAGGCGCCTGATGGTATAGGATTTCTTGTAGTACTTGCATTTTATATGCATAGTTTCCCAGTTATCCATCTCATTGCATCGCACCATCTTATATACATACATATGTGATATCATCTCATAGGACATTTGTACCATTACCATTGGTTCATGCCGCACGTGCACTATTCAAGCGAACACACACGCCTTTGGTAATTGCTATGTCACGAACACTATAGAACTTGCTTAAAATCGGTAATTATGCATTTGCATCATATATGATCCGTAGACTTATTCTTGTATATTCATTTCATTAAATGGATACGTAGGATTGTTAGTTATATATACATATCTCATTGCATCATGATTCATGCATAACTTCTGGCCGTACTTCGCATAGTATATACTACCGTATCATAGATTTCCATCATCACCGGCATATTTATATATTGTGATTCTTCTCGATGATTTCAATATTTATGAGATTTCTGGATTTTGGGGGAAACCGCAAGAATTTTATAAACCTGTTATCGCTTTAAAAATGAAGTTGTGGTTTTCTCGTGATATGATGTATGTGTCATCCACCATGAGTTTTCCTGATTATGTTGGCTTTCGAGACCCGATTCGAAGAGTTGGATGAACCATTTCGGGTACATGGTGGACCCGGTAAGGTACTCCGGGGCAAGAAGCTCGAGTTGTAGACGATGAGCCTGGCAGGGGCAGACTACCTATCGGTGATTGTTGGCACGGCGGATATCCGAAGGATACCGACGTAGTCATGAGATTTGATGATATGGGACGATCCGGATTGACGGAGCCCGAGATATTGAGACATTGAGACATTGAGATATTGAGATATTGAGACATTCAGATATTGGGATATACATATATTGTGTCGATACTTGACACGGATTTTCTGTTGATTTCATTGATGATACTCAGTTTATTGCACAGATGCTTTTCTAAGATAAGAATAAAGGTTTTCTTATACCAGGCACGTTCAGGTTTCGTGTTTAATTATGCATTCATGTTGCATTCATGCTAGTACATAGTATCATTTTGAGATATGTGGGTGGTGACGCATTTGTGTGCATGCTTACGATAGCCTTATTAGTTGTTACTTACTACTCACGAGATTGCAACTCACCCCCGTTGTGCCACAGTATTTTGCAGGTCTGACCCGTCAGCACAGTAGCGGTGGGTGTACTTTCTATTCTGCTTCGTTTGCATCGTTTTGCAGCTTTGCTCATAGGTGGGTTGCGAGGATATTTTATTCCATCATGTATATTATTTTGTATCTAGTATACTCTATTTACCCTTGTATATTTGACTAGACGGTGAGACTCGTAAGACTTGTATTTGTGGTGTTTGGTGTCGATGCTCATTTGAGCCGACGTGGTGTTTCTCATTTCTTACTTTCATATGCGTATTTCGCACTTTTGATATACATATTATATGTGGTTGTGATTCCGCCATTGGCGAAGAGCTAGCTCCCGCTTGGGGATGCCTTTAATCATTATTTACGTGTATTTTCACATTTTGTACCCGTTTGGGGGCCAGGATTTACAAAGGAGACCATGCCGAAATTTTCGGGAAAATATGATGTTTCTTTTAAATATTTAATGCCACTTATTTGTTAAACCACTTTCTTTGAAACAAGTTTTCCTTCACTCTAGCTGTTAAACGGTTTAGTTTTCTGGGCTTTGGCTTACTTAGATTATGTTACGCCTTCAGACGTTTCATAATTTAAGTGCCAGTCACGTTCCGTACCTTTGGGTCGTGACACATAGCATACTCAAGGGTTTAACCCTTTTTAAGAACTTAGTTCTTTCTTTGGATCTGAGATCCACAAGTCAAGTCTCCCACAAGTTGAGAATTTAATTCTCATTATGAAGATCTTGTTCGTGAGATCAAAGATTCAGAAAAAAACTAGGTTAAAAAAAGAAAGGAAAAAGAAAAAGAATCTATCCTATGGGAATTTAATTCCTCAAAAAATAGGGTTTAACCCTAAAAGAAACTTAGTTCTTATAAAAGAAAAAGACATAAGAACTTAGTTCTTGAAGAAAAACTAATCACAGATCTTAAAAACAAAGATCTTGGTGCCATTAATGGTCAAAATACCATTAACAGAGATTCAATCTCTAAAAAGGAAAAAACATTAGCGCCGCACGTGCTTCACACGTGGACGCCTTAAACAGATTCCCAAAACAAAAGAAATTAGCGCCTCACATGAAAAGCACATGGGCGCCCAAAACAGAAGGCCGGTGCCTCACGTGAAATACACGTGAGCGTTGAGTAAAGTGCTTAGCACTTCATATACAGCCAAAACGGCTGAGTGCTCAGCACTAATTGGGCAGTGCCCAGCGTCTCACGTGCTCCTCACGTGGACGCCATACAAAAGTTCTTAACACTTCATATACAGCCAAAACGGCTGAGTGCTCAGCACTATAGGGCAGCGCCGAGCGCCTCACGTACTCTTCACCCGGACGCCATAAAAAAGTCCTTAGCACTTCATATACAGCGAAAACGACTGAGTGCTCAGCACTGATTGGACAGCGTCCAGCGCCGCGCATGCTCCTTACGTGGATGCCATACAAAAGTGCTTAGCACTTCATATACAGCCAAAACAGCTGAGTGCTCAGCAATGATTGGGCAGCGTCCATAACTGAAAGCTTCACATGATACACATGTGAGCACCAGAGCTTCAAACAAGCGTTTAACACTTTTGCATAAAAACAAAGGGGCTGAATAAGCAAAGCCCAAATAAGTACTTAGCACTTTTGAACAAAAAAAGGACTTAGCAGACTAAGCCCAAATTGGCTAAGTCTCTCTGAAAAGTTTCTTACAGCCGAGCCCAAATGCTCTGTTGTTGGATCTTAAATAAAAATGATCCTTAAAATTTTGCTAAGTTGATCTTAGTCTCAAATAAGACTAACGTGTCCTTGGTTAAAATAAACTGAGACCAAATGCTCATATATTTAAGTTGATCTTAATCTCAAACTGTTAGGAATATGTATGCCCTAGAGGCCATTATTGTTTATTACAGTGGATGCTTGGACATATATATAGAGGACTTTCTTGCTCGACATGATAGTATGCTATCTGCTTACTCTTTATCTTAACATGTATACTTGTATTAGTATACTGTCTCTCTGATACATGTTGATAAAGCCCTTATGATGTAGGCTTGACTACCAGGACTATGATGCAGATCATACTAGTGGGGCTTGTGTAGTCCGCAAGCACATCCTTTAACAATTCCTAGTCGAGGGAATATCGAGACAGGGCATCGATATTCCAGAGTAGACTAGTGTGTACGTTTATTGACCCTGTATGAGGCGATGGTTGATCCCAGAACCATTGGTGTTTAACATCAAAGATTGTACACAGGTGCTCATTAAAGAATGGGTACACCGAACAGGACTCGCCGAGAACTCCTAGACGGTACCATACCTATCGTCAGATAGCATTTCTCTGGTGACACTTGTACAGGTTAGTCTATAGACCCGAGATCGTCATAGTGTCTTGTGTGGTTCCCACTGTGCTTTGATTTCCTCCCTACCACGGCTTAAAAGGGTCGTGCAAATAGATGGATTTTGGGTACAGTCCCGAGTCACATGGAGGCGGTGAGCGATATGAGGGGTTTCGTCTCTCCCGGTATTGGGAGTTGATGTTGCGCAATGCTCGATTGGACATAACAGTAAGTCCCTGGCCAGGGCTGATGAGATTTATTGGTAAGTGTTATCAGTAGTTTCTCGAATGGTTATAGGCCATACATCGACATGGCTTATCAAGGTTATTAGGGTCTGACAATTCCACCCCCAGACTCGATATGTGACATATCAGACGAAGAGACCAGACTGTATGGTAAGTGTTGCTTATAGGCTTTACAGGAGTTTGGACAAGTATGCTTGTTGATCTTCTATTCGTTCAATACCTGGATAGCCATTACGTCCAGCTAGTACCGCTAACGGCTTATGGGTATCTGATGTGATCATTACCTACTGCTGGCGTATTGACGATTCTTTAGAGTCCCACACAGATGTTTCCTAGCTCAATCGAAACGAAGTAGGGCACATATGGAGATATGTGTGGGAGCTTGATTAAATGTGATACCATATTCTAATCTTGCGATATTTGATATCGGTTAGGTTATATATGATATAACCGGATTATTGAATCAAGTGTTGATTCAAGGATTTGATTTATATATATATATATAGGCCAGTTATATATGATATGTCCGGATTATTGAGTCAAGTGTTGATTTAATAACTAATATTGAATATATGTCTGTTGTATGTGATATAGCCGGTTGTATGTGATATGACCGGATTATTGAATCAAGTGTTGATTTAATAATGTGATATACATATATATATGATATTAGTCGGTTATAAATGATATAACCAGATTATTGAATCAAGTGTTGATTTAATAATTTGATATATATATTTATATATTTGATATATATATATATATATATGTTAACTAATATATATGCTCACTTATGATTTTCTTCTCTTGTTATATATTTGTGTGTGTGCGATATATATGTGTGTGTGTGTGTGTGTGTGTGTGTGTGTGTGTGATTTGTATCATGGTTGATGATACATAGAACTAGAATGTATGAGAATCACACATGAGATTATGATGAGAAGCAAATGGTTTTATTTATGAATTAAAGAAAATAGAAAATAAGTTGTTATCTTAAGATGCTTGTGGAAGCCTTGAGAAGCCATGACTCACCACTATTTCTTTGTTTTATTCATAGATATTTCTAATCTCATCTCATCACTCACCTCATGTTTCACTCTCTCATTCCAAGTTCATCTCCTTCTTCTTCCTCTTTAGATTTTTCTTGAAGTGAGAAAAGAAAAGAAAAAGAAAAAAAATAAGTGAGCAAAATTCCTACTTCATCAACCTACACTTTTCTAGCCCATTAGTTTAGGTTGTTTACTTCACTAATACTTGGATTAGTGAAGAGTGAGCTTGAGTTAGAGAGACTTCAAGGTGGATCATTTTCGGCATCTGTTCACATCATAATATTGCAATTCATACGCCCCACTTTTATGCATTTTATAAGTAAACAGGTACTTTTGACGCTCGTTTGTTGCATGATACAGGATACAGGATCTTGGAGCAAATACAGTGAAAAAGACGAAAGACAATACAGAAAAGGGACTTTTGACCAACAAGCAGACGGATCTTACTCAAGCCGAGACGAAGAACAGTGCAAGGTCCAATAGACGAAAGTGAAACGGTCAAAAGATCCTTACAAATTTTCACTAAGGATCTGGAGAACACTAAGAAGCCCAACAGAGAAAAGAAATATAAAAATAGAAAGCCCAAGAAATGTTGAACAAATCCGAGAAAAAATGGTGAGCCAAGCCCACCAAAGGGCCGCGGAACCGCGGCCCAAGCGCTCCATTGCCACGGTTCAACGGCCATATGAGGCCCGTGTCGGTGCAAACTCTCTGTGTCGGTGTGTCGATGCATATGTTGGGATTCTTAGGGGGCAAATCTGTAATTTCATGTCTACGAGAGTCTGTAACCCTAGCTTCACTGGTTGCTTATAAATTGTATTCAAAATCTGTAAAATGTTATGCCTCTTATCAATCAATAAAAGTTCAGACCTGTTGAGAGATCAAGAGCATCATCTTTTCTTATAAGTTTTTAATTTATTTAATTCCTGCCTTAGTTTAATATCACTACTTGCCCTACTTATCCATTTGTTTGCTGTAGTTCACTAGTTTTAGCTATTTTTAATCTGTCGTAAGGTAACACTTTAAAACATAAACATAAAAAAAATGTCACTTTCAAATAATTCCCTAATGAGCGAGTAAAATCCTCGCTCGTTAGGGTTAGGAACAAGAGAGGGAGTGAGAGATGGATGTCTCTCACCTCCTTCAATGCCAACATATTTTTAAAACGAAACCTTCATGCACGCATGTATGATCCGCCCCCTACGGCACCCTACCTACAAGGAAAAGGTGAACCGTAGTATAAAAGGCCGGACATATATGACGTCCATGAAGATCACAGCAATTAATAGGAAAGGACGGACAAGGATCTAGAGGAAGAAACTTTGTTTCTTCCCGATCATCCTAATCCGCTTTGCTAATAATTGTTGTGATTTTTCTAGAAAGCTTAAATCAACGGCATTGAAAGAGGTGACAACATTGATCTCAACACCCCTACCTTCGACCTAACCCTAACGAGTTCTTTCATATCACATAAATTAGTTCTTTAGATCACTCGACAAAAACCAAACCACAATCTGAATCAACTCGTTATAACACAAAAAAAAACAGAATCTCACACATCCCTGCGGATCGACCCGTATTCACCGGCTAGCTGCAAAACAACGCCGTTTCTGATTACGGTAAACTACAAATTTTTGGAATAATCAAATAGGGGTGATATTTACACACACGTGGGGATATGTGATTAGAGTTTAGATGAGAGAAAGGAATGAAGAATAGAACTTGTATCTTTAGTAGGGTTGATAGAAATTCCTGAGTGGAGATGTAACTCTAGAAGGAAAACTTAGGAGATGCCGAAAGCTAAATAAGTCTATAGAACATATATAATCTTAAGTTAGATGATGAGGAAGTGTGAAGAATGTGGGTGGATAATTTGCGAGTCAAAAGATAATAGAATTCCTTGTTAGAAAACCTAATTGGAAAACAAAAGTCGAAAAACTAAGTTGATAGGATTTTGTGGGTGTAATCCGCTGAAAACCCTCAGGAGACAACACTCCTCCTACTAGGGACACCTAGAGGTTTAACGACTTGTTGCACGTGCTCAGTGCAATCGCGTTTCCCTGCGAAAGTGCGGCTAGGTTAGAATAAATTAATAAGATTGCTCGAGGATGAGCAAAAGATAAGTTTAGGGGTATTTGTTCACATCATAATATTGCAATTCATACGCCCCACTTTTATGCATTTTATAAGTAAACAGGTACTTTTGACGCTCGTTTGTTGCATGATACAGGATACAGGATCTTGGAGCAAATACAGTGAAAAAGACGAAAGACAATACAGAAAAGGGACTTTTGACCAACAAGCAGACGGATTTTACTCAAGCCGAGACGAAGAACAGTGCAAGGTCCAATAGACGAAAGTGAAACGGTCAAAAGATCCTGACAAATTTTCACTAAGGATCTGGAGAACACTAAGAAGCCCAACAGAGAAAAGAAATATAAAAATAGAAAGCCCAAGAAATGTTGAACAAATCCCAGAAAAAATGGTGAGCCAAGCCCACCAAAGGGCCGCGGAACCGCGGCCCAAGCGCTCCATTGCCGCGGTTCCGCGGCCATATGAGGCCCGTGTCGGTGCAAACTCTCTGTATCGGTGTGTCGGTGCATATGTTGGGATTCTTATGGGGCAAATCTGTAATTTCATGTCTACGAGAGTCCGTAACCCTAGCTTCACTGGTTGCTTATAAATTGTATTCAAAATCTGTAAAATGTTATGCCTCTTATCAATCAATAAAAGTTCAGACCTGTTGAGAGATCAAGAGCATCATCTTTTCTTGTAAGTTTTTAATTTATTTAATTCCTGCCTTAGTTTAATATCACTACTTGCCCTACTTATCCATTTGTTTGCTGTAGTTCACTAGTTTTAGCTATTTTTAATCTGTCGTAAGGTAACACTTTAAAACATAAACATAAAAAAATGTCACTTTCAAGTAATTCCCTAATGAGCGAGTAAAATCCTCACTCGTTAGGGTTAGGAACAAGAGAGGGAGTGAGAGATGGATGTCTCTCACCTCCTTCAATGCCAACATATTTTTAAAACGAAACCTTCATGCACGCATGTATGATCCGCCCCCTACGGCACCCTACCTACAAGGAAAAGGTGAACCGTAGTATAAAAGGCCGGACATATATGACGTCCATGAAGATCACAGCAATTAATAGGAAAGGACGGACAAGGATCTAGAGGAAGAAACTTTGTTTCTTCCCGATCATCCTAATCCCCTTTGCTAATAATTATTGTGATTTTTCTAAAAAGCTTAAATCAACGGTATTGAAAGAGGTGACAACATTGATCTCAACACCCCTACCTTCGACCTAACCCTAACGAGTTCTTTCATATCACATAAATTAGTTCTTTAGATCACTCGACAAAAACCAAACCACAATCTGAATCAACTCGTTATAACACAAAAAAAAACAGAATCTCACACATCCCTGCGGATCGACCCGTATTCACCGGCTAGCTGCAAAGCGACGCCGTTTCTGATTACGGTAAACTACAAATTTTTGGAATAATCAAATGGCGCCGTTGCCGGGGATGGCGTAATTTTCTATTTTTGTATGATTTCGGGTTGATATAAATTATAAAAATCAGAAAATACAAAATACAAAAATTATCTTTTCATTATTTTTATCTGTTTGAAGGGTTTCTCGTTGGAATCTTGCAGGAACAGCAAAGACTTTTGGATCTGGAGTTTTACAGAAGGTCAAAACAGAAAAGGGAACATAAGAACAGAGAGGAATCACAAGTACAGAGCAGCACAAAATTTCTCAGAGGCTGAATCCACCAAGGTGCCGCGCTTCCGCCGCATAGTAGTGCCCCAGACCACGGTTCCGCCGCCATCTAGCCACGTCAGCACATAAAATTTGCATGGTTAGATCCCTCTTTCTCCCCTCTGCAACCTCCATATCTCCACTGTAAAAATTTTCTGCAGGTTTCTTTGCGCTAAAAAAAAATCTTCTTCCCCCTTCTAAATAACAGATTTGCTGCAGGTTTCTTTGCGCCGCGCTAAAATTGATTGCAAGTGAATTTTTGTTTTGCATAATTTAATTGGACTTAAGGGGTTAATTGACCAAACTCAGATTGGGTGGGGATTTCATCACCGTTCCCAGGACCCCAGAAAACACCTAAAGCATTTTGCATCGACCACAATTAATTAAAAAAAGACTAGACTCAGACCTAAGGACAGCGAGCTCAATAGGAAAAGGACTAGGGTAGGCATCGGCCGTTTATCCTAACCGACATTGCGGTGTCTAGGCTAGTGGTTATTAATTAGGCCCACTGTAGTGGTGGTTCCTTCCTACTTACCTGGCCGTACTTGTCCGTGAAGAGGCGGTTTGAGGTCCTATTTCTAGCCCTAGTTAGGAGCTGTCTAGTAGACCTAGGCGACCCTAGATCTAGGCTTGATTGTGCATGTGTGGTTGATACAATTGTGTCACGAGTCCTTTTTCAAAAACCTCTTTGCAAAACTTCCACATAAAACAAAAAATAAATAAATAAATAAAACTTTTCAAAACTTGCAACTTGTCGCAAAAAGAAAACCTGCAAATTCACCACACCACTTTCCCTCACTGATGTTATCTTACCCCCACATTCTGTCTTTTCTTTTTTCTGACTGCATTACCCTTTAGTGTATGTCACTTTGGAATAGGGATACAGACGCCCGATTAGTCCGCGTTTTGTTGGTACCGACCAGCGAACCCTTCGACACCGAAGTCGAAAATCCGTCCACTTTCTTACCTTCACCTTCAACTTCTTTCACCGAAGGTATGTCGGGATTCAACCCCAGCAATACCTTACCGATGGGAAGGATTCCACCTCCGTTAGGTGCGAATGACCCGAACCAGCCGCCTGTTGAAGCGCCCGCACGAGTTGCGCTCCAGGACCTCTTTTACCCCGTTCGCACTTCTTTACCTACATGTCTTTCACCCCCACCGGCAAATGGGGACAATTTTGAGATTAAACCACATTTCATCAATATGCTGCCGAAATTTCATGGTTTGGAAACTGAAGACGCATATATCTTTATTAATAAATTCCAAAATGTGTGCGCTATGATGAAAACGACCCAATTGAGTGATGACGCTATAAGGCTAAGGGTCATTCCTTTCACCTTATGTGACCTAGCCGAGAAGTGGCTATATAGCACCGCATCACATTCTATTAGAAATTGGGATGAGTTTGTGAAAGCTTTTCTAAAAAAGTTCTATCCTCACCATAAAACTGCCAGAATCCGCAATGAAATAATTCAATTCTCACAACTTCCGTCCAAACCATTCTGGAAGTGCTTCGAGAGATTCAAGGACCTATTAGTTCAATGCCCTCATCATGGGATAGAAAGTTGGCAACTTTGCCAAACATTATACGAGGGATCGAACTCGGCAACGAAGCAGTTGCTAGAAACCATCTGTCAAGGTCATTTTCTCTCTAAGTCTAGTGATGAAGCGTGGCAGTTTCTCGAGGATCTTAGTGAGCAGACAATACAGTGGGAGAGTACCAAGACCACATCATCTTCTAGTGGTCAATCTAGGGCAGGCATACATCAAGTAGAGATGTCGATTGCCATGAAGGCCGAGATGGCCGCTCTTACGAAAAAGCTAGAAGCGATCGAGACCAAAATCTCATCGTCTTCTCCTGCCCCTGCTATGCCTCCACGAACTGTCTGTGCTTGTTGTGCGGATCCATCGCACCTGACCGAAGAGTGTCCTTATAATGCATCTACACAAGGACAGGATCAAGTCAATGCTGCATTTCAGCAACGACAAAGAAACAATCCGTACTCTTCGACGTATAATCCGGGGTGGAGGAGTCACCCAAATTTCGCTTGGAACCAAAATCAACAATTCCAAGGAAATAATAATAATTTTCAAAAACCTCCTCCTCCACAACAACAACAAGCACCCTCGCAAACTCAATATCAACCGCAACAATTTCAACAACAACCTTACCCTAATCAGGTGAACAATTTTGTGCCGAACAATGCTTACCAGCCAAACAATTATGTTCAACCTAATAATGATAAGGTTAGCTCGCTCGAAAGAAGTCTAGATGCATTCCTTAAGCAATCTACACAGTCTACAGCAAGACTTGAGACTTATATTCAATCTTTAGTGCAAAATAGTGCCTCACACGATCAAAGCATCAAATCTATTGAGGCACAAATTGCACAACTCAATGCAGCTTTGAGCGAGCGCGAAAAAGGAAAACTCCCGTCTCAACCTCTGCCCAACCCCGGTCACGCACATGCTGCAGTTCAACAGCAAAATCATAACGTAAATGCCGTGACCACGTTGAGATCGGGCAAAGTGTTGCAGAAAAATGTGGGCATGAACAATGACACCCCTGCTGGTGGGGCTTCTTCATCTTCTTCACCTTCATCTTCTTCTTCTTTAGAGCCTATTCTCCACCCTTCACATGGCTCTACCTCTTCTAGCTTGAACGGACCCATTTCTCACAACACGAACATATCTACACGGGGTGCCGTTCCAACTCGACAATCTGATCCGCAAAATTTGGACTCAACCACCTTTCAAAATGTTCCTTTTCCTAATCGATTGAGATCCAATAAACCAACTTCTCAAATGGAGAAAATTGTCGAGTTGTTCAAACAGGTTAGCATAAATATCCCTCTTTTGGATGCAATTCAGCAAGTTCCTTCATATGCCAAAATTTTAAAGGACTTGTGCACCAAAAAGAGGAAGTCGCAAGTGCCAAAGAAAGTTTTTGTGGCTAGTGCTATTAGTGATGCTCTTGTAAATTCCCTTCCCCCAAAACAAAAGGACCCTGGGTGTCCTACCATTTCGATAACAATTGGGGACAAGAACATCAATAGAGCACTATTAGATCTTGGTGCGAGTGTCAATTTGCTACCCTATTCTGTGTACGAGCAATTGGGCGTTGGAGAGCTTAAGCCCACTCACTGTACTCTCCAAATGGCCGACCGGTCAATAACCCATCCTAGGGGAGAGCTGGAGGATGTGTTAATTCGAGTAGGGGATTTCATTTTCCCCGTTGACTTTATTGTGATGGATACACAACCTGTTGCTAACCCCCGGAACCAAATTCCGGTAATACTAGGTCGACCATTTTTGGCAACTTCCAACGCAGTGATTAATTGTCGTAACGGTTCAATGAACCTATCTTTCGGCAATATGATAATTGAGCTCAATATTTTCAAGTTGGGAAGTCAGCCGGCTGAGCCTAATGCTAGCGTACTCGATGTTTGCTCGATCAATGAGATCGCGGAGGAGGACTGTGAATTCGAGAATTTTTTGTTCGATCACAGCAATGTTAACGCCACTAGTGCGTTTCTCCTAGAATCCGACGCAGCCTTCACAACGGATAATGATTTTGAGTGCTTTACCTTTGTTTATGACTTTGAAGACTCATCACCTGAATTGGAGTCTTTTGCTTTTTCGGATGAGTTAGTTGAACCATCCGACACTGTTGCGTACACTCGGTTCGAACCTTTGATGGAATCATTCGAGTTTGAAACAACTACCCTATTGTTACCATCTATTGTTTCACCTCCTAAACTCGAATTAAAGCTTTTGCCGACGCACCTAAAATATGCTTATCTAGGTGATAATGAGACCTTACCTGTCATTGTATCAGCTTCTCTAGCTCTTGAGCAAGAGAAGGCACTTTTGATGGTCTTACATAATAATCGGCAAGCTTTCGGCTGGTCTATGGCGGACATTAAGGGGATTAGTCCCCTCATAGTCGAACATCATATACACTTAATGGATGATGCCAAGCCAGCACGGGATCCACAAAGGCGCCTCAACCCCATCATGAAAGAGGCTGTTAAGAAGGAAATTGTCAAGTGTCTGGATAGCGGTATCATTTACCCTATCTCGGATAGCCAATGGGTTAGCCCAATCCACGTCGTGCCAAAGAAATCGGGCATTACGGTCATTACCAATGAGGCAAATGAGTTAATTCCCACTCGCACCCAAACTGGGTGGCGAGTCTGCATAGACTATAGGAAACTCAATGCCGCAACAAGGAAAGACCACTTTCCTTTACCTTTCATTGACCAAATGCTCGAGCGATTGGCAGGGCACGAGTTCTATTGCTTTCTCGATGGCTATTCCGGTTACAATCAAGTCCCCATCGCCAAAAAGGATCAAGACAAGACAACATTCACTTGTCCCTTTGGCACTTTTGCTTATCGTCGCATGCCCTTTGGGTTATGCAACGCGCCCGCTACATTTCAGCGGTGTATGATGGGGATCTTTTCAGACATGGTTGAAAAGTTCTTGGAGATTTTTATGGATGATTTCTCCATCTTCGGCGACTCCTTCGACGAGTGCTTACGCCATCTTGACGCTGTTCTTACCCGCTGCAGGGATAAGAATCTAACATTGAATTGGGAGAAGTGCCATTTCATGGTGCGAGAGGGCATCGTCTTAGGACATGTCATCTCGCAAAACGGCATCGAGGTTGACAGGGCTAAAATCAAAGTGATTTCTAACCTACCTCCCCCAAAATGCGTCAAAGATATTAGAGCCTTCCTTGGCCACGCTGGTTTCTACAGACGGTTTATCAACGACTTTAGCAAGATTGCTAGACCCTTGACTCTATTACTGGCCAAGGACACAACTTTCGCTTTCGACTCCACATGCACTGAAGCATTCGAGTCTTTAAAACATTCACTCATCACTGCGCCCATCCTCTCATCTCCCGACTGGACGCACCCTTTTGAAATCATGTGCGACGCATCAGACTTTGCTATTGGCGCTGTTCTTGGACAGCACATTAATAAGATGCCGCACGTGATTTATTATGCTAGCCGAACACTAAATGAGGCCCAACTTAACTACACAACAACAGAGAAAGAATTTTTAGCTGTTGTGTTTGCACTCGAAAAATTTCGGCCTTATTTAATCGGCTCTCCAGTCGTTTTTTATACTGATCATTCGGCTCTTCGCCACCTTTTTGCGAAGAAGGATGCTAAGTCAAGGTTAATACGTTGGATCCTTTTATTGCAAAAGTTTGACCTTGTTATTAAGGACAAAAAGGAAGTGAAAACGTAGTAGCTGATCACCTATCAAGACTTCCTTCTTCGCCCACGCTCGATCTTCCAATCACTGATGTTTTTCCCAACGAGCAACTCTTGACCGTTTCTTGCGAACCATGGTTCGCTGATATTGTAAACTATTTAGCCACCGGCCTGATTCCTAATGATTGGTCGAAACAGGATAAGCTTCGATTTTTGTCCCAAGTAAAGCATTTTTACTGGGATGAGCCCTATCTTTTTAAATACTGTTCCGACCAAATCATTCGTCGGTGTGTGCCCGAGAGTGAGGTCAAGAGCGTGCTGTCTTTCTGCCACGATCAAGCCTGTGGCGGGCACTTTGGCCCAAAGAAGACAGCCGAAAAAGTTTTGCAGTGTGGTTTCTATTGGCCACGACTTTTCAAGGATGCATTTGAATACTGCAAAACTTGCTCCCGGTGCCAACACTTGGGCCGGATTTCGCGGAGAAACGAAATGCCACTCCAACCCATTTTGGTAGTGGACATTTTTTATGTTTGGGGTATAGATTTCATAGGACCACTTCCTAACTCTTTTGGAAATGTGTATATTCTGTTGGCAGTTGACTATGTTTCTAAGTAGGTCGAGGCTGTGCCCAGCCGAACGAACGATAATAAAGTTATCGTTCGATTCCTTAAAGAACACATATTTTCTCGATTTGGGCATCCTCGGGCGATAATAAGTGATAATGGTTCTCACTTCTGCAATAGGACTTTCGAGTCCTTAATGCGTAAATACTCTATCACCCACAAATTGTCAACGCCATATCACCCCCAAACATGTGGGCAAGCCGAGGTTTCAAATCGGCAAATAAAGCAAATCCTGGAAAAAACGGTTTCCAAAAACCGTAAGGATTGGTCACTTAAACTGATAGATGCACTATGGGCTTTCCGTACTGCATATAAGACCGATCTTGGTATGTCTCCATACCGGCTTGTGTACGGGAAGGCTTGCCACCTCCCAGTGGAGATCGAGCATAAAGCATTTTGGGCTATCAAAGAGCTGAATTTGTCTTTAGGAGATGCGGGCAGCAACAGAAAACTGCAATTGAATGAGTTGGAGGAGCTGAGGGATGAGGCATATGATAATGCCATAACTGCTAAAAACCGAGCTAAGGTGTTCCACGATAAACACCTTTTGCGAAAAACTTTTGAACCTGGTCAACAGGTTCTACTTTATGACACTCGGTTACATTTTCATCCCGGTAAGCTCCGGTCCAGATGGAGAGGACCTTTTGTAGTCCGCACCGTTTATCCGCACGGTGCGGTTGATCTTGAAAACCCTGAAGACGGTACCTTATTCAAGGTGAATGGGCATCGACTAAAACCGTTCTTCACAGCGGATCCTTCGGAGGAGTTCCTGCTTTTGCAGGAGCCGATCTACACTGAGTGATATTCCTCTGCTTTCACCCCGAAATTTCGTTTCCCAAGGACACTATTTCAAATAAGTTTGGGGGTGTGTATATTATTTGTATATATATTTCCAAAATACCAAAAAAAATAAATAAAATAAAAAAATAAAAATAAAAATTTGAAAAATAAAAAAATAATAATTTTTTGACCTAATTGCAAATCTGCAGATTAAGAGCTGATTTTACAAATAAAACCCTCGTTTTAGAGGGTGTTTTATGTAAATCACCCACCCATCCCCTATTTAAAGGAACCCGAGCCCCCTGTGTGTTTACCCTAAAAAAAATTTCATCTCATAAAACCCTAGCCGCCGCCCCCTACCCTCTGCAGAAGATTCTCGCCGCGCCGCCACCAGACGACCGCGGAACCGCCCCCGTAGCCGCTTCCCGCCGCGCAACCGCCGCCTCCTTGTGTCTTCACCCCCTGAATTTTTCAGGGGAGGTAAATCTGATCCCTTACTCTCTGTTCCTGCATATACTTTTTTTCTGAAACATCCTAATGGCACACAAAATGCAGTATGAAAGGGATTTTTCCCCTGTTTTCGCACACGAGATTTACGGTACATATTTCCCACACGAAATCGCACAAAGGGGCTGGAATTTCCTCCTCTATAATCATGCATCTGCGTTTGCTCTACCTAACCTAGTTGCCCTATTTTACGAATCCATGGAAGATAATAGCCTTGACAACTTAGGTTACATAAAACTGAATTGGGGAAACCGTGAAATTCACATCGATAGGGACATGATACACGAGGTTACACTCATACCACGTGTACCTGCACATGAACACCCACTTTGCTTTGAAGATTATATGCCATTAATGGGTAATGACTGTGCACGAGAACCGCGTAAGGGCATCCAAGCACGGACCCTTTTCGCAAACGTTTTAACTGTGTGCCGGTGGGCACAAAACAATATTTTTGGAAGTTCTCACAACACGACCTTTTTCACACCTTCGTTACATGTCGTCCACACTCTAATAACGAAAAATCCTAGGTTCGACATGTGCACGGTTTTGCTCCAATCCATAGGTATGGGGAAACGAGGTACCGTATACCCATGTCCCATGCTCGTTACCCAACTCTGCCGTTATTTCCTCCCAGCCGAGGAATTTGACTCATATATGATAGACGGTGTCCCGGTTCGACCACTTTTAGAGGGCGTCTCGTCGTCCTACTCTAGACTTACGGATATTTGGACACGAACAGAACCGGCAGAAAATGTACCTGCATACACCCCTAGCTCGAGCTCGACTTCGAGCGGGGAAGAACTAACTCCCCAAGAGCATGCGCGATTGATGCGAAGAACAGTGAGAAGAATAGACTCTTTGCGGGATGAGTTTCGGGCAACTGCACGAGAGCACGACCGTCGGTTGACGGAAATTGAGAGGGGGATCCAAACACTTTTGGCTAAAGGGGAAAGATCACGTTCACGCTCACGAGCGCGACGTGGGGCCGGGCAGTGAGGGCACTGCTTTGCTCAAGTTTGGGGGTATTAGAGGGTGATGTATATAGTTATCCTTCGCATTGCATATTGTATATATCTTTGTTTTCCTTTTTCATATTTAATTTCTGCATTGCATTTTTATATAAAAATCATAAACATTTAAAAATTTGAAAAATAAAAAAAAAATTAGAAAACTGAAAAACCCATAAAAATTGAGAAAATTTCAAAAATTATAAAAATTATTGTATTCAATTTTGGTTAATTGACTTGAGTTGATAAAAAGGTTAACTAGCTCGGAAAAACTAGATCTTAGACTTAGTAAATTAAAAACCCTAAAAATAACCTTGCTTAAAGTTTAACGGTAGAAAGTGTATGTCTTTGTAGGTTATTTAGGAATAGGCAAATTTTGGGTTCACTTCATGGGTTAAGCCAAAACGAGAGAAGAGTATTAATGTTCTTATTAAAGTATAAGTTCGAAAGATAGTTCCTAGTTTGAGTTTAGATTCTGAAAACATGTACCCTACAAAATGCACAATCACGCACCTTGAAACTTGGATTAGTAGAAGAGACCTTGAATTACTCTTGTCTAAAGTCCTTAGCACAATGAAAAAAAAAAGAAAAAAAAAGGGGTGAATAAAAAAATGGACACTGGTTTTTGTGATTACTTAGGGCTAGAAAATTAATTAGCGAGGGTGCTTCATCACCTAGTGCCTTAGACCAACTGGTTTGGGAGTCACTGCTAAAGCCTTGGGTGTTGCAAAAATTAGGAAGTACGCTTTAAAGTGCTAACGCATCTTGTAATCGGTTGTTGGTACCTCAAGAAGTATTAACTGTCGCATGAATGATGTGTAAGCAAATTTCATTTAAAAATTCACTAATTAATAAGTGCTTTGGACAATGGACGAAAGTACGATTGCTTGATTTGAATTTCCAAGTGTAGGGGTGATATTTACACACACGTGGGGATATGTGATTAGAGTTTAGATGAGAGAAAGGAATGAAGAATAGAACTTGTATCTTTAGTAGGGTTGATAGAAATTCCTGAGTGGAGATGTAACCCTAGAAGGAAAACTTAGGAGATGCCGAAAGCTAAATAAGTCTATAGAACATATATAATCTTAAGTTAGATGATGAGGAAGTGTGAAAAATGTGGGTGGATAATTTGCGAGTCAAAAAATAATAGAATTCCTTGTTAGAAAACCTAATTGGAAAACAAAAGTCGAAAAACCAAGTTGATAGGATTTTGTGGGTATAATCCGCTAAAAACCCTCAGGAGACAACACTCCTCCTACTAGGGACACCTAGAGGTTTAACGGCTTGTTGCACGTGCTCAGTGCAATCGCGTTTCCCTGCGAAAGTGCGGCTAGGTTAGAATAAATTAATAAGATTGCTCGAGGACGAGCAAATAATAAGTTTGGGGGTATTTGTTCACATCATAATATTGCAATTCATACGCCCCACTTTTATGCATTTTATAAGTAAACAGGTACTTTTGACGCTCGTTTGTTGCATGATACAGGATACAGGATCTTGGAGCAAATACAGTGAAAAAGACGAAAGACAATACAGAAAAGGGACTTTTGACCAACAAGCAGACGGATCTTACTCAAGCCGAGACGAAGAACAGTGCAAGGTCCAATAGACGAAAGTGAAACTGTCAAAAGATCCTTACAAATTTTCACTAAGGATATGGAGAACACTAAGAAGCCCAACAGAGAAAAGAAATATAAAATAGAAAGCCCAAGAAATGTTGAACAAATCCCAGAAAAAATGGTGAGCCAAGCCCACCAAAGGGCCGCGGAACCGCGGCCCAAGCGCTCCATTGCCGCGGTTCCGCGGCCATATGAGGCCCGTGTCGGTGCAAACTCTCTGTGTCGGTGTGTCGGTGCATATGTTGGGATTCTTATGGGGCAAATCTGTAATTTCATGTCTACGAGAGTCTGTAACCCTAGCTTCACTGGTTGCTTATAAATTGTATTCAAAATCTGTAAAATGTTATGCCTCTTATCAATCAATAAAAGTTCAGACCTGTTGAGAGATCAAGAGCATCATCTTTTCTTATAAGTTTTTAATTTATTTAATTCCTGCCTTAGTTTAATATCACTACTTGCCCTACTTATCCATTTGTTTGCTGTAGTTCACTAGTTTTAGCTATTTTTAATCTGTCGTAAGGTAACACTTTAAAACATAAACATAAAAAAATGTCACTTTCAAATAATTCCCTAATGAGCGAGTAAAATCCTCGCTCGTTAGGGTTAGGAACAAGAGAGGGAGTGAGAGATGGATGTCTCTCACCTCCTTTAATGCCAACATATTTTTAAAACGAAACCTTCATGCACGCATGTATGATCCGCCCCCTACGGCACCCTACCTACAAGGAAAAGGTGAACCGTAGTATAAAAGGCCGGACATATATGACGTCCATGAAGATCACAGCAATTAATAGGAAAGGACGGACAAGGATCTGGAGGAAGAAACTTTGTTTCTTCCCGATCATCCTAATCCCCTTTGCTAATAATTGTTGTGATTTTTCTAAAAAGCTTAAATCAACGGCATTGAAAGAGGTGACAACATTGATCTCAACACCCCTACCTTCGACCTAACCCTAATGAGTTCTTTCATATCACATAAATTAGTTCTTTAGATCACTCGATAAAAACCAAACCACAATCTGAATCAACTCGTTATAACACAAAAAAAAACAGAATTTCACACATCCCTGCGGATCGACCCGTATTCACCGGCTAGCTGCAAAGCGACGCCGTTTCTGATTACGGTAAACTACAAATTTTTGGAATAATCTGCATCGAAGACTAAAGCTCGTTCCTTTCTCAAGTGGAATCAAAGAAGGGTTCTAAGGACTATTATTTGGAGCTTTAGAAGTGAAGGACCGGTCTACAAAGGTTGTAAACTTCCATCACTTAGTTTAGATAAAGAAATACGTTGAGAAAGAGTAGATGTATGCAACCTTTCAACGGGATAGTGGTTAACTTGTTTGCTTACACTAAAACCCTAATTCGTTAGTTCGATTCTAGGTTAGTATACTTAGACCTCTAGATTTTTTTAAATTGCATACTTGATGCTTGTTGAAACCAATTAGAGGTGCTAAGACATACTTTCATGGTATCAGAACAAAGCTAGAGACTTAGGCAATGTCTAAACGACGTTAAAGTGTTCGATCGAAGTTTCGAAACCCGATTTTTAGTAGTTTCTGTCCAATTTTTCAAACGTTGAAATTTTCCAGATTAAAAATTCTCAAAAAATCATGCAGGTAATTCTATGGAGCTACAAGAAGTACGAGGGCCTAACTCCTCTATGTGGCGGCGGAACCACCGCCTAAACCATGGTTTAGCCGCGGTTCTGCTGCCAACTTAAGGAGTTATTGACTCGTATTTCTTCTGCTACTTCATTGTGACATTTCTGGCTTTCTGGGTATTTTTGATGAGGCTCAAGTTGTTGAGGTCTCTGTGAATTTGTATTGTTTGAAATATTGATCGAAATGTTTAATATCATCTAGATAGCTTTGATATGTGATATAATTTTTGGAATCCACATTGATTAGTTTTGTGAAAACTAGTTAATGATTTGTAAATCTCGCGTTTTAGTCTCATTTGATGGATTGCCACGGAGTATCGATTCGGATCAAAACTCTGTCGCAATCTCGTATTGTACGCGAACACCCGCCGGGAGACACTACTAGACAGCCACGCCCCATATCCCCGACCAAATGACTATAGGAGAACCCTATGGACAAAAGCATCCACTCGGATGCTTGCAGACACGGTGTTCCGCCCAAGTGCACTTCGTTGACGGCCTCGGGGGGTGCGGCCATCTACTAAAGTTCCCGATGAGAATTCGATCATTTAATCGGGAATCTTGTTGAATTACCCGACTTATTTTTGAAAAGTATTTTCAATTCGAGACTTAAATGCAAGGTTTATAGGGTTAGGCATGAAATCCAGAATATGTGATAATCCGGGTTTATGATATCTAAAGATGATGCGGATTCTAATTATTGTAGTTTTCATTTCTTTTCTACGGCCGTAAGTGTAATATGTGGCGTATCCCCGATCTCGTTGCTATACATCAACGATATTAGGGATAGGCATATTTACTTACGTTGATGATATGTGATGTTATTGTGTTCTTGTGCGATATGTTATATTGGATCGTCATGATTGAATAGCCGAGGGGTTTTGCGTGAGATGGGAGTTTTTCAATTTTCATTCATGTAAAAAATGTGTATGTAATATTCTTTTATTGGGACACTTCCGAGTTGAGGTTGTTGTCACCATTTGATGTATATTATTTACGCTTTTGCATTAGGATAGACGCAAGGTGGGGAGCACAAGTAACCGGGTTCTAAAGTCCAGTGGGAGGCCATCTTGAAGAGTCGAGACCGGTCGCCTAACTCTAGAATTGGTAGGATTGCTTGCCGCTCTCGTAAAGGTCTAGGGATGTAGGCTTGGCTATTCATCACGACCGTGGAATCCTTGTTTTTCATTACTGGCTTAATGTAAAACATAGACCTCCTAGTATATCCTATATTTCATATATTTGCTTCTGTTGCTTCTGTGTTATGATATGATCATATAACTGCGTGAGACGAATGCTACTTATATATATGATATACTGGTAGACACTATATATGTTTTGCATCCGCGCTGGTCCTAACCCCGCCCTGCCGTAAGTTAAGTAACCTTATGGTGAAGACCCGGGTCCCTGTGGCGAATGCGAATAACATATATGTGTGTTTTATTTTCGTTTATTCTATGATGTTTAGGAAACATAAATGATGGGACGTCATTAATGAGATTAATGAAAAGAAAAGAAACCTAAAGATGTTGTAGAATCAAATTTTTCAAAAAGGTAGCTCTAGTTCTTGCTTTGCATGGCGGTATTCCATTATAAATATCCCGCACCTAATTCGATGAGGAAATAGCCTAGATCCCTTCACCGGGAATGTCCGCCTTAGCAAAACTAGCATATGCTACAACCTACTCGGTTTGTTTTGAAAACTACTCGATTTTAAAAACGAAGCTTAAACCACTCCTTTTTCATATCACTAGATTTTATAACGATATCAAGTTCATAACGTTAAAGGTTTTCTTCAAAACCAGTCATAACCCTCCATCATTTCAGATAAGTATTATTTAGTATTCGTGCTGTGTTTGTTAGCCTCCGTCAAGGCGTAGTGTGCGGTAGCTGATTAGTGCTTATCTGCCGCATGTTGATGTGATTGGATTAGGGTAGTCGTACAACCTTGTTGGCCTCTGTCAAGGGTTGTGCGGGTGGATTTAATTCAATCATGAAATGACAGGTTGAACTTGACTAGCGGCCTATGATTTGTTGACCTCTGTCAAGGTCATAGATCGTTAAGGGTAAAAACAGATATCGGGAATTTCAAGTATTGAAATTTACAATGAGATTGCATACCTTCTATATGATAATTGGATCTCGATACCCACTACGAGTAAATGTTACTCCTAGGAGAGTTTTTCATATTACATTTAGCTAATCCAGTAGGTGTCTAAGAAAGGTGTTGACGGGGTTATGCCCCTGCGGAACGAGGTTATTTAATTAGTTCCATGCGAAAGCACGGGGAGACTCTCTCGGAGTATCAATACCTGCCTGGTTGACCGATTGGTGAACTTGTAGGGTGTAATTAATCCCGTCTAATCTTACCTTTTAGGGTTTGAAGGAAGATTTGATAAAAACAGTAGAAGCCATCCTGATTAGAAAAGATAATAACCAATCTAATCTTGCAAGAGTGCACACTAAAGTGTTTTCTTCTCTCTCTCCCCAGGTAGAGACTATGTCACGCCTTAATCAAGATAATAATAAGGATGTATTGACCGAACCCGCTTATTATACTGGCCTGGAAAACGTTGGTTCCGCCCTATCTTATAACAACAAGTCTGGGCAACGAATAGAGGAATGCAAGGATTCCCATTCAACCCGAATGAAGTAAGAGCATATTGATGCATCTTCTTCAGGTGTGTTAGTTATTGAGAACTGTATCTCAGTCTGCTCTACGTCCTGGGTATTAGATACCGGATCAGGATCCCACATTTGTAATATGTTACAAGGGTTAAAGAGAGGTAGAGAACTGGGAAAGGGTGATATGTCTCTCAGAGTAGGGAATGGAGCAACTGTTGCTGCCGAAGCTGTCGGCGAATATCACCTAGTATTACCAAATGGTAATACATTGATTTTGAACGACTGTTATTTTGTACCATCGATAATGTGCAATATCATATCCGTTTCTTTATTACATAAAGAAGGATATAATTTTGCATTAGAGAAAAATGTTATGAACATTTTCCTAAATCAAGTGTTAATTGGGTTTGGTATGTTGTGCAGTGGGATAAACGTTCTAAATCAAAATACAGTTCTAAATATACAAAACACACACAAGAAGAAAAGTTCAGAAATGAACGAAGCCTTCTTGTGGCATTGTAGACTTGGTCATATAAATGCGACAAGACTAGCCAAGCTGCAAAAAGATGGATATTTGAATCCGTTCGAATTTACATCTTATGAAACTTGTCAGACATGTCTCAAAGGAAATATGATCAAAACTCCATTTATTGGACACGGAGAAAGAGTTACTGAACTCTTAGGGTTGATACATAGTGATGTATGCGGTCCTATGTCTACACATGCCAGGAATGATTCCTCATACTTCATTACATTCACCGATGATCTCTCAAGATTCGAACATGTGTTCCTGTTGAAACACAAATCTGAAGCTTTTGAGAAATTCAACGAATATAAGAACGAAGTAGAGAACCGACGGGTAAAAGTATTAAAATCGTTCGATCTGATCGAGGATGAGAATACTTAAGCACAGAATTCCGAGATTATCAAAAAGAGAATGGGATTCTCTCTCAGCTTACTCCTCCGTATACACCACAGCACAATGGAGTATCGGAGCGGAGGTATCGCACCCTATTAGATATGGTGCGCTCTATGATAAGTACTGCTCAGTTACCTATTTCCTTTTGGAGTTATGCACTTGAAACAGCTGCATACCTATTGAATAGGGTTCCTGCCAAATCTACGCCTACCACTCCATATGATATATAGGAAGGGAAGAGACCGTGTCTTAATTTCATTAAGATATGGGGTTGTCTGGCTTATATTAAAAAGAAAAATCCGGACAAGCTCAAGGCAAGGTCTATTCTGTGTAAGTTTGTTGGATATCCCAAACATTCACGAGGGTATATCTTCTACCACACGGAGGAACAAAGAGTATTTGTTTCTCGAAATGCCACCTTTTTAGAAAAGGAATTTCTTGTGAAAGAAATTAGTGGTAATGAGGTAAAACTGGAAGAAGTTTCAGATACACAAACTACAACTGATGATTTGGTAGAACCGGAGGATTCAATAGTCCCCGACGAACCTCAGCCACTCCGCAAATATAGTACGGTTCCTCATCCACCTGAGAGATACTACGGTTTTCTCATAGACGGTGGGAGCAAGGATTGCATAATGGAAGATGATGACCCAACTAGTTTCGAGCAAGCCATCACAAGTGGAGACTCTGTGAAATGGATGGATGCTATGTGATCTAAGATGGAATCCATGTACTCCAACAAAGTATGGACTTTGGAAGTTGCTCCTGAAAGGGTAAAACCCATTGGGAGCAAGTGGATCTTTAAGAAGAAATATAGTGTAGATGGAAAGGTTGAGACCTTCAAAACTAGACTTATAGCAAAAAGTTTTCACCAAAGACCAAGTGTCGATTATAAAGAAACCTTTTCTCCAGTGGCTATGCTTAAGTCCATCAGGATACTACTTGCCATTGCTGCATACCATGACTATGAAATCTGGCAGATGGACGTCAAGGCCGCTTTTCTAAATGGTGATTTAAAAGAGAGCATGTATATGATACAGCCAAAGGACTTCGAAGACAGTGGGAGCAGCGGAAAGGTGTGCAAGCTGCTTAAATCGATCTACAGATTAAAGCAAGTATCGCGGAGCTGGAACATCTGTTTTGATGTAGCAGTCAATGTTAGTTATATGTATGCCTTAGAGGCCATTACTGTACATACGATGTATATTGTAGTGGATGCTTGGACATATATAGGGAGGACTTTCTTGCTCGACATGATAGTACGCTATCTGGTTGCTCTTTATCTCAACATGTACTCTGATTGTCTCTATATTACATGTTGATAAAGCCCTTAGGATATGTACTCGACTACTGGGACTATGATGAGATCATACTAGTGGGGCCACGGTAGTCGACGAGTACATCCTATAACTGTTCCTAGTCGAGGGTGTATCGAGACAGGGCATCGATACACCAGAGTAGACTAGCGTATACGCATCTTGACCCATATGATGGGCGATGGATGATCCCATATCCATCGATGTCTAGCATCAAGGGTGGTGTACAGGTGCTCAGTAGAGACTGGGTACAATGGACGGACTCGCCGAGAACTCCCAGATGGTATTATACCTCACGTCAGATGGCAGTTCTCCGGTGACACTGGTACAGAGTAATCTGTTGACCCGAGATCATCATAGAGTCTTGTGTGATTCCCACTGTGCTTTGATTTCCATCATACCACGTCCAAGAGGGCATGCAAAAAGGTGGCTTTTGGGTACAGTCCCGAATCACATGGAGGCAATGAGCGATAGGAGGGGATTCGTCTCTCCCGGAATAGGGAGTTGATGTTGCGCTGTATTCGATTGGTTATAACTGGAAATCCCTGGCCAGGGTTGCTGAGATTTACTGGTAAGTGTTATTAGTAGTTTCTCGAACTGCTATAGACCTCATATCGACACAACTTATCAAGCTACTAGGGTCTGACGTTTACCACCCCTAGGCGAGATATGCGACATATCAGACGACGAGACCGGACTGTACGGGAGTGTTACTGATTGGATTCACAGGAGAATGTACAGGCTTGCTTGTTAATCTTCTGAGCGCTCAATACCTGGGTGGTTGTTACGTTTAGCTGACCGCTTGCAGCTTGTGGGTGTTTGATATGATCATCACATACTGCCAGCGTATTGACGATTCTTTAGAGTCCTACACAGAGGTTTCTTGGCTCAGGCAAAATGGAGTAGGAGCACATATATGATATGTGCGGGACTGAGAACAATACGTGTATGTGATACCATATTGGATTCTCACGAAATGAGATATCGGCCGAGTATATGCGATATAGCCGGGTCATCGGATCAAGTGTTGATTCGATGAACTGATTCAGATTATATTAGTCGGTTATTTGTGTAATAGCCGGATTATCGGATCAAGTGTTGATTCGATAATTTAATGTATAATTATATATTTGATATATTAAATTACATTAACTAATATAAGCTCACTAAAAGATTCTTTTTCTCACTCGGGTAATACATTGATATATATGCGATATATGTTAATTGTATTATTTTATTTTGTTACAATAAATATTGTATATGTGATATATAATATTGTAACATGTTAGGGTTATTAATGCAACATGTTTAGTGGAGATTAAATATGGTTAGGGTTTGATTTGGGTTAATCTTTTCTAGAACCTTCTAGAAGGTTTTGTTTTGTTTTGTTTTGTGCAAAGATATTTGTTTTGATATTTTGCAAGATATTTGTTTAACCCAACCCAACCCTTTAACCTTAGTTAAATCACTACAAAGGTTACTTGAACCATGGTTACATTTCTAACCTTACTTAACTTTCATTATTCATCACAAAAGGATTATGATTTATTTTCTTCTTCTTCTTCCTCTTTGCAAAGCTTTCTTGCTTTGATTTTTGTGATGAAAGTGAGTGAGAACAAGAAAACAAATGAGAGAAAAAATCCTACTTCATCATCCTCATCTACCCTTGCCATTTAGATGAGGGTGTTCACTTCATTTTGTGAGCGAGAGCTTGTGTTAATGAAACTTCAAGGTAGATCATCTTTGTTATCGAAGATCGGAAGCAAGCTTGCATCTCTCTCTTCGTGGAGCCTCTCTAGATTCTGGATGCACGATGATCACAGCGAAGGGACCTTAACACGGAGCTTTAGAAGTGAAGGACCAGACTACAAAGGTTGTAATCCCAAACTCTTAGATGTTAAAGTGTTTAACATACTTTGTTTCGCCTAATCTCTAGTCTAAGATCTTGGTTTAGGGTTGTTCGGCACGGCTAAATTTTAAATCGGGCATTGTTGATGCCTCGTAGACTCTTGTGCGTGTGCCTAGTAACCCTACAGTGGTATCAAAGCCAAGCTAGAGATTTAGGCGAAGTCTAGGCGAAGTTTAAAGTCCGATCGAACTCCGAATACCCGTAAAACCCTAGTTTCTAGAAATTTTTCAAAAAGTTGATTTTTTCATATTAAAAATTCTGTACAAAATCAGCAGGGAATTCTATGGAACTGTGTGAAAAATGACAAGGTAATTCACCCAAGGCGCCGCGGAACCGCGGCATGAGCATGGGTCGCGCGGCGGTTCCGCGGCCGTACAGTGAAATCATTGTTTTCTTTTTTCACAGTAAAGTCCCTATGTATTTCCTGATGCTTCTGGGTATTTTTAATTTTTACTCAAGTGTTGAGTTTTCTGGGTTGTATTGGGAGCTCATTGATTCGATCGGATTAATTTCGTTTACCGGGTAATTTTAGAAACTGTTAAAAAGTTCAAACGGATATCAATAACTCACTTTTTCCCCTGTCGGAAAAATTTCAAAAGTTGGATTTTTTCTCGAGTTTGAAACTTCCGGAAAATCATGCGAGTAACGCGGTGGACACTCTAGAAGAACACAAACCTTAACTCGATTATGTGACCGTCTGAACCGCTTCGGAACCTTAGGGTTTGGGGCAGTACGGCGTTGCCACATGTGAGGCATTGGCTTGACCCTTCTACGGCTGGACCATTGGTACTGTGACATGTGATGGATATTTTTCGAACTCCGCTCAAGTGTTGAGCTATTTGGGAAATCTTGGGTGTTTGATTATTCGATCGGAAAGTTTAACACTGTCTTTTTATCTAGAATGTAATACAATATTTGGAATCCACAGGAAGTTATGAGATAACTAATTTGAATGTTATAAATCTAGCAGTTCAGTCTCAGATGATCGGTTGCCACGGAATTTTGATGTGATCAAAAGTCCGTCGCAATCACGTAGCGAACGCGGATACTCGCCGGGTAAACTTAATAGACAGCCACGCCCCATAGCCCCGACCAAGTGACTGTAGGAGAACCCCGTCGCCAAAAGCATCCGTTCGGGTGCTCGCGGCAGCGGTGTTCCGCCTTAGTGCACTTCGTCGACGGCATCCGGGGGTGCGGCCGTCTACTAAAGTTTTCGACGAGTATTCGATCAGGATGTCGGGAATCTTGTTGAATTGCCCGACTTGATATTGAAAAGAGTTTTCGATAATGAGACTAAAATGCGGGGTTTATAATTGTTAGGCATGCGATGTCTAAGGAATTTATCTGGTTAGGCATGCGATGTCTAAGGAGGTTGCGGATTCCAACTGTTGTAGTTTTACACTTTCTTTTCTGTGACCGTAAGCATAGTATGTGGTGTATCGCCGACTTCGTTGCTATACATAAACGACAATCGGGATACGCATACTTTCTTACGTTGATGATATGAGATATTATGTGTTGCTGTGATATGTTATATTGGATCGTCGTGTTCTGAATAGCCGGGGGGTTTATGTGAGATGAGAGTTTTTTTCTTTTTCATTCATGTAAAATTCATTTGTATGTAATATTCTTTTATTGGGGCACTTCCGAGCTGAGGATGATATCACCATTGTATATTATTTACTTTTCCGCATTAGGTAGACCCAAGGCAGGGAGCACAAGTAACCGGGTTCTAGGGTCTAGTGGGAGACCATCTCGAGGAGTCGAGACCGGGTCTCTTAACCCTAAAATTGGCAGTGTTGCTTGCCGCTCTCGTAGGGGTCTAGGGATGTGGGTTTGGCTATTCATCGCGACCGTGGAATCCGTGTTTTATACAGGCTCATATTAAAACACGGACGTCCTAGTATATCCAATATTTCATATATGTTCTTCTGCTGCAATGTTCTATGATGAGATCATATTACTGCCTGAGACGAATGTTTATATTATATATATGAGATATATGTTATATTGCAGATTTCGTTTCAAAAGTGATGCTTGTGAAGCATAATAAAATGGGACTTCATTAATGAGATTAATGAAACTAAAAGAAACCTAAAGATGTTGTAGAAACTTGTTTAAAAACTGGTAGCTCTAGTTCTTGCTTTGCATAGCGGTGTTCCTTGTAGAACATCCAGCACCTTATTTGATAAGGAAAGAGCCGAGATCCCTTCACCGGGAGTGACCTCTTTAGTAATAACTGGCAGATGCTGCATACTCGGTTTGTCTTTAGATTGCTTCTTTTGCTTTGCCTAGTGATATTTGTGAAATATCCTGCACCTTATTCGATGAGGAAAGTGCCGATGATCCCTTCACCGGGAGTGACCTCTTTAGCGAAACTAGAAAAGCCTCAAAAACACTCCACTTAAAATCACTCGATTCTACAACGATATCAAGTTCATTACGCAAAGGGTTTTCTTCAAAACCTGTCATAGCCCTCCGTCATTTCAGATAAGTAATAGTTAGTATTCGCACTACGTTTGTTGACCTTGTCAAGGCGTAGTGTGCGGTAGCTGATTACTGCTTATCTGTATAAGCATATGATGCGATTGGATTAGGGTAGTCGTGCGACTTTGTTAACCTTGTCAAGTGTCGTGCAAGTGGGTTTAATTAATATCAGGAAATGACGGGTTGAACCTGACTTGCGGTCTATGGTTTGTTGACCTTGTCAAGGTCATAGATCGCTCGGGGTAAAATATTATTGGGAATTTCAAGTGTTGAAATTTGCAATGAGATTGCATACTTTCTATGAGATAGTTGGATCCCGATACCCGCTGCGAGTAAAAGTTACTCCTGGGAGAGTTTTACACATTACAATTTGCCGATCAAGTAGGTGTCTGGAAAGGTGTTAACGGGGTTACGCCCCTGGGAAAACGAGGTTTACTTTAATTAGGTTCGTGCGAAAGCACGGGAAACCTCCCTCAAAGTACCGGCACTGGCCTGGCTGAAAGATTGGCGAACTTGTAGCGTGTAATTAATCCCGGCTAGTCTTTCCTTTTAGGGTTTTAAGAAAGATTTGACTAAAACAGTGGGAGACATCCTGATTAGATAAATTGATAACCAATCTAATCTTGTAAAAGCGCACGCTGAGTGTTTTCTTCTCTCTCTCTCTCCAGGTAGCGACCATGTCACGCCTTAATCAAGATAATAATACGGATGTATTGACCGAACCCGCTTGTTATACTGCGCTAGGGAACGTTGGTCCCGCTCCAACTTATAATTGTTATAAGACAGAGCAGGAAATTGGGGAATACCAGATTTCCCGTGCCGCCCAAACGAAGAAAGTGCATGTTGATGCATCTTCTTCGGGTGTGTTCATTATAGAGAACTGTTTCTCAGTATCCTTTACGTCCTGGGTATGAGATACCGGATCAGGATCTCGCATATGTAATTTGTTACATGGGCTACAGATAGGTAGAGAACTGAGAACGGGTGATAAGTTTCATGAGATAGAAAACGGTGCAAGTGTTGCAGCCAAGTCTGTTGGCAGTTATCACTCTGTATTACCAAAATACATTGATTCTGAACGAATGTTATTCGATACCGAACCTGATATACAACATCATATCAGTCTCTTTATTAGTAAAGAAGGATATAATTTTGTATTGTTGGATAATGTTTTGAACATTTCCTATATCAAGAGTTGATCGATTCAGGCACGTTATCTAAAAGCATAGACGTTCTAAATCAAACCACAGTTCTTAACGTACAGAACACACACAAGAGGAAGAGTTCAGAAATGAACAAATCCTTCTTGAAGCATTGTAGACTGGGTCATATCAATGCGACCCGGCTAGCTGAAGTTATATATAGATGCATATTTAAATTAGTTTGAATTTACATCTTGTGAAACTTGCCGGTCATGTCACAGAGATAAGATGACCACAGCTCTGTTTATTGGAAACAGAGAAAAAGTTAGTGAACTCTTGGGATTGATATATGCTGATGTATGAAAGTCCCCTGTCTACATATGCCAGGACCGGTTCTTAATACTTCATTACATTCACTGTTTATCTCTTAAGATTCAGACATATGTTCCTGTTGAAACATAAGTCTGAACCTTTTGAGATATTCACAGAATATAAGTTAGAAGTAGAGAACCAAAAACGGGTATAAGTATTATGTCCTTTGATGAGATCAAGGAGGAGAATACTTGAGCACGGAATTCCTGGACTATTCTAAAGGAGAATGAGATTCTCTCTCAGCATTACTCCTCCGTATACACCACAGCACGTCGGTGTATCGGGGCGGAGCAATCACACCCTATTAGATATGGTGTGCTCTATGATGAGTACTACTGAGTAGCCTATTTCCTTTTGGGAGTTATGCACTTGAGAAGCTGCATACCTATTGAATAGGGTTCCAATCAAATCAGTTGCCTACCACTTCATATGTGATATAGAATGGGGAGAGCCCATATCTTAAGTAATTTAAGATTTGGGGTTGTCCGGCCTATGTCTAAAAGCAAAACCCGGACAAGCTCGAGTCAAAGTCAGTTCTGTGGAAGTTTGTTGGATATCCCAAGCATTCGCAAGGGAATATCTTCTACCAAACACAGGAAAAAAAGATGTTTTGTTTCTCAGCATGCCACCTTTGTGAAAGGGAATTTCTTGTGAAGAAATTATTGGTCATGAGGTAGAACTGGAAAGAGTTCCAGCTATACAAACTGCAGCTGATTATTTGGTAGAACCAAAGGATTCAATAGTTTCCAACGAACCTCAGCCTCTCCGCCGATCTAGTAGGGTTCCTCACCCACCTTAGAGATACTTTGGTTTTCGCTATGACAGTGGGAGCGAGGATTGCATCATGAGATGATGACCCAACTAGTTTCGAGCTAGCCATCAGGAGTCGGACTCCGTAAGAATGGCTGGATGCTTAGCGATCTGAGATGGAATCGTTATACACCAACAAAGTATGGACTTTGGTTGCTTTATCTGAAGGGTTAAATCCCTATCAGGAGCAAGTATATCTTGAGAAGATTACTTGGTGTACATGGAAAAGTTGAGACTTTCAAAGCTATGCTTAAGTCCATCCAGATCCTACTTGCCACGGCTACATACCATGACTACGATATCTGGCGGTTGGGTGTCATGACTACTTTTCTAAATGTTGATTTGGAAGAGAGCGTCTATAAGTACACAGCTAGAGGGCTTCGTAGACAGTGGGAGCAGCGGAAACGTGTGCAAGATGTGTTATGTGATAAATCAGGTATCGCGGAGTTGGAACATCTGTTTTGATGTGGTAGTCAAAGAGTTTGACTTCATCAAAATGGTAGATGAACCTTGTATATACAAAAAGATAGTAGAGAGTATGGTGGTGATCCTCGTAGAGTACGTGGATGACATACTCTTGATAGGGAAAGAGTTTCCTATGCTACGCTCGGTCAATCTCCGCTTATCACAAGGATTCTCCATAAGGATCAAAGTGATACCTCCTAAATCCTAGGTATTTATATCTATGAGATAGATCTAAATGGATGTTAGGATACTCACTAGTTGTAGTGAGATGGTATCAATCGATCCTGGGGAGAATCACTGGAAAGGTTCCAGGGTGATAAGGACGACTGAATGTCAGTCGCAGGCATTGTCTTTACCCTCAGTGGAGGGACGGTATGTTGGAAGAATTCCATGCTAGATACCGTGACTTACTAGAGGATTAAAGGCAAGATACATCATTACCAAGGATGATACCAAAGAGGCAGTCTAGATATATATAAGTTCATGAGATGAACTTCGTTCCTACCATTGTGTTACAATGGAGTTGTGGCTTTTGCCAAGGAATCCCCGTCCCATCAGAAATCTAGATATTATTCTTAGGCGGTATCACCTGATCATGGAGATGGTTGATCTCCAGGGAGATCGAGGTTAGGAGAGTCGACGCAGAGGACAACATCGCGGATCCACTCAGAAAGGCCTTTTTCGCAGTAGAGACTTTTATGGGATGGTTGAGTATGAGATACTTCAACCACAGCTAATTGTTTGGTATGTGATACCACAACAGATGGCCCTAGTGCAAGTGGGAGATTGTTAGTTATATGTATGCCCTAGAGGCCATTATTGTACATACGATGTATATTGTAGTGGATGCTTGGACATATATAGGGAGGACTTTCTTGCTCGACATGATAGTACGCTATCTGGTTGCTCTTTACCTTAATATGTACTCTGATTGTCTCTATGTTACATGTTGATAAAGCCTTAGGATATGTACTCGACTACTGGGACTATGATGAGATCATACTAGAGGGGCCACGGTAGTCGACGAGTACATCCTATAACTGTTCCTAGTCGAGGGTGTATCGAGACAGGGCATCGATACACCGAAGTAGACAGGCGTATACGCATCTTGACCCATATGATGGGCGATGGATGATCCCATATCCATCGGTGTTTGACATCAAGGATGGTGTACGGGTGCTCAGTAGAGACTGGGTACACTGGACGGACTCGCCGAGAACTCCCAGACGGTATTATACCTCACGTCAAATGGCAGTTCTCCGGTGACACTGGTACAGAGTAGTCTGTTGACCCGAGATCGTCATAGAGTCTTGTGTGATTCCCACTGTGCTTTGATTTCCATCATACCGCGTCCAAGAGGGCATGCAAAAAGGTGGCATTTAGGTACAGTCCCGAATCACATGGAGGCAATGAGCGATAGGAGGGGATTCGTCTCTCCCGGTATAGCGAGTTGATGCTGCGCTGTGTTCGATTGGCTATAACTGGAAATACCTAGCCAGGGTTGCTGAGATTTACTGGTAAGTGTTATCAGTAGTTTCTTGAACTGTTATAGACCTCATATCGACACGACTTATCAAACTACTAGGGTCTGACGTTTACCACCCCTAGGCGAGATATGCGACATATCAGACGACGAGACCGGACTGTACGGGAGTGTTACTGATTGGATTCACAGGAGAATGTATAGGCTTGCTTGTTGATCTTCTAAGCACTCAATACCTGGGTGGCTGTTACATTTAGCTGACCGCTTGCAGCTTGTGGGTGTTTGATATGATCATCACCTACTGCCGGCGTATTGACGATTCTTTAGAGTCCTACAGAGCTTTCTTGGCTCAAGCAAAACGGAGTAGGAGCACATATGTGATATGTGCGGGATCGAGAACAATACATGTATGTGATACCATATTGGATTCTCACGATATGAGATATCGGCCGGGTATATGCGATATAGCCGGGTCATCGGATCAAGTGTTGATTTGATGAACTGATTCAGATCATATTAGTCGGTTATTTGTGTAATAGCCGGATTATCGGATCAAGTGTTGATTCGATAAATTAATGTATGATTATATATTTGATATATTAAATTACATTAACTGATATAAGCTCACTAAAAGATTCTTTTTCTCACTCGGGTAATACATTGATATATATGCGATATATGTTAATTGTATTATTTTATTTTGTTACAATAAATATTGTATATATGATATATAATATTGTAACATGTTAGGGTTATTAATGCAACATGTTTAGTGGAGATTAAACATGGTTAGGGTTTGATTTGGGTTAATCTTTTCTAGAACTTTCTAGAAGGTTTTGTTTTGTTTTGTGCAAAGATATTTGTTTTGATATTTTGCAAGATATTTGTTTAACCCAACCCAACCTTTTAACCTTAGTTAAATCTCTACCAAGGTTATTTGAACCATGGTTGCATTTGTAACCTTACTTGACTTTCATTATTCATCACAAAAGGATTATGATTTATTTTCTTCTTCTTCTTCCTCTTTGCAAAGCTTTCTTGCTTTGATTTTTGTGATGAAAGTGAGTGAGAACAAGAAAACAAATGAGAGCAAAAATCCTACTTCATCATCCTCATCTAACCTTGCCATTTAGATGAGAGTGTTCACTTCATTTTGTGAGTGAGAGCTTGTGTTAATGAAACTTCAAGGTATATCATCTTTGTTATTGAAGATCGGAAGCAAGCTTGCATCTCTCTCTTCGTGGAGCCTCTCTAGAGTCTGGATGCACGATGATCGCAGCGAAGGGACCTCAACACGGAGCTTTAGAAGTGAAGGACCGGACTACAAAGGTTGTAATCCCAAACTCTTAGATGTTAAAGTGTTTAACATGCTTTGTTTCGCCTAATCTCTAGTCTAAGATCTTGGTTTAGGGTTGTTCGGCACGGCTAAATTTTAAATCGGGCATGGTTGATGCCTTGTAGACCCTTGTGCGTGTGCCTAGTAGCCCTACAGTCAAAGAGTTTGACTTTATCAAAAACGTAGATGAACCTTGTATATATAAAAAGGTTGTAGAGAGTAAAGTTTTCTTCCTCGTATTATACGTGGATGACATACTCTTGATAGGAAATGATGTTCCTATGCTGCACTCAGTCAAACTCTTCCTATCAAAAAAGTTCTCCATGAAAGATCCGGATGATGCCTCCTACATTCTAGGGATAAAGATCTATAGATGTAGATATAAAAGGATGTTAGGATTGTCCCAATCCAGGTACATAGACACCATACTAAAGAGATTTAGTATGGAAGATTCTAAGCGTGGTAATTTACCCGCTTGTTCAGGAATCTCTCTCACCAAAGAGATGTCTCCCAAGACTAATTTGGAGAGGGCTCGCTTAACCATGATATCCTATGCTTCTGCAGTTGGGTCTATCATGTACGCGATGTTATGCACCAGACCGGATGTAGCTTACGCACTTAGTGTGGTAAGTAGATATCAATCAGACCCAGAAAAGAAACACTGGATAGCTGTGAAGAACATTCTTAAGTACTTGAGAAAGACTAAAGAGATGTTCTTGGTGTATGGTAACAGAGAACTTCAAGTGGGGTCCTTTACCGATTCGAGCTTCCAGAGTGATAAGGACGACAACAAGTCTGTCTCGGGTGTTGTCTTCACCCTCAATGGAGGGGCGATATGTTGGAAGAGTTCCAAGCAAGATAACGTAGCAAACTCGATGATGGAGGCTGATTACATCGCTGCTAACGATCCTGCTAAAGAGGCTGTCTGGATGAAGAAGTTCATTGCTGAAATTGGTGTGGTTCCATCTATTGAGGATCCAATACCTTTGTATTGTGATAAAAATGGAGCTGTGGCTTTGGCCAAGGAACCCCGGTCCCATCAGTGATCTAGACATATTTTGAAGCGGTATCACCTGATCCGGAAGATAGTCGATCGCCGGGAGATCGAGGTCAGCAGAGAAGATACGAAAGACAACACGGCAGATCCACTCACGAATGCCCTCCCCCAGACACAGTTTGAGAGACTTTTGGGATGTTGGGTATGAGATACTACAACAACTGGCCTTAGTGCAAGCGGGAGATTGTTAGGAATTTGAATGCCCTAGAGGCCATTATTGTATATTATAGTGGATGCTTGGACATATATATAGAGGATTTTCTTGCTCGACATGATAGTATGCTATCTGGTTGCTCTTTATCTTAACATATACACTTGTATTAGTATACTGTCTTTCTGATACATGTTGATAAAGCCCTTCGGATGTAGGCTTGACTACCAGGACTATGATACAGATCATACTAATGGGGCTTGTGTAGTCCGCAAGCACATCCTTTAACAGTTCCTAGTCGAGAGAATATCGAGACAGGGCATCGATATTCCAGAGTACACTAGTGTATACGTTTCTTGACCCTGTATGGGGCGATGGTTGATCCCACAACCATTGGTGTTTGACATCAAAGATTGTACACAGGTACTCATTAGAGAATAGGTACACCGAATAGGACTCGCCGAGAACTTCTAGATGGTACCAACCTATCGTCGGATAGGAGTTCTCTTGTGACACTTGTACAGGTTAGTCTGTAGACCCGAGATCGTCATAGTGTCTTGTGTGGTTCCCACTGTGCTTTGATTTCCTCCCTACCACGGCTCAAAAGAGTCATGAAAAAATGTGGATTTTAGGTACAGTTTTCTCTCCCGATATTGGGAGTTGATGTTGCGCTATGCTCGATTGGCCATAACAGCAAGTCTCTGGTCAGGGCTGATGATTTACTAGTAAGTGTTGTCAGTAGTTTCTCGAATGGTTATAGACCACACATCGGAATGACTTATCAAGTTATTAGGGTCTGACGATTCCACCCCCAAACTCGATATACGACATATTAGACGAAGAGACCGGAATGTATGGTAAGTGTTGCTTATAGGCTTTACGGGAGTTTGGAAAAGTTTGCATGTTGATCTTCTATTCGTTCAATAACTGGGTAGCCGTTACGTCCAACTAGTAGCTGTTCATATCAGATTTTTGCATTTTTATACCGCCCAATTTTTATCACATTGCATATCGGTAGATACTCTTGAGCCGTGTTTGCTAGTCAATTGCAGGATACAGGTTCTCGGTTCTAAAACGGTGAAATTCATGAAAAACACGAAAAAATCCGGGATCCTGCCAACCACAGATAAAACACGGTCTCCGCTCTTCATCCGTATGTTGCCAGATACCAGTTTAGGAAGACAAAATGTCAAATCAATGTCACCTTCATGCACAAGGCTCAATGGCAACAACAAGTTCCAAGAAATCTACGCGGAGCTCGAGGCAATCATGCCAAATCTTGACAAAAAGTCCACCTTTCCCTCAACAGAAATTCTGGAAGAATTGTGAAAGTATTTTCAGAAAATATATATACCAAACAAGAGGGGACAGAAGACCAGGGAAGTACACAGAAGCCGACACCCCAACTCACCCATAAGGCCGCGGATCCGCGGCCAAAGGAGGGTATAGGCCGCGGATCCGCGGCCATATAGGCGCCAAATCTGCAGATATTTGGGGGGTATTTTGGTCTTTTTGTTTGGGTTCTGGTGGTTTCCCTAGGTTTTCATTTTTTGGCCTATAAATAGCCCAGAATTTTGTGAAGGAAAGGGGCCATTCTTGTATTTTCATTTTTGCCTAGGTTTAGTGTTGTTCTTCTTCCTCTTCTCACCTCTTCTCCATTAAACTTGTAGTGAGCTTTTGAGTGAAGAGTGATGAATAAAGAAGAACCATTTATTATCATGCTTGTCTCTTTACTTTGTTAATTGTTGTAATTTTAATTCGTTAAGTAGTTGTTGTTATTTCCTTGTAATTTCTTTCTTCTCTCTTTTTCTTTATCATTCATACGACAATGATACTTACGCTCGATCCTCGCCAAGGTGAGGTCGCAAATAGTTAGTCGTATTAATCTCCTTCTTTCTATCTTCCTCTTTTGTTTTGTTTTGTTTTTCCTTATCATGATGTGTGAGTAGTTAATACTTGTTAGGGTAAGATAAGGGAAGTTTGAGAGAAGAAAATCTCTCTCACTCTTTCCTTGCCCAACAGCTTAAATCGACTCCCGTTAATTGAACCACAATCCGCTCCTTATGGCACCCTATCTTATATGATAGCGGTGATTCAGTAGTGAGACCGGTTGTGGTTGAATTAACCGGAGGTTATGGCTAAGAGCCAAGAACGGACGGACAAGCACCAAAAGGAAGACTTATGCGTTGGAAAGCCTAGCTTATACTCGCAAAGTCCTTCCTAGTCGTGCTAATCCCCGTTGTTGCCGATTACCGTAACACCGATATTAAGAGGGGCAACGAAAGATGTGAAGACTCCTAACTCAAACTAACATAATCCTAACCCTAACATGCTCTCTTTAAATATCAACTCAACACTTAGATAATCACAAACAAAAATCTGAACAACCGGACTTAACTCGTTAACGCACATTGAAAAAGACTCCCATCTCCCTGCGGACGACCCGTACTCAACCGGCTAGCTACAAGCGAAACCGTCTTGATTGCGGTATTTAAAACTAAACTTGAACACGCAGAACCTCTAACAATCAAATGGCGCCGTTGCCGGGGAGACGGTAGTTTATTTCCTTATGTAATTTCGGGTTAATTTGTAAGTATAAAAAAAAAATATACATTGTAAAAAAACCATTTTGTTATTCTTGATTAGCTTTTGTGCAAGTGTGCAGGAAAATACAAGGTTCGAGTTCAGTGGCCAAGGCGTTGAAAATACGGAGTTCAAGTACAGTGCCAAAGACGTGGGAAGATAGACCCACATTTCGCGGCTACACCGCGAACGGACAAAACGAAGCATCCGATCTACTGAGAAATCTGGAGCAGTTACAGTGAGTAAACAAAAATTCAGTACATCCAGACAAGAAGAGGAGACCCAGAACAGCACCAACAAAAATTTTCAAGCCCCAATACCTCCACATAGTCGTGGATCCGCGGCTATTGCATGCGTTTGGCCGCGGAAACGCAGCCATCTGTTGGCTTCAGGCCCTCAGTTTCTCTCTGTAAGTCCCTCTGCTTCTCCCCTCTCCTCTGAACTCCACTGAATTGTGTTTTCTGCAGCCTTCTTTGCGCAAATTCTTCTCCCCCTTCCAATAAACTGTTCTTGTGCAGGATTCTTTGCGCCGCAAAATAAAAATTGTTTGCAGTTGATTTGTTACTGTTTTGCATTCTTTAATACGGACTTAAGGGGCTTGAAACCAATCCAGATTGGGTGGGGATTTCATCACCCTTCCCAGGACCCCAAAAATCACTAAAGCATATGCATTGTCCATTGTAAATTAAAAAATACTAGACTTCAGCCCTAAGGACTTCGCACTCAATAGGAGAAGATAAACCGTGTTTAGAACCTCGCTTAACCGTATATTGTTTACGGGGTGTCTAGGAAAGTGTTAAAGGCGCAACCGCCGAAAGAGAAAGGGTTATTTAATTAAGGAACTTCGCGAAAGCGTTGGACAACCTCCCCTTATCTCTGCACTTACCTGGTCTCGTGATCAGTGTATTTTTAAGCCCGTTTCTCGACATTGTTTAACTTCGACAATCAAGTTCAGGAGCAGGTCTAGTAGACCTAGGTTACCCTAGATCTAGGTGTGATTGTGCATATCTTGTTTGTGATTGCTTAAGCCGTATTTCCGTACATATTTCTGTAAATCTCTTTCTAAAAAAAAAAGAAAAAAAAGAAAAAAAAATCAAAAAACTTTTATAAAAACTTGCCCTTTTGTCGCCAAATCCATTTTCACCCATCGCCTTTCTCCATTGACGTTTTCTTACCCTCACCTTCTCCGCTTTGACTATACTAAACTCGTTTAGTGTATGTCCGCTTGGACTCGGGACACTAGCGCCCGTCTAGTCCGCGTTACGTTAGTCGCGACCGACTACGCGATCGACTCCGAAGTCGATACTCCGTCCACTCCTCTTTCACCCCTTCCTTTGCCGGCCAACTCCGACGTTGACCGGAATTCTGTTCGTACATCTTCACCTTCACCTTCACCAACCTCTTCTTCCGCGATGTCGGGATTTAATCCGAACATCTCTTTGACCACCGCTGGATTGGCTCCACCTCCTACGGAGACCAATCTCCCACCACCTCCGCCTGTTGTAGCGCCACAGCGAATCGCACTCCAGGATCGTTTCTATCCCACCCGTTCTGCACTTCCCACCTGCCTTTCTCTTCCTCCGGCCAATGGGGACAACTTTGAAATTAAGCCCCATTTCATCAACATGCTTCCACGTTTTCATAGGCTTGAATCTGAAGATGCCTATATCTTCATTAACAAATTTCAAAACGTCTGTGCCGTGATGAAAACCACCCAGCTGTCGGACGATGCTATACGTCTACGGGTCATTCCGTTCACTTTATGCGATCTCGCTGAAAAATGGCTGTATAGCACCGCTTCCCACTCAATCACCAGCTGGGACGAGTTTGTTAAAGCGTTTCTGAAAAAATTCTATCCGAATCATAAAACCGCAAGGATTCGGAATGAAATCAACCAATTCTCCCAGCTTCCTTCTGAACCCTTCTGGAAGTGTTTTGACCGGTACAAAGACCTTCTTGTTCAGTGTCCTCACCACGGTATAGAGAAATGGCAACTCTGCCAAACCTTATACGAGGGACTGAACCCAGCAACGAAGCAGTTGTTGGAAACAATCTGTCAGGGCCACTTCCTATCCAAATCTGACGAGGAAGCGTGGCAGTTCTTTGACGACCTTGCGGAGCAAACGCTACAGTGGGAGAGCACCAGACCGACTTCTTCTTCTTCTTCTACCTCCACTTCTACCGGTCAGTCTAGGGTAGGAATCCACCAACTTGACGTCTCTATTGCGATGAAAGCTGAAATGGCTGCAATAACAAGAAAGCTTGAAGCGATAGAAAGCAAATTTTCTTCTCCTGCTCCTGCCCCTGTTCTCCCCCTTCGTACCATCTGTGCTTGTTGTTCCGATCCTTCCCACTTGACCGAAGAGTGTCCTTACAATCCACCGTCGCAAGGACAGGATCAGGTTAATGCTGCCTTTCAGCAAAGACCGAAGAATGATCCATACTCTTCCACCTACAATCCCGGTTGGAGGAACCACCCTAATTTCGCCTGGAATCAGAATCAGAATCAATTCCAGGGCAACAATTTCCAAAGGGCCCCTCCACCGCAACAACAAGCGCAACAACAAACTCAGTATCAGCAGCCCTTCCAACCCCAACCTTTCCAAAACCAGACGAAAAACTTTGCACCCAACAACTCTTTTCCACCAAACAACTTTGTTCCGTCAAACAATGATAAGGTTTCCTCGCTCGAGCGAAGTCTGGAGGCGTTTGTTAAACAATCGACTCAATCCACCGCCAACATCCAGTCTTCGATTCAATCTTTAGTGCAACACACTGCCGCACACGGGCAAAGCATCAAGACCATCGAGGCCCAGATTGCACAGCTGAACGCGGCCTTGAGCGAGCGAGAGAAGGGGAAGCTCCCGTCCCAGCCACTTCCAAATCCCGGTCACCCATATAATGCACATGTTGCACTTGAACAACAAAACCATAATGTGAGTGCCGTGACTACACTGAGATCGGGGAGGATGCTGCGAAACAACATTGGCAAACGGATCAACGATGACACCCCGGCCGCTGCTTCTTCTTCTTCTCCTTCTTCTTCTTCGTCTTCTGAGCCTGTTCTCCGTTCTTCACAAGGCTCTCCCTCTTCTTCTTCTGCTCTGAACGGACCCACTTCTCACTCCACGAAAACACCTATTCTGGGATCCGTTCCAACTCCACAATCTCCTCCTCCAGCATTAGACTCAACCAATTTTCAAAATGTTCCATTTCCAAACCGGTTGAGGTCTAATAAACAAAATCCTCAAATGGAGAAGATTCTGGAGTTATTCAAGCAGGTTAACATTAACATTCCTCTTTTAGATGCTGTCCAACAAGTCCCGTCTTACGCGAAAATCTTAAAGGACTTGTGCACGAAAAAGAGGAAATCTCAGGTACCCAAGAAAGTTTTCTTGGCTAGTGCTGTGAGTGATGCCCTTACCCAATATTTACCACAAAAACGGAAGGACCCTGGCTGTCCTACGATTTCAATTACTATTGGGGATAAGAACATCAACCGCGCACTATTAGATCTTGGTGCCAGTGTTAACCTGCTTCCATATTCAGTATACGAGCAATTAGGCGTCGGAGAGTTGAAACCCACGCACTGCACTCTCCAAATGGCCGACCGATCGATCACCCACCCTAGGGGTGAGCTAGAGGATGTGTTGATAAGAGTCGGGGACTTCATATTCCCCGTTGACTTCATTGTATTAGATACACAGCCTGTAGCTAACCCCCGGAATCAGATTCCGGTGATACTCGGTCGACCATTTCTCGCAACCTCAAATGCTGTGATCAATTGTCGCAATGGTTCGATGAACCTCTCTTTTGGAAATATGACGATTGAACTCAACATTTTTAGGTTAGGGAATCAGCCCGTCGAACCTAATGCTCATATACTGGATGTCTGCTCGATCCAGGAGATCACCCCAGAAGAGTGTGAATTCGAGGAGTTTCTGTTTGATCACGATAATCTTGACGCCACTAGTGCGTTTCTCTTCGAACCTGCTGCTGTTTCTGCGCCCGACAACGACTACGAGTGTTTCACGTTCTTGAACGATCTTAGCCGCGCACAACCCGAGTTTGAATCCTTCGACTTTCCGGATGAGTTACCTGAACCATCCGACTCGGTGGCCTACACTCGTTTTGAACCTTTGCTGGAGTCCTTTGAGTTCGAGACCTTTGCACCAGTCTTGCCTTCCATCATTTCACCTCCAACGCTCGAACTCAAGCCGTTGCCGTCTCACCTTAAGTATGCTTACTTAGGTGAGAACGAGACCCTTCCTGTCATCATCTCGGCTTCTCTAGCTCCAGAGCAAGAGAAAGCCCTTCTCGCGGTCTTGCACAGCAACAGGCAAGCTTTTGGCTGGTCCATGGCGGACATCAAGGGGATTAGTCCCCTGATCGTTGAGCATCACATTCATCTGATGGATGATGCCAAACCAGCCCGGGATCCACAAAGACGTCTTAATCCAGTCATGAAGGAGGCTGTGAAGAAGGAGATCGTCAAATGTCTAGATAGTGGTATCATTTACCCTATCTCTGATAGCCAGTGGGTTAGCCCCATTCATGTTGTCCCCAAGAAGTCGGGCATCACGGTCATAACCAACGAGGCGAATGAGTTAATCCCTACTCGCACCCAAACTGGGTGGCGAGTTTGCATTGATTACAGAAAACTCAACGCCGCAACGCGGAAAGACCACTTTCCGCTACCTTTCATTGACCAGATGCTTGAACGATTGGCCGGACAAGAGTACTACTACTTTCTTGATGGCTACTCCGGCTATAATCAAATTCCCATCGCCGAAAAAGACCAGGACAAGACCACTTTCACTTGTCCTTTCGGCACGTTTGCATATCGACGCATGCCCTTTGGGTTATGCAATGCGCCCGCTACCTTCCAGCGGTGTATGATGGGAATTTTCTCTGACATGGTGGAAAAATTTCTGGAGATTTTCATGGATGACTTCTCCATCTTCGGCGACCCCTTCGACGAGTGTTTGCTGCATCTTGACGCTGTCCTTACCCGATGTAAGGACAAGAATCTCACTTTGAACTGGGAAAAATGCCACTTCATGGTGCGCGAAGGTATTGTCCTAGGACATATCATCTCGCAAAATGGCATAGAGGTTGATAAAGCAAAGATTGAGGTCATTTCCAATCTTCCTCCTCCCCGATACGTCAGAGATATCCGAGCCTTCCTTGGCCATGCCGGTTTCTATAGACGGTTTATCAAGGACTTTAGCAAGATTGCTAGGCCCTTGACTCTTTTGCTGGCCGAGGACACGCCTTTCGACTTCAACTCGAGCTGTGTGACTGCCTTCGAGTCACTGAAACGCTCACTCACTTCTGCTCCCGTTCTTTCTTCACCTGACTGGACGCACCCATTCGAGATTATGTGCGATGCATCCGACTTTGCCATCGGTGCTGTCCTTGGACAGCACATCAACAAGATGCCACACGTAATCTATTACGCGAGCCGAACCCTGAACGACGCCCAACTCAATTATACAACAACTGAGAAGGAATTCTTGGCTGTTGTATTTGCTTTAGAAAAGTTCAGGCCCTACCTCATCGGCTCTCAAGTCATTGTCTACACTGACCATTCTGCTCTGCGCCATCTTTTTGCGAAGAAAGATGCCAAGTCTCGGTTAATACGTTGGATCCTCTTGCTTCAAGAGTTTGACCTTGTCATTAAGGACAAACGAGGATGTGAAAACGTAGTTGCCGACCATCTCTCACGACTTCCTTCTTCGCCTTCGCTTCCAATCCCGATCAACGACGTTTTCCCGGATGAACAGCTCTTGACAGTATCGTGCGAACCCTGGTTCGCAGATATTGTGAACTATTTGGCCACGGGATTACTACCGACTGAATGGTCGAGTCAGGACAGACTTCGCTTCTTATCCCAAGTAAAACACTTTTACTGGGACGAACCCTACTTGTTCAAGTACTGTCCCGACCAGATTATTCGTCGGAGTGTCCCTGATGAGGAATTCAAGAGTGTGCTGTCATTTTGCCACGATCAAGCGTGTGGCGGGCATTTTGGGCCCAGAAAGACAGCTGAAAAGATCTTGCAATGTGGTTTCTACTGGCCACAACTTTTCAAAGACGCTCACGACTATTGCAAGACTTGCTCCCGGTGCCAACACATGGGCCGGATATCCCGGAGGAACGAGATGCCGCTCCAACCGATCTTGGTTATGGAGATTTTCGATGTTTGGGGGATAGATTTCATGGGGCCGTTTCCCAGCTCTTTCGGGAACTTGTACATCCTTCTAGCTGTTGATTACGTCTCTAAATGGGTCGAGGCTGTGCCCAGCCGGACTAACGACAACAAGGTTGTCGTTAGGTTCCTTAAAGAAAACATTTTCTCCCGGTTTGGGCACCCCGAGCGATCATTAGCGACAATGGAAGTCATTTCTGCAATAGGACTTTCGAGGCCTTAATGCGGAAATATTCCATTAATCATAAGCTTTCTACGCCTTACCACCCCCAAACCTGCGGGCAGGCCGAAGTTTCAAATCGGTAAATCAAGCAGATACTGGAGAAGACGGTTTCCAAGAACCGTAAGGATTGGTCGCTGAAACTCACTGATGCCCTTTGGGCATTTCGAACCGCTTATAAGACCGACCTTGGCATGTCTCCCTATCGGCTTGTGTACGGAAAAGCCTGCCACCTACCTGTCGAAATCGAGCATCGCGCATTTTGGGCGATAAAAGAGCTGAATCTGTCTCTTGAGGATGCGGGCAGCCATCGGAAGCTGCAGTTGAACGAACTGAACGAGCTTAGGGATGAGACTTACGATAACGCGGTTGTCGTTAAGAATCGAACGAAGGTGTTTCACGATAAACACCTTTTGCGCAAAACCTTCGTACCTGGTCAGCAGGTACTGCTTTACGACACCCGACTTCACTTCCATCCAGGAAAGCTCAGATCTCGCTGGAAAGGGCCGTATTTTGTGCGGAATGTGTATCCGCAGGGCGCTGTGGATTTGGAGAATCCAAAGGACGGTTCACTTTTCAAAGTAAACGGACACCGATGCAAACCGTACCTTAGCGCCGAACCAACAGAGGAGCTCCTGTTCTTGCAGGAGCCGGTTTACCCTGAATGATCTTCCTCTGCCTACCTCCAAACTTCGGTTATCCAGCCAAGAACAGTGGACACCGTTCCAAATAAGTTTGGGGGTATGTATAAACCATTTTGTATATATTTGTGTATATTCTTTTTCTTTTCTTTAAAAACAAAAACAAATAAAAATTTGTGTATCGCTAACCGACAATTTTGACCCTTCAAATGATCTCTTCATGCAATGACAGTGAGGACACTGTCCAGTTTAAGTTTGGGGGTACGCTCGGTACGTATTTCTTACCTTCGCATTCATATGTATATTTTGCATCTGCATATTAATATCCATAAAATCCATAAAAATTTGAAAATTTTTCTAAAAAATATAAAAACTTTTTTGTCAAGTTAGCTTGTGGAAGAACTCTGATTCAACATTCGACGGTTTTTGTTTGAAAAAATAGGAATAACTAAATCTTATGTTTGGATTTTGAAAACCTGAAAGATAACTCTCCTTTGAAGTTAACTATAGCTGATATACGTCTTTACATCACACTACACGTGTCGTGAATTTTGGGAATTAGATGACAGGTCTTTCATGTTTAAACTTTTAAACAGATAAATGATTTTCTGAGGATCAAATAGGTTTGTTCTGAAATAAGTAATGTCGAGAATAGTTTATGAAGTAAAGCGAATATGAAGGAATGTTATTGATGCCGTAATTGGAGCTAAGTCTGAAAAATAACCCATCTGAAACTTGATTGGAATGATTACACACCAAACCCACTAAACACGTCTTTTATCCAAAAAAATAATTGAACTGCCGGTTATATCTCCGTTCGTATTAAATCATCTGATTTTCACGCCAAACTGTCTTTTGTTTTTGGACCTAGGTAACTTGAGTAATTAAGTCCGCTGGGGTGTTTCTACACCTAATGCCCTAAAACCAACTGGTTTGGGTGCATTGGCCCAAAGCTCGCTAAGAAGCCTAGAAAGTCCAGTTTAAAACAAAGTCAAGCAAGTGTTCTCTCCGAGTTAAAATTCCTAACGGTTCTTTGTGTGAGAATAATCTTGATAAAGACAGGCTTTTATAAAAAATTTAACGGAGATATGAAGGTTTTATTCTATGATAAAGACTATTGCACGTTCACAGAGGTGTGTATGAAATGAAAACAAGAAAAAGGTGGAGTGAAAAATACGACTTAGTTTCCTGTTATGGAAGATAGAAATTCTGAAGTTGAAACCTTACTGGAAAACGAAACTTGAAAAATGCTTAACTCTTTATAAAACTTATGTGATCCTTTTAAAATTGTTATCTGGGCTTTATTGTGCGACATGATGACTTTATTCGATCTTTCGGGAACTTAACGACACTATTTGCACTGCACGTAAAGACATATAAAATCTGTAGTTAAATAAGAAGCGAGGTGTGAAAAATAAAGGTTCGATGGTCTAGACTTAGGATTATAGAATTGTTATTTTTCCGAAACAAAACTTTAGGGTTTGAATCTTAGTTATTTTACAAAACCAACTTGACCGGATTTCGTGGGTAGTATCCGCTGAAAACCCTCAGGAGACAACACTCCTCCTACTAGGGACACCTAGAGGTTTAACGGCTTGTTGCACATGCTCAGTGCAATCGCGTTCCCTGCGAAAGTGAGGTTAGGAAATTTTTTTGAGAATAAATGGGCTTTGCTCGGGACGAGCAAATGATAAGTTTGGGGGTATTTGTTCATATCAGATTTTTGCATTTTTATACCGTCCAATTTTTATCACATTGCATATCGGTAGATACTCTTGAGCCGTGTTTGCTAGTCAATTGCAGGATACAGGTTCTCGGTTCTAAAACGGTGAAATTCATGAAAAACACGACAAAATCCGGGATCCTGCCAACCACAGATAAAACACGGTCTCCGCTCTTCATCCGTATGTTGCCAGATACCAGTTTAGGAAGACAAAATGTCAAATCAATGTCACCTTCATGCACAAGGCTCAATGGCAACAACAAGTTCCAAGAAATCTACGCGGAGCTCGAGGCAATCATGCCAAATCTTGACAAAAAGTCCACCTTTCCCTCAACAGAAATTCTGGAAGAATTGTGAAAGTATTTTCAGAAAATATATATACCAAACAAGAGGGGACAGAAGACCAGGGAAGTACACAGAAGCCGACACCCCAACTCACCCATAGGGCCGCGGATCCGCGGCCAAAGGGGGGTATAGGCCGCGGATCCGCGGCCATATAGGCGCCAAATCTGCAGATATTTGGGGGGTATTTTGGTCTTTTTGTTTGGGTTCTGGTGGTTGCCCTAGGTTTTCATTTTTTGGCCTATAAATAGCCCAGAACTTTGTGAAGGAAAGGGGCCATTCTTGTATTTTCATTTTTGCCTACGTTTAATGTTGTTCTTCTTCCTCTTCTCACCTCTTCTCCATTAAACTTGTAGTGAGCTTTTGAGTGAAGAGTGATGAATAAAGAAGAACCATTTATTATCATGCTTGTCTCTTTACTTTGTTAATTGTTGTAATTTTAATTCGTTAAGTAGTTGTTGTTATTTCCTTGTTGTTTCTTTCTTCTCTCTTTTTCTTTATCATTCATACGACAATGATACTTACGCTCGATCCTCGCCAAGGTGAGGTCGCAAATAGTTAGTCGTATTAATCTCCTTCTTTCTATCTTCCTCTTTTGTTTTGTTTTGTTTTTCCTTATCATGATGTGTGAGTAGTTAATACTTGTTAGGGTAGGATAAGGGAAGTTTGAGAGAAGGAAATCTCTCTCACTCTTTCCTTGCCCAACAGCTTAAATCGACTCCCGTTAATTGAACCACAATCCGCTCCTTACGACACCCTATCTTACATGATAGCGGTGATTCCGTAGTGAGACCGGTTGTGGTTGAATTAACCGGAGGTTATGGCTAAAAGCCAAGAACGGACGGACAAGCACCAAAAGGAAGACTTATGCGTTGGAAAGCCTAGCTTATACTCGCAAAGTCCTTCCTAGTCGTGCTAATCCCCGTTGTTGCCGATTACCGTAACACCGATATTAAGAGGGGTAACGAAAAATGTGGAGACTCCTAACTCAAACTAACCTAATCCTAACCCTAACATGCTCTCTTTAAATATCAACTCAACACTTAGATAATCACAAACAAAAATCTGAACAACCGGACTTAACTCGTTAACGCACATTGAAAAAGACTCCCATCTCCCTGCGGACGACCCGTACACAACCGGCTAGCTACAAGCGAAACCGTCTTGATTGCGGTATTTAAAACTAAACTTGAACACGCAGAACCTCTAACAATCAGTAGCGCTGACGTCTTGTGGGTATCTGATGTGATCATTACCTACTGCTGGCGTATTGACGAGTCTTTAGAGTCCCACACAGAGATTTCCTAGCTCAAGCAAAATGAAGTAGGGCACATATGGAGATATGTACGAGAGCTTGATTAACTATGAGTATGTGATACCATATTCTAATCTTGCGATATTTGATATCGGTTAGGTTATATATGATATAACCGGATTATTGAATAAAGTGTTGATTCAATAATTTGATTTATGTATATATATATTTGATATAAGCCGGTTATATATGATATGACCGGATTATTGAATCAAGTGTTGATTTAATATCTAGTATTGAATATATGCCGGTTGTATGTGATATGACCGGATTATTGAATCAAGTGTTGATTTAATAATGTGATATACATATATATATGATATTAGTGGATTATATATGATATAACCGGATTATTGAATCAAGTGTTGATTTATATATTTGATATATATATATATATATATATATATATAAACTAATATATATGCTCACTTATGATTTTCTTCTCTTGTTATATATTTGTGTGTGTATGTGATATATATATATATATATATATATATATATATATATATATATTAATATATGATTTGTATCATGGTTGATGATATATAGAACTAAGATGTATGAGAATCACACATGAGATTATGATGAAAAGCAAATGGTTTTATTTATGAATTAAAGAAAATGGAAAATGAGTCATTATCTTAAGATGCTTGTGGAAGCCTTGAGAAGCCATGACTCACCACTATTTCTTTTTTTTATTCATAGATATTTCTAATCTCATCTCATCACTCACCTCATGGTTCACTCTCTCATTCCAAGTTCATCTCCTTTTTCTTCCTCTCTAGATTTTTCTTGAGGTGAGAAAAGAAAAGAAAAAAAAAAGAAAAATAAGTGAGCAAAATTCCTAATTCATCAAGCTGCACTTTTCTAGCCCATTAGTTTAGATTGTTTGCTTCACTAATATTTTGATTAGTGAAGAGTGGGCTTGAGTTAGAGAGACTTCAAGGTGGATTATCTTCGGTATCGAAAACTACAAGCAAGCTCGTTCCTTTCTCAAGTGGAGTCAAAGAAGAGTTTTAAGGACTACTACTTGGAGCTTTAGAAGTGAAGCACCAGTCTACAAAGGTTGTAAACTTCCATCACTTAGTTTAAAACTTGTTTTCTTACACTAAAACCCTAATTCTCTAGTTCGATTCTAGGTTAGTATACTTAAACCTCTAGATTTTTTAAAATTGCAAATTTGATGCTTGTTGAAACCTAGTAGTGGTGCTAAGAAATACTTTCACAAACAAGATTAACGGTCTTTAAATAAAACAAACCCAAATCTAAAATATACGGATTTGGACTGATCAGTGCCCTACAGGCGACTATATAAACTAGTCTCCGTATACAATCCACGGGCAACCAAAACAAACAAAATAACACACGACACAAAGTGAACTACTGGAGAAGGAGAAAGTGGTTATCGCAATGCGATAACGTAATTAACTGCAGGGGCTTGCACCAGCAGGGAGAGCGTCCCCACAATCAAAAACCCCTAACAAATGAGGGGGAATCTGATGAAGTCACGCTACAACAGTCGCATCTGTCCAAACCTCCGATATATGGTGCCATAAATCAACTTGGTATCTTCAGAGAGGTGGATGGATAAGTCCAAATAGCATCTGCCCCTAAATTCAGGCAAGACGTTCAATCCCAGTTCGTCTCTGTCTTCGGCGGTGAACACACGTGAGGTGTTTTAGCTTTTTTTGTTTTGGGCACTCACGTGGGGAACACGTGAGGCATTATAATAGTGCTAAGCACTAATTTTGCTCACGTGTGTTTCATGTGAGATGCCAAGTTTTTTTTTCTTTTTAGAGATTTTAATCTCTGTTAATGACATTTTAGTCATTGATGATCATCAAGATTTCTGTTTTGAAGATCATAGATCTTTTTTTCTATTAGAGAACTAAGTTCTTTTTTTCTTTTTTATAAGAACTAAGTTCTTTATGTAGGGTTAAACCCTAATTTCGGGAGAATTAAATTCCCAGAACATATATTCTTTTTCTTTCTCTTTATTTTTAACCTAGTTCTTTTCCCCTAAGTTTTGAGTCTGAAGAACAGAATCTCCCCGATGAGAATTAAATTCTCAACTTGTGGGGAGATTTGCTTTTGCAAATCTCAAATCAGAGGAAGAACTAAGTTCTTGTATGAAGGATTAAACCTTTATTCCAATTATACTAGGCAAAAGAGATATTTTGATCTCTCATTTTTCTTTACCTAGAGTCTTGAAGGAGGGAGATCTTCTTTCTTCTATTGAGAATTAAATTTTTTGTTGTTTTTTAAAGCCTTCTAAATTTTTTGCAATAGCTTATCAGGGGTTTCCTCTATATGAGACTTGAAGTCTCGGGTCCTTTATATAGTGGAGACAAATTGCTAATTAGTTTTGAGAAAATCTCTCATGGAGAGATTACAATTGATTTAATTGGTCTCAACATTTGCTTAGGGGATTTTATCCACCGTTGGATTTTTGATCCAATGATTTTTTGTTTCACAGAATATGCTTTCTTGTTTTTTAACAAGATTGGGGAAATATTTTCCCATATACATAATTTTATTCTGTCAAACGGTAATTTTTAATCACCATTGGATTTTTAATCCAAGAGTGCTAGGTTTAATAGAGCACAATCATTCTTTATTTAAAAAGATTGAGGAAATATATTCTCATTTCATTGGATCTTTGTTCCAACCACTTTCTGTTTAACAGAAAATATCCTTCTCATATAGAAAGATTGGGGAGATATTTCCTCCCAATAGAATTTTATTCTATATTTGGTGACTTTTTTAATCACCTTTGGATCTTTGGTACAACGGCCCTCTGTTTAACAGAGAGGATCTTTCTCTTTTAGAAAAATCCATGGAGGTATTTCCCAAGGGTAGAATTTAACTCTATATAAGAAGGTGCCCTCACGTGTTTAACACGTGAGGCTTATTTAGCTTCTTTCATTTGGCACTCATATGCCTTGCATATGAGTGCTCACGTGTTTAACACATGAGGCTGGTTTGGCCTTTAGTTACTTGCTTTCAGTGTTTATATGCTTTGCAAACAAAAAATAGAATTTAATTCTATATATAAAGTTTGATTCTATCTGAAGCTAATGCTTCAAAAATGTGTTCTCATGTGTTTAACACGTGACCCTAATGTGAGTTTTAAATTGTTATTTTAGCGTTTATATGCTTTGCAAATAAGTGCTCACGTGTTTAACACATGAGGCCTGCTTAACCTTTAGTTGCTTACTTTCAGCGCTTATATGCTTTGCATATAAGCGCTCACATGTTCAACACGTAAAGCCCAAAACGTGGGAATTCTTCTCCTTTTTCTTCTCTCCTTTTTTTTATAAGGGGACAGTACGCTAAGCGTCTAGAAACAAATAATAAACAAGAATTTAAACACACCAATATCCAACGACAATACTTATTACAAAACAAGTTCAAAGGTATTTATTACAAGTTCAACAGATTAAAAATGCGATAAAAGAAAGTTCGAAAAGCAAAAGCATGCATATCTGGCTAGATCAAGTAATCTACTTGACTTGCGAAGTGCTGAATGTCCTCCTCGACATGCTCCACCTCAAAGGTAGCTCTTTTCTCGTTAGCTATATCACCTGACAGACATTTCAAAGAAGAACAAATAGAGAGAGAAATGCCCGTCAGTGAACTAGCGCTCGATAAGTCCCGCATTTAAGGATATACACATACACGCAAGTAATAACATGCGAACAATAATGGAACATATCGATAAGCATAAAATAAATATGTATGGAAATAACATAGCTAATGAACAGAATAGTGTGAAACATATAATGAAATTGCTAAGTTAACGTAGAGTTTAGGTACTGGACGTTCGACTTTCTTCGAAAGTATTTTGTTTGCCCCACGGAATAACGGATTCACGAAATTCATGAGATTCACGAGATTTAGGAGTTAGCTTATCGTTCCGGCTTGGTACAACAGCAAAATGAGGTTCATGTATAGTTAGTAAGGGGACTTCCGAAGCAATTCGCACCACCCATTCCCAAACTACCGAAACCCCGTCAATAACTAACATGAATTGAAATTTTAAACACTTCGAACAGGAGTCACGAATACATGTGTTTAATGCAAGTACTGGTCAAATTCATGGATTCATGGATTCATGATATTCGAGTCAGAAAACCATAGAGCATGCAATAATAAACATAAACATGGGTTAAAGTGTAAAGGGTTTAGAGTTTTCAAGACAGAAAAGTTGTCACGCGTTCGGCAGCGAATATGAGCAGGTTAAAAAGATAATTTGGATTCTCTTAAAACATGAAAGTTGTAGATTAAAGAGTTATGTAAATTAATCAACTTAGTTTGCCCCGTTCACAGTCCGAATGAAGGAGTTACGGCAATTACGGTGTCAGTGCGCATTTCTGTCCAGAATGTTTTTCAGAAAACACCCTCGACTTGGTGCGCAGTTTTAAGGTATAACAATACAAAATTAACAGAAACTTAAAATACAGAAAACATGAATCACAAAGTTACAGTTATAATGGCATAAGAAATACATCAATCCCACATTTGCAGAGAGATGTATGCTCTAATTACTATGACTGCACAGAACAATTCTGCATCAGCCCAGATTTTACTGCAATGACTTGTAATGATTTTTAGGCATACTTCTATTAATTTTTAGGTCTTCGGGTATTCACGAGAGTCATAGAGCTCTCTTTCATGATGAAAATATCACTAGGTTTTGGCCTATTTGAGTTTCAAAAAAAGGAGTTACACGTGTTTCGTGCGGCTTTGCATGGCAGGCTAAACAGAAAAACAGATTCGCGTCATGTTTAAAAAGTGCAGAAATAAGCCGTTTCTGATTGTTTTCTGGAAAAACATAAGACTAATAAAATATAGGGCTTCCGGTGTAGTTATACGAACAGCCTGAGTTTTCTCAGTTCAGATCACGGAAGGTCGAGAAAACGTATTTGAAGTTCTGATTTAAAAACCTATTTTCTAGTGACCGAAAACGACTTGCGGAAATTGTAACAGTCAAAACATACACCGAAAAGTTATGAAATTTAAAAGGTAGCCTGAAATACTATCTATTGTAAATCATAGATTCTTTCCTATAATTTTATGTGTCATAGCAACCCTGCAATTTTCAAAAGAGACAAGGGTTCGTATAATATCGCCGTTAAAACCACAAGGTAAAGGATTAAACCGTAAGGACGGATTTTTCTATTAAAACATTTAAATACAAACGGGGTAGGCATAGAGATGCAGGTCCATTTCAATACCCACAACCCTAAGACTGGATCTTCTGATCGCTCAATATCCGGGTGGCCGTTACGTTTAGCAGACCGCTTGCGGCTTGTGGGTGTTTGATATGATCATCATCTGCTGCCGGAGTATTGACGAGTCTTTAGAGTCCTACACAGAGGTTTCCTGGCTCAAGCGAAACGAAATAGGAGCGCATATGAGATATGTACGGGACCGAGAATAATGCGTGTATGTGATACCGTATTCTATTCTCGCGATGAATGTATCGAATGGTTGTATGTGATATAACCTAGTTATCGAATCAAGGATTGATTCGATAAGCCGATACATTGGATATTAGTCGGTTATATGCGATATGACCGGATCGTTAAATCAAGTGTTGATTTAATGATTTAATGTATAATTATATATTTGATATATTACTTTGCATTAACTAGTATTGGTTCACTTAAGATGGATTTTCTCACTTGAAGTGCACATTGTATATATGATATAGTTTTGTGCACTAGTTTGTATCATATTTGATGATACATGTAAACTTGGGTGTATGTTTGATTTAAACCTTGGTTAAGTAAATGGTTAGGGTTTTTATTTATTCATTTATTTACTTTATTCTTTTTGGCAAAAGAAAATAAAATGGTGGCTTGTTTGTCTTTTCTTTGAAGCTTCATGAAGCTTAGAAAAAGTTCAACCATTTTTGTTTCTTTTGCTTAACCTAACCATTCACCTAACCCTAGTTTATTCTCTACACTTAACCATGGTTGCTATATGATAAGAATCACTTTGTTTTTTATTTTCATAGAATTTTTATCATATTCTTTTTCTTCTTCCTCTTCTTCATCAAGAAGAAAAAGCTTGCTAGCTTCAATGGTGATTTGAGAAAAAGAGTGAGAAATCCAATTCTAAAGTGAACCCACTTCCTATTTCTTCATCCTCTACCACTCGCCAAGTCGTATAGGGTGTTTTCTTCACAAGTTTCATGACTTGGTTAAGTTGGAGCTTGATCTTGTGTTGCCTCGACGTAGATCATCTTCGGCATCGAAGTCGACGACCTAGCCCACCCATTTCTCTGATGAAGCCGACGCTAGAGCCCGGGATCCGATGATCGCAGCGAGGGGACTTCATCACGGAGCTATGGAGGTGGAGGACCGGATCTACAAAGGTTTTATTTCCGTTCACTCTTAGTTAAGTTGTTAACCAGTTGCTTGTTTCGCCTAAAACTCTAGTAACCGATCGCATTAGGGTTTCTCGGCACCAGAATTTTTTTGAAATTGGCATAGTTGATACCTTGTGAGACCTCATTAGTATGCCTAGGAACCCTACAGATCTATGTTAAACACGAATGCAAAATATAGATCTAGATTAATTATGGATGTAGGTTTAATATTAAAAGGGGGGCTTGTATGGTTCATTAGTATTTAGTAGTTATGGATGATTAATTAAAGATTACTCTTTTTATCCTTTAATAGATTTAAAACTAGAACGACAGTGATGCATGTAGATTAGGGTTTCTGGAAGGAAAAAGGGTTCCCACTCTTAACCCTATCTCGACACGGAACTCCGTTCATATCTAGCCTTTACCAAAACAATCATTAATCTAATCTCTAATCGCGGTCAAGACTAGCAATAAATTGGTAGTGCGCCCAATTAGGATGTTAATGATTCTTTTGGTAAAGTTTATAAACTTTATAGGACTTACAAAGAGTTTAAGGATCTTCATCATCCATTAACCTACCATAATCCTATGAACCCTAACAAGCGGAGAATTACTCGCGCATGTTGGGAGAAGAAGAGATGGAGAGAGAAATCATATTGAAACTACAAAGAAATAGAATAAGAGAAAAAACTACCTTTATTAATCAACAAAATTCATTTACACTTTGTTTCCTTAGAAAATGATTACAAATGCTAGTTTGCTTCTCGATCTCTTCTAAGGAGGTAGACGAACAGTTGATGATCAGCCTAGATGCGTGAGCCTGTCTTGGACTTTGTGATCGCGTCGACTTGATGATTTTTCCAAGAAGCACTCGGTCCTTATTTATAGTCCTAGAGCCAGAACCCTAGCTTCCTAAATTGGAAACCATCAGTTAAGATCCAACAGAAGAAATCCCAGCTCATAACTCTTCTGGCACGCGGCGGATCCACGGCCAATAGGTGGGTTTGGCCGCGGATCCGCGGCCAACATGTGCGATCTTCTGTTTTGGTCTTCTGGGCTCTCATCATCATGACACGTGGTGATCTTTTAAATCTCAGGAAACTGAAAATCTTCTCGTAGTTACTGCCAGACTTGATTTCTTAGTTTGCTTTCTTAATTAAGCAGGTTTGCTCTAAAAACTTTGATTCCCTTGATTTTAGCCCTGAAAATTCTGCACAACTCCACAAATGATATTAGTAGAGTTTGTTTTATTGAGATATTTTCAACATTAAGATTTGGTCAATGGTATTTTTGCATATATTTTCCTACCAAATGTTAATTATAATATACAAACACATGAAAATAGTATTTTTACAGATAAACCCTCATATGTATCATATATTATAATAAACACATTTTCTAATATAGAAATAGTAGGAAAAATGTCATATTAAATATGCAGTTGTATCAACTGAACAAATACCACCAAACTTATCTTTGATCGTCCCGAGCAAACTAGTTTATTCAAGAGAAGAAGAAAATGAAAGGAGAAAACTAAGCACACTTTCGTAGGCAACACGATTGCACTGAGCACGTACAACAATCCGTTAAACCTCTAGGTGTCCCTAGTAGGAGTGTTGTCTCCTGAGGGTTTTCAACGGATTACACCCACAAAATCCTATAATAAAAGAGAGATGGTGAAATTTACATATAAAGATAAGAACCATAAAATAAATACTTTGAAAATTTAGAGTTTCCAACTACACTAGTTTTTCAGTTGTCATGAGCCCTATCTTAATAGTCATGAAAAGATGTTAGAAATCATATCTTCCCTCAATAAAACATCATCTTTATTCTTCATTCCTACCTTTCATCCAAACATCGATCATATACCCCTACGTGTGTGTATAGAACATCTCTACACTCGGAGAATTCAATTCAAGCTATCATACTCTTGTCTATCTACCTCGATACTTTTTACTTTGATGAATATTTGGTTGGATTTGCTCGCACATTTTTCATGCGACCGTTAATACTTTTTGAGGTACTAACCGACCGATTACTCATGTGCTTGCTGATTAGGAGTATTAGTATTTTTCTCGTCTTGCGCCACCGAAGGCTTAGCAGTGACTCCCAGACCAGTTAGTCTAAGACACTAGGTGATAAGGCACCCTCGCTATATTTTTTTATTGCCGCCTTGGTGATAACAAAACCAGTGTTCATTTTTCTCCACCATTTTATCTTTTATTCATTTTTTTACTTCCTTCATACTTTGGCTTTTAAACAAGAGCATTTCAAGGTATCCTCTACTATCCCGAGTTTCAAGACGTGTATAAGTGCGTATAGTATGGTATCAACATTCAAATGTTTGGCTTCCAGAAAAGGAACTATTTTTCAGACATATTTTTATCCTCAGATTAGTGACTTCTTTCATCTTACTAACCCTTGGGACAACGGCTCATAACTACTTATTACTCGTTCGTTTAAGAAAACTTCTAATTTTCTTGGTTTTCTTGAACTATTCCTATCTTTTGGATGTAATTTTTCACTTTCTACTCTTTTGTTATAAAAAAAATTTTGAATACCCAGTGTCAAAGATAATTCAGTGAATACAAACCTCCTTCCCAAACCTGTTTTCAGCAGTGTCCTCACTGATGTTGTCTTTTGAGAGCATGGACCTGTATACTTGGGGAGAGACAAAAGGGGTAAAATAATAGTTAAATGAAAACTACCCCCAAACTTCTTCTTTGGCACGCACAGATATTCAGTTAAGTCCATTTTCACTCACCTCCATTCTTAAAATGAGAAAATGTTACCAAAACATGGAGGTGGGGCGGAGGAAATTCAGTTCTGATAAAGCGGCACCTATAAAAACAGGAGTTCCTCCGCAGGGTCAGCAGAGAAATACGGTTTTAATCTATTCCCATTTATTTTAAAAATTGAACCGTTTTTCAAATTTTCAACTTCTACTACCCCTTGCGGGTGTACATACCGCACCACAAAAGGTCCTTTCCAAAGAGATTTAAGCTTACCCGGATGAAGATGGAGACGGGAATCGTAAAGAAGGACTTGTTACCCCGATGTGAAAGTTTTTCTAAAAAGGTTTTTATCGTGGAACGCTTTAGTCCGGTTCTTTACTATCACCGCATTATCGTAAGCTTCATCGCGGAGTTCGCTTAGCTCATTCAATTGCAGCTTCCGATAGCTGCTCGCATGATCAAAATCGAAATTAAGCTCTTTAATAGCCCACATTGCTTTATGTTCGATCTCGACAGGAAAGTGGCATGCCTTCCCAAACACAAGGCGGTATGGAGACATACCAAGATCGGTCTTGTAAGCGGTGCGAAATGCCCAAAGAGCATCCGTCAATTTGGTTGACCAATCTTTATGGTTTTTAGAAACCGTCTTCTCCAAAATTTGTTTGATCTGCCTATTTGAGATCTCAGCCTGCCCGCTTGTTTGGAGATGATAGGGCGTAGAAAACTTGTGAGTGATTGAATATTTCTGCATCAAGGCATCGAAAGACCGATTACAGAAATGTGTCCCGTTGTCGCTAATTATAGCACGGGGGTGTCCGAATCGCGAAAAGATATTTTCTTTAAGGAACTTAATGACAACTTTGTTGTCATTAGTGCAACACGGTATTGCTTCCACCCATTTCGAGACATAATCAACCGCTAACAAGATATATAAATTCCCAAAAGAATTGGAAAAAGGGCCTATAAAATCGATACCCCAAACATCGAATATTTCCACAACCAATATAGGTTAGAGCGGCATCTCGTTTCTTCGTGAAATCCGACCCAAATGCTGACATCGCGGAAAAGTTTTGCAATGTTCATATGCATCTTTAAATAATGTTGGCCAATAAAAGCCACATTGCAAAACTTTCTCCGCCGTTTTTCGAGGACCAAAATGACCTCCACATGCCTGATCATGACAAAATGATAACACACTCTTGAATTCATCGTTAGGGACACACCTGCGAATGATTTGATCAGAACAATACTTAAATAGATAAGGTTCATCCCAGTAAAAGTATTTTAGTTGGGATAGAAATCGAAGTTTGTCTTGTTTCGACCAATCGCTAGGAATAAGTCCCGTCGCAAGATAGTTCACAATATCCACGAACCAAGGTTCGTAGGATACAGTCAAGAGCTGTTCGTCAGGAAATGAGTCATTTATCGGCATGGTCAAAGTTGGCGAAGAAGTGATGCGTGAAAGATGGTCGGCTACAACGTTTTCACATCCACTCTTGTCTCGGATGACAATATCAAATTCTTGTAACAATAGGATCCACGTATTAGCCTGGCCTTAGCATCCTTCTTCGATAAAAGATGTCGTAGGGCGGAGTGATCAGTGTAAACCACAATTGGCAAGCCAATCAAGTAGGGCCTGAATTTCTCTAATGCAAATACAACTGCCAAGAGTTCTTTCTCGGTAGTTGTGTAATTTATTTGTGCATCATTCAAGGTTCTACTTGCATAGTAAATTACATGTGGCATCTTGTCAATGTGCTGTCCTAAGACTGCACCAATAGCAAAATCTGATGCATCATACATAAGCTCGAACGGGTGGTTCCAATCCGGAGATGATAGAATGGGGGCTATAGTGAGCGATCCTTTAAGCGATTCAAAAGCAGCCTCACAATCCGAATCGAAGTGAAATGTAGTATCCTTGGCCAATAGAAGGGTTAAGAGTCTAGCAATTTTGCTAAAGTCCTTAATAAATCTCCTATAAAATCCTGCATGGCCAAGGAAGGATCGTATATCTTTGACGCATTTGGGACGAGGGAGGTTATGAATGACATCAATTTTAGCTCTGTTAACCTCAATGCCTTTTCGTGAAATTATATGTCCAAGGACAATACCTTCTTGGACCATAAATTGGCATTTTTCCCAATTCAAAGTTAAGTTCTTATCCTTACAGCAGGTAAGAATCGCGTCAAGATTACGAAGGCAGTCCTCAAAGGAGTCCCCAAAAATGGAGAAATCGTCCATAAAAATTTCCAGAAAATTCTCCACCATATCTGAGAATATCCCCCATCATACACCGCTGAAATATAGTGGGAGTATTGCATAACCCAAAGGACATGCGTCTATAAGCAAAAGTACCAAAAGGAAAAGTAAATGTGGTTTTATCTTGATCCTTTTTGGCGATGGGGACCTGGTTATAGCCAGAGTATCCGTCCAAAAAACAATAGTATTCGTGTCCAGCTAATCGTTCCAACATCTGGTCAATGAAAGGTAGAGCGAAGTGATCTTTCCTCGTCGCGGCGTTGAGTTTTCTGTAATCAATACATACGCGCCACCCAGTTTGGGTGCGTATTTAGATTAACTCATTAGCCTCATTAGTTATGACCATGATGCCAGACTTTTTAGGGACTACATGAATTGGACTTACCCATTGGCTATCAGATATAGGGTAAATTATACCACTATCAAGGCACTTGACGATTTCTTTCTTTACCGCCTCCTTCATAACAGGATTTAACCATCTTTATGGGTCTCGGGTTGGTTTGGCTTCATCCATCAAATGTATATAATGTTCAACAATTAAGGGACTAATCCCTTTGATGTCAGCCATTGTCCAGCCAAATACTTGCCGATTCGATCTCAACACTGCCAAAAATGCGTTATCTTGCTCTAAGGCTAGAGAAGCGGATAAAATCACTGGTAAAGTCTCATTCTCACCTAAATATGCATATTTAAGATGAGAAGGTAATGGTTTGAGATCAAGAATTGGCAGAGAGACAATAGAAGGTGGGGTAAGGGAATGATATTCGGACTCCCTAAGAGGTTCAAAACTTGCATAGGATATTGACTCAGAAAGTGCTACTGACTTTTGCGACGCGTCAACGGATTCAAACTCAGGGTCGGACTTATTGAACATGTCCTCACTATGAAGTAGTGCAAGGTCAAACGATGTCTCACTTGTGTTGTCGAGATCATCAAAGCAAAGTTCCTCATCCATGCAGCTTTCGGGAGCTATCTTGTGGATGGAACAAACATCAAGTAAATGAGCAGAAGGTTCCGATGGTTGACTTCCTAGCTTGTAAATATTAAGCTCAATTGTCATTTTCCCAAAGGATAAGTTCATAGAACCGTTACGACAATTAATTACAGCGTTAGAAGTTGCTAGGAAGGGTCGACCGAGTATCACCGGGATTTGATTGCATGGGTTTGCCACAGGCTGTGTATCTAAAACAATAAAGTCCACGGGGAATATGAATTCCTCGACTTTAATTAACACATCCTCTAGTTTACCCCGAGGTTTGGTGATTGATCGGTCTGCCATTTAGAGAGTACAATGGGCGGGTTTCAACTCTCCAATCCCTAACTGCTCGTATACTGAATATGGAAGCAAGTTAACGCTAGCGCCAAGATCGAGTAAAGCACGATTAATATTTTTCCCCCAATAGAAATAGAGATGGTAGGATAGCCAGGGTCCTTACGTTTCTTTGGTATTTGCTGGGTAAAAGCTGTGCTAACATTACTCATCATGAAAACTTTTTTAGGCACTTGAGTTTTTCCCTTCCTAGTGCACAAGTCTTTAAGGATTCTTGCATAAGATGGGACTTGTTGAATAGCATCTAGGAGAGGAATATTTACGTTAACTTGCTTAAACATTTCCACAATCTTCTCCATTTGTGGGTTAGGTCTGTTGGCCCGGAGCTTGATCAATAAGTTTTGGGTCCAACATTTGTGGAGAAGACTGTAGGGACGGATTTGATCCTAAAATTGGAGTGGGAATCGTCTTAGATAGATTTGACGAAGTGTTCGAGCCTTGGGAAAAACGGAGAATAGGCTCGGATGAAGGTGGGAGACTAGACGAATTAGGAGAAGAAGTAGAAGCTGGGGTGTCATTGGTGTCACTAACATCATCAAATTGCTCACCCACTCGGTTATTCAGCACTTTTCCCGATCTCAACGTAGTAACGGCATTCACATTATGATTTTATGAGTGGCCAGGATTAGGTAGGGGTTGAGATGGGAGTTTCCCTTTCTCTCTCGCACTCATTGCGGCGTTCAATTGTGCAATTTGGTTTTCTATTGATTTAATACTCTCACCGTGGGAGGCGGAGTCTTTCTTTATGGTATCAATAGAAGACTTCATATCAGCCGACATTTGAATTGAATGTTTCATAAACAAATCCAAAGTTTGTGAGAGTGAAGAGTTATCAGTACCGGCCAGTTGCGGTACAGAAGTGTTGGCCGGATTTTGAAAATTTTATGATTGAAAGGGGTGCTGACTTTGTGGTTACGATTGCTGTGGAGGAGGTCTTTGATAATTGTTTTGGAACTGGTTTTGATTTTGGTGTTGGTTTTGGTTCCAAGAAAAGTTAGGATGATTCCTCCATCCTTGATTGTACGTGGAAGAATAAGGATCGTTTCTAGGTCGCTGCTGAAAGGCATCATTAGTTTGCTCGTGACCTTGAAACGATGCATTCATAGGACATTCTTCCATCAAATGTGAAGGATCTGAACAGCAACCACAGACGGTCTTGGGAAGCGTGACCTGATTTAGGGAGGCTAATGAAAATTTGTTCTCAATAGCGTCGAGTTTCTTCTGCATCGCTGCCATTTCAGCTTTTACTGCGATGGAAACATCGAGCTGATGAATACCTCCCCTAGTTGAAGGTGGTCTTACGCTTTCCCACTGCAAAGTGTTTTCAGCGAGATCTTCCAGATATTTCCAAGCTTCGCCATCATCTTTGGACATGAAATTGCATTGACGCATTGTTTCAAGCATCTGCTTTGTCGCTGGATTAATGCCCTCATATATTATTCGGCACAAATCCTATCTTTGTATTCCATGATGAGGACATTGGACAAGCAAATCCTTGAAACGTTCAAAGCACTTCCAAAATGGTTCATTGGGAAGCTGGGTGAACTGGTTGATCTCGCTCCTAATATGAGCGATCTTACGGTTTGGGTAAAACTTCTTAAGAATTGCAATTACGAATTCTTCCCAGTTAGTGATAGAGTGTGCAGCAGTATTATAAAGCCATTTTTCTGCCAAGTCGCACAGAGTGAATGGGAGAAGACGCAAGCTCATAGCATCCACAGTCAATTGTAAAGTACCCATCATTGCGCATAGGTTTTCGAATTTAGTGATGAAAACGTACGCGTCTTCAGACTCAAGCCCATGAAATTTGGGCAACAGATTGATGTAGTGGGGTTTAATTTCAAAATTATCCCCGTTAGCTGGTGGAATAGATAGACAAGTGGGAAGTGGACCACAGATAGGATAGCATCTCTCTTGGAGAGAGATGCGCGGTAGATTCTGCGCACCTACGGGCGGTGGCAGCGTGGTGTTATAATCTGATGGAGTACCATCCATCTTGGTCGATGTAGTGTGTGGTGGGGGAAAAGAAGATGAAGAAGCACCGACCTCGGAGTCAATAGCAGGAACGCGGATAAGACAGGCACTAGAATCCCGTGTCCAGCCAAGCATACACTAAGCGGGTTTAGCGCAAGTGGCAGCGTGTGTGTGATTTAAAATTGGTTTGTTTTGAAAAAAAGTGGGACTTAAGACAAATCACATAAAAATGCACAAACAACCCTAGAACTAAGGTTACCTAGGTCCAGTTTCTAGACCGCTCCTAGACTTCCAAAGGACAAGCCGCAGGATCAATCCTCTACCACCTCTTTACTACTCATGTGGCCAGGTAAGTGCCAGGTAAGTGGGAGGTATCCACTACGTAAGTAGTGGGCCTAATTAAGTAACCACTTGCCTTAGACACACTTGCCTAGACACCACAAAAGTAATGCGGATAAGCGATAGATTACCCACGACCTTTCTCTGTCCTTATTGAGCGCGACAGTCCTTAGAGTCTTGTCTAGATATTTTTTAAATTAATGTAGGGTTGATGCAGATGCTCGGTTTGTGATTTGTGGGGCTTAGGAAGGGTGATAAAATCCCCACCTAATCTGGATTTGGTCTTTGCCCCTTAAAGTCCGTATTAAAATATGCAAAACAATCCAATCACAAAACTTTGCAAAAAGATTTTTGAGCGGTGATATTTTGCAAAGAATCCTGCAGAAAAGAGATTTTATTGGATTTCAGAGGAGAGAGAAAGAGGTTAGAATCTTACCAGAGAAATTTGGAACCCTAGATCCTTAATTTGGCCGTGCTTCCGCCGCCAATACGCTCCTTCTGCCGCGAGTCCGCCGCAAGAAGGAAGGATCAATTGATGAAATTTGCTATGTAGCCCCTATACTCCTCTGGATCTCGATGAATGTCTCTGTCTTCCTTTTTCCTCAAGTCTGTGACTCCATATCTCCTTGCAAAAATTCACACACTTCGTTAAATATACGATTTGCAGTTTTATTTTAATTATGATATAGATCCTATAAGAATTCAACACAAATAGTAAGAATAAAAAAATTACGCACGTTTCCCCGGCAACGGCGCCATTTGATTGATCTAGAAAAAGTGTTTGTAGTGTAACCGCAATCAGTAATCAGTTAACCGCAATCAATAATGGTGTCGTGTGTAGCTAGACCGAGATGAGTACGGGTCGTCCTCTGGGAAACGTTGAATATTTTATTCTTACTTTAGGCGTGTTCAGAAAAAAAGAAGGAAGAATAAATAATGGTTGTAGGTTCTAGATCTATGTTAAACACGGATGCAAAATATAGATCTAGATTAATTATGGATGAAGGTTTAATATTAAAAGGGGGGCTTGTAGGGTTCATTAGGATTTAGTAGTTATGGATGATTAATTAAAGATTACTCTTTTTATCCTTTAATAGATTTAAAACTAGAACGACGGTGATGCATGTAGATTAGGGTTTCTGGAGGGAAAAAGGGTTCCCACTCTTAACCCTATCTCGACACGGAACTCCGTTCATAACTAGCCTTTACCAAAACAATCATTAATCTAATCTCTAATCGCGGTCAAGACTAGCAATAAATTGGCAGTGCGCCCAATTAGTATGTTAATGATTCTTTTGGTAAAGTTTATAAACTTTGTAGGACTTAAAAAGAATTTAAGGATCTTCATCATCCATTAACGTACCCTAATCCTACGAACCCTAACAAGCGGAGAATAACTCGCGCATGTTGGGAGAAGAAGAGATGGAGAAAGAAATCATATTGAAACTACAAAGAAATAGAATAAGAAAAAGAACTACCTTTATTAATCAACAAAATTCATTTACACTTTGTTTCCTTAGAAAATGATTACAAATGCTAGTTTGCTTCTCGGTCTCTTCTAAGGAGGTAGACGAACAGTTGATGATCAGCCTGGATGCGTGAGCCTGTCTTGGACTTCGTGATCGCGTCGACTTGATGATTTTTCCAAGAGGCTCTCGGTCCTTATTTATAGTCCTAGAGCCAGAACCCTAGCTTCCTAAATTGGAAACCATTAGTTAAGATCCAACAGAAGAAATCCCAGCTCATAACTCTTCTGGCACGCGGCGGATCCGCGGCCAACAGGTGGGTTTGGCCGCAGATCCGCGGCCAACAGGTGGGTTTGGCCACGGATCCGCGGCCAAACAGTGCGATCTTCTGTTTTGGTCTTCTGGGCTCTCATCTTCATAACACGTGGTGATCTTTTAAATCTCAGGAAACTGAAAATCTTCTCGTAGTTACTGCCAGACTTAATTTCTTAGTTTGCATTCTTAATTAGGCAGGTTTGCTCTAACAACTTTGATTCCCTTGATTTTAGCCCTGAAAATTCTGCACAACAACTCCACAAATGATATTAGTAGAGTTTGTTTTATTAAGATATTAATTTCAACATTAAGATTTGGTCAATGGTATTTTTGCATACATTTTCCTACCAAATGTTAATTATAATATGCAAACACATGAAAATAGTATTTTTACAGATAAACCCTCATATGTATCATATATTATAATAAACACCTTTTCTAATATAGAAATAGTAGGAAAAATGTCATATTAAATGTGCAGTTTTATCAACTGAACAAAACTCGACACTATAGAAAACAAAATCTCTTCAGCCTCCCTAAACCAATACACACTTCCCAAAACCGTGTGTGGTTGCTGTTCCAACCCATCACATTTGATGGAAGTATGTCTTTTGAATGTACCGTTTCAAGATCACACTAATGCTACATTTCAGCAACAACCTAGAAACGATCCTTCTTCTTCCAAATATAACCAAGGTTTGAGGAAGCACCCTGATTTTGCTTGGATCCAACACCAAACTCAATACACGGATCCAAACCAGAATAACTTTCAATGGGTCCCTCCACAGCAACAGCAACCACCACAACTGAGTCAGCACTCCTTTCAACCACAAAATTTTAAAAACCCGGCCAATAACTTTGATCCATTTTCTACAGGTACTGATAACTCCTCTGCACTCGAACAAATCATGAATTAGCTTCTGACAAATTTCATGCAAGTTTCGGATGAGATGAAGTCTTCTGTCGATGATATAAAGAAGAACTCCGCCTCCCACGGTGAGAGTATCAAATCTATAGAAGAACAAATTGCATAGTTAACAGCCAAAATGAGTGCTGGAGAGAAAGGGAAACTTCTAGCTCAACCCCTACCTGATCCTAGACCTTCACATTATAATGATGTGAATGCACTTACCACGTTGAGATCTGAAAGAGTGCTGGATAATCATGTGGGTGAACAGATTGATAATGATGAATAGATCATTAACACCCCGGTTTTCACTTCCACTTCCACTTCCACTTCCACTTCTACTTCTTACCCTATTTCATCTAGTTTACCTTCTTCTTCCGAACCTATTCTCCGTTTTCCCCAAGGCTCGAACCCTCCACTCACTTCATCATTTCCACCTCCACAAACTTCTCCACAAATGTTGGACCCAATACTTATTGATAAACCTCCATTTCCAGATAGGTTGAGGCCCAACAAACCTAATGCACAAATGGAGAAGATTGTGGAAATGTTTAAGCAAGTCAACATAAATGTCCCTCTCCTAGATTCTATACAACAAGTTCCAACTTATGCGAAAATTCTTAAGAACATGTGCACTAGGAAGAGGAAGACTCAAGTGCCAAAAAAGATATTCATGTCGAGTAATGTAAGCACAGCTTTTACACAGAATTTACCCAAGAAATGTAAAGACCCTAGCTGTCCTACAGTCTCTATTTCTATTGGGGGTAAAAATATCAATCGTGGTTTACTCGATTTAGGCGCTAGTGTGAACTTGCTTCCATATTCTGTCTATGAGCAATTAGGTATCGGAGAGTTAAAGCCCGCACACACAACTCTCCAGATGGCCGATAGATCTATCACCCACCCTAAGGGTGAATTTGAGAATGTGTTGATAAAAGTCGGGGAATTTATATTCCCTGTGGACTTTATTGTTATAGATTCACAGCCTGTAGCGAACCCACAGAACCAAATTCCGGTGATTCTCGGTCGACCCTTTTTGGCTACTTCCAACGCTGTAATCAATTGTCGAAACGGCTTTATGAACCTATCTTTCGAGAATAAGTCAATTGAGGTTAACATTTACAGGTTGGAAAGTCAACCCTCCGAATCTCATGCTCGAGTATGTTCTGTCGAATTAATGGATGTCGACAGCAGCACTTGAACAGCTTCATGATACTGATCTACACTCTTTTCATACGTTGTTGTTTGACCCAGATATGTATCATATACATACGGACCCTTCTTTTGAGTTGTTCGGGTCAACATCTAACGCATATTCTAAATTTTTCATGGAGTCTGAGTATCATCCCGTTCTTTCCAATAACATTATTCTTCGGGATATCGATGAAAGCTTCGCTGATGAACTCACATTTTTAGAAAACACGGGTGTTGAAATGAATCAACTACAGAAAGAAATTGAACCTCCACCCCTATTTTTTGACATTTACAAGAATGAAAGTTATCCATCACTATCACTGTGTCGTCTCTGCAGAACGAGATGCAAACCCTTTCCATCACACCACTTATTTCTTCCCCACTTCTTTCTGACTCTATACATCATGTTCTTCCACCAACCGGTGCGTTTCACTGATAAAATCTTCGAATGGTTGGTGTTGACTTTCGGTCTTTGTAAAGCTTTGCATTGACCAGTTACTTTGACTCTCTCTTGTGATTTTAAATGCTTAATATTGTTTAACTCAAGTTTGGGGGGGTGTATTTTTGGCTCTTGAAAATAAAAGGTATCCTCAAAATTGTGAGCCAAAAGTGAGTTTATGGGAGATTTTCACAATCATATTTCATGTTCCCGTTAATAAATTTTTCCTCCCAAGTTTACAGGTTTTTGAGATTTAACGGATGGCAACAGTGAGAACACTGTTGTAAACAAGTTTGGGGGAGGTTTGTGCTTATTTACGCATCACTTTGCATCATACTTTGCATAAGCACAAAACATAATATAAAAATAATAATAATAATAATAAAATGTGTACATAAATAAGATAATAAAAGATTAGAAATTGAAAAATTACATCTAAAAGATTGGAAGAATTTAAGAAAACCAAGAAAATTAGAAATTTTCTTAAACGAAACTAGTAATAAGTAGTTATGAGACGTTGTCCCAAGAGTTAGTAAGATGAAAGAAGTCACTAATCTGAGAATAAAATTAAGTCTGAAAAAACATTTGAACGTTGATACCCTACTATACGTACTTACACACGTCTTGAAACTCGGGATAGTAGAAGATACCTTGAAATGCTCTTGTCTAAAAGCTAAAGTACGAAAATTATAAATGAAGTATAAAAAGATAAAATGGTGAAGGAAAATGAACACTGGTATTGTAATCACCAAGGCAACATAAAAAAATATAGCGAGGATGCTTCATCACCTAGTGCCTTAGACCAACTGGTTTGGGAGTCACTACGAAGCCTTAGGTGTTGCAAGACGAGAAAATTGCTAATTACGCCTAACATGCAAGCACATGAGTAATCGGTTGGTTAGTATCTCAAGAAGTATTAACGGTCGCATAAAAAAATATGTAAGCAATTCCATCTAAAATATTCACCGACTAAAATGTACTAAGGTAGATAAACAAGAGTATGATAGCTTGAATTGAATTCTCCGAGTGTAGGGATGTCTTTTACACACACGTAGGGATATATGATTGGTGTTTGGAAGAAAGATAGGAATGAAGAATAAAGACGATGTTTTATTGAGAGATGATGTGATTTCTAACATCTTTTCATGACTATTAAGATAGGGCTCGTAGCAACCGAAAAGCTAGTGTAGTTGAAAACTCTAATTTTTAAAGTCTTTCTTTTATAATTCTTATCTTTACATGTAACTTTCACAGTCTTCCTTTTATTATAGGATTTTGTGGGTGCAATCCGCTGAAAACCCTCAGGAGACAACACTCCTCCTACTAGGGACACCCAGAGGTTTAAAGGCTTGTTGCACGTGCTCAGTGCAATCGTGTTTGCCTACGAAAGTGTGCTACTTAGTTTTTCTTTTTCTTAATAAAATTTTCTCCTTCTCTTGAATAAAAGATGTTTGCTCGAGACGATCAAAATTAAGTTTGGGGGAATTTGTCCATTCGAAAATAATGCAATCTGAAACACATCAATTTCCCCATTATTCTAATCATCTAAGGATAGTTGATATAAATATAACACATATTACCAGTTTGTCTGGAAAATACTAAATACCACGTGTTATAGTTATATTCAACATTCTTTATAGGAAATTATGTGTTTATTACTACTCGCATGATATTGTATATCTCAACACATTTTTATCAAGATTGTGTGCAGAAATTCTTCAGGTCAAAGAACTGGAATCGCAAACGTGCCGATAAAATGCAACAAGTCAAAGATTTGAAATCTGGCAGAGATTAAGAATAGATAAAATGATTCCAGACATCAAAAGAATACCGAAAAACCAACATCAAATCACCCCAGAAACATGATGCAAAGATCTCCTTAAACGGCCGCGGAACCGCGGCCGATCCAGCCGGATCCGCCGCGGAACCGCGGCCTAATTGGGGGCGCCGGTGACGTAACATCTCCAGAACCTTCTCTGTAACAACCTTGCTCCCTCAAGAAGCTTAATTAGGACGTGGCTTCTTCTAGAAAGCTCCTTGTAACAATCTTCTTCTAGAAGGCTCCTTGTAACAATCTTCTTCTAGAAAGCTCTTTATAACAACCTTCTTCTAGAAGCCTCCTTTTAACAACCTCATTCTAGAAGGCTCTCTCTAACAACCTAGCTTATGAGGGAAGATTCATTTGAGATTTATAAAAAGGGGATCTAGATCTAAGGTTGAGGGTTGTTCAATTAGTGGTTAGTTAGTTACACAATTGGAGCCACAATTCAAAATTCAAATTCAAGTTGAGTGACACAACTTGAGATCCAATCCAAAGCAAAAATCAAGATCCATTGAGAAGCAAATAAAGCAAGCAATCAATGATCCTTCATCACAATGTCAGTCGTCATCCGAGCAAGAGATCTGCATCCGAACCACGACTCACGGCGATCGAGCTTAGCAAAGATCGACGACAAATTCACCTCTTCAAAGGAGCTATCGAGAGCTTAATCTTGTATCTCGAATTGAGGAGTTGTGTAAATTTGAAGAAGATTTAATGAAGGTGATAAATTGTTAATTCTCGTTAGTCGAGTTTCCACAGCACCTCATATAGGTCTTGGAAGCATCACACATGCCACAATTTAAATTTTAAGAGGTGTTATGCAAACAAACCAAGGAATCAAACTAGAAACTTAGGGTAACAACTAATAGTATCACATACTATAAAGAATCTATCACTAAGTGGAGAGATTACAACCTTTGTAGACCTCCTTGAGTGACTCCTTGGATCTCCTAGAGTTTGGAACGGCTCGCTTGAATCCTTCCTAGTCCACGACGATCCACCCGAAGTCTCCATACCCAACGCTCCTTGCTTCACTTGATCAATGAAGAAGTGAAGCTCACACTCTAAACTAATAGGCTAAACTAGTATAGAATGATTGAGTGGTTTATATTCTCACTTTAAAAAACCTTTCTTTTTCTTTTTCTCACACTCAAAGAAACTCAAGAGAGCTTGAAGAAGGAGGAAGATGAAGATGGCAAAGTTTTTCTCAAGATAATGATAATTGTTATGTTTTAAAATAAAAACAAAAGGATATATATGTGAGACACTCTCACATCCAACCATGGTTAAAAAAAATATCTAGATATTTTGTGATGAGTTAAAAGAACAAAGGAAATAAATCTAGGGTTAAGTCAATGGTCAACCCTAGAAGAGTGTAGAAAGAATGAGTCATTTGTTATTTTCCTTTTCTTTTATCTCAAAACAAAAATACACAAATTAATTTGAACCATGTGAGTCTTGCATTGCCATTTTCTATGTATCATCAACCATGATACACATGTATGTATGTATGTATGTGTGCATACACATCATCATGTGTATGTATATACATATATGCATACATCCATAAAGAAAAGGTTTCATAAAATGAGCTAAAAGTCAATATTAGATCAACACTTGATTTAATAAACCGGTCATATCACATACGACCAGACCAATAGAAAACGCCCGATTAATATACGGTATCTCATACATGCATTTAATCGAGCTCCCGCGCATATCTCATATGCACACCACATTGTTTTGCCTGAGCTAGGAAACTTCTGTGTGGGACTCTAAGACTCGTCAATACGCCGGCAGTAAGTGATGATCACATCAAACACCCACAAGCCGCAAGCGGTCAGCTAAACGTAATGGCCACCCGGGTATTGAGCGATCAAAAGAAAAACAAGCGAACCTGTCAAAAATCCATCGAGCCAATTTGCAACACTTACCGTACAGTCCAATCTCTTCGTCAGATATACTGCATATTGAGTCTGGGGATGGAATCGTCGACCCCAATAACTCAATAAGTCATGCCGATATATGGCTCATAACAGATCGAGAAACTACTGATAACACTTATCAGTAAATCTCAGCAGCCCTGGCCAGGGACTTCCTGTTATAGCCAATCGAGCATAGCGCAACATCAACCCCTAATACCGGGAGAGACGAAAAACCCCTCCTATAGCTCATTGCCTCCATGTGGCTCGGTACTGTACCCAAAATCCACCTGCTTGCACTACTCAGTAGAGCCGTGGTAGGGTGGAGATCAAAGTACAGTGGGAGGACACACAAGGCTCTATGACGATCTCGGGTCTACAGACTAATCTGTACCAGTGTCACCTAAGAACTGCTATCCGACGTGAGATATAATACCATATTGGAGTTCTCGGTGAGTCCGTTCAGTGTACCCAGTCTCTACTGAGCACCCGCATACAATCTTTGGTGTCAGCACACCAGATGGATATGGGATCATCCATCGCCCATCATATGGGACAAGAATCGTACACGCTAGTCTACTCTAGAATATCGATGCCCTGTCTCAATACACCCACGACCAGGAACATTTCAAGGGTATGCTTATAAACTACGGATGTCCCACTAATATGATCCACATCATAATCCCAGTAGTCAAGCAAATATCCTGAGGGCTTTATCTGCATGTCAAGATAAACAGTAACCAGATAGCATACTATCATGTCGAGCAAGACTGTCCTCTGAATATATATATATATATATATATATATATATATACACACACCGGTACATACACTATCATATAATGGCCTCTAGGACATACATATATCCAACAATCTCCCACTTGCACTAAGGCCATGCAGGGTTACTAGACACTCTCACAAGGGTCTATAAGGCATCAACCATGCCCGATTTAAAATTTAGACATGCCGAACAACCCTAACCAAGATCTTTAAACTAGAGTTTAGGCGAAACAAAGCATGTTAAACACTTTAACATCTAAGAGTTTGGGATTACAACCTTTGTAGTCCGGTCCTTCACTTCTAAAGCTCCGTGTTGAGGTCCCTTCGCTGTGATCATCGAGTTTCCGGACTCTAGAGAGGCTCCACGAAGAGAAAGATGCAAGCTTGCTTCCGATCTTCGATAACTAAGATGATCTACTTAGAAGTTTCTATAACACAAGCTCTCACTCACTAAATGAAGTGAACACCCTAATCTAATTGGCAAGAATATATTAGGATGATGAAGTAGGAATTTAGCACTCTTTTGTTTTCTTAATCTCACTCAAAATCATCACTAATGAAAAAGCTAGTAAGCTTTTCCATAAAAGAAGAAGAAGGAAGAAGAAGATCTAATCCTTTTGTGATGAATAATGAAACTCAAGTGTGAGGTTAGAAATGCAACCATGGTATATGTAACCCTTGTAGAGATTTAACAAAGGTTAAAAGGTTTGGTTGGGTTAAACAAATATCTATGCAAAATATCAACACAAATATCTTTGCACAAAACAAAACAAAACATTCTAGAAGGTTCTAGAAAAGATTAACCCAAATCAAACCCTAACCATGTTTAATCTCCACTAAACATGTTGCATTAATAACCCTAACATGTTACAATATTATATATCACATATACAATATTTATTGTAACAAAATAAAATAATACAATTAACATATATCGCATATATATCAATGTATTACCCGAGTGAGAAAAAGAATCTTTTAGTGAGCTTATATCAGTTAATATAATTTAATATATCAAATATATAATTATACATTAAATTATCGAATCAACACTTGATCCGATAATCCGGCTATTTCATAAATAACCGACTAATATAATCTGTATCAGTTCATCGAATCAACACTTGATCCGATGACCCAGCTATATCACATATACCCGGTCGATATCTCATATCGCGAGAATCTAGTACGGTATCATATACACGTATTGTTCTCGGTCCCACACATATCATATATGTGCTCCTACTCCGTTTTGCCTAAGCCAAGAAACCTCTGTGTAGGACTCTAAGAATCGTCAATACGCCGGCAGTAGGTGATGATCATATCAAACACCCACAAGCTGCAAGCGGTCAGCTAAACGTAACAGCCACCCAGGTATTGAACGATCAGAAGATCAACAAGCAAGCCTGTACATTCTCCTGCGAATCCAATCAGTAACACTCCCGTACAGTCCGGTCTCTTCGTTTGATATGTCGCATATCTCGCCTAGGAGTGGTAAACGTCAGACCCCAGTAGCTTGATAAGTCTTGTCGATATGAGGTCCATAACAGTTCGAGAAACTACTGATAATACTTACCAGTAAATATCAGCAACCCTGGCCAGGGATTTCTAGTTATAGCCAATCGAACACAGCGCAACATCAACTCCCTATACCGGGAGAGACGAATCCCCTCCTATCGCTCATTGCCTCCATGTGATTCGGGACTGTACCCAAAAGCCACCTTTTTGCACGCCCTCTTGGACGTGGTATGATGGAAATCAAAGCACAGTGGGAATCACACTAGACTTTACGACGATCTCGGGTCTACAGACTAACATGTACCAGTGTCACCAGAGAACTGCCATCTGACGTGAGGTATAATAGCATCTGGGAGTTCTCGGCGAGTCCGTCCAGTGTACCCAGTCTCCACTGAGCACCCGTATACCTTCTCTGATGTCAAACACCAATGGATATGAGATCATCCATCGCCCATCATATGGGTCAAGAAGCGCATACGCTAGTCTACTCTGGAGTATCGATGCCCTGTCTCGGTACTCCCACGACTAGGAACATTTGAAGGATGTACTTGGCGACTACACTGTCCTCACTAGTATGATCTCATCATAGTCTCAGCAGTCGAGTACATATCTTAAGGGCTTTATCAACATGTAACATAGAGACCATCATAGTACATGTTAAGATAAAGAGCAACCAGATAGCGTACTATCATGTCCAGCAAGAAAGTCCTCCCTATATATGTCCAAGCATCCACTACAATATACATCGTATGTACAGTAATGGCCTCTAGGGCATACATATAACTAACAATCTCCCACTTGCACTAGGGCCATCTGTTGTGGTATCGCATACCCAACAATTAGCTGTGGTTGAAGTATCTCATACTCAACCATCCCATAAAAGTCTCTACTGGGAAAAAGGCCTTTGTGAGTGGATCCACGCTGTTGTCCTCTGTGTCTACTCTCCTAACCTTGATCTACCTGGAGATCAACCATCTCCATGATCAGGTGATACTGCCTAAGAATTATATCCGGATTTCTGATGGGACGAGGGTTCCTTGGCATAAGCCACAACTCCATTGTCACAAAATGGTAGGAACGAAGTTCATCTCATGAACTAGGATATATCCAGACTGCCTCTTTGGTAGCATCCTTGGTAACGATGTATCTTGCCTTTAATCATCTAGTAAGTCATGGTATCTAGCTTGGAACTCTTCCAACATACCGTCCCTCCACTGAGGGTAAAGACAATGCCTGCGACTGACATTCAGTCGTCCTTATCACCCTGGAACCTTTCGAGTGATTCTCCCCAAGATCAATTGATACCATCTCACTACAACTAGTGAGAATCCTAACATCCAATTAGATCTATCTCATACATCCATAACCTAGGATTTAGGAGATATCACCTTGATCCTATATGGAGAATCATTGTGATAAGAGGAGATTGACCGAGCGTAGCATAGGAAACTCCTTCCCTATCAAGAGTATGTCATCCACGTACTCTACGAGGATCACCACCATACTCTCTACTACCTTTTTGTATATACAAGGTTCATCTACCATTTTGATGAAGTCAAACTCTTTGACTACCACATCAAAACAGACGTTCCAACTCCGCGATGCCTGATTTATCACATAAAACATCTTGCTCACGTTTCCGCTGCTCCCACTGTCTACGAAGCCCTCTGGCTGTGTACTTATAGACGCTCTCTTCCAAATCAACATTTAGAAAAGCAGTCATGACACCCAACCACCAGATATCGTAGTCATCGTATGTAGTCGTGGCAAGTAGGATCTGGATGGACTTAAGAATAGCTTTGAAACTCTTAACATTTCCATGTACACCAAGTAATCTTCTCAAGATATACTTGCTCCTGATGGGGATTTAACCCTTCAGATAAAGCAACCAAAGTCCATACTTTGTTGGTGTATAAGAATTCCATCTCAGATCGCTAAGCATCCAGCCATTCTTACAGAGTCCCACTCCTGATGGCCTGCTTGAAACTAGTTAGGTCATCATCTCATGATGCAATCCTCGATCCCACTGTCATAGAGAAAACCGAAGTGTCTCTCAGGTGGGTGAGGAACCCTACTAGATCGGCGGAGAGGCTGAGGTTCGTTGGAAACTATTGAATCCTATTGTTCTACCAAATCATCAGCTGCAGTTTGTATAGCTGGAACTCTTTCCAGTTCTACCTCATGACCAATAATTTATTCACAAGAAATTCCCTTTCACAAAGGTGGCATGCTGAAAAACAAAACAACTTTTGTTCCTCGGTTTGGTAGAAGATATTCCCTTGCGAATGCTTGGGATATCCAACAAATTTCTACAGAACTGACTTTGCCTCAAGCTTGTCCGGATTTTGCTTTTAGACATAGGCTGGACAACCCCAAATCTTAACATACTCAAGATATGGGCTTTTCCCATTCCATATCACATATGAAGTGGTAGGCAACTGATTTGATTGGAACCCTATTCAATAGGTAAGCAGCTTCTAAAGTGCATAACTCCCAAAAGGAAATAGGAAACTTAGTAGTACTCATCATAGAGCGCACCATATCATATAGGGTGTGATTGCTCCGCCCCGATACACCGAGGTGCTGTGGTGTATTCGGAGGAGTAATGCTGAGAGAGAATCTCATTCTCCTTTAGAATAGTCCAGGAATCCCGTGCTCAAGTATTCTCCTCCTTGATCTCATCAAATGACATAATACTTATACCCGTTCTTGGTTCTCTACTTCTAACTTATATTCTGTGATTATCTCAAAAGTTTCGGACTTGTGTTTCAACAGGAATATGTCTGAATCTTGAGAGATCATCAGTGAATGTAATGAAGTACAAAGAACCGGTCCTGGCATGTGTAGACAGGGGACTATCATACATCAGCATGTATCAATCCCAAGAGTTCACTAACTCTTTCTCTGTTTCGAATAAACGGAGCTGTGGTCATCTTATCTCTGTGACATGACCGGCAAGTTTCACAAGATGTAAATTCAAACTAATTTAAATATGCATCTATATGTAACTTCAGCTAGTCGGGTCGCATTGATATGACCTAGTCTACAATGCCTCAAGAAAGATTCGTTCATTTCTGAACTCTTCCTCTTATGTGTGTTATGTACGTTAAGAACTGTGGTTTGATTTAGAACGTCTATGCTTTTAGATAACGTGCCCGAACCAATTAACTCTTGATATAGGAAATGTTCAAAATATTATCCAACAATACAAAATTATATCCTTCTTTACTAATAAAGAGACTGATATGATGTTGTATATCAGGTTCGGTATCTAATAACATTCGTTCAGAATCAATGTATTTGTTAATACAGGGTGATAACTACCAACAGACTTGGCTGCAACACTTGCATCGTTTCTATCTCATGAAATTTATCACCCGTTCTCAGTTCTCTACCTATCTGTAGCCCATGTAACAAATTACATATGTGGGATCCTGATCCGGTGTCAAATACCCAGGACGTAAAGGATATTGAGAAACAGTTCTGTGTAATGAACACACCCGAAGATGATGCATCAGCATGCACTTTCTTCGTTTAGGTGGCACGGGAATTCTGGTAATCCCCTATTTCCTGCTCTGTCTTATAACAATTATAAGTTGGAGCGGGACCAACGTTCCCTAGCGCAGTATAACAAGTGGGTTCGGTCAATGCATCGTATTATTATCTTGATTAATGCGTGACATGGTCACTACCTGGAGAAAGAGAGAAGAAAACACTCAGTGTACGCTTTTACAAGATTAGATTGGTTATCAATTTATCTAATCAGGATGTCTCCCACTGTTTTAGTCAAATCTTCCTTCAAACCCTAAAAGGAAAGACTAGCCAGGATTAATTACACCCTACAAGTTCGCCAATCTTTCAGTCAGGCCAGTGCTGGTACTTTGAGGGAGGTTCCCCGTGCTTTCGCACGGACCTAATTAAAATAAACCTCGTTTTCCCAGGGGCGTAACTGATTGTTAGCAGTTCTGGGTGTTCAAGTTTTAGTTTAAATACCGCAATCAAGATGGTTTCGCTTGTAGCTAGCCGGTTGAGTACGGGTCGTCCGCAGGGAGATGGGAGTCTTTTTCTATGTGCGTTAACGAGTTAAGTCCAGTTTTTTTAGATTGGTTTGTGATTATCTAAGTGTTAAGTTGATATTTAAAGAGAGCTTGTTAGGGTTAGGATTAGGTTAGTTTGAGTTAGGAGTCTCCTCATCTTTCGTTGCCCCTCTTAATATCGGTGTTACGGTAATCGGCAACAACGGGGATTAGCACGACTAGGAAGGAACTTGCGAGTATAAGCTAGGCTTTCCAACGCATAAGTCCTTCCTTTTGGTGCTTGTCCGTCCGTTCTTGGCTCTTAGCCATAACCTCCGGTTAATTCAACCACAACCAGTCTCACTACGGAATCACCGCTATCATGTAGGATAGGGTGCCGTAAGGAGCGGATTGTGGTTCAATTAACGGGAGTCGATTTAAGCTATTGGGCAAGGAAAGAGTGAGAGAGATTTCCTTCTCTCAAACTTCCCTTATCCTACCCTAACAAGTATGAACTACTCACACTTCATGATTCGGAAAAATAAAACAAAACAAAAGAGGAAGATAGAAAGAAGGAGATTAGAAGTACACGACTAGCTATTTGCGACCTCACCTTGGCGAGGATCGAGCGTAAGCATCATTGTCGTATTAAGGATAAAGAAAAAGAGAGAAGAAAGAAACAATAAGAAAATAACAACAACAACTTAACAAATTAAAATTACAACAATTAACAAGATAAAGAGACAAGCATGATAATAAATGGTTCTTCTTTATTCATCACTCTTCACTCATAAGCTCACTACAAGTTTCAATGGAGAAGAGGTGAGAAGAGGAAGAAGAAACACAACTAATCCTAGCAAAATGAAAATACAAGAATGGACCCTTTCCTTCACAAAGTTCTGGGCTATTTATAAGCTGGAGAATGGAAATCTAGGGCAACCACCAGAACACATGTGAAATGACAAAAATACCCCCCAAAGATCTGCAGATTTGGCGTCTATACGGCCGCGGATCCGCGGCCTATACCCCCTTTTGGCCGCGGATCCGCGGCCTTCTGGTTGAGTTGGGCCTAGGGCTTTTTGGTGGTACCCTGGTTTTCTGTTCCCTTCATTCTTATATCTGTATTTTCTCATAATTTCTTCACGAATTTTCCAGAATTTCTGTTGAGGGAAAGGTGGACTTTTTGTCAAGATTTGGCATGATTGCCTCGAGCTCCGCGTAGATTTCTTGGAACTTGTTGTTGCCATTGAGCCTTGTGCATGAAGGTGACAATCGATTTGCCATTTTGTCTTCCTAAACTGGTATCTGGCAACATACGGATGAAGAGCGGAGACCGTGTTTTATCTGCGGTTGGCAGGAATCCGGATTTTATCGTGTTTTCCATGAATTCCACCGTTTTAGAACCGAGAACCTGTATCCTGCAATTGACTAGCAAACACGGATCAAGAGTATCTACTGATATGCAATGTGATAAAAATTGGGCGGTATGAAAATGCAAAAATCTGATATGAACAAATACCCCCAAACTTATCATTTGCTCGTCCCGAGCAAAGCCAATTTATTCACAAAAAATTTCCTAACCTCACTTTCGCAGGGAACGCGATTGCACTGAGCATGTGCAACAAGCCGTTAAACCTCTAGGTGTCCCTAGTAGGAGGAGTGTTGTCTCCTGAGGGTTTTCAGCGGATACTACCCACAAAATCCGGTCAAGTTGGTTTTGTAAAATAACTAAGATTCAAATCCTAAAGTTTTGTTTTAGAAAATAACAATTCTATAATCCTAAGTCTAGACCATCGAACCTTTATTTTTCACACCTCGCTTCTTATTTAACTACAGATTTTATATGTCTTTACGTGCAGTGCAAATAGTGTCGTTAAGTTCCCGAAAGGTCGAATAAAGTCATCATGTCGCACAATAAAGCCCAGATAACCATTTTAAAAGGATCACATAAGTTTTATAAAGAGTTAAGCATTTTTCAAGTTTCGTTTTCCAGTAAGGTTTCAACTTCAGAATTTCTATCTTCCATAACAGGAAACTAAGTCGTATTTTTCACTCCACCTTTTTCTTGTTTTCATTTCATACACACCTCTGTGAACGTGCAATAGTCTTTATCACAGAATAAAACCTTCATATCTCCGTTAAAATTTTTTATAAAAGCCTGTCTTTTATCAAGATTATTCTCACACAAAGAACCGTTAGGAATTTTAACTCGGAGAGAACACTTGCTTGACTTTGTTTTAAACTGGACTTTCTAGGCTTCTTAGCGAGCTTTGGGCCAATGCACCCAAACCAGTTGGTTTTAGGGCATTAGGTGTAGAAACACCCCAGCGGACTTAATTACTCAAGTTACCTAGGTCCAAAAACAAAAGACAGTTTGGCATGAAAATCAGATGATTTAATACGAACGGAGATATAACCGGCAATTCAATTATTTTTTGGATAAAAGACGTGTTTAGTGGGTTCGGTGTGTAATCATTCCAATCAAGTTTTAGATGGGTTATTTTTCAGACTTAGTTCCAATTACGGCATCAATAACATTCCTTCATATTCACTTTACTTCATAAACTATTCTTGACATTACTTATTTCAGAACAAACCTATTTGATCCTCAGAAAATCATTTATCTGTTTTAAAAGTTTTTCAACATAAAAGACTTGTCATCTAATTCCCAAAAACTCACGACACGTGTAGTGTGATGTAAAGACTTATATCAGCTATAGTTAACGTCAAAGGAGGGTTATCTTTCAGGTTTTCAAAATCTAAACATAAGATTTAGTTATTCTTATTTTTTCAAACAAAACCGTCGAAATGTTGAATCAGAGTTCTTCCACTAGCTAACTTGACAGAAAAGTTTTTATATTTTTTAAAAAAATTCAGATTTTTATGGATTTTATGGATTTTAATATGCAGATGCAAAATATACATATGAATACGATGTTAGTTATATGTATGCCCTAGAGGCCATTACTATACATAGGATGTATATTGTAGTGGATGCTGGGACATATATAGTGAGGACTTTCTTGCTCGACATGATATTATGCTATCTGGTTGAACTTTACCTTAACGTGTACACTGATTGTCTCTCTATTACATGTTGGTAAAGCCCTTAGGATGTGTACTTAACTACCTAGACTATGATGCGGATCATACTAGTGGGGACATGGTAGTCCATAAGTACATCCTTCAAAGTCCCTAGTCGAGGGTGTATCGAGACGGGGCATCGATATACCAGAGTAGACTAGCGTGTACCTTCTCGACCCATACAGATGGGCGATGGATGATCCCATATCCATTGGTGTTTGACATCAGAGATGATATACGGGTGCTCAGTAGAGACTGGGTACACTGGACGGACTCGCCGAGAACTCCCAGATGGTATTATACCTCACGTCAGATGGCAGTTCTCTGGTGACACTGGTACAGAGTAGTCTGTTGACCCGAGATCGTCATAGAGTCTCGTGTGGTTCCCACTGTGCTTTGATTTCCATCTTACCACGTCCAAGAGGGCATGCAAAACGGTGGTTTTTGGGTACAGTCCCGAGTCACATGGAGGCAATGAGCGATAGGAGGGGATTCGTCTCTCCCGGTATAGGGAGTTGATGTTGCGCTGTGTTCGATTGGCTATAACCGGAAATCCCTGGCCAGGGTTGCTGAGATTTACTGGTAAGTGTTACCAGTAGTTTCTCGAACTGTTATAGACCTCATATCGACACGACTTATCGAGCTATTGGGGTCTGACGTTTACCACCCCTAGGCGAGATATGCAACATATCAGACGATCAGACCGAACTGTATGGTAGTGTTACTGGTTGGATTCACTGGAGTGTGAGCGGGCTTGCTCGTCGATCTTCTGATCGCTCAATACCCGGATGGCCGTTACGTTTAGCAGACCGCTTGCGGCTTGTGGATGCTTGATATGATCATCATCTGCTGCCGGCGTATTGACGAGTCTTTAGAGTCCTACACAGAGGTTTCCTGGCTCAAGCGAAACGAAATAGGAGCGCATATGAGATATGTGCGGGACCGAGAATGATACCAGTATGTGATACTGTATTCGATTCTCGCGATATGTGACGTTGATCGGTTATATGTAATATAGCCGGGTTATCGGATCAAATGTTGATTCGATAAGTTGTTACTGTTGATATTAGTCGGTTATATGCGATATGACCGGGTCGTTAAATCAAGTGTTGATTTAATGATTTAATGCATAATCATATCTTTGATATATTACTTTGCATTAACTAGTATCGGTTCACTTTAAATGGATTTTCTCACTCGGATGTGCGCATTGCATATGCGATATGATTTTGTGCACTTGCTTGTATCATGTTTGATGATACATGCCTTTTGGTTAAGTGTAAAGAATTAAACCTTGGTTAATGAAATGGTTAGGGTTTACTTTTTCCTTATTCATTTCATTCATTTATTAATCTTTTTCTTTTTGGAAAAAGGAAAAGATATGAGAAGAAATGGTGGCTTTTATTTGTTTGCACTTGAAGCTTCTTGAAGCTTTCATAAAGTAAACATTTTTGTCTCATGCTTAAACCTAACCATTCCACTAAACCATGATTCACTCTCTACACCTAACCATGGTTCTATTATGATAAGAATGGATTATTCTTTTCTTTTTTAATTAACTTATCATAACATTCTTCTTCTTCTTCCTTGAACTCAAGAAGAAAACCTTGACTTCATCAATGGTGGATTGATGAAATGAGTGAGAAATCCAATTCTAAAGTCTACCCACTTCCTATTTCTTCATCCTCTACCTCTTGCCAAGTAGTAGAGTGTGTTTCCTTCACAAGTTTTCTAGACTTGGTGAAGTTGGAGCTTGATCTAGCGATGCCTCGACGTAGATCATCTTCGGCATGGACATCGACGACCTAGCTCGCCTATTCTCCGATGAAGCCGACGCTAGAGCCCGGGATTTATTTTGGACAGCGAGAGGACTTCATTGCGGAGCCATGGAGGTGGAGCACCGGATCTACAAAGGTTGTATTTCCGTTATCTTATAGTTTAGTTGTAAACTAGTTTGCTTTTTCGCCTAAACTTCTAGCCAACGATCCGTAGTCGGGTTTCTCGGCACCTAGATTTTTTGAAATTGGCATGGTTGATGCCTTGTGAGAGCTCTTGAGAGTGCCTAGGAACCCTACATGCGAAGGTAAGAAATGTGCACCGAGCGTACCCCCAAACTTAAACTGGACAGTGTCCTCACTGTCGTTGCATGAAGAGATCATTTGAAGGGTCAAAATTGTCGGTTAGCGATACACAATTTTTTTTTTGTGTTTTTGTTTTTAAAGAAAAAAAAGAATATACACACATATATACAAAATGGTTTGTACACACCCCCAAACTTATTTGGAACAGTGTCCACTGTTCTTGGCTGGATAACCGAAGTTTGGAGGTAGGCAGAGGAAGATCAGGCAGGGTAAACCGGCTCTTGTAAGAACAGGAGCTCCTCTGTTTGTTCGGCGCTAAGGTACGGTTTGCATCGGTGTCCGTTTACTTTAAAAAGTGAACCGTCCTTTGGATTTTCCAAATCCACAGCGCCCTGCGGATACACATTCCGCACAAAATACGGCCCTTTCCAGCGAGATCTGAGCTTTCCAGGATGGAAGTGAAGTCGGGTGTCGTAAAGCAGTACCTGCTGACCAGGTACGAAGGTTTTGCGCAAAAGGTGTTTATCGTGAAACACCTTCGTTCGATTCTTAACGACAACCGCATTATCGTAAGCCTCATCCCTAAGCTCGTTTAGTTCGTTCAACTGCAGCTTCCGATGGCTGCCCGCATCCTCGAGAGATAGATTCAGCTCCTTTATCGCCCAAAATGCGCGATGCTCTATTTCGACAGGAAGGTGGCAGGCTTTTCCGTACACAAGCCGATAGGGAGACATGCCAAGGTCGGTCTTATAAGCGGTTCGAAATGCCCAAAGGGCATCAGTGAGTTTCAGCGACCAATCCTTACGGTTCTTGGAAACCATCTTCTCCAGTATCTGCTTGATTTGCCGATTTGAAACTTCGGCCTGCCCGCAGGTTTGGGGGTGGTAGGGCGTAGAGAGCTTATGATTAATGGAGTATTTCCGCATCAAGGCCTCGAAAGTCTTATTGCAGAAATGACTTCCATTGTCGCTAATGATCGCTCGGGGGTGGCCAAACCAGGAGAAAATGTTTTCTTTAAGGAACCTAATGACAACCTTGTTGTCGTTAGTCCGGCTGGCCACAGCCTCGACCCATTTAGAGACATAATCAATAGCTAGAAGGATGTACAAGTTCCCAAAAGAGCTGGGAAACGGCCCCATGAAATCTATCCCCCAAACATCGAAAATCTCCACAACCAAGATCGGTTGGAGCGGCATCTCGTTCCTCTGGGATATCCGGCCCATGTGTTGGCACCGGGAGAAAGTCTTGCAATAGTCATGAGCGTCTTTGAAGAGTTGTGGCCAGTAGAAACCACATTGCAAGATCTTCTCAGCTGTCTTTCTGGGCCCAAAATGCCCGCCACACGCTTGATCGTGGCAAAATGAAAGCACACTCTTGAATTCCTCATCAGGGACACACCGACGAATAATCTGGTCGGGACAGTACTTGAACAAATAGGGTTCGTCCCAGTAAAAGTGTTTTACTTGGGATAAGAAGCGAAGTCTGTCCTGACTCGACCATTTAGTCGGAAGTAATCCTGTGGCCAAATAGTTCAAAATATCTGCGAACCAGGGTTCGCACGATACTGTCAAGAGCTGTTCATCCGGGAAAACGTCGTTGATCGGAATTGGAAGCGTAGGCGAAGAAGGAAGTCGTGAGAGATGGTCGGCAACCACGTTTTCACATCCTCGTTTGTCCTTAATGACAAGGTCAAACTCTTGAAGCAAGAGGATCCAACGGATTAACCGAGATTTTGCATCTTTCTTCGCAAAAAGATGGCGCAGAGCAGAATGGTCGGTGTAGACAATGACTGGAGAGCCGATGAGGTAGGGCCTGAACTTTTCTAAAGCAAATACAACAGCTAAGAATTCCTTCTTAGTTGTTGTATAGTTAAGTTGGGCGTCGTTCAGGGTTCGGCTCGCGTAATAGATTACATGCGGCATCTTGTTGATGTGTTGTCCAAGGACAGCACCAATGGCAAAGTCTGATGCATCGCACATAATCTCAAATGGGTGCGTCCAGTCAGGTGAGGAAAGAACGGGAGCAGAAGTGAGTGAACGTTTCAGTGACTCGAATGCAGTCACACAGCTCGAGTTGAAGTCGAAAGGCGTATCCTTGGCCAGCAAAAGAGTCAAGGGCCTAGCAATCTTGCTAAAGTCCTTGATAAACCGTCTATAAAAACCGGCATGGCCAAGGAAGGCTCGGATATCTCTGACGCATCGGGGAGGAGGCAGATTGGAAATGACCTCAATCTTTGCTTTGTCAACCTCTATGCCATTTTGCGAGATGATATGTCCTAAGACAATACCCTCACGCACCATGAAGTGGCATTTCTCCCAGTTCAAAGTGAGATTCTTGTCCTTACATCGGGTAAGGACAGCGTCAAGATGCAGCAAACACTCGCTGAAGGAATCGCCGAAGATGGAGAAGTCATCCATGAAAATCTCCAAAAATTTTTCCACCATGTCTGAGAAAATTCCCATCATACACCGCTGGAAGGTGGCGGGCGCATTGCATAACCCAAAGGGCATGCGACGATATGCAAACGTGCCGAAAGGACAAGTGAAAGTGGTCTTGTCCTGGTCTTTTTCGGCGATGGGAATCTGATTATAGCCGGAGTAGCCATCAAGAAAGCAGTAGTACTCGTGTCCGGCCAATCGTTCAAGCATCTGGTCAATGAAGGGTAGCGGAAAGTGGTCTTTCCGCGTTGCGGCGTTGAGTTTTCTGTAATCAATGCAAACTCGCCACCCAGTTTGGGTGCGAGTAGGGATTAACTCGTTTGCCTCGTTGGTTATGACCGTGATGCCTGACTTCTTAGGGACAACATGAATGGGGCTAACCCACTGGCTATCAGAGATAGGGTAAATGATACCACTATCTAGACATTTTACGATCTCCTTCTTCACAGCCTCTTTCATGACTGGATTGAGCCGTCTTTATGGATCCCGGGCTGGTTTGGCATCATCCATCAGATGAATGTGATGCTCAACGATCAGGGGACTAATCCCCTTGATGTCCACCATGGACCAGCCAAAAGCTTGCCTGTTGCTGTGCAAGACCGCGAGAAGGGCTTTCTCTTGCTCGGGAGCTAGAGAAGCCGAGATAATGACAGGGAGGGTCTCGTTCTCACCTAAGTAAGCATACTTAAGGTGAGACGGCAACGGCTTGAGTTCGAGCGTCGGAGGTGAAATGATGGAAGGCAAGACTGGTGCAAAGGTCTCGAACTCAAAGGACTCCAGCAAAGGTTCAAAACGAGTGTAGGCAACCGAGTTGGATGGTTCAGGTAACTCATCCGGAAAGTCGAAGGATTCAAACTCGGGTTGTGCGCAGCTAAGATCGTTCGAGAACGTGAAACACTCGTAGTCGTTGTCGGGCGCAGAAACAGCAGCAGGTTCGAAGAGAAACGCACTAGTGGCGTCAAGATTATCGTGATCAAACAGAAACTCCTCGAATTCACACTCTTCTGGGGTGATCTCCTGGATCGAGCAGACGTCCAGTATATGAGCATTAGGTTCGGCGGGCTGATTCCCCAACCTAAAAATGTTGAGTTCAATCGTCATATTTCCAAAAGAGAGGTTCATCGAACCATTGCGACAATTGATCATAGCATTTGAGGTTGCGAGAAATGGGCGACCGAGTATCACCGGAATTTGATTCCGGGGGTTAGCTACAGGCTGTGTATCTAATACAATGAAGTCAATAGGGAATATGAAGTCCCCGACTCTTATAAACACATCCTCTAGCTCACCCCTAGGATGGGTGATCGATCGGTCGGCCATTTGGAGAGTGCAGTGCGTGGGTTTCAGCTCTCCGACGCCTAATTGCTCGTATACTGAATACGGAAGCAAGTTAACACTGGCACCAAGATCTAATAGTGCGCGGTTGATGTTCTTATCCCCAATAGTAATTGAAATCGTAGGACAGCCAGGGTCCTTCCGTTTTTGTGGTAAAGATTGGGTAAGGGCATCACTCACAGCACTATCCAAGAAAACTTTCTTGGGTACCTGAGACTTCCTCTTTTTCGTGCACAAGTCCTTTAAGATTTTCGCGTAAGACGGTTTCGCGTGTTGATTGTTAGCAGTTCTGCGTGTTCAAGTTTAAGTTTAAATACCGCAATCAAGACGGTTTCGCGTAAGACAGGACTTGTTGGACAGCATCTAAAAGAGGAATGTTAATGTTAACTTGCTTGAATAACTCCAGAATCTTCCCCATTTGTGGATTTTGTTTGTTAGACCTCAACCGGTTTGGAAATGGAACATTTTGAAAATTGGTTGAGTCTAATACTGGAGGAGGAGATTGTGGAGTTGGTGTTAGTTATATGTATGCCCTAGAGGCCATTACTGTACATAGGATGTATATTGTAGTGGATGCTGGGACGTATATAAGGAGGACTTTCTTGCTCGACATGATAGTATGCTATCTGGTTGATCTTTACCTTAACGTGTATGCTGATTCTCTCTGTTACATGTTGGTAAAGCCCTTAGGATGTGTACTTGACTACCTGGACTATGATGCGGAGCATACTAGTGGGGACATGGTAGTCCATAAGTACATCCTTCAAAGTCCCTAGTCGTGGGTGTATCGAGACGGGGCATCGATATACCAGAGTAGACTAGCGTATACCTTCTCGACCCATACAGATGGGCGATGGATGATCCCATATCCATTGGTGTTTGACATCAGAGATGATATACGGGTGCTCAGTAGAGACTGGGTACACTGGACGGACTCGCCGAGAACTCCCAGATGGTATTATACCTCACGTCAGATGGCAGTTCTCTGGTGACACTGGTACAGAGTAGTCTGTTGACCCGAGATCGTCATAGAGTCTTGTGTGGTTCCCACTGTGCTTTGATTTCCATCTTACCACGTCCAAGAGGGAGCGCAAAACGGTGGTTTTTGGGTACAGTCCCGAGTTACATGGAGGCAATGAGCGATAGGAGGGGATTCGTCTCTCCCGGTATAAGGGGTTGATGTTGCGCTGTGTTCGATTGGCTATAATAGGAAATCCCTGGCCAGGGTTGCTGAGATTTACTGGTAAGTGTTACCAGTAGTTTCTCGAATTGTTATAGACCTCATATCGACACGACTTATCGAGCTATTGGGGTCTGACGTTTACCACCCCTAGGCGGGATATGCGACATATCAGACGATCAGACCGGACTGTACGGTAGTGTTACTGGTCGGATTCACTGGAGTGTGAGCGGGCTTGCTCGTCGATCTTCAGATCTCTCAATACCCGGGTGGCCGTTACGTTTAGCAGACCGCTTGCGGCTTGTGGGTGTTTGATATGATCATCACCTGCTGCCGGCGTATTGACGAGTCTTTAGAGTCCTACACAGAGGTTTCCTGGCTCAAGCGAAATGAAATAGGAGTGCATATGAGATATGTGCGGGACCGAGAATGATACCAGTATGTGATACTGTATTCGATTCTCGCGATATGTGACATTGATCGGTTATATGCGATATAGCCGGGTTATCGGATCAAGTGTTGATTCGATAAGTTGTTACTAATGATACCTATCGGTTTTGTGCGACATGACCGGATCATTGAATCAAGTGTTGATTTAATGATTTAATGCATAATTATATATTTGATATATTACTTTGCATTAACTAGTATCGGTTCACTTTAAATGGATTTTCTCACTCGGGTGTGCACATTGTATATTCGATATAGTTTTGTGCACTTGATTGTATCATGTTTGATGATGCATGTTTACTTGTGTTTTGTGTAAAGTTTAAACCATGGTTATGTAATGGTTAGGGTTTACATTTTCATATCTATTTATTTATTCATTCATTTATTTTGGAAAATGAAAAGCAAATGAGAAAATGGTGGCTTCTTTTGTTTTGTTCATGAAGCTTCATGAAGACTTTGACCAAGTGACCATTTTGTCTCATGCTTAACCCTAACCATCCCACTAACCATGATTTATTCTCTACACTTGACCATGGTTCAATTATGATAAGTATTCTATTTTCTTTTCATTTTTATTAATTCATATCATATCTTTTCTTCTTCTTCTTCCTTGAACTCAAGAAGAAAAGCTTAGGTCATCAATGGTGATTGATGATAAAGAGTGAGAAATCCAATTCTAAATTGAACCCACTTCCTATTTCTTCATCCTCTACCTCTTGCCAAGTAGTAGAGTGTGTTTTCTTCACAAGTTTCTTGACTTGGTGAAGTCGGAGCTTGATTTAGCGATGCCTCGACGTAGATCATCTTCGGCATGGACATCGACGACCTAGCTCGCTTATTCTCCGATGAAGTCGACGCTAGAGCCCGGATTTGATTTGGACAGCGGAGAGGACCTCGTTGCGGAGCTATGGAGGTGGAGCACCGGATCTACAAAGGTTGTATTTCCGTATCTCATAGTTAAGTGTTAACTAGTTAGCTTTTTCGCCTAGTTTTCTAGCAAACGATCCGTAGTCGGGTTTCTCGGCACCGTTAAAATTTTAATTTGGCATGATCGATGCCTTGTGAGACCTCATTAGGGTGCCTAGGAACCCTACAGTGGTATCAGAGCCTAGCTAGAGCCTTAGGCGAAGTCCTGACGGAATTTGAAGTCCGAACGAACCCGGAACCCCAAACCAAAGTTGCTCTCTGTACTTTTTTCAAAACAGTGCATTTTTACATATTAAAAATATTCAGTAAACTCAGCAGGAAATTATAAGGCTTACTGTAAAATTCGATGCCATGATTCCATAAAGTGAGCGTGGATCCGCGGCATGAGCCTGCTCATGCGGCGGATCCGCGGCGAATTTGTCGTTTTGCGCATCTAGTTTTGTACAGTAATTCTTAGTTTCCAGTGGTGATTTTTCTGGGAATTTTTAATAATTTTTCAAGAGTTGAATTTTCTGCAGTTGTTTTGGGGATTCGGTGTTTCGATCGGAGTATCAGATTTTGTCTATTTGGCTTTCCGGATAAATTTTAGAATATGTTAAAAAGTTCGACCGGATATAAATACCCAATTTTTCCCCTGTCGGGAAATTTCCAAGCGTTGGATTTTTCCGTAGTTTAACGACGTTCTAAGTAGTGCAAGTAACGCGATGGTCCCTCTAGAAGACAACAAAGCTTAACTCGATTATGTGACCGTCTTGAACTGCCCTTTGAACCTTCGGGTTTGGGGCAGTACGGCGTGCCACATGTGAGGCGTTGGCTTGACCCTTCTACGGCTGGACCGTTGGTACTGAGGCACGAACTGAATGTTGCTAGACTTGTTTCATGTGTTGATCTGTATCGGGAAAAGTTGGGTGTTCGATTGTTCGATCGGAAAGTTTGACATTTTCTATTTATCTGGAATGGGATACAATAATTGGAATTCACAAATAGTTATGAGATAACTGAATGAATGTTATAAACATAGCACTTTAGTCTCAATTGATCGGTTGCCACGGAATTTTGATGTGATCAAAAGTCCATCGCAATCACGTAGTGTACGCGGATACTCGCCGGGTAAACTTAATAGACAGCCTCACTCCACAGCCCCGACCAAGTGACTGTAGGAGAACCCCGTCGCCGAAAGCATCTGTTCGGGTGCTCGCGGTAGCGGTGTTCCGCCTTGGTGCACTTCGTCGACGGTATCGGGGGTGCGACCGTCTACTGAAGTTTGCGACGAGCATTCGATCAGGATGTCGGGAATCTTGTTGAATTGCCCGACTTGGTATTGAAAAGTGTTTTCGATATTGAGACTAAAATGCGGGGTTTATAATTGTTAGGCATGCGATATCTAAGGAATTCATTTGGTCAGGCATGTGATGTCTGAGGTGGTTGCGGATTCCAACTGTTGTAGTTTTTCACTTTCTTTTCTGTGACCGTAAGTGTAATATGTGATATCGCCGGTTTCGTTGCTATATGTCAACGACAATTGGGATACGCATGTTTACTTACGTTGATGACATGTGATGTTATGTGTTGCTGGATATGTTATATTGAATCGTCGTGTTTGAATAGCCGGGGGGGTTTTATGTGAGATGAGTGTTTTTCATTTTCATTCATGTAAAAACTTGTATGTAATATTCTTTTATTGGGGCACTTCCAGGTTGCGGAAGATGTCACCTTTTGTATATTATTTACTTTTCCGCACCAGGATAGACCCAAGGAGGGGAGCACAAGTAACCGGGTTCTGGGGTCCAGTGGGAGACCAACTCGAGGAGTCGAGTCCGGGTCTCCTAACTCTAGAATTGGTAGGGTTGCTTGCCGCTCTCGTAGGGGTCTAGGGGTGTGGGTTTGGCTATTCATCACGACCGTGGAATCCGTGTTTTATACTGGCTCGTATTGAAAACACGGACGTCCTAGTATATCCAATATTTCATATGATTCTTCTGCTGCGATATCTGTGATGTGATCATGTGATGTTCTGTGATAGATAAAGTATATAGTATATATGATATATTATATAGACGTTACTTATGTTTTACACCCGTCCTAGCCCTGCCCCGCTCTGCCGTTAGTTACCTAACCTAACGGTGCACGAGGGGACATCGAGGCGAATGCGGATGGCATAAGTGTACGTCGTATTTATCTGTGATGTTTAGGTACTTAAATGATGGGACTTCATTAATGTGATTAATGAAATAAAAGAAACCTAAGATGTTGTAGAATCGAATTTCAAAATAAAACAGGTAGCTACAGTTCTTGCTTTGCACAGAGGTATATGAGATATATCCTGCACCTTATTCGATGAGGAAAAGACCGAGATCCCTTCACCGGGAGTGACTCCTTTAGCAATAACTGGCAGATGCTGCACACTCGGTTTGTCTTTTGATTGCTTTTAAGAGTTTTTGCTTTGCACAGTGATATATATGATATATCCCGCACCTCATTCCACGAGGAAAGGACCGACGATCCCTTCACCGGGAGTGACTCCTTTAGCAAAACTAGAAAAGCCTCAAAAACACTCCATTTCAAAATTCATTTGATTCTACAACGATATCAAGTTCATTACGCAATAGGTTTTCAGAAAAACCTGTCGTAGCCCTCCGTCATTTCAGATATGTACTAGTTAGTATTCGTGCTGCGGTAGTTTGGCATTCGTCAAGGCGTAGTGTACCGTAGCTAACTAGTATTTATCTGCTTGAGCATATGATGCGATTGGATTAGGGTATTCGTACGGCGTTGTTTGGCATTCGTCAAGGGTCGTGCGGGTGGGTTTAATTCGATCAAGAAATATACGGGTTGAACTTGACTAGTGGACTATGGGTTGTTTGGCATTCGTCAAGGTCATAGCGAGCTAGGGGCAAAATATTATCGGGAATTTCAAGTGTTGAAATTTGCAATGAGATTGCATACCTTCTATGAGATAGTTGGATCCCGATACCCGCTGCGAGTAAGTGTTACTCCTGGGAGAGTTTTACACATTACAATTAGCCAATCAAGTAGGTGTCTAGAAAGGTGTTAACGAGGTTACGCCTCTGGGAAAACGAGGTTTACATTAATTAGGTTCGTGCGAAAGCACGGGGGACCTCTCTCAAAGTACCGACACTGGCCTGGCTGAAAGATTGGCGAACTTGTAGTGTGTAATTAATCCCGGCTAGTCTTTCCTTTTAGGGTTTGAAGGAAGATTTGATAAAAAGCAGTGGGAGCCATCCTGATTAGATAAAAACATAACCAATCTATTCTTGAAAGAGCGCACGCTGAGTGTTTTCTTCTCTCTCTCTCCAGGTAGCGACCATATCACGCCTTAATCAAGATAATAATACGGAATATTGACCGAACCCGCTTGTTATACTGAGCTGGGGAACGTTGGTCCCGCTCCAACTTATAATTGTTATAAGACAGAGCAAGAAATTGGGGAATACCAGATTTCCCGTGCCGCCCAAACGAAGAGAGTGCGTGCTGATGCATCATCTTCGGGTGTGTTCATTACAAAGAACTGTTTCTCCGTATCCTCTACGTCCTGGGTATATGATACCAGATCAGGATCCCAGATATGTAATCTGTTACATAGGGCTACAGAAAGGTAGAGAACTGAGAACGGGTGATAAGTTTCATGAGGCAGAAAACGGGGCAAGAGTTGCAGCCAAGTCTGTCGGTCACTATCACCCTGTATTACCGATACATTGATTCTGAACGAATGTTATTAGATACCGAACCTGATATACAAAATCATATCTGTCTCTTTATTAGTAAAGAAACGATAAAATTTTGTATTGTTGGATAATGTTTTGAACATTTCCTATATCAAAAGTTGATCGGTTCAGGCACGTTATCTAAAAGCATTGACGTTCTAAATCAAACTACAGTTCTTAGTATACGGAACACACACAAGAGGAAGAGTTCAGAAATGAACGAATCCTTCTTGAGGTATTGTAGACTACGTCATATCAATGCGACCCGACTGGCTGAGTTACATTTAGATGCATATTTAAATCAGTTTGAATTTACATCTTGTGAAACTCGCCAGTCATGTCACAAAGATAAGATGACCACAGCTCTGTTTATTGGAAACAGAGAAAGAGTTAGTGAACTCTTGGGATGATACATGTTGATGTATGTAGGTCCCCAGTCTACAAATGCCAGGACTGGTTCTTTATACTTCATTACGTTCTCTGATAATCTCTCAAGATTCAGACATATGTTCCTGTTGAAACACAAGTCTGAACCTTTTGAGATATTCACAGAATATAAGTTAGAAGTAGAGAACCAATACGGGTATAAGTATTATGTCCTATGATGAGATCAAGGAGGAGAATACTTGAGCACGGAATTCCAGGACTATTCTAAAGGAGAATGAGATTCTCTCTCAGCATTACTCCTCCGTATACACCATAGCACGATGGTATATCGGGGCGGAACATATACACCCTATATGATAAGGTGTGCTCTATGATGAGTACTACTGAGTTTCCTATTTCCTTTTGGGGGTTATGCACTTGAGAAGCTGCATACCTATTGAATAGGGTTCAAATCAAATCAGTTGCCTACCACTTCATATGTGATATGGAAAGGGAAGAGCCCATGTCTTAAGCTAGTTAAGATTTGGGGTTGTCCGGCCTATGTCTGAAAGCAAAATCCGGACAAGCTCGAGGCAAGGTCTGTAATGTAGAACTGGAAAAGTTCCAGCTATACGAACTACAGCAGATGATTTGATAGAACCAAGGGATTCAGTAGATACCAACGAACCTCAGCCTCTCCGCCGATCTAGTAGGGTTCCTCACCCACCTGAGAGATACTTCGGTTTCTCTATGACAGTGGGAGCGAGGATTGCATCATGAGATGATGACCCAACTAGCTTCGAGCAGGCCATCAGGAGTAAGACTCTGTAAGAATGGCTGGATGCTTAGCGATCTGAGATGGAATCCTTATACACCAACAAAGTATGGACTTTGGTTGCAATATCTGAAGGGTTAAATCCCCATCAGGAGCAAGTATATCTTGAGAAGATTGCTTGGTGTAGATGGAAAAGTTGAGACTTTCAAAGCTAGACTTGTTAAAGGTTTGCATCATTGACCAGATATGGATCATAATGTTAAAACCTTTTCAAGTAACTATGCTTAAGTCCATCCAGATCCTACTTACCACGGCTGCATACCATGACTACGATCTCTGGTGGTTGGGTGTCTTGACTGCTTTTCTAAATGATGATTTAGAGAGCGTCTATAAGTACACAGCCAGAGGGCTTCGTAGACAGTGGGAGCAGCGGAAACGTGTGCAAGATGCTTTATAGGATAAAGCAGGCATCGCGGAGTTGGAACATCTGTTTTGATGAAGCGGTCAAAGAGTTTGACATCATCAAAATGGTAGATGAACCTTGTATATACAAAAAGGTAGTAGGGAGTATGGTGACGATCCTCGTAGAGTACGTAGATGACATACTCTTGATAAGAAAGGAGTTTCTTATGCTACGCTCGATCAATCTCCGCTTATCACAATGATTCTCCATATAGGATCAAAGTGATACCTCCTAAATCCTGGGTTTTTGGATCTATGAGATAGATCTAAATGGATGTTACGAAACTCACTAGATGTAGTGAGGTGGTGTCAATCGATCCTGAGGAGAATCACTGGAAGGGTTTCAGGGTGATAAAGACGACTGAATGTCAGTCACAGGCATTGTCTTTACCCTCAGTAAAGGGACGGTATGTTGGAAGAGTTCCAAGCTGGATACCGTGACATACTAGACGATAAAGGCAGGATACATCGCTACTTAAGATGCTACCAAAGAGGCTGTTTGGGTGTATATAGGTTCATGAGATGAACTATGTTCCTACCGTTGTGTGACAATGGAGTTGTGGCTTATACCAAGGAACGCCGGTCCCATCAGTGATCCAGACATATTCTAAGGCAGTATCACTTGATCATGGAGATGGTTGATCTCCAGGGAGATCGAGGTTAGGAGAGTAGACTCAGAGGACAACACAGCGGATCCACTCACAAAGGCCTGTTCCCAGAGAGAGACTTTTATGGGATGGTTGAGTATGAGATACTGCAACCACTGCTATCAGATGGCCCTAGTGCAAGTGGGAGATTGTTAGTTATATGTATGCCCTAGAGGCCATTACTGTACATAGGATGTATATTGTAGTGGATGCTGGGACGTATATAAGGAGGACTTTCTTGCTCGACATGATAGTATGCTATCTGGTTGATCTTTACCTTAACGTGTATGCAGATTGTCTCTCTGTTACATGTTGGTAAAGCCCTTAGGATGTGTGCTTGACTACCTGGACTATGATGCGGAGCATACTAGTGGGGACATGGTAGTCCATAAGTACATCCTTCAAAGTCCCTAGTCGTGGGTGCATCGAGACGGGGCATCGATATACCAGAGTAGACTAGCGTATACCTTCTCGACCCATACAGATAGGCGATGGATGATCCCATATCCATTGGTGTTTGACATCAGAGATGATATACGGGTGCTCAGTAGAGACTGGGTACACTGGACGGACTCGCCGAGAACTCCCAGATGGTATTATACCTCACGTCAGATGGCAGTTCTCTGGTGACACTGGTACAGAGTAGTCTGTTGACCCGAGATCGTCATAGAGTCTTGTGTGGTTCCCACTGTGCTTTGATTTCCATCTTACCACGTCCAAGAGGGTGTGCAAAACGGTGGTTTTTGGGTACAGTCCCGAGTCACATGGAGGCAATGAGCGATAGGAGGGGATTCGTCTCTCCCGGTATAGGGGGTTGATGTTGCGCTGTGTTCGATTGTCTATAATAGGAAATCCCTGGCCAGGGTTGCTGAGATTTACTGGTAAGTGTTACCAGTAGTTTCTCGAATTGTTATAGACCTCATATCGACACGACTTATCGAGCTATTGGGGTCTGACGTTTACCACCCCTAGGCGGGATATGCGACATAACAGACGATCAGACCGGACTGTACGGTAGTGTTACTGGTCGGATTCACTGGAGTGTGAGCGGGCTTGCTCGTCGATCTTCAGATCGCTCAATACCCGGGTGGCCGTTACGTTTAGCAGACCGCTTGCGGCTTGTGGATGTTTGATATGATCATCGCCTGCTGCCGGCGTATTGACGAGTCTTTAGAGTCCTACACAGAGGTTTCCTGGCTCAAGCGAAACGAAATAGGAGTGCATATGAGATATGTGCGGGACCGAGAATGATACCAGTATGTGATACTGTATTCGATTCTCGCGATATGTGACATTGATTGGTTATATGCGGTATAGCCGGGTTATCGGATCAAGTGTTGATTCGATAAGTTGTTACTAATGATACCTGTCGGTTTTGTGCGACATGACCGGATCATTGAATCAAGTGTTGATTTAATGATTTAATGTATAATTATATATTTGATATATTACTTTACATTAACTAGTATCGGTTCACTTTAAATGGATTTTCTCACTCGGGTGTGCACATTGTATATTCGATATAGTTTTGTGCACTTGATTGTATCATGTTTGATGATGCATGTTTACTTGTGTTTTGTGTAAAGTTTAAACCATGGTTATGTAATGGTTAGGGTTTACATTTTCATATCTATTTATTTATTCATTCATTTATTTTGGAAAATGAAAAGCAAATGAGAAAATGGTGGCTTCTTTTGTTTTGTTCATGAAGCTTCATGAAGACTTTGACCAAGTGACCATTTTGTCTCATGCTTAACCCTAACCATCCCACTAACCATGATTTATTCTCTACACTTGACCATGGTTCAATTATGATAAGTATTCTATTTTCTTTTCATTTTTATTAATTCATATCATATCTTTTCTTCTTCTTCTTCCTTGAACTCAAGAAGAAAAGCTTAGGTCATCAATGGTGATTGATGATAAAGAGTGAGAAATCCAATTCTAAATTGAACCCACTTCCTATTTCTTCATCCTCTACCTCTTGCCAAGTAGTAGAGTGTGTTTTCTTCACAAGTTTCTTGACTTGGTGAAGTCGGAGCTTGATTTAGCGATGCCTCGACGTAGATCATCTTCGGCATGGACATCGACGACCTAGCTCGCTTATTCTCCGATGAAGTCGACGCTAGAGCCCGGATTTGATTTGGACAGCGGAGAGGACATTGTTGCGGAGCTATGGAGGTGGAGCACCGGATCTACAAAGGTTGTATTTCCGTATCTCATAGTTAAGTGTTAACTAGTTAGCTTTTTCGCCTAGTTTTCTAGCAAACGATCCGTAGTCGGGTTTCTCGGCACCTTTAAAATTTTAATTTGGCATGATCGATGCCTTGTGAGACCTCATTAGGGTGCCTAGGAACCCTACAGTTGGAACGGATCCCAGAATAGGTGTCTTCGTGGAGTGAGAAGTGGGTCCGTTCAGAGCAGAAGAAGAGGGAGGGGAGCCTTGTGAAGAACGGAGAATAGGCTCAGAAGACGAAGAAGAAAAAGAAGAAGAAGAAGAAGAAGAAGAAGCGGCCGGGGTGTCATCGTTGATCTGTTTGCGAATGTTGTTTTGCAGCATCCTCCCTGATCTCAGTGTGGTCACGGCACTCACATTATGGTTTTGTTGTTCAAGAGCAACATGTGCATTATGTGGGTGACCGGGATTTGGAAGTGGCTGGGACGGGAGCTTCCCCTTTTCTCGCTCGCTTAAGGCCGCGTTTAGCTGTGCAATCTGGGCCTCGATGGTCTTGATGATTTGCCCGTGTGCGGCAGTGTGTTGCACTAAAGATTGAATGGAAGACTGGATGTTGGCGGTGGATTGAGTCGATTGTTTAACAAACGCCTCCAGACTTCGTTCGAGCGAGGAAACCTTATCGTTGTTTGACGGAACAAAGTTGTTTGGTGGAAAAGAATTGTTGGGTGCAAAGTTGTTCGTCTGATTTTTGAAAGGTTGGGGTTGGAAAGGCTGCTGATATTGATGTTGAGTTTGTTGTTGCGCTTGTTGTTGCGGTGGAGGGGCCCTTTGGAAATTGTTATCCTGGAATTGATTCTGATTCTGATTCCAGGCGAAATTGGGGTGGTTCCTCCAACCGGGATTGTAGGTGGAAGAGTTTGGATCATTCCTCGGTCTTTGCTGGAATGCAGCATTAACCTGATCCTGTCCTTGCGAGGGTGGATTGTAAGGACACTCTTCGGTCAAGTGGGAAGGATCGGAACAACAAGCGCAGATGGTACGAAGGGGGAGAACAGGGGCAGGGGCAGGAGAAGAAAATTTGCTTTCTATCGCTTCAAGCTTTCTTGTTATTGCAGCCATTTCATCTTTCATCGCAATAGAGACGTCAAGTTGGTGGATTCCTACCCTAGACTGACCGGTAGAAGTGGAGGTAGAAGAAGAAGAAGAAGTTGGTCTGGTGCTCTCCCACTGTAGCGTTTGCTCCTCAAGGTCGTCAAAGAACTGCCACGCTTCCTCGTCAGATTTCGATAGGAAGTAGCCCTGACAGATGGTTTCCAACAACTGCTTCGTTGCTGGGTTCAGTCCCTCGTATAAGGTTTGGCAGAGTTGCCATTTCTCTATACCGTGGTGAGAACACTGAACAAGAAGGTCTTTGTACCGGTCAAAGCACTTCCAGAAGGGTTCAGAAGGAAGCTGGAAGAATTGGTTGATTTCATTTCGAATCCTTGCGGTCTTATGATTCGGATAGAATTTTTTTAGAAACGCTTTAACAAACTGGTCCCAGCTGGTGATTGAGTGGGAAGCGGTGCTATACAGCCATTTTTCAGCGAGATCGCATAAAGTGAACGGAATGACCCGTAGACGTATAGCATCGTCCGACAGCTGGGTGGTTTTCATCATGGCACAGACGTTTTGAAATTTGTTGATGAAGATATAGGCATCTTCAGATTCAAGCCCATGAAAACGTGGAAGCATGTTGATGAAATGGGGCTTAATTTCAAAGTTGTCCCCATTGGCCGGAGGAAAAGAAAGGCAGGTGGGAAGTGCAGAACGGGTGGGATAGAAACGATCCTGGAGCGCGATTCGCTGCGGCGCTACAACAGGTGGAGGTGGTGGGAGATTGGTCTCCGTAGGAGGTGGAGCCAATCCAGCGGTGGTCAAAGAGATGTTCGGATTAAATCCCGACATCGCGGAAGAAGAGGTTGGTGAAGGTGAAGGTGAAAATGTATGAACAGAATTCCGGTCAACGTCGGAGTTGGCCGGCAAAGGAAGGGGTGAAAGAGGAGTGGACGGAGTATCGACTTCGGAGTCGATCGCGTAGTCGGCAGCGACTAACGTAACGCGGACTAGACGGGCGCTAGTGTCCCGAGTCCAAGCAGACATACACTAAACGAGTTTAGTATAGTCAAAGCGGAGAAGGTGAGGGTAAGAAAACGTCAATTGAGAAAGGCGATGGGTGGTGGGTGAAAAATGGATTTGGCGACAAAGGGCAAGTTTTTATAAAAGTTTTTGATTTTTTTCTTTTTTTTTTAGAAAGATTTTTACAGAAATATGTACGGAAATACGGCTTAAGCAATCACAAACAAGATATGCACAATCACACCTAGATCTAGGGTAACCTAGGTCTACTAGACCTGCTCCTGAACTTGATTGTCGAAGTTAAACAATGTCGAGAAACGGGCTTAAAAATACACTGATCACGAGGCCAGGTAAGTGCAGAGATAAAGGGAGGTTGTCCAACGCTTTCGCGAAGTTCCTTAATTAAATAACCCTTTCTCTTTCGGCGGTTGCGCCTTTAACACTTTCCTAGACACCCCGTAAACAATATACCGTTAAGCGAGGTTCTAAACACGGTTTATCTTCTCCTAATGAGCGCGAAGTCCTTAGGGCTGAAGTCTAGTATTTTTTAATTTACAATGGACAATGCATATGCTTTAGTGATTTTTGGGGTCCTGGGAAGGGTGATGAAATCCCCACCCAATCTGGATTGGTTTCAAGCCCCTTAAGTCCGTATTAAAGAAATGCAAAGCAGTAACAAATCAACTGCAAACAATTTTTATTTTGCGGCGCAAAGAATCCTGCACAAGAACAGTTTATTGGAAGGGGGAGAAGAGTTTGCGCAAAGAAATCTGGAGAAAACACAGTTCAGTGGAGTCCAGAGGAGTGGGGAGAAGAGAGAGACTCACCAAAAGAAACTGAAGCCCTGAAGCCAACAGATGGCCGCGTTTCCGCGGCCAAACGCATGCAATAGCCGCGAATCCGCGGCTATGTGGAGGTATTGGGCTGCCAAACTTTCTGGGTGTGCTGCTGTGGTTGTCCCCTACTTGTCTGGATGTGCTGAATCTTGATTTGCTCACTGTATCTGCTCCAGATTTTTACAGTAGACCGGATGCTTCTTTTGTCCGTCGCGGTGTAGCCGCGAAATGTGGGTCTATCTTCCCACGTCTTTGGCACTGTACTTGAACTCCGTATTATCCGACGTCTTTGGCGCCGATCTTGAACTTCGTATTTTCCTGCACACTTGCACAAAACCTAATCAAAAACAACAAGATGGTTTTTTTTTTCTTACAATGTATATATATATATATTTTTTTTTTTTGTTTTTCGGTTATATTCACAAGTTAACCCGAAATTACACAAGGAAATAAACTACCGTCTCCCCGGCAACGGCGCCATTTGGTTGTTAGCAGTTCTGCGTGTTCAAGTTTTAGTTTAAATACCGCAATCAAGACGGTTTCGCTTGTAGCTAGCCGGTTGAGTACGGGTCATCCGCAGGGAGATAGGAGTCTTTTTCTATGTGCGTTAACGAGTTAAGTCCAGTTTTTTTAGATTGGTTTGTGATTATCTAAGTGTTAAGTTGATATTTAAAGAGAGCTTGTTAGGGTTAGGATTAGGTTAGTTTGAATTAGGAGTCTCCTCATCTTTCGTTGCCCCTCTTAATATCGGTGTTACGGTAATCGGCAACAACGGGCATTAGCACGACTAGGAAGGAACTTGCGAGTATAAGTTAGGCTTTCCAACGCATAAGTCCTTCCTTTTGGTGCTTGTCCGTCCGTTCTTGGCTCTTAGCCATAACCTCCGGTTAATTCAACCACAACCGGTCTCACTACGGAATCACCGCTATCATGTAGGATAGGGTGCCGTAAGGAGCGGATTGTGGTTCAATTAACGGGAGTCGATTTAAGCTGTTGGGCAAGGAAAGAGTGAGAGAGATTTTCTTCTCTCAAACTTCCCTTATCCTACCCTAACAAGTATGAACTACTCACACTTCATGATTCGGAAAAATAAAACAAAACAAAAGAGGAAAATAGAAAGAAGGAGATTAGAAGTATACGACTAGCTATTTGCGACCTCACCTTGGCGAGGATCGAGCGTAAGCATCATTGTCGTATTAAGGATAAAGAAAAAGAGAGAAGAAAGAAACAACAAGAAAATAACAACAACTACTTAACAAATTAAAATTACAACAATTAACAAGATAAAGAGACAAGCATGATAATAAATGGTTCTTCTTTATTCATCACTCTTCACTCATAAGCTCACTACAAGTTTCAATGGAGAAGAGGTGAGAAGAGGAAGAAGAAACACAACTAATCCTAGCAAAATGAAAATACAAGAATGGACCCTTTCCTTCACAAAGTTCTGGGCTATTTATAGGCTGGAGAATGGAAATCTAGGGCAACCACCAGAACACATGTCAAATGACAAAAATACCCCCCAAAGATCTGCAGATTTGGCGCCTATACGGCCGCGGATCCGCGGCCTATACCCCCTTTTGGCCGCGGATCCGCGGCCTTCTGGTTGAGTTGGGCCTAGGGCTTTTTGGTGGTACCCTGGTTTTCTGTCCCCTTCATTCTTATATCTGTATTTTCTCATAATTTCTTCACGAATTTTCCAGAATTTCTGTTGAGGGAAAGGTGGACTTTTTGTCAAGATTTGGCATGATTGCCTCAAGCTCCGCGTAGATTTCTTGGAACTTATTGTTGCCATTGAGCCTTATGCATGAAGGTGACAATCGATTTGCCATTTTGTCTTCCTAAACTGGTATCTGGCAACATACGGATGAAGAGCGGAGACCGTGTTTTATCTGCGGTTGGCAGGAACCCGGATTTTGTCGTGTTTTCCATGAATTCCACCGTTTTAGAACCGAGAACCTGTATCCTGCAATTGACTAGCAAACACGGCTCAAGAGTATCTACTGATATGCAATGTGATAAAAATTGGGCGGTATGAAAATGCAAAAATCTGATATGAACAGTAACACCGTTGACACCTTTCTAGACACCTACTTGATCGGCTAATTGTAATGTGTAAAACTCTCCTAGGAGTAACTCTTACTCGCAGGGGGTATCGGGATCCAACTATCTCATAGAAGGTATACAATCTCATTGCAAATTTCAACACTTGAAATTCCCAATAATATTTTACCCCAAGCCTCTTATGACCTTGACAAAGGCCAACAAACCATAGGCTGCTAGTCAAGTTCAACCCGTCATTTCCTGATTGAATCAAACCCACCCGCACGACCCTTGACAAAGGCCAACAAGGTCGTACGACTACCCTAATCCAATCTGCATCATATACATAAGCAGATAAGTACTATCCAGCTACCGTATACTACGCTTTGACAAAGGCCAACAAACGTAGCACGAATACTAAACAGTCCTTATCTAAAATGACGGAGGGCTACGACAGATTTTTAAGAAAACCCTTTGCGTAATGAACTTGATATCGTTGTAGAATCGAGCGATTTTAAATGGAATGTTTTTAAGGCTTTTCTAGTTTTGCTAAAGAGGTCACTCCCGGTGAAGGGATCGTCGGCTCTTTTCTCATCGAATAAGGTGCAGGATATTTTACAAATATCTCTATGCAAAGCAAAAACTATAGAAACTATCAAAAGACAAACCGAGTTTGTAGCATCTGCTAGTTTCGCTAAAGAGGTCACTCCCGGTGAAGGGATCTCGACTCTTTCCTTATCGAATAAGGTGCTGGATGTTCTATAAGGAACACTGCTATGCAAAGCAAGAACTAGAGCTATCGGTTTTTAAACAAATTTCTATAACATCTTTAGGTTTCTTTTAGTTTCATTAATCTCATTAATGAAGTCCCATTTTATTATGATTCATAAGCATCACATTTGAAACGAAATCTGCAATATAACATATATCTCATATATATAATATAAACATTTGTCTCAAGCAGTAATATGATCTCATCACAGAACATTGCGGCAGAAGAAACATATATGAAATATTGGATATACTAGGAGGTCTGTGTTTTAGGACGAGCCTGTATAAAACACGGATTCCACGGTCGCGATGAATAGCCAAACCCACATCCCTAGACCCCTACGAGAGCGGCAAGTAACACTGCCAATTCTAGGGTTAGGAGACTCGGTCTCGACTCCTCGAGATGGTCTCCCACTGGACCCTAGAACCCGGTTACTTGTGCTCCCCGCCTTGGGTCTACCTAATGCGGAAAAGTAAATAATATACAATGGTGATATCATCCTCATCCCGGAAGTGCCCCAATAAAAGAATATTACATACAAATGAATTTCATGAATGAAAAAGAAAAACTCTCATCTCACATAAAAACCCCCGGCTATTCAAAACACAACGATCCAATATAACATATCACAGCAACACATAATATCTCATATCATCAACGTAAGCAAGTATGCGTATCCCGATTGTCGTTGATGTATAGCAACGAAACCGGCGATACACTACATACTACGCTTACGGTCACAGAAAAGAAAGTATAAAACCACAACAGTTGGAATCCGCAACCTCCTTAGACATCGCATGCCTAACCAAATGAATTCCTTAGACATCGCATGCCTAACTATTATAAACCCCACATTTTAGTCTTATTATCGAAAACTCTTTTCAATTTCAAGTCGGGCAATTCAACAAGATTCTCGACAACCTGATCGAATGCTCGTCGGAAACTTTAGTAGACGGCCGCACCCCCGGATGCCGTCGACGAAGTGCACTAAGGCGGAACACCGCTGCCGCAAGCACCCGAACGGATGCTTTTGGCGACGGGGTTCTCAGTCACTTGGTCGGGGCTATGGGGCGTGTCTATCTATTAAGTTTACCTGGTGAGTATCCGCGTACGCTACATGATTGCGACGGACTTTTGATCGCATCAAAATCCTGTGGCAACCGATCAAATAAGACTAAACCGCTAGATTTATAACATTCAAATTAGTTATCTCATAACTACATGTAGATTCCAAATATTGTATCACATTCCAGATAAAAAGACGGTGTTAAACATTCCGATCGAATAATCAAACACCCAAGATTTCCCAAATAGCTCAACACTTGAGCGGAGTTCAAAAAGTATCCATCATGTGCCATAGAACCAATGGTCCAGCCGTAGAAGGGTCAAGCCAACGGCTCACATGTGGCAACGCCGTACTTCCCCAAACCCTAAGGTTTAGAGGCAGTTCAGATGGTCACATAATCGAGTTAAGGTTTGTTGTCTTCTAGAGGGTCCACCGCGTTACTTGCACGACTTTCCGAAAGTTTCAAACTCGAGAAAAAATCCAACTTTTGAAAATTTTCCGACAGGGGAAAAAGTGAGTTATTGATATCCGTTCGAACTTTTTAACACGTTCTAAAATTACCCGGGAAAAAATAAACGAATTTAAATTATCCGATCGAATCAATGAGTCCCTAATACATCCTAGAAAACTCAACACTTGAGTATAATTAAAAATGACCATAAGCAAGCATAATTACCTACGGATATTACTATTCAGAAACCAAACCCTAAGTCTACAGTATGGCCGCGGAACCGCCGCTCAATGCGCAGTACGGCCGCGGTTCCGCGGCGCTTTAATAGTATAAGAGGCTCGTTTTGCACAGTAATTGCTAAAATACCCTGCTTAATTTTCTGAGTATTTTTAATATGAAAAATGTCAACTTTTTGAAAAATTTCCAGAAAAGGGAATAAACCGGGGTTTCGGGGTTCGATCGGACTTTAAATTTCGCCTAAACTTCGCCTAAAGCTCTAGCTTGGCTCTAATACTACTGCAGGGTTACTAGGCACTCTCACAAGGGTCTATAAGGCATCAACCATGCCCGATTTAAAATTTAGACGTGCCGAACAACCCTAACCAAGATCTTTAAACTAAAGATTAGGCGAAACAAAGCATGTTAAACACTTTAACATCTAAGAGTTTGGGATTACAAACTTTGTAGTCCGGTCCTTCACTTCTAAAGCTCCGTGTTGAGGTCCCTTCGCTGCGATCATCGAGTTTCCGAACTCTAGAGAGGCTCCACGAAGAGAAAGATGCATGCTTGCTTCCGATCTTCGATAACTAAGATGATCTACCTTGAAGTTTCTATAACACAAGCTCTCACTCACTAAATGAAGTGAACACCCTAATCTAATTAGCAAGAATAGATTAGGATGATGAAATAGGAATTTAGCACTCTTTTGTTTTCTTAATCTCACTCAAAATCATCACTAATAAAAAAGCTAGTAAGCTTTTCCATAAAAGAAGAAGAAGGAAGAAGAAGATCTAATCCTTTTGTGATGAATAATGAAACTCAAGTGTGGGGTTAGAAATGCAACCATGGTATGTGTAACCCTTGTAGAGATTTAACCAAGGTTAAAAGGTTTGGTTGGGTTAAACAAATATCTATGCAAAATATCAACACAAATATCTTTGCACAAAACAAAACAAAACCTTCTAGAAGGTTCTAGAAAAGATTAACCCAAATCAAACCCTAACCATATTTAATCTCCACTAAACATGTTGCATTAATAACCCTAACATGTTACAATATTATATATCACATATAAAATATTTATTGTAATAAAATAAAATAATACAATTAACATATATCGCATATATATCAATGTATTGCCCGAGTGAGAAAAAGAATGTTTTAGTGAGCTTATATCAGATAATGTAATTTAATATATCAAATATATAATTATACATTAAATTATCGAATCAACACTTGATCCGATAATCCGGCTATTTCATAAATAACCGACTAATATAATCTGTATCAGTTCATCGAATCAACACTTAATCCGATGACCCGGCTATATCACATATACCCGGCTGATATCTCATATCGCGAGAATCTAGTACGGTATCACATACACGTATTGTTCTCGGTCCCGCACATATCATATATGTGCTCCTACTCCGTTTTGCCTGAGCCAAGAAACCTCTGTGTGGGACTCTAAAGAATCGTCAATACGCCGGCAGTAGGTGATGATCATATCAAACACCCACAAGCTGCAAGCGGTCAGCTAAACATAACAGCCACCCAGGTATTGAGCGATCAGAAGATCAACAAGCAAGCCTGTACATTCTCCTGCGAATCCAATCAGTAACACTCCCGTAAAGTCCGGTCTCTTCGTCTGATATGTCGCATATCTCGCCTAGGGGTGGTAAACGTCAGACCCCAGTAGCTTGATAAGTCGTGTCGATATGAGGTCCATAACAGTTCGAGAAACTATTGATAACACTTACCTATAAATCTCAGCAACCCTGGCCAGGGATTTCTAGTTATAGCCAATCGAACACAGCGCAACATCAACTCCCTATACCGAGAGAGACGAATCCCCTCCTATCGCTCATTGCCTCCATGTGATTTGAGACTGTACCTAAAAGCCACCTTTTTGCACGCCCTCTTGGGCGTGGTATGATGGAAATCAAAGCACAGTGGGAATCACACAAGACTCTATGACGATCTCGGGTCTACAGACTAACCTGTACCAGTGTCACCAGAGAACTGCCATCTGACGTGAGGTATAATACCATCTGGGAGTTCTCGGCGAGTCTGTCCAGTGTACCCAGTCTCCACTGAGCACCCGTATACCTTCTCTGATGTCAAACACCAATGGATATGAGATCATCCATCGCCCATCATATGGGTCAAGAAGCGCATACGCTAGTCTGCTATGGAGTATCGATGCCCTGTCTCGGTACTCCCACGACTAGGAACATTTGAAGGATGTACTTGGAGACTACACTGTCCTCACTAGTATGATCTCATCATAGTCCCAGTAGTCGAGTACATATCCTAAGGGCTTTATCAATATGTAACATAGAGACTATCATAGTACATGTTAAGATAAAGAGCAACCAGATAGCGTACTATTATATCCAGCAAGAAAGTCCTCCCTATATATGTCCAAGCATCCACTACAATATACATCGTATGTACAGTAATGGCCTCTAGGGCATACATATAACTAACAGGCCAGTTATTGGTGTATCTCATACCCAACATTTCAAAAATTCGCTCATGCTGCGGCTAAGGGAGGGCCTTGGTGAATGGATCCGCAGTGTTATCCTTTGTATCTACTCTCTTAATCTCGATCTCGTGGCGATCTACTATCTCCCGGATCAAATGATATCGCCTCAGGATGTGTCTGGTCTTCTGATGGGACCTGGGCTCTTAGGCCAATGCCATAGCCCCATTATTGTCACAATACAATGGTATTGGATCAATAATGGTTGGAACTACTCCTAGCTCCGAGATGAACTTCCTCATCCAAACAGCTTTCTTGGCAGCATCATTTGCAGCAATGTACTCAGCTTCCATCATAGAGTCTGCAACGGTATCCTGTTTGGAACTCTTCTAACTCGCCGTCCCTCCGTTGAGGGTAAATGCAAACCCTGAGATAGACTTGTTTTCATCTTTATCACTTTGGAAGCTCGAATCGGTAAAGGCCTCCATTTGGAGATCCCCGTTACCATACACTAAGAAAAATTCTTTAGTCCTTTGCAAGTACTTAAGAATGTTCTTCACAGCAGTCCAGTGATTCTCCTCTGGGTTTGACAGATACCTGCTTACTATACTCAGTGCATAAGCTACATCAGGGCGTGTACACAACATTGCATACATTATTGATCCTACGGCTGAAGCGTAGGGAATAATGCACATGCGAGCTCTCTCTTCATCAGACTTTGGACAATCGTCCTTAGAGAGAGTGACTCCATAGCAAGCGGGTAAGGCACCCCGCTTGGAGTCTTTCATACTAAAGCTCTTTAGGATGGTGTTGATTTACTTGGTTTGAAACAATCCCAATAACCGTTTGGATCTATCCCTATAGATCCGAATGCCCAAAATGTACGTGGCATCTTTCAGGTCCTTCATGGAGAACCTTAGTGATAAGAATGATTTGACCGACTATAGCATAGGAATGTCATTTCCTATCAGAAGAATGTCATCCACGTACAATACGAGAAATGTGACAGTTTTCCCTACAGTCTTCTTATAAACACAAGGTTCATCTGGATTTTTGATGAAATCAAACTCTTTGATAACATCATCAAAACAGATGATCCAACTCCGTGATGTTTGCTTCAATCCATAAATGGATTTAAGCAACCTACACGCTTTCCCGCTGCTCCCACTATCAATGAAGCTCTCTGGCTGATCCATAAAAACGCATTCTTCTAAATCACCATTTAGAAATACTGTTTTAACGTCCATCTGCCAGATTTCATAGTTGTAGTGAGAGGAAATAGTAAGTAGGATCCGAATGGATTTAAGCATGGCTACCGGAAAGAAAGTCTCGTCATAGTCCAGTCCTGGTCTTTGACGAAAACCTTTCGCTACCAACCTTGCCTTATAGGTCTCTACCTGTCCATCTACACCGATCTTTCTTTTAAAGATCCATTTGCACCCTACGGGTTTTACCCCAGAGGGTACATTCTCCAAAGTCCATACTTTGTTGGTGTATATAGACTCCATTTCGGATCTCATGGCATCCAGCCAGTTCACAGAGTCACCACTCATGATAGCTTGCTGAAAACTGGCAGGGTCATCATCATCCATGATGCAATCTTCTCTATCACCATCAATGAGAAAACCGTAGTATCTCTCCGGTGGGCGAGAAGTCCTACCAGATCTATGGAGTGGCTGAGGTTCATAAGATTCTGATGCAACATCAGGTTTAACCAAGTTGTCATTTATAACTTGTGTTTCTAGAATCTCTTCTGGATCTACCATATTGCCATCAATATCATTTGGAAAAATCTCATTTTCTAAAAATGTGGCATACTGAGAAACAAACACCTTTTGTTCCTCCTTGTGGTAGAATAGATATCCAAACGAATATTTTGGATATCCCACAAATATACATTTGACCGATCGTATCTCGAGTTTGTCCGGATTCTGTTTTTTGACAAAAGCCGGACAACCTCAAATCTTAACTCGCTTAAGAGATGGTCTCTTCCCATACCATATCTCATATGGAGTGATAGACACGGTCTTGGTTAGAACTTTATTCAACAGAAAACCTGCAGTCTCCAATGCATGCCCCCAAAAAGAGAGAGGTAACTCAGAATCACTCATCATGGATCGTACCATATCTAATAAGGTACGATTTCGCCATTCTGACACACCGTTGTGCTGTGGTGTGTAAGGGGGAATGAGTTGAGAGAGAATCCCATTCTCTTTTAGAAAGTTCAGGAACTCGGTACTAAGATACTCTCCACCTTGATCTGATCGAAGTATCTTGATTCTCATTCATGTTTGTTTTTCTACTTCAAGTTTGTACTCCTTGAATTTCTCGAAAGCTTCAGACTTATGCTTTATTAAAAACACATGACCGAATCTTGAGAAATCATCAGTAAAAGTTATGAAGTTGGAAAAACCGCCTCTTGCATGTGTAGACATTGGTCCACATAGATCACTATGTATGAGGCCCAAGAGCTCAGTAGCTCTTTCTCCGTGTCCACTAAATGGAGTTTTGGTCATTTTACCTTTGATACAAGACTGACAAGTTGCATAAGATTTATACTCAAAAGCATTTAAATATCCATCTTTATGAAGCTTATTTAGTCTTGTTTCATTAATATGATCAAGTCTACAATGCCAAAGAAAAGCTTCATTTATATCTGAAAATTTTCTTTTACTTATGTGTTTAATGTTGAAAACTGTGTGTTGATTAAGGACGTATATCCCGTTATTAAGTGTACCATAACCAATCAACTCTTGATTTAGTTTAATGTTCATAACATTGTGTTGCACAGAAAAATGATATCCTTCATTGTCTAACAAGGAAACGGATATAATATTACAAAGCATACTTGGTACAAAATAACATGGGTTCAAAACCAATATACAACCCGACGACAACCTTAGGTGATACTCTACTACTGAAACTGCATGTACATTGAAACCATTTCCAACTTGGAGACTATGATCACCTTCCTTCAAAACTTTACTATTTCTCAACCCCTGCACAGAATTGCAAATATGAGAACCTGAACCGGTATCTAATACCCAGGAACAGAGATAATAGAAAAACAGTTTTCAATCACGAACACACCTGAAGCTGAAGCATCACCATGCTTCTTTTTCTTGAGTTCAAGATACTCAGTACAGTTCTGCTTCCAGTGCCCCGTCTTCTTGCAGTGAAAACATTCTCCCTTCCCCGACTCCGCAGCTTTGGATTTGTCTTTCCCCTTTGCCTTCTTTATTCCTCCTCTCGGTTTGGTGAATTTCTTCTTATTCTTTCCCTTGGCCTTGGCTTTTGGGACGGAATGGGAAGATTTTCTAACAAGCATAGAGGGGGACTTCGCTTTCAGCGTGCTCTCCGCACTTCTCAACATATTGAGAAGTTCGGGTAGTGATTTCTCCATGTCATGCATGTTGAAATTCACTATGAATGGAGCAAAGGTAGAGGGAAGAGACTGTAGAACAATATCAGTATACTGCTCGTTATCTATTGTCCATCCGAGGTCCTCAAGCTCTTCTATAAGAGCTATCATCTTTAAAACATGATCGCCTACTGGTGTGCCTTGAGCCATCCGCATCTGAAACAACTTTCGAGATGCTTCATATCTCTGGGTCCAAGATTGCTCCCCATACAGTTCCTTTGTATAGAGAAAGATGGATTGAACATCCATCTGCTCGTGTTGCTTTTGATGTGTATTGTCCATCGATGCAAGCGCGAGGCATTTGGCAGTAGCACAGTCAATATCCCACGTTTTGCGGATTTCCCTATCCGCGGTAGAAGATTCAAGTCCTGGGGTGGGCGGGGCTTTGTCAGTGAGGACATATGATACTTTATCATATGAGAGAGCAATCTTAATGTTCCTCAGCCAGTCTTTGTAGTTTGGTCCGGTCAGCTTGTTTTTATCTAGTAGAAGCTTAAGGCCTGTCATAGGTATCTGCTATTAAGAGAGAAAGAAGAATACACTCAGCGAAAGCTCTTACAAAGATCAGATTGGTTATTATCTTATCTAATCGATGTCTCCCACTGCTTTTATCAAATTTTCTTTAAAACCTTTTTAAAAGAAAACTAGCCAGGATTAATTACATTCTACAACTTTGCTAACCGTTCAGCCAGGCCAGTGCCGGTACTTTGAGGGAGGTTCCCCGTGCTGTCGCACGGACCTAATTAGAATAAACCTCGTTTTTTCAGAGGCGTAGCGCCATTGACACCTTTCTTGACACCTAATGGGTTAGCTAATTGTAAAGTGCAAAACTTTCCCGGGAGCAACTCTTGCTCACAGTGGGATCGGGATCCTACTATCACATAGAAGGTATGCAATCTCATTGCAAATTTCAACTTGTAACAACTCCAATTTTTGTATACATAAAATTGATTTAAATTTGAAGTATACTTGGGGTATTTAATGTTGATGTTACCACTTTAAGTATTTATTTTCCCACAATAATTACAAGAAAGAGCTTGTAGCTCATTGGTAACACCTTGCACTGCTGAACCAAGCCACCAGAGTTCAAATCCCCCGCCCCACATTATTTTTATATTGTTTTTGCTTTAAATCCTTTGAAAGCCCAACAGTCCAAACACCATAACTCCCAAAACTTGAACTTCACCTAAAAAACTAAAAGCACCAGTGCCTACCCCACGAGACCCCCCACCTCCCGACCGACGAACTCGGCCCGGATTGGCCAACTCGGCCGGCGGACCAGCCGACTCGGCCCGCCGCCGCCGGCCGGAGTTGCCAATTCCGACGAGGTGTCAACACCAAATTTCTGTCTTTTCACATTCTCTAACCCCCTGCACACTCCAAATAAATGGATCGGTTGCAGAGAATAAATTACACCCCATTTAAACCATTTTTAATGATTTTTCACACCTTTTTTCAATTTTTTTTAATTAAAAACCCTTCACCTATTCTACCCCTAGCCTACCCTATAAATACACCCTCTACCCTCTACCCTCTCATCCCAAAATCCTGAGCCCACTCTCTCAAAATCTTCTCAAGAGTTGTGTACTTTGAAAACAAGTTCGCGGCAAAACTCCTATGAAATTCCGGCGGAAATTCCGGCGACGTTTTTAGGAACAACTGGCGACGAAGCAACGCCTCGGCAACCCCTTTAGTCCTCCCTCACTTCTTTGTATAAATCAAAACCCGTAAGTCCCATTCTATCTCTCTTTCTTATTCTCTAAAATACGAAATTACAAAACCCGACGGAATCGGAACAAATCCAATTTCTGATTCGGTTTTCTATAAAATTTCACTTCTCACCAATACATTCATACTTAAACATCTTATTGTTGACTATTAAATATTTAACAAACAATTTGAACAAGTTTCATCACATGAAATGATAGCGTTCTCAAATTATCGTATTTTTCACTTAAATACCACAATGTTTCGATTTCACATTTAACCCCTTAACTTTGCTATACATTTAAAGTAGACCATGAGGTAATGACCTACCTCCACACACACGCATATACAACCTAAAACGATATCATCAAAATTTGGAATACGATAAAACAACACTTTCATTTAAATACCATATTCTTAATAAAACCATTTCTAAAAGTTTTAGCTTTGATACACTTTTAAATAAATACCTCTGATTAGGAAAACACGATAAGTTGTGGACATCGATCGTTTATCTAAACCTGACTTTGTGGTGTCTAAACTAGACAAGTGAGAAAGGTAACTTTAAAAGGCCCGTCTCACGGTGATTCGTGAGCGGATCCCTCCTTTCCTCATTTGTACTTACCTGGCCACAATTGGCGGTGAAGAGGCGGCATCTAACGACTTGTCATTTAGACCATTTAGAAATAGGCTAGTTGACTTAGGAAACCCTAGAATCTAAAATACGGAAAATTGACATTTTTACAAATAAATACCTTTTACTTTATAAAACCGTTTTCTAAAGGATTTAGTATTTTACAATCTTTGCAAAGCGCCGCTACAACCCATTTTTGGGGAACCCGTTCGGGATGGTGCGGATTATCGCACATCCTCGGGCTTAGTAGTGCGAGATTCAGACCTCCGCAAGGAGCATTCGGTCTCGAAAGGTTTAAAATACGGCATCTTAAGAAAATAAGATTTTTGGAATATAAAATATTTATTAAAATTATTTTTGTATAAATATATGTATATTTATCATTTAAATATCTATTTTATTATAATATAAATATTCCACCTTTTTCTAAAAAAAATCACAAGAATAAATTTTACACTAAAATACCATGAACTTCAAATAAATCAATATTACAGATAAATACCTTTATTTATAAAAACTAGGATATTTTCACTAGAAATGTTACAATATAAAATCTACCCTCATTACAACCCTAAAGACGAGTAACAAATACTTGAGGTGTATTTTGGAAAAGTGTATAAAAGTATTTTTACATAAAACCCCCTCAAGCTTTATAAATTACCCTAAGGACCCTAGCAATTATAAGACTTCGATTCACATTTCTGATTGTCTGACTCGGGTTTGAGTCTGATTAATCTGACTTGAATATGATTCAAGTCAATCTACAATCTACAATATTCCAATTCAATATGAACACCTGAAACCATGAATTCAATTATCAATTTATACAACTTGACTGAACCGAACCATGGATATATTCCTTTTACATGATTCTCAGTTATTCCATTTACATGACCCTACGGTTACAACCGTTTCCTGATATCATGGTTTCGGTCAGTCAGTCAATCAAGCTTACAATCAATACAATTAACAAGGCAACAATACAAACAAGACATCGCGGGGTTTAAGGGGTAGATTGGTACGGAAGGTGTTAAAGGTGGCACGAGATGGTCAGATTAAGACACCTAACCAATATTCCGTTGCTGTTGTACCATGGCTTAACGGTTCCTTGTACATTCCGTTTGCCCTGGTCTCTAGCATATAGAGACCCCCCTCGTATACACTGGCATTCTTCTGTACCAACCTCCAAACAACAGCGTTAACACAACATTACAACAATAGTATACAACTTTAAAAGATATCTTCTTATTCTGTCTATTCTACTTTCCTCTTACCTTTGGGACTTACCGAGCGACCTGTTCGCTGACGACATTCTATTTCTTTCTTCTTTGAATGTCGTCAGGTGATTTGAACCCGGCAGAGATCGAGCCATCTATAGAAGACTTGGAGCAGTTTGCCGAAGACCCTGCACTATAGTTTCATTGTACACTTTTCTTTTCAGCACTTTTCATTTCCTGTTATGCCACTGTTTAGGCATCTTTTTATTTCAATTGTATTTCCTTTCATGCATTGTACAAAGAATTTTAATAAATAAAAGTTGCTGTTCTTTTTATATCTTGTCTCCTGTGTATTTATTTTATATTGCTTAGATACGCTTAGCGTATGTACTTCTGAGTATATACGTAGCAGATCTCGTCGCGTCCCCTTCGCCGTACACTGGGAAGTGGGGCGTGACAGGTTTTTTTGGTGGCCCATGCAGGTCAGAGCTGTATGAATCCCTATCATGCAGTTCTGTTCTGCGTGAACAACCTAAGCAATATAACACAAGAACCAGCAACTAAAACATTCTTTACAATTTATGTTCCTTGAATCTTGCAATTTCATATTCCTTGAATCTTATCATTTCATGTACTTGAATCTGTCCTAACCCAATTTTTTCTTCAAGGTTATGGATTCCCCGAACAACACCAGCACCAATGTCAACAACACACCTCCAGCACTACCTCTCACACCTGCTGTTCCTGCGCCACCCACCGAGCAAATTGTGCTACTTGAAGCGATCCTCATCCTTCTTGAGGGACAACAACAACTCCTGAACCGTCCCGAGACTGACGCGCCGGGAGTAAAGCAATTCAGGGCTTTACATCCCAAGCAGTTCTCTGGAAAAGGAAGCCCTCTTGAAGCTGAAGAATAGGCACAAAGTATAGAAGATGATCTGGCAGCAGCACAAGTGCCAAACATAGCTTGGATCCGTATAGCGAAACTACAGCTCACGAACAATGCAGGCAACTGGTGGAAGGTGGAAGAAAGTCGTCTTGTGCAGCCTATTGAAAGGAAGACTTTTCGTGAGAAGTTCGACGCGAAATACTTCCCTGTGACTGCCAGGTTTGCCATGGAGCAGCAGTTCATTCATCTACAACAAGGATCGATGTGGGACAAATCAGAAGATGAGTACGACGCTGAATTCACCATGCTAAGCCGGTAAGATATGTCATAATAATTCAATTTTTAAATATCACATACTACACAGCTAACATGATCTTTAAACAGATTCGCGGCACACTTGATACCGACGGACGAGATCAGAGCCCGTCGCTTTCAACAAGATCTGGACACGGAGATTCAGGCTGCTCTTGCCACGGGAAAATTTCTGACTCATGAGGATGCCGTGGAAGCTGCCCGCAGTTATGAGGCAGTGATAAAAGCAAGGGTCAAACCTCAGTCTGCAGGAGTCAAGCGCCTTGCCAACCAGATGGCAGGTGGAGCCTCGTCCAGACCACCTTTTGTGCCAAGGCGACCCGGAGTACCGAACCATCGTCCCAGCCCAGCCTTTTGTACCTACAGCAAGAGAGCTGGACATATGATGAAAGACAGCCGGCGAGCCAATCGTCTTTGCTTAGTCTGCGGCTCAGCTACTCATGATATTGGGTCTTGTCCTCAAAGGCAAAACCCAGTTGCTGCACCCAGGCCAGCAAACAATTACACACAGCGCCCAGCCATCCAAGCACCTGCTCCAAGACTTGCACTACCTGCACCACCCAGAGGACCACAAGCTGCACCACCTCCTCGTCAGTTCCATCAAGCTCAAAGGAACGTTCCGAGGAATGCTCCTTGTTCCCCTCCGAATGACGGCGAGACATCTTGCCTGAGATTCGGGGCAGATGCTATTTGGTTTTATCCGTCCACCTCTCCGAAGATGCCAAGTTGATTTATGGCACCGTATATCGGAGGTTTAGACGGATACGGCCGATGTAGCAGACTTCGTCAGATTCCCCCTCGTTTGAGGGGGTTTTGATTGTGGGGACGCTCTTCCCTGCAGGCGCAAGCCCCTACAGTTAATTACGCTACCGCACCGCAGTAACAACTTTCTCCTTCTCCAGATGGTCACTTCGTGTCGTGGGTGTTTGTTTTTGTTTTTGGTTGCCCGTGGATTGTATACGGAGACTAATTTATGTTGTCGCCCGTAGGACATGAATTAGTCTAAATCCGTATTTTCTTAGATTTGGGTTTGGGGTTTTGGTTTAAGGACACGTTAGCCATATTTGAGGCTAAGATCAACTTAAACGTTTGTTAAGGATACGTTATTCTAATTTGAGTCTAAGATCAACTTAACGGGATCGTTTAGATCCAACAAAAGAGCATTTGGGCTCTATTGTTCTAGTTTAGGGACATGGTGGTCCATTGCCAGTTTAAGGATATGGTGGTCCATGGAATGTATGGCCGTCGGGGCCCGTCACCTCTCTGAAGGCGTTGAAGGATTACAACGACAGATATCAGAGGAGTTCGGAGATGTACCCTTGAACCAATGTTGGTTGGGAGATTTATAGTCCAATTTGGGACTAAAGTCTGTTTGAAGGATACGTTAGCCATTTTTGAGGCTAAGATCGACTCAAACGTTTGTTAAGAATACGTTAGTCTAATTTGAGACTAAGATCAGCTTAACAAGATCGTTTAGATCCGACAAAAGAGCATTGGGCTCTATTGTTCTAGTTTAGGGACATAGTGGTCCATTTCCAGTTTAAGGACATGGTGGTCCAACATTCCCATTTTGGGGACGGATATTGGTTTAAGGACATCATAGTCCATGAGTTTAAGGACCCCACAGTCTGTAGCAATATATGATTGTCGGGACCCGTCACCTCTCTGACAACGTTGAAGGATTACAATGACAAATATCAGAGGAGTTCAGAGATGTACCCTTGAACCGGGTGTAAATTGATTTGAGAGAGCAGTTGTGCTCTGTTAAATTTAATTTGAGGACTTATGGCCAGAATTGGGTTAAGTCCAGTTAGAAAATGTCTAACATTTTATTCACATTTGGCCTGTTAGGTCTTTGATTGGGCTCTGCCCTCTTTTTTCTTTTATTATAATGCACAGCATTTATCTTTGGTCTATTAGACCTTTAATTGGGCTCTGCCCTTTTTAATAATGCATGGCATTTAATGTTCTGACAGTGCGCCACGTGGCTTGTCAGGCGCTTTGCGCCAATTGAGGAGCACAAGGCGCCAACGCACGTGGAGATGACACGTGTCATGCTCTGGTGAGCATAAGTCTGTTAGCGCAGTGCGCTGCGCCAGTGTGCTGAGCTAGTGTGCTGCTGACACGTGGCGCGCTCTGGTGACTTGCGCCAATCCAAGAGCGCAGTACTCTATTTTGGAAGCACAATGCGCAGATTGACACGTGGCGCTCTCTGGTAAGTTGCGCCAGTCTAAGGAGCACAGAGGCGTAAATCAAGAGTGCAAGGCTCTGTTCAATAGCGCAGAGCGTATCTTGATCACATTTAGATCAAAGAAAAGAATCTCTTTAGAGGTTCTACCTCAAGATTCCAGAACTGATGGTTCATCAAAAGGCAATGCCTTTATATGAAGTAAATTACTTCTCTTCTCTTTTTTTTATTGGATCTTTTATTGATCTTTTTTTCTTTTTTTTATGGAAGATCTTGATCTTATTCTTAGATCATTGATCTTTTTAGAAAAAATTCTTCTTTTTTCAAAGGTTTTACCTTTTTCTCTTTCTCTTTGAGTTTTTTCTCAAAGTTTTTGGAGGAGCTATGTATTTTTCTTATCTCTGTATATTTTATACTTGGAGTCTAGGGGCCTTTATATAGGGCCAATTAGTTTGTTAGGTTGGTTACAGAGATCTTTCTCTGATTGATCTGGGGATATTTCCCCATCGTTGGATCTTTGATCCTAAGATTTTTGTTTTACAAAAGGCAATCTTCTCTTTTTTAACAAGATTAGAAAGATCTTTCCAAAATTTTATTGTTTAAATGCTGGCACAGTTGGTGCAAGCACACATGCGCTTGATACGTGTTGCGCAGCGCAGAGCGCGACGCAGCTGCGCTGACACGTGTCGCGCGGCGCCGAGCGCAAGTCATCTGAAGCGTTGCTTCCTTTATTATTTGAATTTTTAAAACAGAGCTTTGCTCTGATTGGGGGAAACAGAAGCGTTGCTTCACTTCCCGCCTTGGAATTTGAACAAAGTTTTGCTCTGATTGGGGGAAACAAATGCCCCCCCCACCGTTGCGCTTACGTGGCCCCAGACGTGAGCGCAGCGGTGGCAGAATTCCAACCGTTGCGCCATCCTTTGGAAGTTGAAACGGCTCTCAAAAGAGGAAGAGGTCCCACCGGGCGTACCAGAATCTGTTCCCCTCCGAATGACGCGGCGGAGACGCGATGGGCGTCTTGCCAGAAATTCGGGACAGATGCTAATTGGTGCTATCCGTCCACCTCTCCGAAGATGCCAAGTTGATTTATGGCACCGTGTATCGGAGGTTTAAACAGATGCGGCCGATGTAGCAAATTTCGTCAGATTCCCCCTCGTTCAAGGGGTTTTTGATTGTGGGGATGCTCTTCCCTGCAGGCGCAAGCCCCTGCAGTTAATTACGCTACCGCATCGCGGTAACAACTTTCTCCTTCTCCAGATAGTCACTTCGTGTCGTGGGTGTTTGTTTTTGTTTGTGGTTTCCCGTGGATTGTATACGGAGACTAATTTATGTTGTCGCCCGTAGAACGTGGATTAGTCTAAATCCGTATTTTCTTAGATTTGGGTTTGGGGTTTTGGTTCAAGAACACGTTAGCCATATTTGAGGCTAAGATCAACTTAAACGTTTGTTAAGGATACGTTAGTCTAATTTGAAACTAAGATCAACTTAACGGGATCGTTTAGATCCAACAAAAGAGCATTTGGGCTCTATTGTTCTAGTTTAGGGACATAGTGGTCCATTGCCAGTTTAGGAACATAATGGTCCATGGAATGTATGGCCGTCGGGACCCGTCACCTCTCTGAAGACATTGAAGAATTACAATGACAGATATCAGAGGAGTTCGGAGATGTACCCTTGAACCAATGTTGGTTAGGGATTTATAGTCCAATTTAGGACTAAAGTTTGTTTGAAGGATACGTTAGCCATTTTTTAGGCTAAGATCGACTCAAACGTTTGTTAAGGATACGTTAGTCTAATTTGAGACTAAGATCAGCTTAACAGGATCGTTTAGATCCGACAAAAGAGCATTTGGGCTTTATTGTTCTAGATTAGGGACATAGTGGTCCATTGCCAGTTTAAGGACATGGTGGTCCAATACCAGTTTAAGGACATGGTGGTCCAATACCAATTTAAGGACATAGTGGTCCATTGCCAGTTTAGGGACATGGTGGTCCATTGAATGTATGGCCGTCAGGACCCGTCACCTCTCTGACGACGTTGAAGGATTACAACGAGAGATATCAGAGGAGTTCAGAGATGTACCCTTGAACCAAAATTGGTTAGGAGATCCATAGTCCAATTTGGGACTAAACTCTGTTTGAAGGTTTTGGTTTAAGGATACGTTAGCCATATTTGAGGCTAAGATCAACTTAAACGTTTGTTAAGGATACGTTAGTCTAATTTGAGACTGAGATCAGCTTAACAGGATCGTTTAGATCCGACAAAAGAGCATTTAGGCTCTATTGTTCTAATTTAGGGACATAGTGGTCCATTGCCGGTTTAAGGACATGGTGGTCCAACATTCCCATTTTGGGGACGAATATTGGTTTAAAGACGTCATAGTCCATGAGTTTAAGGACCCCACAGTCCGTAGCAATATATGGTTGTCGGGACCCGTCACCTCTCTGACGACGTTGAAGGATTACAACGACAAATATCAGAGGAGTTCAGAGATGTACCCTTGAACCGGGTGTAAATTGATTTGAGAGAGCAGTTGTGCTCAGTTCAATTTAATTTGAGGACTTATGGCCAGAATTGGGTTAAGTCCATCTGAAAATGTTTAACATTTTATTCATGATTGGCCTGTTTAGGCCTTTGCTTGGGCTCTGCCCTTTTACAATGCAGAGCATTGGGCTCTTTATTTAAATGTATGGCATTTATATTAGGCCTGTTAGGCTTTTTAATTGGGCTCTGCCCTTTCTTTAATAATGCATAGCATTTGTTTTGGTCTGTTGGACCTTTTAATTGGGCTTTGCCCTTTTCTAATAATGCACTGCATTTAATGGTCTGACAGTGCGCCACGTGGCCTGTCAGGCGCTTTGCGCTAATTGAGGAGCGCAAGGCGCCAACGCACGTGGAGGTGACACGTGTCACGCTCTGGTGAGCGCAAGTCTGTTAGCGCAGTGCGCTGCGCCAGTGCGCTGCTGACACGTGGCGCGCTCTGGTTTCTTGCGCCAATCCAAGAGCGCGGTGCTCTGTTTTGGAAGCGCAAGGCGCAGATTGACACGTGGCGCTCTCTGGTGAGTTGCGCAGAGGCGCAAATCAAGAGTGCAAGACACTGTTCAATAGTGCAGAGGCGCAAATCAAGAGTGCAAGGCACTGTTCAATAGCGCAGGGCGCATCTTGATCTAATTTAGATCAAAGAAACAAGTTTTTCTCGTCCCAAAGAGGTTCTACCTCAAGTTTAAAGAACCAATGGTTCTGATTCTCATCAAAAGGCAATGCCTTTATATAGATCAAAAGATCTAGAAATGAAGTAAATTACTTCTTTAATTTTGTGATTGGATCTGTTTTTCTTTTTTATTGAAGATCTTGATCTTGTTCTTAGATCATTGATCTTTGATCTTTTTAGAAGAAATTCTTCTTTTTTCAAAGGTTTACCTTTTTTTCTCTTTGAGTTCTTCTCAAAATTTTTAGAGGAGTTCTGTATCTCTATCTCTGTATGTTTTAGACTTGGAGTCTAAGGGCCTTTATATAGGGCCAATTAGTTTGTTAGGTTGGTTACAGAGATCTTTCTCTGATTGATCTGGGGATATTTCCCCACCGTTAGATCTTTGATCCAAGGGTTCTGTTTTACAGAAGGTAATCTTCTTGTTTTTAACAAGATTGGAAAGATCTTTCCAGAATTTTACTGTTTAAATGCTGGCACAGCTGGCGCAAGCGCACTTGCGCTTGACACGTGTCGCGCAGCACAACTGCGCTGACACGTGTCGCGCTAGCGCAACTGCGCTGACACGTGTCGCGCAGCGCAGAGCGCAAGTCATCTGAAGCATTGCTTTCTTTATTTTTATTTGAATTTTTTTTTTAAAAAATAGAGCTTTGCTCAGATTGGGGGAAACAGAAGCGTTGCTTCATTTCCCGTCTTGGAATTTGAACATAACTTTGCTCTGATTGGGGGAAACAAATGCCCCCTGATCAGTCGAAAATATTGCATATTTTAACCAGCAATTTCCCTATCATCTACATACATATAGAAGTGTACGATATTCATAATTCACATATTAGAAAATCGGTCGCAAAATATCAGATTACATGTATTCGACCTTAAAACCGGCATTTCTAGGGAAATTGACTGTATTTCATTACATGGCATATTTTCTATATATCGCAACTCGTATTTCAAAGTCTGTGCAGGAAAAGGAGAAGCTCGCTCAAATTTACACCGCTCAAATATACGCCAACTCACTAAGTTCAAATCTGGTATCAACCCAAAGGAGCAATCACAAATCAACATATCAAAGAAAGCTACAAACATCAGTACAAGACCACAACAGAAGCCACTAAGCCCAAGGCTCCAACTTGGCCGCGGAACCGCAGCCAGAGCCGGCTTAGGCCGCGGTTCCGCGGCGGCTTGATGACGTCATCTCCTGAATTTTGTACCACAATGCTTCTCTCAGGGCCCACTGCTCAGAAATGTATCTCAGTTTTCAGAAGACTCCAGGGACTTCTACCAGATCAGCAAACACTTTGATCTACACTAAACTAGCCTATCATTCTAGAACTTTCCCTCTAAACCCTAGCTTAAACCCTAAGCTAAGTCTAACAAACTCTCTCAACAAACTTTTGGAGGGAACTACCATTTCAAACCTAAACCTAGGGTTTGGGAAGTCTATAAATAGAATCCTAGACCTAGGGTGAGATAAATCTTAGATAGTGTGGAGATAGATAGAATCAACCCATTTTATAGTTTTTTAGCCAATCTCCTTCTTCATCTCCTTCCTCCTCAAGTCTAGTGAGGGGGCTTGTGGGAAACCCTAACCCTAATTCCAATTAAAAATCAAGATCCCGAGTACCCATTAAGCAAGAAGCCTTACAACCTTTAGGAGCGGAGCTGATCTTCAACGGAGCAAGCGATCCGAGCCGATCCACGACTCACGAAGCCGAGCGACGCCCGATCAACGATTTAGATTCTTCCTCTTGTAGTTCTTGAAGCGAATGTAATCAAAATTGTTGAGATAAATAAAGGTGATATTCTTTTATCTTGTTTTCTTTAAATTCTGCATCATGATATCTTTACAATTCGTGAATCTTTTATGTGTGGTGATGTGTGAATAAAACTCCGCTCGTAAAGGAGTCGAGACGATTGTAGAATGATGATGTAACATAGCTTTAATCGATTCTTGAGTCCTACGAGTTTTGTAAACCCTAGCAAGTTCAAGAAACGACGACCCATTTTGTTTCGATGCTTTCTTGATTGACATCGTTCGAAATTGGGGAGTTACGATCGTTTCTTGAATTTGGTAGAGGCTAGAAAAGGAATGATATCGACGAAAGAACAAGGGTTAAAAGATGAACACTAGTTTCATCGAGAAAGCCCTAACTCTCGTCGATGATCATCAATCTAGTATCAATCCTTCGAAGGAAAAGAACACGAAATCTTGAGATTACATCACATCTATGGATCCGATCGATTCCTACGAGCCTCTTTTAGATTCTTGACTGTTGATTGGAAATATTATCGAAACCCAATTCTTGATTGTTTATCAGTTTCTTGATTCTTGATTAAACATCGTGACACCTGAATCAATTGATAAATTCTTGAATCATGTTTTCTTTTCTTGTCAAGTAAGTTTTCAATTCAAGCATATCTTAGTACAACGAATCGTGCAATCCCTGTGGACGATCCGCACTCATTCATGAACTACAATTGACACCGTAGTTTGATTGCGGTCAAAATAATTTTTTGGTTGTGAAGTTCTTTATAAATTTTCTGAATACCGACACAAGAAACAATTTCAATCAAATAGTGCCGTTTTAGGGGACCTTTTGAATTGATTCATACTACACAACGGGAAAATCTATCAATCAAAATAGCGCCGTTGCCGGGGATCGCGCGCTAATTCGTTTCATTTTATAGTTTGAATTGAAAGAATTATTCCATTTTACTTCTTGAAATCAAAATTCGTACAAACTCTTATACGTGTGTTGTGATTGATTGCAAGGTGATCTGGAGCATTCTGTGCTGTGGAAAAAATTTTTGGAATATACCAGAGAGCTGAGGGAGCCAAGATAAGCTCCCTGAAGAAAACTTGTGCAGTGAACCCACCAGAGGACCGCGGAAGCGCGGCCAATACCCACCATCTGCGGCGGAACCGCGGCATGTTGAGGTGATCTCTGCAGTATCTTTGCACCAGGTGACTTCTTGCTCTCTCCTCTCTCCTCTTTTTAGCTCCAATTAACACTTTGCTGCAGGATTCTTTGCAAATAATCGCAGCGCCGCAAAAGCAAAATTAAATTTGTGCGTGATTTTGTTTCTTGGTTGTTTGCATTATAAATACGGAAATTAAGGGGCACGGCCAAATCCAAATTAGGTGGGGATTTCATTACCCTTCCTAGGCCCCGAAAACCACCAAACTTGCATCCGCATTGACCCACATTAACTAAAAGAAATCTAGAGATGACTCTAAGGACTGTCGCGCTCAATTAGGACAGAAGAGGGCCGTGGGTAATTCATTGCTTATCCGCGTTTTCTTGTGGTGCCTAAGGCGAGTGTGTCTAAGGCTAGTGGTTTTTAATTAGGCCCACTACTTACGTAGTGGAGTACCTTCCCACTTACCTGGCACTTATCCGGCCACAGGGGGACAAAGAGGCAGTGGAGGATTCTATCCTGCGACTTGTCTTTTGGCAGTTAGGAGCGGTCTAGAGCCGGACTTAGGTGACCACTAGATTCTAGGGTTTGTGTGCTGCATTTGTTTTGTCGCATCATTTTTTCAAAATCCGTCCCTTTTTCAAAAGCAAACACCGCATTCATTTACCCCTAATTATAAGTCAACGCTGCCACTTGTACTAACCCTTTTTAGTACAAGATAGGCTGGACACGGGATTCTAGTGCCCGTTTAGTCCGCGTACCCCTTATCGACTCCGAAGTCGATATTTCTCCATTTACCTTTTCTTTACCCACTACCACACCCACACCGATGGATCCGAATCCATCAAACTTCTTTAACCCTAATCTGCCGCCGTCCGTTGGTGCGCAGAATCCTCCCCACATTTCTCTCCAGGAAAGATGCTATCCACATAGAGGTCCTCTTTCGACCTGCTTATCCACACCACCAGCCAATGGGGATAACTTTGAAATCAAGCCCCAGCATATCAATCTTTTACCCAAATTCCACGGACTTGAGACTGAGGACGCTTACGTTTTCATTACCAAATTTGAAAACGTATGCGCAATGATGGGTACGTCACAACTATCAGTGGATGCGATGCGTCTACGACTTCTTCCATTTACCTTGTGCAATATAGTCGAGAAGTGGCTATATAACACTACCGCACATTCTATTACGAATTGGGAAGAATTCGTAGCTGCATTCCTTAAGAAATTTTACCCAATCCAAAAGACAGCTCGAATCCGTAGCGAACTGAATCAATTTTCCCAGCTCCCTACCGAACCATTCTCTAAATACTTTGAACGTTTCAAGGATCTATTGGTTCAATGTCCTCATCACGGCATCCCGAGATGGGAGCTTTGCCGAATAATATATGAGGGCAGTAACCCTAACACTAAACAGAGCCTTGAAAACATGTGTCAAGGTACTTTTATGACTAAGGATGATGGGGAAGCTTGGAAGTATTTAGAAGAGTTCGCTGAAAAATCACTACAGTGGGAGAGTGGAACCCAACCATTGAATAGGGGTGGCGTTCACCAAATAGATGTGTCCATAGGTGTTCGAGCTGAAATGGCAGCAATGCAAAAGAAGCTCGACGCTATGGAACACAAATTTGCAGCAGCCTCCCTAAACCCAGTGTCACTCCCCAAAACTGTTTGTGGATGCTGTTCTGATCCGTCACATTTAACGGAAGAATGTCCATTAAACTCTGCGTTTCAAGGTCACGAGCATTCTAATGCCGCATTTCAACGACCTAGAAACAATCCATATTCTTCCACGTACAATCAGGGTTGGAGGAATCACCCGAATTTCGCTTGGAACCAAAACCAATCTCAAAACACGGTTCCAAACACGAATAATTTTCAAAGGGCTCTTCCTCCACCGCAACAGCAACCCCTTCAACTCACTCAGCACCCATATCAGTCACAAAATTTCCAAAACCAGGGCAACAATCCTGCACAGTCTAATCCTATGCAGTTGTCCTGTTCTGACGAATTCTCTCAATTCACTCAAACCATGAAATCACTTTTATCAAATTTCATGGAGGTTTCGACTGAGGTTAGATCTTCCGTCAGTGAGATAAAGAAAAACTCAGCGTCACAAGCTGAGAGTATCAGATCGATGGAAGATGAAATCGCACGCCTCAAAGCCGAAATGAGTGCGAGAGAAAAAGGGAAACTTCCCTCTCAACCCCTACAGAATCCTGGGCATTACAATGTAAATGCCATTACAACGTTGAGATCGGGAAGAGTGCTGAATAATAATGTCGGGGAAGCTATTGATAATACTGAAAATCATATCAACACCCCGGCTGAGACCTTTCCACACACACACACTTCTCCTTCTGATCCTTCTTCTTCTACCAAACCACCTTCTCACGAGCCTATTCTCCAGTTCCCTTTAGGCTCGACACCTTCTCCCAACCCTTATAGTTCTCCACAGACAGTCCCCACACCTCTTTTGGGACCTCGTCTACCCCATTTTCCTTCTCCTATGATGGACCCTGCGCTTATTGCGAAAGCTCCTTACCCGAACCGGTTAAGGGGTAACAGAACGAGTCCTCATATGGAGAAAATTATAGAAATGTTCAAACAGGTTAACATCAATATCCCTCTCCTAGATGCGATTCAACAAGTCCCCGCTTATGCGAAAATTCTTAAGGACTTGTGCACTAGGAAGAGGAAGACTCAAGTGCCGAAGAAGGTCTTCATGTCTAATAATATCAGCACTGCTTTTATTCCCCAGCTACCAAAGAAACGAAAGGACCCAGGATGTCCTACAATATCGATTTCTATTGGGGGTAAAAACATAAATCGTGCTCTTTTAGACCTTGGCGCGAGTGTTAACCTGCTCCCTTATTCTGTCTATGAGCAACTAGGGATTGGAGAGCTGAAACCTGCTCATTGCACTCTCCAGATGGCAGACCGATCTATCACCAAACCAAGGGGTGAATTAGAGGATGTGTTGATAAAGGTCGGGGAATTTGTTTTCCCTGTAGACTTCATTGTGCTCGATACACATCCTGTAGCAAACCCCCGGGGCCAAATTCCGGTGATTTTAGGTCGTCCTTTCCTTGCCACTTCCAATGCTGTTATAAACTGTAGAAAAGGTTCAATGAACTTATCATTTGGAAATATGACCATTGAACTAAATATCTACAAAGTTGGAAGTCAGCCATCAGAACCCTCTGCTCATATTTTAGATGTGTGCTCTGTCCATGAGATCGCTCCCGATAGTTGTGGAGCTGAGGAACTTTGCTTTACTGATCTCGATGACATTACCACATCTCTGTTTAACTTTGCACAAGATCTTAGTGAGGACACTTTACCTACACTTGAGTCCTGCACTTCTGACTTTTCTCCACCCGAGTCTGTATCTTTCACAGGCTCTGAGCTTCTTTGTAAATCCAAAAATCAATCTATGATACCTCCTTCTATCATTTCTCCGCCTGAGTTAGATCAAAAAATTTTACCTTCTCACCTTAAATATGCATATCTAGGTGAGAATGAGACTTTACCGGTTATAATATCCGCTTCTCTTGCATCAGAGCAAGAAAATGCACTTTTATCGGTATTAAGATCTAACAAAGAGGCGTTTGGTTGGAGTATGGCGGACATCAAAGGGATTAGTCCCTTGATAGTTGAACATCATATACATGTGATGGATGATGCCAGACCAACCCGAGAACCACAGAGACGGTTGAATCCCGTCATGAAGGAAGCTGTCATGAAAGAGATCGTCAAATGCTTAGATAATGGTATTATATACCCCATCTCCGATAGCCAGTGGGTGAGTCCTATACATGTCGTTCCTAAGAAATCCGGCATCACTGTTATAACAAATGAGGCGAATGAGTTGATTCAGACACGCGCCCAAACTGGGTGGCGTGTATGTATCGATTATAGAAAACTCAACGCTGCCACGAGGAAAGATCATTTTTCTCTACCATTTGTTGATCAAATGCTGGAACGCTTAGCGGGACGAGAATATTATTGTTTTATGGACGGATACTCAGGCTATAATCAGGTCCCCATCGCCAAAAAGGATCAAGATAAAACCACTTTTACTTGTCCTTTTGGTACCTTTGCTTACAGTCGCATGCCCTTTGGGTTATGCAATGCTCCCGCTACCTTTCAGCGGTGTATGATGGGGATATTCTCTGATATGGTAGAGAATTTTTTGGAGATCTTTATGGACGACTTCTCGATTTTTGGAGACTCTTTTTCCGATTGCCTAGCGAATCTAGACGCTGTTCTTACTCGTTGCAAAGAGAAGAACTTGACTTTGAACTGGGAAAAATGCCATTTTATGGTCCAAGAAGGAATAGTCCTTGGACATGTCATTTCACAGAAAGGCATTGAGGTTGACAGAGCTAAAGTAGATGTCATTCAAAACCTCCCTCATCCCAAAAGCGTCAAAGATATTCGCTCTTTCCTTGGCCATGCGGGCTTTTATAGGAGATTCATTAAGGACTTTAGCAAAATTGCTAGACCTTTAACTCTTCTCCTGGCCAAGGATACGACCTTCCATTTCGACTCGGATTGCGAGACAGCTTTCGACTCACTTAAACACTCACTCACTTCAGCCCCCGTTTTATCATCACCAAACTGGGACTACCCCTTTGAGCTGATGTGTGACGCATCTGATTTTGCAGTAGGTGCAGTCTTAGGACAGCACATCGAAAAGATGCCACACGTGATTTACTATGCTAGTAAGACCCTGAATGATGCACAAATCAATTATACAACCACAGAAAAAGAACTCTTAGCAGTTGTATTTGCATTAGAAAAATTCAGGCCTTACTTAATTGGCTCACCTATAGTTGTGTATACTGACCATTCCGCTTTAAAACATCTTCTGGCAAAGAAAGATGCAAAAGGTCGACTAATACGTTGGATCCTTCTGTTACAAGAATTCGATCTTGTTATCAAAGAAAAGAAAGGATGTGAAAACGTAGTAGCTGACCACCTTTCACGCATCATTTCTCCTCCTGTGACCCTGCCGATCGATGACTCGTTCCGTGATGAACAACTCTTGAGCATATCCACTGAACCATAGTTCAGGGATATTGTGAACTATCATGCCACGGGACTTATACCCAGCGATTTGTCAAAACAGGACAAATACCGTTTTCTATCCCAAGTAAAACACTTTTACTGGGACGAACCCTATTTGTTTAAATATTGTCCTGATCAGATCATTCGCCGGTGCGTCCCAAATGAAGAGTTCAAGAGTGTTCTTTCTTTTTGTCATGATCAGGCCTGTGGGGGTCACTTTGGTCCTAGAAAGACAGCGGAGAAGCTTTTGCAATGTGGATTTTATTGGCCGACCTTATTCAAGGACGCATTTGAGCATTGCAAAACCTGTACACAATGTCAGTATACGGGTAGAATATCCCAGAGGAATGAAATGCCTCAGCAACCCATTCTGGTTGTTGAAATGTTCGATGTTTGGGGCATAGATTTTATGGGTCCTTTTCCCAACTCCTTTGGGAATCTGTACATATTGCTGGCGGTTGATTATGTCTCAAAATGGGTAGAAGCCATTCCATGTCGCACTAATGACAGGAAAGTTGTCATTAAGTTCTTAAAAGAGAATATCTTCTCGCGATTTGGACACCCACGTGCTATTATTAGCGATAATGGGACACACTTCTGCAACAGGTCTTTCGAGACTCTGATGCGGAAATACTCAATCAACCACCGACTTTCTACACCCTATCATCCCCAAACAAGCGGGCAGGCTGAAATCTCAAACAGACAAATCAAACTTATCCTGGAGAAAACTGTTGCTAAAAATAGAAAAGACTGGTCGACCAAATTGACGGATGCTTTTTGGGCATTCAGGACTGCATATAAGACCGACCTAGGAATGTCTCCATATAGGATAGTGTTTGGAAAAGCATGTCATTTACCTGTCGAGATAGAACATAAAGCATTGTGGGCTATTAAAGAAATAAATTTTAATCTAAACCTTGCTTGCAACTTTCGGAAGCTGCAACTAAACGAGCTAAGCGAACTCCGCGATAAAGCTTATGATAATGCTGTAATCACAAAGAATGGGACTAAGGTTTTTCACGATAAAAACATTTTAAGGAAAACATTTTCACCTGGTCAACAAGTCCTTCTTTATGATTCACGTTACACCTTCACGCGGGTAAGCTCCGATCTCGATGGAAGAGACCTTTTGTTGTGCGGTCTGTATATCCGCACGGGGCAGTAGAAGTTGAAAATGTTAAAAACGGCACTGTTTTCAAAGTAAATGGACATAGATTAAAGCCGTATTATTCCACTGACCCCACGGAGGAGCTCTTGTTCTTACAAGAGCCAGTTTATTTGGATTAAAATTCCTCCGTCTCACCTTCATGTCCAGTATATCATTGCATCATCTTTTGAATGAAGGTGAGTAAAAAGAATAAGTTTGGGGGAAGTTCTTCACTTATATATTTTGCCCCCACTAATAATTCCTCCCAGACTTACAGGTTTTGTAGATATAGCTGTCGGCAACAGTGAGGACACTGTTGAAAACAAGTTTGGGGGAGGTTTGTGCTTATTTTTGCATCATTTGCATATCATCTGCATAAGCACAAAACATTTCTTTTAAAAATCTATAAAAATTTTAAAAAAAAATTTCAAAACCCATAAAAATTTAAAAATTTTCAAATATAAAAATAATTTTAATATTTACACAACTTTTTTTTTGTATATAAATAAGATAATGAAAGTTTAGATAGTGAAAAATTACATCCATGAGATTAGAAAAATTTAAGAAAACTAAGAAAATTAGAAGTTTTCTTATACGAACTAGTAATAAGTAGTTATGAGCCGTTGTCCCAAGGGTTAGTAAGATGAAGGACGTCACTAATCTGAGGATAAAAATAAGTCTGAAAAATAGTTTCTATTCTAGAAGCCAAACATTTTGAACGTTGATACCCTGCTATTCACACTTACACACGTCTTGAAGCCTGGGATAATAGAGGATACCTTGAAATGCTCTTGTCTTAAAGACAAAAGTATGAAGGAAATAAAAAGAATAAAAAATGAAAAAAAAATATAAAGTGGTGAGAAAAATGGACACTGGTTTTGTTATCACCGAGGGCAATAAAAATGTATAGCGAGGGTGCTTCTTCACCTAGTGCCCTAAGGCCAACTGGTCTGGGAGTCACTGCTATGCCTGAGGTGGTGCAAGACGAGGAAAATACACCAAGTAAGCAAGCACAGGAGTAATCGGTCGGTTAGTACCTCAAGAATTATTAATGGTCGCATGAAAGTGTATGAGCAATCTCATCTAAATATTCATTAATTAAAAAGTACTGAGGCTGACGGACAAGAGTATGATAGCTTGAATTGAATTCTCCGGGTGTAGGGATGTCTTTACACACACGCAGGGTTATATGATCGATGTTTGGAAGAAAGATAGGAATGAAGAATAAGACGATGTTTTATTGAGGGAGGACGTGATTTCTAACATCTTTTCATGACCATTAAGATAGGGCTCATGACAACCGAAAAGCTAGCTTAGTTGGAAACCCTAATTTTCAAAGCTTTTCTTTTACGATTCTTTTCTTTAAATATAATATTCATGATCTTCCTTTTATTATTGGATTTTGTGGGTGCAATCCGCTGAAAACCCTCAGGAGACAACACTCCTCCTACTAGGGACACCTAAAGGTTTAAAGGCTTGTTGCACGTGCTCAGTGCAATCGTGTTGCCTACGAAAGTGTGCTAGTTAGTTTTTCTCTTTCTTTATTTTCTCCTTCTCTTTTTAATAAAACATTCGCTCGAGACAATCGAAATTAAGTTTGGGGGTATTTGATCAGTCGAAAATATTGCATATTTTAACCGGCAATTTCCCTATCATCTGCATACATATAGAAGTGTACGATATTCATAATTCACATATTAGCAAATCGGTCGCAAAATATCAGATTACATGTATTCGACCTTAAAACCGGCATTTCTAGAGAAATTGACTGTATTTCATTACATGGCATATTTTCTATATATCGCAACTCGTATTTCAAAGTCTGTGTAGGAAAAGGAGAAGCTCGCTCAAATTTACACCGCTCAAATATACGCCAACTCACTAACTTCAAATCTGGTATCAACCCAAAGGAGCAATCACAAATCAACATATCAAAGAAAGCTACAAACATCAGTACAAGACCACAACAGAAGCCACTCAGCCCAAGGCTCCAACTTGGTCGCGGAACCGCGGCCAGAGCCGGCTTAGGCCGCGGTTCCGCGGCGGCTTGATGATGTCATCTCCTGAATTTTGTACCACAATGCTTCTCTCAGGGCCCACTGCTCAGAAATGTATCTCAGTTTCCAGAAGACTCCAGGGACTTCTACCAGATCAGCAAACACTTTGATCTACACTAAACTAGCCTATCATTCTAGAACTTTCCCTCTAAACCCTAGCTTAAACCCTAAGCTAAGTCTAACAAACTCTCTCAACAAACTTTTGGAGGGAACTACCATTTCAAACCTAAACCTAGGGTTAAGGAAGTCTATAAATAGAAGCCTAGACCTAGGGTGAGATAAATCTTAGATAGTGTGGAGATAGATAGAATCAACCCATTTTATAGTTTTTTAGCCAATCTCCTTCTTCATCTCCTTCCTCCTCAAGTCTAGTGAGAGGGCTTGTGGGAAACCCTAACCCTAATTCCAATTAAAAATCAAGATCCCGAGTACCCATTAAGCAAGAAGCCTTACAACCTTTAGGAGCGGAGCCGATCTTCAACGGAGCAAGCGATCCGAGCCGATCCACGACTCACGAAGCCGAGCGACGCCCGATCAACGATTTAGATTCTTCCTCTTGTAGTTCTTGAAGCGAATGTAATCAAAATTGTTGAGATAAATAAAGGTGATATTCTTTTATCTTGTTTTCTTTAAATTCTGCATCATGATATCTTTACAATTCGTGAATCTTTTCTGTGTGGTGATGTGTGAATAAAACTCCGCTCGTAAAGGAGTCGAGACGATTGTAGAATGATGATGTAACATAGCTTTAATCGATTCTTGAGTCCTACGAGTTTTGTAAACCCTAGCAAGTTCAAGAAATGACGACCCATTTTGTTTCGATGCTTTCTTGATTGACATCATTCGAATTTGGGGAGTTACGATCGTTTCTTGAATTTGGTAGAGGCTAGAAAAGGAATGATATCGACGAAAGAACAAGGGTTAAAAGATGAACACTAGTTTCATCGAGAAAGCCCTAACTCTCGTCGATGATCATCAATCTAGTATCAATCCTTCGAAGGACAAGAACACGAAATCTTGAGATTACATCACATCTATGGATCCGATCGATTCCTACGAGCCTCTTTTAGATTCTTGACTGTTGATTGGAAATATTATCGAAACCCAATTCTTGATTGTTTATCAGTTTCTTGATTCTTGATTAAACATCGTGACACCTGAATCAATTGATAAATTCTTGAATCATGTTTTCTTTTCTTGTCAAGTAAGTTTTCAATTCAAGCATATCTTAGTACAACGAATCGTGCAATCCCTGTGGACGATCCGCACTCATTCATGAACTACAATTGACACCGTAGTTTGATTGTGGTCAAAATAATTTTTTGGTTGTGAAGTTCTTTATAAATTTTCTGAATACCGACACAAGAAACAGTTTCAATCAAATGGTGCCGTTTTAAGGGACCTTTTGAATTGATTCATACTACACAACGGGAAAATCTATCAATCACCCCCCTCCACCGTTGCGCTTACGTGGCCCCAGACGTGAGCGCAACGGTGGCAGAATTCCAACCGTTGGGAAGTTGAAATGGCTCTCAATGCCTATAAATAGGACCTTTGGTCCCTTAGATGATTTTCATCTCTTTTCTTAAAAATTTTTATTCAGAGCTTTGCTCTTTCGTTCAAGGAATTTTAAGAGTTAGAACTCTAAGTATAAATTAAATTAGATTAATTTGAAGAGCCTTGCTCTTAATAGATCCCTGATCTAAAGAAAACCCATTTAGGGCTTCACTTAGCAGAGTTTTGCTCTATAGGTCTAAAGGGATCTAAAGAGAACTAGAGAGAACCCTATTAGAGTTCCATTAATAGAGCTCTGCTCTCTAAAAGATTTTCCTTGTATTTTCTTAATTCATTAATAGAGCTTTGCTCCTTCCAAATCATATAGAAGAACTCTTAAGAGTTTTTCATGGATCTTGGAGGTTAAAGACGGCATTTTTAATTTTTTTTATTTTTTATTTTGATGAAAATTGTATCGTCTTGCTTAATCCAGCTGTCTGCTAATTTTTGTTGATTTTCTTTTACAGGAGTAATGGACGCTCATATGTACGATCTCGATAAGATTATCTCTTACGGGGACATCCGCCGACTCGGCCGCTCTCAGAATCGAGAATTCACAAACGCCGAGTGCGCCGAAATCATGAGTCGCTTCGACGCTTATAACGGTCAACTACTTCCTCGACGCTCCCCTCTCATGAAGATTATTGTGGGAGCAATTTAGGAGGCGCTTCCCCTATTCTTGACCGGCGTGCCGCTTAGGGCGTTGGATGCCGCCGAGGATAAGGTTCACTCAGTGTACCTGATGAACCTAATCTCGAAGAGACGGTGAGACAATCTTGTCGATCTCCTGCACCAGGCCTTCCAACAGTAATGCCTCATCCAATATCCAGATTCACAACTGTAACCGTATAATTCTTTGCCACCTCTCCAAATCCCTTTATATGTCTTTAGTCATTACCTTCTGTACACCCCTTTAGGCCAAATGGTTTTCTTCCTTCCCTACCGTTCGGCACCAGCCTATGGTTTGGAAGAAGACTATCCAATAAGCATAATGGGTGTACTGTCCTAATCCTAGGAGCACTCGTGATGCGAAAGAAGGTGAAGATAAAAGACAACCGAATAAACCTTATTCTTATTTCTCCTGAACCAGGATCCATCCCCGAACTGGAACAAGTTCCTTTCGAGTTCGTATATAACCATACGATGGATTATCCAATAAACTTGGGATCTTCGTAGTGATACGGAGTGTCCTGGAGAAATACAAAGGTGATTTAGAATTGGCGAAGAAATACTTGGTTTGGTCGTGAATAGCAGTCGCAATTTACTTTGCCCTCTTACTAATCCCTTTCTTTGTCTTAACTTAATACCTTCTGTACACCGTTTAGGCTAATTGGTTTTCTTCATTCCCTACCGGTCGGCACCAGCCTAAGGTTTGGAAGAAGACTATCCAATTTGCGTAATAGGTGTGCTATCTCCTAAACCAAGGAGTACTCGCAACCTGAGAGAAGGTAAAAGGAAAAGACAACTGAATAGTCCTATTCGTTTTCTCCAGAACCGGAAACCATCCTCGAATTCCTTCGAGTTCGTATATAACCATGCGATGGTTTTGTCCAATGGAAGTGGACGTTCGTAGTAATACGGGGTGTCCTGGAGAAAAGGGTAAAAATAGGAGTGGCAATGAGGTCTGCAACTCTGACAATCCAAAAGCCAGTGTTTAAGAAGGTTCGGTTAATTTTGGTCATTGAGTCATAGTCAAGGGTCGGGTCAATGGTCGCTGCCAAAGAGAGAGAGAAAAGAAACACTCAGCGTGCACTCTAACCTAGATCAGAATGGTTATCACTTTATCTAATCAGGAAACCTCCCACTGTAACGTCAAATTCTTCCCCAAACCTGAAAGAAGAATTAGCCGGGATCACCCGAGGAGTAAACCAACTCATCAGTGGGAATCGGGATCCAACTATCATCGCATGATAACGTGACGGAATCCGCTCACGTCATCACACTCCAGTAGGTATGCGCATATCTGGCAAGTTTCAGTTTCTTTAGAAACTCCCGATGTGATTTTTTCCCCATGCTCTTATGATCTTGACTAAGGCCAACAAATCATAAGTCACATGTCAAGTTCTACCCGTCATTGTCCAGGTTGATTTGAACCCATCCGTACAAGCCCTTGACTAGGGCCAACAAGGCTATACGACTGTCCTAAACCAACGCATCTATCTATGCAGCATATGAACACCCAATAGCTACCAAACACTGTTCCTTGACTATGGCCAACAAACACAGCTTGAATACTATTGACTATCCATATGAAACGACGGAGGGCTACGAATGGTTTCTGGCGAAAACCTTTAACGTAATGAACTTGATATCGTTGAAGGAACCGGATAGCTTTATAAAAATATAGTAACGAAAACCTTTGCTAAAGAGGTCACTCCCGGTGAAGGGATCTCGGCTCCCCCGTGGAATGAGGTGCAGGATATTCCAACTGAATACCACGATGCAAAGCAAAAGTAATCGGCTATAGTGAAGTTATTGCCCTGACGCAAACTTCTGTCCAAGGGGTCACTCCCGGTGAAGGGATCTCGGCCCTTGCCTCGTCGACTGAGGAGCAGGATATTCCAACTGAATACCACTGTGCAAAACAAAAGTGAACGTCCTTGCAATAACAGCTTTTTTTGAAAAAGTGTTCCAACAACATCAGAATAGGTTTGTTTATCTTGCATTGATCCGAATCAACGCAGTCCCATCAATTGATCACACCAATAAAGAACGAAAATAATGACGTACGTATATGCCATCCGCATACGCCACTGGGTCCCGTCATCACCCGTTAGGTTAGCTAACTAATGACAGAGCGGGGACTGGACTAGCGCGGATGCAAAACATATACAACATCTACTAGTATATATATATAATATATAATTTTCTCTCAAGGCGTGATAAAATGCAACATCACAGAAATGTAACCAGCATCACAGAACAATACAGATATCTGGGATCCCCGGGTTTCATAGAGCCGCTACTGAAACCCGACGTTCCCCTGGTCTTATGGATAGCCTGTGCAATGAAAATCCTAGACCCCTACGGGCGCGGCAAGTCACCCGCCAAAACCTGAAGCGAGGCAGCCCCTTTCAGCAACGTGAATGGACCACCCAGTACTTTACGGAATCCGGTAACTTGGGCACCCCTCCTGGGTCAACCTATACCCCCTACGAGTGCGGCGAATAGCCCGCCAATTCTAGAGTAAAGCCCCCTCCGTCTCAACGCCATGAGATGCGGACCCGTTGCCCTCTAGAACCCGGCTATCCGTGCACCCCTCCGCGGGGTAATCCTAGTACAGAAAGTAAAATATACATACAACGGGTACATCGACCTCGACCCGGTCGTGCACCAAAAGAATAATACAAACAGGCAGTGACGGCAGTCCACATGTCGGACGCTCGCCCCGCAATATCAAATGTACAAATAAAATGAAACTGTACTAACATTGCATCCAGGCTATCCCCCACGACCAATCCGCAACATCACAGCACAACACAGAACATCAACGTGAATGTCACGTTCGCAAATCCGTCTAAAAGGGCTATAGCAGATAGACTGGATTTACCGATCAAATGACATTCACGGTCGTAGATATAATGTAAATACTGTGAACTAGCATGTTTAAAATATCCGATCGAACAAATTTATCGAAGTGGACCCCAAGCACTACTGTAGCACTCACAGAAAATCTGGGCCCAAAAAGAATATCCCAAAACCCATAATTCCATGTCAGAAGCCCACTGGAAAAAATTGGTTTAATGAAGCCATATTACTGCGGCGGAACCGCGGCCAAAGTGGGGTTATGGCCACGGTTCCGCGGCTATATTGAGGGATTAGGTCACCAAATTTTTACAGTGTTCTTAGAATTCTGTGCACATGTTTCTGAAACAACCTGAAAAAATTTTAAAGCCAAAAAAATTTCGACAGAAACATGTGCTTTGGAAAATACGGTTTTTGGTAATTTTGTTCGATCGAGTTCTAAACATACTAGAGCAAGCTAGACTAGGTTAATGGCGTGGCTCTGATACCAATGTAAGTCCGCGGCGGCGCCCCAGCCATCGATCCGACGCCGGAAATGCGGAAACAAAAAACTTTGCGAACTTGCAAACCGGCACCACCGCGCACAAAAATCCCGGATCGGGCCATTAACCTAGCTACTAGCAAACTAAAAGATGGGTAAAGAGATATACCAAGCGATCCGTGTCCTTCGGTTTTCGTCTCCACTCCGATCTCCCGCGGAATCTCCGTCTGTCACCTCCTCGTCGGAAAGGGCACCACGTAGCCAGGTTCGTTTACGGGCTCCCACCTCTGGACCGAGGCAACTCGGGCGCGAAGTTGGCTAGCCGACGCGTCCAAGGGATGCTGTAGACTAAGTGTAGTAGGCTTGTCTCAAGTGGGTAGTGAAGTTGCCATGGAGGTGGAGATGGATAAAGAAAATGAGCTTTGGAAAAATGGAGCTATCATTTTCTTGCAAAGAATGAGATGAAGGAAAAATGCCACACAAGAAAATGCACTCCCTTTCCTCTCCCACAAAGTGGCCGGCCCCCTCATCAAAATGGTGGTGGAAAAAGAATCTCTTTTCCAAGAGAAGAAAGGGTATCATAATCAAAAAGAAAATGGTCACACATTTCTAATCCAAATCAACTCATCATCTTTTCCATTTCTAATCTCATAAATGCTAGGATTGATTCAAAAGGAATCTCATCATGATGAAGCCACAAAAGCAAATAAACCCCTCCACAAATGTTATTTGCACAGTTGCAAATAACCCCCTCCATCAGAAACTCCGGCCGTGAAGGAACAAAGAAAAACCGGACGGAACGGAATGCAAACTGGCAACTTCAGAAAACTGATCCCGTAATAAATTACAGGAAAACCCCGCTACTGCAAATACATGCCCGCATTTGTATTCCCACTGAACACAAATGCAAAGAGACAAAACAACACTGTCTAATACTAGGATCCGGCTTAAACCAAAGCCCGCTAGTATAATCCGTCCGATCACGATCCGTGCAATACCGCACGTATCTGATCGAACCCTGCCATATCTCCATACGGCCTCTACAGCGTTTCGCCCGAAACTTGAGTAACTGTGTGTGTGGCGGACTCTAAAGACTCGTCAATACTATGGCTGTGGATTTAACCACTAGCACGTCAGAGGTATTAGCCATACGTGACGGGCTACCAGCTATTGACCAAAAGGGACGTCGATGAGCGAACTCCTCCTGACACCCTACTGAGCCTGTCAGTGACAATATCCGTACAGTCCGGTCCGTTCGTCTATGAGCATCGCATGGCGGGCCTAGGGGGTTGGTAAAAGTCAGACCCCCAATAGCGGTACAAGTCGTGTCGGAGTGTAGCCTAGAACACCCTGAGATACTACTGGAATACCTACCAGCAAATCTCCTGCCTTGGCCAAGGACTTTTCATGTACTGGCTCTCCTAGACACAGCGCGACCTCACCCCTAATACCGGGAGAGACGAACCCCTGCAGATACGCTCACTGCCTCCATGTGGCTCGGGACTGTACCCAACTAAAACCTGTTTGCACGTCTCCTTTGAGCGTGGTAGGGTAGTAATCAAAGCACAGTGGGAACTCACACGAGACAAATGACGATCTCAGGTCGATGAACTAACATGTACACATGTCACCAGGGAACTGCTATCTGACGTCAGGTATAATACCAACTAGCAGGCTCCCGGCGAGTCCTTTCCGGTGTACTCATAACCCAATGAGCACCTGTATACATCTTAGGTGAACCAACTGACACCAGTGGCTTGTGAGACCGGCCACCGCCCCTCGTCGAGGTCTCGACTGTATACACTAGTCTACTCTAGAGAATTGATGCCCTGTCTCGAAACTCCCATGACTAGGGACCTTTTAAAGATGTGCTTATAGACTCCAGCTCTCACGTATATGATCGCCCTCATACTGCTGGTAGTCAAGCAAGAATCCTAGGGGCTCTATCAACGTGTAATAGCGACTCGTAAGGTCACCTAAAGCAGTACACGATGATAAAGATAAACCAGATAGCATACTATCATCTCGAGTAAGACTGTCCTACCGGCATAGGTCCTCCTCAATCATTGCAATCACGTGCCTGTGATCCAATAATTGACTCTGAGGGCACTATATCCAACATTATGAGCCTCACATCGACAAGACTTATCAGTTACTGGGGTCTAACGTATACCACCCCTAGACTAGATATGCAACATATCAGACGAAAAGACCGGACTGTACGGGAGTGTTACTGATTGGATTCACAGGAGAATGTACAGGCTTGCTTGTTGATTTTCTGATCGCTCAATACATGGGTGGTTGTTACATTTAGCTGACCGCTTGCAGCTTGTGGGTGTTTGATATGATCATCACCTACTGCCGACGTATTGATGATTCTTTAGAGTCCTACACAGAGGTTTCTTGACTCAGGCAAAACGGAGTAGGAGCACATATGTGATATGTGCGGGATCGAGAATAATACGATATGAGATACCGTATTTTATTCTCGCGATATATGATATCGGCCGGCGATATTTGATATCAGCCGGGTCATTAGATCAAGTGTTGATTCGATGAATCGGTATATGATATATTAGTCGGTTATATGCGATATAGCCGGATTGTCGGATCAAGTGTTGATTCGATAATTTAATATATAATTATATATATGATATATTGCATTACATTATCTAATATTGGCTCGCTTTATTATTTCATTTTCTCACCGGATAATACATTGATATATATGCGATATATATTAATTGTGTTATTTTCTTTTGTTACAAAAATATATTATATATGTGATATATAATATTGTAACATATTATAATTACTAATACAACATGATTAGTGGAGATTAAACATGGTTAGGGTTTGATTTGGGTTAGTTCTTTCATGAAACTTCTAGAAGCTTTTCTTTTGTTTCTTGCAAAGATATTATGTGTTGATATTTTGTGAGATATTTCCTAATCCAACCCACACCCTTAACCCTAGTTAAGTCTCTACAATGGTTAGCCTTCTCTTTATCAACCATGGTTGCATTTGTAATTAGGATTAGATTTTTATTATTCATCACAAAAAGAATTCATTCTTCTTCTTCTTCCTTGAGCTCACAAAAGCTTTCTAGGTTTTTATTTTGTGATGGATTAGTGTGAGAATTTGATAATAAAAGAGAGCATAAATCCTACCTCATCATCCTCGTCTAATCTAGCCAATTAGATTATGGTGTTCACCTCATTAGTGAGTGAGAGCTTGAGTTAAAGAAACTTCAAGGTAGATCATCTTTGAAAAGGAAGACTACAAGCAAGCATGGATCATTCGGGTAGGGGAGCTTCTCTTGAGTCTGGGAGATCATGGATTGCGGGGAAGGGACTTCTACTCTGAGCTTATGAAGCGAAGGAGCAGACTACAAAGGTTGTAATCCCTCTCTCTTAGTTGTAAAGATGGTTACTTGCATGTTAAACCCTAATTATCTAGCAAAGACCTTCGCTTTGGGTTGTTCGGCACGTCTAAATTTTAAATCGGGCATGGTTGATGCCTTGTAGAACTTTGTAAGAGTGCCTAGTAACCCTACAGTTACGTTTAGCTGACCGCTTGCAGCTTGTGGGTATTTGATATGATCATCACCTATTGCCGGCGTATTGACGATTCTTTAGAGTCCTACACAGAGGTTTTCTGGCTCAGGCAAAACGGAGTAGGAGCACATATGTGATATGTGCGGGAACGAGAATAATACGTGTATGTGATACCGTATTCGATTCTCGAAATATGTGATATCGGCCGGGTATATGTGATATAGCCGGATCATCGGATAAAGTGTTGATTCGATGAAAGGTTACTTGTTATATTAGTCGGTTATATGTAATATGGCCGGATTATCGGATCAAGTGTTGATTCGATAATTTAATATATAATTATATATGTGATATATTACGTTACATTAACTAATATAAGCTCGCTTTAAAGATTCTTTTTCTCACTTGGATAATACATTGATGTATATGCGATATATGTTAATTGTATTATTTTATTTTGTTTCAAAATATTGTATATGTGATATATAATATTGTAACATGTTAGAGTTATAATTGCAACTAAGGTTTAAACCATGTTAGAGTTTTAAACTTTGGTTAACATTTTATTATGGAATAATTCAAATTGTGTGGATTTTCTTTTGGATGAGCTTTGAGGAAGCTTCATGACCTTTGACAAAGTCCACCCTCTTTGTTTCTAGCTTGATATTTGTTAACCCAATTTTAACCCTAGCCTATGGTTTATTCTCTACATGAGTTAGCCATGACACATACTAAACCTTGGATGCATTTCTAACCTCAACAATAATTCATTCATCACATTGTTCTTCATCTTCTTCAAGCTCTCAAAAAGCTTGCTTGATTTTTGTTTGTGATGATTTTAAGTGAGAAATTGAAAATAAAAGAGAGCAAAATTCTTACTTCATCATCCTCATCTATTCTAGCCACTTAGATTAGGGTGTTTGCTTCACTAATACTTGATTAGTGAAGTAAGAGCTTGGGTTTGAGATTCTTCAAGGTAGATCATCTTGGATTAGTGAAGTTTTCAAGCAAGGGTGCATCATTCTCTTCATGGAGCCTTTCTATAGTCCGGGTACTCGATGATCGCAGTGAAGGGACCTCAACTCGGAGCTTATGAAGCGAAGGAATGGACTACAAAGGTTGTAATCCCTAGCTCTTAGATGTTAAAGTGTTAACATGGTAGTTTTGGTTTGATTCTCTAGTTAATGATCTAGGTTTAGGGTTATCTATAATGGAAAATTTTGAAATTGGCATGTGAGATGCCACCCGAAACCTTACTGCCGTTGTAGATAACCCAATAGTGGTATCAGAGCCTAGCTAGAGAATTAGTCGGATAAGTATAGGATTACGAAACCGAAACAACTCCGAAACACCCGATATTAAACCCTAGTTTCTGTCGATTTTAAAATGAGCTCTAAAAATTTTTCAAACAAGTGCAGAATCATGTATGGGATACATAGTGAACATACCCCAAACTTGGACCCATGTGCTCGGATTTTGGCCGAGCACATGGCTAGGAAATCCGAGCAGGCCGGCCCCCAAGAGGGTTTTGAGCTCCAGTTTTGGGTGGTGTTCTAATCTCTAGGGTTTTGTACTTCAGGTGTTGTTTATTTTTGCTAAATTTGCATGAGATGTTTATTTACTATAAAGGTAATTCGGAGTGTTTCGTATTCGTAATTCTAGCTTTGTTTCGGTTTGTTTAGACGGTGTTAAAAAGTTCGAACGGATATCAATAACTCACTTTTTCCCCTGCCGGAAAATTTCCAAGTGTTGGATTTTTCCTTAGTTAAAGAACATTCAAATATCTTGCAAGTAACACGGTGGACCCTCTAGAAGAACAAAAACCTTAACTCGATTATGTGACCATCTGAACCACCCCTAAACCTTACGGTTTGTGGTAGTTCGACGTTGCCACATGTGAGGCGTTGGTTTGACCCTTCTACGACTGGTCCATTGGTACTGTGGCATGTGATGGATGTTTTTAAACTAAGTTCAAGTGTTGAGCAAATAGGGAAATTTTAGGTGTTTGTTGATTTGATCGGAATGTTTAACGTCGTCTAACTTTTTCTGGAATGTGATACAATTTTTGGAATTCACATGTAGTTATGAGATAACTAATTTGAATGTTATAAATCTAGCAGTTTAGTCTCAGTTGATCGGTTACCAAGGGATTTTGATGCAATCAAAACTCCGTCGCAATCACGTACAGTACGCGGATACTTGCCGGGTAAACTTAATAGATAGCCACGCCCCATAGCCCCGACCAAGTGACTGTAGGAGAACCCCATTGCCAAAAGCATCTGTTCGGGTGCTCACGGCAACGGTGTTCCGCCTTAGTGCACTTCGTCAACGGTATCGGGGGGTGCGGCCGTCTACTAAAGTTTCCGACGAGCATTCGATCAGGATGTCGGGAATCTTGTTGAATTGCCCGACTTGATATTGAAAAGTGTTTTCGATATTGAGACTAAAATGCGGGGTTTATAATTGTTAGGCATGCAATGTCTAAGGAATTCATTTGGTTAGGCATGTGATATCTAAGGAGGTTGCGGATTCCAACTGTTGTAGTTTTTCACTTTCTTTTCTGCGACCGTAAGTGTAATATGTAGTGTATCGCCGGTTTCGTTGCTATATATCAACGACAATTGGGATACGCATATGTACTTACTGTGATATGTTATATTGGATCGTCGTGTTTCGAATTACCGGGGGTTTTATGTGAGATGGGGTTTTTTTCATTCATGTAAAATTCATTGTATATATATTCTTTTATTAGGGCACTTCCGGGTTGAGGATGTGTTAGTTGTATGTATGCCCTAGAGGCCAGTATTGTACAGATGATGTATATTATATTGGATGCTTGGACATATATAGAGAGGACATTCTTGCTCGATATGATAGTATGCTATCTGGTTGCTCTTTACTTTAACATGTGCACTTGTCTCTTTATATTGTCTTATAGTTACATGTTGGTAAAGCCCTTAGGATGTGTACTTGACTACCTGGACTATGATACGGATCATACTAGTGGGGACATGGTAGTCCATAAGTACATCCTTTAAGGTCCCTAGTCGTGGGTGTATCGAGACGGGGCGTCGATATACCAGTGTAGACTAGCGTATACGCTTCTCGACCCATGAGATGGGCGATGGATGATCCTATATCCATTGATGTTTGACATCAGAGATGATATACGGGTGCTCAGTGGAGACTGGGTACACTGGACGGACTCGCCGAGAACTCCCAGATGGTATTATACCTCACGTCAGATGGCAGTTCTCTGGTGACACTTGTACAGGTTAGTCTGTAGAACCGAGATCGTCATAGAGTCTTGTGCGATTCCCACTATGCTTTGATTTCCACCTTACCACGTCCATGAGGGCGTGCAAAACGGTGGTTTTTTGGGTACAGTCCCGAATCACATGGAGACGAAGAACGATAGGAGGGGTTTCGTCTCTCCCGGTATTGGGGGTTGATGTTGCACAGTACTCGATTGGCCGTAACAGGGAAGTCCCTGACCAGGGCTAATTCAGAGATTTGCTGGTAAGTGTTACCAGTAGTTTCTCGACCCGTTATGAGCCTCACATCGGCACGACTTATCGATTATTGGGGTCTGACGTTTACCACCCCTAGACTTGATATGCGACATATCAGATGAGGAGACCGGACTGTACGGGAAGTGTTGCCGGCTGGCTTTTACAGGAGTTGGAGCGGGCTTGCTTGCTGATCTTCTGATCGCTCAATACCTGGGTAGCCGTTACGTCCAGCTAGTACCGCTGACGGCTTGTGGGTGCGTGATGTGATCATCACCTACTGCCGGCGTATTGACGAGTCTTTAGAGTCCTACACAGAGGTTTTACTGGCTCAGGCAAAACGAAATAGGAGCACGTATGTGATATGTGCGAGGCCGAGAATAAATGCGTGTATGTGATACCGTATTCTATTCTCGCGACTATATGTATCGGTCGGTTATATATGATATGGCCGGGTTATCGAATCAAGTGTTGATTCGATAAGTCGATACAATGGATGTTAGCCGGTTATATGAGATGTGACCGGATTATTAAGTCAAGTGTTGATTTAATAATTAAGTGTATAATTTTATATTAGATATACTAGTTTACATTTACTAACACTTGTTCACTTTAGGGTTTTTCTCACTTGTACACTACTTTAACATATATATGATATATGTTAAAATGTGTTATCATATTGTATCATGGTTGATGATACACAATCCATGGGTGTATGAGACTTACACTATGCTAATGTTTATTTTGGGTTTTTAATATTTAAAGTAATTGCAAAATCAAGTGGAGGATTTGAAAATACATGAAGCTTGTGGAAGCTTGTGGATGCATTGACTAATCCAACTTGATTTTGTTTTTACTATGGATTTTTATTAACCCAACCATAACCATTAGCCTAGGGTTAAGTCTCTACAAGGGTTAGTATATGATACTCACTCACCATGGTTACTCTTTACACTTGATCATTATCCTCATTCCTTTCTTTTGTTCATCTTCTTCATTGAGCAAAAGAAATTGCTTGCTAGGGTTTTGAAAAAGAGTGAAATTTTGTGAGAATTAAAAATCCAAAGAGAACCCACTTCCTATTTCTCCATCCTCTACAAGACTAGCACTCTTGTATAGGGTGTTTGCTTCACTAATTCTCAAATTAGTGAAGTAGTAGCTTGAGTCGGAATTCCCTCGACGTAGATCATCTTCGGCCTCGGAGACTTCAAGCAAGGTCGCACCTTTCGCCTCGTGAAGCCATGCAAGGGTCCGGGAGATCCACGATCGCAGCGAAGGGACTTCAACAAGGAGCAAATGAAGTGAAGGACCGATCTACAAAGGTTGTATTTCGTATCCCTTTAGAGTAAAGTTGTTTACTTGCTTTATGTTTCGCCTAAACTCTAGTATACGATCTTGCTTAGGGTCGTTAGGCACATAAAAATTTTAATTTGGCATGGTCGATGCCTTGTAGAGCCTTGTTAGTGTGCCTAGTAACCCTACAGTAGTATCAAAGCCTAGCTAGAGTATTAGGCGATGTGTTAACGAAGTTAAAACTCCGAACGAACCCGATAACGTCAAAATCAACCCCTCTCTGGACATTTTTTCAAATCTGTGATTTTTCTGAATTAAAAATACCTGAAAAATTCAGCAGGGAAATATAAGAATTGTGGTGAAAAACGACAGCCTAATCCGTACATTCCACCGTGGAACCGCGGCAATACCCTGCTTGGGCCGCGGTTCCGCGGCCGTACAGAGGAGATAGGCCATCATTTTTGCACTGTAATTTCTTTTTCTGTAATTTATATTTTCTGGGTATTTTTAAAGCTGACCCAAGTGTTGAGTATTTTGGGGTTTATTTTGTAATCGTCGATTCGATCGGGAATTTTAAATTCGTTATTCTGTTTTCCGGATAATTTAGTAAGAATTAAAATGTTCGAACGGATATCATTAACTCAATTTTTCCCGGCACGAAAAAGTTTCAAGTGTTGAATTTTTCTCGGGTTTAAATCTTTCGGAAAAACGTGCATGTGATGCGATGGACCCTCTAGAAGACAACAAACCTTAACTCGATTATGTGACCGTCTTGAACTGCTCTTTGAACCTTAGGGTTTGGGGCAGTACGGCGTGCCACATGTGAGGCATTGGCTTGACCCTTCTACGGCTGGACCATTGCTACTGTGACGTATTCTGTAATTTTTGAACCCCGCTCAAGTGTTGAGCTATTTAGGAAATTTTGGGTGTTTGATGATCCGGTCGGAAAGTTTAATACTGTCTATTTATCTGAAATGTGATACAATATGTGGAATTCATACGGTTAGGCATGAAATGCGAAGTATGTGATATTTCGGATTTACGATGTCTAAAGAGTTAGTGGATTCCAAATGTTGTAGTTTTACACTTTCTTTTCTGCGACCGTAAGTGTAATATGTGATATCGCCGATTTCGTTGCTATATGTCAACGACAATTGGGATGCGCATATTTACTTACGTTGATGACATGTGATGTTCTGTGTTGCTGGATATGTTATATTGGATCGTCGCATTCTAAATAGACGGGGGGTTTTATGTGAGATGAGAGTTTTTATTTTCATTCATGTAAAATTTAAATGTATGTAATATTCTTTTATTGGGGCACTTTCGGGTCGAGGTTGATGTCACCATTTGTATATTATTTACTTTTCCGCACTAGGATCGACCCAAAGAGGGGAGCACAAGTAACCGGGTTCTAGGGTCCAGTGGGAGACCAACTCGAGGAGTCGAGTCCGGGTCTCCTAACCCTAGAATTGGAAGGGTTGCTTGCCGCTCTCGTAGGGGTCTAGAGGTTGTGGGTTTGGCTATTCATCGCGACCGTGGAATCCGTGTTTTATAGAGGCTCAAAATAAAACACGGACGTCCTAGTATATCCAATGTTTCATATGTATCTTCTGCTGCGATATCTGTGATGTGATCATTTGATGTTCTGTGATAAATACTGTATATAGTATATATGATATATTATATAGGCGTTACTTATGTTTTACACCCGCGCTAGCCCTGCCCTGCTCTGCCGTTAGTTACCTAACCTAACGGTGCACGAGGGGACATCGAGGCGAATGCGGATGGCATAAGTGTACGTCGTATTTATCTGTGATGTTTAGGTGACTTAAATGATGGGACTTCATTAATGTGATTAATGAAAGAAAAGAAACCTAAAAGATATTGTAGAATCAAATTTTCAAATAAAAGGGTAGCTACAGTTTTGCTTTGCATAGTGGTATATATGATATACCCTGCACCTTATTCGATGGGGAAAGAGCCGAGATCCCTTCACCGGGAGTGACCTCTTTAGCAAAACTGGCAGATGCTACAACACTAGGTTTGACTTTTGAATGCTTTTGGAGTTTTGCTTTGCATAGTGATATATATGATATGTCCTGCACCTTATTCGATGAGAAAAGAGCCGAGATCCTTTCACCGGGAGTGACCTCTTTAGCAAAACTAATGAAAGCCTCAAAATCACTCCATTTCAAAATTCACTCGATTCTACAACAATATCAAGTTCATTACGCAATAGGTTTTCAGAAAAACCTGTCGTAGCCCTCCGTCATTTCAGATAAGTCCTACTTAGTATTCGTGCTACGTTTGTTGACCTCCGTCAAGGCGTAGTGTGCGGTAGCTAACTAGTATTTATCTGCTTATGCATATGATGCAGATTGGATTAGGGTAGTCGTACGACCTTGTTGACCTCCGTCAAGGGTCGTGCGGGTGGGTTTGATTCAATCAAGAAATGTCGGGTTGAACTTGACTTGCACCCTATGGTTTGTTGACCTCCGTCAAGGTCATGGGATGCTTGGAGCAAAATATTATCGAGAATTTCAAGTGTTGAGATTTGCAATGAGATTGCATACCTTCTATGAGATAGTTGGATCCCGATACCCACTGCGAGTAATTGTTACTCCTGGAAGAGTTTTACACAGGACAATTAGCCGATCAAGTAGGTGTCTAGAAAGGTGTCAACGGGGTTACGCCTCTGGGAAAACGAGGTTTACTTTAATTAGGTCCGTGCGAAAGCACGGGGAACCTCCCTCAAAGTACCGACACTGGCCTGGCTAAAAAATTGGCAAAATTGTAGGGTGTAATTAATCCCGGCTAGTCTTTCCTTTTAGGGTTTGAAGGAAGATTTGATAAAAACAGTGGGAGCCATCCTGATTAGATAAAATAATAACCAATCTGATCTTGCAAGAGCATACGCTAAAGTGTTTTCTTCTCTCTCTCTCTCCAGGTAGCGACCATATCATGCCTTAATCAAGATAATAATATGGATGTATTGACCGAACCCGCATATTATACTGTGCTGGGGAACGTTGGTTCCGTTCTTTCTTATAAGAGTTATAGACTGAACAGGATATAGGGAAATACCAGGATTCCCATGCCTCCCGAATAAAGAAAGTACATGTTGATGCATTTTCTTTGGGTGTGTTCGTTACGGAGAACTGTTTCTCCATTTGCTCTACGTCCTGGGTATTAGATACCGGGTCAGGATCCCATATATGTAATCAGTTACATGGGCTTAGAAAAGGTAGAGAACTTGGAGAAGGTGATAAAGACATAAGGGTTGGAAATGGTGCAATTGTTGCAGCTAAAACCGTCGGGGAATATCACCTTGAATTGCCAACTGGTAATACATTGGTTCTGAACGAATGCTATTACATGCCGAACCTGATATGCAACATTATATCGGTTTCATTACTAAGTAAAAAGGGATATAATTTTGTATTACAGGATAATGTTATGAACATTTTTCTTAACCAAAAATTGGTTGGATCAGGCACGTTGTGCAATGGTATTTATGTTCTAAATCAATCAACAGTTCTGAGCATAATAAACACACACAAGAAGAAGAGTTCAGAACTGAACGAATCCTTCTTGTAGCATTGTAGACTGGGTCACATCAATGCAACACGACTAGCTAAGTTGCATAAGGATGGATATTTAAATCCGTTTGAATTTTCATCTTATGACACTTGCCAGTCATGTCTCAAAGGCAAGATGACCAAAACTCCGTTTACGGGACACGGAGAAAGAGTTACCGAACTCTTGGGACTGATACATAATGATGTATGTGGTCCCATGTCTACACATGCCAGGGATGGTTCTTCGTACTTCATTACATTCACTGACGATCTCTCTAGATTCGGATATGTGTTCTTGATGAAACACAAATCAGAAGCTTTTGAGAAATTTAGAGAATATAAACAAGAAGTCGAGAACCTAACCGGGAAAAGTATTAAAATCCTTCGATCTGATCGAGAAGGTGAATACTTGAGCAATGAATTCCTGGACTTCCTAAAAGAGAATGGGATTCTCTCTCAGCTAACTCCTCCATATACACCACAGCACAACGGTGTATCGGAACGGAGGAACCGCACCCTATTAGATATGGTGCGCTCTATGATGAGTATAGCTGAGTTACCTATTTCCTTCTGGGGATATGCACTGGAGACAGCAGCATACCTACTGAATAGGGTTCCTACCAAATCTGTGCCTACCACCCCATATGAGATATGGAAGAGGAAGAGACCATATCTTAATTTTATTAAGATATGGGGTTGTCCGGCCTATGTCAAAAGACAAAAACCGGACAAACTCGAGGCAAGGTCTGTTTTGTGTAAGTTTGTTGGATATCCCAAGCATTCGCGAGGGTATATCTTCTACCACAGTGAGGAACAAAGGGTGTTTGTTGCTCAACACGCCACCTTTTTAGAAAAGGAATTTCTTGCAAAAGAGATTAGTGGCTCTGAGGTAGAACTGGAAGAGGTTCCAGCTATACAAACCATAAAAGAAGATTTGGTAGAACCAGAGGATTCGGCAATTCCCGATGAACCCCAGCCACTCCGCCGATCTAGTAGGGTTCCTCACCCACCTGAGAGATACTACGGTTTTCTCATGGATGGTGGGAGCGAGGATTGCATCATGGTTGATGATGACCCAACTAGCTTCGAGCAGGCCATCACGAGTGGGGACTCAGTGAAATGGCTGGATGCAATGCGGTCCGAGATGAAATCCATGTACACCAACAAAGTATGGACTTTGAAAGTTGCTCCTGAAGGGGTAAAACCCATTGGGAGCAAGTGGATCTTCAAGAAAAAACTTGGTGTAGATGGGAAAGTGGAGACTTTCAAAGCTAGACTTGTTGCAAAGGGTTTTCGTCAAAGACCAGGTGTGGACTATGACGAAACCTTTTCTCCAGTGGCTATGCTTAAATCCATCCGGATCATGCTTGCCATCGTTGCATATCATGATTACGAAATCTGGCAAATGGATGTTAAGACCGCCTTTCTAAACGGTGATTTAGAAGAATGTGTGTACATGACTCAGCCAGAGGGCTTCATAGATAGTGGGAGCAGCGGGAAGGTGTGCAAGCTGCTTAAATCCATTTATGGATTAAAGCAAGCATCGCGAAGTTGGAACATCTACTTTGACGTTGTTATCAAAGAGTTTGATTTCATCAAAAACGTAGATGAACCTTGTATCTACAAGAAGGTAGCAGGGAGTAAGATTGTCTTCCTCGTATTGTACGTAAACGACATACTCCTGATAGGAAATGACATTCCTATACTGCAATCGGTAAAGCTCTTCTTATCACAAAGATTCTCAATGAAAGATCTTGGTGATGCCTCCTGCATATTGGGGATTATGATCTATAGAGATAGATCTAAAAGGATATTGGGATTGTCACAATCCAGGTACATTGACACCATACTAAAGAGGTTTAGTATGGAAGAGTCCAAACGTGGGTTTTTACCCACAATCTCAGAGCTCACTCTCTCCAAAGAGATGTCTCCCAAGACTGATTTGGAGAGAGCTCGCATGCAAGGGATACCCTATGCTTCGGCTGTAGGCTCTATCATGTACGCGATGCTATGTACCAGACCCGATGTAGCATACTCACTAAGTGTAGTGAGTAGGTATCAAGCTGATCCTGGAGAGAGTCACTGGACAGCTGTGAAGAGCATTCTCAAGTACTTGCGAAGGACTAAAGAGATGCTCTTGGTGTATGGTAATGGAGAACTCCAAGTGGAGTCCTTTACCGATTCGAGCTTCCAGAGTGATAAGGACGACTCTAAGTCGCAGTCGGGATTTGTCATTACCCTTTACGGAGCGGCGGTTAGCTGGAAGAGTTCCAAGCAGGAAACCGTGGCAGACTCGACGATGGAGGCTGAATACATTGCGGCCAACGATGTGCCAAAGAGGCTGTCTGGATCAAGAAGTTCATTACTGAACTTGGAGTGGTTCCATCCATTGAGCATCCAATACCTTTGTATTGCGATAACAATGGAGCGGTGGCTTTGGCCAAGGAACCCAGGTCCCATCAGCGATCCAGACATATTCTGAGGCGGTATCACCTGATCCGGGAGATAGTTGATCGCCGGGAGATCGAGGTCAGGAGGGTTGACACGAAGAACAACACAGCGGATCCACTCACGAAGGCCATTCCCTAAATACAGTTTGAGAGACTCTTCGGGATGCTTGGTATGCGATACTACAGCAGCTGGCCCTAGTGCAAGTGGGAGATTGTTAGTTGTATGTATGCCCTAGAGGCCAGTATTGTACAGATGATGTATATTATATTGGATGCTTGGACATATATAGAGAGGACTTTCTTGCTCGATATGATAGTATGCTATCTGGTTGCTCTTTACTTTAACATGTGCACTTGTCTCTTTATACTGTCTTATAGTTACATGTTGGTAAAGCCCTTAGGATGTGTACTTGACTACCTGGACTATGATACAGATCATACTAGTGGGGACATGGTAGTCCATAAGTGCATCCTTCAAGGTCCCTAGTCATGGGTGTATCGAGACGGGGCATCGATATACCAGTGTAGACTAGAGTATACGCTTCTCGACCCATGAGATGGGCGATGGATGATCCTATATCCATTGGTGTTTGACATCAGAGATGATATACGGGTGCTCAGTGGAGACTGGGTACACTGGACGGACTCGCCGAGAACTCCCAGATGGTATTATACCTCACGTCAGATGGCAGTTCTCTGGTGACACTTGTACAGGTTAGTCTGTAGACCCGAGATCGTCATAGAGTCTTGTGTGATTCCCACTATGCTTTGATTTCCACCTTACCACGTCCATGAGGGCATGCAAAACGGTGGTTTTTTGGGTACAGTCCCGAGTCACATGGAGAAGATGAACGATAGGAGGGGTTTCGTCTCTCCCGGTATTGGGGGTTGATGTTGCACAGTGCTCGATTGGCCGTAACAGGGAAGTCCCTGGCCAGGGCTGATTCAGAGATTTGCTGGTAAGTGTTACCAGTAGTTTCTCGACCCGTTATAAGCCTCACATCGGCACGACTTATCGGTTATTGGGGTCTGACGTTTACCACTCCTAGACTTGATATGCGACATATCAGATGAGGAGACCGAACTGTACGGGAAGTGTTGCCGGCTGGCTTTTACAGGAGTTGGAGCGGGCTTGCTTGCTGATCTTCTGTTCGCTCAATACCCGGGTAGCCGTTACGTCCAGCTAGTACCGCTGACGGCTTGTGGGTGCGTGATGTGATCATCACCTACTGCCGGCGTATTGACGAGTCTTTAGAGTCCTACACAGAGGTTTTACTGGCTCAGGCAAAACGAAATAGGAGCACGTATGTGATATGTGCGAGACCGAGAATAAATGCGTGTATGTGATACCGTATTCTATTCTCGCGACTATATGTATCGGTCGGTTATATATGATATGGCCGGGTTATCGAATCAAGTGTTGATTCGATAAGTCGATACAATGGATGTTAGCCGGTTATATGAGTTGTGACCGGATTATTAAGTCAAGTGTTGATTTAATAATTAAGTGTATAATTGTATATTAGATATACTAGTTTACATTTACTAACACTTGTTCACTTTAGGGTTTTTCTCACTTGTACACTACTTTAACATATATATGATATATGTTAAAATGTGTTATCATATTGTATCATGGTTGATGATACACAATCCATGGGTGTATGAGACTTACACTATGCTAATGTTTATTTTGGGTTTTTAATATTTAAAGTAATTGCAAAATCAAGTGGAGGATTTGAAAATACATGAAGCTTGTGGAAGCTTGTGGATGCATTGACTAATCCAACTTGATTTTGTTTTTACTATGGATTTTTATTAACCCAACCATAACCATTAGCCTAGGGTTAAGTCTCTATAAGGGTTAGTATATGATACTCACTCACCATGGTTACTCTTTACACTTGATCATTATCCTCATTCCTTTCTTTTGTTCATCTTCTTCATTGAGCAAAAGAAATTGCTTGCTAGGGTTTTGAAAAAGAGTGAAACTTTGTGAGAATTAAAAATCCAAAGAGAACCCACTTCCTATTTCTCCATCCTCTACAAGACTAGCACTCTTGTATAGGGTGTTTGCTTCACTAATTCTCAAATTAGTGAAGTAGTAGCTTGAGTCAGAATTCCCTCGACGTAGATCATCTTCGGCCTCGGAGACTTCAAGCAAGGTCGCACCTTTTGCCTCGTGAAGAAATGCAAGGGTCCAAGAGATCCACGATCGCAGCGAAGGGACTTCAACAAGGAGCAAATGAAGTGAAGGACCGATCTACAAAGGTTGTATTTCATATCCCTTTAGAGTAAAGTTGTTTACTTGCTTTATGTTTCGCCTAAACTCTAGTTTACGATCTTGCTTAGGGTCGTTAGGCACATAAAAATTTTAATTTGGCATGGTCGATGCCTTGTAGAGCCTTGTTAGTGTGCCTAGTAACCCTACAGGATGATGTCACCATTATATATTATTTACTTTTCCGCATTAGGATAGACCCAAGGCGGGGAGCTCAAGTAACCGGGTTCTAGGGTCCAGTGGGAGACCATCTCGAGGAGTCGAGACCGGGTGTCCTATCTCTAGAATTGGTAGGGTTGCTTGCCGCTCTCGTAGGGGTCTAGGGGTGTGGGATTGGCTATTCATCGTGACCGTGGAATCCGTGTTTTATACAAGCTCGCAATAAAACACGGACCTCCTAGTATATCCAATATTTCATATGTTTCTTCTGCTGCGATATCTGTGATGTGATCATTTGATATAATGAGATGAATACAGGATATAGTATATGTGATATATTATATAGACGTTGCTTATGTTTTACACCCGCGCTAGCCCTGCCCCGCTCTGCTGTTAGTTACCTAACCTAACGGTGCATGAGGGGACATCGAAGCGAATGCGGATGACATAAGCGTACGTTATATTGATCTGTGATGTTTAGGTAACTTACAATGATGGGACTTCATTAATGAGATTAATGAAATAAAAGAAACCTAAAGATATTGCAGAAACTTGTCTTGAAAACTGATAGCTCTAGTTCTTACTTTGCATAGAGATATTCCTTATAGAATATCCAGCACCTTATTCGATAAGGAAAGAGCCGAGATCCCTTCACCGGGAGTGACATCTTTAGCGAAACTAGCAGATGCTACACACTCGGTTTGTCTTTTGATTGCTTTTATAGTTTTTGCTTTGCATAGTGGTATTGTGAATACCCTGCACCTTATTCGATAAGGAAAGAGCCGAGATCCCTTCACCGGGAGTGACCTCTTTAGCAAAACTAGTAAAAGCCTCAAAAGCACTCCTTTTCAAAATCACTCGATTCTACGACGATATCAAGTTCATTACGCAAAGGGTTTTCTTAAAAACCTGTCGTAGCCCTCCGTCATTTCAGATAAGTACTAGTTAGTACTACGTTTGTTGATTATGTTAAGGCGTAGTGTGCGGTAGCTGATTAGTGCTTATCTGTATAAGCATATGATGCGATTGGATTAGGGCAGTCGTGCGACTTTGTTGACTATGTTAAGGGTCGTGCGGGTAGGTTTAATTCAATCGAAAAATGACGGGTTGAACTTGACTAGCACTTATGATTTGTTGACTATGTTAAGGTCATATAGCTGTTAGGGGTAAAATATTATTGGGAATTTCAAGTGTTGAAATTTGCAATGAGATTGTATACCTTCTATGAGATAGTTGGATCCCGATACCCACTGCGAGTAAAAGTTACTCCTGAGATAGTTTTACACATTACAATTAGCCGATCAAGTAGGTGTCTAGAAAGGTGTCAACGGGGTTACGCCCCTGGAAAAACGAGATTTATTTTAATTAGGTCCGTGCGAAAGCACGGGGAACCTCCCTCAAAGTACCGGCACTGGCCTGGCTGAAAGATTGGCGAACTTCTAGGGTGTAATTAATCCCGGTTAGTCTTTCCTTTTAGGGTTTGAAGGAAAATTTGACTAAAACAGTGGGAGCCATCCTGATTAGATATATTAATAACCAATCTAATCTTGAAAGAACATACGCTGAGTGTTTTCTTCTCTCTCTCCAGATAGCGACCATGTCACGCCTTAATCAAGATAATAATACGGATGTATTGACCGAACCCGCTTGTTATACTGAGCTAGGGGAATGTTTGTCCCGCTCCAACTTATAATTGTTATAAGATTGAGCAGGAAATAGGGGATTACCAGAATTCTCGTGCCTCCCAAATGAAGAAAGTGCATCCTGATGCATCTTCTTCGGGTGTGTTCATTACAGAGAACTGTTTCTCAGTATCCTTTACGTCCTGGGTATGAGATACCGGATCAGGATCCCGCAAATGTAATCTGTTACCTGGGCTGCGGATAGGTAGAGAACTGAGAAAGGGTGATAAGTTTTAAGAGTTAAAAACGGTGCAATTGTTGCAGCCAAGTCTGTTGGCAGTTATCACCCTGTATTACCAAATACAGTGATTCTGAACGAATGTTATTAGATACCGAACCTGATATACAAAATCATATCGGTATCTTTATTTAGTAAAGAAGGATATAATTTTGTATTGTTGGATAATGTTTTGAACATTTCCTATATCAAGAGTTGATCGGTTCAGGCACGTTATCTAAAAGCGTATACGTTCTAAATCAAATTATAGTTCTTAACGTACAGAGCACACACAAGAGGAAGAGTTCAGAAATGAACGAATCCTTCTTAAGGCATTGTAGACTAGGTCATATCAATGCGACCCGACTAGCTAAGTTACATAAAAATGCATATTTAAATCAGTTTGAATTTACATCTTATGAAACTTGCCAGTCATGTCACAAAGATAAGATGACCATAGCTCCGTTTATTGGAAACAGAAAAAGAGTTAGTGAACTCTTGGGATAGATACATGATGATGTATGTACGTCTCCTGTCTACAAATGCCAGGACCGGTTCTTTATACTTTATTACATTCACTGATGATCTCTCAAGATTCGGACATATGTTCCTGTTGAAACACAAGTCTGAAACTTTTGAGAAATTCAATGAATATAAGTTAGAAGTAGAGAACCAAAATAGGTATAAGTATTATGTCCTATGATGAGATCAGGGAGGAGAAAACTTGAGCATGGAATTCCTGGACTATTCTAAAGGAGAATGAGATTCTCTCTCAGCATTACTCCTCCGTATACACCACAGCACGTTGGTGTATCGGGGCGGAGCAATTGCACCCTATATGATATGGTGTGCTTTATGATGAGTACTACTGAGTTGCCTATTTCCTTTTTGGGGTTATGCACTTGAGAAGCTGCATATCTATTGAATAGAGTTCCAACCAAATCAGGTGCCTACCACTCCATATGTGATATGGTATGGGAAGAGCCCATCTCTTAAGGATGTTAAGATTTGGGGTTGTCCGGCCTATGTCTAAAAGAAAAATCCAGACAAACTCGAGGCAAGGTCAGTTCTGTGGAAGTATTGTTGGATATCCCAAGCATTCGCAAGGGAATATCTTCTACCACACTAAGGAACAAAAGGTGTTTTGTTTCTCAGCATGCCACCTTTTGGAAAGGGAATTTCTTGTGAAGAAATTAGTGGTCATGAGATAGAACTGGAAGGAGTTCCAGCTATACAAACTACAGCTGATAATTTGGTAGAACCGAAGGATTCAATAGATCCCAACGAACCTCAGCCTCTCCGCCGATCTGGTAGGGTTCCTCATCCAACTGAGAGATACATCGGTTTTCTCTATGACAGTGGGAGCGAGAATTGCATCATGAGATGATGACCCAACTAGTTTCGAGCAGGCCATCAGGAGTGGGGACTTTATGAGAATGGCTGGGTGCTTAGCGATCTGAGATGGAATCCATATACACCAGCAAAGTATGGACTTTGGTTGCTTTATCTGAAGGGTTAAATCCCCATCAGAAGCAAGTATAACTTGAGAAGATTACTTGCTGTACATGGAAAAGTTGAGACTTTCAAAACTATGCTTAAGTCTATCCAGATCCTACTTGCAATTGCTACATACTATGACTACGATATCTGGCGGTTGGGTATCATGACTGCTTTTCTAAATAATGATTTAGAAGAGAGCGTCTATGAGTACACAGCCAGAGGGCTTCGTAGACGGTGGGAGCAGCGGAAACGTATGCAAGTTGCTTTATAGGTTAAAGCAGGCATCGCGGAATTGGAACGTCTGTTTTGATGTAGTAGTCAAAGAGTTTGACTTCGTCAAAATGGAAGATGAACCTTGTATATACAAAAAGATAGTAGGGAGTATGGTGGTGATCCTCGTATTGTACGTAGATGACATACTCTTGATAGGAAAGGAGTTTCCTATGCTACGCTCGGTCAATCTCCTCTTATCACATAGATTCTCCATATAAGATCAAGATGATACCTCCTAAATCCTGGGTTTTGGATCTATGAGATAGATCTAATTGGATGTTAGGATTCTCACTAGGTGTAGTGAGATGGTATCAATCGATCCTGGGGAGAATCACTGGAAAGCTTCTAGGGTGGTAAGGTCGACTGAATGTCAGTCACAGGCATTGTCTTTACCCTTAATGGAGGGACGGTATGTTCGAAGAGTTCCAAGCTAGAAACCGTGACAAGCTAGACGATTAAAGGCTAGATACATCATTACCAAGGATGCTACCAAAGAGGCAGTCTGGATATATATAAGTTCATGAGATGAACTTCGTTCCTACCATTGTGTGACAATGGAGTTGTGGCTTATGACTAGGAACCACCGTCCTATCAGAGATCCAGACATATTATTAGGCAGTATCACCTGATCATGAAGATGGTTGATATCCAGGGAGATCGAGGATAGGAGAGTAGATCAGAGGACAGCGCGGATCCACTCACAAAGGCCTATTTCCCAGTAGAGACTTTTATGGGATGGTCGAGTATGAGATACTTCAACCACGGCTGATTGTTGGGTATGAAATACTATAACAGATGACCCTAGTGCAAGTGGGAGATTGTTAGTGATATGTATGCCCTAGAGGCCATTACTGTACATACGATGTATATTATATTGGATGCTTGGACATATATATGGAGGACTTTCTTGCTCGACTTGATAGTATGCTATCTGGTTGCTCTTTATCTTAACATGTACTCTGATTGTCTCTATGTTACATGTTGATAAAGCCCTTAGGATAAGTACTTGACTACCAGGACAATGATGCAGATTATACTAGTGGGGACAGTGTAGTCGCTAAGTACATCCTTCAAATGTTCCTAGTCATAGGTGTATCGAGACAGGGTATCGATATACCGGAGTAGACTAGTGTATAGCTTCTCGAACCATGTAGATGGACAATGGATGATCCCATATCCATTCGTGTTAGACATCAGAGATAGTATACGGGTGCTCAGTGGAGACTGGGTACACTGAACGGACTCACCGAGAACTCCCAGATGGTATTATACCTTACGTCAGATGGCAGTTATCTGATGATACTGGTACAGGTTAATATGTAGACCCGAGATCGTCATAGAGTCTTGTGTGATTCCTACTGTGCTTTGATTTCCACCTTACCACATTCAAGAGAACGTGCAAAACGGTGGCTTTTGGGTACAGTCCCGAATCGCATGGAGGCAATGAGCGATAGGAGGGGTTTCGTCTCTCCCGGTATTGGGAGTTGATGTTGCACTGTGCTCGATTGGCTATAACTGGAAATCCCTGGCCAGGATTGCTGAGATTTACCGGTAAGTGTTATCAGTAGTTTCTCGAACCGTTATGGACCTCATATCGACACGACTTATCGGTTACTGGGGTCTGACGTTTACCACCCCTAGACTAAATATGCGACATATCAGATGAAGAGACCGGACTGTACGGGAGTGTTACTGATTGGATTCACAGGAGAAAGTACAGGCTTGCTTGTTGATCTTCTGATCGCTCAATACCTGGGTGGCTGTTACGTTTAGCTGACCGCTTGCAGCTTGTGGGTGTTTGATATGATCATCACCTACTGCCGGCGTATTGACGATTCTTTAGAGTCCTACACAGAGGTTTTCTGGCTCAGGCAAAACGGAGTAGGAGCACATATGTGATATGTGTGGGACCGAGAATAATACGTGTATGTGATACCGTATTCGATTCTCGAGATATGTGATATCGGCCGGGTATATGTGATATAGCTGGGTCATCGGATCAAGTGTTGATTCGATGAAAGGTTACTTGTTATAATAGTCGGTTATATGTAATATGGCCGGATTATCGGATCAAGTGTTGATTCGATAATTTAATGTATAATTATATATGTGATATATTAAGTTACATTAACTAATATAAGCTCGCTTTAAAGATTCTTTTTCTCACTTGGATAATACATTGATGTATATGCGATATATATTAATTGTATTATTTTATTTTGTTACAAAATATTGTATATGTGATATATAATATTGTAACATGTTAGGGTTACAAATGCAACTAGGGTTTAAACCATGTTAGGGTTTAAACTTGGGTTAACATTTTATTATGGAATAATTCAAATTGTGTGGATTTTCTTTTGGATGAGCTTTGAGGAAGCTTCATGACCTTTGACAAAGTCACCCTCTTTATTTCTAGCTTGATATTTGTTAACCCAACTTTAACCCTAGCCTATGGTTTATTCGCTACATGAGTTAGCCATGACATATACTTAAACCTTGGTTGCATTTCTAACCTCAATAATAATTCATTCATCACTTTGTTCTTCATCTTCTTCAAGCTCTCAAAAAGCTTGCTTGATTTTTGTTTGTGATGATTTAAAGTGAGAAATTGAAAATAAAAGAGAGCAAAATTCCTACTTCATTATCCTCATCTATTCTAGCCACTTAGATTAGGGTGTTTGCTTCACTAATACTTGATTAGTGAAGTAAGAGCTTGGGTTTGAGATTCTTCAAGGTAGATCATCTTGGATTAGTGAAGTTTTCAAGCAAGGGTACATCATTCTCTTCATGGAGCCTTTCTAGAGTCCGGGTACTCGATGATCGCAGCGAAGGGACCTCAACTCGGAGCTTATGAAGTGAAGGAACGGACTACAAAGGTTGTAATCCCTAACTCTTAGATGTTAAAATGTTAACATGCTAGTTTTGGTTTGATTCTCTAGTTAATGATCTAGATTTAGGGTTATCTATAATAGCAAAATTTGAAATTGGCATGTGAGATACCATCCGAAACCTTGCTACCGTTGTAGGTAACCCAACACACCTATGGCAGCCGACTCCCTCCACCTCCTTCACCTCCTCACAATTGTTGGAGATAGTGCCCTCAGAGTCAATTATTGGATCACAGGCACGTGATTGCAATGATTGAGGGAGGACCTATCCCGGTAGAACAGTCTTACTCGAGATGATAGTATGCTATCAGGTTTACCTTTATCATCGTGTACTGCTTTAGGTGACATGACATGTCGCTATTGCACGTTGATAGAGCCCCTAGGATTCTTGCTTGACTACCGGCAGTATGAGGGCGATCATATACGTGGGAGCTGGGGTCTACAAGCACATCCTTAAAAGGTCCCTAGTCGTGGGAGTTTCGAGACAGGGCATCGATTCTCCAGAGTAGACTAGTGTATACAGTCGAGACCCCGACGAGGGGCGGTGGCCGGTCTCACAAGCCACTGGTGTCAGTTGGATCACCTAAGATGTATACAGGTGCTCATTGGGTTATGAGTACACCGGACAGGACTCGCCGGGAACATGCTAGTTGGTCTTATACCTGACGTCAGATAGCAGTTCCCAGGTGACATGTGTACAGGTTAGTTCATCGACCTGGGGATCGTCATTTGTCTCGTGTGAGTTCCCACTGTACTTTGATTACTACCCTACCACGGCTCAAAGGAGGCGTGCAAACAGGTTTTAGTTGGGTACAGTCCCGAGCCACATGGAGGCAGTGAGCGGATCTTCGGGGGTTTCGTCTCTCCCGGTATTGGGGGTGAGGTCGCGCTGTGTCTAGGAGAGCCATTACACGAAGTCCTTGGCCAAGGCAGGAGATTTACTGGTAGGTATTCCAGTAGTATCTCAGGGTGTTCTGGGCTACACTCCGACACGACTTGTACCGCTTTTGGGGGTCTGACTTTTACCAACCCCCTAGGCCCGCCATGCGATGCTCATAGACGAACGGACCGGACTGTACGGATATTGTCACTGACAGGCTCAGTAGGGTGTCAGGATGAGTTCGCTCATCGACGTCCCTTTTAGTCAATAGCTGGTGGCCCGTTACGTATTGGCTTATACCTCTGACGGGCTAGTGGTTAAATCCACAGCCATTGTATTGACGAGTCTTTAGAGTCCCCCACACTTTCAGTTACTCAGTTTTCGGGCGAAACGCTGTAGAGGCCGTATGGAGATATGGCAGGGTCCGATCAGATACGTGCGGTATTGCACGGATCAGGATCGGACGGTTTGTACTAGTAGCCGTATAGGTATATGGCAGGGTTCGATCAGATACGTGCGGTATTGCACGGATCAGGATCGAACGGATATTACTAGCCGGCTTTGGTTTAAGCCGGTCCTAGTTTAGTACAGTGTAGATTTTGTCTCTTTGCATTTGTATCCGGACGGAATACAGATGCGGGTGTGTATGCACAGTGTCGGGGTTTTCCTGTAATTTATTACGGGACCAGTTTTCTGGAGTTGCCAGTTTGCATTCCGTTCCGGCCGGTTTTCCTTTGTTCTTTCCCGGCCGGACTTTTCCGATGGAGGGGGTTATTTGCAATTGTGCAAATAACATATTGAGGAGGGGGTTTCTTGCACTTGTCTTGATTATGATAGGATTGATATCTTTCTTCCATACTTGCTTTTATTGTTGATATGAAAGGTTATGGGTTGAAAGTCATAAGCATGGTGTATGTTTGTTTAGGATCACCACTTGCTTTCTACTACTCTCACCTCCCTCTTTGTTTTAGTTTTGGTTTTTTTCTCCACCATTTCATAGATTGGCCGGCCACTTTGGTGAGGAGGGGAGAAAAAATGAGAGGCTTCATTTTGTGTGGAAATTAATCATCCATCTCAATTTCCATTGCTACCAAAATCCCCAAGTTCACATCATCTTGATTCCTCCATCAAGGCAACATACCCTAAAGTGAGACATGCACTCTACACTACACTTCCTACAGCAAATCTTGGACGCGTCGATTCGCCAGCTTCGCGCCCGAGTTGCCTCGGTATTGAGGTGGGAGCCCGTAAAAGCTACAGGCGATGTGGTGCCCTTTCCGACGAGGAGGAGACGGACGGAGATCCCGCGAGGAGATCGGAGTGGAGATGAAGACCGGAGGACTCGGATCAGTCGGTACAACATTTCTACACTCTTTTCTGTTTGTTAGTTTAGCAATAATGGCAGATCCGGGTTAAAGTATACGATAGCGCCAAGTTAAAAAGTTTTATTCCGCAATTGGCGTCTGTAGACTGCCGGGGCGCTAGCGTAGACTTACAACAATACCATCAATCCTACCTCAAAACATCACATCCTCTTCACAAAAAATGTGCATAAGCTCACTACAAGCATTTTGGACCAAGAAAGTTTGGATTTTGAGCACTTGGGGAAACTCAAGAATTTTCTTGAGTTGCCAAATGAGATATATTCTTCACCATTAGTATAGTATTTCTTTCACTTTAGCATGTATATATGTTTAGAAGTGTTGAAATGAGGTTTTGTGAGCTTTGAAAATTCCTAAATGAGGTTTGAGGGATTCTTGAGTTATGATTGTGCTAATGAGCTTTAGTGGTGACCTTAAACCCCCCATGGTGTTAGAAACCCAGACCAAACAGAAACAAACCAAACTTGGATTTGAAATTTCAAAATGTCGGTTTTGTGTGTAATTGGTGGCCTACAGGGAATCTGGAGTGATCCGAGACTTTTACTGGAAAAGAAAACAACACCACTACACTAGATGGACTACTAGAAAGCCACCCTGACAATATGAACCCAATCCATGCTTATTTAACCGAGGTGGCCGGATTTTTAGCACTTGTAGCCGGCCAAAGTTTAGGGGATGGTGTCTAGGTTTGGTCTGTAGCTCTTATACCTCTAATAAAACACCCCGGTGTTGTTTGTTCATCCCCATTTCACCTGAACCAAAATCTGGGACCAATTTTCTAAGTTGCTGCTTAATGTTTTGTGACTTTTGTGATTTGAAACTTTGGAATTTGGGGTTTATCTCGGTCACTTGACGTTTGTACGTCGATATCGGGTGTTTTAGGCTCTTCTGTATGAGTAGACCATAGGTTTTTCCTATGTGCGATTCGTGTAACGTTTTGGTTTTTGTGCGCGATTTCAGTTTACGATGCTATGTGTGTATATATGTAGCTACCCTCGCATGGACTTCAGACGATAAGGACGAGCATGGCGAATTCGACTTCGGCAAGCAAGGATCAAGGTGAGTAGATATATATCTACGGGGGAAGTCGGGTGGATGGCGTATAGCACCCCCGCAGTTTCGTAGTGTATTATGAGATACGTTTATATATATATATATATATATATATATATATATATATTATATGTGTATTGTGAGACTATGATTATCAAGAAAGGTTTTAATAGATCATGGGTTAAAGTTTAGTGTAATTGGATGATAGTGTCGTTAGTTATTTTCTTAGTCGCGAACCCTAGAATAAGGTTTACATACACGCGCACACACACTTACATTTATTTTCTTGTGCGTATATGGGGATATATATATATATATATATATATATATATATATGTATATGTATGTATGTATGTGAGTATGTATGTATATATATGTGTGTGTGTATGTATACATATACACGGATGATGAGGATAGTATATGATATTTGGATACGAGTCGATGTGATTGGGCAGGATGCCGTGAGATCGGTGATATGATTTGGGTCGTGTTATGAGATACGACATATTATATTAGCGGATTGATGGGCGATATGTTTTCATACATGCGCAGATATAAGTTGATGGTATCGGTTTGTACTAGACTTAGATCAGTACCTCATTCATGATATTATGATAATGATACCATATGGATATTGAGGTATATGCGATAGGTGACCCGTACCCCGATTTTGGGATGTCGTACGATGGATTTACCGTACGAGATAATTATGATGATAGATCTGCACTCATGATTCGAGAATGTCGTATTATATATTTTACCGTATGTGACGCTATTGAGGCGGGATCACCGACTACTATATACATATATCGACTCAGACTTGGGTGGTTTTCCTAACCCTTTGATTAGTCTCTTAGTTTTGTCCTATAGTTACTTAGTAGATGTTAGACTGGGCTCGAGTCATACTTATTTCCAAACTAACGAATTGTGAGTATTTTAAAGACAGGCCAAGGGATACTACGGATATTTCAAAGGATGTACCTTTTCTTAAAAACACCGTAGCACTATTTTATAAACACCACGATTTGTATTATTTCAAATGCCAAGACTGTATGACTCGTAGTTAGAAACGTATATTCTTATTTGCGGCGTGTACTATTCATTGTCCTTAGATTCATGTTGTTATTATCGCATTGCATGCTTATACTTGTGATTCTTGTTTATTATGAGCCCATGCTGTCAGGACACTAGCACCATTACCGATGATGCGTATGTTCACAGTCACTTGCTTGCTGGCTCACACACATCATCATCGGTAATTGCCATGTCACGTATACTTTAGAGAATGTTATTTATTTGATAACGCTTGTTAGCTGATAGTTCTGATTTATCATTACTGTGCTAGTTTAGATATTGCATTCTTTATTAGATACCCATGCATGTTTATATATTCATTTGTCATGCAATATTATTAGGGCCGGTCCGGATTGCCGAAGCCCGGTATTCACTATTATTGACTCTTCATTGTTGGATTTCGGATTATCCATGAGATTTATGGATTTAGAGAAACCGCAAGACTTTATAACTCATTTATCATTTTCAAAAGATAAAAAGTGCAGTTTTCTCATGATATGATATGAGATATGTCCACCATGAGTTTTCTCGGCTCTTAAGCGATATCATACACCCGATTCGAGGAGGAGGAGGAACCGTTTGTGGGTGCATGGTGGACCCGGTGCGGTACCCCAGGGCAAAATGGTCGCAGATGATGGCGTTAAGCCTGGCAGGGGAGCACTACCGACCGATTATTTATAACACGGCGGATATCCGGAGGATACCGACGTAGTCGTAAGATTTGATGATTTGGGTCAGTCCGGATAGCCGGAGCCCGAGATATTGGATATTTGGATATATGTTTTGTGTCGATACTTGGCACGGATTTTATGTTGATTTCATTGATGATACCTCGATTTTTATACAGAAATCTCACTAATTTATGAAAACGGTTTTCTCATTTAGATATATTCTGTTTTCATGCATTCATACATCATATATATGATATGTTGCTACTTGAGGCACTAACACGAGCACTTGATATTACACTTATATGTAGATGGTTTCAGTGTTATATTATTGAGGATATTATGATCATAGGACCTAGGATTGAGTCATACATGCGATTTCTGCTCGGTGATGTTTTCTACTCACGAATCGGCAACTCACCCCCGTTGTGCCACAGTTTCTTGCAGGTTTTGCCGTACAAGTTTCCTTGGCGGCTTTGCTGGCACACTGCTTCTTTCCGGGTGATTGCCTTGGTAGGTAGGTTCACTTGCATCGTGACCACCATTGTACTTTATTTACTTTCAGTTGTATCTAGAAACTCCATCAACCAGACTTGTATTATTCTTTGACTTAGAGGACCAGTTATATATTCTTTCGACCTTAGAGTCGCGCGCCTGTATTATTATGGTTTTCTCTGGTTTTCTGAGAATATTGCTTTTCTTGATGAGTTTTGATCCTCGCCCTTCGGCGTTGTATATTATATTGCTTGCGTGGTTTTGACCGCCAATTAGTGAAGCGCTGGCTCCCGCTTGGGGATGCGTTTATTCATTATGTATATTATTCATGTTTGTACCCGTTTGGAGCCAGTATTTATAAAGGAGACTCTGCCAAAATTTTCGGGAAAACATGATGTTGTTTTTAAATGTTTAATGCCATTTATTTATTGAAAAACCACATGCTTTAAAACAAGTTTTCCTTCACTTCTTCTTTAAAAATGGTTTAATTTCTGGGCTTTTGGCTTACTTGAATTAGATGGGGTCCTATAGACTTCATATGATTCAAGTGCCAGTCACGTGCTATTTTGGGTCGTGACACCAATCACATCGACCCATCTCCAAGTATCATATACTATCCTCATCATACATGTATACGTATGTATGTATGTATGTGTGTGTGTGTGTGTATACATACTCACATACATATATGTATATATATATATATATACATATCCCCATATACGCACAAAAACATCGAATGTATGCGTGGGTGTGTGCGTATGTGCAAATCATTACTCTAGGGTTTCGCGACTAAAAAACTAAGTTAAAAGCATTTTCTTACATTTACGCTAAAAATAACCCAACGGCACCTAAGCATTTTATGCTAAGTATACACATCTCATAAAACACATAAGTATATAAATATCGTAACGCATTCGCATGCTACACTACGAAACTGTGGGGGTGCTATACGCCATCCACCCGACTTCCCCCGTAGATATATATCTACTCACCTGGACGGCTCGGCTAATCTGCTCCGATTTCAGCTCTGTCCTTCCCGCGCCACATCCGATGGCTCTGCACCCGATCCTAGAAACGTACACAAGTAAAAAGAGAATAAATATATAATTAGTCGCGGACACCATCAATACAAGTCAACCACGCGCACCAACTAAATGCGCACACACTTGGTGCACGAAACGCGCCGCGGCAACGCCACAACTACAACTAGGGTCGCTAAACGCGACAACCCCCAAGCCTAAAATCTAATCGCACTAATCGTGCGTTCACAACGCATTAAATATTATATGAAATAGGGTGCAAATCATCAAAACGTTAAAATTGATCAAATCGATTTATTTCAAGAAACCTAGTAAGCATCAATTTCCATTTTTATTCAAAACTTGATGTTTTAGCAAAACTAGTGGCCACAATATTCACTAAATATCTTAAATTAGGTCACATAAATATTAACTAGATTTTAATCTCACATAATTTCATTAATCCTAAAATCTAGTTTGCAACATAGCTTAATTTAAAACAAATTAAATGTAGCAATTAGCAATTTAGCAACTAGATTACCTTTTAGCATGCCCACTAGATGTTAACTACACAATTAAACCATGAACAAATTATGAAAACCCAAACTCAATTCAAAATCCTCACTTGAATTTCCAAACTCTCAAATAAACCCATAAATAAACACTTAATAAATTTAATTAAGCAACTAACCAACAATCAAATCATAGGGCAAAGATTTATACCTCACAAATTGAGATCTAGCATGCAAATCTTAGCCTCCAAAAATAGCTTCCATACTCCTAGATCCATGCTTGAATGGCCAAGGGATAATGGGTAAAGGTTTGACTAGGGATTAGTATGAGTTTGTATGGATTTTGATGCATTTTTATGGATTTTTGATGAGAAAAAGGAGGTGTGGAAAAAGAAGAGGCTGCTGCCTCTGGGGCTCGGCCAAGAGAGGGAAGGGGAGAGAGAGTGAGGTGTGGGTTATGACCAAGTCAAGAAAGCAAAGCCCATACCTCATCCTAACACCATACTCTTTTCTTTATTGATTTTTCCCTTTTAATTTCATAACCAATTATACTTTGAAGTGGGGAACTTTGGGAATGGGGGGGCAGCTAGGCTCGGCCAGCAGGACATGGGGATGGGTGTGGGTTTGTGTGGGTGAGGAAAAAATGATAAAAACTATACCCCAAGTCAACTTAGAACCATACCTCCTTATCTCCTCATTTTTCCTTTATTATAAATTTTGTTTTATTAAAATTCTAGAACCATGGAGAACAACAAAAACAAAAAAAAACAAAGAGAATGTCTATCTAATTGACATGGTGCGCTAAACGTGTATTAACCCATTCCAATTTGTAATTATCACTAATTAAATGTATTAGTGAAGACTTAAATTAATATGTAAAATAATTAATTACGGAAAACATTTTAGTAAACTACAAATTTATGAGTGACCCATTAAATACCAAATACTAGCAATTACATTGCTAGAATAGGTATATTTAATTCTATGTTGAAAAATAATTATAACTTGGTTCTTACGGAAAACACCAGTTATATTACCGATTATCCGAAATTTCGCCTAAACGATTTTCAAAGCGTTACAATAAGATCCATCAATTTCATGCACACAACACACATGCAGTGAGCATTTATTGATGGGGGCACTTTATAGGGGTCAAAAATTACACCCCGATTTACCAAGTCAAATTCAAAGTCAATCTCAAACCAGGTGGGCCAAAGCCCAAGTCAAGTGGGCTCATGCCCAAGTCAAGCCCCGCGGTCGGCCTACCCCTATGCCAAAATGAAAATTATGTAATAAATAATTTTGATGTAATTTTTATGAATAAATGTAAGAAAAATGGGCATAAAACCAAATTTTTGTAAACTCATGGCTCATGTGCAAAAGAAATAAGCACATGAGGCATGGGATGGGCAAAATGCCATTTTGTAAAGCCCAAGGGGCTATATGTAAACTTGTAAAGCCTATATAAGGCAACATGATAATGAAATGAAAGAACAATTCATTTCCCATCAAATCTCTAGGGTTTGTGCCTCCATCCTCACTCTCTCAAATTCTTCCTCTTCATTTTCCAATTAAATCAAGAACTTAGCTTTTTTTTCAAAACTAAATAAAGTTTCACCATAAACCTACTGAAGGAGAGTTTAACTCTCATATCCAATCAAAAAAAAGATAAGATTTTCGCTACTTTCTTCTCCCTCCTCAAGATCCAATTTTACAGAGGGAGAAGAAGAGAAACCCACCTCCCAAGGCTCTATCGAGAGAAGAAAAGTGGTCTCTTTTTGTCAACTAAGATCTAAATTTTAGAGTTTCAAGAGAACCCATTTTGGGTTTCTTCTCAAAAAAAAGGAAGAAATCTTTTGGAGTTTAACTCCACAATAAAAACTCTTTTGGAGTTTAACTCTATAATAAAAATCCTTTTGGGAGTTTAACTCCAAATAAAAATTGTTTTGAGAGTTTAACTTCAAATAAATTTTTTTGGAATCTAACTCCATTAAAAAAGTCTTAATAAAAAATAGACTTTTGGAGCCCACTGAGGGGGTTCCCTTCCCCATGTGAGGGGGAGGCTCCCACTTAGTGGGAGCCCCCTAAGCCCTCATGTAAGGGAGTGGGAGCTTTCCCCCCTCACATGAGGGGGGAGCTCCCACTAAGTGGGAACTCCCCACTCTCCGTCACATGAGGGAGCCCCTCCTCCCTCTCACGTGAGGGGGAGAGAAGCTCTCACTCACTGGGAGCTTCCTCTTTAAAAAAATTTTAAAAATTTTTTTTGGTAGTTTAATTCCATATAAAAAAATTTGGGAGTTTAACTCCAAATAAAATTCTTTTGAGAGTTTAACTCCATTTAAAATCTTTTGGAGTTTAACTCCATAATATAAAAAATCTTTTGGAGTTTAACTCCAAATAAAATTCTTTGGGGAGTTTAACTCCATTTAAAATCTTTTGGAGTTTAACTCCACAATAAAAAAAAATACCTTTTGGAGTTTAACTCCCCAGATAAAATTCTTTAAGGAGTTTAACTCCATTTAAAATCTTTTGGAGTTGGACTCCACAATAAAAATCCTTTTGGGGGGTTTAACTCCACCATAAATCTTTTGGGAGTTTGACTCCATATAAAAAAATTTGGGAGTTTAACTCTAAATAAATTCTTTTGGGAGTTTAACTCTATTTAATATATTTTGAAGTTTAACTCCACAATAAAAAAAATCTTTTGGAGTTTAACTCCAAATAAAATTCTTTTGGAAATTTAACTCCATTTAAAATCTTTTGGAGTTTAACTCCACAATAAAAAAATATCTTTTGGAGTTTAAATCCATAATAAAAAAATATCTTTTGGAGTTTAACTCCATTTAAAATCTTTTGGAATTGAACTCCACAATAAAAATCCTTTTGAGGAGTTTAACTCCACCTTAAATCTTTTTGAGTATAACTCCATATAAAAACTTTTGGGAGTTTAACTCCAAATAAAACTTTTGGGAGTTTAACTCCAAATAAAATTATTTTTGAAGTTTAACTCCGAATAAAATCTTTGGAGTTTAACTCCATTAAAAAAAATTCTTTTGGAGCCCCCTACTCTCTCTCACGTGAAGGGGAGGGAGCTCCCACTAAGGGAGAGCTTCCCCCCCTCACGTGAGTGCTCCCTCTCACGTGAGGGTGGCCTCTCACGTGTACTACTTCCCCTCTCGTGAGTGGAGGGGGCTTCCCCTCCCCTTTTTTTTATTTTTTATTTTTTATAAAATAAAAAATAAAATAAAATATAAATAATGAATAAAATAAAAAAAATTTAAAATGTTTCTTTGAATAAGTTTTTAAAAAATCATTTGTCACGAATAGAATTAAAAAAATGAACACATCCTTATGCTTTTTTTTTTTAAAACGCACATACAAATGCTGCATATTGAGTTCGCATGACCAGTTTTACCTGTCAATCGGAGATTCTCTAGCTCCAAAAGCGAGGGGTAATTAACTGCAGCTTAGTCCACGGCTGCCGAAGATTCGAATCCCCATAATTAATAAACCCCAGCCTGCTCCAGATAGAGGGAATTTGTACATGCCTGACAAGCGCACGCATTCCAATCTCAATGGGGTGGCGAAAAACACCCTACAGTAAGTACGTGATTTTATTTAAGTTATAAAATATGTTTTCATTTATCTGTTGGAATTGTTGTAACCTGAGATTCACATGGTCATAATTACTAATTTTGGATTCCAAATTGAACAAACTCAAGTTGCTGGAATATTTAAAGAGAGTTAACTACATTTTATTTCTAAGTTAATTCAGCTGAAATATTACAGAAGTTTATGAAAATAGAATCCTAAGAAAATATGACGAATCTAAACTGTAAGAGAAACTATCTGCGCGGCCGAAGTAAAATAGGCATAACTCCTTGCTCACTTATCATAATTTGGATTTATTTATTGGAAATCGTTCACAACACCACGAAGTTTAATTCTTATTTGAATTTGGAAACCATAAACTGAATGTAGAGTTTTCTAAAATGTAAAATACCATCAGTGTACGAATTCTAAAATCTGCACTGGCCTGCTCTGCGCAACATTACGGAAACTTCCGTAACTCTTTCACCAAGAACCCGATCGAGGCATACTCAGTCTCGTTATTTACACAAATCTATGAGCTACATTTTATTCGTTGTGTAAGCTTCCCTAATTCTAAACAAAAACTATAGATTTCTACATATGAACTTATGCTTATTTTTGACCTGAAACTGAATTATTACTACATGCTTGTTATATATACATAGAGACTTAGTATTGTATCTAGGACTTGACCTATATTTCTAAGAGTCCCATCATCAGCTCTATGAGCGGGCCCATGTTTCTTTGCCCCCGGGGCTCCACCCTTGGGTTTGTGAATAATCCTGCAGTTGACCTGAATTCCCATACCCATATATTCATGTATTTCCATACTCATGTATTCATGTATCCCCATACTCATATATTCATGTACTCATGTATTCATGTATTATACTATCATGTATTTGATCTTATGTTAAACTATAAACCGTTTGACTGATGCTTGCCGGAGATTTTAGGGATAGTTAAGGATGAGTAGTTCAGCTCCTTCGTAACCATCATCATGTTTGTACCATCGGTACTTAAGTATTTGAATATTCAAATATTCCATGTTATTATGTCCTCTTGAAGGGATTGAACACCTACCTTAACTTACGTTAGAAATTGTCATGACCGATATTTATCGGTGGGAGGGAGTTGAGAACGCGTTGTCCAGTCGCCTTTGGTGTTTTCCGCCATCATGTACTCGACTATCATCATGTTATAACAAAAAGAAAATCTCACGAATCGGTTGGACACCACCGTAACTTGCGTTAGAATAGAAAACTTTCATACTATTGATACTACCATCTCTATTTATTCATGACATGTACCTCCATGTTAGTATATACATTTCTTGATTCATCTTGTACTTGTTTACATATGCCATCATATGAATGATCATCATGCATTGCTATTTGTTAATAACATGCTTGTTTTCCATGATTATAATTTAAATCCCTGAACTATACATCATGTCTATATTAACATTATATTCTTCGTTATTAAGCATTTCTAAGAATAAATTTGTTTTATGATATTTCTCTTATATGTGTTGCGTATTTTTAGGTCTTTTATAACTAAAATCATACTTGTCAAACTTATTAACATCTTTTAAATACTTTATTTATTATTATTTCTTTTTCAAGATAAATGTTTTATAATGAGAAACTTACCAAACTTTAGCTCGCTAACGGCATTCTTGTTTTCTTGTTTTTGTTTTTTGGGAATGTCAGACGATTGTGGGACATGAGAAGAGACTGGTACGAGGTGGTACCAACTAAGGAGTACAATCAACATCTTTCTAATAAAGCTGAGCTCCGGTTTTCTTTTAATTCTTATCTATTTATTGTTTCAGTGAACTTAAAATTTGTAATAACGGTTGATGAATTATTCTTTGTTTTATTTTAAATTCTTGTTGGATTTATATTCATTCTATTTAATCCAAACGTTTAACGTATTCATATCGGGAAGGGGTGCTTTTCAATATGAATACGTCGCGGGCTTGTGGCTCTCGCTTGTTGTCTTTTGGGAAGTAGGGTGTGACAAGTTTTATTGGTGGCCAATACAGATCAGTTCTGCATGACCGTTGAAAGCAGATAGTATAAGACTTTAATAGTCCAACAACATTTATTACTCTTCTTGAATCTTATCCTTGAACCCATATTGATCCCTTCTTTGTATTTCCAATACTTGACATTATTACCTATTTTCCATCTTATTTCCTTGAATCCATCATTACTCTTGTCTTCTCAATTCTTGGTGTTTCGTTCTATCCCAATCGTATTCTTTTCTTCTGGACGAAGCATCAATGCTTAGGAGTGACAATCGGGAGCGCGAATACAACTTGCACGACACCATCTTTTTCTTACCCTATTATAATATACTCCTCAAAGAATTTCGGGGACGGATTTCTTTTAAGAAGGATAGGTTGTAAGAACTTCATTAGTCCCTTGAATCCTTTCTTGGTTTTCTTGATGACCATCTCTTGACAAAAGAAAATTGATACTACAATCCCTAGGTCACCTTTTTAATTCTCCTTGCAATCGGTATAGATGTTTCCCTTATGCATGAATCTTTTCTTTCTTTCTTAACAAGTATGACTCGACAAAAAAGGGAACAAATGTGCGAGCTCTACATTTCCATCCCCATCATTCTTTAAGTTTCTGATCAAATTACCTTATTACTTGCAATCCTTGGATCATTTTTCTTTCCCTTCTAAACGAGTCATACGATACTGATGGCTCGACCCGGCTTTTGCGATTCTTACCTATTCGTTACCTTTTGGTTACATCCCCTTTGAGGATGTTCGCTTTTTAGAAATTCTTATCGATTATTTTCTTTTTATTTGCATCTTTAAATTCCCCAATGCAATCTTGTTTGATCCTTCTTGAATCCCTATTAATGTCCCTCTTGCTTGCATTCTTCTAAAATATCTTTTGCATACATTCTTGATATCAATCTTGTTGCGAAAGTCGAAATAGAAGTTGCCACCCCTTCTTGCTTTCGAAACCCTTCAACTATCTATTGTTGTACCATAGCCCATTAGAACTATGACTAATGGGGCGTGAGTGCAACAAACTACCATCTTATCTGTTGGATCACTAGTTGATCGATCATATACGCGATGACGACTGCAAAATGACTACGTCCAATGGCGATTATCTCCTGTCGGAATCACTAGGCATGTATTGGCTAGATATTTCCTATGCTACCTTCATCTCAGTTTGAGCCCGTCTATTACCTTCCTAATTCGATTTTATTTCTTAAATCTCATTCATCGAACCCATCTCGATTCCTTAGTTAGATTTTCTAGAAGATCTTTTCTAGAATTCTTAACTCCTAAAATCCTGTCCGTTTTCAGTTTTTGAAATGTTTACATGACTTCCTAATTTTAAAAGTGCTCCTTATGGCACCATCTACCTCTTTCAAAGAAGGGTAACATTCGATACCCCGGTTCACCTCGCGTTCTTCTTCGAGAACCGAAGTTGATCTTTGGATCTTAGCGTTTATTGTACTCCTTTAATAATTTCTTTCTAAATCCATCTCCATTTTTTTTCTTGTACTCTCCATAGCGATATCGTTTCAACGTGAAGGAAAAAAAAAGAAGTACGAGCCTTTAATCTACGTTTTGATCCTTCCCAGTAACTTGCGCGATTTCTTCTTGATTCTTTGACTCCCGATTGGTTTTCTTTGTTTACATTCTTGAACCTTTCATTCTAAAATTCTTTGTTCCCTTGCTATTTGTTAATAACCTGCTTCTTTTCCATGATTATAATTTAAATTCCTGAATTATACATCATGTTTATATTAACATTATATTCTTCGTCATTAAGCATTTTTAAGAACATATTTGTTTTATGACGTTTCTCTCATATGTGTTGCGTATTTTTAGGTCTTTTATAACTAAAATCATACTCTTCAAACTTATTAACATCTTTTAATTACTTTATTTATTATTCTTTTTTTCAAGATAAATGTTTTATAATGAGAAACTTTCCGAATTTTAGTTCGCTGACGGCATTCCTGTTTTTTATTTTCGTTTTTTGGGAATGTTGTCAGATGACTGTGGGACAGGAGAATAGACTAGTACGAGGTGGTACCAACTGAGGAGGACAATCAAAATCTTTCTAATCAAGCCGAGCTTCAGTTTTCTTTTAACTCTTGTCTATTTTATTGTATCGGTGAACTTGAAATTTGTAATAAAGGTTGATGGATCATTCTTTGTTTTATTTTAAATTCTTGTTGGATTTATATTCATTATGTTTAATCCAAACATTTAATGTCTTCATATCGAGAATGGATGCTTCTCAGTATGAATACGCCGTGGGCTTGTGGCTCTCGCTTCTTGTCTTTTAGGAAGCGAGGTGCGACAATTACACTAATTGCCTTCACGGCAAATCTCTATGCAAATCTATAAACACCGTTAACAGTGGGGTGTGACATTTATATCCTTAATCTCTATGCAAATCTATTAAAATTATTGATAACTATATATAATTTAATGTTAATTACTTCTGAGAATAAGAAGTGAAAAAGTCGCTCGACTTTTTTCATATAAATTTTTTATTTAACACGAAATTCGCATTGAAGTGATTTACACGCATCGTTAATTGCTTTGTGATCATATAAGACTAGCCGTGTAAAAGTCATTCGACTTTTTTCCTTGAAATTTTTTATTTAACACAAAATTCGTGTTGAACTGATTTACGCACATCGTCAATTGCTCTGTGATTGTATGAGACTAGCCATGCACTACAAACACCGTTAAAATTTGACACCGGATTTTGAGCTAGTATCCTGGGCATAGATATATAATATAGGGAAAATGAGAAGCTTCACTATAATTTTTCGTAAGATGATAAAGTTGTGCTTGAAAATTCAAAGTTAGCTTAATATACACACACTAGTAATAGTCTCCGCGCAATGCGTGGGTATAAAATCCAAAGTAAACAATAATCATATTAATTTCAAAATGTATTTGCCATATTATTTGTGTGTGTATAATATAAACTTCACATGGAAAAATATATGAAAGATTAACTGTAAAATATTTGGACATTTTCTATAGATTTTCAAAATTTTGATTGTTATAGCACATAAGAATCACGTAATGTCCGAAAATCCCAATTGTTTTTGTTTCCTTCAAACTTTCCACATTTTGCATGCTGTATATAATACACGAATTTGGTGAAATTTAGTAATCTCAATTTCTATTTCCCAATATTTTATTTGCTATAATTGAATAAAAGTATGAAGTATTCAAGAATAAATTATTTTTTATCAGTTAATCAATATTTTCTATGATATAATGCATGACAATTCCTGAATTGTCTGTTTTCTATCTTTTTTCAATATTATGCATGTTACACTAATTTTTTTAAAATCTCAATTTTTTCTATCTTGTTTAGGTTTTTAAATATTTTGCATTTTATATCACATGATAAACGCGAGATTTACAAAATTCAAAAAATTATTTATTTTCTTCAAATTTATAGTATTTTACACCCTACCACATGAAAATTGTGTAACTTTTAAAGATCTCAAGATTTTCTTTTTCTTATTCGGATTTTCAATATTTTACTTGCTATATCGCACACGTAAATTGTTACATTTTCAAGAAAATCAAAGTTTTCTTCTTCCTTCATAATATTTTTTCATGCTATAGCACACGAAAATAGTGAATTTTTAAAGCTCAAAAAATTTCTTCAAATTTCCAATATTTAGCAACACGGGAATTACAGAAATTTTAAAAATCTCAATATTTTTTGTTCTATCCGAATTTTGTGCATTTTTCTTGATACAACATTTAAAGATCATGAAATTTTCAAAAAGTTAATTTTTTTTTTGTTTTCCCATTTCTCAATGTTCAAAATTTTTATCGAGCATAATAATCATCATCTATATATAATACATTGTTGTTCAAAAAAATTCTTATTAAATAATTTTAAATTTTTTTGTAATGCTAAAATCTACAAGTGAAAAAATTGAAAGAGAAAAAACAGAACAAAAGAAAAAAAAAATACAACTAAGTTCTCAATATGCCAAAAATATTACCAAAAATATCAAGAGACCAATATTTATTTTCTATCCCATTAATATTATTTATATACAGCGATAGGTCTAGAATGGGGTCAATTTAAATTTTGAAGAAAATTTCAGATCTAACCTAATTTTAGTGAATATTATTTTTATGATGATATGAGATTAGAATCCAATTGCTGTACATTTTATAGGAAGTTAGGGACCTTAACTAATTTTTTGATATATAAATAAACTTAGAATGAGATTAATTCAAATTTTATAGAAAGTTAGAGACCAAGTCTAATTTTTGCACACAAACAATATAGAAATGAGATTATATCCTAGAATATGCTTTGGTATAGCTTTTATATGCATTATTTTATATATATATATATATATATATATATATATATATATATATATTACTTTTCCTACCGTAAGGCCTATTTGGGAATGGAGTTGAGTTTTCTAAACTGTAGTTTCATGAAGTTAGCAAAGCTTAACTCCAAAATGCTAACTTTACCTTGTTTGGCAACCATTTTGGAGTTGAGATGATTACAATTATTTTAGTCCAAGTGAATTAGAATTATGCCATGCTTAACTATGGTTACAAAATATCTAGATATTTTGAGACTTGAGGTTAAGCAAATCATGGGCTACAAAACCATGGACAATGAAACCATGGTATTGACTTTTGGTCAACTCAAGAGAAAAGAGTTGAATAGTCAACCATGATTTTATTACCATTTTGCTTTTCTCAAATAATAAAAATACATAAATATGTTACCATGTGAGTCTTGCATTGCCACTACTAATATATCATCAACCATGACACATGTATGCTTGCATATGTGCATCCATATCAACATATACATATACTCATGCATGCATCATAAAAGAATAGGTTTTAATAAATGGGCTAATGGACTTAATATTAAATCAACACTTGATTTAATAACCCGGTCATATCACATACAACCCATCCAATAGTAAACGCCCGATTAAAATACGGTATCTAATACACCCATTTAATCGAGCTCCCGCGCATATCCCATATGCACCCCACATCTTTTCTCCTGAGCTAGGAGACCCCTTTGTGGGACTGTAAGACTCGTCAATACGCTAGCAGTAGACAGTGATCACATCACATGCCCACAAACCGTCAGTGGCATAAGCTGTACGTAACGGCTTCCAGGTATTGAGCGATCAGAAGAAACACAAGTGAACCTGTCAAAACTCCCGTCGAGCCAACTGGCAACACTTACCGTACAATCCGGTCTCTTCGTCAAATGTGCTGCATATCAAGTCTAGGGATGGTATCGTCGACCCCATTAACCCAATAAGTTATGCCGATATATGGCTCATAATAGATCGAGAAACTATTGATAACACTTATCAGTAAATCTCATCAGCCCTGGCTAAGGACTTCCTATTATAGCCAATCGTACATAGCGCAACATCAACCCCCAATACCGGAAGAGACGAAACCATTCCTATCACTCATTGCCTCCATGTGCCTCGGGACTGTACCCAAAATCCACCTATTTGCCCGACTCAGTAGAGCCGTGGTAGGGTGGAGATCAAAGTACAGTGGGAGGACACACAAGACTCTATGATAATCTCGGGTCTACAGACTAACCTGTACCAGTGTCACCTGAGAACTGCTATCCAACGATAAATATAATACTACATAGGAGTTCTCGGCGAGTCCGTTCAGTGTACCTAGTCTCACTGAGCACTCGTATATGGTCTTTGGTGTCACCACACCAATAGATATGGGATCATCATCGCCCATCATATGAGACAAGTAACGTATACGCTAGTCTACTCTGTAAATATCGATGCCCCGTCTCGATACACCCACGATTAGGAACATTTTAAGGATATACTTATAAACTACACATGTCCCACTAGTATGACCCGCATCATAATCTCAGTAGTCAAGAAAATATCCTAAGGGCTTTATCAACATGTACCAAATGAATAAGAAGTATGATCAAATGAACATATCAAGATAAAGTACAACTAGATAGCATACTATCATGTCGAGCAAGAATGCCCCCTGAATACACACACACACACACACACACACACACACACATACCGGTACATACACTATCATATAATGGCCTCTAGGACATACATATATCCAACAATCTCCCACTTACACTAAGGCCAATTATTGGCGTATCTCATACCCAACATCTCAAAAATTCGCTATGCTGCGGCAGAGGGAGGGCCTTGGTGAGTGGATCCGCGATGTTATTCTTTGTATCTACTCTCTGAATCTCGATTTCGCGGCGATCAACTATCTCCCGGATCAGATGATATCGCCTGAGGATGTGTCTGGATTACTGATGGGACCTGGGCTCTTTGGCTAACGCCATAACCCCATTATTATCACAATACAATGGTATTGGATCAATAATGGTTAGAACTACTCTTAGCTCCAAGATGACCTTCCTCATCCAGACGGCTTCCTTGGCAGCATCATTTGCAGCAATATACTCAGCTTCTATCGTGGAGTCTGCAACGGTATCCTGTTTGGAACTCTTCCAACATACCGCCCCTCCATTGAGGGTAAACACAAACCCTGAGATAGATTTGTTGTCATCCTTATCACTCTGAAAGCTCGAATCGGTAAAGGCCTCCATTTGGAGATCACCGTTACCATACACCAAGAACATTTCTTTAGTCCTTCGCAAGTACTTAAGAATGTTCTTCACAGTTATCCAGTGATTCTCCCATGGGTTGGATTGATACCTGCTTACTATACCCAATGCGTAAGCTACATCAGGGCGTGTACATAACATCGCATACATTATAGATCCTACAGCATAAGCGTAGGGTATAATGCTCATGCGAGCTCTCTCTTCATCAGTCTTTGGGCAAAAGTCCTTAGAGAGAGTGACTCCATGGCTAGCGGGTAAAGCACCCCGCTTGGAGTCTTCCATACTAAACCTCTTTAGGATGGTGTTAATGTACCTGATTTGGGACAATCCCAACAACCTTTTAGATCTATCCCTATAGATCTTCATGCCCAATATGTACAAGGCATCACCCAGGTCCTTCATGGAGAACCTTTGTGATAAGAACAGTTTGACCGATTGTAGCATATGAACATCGTTTCCTATCAGAAAAATATCATCCACGTACAATACGAGGAATGTGACAGTACTTCCTACAATTTTCTTATAAACACAAGGTTCATCTAGATTTTTGACGAAATCAAACTCTTTGATAACATCATCAAAACAGATGTTCCAACTCCGTGATGCCTGCTTTAATCCATAAATGGATTTAAGCAACCTACATGCTTTCCCGTTGCTCCCACTATCAATGAAGCCCTCTGGCTGATCCATATAAACACATTCTTCTAAATCACCATTTAGAAAAGCAGTTTTAACATCCATCTGCCAGATTTCATAGTCGTAGTGAGCAGCAATAGCAAGTAGGATCCGAATAGATTTAAGTATGGCTACAGGAGAAAAGGTTTCGTCATAGTCCAGTCCTGGTCTTTGCCGAAATCCTTTCACCACAAGCCTTGCTTTATAGGTCTCCACATACCCATATACACCGATCTTTCTCTTAAAGATCCATTTGCACCCTACGGGTTTTACCCTAGAGGGTAAAATATCCAAAGTTTATACTTTGTTGGTGTACATAGACTCCATTTCAGATCTTATGGCATCCAGCCACTTCACAGAGTCACCACTCGTGATAGCTTGCTGAAAACTGGTAGGGTCATCATCATCCATGATGCAATCTTCTCCGTCACCATCTACGAGAAAACCGTAGTATCTCTCCGGTGGGCGAGAATTCCTACCAGATCTACGGAGTGGCTGAGGTTCATAAGTTTCTGTTGCAACATCATGTTCAACCAAGTCGTCATTTGTAACTTGTGTCTCTAGAACTACTTCTAGATCCACCACATTGCCATCAGTATCATTTAGAAAAATCTCATTTTCTAAAAATGTGGCATACTGAGAAACAAACACCATTTGTTCCTCCTTGTGGTAGAATAGATACCCAAACGAATGTTTCAGATATCCCACAAATATACACTTGACTGATCGTATCTTGAGTTTATCTGGATTCTGCTTTTTAACAAAAGCCGGACAACCCCAAATCTTAACTCGTTTAAGAGATGGTCTCTTTCCATACCATATCTCATATGGAGTGGTGGACACGGTCTTGGTTGGAACTTTGTTCAACAGAAAAGCTGCAGTCTCCAATGCATGCCCCCAAAAGGAGAGAGGCAACTCAGCATCACTCATCATTGATCATACCATATCTAATAGGGTACGATTCCGCCGCTCTAACACACCGTTGTGCTGTGGTGTGTAAGGGGGGTGAGCTGAGAGAGAATCCCATTCTCTTTTAGGAAGTTCGAAAACTCTGTACTAAGATACTCTCCACCTCGATCTGATCGAAGTATTTTGATACTCATCCCAGTTTGTTTTTCTACTTCAAGTTTGTACTCCTTGAATTTCTCGAAAGCTTCATACTTATGCTTTAATAAAAACACATGACCGAATCTCGAGAAATCATCGGTAAAAGTTATGAAGTAAGAAAACCGCCTTTCGCATGTGTAGACATTGGCCCACATACATCACTATATATGAGGCCCAAGAGCTCTGTAGCTCTTTCTCCGTGTCCACTAAACGGAGTTTTGGTCATTTTCCCTTTGATATAAAACCGACAAGTCACATAAGATTTATACTCAAAAGGATTTAAATATCCATCTTTATGAAGATTGTTTAGTCTTATTTCATTAATATGATCAAGTCTACAATGCCAAAGAAAAGCTTCATTTATATCTGAAAATTTTCTTTTATTTGTGTGTTGTATGTTGAAAACTGTGTGTTGATTCAGGACGTATATCCCGTTATTAAGTGTACTAGAACCAATCAACTCTTGATTTAGTTTAATGTTCATAATATTATGCTGCAATACAAAATGATATCCTTCATTGTCTAACAAAAAAATGGATATTATATTACAAAACATGCTTGGTACAAAATAACATGGGTTCAAAACCAATATACAACCCGACGGCAACCCTAGGTGATACTCTCCCACTGAAACTGCATGTACATTGGAACCATTTCCAACACGGAGAGTATGATCACCGGTTTTCAAAACTCTTCTATTTCTCAACCCCTGCACAGAATTGCAGATATGAGAACCCGAACCGGTATCCAATATCCAGGAAGCAGAGTTTATAGAAAAACAGTTTTCAGTTACGAGCACACCTGAAGCTGAAACATCACCATACTTCTTTTTCATGAGATCAAGGTATTCCGTACAGTTCTGCTTCCAGTGCCCCGTCTTCTTGCAGTGAAAACATTCTCCTTTTCCCGACTTTTCAACCTTAGATTTGTCTCTCCCTTTTGCCTTCTTGATTCCACCTCTCGGTTTGGTGGATTTCTTCTTGTTCTTTCCCTTGGTCTTGGCTTTTGGGACGGAAGAGGAAAATTGTCCAACAAGCAGAGAGGGAGACTTCGCCTTAAGCGTGCTCTCCGTATTTCTCAACATATTGAGAAGTTCGGGTAGTGACTTCTCCATGCTATGCATGTTGAAGATCACTATGAATGGAGCAAAGGCAGAGAGAAGAGACTGTAGAACAATATCAACATACTGCTCATTCTTCATTGTCCATCCGATGCCCTCAAGCTCTTCAATAAGAGCTATCATCTTCAAAACGTGATCGGCTACTGGTGTGCCAGGAGCCATCCGCATCTGAAACAACTTTCGAGACGCTTCGTATCGTAGGATACGAAGTTGCTCCCCATACATATCTTTTATATGGAGAAAGATGGATTGAACATCCATCTGCTCGTGCTGCTTTTGATGTGTATTGTCCATCGATACAAGCGCGAGGCATTTGGCATTAGCATAGTCAATATCCCACGTTTTGCCGATCTCCCTATCCGCAACAGAAGATTCAGGGCTTGGGTTGGGCGGGGCTGAGGCAGTGAGGACATATGATACTTTATCATATGTGAGAGAAATGTTAATGTTCCTCAGCCAATCTTTATAGTTCGGCCCATTTAGCTTATTTTTCTCTAACAGTAGCTTAAGTCCAATCATGGTTATCTGCTATTAGGAGAGAGAAAAGAATACACTCAGCGAAAGCTCTTGCAAAGATCATATTGGTTATTTATCTTATCTAATCGATGTCTCCCACCGCTTTTATCAAATTTTCCTTCAAACCTTAAAAAGAAAATTTAGCCAGGATTAATTACATTCTACAACTTCCCTAACCGTTCAGCCAGGCCAGTGCCGGTACTTCTGAGGGAGGTTCCCCATGCTTTCGCACAGACCTAATTAAAATAAACCTCATTTTCCCAGAGGCGTAGCCTCGTTGACACCTTTCTAGACACTTAATGAGTTAGCTAATTGTAAAGTGCAAAATTCTCACGGGAGCAACTTTTGCTCACAGTGGGATCGGGATCCTACTATCATATAGAAGGTATACAATCTCATTGCAAATTTCAACTCTTGAAACTCCCGATATGGTTTTTACCCCTAGCACTCATGAGCTTAACTATAGTCAACATATCATAAGTACTAGTCAAGTTCTTCCCGTCATTTCATGATTAATTAGACCCACCCATATGACTCTTAACTATAGTCAACATAATCATATGATTGTCCTAACTAATCGCATCATATACGGTGTAAGAAGACATCACTTAGCTACCGTACACCGTGCCATAACTATAGTCAAAATACGCAGCACGAATACTAAGTACTCTACTTCCTAAATTGACGGAGGGCTGCGAATAGTTTTTAAGAAAACCTTTAATGCTTCGAACTTGATATCGTTGTAGAATCCAATGGTTTTAAAAGGAGTGGCTTAAGCTCCGTAATTTGAAAACTTGCTTTTTCACAAAAAGCCGAGTAGGTTTCAAATCTGATTCTACAACATCTTTTTAGGTTCCTTTTTGTTTACATTAATCTCATTAATGTGGTCCCATCATTTAAGTCTTTAAGCCATTACAGAAAAGAAACGAAAATAGAACGTACGCTTATGCCATCCGCATTCGCCTCAATGTCCCGTTATATACTGATCAGTCGAAAATATTGCATTTTTAACACGTCAATTTCCCTACCATTTGCACTCATCTATAAGTGTTCGGTACGAATATTGCACATATTAGCAAAACAGCCGTAAAATACCAAATTACATGTGTTATACCTTAAAACCGACATTTCGAGGAAAATTGAGTGTTTATTATGGCATCGCATCATCTTTGTATAGCGCAACACTTGTTTCGAGAATCTGTGCAGGAAATTCCAGGAGAAAGGCCAAATCTGTGAAACAATGCTGACAACAACTCAAAGATTTGAGATCTGGCAGTGATCAAGGACTAATTATAAGATTCAACATATCAGCAAAATACCATGAAGTCAGATCAAAGCACCACAGAGAAATTGATGCACCATAGCAGCAGAACGACCGCAGATCCGCGGCCGGATCAGGCATGTGCCGCGAATCCGCGGTCACGTGACAATGATATCATCAAAGCTTCACTGCATTATTCTTACTTCAAGTTCCACACCTCATCAAGCTATGGCAAATTCCAGAATTCTCCAGAACCTTCTGCCAGATCAGCAAGGCTCCTTGATCAAGCTAATCATGTTTAAGCTTCTCAAACAAGCTTCCCCCTTAACTACCTTAAAGCCTAGAAGCTTCTTCCTAACCTCCAAGCTTATGAAGGAAGCTAAAGCCTAACTAACTACTTCCAGAGGCTTCTACCTAACTACCTAGCTTACAAGGGAAGCTAATCTAATCCTAGCTTACAAAAGAAGCTAATCATTCTTAAGGCTATAAAAGGGATCCTAGGCTTCACTTCTAAATGTTGTTGAGAGTTGTTGATTCTATCATCTCTTCCACCCACAAGTTGAGTGACACAACTTGTGCCTCAAAACCCTAACCCTAATCCAATCAAAAAGCCAAAGTTCAAGATCTTCAAGTTCAATCAAAGCATGAAGCCTTCAAGCCTTTAGAAGCGATGCCGGACTTCATCGGAGCAAGTGATCCAAGGAGATCCGCAACTCAAGGAGCCGAGCGAAGCCAAAATCGACGATCAAGTTTCTTACTCTTGTAGATTTCGAGAGATTTGTAACGAAATTGTTGATAAATAAAGGTGACAATTCTATATCTTGCTTATCTTTTAAATCAAGCATTATGATTCAATCTAGATTCTTGAATGTGTTCTTTGTGATAATGCTTGAGTAAAACTCTGCTCGTGGAGGAGTCGAGACGATCAATAGATGATGATGTTGACATTTGATTGAAACGATTCTTAAGTCCTATAATGTTTGTAAATTCTTGAAAATCGAATGATCGACGATCTAGTTTCGATGCGAAATGCTTTCTTGATTATTTTCGCTTGGAACTAGAGATCAACGATCGATTATTTGATTTACTAGAAGCTAGCTTGTGAATGAGATTTATCGAAAAGACAAAGGATGAGATGAGGAAACCCTAGTTTCTTCGCAAGATCCTTAAACCTCGATAAATCGTCATCGATCTAGCATCAATTCATTAATGGATAAGAAAACGTAATCGCTAGTCTTCGTCACGTCTATAGATTTAATCGACTTCTACGAGCTTCACTTCAATTCTTGAAACTTAAATCGATTGGAATTCTCTCAATTCTTGATTCTTGATTTTAATGATTTTTTGATTTTAGATTAGATCTAGATGATTCTTGAATTCATTTTACAAATCTTGAATTGAATTGTTCTTTCTTTTCTTTTCTTTAAATTTTCGATTCATCTAATTCGAAATATGAACAGATTACACTTTCCCTGTGGACGATCCGCACTTACTAACGTGCTACAAATCGACACCGTTATTGATTGCGGTCAAATATTTTTGGTTGTGATTTCTCTATACATTTTCTACATACACACCGGAAAATCATCAAATCAAATGGCGCCGTTGCCGGGGATAGTGCGCTAATTCGTTCGTTTTTGAAATTTGAGTTGAAAAATTTATTCCATCATAATTTTGAGATCCAAATTCGCGCAAACACTAAACGATTCGTTGTGATTCGTTGCAAGGAAATCTGGAATCTGTGGAGCTTGTGGAAAAAATTTCTGAATATTCCAGAGAGCTCAAGAGATGAACAGAGGCATTCTGTAAGTTTTTTTTGCAGCGATCCCTTCTTTCCACCGCGGATCCGCGGCATTAGGAGCCTCCCGCGGCGGAAGCGCAGCCAGCCTAGGGCATCACTGTTCCAAAACTTGCTCAGTAACTTCTTGACTTTCTTATCTCTCTCTTCATCTGCTCCATTAACAATTTTGTGCAGGTTTCTTTGCAAATAATTCGCAGCGCCGCAAAAAGCAATAAAAATTGTGCGTGTTTTTAATTCTTGGTTGTTTACATATTAATACGGAATTTAAGGGGCACGGCCAAATCCAGATTAGGTGGGGAGTTCATTACCCTTCCTAAGCCCCGAAAATCACAAACTTGCATCCGCATTACCCTCATTAACTAAAAGAAATCTAGACATGACTCTAAGGACCGTCGCGCTCACTTAGGACAGAAGAAGGCCGTGGGTAATTCATTGCTTATCCGTGTTTCTTTTGTGGTGTCTAAGGCAAGTGTGTCTAAGGTAAGTGGTTACTTAATTAGGCCCACTACTTACGTAGTGGAGAACCTCCCACTTACCTGGCACTTACCTGGCCATAGGAGAGACAAAGAGGCAGTGGAAGATTGATCCTGCGACTTATCTTTTGGCAGTTAGGAGCGGTCTAGAGCCTTGACCTAGGTGACCACTAGATTTTAGGGTTGCTTGTTGCATTTGTTGTGATTTGCATCATTTTTTCAAAAATCCGTATATTTTTCAAAACAAACACCACATCATTCATTTCCCCTAATTATATTCACGCTGCCACTTGTACTAAACCATTTTAGTGCAAGATAGGCTGGACACGGGATTCTAGTGCCCGTTTAGTCCGCGTTGCCCCGATCGACTCCGAAGTCGGTATTTCTACATTTACTTCTTCTTTACCCACCACCACACCCACATCGATGGATCCTTCTCCATCGAACTTTTTTACCACTAATCTGCCGCCGTCCGCTGGTGCGCAGAATCCACCCCGCATCTCTCTCCAAGAGAGGTGCTATCCTATGCGAGGTCCTCTTTCGACCTGCTTATCCATTCCACCAGCCATCGGGGATAATTTTGAGATTAAACCCCAATACATCAACCTTCTACCTAAATATCACGGTCTTGAGACTGAAGACGCATATGTCTTTATCACCAAATTTGAAAATGTATGCGCAATGATGGGTACTTCACAACTTTCTGTGGATACTACGCGTCTACGTCTTCTTCCATTTATGTTGTGCGATATAGCCGAGAAGTGGCTGTATAACACTACCGCACATTCCATTACGAATTGGGAAGAATTCGTTGCAGCATTCCTTAAGAAATTCTACCCTAATCACAAGACAGCTCGAGTCCGTAGCGAAATAAATCAATTCACCCAGCTTCCAAATGAACCATTTTCAAAATGTCTTGACCGCTTCAAGGATCTGTTGGTTCAATGTCCACATCACGGAATCCCGAGATGGGAACTGTGTCGAATCATATATGAGGGAAGTAACCCTACCACTAAACAGAGCCTTGAAAACATGTGTCAAGGCAATTTTATGACCAAAGACGATGGGGAAGCTTGGAAATACTTAGAAGATTTCGCTGAAAAATCTTTACAGTGGGAGAGTCCATCGTTTAGGGGTGGCAATAACCAATCGGATGTTTCCATAGGAGTTCGAGCTGAAATTTCAGCTTTACACAAGAAATTCGACACTATGGAAAACAAATTTTTAGCTGCCTCCCTAAATCAAATGTTACTCTCCAAAACTGTATATGGATGCTGTTCTGATCCTTCTCACTTGACGGAAGAATGTCCATTAAATTCTCCGTTTCAAGGTCAAGAGCATACTAATGCCGCTTTTCAAAGACCTAGAAACGATTCATATTCTTCCACATACAATCCGGGTTGGAGGAATCACCCTAATTTTGCTTGGAACAAATCACACAATCAAAACACGGTTCCAAACCAAAACAATTTCCAAAGGGCTCTTCCACCACAACAGCAACCACTTCAATTGAGTCAGCACCCCTACCAATCACAAAACTTCCAAAATCCGGCCAACACTTTTGCACCACATGAAAATCCTTTGCAATTGACCGGTACAGATAATACCTCTGCACTAGCACAAACTTTGGATACTTTCATGAAACAATCCATCCAAAGGACGGCAAAAATGCAATCTTCCTTCGATAATGTGATGAAGATCGTTGTCTCTCAAAATGAGAATATTAAATCGATGGAAGAACAAATTTCACAATTAAAAGCCGAAATAAGTGCGAGAGAAAAAGGGAAACTTCCATCTCAACCCCTACCGAATCCTGGGCATTACAATGTAAATGCCATCACAACGTTGAGATCAGGAAGAGTGCTGAATAATCATGTTGGGGAAGAGATTGATGATACTAAAAAATCTATTAATAACACCCTGGCTGAGACCTTTCCTCACACACACACTTCTACTTCTGGTCCTTGTTCTTCTACCCCACCGCCTTCTCACGAGCCTATTCTCCATTTCCCACAAGGCTCGACACCTCAGCCCACCACTTCTAGTCCTCCACAGACGATCCCCACTCCTATTATGGGATCACGTCTACACACACCACCTTCTCCTATGATGGACCCAGCGCTTATTGCTAAAGCTCCTTATCCTAATCGGTTAAGGGGTAACAAATTGAGTCCACATATGGAGAAGATTATGGAAATGTTCAAACAGGTTAACATCAACATCTCTCTCCTAGATGCTATTCAACAAGTCCCCGCTTATGCGAAAATTCTTAAAAATTTGTGCACTAGGAAGAGGAAGACTCAAGTGCCAAAGAAGGTCTTCATGTCTAATAATGTTAGCACTGCTTTTATCCCACAGCTACCAAAGAAACGTAAGGACCCAGGATGTCCTACGATATCAATTTCTATTGGGGGTAAAAACATCAACCGTGCTCTTTTAGACCTTGGCGCAAGTGTTAACCTACTTCCATACTCTGTTTATGAGCAGCTAAGGATTGGAGAGTTGAAACCAGCTCACTGCACTCTCCAAATGGCAGACCGTTCAATCACCAAACCTAGGGGTGAACTAGAGGATGTGTTGATAAAAGTCGGGGAATTTGTATTCCCTGTGGGCTTCATTGTTCTCGATACACAACTTGTAGCAAACCTACGGAGTCAAATTCCGGTGATTTTGGGTCGACCATTCCTTGCCACTTCCAATGATGTCGTTAACTGTAGAAACGGTTCAATGAACTTATCATTTGGAAATATGACAATTGAACTGAACATCTACAAAATTGGAAGTCAGCCATCTGAACCCTCTGCTCATATACTTGATGTGTGCTCTGTCCACGAGATTGCTCCTGAAAGTTGCGAAGTTGAGGAACTTTGCTTTGAAGATCTCGATGACACTACCACATCAATGTTTGATCTTGCACATCTTAGTGAGGACACATTTTCCACGCTTGAGTCCGACACTCCTGACTCATCACCATCCGAGTCTGTATCTTTCACAGGCTATGAGCTTCTTTGCGACTCCGAAAATCATTCGATGATCCCACCTTCTATTATTTCTCCGCCAGCATTAGATCTCAAACTTTTACCTTCTCATCTTAAATATGCATATTTAGGTGAGAATGAGTCTTTACCGGTTATCATATCCACTTCTCTAGCATCAGAGCAAGAGAATGCACTTTTGACGGTATTGAGATCTAATAGGCAGTCGTTTGGTTGGACCATAGCGGACATCAAAGGGATTAGTCCCTTGATTGTTGAACATTATATACACTTGATGGATGATGCCAAACCAACCCGAGAACCACAGAGACGGTTGAACCCCGTCATGAAGGATGCGGTGAAGAAAGAGATCGTCAAATGCCTTGAAAATGGTATCATTTACCCAATCTCCGATAGCCAATGGGTGAGTCCAATTCATGTCGTCCCTAAGAAATCTGGCATCACTGTTATTACCAATGAGGCAAATGAGTTAATTCAGACACGCGCCCAAACTGGGTGGCGTGTATGTATTGATTACAGAAAACTCAATGCCGCAACGAGGAAAGACCACTTTCCTCTACCTTTCATTGACCAGATGCTGGAACGCTTAGCTGGACGTGAGTATTATTGCTTTATGGACGGATACTCTGGCTATAATCAGGTCCCCATTGCCAAAAAGGATCAAGATAAAACCACATTTACTTGTCCTTTTGGTACCTTTGCTTATAGTCGCATGCCCTTTGGGTTATGCAATGCTCCCGCTACATTTCAGCGGTGTATGATGGGGATATTCTCGGACATGGTCGAGAATTTTTTGGAGATTTTCATGGACGATTTCTCGATTTTCGGAGACTCTTTTTCTGACTGCCTATCGAATCTTGACGCAGTTCTTACTCGTTGCAAAGAGAAGAACTTAACCTTGAATTGGGAAAAATGCCATTTCATGGTCCAGGAGGGAATTGTGCTTGGACATGTTATTTCACGAAAAGGCATTGAGGTTGACAGAGCTAAGATAGATGTCATTCAAAACCTTCCTCATCCCAAAAGCGTCAAGGATATCCGATCATTTCTTGGCTATGCGGGCTTTTACAGGAGATTCATTAAGGATTTTAGCAAAATTGCTAGACCTTTAACTCTTCTCTTGGCCAAGAATACGACCTTCCACTTTGACTCGGATTGTGAGGCAGCATTCGACTCACTCAAACACTCCCTCCCTACAGCCCCCGTTCTATCGTCTCCAGATTGGGACCACCCTTTTGAGCTTATGTGTGATGCATCAGATTTTGCAGTTGGTGCAGTCTTAGGACAGCACATTGAAAAGATGTCACACATGATCTATTATGCAAGTAAGACCCTGAACGATGCTCAAATTAACTATACAACTACCGAAAAAGAACTTTTGGCGGTTGTATTTGCATTAGAAAAATTTAGGCCTTACTTGATTGGCTCACCAATAGTTGTGTACACTGACCACTCCGCCTTGAAACATCTTTTGGCGAAGAAGAATGCTAAAGGTAGGCTAATACGTTGGATCCTTCTATTACAAGAATTTGATCTTGTTATCAAAGATAAGAAAGGATGTGAAAACGTTTTAGCCGACCATCTTTCACGCATCTCTTCTTCACCCGTGACCCTGCCGATCAATGATTCTTTTCCGGACGAACAACTCTTGAACGTATCTGATGAACCTTGGTTCAGGGATATTGTGAACTATCTTGTCACGGGACTTATACCCAGCGATTGGTCAAAACAGGACAAATATCGTTTTCTATCCCAAGTAAAAAACTTTTACTGGGATGATCCATATCTGTTTAAGTATTGTCCTGACCAGATCATTCGCCGATGTGTCCCGGATGAGGAATTCAAGAGTGTTCTATCTTTTAGTCATGATCAGGTATGTGGGGGTCATTTCGGTCCTAAAAAGACGGCGGAGAAGGTTTTGCAATGCGGTTTTTATTGGCTGACCTTGTTCAAAGACGCATTTGATCATTGCAAAACTGTACACAGTGTCAACACACAGGTAGGATTTCCCGGAGAAATGAGATGCCACAGCAACCCATCTTAGTGGTTGAAATTTTCGATGTTTGGGGCATTGACTTTATGGGTCCTTTTCCCAACTCCTTTGGGAATCTGTACATACTGCTTACGGTTGATTATGTCTCAAAGTGGGTTGAAGCTATTCCTTATCGCACTAATGACAAGAAGGTTGTCATTAAGTTCTTAAAAGAAAACATCTTTTCACGATTTGGACACCCACGCGCTATCATTAGCGATAACGGGACACATTTCTGCAATGGGTCCTTCGAGACTTTGATGCGGAAATACACAATCAACCACAAACTTTCCACACCTTATCATCCCCAAACGAGCGGGCAGGCTGAGATTTGGAATAGATAGATCAAACAAATCCTGGAGAAGACTGTTGCTAAAAATAGAAAAGATTGGTCGACCAAATTGACAGATGCTCTTTGGGCATTCCGAACTGCATATAAAACCGATCTAGGGATGTCTCCATATAGGTTAGTGTTTGGGAAGGCCTGTCACTTGCCAGTCGAGATTGAGCACAAAGCAATGTGGGCTATTAAAGAAATCAACTTTGACTTAAATCAAGCCTGCAACTTTCGGAAGCTGCAATTAAACGAGCTAAGCGAACTCCACGATGAAGCTTATGATAACGCTGTAATCGTAAAGAATCGGACTAAGGTTTTTCACGATAAAAACATTTTGAGGAAAACATTTTCACCTGGTCAACAAGTCCTTCTTTATGATTCACGACTACACCTTCACGCGGGTAAGCTACGATCTCGGTGGAAGGGACCTTTTGTTGTGCAGTCTGTATACCCGCACGGGGCAGTTGAGCTAGAAAATGTTAAAAACGGTACATTTTTCAAAGTGAATGGACATAGATTAAAGCCTATTTTTCCACTGACCCCACGGAGGAGCTCCTGTTCTTACAGAAGCCATTTTATCTTGATTAAAATTCCTCCGTCTCACCCCCATGTCCTGTAAATTACTGTATCATCTTTTGAATGGAGGTGGGTGAAAAGAATAAGTTTGGGGGAGGATCTTCACTTAAATATCTTGCCCCCGATAATAAATTTCCTCCCAGGCTTACAGGTTTTTGTAGATATAGCGGAAGGAAACAGTGAGGACACTGTTGAAAACAAGTTTGGGGGAGATTTGTGCTTATTTTCGCATCATTTGCATATCACTTTGCATAAGCACAAAGCATTTCTTTAAAAAACCTATAAAAATTTAAAAATTTAGAAAACCTATAAAAATTTAAAAATTTTCAAATAAAGATAAAAATATTTTTTGTACATAAATAAGATAATAAAAGATTAGATAGTGAAAAATTACATCCAAAAGATTGGAAAAATTTAAGAAAACCAAGAAAATTAAAAGTTTTCTTATACGAACTAGTAATAAGTAGTTATGAACCGTTGTCCTAAGGGTTAGTAAGATGAAAGAAGTCACTAATCTGAGAATAAAAATAAGTCTGAAAAATAGTTCCTATTCTGGAAGCCAAACATTTTGAACGTTGATACCCTGCTATCCGCACTTACACACGTTTTGAAACTCGGGATAGTAGAGGATACCTTGAAATGCTCTTGTCTAAAAGCCATTGTATGAAGGAAATAAAAAAAATGAATAAAATACAAAATGGTGAAGAAAAAAATGAACACTGGTTTTGTTATCGCCAAGGCAGCAATAAAAAAATATAGCGAGGGTGCCTCTTCACCTAGTGCCTTAGACCAACTGGTCTGGGAGTCACTGCTAAGCCTTAGGTGGTGCAAGACGAGGAAAAACACTGTATAAGTAAGCACATGAGTAATCGGTCGGTTAGTACCTCAAGAAGTATTAACGGTCGCATGAAAGTGTGTGAGCAAATCTAAATATTCATCAAATTAAAAAGTACTGAGGCAGATGGACAAGAGTATGAGCTTGAAGTGAATTCTCCGGGTGTAGGGATGTATATTACACACACGTAGGGTTATATGATCGATGTTTGGAAGAAAGATAGGAATGAAGAATAAATGCGATGTTTTATTGAGGGATGATGTGATTTTTAACATCTTTTCATGACTATTAAGATAGGGCTCATGACAACCGAAAAGCTAGCATAGTTGGAAACTCTAATTTTCAAAGTCTTTCTTTTACAATTCTTATCTTTATATGTAACTTTCACGGTCTTCCTTTTATTATTGGATTTTGTGGGTGCAATCCGCTGAAAACCCTAAGGAGACAACACTCCTCCTACTAGGGACATCTAGAGGTTTAAAGGCTTGTTGCACGTGCTCAGTGCAATCGTGTTGCCTACGAAAGTGTGCTAGTTAATTCTTCTCTTTCTTTATTTTCTCCTTCTCTTTTTAATAAAACAGTTCGCTCGAGACGACCGAAAATAAGTTTGGGGGAATTTGATCAGTCGAAAATATTGCATTTTTAACACGTCAATTTCCCTACCATTTGCACTCATCTATAAGTGTTCGGTATGAATATTGCACATATTAGCAAAACAGCCGTAAAATACCAAATTACATGTGTTATACCTTAAAACCGACATTTCGAGAGAAATTGAGTGTTTATCATGGCATCGCATCATCTTTGTATAGCGCAACACTTATTTCAAGAATCTGTGCAGGAAATTCCAGGAGAAAGGCCAAATCTGTGAAACAATGCTGACAACAACTCAAAGATTTGAGATCTGGCAGTGATCAAGGACTAATTATAAGATTCAACATATCAGCAAAATACCATGAAGTCAGATCAAAGCACCACAGAGAAATTGATGCACCATAGCAGCAGAACGGTCGCGGATCCGCGGCCGGATCAGGCATGTGCCGCGGATCCACGGTCACGTGACAATGATATCATCAAAGCTTCACTGCACTATTCTTACTTCAAGTTCCACACCTCATCAAGCTATGGCAAATTCCAGAATTCTCCAGAACCTTCTGCCAGATCAGCAAGGCTCCTTGATCAAGCTAATCATGTTTAAGCTTCTCAAACAAGCTTCCCCCTTAACTACCTTAAAGCCTAGAAGCTTCTCCCTAACCTCCAAGCTTATGAAGGAAGCTAAAGCCTAACTAACTACTTCTAGAGGCTTCTACCTAACTACCTAGCTTACAAGGGAAGCTAATCTAATCCTAGCTTACAAAGGAAGCTAATCATTCTTAAGGCTATAAAAGGGATCCTAGGCTTCACTTCTAAAGGTTGATGAGAGTTGTTGATTCTATCATCTCTTCCACCCACAAGTTGAGTGACACAACTTGTGCCTCAAAACCCTAACCCTAATCCAATCAAAAAGCCAAAGTTCAAGATCTTCGAGTTCAATCAAAGCATGAAGCCTTCAAGCCTTTAGAAGCAACGCCGGACTTCATCGGAGCAAGTGATCCAAGGAGATCCGCGACTCAAGAAGCTGAGCGAAGCCAAAATTGACGATCAAGTTTCTTACTCTTGTAGATTTCGAGAGATTTGTAACGAAATTATTGATAAATAAAGGTGACAATTCTATATCTTGCTTATCTGTTTAATTCAAGCATTATGATTCAATCTAGATTCTTGAATGTGTTCTTTGTGATAATGCTTGAGTAAAACTCCGCTCGTGGAGGAGTCGAGACGATCAATAGATGATGATGTTGACATTTGATTGAAACGATTCTTAAGTCCTACAATGTTTGTAAATTCTTGAAACTCGAATGATCGACGATCTAGTTTCGATGCGAAATGCTTTCTTGATTATTTTCGCTCGGAACTAGAGATCAACGATCGATTATTTGATTTACTAGAAGCTAGCTTGTAAATGAGATTCATCGAAAGGACAAAGGATGAGATGAGGAAACCCTAGTTTCTTCGCAAGATCCTTAAACCTCGATAAATCGTCATCGATCTAGCACCAATTCATTAATGGATAAGAAAACGTAATCGCTAGTCTTCGTCACGTCTATACATTTAATCGACTCCTATGAGCTTCACTTCAATTCTTGAAACTTAAATCAATTGGAATTCTCTCAATTCTTGATTCTTGATTTTAATGTTTTCTTGATTTTAGATTAGATCTAGATGATTCTTGAATTCATTTTACAAATCTTGAATTGAATTGTTCTTTCTTTTCTTTTCTTTAAATTTTCGATTCATCTAATTCGAAATACGAACGGATTACACTTTCCCTGTGGACGATCCGCACTTACTAACGCGCTACAAATCGACATCGTTATTGATTGCGGTCAAATATTTTTGGTTGTGATATCTCTATACATTTTCTACATACACACCGGAAAATCATCAAATCAAATGGCGCCGTTGCCGGGGATAGTGCGCTAATTCATTCGTTTTTGAAATTTGAGTTGAAAAATTTATTCCATCATAATTTTGAGATCAAAATTCGCACAAACACTAAACGATTCGTTGTGATTTGTTGCAAGGAAATCTGGAATCTGTGGAGCTTGTGGAAAAAATTTCTGAATATTCCAGAGAGCTCAGGGGATGAACAGAGGCATTCTGTAAGTTTTTTTTGCAGCGATCTCTTCTTTCCACCGCGGATCCGCGGCATTAGGAGCCTCCCACGGCGGAAGCGCGGCCAGCCTAGGGCATCACTGTTCCAAAACTTGCTCAGTAACTTCTTGACTTTCTTATCTCTCTCTTCATCTGCTCCATTAACAATTTTGTGCAGGTTTCTTTGCAAATAATTCGCAGTGTCGCAAAAAGCAATAAAAATGGTGCGTATTTTTTATTCTTGGTTGTTTGCATATTAATACGGAATTTAAGGGGCACGGCCAAATCCAGATTAGGTGAGGAGTTCATTACCCTTCCTAAGCCCCGAAAATCACAAACTTGCATCCGCATTACCCTCATTAACTAAAAGAAATCTAGACATGACTCTAAGGACCGTCGCGCTCACTTAGGACAGAAGAAGGCCGTGGGTAATTCATTGCTTATCCGCGTTTCTTTTGTGGTGTCTAAGGCAAGTGTGTCTAAGTCAAGTGGTTACTTAATTAGGCCCACTACTTACGTAGTGGAGAACCTCCCACTTACCTGGCACTTACCTGGCCATAGGAGAGACAAAGAGGCAGTGGAGGATTGATCCTGCGACTTGTCTTTTGGCAGTTAGGAGCGGTCTAGAGCCTTGACCTAGGTGACCACAAGATTTTAGGGTTGCTTGTTGCATTTGTTGTGATTTGCATCATTTTTTCAAAAATCCGTATATTTTTCAAAACAAACACCACTTCATTCATTTCCCCTAATTATATTCACGCTGTCACTTGTACTAAACCCTTTTAGTGCAAGATAGGCTGGACACGGGATTCTAGTGCCCGTTTAGTCCGCGTTCCCCCGATCGACTTCGAAGTCGGTATTTCTACATTTACTTCTTCTTTACCCACCACCACACCCACATCGATGGATCCTTCTCCATTGAACTTCTTTACCACTAATCTGCCGCCGTCCGCTGGGGCGCAGAATCCACCCCGCATCTCTCTCCAAGAGAGGTGCTATCCTATGCGAGGTCCTCTTTCGACCTGCTTATCCATTCCACCAGCCAACGGGGATAATTTTGAGATTAAACCCCAATACATCAACCTTCTACCCAAATATCACGGTCTCGAGACTTAAGACGCATATGTCTTTATCACCAAATTTGAAAATGTATGCGCAATGATGGGTACTTCACAACTTTCTGTGGATGCTACGCGTCTACGTCTTCTTCCATTTATGTTGTGCGATATAGCCAAGAAGTGGTTGTATAACACTACCGCACATTCCATTACGAATTGGGAAGAATTCGTTGCAGCATTCCTTAAGAAATTCTACCCTAATCACAAGACAGCTCGAGTCCGTAGCGAAATAAATCAATTCACCCAGCTTCCAAATGAACCATTTTCAAAATGTCTTGACCACTTCAAGGATATGTTGGTTCAATGTCCGCATCACAGAATCCCGAGATGGGAACTGTGCCGAATCATATATGAGGGAAGTAACCCTACCACTAAACAGAGCCTTGAAAACATGTGTCAAGGCAATTTTATGACCAAAGACGATGGGGAAGCTTGGAAATACTTAGAAGATTTCGCTGAAAAATCTTTACAGTGGGAAAGTCCATCGTTTAGGGGTGGCAATAACCAATCGGATGTTTCCATAGGAGTTCGAGCTGAAATTTCAGCTTTACACAAGAAATTCGACATTATGGAAAACAAATTTTTAGTTGCCGCCCTAAATCAAATGTTACTCTCCAAAACTGTATGTGGATGCTGTTCTGATCCTTCTGATTTGACGGAAGAATGTCCATTAAATTCTCCGTTTCAAGGTCAAGAGCATACTAATGCCGCTATTCAAAGACCTAGAAACGATCCATATTCTTCCACATACAATCCGGGTTGGAGGAATCACCCTAATTTTGCTTGGAACAAATCACACAATCAAAACACGGTTCCAAACCAAAACAATTTCCAAAGGGCTCTTCCACCACAACAGCAACCACTTCATTTAAGTCAGCACCCCTACCAATCACAAAACTTCCAAAATTCGGCCAACACTTTTGCACCACATGAAAATCCTTTGCAATTGACCGGTACAGATAATACCTCTGCACTAGCACAAACTTTGGATACTTTCATGAAACAATCCATCCAAGGGACGGCAAAAATGCAATCTTCCTTCGATAATGTGATGAAGATCGTTGTCTCTCAAAATGAGAATATTAAATCGATGGAAGAACAAATTTCACAATTAAAAGCCGAAATAAGTGCGAGAGAAAAAGGGAAACTTCCATCTCAACCCCTACCGAACCCTGGGCATTACAATGTAAATGCCATCATAACGTTGAGATCAGGAAGAGTGCTGAATAATCATGTTGGGGAAGAGATTGATGATACTGAAAAATCTATCAATAACACCCCGGCTGAGACCTTTCCTCACACACACACTTCTACTTCTGATCCTTGTTCTTCTACCCCACCGCCTTCTCACAAGCCTATTCTCCGTTTCCCACAAGGCTCGACACCTCAGCCCACCTCTTCTTGTCCTCCACAGACGATCCCCATTCCTATTCTGGGATTATGTCTACATACACCACCTTCTTCTATGATGGACCCAGCACTTATTGCTAAAGCTCCTTATCCTAATCGGTTAAGGGGTAACAAATCGAGTCCACATATGGAGAAGATTATGGAAATGTTCAAACATGTTAACATCAACATCCCTCTCCTAGATGCTATTCAACAAGTCCCCGCTTATGCAAAAATTCTTAAAGACTTATACACTAGGAAGAGGAAGACTCAAGTGCCAAAGAAGGTCTTTATGTCTAATAATGTTAGCACTGCTTTTATCCCACAGCTACCAAAGAAACGTAAGGACCCAGGATGTCCTGCGATATCAATTTTATGATAGTGGGTGTATTTATACATGTATATATATATATTCAGTGTACGTTCTTGCTCGACATGATAGTATGCTATCTGGTTCTTCTTTATCTGACATGTTGATTTGATCATGCTTTTATTCATTCATACATGTTGATAAAGCCCTGAGGATATAGGCTTGACTACTATGATTATGATGGAGATCATACTAGTGGGACATCTGTAGTTTATAAGCATATCCTGAAATGTCCCTAGTCATAGGTATATCGAGACGGGGCATCGATACACCAGAGTAGACTAGCGTATATGATACTAGACCCATATGTGTAGGGTTCCTAGGCACACTCAAAAGGTTCTACAAGGCATCAACCATGCCAAAATCAGATTTTTATGTGCCTAACAACTCTATGCAAGATCGTTAACTAGAGATTAGGCAAAACTACAAGTAAGCAAACTACTTTGCTACTAAGTGAAAGGGATTACAACCTTTGTAGATCCGGTCCTCCACTTCTAAAGCTCTGTGATGATGTCCCTCCACTGCGATCATCGGGATCCCGGACGCTAGCGTTGGTTTCATCGGAGAAATGAGCGGGCTAGGTCGTTGACTTCGATGCCGAAGATGATCTACGTCGAGGCGACTCTAACTCAAGCTCCATCTTCACTAGGTCATGAAACTTGTGAAGAAAACACCCCATACAACATGGCAAGTGGTAGAGGATGAAGAAATATGAAGTGGGTTCACTTTGGATTTGGATTTCTCACTTGATTTCATCACTTGAAAATTTTCAAGAAAGGTTTCTTCACTTGAAGAAGATGAAGAAGAAGAAGAAGGAAAATGAATTATTCTTGAAAATAATAAATCAAGTGAATACTTATCATAATGCAACCATGGGTGAAGATAACTCATGTAGAGAACAAACCATAGTTTAGGTAATGGTTAGGTTTAAGGATAAAACAAAATGGTTTAGACTTTTCAAAGATGCTATGAAGCTTCATGAAGCTTTAAGCCAAAAATAAAGAAAAGCACCATTTTGTTTTTACAAAATGAATAAAGAAAATAAAACCCTAACCATTAACTAAACATGGTGTAAATCATACACATACCCAAGTTTGCATGTATCATCAAACATGATACAATCTAGTGCACAAAAATATATCACATATACAACTTGTGCACATCAAGTGAGAAAATCAATCTTAAGTGAACCAATACTAATTAATGTAAAGTGATATATCAAATATATAATTATACATTAAATCATTAAATCAATACTTGATTTAATGATCCGGTCATATCGCATATAACCGACTAATATCTAGTGTATCAATGTATCGAATCAACACTTGATTCGGTAACCCGGCTATATCACATATAACCGTCCGATGATACAAATCGCGAGAATAGAATACAGTATCACATACTGGTATTATTCTCGGTCCCGCACATATCTCATATGCGCTCCTATTTCGTTTCGCTTGAGTCAGGAAACCCCTGTGTAGGACTCTAAAGACTCGTCAATACGCCGGCAGTAGGTGGTGATCATATCAATCACCCACAAGCCGCAAGCGGTCTGCTAAACGTAACGGCCATCCGGGTATTGAGCGATCAGAAGATCAACGAGCAAGCCCGCTCACACTCCTGTGAATCCAACCAGTAACACTTACCGTACAGTCCGGTCTCGTCGTCTGATATGTCGCATATCTCGCCTAGGGGTGGTAAACGTCAGACCCCAATAGCTCGATAAGTCGTGTCGATGTGAGGTCTATAACAGTTCGAGAAACTACTGGTAACACTTACCAGTAAATATCAGCAACCCTGGCCAGGGATTTCCGGTTATAGCCAATCGAACACAGCACAACAACAACTCCCTATACCGGGAGAGACGAATCCCCTCCTATCGCTCATTGCCTCCATGTGATTCGGGAATGTACCCAAAAACCACCATTTTGCACACCCTCTTGGACGTGGTAAGGTGGAAATCAAAGCACAGTTGGAATCACACAAGACTCTATGACGATCTCGGGTCTACAGACTAACCTGTACCAGTGTCACCAGAGAACTGCCATCTGACGTAAGGTATAATACCATCTTAGAGTTCTCGGCGAGTCCGTCCAGTGTACCCAGTCTCCACTAAGCACCCGTACACCATCCTTGATGTCAAACACCGATGGATATGGGATCATCCATCGCCCATCATATGGGTCAAGATGATATACGCTAGTCTACTCTGGAATATCGATGCCCCGTCTCGATACACCCACGACTAGGGACCTTGAAGGATGTACTTATGGACTACCATGTCCCCACTAGTATGATCCGCATCATAGTCCAGGTAGTCAAGTACACATCCTAAGGGCTTTACCAACATGTAACAGAGAGACAATCAGTGTACACGTTAAGGTAAAGAGCAACCAGATAGCATACTATCATGTCGAGCAAGAAAGTCCTCCCTATATATGTCCAAGCATCCACTACAATATACATCCTATGTATAGTAATGGCCTCTAGGGCATACATATAACTAACAATCTCCCACTTACACTAGGGCCATCTGATAGCAGTGGTTGTAGTATCTCATACTCAACCATCCCATAAAAGTCTCTCTCTGGGAAAAGGCCTTTGTGAGTGGATCCGCCGTGTTGTCCTCTGAGTCTACCCTCCTTACCTCGATCCCTTGGAGATCAACCATCTCCATGATCAGGTGATACTGCCTTAGAATATATCTGGATCACTGATGGGATGGGCGTTCCTAGGCATAAGACACAACTCCATTGTCACACAATGGTAGGAATGAAGTTCATCTCATGAACAAATATACACCCAGACTTCCTCTTTGGTAGTATCTTTGGTAGCGATGTATCCAGCCTTTATCGTCTTGTATGCCACGGTATCTAGCTTGGAACTCTTCCAACATACCGTCCCTTTACAGAGGGTAAAGACAATGCCTGTGACTGACTTTCAGTCGTCCTTATCACCCTGGAACCTTTCCAGTGATTCTCCTCAGGATCGATTGATACCAACTCACTACATCTAGTGAGTATCCTGACATCCAATTAGATCTATCTCATAGATCCAAAACCTAGGATTTAGTAGGTATCATTTTGATCCTATATGGAGAATCATTGTGATAAGCGGAGATTGACCAAGCGTAGCATAGAAAACTCCTTCCCTATCTAGAGTATGTCATCCACGTACTCTACGAGGATCACCACCATACTCCCTACTACCTTCTTGTTGCTAGGGGCAAAAGCATTATCGGGAATTTCAAGTGTTGAAATTTGTAATGAGACTGCATACCTTCTATGAGATAGTTGGATCCCGATACCCACTGCGAGTAAGAGTTACTCCTGGGAGAGTTTTACACATTGCAATTAGCTGATCAAGTAGGTGTCTAGAAAGGTGTCAACGGGGTTACGCCTCTGGGAAAACGAGGTTTACATTAATTAGGTTCGTGCGAAAGCACGGGGGACCTCCCTCAAAGTACCGACACTGGCCTGGCTGAAAGATTGGCGAACTTGTAGTGTGTAATTAATCCCGGCTAGTCTTTCCTTTTAGGGTTTGAAGGAAGATTTGATAAAAAGCAGTGGGAGCCATCCTGATTAGATAAGATAATAACCAATCTGATCTTGCACGAGCATACGCTAAAGTGTTTTCTTCTCTCTCTCTCCAGGTAGCGACCATTTCATGCCCTAATGAAGATAATAATATGGATGTATTGACCGAACCCGCATGTTATACTGTGCTGGGGAACGTTGGTTCCGTTCTTTCTTATAAGAGTTATAGGAATGAACAGGATATAGGGGAATACCAGGATTCCCATGCCACCCGAATGAAGAAAGTATATGTTGATGCATTTTCTTCGGGTGTGTTCGTTACAGAGAACTGTTTCTCCATTTGCTCTACGTCCTGGGTATTGGATACCGGGTCAGGATCCCATATATGTAATCAGTTACATGGGCTTAGGAAAGGTAGAGAACTTGGAGAAGGTGATAAAGACATTAGAGTTGGAAATGGTGCAATTGTTGCAGCTAAGACTGTCGGGGAATATCACCTTGTATTACCAACTGGTAATACATTGGTTCTGAACGAATGCTATTACATGCCGAACCTGATATGCAACATTATATCAGTTTCTTTATTAAGTAAAGAGGGATATAATTTTGTATTACAGGACAATGTTATGAACATTTTCCGTAACCAAAAGTTGGTTGGATCAGGCACGTTGTGCAATGGCATTTATGTTCTAAATCAATCAACAGTTCTGAGCATAACAAACACACACAAGAGGAAGAGTTCTGAACTCAACGAATCCTTCTTGTGGCATTGTAGACTTGGCCACATCAATGCGACACGACTAGCTAAGTTGCATAAAGATGGATATTTAAACCCGTTTGAATTTTCATCTTATGACACTTGCCAGTCATGTCTCAAAGGCAAGATGACCAAAACTCCGTTTACGGGACACGGAGAAAGAGTTACCGAACTCTTGGGACTTATACATAGTGATGTATGCGGTCCCATGTCTACACATGCCAGGGATGGTTCTTCATACTTCATTACATTCACTGACGATCTCTCTAGGTTCGGGTATGTGTTCCTGATGAAACACAAATCAGAAGCTTTTGAGAAATTTAGGGAATATAAACAAGAAATTGAGAACCAAACCGGAAAAAGTATTAAAATCCTACGATCTGATCGAGGAGGAGAATACTTAAGCAATGAATTCCTGGACTTCCTAAAAGAGAATGGGATTCTCTCTCAGCTGACTCCTCCATATACACCACAGCACAACGGTGTATCAGAACGGAGGAACCGCGCCCTATTAGATATGGTGCGCTCTATGATGAGCACAGCTGAGTTACCTATTTCCTTCTGGGGATATGCGCTGGAGACAGCCATATACCTATTGAATAGAGTTCCAACTAAATCTGTGCCTACCACTCCATATGAGATATGGAATGGAAAGAGACCATCTCTTAAAAGAGTTAAGATATGGGGTTGTCCGGCTTATGTTAAAAAGCAAAACCCGGACAAACTCGAGGCACGATCAGTTTTTTGTAAGTTTGTAGGATATCCAAGCAATTCGTATGGATATCTATTCTACCACAGTGAACAACAAAAGGTGTTTGTTGCTCAACATGCCACCTTTTTAGAAAAGGAATTTCTTACAAAAGAAATTAGTGGCGATGAGGTAGAGCTGGAAGAGGTTCCAGCAACACAAACTACAACTGAAGATTTAGTGGAACCAGAGGATTCAGTAGCTCCCAATGAACCTCAGCCTCTCCGCCGATCTAGTAGGGTTCCTCGCCAACCTGAGAGATACTACGGTTTTCTCATGGATGGTGGAAGCGAGGATTGCATCATGGAGGATGATGACCCAACTAGCTTCGAGCAGGCCATCACGAGTGGGGACTCAGTGAAATGGCTGGATGCTATGCGGTCCGAGATGGAATCCATGTACACCAACAAAGTATGGACTTTGGACGTTACTCCTGAAGGGGTAAAACCCATTGGGAGCAAGTGGATCTTCAAGAAGAAACTTGGTGTAGATGGGAAAGTGGAGACTTTCAAAGCTAGACTTGTAGCAAAGGGTTTTCGTCAAAGACCAGGTGTGGACTATGACGAAACCTTTTCTCCAGTGGCTATGCTTAAATCCATCCGGATCATGCTTGCCATCGCTGCTTATCATGATTACGAAATCTGGCAAATGGATGTTAAGACCGCCTTTCTAAATGGTGATTTGGAAGAGTGCGTGTACATGAATCAGCCAGAGGGCTTCGTAGACAGTGGGAGCAGCGGGAAGGTGTGCAAGCTGCTTAAATCCATTTATGGATTAAAGCAAGCATCGCGGAGTTGGAACATCTGCTTTGACGTCGTTATCAAAGAGTTTGATTTCGTCAAAAACCCAGATGAACCTTGTATTTACAAGAAGGTGGCAGAGAGTAAGGTTGTCTTCCTCGTATTGTACGTGGACGACATACTCTTGATAGGAAATGATATTCCTATGCTGCATTCGGTCAAGCTCTTCTTATCACAAAGATTCTCAATGAAAGATCTTGGTGATGCCTCCTGCATATTGGGAATTAGGATCTATAGAGATAGATCCAAACGGATTTTGGGATTGTCCCAATCCAGGTACATTGACACCATACTAAAGAGGTTTAGTATGGAAGAGTCCAAGCGTGGGAACTTACCCACGATCTCTGGAGTCACTCTCTCCAAAGAGATGTCTCCCAAGACTGATTTGGAGAGAGCTCGCATGCAAGGGATACCCTATGCTTCGGCAGTAGGCTCTATCATGTATGCGATGCTATGTACCAGACCCGATGTAGCATACTCACTAAGTGTAGTGAGCAGGTATCAAGCTGATCCTGGAGAGAATCACTGGACAGCTGTGAAGAGCATTCTCAAGTACTTGCGAAGGACTAGAGATATGTTCTTGGTGTATGGTAACGGAGAGCTCCAAGTGGAGTCCTTTACCGATTCGAGCTTCCAGAGTGATAAGGACGACTCTAAGTCGCAGTCGGGCTTTGTCTTTACCCTTTACGGAGGGGCGGTTAGCTGGAAGAGTTCCAAGCAGGAAACCGTGGCAGACTCGACGATGGAGGCTGAATACATCGCTGCCAACGATGCTGCCAAAGAGGCTGTCTGGATCAAGAAGTTCATTACTGAACTTGGAGTGGTTCCATCCATTGAGCATCCAATACCTTTGTATTGTGATAACAATGGAGCGGTGGCTTTGGCCAAGGAACCCAGGTCCCATCAGCGATCCAGGCATATTCTGAGGCGGTATCACCTGATCCGGGAGATAGTTGATCGCCGGGAGATCGAGGTCAGGAGGGTTGACACGAAGAACAACACGGCGGATCCACTCACGAAGGCCATTCCCCAGATACAGTTTGAGAGACTCTTCGGGATGCTCGGTATGCGATACTACAGCAGCTGGCCCTAGTGCAAGTGGGAGATTGTTAGTTGTATGTATGCCCTAGAGGCCAGTATTGTACAGATGATGTATATTATATTGGATGCTTGAACATATATAGAGATGACTTTCTTGCTCGACATGATAGTATGCTATCTGGTTGCTCTTTATCTTAACATGTACACTAGTCTCTTTATACTGTCTTATAGTTACATGTTGGTAAAGCCCTTAGGATGTGTACTTGACTACCTGGACTATGATGCAGATCATACTAGTGGGGACATGGTAGTCCATAAGTACATCCTTCAAGGTCCCTAGTCGTGGGTGTATCGAGACGGGGCATCGATATACCAGTGTAGACTAGCGTATACGCTTCTCGACCCATGTGATGGGCGATGGATGATCCCATATCCATTGGTGTTTGACATCAGAGATGGTATACGGGTGCTCAGTGGAGACTGGGTACACTGGACGGACTCGCCGAGAACTCCCAGATGGTATTATACCTCACGTCAGATGGCAGTTCTCAGGTGACACTAGTGCAGGTTAGTCTGTAGACCCGAGATCGTCATAGAGTCTTGTGTGATTCCCACTGTGCTTTGATCTCCACCTTACCACGTCCATGAGGGCGTGCAAAACGGTGGTCTTTGGGTACAGTCCCGAGTCACATGGAAGCAATGAGCGATAGGAGGGGATTCGTCTCTCCCGGTATTGGGGGTTGATGTTGCGCTGTGCACGATTGGCCGTAACAGGGAAGTCCCTGGCCAGGGCTGATCAGAGATTTGCTGGTAAGTGTTACCAGTAGTTTCTCGACCCGTTATGAGCCTCACATCGGCACGACTTATCGGTTATTGGGGTCTGACGTTTACCACCCCTAGACTTGATATGCGACGTATCAGACGAACAGACCGGACTGTACGGTAAGTGTTACTGGTTGGATTCACAGGAGTATGAGCAGGCTAGCTCGTCGATCTTCTGATCGCTCAATACCCGGATGGCCGTTACGTTTAGCAGACCGCTTGCGGCTTGTGGGTGCTTGATATGATCATCATCTGCTACCGGCGTATTAACGAGTCTTTAGAGTCCTACACAGAGGTTTCCTGGTTCAAGCGAAACGAAATAGGAGCGCATATGAGATATGTGCGAGACCGAGAATAATGCGTGTATGTGATACCGTATTTCATTCTCGCGATAAATGTTTCGATTGGTTATATTCGATATGACCTAGTTATCGAATCATTGATTCGATAAATCGATACATTTGTTACTAGTCGGTTGTATGCGATATAACCGGATCGTTAAATCAAGTGTTGATTTAATGATTTAATGTATAATTATATATTTGATATATTACTTTGCATTAACTAGTATTGGTTCACTTTATACGGATTTTTCTCACTTGATGCACATTGTATATGTGATATGCTTTTGTGCACATTTTTGTATCATGTTTGATGATACTTGATCCTTTGGTTAAGTGTGAAGAATTAAGCCATGGTTAAATGATAATTAGGGTTTTGCCTTATCATTTATTTATTCATTTCTTTATTTATTTCATTGGATAAATGAAAATAAAATGGTTTGTTTTTGTCATGATGCTTGTTGAAGCTTCATGAAGCTTTGACCAATGAGACCATTTTGTCTTCATGCTTAACCCTAACCCATCCACTTACCATGGTTTATTCTCTACACTTAACCCTTGTTAGATTATGATAAGTATGCATTTTTCTTTTCATTTTAAAAGAACTTATCATAAACTAGATTCTTCTTCTTCTTCATCTTCAAGATAGAAACCTTGATGCCATCAATGGCAACTTGAGTTCTAGTGAGAGAAATCCAATTCTAAAGTGAACCCACCTCCTATTTCTTCACCCTCTACCTCTTGCCAAGTTGTTTTGGGTGTTTTCTTCACAAGTTTCACAACTTGGTGAAGTCGGAGCTTGAACTTGTGATGCCTCGACGTAGATCATCTTCGGCACGAAGCCGACGACCTAGTCCGCCCAATTCTTCGATGAAGCCAACGTTCGAGTTTGGGAATCGAGATGGACAGCGAGAGCATGCCTTCGTGGAGCCAAGGAAGAGAGTAACCGGATCTACAAAGGTTGTAGCATCTAACCTTTAGTTAATTTTGTTGACTAGTTTATAGTTTCGCCTAGAAATCTAGCCGACGATCCGTATTAGGGTTTCTCGGCACCCATAAAATTTGAAATTGGCATGTTCGATGCCTTGTGAGACCTCTATAGTGTGCCTAGGAACCCTCCAGTGGTATCAGAGCCTAGCTAGAGCCTTAGGCAAAGTCTAGACGCAATTTGAAGCCCGAACGAACCCGAAACCCTAAACCAAACATGCTCTCTGGACTTTTTCCAAAATCTGGAGTTTTTCGATATTAAAAATATGCAGAAAAATCAGCAGGAAATTATAAGGTTTACTGTGAAATTCGTGAGCGTAATTCCACTAAGCCAGCGCGGATCCGCGGCATGAGCATGGCTCATGCGGCGGATCCGCGGTCGTACGGCCTCAATATTTAAAGAATTTTACACAGTAATTCTTAGTTTCCAGTGGTGATTTTCTTGGGTATTTTTAATAATTATTCAAGAGTTGAATTTTCTGGGGTTGCTTTGGGGATTCGGTGTTTCGATCGGGGTATCAAATTTCGTCTTTGTGTCTTTCCGGATAATTTTTAGAATATGTTAAAAAGTTCGACCGGATATAAATACCCAATTTTTCCCCTGTCGGGAAATTTCCAAGTGTTGGATTTTTCCGTAGTTTAACGACGTTCTAAGTAGTGCAAGTAACGCGATGGACCCTCTAGAAGACAACAAACCTTAACTCGATTATGTGACCGTCTTGAACTGCCCTTTGAACCCTCGGGTTTGGGGCAGTACGGCGTGCCACATGTGAGGCGTTGGCTTGACCCTTCTACGGCTGGACCGTTGGTACTGAGGCACGAACTGAATGTTGTTAGACTTATTTCATGTGTTGAGCTGTATCGGGAAAACTTGGGTATTCGACTGTTCGATCGAAAAATTTAACATTTTCTGTTTATCTGGAATGTGATACAATAATTGGAATTCACAAACAGTTATGAGATAACTGAATGAATGTTATAAATCTAGCGGTTTAGTTTCACTTGATATTGAAAAGAGTTTTCGATAATGAGACTAAAATGCGGGGTTTATAACTGTTAAGCATGTGATGTCTAAGTATTTCATTTGATTAGGCATGTGATGTCTAAAGAGGTTGCGGATTCCAACTGTTGTAGTTTTACAATTTCTTTTCTGTGACCGTAAGTGTAGTATGTTCATATCGCCGGTTTCGTTGCTATACGTCAACGACAATTGGGGTATGCATACTTACTTACGTTGATGACATGTGATGTTATGTGTTGCTGGATATGTTATATTGGATCGTCGTGTTTGAATAGCCGGGGGTTTTTATGTGAGATGAGTGTTTTTCATTTTCATTCATGTAAAAACTTGTATGTAATATTCTTTTATTTAGGGCACTTCCAGGTAGCGGAAGATGTCACCTCTTGTATATTATTTACTTTTCCGCATTAGGATAGACCCAAGGAGGGGAGCACAAGTAACCGGGTTCTAGGGTCCAGTGGGAGACCAACTCGAGGAGTCGAGTCCGGGTCTCCTAACCCTAGAATTGGCAGGGTTGCTTGCCGCTCTCGTAGGGGTCTAGGGGTGTGGGATTGGCTATTCATCACGACCGTGGAATCCGTGTTTTATACTGGCTCATATTGAAAATACGGACGTCCTAGTATATCCAATATTTCATATGTTTCTTCTGCTGCGATATCTGTGATGTGATCATGTGATGTTCTGTGATGGATATAGTATATAGTATATATGATATATTATATAGACGTTACTTATGTTTTACACCCGCGCTAGCCCTGCCCTGCTCTGTCGTTAGTTACCTAACCTAACGGTGCACGAGGGGACATCGAGACGAATGCGGATGGCATAAGTGTACGTCATATCAATCTGTGATGTTTAGGTACTTAAATGATGGGACTTCATTAATGTGATTAATGAAAGAAAAGAAACCTAAGATGTTGTAGAATCAAATTTTAAAACAAAACAGGTAGCTACAGTTCTTGTTTTGCATAGCGGTATATATGATATACCCTGCACCTTATTCGATGAGGAAAGGACCGAGATCCCTTCACCGGGAGTGACTCCTTTAGCAATAACTGGCAGATGCTACACACTCGGTTTGCTTTTGACTGCTTTTGGGTTTTTGCTTTGCACAGCGATATATATGATATATCCCGCACCTCATTCGACGAGGAAAGGACCGAGATCCCTTCACCGGGAGTGACTCCTTTAGCAAAACTAGAAAAGCCTCAAAATCACTCCATTTCAAAAACTTCATTTGATTCTACAACGATATCAAGTTCATTACGCAATAGGTTTTCAGAAAAACCTGCGTAGCCCTCCGTCAGTTCAGATAGAGACTAGTTAGTATTCGTGCTGCGTTTGTTGACCTTAGCCAAGGCGTGGTGTACGGTAGCTAATTAGTATTTATCTGCTAAAACATGAGATGTGATTGAGTTAGGGTAGTCGTGCGACTTTGTTGACCTTAGCCAAGGGTCGTACGGGTGGGTTTGATTCAATCAGGAAATGACGGGTTGAACTTGACTAGCGCTTATGATTTGTTGACCTTAGCCAAGGTCATAAGTTGCTAGGGGCAAAAGCATTATCGGGAATTTCAAGTGTTGAAATTTGCAATGAGACTGCATACCTTCTATGAGATAGTTGGATCCCGATACCCACTGCGAGTAAGAGTTACTCCTGGGAGAGTTTTACACATTGCAATTAGCTGATCAAGTAGGTGTCTAGAAAGGTGTCAACGGGGTTACGCCTCTGGGAAAACGAGGTTTACATTAATTAGGTTCGTGCGAAAGCACGGGAGACCTCCCTCAAAGTACCGACACTGGCCTGGCTGAAAGATTGGCGAACTTGTAGTGTGTAATTAATCCCGGCTAGTCTTTCCTTTTAGGGTTTGAAGGAAGATTTGATAAAAAGCAGTGGGAGCCATCCTGATTAGATAAGATAATAACCAATCTGATCTTGCACGAGCATACGCTAAAGTGTTTTCTTCTCTCTCTCTCCAGGTAGCGACCATTTCATGCCCTAATGAAGATAATAATATGGATGTATTGACCGAACCCGCATGTTATACTGTGCTGGGGAACGTTGGTTCCGTTCTTTCTTATAAGAGTTATAGGAATGAACAGGATATAGGGGAATACCAGGATTCCCATGCCACCCGAATGAAGAAAGTATATGTTGATGCATTTTCTTCGGGTGTGTTCGTTACAGAGAACTGTTTCTCCATTTGCTCTACGTCCTGGGTATTGGATACCGGGTCAGGATCCCATATATGTAATCAGTTACATGGGCTTAGGAAAGGTAGAGAACTTGGAGAAGGTGATAAAGACATTAGAGTTGGAAATGGTGCAATTGTTGCAGCTAAGACTGTCGGGGAATATCACCTTGTATTACCAACTGGTAATACATTGGTTCTGAACGAATGCTATTACATGCCGAACCTGATATGCAACATTATATCAGTTTCTTTATTAAGTAAAGAGGGATATAATTTTGTATTACAGGACAATGTTATGAACATTTTCCGTAACCAAAAGTTGGTTGGATCAGGCACGTTGTGCAATGGCATTTATGTTCTAAATCAATCAACAGTTCTGAGCATAACAAACACACACAAGAGGAAGAGTTCTGAACTCAACGAATCCTTCTTGTGGCATTGTAGACTGGGCCACATCAATGCGACACGACTAGCTAAGTTGCATAAAGATGGATATTTAAACCCGTTTGAATTTTCATCTTATGACACTTGCCAGTCATGTCTCAAAGGCAAGATGACCAAAACTCCGTTTACGGGACACGGAGAAAGAGTTACCGAACTCTTGGGACTTATACATAGTGATGTATGCGGTCCCATGTCTACACATGCCAGGGATGGTTCTTCATACTTCATTACATTCACTAACGATCTCTCTAGGTTCGGGTATGTGTTCCTGATGAAACACAAATCAGAAGCTTTTGAGAAATTTAGGGAATATAAACAAGAAATTGAGAACCAAACCGGAAAAAGTATTAAAATCCTACGATCTGATCGAGGAGGAGAATACTTAAGCAATGAATTCCTGGACTTCCTAAAAGAGAATGGGATTCTCTCTCAGCTGACTCCTCCATATACACCACAGCACAACGGTGTATCAGAACGGAGGAACCGCACCCTATTAGATATGGTGCGCTCTATGATGAGCACAGGTGAGTTACCTATTTCCTTCTGGGGATATGCGCTGGAGACAGCCATATACCTATTGAATAGAGTTCCAACTAAATCTGTGCCTACCACTCCATATGAGATATGGAATGGAAAGAGACCATCTCTTAAAAGAGTTAAGATATGGGGTTGTCCGGCTTATGTTAAAAAGCAAAACCTGGACAAACTCGAGGCACGATCAGTTTTTTGTAAGTTTGTAGGATATCCAAGCAATTCGTATGGATATCTATTCTACCACAGTGAACAACAAAAGGTGTTTGTTGCTCAACATGCCACCTTTTTAGAAAAGGAATTTCTTACAAAAGAAATTAGTGGCGATGAGGTAGAGCTGGAAGAGGTTCCAGCAACACAAACTACAACTGAAGATTTAGTGGAACCAGAGGATTCAGTAGCTCCCAATGAACCTCAGCCTCTCCGCCGATCTAGTAGGGTTCCTCGCCAACCTGAGAGATACTACGGTTTTCTCATGGATGGTGGAAGCGAGGATTGCATCATGGAGGATGATGACCCAACTAGCTTCGAGCAGGCCATCACGAGTGGGGACTCAGTGAAATGGCTGGATGCTATGCGGTCCGAGATGGAATCCATGTACACCAACAAAGTATGGACTTTGGACGTTACTCCTGAAGGGGTAAAACCCATTGGGAGCAAGTGGATCTTCAAGAAGAAACTTGGTGTAGATGGGAAAGTGGAGACTTTCAAAGCTAGACTTGTAGCAAAGGGTTTTCGTCAAAGACCAGGTGTGGACTATGACGAAACCTTTTCTCCAGTGGCTATGCTTAAATCCATCCGGATCATGCTTGCCATCGCTGCTTATCATGATTACGAAATCTGGCAAATGGATGTTAAGACCGCCTTTCTAAATGGTGATTTGGAAGAGTGCGTGTACATGAATCAGCCAGAGGGCTTCGTAGACAGTGGGAGCAGCGGGAAGGTGTGCAAGCTGCTTAAATCCATTTATGGATTAAAGCAAGCATCGCGGAGTTGGAACATCTGCTTTGACGTCGTTATCAAAGAGTTTGATTTCGTCAAAAACCCAGATGAACCTTGTATTTACAAGAAGGTGGCAGAGAGTAAGGTTGTCTTCCTCGTATTGTACGTGGACGACATACTCTTGATAGGAAATGATATTCCTATGCTGCATTCGGTCAAGCTCTTCTTATCACAAAGATTCTCAATGAAAGATCTTGGTGATGCCTCCTGCATATTGGGAATTAGGATCTATAGAGATAGATCCAAACGGATTTTGGGATTGTCCCAATCCAGGTACATTGACACCATACTAAAGAGGTTTAGTATGGAAGAGTCCAAGCGTGGGAACTTACCCACGATCTCTGGAGTCACTCTCTCCAAAGAGATGTCTCCCAAGACTGATTTGGAGAGAGCTCGCATGCAAGGGATACCCTATGCTTCGGCAGTAGGCTCTATCATGTATGCGATGCTATGTACCAGACCCGATGTAGCATACTCACTAAGTGTAGTGAGCAGGTATCAAGCTGATCCTGGAGAGAATCACTGGACAGCTGTGAAGAGCATTCTCAAGTACTTGCGAAGGACTAGAGATATGTTCTTGGTGTATGGTAACGGAGAGCTCCAAGTGGAGTCCTTTACCGATTCGAGCTTCCAGAGTGATAAGGACGACTCTAAGTCGCAGTCGGGCTTTGTCTTTACCCTTTACGGAGGGGCGGTTAGCTGGAAGAGTTCCAAGCAAGAAACCGTGGCAGACTCGACGATGGAGGCTGAATACATCGCTGCCAACGATGCTGCCAAAGAGGCTGTCTGGATCAAGAAGTTCATTACTGAACTTGGAGTGGTTCCATCCATTGAGCATCCAATACCTTTGTATTGTGATAACAATGGAGCGGTGGCTTTGGCCAAGGAACCCAGGTCCCATCAGCGATCCAGGCATATTCTGAGGCGGTATCACCTGATCCGGGAGATAGTTGATCGCCGGGAGATCGAGGTCAGGAGGGTTGACACGAAGAACAACACGGCGGATCCACTCACGAAGGCCATTCCCCAGATACAGTTTGAGAGACTCTTCGGGATGCTCGGTATGCGATACTACAGCAGCTGGCCCTAGTGCAAGTGGGAGATTGTTAGTTGTATGTATGCCCTAGAGGCCAGTATTGTACAGATGATGTATATTATATTGGATGCTTGGACATATATAGAGATGACTTTCTTGCTCGACATGATAGTATGCTATCTGGTTGCTCTTTATCTTAACATGTACACTAGTCTCTTTATACTGTCTTATAGTTACATGTTGGTAAAGCCCTTAGGATGTGTACTTGACTACCTGGACTATGATGCAGATCATACTAGTGGGGACATGGTAGTCCATAAGTACATCCTTCAAGGTCCCTAGTCGTGGGTGTATCGAGACGGGGCATCGATATACCAGTGTAGACTAGCGTATACGCTTCTCGACCCATGTGATGGGCGATGGATGATCCCATATCCATTGGTGTTTGACATCAGAGATGGTATACGGGTGCTCAGTGGAGACTGGGTACACTGGACGGACTCGCCGAGAACTCCCAGATGGTATTATACCTCACGTCAGATGGCAGTTCTCAGGTGACACTAGTGCAGGTTAGTCTGTAGACCCGAGATCGTCATAGAGTCTTGTGTGATTCCCACTGTGCTTTGATCTCCACCTTACCACGTCCATGAGGGCGTGCAAAACGGTGGTCTTTGGGTACAGTCCCGAGTCACATGGAGGCAATGAGCGATAGGAGGGGATTCGTCTCTCCCGGTATTGGGGGTTGATGTTGCGCTGTGCACGATTGGCCGTAACAGGGAAGTCCCTGGCCAGGGCTGATCAGAGATTTGCTGGTAAGTGTTACCAGTAGTTTCTCGACCCGTTATGAGCCTCACATCGGCACGACTTATTGGTTATTGGGGTCTGACGTTTACCACCCCTAGACTTGATATGCGACGTATCAGACGAACAGACCGGACTGTACGGTAAGTGTTACTGGTTGGATTCACAGGAGTATGAGCAGGCTAGCTCGTCGATCTTCTGATCGCTCAATACCCGGATGGCCGTTACGTTTAGCAGACCGCTTGCGGCTTGTGGGTGCTTGATATGATCATCATCTGCTACCGGCGTATTGACGAGTCTTTAGAGTCCTACACAGAGGTTTCCTGGTTCAAGCGAAACGAAATAGGAGCGCATATGAGATATGTGCGAGACCGAGAATAATGCGTGTATGTGATACCGTATTTCATTCTCGCGATAAATGTTTCGATTGGTTATATTCGATATGACCTAGTTATCGAATCATTGATTCGATAAATCGATACATTTGTTACTAGTCGGTTGTATGCGATATAACCGGATCGTTAAATCAAGTGTTGATTTAATGATTTAATGTATAATTATATATTTGATATATTACTTTACATTAACTAGTATTGGTTCACTTTATACGGATTTTTCTCACTTGATGCACATTGTATATGTGATATGCTTTTGTGCACATTTTTGTATCATGTTTGATAATACTTGATCCTTTGGTTAAGTGTGAAGAATTAAGCCATGGTTAAATGATAATTAGGGTTTTGCCTTATCATTTATTTATTCATTTCTTTATTTATTTCATTGGATAAATGAAAATAAAATGGTTTGTTTTTGTCATGATGCTTGTTGAAGCTTCATGAAGCTTTGACCAATGAGACCATTTTGTCTTCATGCTTAACCCTAACCCATCCACTTACCATGGTTTATTCTCTACACTTAACCCTTGTTAGATTATGATAAGTATGCATTTTTCTTTTCATTTTAAAAGAACTTATCATAAACTAGCTTCTTCTTCTTCTTCATCTTCAAGATAGAAACCTTGATGCCATCAATGGCAACTTGAGTTCTAGTGAGAGAAATCCAATTCTAAAGTGAACCCACCTCCTATTTCTTCACCCTCTACCTCTTGCCAAGTTGTTTTGGGTGTTTTCTTCACAAGTTTCACAACTTGGTGAAGTCGGAGCTTGAACTTGTGATGCCTCGACGTAGATCATCTTCGGCACGAAGCCGACGACCTAGTCCGCCCAATTCTTCGATGAAGCCAACGTTCGAGTTTGGGAATCGAGATGGACAGCGAGAGCATGCCTTCGTGGAGCCAAGGAAGAGGGTAACCGGATCTACAAAGGTTGTAGCATCTAACCTTTAGTTAATTTTGTTAACTAGTTTATAGTTTCGCCTAGAAATCTAGCCGACGATCCGTATTAGGGTTTCTCGGCACCCATAAAATTTGAAATTGGCATGTTCGATGCCTTGTGAGACCTCTATAGTGTGCCTAGGAACCCTCCACGTGCTGTGGTGTATACGGAGTAGTAATGCTGAGAGAGAATCTCATTCTCCTTTAGAATAATCCAGAAATTCCGTACTTAAGTATTCTCCTCCTTGATCGCATCAAAGGACATAATACTTATACCCATTTTGGTTCTCTGCTTCTAACTTATATTCTGTGAATATCTCAAAAGCTTCGGACTTATGTTTCAACAGGAACATATGTCTGAATCTTGAGAGATCATCAGAGAATGTAATGAAGTACAAAGAACCGGTCTTGGCATGTGTAGACAGGGGACCTTTATATATCAACATGTATCATCCCAAGAGTTCACTAACTCTTTCTCTGTTTCCAATAAACAGAGCTATGGTCATCTTGTCTCTGTGACATGACCGGCAAGTTTCACCAGATGTAAATTCAAACAGATTTAAATATGCATCTATATGTAACTTCAGCTAGTCGGGTCGCATTGATATGACCTAGTCTACAATACCTCAAGAAGGATTCGTTCATTTCTGAACTATTCCTCTTGTATGTGTTCTGTATACTAAGAACTGTAGTTTGATTTAGAACATCAATGCTTTAGATAACGTGCCTGAACCGATCAACTTTTGATATAGGAAATGTTCAAAACATTATCCAACAATACAAAATTATATCCTTTCTTTACGAATAAAGAGACTGATATGATTTTGTATATCAGGTTCGGTATCTAATAACATTTGTTCAGAATCAATGTATTTGTAATACAGGGTGACAGTGACCAACAGACTTGGCTGCAACACTTGCACCGTTTTCTGTCTCATGAAACTTATCACCCGTTCTCAGTTCTCTACCTTTCTGTAGCCCATGTAACAGATTACATTTGCGGGATCCTTATCCGGTATCTAATACCTGGAACGTAGAGGATACTGAGAAACGGTTCTTTATAATGAACATACCCGAAGGAGATGCATCACATGCATTCTCTTCGTTTGGGCGGTATAGGAATCCTGGTATTCCCCTATTTCCTGCTCTGTCTTATAACAATTATAAGTTGGAGCGGGACCAACGTTCCCCAGCTCAGTATAACAAGCGGGTTCGGTCAATATATCCGAATTATTATCTTGATTAAGGCGTGATATAGTCGCTACCTGGAGAGAGGGAGAAGAAAACACTCTGCGTGCGCTCTTGCAAGATTAGATTAGTTATTTATTTTATCTAATCAGGATGGCTCCCACTGTTTTTTATCAAATCTTCCTTCAAACCCTAAAAGGAAAGGCTAGCCGGGATTAATTACACTCTACAAGTTCGCCAATCTTTCAGCCAGGCCAGTGTCGGTACTTTGAGAGAGGTTCCCCGTGATTTCGCACAAACTTAATTAAAGTAAACCTCGTTTTCCCAGAGGCGTAACCTCATTAACACCTTTCTAGACACCTACTTGATCGGCTAATTGTAATGTGTAAAACTCTCCCAGGAGTAACTCTTACTCGCAGCGGGTATCGGGATCCAACTATCTCATACAAGGTATGCAATCTCATTGCAAATTTCAACACTTGAAATTCCCGATAATATTTTGCCCCTAGCGTCCTATGACCTTGACGCGGGCCAACAAACTATAGTCCGCTAGTCAAGTTCAACCCGTCATTTCTTGATTGAATTAAACCCACCCGCACGACCCTTGACACAGGCCAACAAAGTCGCACGACTACCCTAATCCAATCTGCATCATATGCATAAACAGATAAATACTAGTTAGCTACCGCACACTACGCCTTGACGCAAGCCAACAAACGTAGCACGAATACTAAGTAGGACTTATCTGAAATGACGGAGGGCTACGACAGGTTTTTCTGAAAACCTATTGCGTAATGAACTTGATATCGTTGTAGAATCAAATGATTTTAAAATGGAGTGTTTTTTAGGCTTTTCAAGTTTTGCTAAAGGGGTCACTCCCGGTGAAGGGATCGTCGGCCCTTTCCTCGTCGAATGAGGTGCGGGATATATCATATATATCACTGTACAAAGTAGAAACTATAGAAGCAATCAAAAGACAAACCGAGTGTGTAGCATCTGCCAGTTATTACTAAAGGGGTCACTCCCGGTGAAGGGATCTCGGCCCTTTCCTCATCGAATAAGGTGCAGGATGTTCTACAAGGAACACCACGATGCAAAGCAAGAATTGTAGCTACCTATTTTTGAAAATTCGATTCCACAACATCTTTTAGGTTTCTTTTATTTTCATTAATCATATTAATGAAGTCCCATCATTTAAGTTACCTAAACATCACAGATAAATACGATGTACACTTATGCCATCCGCATTCGCCTCGATGTCCCGTCTGCACCGTTAGGTTAGGTAACTAACGGCAGAGCAGGGCAGGGCTAGCGCGGGTGTAAAATATAAGTAACGTCTATATAATATATCATATATACTATATATAGTATTTATCACAGCACATCACATGATCACATCACAGATATCGCAGCAGAAGAAACATATGAAACATTGGATATACTAGGACGTCCGTGTTTTATTTTGAGCCTCCATAAAACACGGATTCCACGGTCATGATGAATAGCCAAACCCACACCCCTAGACCCCTACGAGAGCGGCAAGCAACCCTACCAATTCTAGAGTTAGGAGACCCGGACTCGACTCCTCGAGTTGGTCTCCCACTGGACCCTAGAACCCGGTTACTTGTGCTCCCCTCCTTGGGTCTATCCTAGTGCGGAAAAGTAAATAATAAACAATAGTGACAGCATCCTCAACCCGGAAGTGCCCCAATAAAAGAATATTACATACAAGTTTTTACATGAATGAAAATGAAAAACACTCATCTCACATAAAAAAAACCCGGCTATTCAAACACGACGATCCAATATAACATATCCAGCAACACATAACATCACTTGTCATCAACGTAAGTAAATATGCCCATCCCAATTGTCGTTGACATATAGCAACGAAACCGGCGATATCACATATTACACTTACGGTCACAGAAAAGAAAGTGTAAACTACAACAGTTGGAAACCGCAACCTCTTTAGACATCGCATGCCTAACCAAATGAATTCCTTAGACATCGCATGCCTAACAATTATAAACCCCGCATTTTAGTCTCATCATCGAAAACTCTTTTCAATATCAAGTCGGGCAATTCAACAAGATTCCCGACAACCTGATCGAATGCTCGTCGCAAACTTTCGTAGACGGCCGCACCCCCCGATGCCGTCGACGAAGTGCACTAAGGCGGAACACCGTTGCCGCGAGCACCCAAACGGATGCTTTTTGGCGACGGGGTTCTCCTACAGTCACTTGGTCGGGGCTATAGAGTATGGCTGTCTATTAAGTTTACCCGGCGAGTATCCGCGTACGCTACGTGATTGCGACGGACTTTTGATCGCATCAAAATTCTGTGGCAACCGATCAAGTGAGACTAAACTGCTAGATTTATAACATTCATTCAGTTATCTCATAACTACTTGTGAATTCCAAATATTGTATCACATTCCAGATAAATAGAAAATGTTAAACTTTCCGATCGAACTATCAAATACCCAAGTTTTCCCGAAACAGCTCAACACATGAAATAAGTTTAAAAACATTCACTTCATGCCACAGTACCAACGATCCAGCCGTAGAAGGGTCAAGCCAACACCTCACATGTGGCACACCGTACTGCCCCAAACCCTAAGGTTCAAAGGGCAGTTCAAGACTATCATATAATCGAGTTAAGGTTTGTTGTCTTCTAGAGGGTCCATCGCGTTACTTGCACTACTTAGAACGTTCTTAAACCACGGAAAAATCCAACACTTGGAAATTTCCCGGCAGGGAAAAAAATGGGTATTTATATCTAGTCGAACTATTTAACATGTTCTAAAATTATCCGGAAAACAGATAGACGAAGCTAAACTTTCCGATCAAAACAACGAACTCCCAATACAACCCAGAAAAACCCAACACATGAGTATGTTTAAAAGTACCTAAAAACATCAGGCAACACATACGGAGGAAACTGTACAAACTAGAAACCCTAACTCTACAGTTGCGCCGCGGAACCGCCGCTAATGGCATGTCATTGCCGCGGTTCCGCAGCCGTTCAAGTGACTCAGGGTCTCGTTTTGCACATAGGTCCACAGAATTCCCTGCTGATTTTTTTGAGTATTTTTAATTTGGAAAAAACCACATTTTCAGAAAATGTCCAGAGAAGGGTATTCATTGGGGTTTCGAGGTTCGATCAGACCTCTAACTTCGTCTACACATCGCTTAAAGCTCTAGCTAGGCTCTGATACCACTGTAGGGTTCCTAGGCACACTCAAAAGGTTCTACAAGGTATCAACCATGCCAAAATCAAATTTTTATGTGCCTAACAACTCTATGCAAGATCGTTAACTAGAGATTAGGCGAAACTACAAGTAAGCAAACTACTTTGCTACTAAGTGAAAGGGATTACAATCTTTGTAGATCCGGTCCTCCACTTCTAAAGCTCCGTGATGATGTCCCTCCGCTGCGATCATCGGGATCCCGGACGCTAGCGTTGGTTTCATCGGAGAAATGAGCGGGCTAGATCGTTGACTTCGATGCCGAAGATGATCTACGTCTAGGCGACTCTAACTAAAGCTCCATCTTCACTAGGTCATGAAACTTGTGAAGAAAACACCCCATACAACATGGCAAGTGGTAGAGGATGAAGAAATATGAAGTGGGTTCACTTTGGATTTGGATTTCTCACTTGATTTCATCACTTGAAAATTTTCAAGAAAGGTTTCTTCACTTGAAGAAGATGAAGAAGAAGAAGAAGGAAAATGAATTATTCTTGAAAATAATAAATCAAGTGAATACTTATCATAATGCAACCATGGGTGAAGATAACTCATGTAGAGAACAAACCATAGTTTAGGTAATGGTTAGGTTTAAGGATAAAACAAAATGGTTTAGACTTTTCAAAGATGCTGTGAAGCTTCATGAAGCTTTAAGCCAAAAATAAAGAAAAGCACCATTTTGTTTTAACAAAATGAATAAAGAAAATAAAACCTTAACCATTAACTAAACATGGTGTAAATCATACACATACCCAAGTTTGCATGTATCATCAAACATGATACAATCTAGTGCACAAAAATATATCACATATACAACTTGTGCACATCAAGTGAGAAAATCAATCTTAAGTGAACCAATACTAGTTAATGTAAAGTGATATATCAAATATATAATTATACATTAAATCATTAAATCAATACTTGATTTAATGATCCGGTCATATCGCATATAACCGACTAATATCTAGTGTATCAATGTATCGAATCAACACTTGATTCGGTAACCCGGCTATATCACCTATAACCGTCCGATGATACAAATCGCGAGAATAGAATACAGTATCACATACTGGTATTATTCTCGGTCCCGCACATATCTCATATGCGCTCCTATTTCGTTTCGCTTGAGTCAGGAAACCCCTGTGTAGGACTCTAAAGACTCGTCAATACGCCGGCAGTAGGTGGTGATCATATCAATCACCCACAAGCCGCAAGCGGTCTGCTAAACGTAACGGCCACCCGGGTATTAAGCGATCAGAAGATCAACGAGCAAGCCCGCTCACACTCCTGTGAATCAACCAGTAACACTTACCGTATAGTCCGGTCTCGTCGTCTGATATGTCGCATATCTCGCCTAGGGGTGGTAAACGTCAGACCCCAATAGCTCGATAAGTCGTGTCGATGTGAGGTCTATAACAGTTCTAGAAACTACTGGTAACACTTACCAGTAAATATCAGCAACCCTGGCCAGGGATTTCCGGTTATAGCCAATCGAACACAGCACAACAACAACTCCCTATACCGGGAGAGACGAATCCCCTCCTATCGCTCATTGCCTCCATGTGATTCGGGACTGTACCTAAAAACCACCGTTTTGCACGCCCTCTTGGACGTGGTAAGGTGGAAATCAAAGCACAGTGGGAATCACACAAGACTCTATGACGATCTCGGGTCTACAGACTAACCTGTACCAGTGTCACCAAAGAACTGCCATCTGACGTAAGGTATAATACCATCTGGGAGTTCTCGGCGAGTCCGTCCAGTGTACCCAGTCTCCACTGAGCACCCGTACACCATCCTTGATGTCAAACACCGATGGATATGAGATCATCCATCACCCATCATATGGGTCAAGATGATATACGCTAGTCTACTCTGGAATATCGATGCCCCGTCTCGATACACCCACGATTAGGGACCTTGAAGGATGTATTTATGGACTACCATGTCTCCACTAGTATAATCCGCATCATAGTCCAGGTAGTCAAGTACACATCCTAAGGGCTTTACCAACATGTAACAGAGAGACAATCAGTGTACACGTTAAGGTAAAGAGCAATCAGATAGCATACTATCATGTCGAGCAAGAAAGTTCTCCCTATATATGTCCAAGCATCCACTACAATATACATCCTATGTATTGTAATGGCCTCTAGGGCATACATATAACTAACAATATGATGGGCGATGGATGTTCCCACATTCATCGATGTTTGACATCGAGATCGTATACGGGTGCTGTCACGCCCCGCTTCCCAGTGTACGGCGAAGTGGACGCGACGAGGTCCGCTACGTATGTACTCAGAAGTACATACGCTAAGCGTAGCTAAGCAATATAAAATAAATACACAAGAGACAAGAATATAAAAAGAACAGCAACTTTTATTTATTAACATTCTTTGTACAATGCATAAAAAAGGAAATACATCTGAAATAAAAATGCCTAAACATTGGCATAACAGGAAATGGAAAGTACTGAAAAGAAAAGTGTACAATGAAATTATACTGCTGGGTCTTCGGCAAAATGCTCCAAATCTTCTTGTGATGGCTCAACTTCCGCCGGGTCCAAGTCACCTGACGACATTCAAAGAAAAGAGAAACAGAATGTCGTCAGCGAACAGATCGCTCGGTAAGTCCCAAAGGTAAGAGGGAAGTAGAGAAGACAGAATAAGAAGGTACATTTTTAGAATGTAAACTATTGTTATAAGGTTATGTTATCGCTGTTGTTTGTAGCTTGGTACAGAAGAATGCCAGTGTATACGAGGGGAGTCTCACTTGCCAGAGGCTAGGGCACGTGTAGTACAAGGAACCGTTATACCACGGTACAACAGCAATAGGATTCAAGTTAGGTGTATTAATCCGACCACCTCGTGCCACCTTTAACACCTTCCGTACCATTCTACCCCTTAAACCCCGTAGTATTGTTGTATTGTAAAAATGGTATAGATTGCATGATCGATCGACTGACTGACCGAAACCATGATATCAGAAAACGGTTATAACCGTAGAGTCATGTAAATGGAATACTGGGAAACATGTAGAAGGAATATCCATGGTTCGGTTCGGTCAAGTTATATAGATTGTTAACTAGATTCAGAGATTCATGTATTCATCTTGAGTTGAAATATGAAAGAATATAGATTGACTTGAATCATATTCAAGTCAGAAATAGTCAGACTCTAACCCGAGTCAGACTAAAAGAAGGTGAGTTGAAGTTCAATAATTGTTAGGGGCCTTATTGTAATTTATAAAACTTGAGGGGGGTTTATATAAAAAGTACCTTTGTATAGATTTCAAAATACACCTCAAGTATTTGTTATTCGTCTTTATAGTTATAATGAGTGTGGATTTTATTTGTGTTATTCTAGTGAATATATCCTAATAAAAGTATTAATTGATTTATTTGAAACTCAGGGTATTTTAATATAACTTTTAAACTTGTAATTTTAGAAAAAGTGGAAACTTTATATTATAATAAAATAGGTGTTTAAATGATATTTATATATATAATAATACAAGAATAGTTTTAAATAATAATTTATTTTCCAAAATCTCATTCTTTTCTTAAATGCCGTATTTTAAACCTTTCGAGACCGAATGCTCCTTGCGGAGGTCTGAATCTCGCACTACTAGCCCGCGGGTACACGATGAACCGTACTATCCCTAACGAGTTCCCCAAAGGTGGGTTGTAGCGGCGCTTTGCTTAGCTTTAATAAATACTATTCATTTAGAAAAACGGTTCTATAAATATAAGGTATTTATTTGTAAAAGAGTATAGTTTTCCGTATTTTAGTTGTTAGGGTTTCCTAAGCCAACTAGCCTATTTCTAAGGTCTAAACGACAAGTCATTAGAAGCCTCAAATCGCCTCTTCACCGTCAATTGCGACCAGATAAGTGCCAGGTAAGTGGGAAGGAACCACAGTCGTGGGCCTAATTAAAAACCACTAGTCTAGACACACTTGCCTAGACACCACAAGACAGTTTAGATAAACGATCGATATCCATGACCTATCGTGCTTTCATTTTAAAAGATTTTATTTAAGATTGTGTACATCTTAAAGCTTTTAGAAAAGATTTATAAAGAATGTGGTATTTTAGTAAAAAGTCCTGTATTTTCGTATTTTATATTTTTTTAACGATATCAATTAAGGTTATATTTGTGTGTGTGTAGAGGTAGGTCATTACCTCGTGACTTATTTTAAGGTATTGCGAAGTTTAGAGGTTAAATATGATATATTAAACTTGAAGGTATTTAAGCGCAAGAATACGGTATTTGAAAACGTTTTCATTTCATGTGTGAAAATTCATTCAAAATGATTTCTACAAGTTTAGTGATCAAGATAAACATATTTAGGAATGAGGGAATTGATTAAACGAAGAAAAATAAACTTCATGGTATTTTTATGAAAAGAATACGGTTTTACAAGAAAGCTATCATTTCATGTGAGAAACTTTATATAAATTGTTTTCTAGGTGATTAATAGTCAACGTGAATATATTAGGGTATTGTGGATTAGGTGACAAGTGAAATTTTGTAGAAAAACCGAATCGGAAATCGGTTTGTTCCGATTTCCGTCGGGATTCGTAATTTCGTATTTTTAAGAAATAGAAAAGAGAGAAGATTGGGACTTACGGGTTTAAACTCTTCTAAAGAGTAAAGAGAACTAGGAAGAAAGGCCGAGGTGTGGTTTCGTCGCCGGTTGCTTCAAAGCACGTCACCGGAATTCCGTCAGGGCTTCGCCGTGAACTCGGTTTCAAAGCACACACTTCTTGGAAAACTTTTGAGAGAGTGGCTCAAGATTTTGGGGGGTGAGAGGGTAGTGTGTAGGGTTGATATTTATAGGGTTAGGCTAGGGTTAGAGTAGATGAAAAGTTAAAAATAAAAATGTGATAAAATATAATAAAAATATATTAAAAGTGGAGTAATTGGGGTTTTTAAAGAGCTCTGGAAGTGGTATGAGGCTGAAACATTGCAGGTGCGTAGGGAATATGAAAAGACACAACTTTCATGTTGTGACCATCACCGGAATCGGCCGAATCGGGGGTGACTCGGCCGTGACTCGGTCGGATCACTGAGTCGGCCGAGTCAAGGCCGAGTTGGCCGATTCCCGACCGAGTCCGGTGACCTGGATCCCCCCGACGGTTCATCTAACTCCTGCAAGTGTTACATGTTTGGGTGTAGTGGGATTTTTGTGAGATATGCACGTGTAAACTCTTGGTATTCTAAAGGTTTTAAAAAAAATCAATATTAAAAATAATGTGGGGTATGGGATTTGAACTCTGGTGGCTTGGTTGAGCAGTGCAAGGTATTACCAATGAGCTACATGCTCCTTCTTGTAATTATTGTAGGGAAATAGATACTTAAAGTGTTATCAGCAACATTAAATACTCCATGTATACTTCAAATTTAAATCAAATTTAGATATACAAAAAAAATGGAGTTGTTACAATCTACCCTCCTTACAAAAATTTCGTCCTCGAAATTTACAACTTTTATTTGAGGACTAGTTTACAAAAAGGTGCGGATATCTTGCAAGCATTTCATCTTCCCTTTCCCACATGGATTCTCCTGGAGTGTCTTTTCTCTACATTACCCGGACTAAGTTAACTTCCTTGTTCCGAAGTGTCTTCACTTTTCTATCCAGGATTTCCACAGGTTGTTGCTCACAAGACAAATCGGGCTGTATAGTGAGCTTGGAATGATCAAGTACATGGCTGGGATCACTCACATATCTTCTGAGTTGAGATATGTGGAATACGTTATGCACTCCTTCCAATGAGGGTGGAAGCGCTAATCGATATGCGACTTCACCGACTCGTTCGAGTATGTCGAACGGTCCAATGTATCTTGGACTTAGCTTACCCCGTCTTCCAAATCGGATCACTCCGCGGTTAGGAGATATCTTCAAGAATACATGATCTCCTGGCTAGAACTCCAAGTGTCGTCTCTTTGCATCAGCCCAGTGTTTCTGTCTATCTTGGGCTACGCGCATTCTTTCCCTGATAGTACGAACCACATCAACGGTCGCTACTATCATCTCTGGTCCCAGGAGTTCCCTATCTCCGATGTCGTCCCAACTTAATGACGATCGACACTTCCTTCCATATAATGCTGCAAAAGGTGCCATTCCTATGCTTGCTTGGTAGCTGTTGTTGTACGCGAACTCCACAAGATGCAGGTGATCCTCCCATGATCCTTTGAAGTCGAGCATACATGCTCTGAGCATATCCTCCAAGATCTGAATAGTTTGTTCCGACTGACCATCTGTTTGTGGATGATAAGCCGTGCTGAAGTTCAGACTTGTTCCCAAGCTAACTTGCAGACTCTGCCAAAATTGCGATCGGAACCTGGTGTCACGATCGGAGACAATGCAGACCGGTACTCCATGAAGTCTCATAATTTCCTGTATGAGTTCATGGGTATCAGAGATAGTACATTATGAAGAGTTTAAATCTTAAATTAGATTATTATCTCTATGTACTTCTTCGCTAGTGTCTCAGTTGATTGGCCAACTCGAAATGGGATGAAGTGAGCCGACTTTGTGATTCGATCCACAATGACCCAAATCGCATCGTTACCCTTTGTGCTGCGAGGAAGAGCAGTTACAAAGTCCATCGTGATGTGCTGCCACTTCCATTCTGGAATTGGTAACGGTTGAAGTAGTCCAGCTGTCCTGTGATGTTCAGCCTTTACTTGCTGACACACCAAGCATTTTGCGACACTTCTGGCTACTTCACGCTTCATTCCATGCCACCAATAATTCTGATGTAGATCTTTGTACATTTTGGTACCTCCAGGATGTACTGAATAGGGAGAGCTGTGAGCTTCTTTCATTAACTCTTCCCAAACAGGACCTTTTGGTACACACAATCTGTTGCCGTATCTCAAAGATCCGTCTTCATGGATGATAAAGTCTGTTCTGAGTCCATTCTCCACTTGTTCTCTGGTCTTTTGCAACTTAGTATCGCTGGCTTGAGCTGCTTTGATCTGATTGACAATGGTTGATTGAACTTGTAGATTCATCAAACTTGAAGCATCACCTGGCATGATTAGTTCAATTTCCATCTGATGTAAGTCTTGTTGAAGCTTCCACTGGGCAGTGAGATTCATTGCTAATGGTTGGCGACTAAGAGCATCAGGTACTACGTTCACCTTTCCTGGGTGATATTGCAAGTTGATGTCAAAGTCCGCCATGAGTTCTAACCATCTTCTCTGCCGCATATTCAACTCCTTCTGAGTAAACACATATTTCAGACTTTTATGATCTGTGTAGATGTTCACTCATTCACCAAGTAAGTAGTGGCGCCAAATTTTGAGAGCAAAAATGACGGCTGCCAACTCCAGATCATGCGTCGGATAATTACGCTCATGAGTCTTCAGTTGTCTTGAAGCATAAGCCACAACCTTACCATGCTGATGTAGAACACATCCTAATCCCTTGCCGGATGCATCACAATGCACTTCGAATCCTCCAGATTGATCCGGTATGACGAGAATAGGTGCAGATGTCAGTCTTGACTTGAGTTCTACGAAAGCTTGCTCGCATGCTTCTGACCACACAAATTCTTCATCTTTTCGTGTGAGCTTGGTCAGGGGTGTTGCTATCTTCGAAAAGCCTTCAATAAACCTTCTGTAATATCCAGCTAAACCCAAGAAACTCCGAATGTCCTTCACTGACTTTGGTGTAGGCCATTCGCTGACTGCTGAACTTTTGTTGGATCTACAGAAATTCCTTCTCCTGATACGATATGTCCAAGAAAACCAACTTGTTTTAGCCAAAACTCGCACTTGCTGTACTTGGCATAAAGCTTATGTTGTCGAAGAGTTTCTAGGACAATTCGTAGGTGTTCCGCATGTTCTTTCCGATTCTTAGAATATACCAAGATGTCGTCGATGAAGATGACCACAAACCTGTCTAAATACTCCTGGAAAACTTGGTTCATAAGGTTCATGAAGATTGCTGGTGCATTGGTCACTTCAAATGGCATTACTAGAAATTCGTAATGTCCACAGCGAGTTCTGAAAGCTGTTTTGTGAATATCAGCTTCCTTGACCTTCACTTGATGATAACCTGAACGAAGATCAAGTTTAGAGAAGACACAAGATCCACTTAGCTGATCGAATAAATCGTCGATGCGTGGGAGTGGATACTTGTTCTTTATAGTGACTTCGTTCAAGGCCCTATAATCGATGCACATTCTGTATGAACCTTCCTTCTTCTTAACCAATAGTACAGGTGCTCCCCAACTTGAAGTGCTGGGACGAATCCATCCTTTCGCCAGTAATTCGTCCAACTGTGTTCTTACTTCCTTCAATCCTTCCGGACTTAGTCTATAAGGTGCTTTGATCACTGGTTGTGCTCCTGGTACTAAGTCAATACTGAATTCAAGAGCTCAATCAGGAGGCAAACCTGATATATCGTCAGGAAATACATCGTCGAACTCTCGAACTACCTCCGGTCTTGATTCTTCCTCTGCCTGTGCTGCTGCAACTACTGCTTCCCTTGGCTTTGCTTTGTAAGTACTTGGCTCCAATGTACGGTCTCCACTTTTAAAATAGAAGACCGGATGATCTGGAATCTCAAATACTACCCTCCTTTGGCGACAATCGATGGTAGCATAAAAAGTTCCAAGCCAGTCCATTCCTAGAACCACATCGAAGTTTGGTATATCTAGTACCTTGAAGTCAGCATAAAACTCTCGACTGCAGACGACGACTGGACACATGCTGTATCCCATAGTTGCCTTTAGAACACCATTTCCGGAACTGACGTTCCAGCTAGATACAAGCGGTGAGACTGGAATCGCATGGGTTCGGACAAACCGTTGCGACATAAAGCAGTGAGATGCTCCAGTATCAAACAGTGCAAGTGCAGGTAATGAAGCTACTAGGATTGTACCTAAGGTATATGGGATAGGTTTTAGGTATAGGAAAAGTGTGTAGATAACTAAAAGATGAGTTTGAGAAGGAAAGTTTACCAGTAATGACTTGGCCAGTGGCCTCAGCTTCTTCCACAGACATCATGAAAGCCTGGCGCTTTGGCACATTCCTCCTGGCCTGAGGAGCATTCCTCGGAACGTTCCTTTGAGCTTGATAGAACTGTCGAGGAGGTGGTGTAGCTTGTGGTCCCCTGGGTGGTGCAGGCAGTGCAAGTCTGGGAGCAGGTGCCTGAAGAGCTGGTCGCTGCTGATAAGTATTTGCTGGCCTGGGTGCAGCAATTGGGTTCTGTCTTTGGGGACAAGACCCAATACCGTGAGTAGCTGAACCGCAGACTAAGCAGAGGCGGTTGGCTCGACGGCAGTCCTTCATCATATGTCCAATTCTCCTGCAGTAGGTGCAAAAGGCTGGGCTAGGACGATGGGTTGGTACTCCGGGTCGCCTTGGCACGAAAGATGGTCTGGACGTGGCTCCACCTGCCATTTGGTTGGCAGGGCGTTTGACTCCAGCAGACTGAGGTCTGCCCCTCTCTTTTATCACTGCCTCATAACTGCGGGCAGCTTCTAATGCATCCTCATGAGTCAAAAACTTTCCTGTGGCTAGAGCAGCCTTAATCTCTGTGTCCAAACCTTGCTGAAAGCGACGGGCTCTGATATCGTCCGTCGGTATCAAGTGTGCCGCGAATCTGTTTAAAAATTGTGTTAGTTGTGTAGTATATGATATCTAAAAATTGAACTATTGTGACATATCTTACCGGCTCAACATAGTGAATTCAGCGTCGTATTCATCTACCGATTTGTCCCACATTGATCCTTGCTGTAGATGAATAAACTGCTGCTCCATGGCGAACCTGGCAGTCACAGGGAAATATTTCGCGTCGAACTTCTCGCGAAATGTCTTCCATTCAATCGGCTGTACCAGACCGTTTTCTTCCGCCTTCCACCAATTGCGAGCATTATCCGTGAGCTGTAGCTTCGCTACACGGACCCAAGCGTGGTCTGGCACTTGAGCTGCTGTCAGATCGTCCTCGATGCTTTGTGCCCATTCTTCCGCTTCAAGAGGGCTTCCTTTACCAGAGAACTGCTTTAGGTGCAAAGCTCTGAATTGCTTTACTCCCGGTGCATCGGCCTCAGGATGATTCAAAAGTTGTTGTAGTCCCTCGAGAAGACTGCGGATCGCCTCAAATAGCATCGTTTGCTCAGTAGGTGGTGCAGGAACAACTGGTGTGAGAGGTAGTGCTGGAGGGGTGTTGTTGACGTTGTTGCTGGTGTTGTTCGGGGAATCCATGACCTTGAAGAAAAATTTAGGTTAGGATAGATTCAAATGCATGAAATGATAAGATTCAAGGAATAGAAATTTGCAAGATTCAAGGGACATGAATTGTAAAGAATGTTTTACTTGCTGGTTCTTGTGTTATATTGCTTAGGTTGTTCATACAGACCAGAACTGCATGACAGGGATTCATATAGCTCTGACCTGCATGGGCCACTAACAAAACCTGTCACACCCCGCTTCCCAGTGTACGGCGAAGTGGACGCGACGAGGTCCGCTACGTATGTACTCAGAAGTACATACGCTAAGCGTAGCTAAGCAATATAAAATAAATACATAAGAGACAAGAGTATAAAAAGAACAGCAACTTTTATTTATTAACATTCTTTGTACAATGCATGAAAAAGGAAATACATCTGAAATAAAAATGCCTAAACATTGGCATAACAGGAAATGGAAAGTACTGAAAAGAAAAGTGTACAATGAAATTATACTGCTGGGTCTTCGGCAAAATGCTCCAAAACTTCTTGTGATGGCTCAACTTCCGCCGGGTCTAAGTCACCTAACGACATTCAAAGAAAAGAGAAACAGAATGTCGTCAGCGAACAGATCGCTCGGTAAGTCCCAAAGGTAAGAAGGAAGTAGAGAAGACAGAATAAGAAGGTAAATTTTTAGAATGTAAACTATTGTTATAAGGTTATGTTATCGCTGTTGTTTGTAGCTTGGTACAGAAGAATGCCAGTGTATACGAGGGGAGTTTGTAGCGCCTTGAAAAGTCGTTTTGGTGTTTTCCTGAAAATCGGTGAAAATTCGGTATTTTTCCGTAAACCGTCTTTTTTGTTATTTTGCAGTTTATGACTAATTATACCTAAAATGGATAGGTAATTGCTTGTTTTTAGTAGCTAATGAGTTACTTATGAAATTCTGGTCGTTTAAAAATTTTCCCTAATTTTTCGATTTTTTTAATATTATTTTAAGCCGGTAAGAAAATACATTAAATTTAGCGATAAATACAAATTTAAATGGGCTAAATTTAAGCTTTAAAATCATGTTAATTAAAATCTAGTTGTAACATAAATTTTTAGAAATTTATTTTAAGTTTTAACTAATTTTTATTATAGAAAATGAAATTTATTGAATTTAAGCTTAAACTTGCAATTTTTGACTTGTAGGGGGTCTTTTTGCATAAAAAAAATTTTGTACACTCTCTCTCACTTTTCCCTCACCCTAGGCCGGCCCATTTCCAGCAGCTCATGGAAAAAAATTCCATGCTCCTTTAACTTTTTATATTGTATGGGAATGGGGGGTTTTTTAAAGGATTTTGAATTGTTAACTGGGTATGGGTCTTTTGTGGGTTGGTAGGGGTTGACCATGACTTTTTCCCACACCCCACACCATCCCCCTTCCCTTGTTTTGGCCGAATTCCAGCAGCCCCCCTTCATCTTTTTTTTCTTTGCATCTTCTTGTTAAACTCTTCAAGTTTGCTCCAAATTTCAAGTTAAAACTCACAAATTAAACCCCATTCTTCATCCCCTTTCTCCTTAGCCTCTCTTGCTTGGAATCATGGTGCTATGAGGCCATCATTGAGGCAAATTCTTCTTGCTAGATCTATAAAATTTGAGGTATAATTTCTACTCATTTAAGTGCATATGGTTAAAATTCTTTAATTGAGTTGTTTAGTGTTAATTTTAGTGCTAATTTCTAATCTAGTTTTTTTTTTAGTTCATGTCTTGAATTTTAGTTAGGGTTAGGAAACCATTATTTAGTTAATTAAATCTATTTAATTAATCTAATTGTTTACTTAACCAATCTATAAGGTTATTTTGCTTAAGTGGCTTGATGTTATGCTAATCCAAGTTAATCTTGTGTGAAATTTTCCTTGTTTTGCTAATTACTAAAAATCAAGAGAATGGTTGGTTGTAGAAAATATATTTTGAAGCATAGTTAATGGTTTAAAATTAGTGTAGTGGCTATCTAGTGGGTTAATTTGGATTGTTGTGTTGGATTGTGTTAACTTTGTCGCTAATTTTCGATATTTGCACCAAATTGCAAATTTCTGGCTTACTAGGTTTTTATTAATATATTGTGACGAATTAATTGCGATATCTAGATTATATTTTTGGCATATCCTATGACATTTAGGATGTGTGAGTGCGGATTTTTGAGTGATCGGGTTTCAGCTTTGCCGGGCGACCAAATCGGCGATTTTAGTTAGTTTTTGCGATTTTCGCGTGTGTTCCGCGCACCTCGTGCACGTTATACCTAGCTTGTGAACGTTGGTATTTTCGTTTGGGATTGCGTCGTTTCATGGTATGTAACCTTATGTTTGGTATTGATGTAAATTCCAGGTTCGGTCGCGGAGACGTCAGACGCGGCACGAAAGGGGAAAGCGGTGATTGGACGTGACTAGCTAGGGATTCCGGTGAGTAGATGTAACATCTACGGGGGACTATCGTTGGATGGCGCAAGTCGCCCGATAGTTTTAGTGGCTTAAAAGGATTCTTAGTAATGTTAGTAATTAGGGGTGTAATACTTGTATGATTATTTGCTACATTCATGCCTTATATTGACATACATATACGAACCCATTCTATAGGACACCTGCACCATTGCCAGGGTTTTTATATGCAGCACGAGCACTATTCATGCTTACACACACACCCTGGTAATTGCCATGCCACCACACTAGATAACCTTTAAATTGAAACCTTTTACTATAATTGATACTTAAACTTGCGCTATTGCTTTAATTCCTTAAAATGAAATCGTAGGATTGCTATTCATGTGCATGTACTTCATTATATTAATTGTTCATGCCTAATCTATTAATCACACATCGCAACTTGATTATTGATACCATATGCATTCATTATCATTGGCATATGCATTTATGAGGATTTCTTGAGATTTTGTGATATTTCTGGATTTCGGGGGTAAGCCGCAAATTTCTAAACTTATTACATTTTTTTAAATATGTAAATTGCGGTTTTCTAGTGATGTAAGTGTCGTCCACCATGAGTTTGCTGTGGTTTTCGAGATCGGTGTCGAGGAGTGGAGGAACCGTCACGGGTACATGGTGGGCCCGGTAAGGTACCCCGGGGCAAGAGGAATGTGTTGTTGACGTTGAGCCTGGCAGGGGACGGATTACCTACCGGTGACTGTTTGGGACGGCGGATATCCAGAGGATACCGACCGTAGCCGCGAGATGATGAGATATTGATATTGAGATGGGTCAGCCGGATGGCTGAGGCCAGAGATACTATAACATGGATTTTGTGAAAGTTTTGAGGTGTCGTTGCTGGACACAGGTTCTTGTTGATTCTATTGGTATTGTGCTGGTATTTCAAAAGAGGTTCCTAAGGGAAAAACATGATTCTTATACTTACACATTCAGATCATGAGTTGATTCGCATTGCATTCATACCTGCTAGTATATTCATATTGCATACATACCTGCTATTATGTCCTGCCTTACCTGTATTTTAGATGCTAGGATACTTGTGTGCATGCCTTCGATAGCCTGTGTAGATGTTATTTATTACTCACGAGTTGGCAACTCACCCCCGTTGCGCCACAGCCTTTTGCAGGTCCGCTCCGTCAGTACAGTAGCGGCGGGCGCACTTGCTTCTTTTGCCTCTTTTGCCTGGACTCGAGGTTTTACTCTTAGGTGGGTTATATTTTTATTTTTGTACCACCTTGTATATTCTTTGTATCTAGTGTACTCCATCTACTGTTTCTATCAGTATTGTTGTATATTGACCTAGAGATGAGACTGTGAGATTTGTGGACTTTTTATGCTGTATTTTGGGGTCGAGCTCACTTGAGTCGACATGCTGTTTTTCTCATGCTCCTTTATGATTATTTTGCATGTTGTTGTTTTATATTGCGTGGGATTTGTGACCGCCTTGTGGCGAAGAGCTAGCTCCCGTTTGGGGATGCCTTATTTGTTGGATTTATATATATTCTTGTTGTACCCATTTTGTGGGCCAGTATTTACAAAGGAGACTCTGCCGAAATTTTCGGAAAAATTGATATTGTTTTTAAAAAAAGGGTTTGATATGACTTATTTGATAAACTCGCTTTCAATTGATTGGTTTTCCTTCACCCTTTTGCTTATTTGGTTTTGGTTTCTGGGCTTTGGCTTACTTATTTTACGGACGTCTTGAGACGTTTCGTAAACTTAAGTGCCAGTCACGTTCCGTACCCTGCGGGTCGTGACAGAGTCTCACTTGCCAGAGTCTAGGGCACGTGTAGTACAAGGAACCGTTATGCCACGGTACAACAGCAATGGGATTCAGGTTAGGTGTATTAATCCGACCACCTCGTGCCACCTTTAACACCTTCCATACCATTCTACCCCTTAAACCCCGTAGTATTGTTGTATTGTAAAAATGGTATAGATTGCATGATCGATCGACTGACTGACCGAAACCATGATATCAGGAAACGGTTATAACCGTAGAGTCATGTAAATGGAATACTGGGAAACATGTAGAAGGAATATCCATGGTTCGGTTCGGTCAAGTTATATAGATTGTTAACTGGATTCAGGGATTCATGTATTCATCTTGAGTTGAAATATGAAAGAATATAGATTGACTTGAATCATATTCAAGTCAGAAATTGTCAGACTCTAACCCGAGTCAGACTAAAAGAAGGTGAGTTGAAGTTCAATAATTGTTAGGGGCCTTATTGTAATTTATAAAACTTGAGGGGGGTTTATATAAAAAGTACATTTGTATTGATTTCAAAATACACCTCAAGTATTTGTTATTCGTTTTTATAGTTATAATGAGTGTGGATTTTATTTGTGTTATTCTAGTGAATATATCCTAATAAAAGTATTAATTGATTTATTTGAAACTCAGGGTATTTTAATGTAACTTTTAAACTTGTAATTTTAGGAAAAGTGGAAACTTTATATTATAATAAAATAGGTGTTTAAATGATATTTATATATATAATAATACAAGAATAGTTTTAAATAATAATTTATTTTCCAAAATCTCATTCTTTTCTTAAATGCCGTATTTTAAACCTTTCGAGACCGAATGCTCCTTGCGGAGATCTGAATCTCGCACTACTAGCCCGCGGGTGCACGATGAACCGTACTATCCCTAACGGGTTCCCCAAAGGTGGGTTGTAGCTGTGCTTTGCTTAGGTTTAATAAATACTATTCATTTAGAAAAACGGTTCTATAAATATAAGGTATTTATTCGTAAAAGAGTATAGTTTTCCGTATTTTAGTTGTTAGGGTTTCCTAAGCCAACTAGCCTATTTCTAAGGTCTAAACGATAAGTCATTAGAAGCCTCAAATCGCCTCTTCACCGTCAATTGCGGCCAGGTAAGTGCCAGGTAAGTGGGAAGGAACCACAGTCGTGGGCCTAATTAAAAACCACTAGTCTAGACACACTTGCCTAGACACCACAAGACAGTTTAGATAAACGATCGATGTCCATGACCTATCGTGCTTTCATTTTAGAAGATTTTATTTAGGATTGTGTACATCTTAAAGCTTTTAGAAAAGGTTTATAAAGAATGTGGTATTTTAGTGAAAAGTCCTGTATTTTCGTATTTTATAATTTTTTTAACGATATCAATTAAGGTTATATTTGTGTGTGTGTAGAGGTAGGTCATTACCTCGTGACTTATTTTAAGGTATTACGAAGTTTAGAGGTTAAATATGATATATTAAACTTGAAGGTATTTAAGCGCAAGAATACGGTATTTGAAAACGTTATCATTTCATGTGTGAAAATTCATTCAAATTGATTTCTACAAGTTTAGTGATCAAGATAAACATATTTAGGAATGAGGGAATTGATTAAACGAAGAAAAATAAACTTCATGGTATTTTTATGAAAAGAATACGGTTTTACAAGAAAGCTATCATTTCATGTGAGAAACTTTATTTAAATTGTTTTCTAGGTGATTAATAGTTAACGTGAATATGTTAGGGTATTGTGGATTAGGTGACAAGTGAAATTTTGTAGAAAAACCGAATCGGAAATCGGTTTGTTCCGATTTCCGTCGGGGTTCGTAATTTCGTATTTTTAAGAAATAGAAAAGAGAGATGATTGGGACTTACGGGTTTAAACTCTTCTAAAGAGTAAAGAGAACTAGGAAGAAAGGCCGAGGTGTGGTTTCGTCGCCGGTTGCTTCAAAGCACGACGCCGGAATTCCGTCAGGGCTTCGCCATGAACTCGGTTTCAAAGCACACACTTCTTGAAAATCTTTTGAGAGAGTGGCTCAAGATTTTGGGGGATGAGAGGGTAGTGTGTAGGGTTGATATTTATAGGGTTAGGCTAGGGTTAGGGTAGATGAAAAGTTAAAAATAAAAATGTGATAAAATGTAATAAAAATGTATTAAAAGTGGAGTAATTGGGGTTTTTAAAGAGCTCTGGAAGTGGTATGAGGCTGAAACTTTGCAGGTGCATAGGGAATATGAAAAGACACAACTTTCATGTTGTGACCATCACCGGAATCGGCCGAATCGGGGGTGACTCGGCCGTGACTCGGTCGGATCACTGAGTCGGCCGAGTCCCGGCCGAGTTGGCCGATTCCCGACCGAGTCCGGTGACCTGGATCCCCCCCGACGGTTCATCTAACTCCTGCAAGTATTACATGTTTGGGTATAGTGGGGTTTTTGTGAGATATGCACGTGTAAACTCTTGGTATTCTAAAGGTTTTAAAAAAAATCAATATTAAAAATAATGTGGGGTATGGGATTTGAACTCTGGTGGCTTGGTTCAGCAGTGCAAGGTATTACCAATGAGCTACAAGCTCCTTCTTGTAATTATTGCAGGGAAATAGATACTTAAAGTGTTATCAGCAACATTAAATACTCCATGTATACTTCAAATTTAAATCAAATTTAGGTATACAAAAAAATTGGAGTTGTTACAGGTGCTCAGTGGTGACTGGGTACATTGGACGGACTCACCGAGAACTCCTATATAGAATTATATCTATCGTCGGATAGCAGTTCTCAGGTGACACTGGTGCAGGTTAGTCTGTAGACCCGAGATCGTCATAGAGTCTTATGTGTTCTCCCACTGTACTTTGATTACCACCCTACCACGGCTCTACTGAGTCGTGCAAACAAGTAGCCGTTGGGTACAATCCCGAGACACACGAAGGCGATGAGCGATAGGAGGGGTTTCGTCTCTCCCAGTATTGGGAGTTGATGCTGTGTTGTGCTCGACTGGCTATATCAGTAAGTCCCTGGCCAGGGCTGTTGAGATTTACTGATAAGTGTTATCAGTAGTTTCTCGATCTGTTGTAGACCATTCATCGGCATGACTTATTGAGTTATTGGGGTCGACGTTACCATCCCTAGACTTGATATGCAGCATATCTGACGAAGAGACCGGACTGTACGGTAGTGTTGCCGGTTGGCTCGACGGGAGTTGTAACAGGTTCGCTTGTTTTCTTCTGATCGCTCAATACCCGGGTGGCCGTTACGTTTAGCTGACCACTTGCGGCTTGGGGGTGCTTGATATGATCATCACCCACTGCCGGCGTATTGACGAGTCTTAGAGTCCCACAATGGAGTTGCCTAGTCCAGGCGAAACGATGTGGTGCGCATATGAGATATGCGCATGGACCCGGTTAAAATGCGTGTATGAGATACCGTATATTAATCGGGCGGTTTGTTTTTGGTCGGGTCATATGTGATATGACCGGGTTGCTAAATCAAATGTTGATTTATCATTTGACCATTAGTTTCTTACTTAAAATCCTTTCTTGTCCTTTTTGTTGTATGCATGCATGTATGCATTCATTCTTATTCATGCACATATGGATGTGCATGCACACATACATGCATACATCATTCTATCATGGTTGTTGATATAGTGGATGGTGGCAATATAAGACTCACACCCTTTATAAAATATATGGATATTATTTTTGGAAAAGAAAAATGAAAATGGAAATTGTTTCATGGTTGAATATTTTATTCTTTCATTAACCCTTTGGTTTAACCATGATTTAATTTCTATGGTCATTTTTGTTCCAAACTAAAATATCTAGATATTTTATAACCTTGGTTAAGAATGAGAGATAGAAAATATATATATTCTATTTTCTCATTTTTATTTACAAGCTTATCATTATCTTGAGTTTTAGAAAGCCATCATCTTCTTCCTCCTTTCTTTCTTGCTCTCTAGTTTTCTCAAGTGAGCCAAAGAGTGACCAAGTTAGGATTTTGAAGTGAGAAAACCAACCACAACACCATTCTACACTAGTCTTGCCCATTAGTGTAGAGTGTTAGCTTCCATTTCTTCTCTTGATCTTGTGAAGCTTCAAGCTTGGACATAGAGGGCTCCGGGTGGATCATCGTGGACCTAAAGGATCTCAAGCGGACCTTTTTCCAACTCTCAAGAAGCCAAGGAGTCTAGCGTAGGGAGCTACAAAGGTTGTACTCTCAAAACCCTAGTTTTTTCTACTTATGTTTGTGTTAAAGTTGCCCTAATTTTTCTAGCATGATCCTTTAGAATGTTTCTTTAGCACCATAAAAATTAAAATATGGCATGTGTGTTACCTCCAAACCCTTGTAATGGTGCTGTAGGAAACCCTTCCTGGTATCAGAGCCAAGCTAAAACCTTAGGCGACGCTTAGGCGAAGTTAAAACTCCGATCGAATCAAAAATACGGATTTTTAACCCTTCTCTGGACAATTTTTAAAACTGTGTTTTTTCAGTATTAAAAATACTTAAAAAATTCAGCAGGCAAATATAAGCAATACTGTAAAAAACGAAGCAATAAACCATACATTCCGCCGCGGAACCACGGCTAGACCTTGCTTGGGCCGCGGATCCGCTGCCGTACAGATGAATCATTGCCTCGTTTTCACACAGTAATGTTCCTACCTGCTTGTATATATTTTTGGGTATTTTTAAACTGATTCAAGTGTTGAGTGTTCTGGGGATTGTTTTGGATTCGTTGATTCGATCGGAATATTTAATTTCATACTGTTTTCGGGTAATTTAGAAAGTACTAAAAAGTTCGAACGGATATCATTAACTCACTTTTTCCCGGTATGAAAAACTTTCAAATGTTGAATTTTTTTCGAGTTTAAATCTTTCGGAAATACGTGCAAGTAATGTGGTGGACCCTCTAGAAGAACACAAACCTTAACTCGATTATGTGACCGTCTGAACCGCCTCTGAACCTTAGGGTTTGAGGCAGTACGGCGTGCCACATGTGAGGCGTTGGCTTGACCCTTCTACGGCTGGACCGCTACTACTGTGACACATGCCCGGATTTTTGAACTCCGCTCAAGTGTTGAGCTATTTAGGAAATCTTGGGTATTTGATTATTCGATCGGAAAGTTCAATACTGTCTATTTATCTGGAATGTGATACAATATGTGGAATTCATATAGTTAGGCATGAAATGCGAAGTATGCGATATTTCGGATTTACGATGTCTAAAGTTATTGTGGATTCCAAATGTTGTAGTTTTACACTTTCTTTTCTGTGACCGTAAGTGTAGTATGTCGCATATCGCCGGTTTCGTTGTTATACATCAACGACAATCGGGGTACGCATACTTACTTACGTTGATGATATATGATATTATATGTTGCTGAGATATGATGTGCAGGATTGTCGCGATTGAATAGCCGGGGTTTTTTATGTGAGATGAGAGTTTTCTTTTCATTCATGTAAAATTCAAATGTAATGTAATATTCTTTTATTTGGGGCACTTCCGGGTTGAGGTTGATGCCACCAGTGTTGTATATTATTTACTTTTCCGCATTAGGATAGACCCAAGGAGGGGAGCACAAGTGACCGGGTTCTGGGGTTCAGTAGGAGGCCATCTCGAGGAGTCGAGACCGGATCTCCTAAACTCCAGAATTGGTAGGGTCGCTTGCCGCTCTCATAGGGGTCTAGGGGTGTGGGCTTGGCTATTCATCGCGACTGTGGAATCCGTATTTTCTATTATTGGCTAAATACTAAATACGGACGTCCTAGTATATCCCACATTATATCTGTGTTTCTGCTGCCTGTATTATGTGATGTGATATCTGAGACGAATGATATATTATATATGAGATATATAGTAGACGTTGCTTATGTTTTACACCCGCGCTAGTCCCGTCCAGGTATGCCGTTAGTTAAGTAACCTAACGGTGCATAACGGAACATTGCGGCGAATGCGGATGGCATAAGCGTACGTTGTATTTTCGTTTCTTTTCTGTGGTTGGCTTAAGGACTTAAATGATGGGGCTACATTAATATGATTAATGTAAAGAAAATAAACCTAAAAGGATGTTGTAGAATCGGATTTGAAAACCACTCGGCTCTTTATGAAAAAGCTACATTTCAAAACTGCAGAGCTCAAGCCACTCTTTTTGAAAAGCATTTGATTCTACGACGATATCAAGTTCAAAGCGTTAAAGATTTTCTTAAAAATCATCCGCAACCCTCCGTCATTTTAGGAAGTAGAGTACTTAGTATTCATGCTACGTTTGTTGACGATAGTTAAGGCGTAGTGTACGGTAGCTAAGTGATGTCTTCCTACACTGCATATGATGCAGATTAATTAGGACATTCATGCGACTTTGTTGACCATAGTTAAGGGTCATATGAGTGGGTCTAATTAATCAAGAAATGACAGGTAGAACTTGACTAGTACTTATGATTTGTTGACCATAGTTAAGGTCATAGGTACTAGGGGTAAAAACCACATTGGGAATTTCAATAGTTGAAATTTGCAATGAGATTGCATACCTTCCATATGATGGTTGGATCCCGATCCCACTGTGGGCAATAGTTGCTCCCAGGAGAGTTTTGCAGTTTACAATTAGCTAACCCATTAGGTGTCTAGAAAGGTGTTAACGGGGCTACGCCTCTGGGAAAACGAGGTTTACTTTAATTAGGTCCGTGCGAAAGCACGAGAAACCTCCCTCAAGTAACGACACTGGCCTGGCTGAACGGTTGGCGAAGTTGTAGACTGTAATTAATCCTGACTAGTTTTCTTTTTAAGGTTTGAAAGAAAAACTTGATTAAAGCAGTGTGAGACATCGATTAGACAAGATAATAACCAATCTGATCTTTGCAAGAGCTTTCGCTGAGTGTATTCTTTTCTCTCTCTTAATGGCAGATACCCATGACTGGACTCAAGCTTCTACTAGATAAAAATAAACTGAATGGGACCAATTATAAAGACTGGCTGAGGAATCTGAAAATTGCCTTGACTTATGATAAAGAATCATATATCCTCACGGCTCCAGCCCCGCCCATCCCAGGTCCAAAATCCTCAGTTGCGGATATTGAAGTCCGCAAGACATGGGACGCTGACTGTGCCACGGCCAAATGCCTCGCGCTTGCATCGATGGATAACACACATCAAAAGCAGCACGAGAATATGGACATTCACGACATATTCCTCCATACAAAGGAGTTGTATGGAGAGCAATCCCGCGTATTACAATACGAAGCATCAAAGAAATTGTTTCAGATGCGAATGGCCCCTGGCACACCAGTAGGAGACCATGTTCTGAAGATGATAGCTCTCATAGAAGAGCTTGAGGACCTTGGATGGACGATGGACAGTGAACAATATACGGATATTATTCTGCAGTCCCTCCCCTCCACCTTTGCTCAATTTATAGTTAACTTCAACATGCACAACATGGAGAAGAAACTACCTGAACTCCTTAATATGTTAAGGAGTACAGAAAGCACATTAAAATCAGTGAAAACTCCCGTTTTGAATGTTGGGCAATCTTCCTCTTCTCGCCCAAAGGCTAAGGCCAAGGGAAAGATAAAGAAGAAATCCAACAAGCCTAGGGGTGGAGTTAAAAAGGTTAAGGGGAAGGACAAGTCCAAAGCTGGAGAATCGGGGAAAGGGGAATGTTTTCATTGCCACAAAACAGGACATTGGAAGCGCAACTGCATGGAGTACTTAAATCCCAAGAAGAAGCATGGGGATGCTTCCGCTTCAGGTGTGTTTGTGACAGAAAACTGTTTTTCAATAAACTCTGCTTCCTGGGTATTAGATACCGGTTCAGGTTCTCACATTTGCAATTCCATGCAGGGGCTGAGAAATAGCAAGGTTTTGAAGACAGGTGACCATACTCTCCGCGTTGGAAATGGTTCTAATGTACATATAGTCGCAGTGGGAGAGTACCACTTGGGGTTGCCATCTGGGTGTATATTGGTTTTGAACCCATGTTATTTTGTACCAAGTATGCTTTGTAATATAATATCTGTTTCTTTGTTAAACAATGAAGGATATAATTTTGTATTGCAGAACAATGTTATGAACATTCACCTAAATCAAATGTTGGTTGGGTAGGGTACGCTTAATAACAGGATATACGTCCTAAATCAACACACAGTTTTCAGCATACAACACACTAATAAAAGAAAACTTTCAGAAATAAATGAAGCTTTTTTTTGGCACTATAGACTTGGTCATATTAACGAAACAAGACTAAACAAGTTACACAAAGATGGATATTTAAACCCTTTTGAATATAAATCTTATGCGACTTGCCAGTCTTGTATCAAGGGTAAAATGACCAAAACTCCGTTTACCGGACACGGAGAAAGAGCTACCGAGCTCCTAGGACTCATACATAGTGATGTATGTAGGCCAATGTCTACACAGGCTAGAGGCGGTTTTTCATACTTCATTACTTTCGCTGACAATTTCTCAAGATTCGGTCATGTATTTTTATTAAAGCACAAATCCGAAGCTTTCGAGAAATTCACTGAATATAAACTCGAAGTAGAAAAAAAACCGGCTTGAGTATCAAAATGCTTCGATCAGATCAAGGTGGAGAGTATCTCAGTACAGAATTTGCAAACTTCCTAAAAGAGAATGGGATTCTCTCTCAGCTCACTCCTCCTTACACACCACAGCACAACGGTGTGTCTGAACGACGGAATCGGACCCTATTAGATATGGTCCGTTCTATGATGAGTGATGCTGAGTTACCCGTCTCATTTTGGGGGCATGCATTGGAGACTGCAGCGTTTCTACTGAACAGGGTTCCAACCAAAACCGTGTCTACCACGCCATATGAGATATGGCATAGGAAGAGACCATCTCTTAAGAGATTTAAGATTTGGGGTTGCCCGGCCTATGTTAAAAAGCAGAATCCAGACAAACTCGAGACTGTAGGGTTCCTAGGCACTCCCAAGAGGCCTCACAAGGCATCAACCATGCCAATTTCAAATTTTAACGGTGCCGAGAAACCCTAACAAGATCGTTGGCTAGATTTTTAGGCGAAAAAGAAACTAGTTTACATCTAAACTAAAAGAACGGAAATACAACCTTTGTAGATCAGGTCCTCCACCTCCACGGCTCCGTGATGAAGTCCTCTCCGCTGTCCAAATCAAAATCCGGGCTCTAGCGTCGGCTTCATCGGAGAAATAGGCGGGCAAGGTCGTCGGCTTCGTGCCGAAGATGATCTACGTCGAAGCATCACAAAATCAAGCTCCCACTTCACCAAGTCATGAAACTTGTGAAGAAAACACACTCTACTACTTGGCAAGAGGTAGAGATGAAAAAATAGGAAGTGGGTTCACTTTAGAAATAGATTTCTCACTCATATTCATCAATCACCATTGATGAAGCTTGGTTTTCTTCTTGAAGGAGAAGAAGAAGAAGATGATAATTATTATCATAAGTTATTTTTCAAAAAGAAAATTAAAAGAATACTTATCATCATGAAACCATGGTTTAGTGTAGAGTATTAATCATGGTTGAAAGGAATGGTTAGGGTTAAGCATGAGACAAAATGGTCACAAGGTCAATACTTCATGAACCTTCATGAATAAAACAAAGAAGGCCACCATTTCATCTTATGTTAATATTTTTCCAAAAAAATAAACAAATGAATAAATGAATAAGCAAATAAAAACCCTAACCATTTCTTTAACCAAGGTTTAATTCTTTACACAAACCCTAATGAGCATGTATCATTAAACATGATACAAACAAGTGCACAAAATCATATCGCATATGTAATGCGCACAACCGAGTGAGAAAATCCATCTTAAGTGAACCAATACTAGTTAATGCAAAGTAATATATCAAATATATAATTATGCATTAAATCATTAAATCAACACTTGATTTAACGATCCGGTCATGACGCACACAACCGACTGGTATCATTAGTAACAACTTATCGAATCAACACTTGATCCGATAACCCGGCTATATCGCATATAACCGATCAATGTCACATCGCGAGAATCGAACACAGTATCACATACTGGTATTATTCTCGGTCCCGCACATATCTCATATGCGCTCCTATTTCGTTTCGCTTGAGCCAGGAAACCTCTGTGTAGGATTCTAAAGACTCGTCAATACGCCGGCAGCAGATGATGATCATATCAAACATCCACATGCCGCAAGCGGTCTGCTAAACGTAAGGGCCATCCGGGTATTGAGCGATCAGAAGATCGACGAGCAAGCCCGCTCACACTCCAGTGAATCCAACCAGTAACACTTACCGTACAGTCCGGTCTGATCGTCTGATATGTCGCATATCTCGCCTAGGGGTGGTAAACGTCAGACCCCAATAGCTCGATAAGTCGTGTCGATATGAGGTCTATAACAATTCGAGAAACTACTGGTAACACTTACCAGTAAATCTCAGCAACCCTGGCCAGGGATTTCCTGTTATAGCCAATCGAACACAGCGCAACATCAACTCCCTATACCGGGAGAGACGAATCCCCTCCTATCGCTCATTGCCTTCATGTGATTCGGGACTGTACCCAAAAACCACCGTTTTGCACGCCCTCTTGGACGTGGTAAGATGAAAATCAAAGCACAGTGGGAACCACACAAGACTCTATGACGATCTCGGGTCAACAGACTACTCTGTACCAGTGTCACCAGAGAACTGCCATCTGACGTAAGGTATAATACCATCTGGGAGTTCTCGGCGAGTCCGTCCAGTGTACCCAGTCTTCACTGAGCACCCGTATATCATCTCTGATGTCAAACACCAATGGATATGGGATCATCCATCGCCCATCTGTATGGGTCGAGAAGGTATACGCTAGTCTATTCTGGTATATCGATGCCCCGTCTCGATACACCCACGACTAGGGACTTTGAAGGATATACTTATGGACTACCATGTCCCTACTAATATGATCCGCATCATAGTCCAGGTAGTCAAGTACACATCCTAAGGGCTTTACCAACATGTAACAGAGAGACAATCAGTATACACGTTAAGGTAAAGAGTAACCAGATAGCATACTATCATGTCGAGCAAGAAAGTCCTCCCTATATATGTCCAAGCATCCACTACAATATACATCCTATGTACAGTAATGGCCTCTAGGGCATACATATAACTAACAATCTCCCACTTGCACTAGGGCCATCTGTAGCAGTGGTTGTAGTATCTCATACTCAACCATCCCATAAAAGTCTCTTTCTGGGAATAGGCCTTTGTGAGTGGATCCGCCGTGTTGTCCTCTGAGTCTACTCTCGTAACCTCGATCACCCTGGAGAACAACTATCTCCATGATCAGGTGATACTGCCTTAGAATATGTCTGGATCACTGATGGGATGGACGTTCCTTGGCATAAGCCACAACTCCATTGTCACACAATGGGAGGAACTAAGTTCATCTCATGAACAAATATACATCCAGACTGCCTCTTTGGTAGTATCTTAAGTAGCGATGTATCCTGCCTTTATCGTCTAGTATGCCACGGTATCTAGCTTGGAACTCTTCCAACATACCGTCCCTTTACTGAGGGTAAAGACAATGCCTGTGACTGACACTCAGTCGTCATTATCACCCTGGAACACTTCCAGTGATTCTCCCCAGGATCGGTTGATACCATCTCACTATAACTAGTGAGAATCCTATTATCCAATTAGATCTATCTCATAGATCCAAAAACCCAGGATTTAGGAGGTATCACTTTGATCCTATATGGAGAATCCTTGTGATAAGCGGAGATTGACTAAGCGTAGCATAGGAAACTCCTTCCCTATCAAGAGTATGTCATCCACGTACTCTACGAGGATCGTCACCATACTCCCTACTACCTTTTTTGTTTATACAAGGTTCATCTACCATTTTGATGATGTCAAACTCTTTGACTAAATCATCAAAACAGATGTTCCAACTCCGCGATGCCTGCTTTATTACATAAAACATCTTGCTCACGTTTCCGCTGCTCCCACTGTCTACGAAGCCCTCTGGCTGTGTACTTATAGACGTTCTCTTCTAAAACATTATTTAGAAAAGCAGTCATGACACCCAACCGCCAGATATCGTAGTCATAGTATGTAGCCGTGGCAAGTAGGATCTGGATGGACTTAAGCATAGCTACTTAGAAAAGGTTTCATCATCATCCATACCTGGTCAATGATGTAGACCTTTAACAAGTCTAGCTTTGAAAGTCTAAACTCTTCCATCTACATCAAGTAATCTTCTCAAGATATACTTGCTCCTGATGGGGATTTAACCCTTCAGATATAGCAGCCAAAGTCCATACTTTGTTGGTGTATAAGGATTCCATCTCAGATCACTAAGCATCCAGCCATTCTTACAGAGTCCCTACTCTCGATGGCCTGCTCGAAAATAGTTGGGTCATCATCTTATGATGCATTCCTCGCTCCCACTGTCATAGAGAAACCGAAGTATCTCTCAGGTGGGTGAGGAACCCTACTAGATCGGCGGAGAGGCTGAGGTTCGTTGGAATCTACTGAATCCTTTGGTTCTACCAAATCATCTGCTGTAGTTTGTATAGCTGGAACATTTCCAGTTCTACATAACTGATCTTGCCTCGAGCTTGTCCGGATTTTGCTTTTCAGACATAGGCTGGACAACCCCAAATCTTAACTAACTTAAGAGATGGGCTCTTCCCTTATCATATCAAATATGAAGTGGTAGGAAACTGATTTGATTTGAACCCTATTCAATAGGTATGCAGTTTCTCAAGTGCATAACTCCCAAAAAGGAAATAGGTAACTCAGTAGTACTCATCATAGAGCACACCTTATCATATAGGGTGTGATTGCTCCACCCCGATATACCATCTTGCTATGGTGTATACGGAGGAGTAATGCTGAGAGAGAATCTCATTCTCTTTTAGAAAAGTCCAGGATTTCCGTGTTCAAGTATTCTCCTCCTCGATCTCATCAAAGGACATAATACTTATACCTGTTATTGGTTCTCTACTTCTAACTTATATTCTGTGAATATCTCAAAAGGTTCGGACTTATGTTTCAACAGGAACATAGGTCTGAATCTCGAAAGATCATCAGAGAATGTAATGAAGTACTAAGAACCAGTCCTGGCATGTGTAGACAGGGGACCTTACATACATCATCATGTATCATCCCAAGAGTTTACTAACTCTTTCTCTGCTTCCAGTAAACAGAGCTATGGTCATCGTATCTTTGTGACATGACTGGCAAGTTTCACAAGATGTAAATTCAAACTGATTTAAACATGCATCTAAATGTAACTTCAGCTAGTCGGGTCGCATTGATATGACCTAGTCTACAATGCCTTAAGAAGGATTCGTTCATTTCTGAACTATTCCTCTTGTGTGTGTTCCATATACTAAGAACTGTAGTTTGATTTAGAACATCAATGCTTTTAGATAACGTGCCTGAACCGATCAACTTTTGATATAGGAAATGTTCAAAACATTATCCAACAATACAAAATTTTATCATTTCTTTACTGATAAAGAGACTGATATGATTTTGTATATCAGGTTCGGTATCTAATAACATTCGTTCAGAATCAATGTATTGGTAATACAGGGTGACAGTGACCAACAGACTTGGCTGCAACACTTGCCCCGTTTTCTGCCTCATGAAACTTATCACCCGTTCTCAGTCTTCTACCTTTCTGTAGCCCTATGTAACAGATTACATATCTGGGATCCTGATCTGGTATCACATACCCAGGACGTAAAGGATACTGAGAAACAGTTCTCTGTAATGAACACACCCGAAGATGATGCATCATCATGCACTCTCCTCGTTTGGGCGGCACGGGAATTCTGGTAATCCCCAATTTCCTGCTCTGTCTTATAACAATTATAAGTTGGAGCGGGACCAACGTTCCCCAGCTCAGTATAACAAGCGGGTTCAGTCAAATATCCGTATTATTATCTTGATTAAGGCGTGATATGGTCGCTACCTGGAGAGAGAGAGAAGAAAACACTCAGCGTGCGCTCTTGCAAGAATAGATTGGTTATTATTTTATCTAATCAGGATGGCTCCCACTGCTTTTTATCAAATCTTCCTTCAAACCCTAAAAGGAAAGACTAGCCGGGATTAATTACACACTACAAGTTCGCCAATCTTTCAGCCAGGCCAGTGTCGGTACTTTGAGGGAGGTCCCCCGTGCTTTCGCACGAACCTAATTAATGTAAATCTCGTTTTCCCAGAGGCGTAACCTCGTTAACACCTTTCTAGACACCTACTTGATCGGCTAATTGTAATATATAAAACTCTCCCAGGAGTAACTCTTACTCGCAGCGGGTATCGGGATCCAACTATCTCATAGAAGGTATGCAATCTCATTGCAAATTTCAACACTTGAAATTCCCGATAATATTTTGCCCCTAGCGTCCTATGACCTTGACGGAGGCCAAACATCCCATAGTCCGCTAGTCAAGTTCAACCCGTCATTTCCTGATTGAATTAAACCCACCCGCACGACCCTTGACGGAGGCCAAACAACGCCGTACGAATACCCTAATCCAATCGCATCATATGCAAGCAGATAAGCACTAGTTAGCTACCGTACACTACGCCTTGACGGAGGCCAAACAACCGCAGCACGAATACTAACTAGTACTTATCTGAAATGACGGAGGGCTACGACAGGTTTTTCTGAAAACCTATTGCGTAATGAACTTGATATCGTTGTAGAATCAAATGATTTTAAAAAAAGGAGTGTTTTTGAAGCTTTTCTAGTTTTGCTAAAGGAGTCACTCCCGGTGAAGGGATCGTCGGTCCTTTCCTCGTCGAATGAGGTGCGGGATATATCATATATATCACTGTGCAAAGCAAAAACTCTTAAAAGCAATCAAAAGACAAACCGAGTGTGTAACATCTGCCAGTTATTGCTAAAGGAGTCACTCCCGGTGAAGGGATCTCGGTCCTTTCCTTATCAAATAAGGTGTAGGATATATCACATATACCGCTGTGCAAAGCAAGAACTGTAGCTACCTGTTTTATTTTTGAAATTCGATTCTACAACATCTTAGGTTTCTTTTATTTCATTAATCACATTAATGAAGTCCCATCATTTAAATACCTAAACATCACAGATAAATACGACGTACACTTATGCCATCCGCATTCGCCTCGATGTCCCCTCGTGCACCGTTAGGTTAGGTAACTAACGACAGAGCAGGGCAGGGCTAGTGCGGGTGCAAAACATAAGTAACGCCTATATAATATATCATATATACTATATACTGTATCTATCACAGAACATCACATGATCACATCACAGATATCGCAGCAGAAGAAACATATGAAATATTGGATATACTAGGATGTCCGTGTTTTCAATACGAGCCAGTATAAAACACGGATTCCACGGTCGTGATGAATAGCCAAACCCACACCCCTAGACCCCTACGAGAGCGGCAAGCAACCCTACCAATTCTAGGGTTAGGAGACCCGGACTAGACTCCTCGAGATGGTCTCCCACTGGACCACAGAACCCGGTTACTTGTGCTCCCCTCCTTGGTTCTATCCTAGTGCGGAAAAGTAAATAATATACAAAGGGTGACAACTTCCGCTACCTGGAAGTGCCCCAAATAAAAGAATATTACATACAAGTTTTTACATGAATGAAAATGAAAAACACTCATCTCACATAAAAAAAACCCGGCTATTCAAACACGACGATCCAATATAACATATCCAGCAACACATAACATCACATGTCATCAACGTAAGTAAGTATGCATACCCCAATTGTCGTTGACGTATAGCAACGAAACCGGCGATATGAACATACTACACTTACGGTCACAGAAAAGAAAGTGTAAAACTACAACAGTTGGAATCCGCAATCTGCATAGACATCGCATGCCTAATCAAATGAATTCTTTAGACATCGCATGCCTAACAATTATAAACCCCGCATTTTAGTCTCAAAATCGAAAACTCTTTTCAATATCAAGTCGGGCAATTCAACAAGATTCCCGACATCCTGATCGAATGCTCGTCGCAAGCTTCAGTAGACGGCTGCACCCCTGATACCGTCGACGAAGTGCACCAAGGCGGAATACCGCTACCGGGAGCACCCTAACGGATGCTTTCGGCGACGGGGTTCTCCTACAGTCACTTGGTCGGGGCTATGGAGTGAAGCTGTCTATTAAGTTTACCCGGCGAGTATCCGCGTACGTTACGTGATTGCGACGGACTTTTGATCACATCAAAATTCCGTGGCAACCGATCAAGTGAGACTAAAGTGCTATGTTTATAACATTCATTCAGTTATCTCATAACTTTTGTGAATTCCAATTGTTGTATCAGATTCCGGATAGACAGAAAATGTTAAACTTTCCGATTGAACATTCGAACACCCAAGGTTTCCCAATACAGATCAACACATGAAGCAAGTCTAAAAACATTCAGTTCGTGCCTCAGTACCAATGGTCCAGCCGTAGAAGGGTCAAGCCAACGCCTCACATGTGGCACGCCGTACTGCCCCAAACCCGAAGGTTCAAAGGGCAGTTCAAGACGGTCACATAATCGAGTTAAGGTTTGTTGTCTTCTAGAGGGTCTATCGCGTTACTTGCACTACTTAGAACGTCTTTAAACCATGGAAAAATCCAACACTTGGAAATTTCCCGACAGGGGAAAAATTGGGTATTTATATCCGGTCGAACTTTTTAACATATTCTAAAATTTATCCGGAAAGCCTCATAGACAAAATCTGATACTCCGATCGAAACACCGAATCCCCAAAAACAACCCAGAAAATAAAACTCTGGAATAAATATTAAAATATTCCCAGGAAAACCAGCACTGACTATTATTGATTATGGTACAAATTTCGATGAACAATACGACAAAACGGCCGCGGATCAGCCGCACGAGCCATGCTCGTGCTGCGGATCCGCGGCGTAATGATGGAATTAGGTCATCAAAATTCACCGTAACTCTTAGATATCCCTGCTGGTTTTTCTGCATATTTTTAATTTGGAAAAAACCATGATTCTAGAAAAAGTACAGAGAGCATTTTTCGGGTTGGGTTTTCGGTTCGATCGAGTTTCAAACATCGTTTAGACATCGCCTAAGGCTCTAGCTAGGCTCTGATACTACTGTAGGGTTCCTAAGCACTCCTAAGAGGCCTCACAAGGCATCAACCATGCCAATTTCAAATTTTAACGGTGCCGAGAAACCCTAACAAGATCGTTGGCTAGATTTTTAGGCGAAAAAGAAACTAGTTTACATCTAAACTAAAAGAACGGAAATACAACCTTTGTAGATCCGGTCCTCCACCTCCACGGCTCTGTGATGAAGTCCTCTCCGCTGTCCAAATCAAAATCCGGGCTCTAGCGTCGGCTTCTTCAGAGAAATGGGCGGGCAAGGTCGTCGGCTTCGTGCCGAAGATGATCTACGTCGAAGCATCACAAGATCAAGCTCCCACTTCACCAAGTCATGAAACTTGTGAAGAAAACACACTCTACTACTTGGAAAGAGGTAGAGGATGAAGAAATAGGAAGTGGGTTCACTTTAGAAATAAATTTCTCACTCATATTCATCAATCACCATTGATGAAGCTTGGTTTTCTTCTTGAAGGAGAAGAAGAAGAAGATGATAATTATTATCATAAGTTATTTTTCAAAAAGAAAATTAAAAGAATACTTATCATCATGAAACCATGGTTTAGTGTAGAGTATTAATCATGGTTGAAAGGAATGGTTAGGGTTAAGCATGAGACAAAATGGTCACAAGGTCAATACTTCATGAACCTTCATGAATAAAACAAAGAAGGCCACCATTTCATCTTATGTTAATATTTTTCCAAAAAAATAAACAAATGAATAAATGAATAAGCAAATAAAAACCCTAACCATTTCTTTAACCAAGGTTTAATTCTTTACACAAACCCTAATGAGCATGTATCATTAAACATGATACAAACAAGTGCACAAAATCATATCGCATATGTAATGCGCACAACCGAGTGAGAAAATCCATCTTAAGTGAACCAATACTAGTTAATGCAAAGTAATATATCAAATATATAATTATGCATTAAATCATTAAATCAACACTTGATTTAACGATCCGGTCATGACGCACACAACCGACTGGTATCATTAGTAACAACTTATCGAATCAACACTTGATCCGATAACCCGGCTATATCGCATATAACCGATCAATGTCACATCGCGAGAATCGAACACAGTATCACATACTGGTATTATTCTCGGTCCCGCACATATCTCATATGCGCTCCTATTTCGTTTCGCTTGAGCCAGGAAACCTCTGTGTAGGACTCTAAAGACTCGTCAATACGCCGGCAGCAGATGATGATCATATCAAACATCCACAAGCCGCAAGCGGTCTGCTAAACGTAACAGCCACCCGGGTATTGAGCGATCAGAAGATCGACGAGCAAGCCCGCTCACACTCCAGTGAATCCAACCAGTAACACTTACCGTACAGTCCGGTCTGATCGTCTGATATGTCGCATATCTCGCCTAGGGGTGGTAAACGTCAGACCCCAATAGCTCGATAAGTCATGTCGATATGAGGTCTATAACAATTCGAGAAACTACTGGTAACACTTACCAGTAAATCTCAGCAACCCTGGCCAGGGATTTCCTGTTATAGCCAATCGAACACAGCGCAACATCAACTCCCTATACCGGGAGAGACGAATCCCCTCCTATCGCTCATTGCCTTCATGTGATTCGGGACTGTACCCAAAAACCACCATTTTGCACGCCCTCTTGGACGTGGTAAGATGGAAATCAAAGCACAGTGGGAACCACACAAGACTCTATGACGATCTCGGGTCAACAGACTACTCTGTACCAGTGTCACCAGAGAACTGCCATCTGACGTAAGGTATAATACCATCTGGGAGTTCTCGGCGAGTCCGTCCAGTGTACCCAGTCTTCACTGAGCACCCGTATATCATCTCTCATGTCAAACACCAATGGATATGGGATCATCCATCGCCCATCTGTATGGGTCGAGAAGGTATACGCTAGTCTACTCTGGTATATCGATGCCCCGTCTCGATACACCCACGACTAGGGACTTTGAAGGATGTACTTATGGACTACCATGTCCCCACTAGTATGATCCGCATCATAGTCCAGGTAGTCAAGTACACATCCTAAGGGCTTTACCAACATGTAACAGAGAGACAATCAGTATACACGTTAAGGTAAAGAGTAACCAGATAGCATACTATCATGTCGAGCAAGAAAGTCCTCCCTATATATGTCCAAGCATCCACTACAATATACATCCTATGTACAGTAATGGCCTCTAAGGCATACATATAACTAACAGAGACACGGTCGGTCATGTGTAATTTTGTGGGGTATCCAAAGAACTCTTATGGATATCTATTCTACCATAAGGAGGAACAAAAGGTGTTTATTTCTCAGTACGCCACATTCCTGGAAAAAGAGTTTTTCACAGAAGAAACTGATGGCAATCTGGTAGATCTAGAAGAGGTTCTAGAGACACAAACTACAAATGACGACTTGGTTGAACCGGCTGTTGCAACAGAAACAGAGGAACCTCGGCCACTCCGTAGGTCTGGTAGGATTTCTCGCCCACCGGAGAGGTACTACGGTTTCCTCATTGATGGTGACAGAGAAGACTGCATCATGGAGGATGATGATCCTACCAGTTTTCAGCAAGCTATCACGAGTGGAGACTCTGTGAAGTGGTTGGATGCCATGAGATCCGAAATGGAGTCTATATACACCAACAAAGTATGGACTTTGGACGTTGTACCCCCTGGGGTAAAACCTGTGGGATGCAAATGGATCTTTAAAAGAAAGATTGGTGTAGATGGGCAGGTAGAGACCTATAAGGCAAGACTTGTGGCGAAGGGTTTTCGTCAAAAACCAGGTTTGGACTATGACGAGACTTTTTCTCCCGTAGCCATGCTTAAATCCATTCGGATCCTACTTGCTATTGCTGCTCACTACGACTATGAAATCTGGCATATGGACGTTAAAACGGCATTTCTAAATGGAGATTTAGAAGAATGCGTTTATATGGATCAGCCAGAGGGCTTCATTGATAGTGGGAGCAGCGGGAAAGCATGTAGATTGCTTAAATCCATATATGGGTTAAAGCAGGCATCACGGAGTTGGAACATCTATTTCGATAATGTTATCAAAGAGTTTGATTTCATCAAAAATCTAGATGAACCTTGTATTTATAAGAAGGCTGTAGGGAGAGCTGTCACATTCCTCATATTGTATGTGGATGACATTCTTCTGATAGGAAATGATATTCCTATGCTACAGTCGGTCAAATCTTTCTTATCACTAAGGTTCTCCATGAAGGACCTGGGTGATGCCACATACATTCTGGGCATTAGGATCTATAGGGATAGATCTAAGAGGTTATTGGGATTGTCCCAAACCAGGTATATTAACACCATCCTAAAAAGATTTAGTATAGAAGACTCCAAGCAGGGTGCCTTACCCGCTTGCCATGGGGTCACTCTCTCTAAGGACTCTTGCCCAAAGACCGATGAAGAGAGAGCTCGCATGAGCATTATACCCTATGCTTTGGCAGTAGGATCTATAATGTATGTGATGTTATGTACACGCCCAGATGTGGCTTATGCACTTAGTGTTGTAAGCAGGTATCAATCCAACCCAGGGGAGAATCACTGGATAGCTGTGAAGAACATTCTTAAGTACTTGCGAAGGACTAAAGAATCGTTCTTGGTGTATGGTAATGGAGATCTCCAAATGGAGGCCTTTACCGATTCGAGCTTCCAGAGCGATAAGGACGATAGCAAATCTATCTCCGGGTTTGTATTTACCCTCAATGGAGGGGCGGTAAGTTGGAAGAGTTCCAAACAGGATGCCGTTGCAGACTCTACGATGGAGGCGAGTACATTGCTGCGAATGATGCCGCCAAGGAAGTCGTCTGGATGAAGAAGTTCATCTTGGAGTTAGGAGTGGTTCCAACCATTATTGATCCAATACCATTGTATTATGATAATAATAGGGCGATGGCGTTAGCCAAGGAGCCCAGGTCCCATCAGCGGTCCAGACACATCCTGAGGCATTTTCATTTGATCCGGGAGATTGTAGATCGCCGCGAGATCGAGATTAGGAGAGTAGACACAAAGAATAACACCGCGGATCCATTCACCAAGAGCCGCAGCATGAGCGACTTTTTGAGATGTTGGGTATGAGATACGCCAATAACTAGCCTTAGTGCAAGTGGGAGATTGTTGGATATATGTATGCCCTAGAGGCCATTATATGATAGTGGGTGTATTTATACATGTATATATATATATATATATATATTCAGTGTGCATTCTTGCTCGACATGATAGTATGCTATCTGGTTCTTCTTTATCTGACATGTTGATTTGATCATGCTTTTATTCATTCATACATGTTGATAAAGCCCTGAGGATATAGGCTTGACTACTGTGATTATGATGGAGATCATACTAGTGGGACATCTGTAGTTTATAAGCATATCCTGAAATGTCCCTAGTCGTAGGTATATCGAGACGGGGCATCGATATACCAGAGTAGACTAGTGTATATGATACTAGACCTATATGATGGGCGATGGATGTTCCCACATTCATCGATATTTGACATCGAGATCGTATACGGGTGCTCAGTGGTGACTGGGTACACTGGACGGACTCACCGAGAACTCCTATATGGAATTATATCTATCGTCGGATAGCAGTTCTCAGGTGACACTGGTGCAGGCTAGTCTGTAGACCCGAGATCGTCATAGAGTCTTATGTGTTCTCCCACTGTACTTTGATTACCACCCTACCACGGCTCTACTGAGTCGTGCAAACAGGTAGCCGTTGGGTACAGTCCCGAGACACACGAAGGCGATGAGCGATAGGAGGGGTTTCGTCTCTCCCGGTATTGGGAGTTGATGCTGTGCTGTACTCGATTGGCTATATCAGTAAGTCCCTGGCCAGGGCTGTTGAGATTTACTGATAAGTGTTATCAGTAGTTTCTTGATCTGTTGTAGACCATTCATCGGCACGACTTATTGAGTTATTAAGGTCGACGTTACCATCCCTAGACTAGATATGCAGCATATCTGACGAAGAGACCGGACTGTACGGTAATGTTGCCGGTTGGCTCGACGGGAGTTGTAACAGGTTCGCTTGTTTTCTTCTGATCGCTCAATACCCGGGTGGCCGTTACGTTTAGCTGACCGCTTGCGGCTTGGGGGTTCTTGATATGATCATCACCCACTGCCGGCGTATTGACGAGTCTTAGAGTCCCACAATGGAGTTGCCTAGTCCAGGCGAAACGATGTGGTGCGCATATGAGATATGCGCATGGACCCGGTTAAAATGCGTGTATGAGATACCGTATATTAATCGGGCGGTTTGCTTTTGGTCGGGTCGTATGTGATATGACCGGGTTGCTAAATCAAGTGTTGATTTATCATTTGACCATTAGTTTCTCACTTGAAATCCTTTCTTGTCCTTTTTGTTGTATGCATGCATGTATGCATTCATTCTTATTCATGCACATATGGATGTGCATGCACACATACATGCATACATCATTCTATCATGGTTGTTGATATAGTGGATGGTGGCAATATAAGACTCACACCCTTTATAAAATATATGGATATTATTTTTGGAAAAGAAAAATGAAAATGGAAATTGTTTCATGGTTGAATATTTTATTCTTTCATTAACCCTTTGGTTTAACCATGATTTAATTTCTATGGTCATTTTTGTTCCAAACTAAAATATCTAGATATTTTATAACCTTGGTTAAGAATGAGAGATAGAAAATATATATATTCTATTTTCTCATTTTTATTTACAAGCTTATCATTATCTTGAGTTTTAGAAAGCCATCATCTTCTTCCTCCTTTCTCTCTTGCTCTCTAGTTTTCTCAAGTGAGCCAAAAAGTGACCAAGTTAGGATTTTGAAGTGAGAAAACCAACCACAACACCATTCTACACTAGTCTTGCCCATTAGTGTAGAGTGTTAGCTTCCATTTCTTCTCTTGATCTTGTGAAGCTTCAAGCTTGGACATAGAGGACTCCGGGTGGATCATCGTGGACCTAAAGGATCTCAAGCGGACCTTTTTCCAACTCTCAAGTAGCCAAGGAGTCTAGCGTAGGGAGCTACAAAGGTTGTACTCTCAAAACCCTAGTTTTTTTCTACTTATGTTTGTGTTATAGTTAAGTTGCCCTAATTTTTCTAGCATGATCCTTTAGAATGTTTCTTTAGCACCATAAAAATTTAAATATGGCATGTGTGTTGCCTCCAAACCGTTGTAATGGTGCTGTAGGAAACCCTTCAGTTATGAGGGCTCCTAGGATTAGGGGACAGTACACCTATTACGCTTATTGGATAGTCTTCTTCCAAACCATAGGCAGGTGCCGAAAGGTAGGGAATGAAGAAAACCAATTAGCCTAACGGTGGTGTACAGAAGGTAATAAGTAAAGACAAATGGAGGGATTGGAAAGAGAGCAAAGTAAATTGCGACTGCTATTCACGACCAATCATCGCCACTCCTATTTCACCTTTGTATTTCTCCAGAACACCCCGTATCATTACGAAAATCCACAGTTATTTGGATAATCCATCGTATGGTTATATACGAACTCGATGGAACTTGTTCCAGTTCGGAGATGGATTCTGGTTCAGGAGAAATAGAATAAGATTTATTCAGTTGTCTTTTATCATCACCTTCTCTCAGGTTGCGAGTACTCCTAGGATTAGGAGAGTACACCTATTATGCTTATTGGATAGTCTTCTTCCAAACCATAGGCCGGTGCCGAAAGGTATGGAAGGAAGAAAACCATTAAGCCTAACGATGGTGTACAGAAGGTAACGACTAAAGACAAATAAAGTGATTTGGAGAGATGGCAAAAAAATATACGGTTATAGTCATGAATCTGGATAATGGAAGAGGCATTGCTAGGAATACCCGGATACCCCTTCGAAACATATTCATGTTTCAGTTTCACTGTGCATTGTTAATTGTAAACTGATTTTCCAATTAGATCCTTGCTCCAGGGTATGTATTTACCAGGTATGATTCTCACATCTGTATGGTTTTACAGATGATGAGTGGGAGTAAGTTATTGGAAATTAGGTGATCATCCTCATTATATCGGAATTCGTTGTAATTGGTGATATTTGAGGAAATCGCCTGGGTACAGTTTTCAACTTACGACGCACAGGGTTTGAGTTATTAAACTCAGGGGACTTATATAAAGTATTGTATGTTGTCCAGTGTCTATTAGGACAAAGGGGATGGTCCTCGTACTGTATTCTGTTTCCTTGTGACTTCTCAAGTTTTAAACAAGTGTTTCGTAGAAATACAAGGTCCAAGTTTGAGAAGTTATAGATATAAGAATAAAGTAGAGAACCAGGTGTAGCAAGTATCGGGATTCTTCAAGGTGATTGAAAATGTAGATGCTTGTGTATGGTATTCAGTTGATAGTAATGGTTTAGAGAACTTGCTTCTCCTTCAGATTACTCATAATTGGATGCATTCCTAAGTTGAGTAATGTTGATCGGCCTCTCTCCATTTAGTTGACATGCACTGGAGACAGCTGCATGATTTGAATCTGGTTCCAATTAAATCAGTACCTCTGTTTCTATATTATATATAGAATGGATCATATCTTAACGATGTTAAGGTATATGGAGTTTTCCGGCTTATGCTTAAAACCAGACTCTGGATAACTCAAGGCACGTTTTTGTAATGGCAGTTTGTGGGTTGACCCGGGTTTTGACGAGGGTTGACTTTCTACCATCTAGAAAATCAATAGTGATATTGTTCTTGACTAGCCACAGTTTTAGTAAAATGGATTTTTTCAGAAAATAGTAGTGGGAGTATGGTAGAACTGGAAGAGATTCCAGAACCGCAAACGATTACGGAAAATTTAATAGGACCTAAAGATTCAATCAGGTTTGACACTCCATTAGCCACTCCGCAGATATGGTGGGTAACCTCAGACACCCGAGAGGTACTCCGGTAGCCTCAAAGACGGTAACAGGGAGGTTCTTGTTTACCCAGACTTGCCATTACTGCTGTTCCAGACTATGAGACCCGGCATGAGGATAAGTATAGCGTCGTTCTAAACTAGTTTTAGAAGTGCACGTGTATATTATTCTGCCAGAGGGTTGTCGTAGTCAGTAGGAGCAGCGGAAGCATAGTAGACAAGAAGCTTATGTCCGTTTATAGACTAAAGCAGATATAGCGGAGATAGATCATCTATTTTTGATGTGATAGTCAAGGGCTTTGACTTCATCGGAATAGGGGATGGATCTGTTAAGAGAGTTGTAGGGTGTGATGTCATGGTATTTGGATGACATACACAGAGTAGGAGGTAAAATTCCTATACTACGATCGGTTATACTGTGGTTATCACACAATGTTTTCTCCATATAGGATATGGATATTATATCAGACATTCTGGTTACTAGATCTATGGTTTTAGATCGAGATTTGGGCAGCTTCCCAATCTGGGTACTTAGACTGCATTTTAAAGGTATTTAGAATGGACGACTCCTGCCATGGTGGTGTACCAGTAGGTGATGGAGTCGCCCTCTCTAAAGGTGTCTTACAGACTAAAGGGGAGAGGGATGTGCATGATTGGCAGATCACTTGCTTAGGCAATTAAGTTGATCATGAGATGTCAAGTACCACACCAGGTGTTGTTTTTGCACTAGATACAATAAGTTGATATTGATCTAATCCTGGAGGAACGTTCGGAGGCAGCTTTAGAACATAAGTGAATGTTCTAGGGATTTGATAACGGTAGCCTCCTTCGGGAGACAGTTATCATTCCAGGCTTCCAAGGTGACCTGGATGACAGAGTGACTGTCAGAGTTATAGTTTTCCCTCCGACGAGGGGCAGTTGTTTGGACAGGTGGTCCAAGCGGATACTGAGGGAGGTATGGCGCAGGATACTGATTAAGTTCAGTTGACGATACAGTCTAAGACGTTTGGATTTGGAGTTCATTCGTGAACTAGGTCCCATCAGATATCCAGACATATTCTAAGACAGGTATTACTCATTTCGGGAGATGGCTTTCTCCGTGAACTTGAGATTAAGAGAGACATAGAAAGAAACATCAAAGCGGATCCACTCACTGAGGCTATTTCTCGAACACAATAGTTTTACAAACGAGTTTTGTAACACTGATTAGTAAAGGAGTTGGGTGTTCGGTATCACACGGGCTGTGAGTATGCGACATCGCAATAATTAGCCTTAAGTGCAAGTGGGAGATTGTTGGATATAGTGCCCTCAAAGTCAATTATTGGATCGCAGGCACGTGATTGCAATGATTGAGGGAGGACCTATACTGGCAGGACAGTCTTACTCGAGATGATAGTATGCTATCCGGTTTATCTTTATCATCGTGTACTGCTTTAAGTGACATTATATATATCACTATTGCACGTTGATAGAGCCCATAGGATTCTTGCTTGACTACCAACAGTATGATGGCGACCATATACGTGAGAGTTGGGTAGTTTATAAGCACGTCCTTAAAAGTGGTCCCTAGTCGCGGGAGTTTCGAGATAGGGCATCGATACTCCGGAGTAGACTAGTGTGTACAGTCGAGATCCCGACGAGGGCGGTAGCCGGTCTCACAAGCCATCGATGTCAGTTGGTTCACCTAAGATGTATACAGGTGCTCATTGGGTTATGAGTACACTGGACAGGACTCGCCGGGAACATGCTAGCTGGTTATTAAAACCTGTCGTCAGATAGCAATTCCCAGGTGACATGTGTACAGGTTAGTCTATCGAACTGAGATCGTCATTTGTCTCGTGTGAGTTCCCACTGTGCTTTGATTATTACCCTACCACGGCTAAAAGGAGTCATGCAAACAGGTTTTAGTTGGGTACAGTCCCGAGCCACATGGAGGCAGCGAGCAGATCGATAGGGGATTCGTCTCTCCCAACGTTGGGGGTGAGTTCGCGCTGTGTTTAGGAGAGCCATTACACAAAGTCCATGGCCATGGCAAGCGAGATTTACTGGTAGGTATTCCAGTAGTATCTCAGGTGTTTTGGGCTATGCTCTGACACGACTTATACCGCTATTGGGGGTCTGACGTTTACCAGCTCTCTAGGCCCGATATGCGATACTCATAGACGAACAGACCGGACTGTACGGATATTGTCACACACAGGCTCAGTAGGGTTCTAGGATGAGTTCGCTCATCGGACTCCTTTTCACTTAGTACATGGGCAGCCGTTACGTACAATTAGTACGGCTGACGGCTTGTGGTTAAACCTACTGCCAGAGTATTGACGAGTCTTTAAAGTCCCCCACAGAAAGTTTCCCAGTTCGGGCGAAACGTTGTAGATACCGTATGGTATTATGGCAGGGTTCGAACATACGCGTGCACTTGTGCACGTGTCATGGTTCGGACGGATAATACTAGCGGGCTTTGATTTAAGCCGGATCCTAGTATTATACTGTGTAGATTTTGTCTCATTATATTTGTATTCGATCGGAATACAAATGTGGGTATGTATATATAGTTGCGGGGTTATCCTGTAATTTATCGCGGGATCGCTCTTTGAAGCTGCCAGTTTGTATCCTCGATTTGGCCATTTTTCCTTTCTACTGTTCATGGCTAAATTTTGCCTTGGAGGGGGTTCTTTGCAAAAGTGGCTTAACTAAATGCAGGGTTTTTTTTGTGGCGGGAGGGCTCCAGCAGAATTTTGGGATGTTCTTGGATTAGCTTTGCTTTCTTTTGTGCATTATTGGTGTGTAACATTTCAAAAAAATAAAATATTATTTTTGGGAATTTTCAGAATTTAATATTTAGTTTAATGAATATTTTAATAGTCGGTATAATTAAATACCGATAAATGGTGAAAATTCTGGAGAAAATTTTAGAAATTCTAAATAGCTTATTTTGTGGAAATATGCCATTTTGCAGTCTTTATGATGAATTATATGTGATTTTGGTGTTAATCGCGATTAAAAATCGCTAAGTGGATTTTTGGCTTTTTGTGCAAAAATGTGCACATGATATTTTCTACACTTGTTACACTTGTTTCTTGTTTTGGACTCATGTTAAGCCTAGGGTTGAACCATGTTAGCTGACCTTGGTGACTTGAACCATTTGATTAGAGTAATTGGGTTAATTAGGGTTTTGGTGTTGATTAAGGGTGATTAGGGTAGGTTGACATTTGGTAGGAGAGAGAGAGGGGATTGGATGGTTGTCATGCAACATCCATGTGAGAGAGAGTGGTGGCTAGGAAGTGTCACACTCCATTTCTTTTCTCAGCCTTTAAATACCTAGTACATCTCTCCCTCTCACTCAAGCACCACACCACCATCAATCCTACACCTTGCACACAACACCCCAACACATCAGCCACCATCAGCATATTTCAGCCCAACTACATCAGCAGCTCAACCCCAACCCTGAACATCAACCCCAATATCATAGCATCAGCACCAACATCAACACATCAGCCCTGAATTCAGCTGAAACAAACCCATCAGCCCCAATCTTGCATCAGCAACTCCAGCAGCAGCTGCATCAGGTCCCTTCACTCACAACATCAGCCACCCAAACAGCTACCTCAGCCCCCAATAGATGCAGCCACTAGCCCCTAGCACCTTAGCACACTTTTCAGCCCAAATTCTGCCTAACTTCCAGCCAGGATATCAGCAGAAACTGCTGCTACAGCCACCCTAACTCCATAAAAACAGCAACAAAAACTTCAGCTTCACATTTTGTCACATCAGCCCCAACCCCTCACATCAGCAGCAGCACATCAGCCCCAAACCTAGGCCATATATCATCATTTCAGCATCAGTAGCTGAAGCAACATCAGCTCCTAGCTGCTGCTGCAAGCTGATGCATCATAGCCCCATTATCAACACTTCAGCCCCAACTCCCAATCAACATCAGATACCACAACACCACACCATCCTACACCACAACTTCAGCCCCAACACCACTCCAGCTGCTGCTACAACAAATACAATCTATTTCAAACCTCAGCCACAGGAGAAAAAGAGAGAGAGAGAGGGTTGCAGCAACAGCAATATACTTTCATAAGAAAAACAGCAGCATCAGCATCAGCAGATTCTACAGGAGCAGCTCAGCAGCCACACAACCTTTCCTCCATCTTGACCTTCCCTTCTCCTTCACCTTAGGAACCTCTTGAGGTATAATCTTGCAACCCAACTCCTTTCTTGCTCAGTTCTACTTATTTGCTGATAGTTTACTGTTATATTGAAGATTAGTGCTAGTTTAGGAGAAATTGAGTGAGACTTGACCAAGCGTTGGTTTTGATGATTGGTATAACCTTATTAGGTGTATTTAAGACCATTGTAACCAAGAAACCCCAGATCTCTAGTTAGTTACCAGAGTTGTTCGACTTGGTGTAAATAAGCGTTTTTGTCGACTTATAGACCTTTCTGAGACCTGCTTTCACCCGGGACCTCCTAGAGTAAAATTGACTTGGCAATGAGCTGTGCAGGCACCCTGGAACCACTAGCCAAAGCCCTAGCCCTCATCTCAAAACCCGGCCGCAGTTTTATTCCCCCTGGCCGCAATTTGCGGCCAGACCAGGGTGAAACCCCCTCGTTTTGCATGCACGGCTCTATTTCATGTAAACTTGACCCCCTATATGTCTAGTTTTGACTGATTCCAGTTTGGATAGAATCTGAGTTGATTTTCATGAGTTGGCGTATGATTTACGACATGTTTTCGTATGGATTTTGGTATTCGATGATTCGTTTCTGTCGGGTGGCGTTTGGACGTCAACGACAGCGGTTATTGGCTGTGTTTGCACGCGAGGCCGTAGGTTTTTACCTATAGGCGTAGCGTGCCCCATTTTGGTTTCCGACATGGTTTTCATGTGTTTTAGCGTGTGATATCTTTGTAGGTACCCCGCGTGGCGTCAAAGCGTTGGAGATGCAAATGGAGATATCGGCACCGGCACGCATATAACAAGGTGAGTAGATTTATATCTACGGGGAGAAGTCGGGTGGATGGCGTATAGCACCCCCGCAGTCCGTGGTGATGTATACGGATGCGTATACACACCAACAATTTATTATTGTTGTTGGGATTGATTATTGATGTTTAAATGGATATTGGTATATTGGATTGGTGAAAGGTTACGAAACCTTAGGGTAGTGGATGCACTACACATACATTCACACATATACATACTTGCATGCATCCTTGTTTCACATGTGGTTATGGGATTCTATATAGATATGTGTTCACATGGGTTTGGGTTTATGTGTTCACATACGGATTTGAGGATGACACATGGGACTGATATGAGTCGATGAGTTTGACCTGAGATTATGATATCGGTGATATGGTAAAATTCGTATTTGGGATACGTCTTGATGCTTTAGTGGATTTTGGGAATAATGATGCCATAGGAATGATGACATAAGTATATAATGATCGACACGTGATTATGTTATGAGATATGATATGATATGATATGACCAGAAAATTACGATAGGTCGCATTCGGCGATGTTTACTCCTTGCGAGGATATGTGATGATGATATCGATTTATACTAGACTGTCGATCAGTAGTCTGATCTTGATTATAGTGATGATGTTAGCATTGTACTAGACGCAGGTCAGTACCCCAGATGATGATCTTGATAAAGAGAATACTTGATGAATGATATGACAAATGTGATATTGACCCGTACCCAGATTTGGGGATGCCGTACGACGGATTTACGTACGAGCTGTATTTTGATGTTTGATCCGCCTACTTGACTTGGGAATAACCGATTATAGAGATATGGTATCGGTTGTGATATGATCGAGGCGGGATCACCGACTATATATGTATATATATGTATCGACTCAGAGGTTAGGCGGTTTCCCTTACCTACTGTTAGCTTTAGCTCAGCCTTGTAGTGGTGTAGCTATGTGACTCTTATGACATTAGATACAGTTTAGTGATTATGGTGTTCAGTATTTCAGCTCCCGCATATTATCATTGTTGCTCTGCATCGCATACTGTTGTGATTCATATTTTATTATTGATATCCTGCTGTTAGGACACCAGCACCATTACCGATGATGCATATGTACCACGTACACTTATTTGCCGGCTCACACACATCTTCATCGGTAATTGCCATGTCACGAACACTTAGAAAATATTATTGCTTGATTTAGCTTGTTAGCTAGTAGTGACATGGTATTAGTATGCTTACCTTATATGCCAGCTTGACATTGTAGCTATCACTTGTCACTTCATGCATACTGTTATCCATTATATGCTGCATTCATGGATTCTCATGCTTATATTCATGATTTCACATGCTATTGATGATTGGATTCGGGTTTCCATGAGATTTTCTGGATTTGGAGGAAAACCGCAAAACATATATAAACTGCTTTCTCTCTTTTTAAATAAATGCGGTTTTTCCATGATGTTTGAGTCGTCCACCATGAGTTTTGCTGATGGATTTCGAAACCCGATTCGAGGAGGCGGATGAACCGTTTCGGGTACATGGTGGGCCCGGTACGGTACCCCGAGGGCAAGAAGATCGCAGGAGATGGCGTTGAGCCTGGCAGGGGAGCACTACCGACCGGTGATTTTACCCGACACGTCGGATATCCGGAGGATACCGTCGTAGTCATGAGATGGATGGTAGGGGCCGATCTGGACTGACGGCGCCCTGGATACTATGATTGAGACATTGAGATTTGAGATATTGAGATACAGAGATTGTGATACAGAGATATCGAGATATTGAGATTTATGTTTTGTGCCGATGCTAGGCACTGTTTTATGCTGATTTCATTATGATACCTCATTTTAAAATACAGGAATCTCACAAATTTATGAAAGCAGTTTTCTTCAGTACATGCATTCTGTTTCATGCATTCATACATCATTCATATGATATATTGCCACCTGATGCACTGACACAGGCATATGGGTTTACACTTGGGTTAGATATTTACCCTAGACATGGTTAGAGATTGTTGGTTATATATTTGAGGATTATATATTTTGATCATATGACTTAGGATTGCGTACATGCGTTTTCTGTTCGTAGATCTTTTTCTACTCACGAGTTGGCAACTCACCCCCGTTGTGCCCCAGTTTCTTGCAGGTGTTGCCGTACGGGTCTTGTTACGGCTTTGCGGGCACAGCTTCTTTCAGGTGACTTGCTAGTAGGTGGGTTATTTGCATCATACCCATCATTATACATTGTATATTATATTCAGTTGTATCTAGAAGTTCCATCAACCAAACATGTATTTTATTTTTGAGATAGAGACCAGTGATGTTATCTTTCGACCTTAGAGTCGCGTGTTATATTTCCATAGGTTCTTGCTGGTTGAGTTTCATTTCTGTTGTGATCCTCGTCTTTAGGCGTTGTATATTATGTTGCATACAGGTTGTTTTGATATGGTTCTTCCTACTCTATACTCCTTTTCTTGGTTTGGATTTCTGGGTTCGGCTTACTTAGAGTACGTACGCCTCGAGACGTTCGTAGTCTAAGTGTCGGTCATGTTCCGTACTTTCGGGTCGTGACAAAGTTGGTATCAGAGCGTTAGGTTTTACCTTCGGAGCGTAGGATGACCCTTGGTTGATGGAATAGGTGACTAAAGTAGAGTGACGTACATGGTATGTCCGCGGCATATTTACGATACGCCACTCCACTTAAGAAGCCTTAGGATGTACATTTCCTTGTTCTGTATCATATTCCTTCCTGATTTAGCCTCATCGGTACCAGTTTTGGTTTTGCTGCCACGATTACGGGCAGGGAGAGCTACGGCTAGAGTTGCGGTCATCACGAGCTCGTCACGAACGAGGACTGACCATGGCATGATTTCGGCGACACACGATTGCAGAGATGTGTCTTTTGATTGTGTTTTGCGCCACGAGCGTTGGATGGATCGCTGTATGAGATTACTCGGACGTGCAGATCAGCACCAGAGGATTGAGCCACTGACAGAGGCCAGCCAGATTTTGATGACCGTTGGTATATTGCTTACTCATGATGATTGAGGCACTGTTCAGCGTGCAGACGAATAAGCCTGTTGTTGCCGCGAACGACGAGATATCGCACAGATGTTGGAGCTATCGCGGTACAAGTTATACTAAGAGATGATAGAAGGTTGCTAGTCACCGAGGGTGAATAACTAGGACATGTGGATTGTTCGCTACCCCGATGCGAGGTCATCAGATAGATTGATTCCAGCTGAGATGACTTCACGCGGAGACGTTGAAAGTCGGCGGAGACGTTGAAAGTCGACAGAGACGATCGAATGTTAGAAACCTATTATTCCAAGTTTAAAGTATTCAGAAAGACATGCAGGCAATTCTATGGTCCCTCTAGAAGAATGAAACCCTAACTCGACTTAATGACCGTGTGAAAGCCTTTGAACCTTAGGGTTTACGGCAGTTCTGCGGCGCCATTAGTGAGGCTTGGGTTTGCCCTTCTACGGCTGGACCACCGATGCTGGGGTATGTACTCGATACTATTATACTGTACCCAAGATGTTGAGCTCTTGGGGGATTATGAGGTTTTGACGGCTCGATCGGATGGCTCGACTTAATTCGGATGCTAGGTGGCGAGATGCATTCTTGGGAGACTCAAGATACGAGGATAGCCGTCGGAGTTCAGTCCATGCAGCCATAATGAGACGAGTCCGAAGCAGTTGACATTAGAGAAAAATGGAGTACGAGGTTCGTACAAGATCTGGATATGATGACGTCCCCCTCCGCCGACACCAGAGATGCGATGCGCATGCCGAGGCAGAGTGCTGGATATACCTTCCAGAAGGAGTCGTGACAAGTATGCAGCCGTTTCGAAGCAAGAAGCAGACATGGTAAAGGACGATGACTCCCGGACAATTGGCAGAGATGAGACTTGGAAGAGACCTTGAGCAGGATTCCTTCCAGGACACTGCTGCATTGATATTTTCACCCAGGATCAGATGTATCACGTGCATTCAAAGAGTCAGAGGCCGACGCCGGTGACATGCTACTTTACGAGTGGTCGTGAGGATTGACCGAGAGTGGACCGAAGAAGTGCCAAAACGGAATCGTCCCCGTTAGCACACCTGAAAGGGGTGATGAGCCAATGGATCGTGAGATTGATAACCTACAGGGAAGACGAGGACCTTTCTGGAATGAATTACGAAAAGACTTGGACCCAAGAGTGGTCATGTTACGCACACCAGCAGGCCAGAGTTCAGGATCGTCGACGAGACATGCTATGAGTGAGCACGACAGTTGGCCAGAGATTCGTGGAGGATGCGCTTGAGCGGAACTATTCCGCCATACTTGATTTCGGTATTTTGGCGATTTATTCGCATGACTTGATTTTGATGATTGAGGATTTACGATTTTTGCACAGTTGTTGCACTTGATATCGTTTCGTGCCTTGGTTTCACATGTTTGTGATTTTATGGGGTTTAGATATTTGAGTTGATTTTGTGCGTATGGACGCACACGATTTAGGTTTTGCACTCGGTATAGTTCACATATGCTTGCAGTGCAGTGACACGTATTTTGTGCACTTGGATGCACTGGACTTCGATTTCGATGGTGATGCTTGATATTTGTTTTGTGCACTTATGCACCTGATTGGATTTGCGCATGTTCGGCGCTTGATATGGGATTTCATGATTTCGTGCATGATGGATGCACCGGATTTGGATTTTTTAGCGCATATTGGGCGCAGGTTATGAGATGCGATTTGGTGCACACCAGAGGCACTAAATCGAGATTTTTCGTGCATGTCAGATGCACCTGATTTTGCGGTCAGGCATACACGTTGCCTATGACCGATGTTGTGTGCACACCCATTGCACCTTGATGTCGTTTTTGTGCACCTGCTTGGCACATTTATGGATTTTGATTTCTGTGCGCACCAGACGCACGTAGTTTTCATATGTACTTTTTGGGATTGATTTCTTATGGAGCAGTACATTTTTCTTGTGTTGATGTGATTTGTTTTCGTACTGAGCAGGACTGGTCAGATGACGGTACCTGAGTATGTTTTGCATGCACTGATAGATTTCAAAGGGATTTCCAAAAGCAAGCTATAGTCTCATTGTTTACATACGTGTCTTATATGACACGAAACGTTTAAAACGAGGGAACACTTCAAAATTGTTTTTCAAAACGGCAGGACGTACATATTAAACAAAAGATATACACGTATATGGCTATTTTCTTATAGAGACGTCCGCCACTGTGCAGTGTTATGCGCATTGCACATCGAAAAATAAATAAATTTGGCATGCATTTCCTTCATATATTTACACGTATAGTTCCGGTTTATAGCATATCGGCTTTGTTGGGATTTGGCATTTGTGTTTCACCTTGACTCCGATGATTGCGGGATGCTTGACGGAGTTTGTTTTCGAGTTATCTGCTCGTTACGCACGCGCATGTCTTGCGCTATGATGCGTTTTATGGATTGATGATTTCGGAGCCCCGTTGATTTGGACATTTTATTGAAATGTTTTGGAATTTGGAGGTTTAAATTTAAATTCGGGGACCGAATTTCTTTAAGGGGGAAGACTGTAACATTTCAAAAAAATAAAATATTATTTTTGGGAATTTTCAGAATTTAATATTTATTTTAATGAATATTTTAATAGTCGGTATAATTAAATACCGATCAATGGTGAAAATTCTGGAGAAAATTTTAGAAATTCTAAATAGCTTATTTTGTGGAAATATGCCATTTTGCAGTCTTTATGATGGATTATATGTGATTTTGGTGTTAATCGCGATTAAAAATCGCTAAGTGGAATTTTGGCTTTTTGTGCAAAAATGTGCACATGATATTTTCTACACTTGTTACACTTGTTTCTTGTTTTGGACTCATGTTAAGCATAAGGTTGAACCATGTTAGCTGACCTTGGTGACTTGAACCATTTGATTAGAGTAATTGGGTTAATTAGGGTTTTGGTGTTGATTAAGGGTGATTAAGGTAGGTTGACATTTGGTAGGAGAGAGAGGGGGGATTGGATGGTTGTCATGCAACATCCATGAGAGAGAGAGTGGTGGCTAGGAAGTGTCACACTCCATTTCTTTTCTCAGCCTTTAAATACCTAGTACATCTCTCCCTCTCACTCAAGCACCACACCACCATCAATCCTACACCTTGCACACAACACCCCAACACATCAGCCACCATCAGCATATTTCAGCCCAACTACATCAGCAGCTCAACCCCAACCCTGAACATCAACCCCAATATCATAGCATCAGCACCAACATCAACACATCAGCCCTGAATTCAGCTGAAACAAACCCATCAGCCCCAATCTTGCATCAGCAACTCCAGCAGCAGCTGCATCAGGTCCCTTCACTCACAACATCAGCCACCCAAACAGCTACCTCAGCCCCCAATAGATGCAGCCACTAGCCCCTAGCACCTTAGCACACTTTTCAGCCCAAATTCTGCCTAACTTCCAGCCAGGATATCAGCAAAAACTGCTGCTACAGCCACCCTAACTCCATAAAAACAGCAACAAAAACTTCAGCCTCACATTTTATCACATCAGCCCTAACCCCTCACATCAGCAGCAGCACATCAGCCCCAAACCTAGGCCATATATCATCATTTCAGCATCAGTAGCTGAAGCAACATCAGCCCCTAGCTGCTGCTACAAGCTGATGCATCATAGCCCCATTATCAACACTTCAGCCCCAACTCCCAATCAACATCAGATACCACAACACCACACCATCCTACACCACAACTTCAGCCCCAACACCACTCCAGCTGCTGCTACAACAAATACAATCTATTTCAAACCTCAGCCACAGGAGAAAAAGAGAGAGAGAGAGGGTTGCAGCAACAACAACATACTTTCATAAGAAAAACAGCAGCATCAGCATCAGCAGATTCTACAGGAGCAGCTCAGCAGCCACACAACCTTTCCTCCATCTTGACCTTCCCTTCTCCTTCACCTTAGGAACCTCTTAAGGTATAATCTTGCAACCCAACTCCTTTCTTGCTCAGTTCTACTTATTTGCTGATAGTTTACTGTTATATTGAAGATTAGTGCTAGTTTAGGAGAAATTGAGTGAGACTTGACCAAGCGTTGGTTTTGATGATTGATATTGTAAGTGCACGGCGGCGCCCCGGCCGTCAATCCGACGCCGGAATGCGGAAACGGTGATAAACTTTAATTTTTGCGGACTTAGCAAACCGGCACCACCGCGCACTAAACCCCAGATCGTGCCATTAAACTAGTCTAAGCTAACAAGAGGATGGGTTAGAGATATACCGACTGATCCGAGTCCTCCGGTCTTCATCTCCACTCCGATCTCCTCGCGGGATCTCTGTCCGTCTCCTCCTCGTCGGAAGGGCACCACGAAGCCGGGTACTTATACGGGCTCCCACCTCAAAACCGAGGCAACTCGGGCGCGAAGTAGGCTAGCCGACGCGTCCAAGATATGCTGTAGGAAGTGTAGTGTAGAATCGTAGTCTCTTTTGGGGTAGTTGCCATTTGAAGATGATGGAGGAAACATGATAAGAAAAATGGTGCTTGCATTTTTCTTAGCATGAAAAATGAGATCAAGAATCCTACTCTCTCAAAGATGAAGCTCTCTTCTTCTTCTTTTCTTCTTCTATCTTTTTTTAAAAAACACTCTCATACTTAGAAAATGGTGGAGCAAAGATTATGAAGCATGAAGGGAGGTGAGTGTAGGGAGTGAAAAGAGGTGACCACATCCTAGACATAATCATCACAAAACTCAAATCCAAATCAAATCCATTCTTATCACAATAAATGCATGAAAAGCAAAGATGCTTAACATATCAATCCTTATGCAAATAAATCCTCCACAAAGTGTTATTTGCAAACTTGCAAATAACCCCCTCCATCGGAAAAGTCCGGCCGGGAAAGAACAAAGGAAAACCGGCCGGAACGGAATGCAAACTGGCAACTCCAGAAAACTGGTCCCGTAATAAATTACAGGAAAACCCCGATACTGTGCATACACACCCGCATCTGTATTCCGTCCGGATACAAATGCAATGAGACAAAATCTACACTGTACTAAACTAGGACCGGCTTAAACCAAAACCGGCTAGTAAAAACTGTCCGATCCTTATCCGTGCAATACCGCACGTATCTGATCGAACCTTGCCATATATCCATACGGCCACTAGTACAAAGCTGTCCGATCCTGATCCGTGCAATACCGCACGTATCTGATCGGACCCTGCCATATCTCCATACGGCCTCTACAGCGTTTCGCCCGAAAGCTTGAGTAACTGAAAGTGTGGTGGACTCTAAAGACTCGTCAATACTATGGCTGTGGATTTAACCACTAGCACGTCAGAGGTATAAGCCAATACGTAACGGGCCACCAGCTATTGATTAAAAGGGACGTCGATGAGTGAACTCATCCTGACACCCTACTGAGCCTGTCAGTGACAATATCCGTACAGTCCGGTCCGTTCGTCTATGAGCATCGCATGTCGGGCCTAGGAGGTGGGTAAAAGTCAGACCCCCAAAAGCGGTACAAGTCGTGTCGGAGTGTAGCCCAGAACACTCTGAGATACTACCGGAATACCTACCAGTAAATCTCCTGCCTTGGCCAAGGACTTCGTGTAATGGCTCTCCTAGACACAGCGCGACCTCACCCCCAATACCGGGAGAGACGAACCCCCGAAGATCCGCTCACTGCCTCCATGTGGCTCGGGACTGTACCCAACTAAAACCTGTTTGCACGACTCCTTTGAGTCGTGGTAGGGTAGTAATCAAAGTACAGTGGGAACTCACACGAGACAAATGACGATCCCCAGGTCGATGAACTAACCTGTACACATGTCACCTGGGAACTGCTATCTGACGTCAGGTATAAAACCAACTAGCATGTTCCCTGCGAGTCCTGTCCGGTGTACTCATAACCCAATGAGCACCTGTATACATCTTAGGTGATCCAACTGACACCAGTGGCTTGTGAGACCAGCCACCGCCCCTCGTCGGGGTCTCGACTGTATACACTAGTCTACTCTGGAGTATCGATGCCCTGTCTCGAAACTCCCACGACTAGGGACCTTTTAAGGATGCGCTTATAAACTCCAGCTCTCACTTATATGATCGCCCTCATACTACTGGCAGTCAAGCAAGAATCCTAGGGGCTCTATCAACGTGTAATAGCGACCTGTCAGGTCACCTGAAGCAGTACACGATGATAAAGGTAAACCAGATAGCATACTATCATCTCGAGTAAGACTGTCGTCCCGGGATAGGTCCTCCCTCAATCATTGCAACCACGTGCCTGTGATCCAATAATTGACTCTGAGGGCACTATCTCCAACAATCTCCCACTTGCACTCAAGGCTATTTATTGCGATGTCGCATACTCACAACCCGTGTGATACCGAACACCCAACTCCTCTACTAGTCAGTCGCACAAAGCCTGTTTGCGAAACTATTGCATTCGAGGAATAGCCTCAGTGAGTGGATCCGCCTTGAAGTATCTTTCTATGTCTCTCTATATCTCAAGTTCGCGGAGAAAGCCATCTCCCGAAATGAGCAATACCTGTCTTAGAATGTCTGGATGTCTGATGGGACCGAGCTCATAAATGAACTCCAAATCCAAACTTCTTAGACTGTATCGTCTACTGAACTTAATCAGTATCCTGCGCCATGCCACCCTCAGTATTTCTTTGGACCACCTGTCCAAAATACTGCCCCTCGTCAGAAGGAAAACTATAACTCTGACAACCTCCTTGTTGTCCATGTCACCTTGGAAGCCTGGAATGATAACTGTCTCCCAAATGAGGCTGTCGTTATCATATCCCTAGAACATCCACTTATGTTCTAAAACTGCTTCCGACTGTTTTTCCAGGATTGGATCAATGTCAACTTATTGCATCTAGTGCAAGAACAACATCTGGTGTGGTACTTGACATCTCATGATTGACTCAATTGGCTAAGCAAGTGATCTGCCAATCATGCACATCCCTCTCTACTTTAGTCTATAAGACACCTTTAGAGAGGGTGACTCCATCACCTGCAGGTACACTACCGTGCCAGGAGTCGTCCATTCTAAATACTCTTAGAATGCTGTCAAAGTACCATGATTGGGAAACCACCCAAATCTAGATCTAAAACCATAGATCTAGTAACCAATATATCTGATATAATGTCCAAATCCCATGTGGAGAAACCACTGTGTGACGACCAAAGTATAACCGATCGTAGTATAGGAATATCACTTCCTACTACCTTCTCAACAGATCCATCCCCTATTCTGATGACGTCAAACCTATGACTGTCACATCAGAAACAGATGATCTAACTCCGCTATATCTGCTTTAGTCTATAAATAGACATAAGCCTGATGTCCACCAATGCTTCCACTGCTCCCACTGACTACGACAACCCTCTGGCAGAGTCATATAGACGCGCACTTCTAAAGCTAGTTTAGAACGACGCTATATTCATCCTCCTGCCGGGTCTCGCAGCCTGGAACAACAACAATGGCAAGTGTGGGTAAACAAGAACTTCCCTGTCACCGTCCTTGAGGCTACCGGAGTACCTCTCGGGTGCCTGAAGTTACCCACCTTATCTGCGGAGTGGCCAATGGAAAAATCAAAACAGATTGAATCTTTAGGTTCCTTATCAAATCTTCAGTAATCGTTTGCGGTTCTGGAATCACTTCCAGTTCTACCATACTCCCACTACTGTTTTTGAAAAAATCCATTTTTATTAAAACTGTGGCGAGTCAAGAACAATATCACTATTGATCTTTCTTATGGTAGAAAGTCAACCCTCGTCATAGCCTGGGTCAACCCACAAACAGCCATTACAGAAACGTGCCTTGAGTTATCCAGAGTCTGGTTTTAATCATAAGCCGGACAACTCCCCGTACCTTAACAATGTTAAGATATGAACTGTACTATATCCAATATAGAACCAGAGGCACTGATTTAATTGAACCAGATTCAAATCATGCAGCTGTCTCCAGTGCATGTCAACTAAATGGAAAGAGGCCGATCAGCGTTACTCAACTTAGGAATGCTTCCAATTATGAGTAACCTGAAAGAGAAGCAATTTCTCTTTATCATTACTATCAACTGAATACCATACACAAGTATCTACATCTTCGATCACTTTGAAGAATCCCGATACTTGCTACACCTGGTTCTCTACTCTATTCAAATACCTATAACTCCTCAAAACTTAGACCCTGTGTTTCTACGAAACACATGTCTAAGAACTAGAGAAGTTAAAAGTAAACAGAATATAGTATGAGGACCAACCCCTCTGTCCTTATGGACACTGGACAACATACAATACTCTGTATAAGTCCGCCGAGTCTAACAACTCTTTCACTGTGTGTCGTAGGTTGAAAACTGTACTTATGGTTAAGAAGAATTACACCGCTGTTTAATGCTCCTTACCTAACCATCCACTGATATAGGTAAATGTCATCGACATAATATCAAAAGGTATATCTCACTCTATGAAAATAGACGTACAGATATATCAATTTGAAATTGGTGCACAACAGCGGATATTCAAAACCAAATATTTGCCGACCGGCAAACAGCCCAGATGATCTCCTCAAATATCACCGATTACAACGAATCCAGATATAATGAGGATGATCACCCAATTTCCAACAACTTACTCCCACTCATCATCTGTAAAACCATACAGATGTGAGAATCATACCTGGTAAATACATACCCTGGAGTAAGTATCTAATCGGGAAATCAGTTTTCTTTTAACAGTACACAGTGAACTGAAACATTGAAATGTTTCGATGGGGTATCCTGGTATTCCTAGCAATGCCTCTACCATTATCCAGATTCACAACTATAACCGCATAATTCTTTGCCACCTCTCCAAATCCCTTTATATGTCTTTAGTCATTACCTTCTGCACACCCCTTAGGCCAAATGGTTTTCTTCCTTCCCTACCGTTCGGCACCAGCCTATGGTTTGGAAAAAGACTATCCAATAAGCATAATGGGTGTACTGTCCTAGTCCTAGGAGCACTCGCAATGCGAGAGAAGGTGAAGATAAAAGACAACCGAATAAACCTTATTCATATTTCTCCTGAACCAGGATCCATCCCCGAACTGGAACAAGTTCCTTTCGAGTTCGTATATAACCATACGATGGACTATCCAATGAACTGGGATCTTCGTAGTGATACGGAGTGTCCTGGAGAAATACAAAGGTGATTTAGGATTGGCGAAGAAATAGTTGGTTTGGTCGTGAATATCAGTCGCAATTTACTTTGCCCTCTTACTAATCCCTTGCTTTGTCTTAATCTTAATACCTTCTGCACACCATCGTTATGCTAATTGGTTTTCTTCATTCCCCACTGTTCGGCACCAGCCTAAGGTTTGGAAGAGGACTATCCAATTTGCGTAATAGGTGTACTATCTCCTAAGCTAAGGAGTACTCGTAACTTGAGAGAAGGCAAAAGGGAAAAGACAACTGAATAATCCTATCCGTTTTCTCCAAAACCGGAAACCATCCTCGAATAAATTCCTTCGAGTTCGTATCTAACCATACGATGGTTTTGTCCAATGGAAGTGGACGTTCGTAGTAATACGGGGTGTCCTGGAGAAAAGGGTAAAAGTAAGAGTGGCAATGAGGTCTGCAACTCTGACAATCCAAAAGCCAGTGTAAAGAAGGTTCGGTCAACTTGGTCACTGAGTCATAGTCTTAGGGTCGGGTCAATGGTCGCTGCCAGAGAGAGAGAGAAAAGAAACACTCAGCGTGCACTCTAGCCTAGATCAGAATGGTTACCAATTTATCTAATCTGGAAACCTCCCACTGTACCTCAAATTCTCCTCCAAACCTGAAAGAAGAATTAGTCGGGGTCACCCGAGGAGTAAACCAACTCATCAGTGGGAATCGGGATCCAACTATCATCGCATGATAACGTGACGGAATCCGCTCACGGTATAACACTCCAGAAGGTATACGCATATCTGGCAAGTTTCGGTTCTTTTGAAACTCCCGATGTGATTTCTATCCCATGCTCTTATGACCTTGACTTTGGCCAACATATCATAAGTCACATGTCAAGTTCTACCCGTCATTCTCCAGGTTAATTTGAATCCACCCGTACCTACCCTTGACTTTGGCCAAAATGGCAGTACGACTGTCCCAAACCAACGCATCTATCTATGCTGCATATGAATACCCAATAGCTACCAATCACTGTGCCTTGACTTTGGCCAACATACACAGCTTGAATACTATTGACTACCCATATGAAACGACGGAGGGCTACGAATGGTTTCTGGCGAAAACCTTTAACGTAATGAACTTGATATCGTTGAAGGAACGGATAGCTTTTTAGAAAATATAGTGACGAAAACCTTTACTAAAGAGGTCACTCCCGGTGAAGGGATCTCGGCTCTTTCCCCGTAGAATGGGGTGCAGGATATTCCAACTGAATACCACGGTGCAAAGCAAAAGTAATCGGCTATAGTGAAGTTAATGCCCTGACGCAAACTTTTGTCCAAGGGGTCACTCCCGGTGAAGGGATCTCGGCCCTTGCCTCGTCGACTGAGGAGCAGGATATTCCAACTGAATACCACGATGCAAAACAAAAGAGAACGTCCTTGCAATAACAGCTTTTTGAAAAGTGTTCCAACAACATCAGAATAGGCTTGTTTAACTTGCATTGATCCGAATCAACGCAGTCCCATCAATTGATCACACCACAAAGAACGAAAATATACTGACGTACGTATATGCCATCCGCATTCGCCACTGGGTCCCGTCATCACCCGTTAGGTTAGCTAACTAACGGCAGAGCAGGGACTGGACTAGCGCGGATGAAAAACATATACAACATCTACTAATATATATACCAATATATAGTATTTCGCTCAAGGCGTGAATAAAATGCAACATCACAGAAATGTACAGCATCACAGAACAATACAGATATCTGGGATCCCCCGGTTTCACAGAGCCACTACTGAAACCCGACGTTCCCCTGGTCGTGTGGATAGCCTGTGCAATGAAATCCTAGACCCCTACGGGCGCAGCAAGTCACCCGCCAAAACCTGAAGTGAGGCAGCCCCCTTCAGCACCGTGAATGGACCACCCAGCACTTCACGGAATCCGGTAACTTGGGCACCCCTCCTGGGTCAACCTATACCCCCTACGAGTGCGGCGAATAGCCCGCCAATTCCAGACTGAAGCCCCTCCGTCTCAAAGCCCTGAGATGCGGGCCCGTTGCCCTCTAGAACCCGGCTATCCGTGCACCCCTCCGCGGGGTAACCCTAGTACAGAAAGTAAAATATACATACACCGGGTACATCGACCGCAACCAGGTCGTGCCCCAAAAGAATAATACAAACAGGCAGTGACGGCAGTCCACATGTCGGACGCTCACCCCGCAATATCAAAAGTACATAATACAACAAAACTGTACTAGCATTGCATCCAGGCTATCCCCCACGACCGATCCGCAACATCACAGCAAAACACAGAACATCAACGTGAAAGTCACGTTCGCAAATCCGTCTAACCGGGCTATAGCAGTTAGACCGGATTTACCGATCGAGTGACATTCACGGTCGCAGATATAATGTAAATACTGTGAAAGATGTGTTTAAAATATCCGATCGATCAAAAATTAACAAGTGGGCCCCCAATCAAAACTGTAGCACTCACAGAAAACCTGGGCCCAATTTTAATATTCCAAAACCCCTAAAAATAGCCCAGAAACCCACTAGAAAAAAATGATGCATTGACGACTCCAATGTGCGGCGGAACCGCGGCCCCAGGGGGGGTTTGGCCGCGGTTCCGCGCTCCAATCGTCGACTGAATGTATCGAATTTTTCCAGTAGTCTTATAGTCTCCAGTACATCAATATTTTACAACCTGAAAAATTTTTAGAGACCAAAAAATTTCAACAGAAAACTGATGTGAACTAAATTGTAGATTTTGGAATTTTGGTCGATCGGAAATGCAAAACACATCAAACGAAGCTAGACGAAGTTAATGGCGAGGCTCTGATACCACTGTAAGTGCACGGCGGCGCCCGGCCGTCAATCCGACGCCGGAATGCGGAAACGGTGATAAACTTTAATTTTTGCGGACTTAGCAAACCGGCACCACCGCGCACTAAACCCCGGATCGTGCCATTAAACTAGTCTAAGCTAACAAGAGGATGGGTTAGAGATATACCGACTGATCCGAGTCCTCCGGTCTTCATCTCCACTCCGATCTCCTCGCGGGATCTCTGTCCGTCTCCTCCTCGTCGGAAGGGCACCACGAAGCCGGGTACTTATACGGGCTCCCACCTCAATACCGAGGCAACTCGGGCGCGAAGTAGGCTAGCCGACGCGTCCAAGATATGCTGTAAGAAGTGTAGTGTAGAATCGTAGTCTCTTTTGGGGTGGTTGCCATTTGAAGATGATGGAGGAAACATGATAAGAAAAATGGTGCTTGCATTTTTCTTAGCATGAAAAATGAGATCAAGAATCCTACTCTCTCAAAGATGAAGCTCTCTTCTTCTTCTTTTCTTCTTCTATCTTTTTTTAAAAAACACTCTCATACTTAGAAAATGGTGGAGCAAAGATTATGAAGCATGAAGGGAGGTGAGTGTAGGGAGTGAAAAGAGGTGACCACATCCTAGACATAATCATCACAAAACTCAAATCCAAATCAAATCCATTCTTATCACAATAAATGCATGAAAAGCAAAGATGCTTAATATATCAATCCTTATGCAAATAAATCCTCCACAAAGTGTTATTTGCAAACTTGCAAATAACCCCCTCCATCGGAAAAGTCCGGCCGGGAAAGAACAAAGGAAAACCGGCCGGAACGGAATGCAAACTGGCAACTCCAGAAAACTGGTCCCGTAATAAATTACAGGAAAACCCCGATACTGTGCATACACACCCGCATCTGTATTCCGTCCGGATACAAATGCAATGAGACAAAATCTACACTGTACTAAACTAGGACCGGCTTAAACCAAAACCGGCTAGTAAAAACTGTCCGATCCTTATCCGTGCAATACCGCACGTATATGATCGAACCTTGCCATATATCCATACGGCCACTAGTACAAAGCTGTCCGATCCTGATCCGTGCAATACCGCACGTATCTGATCGGACCCTGCCATATCTCCATACGGCTTCTACAGCGTTTCGCCCGAAAGCTTGAGTAACTGAAAGTGTGGTGGACTCTAAAGACTCGTCAATACTATGGCTGTGGATTTAACCACTAGCACGTCAGAGGTATAAGCCAATACGTAACGGGCCACCAGCTATTGACTAAAAGGGACGTCGATGAGTGAACTCATCCTGACACCCTACTGAGCCTGTCAGTGATAATATCCGTACAGTCCGGTCCGTTCGTCTATGAGCATCGCATGTCGGGCCTAGGGGGTGGGTAAAAGTCAGACCCCCAAAAGCGGTACAAGTCGTGTCGGAGTGTAGCCCAGAACACTCTGAGATACTACCGGAATACCTACCAGTAAATCTCCTGCCTTGGCCAAGGACTTCGTGTAATGGCTCTCCTAGACACAGCGCGACCTCACCCCCAATACCGGGAGAGACGAACCCCCGAAGATCCGCTCACTGCCTCCATGTGGCTCGGGACTGTACCCAACTAAAACCTGTTTGCACGACTCCTTTGAGTCGTGGTAGGGTAGTAATCAAAGTACAGTGGGAACTCACACGAGACAAATGACGATCCCCAGGTCGATGAACTAACCTGTACACATGTCACCTGGGAACTGCTATCTGACGTCAGGTATAAGACCAACTAGCATGTTCCCTGCGAGTCCTGTCCGGTGTACTCATAACCCAATGAGCACCTGTATACATCTTAGGTGATCCAACTGACACCAGTGGCTTGTGAGACCAGCCACCGCCCCTCGTCGGGGTCTCGACTGTATACACTAGTCTACTCTGGAGTATCGATGCCCTGTCTCGAAACTCCCACGACTAGGGACCTTTTAAGGATGCGCTTATAGACTCCAGCTCTCACTTATATGATCGCCCTCATACTGCTGGCAGTCAAGCAAGAATCCTAGGGGCTCTATCAACGTGTAATAGCGACCTGTCAGGTCACCTGAAGCAGTACACGATGATAAAGGTAAACCAGATAGCATACTATCATCTCGAGTAAGACTGTCGTCCCGGGATAGGTCCTCCCTCAATCATTGCAACCACGTGCCTGTGATCCAATAATTGACTCTGAGGGCACTATCTCCAACAGGTATAACCTTATTAGGTGTATTTGAGACCATTGTAACCAAGAAACCCCAGATCTCTAGTTAGTTACCAGAGTTGTTCGACTTGGTGTAAATAAGCGTTTTTGTCGACTTATAGACCTTTCTGAGACCTGCTTTCACCCGGGACCTCCTAGAGTAAAATTGACTTGGCAGTGAGCTGTGCAGGCACCCTGGAACCACTAGCCAAAGCCCTAGCCCTCATCTCAAAACCCGGCCGCAGTTTTATTCCCCCTGGCCGCAATTTGCGGCCAGACCAGGGTGAAACCCCCTCGTTTTGCGTGCACGGCTCTATTTCATGTAAACTTGACCCCCTGTATGTCTAGTTTTGACTGATTCCAGTTTGGATAGAATCTGAGTTGATTTTCATGAGTTGGCGTATGATTTACGACATGTTTTCGTATGGATTTTGGTATTCGATGATTCGTTTCTGTCGGGTGGCGTTTAGACGTCAACGACAGCGGTTATTGGCTGTGTTTGCACGCGAGGCCGTAGGTTTTTACCTATAGGCGTAGCGTGCCCCATTTTGGTTTCCGACATGGTTTTCATGTGTTTTAGCGTGTGATATCTTTGTAGGTACCCCGCGTGGCGTCAAAGCGTTGGAGATGCAAATGGAGATATCGGCACCGGCACGCATATAACAAGGTGAGTAGATTTATATCTACGGGGAGAAGTCGGGTGGATGGCGTATAGCACCCCCGCAGTCCGTGGTGATGTATACGGATGCGTATACACACCAACAATTTATTATTATTGTTGGGATTGATTATTGATGTTTAAATGGATATTGGTATATTGGATTGGTGAAAGGTTACGAAACCTTAGGGTAGTGGATGCACTACACATACATTCACACATATACATACTTGCATGCATCCTTGTTTCACATGTGGTTATGGGATTCTATATAGATATGTGTTCACATGGGTTTGGGTTTATGTGTTCACATACGGATTTGAGGATGACACATGGGACTGATATGAGTCGATGAGTTTGACCTGAGATTATGATATCGGTGATATGGTAAAATTCGTATTTGGGATACGTCTTGATGCTTTAGTGGATTTTGGGAATAATGATGCCATAGGAATGATGACATAAGTATATAATGATCGACACGTGATTATGTTATGAAATATGATATGATATGATATGACCAGAAAATTACGATAGGTCACATTCGGCGATGTTTACTCCTTGCGAGGATATGTGATGATGATATCGATTTATACTAGACTGTCGATCAGTAGTCTGATCTTGATTATAGTGATGATGTTAGCATTGTACTAGACGCAGGTCAGTACCCCAGATGATGATCTTGATAAAGAGAATACTTGATGAATGATATGACAAATGTGATATTGACCCGTATCCAGATTTGGGGATGCCGTACGACGGATTTACGTACGAGCTGTATTTTGATGTTTGATCCGCCTACTTGACTTGGGAATAACCGATTATAGAGATATGGTATCGGTTGTGATATGATCGAGGCGGGATCACCGACTATATATGTATATATATGTATCGACTCAGAGGTTAGGCGGTTTCCCTTACCTACTGTTAGCTTTAGCTCAGCCTTGTAGTGGTGTAGCTATGTGACTCTTATGACATTAGATACAGTTTAGTGATTATGGTGTTCAGTATTTCAGCTCCCGCATATTATCATTGTTGCTCTGCATCGCATACTGTTGTGATTCATATTTTATTATTGATATCCTGCTGTTAGGACACCAGCACCATTACCGATGATGCATATGTACCACGTACACTTATTTGCCGGCTCACACACATCTTCATCGGTAATTGCCATGTCACGAACACTTAGAAAATATTATTGCTTGATTTAGCTTGTTAGCTAGTAGTGACATGGTATTAGTATGCTTACCTTATATGCCAGCTTGACATTGTAGCTATCACTTGTCACTTCATGCATACTGTTATCCATTATATGCTGCATTCATGGATTCTCATGCTTATATTCATGATTTCACATGCTATTGATGATTGGATTCGGGTTTCCATGAGATTTTCTGGATTTGGAGGAAAACCGCAAAACATATATAAACTGCTTTCTCTCTTTTTAAATAAATGCGGTTTTTCCATGATGTTTGAGTCGTCCACCATGAGTTTTGCTGATGGATTTCGAGACCCGATTTGAGGAGGCGGATGAACCGTTTCGGGTACATGGTGGGCCCGGTACGGTACCCCGGGGGCAAGAAGATCGCAGGAGATGGCGTTGAGCCTGGCAGGGAAGCACTACCGACCGGTGATTTTACCCGACACGTCGGATATCCGGAGGATACCGTCGTAGTCATGAGATGGATGGTAGGGGCCGATCTGGACTGACGGCGCCCTGGATACTATGATTGAGACATTGAGATTTGAGATATTGAGATACAGAGATTGTGATACAGAGATATCGAGATATTGAGATTTATGTTTTGTGCCGATGCTAGGCACTGTTTTATGCTGATTTCATTATGATACCTCATTTTAAAATACAGGAATCTCACAAATTTATGAAAGCAGTTTTCTTCAGTACATGCATTCTGTTTCATGCATTCATACATCATTCATATGATATATTGCCACCTGATGCACTGACACAGGCATATGGGTTTACACTTGGGTTAGATATTTACCCTAGACATGGTTAGAGATTGTTGGTTATATATTTGAGGATTATATATTTTGATCATATGACTTAGGATTGCGTACATGCGTTTTCTGTTCGTAGATCTTTTTCTACTCACGAGTTGGCAACTCACCCCCGTTGTGCCCCAGTTTCTTGCAGGTGTTGCCGTACGGGTCTTGTTACGGCTTTGCGGGCACAGCTTCTTTCAGGTGACTTGCTAGTAGGTGGGTTATTTGCATCATACCCATTATTATACATTGTATATTATATTCAGTTGTATCTAGAAGTTCCATCAACCAAACATGTATTTTATTTTTGAGATAGAGACCAGTGATGTTATCTTTCGACCTTAGAGTCGCGTGTTATATTTCCATGGGTTCTTGCTGGTTGAGTTTCATTTCTGTTGTGATCCTCGCCTTTAGGCGTTGTATATTATGTTGCATACAGGTTGTTTTGATATGGTTCTTCCTACTCTCTACTCCTTTTCTTGGTTTGGATTTCTGGGTTCGGCTTACTTAGAGTACGTACGTCTCGAGACGTTCGTAGTCTAAGTGCCGGTCATGTTCCATACTTTCGGGTCGTGACATGGTGCTTTTATTGTGATTGGATTGAATGAGATGTTTTGGTGTGGTTTTTTGTAGCTACTTTTTGCATATGGTCACCAACTCTCTTGCTCATTCCCTCACCTCCCTCCTCTCCAAAAATGGCTGAGCCTTCATTTTGGCAGCCCCCTCATCATCTTGGTGTGGTGAATGATTCATTTCATTTGCACTAAAAATCCTTAGTTCATCTCCAAAGCTCATTTCTCCATCTCCACTCCAAAAGGCAACTTCAATTAATCCTCGAGACAAAACATTCTACACCTACTCTACTACAATCTTGGATACATCGACTAGCAAACTTCGTGTCCGAATTGCCTCGGTTCAGAGGTGGGAGCCCGTATAAAGATTCGTTGATGTGGCGCAGTTTTTGGCGAGGAGGAGACCGTAAATCGAGCGAGATCGGAGAGTGAACATCGTCAGCGCAGCCGCAACAAGCTAGAGGAAGAGATTAAAGACCGAAGGACACGGATCGATCGGTATAATTTCTAAAACCCCTTTTACAGAATACTAGTTTATGGTTAATGGAACGATCCGGATTTTAAGTTTGCGATAGTGCCAGTTTCGTAAAAAGTTTTTGTTCCACATTTGGCCTCGAAATGACGGTCGGGACGCTACCATAGACTTACATATCCTAATGCGGAAAAGTAAATAATATACAACAATGGTGATATCATCCTCAACCCGGAAGTGCCCTGATAAAAGAATATTACATACAATTAATTTTACATGAATGAAAAAAAAACTCTCATCTCACATAAAACCCTCGGCCATTCATTCATAACGATCATGTACATCATATCTCAGCAACACATAATATCACATATCATCAACGTAAGTAAGTATGTGTACCCCAATTGTCGTTGATGTATAGCAACGAAACCGGTGATACACCACATACTACACTTACGGTCGCAGAAAAGAAAATGAAAAACTACAACAATTGGAATCAGCACTGCCTTTAGACATCATAAACCCAAAATATCACATATTCTGGATTTCATGCCTAACAATGCAAAACTTATATTTGGGTCTCAACCATAAAACCACCTTTTCAAAATAAGTCGGGTAATTCAACAAAATTCCCGATTCTACCGAGGCCAAAATATTAGATTTACACGCGACTAATTACTTTTCACAAAACTAATTAGTGTAGATTCCAATTATTGTATCACATTCACAAATATCTAGACAATGTTTAAACGTTTCGATCGAATCAATAAACACCCAAAAATTACCCCGACGGCTCAACACTTGAGCAAAACTAAAATACCCAAAACACGCCACAGTAGGGATGGACCAACCGTAGAAGGGTCAACCCTTGCACACTTATGGCGCCATGGGACTACTACAAACCCTAAGGTTTGGCCGCGGTTTCATGGTCATAGAATCGAGTTAGGGTTATGTTCCTCTAGAGGGTCCATAAGGTTACTTGTATGAACTTTCAAATATCTTTAACTTGGAAAATTCCAATACTTGGAAAATTTCCAGCGAGAGCAATGAGGGGGTGATTGATGTTCGCTCGAACTGTTAAATGTCGTCCAAGTTACCAAAAACAATGTTAAAATTACGACTACGAAATACTCCGAATTAGCTCCTAAGCAAAATTAACATCACATGAAATTTTGGGCTAAACTAACAACTCCTGAAGCCCCAAAAACTACAGACCAGAGCATCAGAGGAAAACGAGGCATTTTGGAGCAGAAATAGCCTGCCATGCCGGAAATTTTGGCTTGGTGCTCGGGTGAAATTTGGTGGATTAGCCTCGTTTTTCTCCAGTGTTCTTAGTGCATCACATACAAACTTCTGCAGTTGCTAAAAGAAAATTTCGAGCCCATTTTAAAATCGACAGAGAGCATTTTCTAGGGTTTCCGAATATCGTTAATTTGGAGTTGTTTCGGTTTCGTAATTTATCTAACATCGTCTAAGTTTCTAGCTTGGCTCTGATACCACTGTAGAGATTCTCTAGCACCATCCTAGGGTTAGGGTTGCATCACACATGCTATATTAAAATTTTAGGGGGTGCTAAACAATACCAACCAAGAATGGAACTAGAAAATTAGGGTAACAGCATATAGTATCACATATGAAGTAGTGTCTAACACTAAGTGGGGAAAAATACAACCTTTGTAGACCTTCTCTTGTGACTCCTTGGATCGAGTAGGGTTTGAACCGGTTCGCTTGAATTCTTCCAAGTCCACGATGATCTACCACGAATCCCTTTGCTCAAGCTTCTAGCTTCACTTGATCTATGAAGAAGTGGTGCAAACAACCTACACTAATGTGCTAAACTAGTATAGATTGGTGATGCGGGTTTGGATCTCACTTAAAAACCTTTTCTTTTTATGTTCTTCACTCACTTTTGAAACCCTAGAGAGCTTGAAGGAGGAAGAAGAAGATGATGGCTAAACTTGACTCAAGTAAGAATAATAATCAACATTATCCCAAGTGAATTAGAATTATGTCATGCTTAACTATGGTTACAAAATATCTAGATATTTTGAGACTTGAAGTTAAGCAAAACCATGGGCAATGAAACCATGGTATTGACTTTTGGTCAACTCAAGAGAAAAGAGTTGAACAGTCAACCATGATTTTATTCCCATTTTGCTTTTCTGAAATAATAAAAATATGTTACCATGTGAGTCTTGCATTGCCACCACCAATGTATCATCAACCATGACACATGTATGCTTGCATGTGTGCATCCATATCAACATATACATACACTCATGCATGCATCATAAAGAAATATGTTTTAATAAATGAGCTAATTGACTTAATATTAAATCAACACTTGATTTAATAACCCTGTCATATCACATACGACCCGTCCAATAGTAAACGCCCGATTAAAATACGATATCTAATACACGCATTTAATCGAGCTCCCGCGCATATCCCATATGCACCCCACATCTTTTCGCCTGAACTAGGAGACCCCTTTGTGGGATTCTAAGACTCGTCAATACGCTAGTAGTAAGCAGTGATCACATCACATGCCCACAAACCGTCAGTGGCACAAGTTGTACGTAACGGTTTCCAGGTATTGAGCGATCAGAAGAAACACAAGCGAACCTGTCAAAACTCCCGTCGAGCCAACTGGCAACACTTACCGTACAGTCCGGTCTCTTCGTCAAATGTGTTGCATATCAAGTCTAGGGATGGTATCGTCGACCCCATTAACCCAATAAGTTATGCTGGTATATGGCTCATAACAAATCGAGAAACTACTGATAACACTTATCAGTAAATCTCATCAGCCCTGGCCAGAGACTTCCTGTTATAGCCAATCGTACATAGCGCAACATCAACCCCCAATACCGGGAGAGACGAAACCCCTCCTATCGCTCATTGCCTCCATGTGCCTCGGAACTGTACCCAAAATCCACCTGTTTGCACGACTCAGTAGAGCCGTGGTAGGGTGGAGATCAAAGTACAGTGGGAGGACACACAAGACTTTATGACGATCTCGGGTCTACAGACTAACCTGTACCGGTGTCACCTGAGAACTGCTATCCAACGATAGATATAATACCACATGAGAGTTCTCGGCGAGTCCGTTCAGTGTACCCAGTCTTACTGAGCACCCATATACAGTCTTTGATGTCACCTTACCAATGGATATGAGATCATCCATTGCCCATCATATGGGACAAGTAACGTATACGCTAGTCTACTCTGGAAATATCGATACCCCGTCTCGATACACCCATGACTAGGAACATTTTAAGGATATACTTATAAACTACACATGTCTCATTAGTATGATCCACGTCATAATCTCAGTAGTCAAGCAAATATCCTAAGGGTTTTATCAACATGTACCAAATGAATAAGAAGCATGATCAAATGAATATGTCAAGATAAAGTACAACCAGATAGCATAGTATCATGTCGAGTAAGAATGCCTCCTGAATACACACACACATACCGGTACATACACTATCATATAATGGGCTCTAAGGCATACATATATCCAACAATTTAAAAGTCAGATACCTATACGAAATGGACAAAGGTGTCATCATATGTGCATCTGTATCCGTATCTGGCTGCTGTCAGCGTGTGCAAATACGAACATCAATAATCATCGTAAATGAAATTTATTATCTTTATTTGAAAAGAAGGGTAGAGGGAAGAAGCCATTTCAGATAATTCATATCCGTTTACATTTCTAAATTTTTAGAAGAAATCTAGTATGTAATTTTGTAAAGATTAGTTTTGCAATAAGAAAATTTTCCAGGAACCAAACCCATCTGTCCCTGTTTCTTATATCTCTCTGCACTCCCAACCAAATAAAAAACTCCATTTTTTCTGCCATTCCTCTTCCTCTTTCTCTCCTCGGATCACCGCAGCTTCGCCCTCTTCTTCGATCCAAAGAAAACCCTAATTTTCTAGGGTCTCATATCCTCGATCGCAAACATGGTACGCTCTCTCGATTCATCAATTCACTTCTATAGTCGTTGGATCTGGCTCGTTCCATCTCAGATTCGATTCGAATTAAGCGAATCAAACGCTCAATTGTTCAGTTTTAGCCTTTCAGTGTGATTAAGATATGAGATCTGATGTTTTCTTTTTTCGTTGTTGATTTGGTGTTTTGATTTGGTGCTCTTGATGGTGGAGGCAGCCTCTGAGACTTGAAATTAAGGTATTTTCTAGTGACTATGAAAGTATATGATCATCATGTGACAGATCTTGTGTTTTTTATTTTTGGTTTTTGAATCTGAAAACTTTGCATTTGATTCAGAGGAAACTTGCACAAAGGTCGGAGAGAGTGAAATCGGTGGATCTACACCCAACAGAACCATGGTATCCATTTGTAGTTATATTATTTTAACTTTGATCCTGTTAATAATTTGAACGAATGTTGATATTTTGGGTTCATATGTAATAGGATTCTTTCAAGTCTTTACTCGGGGAGTGTCTGCATCTGGGATTACCAATCACAGGCAAGTAATTGCTGTCATTTTTCATGAAAAGTTCAGATTTTATTGCTAGTATAATCTCTTACAAGTGAAACACTTTGCTGTATATTAGTACACTGCAATGATTCATTTGTCATCGGCATCATCATTTGTGGCAATGCGGTATCTTGCATATGTTTATGAAAGTACTGTGAAGGCATTCTTGGTTAATAGGTGCAAATTGTTCAAGAACATTTAGAATCAATTCATTAAGGCAAGTAATCGTGGTGTATGCTCATTATTCTTTGTAGGCTACAAATTAATATTTACTTCTATCAGCGACTACTTCTGTTCCTTTACCAAATTAGAAATTTTGATTTCGGCTCTCGTCTTCCCTCCATTTTGGATAGGTGCCCCTTTCTCCCAAGATCTCGTAATAAGTTGTTTTTCCAAATTGTGGGCAGGCGTTTGTGTAAATATGTATGTTTCAATGCGTGTAGGTATAAGATGTTTGGGGTTTTCTATTAATTACCAACAAATTAAATTAATTTATAGTGTAAAGATAAATATCCAAATTCACAAACTTTGTAAACATACTATGTTAATATTATATTATTTATTTATTTTTATAAAAAAAATATGAATGTCTATCTTAACCCACCCAGTTTAGGAGACGTTACATGTCACCTTTTTTTAACATTCGACCCACGTAGGGATCATTGTACAATACCACTGTACAACTATTTTTAAAAAGGGATGTAGCCCAGCTTGGTAGCATTTGCACATATGTTTTGGGTATAAAATTGTCACGGGCTCAAACCCTAAACCAGCAACCTCCCCTCTTTGGAGACGAAAGTTTTAGCTCAGGGTGAGAGTAACTAGGCTAACAATCAATTGTAAAAGCATAAGAAAGAAGATTTTATATGAATTGATGACACTTCTTCAGAAAATAGGATTATAAAGTAAAACATGGTGTTGTGAAATCAATCACCCAGCCTGTTCTACTACTACTGTTGTCCTGGAGAGCATCATCTTCACACTAATATGTTCCATACGACCCCCAATTTCACTCGGATTAGATATAAATCCTGATAGCTATTAAAGTGGGAGGTTTTCCATTTGTGAGTATCTTGTATTTTTAGCATTCAATCAAAACCTCTTGAATGCTTAATGTCCTGCTTTAATTGATGGATAAAATCTCCTGATAAAACTTTTTTACTATGATGAATTTACTGGGAACTCTTGTTTTCAGCCATTTTTTGTTATAAGTTACCCCTGAATATCAAACGCTTCTCATATTCAAATGCATCTTGTTCTAGATCATTCTTTCACGTTCTTTACTGATGACAGAAACACAGTTGAGAGCATTGACACCGTGTATTATTAGTCTCCATAAAAAAATGACAGTTTAATAGCAATGTGTATCTTCAATGAGTGATGAATTATCATTTAGATCATATCAGCATCATAACTATAACAACTGCTTTGACCTTTTCCTGACTAAATGAGGTTGGCTGTGGAGAACGATGCCAAGTCAATAAAGCTTCATAAATGGATTGGTCAAAAGCTCTATAGCTAATTGAGTGCACTATCATAAAATCTTGATCGACGGGTGGTGGGTATGTAAAGACCTGCATTTTTAGGAAAATGCAAATCATGTATATTATGTAAAAGGAGCGAGGCCAATTGGCCCATACATAACACATAAGAACATGGCTAGATGTGTCCAGAAAAATGCCAAAGAAATATAATTTTAAAATGGTCAGTTAAACCTCTCCCGCTATATCGTCAATTATAGGATGCAACTCCTCGGTTGGCATACCGGTCTTTTTCTATATCCATAAATTATATACAAATGATGATTTCCGCTAACCCTCTCGAAACTAATAACTGACTACATGAACTTCTAATTGACACATAAAAGGGGCTAGGTCATTGAAGAAGGGTGCCTTGGTACTTGGTATGGCCCATGGGTCATGTATAGCGCAAATAAATAATGTAAAGGGAGGTCTATAGTAGTATAGTCACATATAATACAAAATAACATGGAGTTAGATGTATCACTAAACATACGATGAAATGTACTTCATATATGTTCAGTTGTACCTCTCACTCATATACCATCTTTCTTTCTGATCAAATGCTGGAAATCTCTCTTTAGGCACCATATTATTCTATCTGGCAGTTCTTTATGAATAGTGATATCCACTAATCCTTTTGAATCCAATAACCAATGCATGATCTTCCTATTGATCATTAGTAAGTTTTTTTGAAAAGAATTTGATGATCTCTAAACCTTTACTTTAGTTTTTGCATCTTCTTGATTAAAGTTCACTGAGAGTTGTTTGTCTCCAGACTATGGCAAAATCATTTGAGGTCACTGAACTGCCAGGTATGCTACCTATTATATCTTTTACTACTTATTAGTTTTTGTTGGATCTTGCTGTAAAACTATGTTCTCAACATGTTATATCTTCAATTTTCAGTACGCTCAGCAAAGTTTATTGCACGCAAGCAGTGGATTGTAGCTGGAGCAGATGATATGTTAATCCGTGTGTACAATTATAATACGATGGATAAGGTTAAAGTTTTTGAGGCACACACAGATTACATCAGGTGTGTGGCTGTCCACCCAACTCTTCCATATGTGTTGTCATCATCTGATGACATGTTGATAAAGCTTTGGGACTGGGAGAAGGGTTGGATATGCACTCAGATTTTTGAAGGACACACTCATTATGTGATGCAAGTCACTTTCAATCCAAAAGACACTAATACTTTTGCAAGCGCGTCTTTGGATCGCACAATAAAGGTGTCCCTCAAATTACTTTCCCAATAATTACATTAGTTTATTTGTACCCATCACTGGTCGGTATGTTTACTAATTGTATTATTTTGTTTCTAAGCGTAGATCTGGAATCTTGGTTCTCCTGATCCAAACTTTACATTAGATGCACATTTCAAGGGAGTAAATTGTGTTGATTACTTTACTGGCGGTGATAGACCCTATTTAATTACTGGTTCTGATGATCATACTGCCAAGGTTTTACTCAGTAACTCTTCACTGACAATATGTGCGTGTATCATTGTTCCTGTAGCTTATTGTTTATAAGTTTTACATTTTCAGGTATGGGATTATCAGACCAAGAGCTGTGTTCAAACATTGGAGGGCCACACTCACAACGTTTCTACAGTTTGTTTCCATCCTGAGCTACCTATAATAATTACAGGTTCAGAGGATGGAACTGTTCGAATTTGGCACGCGACAACATATAGGTAGGTTTCCCATCTTTCCTATCACGTTTTTCTCATCTAAATAATGCTAAATGATTTTATCACTGTGGGCCATTAACCAGCAGTGATCTTTTCGAGTCTTTATTCCGCTAGTGCAATCTATATTGATCATTTTCAATATATGATTTCTTTAGAGGAATTCGACAAAGTTGAACCATCACAACTAAAGGGGCAGAAAAAGGTTACACCATGATCGAAACTGCGCTCTAATGGTTTAACCAGTTTATTATGTATTACCTCAGCCCTACAATAAAAAGGAAGAAAAATGACCCATTTAATCAGGTCATAGATGTGAGCAGACTGCCCAAGTTTGTCATTTTGTTTAAACCGCCTCAAATGGAGCCTAAGCAGTCTTGCTCACTTAATTGGACCATCTAGTCCGTAGGCATTAAGGAATTGAGCCACTTTCCCTAGAACACCTTTTACCACAAGCTTGAAAATTATCAAAGTGAGGTAATGTCTCTCTCTCTCTCTCACACACACACACGCACGCACGCACACGCGCACACACGCAACCCTTGCATGCCGCTAGTTTTCTGATATATGTTGCCATCCCATTGGTGGGATCAGATAATTATTTTTCCATATATCTTAACTAACCATCTCCTGCTTCTAATAAATAAATTAAGTGGGTCTGAAAGGATACGAATGTGTATTATTTGAGCTTGAAGGTTCTTATTGCCAAATTTTCCTTAGGATCATTCAGCTTGATTTTTCTTAATAATGACCTAAGAAACGAAGGATTCTTTATTTTGTTTTAACATCAGTCTAATCTTTTCTCTTTTATTATTTTTTTCCTTTCAGACTTGAGAATACACTTAATTATGGTCTTGAACGAGTTTGGGCTGTGGGGTACTTGAAAGGCTCGAGGAGGTAATTGCCAAGTCTTAATTTCTGCGTTCAACTTGCTTCATGTTCTGTATTACAAAAATTATTTGGAAAATCTATTTCCTTATTAAAAGAGTCATGATCTTGTTACAAACTAGTCAAGGATTAGTTATTGATTCAAAGTTTCTAAATACATATTATTTCTTTATCATATAATGGATAAGAGTGAGGCGTATTAGCTTGCAGAAGTGTAGTGATTGCATGATTATTCTGACATTTTGGTCTTTTGTGCATGCAGGGTGGTAATTGGATATGATGAAGGAACCATAATGATAAAACTCGGCCGTGAAGTGCCAGTAGCTAGTATGGACAACAGTGGTAAGATCATATGGGCAAAGCACAATGAAGTTCAAACTGTCAATATCAAGACAGTTGGGGCAGACTATGAGGTTAGGTTTTTTTTTATGATGTTTATCATGAAAAAGCAAACTGAAAATTCATGGCTATGAAACTGGAATGAATTTATCTCCCAGGTTACAGATGGAGAAAGGCTGCCTTTGGCTGTTAAGGAATTGGGGAGCTGCGACCTTTATCCACAAGTAAGTTTATTAATTACTTCACTCTTTAGTGCAGTCCCTTCACCTCCTTGGTTCCTTAATTCTTTTCTGTTATATATGGATTGTAATACTGCAAGGTCACTGAAGGGTTTGCCGTAGTTTTCATTGAGTAGAGATTTAGTAACCATGAAGCACAGAGATACTAGCAGGTTGTCATATTTATATCACATTCTGATCTGCATTTGGGAGTCAATACTGCTGTTTGATATGTTCCGAAAGTACTCCCTTTTATTGAAGGACTCTTGAATCGTATTAATCTCACGTGTAGTGGAAACATGAATTTATGATCTTAGTGAAGTTGATAGTTAATCTTTTGTCTTGGCGTTAATTATTGGACATATGTCAACCATTCCTCTTCTTCTTCTTCTTCTTCTTTTTTCTCTCCTTCACCCCTGCTCTTTGGAAGTTGGAACTTATGATTTAAAGAGAAAAAAACAACATAATTTAGATCTGTACATTATTCAATAATTTATCTGTCACATATGATCTCCCACTTTGTGAAAAAATGTTTTTAAATCTTATTGGAGAATTTGTTCTGTTGATCACACCAAGAACACCTTTATTCAAATCTTTGAGGTTGGCTATCTGTAGTTCATTTTTCAACTAAGATGCATAAATTATTATTATGTTTGAGGACGAAGAATTGCTACAAAAGTGTATTCACTATCCATAAATTATTATCCATGTGCTGTGGTTTTATCCATGCTTCAATTTTTGTGGCGATAGTTTATTTATTCGAACCATATATTAAACTAGGTCGTCTTAACTAAGGGACCTCTTACTTGATTTAGTCTGCTATCGTAGAACTGTTTGAATGTTATTTGAATATTTCTTTGTTTAACAGTAAGTGCCACTTCAATTTTTCTCTGTGATGTCAAAAAAAAAAATTACTTAAGCTGTTATTCTTTTCTATCTTTAGAGCTTGAAGCATAACCGCAATGGCAGATTTGTGGTTGTTTGTGGAGACGGGGAATACATTATATATACAGCCCTGGCATGGAGAAACAGATCCTTTGGCTCCGCTCTAGAGTTTGTCTGGTCATCGGAGGGTGAATATGCAGCTAGGGAAAGTACATCAAGAGTAAAAATTTTCAGTAAAAACTTCCAGGTAGTTCTTCATTCTATTTTATTCTCATGTTTTGTGGTGGGAAACAGCTAGCTTGGACTAAACACAAGATGATCTAGCATCCTTGTACTCATATTTTTTATCGGGTAAATTATTGTAGGCTAAACTGGTTCAGCCCCTTTCCATCATATTTCTGTTTTAATAGGATATGACATAATATGGACTTTGTTGGAATTGTGAAATATCAACCTTATTGGATTCGGGCATCAATTGGACTGGGCATCCTAAGAATGTACAATTCAAGTTCCTAAAACTTTTCCGACAGTATTCATCTTAAAAGGTCAGGGTCATTACTTCTAATGATGTACTTGGAGGGTCCCTATCAAATAGATACATCAGCAATCAATTTGTGGAATTACTTTTATTTTTTTATGCTGGCATAACTTGGATACATATTTTGTAAATTAGACACCAACTTTACAGAGGCCGAGTCATGTTGGCAGTTGATTGTGTAAACTTGGTTAAATTTCTCATATAGTTTTTCAACCTCAACGTCGTTCTCAATGGCTTACCATAAATGCTTGGTGACTTGGCGATGATATTGGTAATAATGATAAATCACCACCATATGAGATATCGAAGCTAGAATCGCTTTAAAGTGCCACAGAGCTCTCTTCAGTAAACTGGACCCAATGTACCTGGATGTTCTGCACCTCCCTACTTTCGCCATTCATATCCCACTGGAAATGCCTTCCCTTCCCATGAGGATTAGTTACCTGAGAAACACCATAAGCATTTCTTGCAGAATTAACTGCATCCTAGTAATCATCTTACTTTCAAAGTGACTTGACGGAGATTCCTTTTGCTCCCTCTAACCTTATGAGCATTAGGTCTGAAGTTTGAGAAAATGTCAATACCATAACATGCATTATTGAGTTGACTGACATGCAACCGTTTATCGCACAATCTCTAACAAGTCCCAAGGAAAGCAGCTGGTGCAACCCTTGTATCCCTAGCTGCTAAATTGTGAAGTAGCCGATCTTTAACCAACATTTGGCCTGCCAGGCCTTCTGACTGGCATCTCCAAGTTTTGTGCTATTGCTGCTTTATTTTATGCCAACTAATTGAAGAACAAGTAGAAAGGCTATTAATCATAATTTCTTGATAATAAAAAGAGCCATAATCATCACATCCTTCATTGAATTTATCATCACGTTTTGATTATTTTGATATGCATATTAAAATCAGTTACATATTAAGCATCAAATACACGTCTCATGCAAGAGTTGACATAATTTTCATTAACTATCAGTCAGGTCATAAGATTTAATATACAGCAATCTAACGCGTGACCTTTAGCTAATCATTATCATACACTTGTTATTGCTAATCTAGCCGGGGGGGCTGAAATTGTTACCATAGTGTTGCATACATTTTCATTTTCCCCTGCCCAAGCATACATATCAAGTGCCTTGTATTAACTTAATCTTAAATTGCTCATGTTGTATTCTTTATTTAAAATACTCCAGTTAGCACATCAGATCTAGACTTTTAAGCTTAAGTTATCGTGAAGTTGAACTGAGATCAGAAGTCCTTGTTCTTTCAGGAGAGGAAAAGTATACGTCCAACCTTTTCTGCTGAGCGTATTTTTGGGGGAACTTTACTGGCAATGTGTTCAAATGACTTCATTTGCTTTTATGATTGGGCTGAATGCAGATTGATACGTCGTATTGATGTTAATGTGAAAGTGAGTATCTTGCAGATTTTTTGTACCATGCATATTTAAGCCTCTTCTACTGTATATATTTATTCTCGGTGTCTTTCGTTCAGAATCTCTATTGGGCCGACAGCGGCGACCTACTTACAATTGCTAGTGATACATCATTCTACATTTTGAAGTATAATGTAAGCTTGCTGCAATGTTTTAGTTCTTCCTCAAATTTTTACTGGCGCTGCTACTGTTTTTTGCGAATTTTTTTCTGGTCATATGCACCCGAGTTTAACATTGATTTAAAAAATGGGATACTAATAGAATTAATTTTCCCTGCAGGGTGAAATTGTTTCTTCTTATCTAGAAAGCGGAAGGTCAGGGGATGAACAAGGTGTTGAGGATGCTTTTGAAATGCTTCATGAAATAAATGAGCGAGTGAGAACAGGAATCTGGGTTGGGGACTGTTTCATATACAACAACTCGTCAGGGAGATTGAATTATTGTGTTGGTGGAGAGGTATCTCTTGATATATTTCAATCTAAAAGCGTTGTACTTAGACACATTCAAATTTTTAGTTGAATTGTTGATGTGAGTTTTGCTCTTTAATTGTAGGTCACCACCATGTTCCACTTGGATCGTCCTATGTACCTGTTGGGATATCTTGCTAGTCAGAGTAGGGTGTATCTTATTGACAAAGAATTCAAGTGAGTGTAGCTAATAGTGTTTTCTTTTTCATGGATTCCACTGTTGTCCCTAGTTAGTGTCCTTATAATGTTTTTTTCTTTTCACTGCAGTGTTATGGGGTACACTTTGCTACTTAGTTTGATCGAGTATAAAACTCTAGTGATGCGTGGGGACTTGGATCGTGCAAATGATGTTTTACAGTCTATTCCTAAGCAGCATCACAATAGGTATATTGTGTTTTCTTTGTTTGCCAGTATTTAATTTTCTGCACACGTGAAGTTCTAGTGGGACATAAGATTTTGTACTAAACTCCTATGCATGTTTTAAGTAATTATTTGGATACTATTTTTGTTTTTGCATTTAAATGATTGGGAAAAAATGTTCTAGATTTATACTGCATAGGAGAAAATGCTAAAAATCTTTTTTTGTTGTTGTTGTATAAGACCGAGAGGTACTAATTTTCTTTAGTTCTATTCTCTTGTGCATTGTTAATTTGATATGATATTTTGCAAGGAGATAATTGTAAAAGATATTTATGCCTCAGTGAAATTTTTCTGGATGACTTTCCTGAATGGTTTAAAATTATTGCAAAACCCAATTTTTAAAACCTTGTCTTTGACCAACTGTTCACTGTATAAATATACTTTTTCAGCGTTGCCCATTTCTTGGAATCTCGAGGCATGCCGGAGGATGCTTTGGAAGTGGCTACAGATCTTAATTACAGATTTGATCTAGCTGTACAGCTTGAGCGATTAGACATTGCTAAGGTATGCTACATATGATTATTCCATGACCATCTTGCACTGGTAATATGCTTAAGCTGCTTGACCTAATGGAGTCAATGGTTCTCATCTGAAGAATGTTTGCTCTGCAGGCGATAGCTATGGAGGTCCAAAGCGAATCAAAATGGAAACAGCTTGGGAAGCTTGCAATGTCTACTGGAAAGGTAAAATTTTCTTCGTCAATGTTTTTTCCCTGAGCCAAGGTTTGCACCTGTAACGATATAATTGCCTTCTATCTCATAATCACTGTTGGATTCAGCAGTCAGAAGTACTCAAAATGGAACCTCTGGGTTTTGATATTAGTTGCTGAGTGAATATATATCGCAAATGCTGAAAATGGAGATGCTAGCATGTAAGAGGCAAATGAGCAGATCTAACAGAAAATTTCATCTGAACATGCATGAGAGAGAGAGAGAGAGAGAGAGAGAGAGAGGTCTCTTTAATTAATTGGAACTGCTGCCTAACAGTTAGAAGCTTTAGAATTAAGAATTTCAGTGGGATTTCCCTGATCAAGTGCCAATAAATCCCCACCCACCCCCCTTCCCCTTCCCATCTTTTTTCCAGTAATTATGTGATGAAACTTTTTGATGCAACTGTTTGTAGATTTTTTCCAAAAAATAAATTTTAAAAAAATAAATCCATGCTTGTTTTGTTGAAGGCATGTTCTCTTACAGTTCGAGTTATTCTGTAGTTGTTGCTTATAGTGTGGTTCCATCTTATGTGCTTGAGAATGTTACATGATAAATGCCTTGTGGGACGAGGAATTGCATTTGACATGATTTTTCTGTTTCTGCAGCTGGATATGGCTGAGGAATGCTTATCACATGCAATGGATTTGAGTGGTTTGTTACTTCTTTATTCCGCCCTTGGAGACACTGAAGGAATCAGTAAACTCGCATCTTTAGCTAAAGAACAAGGGAAGAACAACGTTGCCTTCCTTTGTTTATTTTTATTAGGCAAATTAGAGGAGTGCCTTCAATTGTTGGTGGAGAGGTATGGTGGTCTAATTTCAATTTTTTAATTTTAAATTATAAAATTTCATCACTTGTGATAACAAACGTCACTGTTTACATCTTTTACTCTATAGCAATCGTATACCAGAAGCTGCATTGATGGCACGTTCATATCTTCCAAGCAAAGTCTCAGAAATTGTTGCAATTTGGAAGAAAGATCTCGATAAGGTTCATTCATGTTAACGCTAAATTTGAAATTTTGTAGCATTTTAAATCCACTGAAACATTGGGAAAGATAAATTGATGTTGCATCTTCATTTCAATTTGCGACTTTTCTATTTATTTCATCAGCTTGTATACCTCATTTTCGTTTGTGCTTACATTGGTTTTCTTCAAAGGTCAACCCAAAAGCTGCAGAGTCCTTGGCTGATCCTGAAGAATACTCAAACTTATTTGAGGACTGGCAGGTTGCTCTTGCCATTGAGTCTAATATGGCTCAACAAAGGTGATCATAACACGTTCATCTGCCTTTGTGCTTCTTTCTTTATGTTATTGGTAAATAGTTTTTCTGCATGTCTTCTGTATAAATCTATTGTAAATTTTTCTTGCATTCTAGCTTTTAATGACCAGTTTGGCGCTATGAGCTCTTGTTTTCTTTAGTACCATATTGGCAAGCAACTTATAAGGAGCTGCTCGTGTCGGATATTAGTAAAAACTGATCTACCCATATCTTAAGACATTAGTTGTAGGAGAACAATGCATATTAAGTAAACATAACGCTTAACTCTTCCCCTCACATGCGCATTTGGGTCACCTGGAAAGGACTTTTGAAGAAACACTCGCTTGAATAGGTAGAATAAAGGGTGCAAATATTAATACTTTTCCAATGAACTTGATGAAATTTGAAACATTAGCTCTGGAAAAATTGTGCTCAAATACCAAGTTAAGAACCTTTATACTAAAAAGCTTAAAGCTGTTTGGTTGTAGGATAAAGATGTAAAACAATTAACAACCTTATAGATACTTAACAGATATGTAGGTATACTTTTCTATCAGCAACAAGTTTTCAGTTTCTCTATTACAAAAAAAAAGAGAGTAAATAAACATTTTTACTGGTTAGAAATTGAGAATATATGAGAAATGGCTATTTAGAAGATTACCCTACGTGTAGCATGGCTAGGCTAATCAAATCTGCTAATGCAAGCACAGTAGCTTGCACTTATAAACATGTGCCCATCATAACCTAAATATTTCAGCGCAGACATCGTCTACAGAAGTAAAAAAGGAGCTGGTTGTATTATTTGGATATTCATATCTTAATTGGATTTCCTTTACAACAGAGATGGCTATCTTCCTGCTGAGGAATACCTAAGCCATGCTGAAAAGTCGAATGTGAATCTTGTGGAAGCATTCAAAAGCATGCAGGTGCATGAAGGAAATGCAGGAGCTGAAGAGGATGAAGGAGACATGCCTCTTGAAAATGGAGATTTGGGTCATGAGGTAAGATATGACCACAAGTAGTCAACCATGGTAACTTAAACACTACTTTTTTAAATTTCTATATTCAGATGTTTGAACGAAGATATATACAAAACTTGAATTAGATTTCCATTTAATATAGTCATGTTATAAGAGAGATAATGCCTGCTCCCCCCTTGATCCCTACACTCGAAAGAATCTCTTGGGAATGGACCAGATGAGTTTATTTGGAAATGAATGCTAGATTAAGAAACTTGCAAAGCTTCCTTTTCTAAGAGTTATTTGACTTGGAAGGTTATGGTTGTTTTATTGCCAAGTAGAATATGTCCGCTGCCTTTCAGAAGTTAAAACCTGATTTATTCATGTTTGTGTAATACTGGTATAAGAGATTAGCACTTTTTATATTTGTGAGTTTTTTTTTTAAATTATGAAACTAGTATATTTAAAAATCAGACATTAAGCATATAATTGAAGGGTGTTCTGGAGTTCGTCATGTCATTTTCAATCAGATTCTGATGGAGCACAGTTTTGGTGGAGGTAATTGAAACGAAGGGATATTGGTTCTTGGACATTATTGGACCATTAAGAAAATTCTGATTATTTCTTCAATGTTCTGCTTTGGAAAGAATATCTTAGCAATCTCTTGCTGACTGGATTGTTAGGTTTCTTCAGACTTCAGATATTTATCCCCCTTCTATGTTCTTGTTGATGCCATGAAACCAATGTCGACCTGACATTGCAACTCTTTAATTTGAGATTCCCAAATATATTTATTATTATTATTTCTATCGTACTAACACCATCTTTGAAATAGGTTTTGCTTCTGTTGTCAGAATATAATGTTCCCAGTTTCCTTCATGAATCTAACACATACAACGGTTTCCTTGTACCTTCGCGAATCTAACACATACCATGGTTTCCTTGTAGCGGTTATCAGCCATATTTGTCACTTCATTAAAAACTCAGTAAAAATGAACCTGATATCACTACCAGAAGCATGTTGAAACACGGTCAGGCAAACACTAGTTCTTATGACAAACACACTGATAGTACCACCTCCGAAGCGTAATTTTACCTTTTATAACCCATCATTTTTTCACACATTATTTTCTTTTCCAATTTTCACCATATGTTCATCTGTGGTTTTATTCTTATCAGCCTTTTCTCTTTCCTCCTGTAAACATTACATTTTATCATTGAGATAACCCATATGCGGGGTATGCTTACAGGTGACGGATGAGACTGGAGAAGAGGAAGTTCAAGAGGAAGCCGTTGAAATTGATGCTGAAGAGTCTACAGATGGTGATGTCCTGGTCAATGGGAATAACGGCGAAGAAGAGTATGGTACGAATAATGAAGGAAATCCCCCAGCCTAAGGCAATTGGTTAGCCAACTGGAAAAGCCCATGTTTTTTCCTTGGGTGATTAATTATTATTATACTTTTGAAATGCCGTTATCTATTTAATACCATCATGGCGGCTATAATCCTGCTAACAATCGATAAATGATTCTAAACTTGAAATATTTTGATACTTCTCAAAGAGGTTGTCCTGCACCATTGAGACCAAAACAGAGTTGGATGGGAATGCTTATATCCGGTTTCATTTAAAGTTCATTGATTATTGAAGTATATCTCATTTGACCTTTTCATTTTTATACATTTTATTCTTTACTTTATTTATGGAGGAAACAGAATCTTAAGCTGCCACAGGAGGAAAGTTCCTCCTATGGTGGTCAAAAAAGCACTTTTCTCAATTTTGCTAGATGATCCACACGATCCATGTTGATCCACTAAAAGCTATATGCTTCAAGCATCATGTATTTAACATGATTTTTAGCTTATTTTGGTTGGTTGTAGAATTAACTGTTTTTGTATAATAGAACCTTTTACACCTTTAGATATACGAGTAAAACACCTTGGAAACCATAAGATTATCTGTACACCTAGGCTTTAGACGATGGTGATCAACATCCATGGTGTCAATCATTGAACTAGTAATAGTAATGTTGACTTTTTGGCTGATGTAGTATGATATTTATTGATTTAGAAAAAGCGTACGACAAGGTACCTAGAGAGGTATTATGGGGGACAATGTGTCACGACTCGAAAGAGCACGTGACTGGCCCTTGAACCATATGAAGTCTATAGGACCCCATCTGATCCAAGTAAGCCAAAAGCCCAGCAATCTAAAACCATTTAAAGAGTAAATAAGGAAAAACTGTTTTTGAAAAGTAAGGAAATCATGTTTGGAGATCAAAGTTTTTAAATAACTAAGCCGAATATGCATTTTTTTAAAATGTGTAATTTTTCCTGAAAATTTCGGCAGAGTTTCCTTTGTAAAAACTGGCCCCGAACGGGGTACAACAAGAATAATATATATGACATGATAAAAGGCATCCCCAAGAGGGAGCTAGCTCTTCGTCCATCGACGGTCACAACCACGCAAGCAATAATAATATACAACGCCAAGGGGCGAGGATCAAAACCCAAAAAAAGAAACTCAAAACAGCCAGAAAACCGTAATACTACTAGCGCGACTCTAAGGTCGAAATAAAACAACACTGTTTTCTAAGTCTGAAACAATATACAAGTTTTGGTTGATGGAAATTCTAGATACAATAAATGATACATGAACAATGGCGGTTCTGATACAAAAGAACCCATCTATCCAAGCAAGTCACCCATAAGGAAGCAGTGTGCCAGAAATGCCGCTATGGAATCTGTACGGCAAAAACCTGCAAGGACTGGGGCACAACGGGGGTGAGTTGCCAACTCGTGAATAGAAAATATCTACAAGCAGAGATCGAATGCATGACCCATCCTAGGTCAATACGATCAGATAATAAATAAACCTCAATATGAATAAAGCTGAAGCATGCTAAACTGGCAATGTAATCTCTATACATGAGTGTAGTGCCAAGTGCTCGTGCTAGTGCCTCAGGTAATAGCATGTCATGAATATGAGGTATAACCAATGTAATCAAATCTGCACACTCGTGGATCCCGTCCACTCGTCACCCAATGACAATACCCATCATGCAAGTAAATATCATGAAACTTGTGCATGGAAATATGAGGATATAACTCACCCGTGTCCCTCGCGACACATCAAAATCATGGAACCGGAGTGCCCAGCATCGGCACTCGAAAACATCATGAAAACTGTGCCCAGCATCGGCACATAAATCCTCATATATCGGGCTCCGTCAGTCCGGATCGGCCCGCGGGCTCTGTCTGCGGTATCGGCCCTCGGCCCCGGCAGGACGCCCAAATCTATCCATCGACTCTGGTCAGTATCCTCCGGATAACCGCCAGGTCCAACCAATCACCGGTAGGTACTCGCCCGCCTCCAGGCTCAATCGGCAAAGCTCATCGATCATCTTGCCGAGGGGAACCATACCGGGTCCACCATGTACCCGCAATCGGCTCATCCACGCCTCGATTCGGGTTACACATATCGCTCTCAGCACCGAGAAAACACATGGTGGACGCACTGAAATATCATATCAAGGGTAACCGGGTTTTTAAAGAAATGACATTCTCTTTTAAAATACCCTCGGTTCCCAAATCCAGAAATATCATAGAAACAACATATCTCAATGCGTACAGTCAAAGCATGATGTATGCGGCATGTAACAGTAATGCAAGCATATCAGTAAGTCATGCAACATGAAATAATAATGTGCACATGTCGAGGGAGACCGCTCTTTTAAAAGGAATCTGTTTTTAAAGAGTATCTTGCGGTTTCCAAATCCCCAATCAAGCTAGAATCATCTATATATGTGTACAGGTATAAGTGTACAATATGCCATGCCAGAATCATATCATGAATGCAATAGTACTATAATGTAGTGACATGGCAATTATCGATGATGAGTGTGTGAGCCGGCAACAAGTGTACGTGGAACATATACATCATCGATAATGGTGCTGGTGTCCTAGCAGCATGACTGAATGTCACAACAATACAAGCGATGCAATGCAAATAGCAGGAATATGCGGAAACGAATGATCAACGCAAAAGTACAGAACCTGCCCCAATAGATATGTCATGCAACCTTGCCTTTTGAAATAAGACGAATCAGGGCTTTTGGTAAAGTAAGGGCTACGGTGTTTTAAGAAAAGATGCATCATTTGAAAATATCCGTATAACCCTTCTGCTTATCTTTAAAATATCCCCGATTCGTTAGTTTTGAAATAGGTATGACTCGGTCTAGTCTAATGTCTACTAAATAATCTAGACAGGAGGGGTATGAAACCACCTAATCTGAGTCAATATATAAATATAGATATGATAGTCGGTGATCTCGCCTCAATAACATATCGTATGATATCCTCGAGTCATGAGTGCTGATCTATCATCAATATCGGCTCGTACGGTAAATCGTCGTACGGCATCCCAATAGCTGGGTAGGGGTCAATATCACACTATCTCATCACATATCAGGTATCACTTATCATCAGATCACACAATCTGGGGTACTACTGTAAGTCTAGTACAAATCGACACCATCTATAAAATATGAATGCGGGTAAAGCACATGTCCAAAGGCCCGCTAAAACTATCATATCGCACCTCGAAGACAAGCTATGTCACATCGCCGATCTCACGGCCTCACATCAAGTATCATCTCAAACCACGTATCATCCTCAAATCCCGTATATAAACACAGTCCCATACCCATGTGTAGATATACGCACCATCATATGCACTCTAATAAATGAAAGAATGAATGCAAGTATGTGTGTAAATGTATGTGTGAGTGCAACCACTACTCTAGGGTTCGCACTATATTAAACCAATATATTCTTATCATCAAAATATCATTATTACCATCAATAACCCTAAACAACACAATATAAATATTCGTGTGTATACGTATTCGTATACATCACCACGGACTGCGGGGGTGCTATACGCCATCCACCCGACTTCTCCCCGTAGATATAAATCTACTCACCTTGCTTCTCGTGTGCCAAAGCCGATGTCGCTATCTTCACCTCCTTTGCCTCAACATCACGCGGGGTACCTACAAGTATATCACAATGCTAAAGCACATGAAAATCACATTGGAAACCAAAATGGCACACGCTACCCGTATAGGTAAAAACCCATCGACTCGCATGTAAACACAATCAAAATCCACTTGTCGTTGACGTCCAAACGCCACCCGACAGGAATGATTCACCAAATACCAAAATCCATGCTAAAACAAGTCCCAAATTATACACCAACATAGGAAAATCAACCCAGATTTCACCCTAGATGGAATCAGTCAAAACTAGACATACTCAGGGTCAAAACTAGAGGAAATGGGGGCATGCACAGAAAACGAGGCAATTCCTTAAAATACCTTATTTTAGAATTTTCCATAATTTTTCCCCATTTATCTGTATTTAATTATACCAGAATATTAAAATATTCATTAAAATAATATTAAATTATAAAATTTCCCAAAAATCATATTTTATTATTTTGAAGACGTTACACAATGATGAAGAAGGGGGTCCCCGTCAAGTATATTGACATAATCAAGGATATGTACGACGGAGTAGTGGCAAATGTCAGAACTTGCGGCAGCTTAACAAGTGATTTTCCGATTACTATTGGTTTACATCAAGGATCTGCATTAAGTCCATTCCTGTTTACCATCGTGATGGATGAGCTTACTAGAACTATCCAAGATGAGGTACCTTGGTGTATGCTATTCGCTGATGATATTGTTCTAGTAAATGAGACGAAAGCAGGGGTTAATGCCAAATTGGAATTATGGAGGCAAACATTGGAATCTCGGGGATTCAGATTGAGCAGGTCCAAGACAGCATATATGCACTGCAAATTTAGTAGCCAGAGAAGTCAAAACCATATTGGTATAACATTGGAAGGGCAAGAGATATCACCGAGCGACCAGTTTAGATATCTAGGTTCCATCATCCAAAGGAATGGGGAGATCGATAGTGATGTTAATCAAAGGATCCAAGCTGGTTGGTTGAAATGGAGGAGCGCAACAGGGATTTTGTGTGATCGTAACTTTCCGTTAAAATTGAAAGGGAAGTTTTATCGGAGCGCTATTCGGCCTGTTTTATTATATGGTACAGAATGCTGGGCTCCTAAGAAGCATCATACACAGAAGATGCACGTAGCGGAGATGCGCATGCTTCGTTGGATGTGCGGTAACACTAGAAAAGATAAGGTGCGAAATGAGGATATTCGTGCAAAAGTTGGTGTAGCACCCGTGGAGGAGAAGATGCGGGAAAACCGGCTAATATGGTTTGGTCATGTGCGACGCAGACCTATGGAAGCACCGGTTCGACGAATAGATACTCTCGATATGGGCAATGGCAAAAGGGCAAAAGGGAGACTGAAGAAAACATGGATGGAGGTGATACGAAACGATATGGTTGCCAAAGGACTCAATGAAAGTATATTGTTCGATAGAAGTGAGTGGAGACAGAGGATTCATGTGCTGGACCCGGCGTGTTTCTCATGTTGGTTCATGTAGCCTACCCCATATGCTTGGGATAAAAGGCTCAGTTGTTGTTGTTGTTGTTGTAGTAGTAGGAAATTTCCTCCCATGGCGGCTGAGATTCCATTCTCTCTTATATGTTACTATTATTATAACACCACATGATGTGGTCATCAATGTAAATTGGTACAATTTACTGTAGTGACTCGTTTCGAAATCACATCAGATATTCATAAGCATCGGCTTCTTAGCTTTTTGTTTAATTACTAGGTAACACGTGGATTTATATTAAATAAAATGTTAGGGAGCTATAATTTATTTAATTTTTTTGAATAAATGTTTCACGTTGTTTCCCCCCTCTTAACGAAATATTGTTAGCCATGATGCATTGTCAACGAAATATTGTTTATATGCCTTGTTGACCATAGACGTTTTCCAATATTTGTTTTAGCACCAAAAATTAGAATATCTTCAGCACTTTCTTGTCTTCATTTTATGAAAGCATTTGGTTCTACTCAGTCTTTAATGATTCTCAGAACAAACCTATGAATGTAACTTTGTTCTCTCTCTCTTTGATTTCTTTAGATTTTACTGCATCCATCCATGTCCCTCTTAAGTCTACGCGGTCCTCGTTCCTCCATTAACCAGAGTTTTTGTAGCCCTAATCAGCACATATCTTAGTTTCCATTGCACAGTTATAGGCCATCTTAATTGGTTCTCGCCTTCCCTATACACAGAAAGGATCCTGCTTATATGAGAGATATATAGTGGAGATGAATGACACCAACTACTACTACACTAGCAAGTTTCTATAAATCATTGGAAAATCCTTTTAGATTGTGTGTGTGTGTGTGTGTGTGTCTTAAAGAATGAGGGGGGCGAGTATATATATTTTTATTTATGAGTGTACACGGACTTTTGATATAAGTGGGATCCAACAATAAGGCTAAGCCTTGTTGAGGTTTGTCCCATCTTATATCTTAAACCCATGTACCTACCATGTACCTCTCATATATCTTATAAGTGGGTTCCAACAATAAGTGGGTTCCTTTGTTCGTTTTCGGTTAAAAATCTTGAATGGAATCATGGGTTGTGCGCGTTTGTGTTTGTTTTTTGTTTTTTTTCTCCTCTGTTTTTTTTGGGTGGGGGTGGGGTAGTGTTTGTTTGCTGGATTTGCCTTTCTCCAACTCTCTATTTTCACAGGAATAAATTAAAAGGGGTTAGGGAGCTTATCTGCTCTTTTATTTTCTCACCCATCCCCCCCCCCCCCCCCTTCTCCTTTAATTTGTTGTGTGTGTGTGTGTGTGTGTGTGTGTTGGTCCAATGTCAATGTTTTACTGTAATGAGTGCATATTTTGTTGTAATTTTACAAGTTTTTTTTTATCGATTATGGGTATCAGATATCAGCTTATTAAGTTGTTTAGTGAAATAGTAACATGACTTGGATAAGACAGACAAATCTTTAGCACATCATTTGTGGTCTGTTCTAGACTTGTTTTCCTAAAAGTTCCTTAAATATGATCTGCTGGTGGTTTATTATGCCTCATGTATTTTATTGTTTTTGGTTTCTCTTATGGGTATTATGAGATTTTCTTAATATTGACGGTTTATTTCTGATTTTGCAGTGCTTACCCTCCGTCATTAGGGAGCTTATGCGTTTACAGTCTTCGTAGGTGCATTATTGAACCCTATATAGATTAGATGCATTCTATTTTATTGTTCAAGTCATGCGATTACGTGTTTACCTTCTTCATGTTTCATATTGCATGTGCCATTGTCTTCCCTGATAGCATCTGAAATATTGCTTAATGTTCAATTCAAGTGTGATCAGTGTGGGTACTGTAACTATAACTTTGTAGCTATATCCCTAGTACGTTCACCTAGAATTTTGTCCTTGACCACAATTACTATTTGTGTTTTGCAAAAAGGAGGCAAAATGGCTTATGGTCATGAGGCCGTCAAATTACCTGGTATTTCTGTCCCATCTACCTAATTATGGAATTATGTACTTTCTAATGTAGTGTTGCAAAGTTTGGAGCGCCTTATTTTTTGATTTTGAGTTGGACCGAGGTTCATAATTTAGAGAGCAGATACTGCCTGAGCTTTAATATTCCCAACTAAACTCCAATTAGGTTTCATTACTGCAACCCATAGGGACCTTTAATTCAATCTCGGTCTTATTCCATGTTCAACAGCACTGGTAATGATATTACATTGGTTAAAACCTTTAAATTATAATAAAGGCATCGCAAGTTTTCTGAAGAATATATTGGCATGAGAGAGAGAGAGAGAGAGAGAGAGAGAGAGAGAGACCTGTAACCGGGGGGCTGAGAAAGCTTAAAAATATAAGATAATGTCCAAATTACTCAGTTACATGGGAACTGGTGTTGACTGGATCGAATGCTCTTTTTTTATGGATTTCTAATTTAACTACTTCTCTTGGATTTTTTTTCCTGTTATTTTTTTGTTACATGGGAACTGGTGTTGTCTTTAAGCTGCATGCTCCAAACCTCGAGTGTGTTAGACCTGTTATTTTTTTGTTGTATGGTAAACATAAAAACTAGATATTGTATTATTTTGTTTTAGTTTGTGTACTATTTGCTTGCTCATTGTGCAACAGGTTTTGCTAGAAGGATACAGACTTAGGAGGCAGATATCTAATGCTTGTTGATTGTGTATTTTTTTATAAAGAGCTGCTTCTCCTCATGTACCATTGAAATACTAGAGAATTAGGGACTCAATTCTTTATTTTTAGACAGCGCTTTCTATTTTATTTTCTTTGTCACCTATTTTCTAAGTTTAATGTCGAGAGGAAAAGTATGTAATTTGAGTGCCATTAATAATATGATTGTTCACCGCTTTTGAGGTTCGGGTGAGCTGAGTTCCTATATATCCTTTGATTTTGTTACTGCAAAGATGCTTATAAATATTTCATTAAGTTTATTACCCATACTTGAGTCATTCTCTTGTTATAGATATTTGACTGTAGGCAATTATTCTGAGTCGTTGGAATGTTTTTGTGATGTTTCATCGCTGATTTTCGTGAAGGCTAAAGCATATGTGAACTGCTGTGATGTTTCCATGAAGTTTTGTGAGTGTCACAGGACCTCATGTAAAATTTCATGGATGAGAGATTTATTTTGAAAAACAAGTAGGTTAAATCTACTTCCTTGTGCTTATTCGTACTCTTCTATTATGTAAATGCATGTCTTGCCCTTTTTATGGCCTAAAGACTCTGAAGAGAGTTGAACAACCAATAAAAGAAGGGATTCTTTTTATACACGACCACTAAATTCTCGTAGTTTGAAAAACAAACCTTAAGAAGAATCTATTTTTATAATCAGCCGTTAAAACCTTACCGTTAACTGAATACAACCTTTTGTCACTTTAAGGTTAAGAGGTAACCATCGTTAAATGAAGCGTCGTCTCCTAAATATCGTCTCCTCCCTCTCAATCTCGAGATCATCTTTCCAAAACCCTGCAAAATCACTCTCCTCCCCTCTCAATTCCCAGATTGTCTTCCTAAAACCCTAAAAAAAACACCCGGCATGATATCTTCTTTCCTCAATATCTTTCTCTCTCTTAACCTCCTCGTCTTCATGCTCGACCTCCTCTCCCCTCTCTCTACATAAGCAGTTAAGTTCATCTATCAATTGTTGAAAATGACAAGATAAATTTAGAACCTGTATTTTAGTTTTGAGTGCAAAGAAACTTTAGCGCCGATATCCCCAATTCTTGCACGCTCTGTCCAAAATTCCAAATTTTGGTGGTAAAACTTAGGGATTCCATTGTATATAGTTATGTGGACTTTGCATGCTATTTTTATTGCATTCATGCTATTTTTATTGCATTCATGCTATTCAAGACAATACCCCCAATATATAACTGAAATCTTGAAATAATGTTTGGAGATTGGAGGGGAGGTTTTGGGCTTTGCATGGTTTCTTTTAAAGGATATAGGTGCATTCAACAAGACCCCATCACAGATCTTTCTACAAAGAAAACCCAAAACTCACAACCCAAATTGAATCAATACCACTAATTAATACAAATTGAAAAAATGAAAAGAAAAATGGGGAAGGATCATCATCTGACAACATGGGGGACCAATGAAGAGCATTTGAAGGATCTAAACTTCGCGGAGAGTGGTGGGCGAGACTTTTAAAGCGAGATTATAGCCGTTATTTTTTTTTATTAATTTGTTCATTCAATTCTTGGAAGATCAAAACAATCTCTTTGGCCTTTCTAACCGAGTTAGCTTTCAATTTAGTTAGGTTAGTAGTTTTAGAGGATGTTTTTCAAAATAGTTTTTTTTAGAGGATGTATTTTAAAATAAGAGATTTTTAGTGGTTGTAGCCCCACTTTTCTTTTACTAGTGGTAGTATTATGCACATGCAATTGTGTGTCCACTAAAATTTGTGAAATTTTTTTTATGTCTAATTTAAGGGAAAATTTCCATGTCCAATTTTAAAAGATAATTTAATTTTAAAATCACTTATTTTTAAAATCATGAAAAAACCCAATATTTAAAATATACACTAGGTGTATGCCTTGTACAACTTATAGGTATTGAAGCTGATTTTTTTTTTCAAAATTACTAATTCACCCTAAACCTCAAAAATATGTTACTATTTTAGGTAAAATGTTAGGATTCAATGATACATATTATGATTGTGGAATTTTTTTTTTGAAGCAATAGATTATTTTCTCAGGAAAAATGCTCAAATCATTGATATATGTAATGATTCTGTGATCATGTTATTGTTTGCCAAATATGCCATTATTTAGTTAATGGCCTTAACATTTACTAAGCAGTGATAGTATCTCGTCATCCAATCTCTTTTCGAGCCCTAACACTATAGATACCAAAAGCTGATTTTTATAGCGATTTTACTTTCTATTTTTCGATTTTATGTGTTTTTTAAAAATTGGCAATTACTCTGCAACTATTTTATCCGCCACCTGCAATCACTACCCACAGATGGCGTGACTCATATGTTTGACACCTCTACCTCCACCTACTCAAGTTTTTGAATGGGTTGAAGCCAAAATTTGGAGCCTATCAAATCTCGGATATATGCGCTTTGCAGGCAGCGATCTTCCGATATTCGCAGATACTTTTGCGCGAGCCAACCGTGTGCTTCTCAGCCAATAAATGTATGAAGCAACAAATCATTTGTCACGTAGATCCAATTTTCTTTCTGATGGGGCTCGATATCGGTGATCTCCCAGATCATGACACGTGGCAGATGACGTGTCCCGGACCATACAAGAAAGGACCTACAGGGGCTGACCAAACTGCTCCTATGCCCGTCCTACCAACGAGACTGGCTCGCCTCCGAGCCCCAGCACAATTGGCCTCCTCGGCCTCACAGCTCATTCCCGAGCTTCCGCAGGAACAAGATGCCTCGGCTCTCCCGCCGAGGTCATCTTCCTCGGTCCATCGACTGACCAACAGCACCGCTTGCAGGCGTAACCGCCATCTCGCGAATCTCGCCATACGCGAGATCTCCGCCGGCCACATCCTACGTTCCACGCCACTACGATCCCCCATTAACGAGCCTGTCTCGTCATTAATGGAAGGTCCCGCCCATCACGCGGGCGTGACGTCGGGAGCGTAACGGCCGGCGTGATTCCCACGCCTGTTGCACCTGCTGCCACCGCTATTTAAACTCCTCTTTCAGACGGTCGAGATAAGCCAATTCTAATCCACTAGGCCGTTACTCTGCTCGGATTACCCTACTAACTTGATCGTCGGAGGGTCCTCGGTGGTCCAACCACCCCGGGACTTCCTTGCAGGTAGGTCAGCTCAACAACTTCAAACCCATTGAGATTCACACGCTTCAGGAGTTTGCCTCCAGATCAAATCTCAGCCACTCATCGCCGCCATCAGCAGATCAACGGGAAGCAACATCTGAAGGAGATTCCACCCTCCATCAGCTAGCTCCGTCTGTGGGAACACTTTGATTCCACAAAAACAAAAGTTCGCCTCCCGATCTCACTCCAATGGCGAGCGATCATCAAGACGATCCAAGCGCCAACTGCCGCCTCATCATTTCCGACGACCACGGCTTTCTCGGGCCGACGTACTCGAAAACCCGATAGGCACTGCTAAGTTTGGCTCCGAGGTCTTACGCCAGAGAGTTTCGCCCAGAGTCTCGTCGCACCCCTGTCCCTTACGATGCGGTGGCGGTCAACTCGCCTGTTCGCAGGCATGATCGGCACCCCTTCCCTCGACGGGGTCGCGCACGCGAGACTCCCTACGGCAGTTCAAAAACAACCCCACCAGGGGACGTAAGGAACCCCACCGAAAGGAGCCGAGGCTCGTCCAGAATCATGGTCGCGACGGCGGGGGGTACATCGAGCGCCTACGAAGCTCAGCATCCCACGCCAGTCCCGGGGGTCGACGGCCGGCCGAGGAAGAAAGCCAGGGAGACCGAGCCGATCACTTTTGATGACGGGGACTTTCACAGCACATCCCTGCCCCACAACGACCTCCTGGTGATTACGGCTCAGGTCCATCAATACGAGGTGCACAGGATCCTGGTCGACTCGGGAAGTTCGGCAGACATTCTCTTCTACGACTATTTTCTGCGCATGGGGCTCACCACGGCAGACCTAAGGCCGACCTCCCACGTCCTTTCAGGATTCACTAACCATTCCATCCCGGTGGAAGGAGTAATCAATCTACAGTTCAACATCGGTAAAGCCGGCCATACGCGGACGGTACCGGTGGAATTCATCGTAGCAAGAATCCCATCGGCCTACAACATCCTCCTCGGTCGCCCGATGCTGAACTCCTTCCGGGCCCAGATATAGACCTACCACCTGCGATGAAGTTCACTCTCGAGCAGGGCGGGATAGGTCGGGTTTACGGAGACCAGCGAGTTGCAAAGGTTTGCTTCACCGCTACATCTTCATCGGAGGAGCCGGCAGACGATGTCGAGGGCGGGGTGACATCAGGGGTTCCCTGGATACTCGAGACGAGCAAAAAGAGATCCGAGAGACCCCAGTGGAGCCTCTGACAGCGGTCCCCTTCGTAGAAGGGGACGACGAAAGACTCGTTCGGATCGGGTCGCTTCTGACAGGTCCTCAGCGAGACGACCTGGTTCATTTCCTCAGAAGCAACTCCGACGTGTTTTCCTGGGCACCTGCTGACATGCCGGGGATCAACCTCAAAATTATATCCCACAAGCTCGGGGTAGATCCTACGGCCCGACCCGTCAGGCAGAAGAAGCGAAGCTTCGCCCCGATCAAGCAGAAGGCTATCGAGGACGAGGTAGATCGACTCCTCGCCGCCGACTTCATTCGGAATGTGCCCTATTCAGAATGTCTAGCAAACGTCATCCCGGTCAAGAAGTCAAGCGGAAAGTGGCGCATGTGCGTCGACTTCACCGACCTCAACAAGGCCTGCCCCAAGGACAACTACCCCCTGCCTCGGATAGACCAGCTCGTCGACGGCACGGCAGGCCACGAGCTATTGAGCTTCATGGATGCCTTCTCCGGCTACAATCAGATCCGCATGAATCCGGCAAACGAAAATCTCACCGCATTTACAACGGACCGGGGGGTATACTGCTACAAGGTGATGCCCTTTGGACTCAAAAACGCCGGGGCTACGTACCAACGGCTAGTCAACCGCATGTTCAAGCCACAGATCGGCAGGAACATGGAGGTTTACGTCGATGATATGCCGGTCAAGTCGGTCTTGTCGACCGACCATGCCAAGGACCCGGGTGAGGCCTTCGAAGTACTCCGCAAGTTCAAGATGAAGTTGAACCCAGCCAAGTGCACATTCGGGGTCACCGGGGGAAAGTTCCTCGGTTTCATGGTCTCCCACCGCGGGATCGAGGCTAACCCAGAAAAAATCGACGCTATCCTTAACATGACCGGGTCCAAGACCAACGTAGAGATCATGCGACTGACGGGGCGGGTGGCCGTTCTGAGCCGCTTCATGTCGAGGTCTGGGGAAAAATGCCTCCCAATCTTCAAAGCTCTGAGGAAAATTCCGAGGTTCGAGTGGTCGGAAGAGTGCCAGACCGCCTTCGACCAGTTAAAAAGGCATCTCGTGACGCCACCGTTGCTCACCCGACCAGTAGAGGAAGATGAGCTATCTCTGTACCTGGCGGTATCCGACCAAGAAGTAGGCTCAGTGCTCGTACGAGAGGTCGATGGAGCGCAAAAACCGGTGTACTATGTGAGCCACGTCTTCAAAGACGCAGAAACGAGATACCCAGCCATTGAGAAGATTGTCTTGTTACTCGTTGTGGCCTCAAGGAAGCCGCGACACTACTTTCAGGCGCATACTATCCTCGTTCTCACCGAGCGTCCGCTGGGGGCTATCCTCGCCTCACCTGAATCCTCGGGTCGATTAGAGAAGTGGAGGTGGGAGTTTTCCCAGTTCGACATAAAATACCGCCCAAGGCAGGCCATCAAGGCGCAAGCCTTGGTCGATTTTATCGTCGAGTGCACTATCCCCAGCAAGGGGCCGGAGTCCCCGTCGGCCCTCGCAGCTCAGCACCCAATCGTGGGGAGACCCGACTCGGTCCCAGAGTGGGTCATTTACGTCGACAGGTCCTCGACCGAGGAAGGCTGTGGCGCCGGTCTCATCATTCGGGGCCCGAACGAGGCAGAAATGGAGTACTCCTTAAAGCTCAGATTTAAGGCCTCAAACAACGTGGCGGAGTACGAGGCCCTACTGGCCGGACTACTCATGGCCTCCAGGCTGGGGCTGAAAACAATTCGAATCCGTAGCGACTCAGCCCTAGTTTTCGGACAAGTGGCTGGTCACTTCGAGGCTTGGGAACCTCTAATGGTGAAGTACCTGGCCGAGGTAAGAAAACTTCGGAAGAACTTCGACGAGGTCCTGGTAGAGCAAATACCCAGGTAGCTAAATGCCCAAGCTGACGCCCTGAGCAAACTGGCTTCATCCTACTCGGCCAACAACAAGCGATCTATCCTCTTCGAGACCTTGTCACGGCCCAGCGTGGAAGACGAGGCGATGGTGCTTCATGTATACGCAGCGCAGGAAGGCAACCAAGACTGGAGGAAGCCCCTCGTGGAATTCCTACGGGACGGTACGCTCCCAGAAGATCGGCGAGCAGCCCGCCGTCTCCGAGCCAAAGCCCGTCACTTCGTCTGGAGCAATGTGAACCTTTATAAGAAATCCTTCACTCATCCCCTGCTCCGGTGCGTCGACCCCTACGAAGCCGACTACGTCCTCCGTGAAATCCATAAAGGGGTCGGCGGCGCACACCAAGGGGCCCGGGCCTTAATCCAGAAGGCGCTACTCCAGGAGTACTACTGGCCAACTATCCATGAGGACGCCCAGAAGCTCGTCCGGAGATGCAAGAGCTGCCAACTCCACGGAAGCATACCTTGCCTCCCGGCCACCGAGCTAATCGCGCTGACCTCACCGTGGCCGTTTGCCCAATGGGGATTGGATATGATAGGCCAGTTCCCTACCGGCACAGGCGGGCACAAATATGTTCTCGTCGCGGTGGATTACTTCACGAAGTGGATCGAGGCCGTCCCCATCAGAAAACTGGACGCTGCCACGACCATCAAGTTCCTCCAGAACAATCTGATATTCTGGTTCGGCATCCCGAGGTGTATCATTACCGACCATGGGACGAACTTCGAGAACGAGAAGGTGAAAGATTTCTGCAACGAATATCATATCCTCATGAAATTCGCCGCGGTCGCACACCCCCAATGCAACGGGCAGGCCGAAGTCGCCAACCGGGATGTCCTCCGGGGTCTCCGAACCCACTTGGAAGGGCGCCAAGGCAGTTGAGTCGAGGAATTACCCCAGGTCTTATAGGCCCTACGCATGTCAAAGAAGACCCCCACCGGGAAAACCCCTTTCAGCCTCTGCTACGAGACCAAGGCGATGGTCCCGACGGAGATCGGGCTACCCAGTCACCGGGTCGAACACTTCGACGACGAAGCAAACATCATGGCACTACGGACTAACCTGGACATATTGTTGGAGAAACGGGACTGGGCTCATATCAGGGCTGCCGCCTATCAGCGGCAAACTGCCCGATACTACAACGCGCAGGTCAAGCCTCGTTCCTTCAAGACCGGAGACCTGGTCCTATGGCGAAACGAGTTCGACGATCAAGGCAGGCTGCATAAGTTCTCCCCGAAATGGGACGGTCCTTTCCTCGTCGCCGAGGTACTTCCCTGCGGAGCCTACCGCTTACAGGACGCAGATGGGAGCAAATTTCCACGGCCTTACAATGCCGAGAAGCTCAAGCTGTACCAGTGAACTCACTACTTATGAGTGTACACCTCTCCTTCCACAAAGACAATGTGAATTTTTTCTAAGAAGTCCTTTTCATCCGAATAACAAGAAGGGAACGTTAGAACATTGCAAGAAGAAGAGTTCTCTCTTTGTAGTCTAAGCCCTCACCTAGAGGCAGCCGAGCGGCTACCCTGCTCGGCTATCCCTGGCTGGTAGCTTCCCTACCCCACAACGCCGGGGATCTAAGCCCTCGCCAAGAGGCAGCGCTGCAACTACCCTGCACGGCTATCCCTGGCCGGTAGCTTCCCTACCTCACAACGCCGGGGATCTAAGCCCTCGCCAAGAGGCGGCCCTGCAGCTACCCTGCACGGCTGTCCCTGGCTGGTAGCTTCCCTACCCCATAATGCCAGGGACCAAAGCCCTCGCCAAGAGGCACCGAGAAGCAACCCTGCTTGGCCATCCTTAAGGACCCAAAAGCCCTCGAAAGAGGCAACCGCTTAGCACCAACCGTGCTCGGTTATCCCTGGAACCCCACCAGGGATCAAAGCCCTCGCCAAGAGGCACCGGGCGGCAACCCCGCCCGGACATCCTTAGTAGGCCTCCTACGCCCTTCCTACGCTAAGGATGAAAAGCCCTCGAAAGAGGCGACCGCTTAGCACGACCCGTGCTCGGTCGTCCCTGGCAGAACGCCAGGGATCAAAGCCCTCGCCAAGAGGCACTGGGCGGCAACCCCGCTCGGGCGTCCTTAAGGAACAAATCCCCCGCCAAGAGGCACCGAGCAGCTACCCTGCTCGGCCATCCTTAGCTGGCCTCTTACGGCCCCTCCAACGGTTAAGGATCAAAGCCCTCGCCAAGAGGCACCGAGCAGCTACCCTGCTCGGCCATCCTTAGCCGGCCTCTTATGGCCCCTCCAATGGCTAAGGATCAAAGCCCTCGCCAAGAGGCACCGAGCAGCTACCCTGCTCGGCTATCCTTAGCCGGCCTCTTACGGCCCCTCCAATGGCTAAGGATCAAAACCCTTGCCAAGAGGCACCGAGCAGCTACCTTGCTCGGCTATCCTTAGCCGGCCTCTTACGGCCACTCCAACGGCTAAGGATCAAAGCCCTCGCCAAGAGGCACCGAGCAGCTACCCTGCTCGGCCCCAAGCTCAGTTGGCCAATTACGACCCCTCCAACAACTAACAATAACTAAGGAGCATGAACTCGACAAGAGGCATCCAGTCTACCAACGTCTTAGCGATCTCCACTTCGACTTCGTGGCCATGGAGACACCGTCTTCCCGCCAGTCCTCGCACGCTCGATAAATGATCAGAGTCAAGTCGACGAGTAAGCGCTAGACGGGGAACATGCCAACCATAAAGCAGTACTGTACTGATACAAGTTTCTACAAACAAAAGAAAATACAAGCACAAACACTACTGCGAAAACAAGAGGTTTTATTCAAAACGTCAAAGTTTTTACAAGGGTATCGTGGGCTCCCCAGCCTTATCAAATTACCCGGAGGTTTACAAGAGAGAGAGGAGGAAAAACCAAAAAGCTCGGGCAACAAGCCCCGCCTAGACCTCACTCCCCTCATCGCTATCGGTCGGAGGCGGAACCACCGAGAGTGGGACCCGGGCATGGAGCTCACCGTCGGCGAATTCCGAAAGCTGCTCCTTGACGGTATCAAGAACTTTGTTCCAGGCAAGGGCGGAGGCCTAGCCGAGGTCGACGTAAAACTGGTCCGACTACTTGTAATCCGTCACCGCCTTCCTGGCCCGGGCTTCGGCGGCCTCCGCCGGCTGATGTGGCATCCCTCACCCTTTTCATGGCTGCAAAGCGATCGGCTAGTTCCGTCAGCTTCACCTCAACAACCCGGTGGGACTCACTTAGGCGGCGGTAGGACTCCCGGTACTTCGAAACGGTGAGGTCTGCAACTTCCGACCGGGCTTTGAGGGCGAGCGACCTCTCCCTCTCCAGATGCAGCTCGAGTCGCAGACTCTCGACCTCTGAAGAAGATTCTTCTGCTGACCCTGCGGCCCGAATAGCCCCCTCGGCTTCCATGCGAGTGACAAGAGCACAGTGCTGAAGGACCTGACAGAAAACGGCAGAGAAACCTAAGGACACCCGAACTAAGAAAAGGTCGCTCGAAGCAACACATGACGGAGAGCATACTTGAACCGCCTCCTGTGCGATGGCGGCCATTCGGGCCCTCAAGGTCCCCCGCGGCATCCGGCCCCCGGCCGACTCCTCCATACCAGCAAGAAGACTGGCCGCAACGGAGAGCCCCGATAGGACCATGAACTGGGCATCCCCCTGCTGCACGGGAGTCCCCTCCAATGTGTCCGCCGGCGGTGCGCAGGAGACCGTCTTCTTCCGCTTGAGAGGGACCTCGTCTTCACTCTCTCCTGCATCCCTCGTCTGAGTGTCGGGAACCCGTGTACGCTTTTGGCCGCTACCGGAACAATCACCGAGAGCTCGTGACGGGGCAAGTGGCCCCGCCGTCGGGGGCACATCCAGCGTAGGGCTCGAGTCAGCCAGAGGCAAGGCCGCACCGCCGTCCCCCCTTCGGGACTGAGCGCCGAAGGCACCAAAAGTCTGGGATCGAACCATCCGCCCTGCCAAAAGGAAGAAGAGGCTTGACTCAGAAGGAGAAGAAGCAGAAGGAAGAAAAAAAGAAAGACATCAAACCTGATTGAGAAGCTCTCGGGAAAGCAGAAGATCCGACCTAAAACGAGAGCGCCGAGCTTACAAGATCAGGGACGAGAAAAATATGAAGAGTGATGGGTCCTGAAGAGGGCCCCACCTCTATCTATAGCCTCCGGCGCCCTCATCCAACGGCGACCGTCGACTCCCGCCAAATACAACTCTTCGCATTCGACGACCTAGATCGCTCCACCTGGCGCGCGCGCATTGAGCAGCATCCCATCAGACGCCAGAGGTCTGCGGCCCGTCGCGTCAGCCAACCAACGCTCGACACATGGGCCGCCGCTTCGTCAGAAGCGCGCATGATCCGGCGCCCCTCTTTAATGAAGATCACGTCCTGATTTGCCTGCGTCATCCAGAAAAAGACGACGGATTGCCGGGGACACGCCCGACGATATCTTCGGAAGAGAGCTCACTTCGGGTGACCTGGCAGACCACTCTCGACCCGACCCGCCAGCTGGTCGGGATGAGAGTGGGGAGCTAATGATGGGGCTCGATATCGGTGATCTCCCAGATCATGACACGTGGCAGATGACGTGTCCCGGAGCATGCAAGAAAGGACCTACAGGGGCCGACCAAACTGCTCCTATGCCCGTCCTACCGACGAGGCTGGCTCGCCTCCGAGCCCCAGCACAATTGGCCTCCTCGGCCTCACAGCTCATTCCCGAGCTTCCGCAGGAACAAGATGCCTCGTCTCTCCCATTCGTCTGCGAGCTCTCCCACCGAGGTCATCTTCCTCGGTCCATCGACCGACCAACAGCACAGCTTGCAGGCGTAACCGCCATCCCGCGAATCTCGCCATGCGCGATATCTCCGCCGGCCACATCCCACATTCCACGCCACCACGATCCTCCATTAACGAGCCTGTCTCGCCATTAATGGGAGGTCCCGCTTATCACGCGGGCGTGACGTCGGGAGCGTAACGGCCGGCGTGATTCCCGCGCCTGCTGCACCTGCCGCCACCGCTATTTAATTCCCTCTTTCAGACAGTCGAGGTAAGCCAATTCTAATCCACTAGGCCGTTACTCTGCTCGGATTACCCCATTGCCTTGATCGTCGGAGGGTCCTCGGTGGTCCAACCATCCCGGGACTTCCTTGCAGGTAGCTCGGCTCAACAACTTCAAACCCATTGAAATCCACACGCTTCAGGAGTTTGCCTCCAGATCAAATCTCAGCCATTCATCGCCGCCATCAGCAGATCAACGGGAAACAACATCTGAAGGAGATTCCATCCTCCATCACTTTCAAATATGCAATATTATAATTTTCTTCTTCTGTTACCTTAGCAGATAGGTCTAAAAATAAAGTTAACGGTACAGTCATAACAAAATCAAATTCCTTAATCGCATTACAATCTGTTTTTAACATACCAAATTCTCTATTTAATCTCATACTGTTCGTAATTAAACTCACGAAAAATTTGAAGTTCTCACCAGCTGTTTGTTCCGATTCAGTAATCATATATGATCTAGAGATAAAATAGAAGATCGGTGAAGGATATGAGTCAAATGATCTGTAATACATTCGATCATCCTCTCCGTCAGTAGCTTGTAAGGCCGTAGCTTAACCACTAGATATTCACTCACGTCTTGGTCATTGGAAAATTTGAAGAAGTAGGTTCTATCGTTACGTAGTTTAAAGTCTTTGGATTGTGAGTCATGTCAGTTCACTAAACATCGTCATGTTCCTTTTTCGCCGAGAGTCAATAATGTGCCGGGAAGCCATTTAGTTCATTCATATACCCTGGGTCCATGCCGTGTCACTTCAACTTTATTTTTCATATTTAGTGAATTTTGTGTTGATGTTAAACACATTTTAATTCATTGGATAAAATTTTATGAAGTGAAGATAATAAAAAAAAAAACTTTTCTCATGTGTTTAGAAAGTTCATACGGGCTAATCCGATGATTCAACAATCATTATGTTCCTAACACCTTCAATAAAACGGTATGGCTGAACTTAAGAATAGACATTTGTTAGAAATCATGCTCTTTTATTTCACATGTGTTCAAAATATTTATGGAGCGATGCAGTTCTTACTGCATGCTATTTCATGAACCACATGTTTTCATCCGTGCTTGATGGACGCACACTCTTTTTTGAACTATACTCGTGTTTTCGTTACTACCATAATATTTGGATGTCTATATTTTGTTCATAACAATTAACTATTGACAATATGAATCTAAGAAAATTAAATACTTTGCCAACGATGAGGTGTCTTTAAGTCCCAGTAGACCTTTAGAATTTGATCTTCTGATTGCACTTGCAAAGGTAAATAAACTTGTACATCTCATCAGATTTTCAACATTGTTTCTTCCGACGTCTTTTCTTCCGACCGTTCTTGCGTCACTTCTTTAGACCCTATATCTATGACCAAGCCTGTATCTGAAGCCCTTTCCGCTTTCAGGATGGAAAGCGGCTGTGGATGAGAAAACGGTTGTGTTACATCAGTTTAACACGTGGGAGCAGGTTGCTCTTCCACTTGAAAAGTCCGTATTTGGTTGTCGATGGGTATACACAATGAGAAATAGAAAATTCATTTTAGGTTATTTATTGAAATTCGGAGATGTGAAATTTCCATGGAAAATTGAGTATTTGGTTTTTATTGAGGTATAATATGAGATCAATTATTTTGATTAGGGTTATTTTATGTCAAAGATGAGAATTGAAATTAAAATCATTAAGCATTATGGTTAGTGAAAGGCCAAAATTAGAAATTGGAATGAAAGTGTTAAGTTTTGAGATCATTTAAGTTAGAACATGAAAGGATGGAATTGATTTTTAGGATTTTAGTATATTGGAGGTTGAAGATGAGAAAGTAGATAGATGAATGCTGTGCTTTGAAGTTTTGATGTGAGAAATGATTATGGGAGATGAATTTTAGGGTTTAAAAGTTTTGAAGACAGAAGATGAAACTATGGTTTAGCTGTTTAGTATTTAGTTATTTAACATTTTATTAACGTATTTAATGAACAAAAACGGTTAAGGGGGTCTAAAGGATGTAACTTATAAGTTTGAGAGGGGTAAAAAATAATTTGCTATATTTTGGAGGCTAAGAGTAAAAAAACATAAATAATTATTAATTATTTAAATAATTATTAAAAAATGAAGGAGGGAGTAGAGGAAAGGTGGAGAAAATAGATGGGGGTTTGATCAGCGAGGAGGAAGATGTGGCGGATACGGTGGAGGATGGGAAAATTAGGATTTTAGGACAGAGTAGGAGGACGGAGGTGAAAGAAGAGGGAGATGAAGGTTTGGTTTTGTTATGAAAGGAGGAGTAGGGTGAACGACAGGGGATGGAGGAAGACAACGGCGTTCCGGCAACAACAATGGATGGAGGGATGATGTTACAGTTCCGATTAGAATTAGATGAAAAAGGAGGATGAAAAAAGATGGATATTATACGATTATATGTATTTTTTAAATGACGGGATAATTTACATGATGTTGTGCTGATGCGCTACCGTTATTGTTAATCTTTTGAAGTCTTCAAGCCCAAACAAAGTCTATAAGCCCAAACGGAGGAGTATTTTTTGGAGAGAAGCCTTTTAATTATTAATTTCAGCAGAGTTTGTGTGCACGTGGGTTTGTGTTTTCTAATTTGATTAAAATCAATGGCATTTGATTCGATTGAAATCAATTGCAATGATAGCCATGTGAGTAAAATAAAGACCGATAATGACGATCTTGATAACTTAGTAGTGAATAATCGTGAACAAGTAGCAATAAAATGACATAATTTATTATTTCCTGTATTAGTGTTAGCATACGTATAGATAAAAACGATTCGAGATGAAAAATCTTCAACAGCCGATTCGAGATGACTAATCTCCTCTAGAACAATTTGCTAAAATAGCATTTTAAAGGTTGTCATTCATTTCTTTTTATATTTACTCAAGAACAAAGTGGTGCTACTTAACGTGCCAGTACTTTTGAGTGTGGGTGTGGGTCTCGCAACGAATGGGAGATAAAAAAATTCGAAGAAGAAAGGATTTTTTGGTTAGACGTATGGAATTAGCTAAATATTTTATTCGAACAAATGTAGAACCATAATGGAGGGTAACTCTTGGGTTGAGACTTTTAGATAGATGGGTGTAAACTAATCAGTTTAGACATTAATGAACTCTATCGTAACAATACTCTTACCGATCTATTAGCAACACGCATCATGATGGGTGTGTTGCACAGCGAGCTGCCTAGCACCTGTAAGCTCTTTACTAAATTGCATTACATTGAGAACAAACACAAATAACAAAGAGAGATTATCCTAAAATAAGGAAAATATAAATAAATAAAGTCTAGATCGAAAACAAGGAATAATGGATTGGAGGAATAATGGATTGGAGTAGTGGGCCACATGCACACACCACGCCATCCCTCTTCAAGCAACTTGTTCCCAAGGTTGAAACGCATGATAGTGCTTGTGAACGTTCATGGCGTGATACACCACTCAACGACGTCGCGTCGTTGAGGGTCAGAACGTTCTTAGTGCAAGAGACATCTCAGAGTCTCGGGTTTAGACGAATTATTATCGGCCATTATGGAGGGTTGGAACGTTTTCGTTGTTGGTGCATCATTCAACATCTCAACATCTCGGCCTCGGGTTTAGGCGGATTGTTATCGGCCATTGTGAAGGGTCGTAGCGTTTTCATTGTTGGTGCATCATTCAACGACATTTCGGCCTTGGATTTAGATGGATTGTTATCGGCCATTGTGAAGGGTCGTAGCGTTTTCATTGTTGGTGCATCATTCAACGACATTTCGGCCTTGGGTTTAGACGGATTGTTATCGGCCAAAGTGTTCTTGCTGTCGATGCACCGTTCAACAACATCTCGAAGCCTTCTGTTTAGACGGATTGATGTCGGTCATCACAAGGATCAGAAGGCTCTGATACCAAATGATACATACATGATAGATAAAGTCGATTCGTAATGACGAATATTCAAGAAGATGAATATCCTCTAAAACAATTGGCTAAAATAATAAATTTGGAGGGTTTTCATTCATTTCTTTTTATATCTGCTCAATTGCATTGCATTATATAGAGAACAAACACCAATAGCAGAGAAACACTCCTAAAATAAGGAAAAATGCAAATAAACATGATTTAAATTGAGAACATGAGTAAGCGGAAGAATGAATTGGACTAGCAGGCCTCATGCACATATCAAGTTTATTTCGATATAGAAAAGGCATCTTGACATATTCTTGCACAATAGTTTAGTAAAATATTTTTTCATCTTCTCATCGCATGCATATTACATGTAGGGTGTGACATTGGCCAAAAACATAATAGCATGAGAAAAATTCCCAACACATCAAAAGGAAAATCAAAATTAATCAACAATTGCCTGTCAACACAACTATACAAGTGAAATTTCCAATTCGTTTCTCATAATAAAAATGCTGGAGAGCTCACGAAAAGATTATAATATATGCTGGTCATTCATATAATGAAGGGAAAATAAACTGATTCATTGATAGCATACCTGTTTCTATAAATTTTCGTATAGATCAAATCCCAAAAAATATCTTGCCAAATATTCCCAGTGAAATAATACTGAATAAAGCAAAAATAGCACACATTTGGAATCCCTCACTGCACAAAAGACGGCCAAGTAACTATTTGCAATTTTGATTCTGTCCTATGCCTAAAATCCTTCTCCATGCCTTGGTATTTGATTGATCACAACATCATGGGATGAATGAATGAAGCTTCATATGACCATTCATGACGAGCTATCACTTTAAAGAGAAGGGAGAAGCAAGAATTGAATGGGAATATGATCAGTTTTCTTTCACCTTCTGAAGTCTCAGACATCTGTTAAGAAATTAGACTTCAGATCAATCAAAGGGTTATTATAATTAAGATTTGACGGAATAAATGAAATAAAAATCTGAGCAGCCAGTTCTCTATTTCCATAGGAACGGCGATGCATTGAATTGTGCTTTGCCTACAATCAGAAAGAAAATTTACAGCTTAAATATACATTATTAGTCGAATATAAATTTATTCGGAAGACCATACACAAAAAGAGTTGAAGGTATAGTACAGTGTTACCCGGAACGGGAAACGTTTCGGTATGTGGAATGTATGTGGAACGAAAACGAAAACGAGAACGTGAAACGCTACTTATCATGGAACATAGTACGATAGGGATAGTTTTCTCCCTTATTCTTATACGGAATAGAAAACGTAGGTCTAGAACACAAATGTGTTTTGGATCATTTATATATGTACGTGTATATGTGTATGTGTATTATATACATTAATATAATTTAATTTCTTTGCCATCAATTTAAGTTCTTGAAAAGGAATTAAATGTTTTTCGTATAATTTAAGTATTAACACAACGTTGACTTTATGCCTATCGAACTTAAGTTCTTAATGGGGTAGATCATAACGACGATTTTTCCGATCCAGATCGCTATTGTTCCCTGATTGGATACGACTGTTCCACATCGCAAATCACTAATGGTTTTGTGATTTATGGCAACAGAGGTATAGTACATTAGGGAAAACTGTCAATTGAAATATCTTAAATTGCTTCTTTCTTTTATTTTTCTTCTTCTTATTTTCCTCTGATTTCAAAATTGGACCCAATTGAAAGTTGAAACATCTACTATTATAATGCAACCTCTTTAAGGTGGCCAAATTAATTGTCTTTTATTGTAGATTTAGAGAGATTCTTATTAACAAAAAAATCCTCTCCAAAGTCGCTCCACTCTAGATTATCCATGTCATCAAGACGTTTAAAAACTCAAATTGTCAAACAAATATCTCTCCCCTCCAAAAAAGGGAAAAAACCCAAATAAAAAAACTTTTCCTAGATGAGATTTATCCCTGCTCTCTCTCTTTCCTAAAAAGAGAGAAATTTCTTTTTCAAAATGCCTATAAAAGAATTAAAATGTTATCTTAACTAATAAAAAATGATTGGATACCAATTTTTAACAACATTTACAACTTTTTTTCTATCATTTTATTATACTGCTATAAAGTTGGGAGGGAATTTTTTCCCAAACACTATTTTTCCCTTGCCTTTTCATTTTATTCTTTTTCCTGCTCATTTCCAAACGGTCCATGTGATGCCCGAAAAAAAGTGTGAGGCCCAAAAAATAAGTGGGGTTTATCTACTTATTTGGTTACAATTTTTATTTTCTTAATTTATCCTTAAATCCTATGGCAAGTGATAATTTGGTGTTGATTTAGAAAGAAATTCTGGTGTTTTTATTTTTTTCAAGAAAACCATCAGTATTTTTTATATTCATACATATTTTTTTTAAAAATTAACATAATAGAATAAAATATGTTTACTAGATAATCCATCCTTTACATTTGCTTATAAAAATTATACTTTTTTTAAAGTTGGTGCTTAGGTTTCATTATTTAAATAATCATCAATGTTCTTTCAAAAAAAATTACCAATGTTTAAATTGGCATACTTTCAAAAAAATTTAATCGTAATATAGATTTTTTTAAATGGAACTAATACTAATTTTCTATGTTTTAAAAATGGGTACTTTCTTCTTGATAAAATGAATGTAGATTGATTTTCTATTTGCCTTTTCAATTTTTTTCAGAAATATCTTCACCCATTTTGATCACACATGTTACGCGTGTAGATAATTATCAATGTTCCTTCAAAGAAAATTTACAAATGTTTAAATATTTATGGAGTACTTCCAAAAATAAATTAATCATAATATGGATTTCTAAAAATGGAACTAATATTAATTTTCTATGTTAATAAAAATGGGTATTAACTATTTCTTGAAAAAAATGGATGTATATTGATTTTCTATTTGCTTTTTCAATTTTTTTCAGAAATATCTTAAATCATTTTGATCCCACGCGTTACGCGTGGAGTCAAAATCTGGTAATAGTATTATAACGAGGTAAATAAAATGAGAATTGTATTATACCTAAATTATTATAACTTAAAATCAAATTTCTCATTACATCTATATGTAGATATTATTTATTATTATATCTATATAATGAATGACATCAATAAATTGATTATGTATGCATGCTCTATAAATAAACCCCATTTTTTACTTTTTAATTCAATGCAAACTTCTTTCTTTCCACATGCATCGCATGTGCAAAATAACTAGCAAACACTAATGTCTCCACAAAATAGCAAGCCATCTGATAACTATCCGGTCACCCAATTAAAAGCTAAACAATTTAACAACCCCTGGTTAATTTTTAAATTTTTTTCCACTTTTTGCTAATAGTAATCTATAAAAGACAGCTTATATTTCAAGAAAATAAATAAATAAATACCAAGTTTATTAAAGATGAAAATAAATTGATATCAAGAAAATTGCAACAGCTTACTTGAACGAAGCCGTGTAATAGGAATTTCTCGCGATTCACGTCGAATGCACAGCCATTCCCCAAGTAAAGCCATCAGAGCTAAACAAGTAAGATTTACAATCCACCATGTGAAGGAAGATGGCCAACCTCCATAAACAATGCATATAAAAAGATGGATTATGTAGAGGGTGGCTGAAAAGTCTAAGCACTTCTTGGCTCTCCCAATCAAATAGAGCATATAACCTGCCCTGTTCATGTGATAAAGGGAAGTTAAAAGGTTACTACTGATTTTAGAAAAAAGAAGACAAACTTAAAAAATAATATTAATGCTGCAAATGGACTGCATTCCCCAGATCACATATCGCAGAATTTCATATAAAACATACAATATGTTCTACAATGACCCATAGAAGGAAAATCCTAATTATAGCTCAACCGATATTCAATTTGCAAGAAGAATGAAGTTGAGCACTACTTTATAGTTGTCATTGTCAGAGACTTAGAGATTCTCTCACAGGATGTGATGATATCAACAGCACCCTATTGTCCATGCAGAAACATGTTACCAATTTTTGTGTTCACCTACAATGTGATTTTGGTAAAGATGTCATGCTAGAATCAGCAAATATTTTTCTTCCTAAAAAAATGATATCTAACAAGAAGTTTACATTACTTGATGTCCAACACATCCAATATTAGGAAGTTACTCACTAGTTTTTAGCTTCACAGTCGTTCGGCAATGAATACCCATTGTGTGTGCGCGCACACACACAAGGAAAGACCACACACACGCACATACACTACATTCCTTTATTTAGATTTGATAATGTCGTGTTTTTTTAGCATTTATTTACGTCGCTAAATCATAATTCCCATTAAGGCGCACCAAGGACCAAAACCAAACAAGTACAGTTTAATTTCCAATGAAAATAAAAACTCTGAGCTGAAATAATCAGATCAAAACTGAAGAAAAGGTTTTCGGAGAATACAGAATCTTCAGTAGGATGTAATTGAAGCACAGACATTTGCAAAATCTGATCGCATAGCAAGGCATATGGACCCAATTAAAGCACCATTAAGTCAAACACGCAGACACATAACTGATGACTTAATCTACCCAACAGGAACTTAGAATTCAAGATTAAACTGAAACAATTAGAGTTCCTGTATTGGTGATAAGTTCGGGAGTTCACCTACATATGAATGATGATCTCAATCACAGTATTAACAAGGCTTAATTCCAAAAAACTGCCAATACTTTGGCCTAAGTACGAGAAACTACCTAATTCTGGTTAAATACACAAAAAAAACTATCACAAAACTTTCAAAAACTACATGAAAGTACCACAAAACTTTCAAACACTACGAAAAACTAGCATAAATAAGGTGTCACGTTAGCAATGATTGCAAGAAACTACCACGAAACTTTCAAAGCATGGTAGTCTCATAATTTTGAGAGAATTTGATAGTTTCTTGAGACCGAGGCAAATAATTTGATAGTTTTTTGGAATTAAGCCTATTAACAAATCAATCAGTTATCCATACTGCTGCTGCTTTCAGCTGTGCTTAAAATGCCAGAAACAAAATGAACTGGATAAAGATTAGACATCTAAGCGGGTTATAAAACTAAAGTTTGTTAAGGTTAAGGTTGGGGCTCTAAGAACAGTAACTGGTAGATCAGTAGACTCTGTCACACTGTCATTATATTCTGATAAGAACCAGTAAGCATTTACTTTAGAAATATGAAAAACTTTCGGATTGCCTTTTCTTCAAAAAGGGTATCAGATCTTATTTGACATTATGAATAAAAATATAAAATTCCTTTGGAGTTCACAAGGTATTCGCCTATTGAGATGAACTTCCTGTAGGTGGTGTTTTAAAGGTTTAACAAGGTATCTAACGTAGAAACCAACAGTCATTCTAGAATTGATCATAGGTATAAACTAATTTTCCATCACAACGATGGTAGATGGTTTAATATCTTTATCCTTGAATATTTAAGTTAATGGGTAGCCACCAAAATGTGTTTTAGTTGAACTTGTGCCTGCATGCATTTTGAGTTCTCAGTTCTCAGGAAATGGAAAATTGCATTCTTGCAGAAAAACACAGACAATTATTTGTAGTATTTGTACTATATATAAATTTGATTAGGTTCTCAAGGAATCTAACGATACAACCCATGCCTAGGTGCCTAGCTTAGTATATCTAAGTCATCTCAAACCAGTAAAGCAACTAAAGGTGCAAGCTTTCGAATACTAAAAGTAAATTCGTATCTATATAATACAAAGGACAACAAGCATTATTTAAAAAAAAGGGAAAGAACAATCGAATTTTCAGGGTTTTGTTATAACACCATTGAACTTTAAAAATGACCGACAATGATGTATGAAAATGTTAGTTTCACTAACTCGTTTAAGTCACGCATAGACTGAATAGCCCCAAAATGAGCTGAACAAGACATTTTTTTTTTGATGAAAACACGCTGCCAGAAATTACTTTCATGGGGGTAAATGGCATTTCTAAAGTTTAATGGTGCTATCTCAAAATCCCTGAAAAATCGACGGTGCTTCGAAAAATTTGCCCCTAAAATATCCCAAATCCCAAATCATACGATAAAAAACAATTGAACACATATCTCAATTGAAACAAAGTTTCCTGCTAAATTTAACCAAAAAAAAAGGTGAATTGATCAGTTACCCAGCAGCTGAGCTGAGCAGGAACGCAACTATCGCGCACCATCCAGTGATCGTAGAAGCAGTGAGCGTGGAGAAATCGAAGAAATATATCAAGCTCATCTTGGAAACACGAGCGCCAACGAGAATCGACATGAATACTCCCAAAGTGAGATAGTATACGCACTGCAAGCACACGATTTGGGACACAATCAGCCATGGATCCCATACAATCGCCCCATAGAACATGATTCCGCTCGCAAAACTCCAAACCCTAACCCTAATTTCCCGCTACTGAACTGAATCGAACTCCGACAGGTTCAATCCAGCTCCTTCGATTAGCAAAGACTGCATCTTTCGAATCGAATCGTCGCAATTGTCGAGAAAAGAGATGAAATTATATCGAATTTGTCGAAAAAATACAGGGATCGAAATAAGGAAAAGAGAGTAGAAAAGCTTTATAATTTTTGTTTATATTTTGGGGAGATTTCGATTGGCGAATCTCATCGCACGTGCGAGGGCTGTGTCCCTATATAGCGCTAGCGTTTTTGGTGTTTCCCGCCTGTTGAATTGCTTATTTACATACGGTACTCCTTGAAATCATGAGAATAGTGGAGTTTTATCATAAATGTACATGAAATTTTGCATATTTAGTTATAGACCTAGAATCTTGTTGGGTCATATAACCATTTGCAGTCATATTTATCCAATTGGACACCCCTAAATCTTTGGCTTTCTTAAAAGAATCACACCGAAAAACTTCATAATTCAAAGAAGGACACTTAATTCTTCAAATGACACTTAATTATAGTCATCAAATGACTAATTGACCTTTCAATGGTCACTCATGCTTAGAATTAGGATTTAAGCTAAGGTTTTTTTTAATGTTTTCTTGCATTTTGCGAGAGTGAGGTCATGGCCGAATGGCGAAGGTGCGGAGCAATAGATGGAGGGTACAGTGAGGGAGAGAATGGCGGTGTAGAGAGGAGAGAAAGAGGAGGGTGGTGCCATGAATTAGGGGGTGCAACTCGAGTTGGGTTTGACCCGAAACCTAACCTTATATTTCATGTTTTCTTAACATCCTATGTCTGCTCGAACCTGAATGGACGAGCATAAACATAGATACGAAATTTTTGGGTCAGGTATGGATTTAGTACAATCCGTCCGTCCGAACCCTAAATTTGGCTCAATCCAAGGCCACTTTTTATATATCACACCCAGCTTGAACCAAATTGTACACCATTGATATATAATTCCAGATATTAGAATGTATACATTGTAAATTATTGTAGTTTATCTGGTTGGTAAAATCTTTAATTTTAATTTAAAGTCCATAATAAATAATTTAATTTCGAGATAAAATTTAACATAGATACATTTGGTAGAACTTGCCATAGTTCTTTCTTTTTCGCTTTTAAAAAATATTTTCAGTAATTTGTAACGGTACAACCCGAGAACCATGCAAAACCCGACCTGCCAGGTTAAACCCGAAACCCACTCAACTCGCTTTCACCGCTTATTATAGTTGGAGGGACTCTATATTATTTAGGGAGTGCTTTGAATGAGAAGCAAGAAAACATGAAATTGAGTTTGATGGAATGGTTGGAAGAAGAGAGGAGCATGAGGTGAATAAAGTGTCAAGGAAATGAGAAGATAAAGTTTACTCTTTGAATAGGTAATGAAGAGAAATGGTGAGATTGAGAGAAATAAGATAATAAGTTTTTTTTCGAAAAAACGAAGAAGATGAATTAAGGATAGATGATATAATTAATATTTTAATTTAACTGTTGAAAACATTAAACTAACCCACAAATAACGATTTGCTTTTTTTACTTAAGAAAATAGTTAGGTGTCAATTTTTTACATCATAAAGTTTTGAATGTGTTTTGTAGAAATACCAAAGATTATGGTGCAAAATCAAGAACACCCTAAGAAATTGAAGGGAAAATAGGAAAATCTCTATTCATAATTATATTAAAATATAAAATGTATGTATGGCTTAAAAAAAAATATTTAGGAACTATACGAAGGCAATTATGTTGTTTATGCTTTATTCCCAATGTCATCTATTTATCATAATCAGATTCATTTATCTTGATTTGAATAAAGAGCTACTAAAAGGGAAAAAAGTTTAAATATAGCATAAGAAAAAGAGTTGGATTGTCAAATTATTTATACTACGAATTGCATTGGGTTTTAGGACTACATTACATATTTTGTTTCATTTTCACATGTCACGCCCCACTTCCCAAAAAACAGTAGCAGGCACGTGGCTAGACCCGCGACGTATCTATACCAAGAAAAATATCTTTCTCGAGATGGATACGTTGAGCGTTAAAGCGAGCAGTTAAATACAACAAGAATTTAGCAAGAAATAAATCCAACTACATTTATTACATTCAAATTCCATAGATTAAAATCGATATAAGTCCGATCATCTGATACAACTGAAAGCAGAAACAAAAGAAAACTTTAACAAGTAGGCGTACTGTAAACAAAAACTAATGCCGGTAAGAAATTAATAGTCCGCCTGGGATGGTAACTAAAGGAAATCCTCTGATGGTTCGCCCTCTCCCCCTATCTCCTCGTCTATCCTTGAATCATCTGACGAACATTTCCAAACGAGACAATAAAGAAATTTTCGTCAACGATCTTGTGCTCGGTAAGTCCCTAAGTTTAATAGAAGTATAAACATAATAATATAATGGTGAAACATGTAAGTAGATATGGGTTATAAGTAACATGATAAGGTGAATAAACATGACGAGGAATAAGTATGGCAATATACATAAACATTGCAATTCTAAGGTTACGTGTTTTGTTGTAGTCCTAATAATAAAAGTATACGTGTAACGAGAGTAGTTCGTTAAACCCACGGACCAACCCCACAAGCTTAAGTTAGAGCACCATTAAACCTACGGAATAACGACACATGAGATTCATAAATAGTTAGCTTCTGTTCACGCTGGAAATCACATCACATATAGGGGACTCTCATGACATGAAGTATGCTCATTACCAAAACTATCCCTTCTCCCGTGTTATCATATATTAAGCTCTATAGTTTGACATAAGCCATAACACGAGTCCATGAAGACATCGAATAAGTTTCAGGTTCATGTCAAGTTCACAAGTTCATGTATTTGAGTATTCAAGTACTCATATATACATGTATTCATGATTCGGCTCAGGTTCGTGTTAAACATATAATATGTAAATATAATATGTAAATATGTGGTTATGTCTATGCAACATTTCAGGGATCAAGAAATAGGGGTACATGAGTGTCATATAGCATGAATAAAGACACACCAAATATATTATCCTAACAATATAATCCAGAAACAGTAGCATAAATAAGGGTTGTAAACTAATAGCTACTTAACTCCTATGAAGATAGTGTCAATACAAGAAATGTAATTTTAGATGTTATGCAACCATGGGTTTATGTTTCGCCTAATTTCGAATAACGGTTTAGGAGATAAACATATTTTCGTATCGCTGTGCAGAGTAGGACAAAAACAGTCCAGAAAAGCGGTGGTGAAGTTAAGATGCAGTTTTGAAAGGTTCATTTTATGAATAGAGTTTCAAAATAAGAATTGTTTGTATGACTGATACGATTAATATGCAAAAAGAAACCAAGCCATCCAATATGTATAGTGGAAGTTATGAGTGTTTTCCCGTAAGATGCGCCGAAGGTTTAGCTTTTGTCCAGATTCAAGTCATGTTTTTAAAACGTCGAAAGGAGTAATTTTTAAAGACTTTCAGAAAAATTGTTTAACTAGAAAAAGTTAGGTTTTTCATTTTTGTTATCAAAACAACTTGGTATTACTCAATTTAGATTCCAGAAGTCCATTTTACGCATGCTTGAAACACCGGTACAAAACAGATTTCTTTTGTTTCGGACAGAAAAGAAAAAGTAATTTGAAGAGCATGTATCATACCGAAATATTCATTTCTAGGCTTAGTGATCTACAAGAAAAATATAGGGTTGTCAGTTTGGCATCCATACATATAGGCTTGGCGTAATACGAGTTCTATAGTTCCTGTTATGGGCGTTTGAAAAAAAGTACGCAGCACTGTCCAGTTCAGACTAGAAACATTGCGCTAAGTTCTAATGCAGAAAAGAACAGTTTCGGCTCTGAATTTGGCAAGGGCGTGAACACGAAAGTTTGGGAAATTTCGTCAATTTTCTATAATAGAAAACATTATCTTATTCTGAGCTTTAATATAAGAGATAAGCGAGTTTTAGTGACGGTGCACAGAATAGTCCCGATTTGGTATATGTTCGAGTTAAATGCAAGAACAGTCAATTTGTATTTGTTTTCGGAAAGGCTGTATTTTGAGAAAGATCGAAAACCATGGTATTTATTTGCTGCTTTGTTTTCTTTTAAGACTAGATATAAATAATTAAAACAACGCTACAAGATGTATATCAATTTAAGTCCCTGATGTCAACACATGGATCACACATGGATCATGAATGTCGACAAAGCTCTACACCAAAAATTCCTAATTTCAATAGAACTCATTTGAAATTAGTTTAATGCACATCTTTTGCCTCGACTCTTTTCATGGTGTCACTAGTTAACGTAAAAGTAAAACTGCAATATTGAGGCATGTTATTCTATAAGAAAAACAATGGATAATCATGAAACTTGAACCATAGGCAATCCAAAACAATTAAACAAAGCAGATGTGAGCTATATTCATCTATACATATATATACATGGATAGTTATATTCGCATTTAGTACCTACAACGTGACAAGGGGCAATGAGTCCATGGAGGAGATACAACAAGAGTAGGAGAGAGAACGAAAACTTACTTGCGGTGTCAGTCGGTATAACAACCGGCTCACTGTTGCTATATCCTAATGGCGGGGGACAACTCCGGCGCCTTGACGACTCGAGAGAGTGGAGAGACAAAAAAGGAGAGATCTTTGAGTTTACTTGTTTGAGGAGGAAGAGACATATAAAGAAGGGTGTTATATTGTCATATTAATTCCACTTAATATGAATTCATGGTGGGGGTTAAAAAAGATATTTCAAAGGTCACAATTCATTTGTAGATCATGAGAGATGTTTGGTTTCTTTTAAATATAAGGATTAGATAAAAAGATATAATATAGCAAACATCCGAGGTTCGACCCTGCAAACCTCTACTACAACCCTCAACATCTCAACCAAAGAGATACTTATGCACATTCACTTGAAAGTTCAAAAATAAATAATTTAAAACAAAAACAAAATAAATCATGCATTTCCTTACACCGATTCTTTTTCCTTCAAATAAAACCAATTCTCTTTCCAAAACTTTTTTTTCAAACAAAATAGAATAATTCTTTTTACTCAAAAAAATAAAAATAAATGTTTTAAAAATAATCTTTCAAAACTCTTTTTTTTTACAAAATGAATCATTTTGAAACAAATAGATTTTTATTTATTTAAAAACAGTATAGTAAAAAATACGGTTGTTGCATTCTAGCATCTTTATGGGAATTTCTTCCTCGAAATTCCCATAAAGAGCCTGCTGCCATTGGACAAGGAGTTTGTAACGCTTTCGCATGCGTATTCCATAAGTTAGTACTTCAACCAGTAAGAAGGCATGCGTTTGGAGTCGATCGTTATACAACAAACAGGAAAGACGGAGAGTTTCGAAAACCGAAATAGATGCAATTAGGGTAAACTACGATAGTTTCAAGAACGTATGTAAGATATAACTTAGAGGGTGAAAGAAAGAAGGAAACTAATAAGGATTCAAGGAATCAAGGAAAATCAAGATAGGTTGCATGGAGGATCAAGATGGAGACAAAGGGTTTGTACTTCTATCGAGATATGATCGTCGGGAAAAGCAAGAAAGGATTTAAGGGAATATGATTCAAGAATGAAATCATTTAAAAGAAATTTAACTAATTCATTTTGTAAAATAAAAATTCTCCAAACCATAAATTTTATGAACGGTGCAGTCATTATAGTCTACCCTCCTTAAAAGAATTTTATCTCCAAAATTCTCTCAAAGAGTATATTGTAATAGTGTATAGAAATGATGATACCGTCGTTCGTTATTTTCGCATTCTCTGGGATTGCGATTCCACGAATTGAGAGTTCTCTTGAATCGAGGAGTTCAAAAGCCTAAACATGTGCTACATGGATAACTCCCAAGTTAGTGAAAACAATCTAAGGACACGAGCAAGGATAGTTCTAAGAGATGCAAACGGAAAGGAGTGAACTGAAGTTACGAATTCAAAAGTCGAGATGTGAACTTTATGGAAATCAAAAGCGAAGCTCAGGATACGATGGATTCAAGGGGAAGGATGGGATTCAAAGGAAAGTCTAAATGCTGTTGGATTATAAACTCTTGTATATTTTACTTTCGACGGTCAAGCAAAACTGATCTGCATGGGCTACCAATAAAACTTGTCATGCCCCGCTTCCCAGAAAACAGTAGCAGGCACGTGACTAAGCCCGCAACGTATCTATATCGAAGAAATGATCTTTCTCGAGATAGATACGTTGGGTGTTAAAGAGAGCCGTTTAATACAACAAGAATTTAGCAAGAAATAAATTATCCAATGTAATATTTCAAAAAACTAAAATATTATTTTTGGGGAATTTTTATAATTTAATAATAAAATATTGAATATTTTAAATAAGGCGGTATAATTAAATACCGATAAATTGGGAAATTTTTTTGAAAATTTTAGAAATTATTAAAAGAGGGTGTTTTATGTGAATTATGCAAATTTTAAGTTCTTATGATTAGTTTGACACTAATTTAGTGCTAATCGCGATTAAAAATCGCTAATCGCGGATTAAGCGTGTTTTGTGCAAATAGCACGCACAAAGTCCTTTTCACACTTGTGCATTTTCTACCATGCTTTGTTTTGGGTACTATTGAGGAGAGAAGGAAAATGGATTAGAAAAGAAAAGAAAAGAGTATTATATTAGGTATAGTGAAGAGAGAGAAAGAGTGGGTGATGGTCAACTTGAGTCATGAGCCATCCCTCATCATTTCATCCTCTCATTTCTCTCCCTTCTCCTCCCTTTGTTGCTGCTGCTGCTGCACACCCCCTCCTCCTCCATCTTCAACCCCCCCAATACACCATTAAAATCAACTCAAAACCCAAACCCCATTTCACAAAAAGGATGCACAAGCTCACTAGCTACCCCATGGACCAAGAAAGAGAAGATTTTGAGGACTTTGAGCAACTCAAGAATTTTCTTGAGTTGCCAAAGGAGGTAATTTCTGCACCATTAGAGTAGTGTTTTAATTCCTTATGCATCCATACTTGTTTCATGTCGATATCGAGTGGTTTTGAGGACTTAGGAAAACTCTAGTTAGGGTTAATGGGAAGTGAGAGTGGCGATGGGTAATTAAGCTCAGTAGAGGCCACACAAACCCCCTAATGCTAGAATTCAGGCCTAAAACAGAGACTAGAAATCCGGAATACGGATTTAGAAAATCCGATATCGGGAAATTGTGGAATCTGTGATGGTTAAAGGAAATCTGCTATCACCTCGAGACTCTGAAAATTATTTTACAAGGGCAGTGATACATGCAGGCAAGTAGGAAGCTGCCGCCAAAACCCTAGCCCCTAATTCCCCAAACTGGCCGCAGATTTAATCTAATTGGCTGCAAATTGCGGCCTGGGTCCCACCATTTTGGCTCGTGTTGGTTCTGAAGCTTTATTTCATGTACACTAGACCCTTGGTATATACAAAATTGTCTAATTTGACCTAGGGTGAAATCTGGGACCCTTTTTTATAGTTGTTGTTTTGATTCGTGTTTTCGTATTGCGTATTTTAAATTCTGGATTTGTATAATTGCGTTTTACCTCGATTACTTGGCGTTTATACGACAATATCGAGAATTGTTTGATGGTTTTGAAAGCGTAGTCCATAGGTTCTAACCTATAGGCCTTAGCGCGTCGTTTGGTTTTCTCGATATGATTTTAAGATGCTTTTGCGATTGTGATACCTTGTAGGTACCTTCTCAAGGGCTTCATATGAGGAAGAAGATGAATGCGACATCGACACCGACACGCAGGATGCAAGGTGAGTAGATTGTATCTACGGGGGAAGTCGGGTGGATGGTGTATAGCACCCCCGCAGTTCGAGGTTTAGTATACCATATATATACTATATATATGTTTGATAGCATTAGGTGCGATATGGATAATTGAGATGAGATTAGGTGTACTATGGTTAGATTAGGGTGTAGTCGTAAACTAGTATAGTTCCTAGTTGCGAACCCTAGAATAGGTTTACACCCGCACGTACACACATGCTTATTTGTTATACTTATACCTGGATGATGAGGATAGTGGTTGATATTTGGAGATGAGGCGATGAGATTGGGCATAGTGCCATGAGATCGGTGATATGATATGATTTGTATTTGGGATACGACATGTGATTTTAGCGGGCCTTTGGACGTGTGTTTCACACACGCATTTATATTTATATAGATGGTATCGATTTGTACTAGACTTAGATCGGTACCCCGGATCATGAGATATGATGATAAGGATACCAGATAATTGATGGGATGAATGTGATATTGACACGTACCCAGCTTTTGGGATGCCGTACGATGATTTACCGTACGAGCTTTATATTGATGATAGATCCGCACTCATGACTCGAGGATGTCATATGATATTGTATCGTACGCGGTATCTTTGAGGCGGGATCACCGACTATTATATATATATATATATATATATATATATATATATATATATATCGACTCAGATTTAGGTAGTTTCCATACCCCTCCCGATTGACTTTTTAGTCAGAGCTGTAGTTTTGCTAGTAGATGTTAGGTTAGGCCGATGTCATACCTATTTCAAAAACTAACGAATCGGGAGTATTTTAAAGACAGGCAAAGAGATTCTACGGATATTTAAAAAGACACATCTTTTCTTAAAAACCCCGTAGCCCTCATTTTCTTAAAAACCCCGATTCGTCTTATTTCAAATGGCAAAAACAGTATGACATAGATACATTGATGTAGATTCTACACCGTTGTGTTTATTATTCATTTGCCGCATATTCTTACTGTTTGCATCGCATTTCATGTTTAATATGTTGATTGTTATATCAAATCCATGCTGTTAGGACACCGACACCATTATCGATGATGCATGTGTTCCACGTACACCTGCTTGCTGGCTCACACACTTCATCATCGATAATTGCCATGTCACTACACTGTAGTACAGTTGCATTCAGGATAAGACCCTTGCATGGCATACTCGTGTACTTACATATTGTACACTCATACTTGTACATTCCTATTGTACACCCATACTTACATAAGTAATTGCATATACATAGATGCTTCTGGTTTGATTAGAGATTTGGGAACCGCAAAATACCCTTTAAAACTGATTCATTTTAAAAGAGCGGTTTCCCTCAATATATGCATATTACTATTCCATGTTGCATGATATACTGCTATGCTTACATTTCTTTTACATGTCGCATACATCATGCTTTTTGATTATACGCATTGAGATATGTTGTTTCCATGATATTTCTGGATTTGGGAACCGTGGGTATTTCAAAAGAGAATATGTAACTGTTTTAAAAACCCGGTTACCCTTGATATGATATTTCAGTGCGTCCACCATGTGTTTTCTCGGTTCTGAGAGCGACATGTGAACCCGATTCGAGGAGGCAGATGAAGCCGATTGCGGGTACATGTTGGACCCGGTATGGTACCCCGGGACGAGAACGGATCGCTGTGTAGTAGACGGTGAGCCTGGCAGAGGGACTACTACCTACCGGTGATATTGTTTGGGCTCGGCGGATATCCGGAGGATACCGACCGGAGTCGAGAGATGATATGGGCCGATCCGGACTGACGGAGCCCGTGGACCGATCCGGACTGACGGAGCCCGATATATGAGGATTTATGTGCCAATGCTAGGCACAGGTTTCATGATGTTTTCGAGTGTCGATGCTTGACACTCAGGTTCCATGATTTTGATATGTTGCGAGCGACACATGTTGATTTACATCCTCATACTTCCATGCATATGTTTATGATATTTACATGCATGATGCTTATTGTCATTGGGTGACACGTGGACGATTTCCATATACATATATTGACATTGATAACATTGATCACATAGTTGGATGATATCCACATATTCATAGATTTCATGATATAGTCGACATTGATCATACCTCATATTTATGATATGTTATTACCCGGGGCACTGGCACGAGCACTTGGCACTACACTCATGTATAGATATTGCATTGCCACCTTATCATGTTTCAGACTTATTCATTTGAGGTTTATATATATATTTGACCGTATTGACCTAGGATGAGTCATACATACGATTTCTGCTCTGTGATGTTTTCTATTCACGAGTTGGCAACTCACCCCCGTTGTGCCACAGTTGTTGCAGGTTTTGCCGTACAGATTTTATTGCGACTTTTCCGGCACACTGCTTTCCTTACGGGTGATTTGCTTGGTAGGTAGGTTCTTTTGCATCAGGACCACCATTGTATATGTATTATTCAGTTGTATCTAGTAATTCCATCAACCAAACTTGTATATTATTTCAGACTTAGAAAACCAGTTGTGTATTATTTCGACCTTACAGTCACGTGTTGTAGTATTATGGTTTTCATGATGATTTTGAGTTTCCTTTTGAGTTTTGATCCTCTCCATTCGGCGTTGTATATTATACTGCTGGCGTGGTTGTGACCGTCGATTGACGAAGAGCTAGCTCCCGCTTGGGGATGCTTTTTCATTGTGCATATATATATATTATTTATGTTGTACCCCGTTCGGGGACAGTATTTACAAAGGAAACTCTGCCGAAATTTTCAGAAAAGACATTGAGACTTTTAAATTGCCTATTCGGCTTACTTATTTAAAAACCTTGTTTTTAAAACATGTTTTCTTCATTTCTTAAAACTAGTTTTCCTTATTTACTCCTTAAAAATGATTTTAGATTTCTGGGCTTTTGGCTTACTTGAATTAGATGGGGTCCTATAGACTTCATATGATTCAAGGCCAGTCACGTGCTATTTCGGGTCGTGACAAGGTTGGTATCAGAGCGCTAGGTTAACCTTGGTTCGAGTCTAAGTTTGACTATGTGGAGCCTAGAGCGTCTATATATATACGGAACTTAGGCTTGACCTTACAGAACTTAGACTTAGTAGAGGGGGTATTATACCCGAACTTTCGTCGCATAGGATGACCATTGGTTGATGGAGTAGGTAGCTTGAGTAGAGTGACGTATTGTACGTATGTTCCGCGGCATATTTACGATATGCTACTCCGCTTAAGAAACCTTAGGATGCACATTTCCTTGCACAGTATTATATTCATTCCTATGATCTTTCCTCATCGGTATTTGTTATGATTTTGCTGCCACGATTGCATGGGCAGAGAGAGCTACGGCTAGAGTTGCGTCAGCTTGAGCTCGTCATGGACGAGGACTGACCAAGGCATGATTCCAGAGACGTACGATTGTGTAGAGGCGTCGCTTTATTGCGTTTTCGCGCCATGAGCGTTTGACAGACCGCTTTTACGAGATTTCCCGGATGTGCTGATCGGCACCAGAGGATCATGCTACTGCTAGAGGCCAGCCAGAGTGTGATGACCATTGATATATCGCTTATTCAGGATGATTGAGGCGCTGTTCAGCGTACCGACGAAAGAGCCAGTTGCTGCTGCAAATGACGAGATATCGCCCAGATGATTGGAGCTACTGCAGCTTGAGCATATACTTAGAGATATGATGGAAGGTCGCTAGTCACCCGAGGATGAATGACTAGGACATGTGGTTCGTTTGCGTACCCCGATGCGAGGTCATCAGATAGATTGATTCCAGCTAGAGACGGCTTCACGCAGATTCGTTGAGAGTCGATAGAGACGATCGAATTCCAAGAACCCACTTCCAAGTTTAAAGTATTCGAAAGACAATGCAAGTAATGCTATGGACCCTCTAGAAGAATGAAACCCTAACTCGACGTAATGACCATAGAACGCCTCCGAACCTTAGGGTTTGCGGCAGTTTAGTGGTGCCATTTGTGAGGCTTGGGTTTGCCCTTCTACGGTTGGTCCACAGGTGCTGTGGTATGTACTGGAATACTATTAAACCGTACTCAAGATGTTGATCTCTTAGGGGATTATGAGGTTCTGATCAATCGATCGGACGGTTCGACATCATTCGGATATCATGTGATGAGACACATTGCTTGGGAGACTCCAGATACGAGTATAGCCGTTGGAGCGTAATCTATGCAGCTACGAGAAGACGAGTCCGAATCAGTCGATATTGGAACAGAGTGGAGTAAAGAGTTCGCACGAGAATTCTACGAGATGACGTTCCACTCCGCTGAGATCAGAGATGCGATACGTATGCAGAGGTATTGATTATTGATATACCTTCCAGAAGGAGTCGCGATGAGCATACAGCCGTTCCGGGATGAGAACCGGTATAGTAAGGATGATAACTTCTGGGCAAATCGGTGAAAACGAGATTAGAGAGAGACCTCGACAGGACCTTTTTAGAATACTATACGAGAAGACTTAGACCCAGGAGTGGTTATATTGCGCACACCCAGTAGGCCAGAGTCCGGCATCGTCGACGAGATAGTTGACCAGGTTCGGATAAAGGACCTCACCCAGATGCGTTGTGAATTGATCAAGAAGGGATGGGTATGGAGTATATCTCCTCAGGTTGGGACGAATTCCTGAGGATGTGTTCGGCTAGATATCTTCCACAGAGTGATGAAGATACCAAGTTCGTGATTTCGAGTCCGTGTGAGAAACTTCGGATGGACTGTAGCCAAGAATATTTGTAGTACGAAGATAGAGACATGACGTCGAAGTGGACAACGATACAGACAAATGGGACAAGAAGTTCGTGCGAGATGCTGACGAGCTATTGGTACTTCCCGTTAAGATTAAAGGTCGGATGTGTTTGCAGAGGTGTTGAGATGCGACTAGTTTCCGAGGAAATGCTGTGCTAAGGATGCAGATGTCCATAGAGCGAGAAGAGATTATGCAAGAGTACCAGCCTCCATACAGTTCGGTATAAGCGAGATCGGAAGAGACCTTGAGCAGGATTCCTTCCAGGACACAGCTGCGATAAGATTTGCACTCGGGATCAGATGTGTAATGTGTATTCAGAGGACTAGAGGTCGGCGCTAATGACGTGCTGCTGTATGAGTGGCCATGAGGATTGACCAGAGACAGAGGACACCAGACCGTGAGCAAGAGGCAAGTAGATATCTTGCGCTGCTAGCATTGGATGCATCGACACCTTCTCGACTTTGAAGGAGGATATACCGATGACGGTATTTATGATTTGTGATTTTGTGATTCGATTATCACATATCCGTCCCTTGGATTTCGGTATTTTGGGCGATCTATTCGCATGATTTGGTCGTGATGGCTGAGTTCCATGATTTCTGTTTTCGTGCACCATGGTTGCACCTACTGGGTATTCATATTTGTGTACAGGATACACCAGTTTTATACTTCGTGCGTTTATCACACCAGATTTATATTTTGTACCTTTATTGCACCGGATTTATATTTTGTGCACTACGGTTGCACCTGACTTCGATTTGATGTCATTTGATATGTTGATTTTGATTTCATGCCTATGTTATGCATGCGATTTGACTTATGCCTTCGGCATCGTTTACATGCACTTTTAGTGTTTTGATTTGATTTGTGCACGCTGATGCACATGGTGAGTTTATATACCGCGGTATACCTGATTTGATTGAGCCGTATTGTATACCGTCGATTTTGATTCTGATATTGATGTTGATTTCTTGCACTCAGTGCATTTGATTTGGATTTTTGCATGTGTTGAGCGCATGTTTTGAGATGCGGTTTTGGTGCACACCAGATGCACTAAATCGGGATTCTTCGTGCATGTCAGATGCACCTGATTTTGCTTTCAGGCACACACGTTGTCTATGACAGAAGTTTCGTGCACACCTGTTGCACCTAGATGTTGTTTCTGTGCACATGTATGGCACATACATGGATTTTTGATTTCCGTGCGCATCAGACGCACAGGGTATTCTTATATACATTTTGGGATTTATTTCTTATGGAGCAGTACGTTTTCATGATATTTGCTATATGCTTTCGTACTGAGCAGGACTAGAGGACAGTACCTGATATATTTTGCATGCATTGATAGTTATCGAAGGGATTTCCAAAAAGAGAGCTATAGTCTCAGTATTTACCTACGTGTCTGACATGACACGAAACATTTAAAACAAGAGAACCCTTCTAAATTATTTTCAAAACGGCGGAACGTACCTATTAAACAAAAGATATATACATATATGGTTATTTCCTTACAATAAACGTGGGTAAACGTCCGCCACTGTGCAGTGTTATGCGCACCGCACATCGACTTAAAAGGGTTTGGCATGCATTTTCTTCAGGTATTTACATGTATAGATTTGATGTCTACATGTATGGTTATGATATATATCATATTAGTTTTGTTTCGGATTTGACATTTGTGTCTTTACCATGACTCCGATAATTGCGGGATACTTGACGGAGTTTTAATTTTGAGTTCTCTGCTCATTGTTCATGCGCATGCATTGCGTTATGACGGGTCTATGTATTGATGATTTCGGAGCCCCGACGACTTAGACTTTTATGGAAATGTTTTAAAATTTGGGGGTTTAAATTTAAATTCGGGGACCGAATTTCTTTAAGGGGGGAAGTTTGTAACATTTCAAAAAAATAAAATATTATTTTTGGGGAATTTTTATAATTAATAATAAAATATTGAATATTTTAAATAAGGCGGTATAATTAAATACCGATAAATTGGGAAAATTTTTGAAAATTTTAGAAATTATTAAAAGAGGGTGTTTTATGTGAATTATGCAAATTTTAAGTTTTTATGATTAGTTTGACACTAATTTAGTGCTAATCGCGATTAAAAATCGCTAATCGCGGATTAAGCGTGTTTTGTGCAAATAGCATGCACAAAGTCCTTTTTACACTTGTGCATTTTCTACCATGGTTTGTTTTGGGTACTATTGAGGAGAGAAGGAAAATGGATTAGAAAAGAAAAGTGTATTATATTAGGTATGGTGAAGAGAGAGAAAGAGTGGGTGTGGGTCAACTTGAGTCATGAGCCATCCCTCATCATTTCATCCTCTCATTTCTCTCCCCTCTCCTCCCTTTGTTGCTGCTGCTGCTACACACCCCCTCCTCCTCCATCTTCAACCCCCCAATACACCATTAAAATCAACTCAAAACCCAAACCCTATTTCACAAAAAGGATGCACAAGCTCACTAGCTACCCCATGGACCAAGAAAAAGAAGATTTTGAGGACTTTGAGCAGCTCAAGAATTTTCTTGAGTTGCCAAAGGAGGTAATTTCTGCACCATTAGAGTAGTGTTTTAATTCCTTATGCATCCATACTTGTTTCATGTCGATATCGAGTGGTTTTGAGGACTTAGGAAAACTCTAGTTAGGGTTAATGGGAAGTAAGAGTGGTGATGGGTAATTAAGCTCAGTAGAGGCCACACAAACCCCCTAGTGCTAGAATTCAGGCCTAAAACGGAGACTAGAAACCCTGAATACGGATTTAGAAAAGCCGATATCGGGAAATTGTGGAATCTGTGAGGGTTAAAGGAAATCTGCTATCACCCCGAGACTCTGAAAATTATTTTGCAAGGGCAGTGATATATACAGGAAAGTAGGAAGCTGCCACCAAAACCCTAGCCCCTAATTCCCCAAACTGGCCGCAGATTTAATCCAATTGGCCGCAAATTGCGTCCTGGGTCCCACCATTTTGGCTCGTGTTGGTTCTGAAGCTTTATTTCATGTACACTAGACCCTTGGTATATGCAAAATTGTCTAATTTGACCTAGGGTGAAATCTGGGACCCTTTTCTATAGTTGCTGTTTTGATTCGTGTTTTCGTATTGTGTATTTTAAATTCTGGATTTGTATAATTGCGTTTTACCTCGATTACTTGGCGTTTATACGACAATATCGAGGATTGTTTGATGGTTTTGAAAGCGTAGTCCATAGGTTCTAACCTATAGGCCTTAGCGCGTCGTTTGGTTTTCTCGATGTGATTTTAAGATGCTTTTGCGATTGTGATACCTTGTAGTTACCTTCTCGAGGGCTTCATACGAGGAATAAGATGAAGGCGACATCGACACCGACACGCAGGATGCAAGGTGAGTAGATTGTATCTACGGGGGAAGTCGGGTGGATGGCATATAGCACCCTCGCAGTTCGAGGTTTAGTATACCATATATATACTATATATATGTTTGATAGCATTAGGTGCGATATGGATAATTGAGATGAGATTAGGTGTACTATGGTTAAATTAGGGTGTAGTCGTAAACTAGTATAGTTCCTAGTTGCGAACCCTAGAATAGGTTTACACCCGCACGTACACACATGCTTATTTGTTATACTTATACCTGGATGATGAGGATAGTGGTTGATATTTGGAGATGAGGCGATGAGATTGGGCATAGTGCCATGAGATCGGTGATATGATGTGATTCGTATTTGGGATACGACATGTGAATTTAGGGGGCCTTTGGACGTGTGTTTCACACACGCATTTATATTTATATAGATGGTATCGATTTGTACTAGACTTAGATCAGTACCCCAGATCATGAGATATGATAATAAGGATACCAGATAATTGATGGGATGAATGTGATATTGACCCGTACCCAGCTTTTAGGATACCGTACAATGATTTACCGTACGAGCTTTATATTGATGATAGATCCGCACTCATGACTCGAAGATGTCATATGATATTGTATCGTACGCGGTACCTTTGAGGCGGGATCACCGACTATTATATATATATATATATATATTGACTCAGATTTAGGTGGTTTCCATATCCCTCCCGATTGACTTTTTAGTCAGAGATGTAGTTTTGCTAGTAGATGTTAGGCTAGGCCGATGTCATACCTATTTAAAAAACTAACGAATCAGGAGTATTTTAAAGACAAGTAAAGGGATTCTACGGATATTTTCAAAAGACACATCTTCTCTTAAAAACACCGCAGCCCTCATTTTCTTAAAATCCCCGATTCGTCTTATTTCAAATGGCAAAAACAGTATGACATAGATACATTGATGTAGATTCTACACCGTTGTGTTTATTATTCATTTGCCGCAGATTCTTACTGTTTGCATCGTATTGCATGTTTAATATGTTGATTGTTATATCAAATCCATGCTGTTAGGACACCGGCACCATTATCGATGATGCATATGTTCCACGTACACCTGCTTGCCGGCTCACACACTTCATCATCGATAATTGCCATGTCACTACACTGTAGTACTGTTGCATTCAGGATATGACCCTTGCATGGCATACTCGTGTACTTACATATTGTACACTCATACTTGTACATACCTATTGTACAACCATACTTACATACATAAGTAATTGCACATACATAGATGCTTCTGGCTTGATTAGAGATTTGGGAACCGCAAGATACCCTTTAAAACCGATTCATTTTAAAAGAGCGGTTTTCTCTCAATATGTGCATATTACTATTCCATGTTGCATGATATACTGCTATGCTTACATTTCTTTTACATGTTGTATACATCATGCTTTTTGATTATACGCATTGAGATATGTTGTTTCCATGATATTTCTGGATTTGGGAACCGTGGGTATTTCAAAAGAGAATATGTAACTGTTTTAAAAACCCGGTTACCCTTGATATGATATTTCAGTGCGCCCACCATGTGTTTTCTCGGTTCTGAGAGCGACATGTGAACCCGATTCGAGGAGACAGATGAGGCCGATTGCGGGTATATGGTAGACCCGGTATGGTACCTCGGGGCGAGAACGGATCGCTGTGTAGTAGACGGTGAGCCTGGCAGAGGGACTACTACCTACCGGTGATATTGTTTGGGCTCGGCGGATATCCGGAGGATACCGACCGGAGTCGAGAGATGATATGGGCCGATCCGGACCGACGGAGCCCGTTGACCGATCTGGACTGACGGAGCCCGATATATGAGGATTTATGTGCCAATGCTAGGAACAGGTTTCATGATGTTTTCGAGTGTCGATGCTTGACACTCAGGTTCCATGATTTTGATATGTCGCGAGCGATACATGTTGATTTACATCCTCATACTTCCATGCATATGTTTATGATATTTACATGCATGATGCTTATTGTCATTGGGTGACACGTGGACGATTTCCACATACATATATTGACATTGATAACATTGATCACATAGTTGGATGATATCCACATATTCATAGACTTCATTATATAGTCGACATTGATCATACCTCATATTTATGATATGTTATTACCTGGGGCACTGGCACGAGCACTTGGCGCTACACTCATGTATAGATGTTACATTGCCACCTTATCATGTTTCAGACTTATTCATTTGAGATTTATATATATATTTGATCGTATTGACCTAGGATGAGTCATACATACGATTTCTGCTCTGTGATGTTTTCTATTCACGAGTTGGCAACTTACCCCCGTTGTGCCACAGTTCTTGCAGGTTTTGCCGTACAGGTTTCATTGCGGCTTTTCTGGCACACTGCTTCCCTTACGGGTGATTTGCTTGGTAGGTGGGTTCTTTTGTATCAGGACCACCATTGTATATGTATTGTTCAGTTGTATCTAGTAATTCCATCAACCAAACTTGTATATTGTTTCTGACTTAGAAAACCAGTTGTGTATTATTTCGACCTTAGAGTCGCGCGTTGTAGTATTATGGTTTTCATGATGATTTTGAGTTTCCTTTTGAGTTTTGATCCTCGCCATTCGGCGTTGTATATTATACTGCTGGCGTGGTTGTGACCGTCGATTGATGAAGAGCTAGCTTCCGCTTGGGGATGCCTTTTCATTGTGCTTATATATATATTATTCATGTTGTTCCTCGTTCGGGGCCAGTATTTACAAAGAAAACTCTGCCGAAATTTTTAGAAAAGACATTGAGACTTTTAAATTGCCTATTCGGCTTACTTATTTAAAAACCTTATTTTTAAAATATGTTTTCTTCACTTCTTAAAACTAGTTTTCCTTAGTTACTCCTTAAAAATGGTTTTAGATTTCTGAGCTTTTGGCTTATTTGAATTAGATGGGGTCCTATAGACTTCATATGATTCAAGGCCAGTCACGTGCTATTTCGGGTCGTGACATCCAACCACATTTATTACATTCAAATTACACAGAATAAAACCGATATAAGTCCTATTATCTGATACAACTGAAAGCAGTAACAAAAGAAAGCCTTAACAAGTAGGCGCATTGGAAACAAAAAAATAGTGCTGGTTGGAGACTAATAGTCCGTCTGGGACGATAGCTAAAGGAAATCATCTGATGGTTCTACCTCTCCCCCTATCTCCTCGTCTATCTCTGAATCACCTGACGAACATTTCCAAAAGAGACAACAGCAAGGAAATGTTCACTAGCGATCTTGCGCTCGGTAAGTCCCCAAGTTTAATAGGAATATAAACATAGTAATATAATGGTGAAACATATAAGCAAGTATGAGTTATAAGTAGCATGATAAGGTGAATAAACATGACAAGGCAATAAGCATGGCAATATACATAAACATTGCAATTCTAATAATGAAAGTATACGTGTAACGAGAGCAATCCGTTGAACCCACGGAACAACAGCACATGAAATTCATGAATAGTTAGCTTTCGTTCATGCTCGAAATCACAACACATGTAGGGCACTCTTGTTACCCTCATATCCCTAATCTACCTATATCGTATTTATAGTATTTATATAAAATTAATTTTTATTTATTTTCCCTAATGAAAACAAAAGAACTATTTTTATGCAAAGTTTTAAGGATTTTATGTGTAATTAGTAACTTGAGAGGGGTTTATCACAAATTTACAAAATCCTAGACTTTCCTTTCCTTTCCTTTTTATTTCATAAATATTTAGATTATTTCATTTCCAAGCATGGTTTACTTTTCCCACAAGTTTCATAACATAAGCTTCTCCACTAAACCATCTTCTTTCCATTTCTTTTACTTCATCTTCTTCATTTTACTTCTTCTTTCTTTTCCCATGAAAAAATTTCCTAACCATTTATAAAAAAAAAATTTAAAAGTGAAGAGGTGATGAAGACGAAGATAGTAGATTAAGGCAAGTGCTTTAAACTTTTTCTTATATAATTGTTAGGCAAGTGCTTACTTTATAATTGTTTTCTTGATCTCTTTTTTACTTTTAAGGAAACCGAGAAGTTTAACTATTATTATTGATATATAGTCAAGAAGAATAAGCAAGTGCTTCAATTCATTTTAGAGATCAAGTTTTATGCAAGTATTTATTTATGTTTGATCAATATAATTTTGATATGGAATTGTTGCTAATGAAACCATATTTTGTTAATACAATTATTAACCTAGTTAGTTTGGATTGTTGGTTGTTTAACCTATCTTGTAAATCCTTATATTAGTGTATACATGAATCAATTAGAGTAATTCTAATCGTGTTTCACTCACACACACATACATCAAGTTATCACCTTACATTAAAATCTGAAATTGCCGCTCATGTTGTCTTGAAAAATTGATATTAAATTAAATAGACATCGGAATATAACGTTCCAGGGCTAGTATTGAAGATAGATATCCAATAAACCTATGTAGGTATTTACTGATTATTTATATGTTACGATAGTGAAAACTGGAGGAAAACTAGGTTCTGGTCTGTAATTTATAGAAACATTTCTAGTCGAAACCCGATTTGAAACGTCCATATCTCAGTATAGAAAATTCATATTCTGTGAGAATCCATATTGTTGCGTAGATAATCGAGTTAGATAACTACAGGAACTGGTTTCATTAAAATTAGATCCATTTGATATTTTAAAATTATTTTAAACTGTTGACATGTACTGCTGAAATCTGCAGTAACAATTTATACGTTTTGACTTTAAACATAACATAACTTTTTGCTCGGTAATTGGATTCCAATGTTCTTAGGCTCATTGGAAAGATCTCTTCGAGATCTACAACTTTTGTGTGTACCATATTTGCTAATATTGATATTAAGATACTTGAAAAGGCCTTCGATGTAAGAAATCTAAATGCAACCTATGGTTAAAGTGTCTAGGCCTTAAACTTGAGCCGTCTCTTATTTTCTTCAATTGGTTTTACATCAAACGGTTTATATAAATTGTTAATTTATGTTTCCTAATCACCATACCATGTTACTTGATTTATCATATGTACCATAGACTCAATATTCATGGATTTTCATGACATATCTTATATAATGTTTGTTTCAAGACAAGACACGGTTTACCTGAAACACCGATGTATTTACTAGAAATCATATACAACGATTTACATGACATGACACCGTATTTATAAGTTTCATAACATGACACCGATACCTAAAATAATGATACACGACAAGTTATAGTTACCACTAAATACTTGTTATGATTGTTTATATATCTATCAGTTTCATGATATGACAAGTTTAAATGATATGATACTGTATTTACTGTTAAATAGTATGACAAGTTTCTATGACATGACACAACTACTTGAATAATGACACATGATATGCTGACCTGTATACTGATATAATTACAAGTATTGACATCAATATGAAATCATGTTTTAACTTATTGAATTCCGTAAATAAGCGGATACAACGGGGGATGGGGAAAGGATTTGGTAGACTCGGTTAATAGTTTTGGAAAGCTTATTTATGGTACCAATAGTTAGGACCCAACCTAGGAGGTCTGGATAGTTGTTGGATTACCGACATGTTACATATTATTATAGCTCGCTACATGTTAAGGCCAGCCATGGTGGTCCAGGTAGCTTGCTACCGACAAGTATAGTTTTCTACTTCATGCAAATGTTTTAAAAAAAGTTTACCGAGCTGTAACACACAAGTTCACAAGTAGTACCCAGCGGTACGTCCTGGGTTCAGCACCAGAAGACACGAGGCCGTGGTCCCAGGTATACACGAGATGCTTTCCATTATTATTCGCTGGCTATCAGGGAATTTCGCAAACATAAGAGTAAACTATTTAATAACTTGATGCAAATTGAGCTACTATGTATACTTAGGTGCTGGGATGGTGTAGTGCTAGGGTATATGTGAGGCAGTTCATGCTCACTTAATGATATAATAGCAACACTTATATTATCGCTTGATACCTAATTTTGCCTGGCCAGTGTAAATTCGCGTTAATAACTTAATACCGGTTTATTATTGTACATTGATACTTGATATCGACATGATCCTTTTGTTGACTTGACTAGTAGTTTATTGGTAAATGGAAATTAAGGATACCCATACACTTAGATAATAGACACGCTACACCCATTTTGGATCATGTTTCCTAGATATTGAATACTAGTTCCTGGATACTGAATCTGAATACTGAATACTGTTTGTTGTATATCGTTTATCATGTTTATCGGACACCGTTTATCATGTTTACTGGATACTGGTTATACTTGATCTGGGCGTGCCAGCTAGTCATGGGATACCCCAAGATATGAGTTCCTTACCGTCCATTTCCACAATACTCTCCTAGCCATGCCCTGTTTCATCCTGACACCCATATACATTTTTATAATAATCACTATATTTTTGTATACACATATGTGCATCAGTTCCTTCATTTTATCACTTGTTAGGTCGCTTTCTGATGACCCTGGGCTTGCATGTCCAGATATTGGAGATCCGACGACTGACATTCTAAGTTGCAGAATTGGAATTATATTCCGAGTTAATCTAAGATAAATTACCGGGTATCCATCTGTTCTCTTTAAATTTTGATATTCTTGTATCATCCATGTTTATCAATTTTATCTTATTGTTTCTTAGCATGTGATATTTGATGTTCGGATCTATACAGTTATTCAACTGTGTTAGTTATATTTTTAGATTAGTATTTTGTGCTGCTCAAATTGATATCGATGGTATTAACGTATATGACGGAAATATTTTCCTCCTTTTGAAAATACGTGTCTGCCGCAAGTCGCGTACTCTACCCCGTATTTTATTGTGGGTCCACTATTTCCTGTATTCCGGGATAGAGGGCGTGACAATTCTCATGACATTAAGTACGTTCATTGCCAAAACTACTCCTTCCCCCGCGTTATCGTATATTAAGGTCTATAGTTTGACACAAGTCCTAACACGAGTCCATGAATACATTGAAACAGTTTCAGGTTCATTTCAAGTTCACAAGCTCATGTATTCGAGTATTCAAGTATTCATGTATACATGTATTCATGGTTCGGGTCAGGTTCGTGTCAAACATATAATATGTAAACATGTGGTTATGTCCATACAATTTTTCAGGGATCAAGAAATAAGGGTACATGAGTGTCATATAGCATGGATAAAGACACATCAAACATATTATCCATACAACATAATCCAGAAACAGTAGAATAAATAAAGGATGTAAACCAATAGCTACTTAACTCCTATGAAGATAGTGTCAACATGAGAAATGTAGTTTTAGATGTTATGCAGCCTGATGGTTTATGCATTTTCGTAATCCTACTATTAGTTTTGATGATATTATACAATATTAATAAATATATACATGTGTTTCATATTGTATTTCATAACACTGTATATGAGCTTGGTCGTGCTTGAGAAAAATTTCAGGATATCCAACGACACAAGCCTTTGATGGAGGATAGAGAATTATGAGCTTAAATGGAAATCAATTGAAGGTTAATGGACCGGAGCTCCTTAATGATCAAATTCAAGCTTCAAGAAGCTAAGGAACCAAACTCCAAGTTTAAAGAATTCAAGAATCGAATAAATCGAAGAATTGAAGAGTTCGAGCTACAAATATAATCTCTAGGAAAATCAATGTAAATACTTTATGCTTTATGAGATTAGTCAATAAGAGATCAAGCGCACACACAATTGCATGCATGAAACATTTGGTTTTTATCTTGCAAAAGATTTTGGTCCAAAACGATTTTTATTTGAAAAGCTAAGAATTCTGATTTTTCCAGATCAGGCATCTGCCTATTAGACCTTCTAACGTCTAGCCACTGTAGCGTATCTGATATCAGTTTCTTATGCCGTTAGTTAAGTAACCCAACGGTGCATAACGGGACACTGTGGCGAATGCGAATGGCATAAGCGTACGTTGTATTTTCGTTTCTTCTGTGATGCTTAGGAAGCATAAATGATGGGACTTTGTTAATGAGATTAATGAAAGAAAAAGAAACCTAAAAGATGTTGTAGAATCAAATTTTCAAAAAGGGTAGCTCTGGTTTTTTGCTTTGCATAGCGGTATTCCTTGTAGAATATCCAGCACCTTATTCGATAAGGAAAGAGCCGAGATCTCTTCACCGGGAGTGACCTCTTTAGAAAAACTAGCAGATGCTACAACTCACTCGGTTTTGTTTTTGATTGCTTCTATAGTTCTTGCTTTGCATAGCGGTATTTGTGAAATATCCTGCACCTTATTCGATAAGGAAAGAGCCGAGATCACTTCACCGGGAGTGACCTCTTTAGCGAAACTAGTAAAAGCCTAAAAAATACTCCTTTTCAAAAACACTTGTTTCTACAACGATATCAAGTTCATTACGCAAAAGGTTTTCATAAAAAACCGTCGTAGCCCTCCGTCATTTCAGATAAGTCCTACTTAGTATTCGTGCTGCGTTTGTTGACCTTGTCAAGGCATAGTGAACGGTAGCTGATTAGTGTTTATCTGCTAAAGCATGAGATGCGATTAGATTAGGGTAGTCGTACGACCTTGTTGACCTTGTCAAGGGTCGTACGGGTGGGTTTAATTCAATGGAGAAATGTACGGGTTGAACTTGACTTGCGATTTATGGTTTGTTGACCTTGTCAAGGTCATAGATCGCTAGGGGCAAAATATTATCGGGAATTTCAAGTGTTGAAATTTGTAATGAGATTGCATACTTTCTATGAGGTAGTTTAATCCCGATACCCACTGCGAGTAAGAGTTACTCCTGGGAGAATTTTACACATCACATTTAGCCGATCAAGTAGGTGTCTAGAAAGGTGTTAACGGGGTTATGCCTATGGGAAAACGAGGTTTATTTTAATTAGGTCCGTACGAAAGCACGGGGAAGCTCCCTCAAAGTACCAACACTGGCCAGGCTGAAAAATTGGCGAACTTGTAAAGTGTAATTAATCCCGGCTAATCTTACTTTTTAGGGTTTGAAGGAAGATTTGATAAAACCAGTGGGAGCCATCCTGATTAGATAAGATAATAACCAATCTAATCTTGCAAGAGCATACGCTAAAGTGTTTTCTTCTCTCTCTTTCCAGGTAGTGACCATGTTAGGCCTTAATCAAGATAATAATATGGATGTATTGTCTGAACCCGCATGTTATACTGAGCAGGGGAACGTTGGTTCCGTTCTTTCTTATAATTGTTATAAGACTGAGCAGGAAATAGGGGAATATCCGGATTCTCATGCCGCCCAAATGAAGAACAAGCATACTAATGCATCTTTTTCGGGTGTGTTAGTTATCGAGAACTGTTTCTCAGTTCACTCTACGTCCTGGGTATTAGATACCGGATCGGGATCCCACATATGTAATATGTTACATTGGCTGAAGAAAGGTAGGGAACTGGGAGAGGGTGATCATTCCGTAAGAGTAGGGAATGTTGCAAATGTTGCTGCCAAAGCAGTTGGCGAATATCACCTTATGTTGCCAAATGGTAATACATTGATTCTGAACGAATATTATTACATTCCGACCCTGATATGCAATCTTATATCATTTTGTTTATTGAGTAAAGAAGGATATAATTTTGTAGTACAAGATAATGTTATGGACATCTTCCTGAATCAAAAGTTGATTGGATCAGGCTCGTTAAATAATGGTATATACGTTCTAGATCAAACCACCGTTCTTAATATACAGAACACACACAAGAAGAAGAGTTCAGAAATGAACTAATCCTTCTTGTGGCATTGTAGACTAGGTCATATCAATGCGACACGACTAGCTAAGTTACATAAGGATGGATATTTGAATTCGTTCGAATTTTCATCTTATGGCACTTGCCAGTCATGTCTCAAAGGCAAGATGACCAAAACTCCATTTAGTGGACACGGAGAAAGAGTTACGGAACTCTTGGGACTGATACATAGTGATGTATGAGGTCCCATGTCTACACATGCCAGGAATGGTTCTTCGTACTTCATTACATTCACCGACGATCTCTCAAGATACGGACATGTGTTCCTATTGAAACACAAGTCTGAAGCTTTTGAGAAATTCAAAGAATATAAGCACGAAGTAGAGAACCAAACGGGTAAAAGTATTAAGATCCTTCGATCTGATCGAGGAGGAGAATACTTGAGCAATGAGTTCCTGGACTATTTAAAAGAGAATGGGATTCTCTGTCATCTTTTTCCTCCTTATACACCACAACACAACGGTGTATTGGAGCGGAGGAATCGCACCCTATTGGATATGGTGCGCTCTATGATGAGCATTGTTGAGTTGCCCATTTCCTTTTGGGGTTATGCGCGTGAGACAGCAGCATACCTATTGAATCAAGTTCCATCTAAATCTGTTCCTACCACACCATATGAGATATGGAGTGGGAAGAGACCATATCTTAAACAAGTTAAGATATGGGGTTGCCCGGCCTATGTCAAAAGGCAAAATCCGGACAAACTCGAGGCACGATCAGTTCTTTGCAAGTTTGTGGGATATCTAAAGAATTCATATGGATATTTTTTCTACCATAGTGAGGAATAAAAGGTGTTTGTTGCTCAACATGCCATTTTTTAGAAAAGAAATTTCTTGCAAAGGAAATTAGTGGTAAAGAGATAGAACTAGAAGACGTTCCAGTTACACAGACTACAACTGAAGATTTAGTGGAACCAGAGGATTTGATAGTTCCCGACGAACCCCAGCCTCTCCCCGGATCTAGTAGGGTTCCTCATCCACCTGAAAGATACTACGGTTTTCTCATCGATGGTGGGAGCGAGGACTGCATCATGAAAGATGATGACCCAACTAGCTTCGAGCAGGCCATCACGAGTAGTGACTCTATGAAGTGGCTGGATGCAATGCGATCTGAGATGGAATCCATGTACACCAACAAAGTATTGAGTTTGGAAGTTGCTCCTGAAGGGGTAAAACCCATTGGGAGCAAATGGATCTTTAATAAGAAACTTGGTGTAGATGGAAAAGTTAAGACTTTCAAAGCTAGACTTGGTGCAAAGGGTTTTCGTCAACGACTAGGTGTGGATTATGACGAAACCTTTTCTCCAGTGGCTATGTTTAAGCCCATCCGGATCCTACTTGCCATTGCTGCATACCATGACTACGAAATCTGGCAAATGGATGTTAAGACCGCTTTTCTAAATGGTGATTTAGAAGAATGCGTGTACATGACTCAGCCAGAGGGCTTCGTAGACAGTGGGAGCAGCGGGAAGGTGTGCAAGCTGCTTAAATCCATCTACGGGTTAAAGCAGGCATCACTGAGTTGGAACATCTGTTTTGATGTGGTAGTCAAAGAGTTTGACTTTATCAAAAACGTAGGTGAACCTTGCATTTACAAGAAGGTGGCAGAGGGTAAGGTTGTCTTCCTCGTATTGTACGTGGATGACATACTCTTGATTGGAAATGAGGTTCCTATGCTGCACTCGGTCAAGCTCTTCTTATCATAAAGATTCTCAATGAAAGATCTAGGTGATGCCTCCTGCATTTTGGCGATTAAGATCTATAGAGATAGATCTAAATGGATACTGGGATTGTCCTAATCCAGGTATATTGACACTATACTAAAGAGGTTTAGTATGGAAGAATCCAAGCGTGGGAATTTACCCACGATCTCTGGACTCACTCTCTCCAAAGAGATGTCTCCTAAGACTGATTTGGAAAGAGCCCGCATGCAGGGGATACCTTATGCTTCGGCAGTAGGCTCTATCATGTACGCGATACTATGTACCAGACCCGATGTAGCATACTCACTAAGTGTAGTGAGTAGGTATCAAGCAGATCCAGGAGAGAGTCACTGGACAACTGTGAAGAACATTCTCAAGTACTTGAGAAGGACTAAAGAGATGTTCTTGGTGTATGGTAACGGAGAACTCCTGGTGGAGTCCTTTACCGATTCGAGCTTCCAAAGTGATAAGGACGAATCTAAGTCGCACTCGGGATTTTTCTTTACCCTTAATGGAGGGGCGGTGTGTTGGAAGAGTTCCAAACAGGAAACCGTGGCAGACTAGACTATGGAGGCTGAATACATCGCTGCCAATGATGCTGCCAAAGAGGCTGTCTGGATGAAGAAGTTTATAACTGAACTTGAAGTGGTTCCGTCTATTGAGCATCCAATACCTTTGTATTATGATAACAATGGAGCTGTGGCTTTATCTAAGGAACCCATGTCCCATCAGAGATCCAGGCATATTCTGAAGCGCTATCACCTGATCCGGGAGATAGTTGATCGCCGCGAGATCGAGGTCAGGAGAGTTGACATGAAGGACAACACTGCGGATCCACTTACGACGGCCATACCCCAGATACAATTTGAGAGACTCTTCGGGATGTTGGGTATGAGATACTACAATAGCTGGCCTTAGTGCAAGTGGGAGATTGTTAGTTATGTATATGCCCTAGAGGCCATTGTTGTACATATGATGTATATTATAGTGGATGCTTGGATATATATAGAGATGACTTTCTTGCTCGATATGATAGTATGCTATCTGGTTGCTCTTTGTCTTAACATGTTGACTTGTATTGTGTTACTGTCTTACTCTCACATATTGATAAAGCCCTTAGGATATGTACTTGACTACTAGGACTATGATGGAGATCATGCTAGTGGGGCCAGGGTAGTCCAAAAGCACATCTCATAATTGTTCCTAGTCGAGGGTGTATCGAGACTGGGCATCGATACTCCAGAGTAGACTAGCGTATACGCATCTTGACCTATATGATGGGCGATGGATGATCCCACATCCATTGGTGTTTGACATCAAAGATGGTGTACGGGTGCTCAGTGGAGACTGGGTACACTGAACGGACTCGCCGAGAACTCCTAGATGGTATTATACCTATCGTCAGATAGCAGTTCTCTGGTGACACCGGTACATGTTAGTCTGTAGACCCGAGATCGTCATAGAGTCTTGTGTGATTCCCACTGTGCTTTGATTTCCACCTTACCACGTTCATGAGAACGTGCAAAATAGTAGCTTTTGGGTACAGTCCCGAATCACATTGTGACAATGAGCGATAGGAGGGGTTTCGTCTCTCCCGGTATTGGGGTTGATGTTGCGCTGTGTTCGATTGGCTATAACTGGAAGTCCCTGGTCAGGGCTGATATGGAGATGTACTGGTAAGTGTTATCAGTAGTTTCTCGACCCATTATGAGCCCCACATCGACACGACTTATCGGTTACTGGGGTCTGACGTTCACCACCCCTAGACTGGATATGCGACATATCAGACGAAGAGACCGGACTGTACGGTAGTCTTACTGATTAGATTCACAGGAGTGTGTGCAGGCTTGCTTGTTGATCTTCTGATCGCTCAATACCCGGGTGGCTGTTTAGCTGACCGCTTGCAGCTTGTGGGTGTTTGATATGACATCACCTACTGCCGGCGTATTGACGAGTCTTTAGAGTCCTATACAGATGTTTCCTGGCTCAGGCGAAACGGAGTAGGAGCACATATGTGATATGTGCGGGACCGAGATTGATACGTGTATGTGATACCGTATTCTATTCTTGTGATATATGATATCGGCCGGTTATATGTGATATGGCCGGATCATCAGATCAAGTGTTGATTCGATGAAATGATACATATTGTATTAGTCGGTTATATGTGATATAGCCGGATTATTAAATTAAGTTTTGATTTAATAATTTAATGTATAATTATATATTTGATATATTAAATTACATCAACTAATATTTGCTCACTTAAGTATTTCATTTTCTCACTTTGGATACATTTAACATATATGTGATATTTGTTTATTGTATTCTTTTCTTTTGTTACATAATTATATATATATATATATATATATATATATATGTGATATGTTGGAGATAGTGCCCTCATAGTCAATTATTGGATCGCAGGTATGTGATTGCAATGATTGCGGAGGACCTATCCCGGTAGGACAGTCTTACTCGAGATGATAGTATGCTATCTGGTTTGCCTTTATCAGTCGTGTACATGTTCAGGTGACTGATTGCATGTTACACTTTGATAGAGCCCTTAGGATCTTGCTTTACTACCAACAGTATGATGGCGATCATATACGTGAGAGTTGGGTAGTTTATATGCATATCCTTAATTGTGGTCCCTAGTCGTGGGAGTTTCGAGACAGGGCATCGATACTCCGGAGTAGACTAGTGTATACAGTCGAGACCCCGACGAGGGGCGGTGGCCGGTCTCACAAGCCACTGGTGTCAGTTGGATCACCTAAGATGTATACAGGTGCTCATTGGGTTATGAGTACACCGGACAGGACTCGCCGGGAATCTGCTAGTTAGTATTATATCTATCGTCAGATAGCAGTTCCCTGGTGACATGTGTACAGGTTAGTTCATCGACCTGAGGTCGTCATTTGTCTCGTGTGAGTTCCCACTGTGCTTTGATTTCTACCCTACCACGGCTCAAAGGAGTCGTGCAAACAGGTAGCTTTTGGGTACAGTCCCGAGCCATATGGAGGCACGTGAGCGGATCGGCAGGGGATTCGTCTCTCCCGGTATTGGGGGCGAGATCGTGCTGTGTCTAGGAGAGCCATTACACAAAGCCCACGGCCGTGGCAGGAGATTTACTGGTAGGTACTCCAGTAGTATCTCAGGGTGTTATTGGGCTTCACTCCGACACGACTTATACTGCTAATGGGGGTCTGACGTTACTAGCCCCCTAGGCGGATATGCGATACTCATTGACGAACGGACCGGACTGTATATACATTGTCACTGTTAGGCTCAGTAGGGTTTCTGGATGAATTCGCTCATCGGCCTCCCTTGAGTGCGCTCATCGGTCTCCCTTGAGGTCAGTCCGTGGGCAGCCGTTACGCATTGCTAGTGCCGCTGACGGTTTGTGGTTAAACCCACTGCCAGGGTACTGACGAGTCATTAGAGTCCCCCACAGACAGTTTCCCAAGTTCGGGCGAAACGTTGTAGAGGCCGTATGGTTTTATGGCAGGGTTCGGAAAATGCACGTGCGTTTACGCACGTGTCGATTTTCGGACAGATGATACTGGTCGGCTTTGGTTTAAGCCGGATCCGAGTATTGTATTGAGTAGGTATAATATCTTTGTCTCAGTTGCATTTGTATTCGGTCGTAATACAAATGCGGGTATATTTATACAGTTTCGGGGTTATCCTGAAAGTCGTTTCAGGATCACTTTTGGAAGTTGCCAGTTTCCAGTTTTCTATCAGCCGTCTTTTAACATTCTGTTAAAGACGGATTTATCTTTTCTTCAGATGAGGTGAGTCAGTGTTCTAGAAGATTCTAGATGAGGTGACTAGGCTATTTGGTGTAGTGTTCTTATTGGATGCATTAAAGACTTGATGACTAGGTTAATATGAGTCATCATTTTCATTATGCCATTTTGTTTTCCTTAAGATCTTTTCATATGATATTTTCCCTTAAGGTTACCTCCCTCCTCCTACGGTCACCTCCCTCTTGCATATAAAATGGCCGGCCCTCTCTCTCCTCCTCACTTGAATTGATGTTTCATTATGGTTAGAAAAGATATGATAGTATTTGGGTGCATGGAAATTTCATTACCTCATTTCATTCCATCACCCAATTTCCATCGGCAACTTCATTAACCGATCGTCCACGGACTTGGACGAAGTGAGACAAAGTCATCTACTCATTCTCTACATCATTCTTGGTCGTCTCTTTTAGCAAACTTGACGATCGAGTTGTCTCGAGTCAGAGGCGGGAGCCCGTTTAAAGAATCGGTGATGTGGTGCCACCTCGACGAGGATATCAGAGATCGACGCGATCGGAGCAGCCGCAACGGAGCGTGGGATGATGGTTGAAGAACGAAGGACTCGGATCGTTCGGTATAACATTCCTACACTCTTTACAGTTTGTTAGTTTAGCAATAATGGAAGATCCGGGTTAAAGTATACGATAGCGCCAGTTTAAAAGTTTTTGTTCCACATTTTGGCGTCTGTAGACGGCCGGGGCGCTAGCGTAGACTTACATGATATGTATAATTGTAACATGCTAGGTTATGAATGCAACTAGGGTTTATGAGAATTATACCATGGTTGTTATTATGGTTGGATTTATATTTATTTTGGTAATTCAAAATTGAATGGATTAAGTCATGGATGAGCTTTGTAAAAACTTCAAGATGCTTTGACTAAGTCTACCAATTTTGTCATTGCTAAGATATTTATTAACCTAACCCTAATCACTTATTGCCATGGTGAATTCTCTACATGAGTTAGCCATGACACATATTAACCCAAGATTGCATTTCTAACCTCATCTCATCTTATTCATCTTCTTCCTCCTTCATCTCCTTCAAGCTCTCTCTCTAGGTTTTGAAAAGGAGAAGAATAATTGTGAGAAAAAGTAAACTAAAGAGAGCCCACTTCCTACTTCATCATCCTCTTCTATAGTAGCCATATAGATTAGTGTGTTAGCTTCACTAATCCCTAATTAGTGAAGAGATAGCTTGGGTTTGTGACTCCTCAAAATAGATCATCTTGGATAGTGAAGACTTCAAGCAAGGATGTATCATTCACTTCATGGAGCCTCTCTAGAGTCCGAGAGCTTGATGATCGCAGCGAAGGGACCACTACCCGGAGCTTATGAAGTGAAGGAATGGACTACAAAGGTTGTAATCCCTATCACTTAGTTGTAAAGTGTTTGCATTTCGATTTCGCATGATTCTCTAGTTAAGAACCTAGGGTTAGGGTTAGATAGAACGGAAAAAATTTGAAATTGGCATGGACGATGCCTCCCGAAACTTTGTTGCCGTGCTATACAACCCAAAAAGTTATTTGTTTTCATCACTTATATGCTTTGCATATAAGCGCCCACGTGTTTAACACGTGATGCCAAACTAAGAGAATTCTTTTCCTCTTTGTTTTCTCTCCCTTTCTTTATAAGGGAGCAAATAGCTCTTAGCCAAAAAATTTGGCAGGAACAACTATCAATAAATTGATAGCACGCCCAATTAGAAGGTTGACATTTATTTTGCTAAAATTTATAAACTTTAAAATATTTAAAAGAAGTTAAAGGATCTCTCAACCATTCTCCTACCCTATCCTACAAACCCTAGCAAGCAAGGAATTACTCGCTCATGGTTAGAGAAAAAAGGTTGAAGAAGAAAGATATCATAATTAAGATGCAGAAAAAGTAATGCGTAAAAGTAAGTGCAGAAAAATAAATGCAAAAAGAAAAACTATTTTTATTAATCAACTATTGCATTTACACTTTTTTTCTTAGAAAGTAGATTACAAGAACCCTAGTTTGCTCTAGATCTCTCTCTTGAAGGAGGTAGATGAATAGATGATGATCACTCAGATACATGGATCTCTTGATCTCTTTGATGATGATTTTGAATGTTCAGCTCTCGGTGTTAGTAATATGTATGCCCTAAAGGCCATTATATGGATAGTGGAAACTTGGACATATTATCTATGGAGATAGATGAATTTCTTACTCAAAATGATAGTACGCTATCTGGTTTACTTTATCTGTACATGTAGATTTGATCATTTAAACATGTTGATAAAGCCCAAAGGATATTTGCTTGACTAATGTGATTATGATGCGGATCATACTAGTGGGGCACATGTAGTCTATAAGCATATCCTTGAACTGTTCCTAGTCGAGGGTGTATCGAGACAGGGCATCGATATTCCAGAGTAGACTAGCGTATATTATTCTTATCCCATATGATGGGCGATGGATGATCCCATATCCATCTGGTGAGGAGACACCAAAGATTGTATGCGGGTGCTCAGTGGAGACTGGGTACACTGAACGGACTCGCCGAGAACTCCTTTGTGGTATTATATCTATCGTCGGATAGCAGTTCTCAAGGAACACTGGTACAGGTTAGTCTGTAGACCCGAGATCGTCATAGAGTCTTGTGTGTCCTCCCACTATACTTTGATCTCCACCCTACCACTGCTCTACTGAGTCGTGCAAACAGGTGGTCTTTGGGTACAGTCCAGAGGCGCATGGAGGCAATGAGCGATAGGAGGGGTTTCGTCTCTCCCGGTATTGGGGGTTGATGTTGTGCTATGCTCGATTGGCTATAACATGAAGTCCCTGGCCAGGGCTGCTGAGATTTACTGATAAGAGTTATCAGTAGTTTCTCGATCTGTTATGAGCCATACACCAGCATGACTTATTGAGTTACTGGGGTCGACGATACCATCCCTAGACTTGATATGTAGCATATCTGACGAAGAGACCGGACTGTACGGTAAGTGTTGCCAGTTGGCTCGACGGGAGTTTTTACAGCTTCGCTGGTTTTCTTCTGATCGTTTCAATACCCGGGTGGCCGTTATGTTTAGCTGACCTCTTGCGGCTTGTAGATGTTTGATATGATCATCATCTACTGCTGGCGTATTGACGAGTCTTAGAGTCCCACAATGAAGTTTCCTGGCTCAGGCAAAACGATGTGGTGTGCATATGAGATGTGCGCGGGACCCGATTAAATACGGTTATGTGATAACGTATATTTATCGGGCATTTTCTATTTGACAGATCATATGAGATATGACCGGTTTGCTAAATCAAGTGTTGATTTAACTAATTACATTTAGATAAATTCTTTAAGTAAATCCTTTTGTATGCATGCATGCATGCACATGATGATGTGCATGGACACATACATGCATACATAGTTCATGGTTGTTGATACAAGAATGATGGCAATATAAGACTTATATTGAAGCTTTTAATTTGTATTTATCATTTTAAGTTAATGTAAAGAATATCCACTCATGCTCCTTTATTCTTTAGTGGGTAAGCTTTACTTAACTTAATGAAAAGAATTTCCACCCATGCTTAATTCTTTAGGAAAAGAATTTCCACTCACAATTATGGTGGTAATGGAATAGTGGTGATTATTCTTTTCTTATCACTATAAATAGCTTCATATGTGATATGAAAGATACAATGAAAAACCAAGAGAAAAATTGTGAACAAGGGTGTGAAAACAAGTTGTCATATGTGATATGATAGAAAGCTCAAGCCACCATTATCTTCTTCTTCCTCTCTTGATTTCTTTCTTGAGTGAAGTTGATAAAAGAAAGGATTTGAATTGAAGAACATAAACCACATTATCATACTACACACATCTAGCCGATTTGTGTAGGGTGTTTACTCTACTTCGTTTGCGAAACAAGTAAGGTAAGGAGCTTTGGGCAAAGAAACTTCGGGTGGATCATCGTGGACAAGGAAGGCTTCCATCGATCCGTTTCAAACTCTCGTAGTGCCAAGGAGTCACCGAGAAAGATCTACAAAGGTTGTAATCTTTCCTCTTAGTGATAGTTTTACAATTGCATGTGATGTTTAGTTGTATGAATCCCTAAAACTTCTAGTTTCGATTCTTGTCGGGCTAGCTTAGCACCTCCAAAATTTTGATTATGGCATGTGTGATGCCACCAAACCCTTAACGAGGTGCTAGGCCGGCCCTTCAGTGGTATCAGAGCCAGGCTAGAGCTTTAGGCGATGCGTAGGCGATGTTAAACGTCCGATCGAACCACGAAACACCAATTTGGACCGCTCTCTGGAAATTTTTTGAAAATTGGATTTTTCCAAATTAAAAGGTCTTAAAAAATTCAGCAGGCTTTTCTATGAATTACTGTATAAATTTTTTTTAATGATCTCACTAAAGCGCCGCGGATCCGCCGCATAACCATGCTTTGTGCGGCCCTTCAGCGGCCCTTTTGGGGAATTAGGAACAGTGTTTTCTACAGTAGACCCGTATGTAATAGTACATGCCTCTAAGATGTTTTAAACTTGCTCAAGTGTTGAGTTTTCTGGAGATAAATTGTATTTGGTGATTCGATTGGAAAAGTTTAACTTCGTTCAGATTTTCAGATTTTTAGAACTTGTTAAAATGTTTGAACGAATATTAGAAACACAGTTTTTTCCCGTATTGGAAAAATTCCAAGTGTTGGATTTTTCCCTAGTTCGAAACTTTCGAAAAACATGCAAGCGTATTTGTGGACACTCTAGAAGAACATAACCTTAACTCGATTATGTGACCGTCAAAACTATCACTGAACCTTAGGGTTTGTGGTAGTTTAGCGTTGCCACATGTGAGGCGTTGGTTTGGCCCTTCTACGGTTGGTCCATAAGGGGCTGTGGCATGTTCTAGAAATTTTTGAACTCGGCTCAAGTGTTGTGCAGTTTGGGAAATCTTGGGTGTTTGTTTATTCGATCGAAGAGTTTAACATTATCTATTTATCTGAAATGTGATACAATATGTGGAATTCATATAGTTAGGCATGAAATACGAAGTATGTGATATTTCGAATTTATGATGTCTAAGGTGATTGTGGATTCCAAATGTTGTAGTTTTTCATTTTATTTTCTGCGACCGTAAGTGTAGTATGTGGTGTATCGCCGTTTTCGTTGCTATACGTCAACGACAATCGGGATACGCATACTTACTTACGTTGATGATATGAGATATTATGTGTTGCTGAGATATGATGAGTAGGATTGTCGCGAATGAATAGCCGGGGTTTTTTATGTGAGATGAGAGTTTTATTTTTCATTCATGTATAAATCAATTGTATATTATTTACTTTTCCGCATTAGGATAGACCCAAGGAGGGGAGCACAAGTGACCGGGTTCTAGGGTTCAGTGGGAGGCCATCTCGAGGAGTCGAGACCGGGTCTCCTAAACTCTAGAATTGGCAGGATCACTGCCGCTCTCGTAGGGGTCTAAGGGTGTGGGCTTGGCTATTCATCACGACCGTGGAATCCGTATTTTCTATTGTTGGCTCGATACAAAATACGGACATCCTAGATATCCTTTTATATGCTTCTGCTGTTGATATTCTGTAATGTGATTACTTAGTATCTGAGACGAATGGATTATTATTATATATATGATATATAATAAACGTTGCTTATATTTTACACCCGCGCTAGTCCCGCCCCGCTATGCCGTTAGTTAAGTAACCTAACGGTGCATAACGGGACACTGTGGCGAATGCGGATGGTATAAGTATACGTTCTATTCTGTGATGGCTTAGGAACTTAGATGATGGGATCACATTAATGAGATTAATGTAAAGAAAAGAAACCTAATGATGTTGTAGAATCAGATTTGAAACAAACTCGGCTTTTTATGAAAAATGCAAGTTTCAAGAAGATGGGGAGCTTAAGCCACTCCTTTTCTTAACCGTTTGATTCTACAACGAGATCAAGTTCAAAGCGTTAAAGGTTTTCTTAAAAACCATCCGCAACCCTCCGTCATTTTAGGAAGCAGAGTACTTAGTATTCGTGCTGCGTATGTTGATTATAGTCAAGGCGTAGTGTACGGTAGCTAAGTGATGTCTTCCTACAAAGCATATGATGCGATTAGTTAGGACATTCATGTGATTATGTTGATCATAGTCAAGGGTCATATGGGTGGGTCTAGTTAATCACGAAATGACGGGTAGAATTTGACTAGTACTTATGATATGTTGACCATAGCCAAGGTCATAAATTACTAGGGGTAAAAACCATATCGGGAATTTCAAGAGTTGAAATTTGCAATGAGATTGCATACCATCTATGTGATAGTTGGATCTCGATCTCACTGTGAGTAAGTGTTACTTCCAGAAAATTTATTCCTGACTAGTTTTCTTTTCAGGTTTTGAAAGAAAATTTGATAAAAGCAGTGGGAGACATTGATTAGATAAAATAATAACCAATCTAATTCTTTGAAAGAGCAATTCGCTAAGTGTATCCTTTTCTCTCTCCGAATGGCAGTTACAGATGTCAGGACTTAAGCTTCTACTTGAGAAAAATAAACTGACAGGACCAAATTATAAAGAATGGTTGAGAAACTTGAACATTGCACTTTCATATGATAAGGTATCATATGTCCTCAATACTGAAGCCCCACCCGTCCCAGGACTTGAATCATCTGTCTCGGATAGGGAGATCCGAAAAACTTGGGAGATTGACTGCAACACGGCCAAGTGCCTCGCGCTCGCTTCTATGGACAGTGTCCATCAGAAGCAACACGAGAATATGGATGTGCAATCCATATTTCTTCACACAAAGGAGTTGTATGAAGAGCAATCTCGTACTTTAAAATACGAGGCATCTAGAAAGCTGTTTCAGATGCGAATGGCCGCTGGTGCATCAGTTGGAGACCATGTTCTGAAGATGATTGGTCTTATTGAAGAACTTGAGGGACTGGGATGGACTATGGATAATGAGCAATATACGGATATTGTTCTACAGTCTCTCCCCCCTGCCTTTGCTCCGTTCATAGTAAATTTCAATATGAATGGTTTGGAGAAATCATTGCCTGAACTTCTCAATATGTTGAGAAGTGCAGAGAACACGTTGAAAACGGCAAGGACTCCCGCTCTGCTTGCTGGGCCATCTTCCTCTTCATTCCCAAAAGCTAAGGCCAAGGGAAAGAAGAAGAAGAAGTCTATCACACAGAAAGGTGGAGTTAGAAAGGCGAAGGGGAAAGACAAAGCCGGGGCTGTGGGAAACAGGAAAGGAGAATGTTTTTACTGTAAAAAGTCAGGACATTGGAAACGGAACTGTGCTGAATATCTTGCTGATCTCAAGAAGAAGAAGCATGCTGATGCTTCCACTTCAGGTGTGTTTGTAACTGAAAACTGTTTTTCTTTAAACTCTGCATCCTGGGTATTGGATACCGGTTCTGGTTCTCACATCTGCAATTGTATGCAGGGATTGAGAAATAGTAGAGTTTTAAAGGTAGGAGATCATACTCTGCGGGTTGGAAATGGTTCCAATATACATGCTGTATCCGTGGGAGAGTATCATCTAGGGTTGCCTTCAGGAAGTATTTTGGTTTTGAACCCGTGTTATTTTGTACCAAGTATGCTGTGTAACATTATATCCGTTTCTTTATTGGACAATGAAGGATATCATTTTATGTTGCAAAATAATGTTATGAACATTAACCTGAATCAAGAGTTGATTGGGTTTGGTACACTAAATAACGGTATTTACATCCTGAACCAACACACAGTTTTTAATATACAACATACTAGTAAAAGAAAGTTTTCAGATATAAATGAAGCTTTTCTTTGGCATTGTAGACTTGGTCATATTAATGAAACAAGACTAAACAAGCTACATAAAGATGGATATTTAAATCCGTTTGAATATAAATCTTATGCGACTTGCCAGTCTTGTATCAAAGGTAAAATGACCAAAACTCCGTTTAGTGGACACGGAGAGAGAGCTGGTGAACTCTTAAGCCTCATACATAGTGATGTATGTGGACCAATGTCTACACTTGCAAGAGGTGGTTTTTCATACTTCATCACTTTTACTGATGATTTCTCAAGATTCGGACACGTGTTTTTGATAAAGCACAAATCTGAAGCTTTTGAGAAATTCAAGGAGTATAAACTTGAAGTAGAGAAGCAAACAGGCTTGAGCATCAAGAAACTTCGATCGGATCGAGGTGGAGAGTATTTAAGTACAGAGTTTCTAGACTTCTTAAAAGAGAATGGGATTCTCTCTCAGCTCACTCCTCCTTACACACCGCAGCACAATGGTGTGTCAGAATGGAGGAATCGTACCCTATTGGATATGGTACGATCCATGATGTGTGATGATGAGTTACCGCTTTCCTTTTGGGGACATGCATTGGAGACAGCAATGTATCTATTGAACAGGGTGCCAACCAAGACCGTGTCTACCACTCCATATGAGATATGGAATGGAAAGAGACCATCTCTTAAAAGGTTTAGGATTTGGGGTTGTCCGGCTTTTATTAAAAAGCAGAATCCAGACAAACTCGAGACACGATCGGTCATGTGTAAATTTGTGGGGTATCCAAAACATTCGTATGGATATCTATTCTACCACAAAGAGGAACAAAAGGTGTTTGTTGCTCAGCATGCCACATTTTTGGAAAATGAGTTCTTTACGGAAAGTACTAATGGCAATATGGTAGAACTAGAAGAGGTTCTAGAAACACAAATTACTCAGGAGGAATTGGTTGAAACTGATGTTGCAGTAGAACTTCAAGAACCTCAGCCGCTCAGGAGGTCTAGTAGAACTTCTCACCCACCAGAGAGATACTATGGGTTTCTCATAGATGGTGATAGAGAAGATTGCATCATGGATGATGATGACCCTACTAGTTTTCAGCAAGCTATCATGAGTGGTGACTCAGTGAAATGGCTGGAAGCAATGAGATCCGAAATGGAGTCAATGTACACCAACAAAGTATGGACTTTGGACGTTGCGCCTCCTGGGATAAAACCCGTTGGGTGCAAATGGATCTTTAAGAGAAAGATTGGTGTAGATGGACAGGTGGAGACCTATAAAGCAAGGCTTGTAGCGAAAGGTTTTCGTCAAAGACCAGGCTTGGACTATGATGAAACTTTTTCTCCGGTAGCAATGCTTAAATCCATTAGGATCCTACTTGCTATTGCTGCTCACTATGATTATGAAATCTGGCAGATGGACGTGAAAACTGCATTTCTAAATGGTGATTTAGATGAATGCGTTTTTATGGATCAGCCAGAGGGCTTCATTGATAGTGGGAGCAGCGGGAAAGCATGTAGATTGCTTAAATCCATTTATGGATTAAAGCAGGCCTCAAGGAGCTGGAACATCTGCTTTGATGATACAATCAAAGAGTTTGATTTTGTCAGAAATGAAGATGAACCATGTATTTATAAGAAGATTGTAGGGAGTACTGTCACATTCCTCGTATTGTACGTAGATGACATTCTCCTGATAGGAAATGATGTTCCTATGCTACAATCGGTCAAACTATTCTTATCACAAAGGTTCTCCATGAAGGACCTGGGAGATGCCTCGCGCATTTTGGGCATTAGGATCTATAGAGATAGATCCAAGAGGTTATTGGGACTGTCCCAATCAAAGTACATAGACACTATTCTAAAGAGGTTTAGTATGGAAGATTCCAAGCGTGGTGCCTTGCCTGCTAGTCATGGAATCACTCTCTCTAAGGACTTCTGTCCGAAGATTGATGAAGAGAGAGCTCGCATGAGCGTTATACCCTACGCTTCAGCCGTGGGATCTATAATGTATGCGATGTTGTGTACTCGCCCTGATGTGGCTTATGCACTGGCTGTAGTAAGCAGGTATCAATCCAACCCAGGGGAGAAACATTGGATAGCAGTGAAGAACATTCTTAAGTACTTGCGAAGGACTAAAGAATTGTTCTTGGTGTATGGTAATGGGGATCTCCAGATGGAGGCCTTTACCGATTCAAGCTTCCAAAGTGACAAGGATGACAGTAAATCAATCTCAGGGTTTGTATTTACCCTAAATGGAGGAGCGGTTAGTTGGAAGAGTTCCAAACAGGATACCGTTGCAGACTCCACGATGGAAGCTGAGTATATTGCTGCAAGTGATGCTGCTAAGGAAGCCGTCTGGATGAAGAAGTTCATTGCGGAACTAGGAGTAGTTCCAACCATTGTTGATCCAATACCATTGTATTGTGATAATAATGGAGCTATAGCATTAGCTAAAGAACCAAGGTCCCATCAGAAATCTAGACACATCCTAAGGAGATATCATCTGATCCGGGAGATAGTTGATCGCCAGGAGATCGAGATTCGGAGAGTAGATACAAAGGATAACACAGCGGATCCATTCACCAAGGCACTTCCACAGCCTCAGCATGAGCGACTGTTTGAAATGTTGGGTATGAGATACGCCAATAACTGGCCTTAGTGCAAGTGGGAGATTGTTAGTAATATGTATGCCCTAAAGGCCATTATATGGATAGTGGAAACTTGGACATATTATCTATGGAGATAGATGAATTTCTTGCTCAAAATGATAGTACGCTATCTGGTTTACTTTATCTGTACATGTAGATTTGATCATTTAAACATGTTGATAAAGCCCAAAGGATATTTGCTTGACTAATGTGATTATGATGCGGATCATACTAGTGGGGCACATGTAGTCTATAAGCATATCCTTGAACTGTTCCTAGTCGAGGGTGTATCGAGACAGGGCATCGATATTCCAGAGTAGACTAGCGTATACTATTCTTGTCCCATATGATGGGCGATGGATGATCCCATATCCATCTGGTGAGGAGACACCAAAGATTGTATGCGGGTGCTCAGTGGAGACTGGGTACACTGAACGGACTCACCGAGAACTCCTATGTGGTATTATATCTATCGTCGGATAGCAGTTCTCAAGGAACACTGGTACAGGTTAGTCTGTAGACCCGAGATCGTCATAGAGTCTTGTGTGTCCTCCCACTATACTTTGATCTCCACCCTACCACGGCTCTACTGAGTCGTGCAAACAGGCGGTCTTTGGGTACAGTCCCGAGGCGCATGGAGGCAATGAGCGATAGGAGGGGTTTCGTCTCTCCCGGTATTGGGGGTTGATGTTGTGCTATGCTCGATTGGCTATAACATGAAGTCCCTGGCCAGGGCTGCTGAGATTTACTGATAAGAGTTATCAGTAGTTTCTCGATCTGTTATGAGCCATACACTAGCATGACTTATTGAGTTACTGGGGTCGACGATACCATCCCTAGACTTGATATGCAGCATATCTGACGAAGAGACCGGACTGTACGGTAAGTGTTGCCAGTTGGCTCGACGGGAGTTTTTACAGCTTCACTGGTTTTCTTCTGATCGTTTCAATACCCGGGTGGCCGTTATGTTTAGCTGACCTCTTGCGGCTTGTAGATGTTTGATATGATCATCATCTACTGCTGGCGTATTGACGAGTCTTAGAGTCCCACAATGAAGTTTCCTGGCTCAGGCAAAACGATGTGGTGTGCATATGAGATGTGCGCGGGACCCGATTAAATACGGTTATGTGATAACGTATATTTATCGGGCATTTTCTATTTGACGGATCATATGAGATATGACCGGTTTGCTAAATCAAGTGTTGATTTAACTAATTACATTTAGATAAATTCTTTAACTAAATCCTTTTGTATGCATGCATGCATGCACATGATGATGTGCATGGACACATACATGCATACATAGTATCATGGTTGTTGATACAAGAATGATGGCAATATAAGACTTATATTGAAGCTTTTAATTTGTATTTATCATTTTAAGTTAATGTAAAGAATATCCACTCATGCTCCTTTATTCTTTAGTGGGTAAGCTTTACTTAACTTAATGAAAAGAATTTCCACCCATGCTTAATTCTTTAGGAAAAGAATTTCCACTCACAATTATGGTGGTAATGGAATAATGGTGATTATTCCTTTCTTATCACTATAAATAGCTTCATATGTGATATGAAAGATACAATGAAAAACCAAGAGAAAAATTGTGAACAAGGGTGTGAAAACAAGTTGTCATATGTGATATGATAGAAAGCTCAAGCCACCATTATCTTCTTCTTCCTCTCTTGATTTCTTTCTTGAGTGAAGTTGATAAAAGAAAGGATTTGAATTGAAGAACATAAACCACATTATCATACTACACACATCTAGCCGATTTGTGTAGGGTGTTTACTCTACTTCGTTTGCGAAACAAGTAAGGTAAGGAGCTTTGGGCAAAGGAACTTCGGGTGGATCATCGTGGACAAGGAAAGCTTCCATCGATCCGTTTCAAACTCTCGTAGTGCCAAGGAGTCACCGAGGAAGATCTACAAAGGTTGTAATCTTTCCTCTTAGTGATAGTTTTACAATTGCATGTGATGTTTAGTTGTATGAATCCCTAAAACTTCTAGTTTCCATTCTTGTCGGGCTAGCTTAGCACCTCCAAAATTTTGATTATGGCATGTGTGATGCCACCGAACCCTTGACGAGGTGCTAGGCCGGCCCTTCACTCGGTCCTTTATATAGTCTCTGAAACCAGAAACCTTCGATGCCATCTGTGAATATATGCTGTTACGATCCAAGCCACAAAATCTCATATCCAACAGCCCTGATTGGACCGTGGATCCGCCGTGTTTTGGAATGTTTGGCCGCCTTTCCGCCGCGACTTAGTTGAATTAGGATTTGATATTTCTTCCGGTCTCTTGTGTTGACATGTGGAGATCTTTTTGATATCTAGATCCTGAAAATAATACTTCGAGGCTCTGCCGTTGCTAGATCTCTCGATTGGTTCTAAGTTTTGGCAGATTCGGTTCCGATATCCTGATTTGACTCGGATCTTATGCTTAGATTTCAGACCTGAGGTAATATCTGCACAATATCTCAAATCAAGGTGTTTAGTAGCATTTTATATTTTAGAGATATTATCCTAACCAATTATATGATATAGTATCTTAAGAATATTGATTAGAAATATTTGATATGATATGCATATGTTTATTACTAATATTTCATTTAAATATTATATGCATATATTTTCCCTAATTATGTTAATTAAAGTGTAGAAACAAATGATAATAATCTTTTTACAAATAAACCCACATATGTTCTATATTTACAATTAACTCCTTTTACTTATTAATAATAATAGGGAAAATGTTTATTCAAATGTGCAATATTTTAGACTAATCACTATTCAATCACGACAATCTAATATATCATATCGATACAGTGACATAATAACATCACATGTTATCAACATAAGTAAATATGTGTACCCCCAATATTGCTGACATATAGAAACGAGATTGGGAATAACTCTACATATTACACTTACGGTCGCAGAAAAGAAATAAAAACTATAACAATCAGAATCTGCAACTGTAGACATCATAAACCTGGATTATTGCATAGTCCGAATTTCATGCCTAACACCATAAACCTTATATTTAAGCCTCATATTGAAAACAATTTTCAATGATAAAGCCAGAGAATTCAACAAGATTCCCAGTGAAAGAATCGAAGGTTTGTCAGGAATGTTAGGGGATGGCCGCACCCCCAAGGTCATCGACGGAGTGACCTTGGGCGGAACACCATAGCCATGAGCACCCAAGTGGATGCTCATGTCTATGGAGTTCTCCCGTGGTTACTTTGTCGGGGCATAGGGTGAGACTCTTCTTTAGTTGTTAGTGATATATGCCCTAGAGGCCATTATTGTATCATACTGGATTGTATATTACATTTTGGAAGCTTGGGATATTCACAGTTATAAAACAGTCTTGCTCAAAATGGTAGTATGCTACTTGGTATGATTCTACCTCAATATGTGCATGTGTTTCTTTTAGCATATCGCTTATACATATTGGTAGAGCCCTTAGGATCTTTTCTTGACAACCAGCGTTGTGATGACAGTCACACTAGTGGGGGCTGGGTAGTCTATAAGCACATCCTTATACAGGTCCCTAATCGTAGGATTATCGAGATGGGGCATCGATACTCCAGAGTAGACTAGTGTATACGCTTCTCATCCCAACAGGGAAGATGGTCTGTCCCATAGCCATTGGTATGTCTTACCAGAGATAGTATACAGGTGCTTATTGGGATATGAGTTATACTAGATGGATTCATTGGGAACTGCTGGTTGGTATTATACCTATCGTCAGGTAGCAGTTCCCGGGTGGCATGAGTACAAGTTAGTCCGCTGACTTGATATCACTATTCGTCTCGAGTGTGTTCCTACTGTACTTAGATTACTACCCTACCACAGTTTAAAGGAGTCATGCAAACAGGTAGTAGTTGGGTGCAGTCCCGAAGCACTTGGAGGCAGAAGCAGTTAGATAGGATTCGTCTCTCCCGGTATTGGGAGTTGATATCGCGCTGTGTTTAGAAACCCATTGCACAAAGTCCCTGGCCAGAGACAGCGAGATTTAATGGTAGGTACTCCAGTAGTTTCTCAGGATGTATTGGGATTTACCCCGGTACGACTTATTGCGCTATTAGGGGTCTGACGGTTGCCACCCCTAGGCCCGATATGCAAGTATCTTAGACGAACAGACCGGACTGTACGGAGATTGTCACAGATAGGCTCAGTAGGAGTTCGGATGAGTTTGCCCATCGGCCTTCTTATCGACAGATACCTGGGTAGCCATTACGCACAGCTAGTGCTGCTGACGGACAGGTGGTTAAATCCACTGCCAGCGTACTGTCAAGCCTTCAGAGTCCCATACAGAAGGTTTCCCTGCTTCGGGCAAAACGATGTAGAGGCCTTATGGTTTTACGGCAGGGTTCCGATCACATACGTGTGCTGGCTATACGGATGTTGTTCGGACGGATAATACTAGTGGCTTTGGTTTAAGCCGGATTATAGTATTATATTATTGGATTATTATTATATTATTGTATTCGTATTTTCAGAATACGAATATGGGTATGTATATATGGCGAGGGCATTCTTATAATTTCACAAGAGATACTTCTAGAAGGGGACACCTTATTATTTGGATTTATCTATTTTGAGAAATATATTAATATGATGGAAATGGAGATATTTGTGGCATGGTGAAGCATGGCTCATTTGTGTTATTTTATTGGTTTGTGTTTACTATTGAAGTATAGTTGTTATTTTCTATTAGAAAATAATCCATGCTTTATGAGAGATGAGGGTTAGCCATCCTACACCAAGCCTTCACTTAGTTCATTTGGTCATTTTGTTTCTCTCTCCATATTTTCTCTCCTTCTTCCTCAAGACCGTAATTCCTTATATGAGTTGTAAACCATAGGGTCAAGTGATATTAAATACTCTATTAGATACTCTACATCTTCTAAGATACCTAGCTTAGCAAACTGGGTATCTTAATTACCTCGGTTTAGAGGTTGGAGCTTGAAGTATAGACTCTCGGGTGGATCATCTTCGACATAAGGAGGTCGACGATCAAGCGCGATCCGGATCTTCGAGAAGCTCAAGGAGAGGCGGAGAAGAAGAACCGAAGGACTAGAATTAAGGAGGTAAAACTCTTACATAGTAGTTAGAACCTCCATATAGAATAGCTAGTTAAGCTTTCTGTTAAGATCCTGGAGTTTAGTCGGTGTTGCACGGTATGAAAAAATCATTTTTTGTAAATTCTGCCTCCCCACAAGTGTGTGGGGTGTGTGACATCGACTTACAGTAGTATCAGAGCCTACTAAACCTTAACTAGCCAGTTAGAAAGTGATTAGACCTTCGATTGACGGAAAAATACCCGAAATTAAATTTCCGAGATATGCTTGCTGTTGATTTTTTAAAACTGTTCAAAAATTATTTCAGTGACCTTAAAAATACATGCAGGCATTTCTAAGACCTAGAAAAAAAATTTGAGCACCTAACTCATCAATTTTGCGACATAACCGCCGCCAAATAGGTCATTTGGCCGCGGATCCGCCATCGAGTTGTGGCCGAGTTGCTCCCAATTTTTTCTGTGGTTTTGGTTTTTGGAATTATGATTTTTGGTATATTTTGTTTTTACCCAGATTGTTTGTGTACTGTGCATGAGGTAAACACGGATAAGTATTATCGATCGAAATTCTAAGTTCTTGGCTAATCTGTGTATCTGTGTTTTATATATGTGTTGCTAAACGTCTGCTAATCGCTATATGTTGATTAGTTGGGGTTGCACATATCTGTATTGTGATGATTTGTGTATATGAAGTATTGGATCGTCGTGGATGAATAGCTGAGGGATATGAGAAGAGTGTTTTCTTTTCTTTTATTCATGTAAATTTGTAAATTGATGTAATATTTTTTTGCGGGGCACATCCGGGTTGAAGTTGTAGCCATCGTTGTATTATTTTATTTATTTTTTCTTGCACCTAGAATAGACCCAAGGTAGAGTACACAAACTATAGGGTTCTTGAAATGCCGAGTGGCCTACTCATTTTATTGAGGGAGGTTGCTTCACTTCGGGAATTTGGCGGGTAGTTTGCCGCACCCGTAAAGGTTTAGGGTAGGGTTTGGCTATTCATCACGACTGTAGAATCCGTCTTTCATTCTAGGCTAAAAAGAAACACGGAAATCCTAGCATATCCAATATATTCATCTATGATATGGAATGCCTATTATTGCGTGAGACGAATGGACATATATATATATATAATAAACGTTGCTTATGTTTTGTACCCGCGCTAGTACAGCCCCCACTCTACCGTTAATTAAGTAACCTAACGGTGCAAGACGGGGCCCTGTGGCGAATGCGGATGGCATAAGCGTATGTTCTATTTTCGTTTCTTTTATGCAATGATAGGGTTAATTGATGGGACCCCATTAATATTGATTAATGCAAGAAAAACAATCCAAAGTTTAAATCGTTGGAAAAATTTCAAAACCACTCGGTTTTTTTGAAAAACAACTTTTAAATGCGGAGCCTAAACCACTCCTTTTAAAAGTTATCATGGTTCCTTCGACTATATCAAGTTCATTATGTTTATGGTTTCGCCAAAACCATCCGTAGCCCTCCATCATTTCAGATGGGTATTCAGTAGTATTCAAGCTATATATTTTAACCTTCGTCAAGGCATAGTGATTGGTAGCTGCTGGGTATTCATCTGTAGCATAGGTAGATTCGTTGATTTGGGACAGTCGTACAGCTATTTTGGCCTTCTTCAAGGATTTGTATGGATGGGTTCAAATTAACCTGGATAATGACAGGTAGAACTTGACTTGCGTCTTATGATATGTTAGCTTTCGTCAAGGTCATAAGCGCCTGGGGCAAAAATCCACATCGGGAGTTTCTAAGGAAAATGAACTTGCTAGCGTTGCATACTATTTGGAGTGTGATGATTTTGGTAGGATTCCTTCAAGGCCGTTACACGATGATATTTGGATCCCGATCCTACTGCGAGTATCCATTACTCTTCGGGAGAATTTTTTCACTAAAAAATCAATGCTATAAACCAAGTAAGTGCATAGAACGGTGTTAGCGGGGCTACGCCTCCAAGGAAAAGAGGTTATGTAATTAAGGAATTTCGCGAAAGCGTTGGAAAACCTCCCTCAAAATACCAACACTAGCCTGGCCGAAAGGTTAAGCAAGAATTGTAGGGTGAGATTAATACTGACTAATTCTTCCTTTTTGATTTGAAGGAGGATTTGAGGAACAGTGGAAGCCATCCTGTTTAGATAAACTAATAACCAATCTAAACTTGCAAGAGTATCATGCTGAGTGTTTCTTCTCTCTCCCCTAATTGCAACGACCAAAATGACCGGGATTAAGTTACTGCTAGATAATACTAAATTGACTGGGCCAAATTATAAAGATTGGCTAAGAAATGTCCAGATGACTATTGCCTATGACAAGCTGGGCTACTTCCTTACTACCAAAGCCCCCGCCGTCCCAAGTCCAGATTCCACCGTCGCGGATGTTGAAATCCGCAAGACATGGAAAATAGACGGTGCGAGAGCCAAGTGCCTCGTGTTGGCCTCAATGGATAATGAACACCGGAGGTGGCACGAGAAGATGGACTTAGCTTCCATCTTCCTCCATACCAAAGATTTATATGGAGAGCAATCTTGTATCTCAAGATATGAGACCTCGAAGAAATTAATTTAGGCGAGGTTGGCTGCTGGGTCATATGTAAGAAACCACGTCCTTAAGATGATCAGCTATATTGAAGAGCTCGTGGACTTTGGGACCATATTGGAGAACGAGTTATCTACTGACTTGATTCTACAGTCCCTCCTTTCTAGGTACGCCCAGTTTATCTTGAATTTCAACATTCAAGGGAAGGGAGTTTCACTTTTAGAATTCCTCAACATGTTGAGGAGCATTGAGAGTATCCTGCAGAAATCCAGAGAGACACTCGCTCTGCTTACTGGGGAATCTTCCTCTTCTAGATACAAGGCGAAAGCGAAGGGGAAGAAGAAGAAGGCCTCTACCAAGCCGAAAAGAGGTGTCGGTAAGATAGAGGGAAAGGGTAGGGCAAAAGTTTTGAGGCTAACAGTAGGGAAGGAGGAATGTTTCTATTGTCACAGGAAAGGGCATTGGATGAAGGACTGTAGGGCTTGGAAAGCCAGAAACAAGGATTCGAAGCACGTTGTGGCTTCGGCTTCAGGTGTGTTTATGATTGAAAAATGTCTGTCAATTAATTCAACTTCCTGGGTACTAGATACCGGATCAGGATCTCATATCTGTAATTCATTACAAGCTCTGAGAAACCGTAGAGTTATCAAGACAGGTGATATGACTCTCAGGGTTGCTAACGGAATGAGCGTGGATGCTGTCTCCGTAGGGGAATATCACTTAGGATTGATAAGTGGGCAGATTTTGATTTTGCGTAATTGTTTGTGTGCACCTAGTTTGGCATATAATATCATATCTATATCTTTACTTTCTAAAGAAGGTTATGAATTTACATTTGTAAGCGATGTCGTCTACATCCACTTTAATCAAGATTTGATTGGGTCAGGTACACTAGATAACGATATATACGTATTAAATCAAGCTCAGGTTTTCAACGTCCAGAACACACTTAAAAGAAAGTCTCCAGAATTAAATTAGGCTTTCTTATGGCATTGTAGACTAGATCACATCAATGAAATATGGTTGACGAAGTTACATAAAGAGGGATATTTGGATCCATTTGAATATCAGTCTTATGCAACTTGTTAATCGTGTCTTAAAGGAAAGATGACAAAGACTCCATTCACTGGACATGGAGTAAGAACCAGTGAGCTCTTAGGACTCATACTCAGCGACGTGTGTGGTCCAATGTCTATACATGCAAGAAGTGGTTATTCCTACTTTATTACTTTTACAGATGATTTCTCAAGGTATGAACATGTATTCTTGATGAAATATAAATCCGAGGCCTTTGAGAAATTCCGGGAATACAAGAATGAACTGGAAAAACAAACCGGCAAAAGTATCAAGACACTTAGATCTGATCGAGGTGGTGAATACTTAAGTGCCAAGTTCCTGGATTACTTAAAAGAGAATGGAATTCTCTCTCAGCTTACTCCTCCATACACACCTCAACATAACGGTGTATCGGAAAGGCAAAACCGAACTTTATTGGATATGGTACGTTCCATGTTGAGTAACGTTGAGTTACTACGATCCTTCTGGGGTTATGCACTAGAATTTGCTGCATATCTTTTGAACAAAGTTCCTACTAAGTTAGTGCTTACCACACCATATCAGATGTGGAGTGGGAAGAAACCTTATCTTAGGTATCTAAAAAGATATGGGGATGTCCAGTTTTTATAAAAAAGCAGCACACGGACAAGCTCGAAGCACGCTCAGTATTGTGTAAGTTTCTGGTGCAGGGTTGTCTAGCACGACAGAAATGTTTCGGGAGGTATCATCTATGCCAATTTTAAAATTTTTCCGTTCTAGTAAACCCTAACCCTAGAATCTCTACTAGAAAACCTGACAAAACATAATGTAAACACTTTACATCTAAAGTGAACAAGGAATACAACCTTTGTAGACCGGCCCTTCACTTCAATAGCTCCATGTAGTAGTCCCTTCACTGCGATCACAAACTCCCGGACTCTAGAGAGGCTCCCATAAAGAAACGAACAAGCTTGCATCGAAGTCTTCGAGGCCGAAGATGATCTACGTCGAGGAGACATTAACCCAAGCTATCTCTTCACTAATTGTGGAATTAGTGAAGCAAACACCCTATACTAAATGACAAGTAGTAGAGGATGATGAAGTAGGAAGTGGGCTAACTTTAGATTTATTTTTCTCACTAATTCTTCACGTAGAAAAACCTAGCAAGCTTTTTCTTTTTGTTGAAGAAGAAGAAGAAAAAGAAACTCATGAGAGAGTGAGGTTAGAATTGCAACCATGGGTGAGTAAGTATCATGCCTAACTCATGTAGAGAATAAACCAAGGTCAAGGGTTAAGGTTGGGTTAACAAATATTTTAAGGAATGACAAAAGAGTGGACTTGGTCAATGTTCTACAAGCTTCATCCAAGCTTGAAACATTAACTAAGTCTTCACTATTTTGTGATAACTTAAGTGATAAATATCAAACCCTAGCTTTAACCCTAGCATGGTATAAGTCTCATACATTCATGTTGCAAGTGTAACCTAGCATGACACAACAATGTATATCACACATATATTTTGTGTGGAAATAGAAAACAATACATATATCACATATATGTAAAGTGTATCAAATGTGAGAAAAGAAATCTTAAGTGAGCTAATACTAGTTAATGTAATTTAATATGTCAAATATATAATTCTACATTAAATTATTAAATCAACACTTGATTTAATAATCCGGCTATAGTGTGTATAACCGACTAATATCAAATGCAACAACTTATCGAATCAACACTTGATCCGATAACTTGTCTATATCACATATAACCTACGATGTCACTAATCGCGAGAATAGAATGCGGCATCACATACACGCATTAATCTCGGTCCCGCACATATCACATATGTGCTCCTACTCCGTTTCGCTTGAGCCAGGAAACCTCTGTGTAGAACTCTAAAGACTCTTCAATACGCCGGCAGTAGGTGATGATCATATCAAACACCCACAAGCCGCAAGTGGTCTACTAAACGTAACGGCCACCCGGCTATTGAACGATCAGAAGATCAACAAGTAAGCCTGCTCGTACTCCTGCGAATCTAATCAATAACACTACCGTACAGTCCGGTCTCTTCGTCGGATATGTCGCATATCACAGCCTGGGGGTGGTTTAACGGCAGACCCCAATAGCCTGATAAGTCATGCCAATACAAGGTCCATAACGGTTCGAGAAAATACTGGTAACACTTACCTATAAATCTCAGCAACTCTGGCCAGGGATTTTCTGTTATGGCCAATCGAGCATAGCGCAACATCAACTCCCAATACTGGGAGAGACGAAACCTCTCCTATCGCTCATTGCCTCCATATGACTCGGGACTGTACCAAAAAACCCACCTTTTTGCACGATCTCTTGACCGTGGTATGGTGGAAATCAAAGCACGGTGGGAATCACACAAGACTCTATGACGATCTCGGGTCGACGGACTAACCTGTACCAGTGTCATCAGAGAACTGCTATCTGACGATAGATATAATACCATCTAGGAGTTCTCGGCGAGTCCATCCAGTGTACCTAGTCTCCACTGAGCACCCGTATACCTTCTCTGATGTCAAACACCAATGGATATGGGATCATCCATCGCCCATCTCATAGGTTGAGAAGCGCATACGCTAGTCTACTCTGGAGTATCGATGCCATGTCTCGATACTCCCACGACTGGGAACGATCTAAGTATGTACTTACCGACTACCTCTGCCCCACTAGTATGATCTGCATCATAATCCTGGTAGTCAAGTACTCATCCTAAGGGCTTTATCAATATGTAATAGAGAGACAATAAGTGTACATGTTAAGATAAAGAGCAACCGGATAGCATACTATCATGTCGAGCAAGAAAGTCCTCCCTATATATGTCCAAGCATCCACTACAATATACATCGCATGTACAGTAATGGCCTCTAGGGCATACATATAACTAACATGTAGGATACCCAAAGAACTCCATAAGGTATCTTTTCTATTACGCGGAGGAACAAAAGGTCTTTGTTTCTCAGCATACCTTCTTTTTGGAAACTCAATTTCTTGAAAGAAAAATAAGTTGGAGCATAATAGAACTGGAAGAAATTCCAGAACCATAAGCTATTACTGAAAGCATGGTGGAATCAGAAGTTTCGAAAGAACCGGACATCCCCACGCCACTCCGCAGGACTAGTAGGCAGTCTCATCCGCTCGAGATATTCTACGATTTTCTCATAGACGGGGATAGAGGGGATTACATCATCAACGATGATGAGCCAACTAGTTTCCAGCTAGCATTAGGAGCAGAGACTCGGTAAAATGGCTGGATGCAATACGGACCAAAATGGAGTCCATGTACACCAAAAAAGTATGGACTTTGGACATTGCTCCAGAAGGGGTAAAACCCGTTGGCTGTAAATCGATCTTCAGAAAGAAGATTGGTGTAGATGGACAGGTTGAAACCTATAAGGCTAGACTTGTTGCAAAAGGTTTTCGTCAAAGACCTGGTTTAGACTATGATGAAACCTTTTCTCCAGTGGCTATGCTCAAATCCATTCAGATCCTTCTTGCCATTGCTGCCTACCACGATTATGAAATTTGGTTGATGTACGTAAAGACCGCTTTTCTGAATGGAAATTTGGAAGAGTGTGTTTATATGGATCAGTCGGAGGGTTTCATAAAGAGTGGGAGCAGCGAAAGAGTGTGCAAGTTGCTTAAGTCCATTTATGGATTAAAGTAGGCATCGCGAAGTTGGAACATCTATTTTGATGAGACAGTGAAGGAATTCGACTTTATCAAAAATCCAGATGAACCATATATCTATAGTAAAATTGTAGCAAGAACTGTGGTATTCCTCGTCTTGTACGTGGATGACATTCTCCTGATAGGAAATTACATTCCTATACTACAATCAGTCAAAAGATTCTTGCCACAAAGGTTCTCCATGAAGGACCTGGGTGATGCTTCCTACATTCAGGGGATCCAGATCTATCATGATAGAGTTAAGAGGATTTTGGGACTTTTACAGTCAAGGTACATCGACACCATATTGAAAAGATTTAGTATGGAAGATTCAAAGCACGATAATTTACCAGCTTGTCACGGAATCACCCTCTCCATAGAGATGTCTCCCAAGACTGAATTGGAAAGGGATCGCATGACTATTATACCTTACGCTTCTATGGTAGGCTCTATAATGTATGCGATATTGTGTACCAGACCAGATGTAGCTTACACATTGAGCATTGTAAGCATTGTAAGCAGGTATTAGTCAAACCCAAGGGAGAAGGACTCAAGTACCTGAGAAGTGTTGGAGTTCCTTAGCACGACTACTAGGTTTATGAAGGCATCAAGTATGCTATTTTAAAAATTTTAGTGTGCCAAAAAACTCAAACCTAGGATCGAACTAGAGAATTAGGGGTTTTAAACAAGTAATCAAACATCACTCTAAGTGAACAAGGAATACAACCTTTGTAGACCGGTCCTTCACTTCTAAAACTCCGTATAGTAGTCCCTTCGCTCCAAGTAGTGGTGTCCCGGACTCTCCTTAGGCTCCACTAGGCGAAAGGAACGAGCTTGCTCAAAGATCTTCGAGGCCGAAAATGATCTACCTTGAGAAATCTCCAACTCAAGCTACCTCTTCACTAATTGAGGAATTAGTGAAGTAAACAACTTATACTAAATGTCTAGTTTAGTATAGATTAATGAAGTATGGGTTTTGCTCACTTTAGAATAATTTTTCTCTTTTTCTTTCTTCACCTCAAAAAAACCTAGAGAGGAAATGAGAGATGAAGAAGATGAACAAGTGGTGAACCATGGGAGAAAAAATATCTCATATATATTTTGTAGAGACTTAACCATGGCTAAAAATAATAGTTAGGTTAATAAATATCTAGAGTAAAACAAAATTAGTGGAATTAGGTCAAGGCTTCTGTAAGCTTCTCAAGCATCTTTAGCCATGCTAATTTCCACCTAATTTTGGTTTTCCCTCAATAAATATTTACCCTAATTATCTTTAGTTAGGTATGAGTCTCATACACCCAAGTCCAATGTATGATCTAGTATGACATAATAAAATAAATACATTTATATATATCACATATATATGTTAGATGTATTTGTAGAAAAGAAATTCTTAAGTGAGCTAATATTAGTTAATATATATATTAATATATCAAATATATAATTATATATTAAATTATTAAATCAACACTTGATTTAATAATCCGGCTATATCATATATAACCGACTAATAACAAATCATTGAATCAACACTTGATTCAATAATCAGGTTATACACATTTAACCTATATCGCGATATTAGAATATGGTATCATATACACGTATTGATCTCGGTCCCGCACATATCACATATGTGCCCTACTTCATTTCGCTTGAGCCAGGAAACCTCTATGTAGGACTCTAAAGACTCATCAATACGCCAGCAGTAGGTGATGATCATATCAGTCACCCACAAGCCGTCAGCGGTACTAACTGGACGTAACGGCTACCCAAGTATTGAGTGATCAGAAGATCAACAAGCAGGCTTGTCCAAAATCCCGTGAATCCATTAAGTTACACTACCATACAATCTAGTCTCTTCGTCTGATATGTCGCATATCGAGTCTGGGGTGGTAAACATCAGACCCCAATAACTTGATAAGTCATGCCAATATGAGGCTCATAACGGGTCGAGAAATTACTGATAACACTTATCAGTAAATCTCATCATCATCCCTAGCCAGGGACTTCCTGTTATAACCAATGGAGCATAGCGCAACATCAACCCCTAATACAGGGAGAGACGAAACCCCTCCTATCGCTCATTGCCTCCATGTGACTCGGGACTGTACCCAAAAACCACCTGTTTGCATGCTCTCTTGTGCGTGGTAGGGTGGAAATCAAAGCAAAGTGGGAATCACATAAGACTCTATGAAGATCTCGGGTCTACAGACTAACCTGTACCAGTGTCACCAGAGAACTGCTATCTGATGTCAGGTATAATACCATCTAGGAGTTTTCGGCGAGTCATGTCCGGTGTACCCATTCTCCAATGAGCACCTGTGTACAATCTTTGATGTTAAACACCAATGGTTGTGGGATCAACCATTGCCCTATACAGGGTCAAGAAACATACACATTAGTCTACTCTGAAGTATTGATGCCCCGTCTCGATACTCTCTCGACTAGGAACAATTAAAGGATGTACTTACGGACTACCATGGCCCCACTGTTGGCTATAGTGCCCTCAAGGCAATTATCGTAGTCGCAGGCAGGAGATTATGATGATTGATGGAGGACCTATACCGATAAAACAGTCTTACTCGAGATGATAGTATGCTATCTGGTTTGTCTTTATCATCACGTATATGTTGATAAAGCCCATAGGATTCTTGCTTGACTACCAGCATTATGATGGCGATCATATACGTGGGAGCTGGGGGTCTATAAGCACATCCTTAAATGTCTCTAGTCATGGGAGTATCGATACCGGGCATCGGTACTCCAGTGTAGACTGGTGTATACTTATCTAGACCCTGACAAGGGGCGGTAGCAGGTCTCACAAGCCATTGGTGTTAGTTGTTCACCTAAGATAGTATACAGGTGCTCATTGGGTTATGAGTACACTGGACGGACTCGCCAGGAACATGCTAGATGGTATTATACTTATTGTCAGATAGCAGTTCCTTGGTGACATGTGTACAGGTTAGTCTGTCGACCTGAGATCGTCATTTGTCTCGTATGATTTCCCACTGTACTTTGATTACTATCTTACCACGGCTCAAAGGAGTCGTGCAAACAGATTTTAGTTGGGTATATTCCCGAGCCACATGGAGGCAGTGAGCGGATCGTCAGGGATTCGTCTCTCCTGGTATTGGGGGTTGATGTCGCGCAGTGCACGGGTGACCATCAATAGAAATCCTCGGCCGGGGTATGTGAGAATTACCGATCCAGGATCGATAGTTTCTCAGGTAGTGATGGGTTTCATACCGACATGAATTATCGCTTTATTAGGGGTCTGACTTTATCCACCCCCTAGACCCGATATGCGATACTCTTAGACGAACAGACCGAACTGTACGGATATTGTCACTGGCAGGCTCAGTAGGGGTTCGGATGAGTTTGCTCGTCGTCCTTCCTTTCGCTCAATACCTCGGTAGCCGTTACGTACAGCTAGTGCCGCTGACGTGCTTGTGGTTAAACCCATTGCCAGAGTATTGATGAGTCTTTAGAGTCCCACACAGAGGGCTTTCACGGTTCAGGCGATATGGTGTAGATGACGTATGTTGATACATACAGGTGTCCGATTAAATATGTACACAGGCTGCACAGACTTTAATCGGACGATTGATGATACTAGCGGCTTAGGATTAAGCCGGATTGTTAAATCAAGTTTTGATTTCATAATTTACATATATGTATTTGTATATATGTATTCTAGTATTATTGCTCACCTTTCGTTTTCTCTCTTGGTTATTCGTATTTTCGTACGAATACGCGTATGTGTATTTCGATAAATGTACCGGGAAGTATTCCGTATTTATACGGAATAGCTTCTAGAAGATGCCACCTCATTATTGATTTTCTTTTTGAAAATAATTTGTTTTAAATGAGGTGGAAAGGTGACATGGGTCAAAGCATGAGTTTTTGGCATGCACAGATTGGTATGGGCTTATTTGTTTATTGTTAAATGAAAAAGGGTTTTTGGGGTGAATTATTATTGAGAGAGGAGAGAGAGGGGCAGCCACATGAGTGGTGTGGGATGCTTGCTCATTTTGATATACACTTGAAGCTCTCTCTTTTGCTCACATTCACACTCACACCAAAAACACTTAGCCATTTAGCTCATGCCATCTCTTTTCACCACCTTCTTCATCTTCTTCTTGAGATGCTCACTTGAGCTCATGGATGAGAGTAAGAATTTTAGTGACACTATCCTACACCCCCTCTCCACTACTAGCAATTTTGAAGAGTCGGTTGGTCCGCTTGGCGAACCTGAAGCTTGTGCCGTTTCCCTCGGGTGGATCATCGGAGATGAAGGAAGACCGGCGAACAAAGTCGATCTGCATCACTTGGAGCTTGGAAATGGTTGAAGACCCGACGGACTTGGTTCATTAGGTGTAACCATTCTATCTTTTTGTGTTTGGTTTGCTAGTTTTACGGTTAATGGTTTCGATCTTGCAAATCGGGTAATGGTAGCGTTGGGTTTTATTAAATTTTTGTTCCGCATTTGGCCACGGTTCGATGGCCGGGGCGCTCCCATAACCCAGCATGGTATCGGAGCCACTCATTAACCCGTAATCTAGCATGTTTAGACAATGTTAACATATCGAAATTGAAAAACCCCCGATTCACTGCCCTGCAGATTTGAGTCTCTGTTGTTTTTTAAAAGTGTCTCGAAAAATTATTTAAACAAGTGCAGAAGACTACTGACATGACCACAAGACCACACCCCAAATACAAGACCCTGTCACCGGAATTTGGCCGAGCACTAGGCTCAAAATTCCGAGGAGGCCGGTTTTCTTGGGGCTTCAGGGCTTCGTTTTTGGGGTGTTATCTGGTCTCTGTTATCTATGTGCAGTGGTATAGTTTGTTTAGCCAAATTTGGATATTGTTTTATCAGTTTGTTTGGGGTTATTCGAGGGTTATTTCGAAGTTGATAAGTTTTAATATTGTTTAAAATTAGCAGTACTTTACATTTCTATCTGTGACCGTGAATGTCATTTGATCGGTAAACCTTGTCTAATCGCTATAGTCCTTTTAGACGGGTTTGCGAACGTGACATTCACGTTGATGTTCTGTGTTGTGCTGTGATGTTGCGGATTGTCATGGTGGATAACTTGCGTGCAATGGTAGTGCAGTTTGGATTTATTTGTACATTTGATACTGCGGGGCGAGCGTCCAATATGTGGACTACCGTCACTGCCTGTTTGTATATTATTCTTTTGGGGCAGGACTGGGTTGAGGTCGATGTCACCCTTGTATATTATTTTCTTTTCTGTACTAGGATTACCCCAAGGTGGGGTGCATGGATAGCCCAGTTCTAGAGGGCAACGGGCCCGCATCTCATGGCGTTGATACGGAGGGGACCTTACTATAGAATTGGCGGGCTATTCACCGCACTCGTAGGGGTATAGGTTGACCCAAGGAGGGGTGCCCAAGTTACCGGATTCTGTGAAGTGCTGGGTGGTCCATTCACTTTGCTGATGGGGGCTGCCTCGCTTCTGGTTTTACGGGTAACTTGCCGCGCTCGTAGGGGTCTAGGATTTCATTGCACATGCTATCCACACGACCAGGGGAACGTCAGGTTTTCAGTTGTGGCTCAAAGGAAACCCGGGGCTCCCAGACTATCTGTATTGTTCTGTGATACTTATTATTTTTCTGTGATGTTGCATTTATCATGCCTGGGAGGATTGTTATACACACACACACACACACACTAGTAGATGTTGTATATGTTTTGCACCCACGCTAGCCCAGTCCCCGCTCTGTCGTTAGTTAAGTAACCTAATGGGTGATGACGGGACCCAGTGGCGAATGCGGGTGGCATATGTGTACATTTTATTTTCGTTCTTTTCTGGTGTGATTAATTGATGGGACTGCGTTGATTCTTATCAATGCAAGGAAAACAAACCTATTATATGATGTTGTTGGAACCAAGATTTTTAAAAAACTGACATTACATACGTACGCTTTTGCTTTGCACAGTGGTATTCGGTTATGAATATCCAGCACCTCATTCGACGAGGCAAGGGCCGAGATCCCTTCATCGGGAGTGACCCATTGGGCAGAAGTTTGCGTCAACGTAATAACTTCACTATAGTTGATTATTTTTTGCTTTGCATCGTGGTATTCAGTTTGGAATATCTTGCACCTCATTCGACGAGGAAAGAGCCGAGATCCCTTCACCGGGAGTGACCTCTTTAGCAAAATTTTTCGCCACTATATATTTATAAAAACCACTTGGATTCCTTCAGCGAGATCAAGTTCATTACGTTAAGGGTTTTTCGCTAAAAACCAGCCGTAGCCCTCCGTCATTTCAGATTAGTATTGCTTAGTATTCGTGCTGTGTTTGTTGACCTTGTCAAGGCGTAGTGAGCGGTAGCTCTGTAATACTTTTCTGTCGCAAGCAAATGCGGATTGGTTAGGACAGTCGTTCGACCTTGTTGACCTTGTCAATGGTCTGTATGGGTGGGTCTAATGCAATCAAGATAATGACGAGTTGAACTTGACTAGGACTCTTTGACTTGTTGACCTTGTCAAGGTCACTTGGATCTTAGAGGTAAAAATCATATCGGGAGTTTCAAACATACAGGAAACTTGCCAGGTATGTGCATACCTTCTGAAGTGTGGTGACCTGAGTGGCTTCCATCAAGTTATTATGCGATGATAGTTGGATCCCGATTCCTACTGATGAGTAGGATTACTCTTCGGGTGATTCTGACTAATTCTCCTTTTTGGTTTGGAGGAGAATTCGAGGAAACAGTGGGAGCCATCATGATTAGATAAAATTATTATCCATTCTGATCTAGGTTAGAGTGCACGCTGAGTGTCTCTTTTCTGTCTCTCTTTGGCATCAACCATGGCCCGACCCTAGACTATGACTCAGTGACCAAGTTAACCGAACTTTCTTAAAAACACTGGCTTTTGGATTGTCTAAGTTACATACATCATTGCCACTCCTTCTTTTACCCTTTGCCTTTCTCCAGAACACACCGTATCACTACGAATATCCACTTCAATTGGATAAATCCATCGTATGGTTATATACGAACTCGAAAGAACTTATTCAAGGATGGATTCTGGTTCTGGAGAAAATGAATAGGACTATTCAGTTGTCTTTTCCTTTTACCTTCTCTCAGGTTGTGAGGGCTCCTAGGATTGGGAGACGGTACACCTATTACACTTATTGGATAGTCTTCTTCCAAAACATAGGCAGGTGCCGAACGGTAGGGAATGAAGAAAACCAATTAACCTAAGTCTGGTGTACAGAAAGTAATAAGTAAAGACAAATAAAAGGATTAGAAAGAGGGCAAAGTAAAACGCGACTGCTATTCACGACCAAACCAAGTCTTTCATCACCACTCCTATTTCACCCTTGTATTTCTCCAGAAAACCCCGTATCACTACGAACATCCAATCCTATTGGATAAATCTATCGTATAGTTACATACGAACTCGAAAGAACTTTTTCGAGGATGGATTCTGGTTCAGGAGAAATAGAATAAGCTTTATTCAGTTGTCTTTTATCACCACCTTCTCTCGGGTTGCGAGTACTCCTAGGATTAGGAGAGTACACCTATTACGCTTATTGGATAGTCTTCTTCCAAACCATAGGCTGGTGCCGAATGGTAGGGAAGGAAGAATACCATTTAAGCCTAACAAAGGTGTACAGAAGGTAACGACTAAAGACAAATAAAGGGATTTGGAGAGATGGCAAGAAAATATATGGTTTCAGTCATGAATCTGGATAATGGAAGAGGCATTACTAGGAATACCAGGATACCCCTACAAAACATTTTAATGTTTCAGTTTCACCATGCGTTGTTAATTGAAAACTGATTTCCCAATTAGGTCTTTACTCCAGGATATGTATTTACAGGTTTGATTCTCACATCTGTATGGCTTTACAGATGATGAGTGGAAGTAAGTTATTGGAAATTAGGTGATCATCCTCATTATATTAGAGTTCGTTGTAATTGGTGATATTTGAGAAAATCGCCTGGGTTGTTTGCTGGACGACAAGTATTTAGTTTTGAATATCCGTTGTTATGCACCAATTTCAAACTGATATATCTGTAAGTTTATTTTTATAAAGTGAGATATAACTTTTTGAAATTATATCCATGATATTTACCTATATCAGTTGATGGTTAGGTAAGGAGCATTAAACAGCGGTGTAATTCTTCATAGCCCTAATACAGTTTTCAACCTACGACGCACAGGGTTTGAGTTATTAAACTCAGGGGACTTATACAATGTATTGTATGTTGTCCAGTGTCTATTAGGACAGAGGGGTTGGTACTCGCACTATATTTTGTTTACTTATGACTTCTCCATTTTTAGACACGTGTTTCGTAGAAATACAAAGTCTAAGTTTTGAGAAGTTATAGGTAAAAGAATAAAGTAGAGAACCAGGTGTTGCAAGTATCGGGATTCTTCAAGGTGATCGAAGATGTAGATACTTGTGTATGGTATTCAATTGATAGTAATGGTTTTGAGAAACTTGTTTCTTTTTCAGGTTACTCATAATTGGATGCACTCCTAAGTTGAGTAATGCTGATCAGCCTCTCTCCATTTGATTAACATGCACTGGAGACAGCTGCATGATTTGATCTGGTTCCAATTAAATCAGTGCCTCTATTTCTATATTGTATATAGAATGGTTCATATCTTAACGATGTTAAGGTATGGGGAGTTGTCCAGCTTATGCTTAAAACCATACTCTGGATAACTCAAGGCACGTTTCTGTAATGGCAGTTTGTGGGTTAACCCGGGCTTTGACGAGGGTTAATTTTCTACCATTTGGAAGATCAATAGTGATATTGTTCTTGACTTGCCACAGTTTTAGTAAAATGAACTTTTTTCAGAAAACAGTAGTGGGAGTATAGTAGAACTGAAAGTGATTCCAGAACCACAAACGATTACTGAAAATTTAATAAGAATCTAAAGATTCAATCAGGTTTGACATTCCATTGGCCACTCCGCAGATATGGTGGGTTACCTCAGGCACCCGAGAGGTACTTAGGTAGCCTCAAGAATGGTGACAGGGAGGTTCTTGTTTACCTAGACTTGACACTACTGTTGTTCCAGACTATGAGACCCGGCAGGAGGATGAGTATAGCGTCATTCTAAACTAGCTTTAGAAGTGCACGTGTATATGACTCTGCCAGAGGGTTGTCGTAGTCAGTGGGAGCAGCGGAAGCATAGTGGACAAGTAGCTTGTGTCTATTTATAGACTAAAGCAGATATAGCGGAGATAGATCATCTATTTTTGATGTGACAGTCATAGGTTTTTGACTTCATCAGAATAGGAGATGGATCTGTTAAGAAGGTAGTAGGGTGTAATGTCATGGTATTTGGATGACATACATATAGTAGGAAGTGAAATTCCTATACTACGATCAGTTACACTGTGGTTGTCACACAGTGGTCTCATTATGGGATATGGATCTTATATCAGACATTCTGGTAACTAGATCTATGGTTTTAGATCTAGATTTGGAAAGTGTCCCAATTTGGGTACTTAGACAGTATTCTAAAGGTGTTTTAGAATGGACGACTCCTGTCATGGTGGTGTACCTGCAGGTGATGGAGTCACCCTTTCTAAAGGTGTCTTACAGATTAAAGGGGAGAGGGATATGCATGATTGGCATATCACTTGCTTAGGCAATTGGGTCAATCATGTCATGTCAAGTACCACACCAGATGTTGTTTTTGCACTAGATGCAATAAGTTGAGTTATTAATACAATCCTGGAGAAACGTTGGGAAGCAGTTTTTGAGCATAAATGGATGTTCTAGGGATTTGATAACGGCAGCCTCCTTCGGGAGACGGTTATCATTCCTGGCTTCCAAGGTGACCTGGATGACAGAGTGACCGTCAGAGTTTTAGTTTTCCCTCTGACGAGGGGTAGTAGTTTGGATAGGTGGTCCAAGCGGATACTGAGGAAGGCATGGTGCAGCATACTGATTAAGTTTAGTATACGATACAGTCTAAGAAGTTTGCTGGATTTGGAGTTCATTTCTGAATTGGGTCCCATTAGATATCCAGAAATATTCTAAGACGGGTATTGCTCATTTCGGGAGATAGTTTTCTCCGCGAAGTTGAGATAAAGAGAGACATAGAAAGAAACATTGGAGCGGATCCACTCACTGAGGCTATTTCTCAAACGCAATAGTTTTACAAACGAGATTTGTGAAACTGATTAGTAGAGGAGTTGGGTGTTCGGTATCACACGGTCTGTGAGTATGCGACATCGCAATAATTAGCCTTAAGTGCAAGTGCGAGATTGTTGGCTATTGTGCCCTCAAGGAAATTATCGTAGTCGTAGGCAAGAGATTATGATGATTGAGGGAGGACCTATACCGATAAAACAATCTTACTCGAGATGATAGTATGCTATCTGGTTTGTCTTTATCATCATTTATATGTTGATAAAGCCCATAGGATTCTTGCTTGACTACCAGCATTATGATGGCGATCATATACGTGGGAGCTGGAGGTCTATAAGCACATCCTTAAATGTCCCTAGTCGTGGGAGTATCGAGACTGGGCATCAGTACTCCAGTGTAGACTGGTGTATACTTATCTAGACCCTAACGAGGGACGGTAGCCGGTCTCATAAGCCATTGGTGTTAGTTGTTCACCTAAGATAGTATACAGGTGCTCATTGGGTTATGAGTACACTAGACGGACTCGCCGGGAACATGCTATATGGTATTATACCTATTGTCAGATAGCAGTTCCTGGTGACATGTGTACAGGTTAGTCTGTCGACCTGAGATCGTCATTTATCTCGTGTGAGTTCCCACTGTACTTTGATTACTACCCTACCACGGTTCAAAGGAGTCGTGCAAACAGGTTTTAGTTGGGTACAGTCCCGAGCCACATGGAGGCAGTGAGCGGATCATCAGGGATTCATCTCTCCCGGTATTGGGGGTTGATGTCGCGCAGTGAACGGGTGACCATCAATAGAAATCCTCGGCCGGGGTATGTGAGAATTACCGATCCAGGATCGATAGTTTCTCAGGTAGTGATGGGTTTCATACCGACACGAATTATCGCGTTATTAAGGGTTTGACTTTATCCACACCCTAGACCCGATATGCGATACTCTTAGACGAACATACCGGACTGTACAGATATTGTTACTGACAGGTTCAGTAGGGGTTCAGATGAGTTTGCTCGTCGGCCTTCCTTTCGCTCAGTACCTGGGTAGCCGTTACATACAGCTAGTGCCGCTGACGTGCTTGTGGTTAAACCCACTGCCAGAATATTGACGAGTCTTTAGAGTCCCACACAGAGGGTTTTCACGGTTCAGGCGATATGGTGTAGATGACGTATGTTGATACATACAGGTGTCCGATTAAATATGTGCACAGGCTGCACAGACTTTAATCGGACGATTGATAATACTAGCGGCTTAGGATTAAGCCGGATTGTTAAATCAAGTTTTGATTTAATAATTTACATATATGTATTTGTATATATGTATTCTAGTATTATTGCTCACTATTCGTTTTCTCTCTTGGCTATTCGTATTTTCGTACGAATACGCGTATGTGTATTTCGATACATGTACCGGGAAGTATTCCGTATTTATACGGAATAGCTTCTAGAAGATACCACCTCATTATTGATTTTCTTTTTGAAAATCATTTGTTTTAAATGAGGTGGAAAGGTGACATAGGTCAAAGCATAGGTTTTTGGTATGTAGAGATTGGTATGGGCTTATTTGTTTATTGTTAAATGAAAAAGGGTTTTTGGAGTGAATTATTATTGAGAGAGGAGAGAGAGGGGCAGCCACATGACTGGTGTGGCATGCTTGCTCATTTTGATATACACTTGAAGCTCTCTCTCTTGCTCACATTCACACTCACACCAAAAACACTTAGCCATTTAGCTCATGCCATCTCTTTTCATCACCTTCTTCATCTTTTTCTTGAGATGCACACTTGAGCTCATGTATGAGAGTAAGAATTTTAGTGACACTATCCTACACCCCCTCCTCTCCACTACTAGCAATTTTGAAGAGTCGGTTGGTCCGCTTGGCGAACCTGAAGCTTGTGCCGTTTCCCTCGGGTGGATCATCGGAGATGAAGGAAGACCGGCGACCAAAGTCGATCCGCATCACTAGGAGCTTGAAAATGGTTGAAGACCCGAAAGATTTGGTTCACTAGGTATAACCATTCTATCTCTTTGTGTTTGGTTTGCTATTTTTACGGTTAATGGTTTCGATCTTGCAAATCGGGTAATGGTAGCGTCGGGTTTTATTAAATTTTTGTTTCGCATTTGGCTACGGTTCGATGACCGGGGCGCTCTCATAACCCAGCACCGACTAGTATGATCTCCATCATAGTCCGGGTAGTCAAGTCCATATCCTAAGGGTTTTATCAACATGTAACAGAGAGATAGTATAAAGATATAAGTATACATGTTAAGATAAAGAGTAACCAGATAGCATACTATCATGTCGAGTAAGAAAGTCCTCTCTATATATGTCCAAGCATCCACTATAATATACAATCATGTACAATAATGGCCTCTAGAGCATACATACAACTAACAATCTTCCACTTGCACCAAGGCTAGTTGTTGTAGTATCTCATACCCAACATCCCGAAAAGTCTCTCAAATTGTATCTGGGGTATGGCTTTTGTGAGATCCGCCGTGTTGTTCTTCATGTCAACTCTCCTGACCTTGATCTCCCGACGATCAACTATCTCCCGGATCAGGTGATACCGTCTCAGAATATGTCTGGATTGCTGATGGGACCGAGGTTTCTTGGCCAAAGCCATTTCTCCATTGTTATCATAATACAAAGGTATTGGATGCTCAATGGATGGAACCACACCAAGTTCAGTTATGAACTGCTTCATCCAGACAGCCTCTTCGGCGGCATCGTTGGCAGCGATGTATTCAGCCTCCATCGTCGAGTCTACTACGGTATCTTGCTTGGAACTCTTCCAACATACCGCCCCTCCATTGAGGGTGAAGACAAAACCCGAGACCGACTTACTGTCATCCTTACAACTATGGGAGCTCGAATCGGTAAAGGACTCCACCTTGAGTTCACCGTTACCATACACCAATAACATTTCTTTAGTCCTTATCAAGTACTTAAGAATGTTCTTTACAGCCGTCCAGTGATTCTCCCTAGGATCCGATTGATACCTGCTCACTACACCTAGTGAGTAAGCTATATCTGGTTTGGTATACAACATCGCAAACATGATAAACCCTACCGCCGAAGCATAGGGTATCCCTTGCATGTGAGCCCTCTCCAAACCAGTCTTAGGAGACATCTCTTTGGAGAGAGTGATTCCAGAGATAGTGGGTAAATTACCACGCTTGGAATCTTCCATACTAAACCTTTTTAGTATGGTGTCAATGTACCTGGATTGGGACAATCCCAACATCCGCTTAGATCTATTTCTATAGATCTTAATCCCCAAGATGTAGGAGGCATCACCTAGATCTTTCATGGGGAATCTATGCGATAAGAAGAGCTTGACCGAGTGTAGCATAGGAATATCATTTCCTATCAAGAGTATGTCATCCACGTATAATACGAGGAAGACAATCTTACTCTCTACAACCTTCTTATATATACAAGGTTCATCTACATTTTTGATGAAGTCAAACTCTTTGACCGCTACATCAAAACTGATGTTCCAACTCCGCGATACCTGCTTTAACCCGTAGATTGATTTAAGCAGCTTGCATACCTTTCCGCTGCTCCCACTGTCAACGAAGCCCTATGGCTGTGTCATGTACACGCTCTCTTCTAAATCACCATTTAGAAAAGAAGCCTTGACGTCCATCTGCCAAATTTCTGTTAGTGTATATGCCCTAGGGGCCATTATTGTATCATACTAGCTTGTATATTACTTAATGGAAGCTTGGAATATTCACAGTTATATTAACAGTCCTGCTAAACATGGTAGTATGCTACTTGGTTTATATCTATCTTAATATGTGTATATGTTAGCATATCGCGAATACATATTGATAGAGCCCTTAGGATCTTACTTGACTACCAGCGTTGTGATGGCAGTCACACTAGTGGGGGCTGGGTAGTCTACAAGCACATCCTTTTTCAGGTCCCTGGTCGTAGGATTATCGAGACATGTCATCGATACTCCGGAGTAGACTAGTGTGTGCGCTTCTCACCCCAGTTAGGGAAATGGTCTGTCCCACAGCCATTAGTACGTTGTACTGGAGATAGTATACAGGTGCTCGTTGGGTTAGGGGTACACCGGACAGGACTCGCAGGGAACTGATGGTTGGTATTATACCCGTCGTCAGTTAACAGTTCCCAAGTGACATGAGTACAGCATAGTCCGCAGACTTAACACTGCTGCTTCGTCTCGAGTGTGTTCCCACTGTTCTTAGATTGCTACCCTACCACGGCTCAAAGGAGTTGTGCAAACAGGTAGCAGTTGGGTGCAGTCCCGAAGCACTTGGAGGCAGTGGCGATTAGATAGGATTCGTCTCTCCCGGTATTGGGAGTTGATATCGCGCTGTGTTTGGAGAGCCATTACGTAAAGTCCCTGGCCAGGTGCTCGGTAAGTCTTCTTCCTTCGCATTCATGTGTATATTTTTGCATTTGCATACTTATTTTAAAAACCCATAAAAATTGAAAAATTGAAAAATTATAAAAATTAATGTATTCAATTTTGGCCCAATTGACTTAAGTTTGACAAATAGGTTAACTAGCTAGGAACAACTAAATGTTAGACTTAGTAAATTAAAAACCCTAAAAATAACCTTCCTTAAAGTTTAACGGTAGAAAGCATATGACTTTGTAGTTTATTTAGAAATAGGCAAATTTTGGGTTTACTTCTTGGGCTAAGTCGAAACAAAGGAAAAGTATTGAGATTTTTATTAGAGTATGAGTCTGAAAAATAATTCCTAGCTTAAGTCTAGATTCTAAAAATGTATACCCTACAAATTGCATAATCACGCACCTTGAAACTTGGAATAGTAGAAGAGACCTTGAAATGCTCTTGTCTAAAGTCCTTAGTACGAAGAAAAGAAAATAAAAAAATATACAAGTGTGAATAAAGAATAAAAAAAATGAACACTGGTTTTTGTGATTACTTGAGGCTGCAAAAATAGAAAAATATTTAGCGAGGGTGCTTCATCACCTAGTACCTTAGACCAACTGGTTTGGGAGTCACTGCTAAAAAGGCTTAGGTGTTACAAGACTAGCAAGTACTCTTTAAAGTGCAAACGCATTTTGTAATCGGTCGTTGGTACCTCAAGAAATATTAACGGTCGCATGAAGGATGTGTAAGCAAAATTCAATTAAAAATTCACCAATTAATAAGTGCTTTGGACAACGGACAAGAGTATGATTGCTTGATTTGAATTTCCAAGTGTAGGGGTGATTTATACACACACGTAGGGATATGTGATTGGAGTTTAGATAAGAGATAGGAATGAAGAATAGAACTTGTATCTTTAGTAGAGTTGATAAAAATTCCTAAGTGGAGATGGAACCCTAGAAGGAAAACTTAAGAGATGCCGAAAGCTAAGTAGGTCTGCAGAACATATATAATCTTAAGTTGAATGATGAGGAAGTGTGAAGAATATGGGTGGATAATTTACGAGTCGACGATAATAGAATTCCTTGTTAGAAAACATAATTGGAGAATAAAAGTCAATGAGCCGAATTGATAGGATTTTGTGGGTAGTATCCGCTGAAAACCCTCAGGAGACAACACTCCTCCTATTAGGGACACTTAGAGGTTTAACGGCTTGTTGCACGAGCTCAGCGCAATCGCGTTTCCCTGCGAAAGTGCGGTTAGGTTTTTTGTAGAGAATAAAAAAAAAAATAAGTTTGCTCGAGGACGAGCAAAAGATAAGTTTGGGGGTATTTGTTCATACCATAATATTGCATTATTATATTCCCCATTCTTATTCATCTAATAAATAAACAGGTGCTTTTGATGCATGTTTACTACATATTACAGGTTACAGGTTCTTGGAGCTAAAACAGTGAAAAAGATAAAAGACGATGCAAAAGTGGAACTACAACCAACAAACAGAAGGATCTTGATGAAGCCTACACAAAGAACAGTTTACAAAGTACAAGGCAACGCAAGGTCCAAGATCGCGAAGCCACGGTTAAAGTCCACCACAATTATTCAATAGAAAATCTGGAAGAGAACCAGAAGCTAAATTGAGAAAATATATAAAGAAGTAGAAAGACCAAAGAGCCAGGAACCATCACAGGAAATTGGAGCAGCCAACACCTTCATTTGGCCGCGGAACCGCGGCCAAACCAGGCCTCGGGCCGCGGTTCCGCGGCGGGCTTGAGGATTTAGAAGGAGAAATTTTACCATATTGTGGCGGCGGCGTTGACTGGTCTTTACAGGGTTATTTTGGTAAATGTAGACATGCGAATCAATTGTAACCTAGGATTTCCTATCCTCTATAAATATGAACTCTAAATCATTGTATTCTTTTCATGCCTCCCTATGCCTCTTTTTTATGAATAAAATTTAGATTTCTTTGGAGAGCATCGGTGCCTCTTTTCATTTCATGAATTCAGATCTGACAACCGTGTGTTGATGTTTGGAGAGAGCCATCTGTAAAGTAAGTAGATTTATTTATTTTCTTGCCCTAGTTAAATTTAATTCCTTACCCTAGTTAGATAGTTAGATCTTTTATTTATCTGCCCTAGTTATAACTTTTAATTATTTGCCCTAGTTTAGGTAATTAGGTTTTTAGATTTAATAATCAATCCGACACCCATCGGAATTAACTCGTAAGAGCGATTAGGAAATTCACAAAATCCCTGTGGACCGACCCGTACTCACCGGCTAGATACCAAGCGACGCCGTTCTTGATTGCGGTTATAGATAGTTTTTGAGATCAATCAAATGACGTCGTTGTAGTATAGTGGTAAGTATTCCCGCCTGTCACGCGGGTGACCCGGGTTCGATCCCCGGCAATGGCGCCATTTGATTTAGAGAGATTTTATATATCAAAAATAATATTACCGCAATCAAGAACGGCATCGCTTGGTAGCTAGCCGGTGAGTACGGGTCGGTCCACAGGGATATTGTGAATTTCCTAATCGCTCTTACGAGTTAATTCCGATGGGTGTCGGATTGATTATTAAATCTAAAAACCTAATTACCTAAACTAGGGCAAATAATTAAAAGTTATAATTAGGGCAGATAAATAAAAGATCTAACTATCTAACTAGGGCAAGGAATTAAATTTAACTAGGGCAAGAAAATAAATAAATCTACTTATTTTACAGATGGCTCTCTCCAAATATCAACACACGGTTGTCAGATCTGAATTCATGAAATGAAAAGAGGCACCGATGCTCTCCAAAGAAATCTAAATTTTATTCATAAAAAAGAGGCATAGGGAGGCATGAAAAGAATACAATGATTTAGTGTTTCTATTTATAGAGGATAGGAAATCCTAGGTTACAATTGATTCGCATGTCTACATTTACCAAAATAACCCTGTAAAGATCAGTCAACGCCGCCACCACAATATGGTAAAATTTCTCCTTCTAAATCCTCAAGCCCGCCACTGAACCGCGGCCCGAGGCCTGGTTTGGCCGCGGTTCCGCGGCCAAATGAAGGTGTTGGCTGCTCCAATTTCCTGTGATGGTTCCTGGCTCTTTGGTCTTTCTACTTCTTTATATGTTTTCTCAATTTAGCTTCTGGTTCTCTTCCAGATTTTCTAGTGAATAATTGTGGTGGACTTTAACCGTGGCTTCGCGATCTTGGACCTTGCGTTGCCTTGTACTTTGTAAACTGTTCTTTGTGTAGGCTTCATCAAGATCCTTCTGTTTGTTGGTTGTAGTTCCACTTTTGCATCGTCTTTTATCTTTTTCACTGTTTTAGCTCCAAGAACCTGTAATCTGTAATATGTAGTAAACATGCATCAAAAGCACCTGTTTATTTATTAAACGAATAAGAATGGGGAATATAATAATGCAATATTATGGTATGAACACCAGGGCAAACGAGATTTACTGCTAGGATTTCCAGTAGCTTCTCAAGGTGTAATGGGCTTCACTCCGACACGACTTATACCGCTTTTAGGGGACTGACGCTTGCCGCCCCTAGGCCCGATATGCGATAGTCCTAGACGAACAGACCGGACTGTACGGAGATTGTCACATCAGGCTCAGTAGGAGTTCGGATGGGTTTCCTCATCGGCCTTCTTATCGACATCTACCTGGGGACCGTTACGTACAGCTAGTACCGCTTGCGGCCTGTGGTTAAACCCACTGCCAGCGTAAGTGTCGAGTCTTTAGAGTCCCACACAGAGAGTTTCCCTGCTTCAGGCGAAACGATATAGTGGTCGTATGGTTTTACGACAGGGTTCGGACACATACGTGTTTTTACGCACGTACGATGTTCGGACAGTTTATACTAGCAGGCTTTGGTTTAAGCCAGATTCTAGTATTGGATTATTGGATTTATACAGTCTTAGTATTTCCGTGTTTTCACGGATGGGAGGGGCATTCTCGTAATTAGTTAAGAAGCTTCTAGAAGATTGATGAGTTGGAGGCTTAGGTGGAATAATTTGCATTAAATGGATTAGTGACTCATGGTGTGATTCATCAAATGAGTTAATGAAGCATTTATTGCTTAATGACTCATGAGATGATTCACCCAAAGAGAGTTAATGAAGCATGGTTGATATTATTATTATGTTATTCATTTTAATAATTATCATGCTTCATATATTCTAAAATGAGACATAATTCATTATCATTCTCACTCTCACCTTCTCTCTCTCCTCAAGCTCTCTCTCTTCAAGAACTAACCCTAATCATCTCATGTGTTGAGATCCTAGGGTTAGCAAGACTAATAGATCCCTAATCCTCTTCTATATCCTCTAGGTTACTTTGATTAGCACTCATAGCAACCTAGTTACCTCAAGTGAGAGGTTAAAGCTTGGCGAAGTAGCTCTCGGGTGGATCTTCTATCAGATCAAGGAGGCCGACGAGGAGGTGATCAACGAGAACAAGAAGGACTTGATTCATTAGGTATAATCATCTTTCATAGTAGCTAATCACTTCTATGTTGTTGTTAGTTCGGGTTTGGCAAAGATTCGTAAAGTTAGTCGATGTTAGTTTAAACAAAAAGATTGTTTTACCTATTCCGCCTCTCTGCTTCATGTGGGGTATCTAACGTCGACTTACAGTGGTATCAGAGCCTCACTAAACCATAACTAACTTGTTAGCAAAGTCGTTAGAAATTCGATCGCAAAACGGACCCGAAAAAACATCATTTTAACCATGTTTCTGCCGATTTTAAAACAGGGTCTAAAAATTTTTCAGGGACCCTTAAAAATACAAGCAGGGAATTTTAAGAATTGTGAAGAAATTTGGGACTGTGACTTGACCATAGAGCCACGGAACCGCCGCCTATCCAAGCGATCTGCCGCGGATCCGCGACCGAGTTGACTCCGAGTCAACCCAAATTTGCTCAGTTATTCTTCTGTGTTGATGTTGTGTTTTCTGGGATTATTTGTTTCTGCTCATGTTTTATGTGCACAGAGAATTATTTGGAGTAGAATCATTTGTATTTGCTTGATCGAAATTCTAAGATGTTTGGCTAACTTGATTATATCTGTGATGTGTTTAATGTGTTCGTAAACCTCCCCTAACTGCTAGTATGTCGGTTGGCAGGGGGTTGCACATTTCTGTAATGGTTTTTATTGGTTTATGTTTGTGGACTTGTTGGATTGTCGTGAATGGATAGCCGGGGATGTGAGACGAGAGTTTCTTTCATTCAAATGTAATTTGTAAATTGTTGTAATATTATTTTGCGGGGCACATCCGGGTTGAGATTGTAGCCACCGTTGTATTATTTCATTTACTGTTTTCTGCTCCCAGGATAGACCCAAGGTGGGGTGCACAAACTACTGGGTACTTTGAAGTGTTTAGTGGCCTACTCACGTTGTTGAGGGAGACCACTTCACTTCGGGTACTTGACGGGTAGTTTGCCGTACCCGTAGGGGTCTAGGGTGTGGTTTTGGCTATTCATCGTGACTGTGTAATCCGTCTTTCTTTGCAGGCTCAAAAGGAATGTGGATTCGTAGAAAATCCAATATGTTTATCTGTGATCTGGAATGCCTATTATTGCGTCTGACGAATGTACAATATCTATATATGATAGCTATTAGACGTCACTTATGTTTTACACCCGCGCTAGCCCAGCCCCCGCTCTGTCGTTAGTTAAGTAACCTAACGGGTGAATGACGGGGCCCAGTGGAAAATGCGGATGGCATAAGAGGACGTTGTATTTTCGTTGTTTTCTGCAATGATAGGTTAATTGATGGGATGCATTAAATTAATGCAAAGAAAATAAACCAAAGTTGAATCGTTGGAACAGTTTAAAAGAAACCACTCGGTTATTTTTAAAACAGAAGATATTTTAATTGCGGAGCTTTAACCACTTCTTTTAAAAGCTATCAGGTTCCTTCGATCATATCAAGTTCACCATATTTACGGTTTCGCCAAAACCATTCGTAGCCCTCCGTCATTTCATTTGGGTATTCAGTAGTATTCAAGCTATGTATTTTGACCAACGCCAAGGCATAGTGTTTGGTAACTGCTGGGTATTCATTTGTTGCATAGATAGATGAGTTGGTTTGGGACAGTCGTATTACCATTTGGCCAACGTCAGGGGTATGTACGGATGGGTTCAAATTAACAAGATAATGATGGGTAGAACTTGACATGTGACTTATGATATTTTGACCAACGCCAAGGTCATAAGAGCATGGGGCAGAAATTTATATCGGGAATTTCTAAAGAAACTGAAATTTGCAAAGAGTTGCATACCATTTGGAGTGTGATAATTTTGGTAGGATTCCTTCAGCTTTATCACACGATGATATTTGGATCCCGATCCTACTGTGAGTATCCTCTACTCATCAGGAGATTCGTCACTTAACGATCAATGCTAGAAACCAAGTAGGTGTCGAGAAAGGTGTCAGCGGGGCTACGCCCCCAGAGAAAAGAGGTTATTTAATTAAGGAACTTCGCGAAAGCGTCGTAAAACCTCCTTCGAAGTACCGACACCGGCCTGGCTGAACGGTTAAGCAAGTATTGTAAAGTGAGAATAATCCTGACTAGTTCTTCCTTTTTGGTTTGAGGAGGGATTCGAGAAACAGTGGGAGCAATCCAGTTTAGAGAAACTAAAAACCACTCTAAACTTGCAAGAGCATCATGCTAAAGTGTTTCCTATCTCTCTCCTAATTGCAGCGACCAAGAACATGACAGGCCTTAAGTTACTATTAGATAAAAATATTTTGACAGGACCAAACTATAAAGACTGGTTCCGGAATGTCAAGATGGCAATAACTTATGACAAATTGGGGTATGTCCTTACCACTAAGGCACCTGCTGTCCCTGGTCCAGAATCCAGTGTCGCGGATAAGAAAATCCGCAAGACCTGGGAGATTGACTGCGCGAAGGACAAAGGCATCGTGCTTGCCTCTATGAAAAATGAACATCAGAAAAGGCACGAGAATATGGATCTTGAATCCATATTTCTCCACACCAAGGAACTGTATGGAGAGCAATCTCGTATAGCAAGATACGAGACCTCGAAGAACTTGTTTCGGTCGAGGATGGCCGTCGGATCATCTGTAGGAGAACATGTCCTTAAGATGATTGGCTATATTGAAGAGCTCGCAGACCTCGGGACAATATTAGAGAATGAGCTGTATGCAGACTTGATTCTCCAGTCCCTTCCTTCCACCTACGCCCAGTTTATTCTGAATTTCAACATTCAAGGAAAAGAAGTTGAACTTCCAGAACTCCTTAACATGTTGAGGAGTGCAGAGGGCACCTTGCAGAAAGCAAGGGAAACACCCACTATGTTTGTTAGCGGTGCTTCCTCTTCCGGGTCCAAGGCAAGGACCAAAGGAAGGAAGAAGAAGGCCGCTACCAAACCAAGAGGTGGTGTTGGTAAGGTGGGAGTTAAGGGAAAGGCAAAGGTAGCGGTGCCAGTAGTGGCAAAGGACGAGTGCTTCCACTGTCGTAGGAAAGGCCATTGGAAGAAAGATTGCAAAGCTTGGATTGCCAAGAACCAGGAACCTAAGCAAGCTGTGGCTTTGACTTCAGGTGTGTTTGTAATTGAAAATTGTCTGTCAATCAACTCTACTTCCTGGGTATTGGATACCGGATCAGGATCTCATATATGCAATTCATTGCAGGCACTGAGAAACCGTAGAGTGCTGAAGGTTGGTGATATGATCCTCCAGGTTGCTAACGGAGCTAGCGTGGGTGCTGTGTCCATAGGGGATTATCACCTTGGATTGACGAGAGGACATATTTTGGTTTTGCATAACTGTTTTTATGTACCCAGTTTAACGTGTAATATAATATCGGTATCGTTGTTATCAAAAGAAGGTTATGATTTCACGTTTGTAAGCGATGTTGTTAACATCCACCTTAATCATGGTTTGATTGGGTCCGGTACACTAGATAACGGTATATATGTGTTAAACCAATTACAGATTTTCAATGTCCAGAACACACTAAAAAGAAAGTCTCGAGATATAAATAAGGATTTCTTATGGCATTGTAGACTAGGTCACATCAATGAGACAAGGTTAACTAAGTTACATAGAGAAGGATATTTGGATTCGTTCGAATATCAATTTTATGCCACTTGTCAATCATGTCTCAAAGGAAAGATGACAAAGACTCCATTCACTGGACATGGAGTAAGAGCGAGCGAGCTCTTATGACTCATATACAGCGATGTATGTGGTCCAACGTCTACACATGCAAGAGGTGGTTTTTCATATTTCATTACTTTTACGGATGATTACTCTAGGTATGGATTCATTTTCTTAATGAAACATAAATCCGAGACCTTTGAGAAATTCCAAGAATATAAGAATGAAGTAAAAAACCAAACCGGCAAAAGTATCAAGACACTGAGATCTGATCGAGGTGGTGAATACTTAAGTGCCGAGTTCCTGGGTTACCTAAAAGAGAAAGGGATTCTCTCTCAGCTTACTCCTTCATACACTCCACAGCATAACGGTGTATCGGAATGAAGGAATCGAACCCTATTGGATATGGTACGTTCCATGATGAGTAATGCTGAGTTACCGCGATCTTTCCGGGGTTATGCGCTAGAATCAGCTGCATATCTTTCGAACAGGGCTCCTACCAAGACTGTGCCTACCACCCCATATCAAATGTGTAGTGGGAAGAAACCTTATCTTCAGTATCTGAAGATATGAGGATGTCCAACTTTTGTTAAAAAGCAGCATGCGGACAAACTCGAGGCACGATCAGTGCAGTGTCAGTTTGTGGGATATCCAAAGAACTCCAAGGGGCATTTCTTCTATTACGCAGAGGAACAAAAGGTTTTTGTTTCTCGTAATGCCCATTTTCTAGAACAACAGTTTTTAGAAAAGGAAACAAGTGGGAGCGCAATAGAACTGGAAGAAATTCCAGAACCACAAACTACTACTGAAAGTTTGGTAGAACCAGAAGTTCAAGAAGAACAGGACATTCCTGCACCCCTCCGCAGGAGTAGTAGGCCGTCTCATCCGCCTGAGAGATACTACGGTTTTCTCATAGATGGGGATGGAGAGGATTGCGTTATTGATAATGATGAACCTACTATCTTCCAGCAGGCCATCCAGAGCGGGGACTCAGTAAGATGGCTGGATGCAATGCGGACCGAGATGGAGTCTATGTACACCAATAAAGTATGGACTTTGGACTTTGCTCCAGATGGGGTAAAACCCATAGGATGCAAGTGGATCTTCAGGAAGAAGATTGGTGTAGATGGACAGGTGGAAACCTATAAGGCTAAACTTGTTGCAAAGGGTTTTCGTCAAAGACCTGGTTTGGACTATGGCAAAACTTTTTCTCCAGTGGCTATGCTCAAATCCATTCGGATCCTTCTTGCCATTGCTGCCTTCCATGACTATGAGATCTGGCAGATGGACGTAAAGACGGCTTTTCTAAATGGAAATTTAGAAGAGTGCGTCTATATGGATCAGCCAGAAGGTTTCAATCAGAGTGGGAGCAACGGGAAAGTGTGCAAGTTGCTTAAGTCCATTTATGGACTAAAACAGGCATCGCGGAGTTGGAACATCTGTTTTGATGAAACGGTCAAAGAATATGACTTTATCAAAAATCCAGATGAACCATGTATACATAGTAAAATTGTAGCACGAATTGTCGTATTCCTCGTCTTATACGTGGATGACATTCCTTTGATAGGAAATGACATTCCTGTGCTACAATCTGTCAAAGAATTCTTGTCACACAGGTTCTCCATGAAAGACCTGGGTGATGCCTCTTACATACTGGGGATCCAGATCTATCGTGATAGATCTAAGAGGATGTTGGGACTTTCGCAGTCCAGGTATATCAATACTATACTGAAAAGATTCAGTATGGAAGATTCTAAGCGCGGTAATTTACCAGCTTGTCATGGAATCACCCTATCCAAAGAGATGTCTCCCAAGACTGATTTGGAAAGGGATCGCATGTCAGTTATACCCTACGCTTCTGCGGTAGGCTCTATAATGTATGCGATGTTGTGCACCAGACTAGATGTAGCTTACGCATTGAGCGTGGTAAGCCGGTATCAGTCAGACCCAGGGGAGAAGCACTGGATAGCAGTAAAGAACATTCTCAAGTACCTGAGAAGGACTAAGGATATGTTCTTGGTTTGCGGCGGAAAAGACCTCAAGATCGAGGCTTTTGCTGACTCCAGCTTCCAGAGTGACAAGGATGACTCTAAGTCCATGTCATGTTATGTCTTTACCTTCAATGGAGGGGCGGTATGCTGGAAGAGTTCCAAGCAGGACACCGTTGCTGACTCGACGATGGAAGCGGAGTATATAGCTGCTTGCGATGCCACAAAAGAAGCAGTCTGGATGAAGAAGTTCCTAACAGAACTTCAGGTGGTTCCATCCATTGTTGATCCAATACCTCTGTATTGTGACAACAACGGGGCTATAGCTTTAGCGAAGGAACCCAGGTCCCATCAGAAGTCCAGACACATCTTAAGGCAATATCACCTGATCAGGAAGATCATAGATCGCAGGGAGATCGAGGTCCGGAGAGTTTCTACAGAGGAGAACACTGCAGATCTATTCACTAAGGCCTTACCTCAGACCCAGTCCGAGAGACTATCAGAGATGATAGGTCTTCGATACGCCAGTACATGGCCCTAGTGCAAGTGGGGGATTGTTAGTGTATATGCCCTAAGGGCCATTATTGAATCATACTAGCTTGTATATTACTTAATGGAAGCTTGGGATATTCATAGTTATATTAACAGTCTTGCTAAACATGGTAGTATGCTATTTGGTTTATATCTATCTTAATATGTGTATATGTTAGCATATCGTGAATACATATTGATAGAGCCCTTAGGATCTTTCTTGACTACCAGCGTTGTGATGGCAGTCACACTAGTGGGGGCTGGGTAGTCTATAAGCACATCCTTTTTCAGGTCCCTAGTCGTAGGATTATCGAGATAGGGCATCGATACTCCGGAGTAGACTAGTGTGTACGCTTCTTATCCCAGTTGGGAAAATGGTCTGTCCCACAGCCATTAGTACGTTATACTGGAGATAGTATACAGGTGCTCGTTGAGTTACGGGTACACCGGACAGGACTCGCAGGAAACTGTTGGTTGGTATTATACCCGTCATCAGTTAACAGTTACCAGGTGACATGAGTACAACATAGTCCGCAGACTTGACACTGCTGCTTTGTCTCGAGTGTGTTCCCACTGTTCTTAGATTGCTACCCTACCACGGCTCAAAGGAGTCGTGCAAACAGGTAGCAGTTGGGTGCAGTCTCGAAGAACTTGGAGGCAGTGGCGGTTAGATAGGATTCGTCTCTCCCGGTATTGGGAGTTGATATCGCGCTGTGTTTGGAGAGCCATTACGTAAAGTCCCTGGCCAGGGCAAACGAGATTTATTGGTAGGATTTCCAGTAGCTTCTCAAGGTGTAATGGGCTTCACTTCGACACGACTTATACCGCTTTTAGGGGACTGTCGCTTGCCGCCCCCTAGGCCCGATATGCGATAGTCCTAGACGAACAGACCGGACTGTACGGAGATTGTCACATCAGGCTCAGTAGGAGTTCGGATGGGTTTCCTCATCGGCCTTCTTATCGACATCTACCTGGGGACCATTACGTACAGCTAGTACCGCTTGTGGCCTGTGGTTAAACCCACTGCCAGCATAAGTTTCGAGTATTTAGAGTCCCACACAGAGAGTTTCCCTGCTTCAGGAGAAACGATATAGAGGTCGTATGGTTTTACGACAGGGTTCGGACACATACGTGTTTTTACGCACGTACGATGTTTGGACAGTTTATACTAGAAGGCTTTGGTTTAAGCCAGATTCTAGTATTGGATTATTGGATTTATACAGTCTCAGTATTTCCGTGTTTTCACGGATGTGAGGGGCATTCTCGTAATTAGTCGAGAAGCTTCTAGAAGATCGATGAGTTGGAGGCTTAGGTGGAATTTGCATTAAATGGATTAGTGACTCATGGTGTGATTCATCAAATGAGTTAATGAACCATTTATTGCTTAATGACTCATGAGATGATTCACCCAAAGAGAGTTAATGAAGTATGGTTGATATTATTATTATGTTATTTATTTTAATAATTATCATGCTTCATATATTCTAAAATGAGACATAATTCATTATCATTCTCACTCTCACCTTCTCTCTCCTCAAGCTCTCTCTCTTCAAGAACTAACCCTAATCCTCTCATGTGTTGAGATCCTAGGGTTAGCAAGACTAATAGATCCCTAATTCTCTTCTATATCCTCTAGGTTACTTTGATTAGCACTCATAGCAACCTAGTTACCTCAAGTGAGAGGTTAAAGCTTGGAGAAATAGCTCTCGGGTGGATCTTCTATCACATCAAGGAGGCCGACGAGGAGGTGATCAACGAGAACAAGAAGGACTTGATTCATTAGGTATAATCATCTTTCATAGTAGCTAATCACTTCTATGTTGTTGTTAGTTAGGTTTTGGCAAAGATCCGTAAAGTTAGTCGATGTTAGTTTAAACAAAATGATTGTTTTATCTATTTCGCCTCCCCGCTTCATGTGGGGTGTCTAACGTCGACTTACAATTTCATAGTCATGGTGTGCAGCGATGGCAAGTAGGATCCGGATGGACTTAAGCATAGCCAGTGGAGAAAAGATTTCATCATAATCCACACCTGGTCGTTGACGAAAACCTTTTGCTGCATGTCTAGCTTTGAAAGTCTTAACTTTTCTATCTACACCAATTTTCTTTTTAAAAATCCACTTGCTCCTAATGGGTTTTACCCCTTCAGGAGCAACTTCCAAAGTCCATACTTTGTTGGTGTACATGGATTTCATCTCGGATTGCATAGTATCCAGCCATTTCACAGAGTCCCCACTGATGATGGCCTTCTTAAAGCTAGTAGGGTCATCATCTTCCATGATGCAATCCTCGCTCCCACCGTCAACGAGAAAACCGTAGTATCTCTCAGGTGGATGAGGAACCCTACTAGATCGGCGGAGAGGATGAGGTTCGTTGGGGACTATTGAATCCTCTGGTTCCTCTAAATCATCAGTTGTAGTTTGTGTAGCTTGAACTTCTTCCAGTTCTACCTCATGACCACTAATTTCTTTTTCAAGAAATTCCTTTTCTAAAAAGGTGGCATGCCGAGAAACAAACACCTTTTGTTCCTCGCTTTTGGATATCCTACAAACTTACAAAGAACTGACCGTGCCTCGAGTTTGTCCGGATTTTTCCTTTTGACAAAGGCCGGACAACCCCATATTTTAACTCGTTTAAGACATGGTCTCTTTCCACTCCATATCTCATATGGTGTGGTTGGCACGGATTTGGTAGGAACCATATTCAATAGGTGTGCGGCTGTCTTAAGCGCATATCCCCAAAAGGAAATAAGTAACTTAGCGTTACTCATCATAGAGCGCACCATATCTAATAGGGTGCGATTCCTTTGCTCCGATACACCGTTGTGCTGTGGTGTATTCAGAGGAGTAAGCCGAGAGAGAATCCCATTCTCTTTAAAGTAGTCCAGGAACTCCGTGCTCAAGTATTCTCCTCCCCGATCAGATCGAAGGATTTTAATATTTTTACCCGTTTGGTTCTCTACTTCGCACTTATATTCTTTTAATTTCTCAAAAGCTTCAGACTTGTGTTTCAACAGGAACACATGTATGAATTTTGAGAGATCATCGGTGAATGTAATGAAATACGAGGAACCATTCCTGGCATGTGTAGATATAGGACTGCATACATCACTATGTATTAGTCCTAAGAGTTCGGTAGCTCTTGCTCCGTGTCCAGTAAATAGAGCTTTGGTCATTTTGCCTTTGAGACATGACTGGCAAGTTTCATAAGATGTAAATTCGAACGGATTCAAATATGCATCTTTATGCAATTTAGCGAGTCTGGTTGCATTGATATGACCAAGTCTATAATGCCACAAGAAGGATTCGTTCATTTCTGAACTCTTCATCTTGTGTGTGTTCTGAATATTAAGAACTGTATTCTGATTCAGAACGTATAAACCGTTACACAACATACCAAACCCAATCAACATTTGATTTAGGAAAATGTTCTTAACATTTTTCTCTACTACAAAGTTATATCCTTCTTTATCTAATAAAGAAATTGATATTAAATTGCACATCATAGATGGTACGTAATAACAGTTGTTCAAGATCAGTGTATTACCGTTCGGTAATACAAGGTGATATTCGCCAACTGCTTTGACTGCAACATTTGCACCATTCCCTACTTTTAGAGAATGTTCACCTTTTCCTAGTTCTTTACCTTTCCTAAGCCCCTGTAACACATTACATATGTGGGATCCTGATCCGGTATCCAATATCCAGGATGTAGAGTGTACTAAGAAATAGTTCTCGGTTACGAACACACCCGAAGAAGATGTATCAACATGCTCATTCCTCGTTCGGGTTGCTTGGGAATCCTAGTATTCTCTTATTTCCTGCTCAGACTTATAACGGTTATAAGGAAGAGCGGAACCAACGTTTCCCAGCTCAGTATAATAAGCGGGTGCGGCCAATACATCAATATTATTATCTTGATTAAGGCGTGTCATGGTCGCTGCCTGGAGAGAGAGAGAAGAAAACACTTAGCATATGCTTTTGCAAGATTATATTTTTTATTATCTTATCTAATCAGGATGGCTCCCACTGGTTTTTATCAAATCATCCTTCAAACCCTAAAAGGTAAGATTAGACGAGATTAATTACACCCTACAAGTTCGCCAATCGTTTAGCCAGGCAGGTATTGATATTCTGAGAGAGTCTCCCCATGCTTTCGCATGGAACTAATTAAATAACCTCATTTCTGCAGGGGCGTAACCCCGTTAACACCTTTCTAGACATTTAATAGACCGGCTAATTGTAAAGTGGAAAACTCTCCCAGGAGTAACACTTACTCGCAGCGGGTATCGGGATCCAATTATCTCATAGAAGGTATGCAATCTCATTGCAAATTTCAACACTTGAAATTCCCGATAATATTTTTCCCTTAACGTCCTATGACCTTGACGAAGGCCAAAAAACCATAGGGCGCTAGTCAAGTTCAACCCGTTCATTTCTTGATTGAATTAAACCCACCCGCACGACCCTCGATGAAGGCCAACAAAGACGTACGACTACCCTAATCCAATCACATTACATGTAGCAGATAAGCACTAATCAGCTACCGCACACTACGCCTTGACGAAGGCCAACAAACGCAGCACGAATACTAAATAGCACATATCTAAAATGACGGAGGGCTATGACAGGTTTTTAAGAAAACCTTTTGCGTAATGAACTTGATTTCGTTGTAGAATCGAATAGTTTGAAAAAGGAGTGGCTTAAGCTCTGCATTTTGAAACTTTTGCTTTTTCATAAAAAGGCCGAGTGGGTTTCAAATTTGATTCAACAACATCTTTAGGTTTCTTTCCATTTCATTAATCTCATTAATGAAGTCCCATCATTTTATGTTTCCTATACATCACAAATAAAGAAACGAAAATAGAAAGTATGCTTATGCCATCCGCATTCGCCACGGGGCCCCGTCTTCATCGTTAGGTTACTTAACTACCGGCAGAGCAGGGGCTGGACTAGCGTGGGTGCAAAACATAAGCAACGTTTATTATATATCATATATATAATAATAAACATTCGTCTCAGCCAGTCACATGATCTCATCACAGAATATTGCAGCCGAAGTCAACATATGAAATATTGGATATACTAAGATTTCCGTGTTTTAAATTAGGCCGGTAAAAACCACGGATTCCACGGTCGTGATGAATAGCCAAACCCACATCCCTAGACCACTATGAGAGCGACATGTAACCCTACCAATTCTAGAGTTAGGAGACCCGGTCTCGAATCCTCGAGATGGTCTCCCACTGGATCCTAGAACCCGGTTACTTGTGCTCCCCTCCTTGGGTCTATCCTAATGCGGGAAAGTGAATAATATACATCAATGGTGACATCATCCTCAACCCAGAAGTGCCCCAACAAAAGAATATTACATGCAGTTTTTACATGAATAAAAATGAAAAACTCTCATCTCACGCAAAAACCCCCGGCTATTCAAAACACGACGATCCAATATAACATATCACAGCAACACATAACATCGCATGTCATCAACGTAAGTAATTATGCGTATCCCAATCGTCGTTGACGTATAGCAACGAAACCGGCGATACACCATATATTACACTTACGGTCGCAGAATGGAAATGTGAACTACAATAATTAGAATCCGCAACATCCTTAGACATCATAAACTCAAAATATCACATACTTCGGATTTCATGCCTAACCCAGAAAATACCTTAGACATCATAAACCTAGAATATCACATATTCCAAATTTCATGCCTAACGTTATAAACCCCGCATTTTAGTCTCGACTTGAAAACACTTTTCAATGACTAGTCGGGCAATTCAACAAGATTCCCGACAACCTAATTGAATTCTCGTCGGAAACTTTAGTAGAAGGCCGCACCCTTGATGCCGTCGATGAAGTGCACTTTGGAGGAACACTGCAGCCGCGAGCTCCTGACCGGATGCTTTTGGCAACGGGGTTCTCCTATAATCACTCGGTCAGGGCTATGGGGTGTGGCTATCTAGTAATGTTACCCGGCGAGTGTTCGCGTACACTACGCGATTGCGACGGAGTTTTGATCCGAATCAAAACCCTGTGGCAACTGATCATTCGAGACTAAATTTCTAGATTTATAAAACGCTAACTAGTTTTCACAAAACTAATTATTGTGGATTCCAAATATTGTATCACATATCACAGATAACTAGACGATGTAAAACATTCGATCGAATCAACAAACACCAAGAATTCCCAGAGACCTCAACACTTGAGTAACATTTAAAAATACCCAGAACATGCCACAAGTACCTACGGACCTACACAAGAAAGCACGCTCCTTGGCTCACCAACGGCGCCGCGGAACTGCCGCAAACCCTAGGCTTAGGCCGCGGTTCCGCGGTCGTATGGTCGAGTTAGGCTCTCATTTTTCTTGGGGATCCACAGAAAACCCTGCAGGATTTTCTGAATATTTTTAACTTGAAAAATTACAACATTTGAAAAAATTTCCATAGAGGGGGTAAAACCGAGCATTCGAAGTTTGATCGAACACTTTAACTTCATATATACCACTCCTAATGCTCTAGCTTAGCTCTGTTACCATGTTGGAGTTCCTTAGCACGACTACTAGGTTTTTGAAGGCATCAAGTATTCTATTTTAAAAAATTTAGTGTGCCAAGATACTCAAACCCAGGATCGAACTAGAGAATTAGGGTTTTTAAACAAGTAATCAAACATTACTCTAAGTAAACAAGGAATACAACCTTTGTAGACCGGTCCTTCACTTCTAAACCTACGTGCAGTAGTCCCTTCGCTCCAAGTACTGGTGTCCCGGATTCTCCTTAGGCTCCACTAGGCGAAAGGAACGAGCTTGCTCAAAGATCTTCGAGGCCGAAAATGATCTACCTTGAGAAATCTCCAACTCAAGCTACCTCTTCACTAATTGAGGAATTAGTGAAGTAAAAAACCTATACTAAATGGCTAGTTTGGTATAGATTGATGAAGTAGGGATTTTGCTCACTTTAGACAATTTTTCTCTTTTTCTTTCTTCACCTCAAAAAGACCTAGAGAGGAAATGAGAGATGAAGAAGATGAACAAGTGGTGAACCATGGGTGAAAAAACATCTCATATATGTTTTGTAGAGACTTAACCATGGCTAAAGATAATGGTTAGGTTAATAAATATCTAGAGTAAAACAAAATTAGTGGAATTAGGTCAAGGCTTCTACAAGCTTCTCAAGCATCTTTAGCCATGCCAATTTCTACCTAATTTTGGTTTTCCCTAAATAAATATTTACCCTAATTATCTTTAGTTAGGTATGAGTCTCATACACCCAAGTCCAATGTATCATGTAGCATGACATAATAAAATAAATACATTTATATATATCACATATATATGTTAAATGTATTTGTAGAAAAGAAATTCTTAAGTGAGCTAATATTAGTTAATATATATTAATATATCAAATATATAATTATATATTAAATTATTAAATCAACACATGATTTAATAATCCGGCTATATCATACATAATCGACTAATATCAAATCATTGAATCAACACTTGATTCAATAATCCGGTTATATCACATATAACCTATATCGCGAAATTAGAATACGGTATCATATACACATATTAATCTCGGTCCCGCACATATCACATATGTGCCCTATTCATTTCGCTTGAGCAAGGAAACCTCTGTGTAGGAGTCTAAAGACTCGTCAATACGCCAGCAGTAGCTGATGATCATATCAGTCACCCACAAGCCGTCAGCGGTACTAGCTGGACGTAACGGCTACCCAGGTATTGAGCGATCAGAAGATCAATAACCATGCTTGTCCAAACTCCCGTGAATCCAGTAGGTAACACTATCGTACAGTCCGGTCCCTTCGTCTGATATGTCGCATATCGAGTCTAGGGGTGGTAAACGTCAGACCCCAATAACTTGATAAGTCATGCCAATATGAGGCTCATAACGGGTCGAGAAACTACTGATAACACTTACCGGTAAATCTCATCATCGGCCCTGGCCAGGGACTTCCTGTTATAACCAATCGAGCATAGCACAACATCAACCCCCAATACTGAGAGAGACCAAACCCCTCCTATCGCTCATTGCCTCCATGTGACTCGGGACTGTACCCAAAAACCACCTTTTTGCACGCTCGCTTGAGCGTGGTGGGGTGGAAATCAAAGCACAGTGGGAATCACATAAGAATCTATGACGATCTCGGGTCTACAGACTAACCTATACCAGTGTCACCAAAGAACTGCTATCTGACGTCAGGTATAATACCATCTAGGAGTTCTCGGCGAGTCCTGTCCGGTGTACCCATTCTCCAATGAGCACCTATGTATAATCTTTGATGTCAAACACCAATGGCTGTGGGTCAACCATCGCCCTATACAGGGTCAAGAAACATACACACTAGTCTACTCTGGATATTGATGCCCCGTCTTGATACTCCCTCGACTAGGAACAATTAAAGGATGTACTTGTGGACTACCCTGGCCCCACTAGTATGATCTCCATCACAGTCTTAGTAGTCAAGTCCACATCCTAAGAGATTTATCAAGATGTAACAGAGAGACAGTATAAAGATACAAGTATACATGTTAAGATAAAGAGTAACCATATAGCATACTATCATGTCGAGAAAGAAAGTCCTCTCTATATATGTCCAAGCATCCACTATAATATACAATCATGTACAATAATGGCCTCTAGGGCATACATACAACTAACAAGAAGGACTAAGGAGATGTTCTTAGTGTACTGCAGTGAAGACCTCCAGATCGAGGGCTTCGTCGGTTCTAGCTTCCAGAATGACAAGGATGACTCCGGGTCCATATCGGGTTGTCTTTACCCTCAATAGAGGGGAAGTCTGTTGGAAGAGCTCCAAGAAAGACACACCATTGCCGACTAGATGATGGAAGCGGAGTATATCGTTGCATGTGACGCCGAGAAGGAAGAAGTATGGATCAGGAAGTTCATAACAGAGCTTCAGGTGGTTCCATCCATTGTTGATCCAATGCCTCTGTATTGTGACAACGATGGGGCTATAGCTTTAGCGAAGGAACCATGGTCCTATCAGAAGTCCAGACATATCTTGAGGCGGTATCACCTGATCAGGGAGATCGTTGATCGCCGGGAGATCGAGGTGCGGAGAGTAGAGACAGAGAACAACACTGCAGATCCACTCACAAAGGCCAACCCTCAGACATAGTTCGAGAGGCTAATCGGGATGATAGGTCTGCAATATTCGAAAACATGGCCTTAGTGCAAGTGGGAGATTATTAGTGATATATGCCCTAGAGGCCATTATTGTATCTTACTGGATTGTATATGGCATTTTGGAAGTTTTGGATATTCACAATTATAATAACAGTCTTGCTTAAAATGGTAGTATGCTACTTGGTTTGATTCTACCCAATATGTGCATGTGTTTCATTTAGCATATCGCCTATACATATTGGTAGAGCCCTTATGATCTTTGCTTGATTACCAGCATTGTGATGGCAGTCGCACTAGTGGATGTTGGGTAGTCTATAAGCACATCCTTATACAGGTCCCTAGTCGTAGGATTATCGAGACGGGGCATCGATACTCTAGAGTAAACTAGTGTATACGCTTCTCATCCCAGTAGGGGAGATTTTCTATCCCACAGCCATTGGTATGTCGTACCGGAGATAGTATACAGGTGGTCATTAGGTTATGAGTTACACAGGACATACTCGTTGGGAACTGCTGGTTGGTATTATACCAATTGTAACATTTCAGAAAAATGAATATTATTTTTGGGAATTTATATAATTAAATAATAATTATTATGAATATTTTAATATGGCGGTATAATTAAATACCGATAAATTGGGAAATATTTGGAAAATTATAGGAATTACTGAAATGAGGGTGCTTTATATGATTTAAGCAAATTATGAAATCTTTATGATTAATTATATTCCATTTTAATGCTAATCGCGATTAAATATCACTAATCGTGCATTAAGCTTGATTTGTGCACATGACATGCACCATGTCATATTACACATTGTTACATTTTTTCTACCATGACTTTTCTTTATTTTTCATGCATGGCTTGGTTTTATGTGAGAGGAAAAGAAAAGAAAAGATAAATAAAGGATAAAGAATAAAAAAGTGAGGTATGGACAAGAGAGAGAAGAGAGAGAGGATACCGACCGGAGTCATGAGATGGATATGAGGGCCGACCAGATTTTTGCGGCATCTGAGGGCCGATCTGAGGATGCGGCGCCTGAGATATATGAGGATTTACGGTCGTTGTTGGATACTCAGGTTCCATGATTTTGATGTGTCGCGAGGGACACACGTTGATTTATATCCTCATACTCTCATGCATATACTTTTATGATATTTACATGCATGACGTTGTTGTGTCACTGATTGACACGTGGACGAAATCCACATGCATACATGCATTGATTATATGGTTGGATGATATCCACATGCTGATAGACATTGATTATATTGTTGGCACATATGTAGATACGGTCACCCTAGATATCATAGTATTACCTTTATAATTTAGTTGACCTAGGAAATCGTTATTTTATTCGATTTCTACCTGATGATGTTTTTCTACTCACGAGTTGGCAACTCACCCTCGTTGTGCCACAGTTCTTGCAGGTTGACCGCATGGATCAGTAGCGGCATCGCTGGCACACAACTACTTTTTGGGTGATTTGCTTTGGTAGGTGGGACATTTGTATCGTGCCTACTCTTGCATTTATATTTCATATTGTATATAGTCAACTCCATCAATCAAACTAGTATTTGTATAAGTAATGATACTTAGTGAGACTTGTGGTTGCGAGACTTAGAGCGAGGGTTTTTCCGCTACTAGTGGTTTTGATGTCTTGCTTATTTCAGTATCTTGTGTTGATCTTCACCGTTGGGCGTCGTATACTTATTTTCATGCTTTGCGTGGTTGTGGATCCGCTGATTGGTGAAGAGCTAGTTCCTGCTTGGGGATGCCTTTTATATTATTTTGTAAAGGTGGTTTTGGAACAAAATATACAAAGGAGGTGTTGCCTAAATTTTTAAAAGACGAAAAATGTTTTTCAACTAATAAATTCCACTTGCATTTTTCATGCTCTTTTACTTATGCATTTAGAAAACATTGATTTCACCCTACTCTTATTTCAAAACTTCACCTCTTTTATTTTCTTAAAAGGTTTAGATTTTCTGGGTTTTGGCTTACTTGAATTAGATGGGGTCCTATAGACTTTATATGATTCAAGTGCCAGTCACGTGCCATTTTGGGTCGTGACAAAGTTGGTATCGGAGTGCTAGGTTAACCTTGGTTCGAGTCTATATTTGACTATGCGGAGCCTAGGGCGTTTGTATATATTCGCAACCTAGGCTTGACCTTACGGAACATAGACTTAGTCGAGGGCGGGTATTAGACCCGAACTTTCGTCGCGTAGGTTGACCTTGGTTGATGGAGTAGGTGACTTAAGTAGAGTGACGTACCGTGTGTATGTTCCGCGGCATACTTACGATACGCTACTCCGCTTAAGAAGCCTTAGGATGTACATTTCCTTCCACATTATTATATTCATTCCTATGATCTATCCTTATCATTATCGGTTTATGGTTTTGCTGCCACGATTGCATAGGCAGAGAGAGCTACGGCTAGAGTTGCGTCAGCACGAGCTCGTCACGGATGAGGACTGACCAGGGCATGATTCCAGGGACACACGATTGCATAGATGTATCGTCCTATTGTGTTTCCGCGCCATGAGCGTTTGATAGATCGCTTTTACAAGATTTCTCGGACGTGCAGATCAGTACCAGAGGATTGGGCCACTGCTAGAGGCCAGCCAGAATGTAATGACCGTCAATGCAACGATTATACTTGATGATTGAGGCACTGTTTAGCGTGCGGACGAATGAGCCAGTTGTTGCTACGAATGACGAGATATCGCCCCAGATGTTTGAAGCTAATGCAACACGAGTTGTACTTAGAGATATGATAGAAGACCGCTAGTCACCCTTGTTAGTTATATGTATGCCCTAGAGGCCATTACTATACATGGGATGTATATTGTAGTGGATGCTTGGACATATATAGGGAGGACTTTCTTGCTCGACATGATAGTATGCTATCTGGTTACTCTTTACCTTAACGTGTACACTGATTGTCTCTCTGTTACATGTTGGTAAAGCCCTTAGGATGTGTACTTGACTACGTAGACTATGATACGGATCATAGTAGTGGGGACATGGTAGTCCATAAGTACATCTTTCAAGGTCCCTAGTCGTGGGTGTATCGAGACGGGGCATCGATATACCAGAGTAGACTAGCGTATACCTTCTCGATCCATATAGATGGGCGATGGATGATCCCATATCCATTGGTGTTTGACATCAGAGATGATATACGAGTGCTCAGTGAAGACTGGGTATACTGGACGGACTCGCCGAGAACTCCCAGATGGTACTATACCTTACGTCAGATGGCAGTTCTCTGGTGACACTGGTACAGGTTAGTCTGTAGACCCGAGATCGTCATAGAGTCTTCTGTGATTCAAACTGTGCTTTGATTTCCACCTTACCACGTCTAAGAGGGCAAGCAAAACGGTGGTTTTTGGGTACAGTCCCGAGTCGCATGGAGGCAATGAGCGATAGGAGGGGTTTCGTCTCTCCCGGTATTGGGGGTTGATGTTGCGCTATGCTCGATTGGCCATAACAGGGAAGTCCCTGGCCAGGGCTGGTTTAGAGATTTACTGGTAAGTGTTACCAGCAGTTTCTCGACCCGTTATGAGCCTCATATCGGCATGACTTATCGGTTATTGGGGTCTAACGTTTACCACCCCTAGACTTGATATGCGACATATCAGACGAGGAGACCGGACTTTACGGTAGTGTCACTGTCAGGCTTTTTGCAGGAGTTGGAGCGGGCTTGCTTGCTGATCTTCTGATCGCTCAATCCCCGGGTAGCCGTTACATCCATCTAGTACCGCTGACGGCTTGTGGGTGCTTGATATGATCATTACCTACTGCCGGCGTATTGACGAGTCTTTAGAGTCCTACATAGAGGTTTTACTGGCTTAGGCAAAACGAAATAGGAGCACATATGTGATATGTGCGGGACCGAGAATAATGCGAGTATGTGATACCGTATTCTATTCTCACGATATTTGTGTCGATCGGTTATATGCGATATAACTAAGTTATCGAATCAAGGGTTGATTCGATAAGTCGATATATTGAATGTTAGTCGGTTATATGTGATATAACCGGATTATTAAGTCAAGTGTTGATTTAATAATTTAGTGTATAATTGTATATGTGATATACTAATTTACATTAACTAACATTGGTTCACTTAAGCATTTGTTTTTCTCACTTGTGCACAAGTTAATTGTCACGACCCGAAAGAGTACGTGACTGGCCCTTGAACCATATGAAGTCTATAGGACTCCATCTGATCCAAGTAAGCCAAAAGCCCAGAAATCTAAAACCATTTTAAGAATAAGTAAAGAAAACTGGTTTAAAGAAGTGAAGGAAAACATGTTGAAGTCAAGGTTTTTAAATAACTAAGCCGAATATGCATTTTAAAATGTCAAGCCTTTTCTAAAAATTTCGGCAGAGTTTCTTTTGTAAATACTGGCCCCGAACAGGGTACAACAAGAACAATATATATATACAATGATAAAAGGCATCCCCAAGCGGGATCTAGCTCTTCATCAATCGACGGTCACAACCACACAAGCAATATAATATACAACGCCGAAGGGTGAGGATCAAAACTCAAAAGAAAACTCATAATAAGATGAAAACCGTAATACTGCTAAGCGCGACTATAAGGTCGAATAATACATCACTAGTGTCTAAGTCTGAAACAATATACAAGTTTTGGTTGATGGAATTTCTAGATACAATGAATAATACAAGTACAATGGTGGTTCTTGATGCAAAAGAATCCACCCACCAAAAGCAATTCACCCGCAAGGAAGCAGTGTGCCAGAAATGCCGCAATGGAACCTGTACGGCAAAACCTGCAAGAACTGTGGCACAACGGGGGCGAGTTGCCAACTCGTGAATAGAAATATCTACAAACAGAAACCGAATGCAAGACATAAACCTAGGTCAAACAATCAGTAATATAAACCACAAGAGTACGTCTGAAGCATGAAAAAGTGGCAATGTAACATCTAAGCATGTATGTAGTGCCAAGTACTCAGGTAATAACATGTCATCAGTATAAGGTATGTCTGCATGAAGTATGATCAATATAAATCCAGTCTGTATGTGATCAAGTCTGTATAAACGTGGAACCCGTCCACCCGTCACCCAATGACAATAAACGTGGAACCCGTCCACCCGTCACCCAATGACAATAAACGTGGAACCCGTCCACCCGTCACCCAATGACAATAAACATCATGTATGTAAATATGAGGATATAATCAAATCATGGAAAACATCATGAAAACCGTGCCTAGCATCGACACGTAAATCCTCATCTATCGGGCTCCGTCAGTCCGGATCAGCCCACGGGCTATGTCTGCGGAATCGGCCCTCGGCCCCGGCAGTACGTCCATATCCATCTATCGACTCTGGTCAGTATCCTCTGGATAACCGCCAGGTCCAACCAATCACCGGTAGGTAGTAGTCCCTCTGCCAGGCTCACCGTCTACTACACAGCGAAACCGTTTTCGCCCCGGGGTACCATACCGGGACCACCATGTACCCGTAATCAGCCTTATCCGCCTCCTCGAATCGGGTTTCACATGTCGCTCTCAGCACCGAGAAAACACATGGTGGACGCACTGAAATATCATATCAAGGGTAACTGGGTTTTCAACACAATTATATATTCTCTTTTGAAATACCCACGGTTCCCAGATCCAGAAATATCATGGAAACAACATATCTCAATGCGTATAATCAAAACATGATGTATGCAACATGTAAAGAAAGGTAAGCATATCAGGAGTCATGCAACATGAAATAGTAATGTGCACATGTCGAGGGAAACCGCTCTTTTAAAACGAATCAGTTTTGAAGAACATCTTGCGGTTCCCAAATCTCTAATCAAGTCTGAATCATCTATGTTTGTGTACAGGTATAAGTGTACAATATGCCATGCAAGAATCATATCATGAATGCAATAGTACTACAGTGTAGTGGCATGGCAATTATCGATGATGAAGTGTGTGAGCCGGCAAATAGCGTACACATATGCATCATCGATAATGGTGCTGGTGTCCTAACAGCATGATAATAATATAGCGATAAACATATGCAAGAAATGCGAAAAGCATGAATATGCGGAAATCAAATAATCAACACCACAGTGAAGAATCTACTATGCAAACTACAGATCTAAGTATCAAGTCCATCGGGGAGAGGTATAGAAACCACCTAAATCTGAGTCAATATATATATAATAGTCGGTGATTCCGCCTTAATAGTATCGCGTACGATACAGTATATCATATGACATCCTCAAGTCATGAGTGCGGATCTATCATCAATGTAAAACTCGTACGGTAAATCGTCGTACGGCATCCCAATAGCTGGGTACGGGTCAATATCACATTCCTCTCAACAAATATCAAGTATCACTATCATCATCTCACATACTCTGGGGTACTGATCTAAGTCTAGTACAACTGATACCATCTACAAAGTATGAATGCGGGGGTAAACACACATCCCAAGACCGCAAGAATCACATGTCGTATCCCAAATACGAATCATATCACATTACCGATCACGCGGCACAAAGCCTAATATCATCGACTCATCTCCAATGTCATCCAATATCATCAAACACAGTGTAAGTATAATGAATATGCAAGGGTGTGCGTATAGGTGTAAATCTATTCTAGGGTTCGCGACGGTGAACTACACTAGTCACTTCTAACCCTACACTAACCATAATACACCTAACTATCATATAATAAACAACTACGGATTGCGGGGGTGCTATACGCCATCCACCCGACTTCCCCCTGTAGATATAATCTACTCACCTTGCGTCTTTATCTTTCGATGCCACCACGCGTTTGCTTGTCGTCCTGAAGTCTTCATGGGGTACCTACACATCAAAGTGTCGTATATGCGCATTAAAACCAATTCAAAACCAAAACGGCATACGAATCCCAAAACGACACGATAAGGGGCATATAGGTTAGAACCTACGGGCACGCCTTCAAAACCATCGATCAATCCTCGATATCGTCGTATAAACGCCAAATAGTCAAGGTAAAACACAATACGTGAATTCAGAATTAAAATACGGAATACGGAAACACGAATCCAAAATAGCAACTAAGGAAATATGCTCCAGATTTCACCCTGGGTCAAATTACACAAATCTATATATACCAGGGGCCTAATCTACAGATAAGGGAACACCAAAACCAAAACGAGCAAGTTTGGTGGGGTCCAGGCCGCAAATTGGGGCCAAACGGGATAAGTCTGCGGCCGGATCATGGAGTTAGGGGTTGGGGTCTTGGTGATAGCTTCCTGGGTGCCTGCACATGTCACTGTCCAATCAATTTTAATTTAGGATGTCTCGGGTGATAGCAGATCCTAAATAACCTTCACAGATTTCACAAATTCCCCGATATCGGTTTCTAAATCCGTAATCCGGGTCTTAAGTCTCAGGTTTGGGTCTCAATTCATACACTAGGGTGTTGGTGTAGCCTCTACTGAACTCAATTTCACATTACTACTCATAATTTCCTCAAACCCTAACTAGGTTTTCCTTAACTCCACAATATCACACAATATCGGTTCAATCTAAACATGGGGGTAAAGGAAATGCTAAAACCAAGTTAATGATCCAGAAATTACCTCATTTGGCAACTCAAGAAAATTCTTGAGTTGCCCCTAGTGGCCAAAATCCTTGCTTCTTTAGTTCCAAGTGTAGATCTTGAGCTTGTGCACACTTTTAATGAAATGGGGGTAGAGTTATGGTGTAGTTTGTGAGATGATTTGGGGCTTGAAGAGAGGAGGAAGAAGAGGGAGCAGCAGCTGTAGAAAGGGGCTGAAGAGGGAGAGAGATGAGTGAAGGGATGGGGGGAAAATGGCTAAGTCTTGGTCAAAAGAGGACCATACCTCTCTCTCTCTCTCACCAAACCTCATACAATAATCCTTTTCCATTTCTTTTCTTTTCTTTTTCTCATCAAATCCTTCTCACATAAATAGTAAACCCAAATAAGAAACCATGGCAAGAAAAATGCACAAGTGTAGAAAAAGATATGTGCATGTTTTGCACAAAAATGCTAAAAACCCGATTAGCGATTTTTAATCGCGATTAGCACTAAATTAGCATATAACTAATCAATTAAACTTAGAAATGGTATAATTCTCTAAATTACCCTATTTTAGAATTTTCCAAAAATTTTCCCCATTTATTTGTATTTAATTATGCCAAATTATTAAAATATTCAATAAAATAATATTAAATTATAAATTTTCCCAAAAATAATATTTTTATTATTTCGAAATGTTACAATCTACCCTCCTTAAATAAATTCGGTCCCCGAATTTAAATTTAAACCCCCCAATACTAAAGTATTTCAGCAAAAATCCAAATTGTCGGGGCTCCGAAAACATCAATACGTAGCGAATATCATAAAAATGTACTGCTCTATAAGAAATCAAACCCCAAAAATGTATATAAGAACATCCGGTGCGTCTGGTGCGCACGGAATCAAAATCCATATATGTGTCATACAGGTGTACAAAACAACATCTAGGTGCAACTGGTGTGCACGAAACATCTGTCATAGGCAACGTGTGTGCCTGACAGCTAAATCAGGTGCATGTGACATGCACGAAGAATCCCGATTTAGTGCATCTGGCGTGCACCAAAATCGTATATCAAAACACTAAAGGTGCATGAAAACTATGCTGGAAGTGTAAATCAAATCACTGTATAAGATAGGCGTGAAATCACAATCAATAGCTCAAATATAATAACTTATGCGCAAAATATAAATATCCAGTGGGTGCATGAAACAAATATAATGAAACTCATTCATCAAAACTAAATCATGCAAACAGAACGCCCAAAATACCAAAATCCAAGATGACGGATACGTGATAATCGAATCACAAAATCACAAATCATAAGTACCGTTGTCGGTAGTTCCTCCTTCAAGGTCGAGAAAGAGTCGGTGCATCTAATGCTAGCAGCGCAAGATATCTACTTGCCTCTTGCTCACGGTCTGGCGTCCTCTGACTCTGGGTCCTTATCTTCTCTGCGGATTACCTATCTCGCAGTCAATCAGCTCATCGGCCCTGTCAGGTGTGCTAACGGGGACGATTCCGTTCTGGCACTCCTCTGGTCATCTATCGGTCATCCTCACGACCAATCGTAAAGCAACATGTCACTGGCGTCGGCCTCTGGCTCTCTGAATGCACATCACATATCTGATCCTGGGTGCAAACATCATTGCAGTAGTGTCCTGGAAGGAATCTCGCTCAGGGTCTCTTCCAATCATGCCTATGCCGATCTTTACGGAGGCTGGTACTCTTGCATAATCTCTTCTCGCTCAATGGACATCTGTGTCCTCAGCACAACATTTCTCAGAATCTGGTTGCATCCCAACGCCTCAGTAAGCATATCTGACCTCTGGTCTCGACGGGAAGTAATGACAGCTCGTCAGCGTCTCGCACGAACCTCTTGTCCGCTTGTCTGTATTTCCGTCCACTTCGACTTCACGGCATGCTATCTACGCACTTCACTGTTCTCGGCCACGGTCAATCCGAAGTCTCTAGCACGGACTCAAAATCGCGTACTCTGTAACTTCATCATTCTATAGAAGATGTATGGCCGAACAGGTCCTCGGGAACGCGTCCCAACCATCGGAGAAATACTCAATACCCGTCCGTCCTTGATCAATTCGCAACGCATCTGGGTAAGTTCCTTTATCCGAACCTCATCAACTACCTCGTCGACGATGCCGAACTCTGGCCTGCTGGGTGTGCGCAATATGACCACTCCTGGGTCTAGGTCTTCTCGTATCGTTTTCCAGAAAGGTCCTGTCGAGGTTTCTCTCTCAAATCTCATTACTGCCGAATTGCCTGGAAGTCACCATCCATTGCTGAAGAAAATTCTTATTCCGGAACGGCTACATACTTATCGCACTTCTTTCTGGAAGATATATCCATATACAACGCCTCTGGGTGCGTATCACATCTCTGATGTCAGCGGAGTGGGGCGTCATCTCGTCGAAATCTCTTGCGAACTCTTTTCTTCACTCTGCTTCAATGTCGACTGATTCGGACTCGTCTCATCGTGGCTGCATGGACTGGGCTCCAACGGCTATACTCGTATCTGGAGTCTCCCAAGCAAAGCATCCCATCACATGATATCCGAATGATGTCGAACCATCCGATCGACTCGTCAGAACCTCATAATCCCCCAAGAGATCAACATCTTGAGTATAGTTTAATAGTATCGAGGACATGCCACAGCGTCGGTGGTCCAGCCGTAGAAGGGCAAACCCAAGCCTCACTAATGGCGCCGCGGAACTGCCGCAAACCCTAAGGTTCAAAGGCTTTCACACGGTCATTAAGTCGAGTTAGGGTTTCATTCTTCTAGAGGGTCCATAGAATCACCTGTATGTCTTTCCGTATACTTTAAACTTGGAAAATGGGCTCATGACATTCGATCGTCTTAATCGACTCTCAACGAACCTGCGTGAAGTCGCCTCTAGCATGGAAACAATCTATCTGATGACCTCGCATCGGTAAACGAACGAACCAGTCATTCATCCTCAGGTGACTAGCGACCGTCCATCATATCTCTAAGTATATGCTCATGCGGCAGTAGCTCCAACCATCTGGGCGATATCTCGTCATTTGCAGCAACAACTGGCTCATTCGCCTGTACGCCGAACAGCGCCTCAATCTTCCAGGAAAGGCAATACATTGGCGGTCATCTCTGAATCGGTCTACTCTAGATCTGAGTAAGACTCTCCACACTGGAAATCTTCAACTCAACTGGGTCCGCTCCGGCGCATAAATCAGACGAATCACCTTCGTCTCTCAAATCGGGTAGACTAGCTATCATCTGTCTCATATCTGCCTGGAAGCTCCGGCAATCTCAGCTCGTAAGCTTCGGAAGCGACATCCTGTCAATCTCAGTAACAGCTGGTCCATCTGTCTGCACGGTAGGCGACATCATAAACTCTGAGGTATGCTGTATATCAACAGTCCTCTCTCAACTGGCAGCTCTAACAATGGCCCGATCATCCGGTGCAAAACCAAGCACTCACCTCCTCTAGAGGTCACAATCACCAATACTAACTCGATACGTTCCCATGTCACCAGAAAACACAATGGTCGGCCCTCGTACCAGACGAGCTCGCCCTGACCGTAACCCTAGCAGCAGCCCAACTGCGCTCAAACATGGCGACAGGAACCTCAATCGAGTATCGAAGAGAGCAGATCAATGGAAAGAAAGAAAACAACAAATCCAGAGTGGATACATGACCATAAGAAGGAACAGCATCAATGAAGGTATGATCATGAAACTAATAGAATCGAGGATCTCAAATGGATGTATAATCATGGATATGAAGAGAGTCACTGATCTCGAAAATATGTACATCCTAAGGTTCCTTAAGCAGAGTGGCGTGTCGTAAGTATGCCGCGAAACATACCCACGGTACGTCACTCTACTTTAGTCACCTATTCCATCAACCAAGGGTCATCCTACGCTATGAAAGTTCGGGTCTAATACCCCCTCGACTAAGTCTAAGTTCCGTAAGGTCAAACCTAAGTTCCGTATATATATATAAACGCCCTAGGCTCCACATAGTCAAACTTAGACTCGAACCAAGGTTAACCTAGCGCTCTGATACCAACTTTGTCACGACCCGAAAGAGCACGTGACTGGCCTTTGAACCATATGAAGTCTATAGGATTCCATCTGATCCAAGTAAGCCAAAAGCCCAGAAATCTAAAACCATTTTAAGAATAAGTAAAGAAAACTGGTTTAAAGAAGTGAAGGAAAACATGTTGAAGTCAAGGTTTTTAAATAACTGAGCCGAATATGCATTTTAAAATGTCAAGTCTTTTCTAAAAATTTCGGCAGAGTTTCTTTTTTAAATACTGGCCCCGAACGGGGTACAACAAGAACAATATATATATGCAATGATAAAAGGCATCCCCAAGCGGGAGCTAGCTCTTCGTCAATCGACGGTCACAACCACACAAGCAATATAATATACAACGCCGAAGGGCGGGGATCAAAACTCAAAAGAAAACTCATAATAACATGAAAACCGTAATACTGCTAAGCGCGACTCTAAGGTCGAATAATACATCACTAGTGTCTAAGTCTGAAACAATATACAAGTTTTGGTTGATGGAATTTTTAGATACAATGAATAAAACAAGTACAATGGTGGTTCTTGATGCAAAAAAATCCACCTACCAAAAGCAATTCACCCGTAAGGAAGCAGTGTGCCAGAAATGCCGCAATGGAACCTGTACGGCAAAACCTGCAAGAACTGTGGCACAACGGGGGTGAGTTGCCAACTCGTGAATAGAAATATCTACAAAGTGAAATCGAATGCAAGAAATAAACCTAGGTCAAACAATCAGTAATATAAACCACAAGAGTACGTCTGAAGCATGAAAAAGTAGCAATGTAACATCTAAGCATGTATGTAGTGCCAAGTACTCAGGTAATAACATGTCATCAGTATAAGGTATGTCTGCATGAAGTATGATCAATATAAATCCAGTCTGTATGTGATCAAGTCTGTATAAACGTGGAACCCGTCCACCCGTCACCCAATGACAATAAACGTGGAACCCGTCAACCCGTCACCCAATGACAATAAACATCATGTATGTAAATATGAGGATACAATCAAATCATGGAAAACATCATGAAAACCGTGCCTAGCATCGACACGTAAATCCTCATCTATCGGGCTCCGTCAGTCCGGATCAGCCCACGGGCTATGTCTGCGGAATCGGCCCTCGGCCCCGGCAGTACGCCTATATCCATCTATCGACTCTGGTCAGTATCCACTGGATAACCGCCAGGTCCAACCAATCACCGGTAGGTAGTAGTCCCTCTGCCAGGCTCACCGTCTACTACACAGTGAAACCGTTCTCGCCTCGGGGTACCATACCGGGTCCACCATGTACCCGTAATCGGCCTCATCCGCCTCCTCGAATCGGGTTTCACATGTCGCTCTCAGCACCGAGAAAACACATGGTGGACGCATTGAAATATCATATCAAGGGTAACCGGGTTTTTAACACAATTATATATTCTTTTTTGAAATACCCACGGTTCCTAAATCCAGAAATATCATGGAAACAACATATCTCAATGCGTATAATCAAAACATGATGTATGCGACATGTAAAGAAAGGTAAGCATATCAGGAGTCATGCAACATAGAATAGTAATGTGCACATGTCGAGAGAAACCGCTCTTTTAAAACGAATCAGTTTTGAAGAACATCTTGCGGTTCCCAAATCTCTAATCAAGTCTGAATCATCTATGTTTGTGTACAGGGATAAGTGTACAATATGCCATGCAAGAATCATATCATGAATGCAACAGTACTACAGTGTAGTGGCATGGCAATTATCGATGATGAAGTGTGTGAGCCGGAAAATAGTGTACGTGGAACATACGCATCATCGTTAATGGTGCTGGTGTCCTAACAGCATGATAATAATATAGCGATAAACATATGCAAGCAATGCGAAAAGCATGAATATGCGGAAATCAAATAATCAACACCACAGTGAAGAATCTATTATGCAAACTACAGATCTAAGTATCAAGTCCATTGGGGAGAGGTATAGAAACCACCTAAATCTGAGTCGATATATATATATAATAGTCGGTGATTCCGCCTCAATAGTATCGCGTATGATACAGTATATCATGTGACATCCTCAAGTTATGAGTGCGGATCTATCATCAATGTAAAACTCGTACGGTAAATCGTCGTACGACATCCCAATAGCTAGGTACGGGTCAATATCATATTCCTCTCAACAAATATCAGGTATCACTATCATCATCTCATATACTCTGGGGTACTGATCTAAGTCTAGTCAACTGATACCATCTACAAAGTATGAATGCGGGGGTAAACACACATCCCAAGCCCGCAAGAATCACATGTCGTATCCCAAATACGAATCATATCACATTACCGATCACGCGGCACAAAGCCCAATATCATCGACTCATCTCCAATGTCATCCAATATCATCAAACACAGTGTAAGTATAATGAATATGCAAGGGTGTGGGTGTAGGTGTAAATCTATTTTAGGGTTCGCGACTATGAACTACACTAGTCACTTCTAACCCTACATTAACCATAATACACCTAACTATCATATAATAAAAACTACGGACTACGGGGGTGCTATACGCCATCCACCCGACTTCCCCCTGTAGATATAATCTACTCACCTTGCGTCTTTATCTTTCAATGCCACCACGCGTTTTCTTGTCGTCCCGAAGTCTTCATGGGGTACCTACACATCAAAGTGTTGTATATGCGCATTAAAACCAATTCAAAACCAAAACGGCATACGAATCCCAAAACGACACGATAAGGGGCATATAGGTTAGAACCTACGGGCATGCCTTCAAAACCATCAATCAATCCTCGATATCGTCGTATAAACGCCAAATAGTCGAGGTAAAACATAATACGTGAATTCAGAATTAAAATACGGAATACGGAAACACGAATCCAAAACAGCAACTAAGGAAATATGCTCCAAATTTCACCCTGGGTCAAATTACACAAATCCATATATACCAGGGGCCTAATCTATAGATAAGGGAACACCAAAACCAAAACGAGCAAGTTTGGTGGGATCCAGGCCGCAAATTACGGCCAAACGGGATAAATCTGCGGCCGGGTCATGGAGTTAGGGGTTGGGGTCTTGGTGATAGCTTCCTGGGTGCCTGCACATGTCACTGTCCAATCAATTTTAATTTAGGATGTCTCGGGTGATAGCAGATCCCAAATAACCTTCACAGATTTCATAAATTCCCCGATATCGGTTTCTAAATCCGTAATCCGGGTCTTAAGTCTCAGGTTTGGGTCTCAATTCATACACTAGGGTGTTGGTGTAGCCTCTACTGAACTCAATTTCACATTACTACTCATAATTTCCTCAAACCCTAACTAGGTTTTCCTTAACTCCACAATATCACACAATATCGGTTCAATCTAAACATGGGGGTAAAGGAAATGCTAAAACCAAGTTAATGATCCAGAAATTACCTCATTTGGCAACTCAAGAAAATTCTTGAGTTGCCCCTAGTGGCCAAAATCCTTACTTCTTTAGTTCCAAGTGTGGATCTTGAGCTTGTGCACACTTTTAATGAAATGGGGGTAGAGTTTTGGTATAGTTTTTGAGATGATTCGGGGCTTGAAGATAGGAGAAAGAAGAGGGAGCAGCAGCTGCAGAAAGGGGTTGAAGAGGGAGAGAGATGAGTGAAGGGATGGGGGGGAAAATGGCTAAGTCTTGGTCAAAAGAGAACCATACCTCTCTCTCTCTCTCACCAAACCTCATACAGCAATCCTTTTCCATTTCTTTTCTTCTCTTTTTCTCATCAAATCCTTCTCACATAAATAGTAAACCCAAATGAGAAACCATGGCAAGAAAAATGCACAAGTGTAGAAAAGATATGTGCATGTTTTGCACAAAAATGCTAAAAACCGGATTAGCGATTTTTAATCGCGATTAGCACTAAATTAGCATATAACTAATCAATTAAACTTAGAAATGGTATAATTCTCTAAATTACCCTATTTTAGAATTTTCCAAAATTTTTCCCCATTTATTTGTATTTAATTATGCCAAATTATTAAAATATTCAATAAAATAATATTAAATCATAAATTTTCCCAAAAATTATATTTTTATTATTTCGAAATGTTACATTAATATATATGTGATATATATTTATTTGTGTTCTTTTTTGTATCATGGTTGTTGATACAAATATCATGGGTGTATAAGACTTATACCATACTAATTATAGTGTTAGGTTTTTATATTTAAAGTAATTCTAAAATTAATGGATAATGAGCTCACATGCATGAAGCTTCATGAAGCTTATGGTTGCATTGACTTAGTGCACTAGTTTTGTTTTACTTAAGATATTAATTAACCTAACCACTATAATTAGCCATGGTTATGTCTCTACATGAGTTAGTATATGATACTCACTCACCATGGTTAACACTCTCTCTTGTTTTAGTTTTCATTCTCATTTTGAGCTCATCTTCTTCCTCCTTCAATTTCTTTCTAGGGTTTGATAAAGAGAGAGAACCAAAGTGAGAAAAGAAATTCTAAAGTGTACTTATTTCCTATTTCACCATCCTCTACTAGACTAGCACTTTAGTTTAGGGTGTTTGCTTCACTAATTCTTTAGTTAGTGAAGTAGAAGCTTGAGTTCGTAATCCCTTGACGTAGATCATCTTCGGCCTCGAAGACTTCAAGCAAAACCATTGCCATCTTCTCACAGAGCCGTCCGAGAGCCGGGAGCATGATGATCGCAGCGAAGGGACTACTACAAGGAGCATATGAAGTGAAGGACCGATCTACAAAGGTTGTATTTCGTATTCACTTAGTGTTAAAGAGTTTAACTTGCTAGTTTTTGCCTAATCTCTAGTTAAAAATCTTGTTTAGAGTTATTTGGCACGGCTAAAATTTTAACCGGGCATGGTTAATGCCTTGTAGAACCTTCTTAGAGTGCCTAGTAACCCTACAGTGGTATCAGAGCCTAGCTAGAGCATTAGGCGATGAGTATACGAAGTTTAAACTCTGAACGAACCCCGATACGTCAAACTAAACCCCTCTCTGGAATTTTTTTTAAAACGGTGATTTTTCTAAATTAAAAATACCTAAAAAAATCAGCAGGTAAATATAAACATTACTGTAGAAAACGAGCCCCTGAACCGTACGGCCCGCCGCGGAACCGCGGCCATACCTCTCTTGGGCCGCGGATCCGCGGACGTACTGTAGCAATGGGCTTTTGGTTTTCTACAGTAATATCTATTTCTGTTAGTATATCTTTCTGGGTATTTTTTTATTCTGACTCAAGTGTTGAGTAATCTGGGGTTTATTTTGTATTCGTTGATTCGATCGGAATATTTAGTTTCGTTGTGTTTTTCCGGATATTTAGAAACTGTTAAAAAGTTCGAACGGATATCAATAACTCATTTTTCCCCGATCCGGAAAATTTCCAAGTGTTGGATTTTTCCGTAGTTTAAGAACGTCTAGATCATGCAAGTTACGCGATGGACCCTCTAGAAGACAACAAACCTTAACTCGATTATGTGACCGTCTTGAACTGCCTTTTGAACCTTAGGGTTTGGGGCAGTACGGCGTTGCCACATGTGAGGCGTTGGCTTGACCCTTCTACGGCTGGACCATTGGTACTGTGGCATGTGATGGATGTTTTTAAACTCCCCTTAAGTGTTGAGAACTATTTGGGAAAGCTTGGGTGTTTGATCATTCGATCGGAAAGTTTAACATTGTCTATTTATCTGGAATGTGATACAATATTTGGAATCTATATGTAGTTATGAGATAACTAATTTGAATGTTATAAACATAGCAGTTTAGTCTCGATTGATCGGTTGCCACGGAATTTTGATGCGATCAAAAGTCCGTCGCAATCACGTAGCGTACGCGGATACTCGCCGGATAAACTTAATAGACAGCCACGCCCCAAAGCCCCGACCAAGTGACTGTAGGAGAACCCCGTCGCCAAAAGCATCCGTTTGGGTGCTCGCGGAAGCGGTGTTCCGCCTTAGTGCACTTCGTCGACGGCATCCGAGGGTGCGGCCGTCTACTAAAGTTTGCGACGAGCATTTGATCAGTATATCGGGAATCTTGTTGAATTGCCTGACTTGATATTGAAAAGTGTTTTCGATATAGAGACTAAAATGCGAGGTTTATAATTGTTAGGCATGCGATGTCTAAGGAGGTTGCGGATTCCAACTGTTGTAGTTTTACACTTTCTTTTCTGCGACCGTAAGTGTAATATGTGATATTGCCGGTTTCGTTGCTATATGTCAACGACAATTGGGATGCGCATATTTACTTACGTTGATGACATGTGATGTTATGTGTTGCTGGATATGTTATATTGGATCGTCGCGTTCTGAGTAGCCGGGGGTTTTATGTGAGATGAGGGTTTTTATTTTCATTCATGTAAAATTCATTGTATGTAATATTCTTTTATTGGGGCACTTCCGGGATGAGGTTGCTGTCACCATTTGTATATTATTTACTTTTCCACACCAGGGTAGACCCAAGGAGGAGAGCACAAGTAACCGGGTTCTAGAGTCTTGTGGGAGACCAACTCGAGGAGTCGAGTCCGGGTATCCTAACTCTAGGATTGGTAGGGTTGCTTGCCGCTCTCGTAGGGGTCTAGGGGTGTGGGTTTGGCTATTCATCGCGACCGTGGAATCCGTGTTTTATAGAGGCTCAAAATAAAACACGGACGTCCTAGTATATCCTTTATTTCATACGATTCTTCTGCTGCGATATCTGTGATGTGATCATTTGATATGTTGTGATAGATACTGTATATAGTATATATGATATATTATATAGACGCTACTTATATTTTACACCCGCGCTAACCCTGCCCCGCTCTGCCGTTAGTTACCTAACCGCGGAACCGATTTCATGCCTATGGTATGCATGTGATTTGACTTTTGCTTTCGGCATAGTTTTCATGCACTTTTAGTATTTTGATTCAATTTAAGCACACTGATGCACATGGTTGTGAGATTATATATCACGGTATACCTGATTTGGATTTGGATTGAGATGTGATGTATACCGTTGATTTCAATTATGATACTCGATATTTGTTTTCGTGCACCTTGTGCACTTGAGTTGGATTTTGCGCAGGCTTGACGTGCTTGATGCGATTTTGGTGCACGCCAGATGCACTAAATCGGGATTCTTCGTGCATATCAGATGCACCTGATATTGTTGTCAGGTACACACCGTTGCCCTTGACAGGTGTTTTCGTGCACAGCCGTTGCACTTAGATTTTGTTTCTGTGCACATGTATGGCACATTTATTGATTTCGATTTCCGTGCGCACTAGACCCACGTGGCATTCATATACACATTTTGGGGATTGAATTCTTTTGGAGCAGTATGTTTTATGATACTTACTATATGGTATAGTAGCTGAGCAGGACTAGTCCGAGAATAGTACCTGAATATATTTTTGCATGCATTGATAGTTATTGAATGGATTTCCAAAAAGGAGCTATAGTCTCAGTATTTACCTACGTGTCCGAGATGGCACGAGACACTTAACAAAGGAAACCCATCTAAATTATTTTTCAAAACGGCGGGACATGTATGTTAAACAAAGGGTATGTATATATATAGTTATGCTCTTACAATAAACGTCCGCCACTGTGTCGTGATATGCGCATCGCATAGCGACTTGAAAGGGTTTGGCATGCATTTCTTCAGATGTTTTGAAAAATTTACTACGATGTTTACATGTATAGTTTTGATGTATATCATGTTGGTTTCGTTTTGGGCTTTGACATTGGTGTCTTCACCATAACTCCGATGATTGCGGGATGCTTGACGGAGTTTTGATTTTGGTTTATATACTCGTTTTTCATGCGCATGCATTGCGCTACGATATGATTTATGTATTTATGATTTCGGAGCCTCGATGACTTGACCTTTTTACTGAAATGTTTTAGTATTTGAGGGGTTTAAATTTATATTCGGGGATTGAATTTCTTTAAGGGGGGAAGATTGTAACATTTCAGAAAAATGAATATTATTTTTGGGAATTTATATAATTAAATAATAATTATTATGAATATTTTAATATGGCGGTATAATTAAATACCGATAAATTGGGAAATATTTGGAAAATTATAGGAATTACTGAAATGAGGGTGCTATTTATGATTTAAGCAAATTATGAAATCTTTATGATTAATTATATTCCATCTTAATGCTAATCACGATTAAATATCACTAATTGTGCATTAAGCTTGATTTGTGCACATGACATGCACAATGTCATATTACACATTGTTACATTTTTTCTACCATGGCTTTTCTGTATTTTTCATGCATGGCTTGGTTTTATGTGAGAGGAAAAGAAAAGAAAAGATAAATAAAGGAAAAAGAATAAAAAAGTGAGGTATAGGCATGAGAGAGAAGAGAGAGAGGGTGAGGGGTCTCTTGACTTAGGCATTGGGGTTTGTCTTCATCATCTTCCTCATTTTCTCTTCACTTTCCCCTCATGGCTGCCCTTTCCCTCCACCACTTACACCTCCTCACTTCAATCCCAAAAACACCTCAAAACACTTCATCCTCTTCACTAAAAACTTGCACAAGCTCACTACAAGCACTTTGGACAAAGAAAAATCGGATTTTGGAGACTTGGGGCAACTCAAGAAAATTCTTGAGTTGCCAAATGAGATAATTCTTTCACATTAAGTGTAGTATTTAATTTTCTTTAGAAACTATATTAGTTTAGATGTGATTTAGTGAGGTTTAGAGGTGTTTGGAAATTCTTAAAGAGGGTTAGGGTTTTCCTTGAGTTGTGTTGGTGAACTTGAGTGTAATTGGTGACTACAAGCCCCCATAGTGCTAAAACCTCGACCAAACCAGTGACTAAACCCAAATTACAAGTTTGATATCGATATGACGGTTTTTTTGTGTATATTTAGTGCCTACAGGGAATCTGGAGTGATCCGAGGCCATTACTAGAAAACCAAACAACCCCTGAGGCCTAGAATTGACACTAGGAGGCCACCCTGCAAGTACGAGACCCTAACTCCCTGGAATGGCCGAGCTCACCGGATTTGGGGGTGATGTGGCTGGCCAAAATTTTGTATCTGGTGCAAGGATTGGTTTTTTAGCTCATACACATCCTATACAACACCCCAGTGTTGTTTGTTTATCCAATTTTCACCTGAACTAAAATCTAGAGCAAGTTTTGTAAGTTGCTGTTTTGGTTTCTTTGATGTTTATGAATTGAAGTTTTGGTAATTGTGTTATGTATCGGTCATTTGACGTTTGTATGTAGATGTCGAGGGTTTTTGGGCTCTTTTGCATAAGTAGACCATAGGTTTTAACATATGTGTGTTTCACGTTTCGTTTGGGTTTTGAATTAGATGTTTTGATGCGATACGATATTTGTGATATGTAGGTACCCTCAAGTGGACTTCGGACGATGAAGAAGAGGATGGCCGCATCGACATCGACAAGCGAGGATCAATGTGAGTAGATATATATCTACGGGGGAAGTCGGGTGGATGACGTATAGCACCCCCGCAGTTCGTAGTGTAGTCTATGATATATCTCGTATATATACGATACTATGTGTTATGTAAAATGTTTATGATTTTCAAGATGGGTTTTAGATGTTCTTGGGTTTGTTTTAGTGTAATTAGAAGTAACTTGGTTTAGCTTCTTAGTCGCGAACTCTAGAGTAAAGATTACACCCACACGCACACACACACGCTTACATTGTTTTACTTGTGCGTATATGGGGATATATACATATATACATACATATAGGTATGTGAATATGTGTATATATATATATGTATACATATACATGGATGATGAGGATAGTATATGATATTTGGAGATGAGTCGATGAGATTGGGCATGGTGCCACGAGATCGGTGATATGAATTGGTTCGTATTATGAGATACGACATGATATTATAGCGGGTCTTAGATGGTGTGTTTTCATATACACGCATATATATGTAGATGGTATCAGTATGTACTAGACTTAGATAAGTACTCCAGTTCATGATATGATGATAAGGAAACCAGATGAATAATGAGATAATGTGATATTTGACCCGTACCCAGATTTAGGATGCCGTACGATGGATTTACCGTACGTGATATGTATGATGATAGATCCACACTCTTGACTCGAGGATGTCATATTATATATTGTATTGTATGTGATACTATTGAGGTGGGATCACCGACTCTCTCTCTCTCTCTATATATATATATATATCGACTCAGACTTAGGTGGTTTCCCTTACCCTTTCGATTAGTCCTGTAATTTATATAGTAGATGTTAGACTGGGCTCGAGTCATACCTATTTCTAAATTTAACGAATCGTGAGTATTTTAAAGACAGACCAAGGGATACTACAGATATTTCAAAGGACGTACCTTTTCTTAAAAACACCGTAGTCCCCATTTTATAAACACGCGATTCATGTTATTTCAAATGGCAAACTGTATGACTCATATATATAATGTATATTCTTACATGTTGTGTTATTATTCATATTTTGCATATTCTGGCTGTTCGCATCGCATTGCATGCTTATATATATGTGCATTAGTTGTTATTGAACCCATGTTATCAGGACACCAGCACCATTACCGATGATGCGTATGTCTACGAACACTTACTTGCCGGCTCACACACTTCATCATCGATAATTGCTATGTCACTACACAGTAGAACTGCTGCATCATGATATGATTCCTTGCATAATTTACTTGCTATGGTTACATATACACCTTTATACGATGTTGCACTTGACTTTGGAGAAATTGGGAACCGCAGGATATATTTTAAAATTGGATTCATTTAAAAGAGCGGTTTTCCCTTGATGTGTGTATATTACTGTTCCATGTTGCACGATAGATGGATATGCTTACATTTATGTCATATGTTGCATACATCATTCTTTATAATTTTACGCATTGAGATATGCTGTTTTCATGAGATTTCTGGATTTGAGAACCGTGGTATTATTTCAAGAAAGTATGTATTGTTTTGAAAATCTGGTTTTTCTTAATATGATATTTCAGTGCGTCCACCTTGAGTTTTCTCGGTTCTGAGAGTTTGTATGAGTATACCCGATTCGAGAAGCGGTAGGCACCGTCTGCGGGTAAATGGTGGACCCGGTATGGTACCCCGGGGCAAGAAGACTCGTATAGATAGACGGTGAGCCCAGCGGAGGGATTACTACCCACCGGTGATAGTATTTGGACTCGTCGGTTTTCCGGAGGATACCGACCGGAGTCATGAGATGGATATGAGGGCCGACCAGATTTTTGCGGCGCCTGAGGGCCGATCTGAGAATGCGGTGCCTGAGATATATGAGGATTTACGGTCGATGCTGGACACTCAGCTTCCATGATTTTAATGTGTCTCGAAGGACACACGTTGATTTATATCCTCATACTCTCATGCATATACTTTTATGATATTTACATGCATGACGTTGCTGTGTCACTGATTGATACGTGGACGAGATCCACATGCATACATGCATTGATTATATGGTTGGATGACTGATAGGCATTGATTATATTGTTGGCACATATGTAGATACGGTCACCCTAGATATCATAGTATTATCTTTATGATATAGTTGACCTAGGAAATCGTTATTTTATTCGATTTCTACCTGATGATGTTTTTCTTCTCACGAGTTGGCAACTTACCCCCGTTGTGCCACAGTTCTTGCAGGTTGACCGCATGGATCAGTAGCGGCATCGTTGGCACACAACTGCTTTTTGGGTGATTTTTTGGTAGGTGAGACATTTGTATCATGCCCACTCTTGCATTTATATTTCATATTGTATCTAGTCAACTCCATCAATCAAACTAGTATTTGTATAAGCAATGAGACTTAGTGAGACTTGTGGTTGCGAGACTTAGAGCGAGGGTTTTTCCGCTACTAGTGGTTTTGATGTCTTGCTTATTTCAGTATCTTTTGTTGATCTTCGCCGTTGGGCGTCGTATACTTATTTTCATGTTTTGCGTGGTTGTGGATCCGCCGATTGGCGAAGAGCTAGCTCCCGCTCGGGGATGCCTTTTATATTATTATGTAAAGGTGGTTTTGGATCAAAATATATAAAGGAGGTGCTGCCCAAATTTTTAAAAGTCGTAACACGTTTTTCAACTAATAAATCCCACTTGCATTTTTCATGCTCTTTTACTTATGCATTTAGAAAACATTGATTTCACCCTACTCTTATTTCAAAACTTCACTTCTTTTATTTTCTTAAAAGGTTTAGATTTTCTGGGTTTTGGCTTACTTGAATTATATGGGGGTCCTATAGACTTCATATGATTCAAGTGCCAGTCACGTGCCATTTCGGGTCGTGACACCTATCGTCAGGTAGCAATTCCCGGGTGGCATGAGTACAGATTAGTCTGCTGACTTGACATCACTATTCGTCTCGAGTGTGTTCCCACTGTATTTAGATTACTACCCTACCACGGCTCAAAGGAGTCATGCAAACAGGTAGTAGTTGGGTGCAGTCCCGAAGCACTTAGAGGCAGTAGCGGTTAGATAGGATTCTTCTCTCCCGGTATTGGGGGTTGATATCGCGCTATGTTCGAAAAGCCATTACACAAATTCCCTGGTCAGGGCAAGCGAGATTTACTGGTAGGTACTCCGGTAGTTTCTCAGGATGTATTGGGCTCTACCCCGGCATGACTTATTACGCTATTAGGGGTCTGACGGTTGCCATCCCCTAGGCCTGATAGGTGAGTATCTTAGACGAACAGACCGGAGTGTACAGAGATTGTCACAGATAGGCTCAGTAGGAGTTTGGATGAGTTTGCTCATTGGCCTTCATCGACAGATACCTGGGTAGCTGTTACGCACAGCTAGTGCCGCTGACGGACGTGTGGTTAAACCCACTACCAGTATACTGTTGAGTCTTTAGAGTCCCACACAGAGGGTTTTCCTGCTTCGGGAGAAACGATGTAGAAACCGTATGGTTTTACGGCAGGGTTCCGATCACATACGTGTACTGGCTACACGGATGTTGTTCGGACGGATAATACTAGTGGATTTGGTTTAAGCCGGATTCTAGTATTATATTATTGGATTATTATTATCTCATTGTATTCGTATTTTTCGGAATACGAATAAGGGTATGTATATAAGGTGAGGGTATTCTTGTAATTTCACAAGAGATACTTCTAGAAAGGGACACCTCATTATTTGGATGTATCTATTTTGAGAAATAGATTAATAAGGTGGAAATGGAGATATTTGTGGCATGTTGAAGCATGGCTCATTTGTGTTATTTTATTGGTTTGTGTTATTTTATTAGTTTGTGTTTACTATTGAAGCATGGCTGTTATTTTCTATTGGAAAATAATCCATGCTTCATGAGAGATGAGGATGAGCTATCCTACACCAAGCCTTCACTTGGTTCATTTGCTCATATTGTTTCTCTTTCTATATTTTCTCCCCTTCTTTCTTAAGATCCTGATCCCTCTCATGAGTTGTGAACCATAGGGTCAAATAAGATTAAATACTCCATTAGATACTCTATATCTTTTAAGCTACCTAGCTTAGAAAACTTGGTACCTTAGTTACCTCGGTTTAGAGGTTGGAGCTTAAAGTATAGACTTTCGGGTGGATCATTTTTGACACGAGGAGGCCGACGATCAAGCGCAATCCAGATCATCGAGGAGCTCAGGGAGAGGAGGAGGAGAAGACTCGAAGGACTAGAATCAAGAAGGTATAACACTTACAAAGTAGTTAGAACCTCCATGTAGAATAGCTAGTTAAGATTTCTGTTAAGATCTTGGAGTTTAGTCAGTGTTGCATAGTATGAAAAAATCATTTTTTGTAAATTCCCCCTCCCCACAAGTGCGTGGGCTATGCGACGTCGACTTACACTAGTATCTCCTAGCGAGTCTTCATGTACGTTACGAAATAACGACGGAGTTTGGATCCAAATCTAAACTCCGTGTTAATCCATCAAGTGAGACTAAAAAGTTAGATTAATACAACTAGTTTTCACGAAACTAATTAGTGTGGATTCTAAAAATTGTATCAAACAAGTATAATATTTAAACGACATTAACAATTCGATCGACTTTCATTTCTACTTCAATAAGCAGAGATCTCAACCACTTGAGTCCCAACTAAAACACCCAGAAAACACATTTCCTCAAATTACAACCCCAGAAGAAAATTGGAGCCCAAAGCCTACTAAGTCATCACGGATCCACTGCCGACGTCAAGTCTAGGCCATGGATCCACGGTTCCTTTATTGCTTCATGGGCCATGTTTTCTTGTGGGCCTATAAAAAAGCCTACATGATTTTCTGAGAATTTTTAATTTTAAATATATTGCAGTTTGAAAAATTGGACAGAAAGGTGCAAAATCTTTAAAAAAAAAATCGATCGAACAATTTAATTTCGTCTAAATATTTCCTGAGCTTTTAACCTGGCTCTGATACCATGAAAGTACGTCCTAACACCTCTATAAGGGTTTTAACAAGAGAAAATATGCAAGTTTAAAAAATCTAGAGGGCTAAGTCTACTAGCTAGGATCAAACTAAAGGTTTAGGGTTTCAATGAAAGCAATCAAGAGATTTATAAAAGTGATAAGGAGCTACAACCTTTGTAGCCAAGTCCTTCTCTTCTAAAGCTCATTGTAGTAGTCCCTTGAATTCTTTCTTGAGCTCCACTTGAAGACTTGATCAAGCTTCTTTAATGTCTTCTAGGTCAAAGATGATCTACCTTGAGGCCACTCTAACTCAAGCTCACACTTCACTAATCAAACTATTAGTGAAGAGGATAACCTAAACTAATTTGCTAGTTTAGTTAAGATTGATGAAGTTGGGTTTTAGCTCACTAAAATTCTTTTCTTTTTCTTTCTCTTGAATGAATAGTGTTTTCAAGAGAAAAATTAAGATGGAGATGAGATTGAGCTTGGAGTTGTTTGGATAAATGCAAATGATAAAACTTATATGAATTATAAAGAAAAAAGAATGAGTCATGGTTGCAACCATGTTCTCAACTAATGACTTATTTTTTCTTCTTTTAAATTCAAACAAGTTGTCATTATCTTCTTATCCTTTAACTCCTTGTCATTCTCATATACAAAACTCTTGTGTATAAGCAACCATGACAAAATTATATATATTATTTATCACATACAAATAATATACAAAGAGATGAAAAATTAAAGTGAGCATAATATTATTTATATATATATATATAATTATTAAATCAACACTTGATTTAATAATCCGGTTATATCATATATAATCCGGCTAATATCAAATAACGCTATATTAGAATACCGTATCATATATCCGTATTTAATCAACCTCCCGCACATATCTTCATACATGCCCTACTTCGTTTCGCTTGAGCTAGGAAAGCTCTATGTGGGACTCTAAAGACTCATCAATATGCTAGCAGTAGGTAATGATCACATCAAACACTTATAAACACGTCAGCGGTACTAGCTGCACGTAATGGCTACCCAGGTACTGAACTAATAGATGATCAACAAGTAAACTTGTCCAAACTCCCTGTAGAGCCTATAAGCGACGCTTACCGTACAGTTCATCTTTTTGTCTGATATGTTGCATATCGAGTCTGGGGGGTGGTATCATCAGACCACAATAACTCGATTAGTCATGCCGATGTGTGACCTATAACCAATCGAGAAACTACTGATAACACTTATCTATAAATCTCATGAGCCCTGACTAGGGACTTGCGGTTATAGCCATTCGAGCATAGCACAACATCAACTCTTAATACCGGGAGAGACGAAACACCTTTTATCGCTCACTGCCTCCATACGACTTGGGACTGTACCCAACAACCACATGTTTGCACGACTCAGTAGAGCCGTGGTAGAGAGGTAATCAAAGCACAGTGGGAATCACACAAGACACTATGACGATCTCGGGTCTACAGACTAATCTGTACAAGTTTCACCAGAGAACTGCTATCTGACAATAGGTATGGTGCCATCTAGGAGTTCTCGGCGAGCCCGTTCAGTATACTCATTCTCTAATGAGCACCTATGAACAATCTTTGATGTCAAACACTAATGGTTGTGGGATCAACCTGTTAGGAATATGTATACCCTAGAGGCCATTATTGTATATTATAGTGGATGCTTGGACATATATATAGAGGACTTTCTTGCTCGACATGACAGTATGCTATGTGGTTGCCTTTTATTTTAATATGTACACTTTTATTATTATACCGTCTCTCTGATACATGTTGATAAAGCCCTTAAGATGTAGGCTTGACTACCAAGACTATTATGCAGATCATACTGGTGGGGCTTGTGTAGTCCGCAAGCACATCCTTTAACAGTTCCTAGTCGAGGGTGTATCGAGATAGGGTATCGATATTCTAGAATAGACTAGTGTGTACGTTTCTTGACCCTGTATGGGGAGATGATTGATCCCACAACCATTGGTGTTTGACATCAAAGATTGTGCATAGGAGCTCATTAGAGAATGGGTACACCGAATAGGATTCGCTGAGAAATCCTAGATGGTACCATACCTATCGTCAGATAGCAGTTCTCAGGTGACACTTGTACAGGTTAGTCTGTAGACCCGAGATCGTCATAGTGTCTTGTGTAGTTCCCACCGTGCTTTGATTTCCTCCCTACCACGGCTCAAAGGAGTCGTGCAAACAAGTGGATTTTGGGTACAGTCCCGAGTCACATGGAGACAGTGAGCGATATGAGGGGTTTCGACTCTCCCGTTATTGGGAGTTGATGTTGCGCTATCCTCGATTGGCTATAACAGCAAGTCCCTGTTCAGAGCTGATGAGATTTACTGGAAAGTGTTATCAGTAGTTTGTCGAACGGTTATAAGCCACACATCGGCATGACTTATCAAGTTACCGGGGTCTGACGATTCCACCCCTAGACTCGATTTGCGACATATCAGATGAAGAGACTAGACTGTATGGTAAGTGTTGCTTATAAGCTTTACGGGAGTTTGGACAAGTTTGCCTGTTGATCTTCTATTCGTTCAAAACCTGGGTAGCCGTAACGTCCAGCTAGTACCGCTGATGGCTTGTGGGTATCTGATGTGATCATTACCTATTGCTGGCGTATTGACGAGTCTTTAGAGTCCCACACAAAGGTTTTCTAGCTCAAGCGAAACGAAGTAGGGCACATATGGTGATATGTGCGAGATCTTGATTAAATACGAGTATGTGATACCGTATTCTAATCTGGCGATATTTGATATTGGTTAGGTTATATATAATATAACCAGATTATTGAATCAAGTGTTGATTCAATGATTTGTTTTATGTATATATATTTGATATTGGCCAGTTATATACGATCTGACCAGATTATTAAATTAAGTGTTGATTTAATATCTAATATTGAATATTAGTCGGTTATATATAATATAATCGGGTAATTGAATCAAGTTTTGATATACATATATATAAATGATATTAGTCGGTTATATATGATATAACCGGATTATAGAATCAAGTGTTGATTTAATAATTTGATATATATTTATATATTTGATATATATATATATATATAAACTAATCTATATATATATATATAAACTAATATTAGCTCACTAAAGATTTTCTTCTTTTATTATATATTTATATATGTGTGTGTTTGTGATATATATATTAATATATGATTTGTATCATTGTTGATGATACATACAACATGGCTGTATGAGAATCACACTAAAGTAAAAATGGGATGATTTATATTCTAAAAGAAAAGAGAAAATATAGGAATAATGAGTCATAGATTTGGATGCTTAGAGAAGCATTGAGAAGCCATGACTCATATCCTATTTTTTGTTTACTCTTAGATATTTTTCATCCTCATCTTATCTCTAGCTCATTCTCACACAACCATCCAAGTTCATCTCTTTCTCTTGAACTCTCTAGGTTTTTTCTTGAGTTGGAAAAGAAAAAGAGAAAATTATTTCAAGTAAGAAACTCTCCTACTTCATCAACTACACTAATCTAGCCCATTAGTTTAGGTTGTTTGCATCATTAATACCTTGATCATTGAAGAGTGAGCTTGAGTGAGAGAGACTTCAAGGTGGATCATCTTCGGCTTCGAAGATTTCATGCAAGCTCGATCCTTTCTTCAAGTGGAGTCAAAGAAGAGTTTTAGGGACCACTACTTGGAGTTTTAGAAGTGAAGGGCCGGTCTACAAAGGTTGTAAACCCTCTTCACTTAGTTTAGAACTTGTATGCTTTACTTAAAACCCTAATTCTCTAGTTTGATTCTTGTATAGTATGCTTTACACCTCTAGATTTTTAAAATTGTATACTTGATACTCTTTGAAACCTAGTAGAGCTGCTAAGACATACTTTAATGGTATCAGAGCCAAGCTAGAGACTTAGGCGAAGTCTAAACGACGTTAAAGTATTCGATCGAAGTTTCAAAACCTGTTTTATATGAGTTTCTGTCCAATTTTTCAAAAGTTGAAATTTTCACAGTTAAAAATTCTCAGAAAATCATGCAGGTAATTTTATGGAGCCATAAGAAGAACAAGAGCTTAACTCTCCTAAATGGTCGCAGAACTTCCGCCTAAACCAAGGTTTGGCCGTGGTTCCGCCGCCGACTTGAGGTGTTATTGCATCGTTTTTCTCCTGGAGCTTCATATTGATCTTTTGGACTTTCTGGGTATTGGTAAGGCTCAAGTTGTTGAGGTCTCTGTGAATTGGTTTTGTTTGAAACATCAATCGAAATGTTTAATATTGTCTAGATAGTTTTAGATATGTGATACAATTTTTGGAATCCACATCAACTAGTTTTATGAAAACTAGTTATCGATTTGTAAATCTAGCATTTTAGTCTTATTTGATGGATTGCCACAGAGTTTCGATTCGGATCAAAACTCCATCGCAATCTCGTATCGTACACGAATAGTCGTTTAGAGACACTGCTAGATAGCCATGCCCCATAGCCCCAACCAAGTGAGTATAGGAGAACCCTATGGCCAAAAGCATCCGCTCGGGTGCTTGCGGCCACGGTGTTCCGCCCAAGTGCACTTCGTTGACGGCATCGGGGTTGCGGTCATCTACGAAAGTTCCCGACAAGCATTCGATCTTCTAATCAGGAATCTTGTTGAATTATCCGACTTGTTTTTTGAAAAGGGTTTTCAATCCGAGACTTAAATGCAAGGTTTATAGGGTTAGGCATGAAATCCGGAATATGTGATAATCCGGGTTTATGATGTCTAAGGATGATGCGAATTCTAATTATTATAGTTTTCATTTCTTTTTTGCGACCGTAAGTGTAATATGTGGTATATCCGCGATCTCATTGCTATACATCAACGAAATTTGGGATATGCATATTTACTTACGTTGATGACATGTGATGTTATTGTGTTGCTTCTGATATGTTGTATTGGATCGTTGTGATTGAATAGCCAGGGTTTTTTACGTGTGATGAGAGTTTTTCTATTTTCATTCATGTAAATATTGTATGTAATATTCTTTTATTGGGACACTTCCGGGTTGAGAATTTGTTTCCAATGATGTATATTATTTACTTTTCCTCATTAGGATAGTCCCAAGACGGGTAGCACAAGTAACTGAGTTCTAGAGTCTAGTAGGAGACCATCTCGAGGAGTCGAGATCGATCGCCTAACTCTAGAATTGGAAGGGTTGCTTGCCACTCTCGTAAGGGTCTAGGGATGTAGGTTTGGTTATTCATCACGACCGTGGAATCCGTGTTTTTCATTATTGGCTTAATGTAAAACACGGACCTCCTAGTATATGCTATATTTCATATGTTTGCTTCTGCTGGTTTCTGTGATATGATGTGATCATATAACTGCGTGAGACGAATGCTACTTATATATATATATGATATAATAGTATACAGTATATATGTTTTGCATCCGCTCTAGTTCTGACCCCGCCCTGCCGTAAGTTAAGTAAGCTTACCGTGAACACCCGGGTCCCTGTGGCGAATGTGGATGGCATATATGTGTGTTTTATTTTCGTTTCTTCTATGATGTTTAAGAAACATAAATGATGGGACATCATTAATGAGATTAATAAAAAGAAAAGAATCCTAAAGATGTTGTAGAATCAAAATTTTCAAATAGGTAGCTCTAGTTCTTGCTTTGCATAGCGGTATTCCATTATGAATATCCAGCACCTCATTCAATGAGGAAAGAGCCTAGATCCCTTCACCAGGAATGACCTCTTTAGCAAAACTAGCATATGCTGCAACTCACTCGGTTTGTTTTGAAGACTACTCGATTTTAAAGCGTAGCTTAAACTACTCCTTTTCAAATCACTAGATTCTACAACGATATCAAGTTCATTACGTTAAAGGTTTTCTTTAAAACCAGTCATAACCTTCCGTCATTTCCGATAAGTACTATTTAGTATTCATGCTGCGTTTGTTGACCATAGTCAAGGCATAGTATGCGATAGCTGATTAGTGCTTATCTGCCGCATATTGATGCGATTGGATTAGGGTAGTCATACGGCCTTGTTGACCATAGCCAAGGGTCATGCGGGTGGGTTTAATTCAATCACGAAATGACGGGTTGAACTTGACTAGCGCTTATGATTTGTTAACCATGGCCAATGTCATAAGTCACTAGGGATAAAAACAGATACTGGGAATTTCAAGTGTTGAAATTTGCAATGAGATTGCATATCTTCTATATGATAGTTGGATCCCGATACCCACTGCGAGTACGTGTTACTCCTGGGAGAGTTTTGCTGGGTTATGCCAGTGCCTTGGCCATCAAAAGTGGCCGGTGCGGAACAAAGACGGAGAACAAAAATTCTGGCGCCGACGGAACCCAATCCCAAAATCGAACCCATAAACATTATACTAGTAAACAAAAGGTGCTAAACTACAAGTTAGAAAGATTATACCGAATAGAACCATGTCCTTCAGTCTTCATCTTTCTCCATGGCTCCTTGAGGTGTGCTTGAAGAAAGTTGGTCGCCGGTCTTCCTTCATCAAAGACGATCCACCCTAGGGATGTAATTCCGACTCTAGCTCCACACCAAGATGCTAGTGGAGCAACTAGGGTCTCTAGAATGCTACCCTAGAGAGCCTAGGGTGTAGTGAATGTAGTCTAAGTGTTATCTATCTCATATCATGAAGGTGGAGGCAACAATGAAAAGCTAGAGGAGAAATGGTGAGGGAGGAGCTCAAGAAAAAACCCAAGTGAAGAAGAACAAGCATGCTTGCAAAAATGAGCTCAATCTTGGAGAGAGAAAGTAGCATACTTGGTTTTGTAAAAACCATTTTTCCATTTTTAAATTCCCCCCATACTTGAATAGTGAACACAAATGAATTAAGAATTCATTTGTGTGCACTATTTAAGTATGGTTCTCACCATACCCATCATGCTATATTCCACCTCATTTATCCATTTAATGAAAATGGTCAAACCCTAAAATGAGGTGGCACCTTCTAGAATGTTATCCGGTAAAAAATACGGATTACATTCTACTGTATATACATATATATATCCGTACCGAAATACGAATATCAAAAGAGATAGAATAACACAAAGAATATAATACTAGAATATACGTATCGAAATACATATATGTAAATTATTAAATCAATACCTGATTTAATAATCCGGCTCAAACCCGAGCCGGCTAGTATTATCAACTGTCCGATCGAAAGTCCGAGTACTATGTACATCAATCGATCGGAACCCTGCACGTATACAATACGGCTACTACATCATTGCGCCAGAACCAGGGAAACCCTCTGTGTGGGACTCTAAAGACTCGTCAATACGCTGGCAGTGGGTTTAACCACAAGGACGTCAGCGGCACTAGATGTACATAACGGCTACCCAGGTATTGACCGAAAGGAAGGCCGACGAGCAAACTCATCCGAACCCCTACTGAGCCTATCAGTGACAATATCCGTACAGTTCGGTCTGTTCATCTAAGAGTATCGCATATCGGGTCTAGGGGGGTGGATAAAGTCAGACCCCTAATAACGCGATAATTCGTGTCGGTATGAAACCCATCACTACCTGAGAAATTATCGATCCTGGATCGGTAATTCTCACATACCCCGGCCGAGAATTTCTAGTGATGGCCATCCGTGCACTGTGCGACATCAACTCCCAATACCAGGAGAGACGAATCCCTGACGATCCGCTCACTGCCTCCATGTGGCTCGAGACTGTACCCAACTAAAACCTGTTTGCACGACTCCTTTGAGCCATGGTAAGGTAGTAATCAAAGCACAGTGGGAACTCACACGAGTCAAATGACGATCTCAGGTCGACAGACTAACTTGTACACATGTCACCAGGGAACTGCTATCTGACTATAGGTATAATACCAATTAGCATGTTCCCGGCGAGTCCGTCCAGTGTACTCATAACCCAATGAGCACCTGTATACTATCTTAGGTGAACAACTGACACCAATAGCTTGTGAGACTGGCCACCGCCCCTCGTCAGGGTCTAGATAAGTATACACCAGTCTACACTGGAGTATCGATGCCCAGTCTCGATACTCCTACGACTAGGGACATTTAAGGATGTGCTTATAGACCCCCAGCTCCCACGTATGTGATCGCTATCACAATGCTGGCAGTCAATCAAGAATCCTATGGGCTTTATCAACATATACATGATGATAAAGACAAACCAGATAGCATACTATCATCTCGAGTAAGACTGTTTTATCGGTATAGGTCCTCCCTCAATCATCATGATCATCTGTCTGCGACTATGATAATTGCCTTGAGGGCACTATAGACAACAAGTTTTCCACTTTACAATTAGCCAATCCAGTAGGTGTCTAAGAAGGGTGTTAATGGGGTTAAGCCCCTGCGGAAACGAGGTTATTTAATTAGTTCCATGCGAAAACATGGGGAGACTCCCTCGGAGTACTAATACCTACCGGGCTGACCGATTGGCGAAGTTGAAGGGTGTAATTAATCCCGGCTAATCTTACCTTTTAGGGTTTGAAGGAAGATTTGATAAAAACAGATTAGATAAGATAATAACCAATCTAATCTTGTAAGAGCGCACGCTAAAGTATTTTCTTCTATCTCTCTTTCTTTAGGTAGCGACCATGACACGCCTTAATCAAGATAATAATATGGATGTATTGACCGAACCCGCTTATTATACTAGGATGGGGAACGTTGGTTCCGCTCTATCTTATGACCGTCATAAGTCTGAGCAAGAGATAGGGGAATGCAAGGATTCCTACGCAACCCGAATAAAGAAAGAGCATTCTGATGCATTTTCTTCGGGTGTGTTCGTTATTGAGAACCGTTTCTCAGTTTTCTCTACGTCCTGGGTATTAGATACCGGATCAGGATCCCATTTTTGTAATATGTTAGAAGGGTTAAGAAGAAGTAGAGAACTAGGAAAGGATGATATGTCTCTCGGAGTAGGGAACGGAGCAATTGTTGCTGCCGAAACAATCGGCGAATATCACCTTGTATTACCAAATGGTAATACATTGATTTTGGACGACTGTTATTTCATACCATCGATGATGTGCAACATAATTTCCGTTTCTTTATTAGATAAAGAAGGATTTAACTTTGCATTAGAGAAAAATGTTATGAACATTTTCCTAAATTAAGTGTTGATTGGGTTTGGTATTGTAACATTTCGGAAAATATAAAATATTAATTTTGGAATTTAAATATTAAAATAATATATTTCGCGAAAACTATTCGATTTGCGAATAGGGGTTTTCATAAAATGGTATAATTATATACCAATATTTGGAAAATAATTGGAGATTAAAATGATTTAATTATTAAAAAGATATTTATCGGATTTGGGCATTTTTATAATCAATTATATGCAAGTTTAACTTAAACTTGATTAGTGCACTACTAATCACGATTATGCCAAATCTGTCTTTTTAATTAACCATGGCTAGTGCACCATGACATGTTGCATTTTGTTGCATGTTGTTCATTAGTGTTTGTTTCATTGCGTTGTGTTTTATTTTATGGGAAAAGAAAAGAAAGAGATCATTATTGAGGAGAGAGAGGGGGGACACAATGATGGCATGAGCCATGCCATGAGAGAGAGAGAGAGAGAGAGAGAGAGTAAGAAAGAGAGAGTAAGAGGGTATGGCTCCACACTTGATAAATTCTTCATCTCATTTCTCTTTTCCATTCTTCAACTCCTCCATCTTCATCTTCCTCACTTCTTTCCTCCACCTCCTCCACCTCCATGGTTCATCCCTAAAACCATTTCAAAACCCCATACTTCCTTCATTAAATATGATCCCCCACCTCATCCTAAACCCTTTTGACCAATCAAGTGTAGATTTTGAAGACTTTAGGCAACTCAAGAAAATTCTTGAGTTGCCAAATGAGGTATATTTCCTTTCATTTAGTTAAGTTATATGTGTTTAGTGTATCCTAGTGTAGTTTAGAATTAACTTAGTGAAGGTTTGTGATCTTAGAGTTTTCCTAGTTAATGTTAGTGGATGTGTGGACTTGTGATGTAGTTATTGTGGTATAGTGAGTGTTTACATGACCTTAGTGACGCTTTTCCTGACCAAGACCAGAGAATAGAACCCAATACATGAAATTAGAATTTTCCCGTGTCGGTTTTCATTGATTTTTGATGCTCAAAATGGAATCTGGAGCTACCTGGGATGTTTATAAGAAAAACAAACAACTACATTGATTTAGTTAGACCACTAGAAGACCACCACTGAAGAAAGAGATCCAAATTCAAAGATTGGGCCGGCGGGGATGGTTACTGTAGCAGTTTTAGCCGGCCAAGTTTTGGCTTTTGGTGATGGGGTTTTGCTTGTAGCTCACTTACCTTGTAACCTAGCTACTGTATTAGTTGTTTTGTCCTAATTGACCTGAACCAAAATCTGGGAGCGTTTTAAGTTAGTTGTGGCTATGTTTTCCGATATTTGAATTCTTAGTTTTGATATTTGAAATTGGATTTGGTCGTTGGATATTTTTACGTCAATGACGAAGGTTATTTAGTTGTTTTTTCATGCATAACTTATAGGTTCTAACCTATAAGCAATGCGTGTGCCGTATCGGTTTTTTGGAGTTGATTTTTAATAGTATTACGATTGTGTATTGATTGTAGGTACTTTCGCGTGGACTTCCGAGATGACGAAGCACATCGATTTCGTCTAAACAAGGAGTTTAGCAAGTGAGTAGATTTATATCTACGGGGGAAGTCGGGTGGATGGCGTATAGCTTCTCCCCCGCAGCCGTAGTGCTAGGGTTATATATATATAGTAGAATATTATATGCGATAGTAGTAGAAAGATATATCTCTAGTTCTATTTCTTAACCTTTGAGCTATATATGCACATAGGTGGGAAGAGGAAAGTTATGATATGAATACGAAATAACATGAGATGAGTTATGATGATATGAGATGTGATGATGTACGTGACTATAGATCCGTACTATTGATTTGATGATATCGTACAATGGATATTCTGTATGCGATATAATCGAGATGAATCACCGATATTTATTCCGACTTGAGAACATTTTATTGTATACCATGAAGTGGACATCGTGATATGTTTGGAGTCATACCTATTTCAAAACCTAATGAATCGTTATGCCCTTTTAAATGATGATTTTAAGGAGACGCTACAAACCTTTCAAATGGTTTCTATACTCAAAAATATCACAGTCCTCTATTTTCTAAAATAACGATTCGTACTATTTTTAAAACTATAACTGTATGACTCATACGCAGTTGCATATTTTTATATATTGTTCGCGCTTACGATTCCTTTATTCTATTTATGCTCGCGTTACGATTTCCTATTTCTGCATACGCTCGCATTTCTTTTATTACGATATATATACGACATTTCAGACCCTTTGTTTACATGACTTCGTCTGCTAGTACACCTGCACTATTACCGATGATGCGCATGTTACATTTACACATATTTGCCGGCTCACACATTCATTGTTGGTAATTTCCATGCCACTTGCACTATAGGACTGCTATATCGTGACCTTATTCTTAACTGTACAGTACATTTATTGTTCGGTACTATCGCATGATATGTTTAAATGATATATTTGACATGCTCCCATTACCGTTTCTATAATTGCATACATGCATACTTACATACATTGCTATAGGTAATTTATATATGCTCTCATGTGATGTTTATTTCTATTTCGTGGATTTGGGAAACCGCAAGATATATTTGAAACTTGATATATTTAAAAAGTGCGGTTTTCTCTTGATATGCTCACATTACTGTTCTATGTTTGCATACATTGTACTTTATGGATTCATGCATTGAGATACTGTTTTCCTACAATTTCTGGATTTAAGAACTGCTAATATATTTCAAAGGAAATTTTAATTGTTTTAAAAACGCAGTTTCTCGTGATGTGATTTCGAGACGTCCACCATGAGTTTTCTCGGTTCCGAGCTTATTTTCGAGACCCGATTCGAGGAGTTGGACGAACTGTCTGCGGGTACATGGTTGACCCGGTAAGGTACGCCGGGGCAAGAAACTTGAGATGTAGACGATGAGCCTGGCAGGGGGAGCACTACCTACCGGTGATTGGTTGGACCCGGCGGTTGTCCAGAAGATACCGGCCGGAGTCATGAGATTGATTTAAGGGCCGATCAGAGGATATGGCGCCTGAGGGCCGATCAGAGGATGCGGCGCCTGAGATATGAGGATTTACGTGTCGATGCTGGACACTGGTTTTCATGATGTTTCGAATGTCGGTGTTGGACAATCAGGTTCCATGATGTTGATGTGTCGTTGATGGACACGTGTTGGTTGATTTTCCTCATACATACAGGCATTTGATACAGATGATTGTTTTTACCTGATTATTGGCATTGACTCTATTGTTGACATATATGCATACATGGTTACTCTAGATGTCATAGTATTACCTTCATGATATAGTATGACCTAGGAAATCGTTGTTTCATTCGATTTCTACCTTATGATGTTTTGTACTTATGAGTTGGCAACTCACCCCCATTGTGCCACAGTTTTCCTGCAGGTCTGACCGCTTGGGATCAGTAGCGGTATCGCGGGCACACAGTTTCATTCAGGGTGTTTGCTATGGTAGGTGGGACACTTTAGATCGTGTCCACTCTTGTATTTATTATTTCTATTGTATCTAGATAAACTCCATCAATCAGAAACTAGACTTTGTATATTGGAAGACTTAGACAGATTTGTGTTGCGAGACTTAGAGCGATGGGTGTATGTTTGCTTCTTTTGGGTTGTTGATGTCTCGCTTTATTATTTATTCTTTCTGTGTTTGATCTTCGCCGTTGGGGGTCATATATTTACTATTTATTTCATGGTTGTGATTCCGTCAATTGGCAAAGAGCTAGCTCCCGCTTCGGGATGCCTATATATATTGCATGTATGTGGTTTTGGATCAAAATATATAAGGGAAGTGCAGCCCAAATTTTTAAAGACGAAAAATGTTTTCAACTATAGTATAATAATAATAATCCACTTGCATTTCCATATATTATTACCTACGCATTTAAAGAAAAACTTGTTTTCATTATAACTTTATTTTAAAACTTCATTTATATTATTTTTCCTAAAAAGGTTTAGATTTCTGGGCTTTGGCTTACTAGAATTAGGTGGGGTCTTATAGAATGCACATGATTTAAGTGCCAGTCACATGCCTTTTTCGGGTCATGACAGGTACGTTGTGTAATGGTATATATGTTCTAAATCAAAATACAGTTCTAAATATACATAACACACACAAAAGGAAAAGTTCAAAAATGAACGAAGTCTTTTTATGGCATTGTAGACTTGATCATATCAATGCGACAAAACTAGCTAAGTTGCATAAAGATAGATATTTGAATCCGTTCGAATTTACATCTTATGAAACTTGTGAGTCATGTCTCAAAGGCAAGATGACCAAAACTCCGTTTACGGGACACGGAAAAAGAGCTACTGAACTATTAGGACTGATACATAGTGATGTATATGGTCCTATGTCTATACATGCCAGAAATGGTTCCTCGTACTTCATTACATTCACCAATGATCTCTCAAGATCCAGACATATGTTCCTGTTGAAACACAAATCTGAAGCTTTTGAGAAATTCAAAGAATATAAGAACGAAATAAAGAACCAGATGGGTAAAAGTATTAAAATCCTTCGATCTGATCGAGGAGGTGAATACTTAAGCAAGGAATTCCGAGATTATCTAAAAGAGAATGGGATTCTCTCTCAGCTTACTCCTCCGTATACACCACAGCACAATAGAGTATCAGAGCGGAAGAATCACACCCTATTAGATATGGTGCGCTCTATGGTGAGTGTTGCTAAGTTGCCTATTTCCTTTTGGAGTTATGCACTTGAGACAGCTGTATACCTATTGAATAGGGTTCCGACCAAATCCGTGCCTACCACTCCATATGAGATAAGGTATGGGAAGAGACCATCTCTTAAACGAGTTAAGATATGGGGTTGTCCGGCCTATGTTAAAAAACAGAATCCGGACAAACTCGAAAGACGATCAGTTCTTTGCAAGTTTGTGGGATATCCAAAGAACTCATATGGATATATCTTTTACCACACTGAGGAACAAAAAGTATTTGTTTCTGAACATGCCACATTTTTAGAGAAGGAATTTCTTGTGAAAGAAATTAGTGGTAATGAGGTAGAGCTGGAAGAAGTTCCAGCTACACAAACTGCAATAGATAATTTGGTAGAAACGGAGGATTCAATAGTCCCCGAGCTACTCCGCAGATCTAGTAGGGTTCCTCATCCATCTAAGAGATACTACGGTTTTCTCATAGACAGTGGGAGAGAGGATTGCATCATGGAAGATGATGAACCAACTGGTTTCGAGCAGGCCAACACAAGTGGGGACTCTGCGAAATGGCTGGATGTTATGCGATCTGAGATGGAATCTATGTACACCAACAAAATATGGACTTTAGAAGTTGCTCCTGAAGGGGTAAAACACATTGAGAGCAAGTGGATCTTTAAGAAGAAAATTAGTGTAGATGGAAAGGTTGAGACCATCAAAGCTAGACTTGTAGCAAAAGGTTTTCGTCAACGACCAGGTGTCGACTATGATGAAACCTTTTCTCCAGTGGTTATGCTTAAGTCCATCAGGATCCTACTTGCCATTGTTGCATACCATGACTGCGAAATCTGGCAGATGGATGTCAAGACTGCTTTTCTAATTGGTGATTTAGAAGAGAGCGTGCACATGACACAGCCAGAGGGCTTCGTAGATAGTGGGAGCAGCGGAAATGTGTGCAAGCTGCTTAAATCAATCTACGAATTAAAGCAGGCGTCGCGGAACTAGAACATCTGTTTTGATGTAGCAGTCAAAGAGTTTGACTTCATCAAAAATGTAGATGACCCTTGTATAAATAAAAAGGTCGTAGAGAGTAAGGTTGTCTTTATCGTATTGTACGTGGATGACATACTCTTGATAGAAAATGATGTTTGTACGCTGCATGTTCACACCATAATATTGCATTATCATATTCCCCATTCTTATTCGTTTTAGAAATAAACAGGTGCTTTTGACGCATGTCTGCTACATATTACAGGTTACAGGTTCTTGGATCTAAAACAGTGAAAAAGATAAAAGATGATGGAAAAGTGAGACTACAACCAGCAAACAGAAGGATTTTGATAAAGCCGACACAAAGATCAGTACAAGGCAACGCAAGGTCCAAGATTACAAAGCGAACGGTTAAAAGTCCATTGCAATTGTTCACTGGAGATCTGGAAGAAACATAGAAGCTATTTTAATAAAAGAACCAAATAATAAGGAAGCCCAAAGACAGAAGAGCCCACAAAGGAAATTTCAAGGCCCAATACTTCCTTTTAAAGAGACAGAGATATAAAATTTTACCAAAACTTGGAGTCTACTTTGACTAGGTCTTCCTAAGGATATTTTCGTAAATATAGACGTGCGAATCAATTGTAACCTAGGGTTTCCTATCCTCTATAAATAGGAACTCAAAATCATTGTAAAGGCTATGCCTCCCTATGCCTCTTTTTATCAATAAAATTTAGAAATCTTTTGGAGAGCATCGGTGCCTCTTTTCATTTCAGAAATTCAGATCTGACAAGTCTTGTGTTGATGTTTGGAGAGAGCCATCTGTAAAGTATGTAGGTAATTTCAATTCTTGCCCTAGGTAATTTTTCATTCTCTGCCCTAGATTAAATTTAATTACTTGCCCGAGTTAGATAGTTAGATCTTTAATTCCTTGCCCTAGTTAGATAGTTAGATCTTTAATTCCTTGCCCTAGTTAAATTTAGTTCTTTGCCCTAGATAAATGATAGATTTAGTTTTTAGATTTAATAAGAAATCCGAACACCCATCGGAATTAACTCGTTAGCGCGATTAGGAAATTCACAACATCCCTGTGGACCGACCCGTACTCACCGGCTAGCTGCAAAGCGACGCCGTTCTTGATTGCGGTTAATAGAAAGTTTTTGAGATAAATCAAATGGCGCCGTTGCCGGGGATGGCGTGTTATTTCCTTTTTGCAATTTCGGGTTAATCAAAATTAAAAAAAAATCAAAAAAATATGAAAAATCAAAAAAAAATAAAAATATATCATCTGTTATTTTTGGAAAGGGTACTTTGTTGTTTGAATTTTGCAGGATTTGCATACATATTCGGATCTGGAAATTTACAGAAGGCGAATCAGAAAAGGATACATCAAAATAGAGAGGGATTGCAGGTACAGAACAGCAGAAATTTTTTGGAGTCCTGAAGCCTCCATCCCACCGCTAAACCGCGGCCTAAGCGCGCTTCCACCGCCCTTCCGCGGCCCTCTTGCATCATCATCGCGAAATTTTTGCACGGTTTGTTTCCTATTTTTTCCCTCTGCAAATCCCCATATATATTCTGTCAAATCTTCTGCAGGATTCTTTGCGCTAAAAATCTTCTTCCCCTTCCAATAATTGATTCTCTGCAGGATTCTTTGCGCCGCAAATAAAATAAAAATCTTTGATTGCAAGTTCTTTACTGTTTTGCATATCTTTAATCGGACTTTAAGGGGCTTTTGACCAATTCAAATTGGGTGGGGATTTCATCACCCTTCCTAGGACCCCAGAAATCACATAAGGCATTTGCATCGACCATATCTTAATTAAAAAATACTAGACTCAGCTCTAAGGATTTCGAGCTCAATAGGACAGAGGACTAGTTATAAGCATCAGCCATTAATCCTAACCTGACTTTGCGGTGTCTAGGCAAGTGTGTCCAAGGCGAGTGGTTACTTAATTAGGACCGCTACTTGTAGTGGGGAGCCTCCCACTCACCTGGCACTTACCTGGCCGCAATTGGCGGTGAAGAGACGGTTTGAGGTCCTATTTCTAGCCCTTTGGAACAGTTAGGAGTTGTCTAGCTGACCTAGGTGACCCTAGATCTAGGCCTGATTGTGCATTTTTGGTTGATCAAAAGTGTGTCTTAGCCCTTTATCGAAATTTTTTTTTGCAAAATGTTCCAAACAAATAAAAAAAAAGGAAAAAGGAAAAATCTTTTATAAAAGCTTGCAAAATTTTGCTGCAAATAAATCCTTACACCACCCAACCTTCTTTCTCTTCTCTTTCTTCTATCATGGGTACCCCACATCATAAATCTCTTGCCGAACTTTGGTATCCTGAACCTAACTTTGCGTCGTATGTTAATTGCTTCGGCGATTTAAGGAAGATCCCTCTGTACCTAAAATTTCTTTGAAAGATCAAATAGAAGCGTCTAGGAGAAACAGTTCGACTTTGCAACCCACTTTGTGTCAACCAAGTCAACCTTTACAATTTTCATATGTTGATACCACTTTTTCAAGCCCTGCTGTAACTCCTAAACCGATGTCCATTGCTGAGCATATTGCTCAATCTTGTAACCGATCTTTCACCCCTCTCTCCTCATCTAGTTCTAGGAATCAACAAGTCCATCCACCTTTTTATCCACATGTTGATCCTACTCCTGTCCAACCATCCACTTCCTACCAGTACTACCCGACTTTCCTACCTTCACTAGACACTGTTTCTATACAGCCATTAGGGAGTTTCACGTATCCAAACAGTTTTGAATCTTTTACCGAAACCCCCTCACCACCCAAGTCTAGTTTGGAAGAGTCGTTGGAGGCTTATATTATAGCAACAAACAAAATGGTGAGGAATATGGAAGCGTCCATGGCCGTCCTTATTCAACCGAGTGAACCGGTAGCTAGTTTCCAACTAGCTTCAAATTTTTCAATGTATAAGGAGGCGGTTGGACAGAGTGAGAATGTGAGAGGATTTCCAAATCAAACGTACCCATACACAATTGAATCCAACAACTCCAATTTTCAAACATGTGTCCAAACTGATGAGTTGTGCGACTTTGTAGTGCTTGATTTGCCAGATTGTGAAGAACCCTTTTCAAGTGAAACCACACTTAATCCTTTCGATCTTTACACCTCCAATCTAGAACCTAAATCGATAAATATCCTTGCTTTTGATGAGGTGTCACAAAAAATTGATTTTCACTTGATTGAGGATATAGACGCCGGGAATATTTTGGATGATGAACCCGTTGATTTGATTGAAATTTTATGTCCAACTCATCATCCCGAGTCATTAATTGTTTCTCCCGAACTTCATATGCATCTTGATTTTGATGATAATGGCATGGATGAGATAAATATTGTGGAGAATTATGAGGATAGTATTGAGGAGAATAGTGAGGATAATATTGAGGTTGAACCATTTTTGTTTGATGTGTCGGATTTTCCAATTCATCCTCTTGAACCTTTAACTAAATCACCCTCCTTCCTTTCCATCGTTCCGTCCACGCCTAATATCACGCTTGAAGACCGTGAGCTTGAAAAATTTTCCTTTGAATCTGACACAGTTCTCACAGCCGATAACACGTACGAGTGTTTCACTTTTCCGGACGATGTTGATGACTCACCGCTCGAGTTTGAGTCCTTTACATTTTCAGATGAGTTAGTTGAACCATCAGACTCGGTTGATTACAGTCGTTTCGAACCATTGATGGAATCTTTCCAGTTCGAGACAGTTTACTATGGTGAGAATGAGACTATCCCTAATTCACTCCCTTCCCTACCTTCCATTGTTCCGACCGTGCAAGTGACCGTTACGCTTTCATCTCCTATACCAAGTTCGACGTACCCATGTTTTCTTGCGAATCTTGAGGGATTTGACCCCATTTCTCGATGGGTTGATAGATTAGCACAATCGTTTTTAACACATCGGTCATCACATATTGCGCTAATTTATTCCCTCAATTTACACCCTCAAGATCGTACTCCACTTCTTTCTCTTTTCCGCCATTCTTCTCCTCCACCGAGACCATATTCTACCTTTCTTCCCACACGGTCTCGTGTGCTTCTTCTTTCCTTTCTTTCCACTCCATTCTTTCACCAACTCGACCATTACCACGATAAGATTTTTGAATGGTTGGTGCTAACCTTTGGCTTGTGTAAGGCCAAGCTTAAGTTTGGGGGGAACCTTGTTGTATATATATTTTTGTTTTTTTTAACAATAAAAATAAAAAATTTAAAAAAAATTAAATATTTTTTTCTATAAATAAATAAACAGGGGAGTGCCGATAATTTTGACCCCCTTGGTGTAGCATGACAGTGAGGACACTGTCAAGTTTAAGTTTGGGGGTATGCTCGGTACGTCTTCTTCCTTCGCATTCATTTGTACGTATTTTTGCATTTGCATAATTATTTGAAAACCTATAAAAATTGAAAAATTTGAAAAATTTCAAAAATTAATGTATTTAATTTTGGCCATATTTGACTTGAGTTTGACAAATAGGTTAACTGGATAGGAACAACTAGATTTCAGACTTAGTAAATTAAAAACCCTAAAAATAACCTTCCTTAAAGTTTAACGGTAGAAAGTATATGCTTTTGTAGCTTATTTAGAAATAAGCAAATTTTGGGTTCACTTCTTGGGGTAAGTTGAAACAAAGGAAAAGTATTGATGTTTTATTAAAGTATAAGTTTGAAAAATAATTCCTAGCTTAAGTCTAGATTCTGAAAATGTATACCCTACAAACTGCACAATCACGCACCTTGAAACTTGAAATAGTAGAAGAGACCTTGAAATGCTCTTGTTTAAAGTCCTTAGTACGATGGAAAATAAAGTGTGAATAAAGAAAAAAAAATGAACACTGGTTTTTGTGATTACTTAAGGCTGCAAAAATAGAAAAATATTTAGCGAGGGTGCTTCATCATCTAGTGCCTTAGACCAACTGGTTTGGGAGTCACTGCTAAAGCCTTGGGTGTTGCAAGACTAGGAAGTACGCTTTAAAGTACAAACGCATTTTGTAATCGGTTGTTGGTACCTCAAGATGTATTAACGGTCGCATGAAGGATGTGTAACCAAAATTCAATTAAAAATTCACCAATTAAGAAGTGCTTTGGGCAACGGACGAGAGTGTGATTACTTGATTTGAATTTTAAAGTGTAGGGGTGATATTTACACACACGTGGGGATATATGATTGGAGTTTAGATAAGAGAAATGAGTGAAGAATAAAACTTGTATCTTTAGTAGAGTTGATAGAAATTCCTAAGTGGAGATGGAACCCTAAAAGGAAAACTTAAGAAATGCTGAAAGCTAGGTAAGTCTATAGAACATATATAATCTTAAGTTAGATGATGAGGAAGTGTGAAGAATATGGGTGGATAATTTATGAGTCGACAATAATAGACTTCCTTGTTAGAAAACCTAATTGGAGAATTAAAGTCAATGGGCCGAGTTGATAGGATTTTATGGGTAGTATCCGCTGAAAACCCTCAGGAGACAACACTCCTCCTACTAGGGACACCTAGAGGTTTAACGGCTTGTTGCACGAGCTCAGTGCAATCGCGTTTCCCTGCGAAAGTGCGGTTAGGTTTTTGTAGTGAATAAAAAAATAAGTTTGCTCGAGGACGAGCAAAAGATAAGTTTGGGGGTATTTGTTCACACCATAATATTGCATTATCATATTCCCCATTCTTATTCGTTTTATAAATAAACAGGTGCTTTTGACGCATGTCTGCTACATATTACAGATTACAGGTTCTTGGATCTAAAACAGTGAAAAAGATAAAAGACGATGGAAAAGTGAGACCACAACCAGCAAACAGAAGGATTTTGATAAAGCCGACATAAAGATCAGTACAAGGCAACGCAAGGTCCAAGATTACAAAGCGAACGGTTAAAAGTCTACTGCAATTGTTCACTGGAGATCTGGAAGAAACATAGAAGCTATTTTAATAAAAGAACCAAATAATAAGGAAGCCCAAAGACAGAAGAACCCACAAAGGAAATTTCAAGGCCCAATACTTCCTTTTAAAGAGACAGAGATATAAAATTTTACCAAAGCTTGGAGTCTACTTTGTCTAGGTCTTCCTAAGGATATTTTGGTAAATGTAGACGTGCGAATCAATTGTAACCTAGGGTTTCCTATCCTCTATAAATAGGAACTTAAAATCATTGTAAAGGCTATGCCTCCCTATGCCTCTTTTTATCAATAAAATTTAGAAATCTTTTGGAGAGCATCGGTGCCTCTTTTCATTTCAGAAATTCAGATCTGACAAGTCTTGTGTTGATGTTTGGAGAGAGCCATCTGTAAAGTAAGTAGGTAATTTCAATTCTTGCCCTAGGTAATTTTTCATTCTCTGCCCTAGATTAAATTTAATTACTTACCTTAGTTAGATAGTTAGATCTTTAATTCCTTGCCCTAGTTAGATAGTTAGATCTTTAATTCCTTGCCCTAGTTAAATTTAATTCTTTGCCCTAGATAAATGATAGATTTAGTTTTTAGATTTAATAAGAAATCCGAACACCCATCGGAATTAACTCGTTAGCGCGATTAGGAAATTCACAACATCCCTGTGGACCGACCCGTACTCACCGGCTAGCTGCAAAGCGACGTCGTTCTTGATTGCGGTTAATAGAAAGTTTTTGAGATAAATCATTGCACTCGGTCAAACTCTTCCTATCACCCAAGTTCTCCATGAAGGATCTGGGTGATGCCTCCTACATCCTCGGGATAAAGATCTATAGAGATAGATCTAAAAGAATATTAGGATTGTCCCAATCCAGGTAAATAGACACCATACTAAAGAGCTTTAGTAAGGAAGATTCTAAGCATGGTAATTTACCCACTTTCTCAGGAATCACTCTCTCCAAAGAGATGTCTCCCAAGACTGATTTGGAGAGGGCTCACATGCACGTGATGCCCTATCCTTCTGCAGTTGGGTCTATCATGTACGCGATGTTATGCACCAGACCGGATGTAGCTTACGTACTTAGTGTGGTAAGCAAGTATCAATATGACCCAGGGGAGAAGCACTGGATAGCTGTGAAGAACATTCTTAAGTACTTGAGAAGAACTAAAGAAATGGTCTTGGTGTATGGTAACAGTGAACTCCAAGTGGAGTTCTTTACCGATTTGAGCTTCCAGAGTGATAAGGAACATATCAAGTCTGTCTTGGGTTTCGTCTTCACCCTTAATAGAGGGGCGGTATGTTGGAAGAGTTCCAAGCAAGATACCATAGCAGACTCGACGATGGAGGCTGAATACATCGCTGGCAACGATGCTGCCAAAGAGACTGTCTGGATGAAGAAGTTCATTATTGAACTTGGTGTGGTTTTATCCATTGAGGATCTAATACCTTTGTATTATGATAACAATAGAGTGTGGATTTGGCCAAGCAACCCCGGTCGCATCAGCGATCCGGATATATTCTGAGGCGGTATCACCTGATCCGGGAGATAGTTAATCGCCGGGAGATCGAGGTCAGGAGAGTTAATACGAAGGACAACACGGCGAATCCACTCACGAAGGCACTACTTCAGACGCAGTTTGAGAGACTTTTTGGGATGTTGGGTATGAAATACTACAACAACTGGCCTTAGTGCAAGTGGGAGATTGTTAGGAATATTGTAACGTTTTAGAAATCGTTATGTGAATGTTTCCGTTTTTGGGTAAAATTGTCGGTATTTTCTGTATTATACCGACTGTGATCAAACGACCATATAGACTTGCCAGCACCTAGTTTAGCTAAAATAAAGCTAGTGCGCAAGCTTTGGGGGTATATGGGACGTTTTGGTCCAATTTGAATTTTTTCCAATTTTAATATTATTTTAGTGCGGTATTCACATTTTGGGAAATTTTCTCTTTAGTTTTCTTCTCAACAAAACAAGTGTGAGATATCAACCCTTCTAATTTATCTAGATATTTATTTTTGCATATGGATTAAGTTTTTAAAGAAAAGGAAATGAAATGAATGAGGTGGCATGTGCATGCATGTAGGTGTGAAGGCATTTGTGTGTGCATTTATTGCTTTTCTTGCTAGAATCATCCACACAATTCCTTACCCTCTCCTCCTTGGCCGAGACCTCCCTATCTCTTCTGCCCTTGTGCATTTCTTTCTCCATTTGCATCAATTCAAAGCTCAATAAATCCCCAAAATCCCAAATATATGACAAAAATCACATCTTTGATCGCTTTTGCCTCTTGGAGCTAGGAAAGCTTGGACCTTTGTGTTCTTGAGGATAGGTAATGATCCTTATCTGTTCTTTTTATAGTTTTTGTGCTTTGTAGCTAGTTAGTTCCGGTTTACATAAGTTATGGTTAGGATTGATGCATAATATCGTATTTTATTGTCGATTTGTGACATCTGTGACCTGCTGTGACCCCGAGATTTTTTTAAAAAACCAAACAAAATAGTTGTGATGTACCTGTGACCATAGGACCCTACCTGGAGCACGGACCCCATCAGCTCGGACTCGGTCGGCGACGTTTGAAGGCAACTCCGGCGAGATCGGCCCCTAGGTGGAGTTGGGGTGTGGGTTTTTGAGGGTAGGTCTATGCTGGGGTTTAGGTGTTTTTGGTCTTGTTTGTTTGTTTAGTTTTCACTGTATGAAAAATCTGGGATCACTTAGGTAAGTTGTAGTGTTTTGTGTTCACGCGATACGTTATACGACACGGATCGTGCACTTTGTGTGGTTTTGCTCTTAACTTGTTTTTGTCGTGTTGCTACGCACGTTAGCCATAATACGAACACTTAAGAGGATGTTTTGTGTTGTTGTGTGGGTTAAATGTAGTGCGTGCGTGTTTTGAGTCTATTATTAATATATGCTTGCTTTATTGCCTTAATGTTGTAGGTTCGCAGGAGGGGACTACGGACACAGCTACAAAGGGAAAACAGGTGGTTGGCTACACTTAGCTAGGAGTGTTGGTGAGTAGATTTAACATCTACAGGGGAATCGCCCGCATGGCGTTATGCGTCTGGGCTAAAGATATTAACTTTGTCGCATATTCTATGTCATGTTTAGAATTGCGCGTTTACCCTGCTGCTTAGTAAATTGTTGTGCTTGGACTAGTATCCTTAGGACACTGCACTATTATTGACGGCTCATGTTGCACGAGCACTGATTGTATGCCACACACACCGTCAATAATTGCCATGTCACGCACAAACCAAATATAGAAATGATATTGTCTGGTTAGGGACATTGTGACATTGATTCATATTTCTTATCGCATATGACATATAGCATACCTGTATACCTACATGCTTACACATATGCTTGACATGCTAGTTACCTGTTTACCTATAGGGTATCGTACCATTAGTGATAGGTACATACACACCAAGGGACATAGCTACAGGTGTACTTTGCATTTCATACTTTACTTATACCTGGTGGGTATATCACATCATTACAAATAGGTAGACACCTATATTTTCTGCTATACCTTCATGTGTTTACATATAATTGGTTATAGCTACGTATTTACCCTTATTGATGTAATATTACGAATTGGAGATATTTGGAACCGCATGATATTTATATTAACTGGTTGCAGTTAATTAGCTGCTTTTCCTTTATACGCTTACATTACAGTTTTATGTTGCGTATACTTTATTCATGGATTTTCGCATTGAGATATGGATTTTTCATGATGTTTTCTGGATTTGGGAACCGTGGGAGTTCATGAAATTATGCATTATTTGAAAAACCTGGTTTCCCTTGATATGATATTTCAGCAGCCACCATAAGATTTATTGGTTCAGATATATATATACCCTACGCGAGGAAAGGAGGGATCCATGTGCGGGTACATGGTGGGGCTCGGAGGTACCCGGGGCAAGAATCTCAGTGAGGAGATGAGTTAGTGGGGGAACCATACCATCCGGTGACATTACCAATGACTTAGCGGTTATCATGGGGATACCGACGGGAGTCATGTATGTATTGATACGTCGAGGGGCGAGGGTCAGAGCTAGGCATTCGTGCTTTCGGGATAGCGTATGATGCGTACCTATCAGGGTGCCAGTCATGGTGACAGCACCTGATAGATCAGGATTTCTGTGTCGATGCTTGACACATTGGTTTCATGATATTTCTTCTTATTCCTTTGTATATATAACAGGTGATTGAGCCGCTGTTATATATGCCCTTACACCAATATTAGTGGAATGGGACGCTAATATATATGTATTGACATTAATTATATACATCATCATATTTATTCATGCGAATATACCTAGAATGTAGAAGGACTCATTGACATTGGATTTAGGACATGTGAGATATACTTGATATCGTACATACGGGATATGTGAGATCTACTTGATGTTGTACATTTGAGATATGTGAGATATACTTGATATTGTATATACGGGATATGTGAGATCTACTTGATGTTGTACATTCGAGATATATGAGATATACTTGATATTGTACATACGGGATATGTGAGATCTACTTGATGTTGTAAATTCGAGATATGTGAGATATACTTGATATTGTACATACGGGATATGTGAGATCTACTTGATGTCGTACATTCGAGATATGTGAGATATACTTGTTATTGTACATACTTGTTATTGTACATACTAGATATGTGAGATCTACTGGATAGTGTACATTCAGGATTTGTGAGACTTATATGATATGAGAGCCAATTTGGGTGCTGATTTGAGGAATTTGGATTTGGATTGTCTTGATGGATTTTGATTCTACCACGATGTCAGGATTCCGTGAAAATGACATGTTTCATTCCATACTCTACATTTACTGTTTATGCATTGCTTCATGCATTAGTGTACCTGTTAGAGTACCTTCCATGACTGTTGCATTTACATACCTTTATTCATATCATTCTTCATATACTTGTAGTACCTGATAGAGTACCTTACATAACTGTTACCTTCATATCGTCATATTATTGCTTCATGTATTTATTGTACCTGCTAGTGTACTTTTCATGATTATTGCATTATATATGACCATTCTTTGATATTAAATGCTTATGTTAGATTCGCGTTGTACATGCATACTCGCGATTACCTGCATATGTTATTTACTATTCACGAGTTGGAAACTCACCCCCGTTGTGCCACAGTGTTTGCAGGCGTTCCTCAGGTTAGTCAGAGGCAGGCTATTTTCATCCATCGTATCATTTTTGCTGCGGATACCACTTCGCCTGACAGTGTGCAGTTTTGCCCAGTTGGGTTTTGTGGTTATCCGATGTTGTATTGTATATTCGTTGTACCCATGTACTCTCCATCTACCAGTATTATGTATGACTTAGAGACTTGGTGTGAGGACGATATTGTATATTATTTTGTGACTTGGAGGTTTTTATGCAGTTTTATTTATATCGTCTCTTTCTTCGCTACGGCGTTGTATATCTGTTGTGGTGATTGTTTTCCGCCGTTAAGCGTGGATTTTGCTCCCGTTTGGGATGCTTTACTTTATATTTATGCTGTACCCATTTTGGGGGCTTGTTTTACAAAGGAGGTGCTGCCAAAATTTTAAGGAATAAAAGTGAGACTTTAAAGATTTTGGGTTGTGATTTCAAAGGTTTTGAAAATACTATTATCACTTTCTTATTACTTTTGATGGTTTAGATTGCTGGGCTTTGGTTTTCTTTTACTGCGTTACGCCTCGAGACGTTGCGTAGTATTAGGGCCGTCACGTGCCAATTTCGGGTCGTGACAAAGTTGGTATCAGAGCGCTAGGTTTTACCTTTCGGAGTGTAGGATGACCTTGGTATGATGGAGTAGGTATCTTAACCAGAGTAACGTAGTGTGTGTATGTCTGCAGCATACTCACGATGCTGTACTCCGCCTAAAGTGCCTAAGTACAAATTTCTTGGGATTCCTTCTTAGATGATACATATTCTTGTGATTCGATTTCCGTGTTCTTATCGAATCTTATATTCTAATTATAGCTTTTGCCGCCGACGACTATGGGGACTCAGAGAGGTGCAGCGAGGGCCGAGGTCAGTATTGACTCTGGTGAGATGAGGACTGACCCGGATGGCACGCTCATTGCACAGGAGCAGACAGATTCTCCTTCGACAGATAGCATCGTTAAGCTTGTGGCAGAGATGCAGGACATGCGCCAGACGATGAGTTCTTTGGTTCAGATCATTCGAGCGCAGCGACAGGAGGTTGTTACCCCTGTTACCCAGTTGTTCCTTACAGTCAGCACTCAGCCTGGTGTTACTTATACAGCACCTGTGTGTTAGTTATATGTATGCCCTAGAGGCCATTACTGTACATAGGATGTATATTGTAGTGGATGCTGGGACATATATAGGGAGGATTTTCTTGCTCGACATGATAGTATGCTATCTGGTTAACCTTTACCTTAACGTGTATGCTGATTGTCTCTCTGTTACATGTTGGTAAAGCCCTTAGGATCTGTACTTGACTACCTGGACTATGATGCGGATCATACTAGTGGGGACATGGTAGTCCATAAGTACATCCTTCAAAGTCCCTAGTCGAGGGTGTATCGAGACGGGGCATCGATATACCAGAGTAGACTAGCGTGTACCTTCTCGACCCATACAGATGGGCGATGGATGATCCCATATCCATCGGTGTTTGACATCAGAGGAGATATACGGGTGCTCAGTAGAGACTGGGTACACTGGACGGACTCGCCGAGAACTCCCAGATGGTATTATACCTCACGTCAGATGGCAGTTCTCTGGTGACACTGGTACAGAGTAGTCTGTTGACCCGAGATCGTCATAGAGTCTTGTGTGGTTCCCACTGTGCTTTGATTTCCATCTTACCACGTCCAAGAGGGCATGCAAAACGGTGGTTTTTGGGTACAGTCCCGAGTCACATGGAGGCAATGAGCGATAGGAGGGGATTCGTCTCTCCCGGTATATAGGGAGTTGATGTTGCGCTGTGTTCGATTGGCTATAACAGGAAATCCCTGGCCAGGGTTGCTGAGATTTACTGGTAAGTGTTACCAGTAGTTTCTCGAACAGTTATAGACCTCATATCGACACGACTTATTGAGCTATTGGGGTCTGACGTTTACCACCCCTAGGCGAGATATGCGACATATCAGACGATCAGACCGGACTGTACGGTAGTGTTACTGGTCGGATTCACTGGAGTGTGAGCGGGCTTGCTCGTCGATCTTCAGATCGCTCAATACCCGGGTGGCCGTTACGTTTAGCAGACCGCTTGCGGCTTGTGGGTGTTTGATATGATCATCGCCTGCTGCCGGCGTATTGACGAGTCTTTAGAGTCCTACACAGAGGTTTCCTGGCTCAAGCGAAACGAAATAGGAGCGCATATGAGATATGTGCGGGACCGAGAATAATACGAGTATGTGATACTGTATTCGATTCTCGCGATGTGACATTGATCGGTTATATGCGATATAGCCGGGTTATCGGATCAAGTGTTGATTCGATAAGATGTTACTAATGATACCAGTCGGTTATGTACGCATGACCGGATCATTGAATCAAGTGTTGATTTAATGATTTAATGTATAATTATATATTTGATATATTACTTTGCATTAACTAGTATCGGTTCACTTTAGACGGATTTTCTCACTTGGTTCATGCGCATTGCATATGCGATATGTTTTTGTGCACTTGTATGTATCATGTTTGATGATGCATGCTAACTTGAGTTTGTGTAAAAATTAAACCATGGTTATTCAAATGGTTAGGGTTTTGTTTTTCATATCTATTTATTTATTTATTTATTTATTTTCTTTTTGGAAAAAGAAATGAGAAGAATGGTGGCTTTCTTTGGATTGTAGTTGAAGCTTCATGAAGCTTTGTTCAAGTCAACCATTCTTATCTCATCCTTAACCCTAACCATTCCCACTAACCATGATTCATTCTCTACACTTAACTCTAGTTAAGATTATGATAAGAATTCATTTTCTTTTCTTTTTCTATTAACTTATCTTATCATTTTCTTCTTCTTCTTCCTTGCTTCAAGTGAAGAAGCTTGAAGTCCATCAATGGTGATTGTTGGAAAAGAGTGAGAAATCCAATTCTAAAGTTAACCCACTTCCTATTTCTTCATCCTCTACCTCTTGCCAAGTAGTAGAGTGTGTTTACTTCACAAGTTTCATGACTTGGTGAAGTTGAGAGCTTGATCTTGCGATGCTTCGACGTAGATCATCTTCGGCATGGACATCGACGACCTAGCTTGCCCATTCTCCGACGAAGCCGACTCTAGAGCCCGGATTTGATTTGGACAGCGGAGACGACCTCGTTGCGGAGCCGTGGAGGTGGAGGACCGGATCTACAAAGGTTGTATTTCCGTATTCTCTTTAGTTAAGTGTTAACTAGTTAGTTTTTCGCCTTGACATCTAGTTATCGATCCGTAGTTTAGGGTTTGTAGGCACCATAATTTTGAAATTGCCATGGTTGATGGCTTGGGAGACCTCACTAGTGTGCCTAGGAACCCTACAGTGGTATCAGAGCCTAGCTAGAGCCTTAGGCGAAGTCCAGACGCGATTTGAAGTCCGATCGAACCGAAACCCTACCCGGAAAATTGCTCTCTGTCCAATTTTTAAAATCTGGTCTTTTTCCACATTAAAAATGTTCAGAAAAATCAGCAGGTGAATATATGAGGTACTGTGAAATTCGTGCCCCTGGCTCCTTCATACTGCCGCGTTTCCGCGGCACAAGCAAGGCTCGTGCGGCGGTTGCGCGGCGGTACGGCCACTTTATTCAATAATTTTTGCACAGTATCTCATAATTATTAATTCTGGATTTTCTGGGAATTTTTAATATTTATTCCAGAGTTGAATGTTCTGGGTTGTTTTGGGAATTCGATGTTTCGATCGGGATATCAAATTTTGTCTGTGTGGCTTTCCGGATAAATCTTAGAATATGTTAAAAAGTTCGACCGGATATAAATACCCAAATTTTTCCCTGTCGGGAAATTTCCAAGTGTTGGATTTTTCCGTAAGTTTAACGACGTTCTAAGTAGTGCAAGTAACGCAATGGTCCCTCTAGAAGACACAAACCTTAACTCGATTATGTGACCGTCTTGAACTGCCCTTTGAACCTTCGGGTTTGGGGCAGTACGGCGTGCCACATGTGAGGCGTTGGCTTGACCCTTCTACGGCTGGACCGTTGGTACTGAGGCACGAACGGAATATTGTTGGACTTATTTCATGTGTTGATCAGTATCGGGAAAAGTTGGGTGTTAGAATGTTCGATCGGAAAGTTTAACATTTTCTGTTTATCTGGAATGGGATACAATAATTGGAATTCACAAGTAGTTATGAGATAACTAAATGAATGTTATAAACGTAGCAGTTTAGTCTCGCTTGATCGGTTGCCACGGAATTTTGATGTGATCAAAAGTCCGTCGCAATCACGTAGTGTACGCGGATACTCGCCGGGTAAACTTAATAGACAGCCTCGCTCCATAGCCCCGACCAAGTGAATGTAGGAGAACCCCGTCGCCGAAAGCATCCGTTCGGGTGCTCCCGGTAACGGTGTTCCGCCTTGGTGCACTTCGTCGACGGTATCGGGGGTGCGGCCGCCTACTGAAGTTTGCGACGAGCATTCGATCAGTATGTCGGGAATCTTGTTGAATTGCCCGACTTGGTATTGAAAAGTGTTTTCGATGTTGAGACTAAAATGCGGGGTTTATAATTGTTAGGCATGTGATGTCTAAGAAATTCATTTGGTCAGGCATGCGATGTCTGAGGTGGTTGCGGATTCCAACTGTTGTAGTTTTACACTTTCTTTTATGTGACCGTAAGTGTAATATGTGATATCGCCGGTTTCGTTGCTATATGTCAACGACAATTGGGATGCGCATATTTACTTACGCTGATGACATGTGATGTTATGTGTTGCTGGATATGTTATATTGGATCGTCGTGTTTGAATAGCCGGGTTTTTTTTATGTGAGATGAGTGTTTTTCATTTTCATTCATGTAAAAACTTGTATGTAATATTCTTTTATTGGGGCGCTTCCAGGTTGCGGAAGTTGTCACCTGTTGTATATTATTTACTTTTCCGCACTAGGATAGACCCAAGGAGGAGGGCACAAGTAACCGGGTTCTGGAGTCCAGTGGGAGACCAACTCGAGGAGTTGAGTCCGGGTCTCCTAACTCTAGAATTGGTAGGGTTGCTTGCCGCTCTCGTAGGGGTCTAGGGGTGTGGGTTTGGCTATTCATCACGACCGTGGAATCCGTGTTTTATACTGGCTCGTATTAAAAACACGGACGTCCTAGTATATCCAATATTTCATATGATTCTTCTGCTGCGATATCTGTGATGTGATCATGAGATGTTCTGTGATAGATACAGTATATAGTATATATGATATATTATATAGACGTTACTTATGTTTTACACCCGCGCTAGCCCTGCCCTGCTCTGTCGTTAGTTACCTAACCTAACGGTGCACGAGGGGACATCGAGGCGAATGCGGATGGCATAAGTGTACGTCGTATTTATCTGTGATGTTTAGGTACATTAAATGATGGGACTTCATTAATATGATTAATGAAATAAAAGAAACCTAAAGATGTTGTAGAATCGAATTTCAAAATAAAACAGGTAGCTACAGTTCTTGCTTTGCACAGCGGTATATGTGATATATCCTGTACCTTATTCGATGAGGAAAGGACCGAGATCCCTTCACCGGGAGTGACTCCTTTAGCAATAACTGGCAGATGCTACACACTCGGTTTGTCTTTTGATTGCTTTTAAGTGTTTTTGCTTTGCACAGTGATATATATGATATATCCCGCACCTCATTCCACGAGGAAAGGACCGACGATCCCTTCACCGGGAGTGACTCCTTTAGCAAAACTAGAAAAGCCTAAAAAACACTCCATTTCAAAATTCATTTGATTCTACAACGATATCAAGTTCATTACGCAATAGGTTTTCAGAAAAACCTGTCGTAGCCCTCCGTCATTACAGATAAGTACTAGTTAGTATTCGTGCTACGGTACTTTGGCATTCGTCAAGGCGTAGTGTGCGGTAGCTAACTAGTATTTATCTGCTTATGCATATGATGCAGATTGGATTAGGGTATTCGTACGGCGTTGTTTGGCATTCGTCAAGGGTCGTGCGGGTGGGTTTAATTCGATCAAGTAATGTACGGGTTGAACTTGACTAGTGGACTATGGGTTGTTTGGCATTCGTCAAGGTCATAGCGAGCTAGGGGCAAAATATTATCGGGAATTTCAAGTGTTGAAATTTGCAATGAGATTGCATACCTTCTATGAGATAGTTGGATCCCGATACCCGCTGCGAGTAAGTGTTACTCCTGGGAGAGTTTTATACATTACAATTAGCCGATCAAGTAGGTGTCTAGAAAGGTGTCAACGGGGTTACGCCTCTGGGAAAACGAGGTTTACAGTAATTAGGTTCGTGCGAAAGCACGGGGGACCTCCCTCAAAGTACCGACACTGGCCTGGCTGAAAGATTGGCGAACTTGTAGTGTGTAATTAATCCCGGCTAGTCTTTCCTTTTAGGGTTTGAAGGAAGATTTGATAAAAAGCAGTGGGAGCCATCCTGATTAGATAAAATAAAAACCAATCTATTCTTGACAGAGCGCACGCTGAGTGTTTTCTTCTCTCTCTCTCCAGGTAGCGACCATATCACGCCTTAATCAAGATAATAATACGGATTATTGACCGAACCCACTTGTTATACTGAGCTGGGGAACGTTGGTCCCGCTCCAACTTATAATTGTTATAAGACAGAGCAGGAAATAAGGGAATACCAGAATTCCCGTGCCGCCCAAACGAAGAGAGTGCATGCTGATGCATCATCTTCGGGTGTGTTCATTATACAGAACTGTTTCTCAGTATCCTTTACGTCCTGGGTATGTGATACCAGATCAGGATCCCAGATATGTAATTTGTTACATAGGGCTGCAGATAGGTAAAGAACTGAGAACGGGTGATAAGTTTCATGAGGCAGAAAACGGGGCAAGTGTTGCAGCCAAGTCTGTTGGTCACTGTCACCCTGTATTACCAATACATTGATTCTGAACGAATGTCGTTAGATACCGAACCTGATATACAAAATCATATCAGTCTCTTTATTAGTAAAGAAATGATAAAATTTTGTATTGTTGGATAATGTTTTGAACATTTCCTATATCAAAAGTTGATCGGATCAGGCACGTTATCTAAAAGCATTAATGTTCTAAATCAAACTACAGTTCTTAGTATACGGATCACACACAAGAGGAAGAGTTCAGAAATGAACGGATTCTTCTTGAGGCATTGTAGACTAGGTCAGATCAATGTGACCCGACTAGCTAGAGTTACATAAAGATGCATATTTAAATTAGTTTGAATTTACATCTTGTGAAACTCGCCAGTCATGTCACAAAGATAAGATGACCATAGCTCCGTTTACTGGAAACAGAGAAAGAGTTAGTGAACTCTTGGGATGATACATGATGATGTATGTAGGTCCCCAGTCTACACATGCCAGGACCGGTTCTTTATACTTCATTACGTTCTCTGATGATCTCTTTAGATTCAGACATATGTTCCTTTTGAAACGCAAGTCCGAACCTTTTGAGATATTCACAGAATATGATTTAGAAGTAGAGAACCAAAATACGGGTATAAGTATTATGTCCTTTGATGTGATCAAGGAGGAGAATACTTGAGCACGGAATTCCTGGACTTTTCTAAAAGAGAATGAGATTCTCTCTCAGTATTACTCCTCTGCATACACCATAGCACGATGGTATATCGGGGCGGAGCAATCACACCCTATATGATATGGTGTGCTCTATGATGAGTACTACTGAGTTACCTAATTCTTTTTGGGAAATATGCGCTTGAGAAGCTGCATACCTATTGAATAGGGTTCGAATCAAATCAGTTGCCTACCACTTCATATGTGATATGGAAAGGGAAAAGCCCATATCTTAAGTTAGTTAAGATTTGGGGTTGTCCAGCCTATGTCTGAAAAGCAAAATCTGGACAAGCTCGAGGCAAGGTCTGTAATGTAGAACTGGAAATGTTCCAGCTATACAAATTGCAGCTGATGATTTGAAAGAACCAAAGGATTCAGTAGATACCAACGAACCTCAGCCTCTCCACCGATCTAGTAGGGTTCCTCACCCACCTGAGAGATACTTCGGTTTCTCTATGACAGTGGGAGCGAGGATTGCATCATGAGATGATGACCCAACTAGTTTCGAGCTGGCCATCAGGAGTAGGACTCTGTAAGAATGGCTGGATGTTTATCGATCTGAGATGGAATCCTTATACACCAACAAAGTATGGACTTTGGTTGCGATATCTGAAGGGTTAAATCCCCATCAGGAGCAAGTATATCTTGAGAAGATTACTTGGTGTAGATGGAAAAGTTGAGACTTTCAAAGCTAGACTTGTTAAAGATTTTCGTCATCGACCAGGCATGGATCATGATGAAACCTTTTCAAGTGACTATGCTTAAGTCCATCCAGATCCTACTTGCCACGGCTACATACCATGACTGCGATATCTGGTGGTTGGGTGTCTTGACTGCTTTTCTAAATGATGATTTAGAAGAGAGCGTCTATAAGTACACAGCCAGAGGGCTTCGTAGACAGTGGGAGCAGCGGAAACGTGTGCAAGATGCTTTATAGGATAAAGCAGGCATCGCGGAGTTGGAACATCTGTTTTGATGAAGCGGTCAAAGAGTTTGACATCATCAAAATGGTAGATGAACCTTGTATATACAAAAAAGGTAGTAGGGAGTATGGTGATGATCCTCGTAGAGTACGTGGATGACATACTCTTGATAAGAAAGTAGTTTCTTATGCTACGCTCGATCAATCTCCGCTTATCACAAAGATTCTCCATATAGGATCAAAGTGATACCTACTAAATCCTGGATTTTGGATCTATGAGATAGATCTAATTGGATGTTAGGACTCTCACTAGTTGTAGTGAGATGGTATCAATCGATCCTGGGGAGAATCACTGGAAGGGTTCCAGGGTGATAATGACGACTGAATGTCAGTCACAGGCATTGTCTTTACCCTCAGTGGAGGGACGGTATGTTGGAAGAGTTCCAAGCTAGATACCGAGACATACTAGACGATAAAGGCTGGATACATCGCTACTTAAGATGCTACCCTAGAAGCTGTTTGGGTGTATAATTGGTTCATGAGATGAACTATGTTCCTCCCATTGTGTGACAATGGAGTTGTGGCTTATGCCAGGGAACCCCTGTCCCATCAGTGATCCAGACATATTCTAAGGCAGTATCACCTGGTCGTGGAGATGTTTGATCTCCATGGTGATCAAGGTTAGGAGAGCAGACTAAGAGGACAACACAGCAGATCCACTCACAAAGGCCTGTTTCCAGAGAGAGACTTTTATGGGATGGTTGAGTATGAGATACTGCAACCACTGCTACAGATGGCCCTAGTGCAAGTGGGAGATTGTTAGTTATATGTATGCCCTAGAGGCCATTACTGTACATAGGATGTATATTGTAGTGGATGCTGGGACATATATAGGGAGGACTTTCTTGCTCGACATGATAGTATGCTATCTGGTTAACCTTTACCTTAACGTGTATGCTGATTGTCTCTCTGTTACATGTTGGTAAAGCCCTTAGGATCTGTACTTGACTACCTGGACTATGATGCGGATCATACTAGTGGGGACATGGTAGTCCATAAGTACATCCTTCAAAGTCCCTAGTCGAGGGTGTATCGAGACGGGGCATCGATATACCAGAGTAGACTAGCGTGTACCTTCTCGACCCATACAGATGGGCGATAGATGATCCCATATCCATCGGTGTTTGACATCAGAGGAGATATACGGGTGCTCAGTAGAGACTGGGTACACTGGACGGACTCGCCGAGAACTCCCAGATGGTATTATACCTCACGTCAGATGGCAGTTCTCTGGTGACACTGGTACAGAGTAGTCTGTTGACCCGAGATCGTCATAGAGTCTTGTGTGGTTCCCACTGTGCTTTGATTTCCATCTTACCACGTCCAAGAGGGCGTGCAAAACGGTGGTTTTTGGGTACAGTCCCGAGTCACATGGAGGCAATGAGCGATAGGAGGGGATTCGTCTCTCCCGGTATATAGGGAGTTGATGTTGCGCTGTGTTCGATTGGCTATAACAGGAAATCCCTGGCCAGGGTTGCTGAGATTTACTGGTAAGTGTTACCAGTAGTTTCTCGAACAGTTATAGACCTCATATCGACACGACTTATTGAGCTATTGGGGTCTGACGTTTACCACCCCTAGGCGAGATATGCGACATATCAGACGATCAGACCGGACTGTACGGTAGTGTTACTGGTCGGATTCACTGGAGTGTGAGCGGGCTTGCTCGTCGATCTTCAGATCGCTCAATACCCGGGTGGCCGTTACGTTTAGCAGACCGCTTGCGGCTTGTGGGTGTTTGATATGATCATCGCCTGCTGCCGGCGTATTGACGAGTCTTTAGAGTCCTACACAGAGGTTTCCTGGCTCAAGCGAAACGAAATAGGAGCGCATATGAGATATGTGCGGGACCGAGAATAATACGAGTATGTGATACTGTATTCGATTCTCGCGATGTGACATTGATCGGTTATATGCGATATAGCCGGGTTATCGGATCAAGTGTTGATTCGATAAGATGTTACTAATGATACCAGTCGGTTATGTGCGCATGACCGGATCATTGAATCAAGTGTTGATTTAATGATTTAATGTATAATTATATATTTGATATATTACTTTGCATTAACTAGTATCGGTTCACTTTAGACGGATTTTCTCACTTGGTTCATGCGCATTGCATATGCGATATGTTTTTGTGCACTTGTATGTATCATGTTTGATGATGCATGCTAACTTGAGTTTGTGTAAAAATTAAACCATGGTTATTCAAATGGTTAGGGTTTTGTTTTTCATATCTATTTATTTATTTATTTATTTATTTTCTTTTTGGAAAAAGAAATGAGAAGAATGGTGGCTTTCTTTGGATTGTAGTTGAAGCTTCATGAAGCTTTGTTCAAGTCAACCATTCTTATCTCATCCTTAACCCTAACCATTCCCACTAACCATGATTCATTCTCTACACTTAACTCTAGTTAAGATTATGATAAGAATTCATTTTCTTTTCTTTTTCTATTAACTTATCTTATCATTTTCTTCTTCTTCTTCCTTGCTTCAAGTGAAGAAGCTTGAAGTCCATCAATGGTGATTGTTGGAAAAGAGTGAGAAATCCAATTCTAAAGTTAACCCACTTCCTATTTCTTCATCCTCTACCTCTTGCCAAGTAGTAGAGTGTGTTTACTTCACAAGTTTCATGACTTGGTGAAGTTGAGAGCTTGATCTTGCGATGCTTCGACGTAGATCATCTTCGGCATGGACATCGACGACCTAGCTTGCCCATTCTCCGACGAAGCCGACTCTAGAGCCCGGATTTGATTTGGACAGCGGAGAAGACCTCGTTGCGGAGCCGTGGAGGTGGAGGACCGGATCTACAAAGGTTGTATTTCCGTATTCTCTTTAGTTAAGTGTTAACTAGTTAGTTTTTCGCCTTGACATCTAGTTATCGATCCGTAGTTTAGGGTTTGTAGGCACCATAATTTTGAAATTGCCATGGTTGATGGCTTGGGAGACCTCACTAGTGTGCCTAGGAACCCTACATTGTGGACGCAGCCCGTTTGGACGAGTAGCATTTTTTCGAGACTTTGGGAGTTCCGGAATAGAGGAGGGCTCGTATAGGTGTACCAGCCCAGAGACAGAGGCTTAGGCGTGTTAGTTATATGTATGCCCTAGAGGCCATTACTGTACATAGGATGTATATTGTAGTGGATGCTGGGACATATATAGGGAGGACTTTCTTGCTCGACATGATAGTATGCTATCTGGTTGATCTTTACCTTAACGTGTACACTGATTGTCTCTCTGTTACATGTTGGTAAAGCCCTTAGGATGTATACTTGACTACCTGGACTATGATGCGGATCATACTAGTGGGGACATGGTAGTCCATAAGTACATCCTTCAAAGTCCCTAGTCGTGGGTGTATCGAGACGGGGCATCGATATACCAGAGTAGACTAGCGTATACCTTCTCGACCCATACAGATGGGCGATGGATGATCCCATATCCATTGGTGTTTGACATCAGAGATGATATACGGGTGCTCAGTGGAGACTGGGTACACTGGACGGACTCGCCGAGAACTCCCAGATGGTATTATACCTTACGTCAGATGGCAGTTCTCTGGTGACACTGGTACAGAGTAGTCTGTTGACCCGAGATCGTCACAGAGTCTTGTGTGGTTCCCACTGTGCTTTGATTTCCATCTTACCACGTCCAAGAGGGCGTGCAAAACGGTGGTTTTTGGGTACAGTCCCGAGTCACATGGAGGCAATGAGCGATAGGAGGGGATTCGTCTCTCCCGGTATAGGGGGTTGATGTTGCGCTGTGTTCGATTGGCTATAACCGGAAATCCCTTGCCAGGGTTGCTGAGATTTACTGGTAAGTGTTACCAGTAGTTTCTCGAATTGTTATAGACCTCATATCGACACGACTTATCGAGCTATTGGGGTCTGACGTTTACCACCCCTAGGCGAGATATGCGACATATCAGACGATCAGACCGGACTGTACGGTAAGTGTTACTGGTTGGATTCACAGGAGTGTGAGCGGGCTTGCTCGTCGATCTTCTGATCGCTCAATACCCGGGTGGCCGTTACGTTTAGCAGACCGCTTGCGGCTTGTGGGTGTTTGATATGATCATCATCTGCTGCCGTCGTATTGACGAGTCTTTAGAGTCCTACACAGAGCTTTCCTGGCTCAAGCGAAACGAAATAGGAGCGCATATGAGATATGTGCGGGACCGAGAATGATACCGGTATGTGATACTGTATTCGATTCTCGCGATTTGTGACATTGATCGGTTATATGCGATATAGCCGGGTTATCGGATCAAGTGTTGATTCGATAAGTTGTTACTGTAGATATTAGTCGGTTATATGCGATATGACCGGATCATTAAATCAAGTGTTGATTTAATTATTTAATGCATAATTATATATTTGATATATTACTTTGCATTAACTAGTATCGGTTCACTTTAAATGGATTTTCTCACTCGGATGTGCACATTGTATATGTGATATATTTTTGTGCACATGATTGTATCATGTTTGATGATACATGGATGCTAGGGTTTTTGTGTAAAGAATTAAACCATGGTTATTTAAATGGTTGGGGTTTTGATTATCTTAACTAATTTTTTAGGTTATTTCCTTTTAAGGCATATAAAGAGAAAATGGTTTCTTTTCATTCATGAAGCTTGATGAAGCTTCATGAAGACTTTGACCAAGTGACCATTTTGTCTCATGCTAAACCCTAACCATTCCATTTAACTATGATTAACTCTCTACACATTACTATGGTTAATATTATGATAAGAATGATTTGATTATTCTTTTTCATAATAAATTATCATATTATCTTCTTCTTCTTCATCATCTTCCACTTGAAGAAAGCTTGACTTCATCAATGGTGATTGATGAAAAAGAGTGAGAAATCCAATTCTAAAGTGAACCCACCTCCTATTTCTTCATCCTCTACCTCTTGCCAAGTAGTATAGGGTGTTTTCTTCACAAGTTTCATGACTTGGTGAAGTGGGAGCTTGATCTTGTGATGCTTCGACGTAGATCATCTTCGGCACGAAGCCGACGACCTTGCCCGCCCATTTCTCCGATGAAGCCGACGCTAGAGCCCGGATTTTGATTTGGACAGCGGAGAGGACTTCATCACGGAGCCGTGGAGGTGGAGGACCGGATCTACATAGCTTGTATTTCCGTCACTCTTAGTAAAGTAGTTCACTAGTTCTAGTTTTCGCCTATTTTTCTAGCTAACGATCCGTATTAGGGTTTCTCGGCACATGTAAAATTTGAAATTGGCATGGTTGATGCCTTGTGAGACCTCTTGAGAGTGCCTAGGAACCCTACAGTGGTATCAAAGCCTAGCTAGAGCCTTAGGCGATGCGTAGACGAAGTTTAAAACCCGAACGAACCCGAAACCCTAAACCAAACATGCTCTCTGGACTTTTTCCAAAATCTGGAGTTTTTCGATATTAAAAATATGTAGAAAAATCTGGAGGGAATTGTAAGAATTACTGTGAAGCCCGTACCCATGAATCCACCAAAGTGCGGCGGAACCGCGGCAGAAGCCTGGCTTCTGCGGCGGTTCCGCGGCCAAAGGATGACATCATCATCCCCTGTTTGCACAGTAACTCCTATTATATTATGCTGTATTTTCTGGGAATTTTTAATATTTATTCAAGAGTTGAATTTTCTGGGGTTGTTTTGGGGATTCGGTGTTTCGATCGGAGTATCAGATTTTGTCTTTGTGGCTTTCCGGATAAATTTCAGAATATGTTAAAAAGTTCGACCGGATATAAATACCCAATTTTTCCCCTGTCGGGAAATTTCCAAGTGTTGGATTTTTCCGTAGTTTAACGACGTTCTAAGTAGTGCAAGTAACGCGATGGAACCTCTAGAAGTGTTAGTTATATGTATGCCCTAGAGGCCATTACTGTACATTGGATGTATATTGTAGTGGATGCTGGGACATATAAAGGGAGAACTTTCTTGCTCGACATGATAGTATGCTATCTGGTTACCCTTTACCTTAACGTGTACATTGAATGTCTCTCTGTTACATGTTGGTAAAGCCCTTAGGATGTGTACTTGACTACCTAGACTATGATGCGGATCATACTAGTGGGGACATGGTAGTCCATAAGTACATCCTTCAAAGTCCCTAGTCGTGGGTGTATCGAGACGGGGCATCGATATACCAGAGTAGACTAGCGTGTACCTTCTCGACCCATATAGATGGGCGATGGATGATCCCATATCCATTGGTGTTTGACATCAGAGGAGATATACGGGTGCTCAGTAGAGACTGGGTACACTGGACGGACTCGCCGAGAACTCCCAGATGGTATTATACCTTACGTCAGATGGCAGTTCTCTGGTGACACTGGTACAGAGTAGTCTGTTGACCCGAGATCGTCATAGAGTCTTGTGTGGTTCCCACTGTGCTTTGATTTCCACCTTACCACGTCCAAGAGGGCATGCAAAACGGTGGCTTTTGGGTACAGTCTCGAATCACATGGAGGCAATGAGCGATAGGAGGGGATTCGTCTCTCCCGGTATAGGGAGTTGATGTTGCGCTGTGTTCGATTGGCTATAACCGGAAATCCCTGGCCAGGGTTGCTGAGATTTACTGGTAAGTGTTACCTATAGTTTCTCAAACTGTTATAGACCTCATATCGACACGACTTATCGAGCTATTGGGGTCTGACGTTTACCACCCCTAGGCGAGATATGCGACATATCAGACGATCAGACCGGACTGTACGGTAAGTGTTACTGGTTGGATTCACAGGAGTATGAGCAGGCTTGCTCGTCGATCTTCTGATCGCTCAATACCCGGGTGGCCGTTACGTTTAGCAGACCGCTTGCGGCTTGTGGGTGTTTGAAATGATCATCACCTGCTGCCGGCGTATTGACGAGTCTTTAGAGTCCTACACAGAGGTTTCCTGGCTCAAGCGAAACGAAATAGGAGCGCATATGAGATATGTGCGGGACCGAGAATAATGCGTGTATGTGATACCGTATTTCATTCTCGCGATGAATGTATCGAAAGGTTGTATGCGATATAACCTAGTTATCGAATCAAGGATTGATTCGATAAGCCGATACATTGGATACTAGTCGGTTATATGCGATATGACCGGATCGTTAAATCAAGTGTTGATTTAATGATTTAATGTATAATTATATATTTGATATATTACTTTGCATTAACTAGTATTGGTTCATTTTAAATGGATTTTCTCACTTGGATGTACAAGTTGTATATGTGATATACTTTTTGTGCAAATGATTGTATCATGTTTGATGATACATGTTTACTTGGTTAAGTGCAAAGAATTAAACCATGGTTAAACTAATGATTAGGGTTTTGTTTATCCATATTTATTTATTCATTTATTTGTTTATTTCAATTTAGAAAAGATAATGAGAATGGTGGCTTATTTTGTAGTTTTGTGGAAACTTCATGATATGTTGAAAGCTTGACCATTCTTGTTCTTTTCCTAAACCTAACCATTAATCCTAACCATGATTTATTCTCTACACCTAACTAAGGTTAAGATTATGATAAGTATCATATTGGTTTTTATTTTAAAACAACTTATCATAATTATCTTCTTCTTCTTCTTCATCTTCAACATGAAGAAACCTTGGACCATCAATGGTGATAGATGAAAATGAGTGAGAAATCCAATTCTAAAGTGAACCCACCTCCTATTTCTTCATCCTCTACCACTTGCCAAGTAGTATAGGGTGTTTTCTTCACAAGTTTCATGACTTGGTGAAGTGGGAGCTTGATCTAGTGATGCCTCGACGTAGATCATCTTCGGCATCGACATCGACGACCTAGCCCACCCATTTCTCCGACGAAGCCGACGCAAGAGTCCGGGATCCGATTTGACAGCGGAGGGACATCATTGCGGAGCTATGGAGGTGGAGCACTGGATCTACAAAGGTTGTATTTCCGTTCTTTTAGTTAAGTAGTTAACTAGTTTCATTTATCGCCTAGAATTCTAGTTAACGATCTAGTCTAGGGTTTCTCGGCACCGTAAAATTTGAAATTGGCATGGTTGATGCCTTGTGGGACCTCTTGAGAGTGCCAAGGAACCCTACAAGAAGACAACAAACCTTAACTCGATTATGTGACCGTCTTGAACTGCCCTTTGAACCTTCGGGTTTGGGGCAGTACGGCGTGCCACATGTGAGGCGTTGGCTTGACCCTTCTACGGCTGGACCGTTGGTACTGAGGCATGAACTGAATGTTTCTAGACTTATTTCATGTGTTGAGCTATATCGGGAAAACTTGGGTGTTCGATTGTTCGATCGGAAAGTTTAACATTTTCTATTTATCCGGAATGTGATACAATAATTGGAATTTACAAGTAGTTATGAGATAACTGAATGAATGTTATAAACATAGCAGTTTAGTCTCACTTGATCGGTTGCCACGGAATTTTGATGTGATCAAAAGTCCGTCGCAATCACGTAGCGTACGCGGATACTCGCCGGGTAAACTTAATAGACAGCCTCGCTCCATAGCCCCGACCAAGTGACTGTAGGAGAACCCCGTCGCCGAATGCATCCGTTTGGGTGCTCGCGGCAGCGGTGTTCCGCCTTGGTGCACTTCGTTGACGGTATCGGGGGTGCGGCTGCCTACTAAAGTTTGCGACGAGCATTCGATCAGGGTGTCGGGAATCTTGTTGAATTGCCCGACTTGATATTGAAAAGAGTTTTCGATAACGAGACTAAAATGCGGGGTATATAATTGTTAGGCATGCGATGTCTAAGGAATTCATTTGATTAGGCATGCGATGTCTAAAGAGGTTGCGGATTCCAACTGTTGTAGTTTTACACTTTCTTTTCTGTGACCGTAAGTGTAATATGTGATATCGCCGGTTTCGTTGCTATATGTCAACGACAATTGGGATGCGCATATTTACTTATGTTGATGACATGTGATGTTATGTGTTGCTGGATATGTTATATTGGATCGTCGTGTTTGAATAGCCGGGGTTTTTTTATATGAGATGAGTGTTTTTCATTTTCATTCATGTAAAAACTTGTATGTAATATTCTTTTATTGGGGCACTTCCAGGTTGCGGAAGATGTCACCCTTTGTATATTATTTACTTTTCCGCACTAGGATAGACCCAAGGAGGGGAGCACAAGTAACAAGGTTCTGGAGTCCAGTGGGAGACCAACTCGAGGAGTCGAGTCCGGGTCTCCTAACTCTAGAATTGGTAGGGTTGCTTGCCGCTCTCGTAGGGGTCTAGGGGTGTGGGTTTGGCTATTCATCACGACCGTGGAATCCGTGTTTTATACTGGCTCGTATTGAAAACACGGACGTCCTAGTATATCCAATATTTCATATGATTATTCTGCTGCGATATCTGTGATGTGATCATGTGATGTTCTGTGATGGATACAGTATATAGTATATATGATATATTATATAGGCGTTACTTATGTTTTTCACTCGCGCTAGCCCTGCCCCGCTCTGCCGTTAGTTACCTAACCTAACGGTGCACGAGGGGACATCGAGGCGAATGCGGATGGCATAAGTGTACGTCGTATTTATCTGTGATGTTTAGGTATTTAAATGATGGGACTTCATTAATGAGATTAATGAAATAAAAGAAACCTAAGATGTTGTAGAATCGAATTTCAAAAATAAAACAGGTAGCTACAGTTCTTGCTTTGCACACAGGTATATGTGATATATCCTGCACCTTATTCGATGAGGAAAGGACCGAGATCTCTTCACCGGGAGTGACTCCTTTAGCAATAACTGGCAGATGCTACACACTCGGTTTGTCTTTTGATTGCTTTTAAGTGTTTTTGCTTTGCACAGTGATATATATGATATATCCCGCACCTCATTCGACGAGGAAAGGACCGACGATCCCTTCACCGGGAGTGACTCCTTTAGCAAAACTAGAAAAGCCTCAAAAACACTCCATTTTAAAATCATTTGATTCTACAACGATATCAAGTTTATTACGCAATAGGTTTTCAGAAAAACCTGTCGTTGCCCTCCGTCATTTCAGATAAGTACTAGCTAGTATTCGTGCTGCGGTTGTTTAGCATGCGTCAAGACGTAGTGTACGGTAGCTAACTAGTGCTTATCTGCTAGCATACGATGCGATTGGATTAGGGTATTCGTACGGCGTTGTTTGGCATGCGTCAAGGGTCGTGCGGGTGGGTTTAATTCAATCACGAAATGTACGGGTTGAACTTGACTAGCGGACTATGGGTTGTTTGGCATGTGTCAAGGTCATAGCACGCTAGAGGCAAAATATTATCGGGAATTTCAAGTGTTGAAATTTGCAATGAGATTGCATACCTTCTATGAGATAGTTGGATCCCGATACCCGCTGCGAGTAATTGTTACTCCTGGGAGAGTTTTACACATTACAATTAGCCGATCAAGTAGGTGTCTAGAAAGGTGTCAACGGGGTTACGCCTCTGGGAAAACGAGGTTTACATTAATTAGGTCCGTGCGAAAGCACGGGGCACCTCCCTAAAAGTACCGACACTGGCCTGGCTGAAAGATTGGTGAACTTGTAGTGTGTAATTAATCCCGGCTAGTTTTTCCTTTTTGTGTTTGAAGGAAGATTTGATAAAAAGCAGTGGGAGCCATCCTGATTAGATAAAATAATAACCAATATATTCTTGCAAGAGCGCACGCTGAGTGTTTTCTTCTCTCTCTCTCAAGGTAGCGACCATATCACGCCTTAATCAAGATAATAATACGGATTATTGACCGAACCCGCTTGTTATACCGAGCTGGGGAACGTTGGTCCCGCTCCAACTTATAATTGTTATAAGACAGAGCAGGAAATTGGGGATTACCAGAATTCCCGTGCCGCCCAAACGAAGAGAGTGCATGCTGATGCATCATCTTCGGGTGTGTTCATTACAGAGAACTGTTTCTCAGTATCTTTTACGTCCTGGGTATGTGATACCAGATCAGGATCCCAGATATGTAATCTGTTACATAGGGCTAAAGAAAGGTAGAAAAACTGAGAACGGGTGATAAGTTTCATGAGGCAGAAAACGGGGCAAGAGTTGCAGCCAAGTCTGTTGGTCACTGTCACCCTGTATTACCAATACATTGATTCTGTACAAATACTATTAGATACCGAACCTGATATACGAAATCATATCAGTCTCTTTACAAGTAAAGAAATGATAAAATTTTGTATTGTTGGATGATGTTTTGAACATTTCCTATATCAAAGGTTGATCGGTTCAGGCACCTTATCTAAAAGCATTGATGTTCTAAATCAACCTACAGTTCTTTAGTATACTGAACACACAAAAGAGGAAGAGTTCAGAAATGAACGAATTCTTCTTGAGGCATTGTAGACTAGGTCATATCAATGCGACCCGACTAGCTGAAGTTACATGAAGATGCATATTTAAATCAGTTTGAATCTACATCTTGTGAAACTTGCCAGTCATGTCACAGAGATACAATGACACCAGCTCTGTTTATTGGAAACAGAGAAAGAGTTAGTAAACTCTTGGGATGATACATGTTGATATATGTAAGGTCCCCTGTCTACACATGCCAAGACTGGTTCTTTGTACTTCATTACATTCTCTGATGATCTTTCGAGATTCAGACCTATGTTCCTGTTGAAACACAAGTCCGAACCTTTTGAGATATTCACAGAATATAAGTTAGAAGTAGAGAACCAAATACGGGTAAAAGTATTATGTCCTATGATGAGATCAAGGAGGAGAATACTTGAGCACGGAAATCCTGGACTATTCTAAAGGAGAATGAAATTCTCTCTCAGCATTACTCCTCCGTATACACCATAGCACGATGGTATATCGGGGCAGAGCAATAGCACCCTATGTGATATGGTGTGCTCTATGATGTGTACTACTGAGTTACCTATTTCCTTTTTGGGAGTTATGCGCTTGAGAAGCTGCATACCTATTGAATAGGGTTCCAATCAAATCAGTTGCCTACCATTTCATATGTGATATGGAAAGGGAAGAGCCCATATCTTAAGATAGTTAAGATTTGAGGTTGTCCGGCCTATGTCTAAAAGTAAAATCCGGACAAGCTCGAGGTAAGGACTGTTATGTAGAACTGGAAATGTTCCAACTATACAAATAACAACAGATGATTTGGTAGAACCAAAGGATTCAGTAGATTCCAACGAACCTCAGCCTCTCCGCCGATCTAGTAGGGTTCCTCACCCACCGGAGAGATACTTTGGTTTCTCTATGACAGTGGGAGCGAGGATTGCGTCATGAGATGATGACCCAACTAATTTCGAGCAGGCCATCGAGAGTAGGGACTCTGTAAGAATGGCTGGATGCTTAGCGATCTGAGATGGAATCCATATACACCAACAAAGTATGGCCTTTGGTTGCTATATCTGAAGGGTTAAATCCCCATCAGGATCAAGTATATCTTGAGAAGATTACTTGGTGTACATGGAAAAGTTGAGACTTTCAAGGCTAGACTTGTTAAAGGTTTGCATCAATGACCAAGTATAGATCATAATGAAACCTTTTCTAAGGAGCTATGCTTAAGTCCATCCAGATCCTACTTGCCATGACAACATACCATGCCTACGATATCTGGCGGTTGGGTGCCATGACTGCTCTTCTAAATGATGTTTTAGAAGAGAAAGTCTATAAGTACACAGTCAGAAGGCTTCGTAGACAGTGGGAGCAGCGGAAAAGTGTGCAAGATGCTTTATAGGATAAAGCAGGCATCGCGGAGTTGGAACATCTGTTTTGATGTAGTAGTCAAACAGTTTGACATCATTAAAATGGTAGATGAACCTTGTATATACAAAAGGGTAGTAGGGAGTATGGTGATGATCCTCGTAGAGTACGTGGATGACATGCTCTTGATAGGGAAGGAGTTTCCTATGCTACGCTCGGTCAATCTCCGCTTATCACAAGGATTCTCCATATAGGATCAAAATGATACCTCCTAAATCCTGGGTTTTGGATCTATGAGATAGATCTAATTGGGTATTAGGATTCTCACTAGTATGTAGTGAGACGGTATCAATCGACCCAGGGGAGAATCTCTGGAATGGTTCCAGGGTGATAAAGACGACTGAATGTCAGTCGCAGGCATTGTCTTTACCCTCGGTAAATGGACGGTATGTTGGAAGAGTTCCAAGCTAGATACCGTGACATACTAGACGATAAAGGCTGGATACATCACTGCTTAAGATGCTGCCAAAGAGGCTGTCTGGGTGTATATAAGTTCATGAGATGAACCAAGTTCCTCCCATTGTGTGACAATGGAGTTGTGGCTTATGCAAGGAACCCCGGTCCCATCAGTGATCCAGACATATTCTAAGGCAGTATCACCTGATCATGGAGATAGTTTATCTCCAGGGTAATCAAGGTTAGGAGAGTAGACTCAGAGGATAACACAGCGGATCCACTCACGAAGGCCTTTTCCCAGAGAGAGACTTTTATGGGATGGTTGAGTATGAGATACTACAACCACTGCTACAGATGGCCCTAGTGCAAGTGGGAGATTGTTAGTTATATGTATGCCCTAGAGGCTATTACTGTACATAGGATGTATATTGTAGTGGATGCTGGGACATATATAGGGAGGACTTTCTTGCTCGACATGATAGTATGCTATCTGGTTGATCTTTACCTTAACGTGTACACTGATTGTCTCTCTGTTACATGTTGGTAAAGCCCTTAGGATGTATACTTGACTACCTGGACTATGATGCGGATCATACTAGTGGGGACATGGTAGTCCATAAGTACATCCTTCAAAGTCCCTAGTCGTGGGTGTATCGAGACGGGGCATCGATATACCAGAGTAGACTAGCGTATACCTTCTCGACCCATACAGATGGGCGATGGATGATCCCATATCCATTGGTGTTTGACATCAGAGATGATATACGGGTGCTCAGTGGAGACTGGGTACACTGGACGGACTCGCCGAGAACTCCCAGATGGTATTATACCTTACGTCAGATGGCAGTTCTCTGGTGACACTGGTACAGAGTAGTCTGTTGACCTGAGATCGTCATAGAGTCTTGTGTGGTTCCCACTGTGCTTTGATTTCCATCTTACCACGTCCAAGAGGGCGTGCAAAACGGTGGTTTTTGGGTACAGTCCCGAGTCACATGGAGGCAATGAGCGATAGGAGGGGATTCGTCTCTCCCAGTATAGGGGGTTGATGTTGCACTGTGTTCGATTGGCTATAACCGGAAATCCCTGGCCAGGGTTGCTGAGATTTACTGGTAAGTGTTACCAGTTGTTTCTCGAATTGTTATAGACCTCATATCGACACGACTTATCGAGCTATTGGGGTCTGACGTTTACCACCCCTAGGCGAGATATGCGACATATCAGACGATCAGACCGGACTGTACGGTAAGTGTTACTGGTTGGATTCACAGGAGTGTGAGCGGGCTTGCTCGTCGATCTTCTGATCGCTCAATACCCGGGTGGCCGTTACGTTTAGCAGACCGCTTGCGGCTTGTGGGTGTTTGATATGATCATCATCTGCTGCCGTCGTATTGACGAGTCTTTAGAGTCCTACACAGAGCTTTCCTGGCTCAAGCGAAACGAAATAGGAGCGCATATGAGATATGTGCGGGACCGAGAATGATACCGGTATGTGATACTGTATTCGATTCTCGCGATTTGTGACATTGATCGGTTATATGCGATATAGCCGGGTTATCGAATCAAGTGTTGATTCGATAAGTTGTTACTGTAGATATTAGTCGGTTATATGCGATATGACCGGATCATTAAATCAAGTGTTGATTTAATTATTTAATGCATAATTATATATTTGATATATTACTTTGCATTAACTAGTATCGGTTCACTTTAAATGGATTTTCTCACTCGGATGTGCACATTGTATATGTGATATATTTTTGTGCACATGATTGTATCATGTTTGATGATACATGGATGCTAGGGTTTTTGTGTAAAGAATTAAACCATGGTTATTTAAATGGTTGGGGTTTTGATTATCTTAACTAATTTTTTAGGTTATTTCCTTTTAAGGCATATAAAGAGAAAATGGTTTCTTTTCATTCATGAAGCTTGATGAAGCTTCATGAAGACTTTGACCAAGTGACCATTTTGTCTCATGCTAAACCCTAACCATTCCATTTAACTATGATTAACTCTCTACACATTACTATGGTTAATATTATGATAAGAATGATTTGATTATTCTTTTTCATAATAAATTATCATATTATCTTCTTCTTCTTCATCATCTTCCACTTGAAGAAAGCTTGACTTCATCAATGGTGATTGATGAAAAAGAGTGAGAAATCCAATTCTAAAGTGAACCCACCTCCTATTTCTTCATCCTCTACCTCTTGCCAAGTAGTATAGGGTGTTTTCTTCACAAGTTTCATGACTTGGTGAAGTGGGAGCTTGATCTTGTGATGCTTCGACGTAGATCATCTTCGGCACGAAGCCGACGACCTTGCCCGCCCATTTCTCCGATGAAGCCGACGCTAGAGCCCGGATTTTGATTTGGACAGCGGAGAGGACTTCATCACGGAGCCGTGGAGGTGGAGGACCGGATCTACAAAGGTTGTATTTCCGTCACTCTTAGTAAAGTAGTTCACTAGTTCTAGTTTTCGCCTATTTTTCTAGCCAACGATCCGTATTAGGGTTTCTCGGCACATGTAAAATTTGAAATTGGCATGGTTGATGCTTTGTGAGACCTCTTGAGAGTGCCTAGGAACCCTACAAGGCATCGAAACAGATTTCGTGACCGTCGCGGGAGTAGTAGAGGCTTGGGACGAGGACAGTCGTTCAGCTCTCATCCCCAGGAGGGTTAGCAGCCATCGTATGGATGTTTTCGATGCGGGAGCCTTCATCACCACATCAGGGATTGTTCCTTAGTACCGCGTCAGACCCATGTTCAGAGAGGTCGTGGTCGCGGAGGATTGGTTACGAGAGAATGGTCTGGCAGAGGCAGAGTTCTGACAGTTCCGGGTAGAAGGCAGACACGAGAGTTTGTTTCTACTCATCGGGACGCACAGGCTTCCAGTGCAGAGTTTTCAGGTATTTTTAACTTGTATGTTCTTTTGATTCATAGGTTTGCGTTGTTCGGGATCTTTGCATTGGTTGTTTACACACTTTGTGCCTTTGTTGGGCTGAGGGTTGTGTATGCTAGATCAGTCGTTGTTGTGTTAACTTCTGTCTGCGATTCTTTTGTTGCGCGACACGTGTATCAGTCGTGTGCCAGTCGGATAGGAAATAGAGATTCGTCCGTCATTTTGATCCTTCTAGAGATGTTGGATTTGACGTTCTCCTGGGCACAGATTGGTTAGTTACATGCTAGGCGTCTGTAGACTACTGCGAGGAAACAGTCAGGTTTTTTTTCCCGGCAAGTCAGTTCTCGTTATGTAGGGGGACAGTGGTGTCGCCTCTCACAGGTTGAATTCAGCCTTTTTCGCTAGTCGGCTTTTGAGGAGAGGATGTCGTGGATTCTTGGCGTTCATTTGAGATACCGGAGCCACAGTGGGTTTGTTGGACCGGGTTCTTACCGTGCGAGAGTTTTCCAACGTTGTTCTAGATGAGCCGGCGAAGCTTAGGGAGCTTAAGGATCAGCTGCAGAGTTGTTGGTTGGGAGGATTGTGCGTCTGGTGTTTCGCTTTGGGGAGCTCTTATTTCTATTCGTCAAGGAGAAAGACGGCAGTTTGAGGTTGTGTATTGATTGATCGTCAATTGAACCGGCTTACGTGGCGGTTAGGTATCATTTACCTCGCTTTGACGATTTCTTCGATTAGCTCCAGAGGGCGAGACATTTTCTATGTTTGTTGGGATCAGGTCATCATCGTTGCGGGTTCGGAGTGATGGCATTCCGAATACTGTTCTTGTGCGTGCTACGGGCAGTTTGTGTTTTGGTGGTGTCATTGGACTCACTAATTCCCTAGCAGCATTCGTAGATATGATGAACCAGATTTCTTCAGGTCGTTCCTCGACCAGTTATTGTTGTGTCATGATAACATTCTGGTCTTTTCCTTGTGTCGTGAAGAACAGGAGCAGCACTTGAGGAATTGTTTTGCAGACATTGGAAGAGTGCCAGATGTTTGCTAGATTCTCGGAGTGTTCCTTCAGGCTTGTTGTGTTGACTCCTAGATCTTGTAGTTACGGGAGATGGTTTCGTATGGTTCCGAGGGAGATCGAGACCGTATAGCTTTAGCCCAGACTTGTGTACCGACGGAGGTCCGCAGATTCTTTGGGCTTAGCAGGTTTTTACCGCCATTTCGTGCAGGATTGCTAGTGTAGTGCTGCACCGTTGACTGAACTGACCAAAAAGGAGGTTTCTTTTCTTTGGACTGAGGCATGAGTGCGGAGTTTTCCAGCAGTTGGAGATTCGGTTGACAACTACACCAGTTCTTCTTGCTTTTTGGTTCGGGCGACTTTGTTGTTTAACTGTGATGTTTCGCGAGTGGGGCTCGACTGTGTACGGAGATAACACTATAGAGTTATCGCTTTTGCTTCCTTACATTTGGAGGAAGTACGAGAAGGATATCCCACTCATGATCTGGAGATGGCCGCGGTGGTCGTGCGTTAGAGAATTGGGGACACTACTTGTTCGGAGAGTCGTGTCAGATTTTTCACGGACCACCAGAGCTTAATGTACATCTTCCTGCAGCGAGTTATGGTTGTTGAGACAGCGCCGTAGGATGGAACTTGTAGAGGATTGTGTTTTGTGAGATCCTTTGGTTACCCGTGGCAAGGCGATTGTGGTAGCTGATGCTTGAGTCGTAGGCCCGGGGTTAGCTTGTTCCAGTTGTGCGCAGTTCAGAAACAGTCTTCTGTAGATTTACAGTTCTTGTATGATTGTGGAGTACAGCTAGGTTCGTCTCTTCTGAGGAGACAGCTTGCTCATGTCCGCGCCCGACCACTTTTCCTTAATCGCTTTCGCGGGGCACTGCCCGCCGATGCTCGTTCGTCAGAGATACTTGAGCATACTCGGCTGGGTAATGATTCGAAGTCCTTGATTTGTGACTAGGGTGTGCTACATTTAGGGACGCGTTTGTGTGTACCTGATGTTGATAGGTAGAGACGTGAAATCCTAATGCAGTCACATCAGTCAGCTTCGGTGTTCATTCAAGTTCCACCAACATTTGGCGTGACTCGTGAGATAGTTACGGGTGGACCGGGATGAAGAGTGAAGTTTTGGATTTCATTTCAAGGTGTCTGTCTTGTTGTGAGTTTGGGTTGAGCATCTGAGACCGGCTGGAGAGTTGCAACCTTTAACCGTTCCGAAGTGGGAATGGGAGCAGATCTCCACGAATTTCGTTATGGTGTCTACCCAGGTTTAGTAAGGGTATGACTTCATTCGGGTGGTTGTTGTCCGGTTAAACTCAGTTTGCTCAGTTGTTCCTTGTTAAGTTTGTGCGTTGCACAGAGTTCCTTCATGAGTCGTATCTAATGAAGGCACCCTATTTGCTTGCCATCTTGGGCGGGAACTTCAGGAAGCCTTGGGTACTGGTTGAGCTTTAGCTCCATCTTTCCATCCGCAGGATTATGGTTTTGTGAGAGCGGGCTATACCGACTCTAGAGGTTATGCTTGTTCGTACGTACTTGTTGTTGTCGGCAGTTGGTATCGTCACTCGCCAGTGTTAGAGTTCTTCTTCGATAGCTGTTATCAGGAGACACTCCAATTGGCAACCTTTAGGTTTTGTTGTTAGGTCGTGTCGATCACCAATCTGTTTTTTTGACTCTGCGTAGTAGGATTTTTTTGGACCCCAGCTAGTCTAGAGACTTCGGAGATGATCCAGTTGGTTCAGGTCAGGATGATGATAGTCCTGTGCGGACAGAGACCTTATGCCGACCATGGTGGTCGCAGACTCGCAGTGGGAGATCAGGTATTCCTACGGACTTTCCGATGAATGACGTGTTGAGTTTTGGGAAGCTTATCCCAGGATTGTAGGTCCTTTTGAGATCCTCAAGCGAGTTAGTTTCGTTGCCTATAACTTGGCACTTCCGCCCAGATTTTTGACTATTCACCCTGTTTTCATTGTGTTGATACTTTGCATTTACCTTCGTGACTTTCTCACATGATTCAGCGACAGACCAATTAGCTTTGATGAGATCTTTTCGTTCACCGGCAGCCATTGGTGTAAATGGTTCGGCAGGTGGAGAAACTTCGGTCAAGGGTCTTGCCATCTGTGGAGAGTTTTCTTTGACGTAGCCGTTTAGTGAGGTGATCACTTGGGAGGCTGCGAGCGAGATATGAGACTTTGTAATCTTCTCTTCGAAGGTACTCTTTGTGAGAATTTTAAATTCGGGGACGAATTTTTATAAGGGGGAGATTGTAACATTTTAGAAATCGTTATGTGAATGTTTCCGTGTTTGGGTAAAATTGTCGATATTTTCTGTTTTATACCGACTGTGATCAAACGACCATATAGACTTGCCAGCACCTACTTTAGCTAAAATAAAGCTAGTGCGCAAGCTTTGGGGGTATATGGGACGTTTTGGTCCAATTTGAATTTTTCCCAATTTTAATATTATTTTAGTGCGGTATTCACATTTTGGGAAATTTTCTCTTTAGTTTTCTTCTCAACAAAACAAGTGTGAGATATCAACCCTTCTCATTTATCTAGATATTTGTTTGTGCATATGGATTAAGTTTTTAAAGAAAAGGAAATGAAATGAATGAGGTGGCATGTGCATACATGTAGGTGTGAAGGCATTTATGTGTGCATTTATTGCTTTTCTTGCTAGAATCATCCACACAATTCCTTACCCTCTCCTCCTCGGCCGAGACCTCCCTCTCTTTTCTGCCCTTGTGCATTTCTTTCTCCATTTTCATCAATTCAAAGCTCAATAAATCCCCAAAATCCCAAATATATGACAAAAATCACATCTTTGATCACTTTTGCCTCTTGGAGCTAGGAAAGCTTGGACCTTTGTGTTCTTGAGGATAGGTAATGATCCTTATCTGTTATTTTTATAGTTTTTGTGCTTTGTAGCTAGTTAGTTCCAGTTTAGATAAGTTATGGTTAGTATTGATGCGTAATATCGTATTTTATTGTCGATTTGTGATATCTGTGACCTGCTGTGACCCATAGATTTTTCTAGAAAACCAAACAAAATAGTTGTGATGTACCTGTGACCATAGGACCCTACCTGGAGCACGGACCCCATCAGCTCGGACTCGGCCGGCGACGTTTGAAGGAAACTCCGGCGAGATCGGCCCCTAGGTGGAGTTGGGATGTGGGTTTTTGAGGGTAGGTCTATGCTGAGGTTTGGGTGTTTTTGGTCTTGTTTGTTTGTTTAGTTTTCACTGTATGAAAAATATGGGATCACTTAGGTAAGTTGAAGTGTTTTGTGTTCGCGCGATACGTTATACGACACGGATCGTGCACTTTGTGTGGTTTTGCTCTTAACTTGTTTTCGTCGTGTTGCTATGCACGTTAGCCACAATACGAACACTTAAGAGGATGTTTTGTGTTGTTGTGTCGGTTAAATGTAGTATGTGCGTGTTTTGAGTCTATTATTAATATATGCTTGCTTTATTGCCTTAATGTTGTAGGTTCGCATGCGGGGACTACGGACACAGCTACAAAGGGAAAACAGGTGGTTGGCTACAGTTAGCCAGGAGTGTTGGTGAGTAGATTTAACATCTACAGGGGAATCGCCCGCATGGCTTTATGGGTCTGGGCTAGAGATATTAACTTTGTCGCATATTCTATATCATGTTTAGAATTGCGCATTTACCCTACTGCTTAGTAAATTTTTATGCTTGGACCAGTATCCTTAGGGCACTGCACTATTATTGACGGCTCATGTTGTACGAGCACTGATTGTATGCCACACACACCGTCAATAATTTCCATGTCATGCACAAACCAAATATAGAAATGATATTGTCTGGTTAGGGACATTGCGACATTGATTCATATTTCTTATCGCATATGACATATAGCATACCTGTATACCTACATGCTTACACATATGGTTGACATGCTAGTTACCTGTTTACCTATAGGGTATCGTACCATTAGATACACACCAAGGGACATAGCTACAGGTGTACTTTGCATTCCATACTTTACTTATACCTGGTGGGTATATCACATCATTACAAATAGGTAGATACCAATATTTTCTGCTATACCTTCATGTGTTCACATATATCTGGTTATAGCAACGTATTTACCCTTATTGATGTATTATTACGAATTGGAGATATTTGGAACCGCATGATATTTATATTAACTGGTTGCAGTTAATTAGCGGCTTTTCCTTTATACTCTTACATTACAGTTTTATGTTGCGTATACTTTATTCATGGATTTTCGCATTGAGATATGGATTTTTCATGATATTTTCTGGATTTGGGAACCGTGGGAGTTCATGAAATTATGAATTATTTGAAAAACCCGGTTTCCCTTGATATGATATTTCAGCAGTCACCATGAGATTTATCGGTTCAGATATATATATACCCTACACGAGGAAAGGAGGGATCCGTGTGCGGGTACATGGTGGGGCCCGGAGGTACCCCCGGGCAAGAATCTCAGTGAGGAGATGAGTTAGTGGGGGAGCCATACCATCCGGTGACATTACCAATGACTCAGCGGTTATCATAGGGATACCGACGGGAGCCATGTACGTATTGATACGTCGAGGGGCGAGGTTCAGAGCTAGGCACTCGTGCTTTCGGGATAGCGTATGATACGTACCTATCAAGGTGCCAGTCGTGGTGACAGCACCTGATAGATCAGGATTTCTGTGTCGATGCTTGACACATTGGTTTCATGATATTTCTTCTTACTCCTTTGTATATATAACAGGGGATTGAGCCGCTGTTATATATGCCCTTACACCAATATTAGTGGAATGAGACGCTAATATATGTGTATTGACATTAATTATATACATCATCATATTTATTCTTGCAAATATACCTAGAATGTAAAGGACTCATTGACATTGGATTTAGGACATGTGAGATATACTTGATATTGTACATACGGGATATGTGAGATCTACTTGATATTGTACATTTGAGATATGTGAGATATACTTGATATTGTACATACGAGATATGTGAGATCTACTTGATGTTGTACATTTAAGATATGTGAGATATACTTGATATTGTACATACGGGATATGTGTGATTTACTTGATGTTGTAAATTCGAGATATGTGAGATGTACTTGATATTGTACATACGGGATATGTGAGATATACTTGATGTTGTACATTCGAGATATGTGAGATATACTTGATATTGTACATACGGGATATGTGAGATCTACTTGATGTCGTACATTCGAGATATGTGAGATATACTTGTTATTGTACATACTTGTTATTGTACATACTAGATATGTGAGATCTATTGGATAGTGTACATTCATGATTTGTGAGACTTATATAATATGAGAGCCAATTTGGGGGCTGATTTGAGGAATTTGGATTTGGATTGTCTTGATGGATTTTGATCCTACCACGATATCAGGATTCCGTGGAAATGACATGTTTCATTCCATACTCTACATTTACTGTTTATGCATTGCTTCATGCATTAGTGTACCTGTTAGAGTACCTTCCATGACTGTTACATTTACATACCTTTATTCATATCATTCCATGTACTTGTAGTACCTGATAGAGCACCTTACATGACTGTTACCTTCATATCGTCATATTATTGCTTCATGTATTAATTGTACCTGCTAGTGTACTTTTCATGATTATTGCATTATATATGACCATTCTTTGATATTAATTGCTTATGTTAGATTCGCGTTGTACGTGCATACTCGCGATTACCTGCATATGTTATTTACTATTCACGAGTTGGCAACTCACCCCCGTTGTGCCACAGTGTTTGCAGGCGTTCCTCAAGTTAGTCAGAGGCAGGCTATTTTCATCCATCGTATCATCTTTGCTGCGGATACCACTTCGCCTGACAGTGTGCAGTTTTGCCCTGGTGGGTTTTGTGGTTATCCGATGTTGTATTGTATATTCGTTGTACCCATGTACTCTCCATCTACCAGTATTATGTATGACTTAGAGACTTGGTGTGAGGACGATATTGTATATTATTTTGTGACTTGGAGGTTTTTATGCAGTTTTATTTATATCGTCTCTTTCTTCGCTACGGCGTCGTATATCTGTTGTGGTGATTGTTTTCCGCCGTTAAGCGTGGATTTTGCTTCCGTTTGGGATGCTTTACTTTATATTTATACTGTACCCATTTTGGGGGCTTGTTTTACAAAGGAGGTGCTTCCAAAATTTTAAGGAATAAAAGTGAGACTTTAAAGAATCTGGGTTGTGATTTCAATGGTTTTGAAAATACTATTATCACTTTCTTATTACTTTTGATGGTTTAGATTGCTGGGTTTTGGCTTTCTTTTACCGCGTTACGCCTGAAGACGTTGCATAGTATTAGGGCCGTCACGTGCCAATTTCGGGTCGTGACAAATATGTATGCCCTAGAGGCTATTATTGTATATTATAGTGGATGCTTGGACATATATATAGAGGACTTTCTTGCTCGACATGATACTATGCTATCTGGTTGCTCTTTATCTTAACATGTACACTTGTATTATTATACTGTCTCTCTGATACATGTTGATAAAGCCCTTAGGATGTAGGCTTGACTACCAGGACTATAATGCAGATCATACTAGTAGGGCTTGTGTAGTCCGCTAGCACATCCTTTAACAGTTCCTATTCGAGAGAGTATCGAGACAGAGCATCGATATTCCAGAGTAGAATAGTGTGTACGTTTCTTGATCCTGTATAGGGCGATGGTTGATCCCACAACCATTGGTGTTAGACATCAAAGATTGTGCATATGTGATCATTAAAGAATGGGTACACCGAATAGGACTCGCCGAGAACTCCTAGATGGTACCAAACCTATCGTCAGATAGCAGTTCTCTGGTGACACTTGTACAGGTTAGTCTGTAGACCCGAAATCGTCATAGTGTCTTGTGAGATTCCCATTGTGCTTTGATTTCCTCCCTACCACGGATCAAAAGATTCGTGCAAACAGGTAGATTTTGGGTACAATCCCGAGTCACATGATGGCAGTGAGCGATAGGAGGGATTTCGTCTCTCCCGGTATCGGGAGTTGATGTTGCACTATACTCGATTGGCTATAATAACAAGTCCCTGGCCAAGGCTGATGAGATTTACTGGTAAGTGTTATCAGTAATTTCTCGAAAGGTTATAGGCCACACATCGGCATGACTTATCCAGTTACTGGGGTCTGTCGATTCCCCCCCAGACTCGATATCCGACATATCAGACGAAGAGATCGGACTGTATGGTTAGTGTTGCTTATAGGCTTTACGGGAGTTTGGACAAGTTTTCTTGTTGATCTTCTATTCGTTCAATACCTGGGTAGTCGTTATGTCCAGCTAGTACCGCTGACGGCTTGTAGGTATCTGATGTGATCATTACCTAATGCTGGCGTATTAACGAGTCTTTAGAGTCTCACACATAGGTTTCCTATCTCAAGCGAAATGAAGTAGGGCACATATGGTGATATGTGCGAGAGCTTAATTAAATACGAGTATGTGATACCGTATTCTAAACCCACCATTGCCGGTCCCAACTCCGGATGAGAAAGGGTGAGGGTTGTGGTAGGCTTGTGACAGCCAACGTAAAACTTTGTCACATTCTATGACATGAACCATGTGATACCGTATTCTACTCTGGTGATATTTGATATCGGTTAGATTATATATGATACAACCGGATTATTGAATCAAGTGTTGATTCACTGATTTATTTTATGTATATATATTTGATATTGGCCGGTTATATATGATATGACCGGATTATTGAATCAAGTATTGATTTAATATCTAATATTGAATATTAGTCGGTTATATGTGATATAACCAGGTAATTGAATCAAGTGTTGATTTAATATTTTGATATACATATATATAAATTATATTAGTCGGTTATATATGATATAACCGGATTATTGAATCAAGTGTTGATTTAATAATTTGATATATATTTATATGTTTGATATATATATATATATATATATATATAAACTAATATTAGCTCATTAAAGATTTTCTTCTCTTATTATATATATATGATTTGTATCATGGTTGATGATACATACAACATGGATGTATGAGAATCACACTAAAGTAAAAATTGGATGATTTATATTCTAAAAGAAAAGAGAAAAATATAGAAATAATGTCATGGCTTTGGATGCTTGGAGAAGCATTGAGAATCCATGACTCATGTCCTATATTTTGTTTCTTTCTTAGATATTTTTCATCCTCATCTTACCTCTAGCTCATTCTCACACAACCATCCAAGTTCATCTCCTTCTTTTGACCTCTCTAGGTTTTTTCTTGAGTTGGAAAAGAAAAAGAGAAAATTATTTCAAGTGAGCAAATCTCCTACTTCATCAACCTACACTAATCTAGCCCATTAATTTAGGTTTTTGGCTTCACTAATACCTTAATTAGTGAAGAGTGAGCTTGAGTGAGAGAGACTTCACGGTGGATCATCTTCGGCTTCGAAAACTTCAAGCAAGCTATATCCTTTCTTCAAGTGGAGTCAAAGAAGAGTTCTAGGGACTACTACTTAGAGTTTTAAAAGTGAAGGACTGGTCTACAAAGGTTATAAACCCTCTTCACTTAGTTTAGAACTTGTATGCTTTACTTAAAACCCTAATTCTCTAGTTCGATTCATGTATAGATTTCTTTAGACCTCTAGATTTTTAAAATTGTATACTTGATGCTCTTTGAAAGCTAGTAGAGGTGCTAAGACATACTTTCACAACCATCGCCCCTGTTCCTATATAAAAACAGGGAGATAAAAGAGAGGAGAATTCTCCATGTCTTGAGCCTCACGTGTTTAACACGTGTGTGCTTTTATGCAAAGCATATAAGCACTAAATAAACAGATTAAAACCCACCTTGTGTCACTTGTTAAACACGTGAGAACACCTTTTGAAGCATTGGTTTCAGATAGAATCAAACTCTATATATAGAATTAAATTCTATCTTTTTTATGAAAAGCATATAAATACTGAAAGCAAATAACTAAAGGCCAACCTGACCTCACGTGTTGAACACGTAGGCGCTTATATGCAAAAGTATATACGCGCTGAGAGTAAATATCCTATAGGTCAAACTGACCTCACGTGTTAGACACATGAGCACCCATATGCAAGGCATATAGGCACTAAATAAAACAAGCTAAAAACCCACATCATGGTCACGTGATAAACACGTGAGGGCGCCTCCCTATATAGAATTAAATTCTACTCTTGAGAAAATACCTCTCTTGATCTTTCTAAAAGGGAAAGATATTCTCTGTTAACAGAGAGTCGTTGGATCAAAGATCCAAGGGTGATTAAAAATCACCAAATATAGAATTAAAGTCTATTAGGGAAAATATCTTTCTAACCTTTCTAATTGAGAAAGATATTTTTCTGTTAAATAGAAATTTGTTAGATAAAAAATCCAATGAAATGGGAGAATAATTCCCTAAAACTTTCTAAACAAAGAAAGATTGTGCTCTTTTTAACAGTGCACCATTGGATTAAAATCCAATAGTGATTAAAAATCACCGTTTGACAAAATTAAATTCTGTATATAGGAAAATATATCCCTAATCTTGTCAAAAAAACAAAAATAAATATTCTGTAAAACAAAAATTCACTGGATCAAAGATCCAACGGTGGATAAAATCTCCCAAATAATCTTTGAGTACAAACAAAATCAATTAGTATCTCTCAAATAAGAGATTTTCTCAAACTAGTCAACAAATTTGACTCTCCTACATAAAAGATAGGAGACTTCAAAAAAAGGAGAAAAAAAGAGACTCGATAAAAAATGGAGAAACCCCCCATAAACTTCTATAAAAATACAGAAGGCTCTCAAAACAACAGAGAATTTAATTCTCTCAAAGAAGAAGATATCCCTCCTCAAAACCCTAGGTAAAGAAAAAAGAAGAGATCAAAATATCTCATTTACCTATCATATCACATCCAAGGGTTTAACCATTCTCAAAGAATTTAGTTCTTTCTCTGGATCTGAGATCTACAAGACAAGTCTCGCACAAGTTGAGAATTTAATTCTCATCGGAAAGATCTTGCTCTTGAGAATCAAAGATTCAGGAGAGAACATGAACATGAAAAAAGAGAAGCTCATAATACTCCAAGGACTTAGTTCCTTCAAATTAAGAAATTAGTTCTTAAAGAACCTGATCCCAGATCCTCAAAATAGTGATCTTGATGATGGTTAATGGTCAAAATACCATTAACAGAGGTTTAACCTCTCTGAAAACATGAACAAGAGAACATGGATAAAAGAACATGAAGAAGATGGAGTCCATAATACTCCAGGAACTTAGTTCCTTCAAATCAAGAACTTAGTTCTTAAAGAACCCGATCTAAGATCCTCAAACTAATGATCTTGATGATCATTAATGGTCAAAATACCATTAACTGAGATTTAAGTTCTCTAAAAATATCAACAGAGATTAGATCTCCAAAAGAACTCAGTGCCTCACGTGAAAAGAACGTGAGCACTCAAGGCCAAATTATATAATGCCCCACGTGAAACACACGTGAGCGCCGGAAAAAGTTAGTGCTTAGCACACTGAAGTGCCTTATGTGATAAAACGTAAGCGCCAGAAAGAATTAGTGCTTAGCACTATTGCAGCGCCTCACGTGAAACACACGTGAGTGCCAGAAAAAGTTAGTGCTTTGCACTACTGGAGCGCCTCACGTGATAACACGTGAGCGCCGAGTTACATAGCGCCTCACGTGATATTCACATGAGCGCTACATAATTGAGTGCTTAGCACTGTTGGGTGGTATAGAAACCCAATCTTAGTCCAAATTGGCTAAGTCTATGAAGCATAAGCTTCTTCGTTGATCTTAGTCTCAAACATGACTAATGATCTCTCATTGATGATATCCAAAATGATATTCATCTTATATCTCCTAAGATAATCTTAGTCTCAAATATGACTAATGATTTTTAGGTCCACTACGACCTCTTCTCATAAATACGGGATTTAATTCAAGGGTACATCTTTCCAAACCTTTGATATATGTCGTTATAATTTCTCAACGTCTTCAGAGAGGCGGCGGGTCCCAACAACCAACAACTCTTTTCTCGTCTCAACTTGATATAAAATTTCATTAAGATAGGGAATGATACATCCCACATTGTTGCACTTCCAAATTGACGTACACACCTCAAATCGGATCGCACCCCAAATTGGGTGCATTCCATGTCACCATCATTCACTCCGCCACATAACAAATACATGTGTGCGCAAGATGAATGATGGACCAAAATGTCCTTAAACTAATATTTGTCCCAAACACGGCGCTAATGGACCGTGATATTCTTAAACTAATATAATTGAGCCCATATGCTCATTTGTTTCTAAGTTGATCGTAGTCATAAATATGACTAACGATCCTTAGATCAGACCCAAATACCCCATGAACTAATGGACCTCATTTATATGAGATCTGCGTCCAAAATTAATTCCAGTTGGCAAATCAAGCTACCAATGTGGACCACGTCAAGCAAATGCTTGACCCAAATCTAAAATATACAGATTTAGACTAATCCGCGCCCTACGAGCGACAATGTAAACTAGTCTCCATATACAATCTAAGGGCAACCATAACAAACAAATTAAACACAGGACACAAAGTGAACTACTGGAGAAGGGTAAAGTGGATAATGTAATTAACTGCGGGTGCTTGCGCCTGCAGGGAAGAGCGTCTCCATAATCAAAAACCCCTCATAAATGAGAGGGAATCTGAGGAAGTCTGCTATATCGGTCGTATCTATCCAAACCTCCGATATATGGTGCCATAAATCAACTTGGTATCTTCGGAGAGGTGGATGGATATGTCTAAATAGTATCTGCCTCCAAATTCAGGCTAGACGTCTCCATGTCTCAGTCCGGTCTTCGGCGGTAAACAGACCCATATAGGGTCAAGAAACGTACACACTAGTCTACTCTGGAATGTCGATGGCATGTCTCGATACTCCCTCGACTAGGAACACTTCAAGGATTGCTTGTAGACTACTCGGGCCCTACTAGTATATACATCATATTCCTAGTAGTCAAGAAAATATCCTAAGGGCTTTATCAACATGTATCAATAAAATAATAAACTAAAACAAGTGTACATATTAAGATAAAGAGTAACTGGATAACATACCATCATGTTGAGCAAGAATGTCCTACACACACACAAGCATCCACTATAATATACAACAATGGCCTCTTGGGCATACATATCACTACCAAAATCTTGGTCGCGGATTCGCCGACTCCACCAGCAGTTTAGCGGCTCAAATAATCTAAATCGAGTCGTATTTTGGTCAAGGGTTTTATTATTTTGTTGTAATCTTGTTGATATCCTGTATTTGATTAAAAAAATGCTATAAATACTCATTGAATACAGAGAGCTAAAAAAATATCTTCTCTTTTATTTTTGGTGGTTAGGGTTTGAGAGCAAGATCTTGGTTGTAAGCTACTTTTACTTTTATTTTAATTTAATGTCTTCTTTTAATTATTGTTTTGCTTTTTCTATGCATAGCTAATTTCTTAGTCTAGAGTTAGATGAAATTTGGTTTGTGATTGGTGGTAGATATGCTTTAAAGTTATTGTTTTTCTTTTATAATCTCAATGATGACTATCTAAAGAATAAAAGTCGACTCTTTGCTTTCATTACTGATAAACTAGATAGATTAATGATTGATTGATAACCTTGAGATTTACTTAAGGAAAGGATGTCAAAGTTTAGATTTTTAATGTTTGATGTCGATCTAGTTAATTCAGGGTTAAATTCGATAAGACGAAAAAGCTAGGTCAATTAATGATTGACAACCTTTAGATTTACCTAGTGGAAGATTTGGATTAAATTAATTCTATATTTATTAGCAAATAATCACTAGAATACATATTTTCCTTGTTTTCAATTGATATGATATTATTCGATGTTCGTATTAATTAAGCTTATTGTTAGATTTGATAGTTAATTGCTATGAAAGAATGTCGTATACTTTTGGGAATTGATAGATATTTGTTTTAGGGTTGAGATTTGTAGGGTACTTTGGCACGACCATAAGGTTTCACAAGGCATCAAATATGGCGTATTTTAAAATTTCAAGTGTGCCAAACAACCTAATCTAGGATCCAACTAGTGTTTTAGGAGCTAACTAGAATGTAAACAACTTTACATACAAAGTGAACAACGAATACAACCTTTGTAGTGTTAGTTATATGTATGCCCTAGAGGCTATTATTGTACATATGATGTATATTATAGTGGATGCTTGGACATATATAGAGAGGACTTTCTTGCTCGACATGATAGTATGTTATCTGGTTGCTCTTTGTTTTAACATGTTGACTTGTATTGTGATACTGTCTTGCTCTCACATGTTGATGAAGCCCTTAGGATGTTTACTTGATTACCATGACTATGATGGAGACATACTAGTGGGGCCAGGATAGTCCACAAGTGCATCCTATAATTGTTCCTAGTCGAGGGTGTATCGAGACAGGGCATCGATACTCCAGAGTAGACTAGCGTATACGCTTCTTGACCCATATGATTGGTGATGGATGATCCCACATCCATTGGTGTTTAACATCAAAGGAGGTATACGGGTGCTCAGTGGAGACTGGGTACACTGAACGGACTCGCCGAGAACTTCTAGTTGGTATTATACCTATCGTCAGATAGCAGTTCTCTAGTGACATTGGTACATGTTAGTCTGTAGACCCGAGATCGTCATAGAGTCTTGTGTGATTCCCACTGTGCTTTGATTTCCACCTTACCACGTTCAAGATGAAGGGTTTCCTACAGCACCACTACAAGGGTTTGGAGGCAACACACATGCCATATTTAAATTTTTTATGGTGCTAAAGAAACAATCTAAAGGATCATGCTAGAAAATTTAGGGCAACTAAACATAACACAAACACAAGTAGAATAAAAGCTAGGGTTTTGAGAATACAACCTTTGTAGCTCCCTACGCTAGATTCCTTGGCTACTTGAGGGTTGGAAAAAGGTCCGCTTGAGATTCTCTAGGTCCACGGCGATCCACCCGGAGTCCTCTTTGTCCAAGCTTGAAGCTTCGCAAGATCAAGAGAAGAAATAGAAGCTAACACTCTACACTAATGGGCAAGACTAGTGTAGAATGGTGTTGTGGTTGGTTTTCTCACTTCAAAATCCTAACTTGGTAACTCTTTTGCTCACTTGAGAAAACTAGAGAGCAAGAGAGAAAGGAGGAAGAAGATGATGGCTTTCTAAAACTCAAGATAATGACAAGCTTGTGAAATAAAAATGAGAACAGAGAATATATATATTTTCCATCTCTCATTCTTAACCAAGGTTATAAAATATCTAGATATTTTAGTTTGGAACAAAAATGACCATAGAAATTAAATCATGGTTAAACAAAAGGGTTAATGAAAGAATAAAATATTCAACCATGAAACAATTTCCATTTTCATTTTTCCAAAAATTAATATCCATATATTTTACAAAGGGTGTGAGTCTTATATTGCCACCATCTACTATATCAACAACCATGATAACATGATGTATGCATGTATGTGTGCATGCACATCCATATGTGCATGAATAAGAATGAATGCATACATGCATGCATACAACAAAAAAGACAAGAAAGGATTTCAAGTGAGAAACTAATGGTCTATGATAAATCAACACTTGATTTAGCATCCCCGTCATATCGCATACAACCCGACCAAAAGCAAACCGCCCGATTAATGTGCGGTATCTAATACGCGCATTTTAACCGGGTCCACGCGCATATCGCATATGCGCACCACATCATTTCTCCTGGACTAGGTAACTCCATTGTGGGACTCTAAGACTCGTCAATACGCCGGCAGTGGGTGATGATCATATTAAGCACCCCCAAGCCGCAAGCGGTCAGCTAAACGTAACGGCCACCCGGGTATTGAGTGATCAGAAGAAAAAAAGCGAACCTGTCACAACTCCCGTCGAGCCAACCGGCAACACTACCGTACAGTCCAGTCTCTTCGTCAAATATGCTGCATATCGAGTCTAGGGATGGTAACGTCGACCCCAATAACTCAATAAGTCGTGCCAATGAATGGTCTATAACAGATCGAGAAACTACTGATAACACTTATCAGTAAATCTTAACAGCCCTGGCCAGGGACTTACTGATATAGCCAATTGAGCACAGCACATCATCAACTCCCAATACCGGGAGAGACGAAACCCCTCCTATCGCTCATTGCCTTCGTGTGTCTCGGGACTGTACCCAACGGCCACCTGTTTGCACGACTCAGTAGAGCCGTGGTAGGGTGGTAATCAAAGTACAGTGGGAGAACACACAAGACTCTATGACGATCTCGGGTCTACAGACTAACCTGCACCAGTGTCACCTGAGAACTGCTATCCGACGATAGATATAATTCCATATAGGAGTTCTCGGTGAGTCCGTCCAGTGTACCCAGTCACCATTGAGCACCCGTATACGATCTCGATGTCAAACATCGATGAATGTGGGAACATTCATTGCCCATCATATGGGTCAAGTATCATATACGCTAGTCTATTATGGTATATCGATGCCCCGTCTCGATATACCTACGACTAGGGACATTTCAGGATATGCTTATAAACTACAGATGTCCCACTAGTATGATCTCCATCATAATCACAGTAGTCAAGCTTATATCCTCAGGGCTTTATCAACATGTACGAATGAATAAAAGCATGATCAAATCAACATGTCAGATAAAGAAAAACCAGATAGCATACTATCATGTCGAGCAAGAATGTACATTGAATACACACACACACACATGTATAAATACATCCACTATCATATAATGGCCTCTAGGGCATACATATATCCAACAATCTCCCACTTGCACTAAGGCCAGTTATTGGCGTATCTCATACCCAACATCTCAAAAAGTCGCTCATGCTGCTGCTGAGGGAGGGCCTTGGTGAATGGATCCGCGGTGTTATTCTTTGTGTCTACTCTCCTAATCTCGATCTCGCAGCGATCTACAATCTCTCGGATCAAATGAAAGCGCCTCAGGATGTGTCTGGACCGCTGATGGGACCTGGGCTCCTTGGCTAACGCCATAGCCCCATTATTATCACAATGCAATGGTATTGGATCAATAATGGTTGGAACTACTCCTAGCTCCGAGACGAACTTCTTCATCCAGGCGGCTTCCTTGGCGGCATCATTCGCAGCAATGTACTCTGCCTCCATCGTAGAGTCTGCAACGGTATCCTGTTTGGAACTCTTCCAACTTACCGCCCCTCCATTGAGGGTAAATACAAACCTGGAGATAGATTTGCTGTCATCCTTATCGCTCTGGAAGCTCGAATCGGTAAAGGCCTCCATTTGGAGATCTCTATTACCATACACCAAGAACAATTCTTTAGTCCTTCGCAAGTACTTAAGAATGTTCTTCACAGCTATCCAGTGATTCTCCCCTGGGTTGGATTGATTCCTGCTTACAACACTAAGTGCATAAGCTACATCTGGGCATGTACATAACATCGCATACATTATAGATCCTATTGCCGAAGCATAGGGTATAATGCTCATGCGAGCTCTTTCTTCATCGGTCTTTGGACAAGAGTCCTTGGAGAGAGTGACCCCATGGCAAGCGGGTAAGGCACCCCGCTTGGAGTCTTCCATAATAAACCTTTTTAGGATGGTGTTGATGTACCTGGTTTGGGACAATCCCAATAACCTCTTAGATCTATCCCTATAGATCCTAATGCCCAGAATGTATGTGGCATCACCCAGGTCCTTCATGGAGAACCTTAGTGATAAGAAAGATTTGACCGACTGTAGCATAGGAATATCATTTCCTATCAGAAGAATGTCATCCACGTATAATACGAGGAATGTGACAGCTCTCCCTACAGCCTTCTTATAGACACAAGGTTCATCTGGATTTTTGTTGAAATCAAACTCTTTGATAACATCATCGAAACAGATGTTCCAACTCCGTGATGCCTGCTTTAACCCATATATGGATTTAAGCAATCTATATGCTTTCCCGCTGCTCCCACTGTCAATGAAGCCCTCTGGCTGATCCATATAAACGCATTCTTCTAAATCTCCATTTAGAAATGCCGTTTTAACATCCATCTGCCAGATTTAATAGTCGTAGTGATCAGCAATGACAAGTAGGATATGAATGGATTTAAGCATGGCTACGGGAGAAAAAGTCTCGTCATAGTCCAAACCTGGTCTTTGACGAAAACCCTTCGCCACAAGTCTTGCCTTATAGGTCTCTACCTGCCCATCCACTGTAAGTCCACGTTGCTCCCCCCGGTTCTTACGGGGAGGCGGAAACGGCGAAAAATAATTTTTGGGCGCAAAGGCAACATGGACTAAAAGAAGGATCTTTGCTAAACCACAAACTAGCAAACTCCTTGAGGTTCTATATACTATGCCATAGAGATTATACCTCACGATACCGGTCCTTCGGGTCTTCATTCTGCTGTCCTTCTTGTTCATCCACGCTCCGAAGGTCGATCCGGATCTTGATCACCTCCGCGGCCTTCTTGAGTCGAAGACGATCCACCCGAGAGTTGTACTCCGAGCTCCACCTCGAGCCGAGGCAACTAGGGCAACAAGATCGCTAGTCTTAATGTCCTGGGATGTGTAGAAGAGGTAGATGGAAGTGTTTGTCTATTTGGATCTTTTTTCTCTCAACACATGAGATCAAAGAAATTTTCAAGAGGAGGAAGATGAAGATAGCAACCATGGAGCTTTCTCATTTCTTTTTCAAGTGAGAGAATGAGAAATGAATTATTAGCTAGAGAGAATGAACCATGGTTGCAATAATACACTAATATCATCATTACTAATCCTTTCATGATAAAGTTGATAGCTACTAATGACTTGACCATTTTCATAACCCAAAGAATAAAAAGAAAAACCAAAGAAAACTCTAGATCTCTCATGAAGGTCCAAGTCAACTTTGGTCAAATGGTCAACAAAGTCAAGTATGGTCAAATGGTCAAAGCAATCAGCCATCACATAATTATCACTAAAAAAGATTAGTAAACAATGTCCCCGGCTCATAATAGTTTTGACCGAATGAACTGCCAAAACCCTAATGAGTCCGCCTCATTATGGTTTCGACCGAATCAACTGTCAAAACCCTAATGAGGCACCTCCTTCCTCTTCGCTCCTCACAACTGTGCATACACACCCGCATCCGCATTCCGTAGAATGCGAATGCACAGAAGACAAAACAAATCCATCCGTGCAATACTAGGATCCGGCTTAAACCAAAGCCCACTAGTATTGCCCGCCCGAATAGCATACGCACACAAGTGTACGTAAGTGATCGTAGCCCTGCCGTAAAACCATACGGCCTCTACACCTTTCGCTCAGTGCAGGGAAACTCTCTGTGTGGGACTCTAAAGACTCGACACTACGCTGGCAGTGGGTTTAACCACAGACCGCAAGCGGCACTAGCTGTACGTAACGGTCCCCAGGTAGATGTCGATAAGAAGCCGATGAGGTAAACCCATCCGAACTCCTACTAAGCCTGTATGTGACAATCTCCGTACAGTCCGGTCTGTTTGTATAAGAATATCTCTCGGCGGGCTTAGGGGGTGGCGAACGTCAGTCCCGTAATAGCGGTACAAGTCGTGTCGGAGTGTAGCCCAGAACACCCTGAGATAACACTGGAAACCTACCAGTATATCTCACTTGCCCTGGCTAGGGACGACTATGTGTAATGGCTCTCCTAGACATAGCGCGATATCAACCCCTAATACCGAGAGAGACGAATCCTGTCTAACCGTCACTGCCTCCAAGTGCTTCGGGACTGCACCCAACTACTACCTGTTTGCATGACTCCTTTGAGCCGTGGTAGGGTAGTAATCAAAGAACAGTGGGAACACACTCGAGGCGAAGTGACAGTGTCAAGTCAACGGACTAAGCTGTACTCAAGTCACCTGGGAACTGATAACTAACGATAGGTATAATACCAACCAACAGTTCTCGATGAGTCCTATCCAGTGTACTCGTAACCTAACTAGCACCCGCATACTATCTCCAGTACGACGTACTGATGGCTGTGGGACAGACCATCTACCCTGCTGGGATGAGAAGCGTATACGCTAGTCTACTCCGGAGTATTGATGCCCTGTCTCGATAATCCTACGACTAGGGACCTGTATAAGGATGTGCCTATAGATTACCCATCCCCCACAAGTGTGACTGCCATCACAACGCTGGTAATCAAGCAAAGATCCTATGGGCTCCACTAATATGTATAAGCAATATGCTAAAAGAAACACATGCATATATTAAAGTAGAAACAAACCAAGTAGCATACTACCATTTTGAGCAAGATTGTCTATACAACTGCGAATATCCCAAGCTTCCATTAAGTAATATACAAACTAGTATGATACAGTAATGGCCTCTAGGGCATATACACTAACAATCTCCTACTTGCACTAGGGCCATGTACTGGCGTATCGAAGACCTATCATCTCGATCAGCCGCTCGAATTGAGTCTGGGGTATGGCCTTCGTGAATGGATCTGCAGTGTTATCCTCCGAATTTACTCTCTTCACCTCAGTCTCTCGGCGATCTGCGATCTCCCTGATCAGGTGGTACCGCCTCAAAATGTGCCTGGACTTCTGATGGGACCTGGGTTCCTTCGCTAAAGCTATAGCTCTGTTGTTGTTACAATACAGTGGTATTGGATCAACAATGGTAGGAACCACCTGAAACTCCGCGAGGAACTTCTTTATCCAGACAGCTTCCTTTGCGGCATCGCAAGCAGCTATGTACTCCTCTTCCATAGTTGAGTCAGCAACGGTTTCTTGCTTGGAACTCTTCCAGCAAACCGCCCCTCCATTGAGGGTAAAGACATAACCCGACATAGACTTGGAGTCATCCTTGTCACTCTGGAAGCTGGAGTCAGCAAAGGACTCGATCTGGTCTTTTCCGCCATACACCAAGAACATCTCCTTAGTCCTTCTCAGGTACTTGAGAATGTTCTTTACTGCTATCCAGTGTTTCTCCCCTAGGTCCGACTGATACCGGCTTACAACGCTTAATGCATATGCTACATCTGGTCTGGTACATAACATCGCATACATTATAGAGCCTACCGCAGATGCGTAGGGTATAGATGACATGCGATCCCTTTCCAAATCAGTCTTGGGAGACATCTTTTTGGAGAAGGTGATTCCGTGACAAGCCGGTAGATTACCGCGCTTGGAATCTTCCATACTGAATCGTTTCAGTATGGTGTCGATGTACCTGGACTGTGAAAGTCCCAACATCCTCTTAGATCTATCACGATAGATCTGGATCCCCAGAATGTAGTTGGCATCGCCCAGGTCCTTCATAGAGAACCTCTGTGACAAGAATCCTTTGACTGACTGTAGCATAGGAATATCATTTCCTATTAGGAGAATGCCATCCACGTACAAGACGAGGAATACCATAGTTCTTCCTACAATCTTACTGTAAATGCATGGTTCATCTGGGTTTTTGATAAAGTCAAATTCCTTGACAGTATCATCAAAGCAGATGTTCCAACTCCGCGATGCCTGGTTCAGTCCATAGATGGACTTGAGCAACTTGCACACTTTACCGCTGCTCCCACTCTGAATGAATCCCTCTGGCTGATCCATATAGACGCACTCTTCTAAATTTCCATTTAGGAAAGCCGTCTTTACGTCCATCTGCCAGATCTCATAATCGTGGAAGGCAGCAATGGCAAGAAGGATCCGAATGGATTTGAGCATAGCCACTGGAGAAAAGGTCTCGTCATAGTCCAAACCAGGTCGTTGACGAAAACCCTTTGCTACAAGTCTAGCTTTATAGGTTTCAACCTGCCCGTCTACACCAATCTTCTTTCTGAAGATCCATTTGCAGCCTACGGGTTTTACCCCTTCTGGAGCAAAGTCCAAAGTCCAAACTTTGTTGGTATATGGACTCCATCTCGGTCCGCATTGCATCCAGCCATTTTACCGAGTCACCGCTCTGAATGGCTTGCTGGAAGCTAGTAGGCTCACCATAATCAATAGTGCAATCCTCTCTATCCCCGTCTATGAGAAAACCGTAGTATCTCTCGGGCGGATGAAACTGCCTACTACTCCTGCGGAGTGGCGCTGGGATATCCGGTTCTCCTGAACCTTCTGGTTCTACCAAGGTTTCAGTAATAACTTGTGGTTCTGGAATTTCTTCCAGTTCTACTAGGCTCCCACTATCTCCTTTTTCTAAAAACTGATGTTCCAGAAAGTGGGCATGACGAGAAACAAAAACCTTTTGTTCCTCTGCGTAATAGAAAAAATACCCCCTGGAGTTCTTTGGATATCCCACAAACTTACACAGTACTGAGCGTGCCTCGAGTTTGTCCGCATGCTGCTTTTAATAAAAGCTGGACATCCCTATATCTTCAGATATTGAAGATGGGGTTTCTTCCCACACCACATCTGATATGGTGTGGTAGGCACAGTCTTGGAGGGAACCTTGTTCAAAAGATATGCAGCTGATTCTAGTGCATAACCCCAGAAAGATCGCGGTAACTCAGCCTTACTCATCATGGAATGAACCATATCCAATAGGGTTCGATTCCGCCTTTCCGATACACCGTTGTGTTGTGGTGTGTATGGAGGAGTAAGCTGAGAGAGAATTCCATTCTCTTTTAAGTAGCCCAGAAACTCGGCACTCAAGTATTCACCACCTCGATCAGATCTTAGTGTCTTGATACTTTTTCCTGTTTGTTTTTCAACTTCATTCTTGTATTCCCGAAATTTCTCAAAGGCCTCGGATTTATGCTTCATCAAGAAGACATGTCCATACCTAGAGAAATCATCTGTGATAGTAATGGAGTATGAATAACCACTTCGCGCATGTGTGGACATTGGACCACACACGTCACTGTGTATGAGTCCCAAGAGCTCGCTTGCTCTTTCTCCGTGTCCAGTGAACGGAGTCTTTGTCATCTTTCCCATGAGACAAGATTCACATGTGGCATAAGACTGGTACTCGAACGGATCCAAGTATCCTTCTTTATGTAACTTTGTCAACCGTGTCTCATTAATGTGACCCAGTCTACAATGCCATAAGAAAGCCTGATTTAATTCCGGAGACTTTCTTTTAAGTGTGTTCTGGACACTGAAAATCTGAGCATGATTCAATACGTATATCCCATTTTTTAATGTACCTGACCCAATCAGAACTTGATTTAGGTGGATGTTGACCACATCGCTTACAAAAGTAAAATCATATACTTCCTTAGAAAGTAAGGATACAGATATGATATTACAAGTCGCACCTGGCACATAAAAACAGTCACGCAGAATCAATATCTGCCCAGTTGTCAGTCCAAGATGATACTCCCCTACGGATTCAGCGTATATGCTCATTCCGTTAGCAACCCTAAGAGTCATATCACCTATCCTGATAACCCTACGGTTTCTCAGAGCCTGTAACGAATTACAGATGTGAGATCCTGATCCGGTATCCAATACCCAGGAAGTAGCGTTAACTGACATACAGTTCTCTATTACAAACACACCCGAAGCCGAAGCCACAACATGCTTCGAATCCTGGCTACTGGCTTTACTAGCCCTACAATCTTTCTGCCAATGTTCATTCCCCTAACAATAGGAACGTCCCTCTTTTACTCTATCCAGTCCCGAAACTTTTGCCCTTCTTTTTCCTTCTACTTCCCTGGTTTCCTTCAGGGTAGAAGGTAGAGACTGTAGAATCAAGTCAGCATCTGACCCGTTCTTCAATGTGGTCTTCAGGTCCGTGAGCTCAAAATAGCTGGTCTCTGTAAGGATGTTGCCCCCTACAGATGACCCGATAGCCAACCTCGCTGGAAGCAATTCGTTCAAGGTCTCATATCTTGCGATACGAGATTGCTCTCCATATAAATCTTTGTTATGGAGGAAGATAGAAACTAAGTCCATCTTCTCGTGCTGCCTCTGGTATGCACCATCAACTGAGGCTAATATGAGGCACTTGGTTTTCGCACAGTCTTTTTCCGATGTCTTGCGGATATGAATATCCGTGACAGGGAAAACTGGACCTGAGACGGCAGGGGTTGGATCAGTCAAGAGGTGTCCCAGCTTGTCATGGGCAATGGACATCTGGACAGACCTTTGCCAGTCATAACAGTCAGATTCAGTCATTTTATTATCTAGATGTAACCTATGTCTAGTCATTGGGTTGCTGCAATTAAGAGAGAGAGAAGAAAACACTTTAGCATGATACTCTTGCAAGTTTAGATTCGTTTTTAATTTATCTAAACATGATGGCTCCCACTGTCTCTCGAATCCCTCCTCAAACAATAAAGGAAGAATTAGTCGGGATCAATCTCACCGTACAATTCTTGCTTAACCGTTCAGCCAAGCCAGTGTCGGTACTTCGAGGGAGGTTTTCCAACGCTTTCGCGAAGTTCCTTAATTAAGTAACCTCTTTTTCCTGTGGGCGTAGCCTCGCTAACACCTTTCTAGACACCTACTTGGTTTATAGCATTGATCGTTAAGTGAGAAAGTTCCCGAGGAGTAGCATATACTCACAGTAGGATCAGGATCCAAATATCATCGCGTGATAAAACTGAAGGAATCCTACCAGAATCATCACACTCCAAATGGTATGCAGCACCAGCAAGTTTCAGTTTCTTTAGAAACTCCCGATGTGGATTTTTGCCCCATGCTCTTATGACCTTGACGAAGGCCAACATATCATAAGTCACATGTCAAGTTCTACCCGTCATTATCCAGGTTAATTTGAACCCACCCGTACATACCCTTGACGAAAGCCAAAATAGTAGTACGACTGTCCCAAACCAACGCATCTATCTATGCTACAGATAAATATTCAGCAGCTACCAATCACTATGCCTTGGCGAAGGTCAAAATACATAGCTTGAATACTACTGAATATTTAACTGAAATGACGGAAGGCTACGAATGGTTTTGGCGAAACCGTGAACGTAGTGAACTTGATATAATCAAAGGAACCTGATAGCTTTTAAAAGGAGTGGCTTAAGCTCCGCATTTTTAAAAGTTTTCTGTTTTGAAAACAAACCGAGTGGTTTTGAAATTGTTGCAACGACTTTAACTTTGGTTTATTTTCTTGCATTAATTTTAATGCGTCCCATCATTTAATCCTACCATTGCAGAAAACAACGAAAATATGACGTACGCTTATGCCATCCGCATTAGCCACGGGGTCCCGTCATCACCCGTTAGGTTACTTAACTAACGACAGAGCGGGGGCTGGACTAGCGCGGATGGAAAACATAAGCAACGCCTAAATAGATATCATATATAGATACATACATTCGTCAGATGCAATGATAGCCATTCCAGATCATAGATGAACACTTTGGATATACTAGAAATCCGCGATTCGTTCGAGCCTGCAACGAAAAGCGGATTACATGGTCGCGATGAATAGCCAAACCCCACCCTAGACCCCTATGGGTGTGGCAAACTACCCGCCAAGTATCCGAAGTGAAGCACCCCCCTCAACAACGTGAGTAGGCCACTCGGCACTTCGAGATACCCGGTAGTTTGTGCACCCCACCTTGGGTCTATCCTTGGAGCAAAAACAGTAAAAAGAAATTATACAATGACGGCTACAACCCCATCCCGGTTGTGCGGCCATATAAATAATATTACATCAATTTACATATTACATGAATTGAAAGATAAAGAAAACTCTCATCTCACAACCCCCCGGCTATTCATCCGTGACAATCCAACGAATTCATATACACAAACCATCAACATTACAGATCACATATATGTATAACCCCCACTAATCGTCATATAGCGATTAGCAGACGTTCAATACATATATACATCACAGATAATATCCATTAGCCAAAGTCTATGGAATTTCGATCAAAATACGGATTTGTAACCACCCCAAAAACAAATTTGTTCTCTGGAAATTCTCGGCAGAAACAAACTTTACTAAAAATCCCAAAACATCCAAATAAGAACACTGCACAAAACCCGGTCCACGGCCGAGTCAACTCGGTCGCGGATCCGTGGCAGGAAGCATGTTCTTGCCGTGGATCCGCGGCGCTTTGACCGAGTCACTGGATCGTTTTTGTTCTGTGTTTTTACAAAACCTTGAGCCGATTTTTCCTGTATGTTAAATCATTTTTAGAGCAGTATAAAAAATCGGCAGAAACATGGTTTTTCCGGATGTGTTTTGCGATTTTTTTCCGATCGAAATTCTAAATACTTTGCTAACATGCTAGTTTATGTTTAGCTAGGCTCTGATACCACTGTAAGTCCACATTGCTCCCCCCGGTTCTTACGGGGAGGCGGAAACGGTGAAAAATAATGTCACGCCCCGCTTCCCGGTGTACAGCGAAGTGGACGCGACGAGGCCCGCTACGTATATACTCAGAAGTACATACGCTAAGCGTAGCTAAGCAACATAAAGTAAATCACAAGAGATGAAAGATATAGAATAACAACAACTTTTATTAATAACATTCTTTGTACAATGCATGAAAAGAAAACACATCTGAAATGAAAAGCAATGCCTAAACAGTGGCATAACAATAAATGGAAATACTGGAAAGAACAAGGTACAATATCTAGAGCTCGGGATCTTCCTGGAATTGCTCCAAATCTTCACTGGTGGGCTCGATCTCAGCTCGGTCCATCGCACCTGACGACATTCAAAGAAGAAAGAAATAGAATGTCGTCAGCGAAATGGTCACTCGGTAAGTCCCAAAGATAAGCGAGAAATAGACAGAGAGCAAAAGAGAGAGAGAGAGAGTAGCTTTTAATGTTGTATTGTATTGTCATATTATAGTAGTATGGTGTTAACGCTGTTGTTGTAGCTTGGTACAGAAGGATGCCAGTGTATACAAGGGGGATCTCTATATGCTAGAGATCAGGGCAAAAGGAAAGTACAAGGAACCGTTATGTCACGGTACAACAGCAATAGGATTCAGGTTAGGTGTCTTAATCTGACCACCTCGTGCCACCTTTAACACCTTCCGTACCAATCTACCTCTTAAACCCCGCGATGTCTTGTTCGTATTGTTATCTTGTAAACTGTATTGAATTCATGATTGACTGACTGACTGACCGAAACCATGATATCAGGAAACGGTTATAACCGTAGAGTCATGTAAATGGAATACTGGGAAACATGTAAAAGGAATATCCATGGTTCAGTTCCGTCAAGTTATATAGATTGTTAACTGGATTCAGGGATTCATGTATTCATATTGAGTTGGAATATAAAAGAATATAGATTGAATTGAATCATATTCAAGTCAGAAATAGTCAGACTCTAACCCAAGTCAGACTAAAAGAAAATAATTTGAAGTTCTATTTTTGTGAGGGGCCTTATTATAATTTATAAAACTTGAGGGGTTTTATATAAAAAGTACTATTGTATAGTTTTCAAAATACACCTCAAGTATTTATTATTCGTCTTTATAGTTATAATGAGTGTGAATTTTATTTGTATTATTCTAGTGAATATAACCTAATAAAAGTATTAATTGATTTATTTGAAACTCATGGTATTTTAATGTAACTTTTATTATTGTAATTTTAGAAAAGATGAAAACTTTATATTATAATAAAATAGGTGTTTCAATGATAATTAAATATATATTAATACAAGAATAATTTTAAGTAAATATTTTGTTTTCCCAAAATCTCATTTTTCTTAAATGCCATATTTTAAACCTTTCGAGACCGAATGCTCCTTGCGGAGGTCTGAATCTCGCACTACTAGCCCGCGGGTGCACGATGAACCGTACTATCCCTAACGTATTCCCCAAAGATGGGTTGTAGCGGCGCTTTGCTTAGGTTTAATAAATACTATTCATTTAGAAAAACGGTTTTATAAATATAAGGTATTTATTTGTGAAAAGATATAGTTTTCCGTATTTTAGTTTCTAGGGTTTTCCTAAGCCAACTATCCTATTTCTAAGGTCTAAACGATAAGTCATTAGAAGCCTCAAATCGCCTCTTCACCGCCAATTGCGGCCAGGTAAGTGCCAGGTAAGTGGGAAGGAACCACAGTAGCGGGCCTAATTAAAAACCACTAGCCTTGACACACTTGCCTAGACACCATAAAGTCAGTTTAGATAAACGATCGATATCCATGACAAATCATACTTTCATTTTAAAAGATTTTGCTTTAGAATTGTGTACAACCTAAAGCTTTTAGAAAAGGTTTTATAAAGAATATGGTATTTTAGTGAAAAGTCCTGTATTTTCGTATCCTATGTTTTGACGTTTATCAATTAGGGTTATATTTGTGTGTGTGTAGAGGTAGGTCCTTACCTCGTGACTTATTTTAAGTTTTAATGAAGTTTAGAGGTTAAACATGATGTATTAAACTTGAAGGTATTAAAGCGCAAGAATACGGTATTCAAAAACGTTATCATTTCATGTGTGAAAATTCATTCAAATTGGTTTCTACAAGTTTAGTGATCAAGATAAACCTATTTAGGAGTGAGGGAATTAATTAAACTAAGAAAAATGAACTTCATGGTGTTTTTATGAAAAGAATACGGTTTTGCAAAGAAGCTATCATTTCATGTGAAAAAGTTTGTTTAAATTGGTTTGTTGGTGATTAATAGTCAACATGAATATAGGTAGGTGTTATGTATTAGGTGACAAGTGGAAATTTATAGAAAAACCGAATCGGAAATCGGTTTGTCCGATTTCCGTCGGGTTCCAAAAAGTCGTATTTTTACATTAAGGAAAAGAGAGATAGAAGAGACGGGACTTACGGGTTGGACAAGATAAGGGGCCTAAAGAAGGTGGTGGTTGTCGATGCGTCGAAAACGTCGCGGAGGTTCTGATCCGGTCGCCGGAATCCGTCGTCGGTTTCGGCAGCGCTTCGCTTCTCGCTCTTTGTACCGAGTTCTCGGGAATTTGATAGAGTGGACTTAGAGTTGTGAGGTGAAAAGGTAGAGGGTAGGGGTCTTTATATAGGGCTAGGCCAGGGTTAGGGTTTGGATTAAAAAAATATTAAAAAATGTAAAAAATTCATTAAAATATCATTAATTTTAGGATTAAAAGAGATTAAATGAGAAAATTATAACTGTACTGAAAAATTGAAGTATGCAGGGGTGAAGTCCAAGTCAACACGGAAATTTTCCGTGTTGACGACTCGGCCGACCGGCCAAGTCCGGCCGGCGGAGCCGACCGATTCGGTCGAGTCGCCGGCCGATTCGGCCGAGTAAGGGCCGAGTCGGGTCTCGGTGGGTGGTGTTTTGTCTGGGGGGAATTTTGGTATACTTTATTTTTTATAAGTTGTAATAAATTGTGAGTTATGGCTGTTTGACCGTTTGACTTCCCAAAAAATTAAAACAAAATGATATAAAAAATTATATGGGGCATGGGATTTGAACTCTGGTGGCTTGGTTCAGCAGTGCAAGGTATTACCAATGAGCTACAAACTCTTTCTTGTAATTATTGTAAGGAAATAGATACTTAAAATGATATCAGCAGCATTAAATATCAAAGTACACTTTAAATTTTAAAACAATTTAATGTACACTAAAAATGAAATTATTTAAAAACAAAATAATTAATTATATATATCTTGTGCTCAGAGTAAAATACTCCTTTATGAATTTAAAAAAAAATTTAAAATTTTGTACAGAAAAATGTATATGAAAATTAGGGTTGTTACAAATAATTTTTGGGCGCAAAGGCAACATGGACTAAAAGAAGGATCTTTGCTAAACCACAAACTAGAAAACTACTTGAGGTTCTATCTACTATGCCATAGAGATTATACCTCACGATACCGGTCCTTCGAGTCTTCATTCCGCTGTCCTTCTCGTCCATCCACGCTCCGAAGGTCGATCCGGATCTTGATCACCTCCGCGGCCTTCTTGAGTCGAAGACGATCCACCCGAGAGTTGTACTCCGAGCTCCACCTCGAGCCGAGGCAACTAGGGCAACAAGATCGCTAGTCTTGATGTCCTGGGATGTGTAGAAGAGGTAGATGGAAGTGTTTGTCTATTTGGATCCTTTTTCTCTCAACACATGAGATCAAAGGAATTTTCAAGAGGAGGAAGATGAAGCTAGCAACCATGGAGCTTTCTCATTTCTTTTTCAAGAGAGAGAATGAGAAATGAATTATTAGCTAGAGAGAATGAACCATGGTTGCAATAATACACTAATATCATCATTACTAATCCTTTCATGATAAAGTTGATGGCTACTAATGACTTGACCATTTTCATAACCCAAAGAATAAAAAGAAAAACCAAAGAAAACTCTAGATCTCTCATGAAGGTCCAAATCAACTTTGGTCAAATGGTCAACAAAGTCAAGTATAGTCAAATGGTCAAAGCAATCAGCCATCACATAATTATCACTAAAAAAGATTAGTAAACAATGTCCCCGGCTCATAATGGTTTTGACCGAACGAACTGCCAAAACCCTAATGAGTCCGCCTCATTATGGTTTCGACCGAATCAATTGTCAAAACCCTAATGAGGCACCTCCTTCCTCTTCGCTCCCCACAACTGTGCATACACACCCGCATCCGCATTCCGTAGAATGCGGAAGCACAGAAGACAAAACAAATCCATCCGTGCAATACTAGGATCCATCTTAAACCAAAGCCCACTAGTATTGCCTACCCGAACAGCATACGCACACAAGTGTACGTAAGTGATCGTAGCCCTGCCGTAAAACCATATGGCCTCTACACCTTACGCTCAGTGCAGGGAAACTCTCTGTGTGGAACTCTAAAGACTCGACACTATGTTGGCAGTGGGTTTAACCACAGACCGCAAGCGGCACTAGCTGTACGTAAGGTCCCCAGGTAGATGTCGATAAGAAGACCGATGAGGTAAACCCATCCGAACTCCTACTGAGCCTATATTTGACAATATCCGTACAGTCCGGTCTGCTCGTCTAAGAATATCGCATGGCAGGCCTAGGGGGTGGCAAACGTTAGTCCCCTAATAGCGGTACAAGTCGTGTCGGAGTGTAGCCCAGAACACCCTGAGATAACACTGGAAACCTACCAGTATATCTCACTTTCCCGGGCCAGGGACGACTATGTGTAATGGCTCTCCTAGACACAGCACGATATCAACCCTCAATACCGGGAGAGACGAATCCTGTCTAACCGTCACTGCCTCCAAGTGCTTCGGGACTGCACCCAGCTACTACCTGTATGCACGACTCCTTTGAGCCGTGGTAGAGTAGTAATCAAAGAACAGTGGGAACACACTCGAGGCGAAGTGACAGTGTCAAGTCAATGGACTAAGCTGTACTCATGTCACCTGGGAACTGATAATTGACGATAGGTATAATACCAACCAACAGTTCCCGACGAGTTCTGTCCAGTGTACTCGTAACCTAACGAGCACCCGCATACTATCTCCAGTACGACGTACTGATGGCTGTGGGACATACAATCTCCCCTGCTGGGATGAGAAGTGTTAGTTATATGTATGCCCTAGAGGCCATTACTGTACATAGGATGTATATTGTAATGGATGCTGGGACATATATAGGGAGGACTTTCTTGCTCGACATGATAGTATGCTATCTGGTTGCTATTTATCTTAACGTGTACACTGATTGTCTCTCTGTTACATGTTGGTAAAGCCTTTAGGATGTGTACTTGAGTACCTGGACTATGATGCGGATCGTACTAGTGGGGACATGGTAGTCCATAAGTATATCCTTCAAGGTCCCTAGTCGTGGGTGTATCGAGACGGGGCATCGATATACCAGAGTAGACTAGCGTATACCTTCTCGACCCATACAGATGGGCGATAGATGATCCCATATCCATTGGTGTTTGACATCAGAGATGATATACGGGTGCTCAGTAGAGACTGGGTATACTGGACGGCCTCGCCGAGAACTCCCAGATGGTATTATACCTTACGTCAGATGGCAGTTCTCTGGTGACACTGGTACTGAAGGGTTCCTAGGCACACTAAAGAAGTCTCACAAGGCATCAACCATGCCAAATTCAAAAATTCCGGTGCCGAGAAACCCTAATGCGGTCGTTAACTAGAGTTTAGGCGAAACATAAAGCAAGTAGATAACAATTATCACTAAGGGATGGGAAATACAACCTTTGTAGATCCGGTCCTCCACCTCCATAGCTCCGTAACGATGTCCCTCCGCTGTACCCATCGGATCCCGGACTCTCGTGGTGGTTTCATCGAAGAAATGATCGGACTAGGTCGTCGACTTCGATGCCGAAGATGATCTACGTCGAGGCAACACAAGATCAAGCTCCCACTTCACCAAGTCATGAAACTTGTGAAGAAAACACCCTATACTACATGGCAAGTGGTAGAGGATGAAGAAATAGGAAGTGGGTTCACTTTTGATTTGGATTTCTCACTTAGAATCATCACTTAGAAAAATCAAGCAAAGGTTTTTCTTTTTCTCTTCATGAAGAAGATGAAGAAGAAGGAAAAAGAATATGAATTAAAATAAAATCAAGTGATGGTTATCATTTTGCAACCATGGTTAAGTGTAGAGAATAAACTAGGGTTAGGTTAAGGCTAAGAAACAAAATGGTCAAAGCTTCAAAGCTTCATGAAGTTTCAAGAAAGAAACAAAAATAGCCACCATTTTATTCTTGCCAAAATAAATGAATAAAAGAATAAATAAATAAGTAAATCAAAACCCTAACCATTAACATAACCATGGTTTAATCATACACACCCAAGTTTGCATGTATCATCAAACATGATACAAACTAGTGCACAAAACTATATCATATATACAATGTGCACATCAAGTGAGAAAATCCATCTTAAGTGAACAATTACTAGTTAATGTAAAGTAATATATCAAATATATAATTATACATTAAATCATTAAATCAACACTTGATTTAACGATCCGGTCATATCGCATATGACCGACTAATATCCAATGTATCGACTTATCGAATCAATCCTCGATTCGATAACTAGGTTATATCGCATACAACCAATTGATACATTCATCGCGAGAATAGAATACGGTATCACATACACGCATTATTCTCGGTCCCGCACATATCTCATATGCGCTCCTATTTCGTTTCACTTGAGCCAGGAAACCTCTGTGTAGAACTCTAAAGACTCGTCAATACGCCGGCAGCAGGTGATGATCATATCAAACACCCACAAGCTGCAAGCGGTCTGCTAAACGTAACGGCCACCCGGGTATTGAGCGATCAGAACATCGACGAGCAAGCCTGCTCACACTCCTGTGAATCCAACCAGTAACACTTACCGTACAGTCCGGTCTGTTCGTCTGATATGTCGCATATCTCGCCTAGAGGTGGTAAACGTCAGACCCCAGTAGCTCGATAAGTCGTGTCGATATGAGGTCTATAACAGTTCGATAAACTACTGGTAACAGTTACCAGTAAATCTCAGCAACCCTGTCTAGGGATTTCCGGTTATAGCCAATCGAACACAGTGCAACATCAACTCCCTATACCGGGAGAGACGAATCCCCTCCTATCGCTCATTGCCTCCATGTGATTCGGGACTGTACCCAAAAGCCACCATTTTGCACGCCCTCTTGGACGTGGTAAGGTGGAAATCAAAGAACAGTGGGAATCACACAAGACATTATGACGATCTCGGGTCTACAGACTAACCTGTACCAGTGTCACCAGAGAACTGCCATCTGACGTAAGGTATAATACCATCTGGGAGTTCTCGGCGAGTCCGTCCAGTGTACCTAGTCTCCACTGAGCACCCGTATATCATCTCTGATGTCAAACACCAATGGATATGGGATCATCCATCGCCCATCTTTATGGGTCGAGAAGGTATACGCTAGTATACTCTGGTATATCGATGCCCCGTCTCGATACACCCATGACTAGGGACCTTGAAGGATGTACTTATGGACTACCATGTCCCCACTAGTATGATCCGCATCAAAGTCTAGGTAGTCAAGTACACATCCTAAGGGCTTTAACAACATTTAACAGAGAGACATACAGTATACACGTTAAGGCAAAGAGTAACCAGATAGCATACTATTATGTCGAGCAAGAAAGTACTCCCTATATATGTCCCAGCATCCACTACAATATAAATCCTATGTACAGTAATGGCCTCTAGGGCATACATATAACTAACAATCTCCCACTTGCACTAGGGCCATCTGTAGCAGTGGTTGTAGTATCTCATACTCAACCATCCCATAAAAGTCTCTCTCTGGGAATAGGCCTTCTTGAGTGGATCCGCCGTGTTATCCTCTGAGTCTGCTCTCCTAACCTCGATCACCCTGGAGATCAACTATCTCCATGATCAGGTGATACTGCCTTAGAATATGTCTGGATCACTGATAGGACGGATGTTCCTTGGCATAAGACACAACTCCATTGTCATACAATGGGGGAACTAAGTTCATCTCATGAACTAATATACACCCAGACTTCCTCTTTGGTAGCATCTTAAGTAGCGATGTATCCAGCCTTTATCGTCTAGTATGCCACAGTATCTAGCTTGGAACTCTTCCAACATACCGTCCCTTTACTGAGGGTAAAGACAATGCATGTGACTGACATTTAGTCGTCTTTATCACCCTGGAACCCTTCCAGTGATTCTCCCCAGGATCAATTGATACCATCTCACTACAGCTAGTGAGTATTCTAACACCCAAATCTTAACTTACTTAAGAGATAGGTTCTTCCCATACCATATCTTATATGGAATGGTAGGCACTGATTTGATTCGAACCCAATTCAATAGGTATGCAGCTTCATAAGTGCATAACTCCCTAAAAGGAAATAGGAAACTCAGTAGTACTCATCATAGAGCACACCATATCACATAGGGTGTATCTGCTCCGCCCCGATACGCCGACGTGCTGTGGTGTATACGGAGGAATAACGCTGAGAGAGAATCTCATTCTCCTTTAGAATAGTCCAGGATTTCCGTGCTCAAGTATTCTCCTCCTTGATCTCATCAAAGGACATAATACTTATACCCGTATTGGTTCTCTACTTCTAACTTATATTCTGTGAATATCTCAAAAGGTTCGGACTTGTGTTTCAACAGGAACATATGTCTGAATCTTGAGAGATCATCAGAGAATGTAATGAAGTAAAAAGAACCGGTCTTGGCATCTGTAGACAGGGGACCTTACATACATCAACATGTATCAATCCCAAAAGTTCACTAACTCTTTCTCTGTTTCCATTAAATAGAGCTATGGTCATCTTATCTCTGTGACATGACTGGCAAGTTACAGAAGATGTAAATTCAAACTAATTTAAATATGCATCTAGATGTAACTTCAGCCAGTCGAGTCGCATTGATATGACCTAGTCTACAATGCCTCAAGATGAATTCGTTCATAACTGAACTCTTCCTCTTGTGTGTGTTCTGTATACAAGAAACTGTAGTTTGAGTTAGAACGCCAATACTTTTAGATAACGTGCCTGAACCGATCAACTTTTGATATAGGAAATTTTCAAAACATTATCCAACAATACAAAATTATATCCTTCTTTAATAAATAAAGATACTGATATGATTTTGTATATCAGGTTCGGTATCTAATAGAATTTGTTCAGAATCAATGTATTTAGAAATACTGGGTGACAGTGATCAACAGACTTGGCTGCAACACTTGCACCATTTTCTGTCTCATGAAACTTATCACCCGTTCTCAGTTCTCTACCTATCTGTAGCCCATGTAACAAATTACATATGCGGGATCCTGATCCGGTATCACATACTCAGGACGTAAAGGATACTGAGAAACAGTTCTTTGTAATGAACACTCCCGAAGATGATGCATCAGTATGCACTTTCTTCGTTTGGGCGGCACGGGAATTCTGGTAATCCCCAATTTCCTGCTCTGTCTTATAACAATTATAAGTTGGAGCGGGACCAACGTTCCCCAGCTCAGTATAACAAGCGGGTTCGGTCAATTATCCGTATTATTATCTTGATTAAGGCGTGATATGGTCGCTACCTGGAGAGAGAGAGAGAAGAAAACATTCAGCGTGCGCTCTAGCAAGATCAGATCGGTTATTATTTTATCTAATCAGGATCGCTCCCACTGTTTTTATCAAATCTTCCTTCAAACCCTAAAAGGAAAGACTAGCCGGGATTAATTACACGCTACAAGTTCGCCAATCATTCAGCCAGGCCAGTGTCGGTACTTTGAGGGAGGTGCCCCGTGCTTTCGCACGGACCTAATTAATGTAAACCTCGTTTTCCCAGAGGCGTAACCCCGTTGACACCTTTCTAGACACCTACTTGATCGACTAATTGTAATGTGTAAAACTCTCCCAGTAGTAACTCTTACTCGCAGCGGGTATCGGGATCCAACTATCTCATAGAAGGTATGCAATCTTATTGCAAATTTCAACACTTGAAATTCTCGATAATATTTTGCCCCAAACGATCTATGACCTTGACAAGGTCAACAAACCATAGACCACAAGTCAAGTTCAACCCGTCATTTCTAGATTGAATCAAACTCACCCGCATGACCCTTGACAAGGTCAACAAGGCCGTACGACTACCCTAACCCAATCTGCATCATATGCATAAGCAGATAAATACTGGTTAGCTACCGCACACTGCGCCTTGACAAGGTCAACAAACGCAGCACGAATACTAAACAGGACTTATCTGAAATGACGGAGGGCTACGACAGGTTTTTCTGAAAACCTATTGTGTAATGAACTTGATATCGTTGTAGAATCAAATAATTTTGAAATGGAGTGTTTCTGAGGCTTTTCTAGTTTTGCTAAAGGGGTCACTCCCGGTGAAGGGATCGTCGGTCCTTTCCTCGTCGAATGAGGTGCGGGATATATCATATATATCACTGTGCAAAGCAGAAACTATAAAAGCAATCAAAAGACAAACCGAGTGTGTAGCATCTGCCAGTTATTGCTAAAGGAATCACTCCCGGTGAAGGGATCTCGGTCCTTTCCTTATCGAATAAGGTGCAGGATGTTCTACAAGGAACACCGCGATGCAAAGCAAGAACTGTAGCTACCTGTTTTTTGAAATTCGATTCCACAACATCATTAGGTTTCTTTTCTTTCATTAATCACATTAATGAAGTCCCATCATTTAAGCACCTAAACATCACAGATAAATACAACGTACGCTTATGCCATCCGCATTCGCCTCGATGTCCCGTCTGCACCGTTAGGTTAGGTAACTAACGCCAGAGCGAGGCAGGGCTAGCGCGGGTGTAAAACATAAGTAACGTCTATATAATATATCATATATACTATATACAGTATTTATCACAGAACATATCAAATGATCACATCACAGATATCGCAGCAGAAGAAACATATAAAACATTGGATATACTAGGACGTCCGTGTTTTCAATACAAGCCAGTATAAAACACGGATTCCACGGTCGCGATGAATAGCCAAACCCACACACCTAGACCCCTACGAGAGCGGCAAGCAACCCTACCAATTCTAGAGTTAGGAGGCCCGGACTCGACTCCTCGAGTTGGTCTCCCATTGGACTCCAGAACCCGGTTACTTGTGCCCTCCTCCTTGGGTCTATCCTAGTGCGGAAAAGTAAATAATATACAAATGGTGACATCTTCCGCAACCTGGAAGTGCCCCAATAAAAGAATATTACATACAAGTTTTTACAAGAATGAAAAATGAAAAACACTCATCTCACATAAAACCCCCCGGCTATTCAAACACGTCAATCCAATATAACATATCCAGCAACACATAACATCACATGTCATCAACGTAAGTAAATATGCGTATCCCAATTGCCGTTGACATATAGCAACGAAACCGGCAATATCACATATTACACTTACGGTCACAGAAAAGAAAGTGTAAAACTACAACAGTTGGAATCCGCAACCACCTTAGACATCGCATGCCTAAACCAATGAATTCCTTCGACATCACATGCCTAACAATTATAAACCCCGCATTTTAGTCTCGTTATCGAAAACACTTTTCAATATGAAGTCGGGCAATTCAACAAGATTCCCAAAAAACTGATCGAATGCTCATCGCAAACTTTAGTAGACGGCCGCACCCCCGATACCGTCGACGAAGTGCACTAAGGTGGAACACCACTGCCGCGAGCACCCGAACGGATACTTTCGGCGACGGGGTTCTCCTACAGTCACTTGGTCGGGGGTATGGGGTGTAGCTGTCTATTAAGTTTATCCGGCGAGTATCCGCGTACGCTACGCGATTGCGACGGACTTTTGATCGCATCAAAATTCCGTGGCAACCGATCAAGTAAGACTAAAGTGCTATGTTTATAGCATTCATATCTGTTATCTCATAACTACTTGTGAATTCCAAGTATTGTATCCCATTCCAGATAAATAGAAAATGTTAAACTTTCCGATCGAACATTCAAACACCCAAGTTTTCCCGAAACAGCTCAACACATGAAACAAGTTTAAAAATATCCAGTTCATGCCTCAGTACCAACGGTCCAGCCGTAGAAGGGTCAAGCCAACGCCTCACATGTGGCACGCCGTACCGCCCCAAACCCTAAGGTTCAAAGGGCAGTTCAAGACGGTCACATAATCGAGTTAAGGTTTGTTGTCTTCTAGAGGGACCATCGCGTTACTTGCACTACTTAGAACGTCATTAAACTATGAAAAAATCCAACACTTGGAAATTTCCCGGTAGGGAAAAAATTGGGTATTTATATCCAGTCGAACTTTTTAACATATTCTAAATTATCCGAGAAAACCCAGACGAAATTAAACTTCCCGGTCGAAACACCGAGTCCCCAATACATCCCAGAAAACTCAACACTTGAGTAAAAGTTAAAATATCCCAGAAAATACAACACTAAAATATAGGAATTACTGTGCAAATTTTATTGGAAGAACCAACCGTACGGCCGCGGAACCGCCGCACAAGCAGGCTCCTGCCGAGGTTCCGCGGCGGTTTAATCGAGTTAGGTCCACGAAATTTACAGTAATTCCTGTAAAACCCTGCTTAATTTTCTGCATATTTTTAATATGGAAAAATCCACATTTTCAAAAATTGGACAGAGAGGGGCATGATTTAGGGTTTCGTGTTTCGTTCGGATTTCTAATATCGTCTACACTTCGCCTAAGGCTCTAGCTAGGCTCTGATACCACTGAAGTGTTCCTAGGCACACTAAGGAGGTCTTACAAGGCATCAACCATGCAAAATTCAAAAATTCCGGTGCCGAAAAACCCTAATGCGATCGTTAACTAGAGTTTAGGCGAAACATAAAGCAAGTAGATAACAATTATCACTAAGGGAAGGGAAATACAACCTTTGTAGATCCGGTCCTCCACCTCCATAGCTCTATAACGATGTCCCTCCGCTGTACCCATCGGATCCCGGACTCTCGCGGTGGTTTCATCGAAGAAATGATCGGGCTAGGTCGTCGACTTCGATGCCGAAGATGATCTACGTCGAGGCAACACAAGATCAAGCTCCCACTTCACCAAGTCATGAAACTTGTGAAGAAAACACCCTATACTACATGGCAAGTGGTAGAGGATGAAGAAATAGGAAGTGGGTTCACTTTTGATTTGGATTTCTCACTTGGAATCATCACTTAGAAAAATCAAGCAAAGGTTTTTCTTTTTCTCTTCATAAAGAAGATGAAGAAGAAGGAAAAAGAATATGAATTAAAATAAAATCAAGTGATGGTTATCATTTTGCAACCATGGTTAAGTGTAGAGAATAAACTAGGGTTAGGTTTAATGGTTAGGTTAAGGCTAAGAAACAAAATGGTCAAAGCTTCAAAGCTTCATGAAGTTTCAAGAAAGAAACAAAAATAGCCACCATTTTATTCTTGCCAAAATAAATGAATAAAAGAATAAATAAATAAGTAAATCAAAACCCTAACCATTAACATAACCATGGTTTAATCATACACACCCAAGTTTGCATGTATCATCAAACATGATACAAACTAGTGCACAAAACTATATCATATATACAATGTGCACATCAAGTGAGAAAATCCATCTTAAGTGAACAATTACTAGTTAATGTAAAGTAATATATCAAATATATAATTATACATTAAATCATTAAATCAACACTTGATTTAACGATCCGGTCATATCGCATATGACCGACTAATATCCAATGTATCGACTTATCGAATCAATCCTCGATTCGATAACTAGGTTATATCGCATACAACCAATCGATACATTCATCGCGAGAATAGAATACGGTATCACATACACGCATTATTCTCGGTCCCGCACATATCTCATATGCGCTCCTATTTCGTTTCGCTTGAGCCAGGAAACCTCTGTGTAGGACTCTAAAGACTCGTCAATACGCCGGCAGCAGGTGATGATCATATCAACCTCCCACAAGCCGCAAGCGGTCTGCTAAACGTAACGTCCACCCGAGTATTGAGCGATCATAATATCGACGAGCAAGCCCGCTCACACTCCTGTGAATCCAACAAGTAACACTTACCGTACAGTCCGGTCTGTTCGTCTGATATGTCGCATATCTCGCCTAGGGGTGGTAAACGTCAGACCCCAGTTGCTCGATAAGTCGTGTCGATATGAGGTCTATAACAGTTCGAGAAACTACTGGTAACACTTACCAGTAAATCTCAGCAACCCTGGCCAGGGATTTCCGATTATAGCCAATCGAACACAGTGCAACATCAACTCCCTATACCGGGAGAGACGAATCCCCTCCTATCGCTCATTGCCTCCATGTGATTCGGGACTGTACCCAAAAGCCACCGTTTTGCACGCCCTCTTGGACGTGGTAAGGTGGAAATCAAAGCACAGTGGGAATCACACAAGACTCTATGACGATCTCGGGTCTACAGACTAACCTGTACCAGTGTCACCAGAGAACTGCCATCTGACTTAAGGTATAATACCATCTGGGAGTTCTCGGCGAGTCCGTCCAGTGTACCCAGTCTCCATTGAGCACCCGTATATCATCTCTGATGTCAAACACCAATGGATATGGGATCATCCATCGCCCATCTGTATGGGTCGAGAAGGTATACGCTAGTATACTCTGGTATATCGATGCCCCGTCTCGATACACCCATGACTAGGGACCTTGAAGGATGTACTTATGGACTACTATGTCCCCACTAGTATGATCCGTATCATAGTCCAGGTAGTCAAGTACACATCCTAAGGGCTTTACCAACATGTAACAGAGAGACATACAGTATACACGTTAAGGCAAAGAGTAACCAGATAGCATACTATCATGTCGAGCAAGAAAGTCCTCCCTATATATGTCCAAGCATCCACTACAATATACATCCTATATACAGTAATGGCCTTTAGGGCATACATATAACTAACAGGTACATGTTAGTCTGTAGACCCGAGATCGTCATAGAGTCTTGTGTGATTCCCACTGTGCTTTGATTTCCACCTTATCACGTCCAAGAGGGCGTGCAAAACGGTGGCTTTTGGGTACAGTCCCGAATCACATGGAGACAATGAGCGATAGGAGGGGATTCGTCTCTCCCGGTATAGGGAGTTGATGTTATGCTGTGTTCGATTGGCTATAACCGGAAATCCCTGGCCAGGGTTGCTGAGATTTACTGGTAAGTGTTACCAGTAGTTTCTCGAACTGTTGTAGACCTCATATCGACACGACTTATCGAGCTACTGGGGTCTGACGTTTACCACCCCTAGGCAAGATATACGACATATCAGACGAACAGACCGGACTGTATGGTAAGTGTTACTGGTTGGATTCACAGGAGTGTGAGCGGGCTTGCTCGTCGATCTTCTGATCGCTCAATACCCGGGTGGCCGTTACGTTTAGCAGACCGCTTACGGCTTGTGGGTGCTTGATATGATCATCATCTACTGCCGGCGTATTGACGAGTCTTTAGAGTCCTACACAGAGGTTTCCTGGCTCAAGCGAAACGAAATAGGAGCGCATATGAGATATGTGCGAGACCGAGAATAATGCGTGTATGTGATACCGTATTCTATTCTCGCGATGCATGTATCGATTGGTTGTATGCGATATAACCTAGTTATCTAATCAAGGATTGATTCGATAAGCCGATACATTGGATATTAGTCGGTCATATGCGATATGACCGGATCGTTAAATCAAGTGTTGATTTAATGATTTAAGGTATAATTATATATTTGATATATTACTTTTCATTAACTAATATTGGTTCACTTAAAATAGATTTTCTCACTTGATGTGCACATTGTATATGTGATATATTTTTGTGCACTTGATTGTATCATATTTGATGATACATGCAAGCTTGGGTGTAGGTTTACTTTAAACCATGTTTAAGTGAATGGTTAGGGTTTTGTTATCTTTTCTTAACTATTTATTTTATTTAATTATTTTAGGGCAAGAAAAGAAATGGTTGCTTTTTTTGTTTGTTTCTTTGAAGCTTCAAGAAGCTTTGACCATTCTTGTTTCTTTCCTAAACCTAACCATTCACCTAACCTTAGTTTATTCTCCACAATTAACCATGGTTGCTAAAATGATAAGAATGACTTTATTTCCATTTATTAATTATTCTTATCATATTCTTTTTCTTCTTCTTCTTCTTCTTCAAGAAGAAAGAAGCTTGTTAGCTTCAATGGTGACTTGAGAAAAAGAGTGAGAAATCCAATTCTAAAAGGAACCCACTTCCTATTTCTTCATCCTCTACCACTTCCTAAGTAGTATAGGGTGTTTTCTTCACAAGTTTCTTGACTTGGTGAAGTTGGAGCTTGATCTTGAGTTGCCTCGACGTAGATCATCTTCGGCATCGAAGTCGACGACCTAGCCCGATCATTTCTTCGACGAAACCATCGCTAGAGTCCGGGATCCGATGATCGCAGCGGAGGGACATCATCACGAAGCTAAGGAAGTGGAGAGGACCGGATCTACAAAGGTTGTAGTCTCTTTCACTTAGTAGTAAAGTTGTTTACTACTTGCATGTTTCGCCTAATCTTTAGTTAACGATCTATATTAGGGTTTCTCGGCACATGAAATTTTTGAAATTGGCATGGTTGATGCCTTGTGAGACCTCATTAGTGTGCTTAGGAACCCTACAGTGGTATCAGAACCTAGCTAGAGCTTTAGGCGATGTGTAGACGAAGCTAGAAGTCCGATCGAACCCGATATTCCCCGATTTCAACCCTTTCTGTACAATTTTTCAAACTGTGGATTTTTGTTAATTAAAAATGCTCAGAAAATAATGCAGGTAAATATAAGGATAACTGTAGAAAACGAGACCCTAACTCATTCAAACGGCCGCGAAACCGCGGCAATGACATGCAATTGGCGGCGGTTCCGCTGCAAAATTAATGAGTTAGGGTTTCAGTTTTGTACAGTTTTCCTCGTATGTGATTCCTGATGTTTCTGGGTGCTTTTAAATATACTCAACAGTTGAGTTTTCTGGGGTGTATTGGGGACTTGTCAATTCGATCGGATATTCTAACCTCGTTTGTGCTTTTCCGGATAATTTGAATATGTTAAAAAGGTTCGACCGGGTATAAATACCCAATTTTTCCCTTACCGGAAAATTTCCAAGTGCTGGATCTTTCCGAAGTTTAATGATGTTCTAAGTAGTGCAAGTAACGCGATGGTCCCTCTAGAAGACAACAAACCTTAACTCGATTATGTGACCGTCTTGAACTGCCCTTTGAACCTTAGGGTTTGGGGCAGTACGGCGTGCCACATGTGAGGCGTTGGCTTGACCCTTCTAAGGCTGGACCGTTGGTACTGAGGCATGAACTAGACGTTTTTTAAACTTGTTTCATGTATTGAGCTGTTTCGGGAAAACTTGGGTGTTTGAATGTTCGATCGGAAAGTTTAACATTTTCTATTTATCTGGAATGGGATACAATACTTGGAATCCACAAGTAGTTATGAGATAACTGATATGAATGTTATAAACATAGCACTTTTGTCTCACTTGATCGGTTGCTACGGAATTTTGATGCGATCAAAAGTCCGTCGCAATCGCGTAGCGTACGTGGATACTCGCTGGATAAACTTAATAGACAACTACACCCCATAGCCCCGACCAAGTGACTGTAGGAGAACCCCATCGCCGAAAGCATCCGTTCGGGTGCTCGCGGCAGCGGTGTTCCGCCTAAGTGCACTTCGTCGACGGTATCGGGGGTGCGGCCGTCTACTAAAGTTTGCGACGAGCATTCGATCAGTTTTTCGGGAATCTTGTTGAATTGCCCGACTTGATATTGAAAAGTGTTTTCGATAATGAGACTAAAATGCGGGGTTTATAATTGTTAGGCATGTGATGTCTAAGGAATTCATTGGTTTAGGAATGCGATGTCTAAGGTGGTTGCGGATTCCAACTGTTGTAGTTTTACACTTTCTTTTCTGCGACCGTAAGTGTAATATGTGATATCGCCGGTTTCGTTGCTATATGTCAACGGCAATTGGGATGCGCATATTTACTTACGTTGATGCCATGTGATGTTATGTGTTGCTGGATATGTTGTATTGGATCGTCGTGTATGAATAGCCGGGTTTTTTTTATGTGAGATGAGTGTTTTTCATTTTCATTTATGTAAAAACTTGTATGTAATATTCTTTTATTGGGGCACTTCAAGGTTGCGGAAGTTGTCACCATTTGTATATTATTTACTTTTCCGCACTAGGATAGACCCAAGGAGGAGGGCACAAGTAACCGGGTTCTGGAGTCCAGTGGGAGACCAACTCGAGAAGTCGAGTCCGGGTCTCCTAACTCTAGAATTGGTAGGGTTGCTTGCCGCTCTCGTAGGGGTCTAGGGGTGTGGGGTTTGGCTATTCATCGCGACCGTGGAATCCGTGTTTTATACTGGCTCGTATTGAAAACACGGACGTCCTAGTATATCCAATGTTTCATATATTTTTTCTGCTGCGTTATCTGTGATGTGATCATTTGATATGTTCTGTGATAAATACTGTATATAGTATATATGATATATTATATAGATGTTACTTATGTTTTACACCCGCGCTAGCCCTGCCCCGCTCTGCCGTTAGTTACCTAACCTAACGGTGCACGAGGGGACATCGAGACGAATACGGATGGCATAAGTGTACGTCGTATTTATCTGTGATGTTTAGGTGATTTAAATGATGGGACTTCATTAATGTGATTAATGAAAGAAAAAAGAAACCTAAGATGTTGTGGAATCGAATTTTCAAAACCAGGTAGCTACAGTTCTTGCTTTGCATCGCGGTGTTCCTTGTAGAACATCTTGCACCTCATTCGACGAGGAAAGGGCCGAGATCCCTTCACCGGGAGTGACCCCTTTAGCAATAACTGGCAGATGCTACACACTCTGTTTGTTTTTTGACTGCTTCTATAGTTTCTGCTTTGCACAGTGATATATATGATATATCCCGCACCTCATTCGACGAGGAAAGGGCCGACGATCCCTTCACCGGGAGTGACCCCTTTAGCAAAACTAGAAATGCCTCAAAAACACTCCATTTTAAAATCATTTGATTCTACAACGATATCAAGTTCATTATGCAATAGGTTTTCAGAAAAACCTGTCGTAGCCCTCCGTCATTTCAGATAAGTACTAGTTAGTATTCGTGCTACGTTTGTTGACTATGTTAAGGCGTAGTGTGCGGTAGCTAATTAGTGTTTATCTGTATATGCATATGATGCGATTGATTTAGGGTAGTCGTGCGACTTTGTTGACTATGTTAAGGGTCGTGCGGGTGGGTTTAATTCAATCAGGAAATGACGGGTTGAACTTGACTAGCACTTATGATTTGTTGACTATGTTAATGTCATATAGCTGCTAGGGGCAAAATATTATTGGGAATTTCAAGTGTTGAAATTTGCAATGAGATTGCATACTTTCTATGAGATAGTTGGATCGCGATACCCGCTGCGAGTAAGAGTTACTCCTGGGAGAGTTTTACACATTAAAATTAGCCGATCAAGTAGGTGTCTAGAAAGGTGTCAACGGGGTTACGCCTCTGGGAAAACGAGGTTTACTATAATTAGGTTCGTGCGAAAGCACGAGGGACCTCCCTCAAAGTACCGACACTGGCCTGGCTGAAAGATTGGCGAACTTGTAGCGTGTAATTAATCCCGGCTAGTCCTTCCTTTTAGGGTTTGAAGGAAGATTTGATAAAAAAAACAGTGGGAGCCATCCTGATTAGATAAAATAATAACCAATCTATTCTTGAAAGAGCGTACGCTGAGTGTTTTCTTCTCTCTCTCTCCAGGTAGCGACCATATTACGCCTTAATCAAGATAATAATACGGAATATTGACCGAACCCGCTTGTTATACTGAGCTGGGGAACGTTGGTCCTGCTCCAACTTATAATTGTTATAAGACAGAGCAGGAAATTGGGGAATACCGGAATTCCTATGCCGCCCAAACGAAGAAATTGCATATGATGCATCTCCTTCGGGTGTGTTCATTATAAAGAACTGTTTCTCTGTATCCTCTACGTCCTGGGTATTTGATACCGGATCAGGATCCCGCATATGTAATCTGTTACATAGTGCTACAGATAGGTAGAGAACTGAGAACGGGTGATAAGTTTCATGAGACAGAAAACGGGGCAAGTGTTGCAGCCAAGTCTGTTGGTCACTGTCACCCTGTATTACCAGTACATTGATTTTGAACAAATGCTATTAGATACCGTACCTGATATACAAAATCATATCAATCTCTTTATTTAGTAAAGAAAGGATATAATTTTGTATTGTTGGATAATGTTTTGAACATTTCCTATATCAAATGTTGATCGGTTCAGGCACGTTATCTAAAAGCATTAACGTTCTAAATCAAACTACAGTTCTTAGTATACAGAACACACACAAGAGGAAGAGTTCAGAAATGAACGAATCCTTCTTGAGGCATTGTAGACTTAGTCATATCAATGCGACCCGACTAGCTGAAGTTATATTTAGATGTATATTTAAATTAGTTTGAATTTACAACTTGTGAAACTTGCCAGTCATATTACAAAGATTAGATGACCATAGCTCTGTTTACTGGAAACAGAGAAAGAGTTAATGTACTTTTGGGACTGATACATGATGATGTATGTTAGGTCCCCTGTCTACACATGCCAAGACCGGTTCTTTGTACTTCATTACATTCTCTGGTAATCTCTCAAGATTCAGACATATGTTCCTATTGAAACACAAGTCCGAACCTTTTGAGATATTCACAGAATATAAGTTAGAAGTAGAGAACCAAAATACGGGTATAAGTATTATGTCCTATGATAAGATCAGGGAGGAGAATACTTGTGTATAGAATTCCTGGACTATTCTAAAGGAGAATGAGATTCTCTCTCGGTATTACTCCTCTGAATACACCACAGCACGTCGGTGTATCGGGGCGGAGCAGATACACCCTATTTGATATGGTGTGCTCTATGATGAGTACTACTGAGTTACCTATTTCCTTTTGGGAGTTATGCACTTATGAAGTTGCATACCTATTGAATAGTGTTCCAATCAAATCAGTTGCCTACCGCTTCGTATGTGATATGGAAAGGGAAGAGCCCATATCTTAAGTTTGTTAAGATTTGGAGTTGTCCGGCCTATGTCTAAAAAGCAAAATCCGGAAAAGCTCGAGGCAAGGTCTGTAGAACTGGAAATGTTCCAGCTATACAAACTGCAGCTGATGATATGATAGAACCAAAGGATTCAATAGTCCCCGACGAACCTCAGCCTCTCCGCCGATCTGGTAGGGTTCCTCATCCGCCTGAGAGATACTTCGGTTTCTCGATGACAGTGGGAGCAAGGAATGCATCATGAGATGATGACCCAACTAGTTTCGAGCTGGCCATCAAGAGTGGGACTCTGTAAGAATGTCTGGACACTTAGCGATCTGAGATGAAATCCTTATACACCAACAAAGTATGGACTTTGGTTGCTTTATCTGAAGGGTTAAATCCCCATCAGGAGCAAGTATATCTTGAGAAGATTACTTGGTGTACATGGAAAAGTTAAGACTTTCAAAGCTAGACTTGTTAAAGGTTTGCATCATTGACCAGCTACGGATTATAATGAAACCTTTTCTAAGTTGCTATGCTTAAGTCCATCCAGATCCTACTTGCCACGGCTACATACCATGACTACGATATCTGGCGGTTGGGTGTCATGACTGCTTTTCTAAATACTAATTTAGAAGAGAACGTCTATAAGTACACAGCCAGAGGGTTTCGTAAACAGTGGGAGCAGCGGAAACGTGTGTAAGTTGCTTTACAGATTTAAAGCAGGCATCGCGGAGTTGGAACGTCTGTTTTGATGTGTTAGTCAAAGAGTTTGACATCATCAAAATGGTAGATGAACCTTGTATATACAAAAAGGTAGTAGGGAGTATGGTGGTGATCCTCGTAGAGTACGTGGATGACATACTCTTGATAGGGAAGTAGTTTCCTATGCTACGCTCGATCAATCTCCGCTTATCACAATGATTCTCCATATAGGATCAAAATGATACCGACTAAATCCTGGGTTTTGGATCTATGAGATAGATCTAAATGGATATTAGGATACTCACTAGTTATAGTGAGATGGTATAAATTGATCCTGGGGAGAATCACTGGAAAGGTTCCAGGGTGATAAAGACGACTGAATATCAGTCACAGGCATTGTCTTTACTCTCAGTAGAGGGACGGTATGTTGGAAGAGTTCCAAGCTAGATACCGTGGCAAACTAGACGATAAAGGCTGGATACATCGCTACTTAAGATGCTACCAAAGAGGAAGTCTGGGTGTATACTTGTTCATGAGATGAACTTTGTTCCTCCCATTGTGTGACAATGGAGCTGTGGCTTATGCCAGGAACCCCAGTCCCATCAGTGACCCAGACGTATTCTGAGGCGGCATCACCTGATCATGGAGATGGTTGATCTCCAAGGAGATCAAGGTTAGGAGAGTAGACTCAGAGGACAACGCGGTGGATCCACTCACGAAGGCCTATTCCCAGAGAGAGACTTTTATGGGATGGTTGAGTATGAGATACTACAACCACTGCTACAGATGGCCCTAGTGCAAGTGGGAGATTGTTAGTTATATGTATGTCCTAGAGGCCATTACTGTACATAGGATGTATATTGTAGTGGATGCTGGGACATATATAGGGAGGACTTTCTTGCTCGACATGATAGTATGCTATCTGGTTGCCCTTTATCTTAACGTGTACACTGATTGTCTCTCTGTTACATGTTGGTAAAGCCCTTAGGATGTGTACTTGACTACCTGGACTATGATGCGGATCGTACTAGTGGGGACATGGTAGTCCATAAGTACATCCTTCAAGGTCCCTAGTCGTGGGTGTATCGAGACGGGGCATCGATATACCAGAGTAGACTAGCGTATACCTTCTCGACCCATACAGATGGGCGATGGATGATCCCATATCCATTGGTGTTTGACATCGGAGATGATATACGGGTGCTCAGTGGAGACTGGGTACACTGGACGGACTCGCCGAGAACTCCCAGATGGTATTATACCTTACGTCAGATGGCAGTTCTCTGGTGACACTGGTACAGAGTAGTCTGTTGACCCGAGATCGTCATAGAGTCTTGTGTGATTCCCACTGTGCTTTGATTTCCACCTTAGCACGTCCAAGAGGGCGTGCAAAATGGTGGCTTTTGGGTACAGTCCCGAATCACATGGAGGCAATGAGCGATAGGAGGGGATTCGTCTCTCCCGGTATAAGGAGTTGATATTGCGCTGTGTTCGATTGGCTATAACCGGAAATCCCTGGCCAGGGTTGCTGAGATTTACTGGTAAGTGTTACCGGTAGTTTCTCGAACTGTTGTAGACCTCGTATCGACACGACTTATCGAGCTACTGGGGTATGACGTTTACCACCCCTAGGCAAGATATGCGACATATCAGACGAACAGACCGGATTGTACGGTAAGTGTTACTGGTTGGATTCACAGGAGTGTGAGCGGGCTTGCTCGTCGATCTTCTGATCACTCAATACCCGGGTGGCCGTTATGTTTAGCAGACCGCTTGCGGCTTGTGGGTACTTGATATGATCATCATCTGCTGCCGGCGTATTGACGAGTCTTTAGAGTCCTACACAGAGGTTTCCTGGCTCAAGCGAAACGAAATAGGAGCGCATATGAGATATGTGCGGGACCGAGAATAATGCGTGTATGTGATACCGTATTCTATTCTCGCGATGAATGTATCGATTGGTTGTATGCGATATAACCTAGTTATCGAATCAAGGATTGATTCGATAAGCCGATACATTGGATATTAGTCGGTCATATGCGATATGACCGGATCGTTAAATCATGTGCTGATTTAATGATTTAATGTATAATTATATATTTGATATATTACTTTGCATTAACTAATATTGGTTCACTTAAAATAGATTTTCTCACTTGATGTGCACATTGTATATGTGATATATTTTTGTGCACTTGATTGTATCATGTTTGATGCTACATGCAAGCTTGGGTGTAGGTTTACTTTAAACCATGTTTAAGTGAATGGTTAGGGTTTTGTTATCTTTTCTTAACTGTTTATTTTATTTAATTATTTTAGGGCAAGAAAAGAAATGGTTGCTTCTTTTATTTGTTTCTTTGAAGCTTCAAGAAGCTTTGACCATTCTTGTTTCTTTCCTAAACCTAACCATTCACCTAATCTTAGTTTATTCTCTACACTTAACCAAGGTTGCTAAAATGATAAGAATGACTTTATTTCTATTTATTAATTATTCTTATCATATTCTTTTTCTTCTTCTTCTTCTTCTTCAAGAAGAAAGAAGCTTGCTAGCTTCAATGGTGACTTGAGAAAAAGAGTGAGAAATCCAATTCTAAAGTGAACCCACTTCCTATTTCTTCATCCTCTACCACTTGCCAAGTAGTATAGGGTGTTTTCGTCACAAGTTTCTTGACTTGGTGAAGTTGGAGCTTGATCTTGAGTTGCCTCGACGTAGATCATCTTCGGCATCGAAGTCGACGACCTAGCCCGATCATTTTTTCGACGAAACCATCGCTAGAGTCTGGGATCCGATGATCGTAGCGGAGGGACATCATCACGAAGATAACGAAGTGGAGGACCGGATCTACAAAGGTTGTAGTCTCTTTCACTTAGCAGTAAAGTTGTTTACTACTTGCATGTTTCGCCTAATCTCTAGTTAACGATCTATATTAGGGTTTCTCGGCACATGAAATTTTTGAAATTGGCATGGTTGTTGCCTTGTGAGACCTCATTAGTGTGCCTAGGAACCCTACAAGAAGCGTATACGCTAGTCTACTCCGGAGTATCGATGCCCTGTCTCGATAATCCTACGACTAGGGACCTGTATAAGGATGTGCCTATAGATTACCCAGCCCCCACAAGTGTGGCTGCCATCACAACGCTGGCAATCAAGCAAAGATCCTAAGGGCTCCACTAATATGTATAAGCAATATGCTAAAAGAAACACATACATATATTAAAGTATAAACAAACCAAGTAGCATACTACCATTTTGAGCAAGATTGTCTATACAACTGTGAATATCCCAAGCTTCCATTAAGTAATATACAAACTAGTATGATACAGTAATGGCCTCTAGGGCATATACACTAACATCCACACCAATCTTTCTTTTAAAGATCCATTTGCACCCCACAGGTTTTACCCCAGGGGGTACAACATCCAAATTCCATACTTTGTTGGTGTACATAGACTCCATTTCGGATCTCATGGCATCCAGCCACTTCACAGAGTCTCCACTCGTGATAGCTTGCTGAAAACTGGTAGGATCATCATCCTCCATGATGCAGTCTTCTCTGTCACCATCAATGAGGAAACCGTAGTACCTCTCCGGTGGGCGAGAAGTCCTACCAGACCTACGGAGTGGCCGAGGTTCCTCAGTTTCTATTGCAACAGCCGGTTCAACCAAGTCGTCGTTTGTAGTTTGTGTCTCTAGAACCTCTTCTAGATCTACCACATTGCCATCAGTTTCATTTGTGAAAAACTCTTTTTCCAAGAATGTGGCATACTGAGAAACAAACACCTTTTGTTCCTCTTTGTGGTAGAATAGATATCCATAAGAATTCTTGGGATATCACACAAAATTACACATGACCGACTGTGTCTCGAGTTTGTCCGGATTCTGCTTTTTAATATAGGCCGGGCAACCCCAAATCTTAACTCTCTTAAGAGATGGTCTCTTCCCATGCCATATCTCAAATGGTGTGGTAGACACGGTTTTGGTTGGGGCCCTGTTCAGTAGAAACGCTGCAGTCTCCAATGCATGCCCCCAAAATTAGACGGGTAACTCAGCATCACTCATCATGGATCGAACCATATCTAATAGGGTCCGATTCTGTCGTTCAGACACACCGTTGTGCTGTGGTGTGTAAGGAGGAGTGAGCTGAGAGAGAATCCCATTCTCTTTTTGGAAGTTTGCAAACTCTGTACTGAGGTACTCCCCACCTCGATCTGATCGAAGCATTTTGATACTCAAGCCGGTTTGTTTTTCTACTTCGAGTTTATATTCAGTGAATTTCTCGAAAGCTTCGGATTTGTGCTTTAATAAAAATACATGACCGAATCTTGAGAAATCGTCAGTGAAAGTAATGAAGTATGAAAAACCGCCTCTAGCCTGTGTAGATATTGGCCCACATACATCACTATGTATGAGGCCTAGTAGCTCAGTAGCTCTTTCTCCGTGTCCGGTAAACGGAGTTTTGGTCATTTTACCCTTGATACAAGAGTGGCAAGTCGCATAAGATTTATATTCAAAAGAGTTTAAATATCCATCTTTGTGTAACTTGTTTAGTCTTGTTTCGTTAATATGACCAAGTCTAAAGTGCTGTTCACACCATAATATTGAATTATTATATTCCTCATTCTTATTCTTTTTATAAATAAACAGGTGCTTTTGACGCATGTCTGCTACATGTTACAGGTTACAGGTTCTTAGACAGAAAACAGTGAAAACGATGTAAAGACGATGAAAAAGTGGACTTTGACCAACAAATAGAAGACTCTTGATCAAGCCTACATCAAAGATAAAATTCACAAAGTACAAGGCAATGCAAGGTCCAAGATTACAAAGCGAACGGTTAAAAGTCCACCGCAATTATTCACTGGAGATCTGGAAGAAACATAGAAGCTATTTTAATAAAGAACCAAATAATAAGGAAGCCCAAAGATCCAAGGCCCAATACTTTCTTTTAAAGAGACATAAAATTTTACCAAAGCTTGAAGTCTACTTTGACTAGGTCTTCCTAAGGATATTTTGGTAAATGTAGACATGCAAATCAATTGTAACCTAGGGTTTCCTATTCTCTATAAATAGGAACTCTACTCATTGTAATTTCTTATGCCTCCTTTTAATAATAAATTTTAGAATTCTTTTGGAGAGCATCGGTGTTTCTTTTCAATTCATGAATTCAGATCTGACAACCCTGCGTTGATGATTGGAGAGATGCATCTGTAAGTAGATTTAATTCCTTGCTCTAGTTTAGATTTCAATTCTTGCCCTAGGTAATTTTTATTCTCTGCCCTAGATAAATGTTCTTCAATTCCCTAATGAGTGAGTAGTTTCCTCGCTTGTTAGGGTTAGGAATGGGGAAGGATTTGAGAGACGAAGATCTCTCGTCTCTTTTCTTTGCCAATCTTTTATGAAAATTAGAACTCCATGCATACCTTCTTATTCCGCTCCCTACGGCACCCTATCCCTCGAGGTAGCGGTGATATCGTAGTATAAAGGCCCGGATTTTAAGGTTTTCCATGGAGGTTAGGGTAAAGATTAAGAAAGGAAGGACAAGGATCTAGAGGAAGAATCAATCTTCCCAATAATCCTAATCCCCTTTGTTAAGATTTACCATAACACTAATATGATATCTTTAATTAAAAGGCAATGGAAAGAGATGTAGATCTTTGTTTACCAAATTTTTCCTAAACTTAATCCTAGCAAGTTTCTAATCCTAGTATCATACAGCTTCAATTTTTAGATTTAATAATCAATCCGAACACCCTTCGGAATTAACTCGTTAGCGCGATTGGGAAATTCACAACATCCCTGTGGACCGACCCGTACTCACCGGCTAGCTTCATGCGACGCCGTTCTTGATTGCGGTTACAAATATTTTTGATCTATCTTTTAGAAAGCGCAAACACGCTAAATCTTACCAATCAAATGGCGCCGTTGCCGGGGATGGCGTAGAGCTTTCCTTTTCGCAATTTCGGGTTAATCAAAATTCAAAAAATCATAAAAATCTGAAAAATAAAAAAATAAAAAAATATATCATCTGTTATTTTTGGAAAGGGTATTTTTGTGTGAGTTTTGCAGAATCTACGAACAAATTCGGATCTGAAAATCTACAGAGATCAAAACAGCAAGTATCAAATTCGAACAAACAGAGAAATATCACAACAGAAAACAGAAGAAATTTGGAGGACCGAGTCAACAAGTCAACTGCGCGATCTGCAAAAAAAAAAAAAATCTCGCGACCCCACTCCGGCCGCGGAACCGCCGCCAGATCCTACCTGAGACCGCGGAACCGCCGCGTGTTGGTCAAAAAAAAAAAAAAAGCGGAAGGCGGGACAGAAGCGCAGTAAAAAAAAAAAAGGGTTCGGCCGCTGTAATTCTCTGTGAGTTTTCTCTCTCCTCCTCTGCAAATCTTGATATATCTTCTGTAAATTTGCCTGCAGGATTTCTTTGCGCTTTAAAAATATTCCTTTCCAAATAACAAATCTTATGCAGGATTCGTTGCGCTATGCTTAAAATAATAATTGATTGCAAGTGATCTTTTCTGATTTGCATATCCTTAATTTTTTTGCTAAAAATATCTTTCCAAATAAAGAGCAGGAGAAAAAAGGAAAGTTTTAATTAGAAAACTTGCAAACTTTGAAATTAACACAAAAAAGATTTGATTGCAAGTGATTTACTGTTTTGCATATCTTTAATCGGATTTTAAGGGGCTTTTGACCAACTCAGATTGGGTGGGGATTTCATCACCCTTCCCAGGACCCCAGAAAACACCTAAAGCATGTGCATTGACCACAATTAATTAAAAAATATTAGACTCAGACCTAAGGACATCGAGCTCAATAGGAAAAGGACTAGTATAGGCATCGACCGTTTATCCTAACTGACATTGCGGTGTCTAGGCTAGTGGTTATTAATTAGGCCCACTGTAGTGGTGGTTCCTTCCCACTTACCTGGCCGTACTTGCCAGTGAAGAGGCGGTTTGAGGTCCTATTTCTAGCCCTTTGGAACAGTTAGGAGCTGTCTAGCTGACCTAGGTGACCCTAGATCTAGGCCTGATTGTGCATTTCTGGTTGATTGCATTTGTGTCTAAGCCCTTTATCGAAAATTTTTGCAAAACAAATAAAAATAAGAGGAAAATTTTTATAAAAAGACTTGCAACTTTTGTCGCGAAGAAATCCTTGCACCCCACTTACACCCACTTACACCCACCTTCTTTCTCTTCTCATCATGGGTACCCCACATAATAAATCACTTGCCGAACTTTAGTATCCCGAACCTAATTTTGCGTCATATGTCAATGTGTTCGGTCAATTTAAAGACGATCCTTCCATGCCTAAAAAATCTTTGAAAGATCACATAGAGGAGTCTAGGAGAAACAGTTTGACTTTTCAACCCACTTTGTGTCAACCAAGTCAACCTTCACCACTTCTATATGTTGATACCACTTCTTCAAGTCCTTCTGTCACTCCTAGGCCGATGTCCATTGCTGAGCATATTGCTCAATCTCGCAGTCGATCTTTCACCCCTCTTCACTCATCCAGTTCTAGGGATCAACACGACTATTCACCTTTTTATCCATATGTTGACCCTACCCCTGTCCAATCACCCACTTCCTACCAGTCCTACCCGACTTTTCCACCGTCACTAGACAATGTTTCTACACAGCCTTTTGGGAGTTTCACATATCTAAACAATTTCGAATCTTTTGACGAAACCCCCTTACCTCCAAAGTCTAGTTTGGAAGAGGCGTTGGAGGCGTATATCACAGCAACAAACAAAATGGTTAGGAATATGGAAGCGTCCGTGGCCGCCCTTATGCAACCTAGTGAACCGGTAGCTAGTTTCCAACTAGCTCCAAATTTTTCAATGTATGAGGAGGCGGTTGGACAGAATGAGAATGTGAGAGGATTTCCAAATCAAACCTACCCTTACCCAATTGAAGCCCACAACTCCAGTTTTCTATCGAATGTCCTAAATGATTCACAAGTTCAAAATAAAAACGAGTTGTGTGATTTTGTAGTGTTTGATTTGCCAAATTGTGAGGAACCTCTTTCGAGTGAAACCGCACCTAACCCTTTCGGTCTTTACACCTCCAATCTAGAACCTGAATTGATAAATATCCATGCTTTTGATGAGGTGTCTAAAGAAATTGATTTTCACTTGATTGAGGATATAGACGCCGGGAATATTTTGGATGATGCACCCGTAGATTTAATTGAATTTTTATGTTCAAATCATCATCCCGAGTTATTAAATGTTTCTCCCGAATCTCATATGCGTCTTGATTTTGATGATAATGACATGGATGAGTTAAATATTGAGGATAGTATTGAGGAGAGTCTTGAGGATAATATTGAGGTTGAACCATTTCTGTTTGATGTGTCTGATTTTCCAATTCATCCTCCTGAACCTTTGACTGTTATATCACCCTCCCTCCTTTCCATCGTTCAGACCACGCTTGAAGACTGCGAGCTTGAAAAAATTTCTTTTGAATCTGACACAGTTCCCACAGCCGATGACACTTACGAGTGTTTCACTTTTACGGACGATATTGAAGTCTCACCGTCCGAGTTTGAGTCCTTTACATTTTCAGATGAGTTAGTTGAACCATCAGACTCGGGTGCTTACAGTAGTTTAGAACCATTAATGGAATCTTCCAAGTTCGAGACAGTTTACTACGGTGAGAATGATACTATCCCTAATTCACTTCCTTTCGTCTTTCCCATTGTTCCGACCGTACAAGAGACCGTTACGCTTTCATCTCCTATATCAAGTTCGGCGTACCCATGTTTTCTTGCGAATCTTGAGGGATTTGAGCCCATTGCACGACGAGTTGATAGATTAGCACAATCAGTTTTCACACATGGGTCATCACAAATTGCGCTAATTTATTCACTCGATTTACACTCTCAAGATCGTGCTACCCTTCTTTCTCCTTTCCGCCATTCTTCTCCTACACCGAGACCATATTCCACCCTTCTTCCTACACGGTCTCGCGTGTTTCTCATTTCTTTCTTCTACACCCCATTCTTTCACCAACTTGACCATTACCACGATAAGATTTTTGAATGGTTGGTGCTAATCTTTGGCTTGTGTAAGGCCAAGCTTAAGTTTGGGGGAACCTTTGTATATATGTATATATTTTTATTTTTGTTTTCTATAAAAAAATTCAAAAAATTCAAAAAATAAAAAAAAACAAATTTTTTTTTATAAATAAATAAACAGGGGAGTGCCTGCATTTTAACTCTTTTGGTGCAGCATGACAGTGAGGACACTGTCAAGTTTAAGTTTGGGGGTGTGCTCGGTACGTCTTCTTCCTTCGCATTCATTTGTACATATTTTTGCATTTGCATATTTATTTTAAAACCCATAAAAATTGAAAATTTTCAAAAATATAAAAATTATTGTATTCAATTTTGGCTTATTTGACTAGAGTTTGATAGATAGGTTAACTAGCTAGGAACAATTAGATCTTAGACGTAGTAAATTAAAAACCCTAAAAATAACATTCCTCAAAGTTTAACGGTAGAAAGTATATGCCTTGTAGTTTATTTAGAAATAGGCAAATTTTGGGTTCACTTCTTGGGCTAAGTCAAAACGAAGGAAAAGTATTGAAGCTTTTATTAGAGTATAAGTTTGAAAAATAGTTCCTAGCTTAAGTCTAAATTCTGAAAATGTATACCCTACAATCTGCACAATCACGCACCTTGAAACTTGGAATAGTAGAGGAGAGCTTAAAATGCTCTTATCTAAAGTCCTTAGTACGAAGAAAATAAACGAAAAAAAGAGTGAATAAAGAAAAAAAATGAACACTGGTTTTTGTGATTACTTAAGGCTGCAAAAATAGAAAAATATTTAGCGAGGGTGCTTCATCACCTAGTGCCTTAGGCCAACTGGTTTGGGAGTCACTGCTAAAGCCTTGGGTGTTACAAGACTAGGAAGTACGCTTTAAAGTGCAAACGCATCTTGTAATCGGTTGTTGGTACCTCAAGAAGTATTAACAGTCGCATGAATGATGTGTGAGCAAAATTCAATTAAATTCACCAACTAATTAGTACTTTGGACAACGGACGAGAGTATGATTGCTTGATTTGAATTTCTAAGTGTAGGGGTGATCTCTACACACACGTAGGGGATATGTGATTGGAGTTTAGATGAGAGAAAGGAGTGAAGAATAGAACTTGTATCTTTAATAGAGTTGATAAAAATTCCTAAGTGGAGATGGAAACCCTAGAAGGAAAACTTAAGAGATGCCGAAAGCTAAGTAGGTCTACATAACATATATAATCTTAAGTTAAATGATGAGAAAGTGTGAAGAATATGGGTGGATAATTTACAAGTAAAAGATAATAGAATTCATAGTTAGAAAACCTAATTAGAGAACAAAAGTCAATGGGCCGAGTTGATAGGATTTTGTGGGTGTAATCCGCTGAAAACCCTCAGGAGACGACACTCCTCCTACTAGGGACACCTAGAGGTTTAACGGCTTGTTGCACGTGCTCAGTGCAATCGTGTTTACCTGCGAAACTGCGGTTAGGTTTTTTAGAGAATAAAAATAAGTTTGCTCGAGGATGAGCAAAAGATAAACTTGGGGGTATTTGTTCACACCATAATATTGAATTATTATATTCCTCATTCTTATTCTTTTTATAAATAAACAGGTGCTTTTGACGCATGTCTGCTACATATTACAGGTTACAGGTTCTTAGACAGAAAACAGTGAAAACGATGTAAAGACGATGAAAAAGTGGACTTTGACCAACAAATAGAAGACTCTTGATCAAGCCTACATCAAAAATAAAATTCACAAAGTACAAGGCAATGCAAGGTCCAAGATTACAAAGCGAACGGTTAAAAGTCCACCGTAATTATTCACTGGAGATCTGGAAGAAACATAGAAGCTATTTTAATAAAGAACCAAATAATAAGGAAGCCCAAAGATCCAAGGCCCAATACTTTCTTTTAAAGAGACATAAAATTTTACCAAAGCTTGAAGTCTACTTTGACTAGGTCTTCCTAAGGATATTTTGGTAAATGTAGACATGCAAATCAATTGTAACCTAGGGTTTCCTATTCTCTATAAATAGGAACTCTACTCATTGTAATTTCTTATGCCTCCTTTTAATAATAAATTTTAGAATTCTTTTGGAGAGCATCGGTGTTTCTTTTCAATTCATGAATTCAGATCTGACAACCCTGCGTTGATGATTGGAGAGATGCATCTGTAAGTAGATTTAATTCCTTGCTCTAGTTTAGATTTCAATTCTTGCCCTAGGTAATTTTTATTCTCTGCCCTAGATAAATGTTCTTCAATTCCCTAATGAGTGAGTAGTTTCCTCGCTTGTTAGGGTTAGGAATGGGGAAGGATTTGAGAGACGAAGATCTCTCGTCTCTTTTCTTTGCCAATCTTTTATGAAAATTAGAACTCCATGCATACCTTCTTATTTCGCTCCCTACGGCATCCTATCCCTCGAGGTAGCGGTGATATCGTAGTATAAAGGCCCGGATTTTAAGGTTTTCCATGGAGGTTAGGGTAAAGATTAAGAAAGGAAGGACAAGGATCTAGAGGAAGAATCAATCTTCCCAATCATCCTAATCCCCTTTGTTAAGATTTACCATAACACTAATATGATATCTTTAATTAAAAGGCAATGGAAAGAGATGTAGATCTTTGTTTACCAAATTTTCCCTAAACTTAATCCTAGCAAGTTTCTAATCCTAGTATCATACAACTTCAATTTTTAGATTTAATAATCAATCCGAACACCCTTCGGAATTAACTCGTTAGCGCGATTAGGAAATTCACAACATCCCTGTGGACCGACCCGTACTCACCGGCTAGCTTCATGCGACGCCGTTCTTGATTGCGGTTACAAATATTTTTGATCTATCTTTTAGAAAGCGCAAGCACGCTAAATCACATCAATCAAGTGCCAAAGAAAAGCTTCATTTATTTCTGAAAGTTTTCTTTTATTAGTGTGTTGTATGCTGAAAACTGTGTGTTGATTTAGGACGTATATCCCGTTATTAAGCGTACCATACCCAACCAACAATTGATTCAGGTGAATGTTCATAACATTGTTCTGCAATACAAAATTATATCCTTCATTGTCTAACAAAGAAACAGATATTAGATTACAAAGCATACTTGGTACAAAATAACATGGGTTCAAAACCAATATACACTCAGACGGCGACCCCAAATGATACTCTCCCACTGCGACTGTATGTACATTGGAACCATTTCCAACACGGAGAGTATGGTCACCTGTCTTCAAAACCTTGCTATTTCTCAGCCCCTGCATAGAATTACAAATGTGAGAACCTGAACCGGTATCTGATACCCAGGAAGCAGAGTTTATTGAAAAACAGTTTTCTGTCACAAACACACCTGAAGTGGAAGCATCCCCATGCTTCTTCTTGAGATTTAAGTACTCCGTGCAGTTGCGCTTCCAATGTCCTGTTTTATGGCTATGAAAACATTCCCCTTTCCCCGATTCTCCAGCTTTGGACTTGTCCTTCCCCTTAACCTTTTTAACTCCACCCCTAGGCTTGTTGGGTTTCTTCTTCATCTTTCTCTTGGCCTTAGCCTTTAGGCGAGAAGAGGAAGATTGCCCAACACTCAAAACGGGAGTTTTCACTGATTTCAGTGTGCTGTCTGCACTCCTTAACATATTAAGGAGTTCAGGTAGTTCCTTCTCCATGTTGTGCATGCTGAAGTTAACTATAAATTGAGCAAAGGTGGAGGGGAGGGACTGCAGAATAATATCCGTATATTGTTCATTGTCCATCCAAGGTCCTCAAGCTCTTCTATGAGAGCTATCATCTTCAGAACATGGTCTTCTACTGGTGTGCCAGGGGTCATTCGCATCTGAAACAATTTTTTTGATGTTTCGTATCGTAATACGCGGGATTGCTCTCCATACAACTCCTTTGTATGGAGGAATATGTCGTGAATGTCCATATTCTCGTGCTGCTTTTGATGTGTGTTATCCATCGATGCAAGCGCGAGGCATTTAGCCATGGCACAGTCAGCGTCCCATGTCTTGCGGACTTCTTTATCCGCAACTTATGATTTTGGACCTGGGACGAGCGGGGCTGAAGCCGTGAGGACATATGATACTTTATCATAAGTCAAGGCAATTTTCAGATTCCTCAGCCAGTCTTTATAATTGGTCCCATTCAGTTTATTTTTATCTAGTAGAAGCTTGAGTCCAGTCATTGGTATCTGCCATTAAGAGAGAGAAAAGAATACACTCAGCGAAAGCTCTTGCGAAGATCAGATTGGTTATTATCTTGTCTAATCGATGTCTCCCACTACTTTAATCAAGTTTTTCTTTCAAACCTTAAAAAGAAAACTAGCCAGGATTAATTACAGTCTACAACTTCGCCAACCGTTCAGCCAGGCCAGTGTCGGTACTTGAGGGAGGTTCCCCATGCTTTCGCACAGACCTAATTAAAGTAAACCTCGTTTTCCCAGAGGCGTAGCCCCGTTAACACCTTTCTAGACACCTAGTGGGTTAGCTAATTGTAAACTGCAAAACTCTCCTGGGAGCAACTATTGCCCACAGTGGGATCGGGATCCAACCATCATATGGAAGGTATGCAATCTCATTGCAAATTTCAACTATTGAAATTCCCGATGTGGTTTTTACCCCTAGTACCTATGACCTTAACTATGGTCAACAAATCATAAGTACCAGTAAAGTTCTACCCGTCATTTCTTGATTAATTAAACCCACTCACATGACCCTTAACTATGGTCAACAAAGTCGCATGGATATCTTAATCAATCTGCATCATATGCAGTGTAGGAAGACATCACTTAGCTACCGTACACTACGCCTTAACTATAGTCAACAAACGTAGCACGAATACTAAGTACTCTACTTCCTAAAATGACGGAGGGTTGCGGATGATTTTTAAGAAAATCTTTAATGCTTTGAACTTGATATCGTCGTAGAATCAAATGGTTTTCAAAAGGAGTGGCTTGGGCTCCGCAGTTTTGAAATATAGCTTTTTCATAAAGAGCCGAGTGATTTTCAAATCCGATTCTACAACATCTTTTTAGGTTTATTTTCTTTACATTAATCATATTAATGTAGCCCCATCATTTAAGTCCTTAAGCCAATCACAGAAAAGAAACGAAAATACAACGTACGCTTATGCCATCCGCATTCGCCGCAATGTTCCGTTATGCACCGTTAGGTTACTTAACTAATGGCATACCGGGACGGGACTAGTGCGGGTGTAAAACATAAGCAACGTCTACTATATATCTCATATATAATATATCATTCGTCTCAGATATCACATCACAGTATACAGGCAGCAGAAATATAGATATAATGTGGGATATACTAGGACGTCCGTATTTAGTATTTAGCCAACAATAGAAAATACGGATTCCACGGTCGCGATGAATAGCCAAGCCCACACCCCTAGACCCCTACGAGAGCGGCACGCGACCCTACCAATTCTGGAGTTTAGGAGACCCGGTCTCGAATCCTCGAGATGGCCTCCTACTGAACCCCAGAACCTGGTCACTTATGCTCCCCTCCTTGGGTCTATCCTAATGCGGAAAAGTAAATAATATACAACACTGGTGGCATCAACCTCAACCCGGAAGTGCCCCAAATAAAAGAATATTACATTACATTTGAATTTTACATGAATGAAAAAAAAAACTCTCATCTCACATAAAAAACCCCGGCTATTCAATCGCGACAATCCTGCACATCATATCTCAGGAATATATAATATCATATATCATCAACGTAAGTAAGTATGCGTACTCCGATTGTCGTTGATGTATAGTACCGAAACCGGCGATATGCGACATACTACACTTACGGCCACAGAAAAGAAAGTGTAAAACTACAACATTTGGAATCCACAATAACATTAGACATCGCAAATCCGAAATATCACATACTTCGCATTTCATGCCTAACTATATGAATTCCACATATTGTATCACATTCCAGATAAATAGACAGTATTAAACTTTCCGATCGAATAATCAAATACCCAAGATTTCCTAAATAGCTCAACACTTGAGCGGAGTTCAAAAATCCCGGAATGTGTCACAGTAGTAGCGGTCCAGCCGTAGAAGGGTCAAGCCAACGCCTCACATGTGGCACGCCGTACTGCCCCAAACCTTAAGGTTTAGAGGCAGTTCAGACGGTCACATAATCGAGTTAAGGTTTGTGTTCTTCTAGAGAGTCCACCACTTAACTTGCACGTATTTCCGAAAGATTTAAACCCAAGAAAAATCAACACTTGAAAGTTTTTCGTGCCAGGAAAAAGTGAGTTAATGATATTCGTTCGAACATTTTAATACTTTCTCAATTATCCGGAAACAGAACGAAATTAAATATTCCGATCGAATCAACGAATCCAAAACAATCCCCAGAACACTCAACACTTGAAACAGATTAAAAATACCCAAAAAAATGTACAAGCAGACAAGAACATTACTGTATAAAAACGAGGCAATAATATCCCTGTACGGCCGCGGATCCGCGGCCCAAGCAAGTTCTGGCCGCGGTTCCGCGGCTATATGTACGACTTATTGCTTCGTTTTTTACAGCATTGCTTAGATTTTCCTGCTGATTTTTTAAAAGTATTTTTAATGCTGGAAAAACACAGTTTTGAAAAAATGTACAGAGACGGGTTAAAAATCCGTATTTTTGGTTCGAACGGAGTTTTAACTTCTCCTAGGGTTCTAGCTTGGCTCTGATACCATGAAGGGTTTCCTACAGCACCACTACAAGGGTTTGGAGGCAACACACATGCCATATTAAAAAATTTTATGGTGCTAAAGAAACAATCTAAAGGATCATGCTAGAAAATTTAGGGCAACTAAACATAACACAAAAACAAGTAGAATAAAAACTAGGGTTTTGAGAGTACAACCTTTGTAGCTCCCTACGCTAGACTCCTTGGCTACTTGAGGGTTGGAAAAAGGTCCGCTTGAGATCCTCTAGCTCCACGACGATCCACCCGGAGTCCTCTTTGTCTAAGCTTGAAGCTTCTCAAGATCAAGAGAAGAAATAGAAGCTAACACTCTACACTAATGGGCAAGACTAGTGTAGAATGGTGTTGTGGTTGGTTTTCTCACTTCAAAATCCTAACTTGGTAACTCTTTTGCTCACTTGAGAAAACTAGAGAGCAAGAGAGAAAGGAGGAAGAAGATGATGGCTTTCTAAAACTCAAGATAATGATAAGCTTGTGAAATAAAAGTAAGAAAAGAGAATATATATATTTTCCATCTCTCATTCTTAACCAAGGTTATAAAATATCTAGATATTTTAGTTTGGAACAAAAATGACCATAGAAATTAAATCATGGTTAAACAAAAGGGTTAATGAAAGATTAAAATATTCAACCATGAAACAATTTCCATTTTCATTTTTCTTTTTCTAAAAATTAATATCCATATATTTTACAAAGGGTGTGAGTCTTATATTGCCACCATCCACTATATCAACAACCATGATAACATGATGCATGCATGTATGTGTGCATGCACATCCATATGTGCATGAATAAGAATGAATGCATACATGCATGCATACAACAAAAAAGACAAGAAAGGATTTCAAGTGAGAAACTAATGGTCTATGATAAATCAACACTTGATTTAGCATCCCGGTCATATCGCATACGACCCGACCAAAAGCAAACCGCCCGATTAATGTGCGGTATCTCATACATGCATTTTAACCGGGTCCACGCGCATATCACATATGGGCACCACATCATTTCGCCTGGACTAGGTAACTCCATTGTGGGACTCTAAGACTCGTCAATACGCCGGCAATGGGTGATGATCATATCAAGCACCCCCAAGCCGCAAGCGGTCAGCTAAACGTAACGGCCACTCGGGTATTGAGCGATCAGAAGAAAACAAGCGAACCTGTCACAACTCCCGTCGAGCCAACCGGCAACACTACCGTACAGTCCGGTCTCTTCGTCAAATATGCTGCATATCGAGTCTAGGGATGGTAACGTCGACCCCAATAACTCAATAAGTCGTGCCAATGAATGGTCTATAACAGATCGAGAAACTACGGATAACACTTATCAGTAAATCTCAATAGCCCTGGCCAAGGACTTACTGATATAGCCAATCGAGCATAGCACATCATCAACTCCCAATACCGGGAGAGACGAAACCCCTCCTATCGCTCATTGCCTTCGTGTGTCTCAGGACTGTACCCAACGGCCGCCTGTTTGCATGACTCAGTTGAGCCATGGTAGGGTGGTAATCAAAGTACAGTGGGAGAACACACAAGACTCTATAACGATCTCGGGTCTACAGACTAACCTGCACCAGTGTCACCTGAGAACTGCTATCCGACGATAGATATAATTCCATATAGGAGTTCTCGGTGAGTCCGTCCAGTGTACCCAGTCACCACTGAGCACCTGTTGGAGATAGTGCCCTCAGAGTCAATTATTAGGTCACAGGTACGTGATTGTAATGATTGATGGAGGACCTATCCCGGTAGGACAGTCTTACTCGAGATGATAGTATGCTATCTGGTTTGCCTTTATCATCGTGTACTGCTTCAGGTGACCTGACAAGTCGCTGTTACACGTTGATAGAGCCCCTAGGATTCTTGCTCGACCACCAGCAGTATGAGGGCGATCATATAAGTGGGAGCTGGGGGTCTATAAGCATATCCTTAAAAGGTCCCTAGTCGTGGGAGTTTCGAGACAGGGCATCGATACTCCAGAGTAGACTAGTGTATACAGTCGAGACCCCGACGAGGGGCGGTGGCCGGTCTCACAAGCCACTGGTGTTAGTTGGATCACCTAAGATGTATACAGGTGCTCATTGGGTTATGAGTACACCGGACAGGACTCGCCGGGAACATGCTAGTTGGTCATATACCAGACGTCAGATGGAAGTTCCCTGGTGACATGTGTACAGGTTAGTTCATCGACCTGGGGATCGTCATTTGTCTCGTGTGAGTTCCCACTGTACTTTGATTACTATCCTACCACGGCTCAAAGGAGTCATGCAAACAGGTTTTAGTTGGGTACAGTCCCGAGCCACATGGAGGCAGTGAGCGTATCTTCAGGGGTTCGTCTCTCCCGGTATTGGGGGTGAGGTCGCGCTGTGTCTAGGAGAGCCATTACACGAAGCCCTCGGCCGAGGCAAGGAGATTTACTGGTAGGTATTCCAGTAGTATCTCAGGGTGTTCTGGGCTACACTCCGACACGACTTGTACCGCTTTTAGGGGTCTGACTTTTACCAACCCCCTAGGCCCGCCATGCGATGCTCATAGACGAACGGACCAGACTGTACGGATATTGTCACTGACAGGCTCAGTAGGGTGTCAGGCTGAGTTCGCTCACAGACGTCCTTTTTGGTCAAAACTTGGTAGCCCATTACGTATTGGCTTATACCTCTGACGTGTTAGTGGTTAAATCCACAACCAAGGTGTTGACGAGTCTTTAGAGTCCCCCACATTCAGTTACTCAAGCTTTCGGGCGAAAAGTTGTAGAGGCCGTATGAAGATATGGCAAGGTCCGATCGGACACGTGCGGTATTGCACGAATCAGGATTGGACAGTTTGTACTACAGGCCGTATGGATATATGGCAGGGTTCGATCAGATACGTGCGGTATTGCACGGATCAGGATCGAACGGATATTACTGGCCGGCTTTGGTTTAAGCCGGATCCTAGTATAGTACAGTGTAGATTTTGTCTCATTGCATTTGTATTTCGGTCGGAATACAAATGCGGGTGTGTATGCATAGTATCGGGTTTTTCCTGTAATTTATTACGGGACCAGTTTTCTGGAGTTGCCAGTTTGCTTTCCGTTTCGGCCATTTTCATTTGTATCGTTCATTGGCCGAAGATTGGTGGAGGAGGGCTTATTTGCATTGTTGCAAATAAGTATTTGTGGAGGGGTTCTTTGCATATATTTGTATCATGATAGCTTTTCCTTGACCTTGACTTCTAGCTTCATCATGCCTTGACTTTTGTAGGACATGATGGTTGATGATGTTTGTGGTTGAGTGTGGGTTTGATTTGGTGATGATTCTTTTTGCATGATAGCCTTCTCTCTCTCTCCATTGTATTATTGGATGGCTCTCTCATTCTATCAAACTACTCCCTCATTCTCACTCTCCCCCTCACCAAGATGGCCGGCCACTATGCATGGGGGCTGTCCAAAATTTTGAGGGTGGGTTTTTAGCTCATTTCATGTTGCAAAATTCCCACAAGATCAATCTCAAAAGCTCCAAGTTCAATCCCTCCACCAAAGGCAATTCCTACAACCCCAAATGAGACTTGCTCACTAGATATTCTACAGCAAACCTTGGGCACGTCGACTAGCCAGCTTCGTGCCCGAGTTGCCTCGGCATTGAGGTGGGAGCCCGTAAAAGAAGTAGGCGATGTGGTGCACTTCCGGCGACAAGGTGGAGACCGGAGCTTCCGCAGGAGATCGGGACGACGACGAGAAGACCGGAGGACTTGGATCAGTCGGTATATCTCTCTTCCCCATCTTGTAGTTATGCTAGGACTAGTTAATGGTTCGATCCGGGTATTAGTGCGCGGCGGTTTGCCAGTTCAAGAAAAATTAAAGTTTATCACCGCTTCCGCATTTGGCCGTCGGGTTGACGGCCGGGGCGCCGCCGTGCACTTACAGTGGTATCAGAGCCTCGCCATTAACTTAGTCTAGCTTGCCTTAATGTGTTTTTCAGTTCCGATCGATCAAATGTTCCAAAACCCGTATTTTCTTCACAACAGTTTTCTGTTGAAATTTTTTGGTCTCGAAAAATTTTTCAGGTTGTAAAATAGTGATGTTCTGGAAGTTATAAGGCTACTGTAGAAATTCGACAAGGTGAGTCCACAATGGAAGCGCGGAACCGCGGCCAAAACCTCCCTTGGGCCGCGGTTCCGCCACACACTGTTGGGTTCCCTGCACCAAATTTCTACAGTGTCTTTCTGGGGTGAAAATTGGGTTTTTGGAATAATAACATTGGGCCCAGAATTTCTTGATCTGCTACAGTAATGCTTGGGGGCCCACTTATTAAAATTTGATCGATCGGATATTTTAAATACATTATTTCACAGTATTTACATTATATCTGCGACCGTAAATGTCACTTGATCGGTAAATCCGGTCTAACTGCTATGGCCCGGTTAGACGGATTTGCGAACGTGACTTTCACGTTGATATTCTGTTTTTGCTGTGATGTTGCGGATCGGTCGTGGGGGATAGCCTGGATGCAATGCTAGTACAGTTGTGGTTGTATTATGTACATTTGATATTGCGGGGCGAGCGTCCGACATGTGGACTGCCGTCACTGCCTGTTTGTATTATTATTTTGGGGCACGGCCAGGTTGCGGTCGATGTACCCGTTGTATGTATATTTTACTTTCTGTACTAGGATTGCCCCGCGGAGGGGTGCACGGATAGCCGGGTTCTAGAGGGCAACAAGCCCGCATCTCATGGCATTGAGACGGAAGGGGGTTTCACTCTAGGATTGGCGGGTTATTCGCCGCACTCGTAGGGGGTACAGGTTGACCCAGGAGGGGTGCCCAAGTTACCGGATTCCGTGAAGTGTTGGGTGGTCCATTCACGGTGCTGAAGGGGGCTGCCTCGCTTCAGGTTTTGGCGGGTAACTTGCCGCGCCCGTAGGGGTCTAGGATTTCATTGCAAAGGCTATCCACACGACCAGGGGACCGTCGGGTTTCAGTAGTCGCTCTGTGAAACCCGGGGATCCCAGATATCTGTATTGTTTCTGTGATGCTGTACATTTCTGTGATGTTGCATTTCTTTTCACGCCTTGAGCGAATATAATATATTGGTATATATATTAGTAGATGTTGTATATGTTTTGCATCCGCGCTAGTCCAGTCCCCGCTCTGTCGTTAGTTAGCTAACCTAACGGGTAATGACGGGACCCAGTGGCGAATGCGGATGGCATATACGTACATCAGTATATTTTCGTTCTTTTTGGTGTGATCAATTGATGGGACTGCGTTGATCCGGATCAATGCAAGTTAAAAACAAACCTAATCTGATGTTGTTGGAACACTTTTCAAAAAACTGTTATTGTAAGGACGTTCACTTTTGTTTTGCATCGTAGTATTCATTTTGGAATATCCCGCTCCTCAGTCGACGAGGCAAGGGCCGAGATCCCTTCACCGGGAGTGACCCCTTGGACAGAAAGTTTGCGTCAGGGCAATAACTTCACTATAGCCGATTACTTTTGCTTTGCATCGTGGTATTCAGTTGGAATATCCTGCACCCCATTCTACGGGGAAAGAGCCGAGATCCCTTCACCGGGAGTGACCTCTTTAGCGAAGGTTTTCGTCACTATATTTTTAAAAGCTATCAGTTCCTTCAACGATATCAAGTTCATTACGTTAAAGGTTTTTGCCAGAAACCATTCGTAGCCCTCCGTCATTTCAATTAAATATTCGGTAGTATTCAAGCTATGTATTTTGACCTCACGCCAAGGCATAGTGATTGGTAGCTGCCGGGTATTTATCTGTTGCATAGATAGATGCGTTGGTTTGGGACAGTCGTACTACTATTTTGGCCTACGTCAAGGGTATGTACGGGTGGGTTCAAATTAACCTGGATAATGACGGGCAGAACTTGACATGTGACTTATGCTATTTTGACCTCACGCCAAGGTCATAAGAGCATGGGGCAGAAATCATATCGGGAGTTTCAAAAGAACTGAAACTTGCCAGATATGCGCATACCTTCTGGAGTGTGACACCATGAGCGGATTCCGTCACGTTATCATGCGATGATAGTTGGATCCTGATTCCCACTGATGAGTTGGTTTACTCCTCGGGTGATACCGACTAATTCTTCTTTCAGGTTTGGAGGAGAATTTGACGGTACAGTGGGAGGTTTCCAGATTAGATAAATTGGTAACCATTCTGATCTAGGTTAGAGTGCACGCTGAGTGTTTCTTTTCTCTCTCTCTTTGGCAACGACCATTGACCCGACCCTAAGACTATGACTCAGTGACCAAGTTGACCGAACCTTCTTAAACACTGGTTTTTGGATTGTCAGAGTTGCAGACCTCAATGCCACTCCTACTTTTACCCTTTTCTCCAGGACACCCCGTATTACTACGAACGTCCACTTCCATTGGATAAAACCATCGTATGGTTATATACGAACTCGAAAGAATTTATTCGAGGATGGTTTCCGGTTCTGGAGAAAACGGATAGGATTATTCAGTTGTCTTTTCCTTTTACCTTCTCTCAGGTTGCGAGTACTCCTTGGTTTAGGAGATAGTACACCTATTACGCAAATTGGATAGTCTTCTTCCAAACCTTAGGCTGGTGCCGAATGGTGGGGAATGAAGAAAACCAATTAGCATAACGACGGTGTACAGAAGGTATTAAGTTAAGACAAAGCAAGGGATTAGTAAGAGGGCAAAGTAAATTGCAACTGATATTCATGACCAAACCAAGTATTTCTTCGCCAATCCTAAATCACCTTTGTATTTCTTCAGAACACTCCGTATCACTACGAAGATCCACAGTTTATTGGATACTCCATCGTATGGTTATATACGAACTCGAAAGGAACTTGTTCCAGTTCGGGGATGGATTCTGGTTCAGGAGAAATAGGAATAAGGTTTATTCGGTTGTCTTTTATCCTCACCTTCTCTCGCATTGCGAGTGCTCCTAGGATTAGGACAGTACACCCATTATGCTTATTGGATAGTCTTCTTCCAAGCCATAGGCTGGTGCCGAACGGTAGGGAAGGAAGAAAACCATTTGGCCTAAAGGGGTGTGCAGAAGGTAATGACTAAAGACATATGAAGGGATTTGGAGAGGTGGCAAAGAATTATACGGTTACAGTCGTTAATCTGGAAGAGGCATTACTAGGAATACCAGGATACCCCATCGAAACATTTCAATGTTTCAGTCTCACTGTGTACTGTTAAAGGGAAACTGATTTCCCGATTAGACACTTACTCCAGGTTATGTATTTACCAGGTATGATTCTCACATCTGTATGGTTTTACAGATGATGAGTGGGAGTAGGTTATTGGGAATTGAGTGATCATCCTCATTATATCAGGATTCGTTGTAATCGGTGATATTTGAGGAAATCACCTGGGCTGTTTGCTGGTCGGCAAATATTTGGTTTTGAATATCCGCTGTCATGCACCAATTTCAAATTGATATATCTGTACGTCTATTTTCATAGAGTGAGATATACCTTTCTGAAATTATGTCTACGACATTTACCTATATCAGTGGATGGTTAGGTAAGGAGCATTAAACAGCGGTGTAATTCTTCTTAACCATAAGTACAGTTTTCAACCTACGACACACAGTGAATGAGTTATCAGACTCAAGGGACATATACAGAGTATTGTATGTTGTCCAGGGTCCATCAGGACAGAGGGGTTGGTCCTCGTACTATATTCGGTTTACTTATGACTTCTCTAGTTTTTAGACAGGTGTTTCATGTAAACACAAGGTCCGAATTTTGAGAAGTTATAGGTATTTGAATAGAGTAGAGAACCAGGTATAGCAAGTATCGGGATTCTTCAAAGTGATCGAAGATGTAGATACTTGTCAATGGTGTTCAGTTGATAGTAATGATTAAGAGAACTTGCTTCTCTTTCAGGTTGCTCATAATTGGAAGTGCTCCTAAGTTGAGTAACGCTGATCGACCTCCTTCCATTGACATGCACTGGAGACAGTTGCATGATTTGGATCTGGTTCAGTTAAATCAGTGCCTCTGGTCCTATATGGGATATAGAACAGTTCGTATCTTAACGTTGTTAAGGTACGGGGAGTTGTCTAGCTTATGCTTAAAACCAGACTCTGGATAACTCAAGGCATGTTTCTGTAATGGCTGTTTGTGGGTTGACCCAGCCTATGACGAGGGTTGACTTTCTACCATCTGGATGAACAATAGCAAGATTGTTCTATACTCGCCACAGTTTTATTAAAAATGGATTTTTTCAGAAAACAGTAGTGGGAGTATGGTAGAACTGGAAGTGATTCCAGAACCACAAACGATTACTGAAGATTTGATAAGAAACCTAAAGATTCAATCTGGATTGACATTCCATTGGCCACTCCGCAGATAAGGTGGGTAACTTCAGGCACCCGAGAGGTACTACGGTAGCCTCAAGGACGGTGACAGGGAAGTTCTTGTTTACCCACAATTACCATTGCTGTTGTTCCAGGCTGCGAGACCCGGCGGGAGGATGAGTATAGCGTCGTTCTAAACTTGCTTTAGAAGTGTACGTCTATATGACTCTGCCAGAGGGTTGTCGTAGTCAGTGGGAGCAGCGGAAGCATTGGTGGACAGGTAGCTTATGTCTATTTATAGACTAAAGCAGATGTAGCGGAGATAGATCATCTATTTCTGACATGACAGTCATGGGTTTGACTTCATCAGAATAGGGGATGGATCTGTTGAGAAGGTAGTAGGGTGTGATATCCTGGTATTTGGATGACATACACAGAGTAGGAAAAGAAACTCCTATACTACAATCGGTTATACTTTGGTCGTCACACAGTGTTTTCTCCACAAAGGACTTGGATATTATATCAGACATATTGGTTACTAGATCTATGGTTTTAGATCTAGATTTGGGTGGTTTCCCAATTAAGGGTACTTAGGCAGCATTCTAAGAGTATTTAGAATGGACGACTCCTGGCACGGTAGTGTACCTGCAGGTGATGGAGTCACCCTCTCTAAAGGTGTCTTATGGACTAAAGGGGAGAGGGATATGCATGATTGGCAGATCACTTGCTTAGGCAATTGAGTCAATCATGAGATGTCAAGTACCACACCAGATGTTGTTCTTGCAGTAGATGCAATAAGTTGATATTAATCCAATCCTGGAGAAACAGTCGGAAGCAGTTTTAGAACATAAGTAGATGTTCTAAGGATATGATAATGACAGCCCCATTCAGGAAACAGTTATCATTCCAGGCTTCCAAGGTGACCTGGACGACATGGAGGTTGTCAGAGTTATAGTTTTCCTTCTGACGAGGGGCAGTATTTTGGACAGGTGATCCTAGGAAATACTGAGGGTGGCATGGCGCAGGACACTGATTAAGTTCAGTAGTCGATACAGTCTAAGAAGTTTGGATTTGGAGTTCTTTTATGAGCTAGGTCCCATCAGACATCCAGACACATTCTAAGACAGGTATTACTCTTTTCGGGAGATCACTTTCTCCGCGAACTTGAGATATAGAGAGACATAGAAAGAAACAACAAAGCGGATCCACTCACTGAGGCTATTCCTCGAACGCAATAGTTTCGCAAACGAGCTTTGTGAGACTGACTAGTAGAGGAGTTGGGTGTTCGGTATCACACGGGCTGTGAGTATGCGACATCGCAATAATTAGCCTTGAGTGCAAGTGGGAGATTGTTGGAGATAGTGCCCTCAGAGTCAATTATTAGGTCACAGGTACGTGATTGTAATGATTGATGGAGGACCTATCCCGGTAGGACAGTCTTACTCGAGATGATAGTATGCTATCTGGTTTGCCTTTATCATCGTGTACTGCTTCAGGTGACCTGACAAGTCGCTGTTACACGTTGATAGAGCCCCTAGGATTCTTGCTCGACCACCAGCAGTATGAGGGCGATCATATAAGTGGGAGCTGGGGGTCTATAAGCATATCCTTAAAAGGTCCCTAGTCGTGGGAGTTTCGAGACAGGGCATCGATACTCCAGAGTAGACTAGTGTATACAGTCGAGACCCCGACGAGGGGCGGTGGCCGGTCTCACAAGCCACTGGTGTTAGTTGGATCACCTCAGATGTATACAGGTGCTCATTGGGTTATGAGTACACCGGACAGGACTCGCCGGGAACATGCTAGTTGGTCATATACCAGACGTCAGATGGCAGTTCCCTGGTGACATGTGTACAGGTTAGTTCATCGACCTGGGGATCGTCATTTGTCTCGTGTGAGTTCCCACTGTACTTTGATTACTACCCTACCACGGCTCAAAGGAGTCGTGCAAACAGGTTTTAGTTGGGTACAGTCCCGAGCCACATGGAGGCAGTGAGCGTATCTTCAGGGGTTCGTCTCTCCCGGTATTGGGGGTGAGGTCGCGCTATGTCTAGGAGAGCCATTACACGAAGCCCTCGGCCGAGGCAAGGAGATTTACTGGTAGGTATTCCAGTAGTATCTCAGGGTGTTCTGGGCTACACTCCGACACGACTTGTACCGCTTTTGGGGGTCTGACTTTTACCAACCCCCTAGGCCCGCCATGCGATGCTCATAGACGAACGGACCGGACTGTACGGATATTGTCACTGACAGGCTCAGTAGGGTGTCAGGCTGAGTTCGCTCACAGACGTCCCTTTTGGTCAATACCTGGTAGCCCGTTACGTATTGGCTTATACCTCTGACGTGTTAGTGGTTAAATCCACAACCAAGGTGTTGACGAGTCTTTAGAGTCCCCCACATTCAGTTACTCAAGCTTTCGGGCGAAAAGTTGTAGAGGCCATATGGAGATATGGCAAGGTCCGATCGGACACGTGCGGTATTGCACGAATCAGGATTGGACAGTTTGTACTACAGGCCGTATGGATATATGGCAGGGTTCGATCAGATACGTGCGGTATTGCACGGATCAGGATCGAACGGATATTACTGGCCGGCTTTGGTTTAAGCCGGATCCTAGTATAGTACAGTGTAGATTTTGTCTCATTGCATTTGTATTTCGGTCGGAATACAAATGCGGGTGTGTATGCACAGTATCGGGGTTTTCCTGTAATTTATTACGGGACCAGTTTTCTGAAGTTGCCAGTTTGCTTTTCGTTTTGGCCATTTTCATTTGTATCGTTCATTGGCCGAAGATTGGTGGAGGAGGGCTTATTTGCATTGTTGCAAATAAGTATTTGTGGAGGGGTTCTTTGCATATATTTGTATCATGATAGCTTTTCCTTGACCTTGACTTCTAGCTTCATCATGCCTTGACTTTTGTAGGACATGATGGTTGATGATGTTTGTGATTGAGTGTGGGTTTGATTTGGTGATGATTCTTTTTGCATGATAGCCTTCTCTCTCTCTTCATTGTATTATTGGATGGCTCTCTCATTCTATCAAACTACTCCCTCATTCTCACTCTCCCCCTCACCAAGATGGCCGGCCACTATGCATGGGGGCTGTCCAAAATTTTGAGGGTGGGTTTTTAGCTCATTTCATGTTGCAAAATTCCCACAAGATCAATCTCAAAAGCTCCAAGTTCAATCCCTCCACCAAAGGCAATTCCTACAACCCCAAATGAGACTTGCTCACTAGATATTCTACAGCAAACCTTGGGCACGTCGACTAGCCAGCTTCATGCCCGAGTTGCCTCGGCATTGAGGTGGGAGCCCGTAAAAGAAGTAGGCGATGTGGTGCACTTCCGGCGACAAGGTGGAGACCGGAGCTTCCGCAGGAGATCGGGACAACGACTAGAAGACCGGAGGACTTGGATTAGTCGGTATATCTCTCTTCCCCATCTTCTAGTTATGCTAGGACTAGTTAATGGTTCGATCCGGGTATTAGTGCGCGGCGGTTTGCCAGTTCAAGAAAAATTAAAGTTTATCGCCGCTTCCGCATTTGGCCGTCGAGTTGACGGCCGGGGCGCCGCCGTGCACTTACAGCACCCGTATACGATCTCGATGTCAAACATCGATGAATGTGGAAACATCTATTGCCCATCATATGGGTCAAGTATCATATACGCTATTCTACTCTGGTATATCGATGCCCCGTCTCGATATACCTACGACTAGGGACATTTCAGGATATGCTTATAAACTACAGATGTCCCACTAGTATGATCTCCATCATAATCACAGTAGTCAAGCCTATATCCTCAGGGCTTTATCAACATGTACGAATGAATAAAAGCATGATCAAATCAACATGTCAGATAAAGTAAAACCAGACAGCATACTATCATGTAGAGCAAGAATGTACACTGAATATATATATATATATACATGTATAAATACATCCACTATCATATAATGGCCTTTAGGGCATACATATATCCAACACAAGAGAGCGTGCAAAACAGTGGCTTTTGGGTACAGTCTCGAATCACATGGATGCAATGAGCGATAGGAGGGGTTTCGTCTCTCCCAGTATTGGGGGTTGATGTTGCGCTGTGCTCGATTGGCTATAACTGGAAGTCCCCGGCCAGGGCTGCAATGGAGATCTACTTGTAAGTGTTATCAGTAGTTTCTCGACCCGTTATGAGCCTTACATCGGCACGACTTATCGGTTACTGGGGTCTGACGTTTACCACCCCTAGACTGGATATACGACATATCAGACGAAGAGACCGGACTGTACGGTAGTGTTACTGATTGGATTCATAGGAGTGTGTGCAGGCTTGCTTGTTGATCTTCTGATCGCTCAATACCCGGGTGGCTGTTACGTTTACCTGATCGCTTGCAGCTTATGGGTGTTTGATATGATCATCACCTACTGCCGGCGTATTGACGAGTCTTTAGAGTCCTACACAGAGGTTTTCTGGCTCAGGCGAAACGGAGTAGGTGCACATATGTGATATGTGCGGGATCGAGAATAATACGAGTATGTGATACTATATTCTATTCTCGCGATATGTGATATCGGCCGGTTATATGTGATATAGCCGGGTCATCGGATCAAGTGTTGATTCGATGAAATGATACATTTTATATTAGTCGGTTATATATGATATAGCCGGATTATTGGATCAAGTGTTGATTCGATAATTTAATGTATAATTATATATTTGATATATTAAATTACATTAACTAATATATGCTCACTTAAGTATTTCTTTTTCTCACTTTTGATACATTTAACATATATGTGATATATGTTTATTGTATTGTTTTCTTTTGTTGCATAAATAATATATATGTGATATATATTATTGTGACATGCTAGGTTATATATGCAACATGGGTGTATGAGAATTACACCATATAAATGATTGTAATTAGGTTTTTATTTATTTGAGAAATTCAAAAATGTGTGGATATTTATCATGGTTGTAAGTTTGGATAACCATTGACTTGATCCACCCTTTTTGTTTTTCCTTAGATATTTATTATCCTAACTATAATCTTTTAACTATGGTTTATTCTCTACAATGGTTAGCCATGAGATATAATCACCATGGTTGCATTTCTAAGCTCACTCTCACTCTCATTTTCTTTTGCTTCATCTTCTTCCTCAAGCTCAAGTGAGAGCTCTCTAGGTTTTTGAAAAGAGAGGAAAATTTTGAGAAATTAAATTCTAAAGTGAGCAAAATTCCTACTTCATCATCCTCCTCTATACTAGCCATATAGTTTAGGGTGTTAGCTTCACTAGTTGTTTAAGTAGTGAAGAGATAGCTTGAGTCCGGTTTCCTCGAAGTAGATCATCTTGGATTTGGAATACTTCTAGCAAGAATGGATCACTCACCTTGTGGAGCATCTCAAGAGTCCGGGACTTGGATCGCAGCAAAGGGACCAATACTTAGAGCATATGAAGTGAAGGACCGGTCTACAAAGGTTGTATTCCGCAAACATTTAGATGTAAAGTTGTTTACATATGCTTTTGTCTAAATCTTTAGTTTATATTCTAGGGTTAGGGTTAACAAGCATGACAATTTTTTTAAAATGGCATGGGCGATACCCCCCGAAACCTTGCTGTTGTGCTTAGTAACCCTACAGTGGTATCAGAGCCAAGCTAGATATTTAGACGGATTGTGTAGGATTACGAAACCGAAATACTCCGAAACTTGAAAATCCAAAACTGAAGTTTCTGTCGATTTTTAAAGTTGTCAAATTTTTTTTAAACAAGTACAGAATGTTGTATGTAATATAACAAGAACACTGGAGAAATTTGAGGCATTTCTGAAAAATTTTGGCCGGCCACCTCCCCCCTCATCTCGGCCCAAATCCGAGCACCTGTTCATCACAGAATATTGCATTTTATACCGTCCATTCTTACGCTCGTGTGTTTATAGTTAGGTGCTTTTAATCCGTGTTTGTTACATGTTTACAGATTACAGGTTTCCAGTCCAAATATTGCAAATCAAGACGAAATCTCCACAGTTACGTCAAAATACGGAACATCTGTCACAGCAGATAAAAGCCGGGTTCCGGTCATCCATATCCGTCCAGTGCCGAGTACCGGTTCCAGATACAAGACATGTGACAGTGGTCATTCGTGTCTGGGACAAGCACAGAGCACGAGGGGGGCTGCACAAGAATCAATGGGTGCGCGGAGCTCGAGGGAGATAAAGTCAAAAGTAAAGAAAAGAATGCAATCTTGGACTAAGAAAACTGCAGATATTCTGGAAGACTTTTGTGCATTTTGAAGTTTGCAAACACGAGGAAATACAAAACCAGGAAACCACCCAAAATCCCATCAATCAACTCCACCACTTGGCCGCGTTTCCGCGGCCAATAGGGGGTATTGGCCGCGGAAACGCGGCCGTACTGGCGCCGCACTCTGTGGGTTTTTGGGGGCTGTTTGGGTATTTCATTTATGGGCTGATGGTTGCCCTAGGTTTCCAGTTTCCCTCCTATAAATACCCCGGATCTGATCAAAGCCAAGGGAGCTTCTCTTTAGCCTCTTTTTTGTGTAGTTTTGTTCTTCTTCTTCTTCTTCTTCTTCTTCATTCTTTCTCCATTAAAATTGTAGTGAGAGCTTTTTGAGTGGAAGATTAATGAAGATGAGGGTTTTTTTATCTTTCTTGTTAGTTTCGCTCCCCCTTGAGATTCTTGCTTTCTCTTGATCATTCAACCTCTTCATTGAGCTTGAATGGTTAAGGGTTAGTTATTGATCTCAAGGGTCGTATTTTCTCACGGGACTAGTTCTTCACTTCACATGCGTTCTTTACCCTTCTCTTGATCTTGCAACCTCTTGATTGAGCTTGCAAGTTTAAGGGTTGGCTACTGATCACATGCTTGGCTTGAGTTCTAGTTCCTTGTTCTTTTTATCGCTTTTTATTACTTGCTTTTTATTTCCTTGTCTTTAATTACTTGCAATTTATTTCATGCACTTAATACTTGTAATCTTTTCTTTTCTTTGTTCTTTTCTTTTTGTTCTCTTTTGTTCATTTTGTGAATGTTGTAATTATTGTTGTTGTTAAGAATCCATATGATATTGTAAGTTAACATTTCTTTGCTCTTTTTCTTTTTCCGTTATTTCCCATTGAACTCCGCCCAAACCATACGCAAGCGCTCCGTTAGGCACCCTACCCTGACAAGGTAACGGTGATTCCTAACCGCGACCGGTTGCGTTCGGTTTGGCCGGAGGCGAAAGCAAGAGACAAGAACGGAAGGACAAGGGTAAATAAGCCGGATTCCACGAATACCGCGCTTAAATCCCCTAATCCACGTTGTTGCCGATTGCTCGAGCTTCAATTGGTCAAGACTCGGCTCAAAGGTTTTTGAGTACGGATTTCTTTAGCTTACAATCTCGTATTTTCTTCTTAACAACTTTATACTTGCAAATAAACACATAGGTTAGATTAAACAAACATACAGATTCTTTATTGACTCGTCTAAAACAAGAAGGTAAAATACCACCATCTCCCTGTGGACCGACCCGTGCTCAACCGGCTAGCTGCATAACGACACCGTCCTGATCGCGGTTATACTTTAATTCTTTGAACATCCGACACGCCAAAAACGTGCGATCAGCACCCCCCTAAATTTTTTCAGTGTTCTAGTGACTGTGTTTTGGTGTTTCAGGTATTGTTTGTTTTTGCTAAATTTTCATGTGATGTTAACTTTCTGCAAAGGCAACACAGAGTGTTTCGTAGTCGTAATTCTAACAGTTTTTCGGGTTATTTAGACGGTGTTAAAAAGTTCGAACGGATATTAAATACCCACTTTAACCCTCGCTGGAAATTTTTCCAAGAGTTGGATTTTTTCTAAGTTAAAGAGCATTCAAATATTGTGCAAGTGATTCGGTGGACCCTCTAGAAAAACAAAACCCTAACTCGAATATATGACCGGTAGAACCGCCACCAAACCCTAGGGTTTGTGGTAGTTCAGCGGTGCCACATGTGAGGCATTGGTTAACCCTTCTACGGCTGGTCCATCGGTACTGTGGCATGTGATGGATACTTTTAAACTACGCTCAAGTGTTGAGCTTTTTGGGTAGTTTTGGGTGTTTGTTGATTCGATCGGAATGTTTAACATCGTCTAGATTTTTCTGGAATGTGATACAATATGTGGAATTCATATAGTTAGGCATGAAATGCGAAGTATGTGGTATTTCAGATTTATGATGTCTAAGGTGATTGTGGATTCCAAATGTTGTAGTTTTACATTTTCTTTTCTGCGACCGTAAGTGTAATATGTGGTGTATCGCCGGTTTCGTTGCTATACATCAACGACAATTGGGATACGCATATTTACTTACGTTGATGACATGTGATGTTATGTGTTGCTGTGATATATTATATTGGATCGTCGTGTTCGGAATAGCCGGGGGTTTTATGTGAAATGGGAGTTTTTATTTTCATTCATGTAAAATTTATTGTATGTAATATTCTTTTATTGGGGCACTTCCGGATTGAGGATGATGTCACCATTGTTGTATATTATTTACTTTTCCACATTAGGATAGACCCAAGGTGGGGAACATAAATAACCGGGTTCTAGAGTCCAGTGGGAGACCATCTCGAGGAGTCGAGTCCGGGTCTCCTAACTCTAGAATTGGTAGGGTTGCTTGCCGCTCTTGTAGGGGTCTAGGGATGTGGGATTGGCTATTCATCACGACCTTGGAATCCGTATTTTCTATTGTTGGCTAAATACAAAATACAGACCTCCTAGAATATCCAATATTTCATATGTTATCTTCTGCTGCTGATATTCTGTGATGTGATCACTTTATATGCTGAGACGAATGCTTTATTATTGTATATAAGATATATAATAAACGTTACTTATGTTTTGCACCCGCGCTAGTCCCGTCCAGCTATGCCGTTAGTTAACCTAACGGTGCATAACGGGACACTGTGGCGAATGCGGATGGCATAAGCGTACGTTGTATTTTCGTTTCTTCTGTGATGCTTAGGAAGCATAAATGATGGGACTTCGTTAATGTGATTAATGAAAGAAAAGAAACCTAAAAGATGTTGTAGAATCAAAATTTCAAAAAGGGTAGCTCTAGTTTTTGCTTTGCATAGCGGTATTTCTTGTAGAATATCCAGCACCTTATTCGATAAGGAAAGAGCCGAGATCCCTTCACCGGGAGTGACCTCTTTAGCAAAACTAGAAGATGCTAAAACTCACTCAGTTTAGTTTTTGATTGCTTCTACAGTTCTTGCTTTGCATCATGGTATTTATGAAATATCCTGCACCTTATTCGATAAGGAAAGAGACGAGTTCCCTTCACTGGGAGTGACCTCTTTAGAGAAACTAGTAAAAGCCTCAAAAACACTCCCTTTTCAAAAATCACTTGTTTCTACAACGATATCAAGTTCATTATGCTTATGGTTTTCTTAAAAACCTGCGTAGCCCTCCATCATTTCAGATAAGTACTATTCAGTATTCATACTACGTTTGTTGACCTTGTCAAGGTGTAGTGTACGGTAGCTAATTAATGCTTATCTGCTAAATCATAAGATGAGATTGGATTAGGGTAGTCGTACGGCCTTGTTGACTTTGTCAAGGGTCGTGCGGGTGGATTTAATTCAATCATGAAATGTACGGGTTGAACTTGACTTACGATTTATGGTTTGTTGACCTTGTCAAGGTCATAAATCGCCTGGGGCAAAAGTATTATCGGTAATTTCAAGTGTAGACATTTGCAATGAGATTGCATACATTCTATGAGATAGTTGGATCCCGATACCCACTGCGAGTAAGAGTTACTCCTGGGAGAGTTTTACACAGGACAATTAGCCGATCAATTAGGTGTCTAGAAAGGTGTTAACGGGGTTATGCCTCTGGGAAAACGAGGTTTATTTTAATTAGGTCCGTGCGAAAGCACGGGGAACCTCTCTCAAAGTACCAACACTGGCCTGGTCGAAAGATTGGCGAACTTGTAAGGTGTAATTAATCCCGGCTAGTCTTACATTTTAGGGTTTGAAGGAAGATTTTATAAAACCAGTGGGAGCCATCTTGATTAGATAAGATAAAAACCAATCTAATCTTGCAAGAGCATACGCTAAGTGTTTTCTTCTCTCTCTCTCCAGGTAGCGACCATGTCAGGCCTTAATCAAGATAATAATATGGATGTATTGACCAAACCCGCTTGTTATACTGAGCAGGGGAACGTTGGTTCCGTTCTTTCTTATAAGTGTTATAAGACTGAGTAGGGAATAAAAAAATAGCCAGATTCCCATGCCGCCCAAACGAAGAATAAGTATGTTGATGCATCTTCTTCGGGTGTGTTAGTTATCGAGAACTGTTTCTCAGTTCACTCTACGTCTTGGGCATTAGATACCGGATCAGGATCCCACATATGCAATATGTTGCATGGCCTAAGGAAAGGTAGAGAACTGGGAATCGGTGATCATTTCGTAAGAGTAGGGAATGGTGCAAATGTTGCAGCCAAAGCAGTTGGAGAATATCACCTTGTATTACCAAATGGTAATACATTAATTCTGAAAGAATGCTATTACATACCGACCCTGATATGCAATCTTATATCAGTTTCTTTATTAAGTAAAGAAGGATATAATTTTGTAGTACAGGATGATGTTATGAACATCTTTCTGAATCAAAAGTTGATTGGATCAGGTTCGTTAAATAATAGCATATACATTTTAAATCAAACCATAGTTCTTAATGTACAAAACACACACAAGAGGAAGAGTTCAGAAATGAACGAATCCTTCTTGTGGTATTGTAGACTAGGTCATCTCAATGCGACACGACTAGCTAAATTACATAAGGATGGATATTTGATTCCGTTCGAATTTTCATCTTATGACACTTGCCAGTCATGACTCAAAGGCAAGATGACCAAAACTCCGTTTAGTGGACACGGAGAAAGAGTTACGGAACTCTTGGGACTGATACATAGTGATGTATGTGGTCCCATGTCTACACATGCCAGGAATGGTTCCTTATATTTCATTACATTCACTGACGATCTCTCAAGATACGGACATGTGTTCCTGATGAAACACAAGTCTGAAGCTTTTGAGAAATTCAAAGAATATAAGCACGAAGTCGAGAACCAAACGGGTAAAAGTATTAAGATCCTTCGATCTGATCGAGGAGGAGAATACTTGAGCAATGAATTCCTGGACTATCTAAAAGAGAATGGGATTCTCTCTCAGCTTACTCCTCCGTATACACCACAGCACAATGGTGTATCGGAACGGAGGAATCACACCCTATTAGATATGGTGCGCACTATGATGAGCATCGCTGAGTTACCTATTTCCTTTTGGGGTTATGCGCTTGAGACAACAGCAAACCTATTGAATCAAGTTCCATCTAAATCTGTACTTACCACACCATATGAGATATGGAGTAGGAAGAGATCATATCTTAAACGAGTTAAGATATGGGGTTGTCCGGCCGATGTCAAAAGGCAAAATCCGGACAAACTCGAGGCATGATCAGTTCTTTTCAAGTTTGTGGGATATCCAAAGAATTCATATGGATATTTATTCTACCACAGTGAGGAACAAAAGGTGTTTGTTGCTCAACATGCCACCTTTTTAGAAAAGGAATTTCTTGTAAAAGAAATTAGTGGCAAAGAGGTAGAACTGGAAGAAGTTCCAGCAGCACAAACTGCAACTGATGATTTATTGGAACCAGAGGATTCAGTAGTTCCCAACGAACCTCAGCCTCTCCGCCGATCTAGTAGGGTTCCTCATCCACCTGAGAGGTACTATGGTTTTCTCATTGATGGTGGGAGCGAGGATTGCATCATGGAAGATGATGACCCGACTAGTTTCGAGCAGGCCATCATGAGTAGGGACTCTGTGAAATGGCTGGATGCAATGTGATCTAAGATGGAATCCATGTACAGCAAAAAAGTATGGACTTTGGAAGTTGCTCCTGAAGGGGTAAAACCCATTGGGAGCAAATGGATCTTTAAGAAGAAACTTGGTGTAGATGGAAAAGTTGAGACTTTCAAAGCTAGACTTGTTGCAAAAGGTTTTCGTCAACGACTAGGTGTGGATTATGATGAAACCTTTTCTCCAGTGGCTATGCTTAAGTCCATCCGGATCTTACTTGCCATTGCTGCATACCATGACCACGAAATCTGGCAAATGGATGTTAAGACCGCCTTTTTAAATGGTGATTTAGAAGTGTGCGTGTACATGACTCAGCCAGAGGGCTTCGTAGACAGTGGGAGCAGCGGGAAGGTGTGCAAGTTGCTTAAATCCATCGACAGATTAAAACAGGCATCACGGAGTTGGAACATTTGTTTTGATGTGGTAGTCAAAGAGTTTGTGTCACGACCCGAAAGTACGGAACATGACCGGCACTTAAACTACGAACGTCTCGAGGCGTACGTAATCCAAGTAAACCGAAAACCCAGAAATCCAAACCAAGAAAAGTAGTAGAGTGCAGGAGAAACCAACTTAAAGCAAGTAGTTTCAATAGCATAAGCCGAATTATGCGGTTTAAAAAAAAACATCAAAAATTTACTGAAAATTTCGGCAGAGTCTCCTTTGTAAATACAGGCCCCCGAATGGGATACAACATGAATAGTATAAGAAATCAAGAAAAAGGCATCCCCAAGCGGGAGCTAGCTCTTCGTCAATCGACGGTCACAACCACACAAGCAATATAATATACAACGCCAACGGCGAGGATCAAAACTCAAAAGGAAACTCAAAACCACCAGAAACATAACGAGCGACTCTAAGGTCGAAAGAATAAACAACACTGGTCTCTATCTCAAAAATATATGTTTGGTTGATGGAATTTACTAGATACAACTGAATAATAATATACAAGGTAATATGATGGGTACGATACAAGAAAAACCCACCTACTAGCAAGTCACCCGAATGAAACTGAGCCCGCGACGCCGTAATGAAACCTGTACGGCAAACCTGCAAGAAACTGGGGCACAACGGGGGTGAGTTGCCAACTCGTGAATAGAAAAATATCTACGCACAGAAATCGCATAAATAACGCAACCTAGGTCAATGATCATAATATAACCTCAAAAATATACATAACAAGCAGCCTATAACAATGGCTAGGGTAATATCAAACCGAGTGAAATCTCATGTGCCCGTGTCAGTGCCTCAGGTAGAAATATATCATATGAATGAGGTATGAATGCATGAAAACAGAATACATGTAAATGAAGAAACTGTTTTCATAAATTAGGGAGATTTCCTTCGTATTTTTAAACTGAGGTATCATAATGAAATCAGTATCAACATTGTCTAGCATCGACACAAAACATAAATCTCACTGTCTCGAAATATCAATGTCTCAATCTCAATATCTAGGGCGCCGTCAGTCCAGACCGGCCCCTACCATCCATCTCAAGACCACGACGGTATCCTCCGGATATCCGACGCGTCGGGTAATATCACCGGTAGGTAATCGGTCCCCTGCCAGGCTCAACGTCAACACCACATTCATCTTGCCCCGGGGTACCATACCGGGCCCACCATGTACCCGTGACGGTTCCTCCACTCCTCGACACGGATCTCGAAAACCACAGCAAACTCATGGTGGACGACACTTATATCACTAGAAAACCGCAATTTACATATTTTAAAAGGTTAATAAGTTTAGAAATTTTGCGGCTTTCCCCCGAAATCCAGAAATATCATAAATCTCAAGAAGTCATCACAAGTGCATATGTCAATGCTAATGAATGTATATGGTATCAATAACCAAGTTGCAATGTATGATTAATAACTAGGCATGAACAATGGAATAACAGTATGCATGAAGTGACAAGTAATAACTACAATGTCTAAACTGGCATATAACCCAGGTACACTAATATCGTATCAACTACTAACTAACAAGCTAAGCCAAGCAATAGTATTTTCTAAGTGTACGTGACATGGCAATTACCGATGAAGATGTGTGTGAGCCGGCAAGTAAGTGTATGTGGTACATACGCATCATCGGTAATGGTGCTGGTGTCCTAACAGCATGATATCAATAATGGAGTATGCAGCAAAATAAGTATGCGGGGCAGAGCGAACAGCAATAATGTGCGGAAGCAGAATACTAGACAAAACGATAACTAATCAGTATTAAACTAATATAAGTCCTACAAATGGTGCCTTTTGAAATAACACGAATCATGGGGTTTTGAAAATAGGGGCTACGGTGTTTTTATGAAAAGATACGTCTTTTGAAATATTCGTAGGATCCCTTGGGCTGTCTTTTAAAATACCCACGATTCGTTAGTTTTTTTTTGAAATAGGTAAGAATCGAATCTAATCTAATAACTAAACTAAACTAAAGGGCTAAGCTAACGAGCTGAACTACAGGTAAGGAAACCGCCTATCATCTGAGTCGATACGTATACATACCTGTATATGTATAGTCGGTGATCCCGCCTCAATAATATCATAGCCGATACCATATCTATAATCAGGCATCCCAAGTCAAGAGTGCGGATCAATCATCAATATAGCTCGTACGTAAATCCGTCGTACGGCATCCTAAATCTGGGTATGGGTCAATATCACATTCATCATACTATTTACCTGGTATCCTCTTTATAAATTATCATGATCGGGGTACTGATCTACGTCTAGTACCATACTGATACCGCCTAAGTATGCATGGACGTGTGTGAAACACTACGTCAACGACCCGCTACAACGTCATGTCGTATCTCAAATACGAGTCCTGCTATATCATCGATCTCACGGCCTCAATCAAATCTCATCGACTCAGCTCAACCCCAAGTATCATCCTCAATCCGTATGTGAACATATAGTCCCATACCTATGTGAACACATAAGTAAAAAGAATCCCATGAGCACATATCAATAGGAATGTATGCAAGTATGTATGTGTGTATGTGTGTGTGTATGTGTAGTGCAACACTACCCTAGGGTTCGCAACACTAAGGTAATCCAACACACCAATATCCATCCTAAGCAACGTTATTAATCCCAAATAACATATAATAAATGTTGGTGTGTATACGCATCCGTATACACCACCACGGACTGCGGGGGTGCTATACGCCATCCACCCGACTTCTTCCCGTAGATATAAATCTACTCACCAGGTCCTCGCTCGCCGGTGCCGACGTCGCCACGCGCTTGCTTGTCGTCTCGAAGTCCGCATGGGGTACCTACATATCATAACGCACCGTATCGCATTAAAACTAAATTCAAAATCGAAACGGCATACGAAAATCAAATCGGCACGTGTATCACGCATAGGTCCAAACCTATCGCCTACGCATGCAAGAATAGTCAAACCAATCCTCGATGTCGATGTACAAACGTCAAACCATCGAGAAAAATCCAATCACTCTCATTTGCACATTCACGAACACTAATTTTAATATAAACTAGGTTAAAACTCACAAAAACCCCAATTTCACTAAAAAGGTCATTTTTCCGAAAATCTAGCAAGCACATTTCGCCGTTTTTGTACAAAACATAATGTTTAATGAATGTGGCGGCCAATATATTTATTAAATATCTTAAATAAGTCATATAAACAATTTCCGGAATTTAATCTCATTAAATTCCAAAAACCCTAATATTCTAGTTTACAAAAATACCCTTTTTAACAATTTCATAGCAAAAATGCACAAACTACAATTTAGGTTGGATTTCCATGAACTAAAGTGTTAAACTACACTTAATAAAGTTAATAATATGATAAAAACCCTAACCATATTTTTAATCTCACATATAAATGCATTTCATAAAACCCTAGTTTGCACAAAAAAGCTTAATTTGGACATTTTTCAAGTAACAACTTGTAATATGCAACTAGATAAATTTTAACAATTTTTTCAAGATGTTAGCTCACATCACAAACCATGCACAAGTGATCACAACCCAATTTTAAAACAAAACCCTAACTAGAATTCCTTAATCATACAATTGAACCCACATAAAACCAAATTAACACTTAATTAAGCTAACTACAAGCAATTAACAACAATTTAAGCAAAAGGGTTATAATTTACCCAAACAAATTGAAGATCCCACAAGCATCCATGGCCCTCCAAAATGCACTCTTTTCACAAGGATCCATGCTATACGGGCTAAGCTAAAATGGGTAGGAGTCGGATTCGGGTTTTGGGATTTTTTTGATGGATTTTGGGGCAATTTTTGATGAAGTTTTGAAGAGAAAAGAGAAGGGAAATTGGGGGGGCTGTTGCTGCAGTAGGAGAGTGGGGGGGCTGCTGGAATTGGAGTGGGAGAGGAGAGAGAGGGAGGTAGAGGAAGTGGGGGAAGAAGTCAAAGTCAATTCAAGGTCAAAGGTCCACCTCATTTCTCCATTTTCTTTTTTTTTCTTTCATTTCTTTCCTTTGAAATTCAAGTGGGGAAAATAAATGGGGGCTGCTGAATTCTTCAAGGGGATAAGTGAATGGGTGTGTGTGGGTGTGGGTACGGGTGTGGGGTGATGAAAAATGATAAATACAATACCCCAAACATCCATTTACGCTAAAAAAAAGCCTTTTTTCTTCAATAATTTCTAAACCGTTTTGGCAAATGATTTCGTTCCAAAAACCACATGATAAAATTTTATTTAATGTTTTATGATGCACAAAATTTGTTTCAACTCATTCCAATTTGTAATTCTCCCTAATTAAATGTATTAGTGACGGCTTAAAATAATAATAAAATAATATTTTTTTCAGAAAATTTGAAATTTCACCAGCGGCTCAATAAACACCAAATAATAGCAATTACATAGCTAGAATATGTATATTTAATTTTTATAATAAAATATTTGTATTTTAACTTTTTACAGAAAACCCCCTTATTTTACCGATTTTTTTGAAATTTCACCGAAACGATTTTCAAAACGTTACAATCTTCCCCCCTTAAAGAATTTCGGTCCCCGAATTTAAATTAAAACTCTCCCCAAATACTAAAACATCTAAACCAAAACCATCAAGTCGTCGGGGCTCCGAAATTGTAAATACATAAAACAATTCGTAGCGCAGCGCATGCGCATGAAAAATGAGCATATAACTCAAATCACAACTCCGTGAAGCATCCCGCAATCATCGGAGTCATGGAGAAGACATCAATGCCAAATCCAAATCAAAACCAATATGATATAACTCGAAACTATACATGTAAATATCGAATCTATATCTGTAAGTATCCGATAGAAATGCATGCCAAATCTCCTTAAGTCGCTGTGCAACGCGTATAACACTGTACAGTGGCGGACGTCTATCATAAGAAAATAACTATATACATATATACCTTTGTTTGAAATGTACGTTCCGCCGTTTTGGAAACAATTTAGAAAGGTCTCCTTGTTTTAAACATTTCGTGTCATATCAGACATGTAGGTAAATACTGAGGCTATAGCTCGCTTTTTGGAAATCCCTTCAATAACTATCAATGCATGCAAAATATATTCAGGTACTGTCCTTTGACTAGTACTGCTCAGTACGAAAACACATAGCAATATCATAAAAACGTACTACTCTATAAGAAATCAATCCCAAAATATGCACATGAATACTACGTGCGTCTGGTGCGCACGGAAATCAAAATCCATGAATGTGCCATACATGCGCACAGAAACAACATCTAAGTGCATCGGGTGTGGACGAAACATCTGTCGTAGGCAACAGGTGTGCCTGACAGCAAAATCAGGTGCATCTGACATGTACAAAAAAAAATCTCGATTTAGTGCCTCTGGTGTGCACCAAAATCACCCTTCAAAACATGCGCCCAACATACGCGAAAATCCAATCAGGTGCACAAGATGCACAAAACAAATATCGAGTATCACAATCGAAATCGAAGTCCAGTGCATCTAAGTCACAAAAGGCGTATCACTGCACTGCAAGCATATATAAACTATACCGAGTGCAGGAACGAAATCGTGTGCATGCATACGCACAAAACCAAGTCAACTGTTTAAAACCGTAATATCACAAACATGTGAAACTAAAGCACGAAAACAATATCAAGTGCAACACTGTGCAAAGGTCGTAAATCCTCAATCATCAAAATCAAATCATACGAATAAATCACCCAAAACATCGTAATCAATAATGGCGGAATAGTACTGCTCAAGTGCATCCTCTAAGAATCTCGGCCAACTGTCACGGTCACTAGTGGGGCGTCTTGTCGATGATCATGAACTCTGTCCTGCTGGTGTGCGTAACCATGACCACTCCTGGGTCAAGGTCTTCACTGTGAATTACCAATCTTTCGGTCCATCGGCTCATCGGCCCTGTCAGGTGTGCTAACGGGGACGATTCCGTTCTGGCACTTCTCTGGTCATCTCTTGGTCAATCATCGCGACCACTCATAAGACAGCATATCACTGGCGTCGGCTTCTGGCTCTCTGAATGTACGTGACACATCTGACCCTGGGTGCAAGTATCATTGCAGCAGTGTCCTGGAAGGAATCCTGCTCACGGTCTCTTCCATGTCTCGTCTCTGCCAATTGTCCGGAAGTCATCGTCCTTTCCTATATCTGCATCTTGCTCTGGAACGGCTGCATACCCACCGCGACTCCTTCTGGAAGGTAAGTCCAAGTACCATGCCTCGGCATGCGCATCGCATCTCTAATGTCGGCGGAGTGGAACGTCATCTCATCTAGATCTGGTGCGAACCTCTTACTCCACTTTTTTCTAACGTCGTCTGCTTTGGACTTGTCTCGTCGCGGCTGCATGGACTGAGCTCCAACGACTATCCTCGTAACTGGAGTCTCCCAAGAATGCATCTCACCACCTAGCATCCGATTAAAGTCGAACCATTCGATCGATTCGTCGAAACCTCATAATCCCCCAAGAGCTCAACATCTTGGTACCGTTTAATAGTATCGAATATATATACCACAGCATCGGTGGTCCAGCCGTAGAAGGGCAAACCCAAGCCTCACTAATGGCGCCGCAGAACTGCCGCAAACCCTAAGGTTCAAAGGCTTTCTTACGGTCATTAAGTCGAGTTAGGGTTTCATTCTTCTAGAGGGACCATAGAATTGCCTGCATGTCTTTCCGAATACTTTAAACTTGGAATAATAGGTTTCTGACATTCGATCGTCTCTGTCGACTCCCAACGTCTCCGCGTGAAGTCGTCTCTAGCTGGAATCAATCTATCTGATGACCTCGCATCGGGGTAGGCGAACGATCCACATGTCCTAGTCATTCATCCTCGATGACTAGCGACCTTCTATCATCTCTTAGTACAACTCGTTCTGCACTAACGCCAGCATCTGGGGCAATATCTCGTCGTTCGCAGCAATAACTGGCTCGCTCGTCTGCACGCTGAACAGTGCCTCAACCATCATGAATAAGCAACACACCAACGGTCATCAAAATCTGGCTGGCCTCTGCCAGTGGCCCAATCCTCTGATACTGATCGGCACGTCCGAGAAATCTCATAAAGGAGATCCGCCAAACGCTCGTGGTGCGAAAACACAATCAAAAGACACCTCTCTACAATCGGGTGTCGCCGGAATTTCGCCCTGGTCAGTCCTCGTCCGTGACGAGCTCGTGCTGACCGCAACTCTAGCCGTAGCTCTCCCTGCCCGTAATCGTGGCAGCAAAACCAAACTGGTAACGATGAGGCTAGATCAGGAAGGAATATAATACTGAACAAGGAAATGTACATCCTAAGGCTTCTTAAGTGGAGTGGCGTGTCGTAAATATGCCGCGGAACATATCAACGGTACGTCACTCTACTTTAGTCACCTATTCCATCAACAAAGGGTCATCCTACGCTCCGAAGGTTAAAACCTAACGCTCTGATACCAACTTTGTCACGACCCGAAAGTACGGAACATGACCGGCACTTAAACTACGAACGTCTCGAGGCGTATGTAATCCAAGTAAACCGAAAACCCAGAAATCCAAACCAAGAAAAGTAGTAGAGTGCAGGAAAAACCAACTTAAAGCAAGTAGTTTCAATAGCATAAGCCGAATTATGCGGTTTAAAAAAAACATCAAAAATTTACTGAAAATTTCGGCAGAGTCCCCTTTGTAAATACAGGCCCCCGAACGGGATACAACATGAATAGTATACGAAATCAAGAAAAAGGCATCCCCAAGCGGGAGCTAGCTCTTCGTCAATCGACGGTCACAACCACACAAGCAATATAATATACAACGCCAACGGCGAGGATCAAAACTCAAAAGGAAACTCAAAACCACCAGAAACATAACGAGCGACTCTAAGGTCGAAAGAATAAACAACACTGGTCTCTATCTCAAAAATATATGTTTGGTTGATGGAATTTACTAGATACAACTGAATAATATTATACAAGGTAATATGATGGGTACGATACAAGAAAAACCCACCTACTAGCAAGTCACCCGAATGAAACTGAGCCCGCAACGCCGTAATGAAACCTGTACGGCAAACCTGCAAGAAACTGGGGCACAACGGGGGTGAGTTGCCAACTCGTGAATAGAAAAACATCTACGCACAGAAATCGCATAAATAACGCAACCTAGGTCAATGATCATAATATAACCTCAAAAATATACATAACAAGCAGCCTATAACAATAGCTAGGGTAATATTTAACCGAGTGAAATCTCATGTGCCCGTGTCAGTGCCTCAGGTAGCAATATATCATATGAATGAGGTATGAATGCATGAAAACAGAATACATGTAAATGAAGAAACTGTTTTCATAAATTAGGGAGATTTCCTTCGTATTTTTAAACTGAGGTATCATAATGAAATCAGTATCAACAGTGTCTAGCATCGACACAAAACATAAATCTCACTGTCTCGAAATATCAATGTCTCAATCTCAATATCTAGGGCGCCGTCAGTCCAGACCGGCCCCTACCATCCATCTCAAGACCACGACGGTATCCTCCGGATATCCGACGCGTCGGGTAATATCACCGGTAGGTAATCGGTCCCCTGCCAGGCTCAACGTCAACACCACATTCATCTTGCCCCGGGGTACCATACCGGGCCCACCATGTACCCGTGACGGTTCCTCCACTCCTCGACACGGATCTCGAAAACCACAGCAAACTCATGGTGGACGACACTTATATCACTAGAAAACCGCAATTTACATATTTTAAAAGGTTAATAAGTTTAGAAATTTTGCGGCTTTCCCCCGAAATCCAGAAATATCATAAATCTCAAGAAGTCATCACAAGTGCATATGTCAATGCTAATGAATGTATATGGTATCAATAACCAAGTTGCAATGTATGATTAATAACTAGGCATGAACGATGGAATAACAGTATGCATGAAGTGACAAGTAATAACTACAATGTCTAAACTGGCATATAACCCAGGTACACTAATATCGTATCAACTACTAACTAACAAGCTAAGCCAAGCAATAGTATTTTCTAAGTGTACGTGACATGGCAATTACCGATGAAGATGTGTGTGAGCCGGCAAGTAAGTGTATGTGGTACATACGCATCATCGGTAATGGTGCTGGTGTCCTAACAGCATGATATCAATAATGGAGTATGCAGCAAAATAAGTATGCGGGGCAGAGCGAACGGCAATAATGTGCGGAAGCAGAATACTAGACAAAACGATAACTAATCAGTATTAAACTAATATAAGTCCTACAAATGGTGCCTTTTGAAATAACACGAATCATGGGGTTTTGAAAATAGGGGCTACGGTGTTTTTATGAAAAGATACGTCTTTTGAAATATCCGTAGGATCCCTTGGGCTGTCTTTTAAAATACCCACGATTCGTTAGTTTTTTTTGAAATAGGTAAGAATCGAATCTAATCTAATAACTAAACTAAACTAAAGGGCTAAGCTAACGAGCTGAACTACATGTAAGGAAACCGCCTATCATCTGAGTCGATACGTATACATACCTGTATATGTATAGTCGGTGATCCCGCCTCAATAATATCATAGCCGATACCATATCTATAATCAGGCATCCCAAGTCAAGAGTGCGGATCAATCATCAATATAGCTCGTACGTAAATCCGTCGTACGGCATCCCAAATCTGGGTACGGGTCAATATCACATTCATCATACTATTTACCTGGTATCCTCTTTATAAATTATCATGATCGGGGTACTGATCTACGTCTAGTACCATACTGATACCGCCTAAGTATGCATGGACGTGTGTGAAACACTACGTCAAGGACCCGCTACAATGTCATGTCGTATCTCAAATACGAGTCCTGCTATATCACCGATCTCACGGCCTCAATCAAATCTCATCGACTCAGCTCAACCCCAAGTATCATCCTCAATCCGTATGTGAACACATGGTCCCATACCTATGTGAACACATAACTAAAAAGAATCCCATGAGCACATATCAATAGGAATGTATGCAAGTATGTATGTGTGTATGTGTGTGTGTATGTGTAGTGCAACACTACCCTAGGGTTCGCAACACTAAGGTAATCCAACACACCAATATCCATCCTAAGCAATGTTATTAATGCCAAATAACATATAATAAATGTTGGTGTGTATACGCATCCGTATACACCACCACGGACTGCGGGGGTGCTATACGCCATCCACCCGACTTCTCCCCGTAGATATAAATCTACTCACCTGGTCCTCGCTCGCCGGTGCCGACGTCGCCACGCGCTTGCTTGTCGTCTCGAAGTCCGCATGGGGTACCTACATATCATAACGCACCGTATCGTATTAAAACTAAATTCGAAATCGAAACGGCATACGAAAATCAAATCGGCACGTGTATCACGCATAGGTCCAAACCTATCGCCTACGCATGCAAGAATAGTCAAACCAACCCTCGATGTCGATGTACAAACGTCAAACCATCGAGAAAAATCCAATCACTCTCATTTGCACATTCACGAACACTAATTTTAATATAAACTAGGTTAAAACTCACAAAAACCCCAATTTCACTTAAAAGGTCATTTTTCCGAAAATCTAGCAAGCACATTTCGCCGTTTTTGTACAAAACATGATGTTTAAATGAATGTGGCGGCCAATATATTTATTAAATATCTTAAATAAGTCATATAAACAATTTCCGGAATTTAATCTCATTAAATTCCAAAAACCCTAATATTCTAGTTTACAAAAATACCCTTTTTAACAATTTCATAGCAAAAATGCACAAACTACAATTTAGGTTGGATTTCCATGAACTAAAGTGTTAAACTACACTTAATAAAGTTAATAATATGATAAAAACCCTAACCATATTTTTAATCTCACATATAAATGCATTTCATAAAACCCCAGTTTGCACAAAAAAGCTTAATTTGGACATTTTTCAAGTAACAACTTGTAATATGCAACTAGATAAATTTTAACAATTTTTTCTAGATGTTAGCTCACATCACAAACCATGCACAAGTGATCACAACCCAATTTTAAAACAAAACCCTAACTAGAATTCCTTAATCATACAATTGAACCCACATAAAACCAAATTAACACTTAATTAAGCTAACTACAAGCAATTAACAACAATTTAAGAAAAAGGGTTATAATTTACCCAAACAAATTGAAGATCCCACAAGCATCCATGGCCCTCCAAAATGCTCTCTTTTCACAAGGATCCATGCTATACGGGCTAAGCTAAAATGGGTAGGAGTCGGATTTGGGTTTTGGGATTTTTTTGATGGATTTTAGGGCAATTTTTGATGAAGTTTTGAAGAGAAAAGAGAAGGGAAATGGGGGGGGGGGGCTATTGCTGCAGTAGGAGAGGGGGGGCTGTTGCTGGAATTGGAGTGGGAGAGGAGAGAGAGGGAGGTAGAGAAAGTGGGGGAAGAAGTCAAAGTCAATTCAAGGTCAAAGGTCCACCTCATTTCTCCATTTTCTTTTCTTTTCTTTCATTTCTTTCCTTTGAAATTCAAGTGGGGAAAATAAATGGGGGCTGCTGAATTCTTCAAGGGGATAAGTGAATGGGGGTGTGTGGGTGTGGGTACGGATGTGGGGTGATGAAAAATGATAAATACAATACCCCAAACATCCATTTACGCTAAAAAAAAGCCTTTTTTCTTCAATAATTTTTAAACCATTTTGGCAAATGATTTCGTTCCAAAAACCACATGATAAAATTTTATTTAATGTTTTATGATGCACAAAATTTGTTTCAACTCATTCCAATTTGTAATTTTCCCTAATTAAATGTATTAGTGACGGCTTAAAATAATAATAAAATAATATTTTTTTTCAGAAAATTTGAAATTTCACCAGCGGCTCAATAAACACCAAATAATAGCAATTACATAGCTAGAATATGTATATTTAATTTTTATAATAAGATATTTGTATTTTGACTTTTTACAGAAAACCCCCTTATTTTACCGATTTTTTTGAAATTTCACCGAAACGATTTTCAAAACGTTACAGTTTGACTTCATCAAGAACGTAGATGAACCTTGTATATACAAGAAGGTAGCAGAGAGTAAGGTTGTCTTCCTCGTATTGTACGTGGATGACATACTCTTGATAGGAAATAATGTTCCTATGCTGCACTCGGTCAAGCTTTTCTTATCACAAAGATTCTCAATGAAAGATCTAGGTGATGCCTCCTATATCTTGGGAATTAAGATCTATAGAGATAGATCGAAACGGATATTGGGATTGTCCCAATCCAGGTACATTGACACCATACTAAAGAGGTTTAGTATGGAAGAATACAAGCGTGGGAATATACCAACGATCTCTGGACTCACTCTCTCCATAGAGATGTCTCCCAAGACTGATTTGGAGAGAGCTCGCATGCAAGGGATACCCTATGCTTTGGCAGTAGGCTCTATCATGTACGTGATGCTATGTACCAGACCCGATGTAGCATACTCACTAAGTATAGTGAGTAGGTATCAAGCAGATCCAGGAGAGAGTCACTGGACAGCTGTGAAGAACATTCTCAAGTACTTGAGAAAGACTAAACAGATGTTCTTGGTGTATGTAACGGTCAACTCCAAGTGGAGTCCTTTACCGATTCGAGCTTCCAGAGTGATAAGGACGACTCTAAGTCGCACTCGGGATTTGTCTTTACCCTCAATGGAGGGGCGGTGTGTTGGAAGAGTTCCAAACAAGAAACCGTGGCAGACTCGATGATGGAGGCTGAATACATCGCTACCAACGATGCTGCTAAAGAGGCTGTCTAGATGAAGAAGTTCATAACTGAACATGGAGTGGTTCCGTCCATTGAGCATCCAATATCTTTGTATTGTGATAACAATAGAGCTGTGGCTTTTGCCAAGGAACCCAGATCCCATCAGAGATCCATGCATATTCTGAGGCGGTATCACCTGATCCGAGAGATAGTTGATCGCCGGGAGATCGAGGTTAGAAGAGTTGACATGAATGACAACACAGCGGATCCATTCATGAAGGCCTTAACCCAGATACAATTTGAGAGACTTTTCGGGATGTTGGGTATGAGATATTACAACAACCGGCCTTAGTGCAAGTGGGAGATTGTTAGTTATGTATATGCCCTAGAGGCCATTATTGTACATAAGATGTATATTATAGTGGATGCTTGGACATATATAGAGAGGACTTTCTTGCTCGACATGATAGTAAGCTATCTGGTTGCTCTTTGTCTTAACATGTTGACTTGTATTGTGATACTGTCTTGCTCTCACATGTTGATGAAGCCCTTAGGATGTTTACTTGATTACCAGGACTATGATGAGATCATACTAGTAGGGCCAGGGTAGTCCACAAGTGCATCCTATAATTGTTCCTAGTCGAGGGTGTATCGAGACAGGGCATCGATACTCCAGAGTAGACTAGTGTATACGCATCTTGATCCATATGATGGGCGATGGATGATCCCACATCCATTGGTGTTTGTCATCAAAAGAGGTATATAGGTGCTCAGTGGGGACTGGGTACAGTGAACAGACTCACCGAGAACTCCTAGTTGGTATTATACCTATCGTCAGATAGCAGTTCTCTGGTGACACTGGTACAGGTTAGTCTGTAGACCCGAGATCGTCATTGAGTGTTGTGTCATTCCCACTGTGCTTTGATTTCCACCTTACCACGTTCAAGAGAGCGTGCAAAACGGTGGCTTTTGGGTACAGTCCCGAATCACATGGAGGCAATGAGCGATAGGAGGGGTTTCGTCTCTCCCGGTATTTGGGGTTGTTGTTGCGCTGTGCTCGATTGTCTATAACTGGAAGTACCTGGCCAGGGCTGCTCTGGAGATCTACTGGTAAGTGTTATCAGTAGTTTCTCGACCCGTTATGAGCCTTACATTGGCACGACTTATCGATTACTGGGGTCTGACGTTTACCACCCCTAGACTGGATATGCGACATATCAGACGAAGAGACCGGACTGTACAGTAGTGTTACTGATTGGATTCACAGGAGTGTGTTGTTCATATCAGATTTTTGCATTTTTATACCGCCCAATTTTTATCACATTGCATATCGGTAGGTACTCTTGAGCCGTGTTTGCTAGTCAATTGCAGGATACAGGTTCTCGGCTCTGAACGGTGAAATTCATGGAAAAACACGACAAAACCCGGGTTCCTGCCAACCACAGATAAAACACGGGTCTCCGCTCTTTATTCGTCTGTTGCCACACACCAGTTTAAGAAACAAAATGGCAAATCAATGTCATTTTTATGCACAAGGCTCAATGGGAACACAAGATCCAAGAAATCTACACGGATCTCGAGGAAATCATGACAAAAAGATCCACATCAAATCACCTTTTGCTCAACAGAAATTCTGGAAAAATCGTGAAGAAAATCTGAGAAAAGATATATACCAGACTCGTGGGCACAGCAAACCAGGGAACCATACAAAATTTGGACACCTAACTCCACTAAACGGCCGCGGTTCCGCGGCATAAGCAGGCTTAGGCCGCGGTTCCGCGGCCGTATGGTGGCGGCAAGTGTCTAAATTTTGTGGGCAGATTGGTCATTTCATCTTAGTTCTGAATGTTGCCCTAGGTTTTCATTTTCCAGCCTATAAATAGCCCAGAACCTTGTGAAGCCAAGGGTGCATAATCTTGTATTATTTCCTAGGGTTTAGAATACTTGTTCTTCTTCCTCTTCTCATCTCTTCTCCATTGAAAAACTTGTAGTGAGCTTTTGTGAGTGAAGAATGATGAATAAAGAAGTTCATTTTATTATTATACTTGTCTTGCTCTTATGTTAATTGCTTGTAATTTTCATTTGTTAACTTAGTTGTTGTTATTTCTTGTTGTGTCTTTCTTTTCTCTTTTCCTTTATCATTAAAACAACCATGATGCTTACGCTTGATCCTTGCCAAGGTGAGGTCGCAAATAGCTAGTTGTTATCTCCTAATCTCTTTCTTTCTATCTTCCTCTTTTATTTTGTTTTCTTTTCATTATGATGTGTGAGTAGTTTCCATACTTGTTAGGGTAGGATAAGGGAAGTTTGAGAGAAGGAAATCTCTCACTCTTTCCTTGCCCAACATCTTAAATCGACTCCCATTAATTGAACCACAATCCGCTCCCTTTGGCACCCTATCCTACATGATAGCAGTGATTTTGTAGTGAGACCGGTTGTGGTTGAATTAACCGGAGGTTATGGCTATGAGCCAAGAACGGACGGACAAGCACCAAAAGGAAGAACTTAAGCGTTGGAAAGTCTAGCTTATACTCGCAAGTTCCTTCCTAGTCGTGCTAATCCCCGTTGTTGCCGATTACCGTAACACCGATATTAAGAGTGGCAACGAAAGAGGTGAGCGACTCCTAACTCAAACTAACCTAATCCTAACCCTAACAAGCTCTCTTTACATATCATTTTAACACTTAGTTAATCACAAACAAATCTGGACCTTCGGACTTAACTCGTTAAAACACATAGAAAAAGATTCCCATCTCCCTGCGGACGACCCGTACTCAACCGGCTAGCTACAAGCGAAACCGTTTTGATTGCGGTAATTAACTAAACTTGAACACGCAGAATCTCTACCAATCAAATGGCGCCGTTGCCAGGGTGACGGTAGTTTATTTCTTTGTGTAATTTCGGGTTAACTTGTGAATATAACCGGAAAAAAAAATATACTTTGTAAAAAAATCATTTTGTTATTTTTGATTAGTTTTTGTGCAAGTGTGCAGGATAATACAGAGTTCGAGTTCAGTGCCAAAGACATGGGAAGATAGACCCACATCTCGCGGCTACACCGCGACAGATTCGAGACGGATAAAACGGTCTACTGAAAGATTCTGGAACAGAACCGGTGAGGAAATCCAGATTCAGGGTCTTAAAAACAGAAAAGGACACCCAAAGAAGCAAACCCAAGAAAAATGATGTCCCAATCTCACCTTACTGCCGCGGAACCGCGGCATAAGCAAGCTTAAGCCGCGGAACCGCGGCCGTTTGGTCCCTTCATTGTGCCAATATTTCTGGGTAAGTTACTTGTCTTCTCCCCACTCCTCTGGACTCCACTAAATTGTGTTTTCTGCAGCATTCTTTGCGCAAACTCTCTTCCCCCTTCGAATAAACTGTTCTTGTGCAGTATTCTTTGCGCCGCGCTAAAAATAAAAATTGTTTGCAGTTGATTTGTTATCGCTTTGTATTCATTAATACGGACTTAAGGGGCTTGAAACCAATTCAGATTGGGTGGGGATTTCATCACCCTTCCCAGGACCCCAAAAATCACAAAAAGCATATGCATTGACCATTGTTAATTAAAAAATATTAGACTCAGCCCTAAGGACTTCGCGCTCAATAGGACAGAGGACTAGTTACAGGCATCGACCGTTTATCCTATCTGACTTTTGCGGTGCCTAGGCAAGTGTGACGAAGGCAAGTGGTTATTTAATTAAGGAACTTCGCGAAAGCGTTGGACAACCTCCCACTTACCTGGCACTTATCTGGCCGCATTAGACGGAGAAGAGGCGGTTTGAGGTCCTATTTCTAGCCCTCTGGAACAGTTAGGAGCTGTCTAGCAGACCTAGGTGAACCTAGATCTAGGTGAGATTGTGCATATCTTGTTTGTGATTGCTTAAAGCCGTAAGTCCGTACATATTTCTGTAAAGCTCTTTCTAAAATAAAAAAACAAGAAAAGGAAAAAATCAAAAACTTTTATAAAAACTTGCCCTTTGTCACCAGATCCATTTTTCACCCACCACCCATCGTATTTCTCGATTGACGTTTTCTTACCCTCACCTTCTCCGCTTTGACTATACTAAACTCGTTTAGTGTATGTCCGCTTGGACTCGGGACACTAGCGCCCGCCTCGTCCGCGTTACGTTAGTCGCTACCGACTACGCGATCGACTCAGACGACGAAACTCCATCCACGCCTCTTTCACCCCTTCCTTTGCCGGCCAACTCCGACATTGACCGGAATTCTATTCATACATCTTCACCTTCACCATCACCAACCTCTTCTTCCGCGATGTCAGGATTTAATCCGAACATCTCTTTGACTACCCCTGGATTGGCTCCACCTCCTACGGAGACCAATAACCCACCACCACCGCCTGTTGTAGCGCCGCAGCGAATCGCACTCCAGGATCGTTTCTATCCCACCCATTCTGCACTTCCCACCTGCCTTTCTCTTCCACCGACCAATGGGGATAATTTTGAAATTAAGCCCCACTTCATCAACATGCTTCCACGATTTCATGGGCTTGAATCTGAAGATGCCTATATCTTCATCAATAAATTTCAAAACGTCTGTGCTATGATGAAAACCACCCAGCTGTCGGACGATGCTATACGTCTACGGGTCATTCCGTTCACTTTATGCGATCTTGCTGAAAAATGGCTGTATAGCACCGCTTCCCACTCAATAACCAGCTGGGACGAGTTTGTTAAAGCGTTTCTAAAAAAATTCTATCCGAATCATAAAACCGCAAGGATTCGAAATGAAATCAACCAATTCTCTCAGCTTCCTTCTGAACCCTTCTGGAAGTGCTTTGACCGGTACAAAGACCTTCTTGTTTAGTGTCCTCACCACGGTATAGAGAAATGGCAACTTTGCCAAACCTTATACGAGGGCCTGAACCCAGCAACGAAGCAGTTGTTGGAAACCATCTGTCAGGGCCACTTCCTATCGAAATCTGACGAGGAAGCGTGGCAATTCTTTGACGACCTTGCGGAGCAAACGCTACAATGGGAGAGCACCAGACCGACTTCTTCTTCTACCTCCACTTCTACCAGTCAGTCTAGGGTAGGAATTCACCAACTTGATGTCTCTATTGCGATGAAAGCTGAAATGGCTGCAATAACAAGAAAGCTTGAAGCGATAGAGAGCAAATTTTCTTCTCCTGCTCCTGCCCCTGTTCTTCCCCTTCGTACCATCTGCGCTTGTTGTTCCGATCCTTCTCACTTGACCGAAGAGTGTCCTTACAATCCACTATCACAAGGACAGGATCAGGTTAATACTGCATTCTAGCAAAGACCGAGGAATGATCCATACTCTTCCACCTACAATCCCGGTTGGAGGAACTATCCCAATTTTGCCTAGAATCAGAATCAGAATCAATTCCAAGGCAACAATTTCCTAAGGCCCCCTCCGCTGCAACAACAAGCGCAACAACAAACTCAACATCAATATCAGCAGCCTTTCCAACCCCAACCTTTTCAAAATCAGACGAACAACTTTGCACCAAACAATTCTTTTCCACCATACAACTTTGTTCCGTCAAACAATGATAAGGTTTCCTCGCTCGAACGAAGTCTGGAAGCGTTCGTTAAACAATCGACTCAGTCCACCGCCAACATCTAGTCTTCCATTCAGTCCTTAGTGCAACACACTGCCGCACACGGGCAAAGCATCAAGACCATCGAGGCCCAGATTGCACAGCTGAATGCGGCCTTAAGCGAGCGAGAGAAGGGGAAGCTCCCGTCCCAGCCACTCCCAAATCCCGGTCACCCACATAATGTACATGTTGCTTTTGAACAACAGAACCATAATGTGAGTGTCGTGACCACACTGAGATCGGGAAGGATGCTGCAAAACAACATTGGCACACGGATCGACGATGACACCCCGGCCGCTGCTTCTTCTTCTACTGCTGCTTCTTCGTCTTTTGAGCCTATTCTCCGTTCTTCACAAGGCTCTCCTTCCTCTTCTTCTGCTCTGAATGGACCCACTTCTCACTCCACGAAAACACCTGTTCTGGGATCTGTTCCAACTCCACAATCTCCTCCTCCAGCATTAGACTCAACCAATTTTAAAAATGTTCCATTTCCAAACCGGTTGAGGTCTAATAAACAAAATCCTCAAATGGAGAAGATTCTGGAGTTATTTAACCAGGTTAACATTAACATTCCTCTTTTAGATGCTGTCCAACAAGTCCCGTCCTACGCGAAAATCTTAAAGGACTTGTGCACGAAAAAAAGGAAGTCTCAGGTACCCAAGAAAGTTTTCTTGGCTAGTGCTATGAGTGATGCTCTTACCCAATCTTTACCACAAAAACGGAAGGACCCTGGCTGTCCTACGATTTCTATTACCATTGGGGATAAGAACATCAACCGCGCACTATTAGATCTTGGTGCCAGTGTTAACCTGCTTCCGTACTCAGTATACGAGCAATTAGGCATAGGAGAGCTGAAACCCACGCACTGCACTCTCCAAATGGCCGACCGATCGATCACCCATCCTAGGGGTGAGCTAGAGAATGTGTTAATAAAAGTCGGGGACTTCATATTCCCCGTTGACTTCATTGTATTAGACACACAGCCTGTAGCTAACCCACGGAATCAAATTCCGGTGATACTCGATCGCCCATTCCTTGCAACCTCAAATGCTGTGATCAATTGTCGCAATGGTTCGATGAACCTCTCTTTTGGAAACATGACGATTGAACTCAACATTTTTAGGTTGGGGAATCAGCCCTCCGAACCTAATGCTCATATACTGGACGTCTGCTCGATCCAGGAGATCACCCCAGAAGAATGTGAATTCGAGGAGTTTCTGTTCGAACACGATAATCTTGACGCCACTAGTGCGTTCCTCTTCGAACCTGCTGCTGTTTCTGCGCCCGACAACGACTATGAGTGTTTCACGTTCTCGAACGATCTTAGCCGCGCACAACTCAAGTTTGAATCTTTCGAATTTCCGGATGAGTTACCTGAACCATCCAACTCGGTCGCCTACACTCGTTTTGAATCTTTGCTGGAGTCCTTTGAGTTCGAGACCTCTGCACCAATCTTGCCTTCAATCGTTTCACCTCCAACGCTCGAACTCAAGCCTTTGCCGTCTCACCTTAAGTTCGCTTACTTAGGTGAGAACGAGACCCTCCCTGTCATCATTTCGGCTTCTCTAGCTCCAGAGCAAGAGAAAGCCCTTCTTGCGGTCTTGCACAACAACAGGCAAGCTTTTGGCTGGTCCATGGCGGACATCAAGGGGATTAGTCCCCTGATCGTTGAGCATCACATTCATCTGATGGATGATGCCAAACCAGCCCAGGATCCACAAAGACGTCTCAATCCAGTCATGAAAGAGGCTGTGAAGAAGGAGATCGTAAAATGTCTAGATAGTGGTATCATTTTCCCTATCTCTGGTAGCCAGTGGGTTATCCCCATCCACGTTGTCCCCAAGAAATCAGGTATAACGGTCATAACCAACGAGACGAACGAGTTAATCCCTACTCGCACCCAAACTGGGTGGCGAGTATGCATTGATTACAGAAAACTCAACGCCGCTACGCGGAAGGAACACTTTCCGCTACCTTTCATTGACCAAATGCTTGAACGATTGGCCGGACACGAGTACTACTGCTTCCTTGATGGCTACTCCGGCTATAATCAGATTCCCATCGCCGAAAAAGACCAGGACAAGACCACATTCACTTGTTCTTTCGGCACGTTTGCATATTGTCGCATTCCCTTTGGGTTATGCAATGCGTCTGCTACCTTCCAGCGGTGTATGATGGGAATCTTATCAGACATGGTGGAAAATTTTCTGGAGATTTTCATGGATGATTTCTCCATCTTCGGCGATTCCTTCAACGAGTGTTTGCTGCATCTTGACGCTGTCCTTACCCGATGTAAGGACAAGAATCTCACTTTGAATTGGGAGAAGTGCCACTTCATGGTGCGCGAAGGTATTGTCTTAGGACATATCATCTCGCAAAATGGTATAGAGGTTGACAAAGCAAAGATTGAGGTCATTTCCAATCTACCTCTTCCCCGATGCGTCAGAGATATCCGAGCCTTCCTTGGCCATGCCGGTTTTTATAGACGGTTCATCAATGACTTTAGCAAGATTGCTAGGCCCTTGACTCTTTTGCTGGCCAAGGATACGCCATTCGACTTCAACTCGAACTGTGCGACTGCATTCGAGTCATTGAAACGCTCACTCACTTCTGCTCCCGTTCTTTCTTCACCTGACTGAACGCACCCATTTGAGATTATGTGCGATGCATCCGACTTTGCCATTGGTGCTGTCCTTAGACAACACATCAACAAGATGCCGCACGTCATCTATTATGCGAGCCGAACCCTGAACGACGCCCAACTCAATTACACAACAACTGAGAAGGAATTCTTAGCTGTTGTATTTGCTTTAGAAAAGTTCAGGCCCTACCTCATCGGCTCTCCAGTCATTGTCTACACAGACCATTCTGCTCTGCGCCATCTTTTTGCGAAGAAAGATGCGAAATCTCGGCTGATACGTTGGATCCTCTTGCTTCAAGAGTTTGACCTTGTCATTAAGGACAAACGAGGATATGAAAACGTAGTTGCCGACTATCTCTCATGACTTCCTTCTTCGCCTTCGCTTCCAATTCCGATCAACGACGTTTTCCCGGACGAACAGCTCTTGACAGTATCCTGCGAACCCTGGTTCGCAGATATTGTGAACTATTTGGCCACAGGATTACTACCGACTGAATGGTCAAGTCAGGACAGACTTCGATTCTTATCCCAAGTAAAACACTTTTACTGGGATGAACCCTATTTGTTCAAGTACTGTCCCGACCAGATTATTCGTCGGTGTGTCCCTGACGAGGAATTCAAGAATGTGCTGTCGTTTTCCCACGATCAAGCATGCGGCGGGCATTTTGGCCCCAGAAAGACAGCTGAGAAGATCTTGCAATGTGGTTTCTACTGGCCACAACTCTTCAAAGACGCTCATGACTATTGCAAGACTTGCTCCCGGTGCCAACACATGGGCCGGATATCCCGGAGGAACGAGATGCCGCTCCAACCAATCTTGGTTGTGGAGATTTTCGATATTTGGGGGATAGATTTCATGGGGCCGTTTCCCAGCTCTTTCGGGAACTTGTACATCCTTCTCGCTGTTGATTACGTCTCTAAATGGGTCGAGGCTGTGCCCAGCCGGACTAACGATAACAAGGTTGTCGTTAGGTTTCTTAAAGAAAACATTTTCTCCCGGTTTGGGCACCCCCGAGCGATCATTAGCGACAATGGAAGTCATTTCTGCAACAAGACTTTCGAGGCCTTGATGCGGAAATACTCCATTAATCATAAGCTATCCACGCCCTACCACCCCCAAACCTGCGGGCAGGCCGAAGTTTCAAATCGGCAAATCAAGCAGATACTGGAGAAGACGGTTTCCAAGAACCGTAAGGATTGGTCGCTGAAACCCACTGATGCCCTTTGGGCATTTCGAACCGCGTATAAGACCGACCTTGGCATGTCTCCCTATCGGCTTGTGTACGGAAAAGCCTGCCACCTACCTGTCGAAATAGAGCATCGCGCATTTTAGGCGATAAAGGAGCTGAATCTGTCTCTTGCAGATGCGGGCAGCCATCGGAAGCTGCAGTTGAATGAATTGAGCGAGCTTAGGGATGAGGCTTACGATAACGCGGTTGTCGTTAAGAACCGAACGAAGGTTTTTCACGATAAACACCTTTTGCGCAAAACTTTCGTACCTGGTCAACAGGTACTGCTTTATGACACCCGACTTCACTTCCATCCAGGAAAGCTTAGATCTCGCTGGAAAGGGCCGTATTTTGTGCGGAATGTATATCCGCAGGGCGCTGTGGATTTGGAAAATCCGAAGGACGGTTCATTTTTCAAAGTGAATGGACACCGACTCAAACCGTACCTTAGCGCCGAACCAACAGAGGAGCTCCTGTTCTTACAGGAGCCGGTTTACCCTGCATAATCTTCCTCTGCCTGCCTCCAAACTTCGGTTATCCAGCCAAGAACAGTAGACACTGTTCCAAATAAGTTTGGGGGTAGGTATTTACCATTTTGTATATATTTATGGATATTCTTTTTCTTTTTTCTTTTCTTTAAAAACAAAAACATTGTGTATCGCTAACCGACAATTTTGACCCTTCAAATGATCTCTTCATGCCATAACAGTGAGGACACTATCCAGTTTAAGTTTGGGGGTACGCTCGGTACGCATTTCTTACCTTCGCATTCATATGTATATTTTGCATTTGCATTTTAAAATCCATAAAATCCATAAAAATCTGAAAATTTTCTTAAAATATGAACACTTTTCTGTCAAGTTAGCTAGTGGGAGGACTCTGATTCAACATTTCGACGGTTTTGTTTGATAAAATAAGAATAACTAAATCTTATGTTTAGATTTTAAAAACCTGAAAGATAACTCTCCTTTGAAGTTAACTATAGCTGATATACGTCTTTACATCACACTACACGTGTCGTGAGTTTTTGGGAATTAGATGACAAGTCTTTTAGGTCGAAAAACTTTTAAATGGATAAATGATTTTCTGAGGATCAAATAGGTTTGTTCTGAAATAAGTAATATCAAGAATAGTTTATGAAGTGAGTAAATATGAAGGAATGTTATTGATGCCTTAATTGGAACTAAGTCTGAAAAATAACCCATCTGGAACATGATTGGAATGATTACACACCAAAACCCACTAAAACACGTCTTTTATCCAAAAAAATAATTGAACTGCCGTTTATATCTCCGTTCGTATTAAATCATCATGATTTTCACGCCAAACTGTCTTTTGTTTTTGGACCTGGGTAACTTGAGTAATTAAGTCCGCTGGGGTGTTTCTACACCTAATGCCCTAAAATCAACTGGTTTGGGTGCATTGGCCCAAAGCTCGCTAAGAAGCCTAGAAAGTCCAGATTAAAACAAAGTCAAGCAAGTGTTCTCTCCGAGTTAAAATTCCTAACGGTTCTTTGTGTGAGAATAATCTTGATAGAAGACAGGCTTTTATAAAAATTTTAGCGGAGATATGAAGGTTTTATTCTATGATAAAAACTATTGCACGTTCACAGAGGTGTGTATGAAATGAAAACAAGAAAAAGGTGGAGTGAAAAATAAGACCTAGTTTCCTGTTAAGGAAGATAGAAATTCTAAAGTTGAAACTTTACTGGAAAACGAAACTTGAAAAATGCTTAACTCTTTATAAAACTTATGTGATCCTTTCAAAAAATTTATCTGGGCTTTATTATGTGACATGATGACGTAAATCGATCCTTCTGGAAACTTAACGACACTATTTGCACTGCACGTAAAGACATATAAAATCTGTAGTTAAATAAGAAGCGAGGTATGAAAAATAAAGGTTCGATAGTCTAGACTTAGGATAATAGAATTGTTATTTTCTGAAACAAAACTTTAGGGTTTGAATCATAGTTATTTTGCAAAACTAGCTTGATCGGATTTTGTGGGTAGTATCCGCTGAAAACCCTCAGGAGACAACACTCCTCCTACTAGGGACACCTAGAGGTTTAACGGCTTGTTGCACATGCTCAGTGCAATCGCGTTCCCTGCGAAAGTGAGGTTAGGAAATTTTTTGTGAATAAATTGGCTTTACTCGGGACGAGCAAATGATAAGTTTGGGGGTATTTGTTCATATCAGATTTTTGCATTTTTATACCGCCCAATTTTTATCACATTGCATATCGGTAGGTACTCTTGAGCCGTGTTTGCTAGTCAATTGCAGGATACAGGTTCTCGGCTCTGAACGGTGAAATTCATGGAAAAACACGACAAAACCCGGGTTCCTGCCTACCACAGATAAAACACGGGTCTCCGCTCTTTATCCGTCTGTTGCCACACACCAGTTTAAGAAACAAAATGGCAAATCAATGTCATTTTCATGCACAAGGCTCAATGGCAACACAAGATCCAAGAAATCTACGCGGAGCTCGAGGAAATCATGACAAAAAGATCCACATCAAATCACCTTTTGCTCAACAGAAATTCTGGAAAAATCGTGAAGAAAATGAGAGAAAAGATATATACCAGACTCATGGGCACAGCAAACCAGGGAACCATACAAAATTTGGACACCTAACTCCACTAAACGGCCGCGGTTCCGCGGCATAAGCAGGCTTAGGCCGCGGTTCCGCGGCTGTATGGTGGCGGCAAGTGTCCAAATTTTGTGGGCAGATTGGTCATTTCACCTTAGTTCTGAATGTTGCCCTAGGTTTTCATTTTCCAGCCTATAAATAGCCCAGAACCTTGTGAAGCCAAGGGTGCATAATCTTGTATTTTTTCCTAGAGTTTAGAATACTTGTTCTTCTTCCTCTTCTCATCTCTTCTCCATTGAAAAACTTGTAGTGAGCCTTTGTGAGTGAAGAATGATGAATAAAGAAGTTCATTTTATTATTATACTTGTCTTGCTCTTATGTTAATTGCTTGTAATTTTCATTTGTTAACTTAGTTGTTGTTATTTCTTGTTGTTTCTTTCTTTTCTCTTTTCCTTTATCATTAAAACAATCATGATGCTTACGCTTGATCCTTGCCAAGATGAGGTCGCAAATAGCTAGTTGTTATCTCCTAATCTTTTTCTTTCTATCTTTCTCTTTTATTTTGTTTTCTTTTCATTATGATGTGTGAGTAGTTTCCATACTTGTTATGGTAGGATAAAGGAAGTTTGAGAGAAGGAAATCTCTCTCACTCTTTCCTTGCCCAACATCTTAAATCGACTCCCGTTAATTGAACCACAATCCGCTCCCTTCGGCACCCTATCCTACATGATAGCGGTGATTCCGTAGTGAGACCGGTTGTGGTTGAATTAACCGGAGGTTATGGCTAAGAGCCAAGAACGGACGGACAAGCACCAAAAGGAAGAACTTAAGCGTTGGAAAGCCTAGCTTATATTCGCAAGTTCCTTCCTAGTCGTGCTAATCCCCGTTGTTGCCGATTACCGTAACACCGATATTAAGAGTGGCAACGAAAGAGGTGAGCGACTCCTAACTCAAACTAACCTAATCCTAACCCTAACAAGCTCTCTTTACATATCATTTTAACACTTAGTTAATCACAAACAAATCTGGACCTTCGGACTTAACTCGTTAAAACACATAGAAAAAGATTCCCATCTCCCTGCGAACGACCCGTACTCAACCGGCTAGCTACAAGCGAAACCGTTTTGATTGCGGTAATTAACTAAACTTGAACACGCAGAATCTCTACCAATCATGTGTGCAGGCTTGCTTGTTGATCTTCTGATCGCTCAATACTCAAGTGGCTGTTACGTTTACCTGACCGCTTGCAGCTTGTAAGTGTTTGATATGATCATCACCTACTGCCAGCGTATTGACGAGTCTTTAGAGTCCTACACAGAGGTTTCCTGGCTCAGATGAAACAGAGTAGGTGCACATATGTGATATGTGCAGGACCGACAATAATATGAGTATGTGATACTGTATTCTATTCTCGCGATATGTGATATTGGCCGGTTATATGTGATATTGCCGGGTCATCGGATCAAGTGTTGATTCGATGAAATGATACACTTTATATTAGTCGGTTATATGTGATATAGCCGGATTATTAGATCAAGTGTTGATTCGATAGTTTAATGTATAATTATATGCTCACTTAAGTATTTCTATTTCTCACTTTTGATACATTTAACATATATGTGATATATGTTTATTGTATTGTTTTCTTTTGTTGCATAAATAATATATATGTGATATATATTATTGTGACATGCTAGGTTATATATGCAACATGGGTGTATGAGAATTACACCATATAAAAGATCGCAATTAGGTTTTTATTTATTTGAGAAATTCAAAAATGTGTGGATATTTATCATGGTTGCAAGTTTGGATAACCATTGACTTGGTCCACCCTTTTTGTTTTTCCTTAGATATTTATTATCCTAACTATAATTTTTTAACTATGGTTTATTCTCTACAATGGTTAGCCATGAGATATACTCACCATGGTTGCATTTCTAACCTTACTCTCACTCTCATTTTCTTTTGCTTCATCTTCTTCCTCAAGCTCTCTAGGTTTTTGAAAAGAGAGGAAAATTGTGAGAAATTAAATTCTAAAGTGAGCAAAATTCCTACTTCATCATCCTCCTCTATTCTAGACATATAGTTTAGGGTGTTAGCTTCACTAGTTGTTTAAGTAGTGAAGAGATAGCTTGAATCTGGTTTCCTCGAAATAGATCATCTTGGATTTGGAAGACTTCTAGCAGCGAAGGGACCACTTCTCGGAGCATATGAAGTGAAGGACCGGTCTATAAAGGTTGTATTCTGCAAACACTTAGATGTAAAGTTGTTTACATATGCCTTTGTCTAAATCTTTATTTAAGATTCTAGGGTTATGGTTAACAAGCATGGCAATTTTTTGAAAATGGCATGGACGATACCTCCCGAAACCTTGTTGTTGTGCATTGTAACCCTACATGTAGACCGGTCCTTCACTTCATTAGCTCCGTGTAGAAGTCCCTTCGCTCCAAGTAGTGATCTCCCGGACTCAAGATGGGCTTCGCAAAGCGAAATGAACGAGCATGCTTGAAGTCTTCGAGGCCGAAGATGATCTACGTTGAGGAGACTCTAACCCAAGCTATCTCTTCACTAATGAGGGATTAGTGAAGCAAACACCCTAAACTAAATGTTTAGTCTTGTAGAGGATGATGAAGTAGGAATTGGGCTCACTTTAGATTAATTTTTCTCACAAGATTTCTTCATCTCTCCAAACCCTTGAAAGCTTTTGGAGATGAGGAAGAAGATGAAGTGGAGAAAGAATGATGAATGAATAATAATGTGAGAATAGCAACAATGGTGAGATAATAACCTATATTAACTCTTGTAGAGACTAAACTATGGTTTAAGATAATGGTTTGGTTAATAAATATCTCAAGTGAGACAAAATTAGTGGACTAGGTCAAAAATGCATTAAGCTTCTCCAAGCTTCCAAGCATGACAAACTTCCACTCAATTTTGAATTTCTTAAATAAATAAAAACCCTAATATTATCTTAAGTATAGTGTATGTCTCATACACCCATGTTGCATATATAAACAAGCATGACACAATAACATATATCACATATATATTAAATTTGTCACAAGTCAGAAAAAAAAAATTTAAGTGAGCTAATATTAGTTAATGTATGTTAATATATCAAATATATAATTAAACATTAAATTATCAAATCAACACTTGATTTAATAATCCGGCTATATCACATATAACCGACTAATATCATATGTATCAACTTATCGAATCAACACTTGATTCGATAACCCAGCTATATCACATATAACCGAACGATACCATATATCGCGAGAGTAGAATACGATATCACGTATGCGCATTAATCTCGGTCCCGCACATATCACATATATGCTCCTACTTCATTTCGCTTAAGCCAGGAAACCTCTGTGTAGGACTCTAAAGACTCGTCAATACGCCGGCAGTAGGTGCTGTAAGTCGATGTCGCGCACCTCTACATGGCCCTAGTGCAAGTGGGAGATTGTTAGTGTATATGCCCTAGAGGCCATTATTGTATCATACTTGTATATTACTTAATGGAAGCTTAGGATATTCACAGTTGTATTGACAGTCTTGCTCAAAATGGTAGTATGCTACTTGGTTTGTTTCTATTTCAATATGTGCATGTGTTTCTTTTAGCACATCGCTTATACATATTAGTAGAGCCCTTATGATCTTTGCTTGATTACCCGCGTTGTGATGGCAGTTACACTAGTGGGGGCTGGGTAATCTATAAGCATATCCTTATATAGGTCCCTAGTCGTAGGATTATCGAGATGGGGCATCGATACTCCAGAGTAGACTAGTGTATACACTTCTCATCCCAGCAGGGGAGATGGTCTATCCCACAGCCATTAGTACATCGTACTGGAGATAGTATGCAAGTGTTCATTAGGTTATGAGTACACCGGACAAGACTCGTCGGGAACTGCTGGTGGGTATTATACCTATCGTCAGGTAGTAGTTCCCAGGTGACATGAGTATAGCTTAGTCCGTCGACTTGACACTTCTACTTCGCCTCGAGTGTGTTCCGGCTGTACATTGATTACTACCCTACCACGGCTTAAAAGAGTCGTGCAAACAGGTAGTAGTTGGGTGCAGTCCCGAAGCACTTGGAGGCAGTGGCGGTTAGATAGGATTTGTCTCTCCCGGTATTGGGAGTTGATATCGCGCTGTGTTTGGAGAGCCATTACACAAAGTTCATGGTCAGGGCAAGTGAGATTTACTGGTAAGTATTCCAGTAGTTTCTCAGTGTGTTCTGGGCTACATTCCGGCATGACTTATACCGCAATTAGGGGTCTGACATTTACCGCCCCCTAGGCCTGATATGCGATACTCTTAGACGAACAGACCGGACTGTACAGAGATTGTCATAGATAGGCTCAGTAGGTGTTCGGATGGGTTTTCCTCATCAGCCTTCTTATCGACATTTACCTAGGGACCGTTACGTGCAGTTAGTACCGCTTGCGGCCTATGGTTAAACCCACTGCCAGCGTAGTGTCGAGTCTTTAGATTCCCACACAGAGAGTTTCCCTGCACTGGGCAAAAGGTGTAGAGGCTGTATGGTTTTACGGAAGGGCTTCGATTACTTACGTACATTTGTGCGCGTATGATGTTCGGGCGGATAATACTAGTGGGCTTTGGTTTAAGCCAGATCCTAGTATTATATTAATGGATCAGTTTCGTCTCTTTGTATTCATGTTTCTCGGAACACGAATACGGGTATGTATATACGGATGAGAGGAGCACAGAAGGAGACACTTCATTAGGGTTTTGACCATTTACTTGATTAAAACAATTATGAGGTGGAGGAAAGTATTTGTTAATGATAATTGAGACATGGCTACTAGTTTTGACTACTTGACTTTTTTTGACCTTTTGACTTGCCTTGACCACTTGATTTGGGCTGACTATTTGACTTAGATATTTTTGTGAGATATTTTGTGAGCTAGATATTTTGTTGAGATATTTTTCATCCCATGCTAGTGGTCATGTCAAGGGAGCCATCTCATTATCATTCACAATTATCATTTATCAAAACACTTTCTCTTTCGTCAAGTGAGCTCTCATGCTAGCTCTCTTCTTCTTCCTCACTACAAAATCCTAAAAGCTCTAATGTGTTGAGAATCCTAGGGTTTCAAGAGATAAATAAATCTATCTTCATACTCTACATCACCTAGACCATCAAGTTTAGCAAGCTTGTTGCCCAAATTACCTCGGTTTTGAGGTGGAGCTCGGACTATAGACTCTCGGGTGGATCGTCTTTGACTCGAGGAGGCCGTTGAAGAAGCTACGATCCGGATCGATACTTGGAGCCTACGTAGACGAGGAGGACTGTAATGAAGACCCGAAGGACAAGTATCGTGAGGTATAACTTCGTATCCGAGTAGTTAAACCTCAAGTAGTTTGCTAGCTAGGGTTTATGGACGATACTTGGTTCTAGTCGGTGTTGCGAAGCTCGTAAAAATCATTTTTTGCAAATTCCGCCTCCCCGCGAACACGTGGGGTGCGCGACATCGACTTACAGGTGGTGATCATATCAATCATCCACAAGCCGCAAGCGGTCTGCTAAACGTAACGACCACCCGGGTATTGAACGATCAGAAGATCAACAAGCAAGCCTGCTCATACTCATGCGAATCCAATCAGTAACACTACCGTATAGTTCGATCTCTTCGTCTGATATGTCGCATATCACATCCTGGGGGTGGTAAAACGTCAGACCCCAATAGTCTGATAAGTCATGTTGATGCAAGGTCCATAACGGTTCGAGAAACTATGGATAACACTTACCAGTAGATCTCAGCAACCCTGGCCAAAGATTTCCTGTTATGGCCAATCGAGCATAGCGCAATATCGACCCCCAATACTGGGAGAGACGAAATCCTCTCGCATCGCTCATTGTCTCCATGTGATTCGGGACTGTACCCAAAAACCACCTGTTTGCACGACTCAGTAGAGCCGTGGTAGGGTGGAAATCAAAGCACAATGGGAGACACACAAGACTCTATTATGATCTCGGGTCGACAGACTAACTTGTACCAGTGTCACCAGAGAACTGCTATCTGACATGAGGTATAATATCATCTAGGAGTTCTCGGCAAGTCATGTTCAGTGGACCCAGTCTCCATTGAGCACCCGTATACCTTCTCTGATGTCAAACATTAATGGATGTGGGATCATCCATCTCCCATCATATGGGTCAAGAAGCGTATACGCTAGTCTACTCTGGAATATCGATGCCCCATCTCGATACTCCCACGACTAGGAACAATTGAAGGATGTACTCACATACTACCAAGAACCCACCAGTATGATCTCTATCAAAATCCTGGAAGTCAAGTACACATCCTAAGGGCTTTATCAATATGGAACAGAGAGACAATAAGTGTACATGTTAAGATAAAGAGTAACCAGATTGCAGGGTTGTCTAACACGGCAGCAAGGTTTCGGGAGGCATCATCCATACCAGATTTAAATTTTTGCCGTTCTAGCTAACCCTAATCCTAGAATCGAAACTAGAAAATCCGACGAAACAATATGCAAACAACTTTGCAAAGAAGTGACCAAGGAATACAATCTTTGTAGACCGGTCCTTCACTTCAATATCTCCATGTAGTAGTCCCTTCGCTGCGATCCATGAACTCCCGGACTCTTGAGAGGCTCCACAAGATGTACAGAACAAGCTTGCTCGAAGTCTTCGAGGCCGAAGATGATCTACGTCGAGGAGACACTAACCCAATCTACCTCTCCACTAATTATAGAATTAGTGAAGCAAACACCCTATACTTAATGGCTAGTAGTAGAGGATGATGAAGTAGGAATTTTACTCACTTTAGAAATAATTTTCTCACACTTTTTCCATCATTTCCACTGAAGCTAGAAAGCATGGAGGAAGGAGATGAAGAAATCTCTAATGATAAAAAATCAAGTAGAGAATGGCAACCATGGATGAGTTAACATCATATGTTAACCTTTGTTGAGACTTAACCAAGGTTAGGATAATGGTTGGGTTTATAAATATCTTATGCAAAACAAAACAAGTAGACATAGTCAATGACAATCCAAGCTTCTCCAAGCTTCTTGCCATGACAAAAATGCCACCATTTTTGATTTACCAAAATAAATAAAAACCTTTCATTATACATAACATGGTGTAAGTCACACATACACCCTTGTTGCATGTATCATCAAGCATGACACTAAACATGTACACAAATATATATCACATATATACTTAATGCACAACATCAAGTGAGAAAAGAAAACTTAAGTGAGCCAATACTAGTTAATGTAAATTAATATATCAAATATATAATTATACATTAAATTATTAAATTAACACTTGATTTAATAATCCGGCTATATCACATATAACTGACTAATATCAAATGTAACAACTTATCGAATCAACACTTAATCCGATAACCCGGCTATATCACATATAACCGACCGATGTCACATATCACGAGAATAGAATACGGTTTCACATATCGTATTAATCTCGGTCCCGCACATATCACATATGTGCTCCTACTCCATTTCGCTTGAGCCAGGAAACCTCTGTGTAGGACTTTAAAGACTCGTCAATATGCCGGCAGTAGGTGATGATCATATCAAACACCCACAAGCCGCATGCGGTCTGCCAAACGTAATGGGCACCCGGGTATTGAGCGATCAGAAGATCAACAAGCAAGCTTGTGCGTACTCCTGCGAATCCAATCAGTAACACTACCGTACAGTCCGGTTTCTTCGTCTGATATGTCGCATATCACAGCCTGGGGATAGTATAACGTCAGACCCCAATAGCCTGATAAGTCATGCCGATGCAAGGTCCATAACGGTTCGAGAAACTACTGGTAACACTTACCAGTAAATCTCAGCAAACCTTGCCAAGGATTTCCTGTTATGGCCAATCGAGCATAGTGCAACATCAACTCCCAATACCGGGAGAGTCGAAACCCCTACTATCGCTCATTGCTTCCATATGACTCGGGACTGTACCCAAAAATCACCTTTTTGCACGATCTCTTGACTGTGGTATGGTGGAAATCAAAGCACAGTGGGAATCACACAAGACTCTATGACGATCTCGGGTCTACAGACTAACCTGTACCAGTGTCACCAGAGAATTGCTATCCGACAATAGGTATAATACCATGTAGGAGTTCTCGCCGAGTCCGTCCAGTATACCCAGTCTCCACTGAGCACCCGTATACCTTCTCTGATGTCAAACACCAATGGATATAGGATCGTCCATCATCCATCATATGGGTCGAGAAGCGTACACGCTGGTCTACTCTAGAGTATCGATGCCCTATCTCGATACTCCCACGATTAGGAACAATCTAAGGATGTACTTACCGACTACCTCTGCCCCACTAGTATGATCTGCATCATAATTCTGGTAGTCAAGTACTCATCCTAAGGGCTTTATCAACATGTAATAGAGAGACAATAAGTGTACATGTTAAGATAAAGTGCAACCAGATCACATACTATCATGTCGAGCAAGAAAGTCCTCCCTATATATGTCCAAGCATCCACTACAATATACATCGCATGTACAATAATGGCCTCTAGGGCATACATATAACTAACAATCTCCCACTTGCACTAAGGTAATCTGTTGTAGTATCCAATACCCAACAATATAGCAGTGGTTGTAGTATCCCATACTCAACCATCCCATAGAAGTCTCTCTAGGGGTAAGGCCTTTGTGAGTGGATCCGTTGTGTTATCCTTCGTGTCAACTCTCCTAACCTCGATCCCTTGGAGATCAACCATCTCCCTGATCAGGTGATACTTGCCTCAGAATATGTCTAGAACGATGATGGGAACGGTGTTCCTAGGCTAAAGCCACAACTCCATTGTTGTCATAATAACACTTATTAGACGCTTAATGGTAGGAACCTTGTTCATCTCATGAACAAGAAATGTCCAGACACTTGGCAGTATCATTGGTAGCAATGTATTCAGCCTTTATCGTCTAGTATGTCTCGGTATCTAGCTTGGAACTCTTCCAACATTCCGTCCCTTCACTGAGGGTAAAGACAGTTCCTGTGACTGACTCTCAGTCGACCTTATCACTCTGAAAGCTCGAACCGAGAACATTCATTTAGTGCTTCTCAAGTACTTAAGTATATCTTCCACAGCTGTCTAGTGATTCTTCCAAGATCCGATTGATTCCTGATCACTACACCTAGTGAGTCAGCTACATCTGGTCTGGTACATAATATCGCATATTCTGATAGAGCCTACTGTCGAAGCATAGGGTATCCCTTGCACGTGGGCTCTCTCCAAATCAGTCTCGAAAGACATCTTTTTGGAGAGAGTGATCCATGAGTAAGTGGGCGAACTACCACGCTTAGAATCATCCATACTAAACCCCTTTAGTATGGTGTTAATATACCTGGATTTGGGACACTCCCAACATCCATTTAGATCTATCACCATAGATCATAATCCACAAAATGTAGTAGGTATCATCCAAATCTTCTATTGAGAATCCCCGTGATAAGAGGAGCTTGACCGAGTATAGCATAGAAAACCATTTTTCTATCAAGAGTATGTCATCTACGTACAATACGTGGAAGACAACCTTACTCTCTACAACCTTCTTGTATATACAAGGTTCATCTACCATTTTGATGAAGTCAAACTCTTTGACTACCACATCAAAACAAATGTTCCAACTCCGCGATGTTTGCATTGATCCTGATGGACTTAAGCATATCTTTGAAAGTCTCAACTTTTCCATATACACCAAGAAGCTTCTCAAGATTTATTTGCTCCCAATGGGTTTTACCCCTTCAGGTGCAACATGAAAAGTTATACTTTGTTGGTGCACATGGATTACATCTTTGATCGCATAGCATCCATACATTTCACAGAGTCCCTACTCGTGATGGCCTGCCTGAACCTAGTTGGGCCATCATCTCATGATGCAATACTCGCTCCCACTGTCACCGAGAAGACCGTAGTATCTCTTAAGTGGATGAGGAACCCTACCAGATTCTCGAAGAGGCTGAGGTTCGTTGGAGACTATTGAATCCTTTGGTTTCATCAATTCATCAGCTGTTAGTTTGTCTAGATGGAACTCCTTCCAGTTCTACCTCATGACCATAAATTTCTTCATAAGAAATTCCTTTTCTAAAAAGGTGGCATGCTGAGAAACAAAACACCTTTTGCGCCTCAGAGTGGTAGAAGATATTCCATCACAAATGTTTGGGATATCCTAACAAACTTATAGAACTGACCTTGCCTCGAGTTTGTCCGGATTCTGCCTTTCAACATAGGCCGGACAACCCCATATCTTAACTCGTTTAAGACATGGTATCTTCGCATTCCATATCTCATATATAGTGGCAGGCACTGATTTGGTTGGAACCCCATTCAATAGGTATGCATCATCTCAGGTGCATAACACCAAAAGGAAACAAGCAACTCAGCAATACTCATCATAGAGCACGCCATATCTCATAGGGTGCGATACCTCCACCCCGATACACCGTTGTGCTGTGGTGTACTCGAAGGAGTAAGCTGAGAGAGAATCATATTCTCCTTTTAGAAAATCCAGGAACTCCATGCCCAAGTATTCTCCTCCTCGATCACATCAAAGGACTTAATACTTCTACCCGTCTGGTTCTTAACTTCAAGCTTATATTCCTTGGATTTCTTAAAAGTTTCAGACTTGTGTTTCAATAGGAACATATGTCCGAATTCTGAGAGTTGATCAGTGAATATAATGAAATACGAAGAACCTACCTTGGCTGTTGTAGACTTAGGACCATATACATCATCATGTATCTGTCCCAAGAGTCCACTAACTCTTTCTCTGTTTCCAGTAAACGGAGTATAGGTCATTTTACCTTTGAGACAAGACTGGCAAGTATCATAAGATGAAAATTCGAACAAATTCTCATATTCATTCTTATGTAACTTAGCTGGTCATGTCGCATTGATATGACCTAGTATACAATGCCACAATAAGAATTCGTTCATTTCTGAACTACTCCTCTTGTGTGTGTTCTATAGACATTGAACTGTGGTTTGATTTAGAACGTATATGCCATTTCATAACGTGCCTGATCCAATCAACTCTTGATTCAGGAAAATGTTCACAACATAATCATCCAATACATAATTATATCCTTCTTTAACTTATTAAAGAAACCGATATAATGTTGTATATCAGATTCGGTATGTAATTACATTCGTTCAGAATCAATGTATTAATACAAGGTGATATCTGCCAACTGATTTGGCTGCAACACTTGCACCATTCTCTAACACTTAGAGACATATCACCCATTCCCAGTTATCTACCTTTCTGTAGCCCATGTAACTCTTAGATATGCGGGATCCTTATCCGGTATCTCATACCTAGGACGTGGAGGATACTGAGAAACAGTTCTTGGCAACGAACACACCTGAAGAATATGCATCATCATAATTTTTCTTTAATTAGGTGGCATGGGAATCCTGATATTCCTCTATTTCCTGCTCGGACTTATAACAATTATAAGCTAGAGCAGAACCAACGCTCTCTAGCATAGTATAATAAGCAGGTTCGGTCAATGCATCCATATTATTATCTTGATTAAGGCGTGGCATGGTTGCTACCAGGAGAGAGAGAGAGAAGAAAACACTTTGCGTGCGCTCTTGCAAGATAGATTGGTTATTATTTTATCTAATCAGGATGGCTCCCACTGTTTTTATCAAATCTTCCTTCAAACCCTAAAAGGCAAGACTAGCCGGGATTAATTACACCCTACAAGTTCGCCAATCTTTCGGCCAGGCCAGTGTCGGTACTTTGAGGGAGGTTCCCCATGCTTTCGTACGGACCTAATTAAAATAAATCTCATTTTCCCAGGGGCGTAACCCCGTTAACACTTTTCTATACACTTACTTGATCGGCTAATTGTGATGTGTAAGACTCTCCCAGGAGTAACCCTTACTCGCAGTGGGTATCGGGATCCAACTATCTCATAGAAGGTATGCAATCTCATTGCAAATTTCAACACTTGAAATTCCCGATAATATTCTGCTCCTATCGTCTTTAACCTTGACACAGGCCAAACAACCTATAGTCCGCTAGTCAAGTTCAACCCGTACATTTAATGATTGAATTAAACCCATCCACACGACCCTTGAGACATGCCAAACAATGTCGTACGAATACCCTAATCCAATCGCATCGTATGCAGCAGATAAGCACTAGTTAGCTACCGAACACTACACCTTGACGAGGGCCAAACTACCGCAGCATGAATACTAAGTAGTACTTATCTGAAATGATGGAGTGCTACGACATGTTTTTATAAAAACCTTTTGCGTAATGAACTTGATATCGTCGTAGAATCGAGTGATTTTGAAAAGGAGTGTTTTTTAGGCTTTTACTAGTTCCGCTAAAGAGGTCACTCCCGGTGAAGGGATCTCGGGTCTTTCCTTATTGAATAAGGTGCAGGATATTTCACAAATACCACTATGCAAAGAAAAAAACTATAAAAGCAATCAAAAGACAAACCGTGTTTGTAGCATCTGCTAGTTTCGTTAAAGAGGTCACTCTCGGTGAAGGGATCTCGGCTCTTTGCTTATCGAATAAGGTGCTGGATATTCTACAAGGAATACCGCTATGTAAAGAAAGAACTAAAGCTACCAGTTTTTAAAACAAGTTTCTACAACATCTTTTAGGTTTCTTTTATTTCTTTCGTTAATCTCATCAATGAAGTCCTATCAATTTTATGCTTCCCAAGTATCACATAAGAAACGAAAGCAGCAATATTTATTATATCTCATATATATAATATAGGCATTCGTCTCAGAATATATCAAGTGATCACATCACAAAATATCAGCAGCAGAAGAACATATATGAAATATTAGATATACTAGGAATTCCGTGTTTTATTTAAGCCAATAAAAAACACGGATTCCACGGTCGCGATGAATAGCCAAACCCACATCCCTAGACCCTTACGAGAGTGTCAATCAACCCTACCAATTCTTGAGTTAGGGGACCCGGTCTCGGCTCCTCGAGATGGTCTCCCACTGAACCCTAAAACCCGGTTACTTGTTCTCCATGCCTTGGGTCTATCCTAATGCGCAAAAGTAAATAATATACATCAATGGTGACATCATCCTCAACCCGGAAGTGCCCCAATAAAAGAATATTACATACAAGCTTTTACATGAATGAAAATGAAAAACACTCATCTCACATAAAAAAAACCCAGCTATTCAAACACGACGATCCAATATAACATATCACAATAACACATAACATCACATGTCATCAACGCAAGTAAATATGTGTATCCCAATTGTCGTTTACGTATAGCAACGAAACTGGCGATACACCATATATTACACTTACGGTCGCAGAAAAGAAAGTGAAAAACTACAATAGTTGGAATCCGCAACCACCTTAGACATCATAAACCCAACGTATCACATACTTAGGATTTCAAGCCCAACCAAATGAATTCCTTAGACATCACATGCCTAACAATTATAAACCCCGCATTTTCGTCTCGATATTGAAAACACTTTCCAATAACCTGTCGGGTATTTCAACAAGATTCCCGATAACCTAATCGAATGCTCGTCGGAAACTTTAGTAGACGGCCACACCCCCAATGCCATCGACGAAGAGCACTAAGGCGGAGCACCGCAGCCGCGAGCACCCAAATGGATGTTTTGGTGACGAGGTTCTCCTACAGTCACTTGGTCGGGGCTATAGGGCATGGCTATCTAGTAAGGTTACGCGGCGAGTATCCGCGTACACTACGTAATTGCGACGAAATTTTGATCCACATCAAAATTCCGTGGCAACCGATCAAATGAGACTAAACTGCTAGATTTATAAAATTCAAACTAGTTATCTCATATCTATTTTTGTGGATTCCAAATATTGTATCACAATCACAGATAGCTAGACGATGTCAAACTTTTCGATCGAATAAACAAGCACCCAAAATTTCCCAACAAGCTCAACACTTGAGCAGAGTTCAAAAAGTACCCAGAACATGCCACAACTCCTATGAACCAGCCGTAGAAGGGTCAACCAATGGCTCACCTGTGGCACCGCTGAACTACCACAAACCCTAGGGTTTGATGGCTATTCTGACGGTCACAGAATCGAGTTAGGGTTTCATTCTTCTAGAGGGCCACAGAATCGCTTGCAAGGTTTTCTGAAAATTTTAAACTCGGAAAAAATCCAACTCTTAAAAAATTTCCAGCGGGGGAAAAATTGGGTTATTGATATCCGTTCGAGCCTTTTAACGTCGTCTAAAAAACCCGAATATATGTTAGAATTACGATTACGAAACATTCCGAATTTCCTTTGCACAAAGTTAACATCACATGCAAATTTAGCAAAAACAAACAACACCTGAAACCCTAAAACCCAGAGACTGGAACACCCTGAAAATTTGAAGCCCAAAATCCATATTTTACCCGAGCTGGCCAGTTTTGAAGCTTATGTGGCCGGCCATGTCATGCCCAAATTGTCTCAAATTTTCACAGTGTTCATATTATATCACATACAACATTCTGCAGTTGTTTAAAAAAAATTTGAAGAATTTTTAAATTCGACAGAAACCAAGTTTTCGTATCGGGTGTTTCGGAGTAGTTTCGGTTTCGTAATCCTAGCAAAAATCGTCTAATTTTCTAGCATGGCTCTGATACCACTGTATGGTTGTCTATCACGGAGGCAATGTTTCGGGAGGCATCATCCATGCCTTATTTAAATTTTTTTCATTCTAACTAACCCTAACCCTAGAATCGAAACTAGAAAATCCGACGAAAAAATATGCAAACAACTTTGCAAAGAAGTGAACAAGGAATACAACCTTTGTAGACCGGTCCTTCATTTCAATAGCTCCGTGTAGTAGTCCCTTCGCTACGATCCATGAACTCCCGGACTCTTGAGAGGCTCCACAAGATGTACGGAACAAGCTTGCTCGAACTCTTCAAGGCCGAAGATGATCTACCTCGAGGAGACAGTAACCCAAGTTACCTCTTCACTAATTGTAGAATTAGTGAAGCAAACACCCTATACTTCATGGCTAGTAGTAGAGGATGATGAAGTAGGAATTTTACTCACTTTAGAAATAATTTTCTCACTCTTTTTCCATCATTTCCATTGAAGCTAGAAAGCTTGGAGGAAGAAGTTGAAGAAATCTCTCATGATAAAAAATCAAGTAGAGAATGGAAACCATGGGCGAGTTAACATCATATGTTAACCTCTGTAGAGACTTAACCAAGGTTAGGATAATGGTTGGATTTATAAATATCTTATGCAAAACAAAACAAGTAGACTTAGTCAATGGCAATCCAAGCTTCTCCAAACTTCTTGCCATGACAAAAATGCCACCATTTTTGATTTACCAAAATAAATAAAAACCCTTCATTATACATAACATGGTGTAAGTCACACACACACCCTTGTTGCATGTATCGTCAAGCATGACACTAAACATGTACACAAATATATATCACATATATACTTAATGCACAACATCAAGTGAGAAAAGAAAACTTAAGTGAGCCAATACTAGTTAATGTAAATTAATATATCAAATATATAATTATAAATTAAACTATTAAATCAACACTTGATTTAATAATCCGGCTATATCACATATAACCGACTAATATCAAATGTAACAACTTATCGAATCAACACTTGATCCGATAACCCGGCTATATCACATATAACCGACAGATGTCATATGACGCGAGAATAGAATACGGTATCACATATCATATTAATTTTGGTCCCGCACATATCACATATGTGCTCCTACTCCGTTTCGCGTGAGCCAGGAAACCTCTGTGTAGAACTCTAAAGACTCATCAATACGCCGGCAGTAGGTGATGATCATATCAAACACCCGCAAGCGGCAAGCGGTCTGCTAAACATAACGGCCACCCGGGTATTGAGCGATTAGAAGATCAACAAGCAAGTCTGCTCGTACCCCTGCGAATCCAATCAGTAACACTACCGTACAGTCCGGTCTCTTCGTCTGATATGTCGCATATCACAGCCTGGGGTGGTATAACGTCAAACCCCAATAGCTTGATAAGTCATGCCGATGCAAGGTCCATAATGGTTCGAAAAACTACTGGTAACACTTACCAGTAAATCTCAGCAACCTTGGCTAAGAATTTCCTGTTATGGCCAATCGAGCATAGCGCAATATAAACTCCCAATACTGGGAGAGACGAAACCCCTTCTATCGCTCATTGCCTCCATGTGACTTGGGACTGTACCCAAAAAACACCTTTTTGCACGATCTCATAGCCGTGGTATGGTGGAAATCAAAGCACAGTGGGAATCACACAAGACTCTATGACGATCTCGGGTCTACAGACTAACCTGTTCCAGTGTCACCAGAGAACTGCTATCTGACGATAGGTATAATACCATCTAGGAGTTCTCGGCGAGTCCGTCCAGTGTACACTGTCTCCACTGAGCACCCGTATACCTTCTCTAATGTCAAACACCAATGGATATGTGATCATCCATCGCCCATCATATGGGTCGAGAAGCGTATACGCTAGACTACTCTGGAGTATCGATACCCTGTCTCAATACTCCCACGACTAGGAATAATCTAAGGATGTACTTACCGACTACCTCTACCCCACTAGTATGATCTGCATCATAATCCTGGTAGTCAAGTACTCATCCTAAGGGCTTTATCAACTTGTAATAGAGAGACAATAAGTGTACATGTTAAGATAAAGTGCAACCAGATAGCATACTATCATGTCGAGTAAGAAAGTCCTCTCTATATATGTCCAAGCATCCACTACAATATACATCGCATGTACAGTAATGGCCTCTAGGGCATACATATAACTAACACAAATAGCATAATATCATGTCGAGCAAAAAAGTCCTACCTATGTATGTCCAAGCATTCACTATAATATACAACATATGTACAATAATGGGCTCTAGGGCATACATATAATTAACAATCTCCCACTTGCACTACAGCCATTTGTTGTAGTATCTCATACCCAATGTCCCATAAAAATCTATCTTGGGAAAGGCCTTTCTGTAGGGTTCCTAGGCACACTTAAGAGGTTCCATAAGGCATCAACCGTGCCAATTTCAAATTTTTCCGGTGCCGAGAAACCCTAACTAGATCGTTAACTAGAGATTAGGCGAAACTACAAGCTACTAAACTGCTTTAGTACTAAGTGAACGGAAATACAACCTTTGTAGATCCGGTCCTCTACTTCTCTAGCTCCGTGTTGACGTCCCTCCGCTGCGATCATTGGAATCCCGGACTCTCACGGTGGTTTCATCGAAGAAATGATCGGGCTAGGTTGATGACTTCGATGCCGAAGATGATCTACGTCGAGGCGACTCTAACTCGAGCTCCAACTTCACCAAGTCGTGAAACTTATGAAGAAAACACCCTATACTACATGGCAAGTGGTAGAGGATGAAGAAATAGAAAGTGGGTTCACTTTAGATTTGGATTTCTCACTCTTTTCCTCATAGCACCATTAAAGCTAGTAAGGTTTCTTCTTCTTGAAGAAGAAGAAGAAGAAGAAAAAGGATATGATAAGAATAAGAATAATTGAAAATAAAGTGATTCTTATCATATTAGCAACCATGGTTGAGTGTAGAGAATCAATTAGGGTTAGGTGAATGGTTAGGTTAAGTAAAAGAAACAAAAATGGTCAAAGCTTCTCAAAGCTTCAAGAAGCAACAAGTGTAAAACAAAAAAGCCACCATTTTATTTTCTTTTGCCAAAAAGAATAAAGTAAATAAATGAGTAAATGAAACCCTAACCATTAACCTAATCATAGTTTAAATCATACACACAACCAAGTTTGCATCTATCATCAAACATGATACAAACTAGTGCACAAAACTATATCATATATATATAATGTGCACATCAAGTGAGAAAATCCATCTTAAGTGAACCAATACTAGTTAATGCAAAATAATATATCAAATATATAATTATGCATTAAATCATTAAATCAACGCTTGATTTAATGATCCGGTCATACTGCATATAACCGACTAATATTTAGTGTATCAATGTATCGAATCAACACTTGATTCGGTAACCCGGCTATATCTCATATAACCGTCCAATGATACAAATCACGAGAATATAATACAGTATCACATACTGGTATTATTCTTGGTCCCGCACATATCTCATATGCGCTCCTATTTCGTTTCGCTTGAGCCAGGAAACCTCTGTGTAGGACTCTAAAGACTCGTCAATACGCCGGCAGCAGGTGATGATGATATCAAACACCCACAAGCCGCAAGAGGTTTGCTAAACGTAACGGCCACCCGGGTATTGAGCGATCAGAAGATCAACGAGCAAGCCCGCTCACACTCCAGTGAATCCAACCAGTAACACTTACCGTACAGTCCGGTCTCGTCGTCTGATATGTCGCATATCTCGCCTAGGGGTGGTAAACGTCAGACCCCAATAGCTCGATAAGTCATGTCGATATGAGGTCTATAACAGTTCAAAAAACTACTGGTAACACTTACCAATAAATCTCAGCAACCGTGGGCAGGGATTTCCGGTTATAGCCAATCGAACACAGCGCAACATCAATTCCCTATACCGGGAGAGACGAATCCCCTCCTATCGCTCATTGCCTCCAAGTGATTAGGGATTGTACCCAAAAACCACCGTTTTGCACGCCCTCTTGGACGTGGTAAGGTGGAAATCAAAGCACAGTGGGAATCACACAAGACTCTATGACGATCTCGGGTCTACAGACTAACCTGTACCAGGGTCACCAGAGAACTGCTATCTGACGTAAGGTATAATACCATCTGGGAGTTCTCGGCGAGTCCGTCCAGTGTACCCACTCTCCACTGAGCACCCGTATATTATCTCTAATGTCAAACACCAATGGATATGGGATCATCCATCGCCTATCTGTATGGGTCGAGAAGGTATACGCTAGTCTACTCTGGTATATCGATACCCCGTCTCGATACACCCACGACTAGGGACCTTGAAGGATGTACTTATGGACTACCATGTCCCCACTAGTATGATCCGTATCATAGTACAGGTAGTCAAGTACACATCCTAAGGGCTTTACCAACATGTAACAGAGAGACAATCAGTATACACGTTAAGGCAAAGAGTAACCAGATAACATACTATCATGTCGAGCAAGAAAGTCCTCCTTATATATGTCCCAGCATCCACTACAATATACATCCTATGTACAGTAATGGCCTCTAGGGTATACATATAACTAACAATCTCCCACTTGCACTAGGGAAATCTGATAGCAGTGGTTGAAGTATCTCATACTCAACCATCCCATAAAAGTCTCTCTCTGGGAAAAGGCCTTTCGTGAGTGGATCCGCCGTGTTGTCCTCTGAGTCTACTCTCCTAACCTTGATCCCTTGGAGATCAACTATCTCCATGATCAGGTGATGCTGCCTCAGAATACGTCTGGGTCACTGATGGGACCGGGGTTCCTGGGCCAAAGCCATACTTCCATTGTCACATAATGGTAGGAACCTAGTTCATCTCATGAACCAATATACACCCAAACTGCCTCTTTGGTAGCATCTTAAGTAGCGATGTATCCAGCCTTTATCGTCTAGTATGCCACGGCATCTAGCTTGGAACTCTTCCAACATACCATCCCTTTACTGAGGGTAAAGACAATGCCTGCGACTGACATTCAGTCGTCCTTATCACTCTGGAACTTTTCCAGTGATTCTCCCCAGGATCGATTTGTAAGTGCACGGCGGCGCCCCGGCCGTCAATCCGACGCCGGAATGCGGAAACGGTGATAAACTTAAATTTTGCGGACTTTGCAAACCGGCACCACCGCGCACTAAACTCCGGATCGTAACCATTAACAAGTCTACGCTACTAATAAGAAAGGGAAGAGATGTATACCGACGATCCAAGTCCTCCGGTCTTCATCTCCACTCCGATCTTCTCGCGGGATCTCCGTCCGTCTCCTCCTCGTCGGAAAGGGGCACCACATCGCCTGTAGCTTTTACGGGCTCCCACCTCAATACCGAGGCAACTCGGGCGCGAAGCTGGCGAATCGACGCGTCCAAGATTTGCTGTAGGAATATAGTGTAGAGTGTATGTCTCACTTTGGGGTTGGTTGCCATAGATGGAGGAATGGTGTATAGAAAATTGGTGCTTTCAATTTTCTAGTAATGGAATGAGATGAAGAATGATATACACCAAATGAATCACTCTCAAAGATGAAGCTCTCTCCTTCTCTTTTCTTCTTCTCACTTTTCTTTTCTAAAATGAAAAACTCTCTTCTTTAGAAAATGGTGGAGCAAAGGTTATGAAGCATGAAGGGAGGTGAGTGTAGGAGATGAAAGAGGTGACCACATCAAGAGACAAGAAAACATACAACCATGCTTTACCTTTTTCAAACCATACCCTTTCATGTCACAACAAAAACAAAAGCATGGTGCAAAAGATATGAAAGCTATCATAATCAATCTTTTACAAGAAACCCCCTCCACAAAAGTTATTTGCACAATTGCAAATAACCCCCTCCATCGGAAAAGTCCGGCCGGGAAAGAACAAAGGAAAACCGGCCGGAACGGAATGCAAACTGGCAACTCCAGAAAACTGGTCCCGTAATAAATTACAGGAAAACCCCGATACTGTGCATACACACCCGCATCTGTATTCCGTCCGGATACAAATGCAAAGAGACAAAATCTACACTGTACTAAACTAGGACCGGCTTAAACCAAAGCCGGCTAGTAATATCCGTTCGATCCTGATCCGTGCAATACCGCACGTATCTGATCGAACCCTGCCATAAACCTATACGGCTATTAGTACAAACTGTCCGATCCTGATCCGTGCAATACCGCACGTATCTGATCGGACCCTGCCATATCTCCATACGGCCTCTACAGCGTTTCGCCCGAAACTTGAGTAACTGAAAGTGTGGTGGACTCTAAAGACTCGTCAATACTATGGCTGTGGATTTAACCACTAGCACGTCAGAGGTATAAGCCAATACGTGACGGGCCACCAGCTATTGACCAAAAGGGACGTCGATGAGCGAACTCATCCTGACACCCTACTGAGCCTGTCAGTGACAATATCCGTGCAGTCCGGTCCGTTCGTCTATGAGCATCGCATGGCGGGCCTAGGGGGTTGGTAAAAGTCAGACCCCCAAAAGCGGTACAAGTCGTGTCGGAGTGTAGCCCAGAACACCCTGAGATACTACTGGAATACCTACCAGTAAATTTCCTTGCCTTGGCCAAGGACTTTGTGTAATGGCTCTCCTAGACACAGCACGACCTCACCCCCAATACCGGGAGAGACGAACCCCTGAAGATACGCTCACTGCCTCCATGTGGCTCGGGACTGTACCCAACTAAAACCTGTTTGCACGACTCCTTTGAGCCGTGGTAGGGTAGTAATCAAAGTACAGTGGGAACTCACACGAGACAAATGACGATCCCCAGGTCGATGAACTAACCTGCACACATGTCACCAGGGAACTGCCATCTGACGTCTGGTATATGACCAACTAGCATGTTCCCGGCGAGTCCTGTCCGGTGTACTCATAACCCAATGAGCACCTGTATACATCTTAGGTGATCCAACTGACACCAGTGGCTTGTGAGACCGGCCACCGCCCCTCGTCGGGGTCTCGACTGTATACACTAGTCTACTAATGGAGTATCGATGCCCGGTCTCGAAACTCCCACGACTAGGGACCTTTTAAGGATATGCTTGTAGACCCCCAGCTCCCACTTATATGATCGCCCTCATACTGCTGGTGGTCAAGCAAGAATCCTAGGGGCTCTATCAACGTGTAATAGCGACGTGTCATGTCACCTAAAGCAGTACACGATGATAAAGGTAAACCAGATAGCATACTATCATCTCGAGTAAGACTGTCCTACCGGGATAGGTCCTCCCTCAATCATTACAATCACGTACCTGTGACCTAATAATTGACTCTGAGGGCACTATCTCCAACAATCTCCCACTTGCACTCAAGGCTAATTATTGCGATGTCGCATACTCACAGCCCGTGTGATACCGAACATCCAACTCCTCTACTAGTCAGTCTCACAAAGCTCGTTTGCGGAACTATTGCGTTCGAGAAATAGCCTCAGTGAGTGGATCCGCTTAGTTGTTTCTTTCTATGTCTCTCTATATCTCAAGTTCGCGGAGAAACCCATCTCCCGAAATGAGCAATACGTGTCTTAGAATGTGTCTGGATGTCTGATGGGACATAGCTCATAAATGAACTCCAAATCCAAACTTCTTAGACTGTATCGTCAACTGAACTTAATCAGTATCCTGCGCGCCATGCCTCCCTCAGTATTGCCTTGGACCACCTGTCCAAAATACTGCCCCTCATCAGAAGGAAAACTATAACTCTGACAACCTCCTTGTCGTCCATGTCACCTTGGAAGCCTGGAATGATAACTGTCTCCTGAATGAGACTGTCGTTATCATATCCCTAGAACATCCACTTATGTTCTAAAACTGCTTCCGACTGTTTCTCCAGGATTGGATTAATGTCAACTTATTGCATCTAGTGCAAGAACAACATCTGGTGTGGTACTTGACATCTCACGATTGACTCAATTGCCTGAGCAAGTGATCTGCCAATCATGCCCGTCCCTCTCCCCTTTAGTCTGTAAGACACCTTTGGAGAGGGTGACTCCATTACCTGCAGGTACACTACCGTGCCAGGAGTCGTCCATCCTAAATACTCTTAGGATGCTGTCAAGTATCCTGATTGGGAAACCACCCAAATCTAGATCTAAGACCATAGATCTAGTAACCAGTATGTCAGATATAAAATCCATTTCCTTTGTGGAGAAACCACTGTGTGACGACCAAAGTATAACCGATTGTAGTATAGGAGTTTCTTTTCCTATTCTGTGTATGTCATCCAGATACCAGGACATCACACCCTACTACCTTCTCAACAGATCCATCCCCTATTCTGATGAAGTCAAACCCATGACTGTCACGTCAGAAATAGATGATCTATCTCCGCTACATCTGCTCTAGTCTATAAATAGACATAAGCAACCTGTCCACCAATGCTTCCGCTGCTCCCACTGACTACGACAACCCTCTGGCAGAGTCATATAGACGTACACTTCTAAAACTGGTTTAGAACGACGCTATACTCATCCTCCCGCCGGGTCTCGTAACCTGGAACAACAGCAATGGCAATTATGGGTAAACAAGAACTTCCCTGTCACCGTCCTTGAGGCTACCGTAGTGCCTCTCGGGTGCCTGAAGTTACCCACCTTATCTGCGGAGTGGCCAATGGAATGTCAATCCAGATTGAATCTTTAGGTTCCTTATCAAATCTTCAGTAATCGTTTGTGGTTCTGGAATCACTTCCAGTTCTACCATACTCCCACTACTGTTTTCTGAAAAAATCCATCTTTAATAAAACTGTGGCGAGTCTAGAACAATATCGCTATTGTTCATCCAGATGGTAGAAAATCAACCCTCGTCATAGCCTGGGTCAACCCACAAACAGCCATTACAGAAACGTGCCTTGAGTTGTCCAGTGTCTGGTTTTAATCATAAACCGGACAACTCCCCGTACCTTAACAACGTTAAGATATGAACTTTACTATATCCAATATAGAACCAGAGGCACTGATTTAATTGAACCAGATTCAAATCATGCAGCTGTCTCCAGTGCATGTTTACTAAATGGAAAGAGGCCGGTCAGCGTTACTCAACTTAGGAATGCTTCCAATTATGAGTAACCTGAAAGAGAAACAATTTCTCTTTATCATTACTATCAACTGAATACCATACACAAGTATCTACATCTTCGATCACCTTGAAGAATCCCGATACTTGCTACACCTGGTTCTCTACTCTATTCAAATACCTATAACTCCTCAAAACTTAGACCCTGTGTTTCTACGAAACACATGTCTAAGAACTAGAGAAGTTAAAAGTAAACAGAATATAGTATGAGGACCAACCCCTCTGTCCTAATGGACACTGGACAACATACAATACTCTGTATAAGTCCGCTGAGTCTAACAACTCTTTCACTGTGTGTCGTAGGTTGAAAACTGTACTTATGGTTAAGAAGAATTACACCGCTGTTTAATGCTCCTTACCTAACCATCCACTGATATAGGTAAATGTTGTCGACATAATATCAAAAGGTATATCTCACTCTATGAAAATAGACGTACAGATATATCAATTTGAAATTGGTGCACAATAGCGGATATTCAAAACCAAATATTTGCCGACCGGCAAACAGCCCAGATGATCTCCTCAAATATCACCGATTACAACGAATCCCGATATAATGAGGATGATCACCCAATTCCCAATAACTGACTCCCACTCATCATCTGTAAAGCCATACAGATGTGAGAATCAACCTGGTAAATACATACCCTGGAGCAAGTTTTTAATCAGGAAATCAGTTTTCTTTTAACAGTACACAGTTGAACTGAAACATTGAAACGTTTCGATGGGGTATCCTGGTATTCCTAGTAATGCCTCTACCATTATCCAGATTCACAACTATAACCGTATAATTCTTTGCCACCTCTCCAAATCCCTTTATATGTCTTTAGTCATTACCTTCTGCACACCCCTTAGGCCAAATGGTTTTCTTCCTTCCCTACCGTTCGGCACCAGCCTATGGTTTGGAAGAAGACTATCCAATAAGCATAATGGGTGTACTGTCCTAATCCTAGGAGCACTCGCAATGCGAGAGAAGGTGAAGATAAAAGACAACCGAATAAACCTTATTCCTATTTCTCCTGGACCAGAATCCATCCCCGAACTGGAACAAGTTCCTTTCGAGTTCGTATATAACCATACGATGGAGTATCCAATATACTGTGGATCTTCGTAGTGATACGGAGTGTCCTGGAGAAATACAAAGGTGATTTAGGATTGGCGAAGAAATACTTGGTTTGGTCGTGAATATCAGTCGCAATTCACTTTGCCCTCTTACTAATCCCTTGTTTTGTCTTAATCTTAATACCTTCTGCACACCATCGTTAGGCTAATTGGTTTTCTTCATTCCCTACCGGTCGGCACCAGCCTAAGGTTTGGAAGAAGACTATCCAATTTGCGTAATAGGTGTACTACCCCTAAACCAAGGAGTACTCGTAACCTGAGAGAGGGTAAAAGGAAAAGACAACTGAATAATCCTATCCGTTTTCTCTAGAACCGGAAACCATCCTCGAATAAATTCTTTCGAGTTCGTATCTAACCATACGATGGTTTTGTCCAATGGAAGTGGACGTTCGTAGTAAAACGGGGTGTCCTGGAGAAAAGGGTAAAAGTAGGAGTGGCAATGAGGTTTGCAACTCTGACAATCCAAAAGCCGGTGTTTAAGAAGGTTCGGTCAACTTGGTCACTGAGTCAAAGTCTTAGGGTCGGGTCAATGGTCGCTGCCAAAGAGAGAGAAAAGAAACACTCAGCGTGCACTCTAACCTAGATCAGAATGGTTACCAATTTATCTAATCTGGAAACCTCCCACTGTACCTCAAATTCTCCTCCAAACCTGAAAGAAGAATTAGTCGGGGTCACCCGAGGAGTAAACCAACTCATCAGTGGGAATCGGGATCCAACTCTCATCGTATGATAACGTGACGGAATCCGCTCACGTCATCACACTCCAGAAGGTATGCGCATATCTGGCAAGTTTCAGTACTTTTGAAACTCCCGATGTGATTTCTGCCCCATGCTCTTATGACCTTGACTAAGGCCAACAAATCATAAGTCACATGTCAAGTTCTACCCGTCATTGTCCAGGTTGATTTGAACCCACCCGTACAAGCCCTTGACTAAGGCCAACAAGGCTATACGACTGTCCCAAACCAACGTATCTATCTATGCAGCATATGAATACCCAATAGCTACCAAACACTGTGCCTTGACTAAGGCCAACAAACACAGCTTGAATACTATTGACTACCCATATGAAACGACGGAGGGCTACGAATGATTTCTGGCGAAAACCTTTAACGTAGTGAACTTGATATCGTTGAAGGAACGGATAGCTTTTAAAAATATAGTGACGAAAACCGTTGCTAAAGAGGTCACTCCCTGTGAGGGGATCTCGGCTCTTTCCCCGTAGAATGGGGTGCAGGATATTCCAAATGAATACCGCGATGCAAAGCAAAAGTAATCGGCTATAGTGAAGTTAATGCCCTGACGCAAACTTCTGTCCAAGGGGTCACTCCCGGTGAAGGGATCTCGGCCCTTGCCTCGTCGACTGAGGAGCAGGATATTCCAAATGAATACCACGATGCAAAACAAAAGTAAACGTCCTTGCAATAACAGCTTTTGAAAAAGTGTTCCAACAACATCAGATTAGGTTTGTTTTTAACTTGCATTGATCCGAATCAATGCAGTCCCATCAATTGATCACACCACAAAGAACGAAAATATACTGACGTACGTATATGCCATCTGCATTCGCCACTGGGTCCCGTCATCACCCGTTAGGTTAGCTAACTAACGGCAGAGCGGGGACTGGACTAGCGCGGATGAAAAACATATACAACATCTACTAATATATATACCAATATATAGTATTCGCTCAAGGCGTGAATAAAATGCAACATCACAGAGAATGAACAGCATCACAGAAACAATACAGATATCTGGGATCCCCGGGTTTCACAGAGCCGCTGAAACCCGACGTTCCCCTGGTCGTGTGGATAGCCTGTGCAATGAAATCCTAGACCCCTACGGGCGCGGCAAGTCACCCGCCAAAACCTGAAGCGAGGCAGCCCCCTTCAGCAACGTGAATGGACCACCCAGCACTTCACGGAATCCGGTAACTTGGGCACCCCTCCTGGGTCAACCTGTACCCCCTATGAGTGCGGCGAATAGCCCGCCAATCCTAGAGTGAAGCCCCCTCCGTCTCAATGCCATGAGATGCGGGCTTGTTGCCCTCCAGAACCCGGCTATCCGTGCATCCCTCCGCGGGGCAATCCTAGTACAGAAAGTAAAATATACATACAACGGGTACATCGACCGCAACCAGGTCGTGCCCCAAAATAATAATACAATCAGGCAGTGACGGCAGTCCACATGTCGGACGCTCGCCCCGCAATATCAAATGTACATAATACAACAGCACAGTACTAGCATTGCATCCAGGCTATCCCCCACGACCGATCCGCAACATCACAGCAAATACATAGAACATCAACGTGAAAGTCACGTTCGCAAATCCGTCTAACCGGGCTATAGCAGTTAGACCGGATTTACCGATCGAGTGACATTCACGGTCGCAGATATAATGTAAATACTGTGAAAAATGTGTTTAAAAAATTTCCGATTGATCAAACAATTAACAAGTGGGCCCCAAAGAAAACTGTAGCACTCACAGAAACAATTGGCCCAACTTTAATATTCCAAAGCCCATATTTTAAGCCCAGAAGGCCTCTGTAAAAAAATGGTGAAGTGATGTGAATAGTGCGCGGCGGAAGGGCCGCACAAATGGGGTTTTCGCGGCGGTTCCGCGCTCCAACTGTGGAGTTACTTCGTAAATTGTTTACAGAACTCTTAGATTTTCCAGTACATCAATATTTTATAACCTGAAAAATTTTTCGAGACCAAAAATTTTCAACAGAAACTGATGCGAACTAAAATGCAGTTTTGGAACTTTTTGATCGATCGGAAATGCAAACACATTACACAAAGTTAGACTAAGTTAATGGCGAGGCTCTGATACCACTGTAAGTGCACGGCGGCGCCCCGGCCGTCAATCCGACGCCGGAATGCGGAAACGGTGATAAACTTAAATTTTGCGGACTTTGCAAACCGGCACCACCGCGCACTAAACTCCGGATCGTAACCATTAACAAGTCTACGCTACTAATAAGAAAGGGAAAAGATGTATACCGACGATACAAGTCCTCCGGTCTTCATCTCCACTCCGATCTTCTCGCGGGATCTCCGTCCGTCTCCTCCTCGTCGGAAAGGGGCACCACATCGCCTGTAGCTTTTACGGGCTCCCACCTCAATACCGAGGCAACTCGGGCGCGAAGCTGGCGAATCGACGCGTCCAAGATTTGCTGTAGGAATATAGTGTAGAGTGTATGTCTCACTTTGGGGTTGGTTGCCATAGATGGAGGAATGGTGTATAGAAAATTGGTGCTTTCAATTTTCTAGTAATGGAATGAGATGAAGAATGATATACACCAAATGAATCACTCTCAAAGATGAAGCTCTCTCCTTCTCTTTTCTTCTTCTCACTTTTCTTTTCTAAAATGAAAAACTCTCTTCTTTAGAAAATGGTGGAGCAAAGGTTATGAAGCATGAAGGGAGGTGAGTGTAGGAGATGAAAGAGGTGACCACATCAAGAGACAAGAAAACATACAACCATGCTTTACCTTTTTCAAACCATACCCTTTCATGTCACAACAAAAACAAAAGCATGGTGCAAAAGATATGAAAGCTATCATAATCAATCTTTTACAAGAAACCCCCTCCACAAAAGTTATTTGCACAATTGCAAATAACCCCCTCCATCGGAAAAGTCCGGCCGGGAAAGAACAAAGGAAAACCGGCCGGAACGGAATGCAAACTGGCAACTCCAGAAAACTGGTCCCGTAATAAATTACAGGAAAACCCCGATACTGTGCATACACACCCGCATCTGTATTCCGTCCGGATACAAATGCAAAGAGACAAAATCTACACTGTACTAAACTAGGACCGGCTTAAACCAAAGCCGGCTAGTAATATCCGTTCGATCCTGATCCGTGCAATACCGCACGTATCTGATCGAACCCTGCCATAAACCTATACGGCTATTAGTACAAACTGTCCGATCCTGATCCGTGCAATACAGCACGTATCTGATCGGACCCTGCCATATCTCCATACGGCCTCTACAACGTTTCGCCCGAAACTTGAGTAACTGAAAGTGTGGTGGACTCTAAAGACTCGTCAATACTATGGCTGTGGATTTAACCACTAGCACGTCAGAGGTATAAGCCAATACGTGACGGGCCACCAGCTATTGACCAAAAGGGACGTCGATGAGCGAACTCATCCTGACACCCTACTGAGCCTGTCAGTGACAATATCCGTGCAGTCCGGTCCGTTCGTCTATGAGCATCGCATGGCGGGCCTAGGGGGTTGGTAAAAGTCAGACCCCCAAAAGCGGTACAAGTCGTGTCGGAGTGTAGCCCAGAACACCCTGAGATACTACTGGAATACCTACCAGTAAATCTCCTTGCCTTGGCCAAGGACTTTGTGTAATGGCTCTCCTAGACACAGCACGACCTCACCCCCAATACCGGGAGAGACGAACCCCTGAAGATACGCTCACTGCCTCCATGTGGCTCGGGACTGTACCCAACTAAAACCTGTTTGCACGACTCCTTTGAGCCGTGGTAGGGTAGTAATCAAAGTACAGTGGGAACTCACACGAGACAAATGACGATCCCCAGGTCGATGAACTAACCTGCACACATGTCACCAGGGAACTGCCATCTGACGTCTGGTATATGACCAACTAGCATGTTCCCGGCGAGTCCTGTCCGGTGTACTCATAACCCAATGAGCACCTGTATACATCTTAGGTGATCCAACTGACACCAGTGGCTTGTGAGACCGGCCACCGCCCCTCGTCGGGGTCTCGACTGTATACACTAGTCTACTAATGGAGTATCGATGCCCGGTCTCGAAACTCCCACGACTAGGGACCTTTTAAGGATATGCTTGTAGACCCCCAGCTCCCACTTATATGATCGCCCTCATACTGCTGGTGGTCAAGCAAGAATCCTAGGGGCTCTATCAACGTGTAATAGCGACGTGTCATGTCACCTAAAGCAGTACACGATGATAAAGGTAAACCAGATAGCATACTATCATCTCGAGTAAGACTGTCCTACCGGGATAGGTCCTCCCTCAATCATTACAATCACGTACCTGTGACCTAATAATTGACTCTGAGGGCACTATCTCCAACACGATTGATACTATCTCACTATATCTAGGGAGTATCCTAACATCCAATTACATCTATCTCATAGATGAAAACTCAGGATTTAGGAGGTATCACTTTGATCCTCTATGGAGAATCCTTGTGATAAGCGGAGATTGATCGAGCGTAGCATAGGAAACTCCTTCCCTATCAAGAGTATGTTATCCACGTACTCTACGAGGATCACTACCATACTCCCTACTACCTTTTTGTATATACAAGGTTCATCTACCATTTTGATGATGTCAAACTCTTTGACTAACACATCAAAATAGACGTTCCAACTCCGCGATGCCTGCTTTAATCTGTAAAGCAACTTGCACACGTTTCCGCTGCTCCCACTGTTTATGAAGCCCTCTGGCTGTGTACTTATAGACGCACTCTTCTAAAACATCACTTAGAAAAGCAGTCATGGCACCCAACCGCCAGATATCGTAGTCATGGTATGTAGCCGTGGCAAGTAGGATCTGGATGGACTTAAGCATAGGCCCCAGAAAAGGTTTAATCATTAGCCACAACTGGTCTATGATGCAAACCTTTAACAAATCTAGCTTTGAAAGTCTCAACGTTTCCATGTACACTAAGTAATTTTCTCAAGATATAATTGCTCCCGATGGGGATTTAACCCTTCAGATAAAGCAACCAAAGTCCATACTTTGTTGGTGTATAAGGATTCCATCTCAGATCGCTAAGCATCCAGCCATTCTAACAGAGTCCCACTCCTGATGGCCAGCTCGAAACTAGTTGGGTCATCATCTCATGATGCATTCCTCGCTCCCACTTTCATAGAGAAACAGAATTATCTCTCAGGTGGGTGAGGAACCCTACTAGATCGGCGGAGAGGCTGAGGTTCGTTGGAAACAATTGAATCCTTTGGTTCTACCAAATCAGCAACTGTAGTTTGTATAGCTGGAACATCTTCCTGTTCTACAGAACTGACCTTATCTTGATCTTGTACGGATTTTGCTTTTGACATAGGCCGGACATTCCCAAATCTTAACTTAATTAAGAGATAGGCTCTTCCCATACCATATCTTATATGGAGTGCTAGGCACTGATTTGATTCTAACCCTATTCAATAGGTATGCAACTTCATAAGTGCATAAATCCTAAAAGGAAATAGGTAACTCAGTACTACTCATCATAGAGCACACCATATCAAATTTGGTGTATCTTCTCTGCCCCGATACACCGACGTGCTGTGGTGTATTCAGAGGAGTAATGCTGAGAGAGAATCTCATTCCTTTTTAGAATAGTCCAGGAATTCTATGCACAAGTATTCTCCTCCCTGATCCTATCATAGGACATAATACTTATACCCGTATTTTGGTTCTCTACTTCTAACTTATATTCTATGAATATCTCAAAAGCTTCGGACTTGTGTTTCAACAGGAACATATGTCTGAATCTAAAGAGATTATCAGAGAATGTAATGAAGTATATGTTGCGCCACGGCAGCACCCCGGCCGTCTTACTCGAGGCCAAATTGCGGAATCAAAAAAATTTCCTTACTCGGAAACCGGCGCTACCGCGGACAAAGAAAACCCGGATCGAAACCATTAACCTAATGCTAGCAATCAAGAGATAGGGTGAGAAGTATACCGAGTGATCCGAGTCCTCCGGTCTTCTCTTCATCGTCCCGATCTCCCTCGGAAAGTCTTGTCTCCATATCGTCGCCTCCTCGCCGGAAAGGGCACCACATCGCCTGCGTCTTTTACGGGCTCCCGCCTCAATACCGAGGCAACTCGAGCATGAAGCCGGCAACTCGACATGCTCAAGATGTGCTGTAGAATGTAGTGTAGAAGATGCTTGTCTCATTTGGGGTTTGTTGCCATGGTGATGGAGGAATCAAGAATAGAAAAATGGTGCTTGCATTTTTCTAGCAAGAAAATGAGATCATGAATGAAACTCTCAAGATGAAGCTCTCTCTTCTTCTTCTTCTCTCTTTTTTTTTTCCTCTCATGAAAAACTTATCCTCTAAATGAGAATGGTGGAGGAGGTAATATGAAGCAAGAAGGGAGGTGAGTGTAGGGTAAAGCAAGTGGTGACCACATCAAGACATAATCATCACAAACTTACATCAACCATTCTTATCAATTCTAATCAAGATAAAGCATGAAAAGATCAAGGAAAAGAATGGCATCTAAAGATGCTATCATGATAAATACACTTACAAATAAAACCTCCACCAAATGTAATTTGCAAAACTGCAAATTACCCCCTCCATCAGAAAAGTCCGGCCGGGAAAGAACAAAGGAAAACCGGCCGGAACGGAATGCAAACTGGCAACTCCAGAAAACTGGTCCCGTAATAAATTACAGCAAAACCCCTATACTGTGCATACACACCCGCATCTGTATTCCGACCGGATACAGATGCAATGAGACAAAAACTACACTGTACTAGACAAGGACCGGCTTAAGCCAAAGCCGGCTAGTAAAATCCGTTCGATCCTGATCCGTGCAATACCGCACGTATCAGATCAAACCCTGCCATATAACTATACGGCTACTAGTACAAAACTGTCCGATCCTGATCCGTGCAATACCGCGCGTATCTGATCGGACCCTGCCATATCTCCATACGGCCTCTACAGCGTTTCGCCCGAAAGCTGAGTAACTGAAAGTGTGGTGGACTCTAAAGACTCGTCAATACAATGGTTGTGGATTTAACCACTAGCACGTCAGAGATATAAGCCAATACGTAACGGGCCACCAGCTATTGACCAAAAGGGACGTCGATGAGCGAACTCATCCTGACACCCTACTGAGCCTGTCAGTGACAATATCCGTACAGTCCGGTCCGTTCTTCTATGAGGATCGCATGTCGGGCCTAGGGGGTTGGTAAAAGTCAGACCCCCAAAAGCGGTACAAGTCGTGTCGGAGTGTAGCCCAGAACGCCCTGAGATACTACTGGAATACCTACCAGTAAATCTCCTGCCTCGGCCGAGGGCTTTGCGTAATGGCTCTCCTAGACACAGCGCGACCTCACCCCCAATACCGGGAGAGACGAACCCCTGAAGATCCGCTCACTGCCTCCATGTGGCTCGGGACTGTACCCAACTAAAACCTGTTTGCACGACTCCTTTGAGCCGTGGTAGGGTAGTAATCAAAGCACAGTGGGAACTCACACGAGACAAATGACGATCCTCAGGTCGATGAACTAACCTGTACACATGTCACCAGGGAACTGCTATCTGACGTCAGGTATAAGCCCAACTAGCAGGTTCCCGGCGAGTCCTGTCCGGTGTACTCATAACCCAATGAGCACCTGTATACATCTTAGGTGAACCAACTGACACCAGTGGCTTGTGAGACCGGCCACCGCCCTTCGTCGGGGTCTCGACTGTATACACTAGTCTACTAATGGAGTATCGATGCCCTATCTCGAAACTCCTACGACTAGGGACCTTTTAAGGATGTGCTTATAGACCACCAGCTCCCACGTATATGATCGCCATCATACTGCTGGTAATCAAGCAAGAATCCTAGGGGCTCTATCAACGTGTAATAGCGACATGTCAGGTCACCTAAAGCAGTACACGATGATAAAGATAAACCAGATAGCATACTATCATCTCGAGTAAGACTGTCCTACCGGGATAGATCCTCCCTCAATCATTGCAATCATGTGCCTGTGATCCAATAATTGACTCTGAGGGCACTAACTCCAACAATCTCCCACTTGCACTCAAGGCTAATTATTGCGATGCCGCATACTCACAGCCCGTGTGATACCGAACACCCAACTCCTCTACTAGTCAGTCTCACAAAGCTCGTTTGCGAAACTATTGCGTTCGAGGAATAGCCTCAGTGAGTGGATCCGCTGTGATGTTTCTTTCTATGTCTCTCTATATCTCATGTTCGCGGAGAAAGCCATCTCCCGAAATGAGCAATACCTGTCTTAGAATGTCTGGATGTCTGATGGGACCTAGCTCATAAATGAACTCCAAATCCAAACTTCTTAGACTGTATCGTCAACTGAACTTAATCAGTATCCTGCGCCATGCCACCCTCAGTATTGCCTTGGACCACCTGTCCAAAATACTGCCCCTCGTCAGAAGGAAAACTATAACTCTGACAACCTCCTTGTCGTCCATGTCACCTTGGAAGCCTGGAATGATAACTGTCTCCCAAATGAGGCTGTCGTTATCATATCCCTAGAACATCCACTTATGTTCTAAGACTGCTTCCGACTGTTTCTCCAGGATTGGATCAATATCAACTTGTTGCATCTAGTGCAAGAACAACATCTGGTGTGGTACTTGACATCTCATGATTGACTCAATTGCCTAAGCAAGTGATCTGCCAATCATGCACACCCCTCTCTACTTTAGTCTATAAGACACCTTTAGAGAGGGTGACTCCATTACCTGCAGGTACACTACCATGCCAGGAGTCGTCCATTCTAAAAACTCTTAGAATGCTGTCAAAGTACCCTGATTGGGAAACCACCCAAATCTAGATCTAAAACCATAGATCTAGTAACCAGTATGTCTGATATAATATCCAAGTCCTTTGTGGAGAAACCACTGTGTGACGACCAAAGTATAACCGATCGTAGTATAGGAATATCACTTCCTACTACCTTCTCAACGGATCCATCCCCTATTCTGATGACGTCAAACCAATGACTGTCACATCAGAAACAGATGATCTATCTCCGCTATATCTGCTTTAGTCTATAAATAGACATAAGCCTGAAGTCCACCAATGCTTCCGCTGCTCCCACTGACTACGACAACCCTCTGCCAGAGTTATATAGACGTGCACTTCTAAAGCTAGTTTAGAACGACGCTATACTCATCCTCCTGCCGGGTCTCGCAGCCTGGAACAACAGCAATGGTAATTGTGGGTAAACAAGAACTTCCCTGTCACCGTCCTTGAGGCTACCGTAGTACCTCTCGGGTGGCTGAAGTTACCCACCTAATCTGCGGAGTGGCCAATGGAATGTCAAATCAGATTGAATCTTTAGGTTCCTTATCAAATCTTCAGTAATCGTTTGTGGTTCTGGAATTACTTCCAGTTCTACCATACTCCCACTACTTTTTCTGAAAAAATCCATTTTTAATAAAAACTGTGGCGAGTCTAGAACAATATTGCTATTGTTCATCCAGATGGTAGAAAGTCAACCCTCGTCATAGCCTGGGTCAACCCACAAACAGCCATTACAGAAACGTGCCTTGAGTTATCCGGAGTCTGGTTTTAAGCATAAGCCGGACAACTCCCCGTACCTTAACATCGTTAAGATATGAACTGTTCTATATCCAATATAGAACCAGGGGCACTGATTTAATTGAACCAGATTCAAATCATGCAGCTGTCTCCAGTGCATATCAACTAAATGGAAGGAGATCGATCAGCGTTACTCAACTTAGGAATGTTTCCAATTATGAGTAACCTGAAAGAGAAGCAATTTCTCTTTATCATTACTATCAACTGAATACCATACACAAGTATCTACATCTTCGATCACCTTGAAGAATCCCGATACTTGCTATACCTGGTTCTCTACTCTATTCAAATACCTATAACTCCTCAAAACTCAGACCCTGTGTTTGCACGAAACACATGTCTAAGAACCAGAGAAGTTAAAAGTAAACAGAATATAGTATGAGGACCAACCCCTCTGTCCTAATGGACACTGGACAACATACAATACTCTGTATAAGTCCGCTGAGTCTAACAACTCTTTCACTGTGTGTCGTAGGTTGAAAACTGTACTTATGGTTAAGAAGAATTACACCGCTGTTTAATGCTCCTCACCTAACCATCCACTGATATAGGTAAATGTCATTGACATAATATCAAAAGGTATATCTCACTCTATGAAAATAGACGTACAGATATATCAATTTGAAATTGGTGCATAACAGCGGATATTCAAAACCAAATATTTGCCGACCGGCAAACAGCCCAGGTGATCTCCTCAAATATCACCGATTACAACGAATCCCGATATAATGAGGATGATCGCCCAATTTCCAATAACTTACTCCCACTCATCATCTGTAAAACCATACAGATGTGAGAATCATACCTGGCAAATACATACCCTGGAGTAAGTGTCTAATCGGGAAATCAGTTTTCTATTAACAGTACACAGTGAAAATGAAACATCGAAATGTCTCGTTGGGGTATCCTGGTATTCTTAGTAATGCCTCTTCCATTATCCAGATTCACAACTGTAACCGTATAATTCTTTGCCACCTTTCCAAATCCCTTTATATGTCTTTAGTCATTACCTTCTGTACACCCCTTTAGGCCAAATGGTTTTCTTCCTTCCCTACCGTTTGGCACCAGCCTATGGTTTGGAAGAAGACTATCCAAAAAGCATAAAGGGTGTACTGTCCTAATCCTAGGAGCACTCGCAATGCGAGAGAAGGTGAAGATAAAAGACACCTGAATGTACTTTATTCCTATTTCTCCTGAACCAGGATCCATCCCCGAACTGGAACAAGTTCCTTTCGAGTTCGTATATAACCATACGATGGATTATCCAATAAAATGGGATCTTCGTAGTGATACGGAGTGTCCTGGAGAAATACAAAGGTGATTTAGGGTTGGCGAAGAAATACTTGGTTTGGTCGTGAATAGCAGTCGCAACTTACTTTGCCTTCTTACTAATCCCTTGCTTTGTCTTAACTTAATACCTTCTGTACACCGTTTAGGCTAACTGGTTTTCTTCATTCCCTACCGGTCGGCTCCAGCCTATGGTTTGGAAGAAGACTATCCAATTTGCGTAATAGGTGTACTACTCCTAAACCAAGGAGTACTCGCAACCTGAGAGAAGGTGAAAAGAAAAGACAACTGAATAGTCCTATTCGTTTTCTCCAGAACCGGAAACCATCCTTGAATTCCTTCGAGTTCGTATCTAACCATACGATGGTTTTGTCCAATGGAAGTGGATGTTCGTAGTAATACGGGGTGTCCTGGAGAAAAAAGGGTAAAAGTAGGAGTGGCAATAAGGTCTGCAACTCTGACAATCCAAAAGCCAGTGTTAAGAAGGTTCGGTCAACTTGGTCACTGAGTCAAAGTCCAGGGTCGGGTCAATGGTCGCTGCCAAAGAGAGAGAGAAAAGAAACACTCAGCGTGCACTCTAACCTAGATCAGAATGGTTATCACTTTATCTAATCTGGAAACCTCCCACTGTACCTCAAATTCTCCTCCAAACCTGAAAGAAGAATTAGTCGGGATCACCCGAGGAGTAAACCAACTCATCAGTGGAAATCGGGATCCAACTATTATCGCATGATAACTTGACGGAATCCACTCAAGTCACCACACTCCAGAAGGTATGCGCATGCCTGGCAAGTTTCAGTTCTTTTGAAACTCCCGATGTGTGATTTTACCCCTAGGACTCAAGTGACCTTGACGGAGTCAACAAATCAAAGAGTCCTAGTCAAGTTCATCCCGTCATTATCTGGATTGCATTAAACCCACCCGTACGTGCCCTTGACGGAGTCAACAAGGCCGCACGACTGTCCTAACCAATCCCATTTATGCAACAAACAAGCACTGCTTAGCTACCGTACACTACGCCTTGACGGAGTCAACAAACGCAGCACGAATACTAAATAATACTCATAAGAAATGACGGAGGGCTACGAATGGTTTTTGGCGAAAAACCTTTAACGTAAAGAACTTGATATCGTTGAAGGAACTGCATAGCCTTTTATAAAATATAGTGACGAAAACCTTTACTAAAGAGGTCACTCCCGGTGAAGGGATCTCGGCTCTTTCCCCGTAGAATGAGGTGCAGGATATTCCAAATGAATACCACGATGCAAAGCAAAAGTAATCGGCTATAGTGAAGTTAATGCCCTGACGCAAACTTCTGTCCAAGGGGTCACTCCCGGTGAAGGGATCTCGGCCCTTGCCTCATCGACTGAGGAGCAGGATATTCCAAATGAATACCACGATGCAAAACAAAAGCGAACGTCCTTGCAATAACAGCTTTTTGAAAAATGTTCCAACAACATCAGAATAGGTTTGTTTAGCTTGCATTGATCCGAATCAACACAGTCCCATCAATTGATCACACCACAAAGAACGAAAATATACTGACGTACGTATATGCCATCCGCATTCGCCACTGGGTCCCGTCATCACCCGTTAGGTTAGCTGACTAACGGCAGAGCGGGGACTGGACTAGCGCGGATGAAAAACATATACAACATCTACTAATATATATACCAATATATAGTATTTCGCTCAAGGCGTGAATAAAATGCAACATCATAGAAATGTACAGCATCACAGAACAATACAGATATCTGGAAGCCCCGGGTTTCACAGAGCCGCTGCTGAAACCCGACGTTCCCCTGGTCGTGTGGATAGCCTGTGTAATGAAATCCTAGACCCCTACGGGTGCGGCAAGTCACCCGCCAAAACCTGAAGCGAGGCAGCCCCCTTCAGCACCGTGAATGGACCACCCAGCACTTCACGGAATCCGGTAACTTGGGCACCCCTCCTGGGTCAACCTGTACCCCCTACGAGTGCGGCGAATAGCCCGCCAATCCTGGAGTGAAGCCCCCTCCGTCCCAATGCCATGAGATGCGGGCTTGTTGCCCTCCAGAACCCGGCTATCCGTGCACCCCACCGCGGGGCAAACCTAGTACAGAAAGTAAAATATACATACACCGGGTACATCGACCGCAACCAGGTCGTGCCCCAAAAGAATAATACAATCAGGCAGTGACGGCAGTCCACATGTCGGACGCTCGCCCCGCAATATCAAATGTACATAATACAACAAAACTGTACTAACATTGCATCCAGGCTATCCCCCACGACCGATCCGCAACATCACAGCATAAACATAGAACATCAACATGAAAATCATGTTCGCAAATCCGTCTAACCGGGCTATAGCAGTTAGACCGGATTTACCGATCAAGTGATATTCACGGTCGCAGATATAATGTAAATACTGTGAAATAATGTGTTTAAAATTTTCCGATTGACCAAAAATTAACAAGTGGGCCCCCAATCAAAACTGTAGCACTCACAGAAAACTTGGGCCCAATTTTAATATTCCAAAACCCCTAATTACAGCCCATAAGCCCACTGCAAAAAAAATAATCACACGACCCCACACTCCTGCGGCGGAAGCGCGGCCAAAAGGGTGTTTTGGCCGCCCTTCCGCGGTCGTACGGAGGAATCGTGTCACCAAATTTTGTCAGTGTTCTTAGAACTCCCTGCACATCATACTGAGACCACCTGAAAAATTTTTAGACTCCAAAAAATTTCGACAGAAACTGATGTGAAGGAAAAATAGGGTTTTTGGAATTTCGGTCGATCGGATAAGCAAAACACATCAAACGAAGCTAGGTAAGGTTAATGGCGTGGCTCTGATACCATGTTGCGCCACGGCAGCGCCCCGGCCGTCTTACTCGAGGCCAAATTGCGGAATCAAAAAAATTTCCTTACTCGGAAACCGGCGCTACCGCGGACAAAGAAAACCCGGATCGAAACCATTAACCTAATGCTTAGCAATCAAGAGATAGGGTGAGAAGTATACCGAGTGATCCGAGTCCTCCGGTCTTCTCTTCATCGTCCCGATCTCCCTCGGAAAGTCTTGTCTCCATATCGTCGCCTCCTCGCCGGAAAGGGCACCACATCGCCTGCGTCTTTTACGGGCTCCCGCCTCAATACCGAGGCAACTCGAGCATGAAGCCGGCAACTCGACATGCTCAAGATGTGCTGTAGAATGTAGTGTAGAAGATGCTTGTCTCATTTGGGGTTTGTTGCCATGGTGATGGAGGAATCAAGAATAGAAAAATGGTGCTTGCATTTTTCTAGCAAGAAAATGAGATCATGAATGAAACTCTCAAGATGAAGCTCTCTCTTCTTCTTCTTCTCTCTTTTTTTTTCCTCTCATGAAAAACTTATCCTCTAAATGAGAATGGTGGAGGAGGTAATATGAAGCAAGAAGGGAGGTGAGTGTAGGGTAAAGCAAGTGGTGACCACATCAAGACATAATCATCACAAACTTACATCAACCATTCTTATCAATTCTAATCAAGATAAAGCATGAAAAGATCAAGGAAAAGAATGGCATCTAAAGATGCTATCATGATAAATACACTTACAAATAAAACCTCCACCAAATGTAATTTGCAAAACTGCAAATTACCACCCTCCATCAGAAAAGTCCGGCCGGGAAAGAACAAAGGAAAACCGGCCGGAACGGAATGCAAACTGGCAACTCCAGAAAACTGGTCCCGTAATAAATTACAGGAAAACCCCTATACTGTGCATACACACCCGCATCTGTATTCCGACCGGATACAGATGCAATGAGACAAAAACTACACTGTACTAGACTAGGACCGGCTTAAGCCAAAGCCGGCTAGTAAAATCCGTTCGATCCTGATCCGTGCAATACCGCACGTATCAGATCAAACCCTGCCATATAACTATACGGCTACTAGTACAAAACTGTCCGATCCTGATCCGTACAATACCGCGCGTATCTGATCGGACCCTGCCATATCTCCATACGGCCTCTACAGCGTTTCGCCCGAAAGCTGAGTAACTGAAAGTGTGGTGGACTCTAAAGACTCGTCAATACAATGGTTGTGGATTTAACCACTAGCACGTCAGAGGTATAAGCCAATACGTAACGGGCCACCAGCTATTGACCAAAAGGGACGTCGATGAGCGAACTCATCCTGACACCCCTACTGAGCCTGTCAGTGACAATATCCGTACAGTCCGGTCCGTTCGTCTATGAGGATCGCATGTCGGGCCCTAGGGGGTTGGTAAAAGTCAGACCCCCAAAAGCGGTACAAGTCGTGTCGGAGTGTAGCCCAGAACGCCCTGAGATACTACTGGAATACCTACCAGTAAATCTCCTGCCTCGGCCGAGGGCTTTGCGTAATGGCTCTCCTAGACACAGCGCGACCTCACCCCCAATACCGGGAGAGACGAACCCCTGAAGATCCGCTCACTGCCTCCATATGGCTCGGGACTGTACCCAACTAAAACCTGTTTGCATGACTCCTTTGAGCCGTGGTAGGGTAGTAATCAAAGCACAGTGGGAACTCACACGAGACAAATGACGATCCTCAGGTCGATGAACTAACCTGTACATATGTCACCAGGGAACTGCTATCTGACGTCAGGTATAAGCCCAACTAGCAGGTTCCCGGCGAGTCCTGTCCGGTGTACTCATAACCCAATGAGCACCTGTATACATCTTAGGTGAACCAACTGACACCAGTGGCTTGTGAGACCGGCCACCGCCCCTCGTCGGGGTCTCGACTGTATACACTAGTCTACTAATGGAGTATCGATGCCCTATCTCGAAACTCCTACGACTAGGGACCTTTTAAGGATGTGCTTATAGACCACCAGCTCCCACGTATATGATCGCCATCATACTGCTGGTAATCAAGCAAGAATCCTAGGGGCTCTATCAACGTGTAATAGCGACATGTCAGGTCACCTAAAGCAGTACACGATGATAAAGATAAACCAGATAGCATACTATCATCTCGAGTAAGACTGTCCTACCGGGATAGGTCCTCCCTCAATCATTGCAATCATGTGCCTGTGATCCAATAATTGACTCTGAGGGCACTAACTCCAACAGTATAAAGAACCGGTCTTGGCATGTATAGACAGGGGACCTTACATATATTATCATGTATCAGTCCCAAGAGTTTACTAACTCTTTCTCTGTTTCCAATAAACAGAGCTATGGTCATCTAATCTTTATGACATGACTGGCAAGTTTCACAAGATGTAAATTCAAACTAATTTAAATATGCATCTAAATATAACTTCAGCCAGTCGGGTCGCATTGATATGACCTAGTCTACAATGCCTCAAGAAGGATTCGTTCATTTCTGAACTCTTCCTCTTGTGTGTGTTCTGTATACTAGGAACTGTAGTTTGATTTAGAACGTCAATGCTTTTAGATAACGTGCCTGAACCGATCAACTTTTGATATAGGAAATGTTCAAAACATTATCCAACAATAAAAAATTATATCCTTTCTTTACTAATAAAGAGACCGATATGATTTTGTATATCAGGTTCGGTATCTACTAGCATTTTTTCAGAATCAATGTATTTGGAATACAGGGTGACAGTGACCAACAGACTTGGCTGCAACACTTGCACCGTTTTCTGTCTCATGAAACTTATCACCCCGTTCTCAGTTCTCTACCTTTCTGTAGCCCTATGTAACAGATTACATATCTGGGATCCTGATCCGGTATCACATACTCAGGACGTAAAGGATACTGAGAAACAGTTCTTTGTAATGAACACACCCGAAGGAGATGCATCATATGCACTTTCTTCGTTTGGGCGGCATAGGAATTCTGGTAATCCCCAAATTCCTGCTCTGTCTTATAACAATTATAAGTTGGAGCGGGACCAACGTTCCCCAGCTCAGTATAACAAGCGGGTTCGGTCAATTCATCCATTTTATTATCTTGATTAAGGCGTGACATGGTCGCTACCAGGAGAGAGAGAGAAGAAAACACTCTGCGTGCGCTCTTGCAAGATCAGATTGGTTATTATTTTATCTAATCAGGACGGCTCCCACTGGTTTTTATCAAATCTTCCTTCAAACCCTAAAAGGAAAGACTAGCCGGGATTAATTACACGCTACAAGTTCGCCAATCTATCAGCCAGGCCAGTGTCGGTACTTTGAGGGAGGTTCCCCGTGCTTTCGCACGGACCTAATTACAGTAAACCTCGTTTTCCCAGAGGCGTAACCCCGTTGACACCTTTCTAGACACCTACTTGATTGGCTAATTGTAATGTGTAAAACTCTCCCAGGAGTAACAATTACTCGCAGCGGGTATCGGGATCCAACTAACTCATAGAAAGTATGCAATCTCATTGCAAATTTCAACAGTTGAAATTCCCGATAATATTTTGCCCCTAGTGTTCTATGACCTTGACGAATGCCAAACAACCCATAGTCCACTAGTCAAGTTCAACCTGTACATTTCTTGATTGAATTAAACCCTCACCCACACGACCCTTGACGAATGCCAAACAACGCCGTACGAATACCCTAATCCAATCTGCATCATATGCATAAGCAGATAAATACTAGTTAGCTACCGTACACTACGCCTTGACGAATGCCAAACTACCGCAGCACGAATATTAACTAGTACTTATCTGAAATGACGGTGGGCTACGACAGGTTTTTCTGAAAACCTATTGCGTAATGAACTTTATATCGTTGTAGAATCAAATGAATTTTAAAATGGAGTGTTTTTGAGGCTTATCTTGTTTTGCTAAAGGGGTCACTCCCGGTGAAGGGATCGTCGGCCCTTTCCTCGTCGAATGAGGTGCGGGATATATCATATATACTCACTGTGAAAAGAAGAAACTATAGAAGCAATCAAAAGACAAACCGAGTGTGTAGCATCTGCCAGTTATTGCTAAAGGAGTCACTCACGGTGAAGGGATCTCGGTCCTTTCCTTATCGAATAAGGTGCAGGATGTTCTACAAGGAACACCGCGATGCAAAGCAAGAACTGTAGCTACCTGTTTTTAAGAAATTCGATTCCACAACATCATTAGGTTTCTTTTATTTTCATTAATCACATTAATGAAGTCCCATCATTTAAGCACCTAAACATCACAGATAAATACGACGTACACTTATGCCATCCGCATTCGCCTCGATGTCCCCCTCGTGCACCGTTAGGTTAGGTAACTAACGGCAGAGCGGGGCAGGGCTAGCGCGGGTGTAAAATATAAGTAACATCTATATAATATATCATATATACTATATACAATATCTATCACAGCATATCAAATGATCACATCACAGATATCGCAGCAGAAGAAACATATGAAACATTGGATATACTAGGACGTCCGTGTTTTCAATACGAGCCAGTATAAAACACGGATTCCACGGTCGTGATGAATAGCCAAACCCACACACCCCTAGACCCCTACGAGTGCGGCAAGCAACCCTACCAATTCTAGAGTTAGGAGACCCGGACTCGACTCCTCGAGTTGGTCTCCCACCGGACTCCAGAACCCGGTTACTTGTGCCTTCCTCCTTGGGTCTATCCTAATGCGGGAAAAGTAAATAATATACAAATGGTGACATCATCCGCAACCTGGAAGTGCCCCAATAAAAGAATATTACATACAAGTTTTTACATGAATGAAAATAAAAAACACTCATCTCACATAAAAAACCCCGGCTATTCAAACACAACAATCCAATATAACATATCCAGCAACACATAACATCACATGTCATCAACGTAAGTAAACATGCGTATCCTAATTATCGTTGACATATAGCAACGAAACCGGCGATATCACATATTACACTTACGGTCACAGAAAAGAAAGTGTAAAACTACAACAGTTGGAATCCGCAACCTCTTTAGACATCGCATGCCTAATCAAATGAATTCCTTAGACATCACATGCCTAACAATTATAAACCCCACATTTTAGTCTCATTATCGAAAACACTTTTCAATATCAGGTCGGGCAATTCAACAAGATTCCCGACATCCTGAACGAATGCTCGTCGCAAACTTTTAGTAGACGGTCGCACCCCCGATACCGTCGACGAAGTGCACTAAGGCAGAACACCGCTACCGCGAGCACCCGAACGGATGCATTCGGCGACGGGGTTCTCCTACAGTCACTTGGTCTGGGCTATGGGGTGTAGCTGTCTATTAAGTTTATCCGGCGAGTATCCGCGTACGCTACGCGATTGCGACGGACTTTTGATCGCATCAAAATTCCGTGGCAACCGATCAAGTGAGACTAAACCGCTAGATTTATAACATTCATTCAGTTATCTCATAACTTCTTGTGAATTTCAATTATTGTATCACATTCCAGATAGATAGAAAATGTTAAACTTTCCGATCGAACAATCAAACACCCAAGTTTTCCCGAAACAGATCAACACATGATATAAGTTTAAAAACATTCACTTCATGCCTCAGTACCAACATTCCAGCCGTAGAAGGGTCAAGCCAACGCCTCACATGTGGCACGCCGTACTGCCCCAAACCCTAAGGTTCAAAGGGCAGTTCAAGACGGTCACATAATCGAGTTAAGGTTTGTTGTCTTCTAGAGGGACCATCGCGTTACTTGCACTACTTAGAACGTCATTAAACTACGGAAAGATCCAACACTTGGAAATTTCCCGACAGGGGAAAAAGTGGGTATTTATATCCGGTCGAACTTTTTAACATATTCTAAAATTATCCGGAAAAACACAGACGAAGTTAAACTTCCCGATCGAAACACCGAGTCCCCAATACAACCCAGAAAACTCAACTCTTGAGTAAATATTAAAAATTCCCAGAAAATACAGCTATAAAAGATAGGAATTACTGTGCAATCAAAAGTGAACAAACCCACTTTATTGCCGCGGAACCGCCGCCCAACCTAGGGTACGGCCGCGGTTCCGCGGCGGTTTAATCGAGTTGGGTCCATGAATTTCACAGTAATTCCTATAAAACCCTGCTGAATTTTCTGCATAGTTTTAATTCGGAAAAATCCCAGTTTTGAAAAAATGTACAGAGAAGGGTTTCAGATTAGGGTTTCGGGTTCGTTCGGGTTTCTAACTTCGTCTACTCATCGCCTAAGGCTCTAGCTAGGCTCTGATACCACTGTAGGGTTTCTGGGCACACTTAGGAGGTTCCACAAGGCATCAACCGTGCCAATTTCAAATTTTTCCGGTGCCGAGAAACCCTAACTAGATCGTTAACTAGAGATTAGGCAAAATTACAAGCTACTAAACTGCTTTAGTACTAAGTGAACGGAAATACAACCTTTGTAGATCCGGTCCTCCACTTCTCTAGCTCCGTTTTGACGTCCCTCCGTTGCGATCATCGGAATCCCGGACTCTCACGGTGGTTTCATCGAAGAAATGATCGGGCTAGGTCGATGACTTCGATACCGAAGATGATCTACGTCGAGGCGACTCTAACTCGAGCTCCAACTTCACCAAGTCGTGAAACTTGTGAAGAAAACACCCTATACTACATGGCAAGTGGTAGAGGATGAAGAAATAAGAAGTGGGTTCGGTTTAGATTTGGATTTCTCACTCTTTTCCTCATAGCACCATTAAAGCTAGTAAGGTTTCTTCTTCTTGAAGAAGAAGAAGAAGAAGAAAAAGGATATGATAAGAATAAGAATAATTGAAAATAAAGTGATTCTTATCATATTAGCAACCATGGTTGAGTGTAGAGAATCAACTAGGGTTAGGTGAATGGTGAGGTTAAGTAAAAGAAACAAAAATGGTCAAAGCTTCACAAAGCTTCAAGTGTAAAACAAAAAAGCCACTATTAACCTAATCATAGTTTAAATTATACACACAACCAAGTTTGCATGTATCATCAAACATGATACAAACAAGTGCACAAAACTATATCATATATATATAATGTGCACATCAAGTGAGAAAATCCATCTTAAGTGAACCAATACTAGTTAATGCAAAGTAATATATCAAATATATAATTATGCATTAAATCATTAAATCAACGCTTGATTTAATGATCCGGTCATACTGCATATAACCGACTAATATTTAGTGTATCAATGTATCGAATCAACACTTGATTCGGTAACCCGGCTATATCTCATATAACCGTCCAATGATACAAATCGCGAGAATAGAATACAGTATCACATACTGGTATTATACTTGGTCCCGCACATATCTCATATGCGCTCCTATTTCGTTTCGCTTGAGCCAGGAAACCGTAGGACTCTAAAGACTCGTCAATACGCCGGCAGCAGGTGATGATCATATCAAACACTCACAAGCCGCAAGCGGTCTGCTAAACGTAACGGCCACCCGGGTATTGAGCGATCAAAAGATCAACAAGCAAGCCCACTCACACTCCTGTGAATCCAACCAGTAACACTTACCGTACAGTCCGGTCTCGTCGTCTGATATGTCGCATATCTCGCCTAGGGGTGGTAAACGTCAGATCCCAATAGCTCGATAAGTCGTGTCGATATGAGGTCTATAACAGTTCGAGAAACTACTGGTAACACTTAAAAGTAAATCTCAGCAACCATGGGCAGGGATTTCCGGTTATAGCCAATCGAACACAGCGCAACATCAACTCCCTATACCGGGAGAGAAGAATCCCCTCTTATCGCTCATTGCCTCCATGTGATTCGGGACTGTACCTAAAAACCACCGTTTTGCACGCCCTCTTGGACATGGTAAGGTGGAAATCAAAGCACAGTGGGAATCACACAAGACTCTATGACAATCCCGGGTCTACAGACTAACCTGTACCAGTGTCACCAGAGAACTGCCATCTGACGTAAGGTATAATACCATCTGGGAGTTCTCGGCGAGTCCGTCCAGTGTACCCAGTCTCCACTGAGCACCCGTATATCATCTCTGATGTCAAACACCAATGGATATGTGATCATCCATCACCCATCTATATGGGTCGAGAAGGTATACGCTAGTCTACTCTGGTATATCGATACCCCGTCTCGATACACCCACGACTAGGGACCTTGAAGGATGTACTTATGGACTACCATGTCCCCACTAGTATGATCCGTATCATAGTACAGGTAGTCAAGTACACATCCTAAGGGCTTTACCAACATGTAACAGAGAGACAATCAATATACACGTTAAGGCAAAGAGTAACCAGATAGCATACTATCATGTCGAGCAAGAAAGTCCTCCCTATATATGTCCCAGCATCCACTACAATATACATCCTATTTAGAGTAATGGCCTCTAGGGCATACATATAACTAACAATCTCCCACTTGCACTAGGGCCATCTGATAGCAGTGTTTGAAGTATCTCATACTCAACCATCCCATAAAAGTCTCTCTCTGGGAAAAGGCCTTTCGTGAGTGGATCCGCCGTGTTGTCCTCTGAGTCTACTCTCCTAACCTCGATCCCCTAGAGATCAACTATCTCCATGATCAGGTGATGCTGTCTCAGAATACGTCTGGGTCACTGATGGGACCGGGGTTCCTGGGCCAAAGCCACACTTCCATTGTCACATAATGGTAGGAACCTAGTTCATCTCATGAACCAATATACACCCAAACTGCCTCTTTGGTAGCATCTTAAGTAGCGATGTATCCAGCCTTTATCGTCTAGTATGCCACGGTATCTAGCTTGGAACTCTTCCAACATACCGTCCCTTTACTGAGGGTAAAGACAATGCCTGCGACTGACATTCAGTCGTCCTTATCACTCTGGAACTTTTCCAGTGATTCTCCCCAGGATCGATCGATACTATCTCACTACATCTAGTGAGTATCCTAACATCCAATTACATCTATCTCATAGATGAAAACTCAGGTTTTAGGAGGTATCACTTTGATCCTCTATGGAGAATCCTTATGATAAGCGGAGATTGATCGAGCGTAGCATAGGAAACTCCTTCCCTATCAAGAGTATGTTATCCACGCACTCTACGAGGATCACTACCATACTCCCTACTACCTTTTTGTATATACAAGGCTCATCTACCATTTTGATGATGTCAAACTCTTTGACTAACACATCAAAATAGACGTTCCAACTCCGCGATGCCTGCTTTAATCTGTAAAGCAACTTGCATACGTTTGCGCTGCTCCCACTGTTTACGAAGCCCTCTGGCTGTGTACTTATAGACGCACTCTTCTAAAATATCACTTAGAAAAGCAGTCATGGCACCCAACCGCCAGATATCGTAGTCATGGTATGTAGCCATGGCAAGTAGGATCTGGATGGACTTAAGCATAGGCCCCAGAAAAGGTTTAATCATTAGCCACAACGGGTCTGCAAACCTTTAACAAGTCTAGTTTTGAAAGTCTCAACTTTTCCATGTACACCAAGTAATCTTCTCAAGATATAATTGCTCCCGATGGGGATTTAACCCTTCAGATAAAGCAATCAAAGTCTATACTTTGTTGGTGTATAAGGATTCCATCTCAGATCGCTAAGCATCCAGCCATTCTTACAGAGTCCCACTCTTGATGGCCAGCTCGAAGTTAGTTGGGTCATCATCTCATGATGCATTCCTCCCTCCCACTGTCATAGAGAAACAAAATTATCTCTCAGGTGGGTGAGGAACCCTACTAGATCGGCGGAGAGAGGTTCGTTGGAAACAATTGAATTCTCTGGTTCTACCAAATCAGCAACTGTAGTTTGTATAGTTGGAACATCTTCCAGTTCTACGGAACTAACCTTACCTCGATCTTGTACGGATTTTGCTTTTGACATAGGCCGGACAATCCCAAATCTTAACTTACTTAAGAGATAGGCTCTTCCCATACCATATCTTATATGGAGTGGTACGCACTGATTTGATTCGAACCCTATTCAATAGGTATGCAACTTCATAAGTGCATACCTCCCAAAAGGAAATAGGTAACTCAGTAGTACTCATCATAGAGCACACCATATCAAATATGGTGTATCTGCTCCGCCCCGATACACCGACGTGCTGTGGTGTATTCAGAGGAGTAATGCTGAGAGAGAATCTCATTCCTTTTTAGAATAGTCCAGGAATTCTATGCACAAGTATTCTCCTCCCTGATCCTATCATAGGACATAATACTTATACCCGTATTTTGGTTCTCTACTTCTAACTTATATTCTATGAATATCTCAAAAGCTTCGGACTTGTGTTTCAACAAGAACATATGTCTGAATCTAAAGAGATTATCAGAGAATGTAATGAAGTATAAAGAACCGGTCTTGGCATGTATAGACAGGGGACCTTACATACATTATCATGTATCAGTCCCAAGAGTTTACTAACTCTTTCTCTGTTTCCAATAAACAGAGCTATGGTCATCTAATCTTTATGACATGACTGGCAAGTTTCACAAGATGTAAATTCAAACTAATTTAAATATGCATCTAAATATAACTTCAGCCAGTCGGGTCGCATTGATATGACCTAGTCTACAATGCCTCAAGAAGGATTCGTTCATTTCTGAACTCTTCCTCTTTTGTGTGTTCTGTATACTAGGAACTGTAGTTTGATTTAGAACGTCAATGCTTTTAGATAACGTGCCTGAACCGATCAACTTTTGATATAGGAAATGTTCAAAACATTATCCAACAATACAAAATTATATCCTTTCTTTACTAATAAAGAGACCGATATGATTTTGTATATCAGGTTCGGTATCTACTAGCATTTTTTCAGAATCAATGTATTTGGAATACAGGGTGACAGTGACCAACAGACTTGGCTGCAACACTTGCACCGTTTTCTGTCTCATGAAACTTATCACCCGTTCTCAGTTCTCTACCTTTCTGTAGCCCTATGTAACAGATTACATATCTGGGATCCTGATCCGGTATCACATACTCAGGACGTAAAGGATACTGAGAAACAGTTCTTTGTAATGAACACACCCGAAGGAGATGCATCATATGCACTTTCTTTGTTTGGGCGGCATAGGAATTCTGGTAATCCCTAAATTCCTTCTCTGTCTTATAACAATTATAAGTTGGAGCGGGACCAACGTTTCCCAGCTAAGTATAACAAGCGTGTTCGGTCAATTCATCCGTTTTATTATCTTGATTAAGGCGTGACATGGTCGCTACCAGGAAAGAGAGAGAAGAAAACACTCTGCGTGCGCTCTTGCAAGATCAGATTGGTTATTATTTTGTCTAATCAGGACGGCTCCCACTGGTTTTTATCAAATCTTCCTTCAAACCCTAAAAGGAAAGACTAGCCGGGATTAATTACACGCTACAAGTTCGCCAATCTTTCAGCCAGGCCAGTGTCGGTACTTTGAGGGAGGTTCCCCGTGCTTTCGCACGGACCTAATTACAGTAAACCTCATTTTCCCAGAGGCATAACCCCGTTGACACCTTTCTAGACACCTACTTGATTGGCTAATTGTAATGTGTAAAACTCTCCCAGAAGTAACAATTACTCGCAGTGGGTATCGGGATCCAACTATCTCATAGAAGGTATGCAATCTCATTGCAAATTTCAACACTTGAAATTCCCGATAATATTTTGCCCCAAGTGTTCTATGACCTTGACGAATGCCGAACAACCCATAGTCCACTAGTCAAGTTCAACCCGTACATTTCTTGATTGAATTAAACCCACCCGCACGACCCTTGACGAATGCCAAACAACGCCGTACGAATACCCTAATCCAATCTGCATCATATGCATAAGCAGATAAATACTAGTTAGCTACCGTACACTACGCCTTGATGAATGCCAAACTACCACAGCACGAATACTAACTAGTACTTATCTCATAGGGTTCGATACTTCCGCCCCGATATACTGTTGTGTTGTGGTGTATACGAAGGAGTAAGCTGAGAGAGAATCCCATTCTCCGTTTAGAAAATCCAGGAACTCCATGCCTAAGTATTCGCCTCCTCGATCACATCGAAGGACTTAATACTTCTACCCGTCTGGTTCTCAATTTCAAGCTTATATTCCTTGAATTTGTCAAAAGTTTCAGACTCGTGTTTCAACAGGAACACATGTCCGAATCTTGAGAGATCATCGATGAATATGAAGTACGAGGAACCAGTCCTGGCATTTGTAGACATAGGACTGTATACATCATCATGTATCCATCCCTAGAGTTCAGTAGCTCTATCTCTGTTTCCAGTAAACGGAGTATTGATCATTTTATCTTTGAGAAAAGACTGGAAAGTATCATAAGATGAAAATTCGAACAGATTCTAATATTCATCCTTATGTAACTTGGCTAGTCGTGTCGCATTAATATGACCTAGTCTACAATGCCACAAGAAGGATTCGTTCAATTTTGAACTACTCCTCTTATGTGTGTTCTATATACTTTGAACTGCGGTTTGATTTAGAACGTATATGCCATTACATAACGTGCCTGATCCAATCAACTCTTGACTCAGGAAAATGTTCACAACATTATCCTCCAATACGGAATTATATCCTTCTTTAACTTAATAAAGAATCTGATGTAATATTGTATATCAGGTTCGGTATGTAATAACATTCGTTCAGAATCAATTTATTTACCATTTAGTTAATACAAGGTGATATTTGCCAACTGATTTGGCTGCAACAATTGCACCATTCTCTAACACTTAGAGACATATCACCCTATCCCAGTTCTCTACCTTTATGTAGCCCATATAACAAATTACATTTGTGGGATCCTTATCGGGTATCTCATAACTAGGACGTAGAGGAGACTGAGAAACGGTTCTTGGTAATAAACACACCCGAAGAATATGCATCAACATGCTTATTCCTCGATTGGATCGTGTGGAAATCCGGATATTCCCCTATTTCTTACTCAGACTTATAACAATTATAAGGTAGAGTGGAACCAACATTCCCCAGCTTAGAATAATAAGCAGGTTCGGTCAATATAACCATATTATTATTTTGATTAAGGCATGTCACGGTCGCTAACAGGAGAGAGAGAGAAGAAAACACTCTGCGTGCGCTTTTTTGCAAGATTAGATTGGTTGTTTATTTTATCTAATCAGGATGGCTCCCACTGTTTTTATCAAATCTTCCTTCAAACCCTAAAAGGAAAGACTAGCCGGGATCAATTACACTCTACAAGTTCGCTAACCGTTCAGCTAGGCCAGTGTCGATACTTTGAGGGAGGTTCCCCGTGCTTTCGCACGGACCTAATTAAAGTAAACCTCAGTTTCCCAGAGGTATAATCTGGTTGACACCTTTCTAGACACCTAATAGGTTAGCTAACTATAAACTGCAAAACTCTTCCAGGAGTAACTCTTACTCGCAGTGGGTATCGGGATTCGACTATCTCATAAAAGGTATGCAATCTCATTGCAAATTTCAACTCTTGAAACTCCCGATGAAGGTTTTTACCCCTAGTACTTATGACCTTGGCTATGGTCTGTAGGGTTGCTAGGAACTAGAACAAGGTTCTATAAGGCATCAACCATGCCAAAATCAAATTTTTCATGTGCCGAACAACCCTAACCAAGATCGTAAACTAGAGATTAGGCGAAACAATGAACAAGTAAACAACTTTACTTCTAAGAGAAAGGGATTACAACTTTTATAGTCCGTTTCTTCGCTTCATAAGCTCCGAGTAGTAGTCCCTTCGCCGCAATCCATGAACTCCCGAACTCTAGATAGGCTCCACAAGTCGAATGATGCTTGCTTGCTTGAAGTCTTCTATTTCGAAGATGATCTACCTTGAAGAAACTCAAACCCAAGGTCTTGCTTTTCTAATCAAGTATTAGCAAAGCAAACACCCTAATCTAAGTGCCAAGAATAGATGAGGATGATGAAGTAGGAATTTAGCTCTCATTTGTTTTCGATTTCTCACTCATTTTCATCACTTCTCAAAATGCTAGAAAGCTTTTCAACCAAAAAGGAAGAAGAAGAAGAAGCAAATCAATTTGTGATGAATAATGAATATTGTGTGTTGTTACAAATGCAACCATGGGTTAAGAATGAAGATTTAACCCATGTAGAGAATTAACTATGGTAAAGGGTTGGGTTGGGTTAAAGAAATATCTACACAAAATATCACAAGTCAAAGTCAAAACTTCAAGAAGCTTCTTGAAAGCTTCATGCAAGCTTAACCCTAATCCAAACCTTAACCATATTTAAACTCCACAAAACATGTTGCATTTGTAACCCTAACATGTTACAATATTATATATCACATATACAATATTTATTGTAACAAAATAAAATAATACAATTAACATATATCACATATATATCAATGTATTATCCAAGTGAGAAAAAGAATCTTTAAGTGAGCTAATATTAGTTAATGTAATATAATATATCAAATATATGATTATACATTAAATTATCGAATCAACACTTGATCCGATAATCCGGCTATTTCACAAATAACCGACTAATACAATCTGTATCAGTTCATCGAATCAACACTTGATCCGATGATCCGGCTATATCACATATATCGTGAGAATCTAATACGGTATCACATACTCGTATTGTTCTCGGTCCCGCACATATCACGTATGTGCTCCTACTCCGTTTTGCCTGAGACAGGAAACCTTTGTGTAGGACTCTAAAGAATCATCAATACACCGGCAGTACGTGATGATCATATCAAATATCCACAAGCTGCAAGCGGTCAGCTAAACGTAACAGCCACCCAGGTATTGAGCGATTAGAAGATCAACAAGCAAGCCTGTACATTCTCCTGCGAATCCAATCAGTAACACTCCCGTACAGTCCCGTCTCTTCGTCTGATATGTCGCATATCTCGCCTAAGGATGGTAAACGTCAGACCCCAGTAGGTTGATAAGTCGTGTCGATATGAGGTCCATAACAGTTCGAGAAACTACTGATAGCACTTACCAGTAAATCTCAGCAACCCTGGCCAGGGATTTCCAGTTATAGCCAATCGAACACAGCGCAACATCAACTCCCTATACCGGGAGAGACGAATCCCCTCCTATCGCTCATTGCCTCTATGTGATTCGGGAATGTACCCAAAATCCACCTTTTTGCACGCCCTCTTGGATGTGGTATGATGGAAATCAAAGCACAGTGGGAATCACACAAGACTCTATGACGATCTCGGGTCTACAGACTAACCTGTACCAGTGTCACCAGAGAACTGCCATCTGACGTGAGGTATAATACCATCTGGGAGTTCTCGGCGAGTCCGTCCAGTGTACCCAGTCTCCACTGAGCACCCGTATACCTTTTCTGATGTCAAACACCAATGGATATGGGATCATCCATCGGCTATCATATAGGTCAAAAAGCGCATACGCTAGTCTACTCTGGAGTATCGATGCCCTGTCTCGGTATTCCCACGACTAGGAACATTTGAAGGATGTACTTAACGACTACACGGTCCCCACTAGTATGATCTGCATCATAGTCCTGGTAGTCAAGTACTCATCCTAAGGGCTTTATCAACATGTAACATAGAGACCATCAGAGTACACGTTAAGATAAAGAGCAACCAGATAGCATACTATCATGTCGAGCAAGAAAGTCCTACCTATATATGTCCAAGCATCCACTACAATATACATCGTATGTACAGTAATGGCCTTTAGGTCATACATATAACTAACAATCTCCCACTTGCACTAGGGCTATCTATTGTGGTATCGCATACCCAACAATCAGCTGTGGTTGAAGTATCTCATACTCAACCATCCCATAAAAGTCTCTACTGGGAAATAGGCCTTTGTGAGTAGATCCGCGCTGTTGTCCTCTGTGTCTACTCTCCTAACCTTGATCTCCCTGGAGATCAACCATCTCCATGATCAGGTGATACTGCCTAAGAATATGTCTGGATCGCTGATGGGATGGGGGTTCCTTGGCAATAGCCAGAACTCCATTGTCACATAATGGAAGGAACTAAGTTCATCTCATGAACTGTTATCTATATCTAGATTGCCTCTTTGGTGGCATCCTTGGTAGTGATTTATCCTGCCTTTATCGTCTAGTATGTCACGGTATCTAGCTTGGAACTCTTCCAACATACCGTCCCTCCACTGAGGGTAAAGACAATGCCTGTGCCTGACATTCAGTCGTCCTTATCACGCTGGAACCATTCCAGTGATTCTCCCCAGGATCGATTGATACCATCTCACTACAACTAGTGAGAATCCTAACATCCAATTTGATCTATCTCATAGATATAAAACCTAGGATTTAGGAGGCATCACTTTGATCCTTATATAGAGAATCCTTGTGATTAGAGAAGATTGACCGAGCGTAGCATAGGAAACTCCTTCCCTATCAAGAGTATGTCATCCACGTACAATACGAGGATAATCACCGTACTCTCTACTATCTTTTTGTATATACAAGGTTCATCTACCATTTTGATGAAGTCAAACTCTTTGACTACCACATCAAAACAGACGTTCCAACTCCGCGATGCCTGCTTTATCGCATAAAACAACTTGCACATGTTTCCGCTGCTCCCACTATCTACGAAGCCCTCTAGCTGTGTACTTATAGACGCTCTCTTTTAAATCATCATTTAGAACAACAGTCATGACACCCAACCGCCAGATATCGTAGTCATGGTGTGTAGCAGTGACAAGTAGGATCTGGATGGACTTAAGCATAGCTTTGAAAGTCTTAACTTTTCCATGTACACCTAGTAATCTTCTCAAGATATACTTGCTCCTGATGGGGATTTAACCCTTCAGATAAAGCAACCAAAGTCCATAATTTGTTGGTGTATATGGATTCCATATCAGATCGCTTAGCATCCAGTCATTCTTACAGAGTCCCACTCCTGACGGCCTGCTCGAAACTAGTTGGATCATCATCTCATGATGCAATCCTCGCTCCCACTGTCATAGAGAAAACCGAAGTATCTCTCAGATGGGTGAGGAACCCTACTAAATCGGCGGAGAGGCTGAGGTTCGTTAGTTACTATTGAATCCTTCGGTTCTACCAAATCATTTGCTGCAGTTTGTATAGCTGGAACTCCTTCCAGTTCTACCTCATGGCCACTAATTTCTTCATAAGAAATTCCCTTTCTCAAAGGTGGCATGCTGAGAAACAAAACACCTTTTGTTCCTCGGTTAGGTAGAAGATATTCCCTTGCGAATGCTTGGGATATCCAACAAACTTCCACAGAACTGACTTTGTCTCGAGCTTGTCCGGATTTTGCTTTTAGACATAGGCTGGACAACCCTAAATCTTAATATTCTTAAGAGATGGGCTCTTCCCATACCATATCACATATGGAGTGGTAGGCACCTGATTTGATTGGAACCCTATTCAATAGGTATGCAGCTTCACAAGTGCATAACACCCAAAAGGAAATAGGAAACTTAGTAGTATTCATCATCGAGCACACCTTATCACATAGGGTGTGATTGCTCCGCCCCGATACACCGACGTGCTGTGGTGTATATGGAGGAGTAATGCTGAGAGAGAATCTCATTCTCCTTTAGAATAGTCCAGGAATCCCGTGCTCAAGTATTCTCCTCCCTGATCACATCAAAGGACATAATACTTATACCCATTTTTGTTTTCTACTTCTAACTCATATTCATTGAATTTGAAAAGGTTCAGACTTGTGTTTCAACAGGAATACATGTGCGAATCTTGAGAGACCATCAGTGAATATAATAAAGTATAAAGAACCAGTCCTGGCATGTATAGACAGGGGACCTTACATACATCATCATGTATCAATCCCAAAGAGTTCACTAACTCTTTCTCTGTTTCCAATAAATAGAGCTGTGGTCATCTTATCTTTGTGACATGATCGGCAAGTTTCACAAGATGTAAATTCAAACAAATTTAAATATGCATCTAAATGTAACTTAGCTAGTCGGGTCGCATTGATATGACCTAGTCTACAATGCCTCAAGAAGGATTTGTTCATTTCTGAACTCTTCCTCTTGTGTGTGTTCTGTACATTAAGAACTGTGGTTTGATTTAGAACGTATATGCTTTTAGATAACGTGCCTGAACCGATCAACTCTTGATATAAGAAATGTTCAAAACATAATCCAATAATACAAAATTATATCCTTCTTTACTAAATAAAGAGACTGATATGATGTTGTATATCAGTTTCGGTATCTAACAACATTCGTTCAGAATCAATGTATTTGTTAATACTGGGTGATAACTTCCAATAGACTTGGCTTGCAACAATTTCATCTTTTTCAACTCTTGAAACTTATCACCCGTTCTCAGTTCTCTACCTATCTGTAGCCCATCTAACAGATTACATATGCGGGATCCTGATCCGGTATCTCATACCCAGGACGTAAAGGATACTGAGAAACATTTCTCGGTAATGAACACACCCGAAGATGATGCATCAGCATGCACTTTCTTCGTTTGGGCGGCACGGGAATTCTGGGAATCCCCAATTTCCTGCTCGTTCTTATAACAATTATAAGTTGGAGCGGGACCAACGTTCCCCAGTGCAGTATAACAAGCGGGTTCGGTCAATATATCCATATTATTATCTTGATTAAGGCGTGATATGGTCGCTACCTGGAGAGAGAGAGAAGAAAACACTCAGCGTATGCTCCTGCAAGATTAGATTGGTTATTAATATATCTAATCAGGATATCTCCCACTGTTTTTGTCAAATCTTCCTTCAAACCCTAAAAGGAAAGACTAGCTGGGATTAATTACACCCTACAAGTTCGCCAATCTTTCAGCCAGGCCAGTGTCGGTACTTTGAGGGAGGTTCTCCGTGCTTTCGCACAGACCTAATTAAAATAAACCTCGTTTTCCCAGGGGCGTAACCCCATTAACACGTTTCTAGACACCTACTTGATCGGCTAATTGTAATGTGTAAAACTCTCTCAGGAATAACTCTTACTCGCAGCGGGTATCGGGATCCAACTATCTCATAGAAGGTATGCAATCTCATTGCAAATTTCAACACTTGAAATTCCCAATAATATTTTGCCCCAAGCATCCAATGACCTTGACGAAAGCCAACAAACCATAGGCTACCAGTCAAGTTCAACCCGTCATTTCCTGATTGAATTAAACCCACACGCACGACCCTTGACGAAAGCCAACAAAGTCGCATGACTACCCTAACTCAATCACATCATATGCTTATGCAGATAAGCATAAATAGCTACCGCACACTACGCCTTGACGAAAGCCAACAAACGCAGCACGAATACTATGAAGTACTTATCTGAAATGACGGAGGGCTACGACAGGTTTTTAAGAAAACCTTTTGCGTAATGAACTTGATATCGTTGTAGAATCGAGTGATATTAAATGGAGAGTTTTTGAGGCTTTTCTAGTTTTGCTAAAGAGGTCACTCCCGGTAAAGGGATCGTCGGCTCTTTCCTTATCGAATAAGGTGCAGGATATTTCACAAATACCATTATGCAAAGCAAAAACTATAGAAGCAATCAAAAGACAAACCGAGTGTGTAGCATCTGCTAGTTTCGCTAAAAAGGTCACTCCCGATGAAGGGATCCCGGCTCTTTCCTTATCGAATAAGGTGCTGGATATTGTACAAGGAATACCGCTATGCAAAGCAAGAACCAGAGCTACCAGTTTTTAAACAAGTTTCTACAACATCTTTAGGTTTCTTTTATTTCATTAATCTCATTAATGAAGTCCCATTTTATTATGTTTCACAAGTATCAGATATGAAACGAAATCAACAATATATAATATATATCACATATATATAATATATAAACATTCGTCTCAGGAAGTAATATGATCTCATCACAGAACATTGCAGCAGAAGAAGATATATGAAATATTGGATATACTAGGAGGTCCGTGTTTTTAATACGAGCCAGTATAAAACACGGATTCCACGGCCGTGATGAATAGCCAATCCCACACCCCTAGACCCCTACGAGAGCGGCAAGCAACCCTGCCAGTTCTAGAGTTAGGAGACCCGGTCTCGACTCCTCGAGATAGTCTCCCACTGGACCCTAGAACCCGGTTACTTGTGCTCCCCGCCTTGGGTCTATCCTAATGCGGAAAAGTAAATAATATACAATGGTGACAACATCCTCAGCCCGGAAGTGCCCCAATAAAAGAATATTACATACAATGAATTTTACATGAATGAAAAAGAAAAACTCTCATCTCACATAAAATCCCCGGCTATTTAAAACACGACGATCCAATATAACATATCACAGCAACACATAATATCACATATCATCAACGTAAGTAAATATGCGTATCCCAGTTGTTGTTGATGTATAGCAACGAAACCGGTGATACATCACATATTACACTTACGGTCGCAGAAAAGAAAGTGTAAAACTACAACAGTTGGAATCCGCAACCTTCTTAGACATCGCATGCCTAACCAAATGAATTCCTTAGACATCGCATGCCTAACAATTATAAACTCCACATTTTAGTCTCATTATCGAAAACACTTTTCAATATCTAGTCGGGCAATTCAACAAGATTCCCGACATCCTGATCGAATGCTCATCGAAAACTTTAGTAGACGGCCGCACCCCCGATGCCGTTGACGAAGTGCACTAAGGCGGAACACCGCTGCCGCGAGCACCCGAACGGATGCTTTTGGCGACGGGGTTCTCCTACAGTCACTTGGTCGGGCTATGGGTCGTGGCTGTCTATTAAGTTTAACCAGCGAGTATCCGCGTACGCTACGTGATTGCGACGGACTTTTGATCGCATCAAAATCCCATGGCAACCGATCAACTGAGACTAAACTGCTAGATTTATAACATTCAAATTAGTTATCTCATAACTGCTTATGGATTCCAAACATTCCAGATAAATAGACAATGTTAAACTTTCCGATTGAATAAACAAACACCCAAGATTTCCCAAATAGCTCAACACTTGAGCGGAGTTCAAAAATCCCAGAACATATCACAGCCCCAATGAACCAGCTGTAGAAGGGTCAAACCAACGCCTCACATGTGGCAACGCTAAACTACCACAAACCCTAGGTTTCAAGTGGAAGTTTTGACGGTCACATAATTGAGTTAAGGTTACGTTCTTCTAGAGAGTCCACAGATACGCTTGCATGATTTTCCGGAAGTTTCAAACTCGTGAAAAAATCCAATACTTGAAAATTTTCCGTCAGGGGAAAAAGTGAGTTATTGATATCCATTCGAACTTTTTAACACGTTCTAAATTACCCGGAAAAACTTAAACTTAAACCTTCCGATTGAATCAACGAATTCCCAATAGTTCTCAGAAAGCTCAACACTTGAGTAGAATTAAAAATTCCCAGAAGCATGAAAAAGTACCCAAGAATCATACCCTGAAGTATTATCCCCTGACACCCTAAGTTGGCCGCGGAACCGCCGCCAAACGCATGGTTTGGCCGCGGTTCCGCGGTCTCTTGAAGGGGTCATGGGTCCGTACTTCACAGTAATTCTTATAATTCCCTGCATGATTTTCTGAGTATTTTTAATATGAAAAATTTCAACTTTTTGAAAAATTTCCAGAGAAGGGGTTCATATCGGGGTTTCGGGGTTCGATCGGATTTTAAACTTCGTCTAGACGACCCCTAAAGCTCTAGCTTGGCTCTGATACCATTGTAGGGTTACTAGGCACTAGAACAAGGTTCTACAAAGTATCAACCATACCAAAATCAAAATTTTCATGTGCCGAACAACCCTAACCAAGATCGTAAACTAGAGATTAGACGAAACAATGAACAAGTAAACAGCTTTACTTCTAAGAGAAAGGGATTACAATCTTTGTAGTCCATTCCTTCGCTTCATAAGCTCCGAGTAGTAGTCCCTTCACCGCGATCCTTGAACTCCCGAACTCTAGAGAGGCTCCACAAGTCGAATGATGCATGCTTGCTTGAAGTCTTCCATTTCGAAGATGATCTACCTTGAAGAAACACAAACCCAAGCTCTTGCTTTGCTAATCAAGTATTAGCAAAGCAAACACCCTAATCTAAGTGGCAAGAATAGATGAGGATGATGAAGTAGGAATTTAGCTCTCATTTGTTTTCGATTTCTCACTCATTTTCATCACTTCTCAAAAAGCTAGAAAGCTTTTCAAGCAAAAAGGAAGAAGTAGAAGAAGCAAATCAATTTGTGATGAATAATGAATATTGTGTGTGGTTAGAAATGCAACCATGGGTTAAGAATGAAGACTTAACCCATGTAGAGAATTAACTATGATAAAGGGTTGGGTTGGGTTAAAGAAATATCTACACAAAATATCACAAGTCAAAGTCAAAGCTTCAAGAAGCTTCTTGAAAGCTTCATGCAAGCTTAACCCTAATCCAAACCCTAACCATATTTAAACTCCGCAAAACATGTTGCATTTGTAACCCTAACATGTTACAATATTATATATCACATATACAATATTTATTGTAACAAAATAAAATAATACAATTAACATATATCACATATATATCAATGTTTTATCCAAGTGAGAAAAAGAATCTTTAAGTGAGCTAATATTCGTTAATGTAATATAATATATTAAATATATGATTGTTGGAGATAGTGCCCTCAGAGTCAATTATTGGATCACAGGCACGTGATTGCAATGATTGAGGGGAGGACCTGTCCTAGTAGGACAGTTTTACTCGAGATGATAGTATGCTATCTGGTTTATCTTTATCATCGTGTACTGCTTTAGGTGACCTTACGAGTCGCTATTTCACGTTGATAGAGCCCCTAGGATTCTTGCTTGACTACCAGCAGTATGAGGGCGATCATATACGTGAGAGCTGGAGTCTATAAGCACATCCTTAAAAGGTCCCTAGTCGTGGGAGTTTCGAGACAGGGCATCGATTCTCCAGAGTAGACTAGTGTATACAGTCGAGACCCCGACGAGGGGCGGTGGCCGGTCTCACAAGCCACTGGTGTCAGTTGGTTCACCTAAGATGTATACAGGTGCTCATTGGGTTATGAGTACACCGGACAGGACTTGCCGGGAACCTACTAGTTGGGATTATACCAGACGTCAGATAGCAGTTCCCTGGTGACATGTGTACAGGTTAGTTCATCGACCTGAGATCGTCATTTGTCTTATGTGAGTTCCCACTGTGCTTTGATTACTACCCTACCACGGCTCAAAGGAGTCGTGCAAACAGGTTTTAGTTGGGTACAGTCCCGAGCCACATGGAGGCAGTGAGCGGATCTGCAGGGGTTCGTCTCTCCCGGCATTGGGGGTGAGGTCGCGCTGTGTCTAGGAGAGCCAGAACATGAAAAGTCCTTAGCCAAGGCAGGAGATTTGCTGGTAGGTATTCCAGTAGTATCTCAGGGTATTCTAAGCTACACTCCGACACGACTTGTACCGCTATTGGGGGTCTGACTTTTACCAACCCCCTAGGCCCGCCATGCGATGCTCATAGACGAACGAACCGGACTGTACGGATATTGTCACTGACAGGCTCAGTAGGGTGTCAGGATGAGTTCGCTCATCGACGTCCCTTTTGGTCAATAGCTGGTGGCCCGTCACGTATGGCTGATACCTCTGACGTGCTAGTGGTTAAATCCACAGCCATAGTATTGACGAGTCTTTAGAGTCCACCACACACAGTTACTCAGGTTTCGGGCGAAACGCTGTAGAGGCCGTATGGAGATATGGCAGGGTTCGATCAGATACGTACGGTATTGCACGGATCGTGATCGGACGGTTTTTACTAGCCGGCTTTGGTTTAAACCGGATCCTAGTATTAGATAGTGTAGATTTTGTCTCTTTGCATTTGTGTTCAGTGGGAATACAAATGTGGGCATGTATTTGCAGTAGCGGGATTTTCCTGTAATTTATTACAGGATCAGTTTTCTGAAGTTGCCAGTTTGCATTCCGTTCCGGCCGGTTTTCCTTTGTTCCTTCACGGCCGGACTTTCGATGGAGGGGGTTATTTGCAGTGTGCAAATAACATTTGTGGAGGGGGTTTATTGTGATTATGGCTTCATGATGGTTCTTGTCATCATGAGATTCTTTTGGGGTCCATTCCTATGCTTTTCTTGTGATGAGATTGAGTGGGATTTAGATGAGAAATGAGTGTGACAAATTTCTTCTCTTTATGATACATTTTCTCTTCTTGATGATTCTTTTTTCCTCCACCATTCTTTTGGAGAGGCCGGCCACATCTTGGAGAGGGTGAGAGGGATCATTTTTATGGTGGCAAAAATCTTCATCTCATTATTCCATTCATCCTATCAGGAGAGTTCCATTTCAAAGCTCATCTCTTTTCTTCACCTCCATCCTTCACTGGCAACTACATAAACCCCAAAGAGACATAGTTTCTACACTTGCCTATAGCATTCCTTGGACGCGTCGGCTAGCCAACTTCGCGCCCGAGTTGCCTCGGTCCTGAGGTGGGAGCCCGTATACGAACCCGGCTACGTGGTGCCTTTCCGACGAGCGAGGAGGTGACGGACGGAGATCCCACGGGAGGTTGGAGTGGAGACGAAGACCGAAGGACACGGATCGCTTGGTATAGCTTTTCTACTCTTTTCTATTTTGCTAGTAGCTAGGTAAATAGCCCGATCCAGGTGAAAAGTGCGCGGTGGTGCCGGTTCAATAGTTTTTGAAAGTTTTTCGTTTCCGCGTTTCCGGCGTCGGTTCGACGGCCGGGGCGCCGCCGCGGACTTACATTGGTATCAGAGCCACGCCATTAACCATGCCTAACTTACTCTAGTATGTTTAAAACCCGATCGAACGAAAATCGCAAAAACCGTATTTTCAGTGCACTATTCTCTGTCGAAATTTTTTCAGCTTCAAAAATTTTTCAGGTTGTTTCAGAATACTGTGCATAGAAATCTAAGCAATCTGTGAAAATTTGGTCACGAGATCTCACCACTCCGCCGCGGAACCGCGGCCAAACCCATGCTTGGGCCGCGGTTCCGCCGCGCTTTCAACTGTTCAGCGTGCCAAATTTTTCCAGAGGGCTTTAGACTTGGAAATAGGGGTTTTGGGATATTATTTTTTGGGCCCATATTTTCTGTAAGTGCTACAGTAATGCTTGGGGCCCACTTCGGTAAATTTGTTCGATCGGAAATTTTAAACATGCCAGTTCACAGTATTTACATTATATCTGCGACCGTGAATGTCACTCGATCGGTAAATCCAGTCTATCTGCTATAGCCCTTTTAGACGGATTTACGAACGTGACATTCACGTTGATGTTCTGTGTTGTGCTGTGATGTTGCGGATCGGTCGTGGGGGATAGCCTGGTTGCAGTATTAGTACAGTTTTTTGTATTATGTACATTTGATATTGCGGGGCGAGCGTCCGACATGTGGACTGCCGTCACTGCCTGTTTGTATTATTCTTTTGGGGCACGACCAGGTTGCGGTCGATGTGCCCGTTGTATGTATATTTTACTTTCTGTACTAAGATTACCCCGCGGAGGGGTGCACGGATAGCCGGGTTCTAGAGGGCAACGGGCCCGCATCTCATGGCGTTGAGACGGAGGGGGTTTCACTCTAGAATTGGCGGGCTATTCGCCGCACTCGTAGGGGGTATAGGTTGACCCAGGAGGGGTGCCCAAGTTACCGGATTCCGTGAAGTGCTGGGTGGTCCATTCACGTTGCTGAAGGAGGCTGCCTCGCTTCAGGTTATGGCGGGTAACTTGCCACGCCCGTAGGGGTCTAGGATTTCATTGCAGAGGCTATCCACACGACCAGGGGAACGACGGGTTTCAGTAGCGGCTCTGTGAAACCCGGGGATCCCAGATATCTGTATTGTTCTGTGATGCTGTACATTTCTGTGATGTTGCTTTTTATCACGCCTTGAGCGAAAATTATATATTATATATATACTAGTAAATGTTGTATATGTTTTGCATCCGCGCTAGTCCAGTCCCCGCTCTGTCGTTAGTTAAGTAATCTAACGGGTGATGACAGGACCCAGTGACGAATGCGGATGGCATATACGTACATCACTATTTTCGTTCTTTTGTGGTGTGATCAATTGATGGGACTGCGTTGATTCGGATCAATGCAAGATAAACAAACCTATTCTGATATTGTTGGAACACTTTTTCAAAAAGCTGTTATTGCAAGGTCGTTCTCTTTTGTTTTGCATGGTGGTATTCGGTTATGAATATCCAGCTCCTCAGTCGACGAGGCAAGGACCGAGATCCCTTCAACGGGAGTGATCCCTTGGACAGAAGTTTGCGTCAGGGAAATAAATTCACTGTAGCCGATTACATTTGCTTTGCATCGTGGTATTCAGTTGGAATATCCTGCACCTCATTCCACGGGGAAAGAGCCGAGATCCCTTCACCGGGAGTGACCTCTTTAGCAAAGGTTTTCGTCACTATATTTTTATAAAGCTATCAGTTCCTTCAACGATATCAAGTTCATTACGTTAAAGGTTTTCGCCAGAAACCATTCATAGCCCTCCGTCATTTCAGTTAAATATTCAGTAGTATTCAAGCTATGTATTTTGACCTCACGCCAAGGCATAGTGATTGGTAGCTGCCGGGTATTTATCTGTTGCATAGATAGATGCGTTGGTTTGGGACAGTCGTACTACTATTTTGGCCTTCGTCAAGGGTATGTACGGGTGGGTTCAAATTAACCTGGACAATGACGGGTAAAACTTGACATGTGACTTATGATATTTTGACCTCACGCCAAGGTCATAAGAGCATGGGGCAAAAATCCACATCGGGAGTTTCAAAAGAACTGAAACTTTTCAGATATGCGCATACCTTCCGGAGTGTGATAGCGTGAGCGGATTCCGTCACGTTATCATGCGATGATAGTTGGATCCCGATTCCCACTGATGAATTGGTTTACTCCTTGGGTGATCCCGGCTAATTCTTCTTTCAGGTTTGGGGAAGAATTTGACGTTACAGTGGGAGGTTTCCAGATTAGATAAAGTGATAACCATTCTGATCTAGGATAGAGTGCAAGCTGAGTGTTTCTTTTCTCTCTCTCTCTTTGGAAGCGATCATTGACCCGACCCTAGACTATGACTCAGTGACCAAGTTGACCGAACCTTCTTAACACTGGCTTTTGGATTGTCAGAGTTGCAAACCTCATTACCACTCCTACTTTTACCCTTTTCTCCAGGACACCCCGTATTACTACGAACGTCCACTTCCATTGGACAAAACCATCGTATGGTTATATACGAACTCGAAGGAATTCGAGGATGGTTTCCGGTTCTGGAGAAAACGAATAGGACTATTTAGTTATCTTTTCCTTTTTACCTTCTCTCAGGTTGCGAGTACTCCTTGGTTTAGGAGTAGTACACCTATTACGCAAATTGGATAGTCTTCTTCCAAGCCATAGGCTGGTGCCGACCGGTAGGGAATGAAGAAAGCCAATTAGCTTAAACGATGTACAGAAGGTATTAAGTTAAGACAAAGAAAGTGATTAGTAAGAGGGCAAAGTAAATTGCGACAGATATTCACGACCAAACCAAGTATTTCTTCACTAATCCCACATCACCTTTGTATTTCTCCAGGACACTCCGTATCACTATGAAGATCCCAAGTTTATTGGATAATCCATCGTATGGTTATATACGAACTCGAAAGGAACTTGTTCCAGTTCGGGGATGGATCCTGGTTCAGGAGAAATAGGAATAAAGTTCATTCAGGTGTCTTTTATCTTCACCTTCTCTTACGTTGCGAGTGCTCCTAAGACTAGGACAGTACACCCATTATGCTTATTGGATAGTCTTCTTCCAAACCATAGGCTGGTGCCGAACGGTAGGGAAGGAAGAAAACCATTTGGCCTAAAGGGGTGTACAGAAGGTAATGACTAAAGACATATAAAGGGATTTGGAGAGATGGCAAAGAATTATACGGTTATAGTTGTGAATCTGGATAATGGAAGAGGCATTACTAGGAATACCAGGATACCCCATCGAAACATTTCAATGTTTCAGTTTCACTGTGTACTGTTAAAAGAAAACTGATTTCCCAATTAGACACTTGCTCCAGGGTATGTATTTACCAGGTTTGATTCTTACATCTGTATGGTTTTACAGATGATGAGTGGGAGTAAGTTATTGGGAATTAGGTGACCATCCTCATTATATCAGGATTCGTTGTAATTGGTGATATTTGAGGAAGTCACCTGGGTTGTTTGCCGGTCAGCAAATATTTGGTTTTGAATATCCGTTGTTATGCACCAATTTCAAATTGATATATCTGTACGTCTATTTTTATAGAGTGAGACATACCTTTTTGAAATTATATCTATGACATTTACCTATATCAGTGGATGGTTAGGTAAGGAGCATTCAACAGCGGTATAATTCTTCATAACCATAGTACAGTTTTCAACCTACGACACACCGTACATGAGTCACTAGACTCAGCGGACTTATACAGAGTTTTGTGTATTGTCCAGTGTCCATTAGGATAGAGGGGTTGGTCCTCGTACTATATTCTGTTTACTTATGACTTCTCTAGTTCTTAGACATGTGTTTCGTAGAAATGCAAGGTCTAAGTTTTGAGGAGTTATAGGTATAAGAATAAAGTAGAGAACCACATGTTGCAAGTATCGGGATTCTTCAAGGTGATCGAAGATGTAGATACTTGTGTATGGTATTCAGTTGATAGTGATGATTAAGAGAACTTGCTTCTCTTTATTACTCATAATTGGAAGTATTCCTAAGTTGAGTAACGCTGATAGGCCTCTCTCCATTTAGTAGACATGCACTGGAGACAGCTGCATGATTTGAATCTGGTTCAATTAATTCAGTGCCTCTGTTTCTATTGGATATAGAACAGTTCATATCTTGACATTGTTAAGGTACGGGGAGTTGTCCGGCTTATGCTTAAAACCAGACACTGGATAACTCAAGGCACGTTTCTGTAATGGCTGTTTGTGGGTTGAACCGGGCTATGACGAGGGTTGACTTTCTACCATCTGGAAGATCAATAGTGATATTGTTCTTGACTCGCCACAGTTAATTAAAAATGGATTTTTCCAGAAAACAGTAGTGGGAGTATGGTAGAACTGGAAGTGATTCCAGAACCGCAAACGATTACTGAAGATTTGATAAGAACCTAAAGATTCAATCTGGTTTGACATTCCATTGGCCACTCCGCAGATATGGTGGGTAACCTCAGGCGCTCGAGAGGTACTTCGGTATGCTCAAGGACAGTGGCAGGGAGGTTCTTGTTTACCCAGACTTACCTTTGCTGTTATTCCAGACTGTGAGACCCGGCAGGAGGATGAGTATAGCGTCGTTCTAAACTAGCTTTAAAAGTGTACGTCTATATGACTCTGCCAGAGGGTTGTCGTAGTCAGTGGGAGCAGCGGAAGCATTGGTGGACAGTTAGTTTATGTCTATTTATAGACTAAAGCAGATATAGCGGAGATAGATCATCTATTTCTAATGTGACAGTCATAGGTTTGACTTCATCAGAATAGGGGATGGATCTGTTAAGAAGGTAGTAGGGTGTGATGTCCTGGTATTTGATGACATACACAGAGTATGAAGTGATATTCTTATACTACGATCGGTTATACTTTAGTCGTCACACAGTGGTTTCTCCACACAGAACTTGGATATTATATCAGACATTCTGGTCACTAGATCTATGGTTTTAGATCTAGATTTGGGTGGTTTCCCAATCTGGGTACTTTGACCGCATTCTAAGAGTATTTAGAATGGACGACTCCTGGCATGGTGGTGTACCTGCAGGTAATGGAGTCACCCTCTCTAAAGGTGTCTTACAGATTAAAGGGGAGAGGGATGTGCATGATTGGCAGATCACTTGCTTAGGCAATTGAGTCAATCATGAGATGTCAAGTACCACACCAGATGTTGTTCTTGCTGTAGGTGCAATAAGTTGATATTGATCCAATCCTGGAGAAACATTCGGAAGCAGTTTTAGAACATAAGTTGATGTTCTAGGGATATGATAACAGCATTCTCCTTTGGGAGACAGTTATCATTCCAGGCTTCCAAGGTGACCTGGATAGCAGAGTGGCTGTCAGAGTTATATTTTTCCTTCTGACGAGGGGCAGTATATTGGACAGGTGGTCCAGGTGGATACTGAGGGAAGGCATGGCGCAGGATACTGATTAAGTTCAGTTGACGATACAGTCTAAGAAGTTTGGATTTGGAGTTCACTTGTGAGCTGGGTCCCATCAGATATCCAAGCATATTCTAAGATAGGTATTGCTTATTTCGGGAGATGGCTTTCTCCGCGAACTTGAGATAAAGAGAGACATAGAAAGAAACATCAGAGCGGATCCACTCACTGAGGCTATTCCTCGAACGCAATAGTTTCATAAACGAGCTTTGTGAGACTGACTAGTAGAGGAGTTGGGTGTTCAGTATCACACGGGCTGTGAGTATGCGACATCGCAATAATTAGCCTTGAGTGCAAGTGGGAGATTGTTGGAGATTGTGCCCTCAGAGTCAATTATTGGATCACAGGCACGTGATTGCAATAATTGAGGGGAGGACCTGTCTCAATAGGACAGTCTTACTCGAGATGATATTATGCTATCTGGTTTATCTTTATCATCGTGTACTGCTTTAGGTGACCTTACGAGTCGCTATTACACGTTGATAGAGCCCCTAGGATTCTTGCTTGACTACCAGCAGTATGAGGGTGATCATATACGTGAGAGCTGGAGTCTATAAGCACATCCTTAAAAGGTCCCTAGTCGTGGGAGTTTCGAGACAGGGCATCGATTCTCCAGAGTAGACTAGTGTATACAGTCGAGACCCCGACGAGGGGCGGTGGCCGGTCTCATAAGCCACTGGTAACAGTTGGTTCACCTAAGATATATACAGTTGCTCATTGGGTTATGAGTACACCGGACAGGACTCGCCGGGAACCTACTAGTTGGGATTATACCAGACGTCAGATAGCAGTTCCCTGGTGACATGTGTACAGGTTAGTTCATCGACCTGAGATCGTCATTTGTCTCGTGTGAGTTCCCACGGTGCTTTGATTACTACCCTACCACGGCTCAAAGGAGTCGTGCAAACAGGTTTTAGTTGGGTACAGTCCCGAGCCATATGGAGGCAGTGAGTGGATCTGCAGGGGTTCGTCTCTCCCGGTAATGGGGGTGAGGTCACGCTGTGTCTAGGAAAGCCAGAACATGAAAAGTCCTTGGCCAAGGCAGAAGATTTGCTGGTAGGTATTCCAGTAGTATCTCAGGGTGTTCTGGGCTACACTCCAGCACGACTTGTACCGCTATTGGGGGTCTGACTTTTACCAACCCCCTAGGCCCGCCATACGATGCTCACAGAAGAACGGACCGGACTGTACGGATATTGTCACTGACAGGCTCAGTAGGGTGTCAGGATGAGTTCGCTCATCGACGTCCCTTTTGGTCAATAGCTGGTGGCCCGTCACGTATGGCTGATACCTCTGACGTGCTAGTGGTTAAATCCACAGCCATAGTATTGACGAGTCTTTAGAGTCCACCACACACAGTTACTCAGGTTTCGGACGAAACGCTGTAGAGGCCGTATGGAGATATGGCAGGGTTCGATCAGATACGTGCGGTATTGCACGGATCGTGATCGGACGGTTTTTACTAGCCGGCTTTGGTTTAAATCGGGTCCTAGTATTAGATAGTGTAGATTTTGTCTCTTTACCTTTGTGTTCAGTGGGAATAAAAATGTGGGCATGTATTTGCAGTAGCGGGATTTTCCTGTAATTTATTACAGGATCAGTTTTCTGAAGTTGCCAGTTTGCATTCCGTTCCGGCCAGTTTTCCTTTGTTCCTTCACGGCCGGACTTTCGATAGAGGGGGTTATTTGCAGTGTGCAAATAACATTTGTGGAGGGGGTTTATTGTGATTGTGGCTTCATGATGGTTCTTTTCATCATGAGATTCTTTTGGGGTCCATTCCTATGCTTTTCTTGTGATGAGATTGAGTGGGATTTAGATGAGAAATGAGTGTGACAAATTTCTTCTCTTTATGATACATTTTCTCTTCTTGATGATTCTTTTTTCCTCCACCATTCTTTTGGAGAGGCCGGCCACATCTTGGAGAGGGTGAGCGGGATCATTTTTGTGGTGGCAAAAATCTTCATCTCATTATTACATTCATCCTATCATGAGAGTTCCATTTCAAAGCTCATCTCTTTTCTTCACCTCCATCCTTCAATAGCAACTGCATAAACCCCAAAGAGACATGGTTTCTACACTTGCCTATATCATTCCTTGGACACGTCGTCTAGCCAACTTCGGGCCCGAGTTGCCTCGGTCCAGAGGTGGGAGCCCGTATACGAACCCGGCTACGTGGTGCCTTTCCGACGAGCGAGGAGGTGACGGACGGAGATCCCGCGGGAGGTTGTAGTGGAGACAAAGACCGAAGGACACGGATCACTTGGTATAGCTTCTTTACTCTTTTCTATTTTACTAGTAGCTAGGTTAATGGCCTGATCCGGGTGAAAAGTGCGCGGTGGTGCCGGTTCAATAGTTTTTGAAAGTTTTTCGTTTCTGTGTTTCCGGCGTCGGTTCGACGGCCGGGGCGCCGCCGCGGACTTACAATGATTATACATTAAATTATCGAATCAACACTTGATCCGATAATCCGGCTATTTCACAAATAACCGACTAATATAATCTGTATCAGTTCATCGAATCAACACTTGATCCGATGACCCGGCTATATCACATATATCGCGAGAATCTAATACGGTATCATATACTCATATTGTTCTCGGTCCCGCACATATCATATATGTGCTCCTACTCCGTTTTGCCTGAGCCAGGAAACCTCTGTGTAGGACTCTAAAGAATCGTCAATACGCCGGGTGTAGGTGATGATCATATCAAATATCCACAAGCTGCAAGCGGTCAGCTAAACGTAACAGCCACCCAGGTATTGAGAGATCAGAAGATCAACAAGCAAGCCTGTATATTCTCCTGTGAATCCAATCAGTAACACTCCCGTACAGTCCCGTCTCTTCGTCTGATATGTCGCATATCTCGCCTAGGGGTGGTAAACGTCAGACCCCAGTAGCTTGATAAATCGTGTCGATATGAGGTCCATAACAGTTCGAGAAACTACTGATAACACTTACCAGTAAATCTCAGCAACCATGGCCAGGGATTTCTAGTTATAGCCAATCGAACACAGCGCAACATCAACTCCCTATACCGGGAGAGACGAATCCCCTCCTATCGCTCATTGCCTCTATGCGATTCGGGAATATACCCAAAAGCCACATTTTTGCACGCCCTCTTAGACGTACTATGATGGAAATCAAAGCAAAATGGGAATCACACAAGACTCTATGACGATCTCGGGTCTACAGACTAACCTGTACCAGTGTCACCAGAGAACTGCCATCTGACGTGAGGTATAATACCATCTGGGAGTTCTCGGCGAGTCCGTCCAGTGTACCCAGTCTCCACTGAGCACCCGTATACCTTCTCTGATGTCAAACACCAATGGATATGGGATCATCCATCGCCCATCTTATGGGTCAAGAAGCGCATACGCTAGTCTACTCTGGAGTATCGATGCCCTGTCTCGGTATTCCCACGACTAGGAATATTTGAAGTATGTACTTAACGACTACACCGTCCCCACTAGTATGATCTGCATCATAGTCCTGGTAGTCAAGTACTCATCCTAAGGGCTTTATCAACATGTAACATAGAGACCATCAGAGTACATGTTAAGATAAAGAGCAACCAGATAGCATACTATCATGTCGAGCAAGAAAGTCCTACCTATATATGTCCAAGCATCCACTACAATATACATCGTATGTACAGTAATGGCCTCTAGGGCATTCATATCTGGTTACTTGTCCTCGAGATGGTCCCTCACTGGACCCTAGAATCCGGTTACTTGTGCTCCCCTCCTTCGGTCTATCCTAATGCGGAAAAGTAAATAATATACATCAATGGTGACATCATCCTAAACCCGGAAGTGCCCCAATAAAAGAATATTACATACATTGAATTTTACATGAATGAAAATGAAAAAATCTCATCTCATATAAAAAATCCCGGCTATTCAAACACGACGATCCAATATAACATATCACAGCAACACATAACATCACATGTCATCAACGTAAGTAAATATGTGTATCCCAATTTTCATTGACACGTATATGTATTTCGATACGTATATTCTAGTATTATATTATTTTTGTTTTTCTATCTCTTTGGGTATTCGTATTTCGGTACGAATGCATATATATACAGTAGAATGTAATCCGTATTTTTTACCGGAAAACATTCTAGAAGGTGGCCACCTCATTTTTGGATTTGACCATTTTTTTATAAAATGGTAAATGAGGTGGAATTTAGAATGAGGAGGGTATGGTGATGACCATGCTTGCATAGTGAACACAAATGAATTGTTAATTTATTTGTGCTCACTATTCAAGTATGGGAGCTATTTTAAATTGAAAAGAATTCTTTTACAAAACCTAGCATGCTCATTTTCTCTCTCCAAGAGAGCTCATTTTTTTGGATGGTTCATTTTCTTTCTCTTGAGCAAGCTTTGAGCTCCATCACCATTTTTGTGCTTCACTCTCTTCTAGTTCTCATGCTTTGCCCCCAGCTTCATTCTTCACCTCCTCTCAACCCTCTCATGTGTTGAGAATCATGAGAGGAGGTGAATTGAGATAGCTAACACTAAGATCATACACACTACATCCTAGGCTCTCTAGGGTAGCATCCTAGAGACCCTAGTTGCTCCGTTTGCACCATGTCGTGGAGCTAGAGCCGGAATTACATCCCTCAGGTGGATCATCGGAAATGAAGGAAGACCGGCAACCAAACCGCATCAAGGAACCACTAGGAGCTTAGAATGAAGACCGAAGGACACGGATCAACTTTGTATAACCATTCTAACCTCTTTTATAGTATGCTAGTTTAGGGTTTAAGGTCGATCCGGGAATCGGGTAACGGTAGCGCCAGTTTATAAATTTTTGTTCCGCATTTTAGCCGCGTTTTGATGGCTAGGGCGCTGCCGTAACCCTTCATGGTATCAGAGCCACCCTTTAAACCCCTTACTAGCTTGTTTAAACGTGCTTAAAAGCTCGATCGACGGAATTTACCAAAATCACGATTTCATTTTTTGGTTTGCTGTCGATTTTCAAAAGTGGTCAAAAAATTATTTCAGGCATCTTAAAAATCCGCACAGGCATTTTTTAGGGTACAGAAAAAATGTGGGCTCCTGATGCCTCCAAGATGCCGTGGAACCGCTGCACTTACCCCCTATTGGCGGCGGTTCCGCGGTAGTGGGGACGGGCTTCGAAATTTTTCCTGTAGCCCCCTGACTTGGAATTGTGATTTTTAACATATACTGTCTTGGCCCATTTTTCTGTGCAGTGCTGTTTTTGCTATTGGGGACAATTTGGAACTTTGTCAATCGATATTTTAAGTATGGGTTTAATAGTACATACATTTCTAACTACGACCGTGAATGTCATTTGATCGGTACAACTAGTCTAATTGCTATATGTCTTTTAGACGGGTTTGCGAATGTGACATTCACGTTGATGTTCTGTGATGTGCTGTGATGTTGGTTGGATTGTCGTGGTGGATAGCTGTGGTGCAATGTTAGTACTCTTTTATTTCATTTGTACATTTGATATTGCGGGGCGAGCGTCCGACATGTGGACTGCCGTCACTGCCAGTTTGTATATTATTCTTTTGGGGCACGACCGGGTTGAGGTCGATATCACCCTTGTATATTATTTTCTTTTATGTACTAGGATTACCCCACGGTGGAGTGCACGAATAGCCGGATTCTAGAGGGCAACGGGTCTGCATCTCATGGCGTTGGGACGGAGGGGACCTTACTCTAGAATTGGCGGGCTATTCGCCGCACTCGTAGGGGGTATAGGCTGACCCAGGAGGGGTGCTCAAGTTATCGGATTCCGTGAAGTGCTGGGTGGCCCATTCACGTTGTTGAAGGGGGCTGCCTCACTTATGGTTTTGGCGGGTAACTTACCGCGCTTGTAGGGGTCTAGGTTTTCATTGCACAGGTTATCCACACGATAAGGAACGTCGGGTCTCATTTGTAGCTCAAATGAAACCCGGGGCTCCAGATTATCCACCATTCTGTGTTGCTTATGTGATATTTCTGTGATGTTACTTATATCATGCCTGGGATGAATGTTATATATATTTATATATACTAGTAGATGTTGTATATGTTTTGCACCAGCGCTAGTCCAGTTCCCGCTCTGTCGTTAGTTAAGTAACCTAACGGGTGATGACGGGACCCAGTGGCGAATGCGGATGGCATATGCGTACATTTTATTTTCGTTCTATTTTGGTGTGATTAATTGATGGGACTGCATTGATTCTTATCAATGCAAGGATAAGACAAACCTATATATATATTTGATGTTGTTGGAACCAAGTTTTTAAAAACTGACATTACAAACGTTCTATTTTTCTTTGCATCATGGTATTCAGTTTGGAATACCCTACACCTCATTCGACGAGGCAAAGGCCGAAATCCCTTCATCGGGAGTGACCACTTGAGTAAAAGTTTGCGTCAACGTAATAACTTCACTATAGTCGATTACTTTTGCTTTGCATCGTGGTATTCAGTTTGGAATATCCCGCACCTCATTCTACAAGGAAAGAGCCGAGATCCCTTCACCGGGAGTGACCTCTTTAGCAAGAGTTTTCGCCACTATATATTTATAAAACTGCTTGGATTGCTTCAACGAGATCAAGTTCATTACGTTAAAGGTTTTTCGCCAAAAACCAGCCGTAGCCCTCCGTCATTTCTTATAAGTACTATTTGGTATTCGTGCTATGTTTGTTGGCAAGCGTCAAGGCATAGTGTGCGGTAGCTGAATAATACTTATTTGTAGCATGGATATGCGATTGATCGGGACAGTCGTACAGCTTTGTTGGCAAGCGTCAAGGGCTTGTGCGGGTGGGTTCGAGTTAATCCAGGACAATGACGGGTTGAACTTGACTAGTGACCTATAATTTGTTGGCAAGCGTCATGGTCATAGGTCGTTAGGGGTAAAAATCATATCGGGAGTTTCAAACATACAGGAAACTTGCCAGGCTTGTGCATACCTTCTGGAGTGTGATGACTTGAGTGGGTTCCATCAAGTTATCATGCAATGATAGTTGGATCCCGATTCCTACTGATGAGTAGGAGTACTCCTCGGGTGATTCCGACTAATTCTCCTCTAAGGTTTAGAGGAGAATTCGAGGAAACAGTGGGAGCCATCCAGATTAGATAAAATGATTAACCATTCTGATCTAGGTTAGAGTGCACGCTGAGTGTTTCTTTTCTCTCTCTCTCTCTCTGGCTGCAACTATGACCCGACCTTTGACTAAAAATCATGAAACCAAGTTGACCGAACCTTCTTAAAACACTCTGACTTTTGGAATGTCATGGTGTCGCATACATCATTGCCACTTCTATATCACTTTTACATTTCTCCAGAACACCTCGTATCACTATGAGTAGCCACTTCCATTGGATAAATCCATCGTATAGTTACATACGAACTCGAAGGAACTTTTTCGAGGATGGATTCTGGTTCTGGAGAGATTGAATAGGATTATTCGGTTTTCTTTTCTCTTTACCTTCTCTCAGGTTGTGAGGGCTCTTAGGATTAGGAGAGGGTACACCTATTGAGCTTATTGGATAGTCTTCCTCCAGACCATAGGCATGTGCCGAACGGTAGGGAAGGAAGAAAACCAACAAGCTTAACTGTGGTGTATAGAAGGTAATAAGTAAAGACATATAAAGGGATTAGAATAATGGCAAAGGAAATTGCGATCACCATCATTCACGACAAAGACCTTGTATACCCCTGCCACTCCTACATCCACTTTGTATTTCTCTAGGACACTCCATATCACTACGGATATCCACTTCCATTGGATAAATCCATCGTATAGTTACATACGAACTCGAAGGAACTTTTTCGAGGATGGATTCTGGTTCAGGAGAAATTGAATAGGATTATTCAGATGTATTTTCCGATTACCTTCTCTCAGGTTGCGAGGGCTCCTAGGACAAGGAGAGTATACCTATTACGCTTATTGGATAGTCTTCTTCCAAACCTTTGGCTGGTGCCAAAGGGTAGGGAAAGAAGGAAACCAATTAGCCTAAAGAAGGTGTACAGAAGGTAATAAGTAAAGATATAATAAAGGGATTGAAGTGAGGGCAGGTAAGTATATAGTTAATGTCATGAATCCGGATAATGGAAGAGGCGTTACTAGGAATACCAGTTAACCCTTTTGAAACATTTTCATGTTTCAGTTTGACTGTGCGATGTTAATTGAAAACTGTTTTCCCAATTGGAATCTAACTCCAGGGTATGTATTTACCAGATCAGTTTCTCTCATCTATATGTTATTACGGATGGTGAATGGGAGTAAGATATTGGGAATTGGGTGATTAGATCCTCATTATATCAGAATTCGTTGCAATTGGTGATATTTGAGGAAATCATCTGGGTTTTTGCCGGACAACAGATATTTAGTTTTGAATATCCGTTGTTATGCACCAATTTCAAACTGACATATCTGTACATTTATTTTATAAAGTGAGATATAATTTTTTGATATTATGTCTGTGACATTTACCTATATCGGTTGGTGATTAGGTAAGGTGCATTCAACAGCGGTGTAATTCTTCTTAACCATACTACAGTTTTTCAACCTACGACGCACAGGGTTTGAGTTAATGAACTCAGGGAACATATACAAAGTATTATACGTTGTCCAGTGTCCATTCAGACAATGGGGTTGGTACTCACACTATATTCTGTTTACTCTTGACTTCTCTGATTCTAGACATGTATTTCGTTGAAATGCAAGGTTCAGATTTTGAGAAGTCATTGGTATAAGAATAAAGTAGAGAACCATTTATTACAAGTATCAGGATTCTTCGAAGTAGTCGAAGCTGTAGATACTTGTGTTTGGTATTCCGTTGATAGTAATGGTTTTGAGAACTTGCTTCTCTTTTGGGTTACTCATATATAGATGCACTCCTAGATGAGTAATACTGATTGTCCTTTTTCCATTTGGTTGATATGCACTGGAGACAGCTGCATGATTTTGAATCTGGTTTAAATTAGATTAGTGCTTTTGTTTCTATATTAGATATATATAGAATCAATTTATATCTTAACGATGTTAAGGTATAGGGAGTTGTTCGGCTGATGCTTAAAACCAGAATCCGGATAAACTCAAGGCGCGTTTCAGTAATGGCAGTTTGTGGGTTATCCCGGGCTTTGACGAGGGTTAAATTTTTACCATCAGGAAGATCAATATTTATATTGTTCTTAACTCGCCACATTTTTAGTAAAATGGTTTTTTTTCCCAGAAAACAGAAGTCGGAGTATGGTAGAACTGGAAGTGATTCCAGAACCACAAACGATTACTGAAAATTTAATAGAACCTAAGGATTCAATTAGATTTGACATTCCATTAACCACTCCGTAGATTTGATGGGTAACCTCAGGCACCCGAGAGGTACTTCGGTCTTCTCAGAGACGGTGATAGGGAGGTTCTTGTTTACCCAGACTTGCCATTGCTATTGTTCTAGACTATAAGACCCGGCTGGAGGATGAGTATAGCGTCGTTCTAAACTAGTTTTGGAAGTGCACGTATATATGACTCTGCCAGAGGGTTGTTGTAGTCAGTGGGAGTAGCGGAAGAATAGTGGGCAAGTAGTTTATGTCTATTTATAGACTAAAGCAGGGATTGCGGAAATATATCATCTATTTTTGATATGACGGTCATAGGCTTTGACTTCATCAGAATAGGAGATCGATCTGCTAAGAAGGTAGTAGAGAGTAATGTCCAGGTATTGGGAGGACATGCACTTGATAGGAAGAAATATTCCTATACTACGATCGGTTATACTGTGGTTGTCACAAAGTTATTTCTCCACATAGGATATGGATATAATATCAAGTTTTCTGGTTACTAGATCTATGGTTTTAGATCTAGATTTGGGAAGTATCCCAATTTGGGTACTTTGACATTATTCTAAACATATTTTAGAATGGATGACTCCAGGCATGGTGGTGTACCTGCAGGTGATGGAGTCACCCTCTCTAAAGGTGTCTTACAGACTAACGGGGAGAGGGATCTGATGATTGGCATATCACTTGCTTAGGCAATTGAGTTAATCATGAAATGTCAAGTACCACACCAGATATTGCTTTTGCACTAGATGAAATAAGCAGATATATTAATCCAATCGTGGAGAAATATTGGGAAGCGGTTATTGAACATAAGTGAATGTTCTATGAAATGATTACGGCAGCCTCCTTCGGGAGACGGTTATCATTTCAGGCTTCCAAGGTGACCTGGATGACATAGTGACTGTCAGAGTTATAGTTTTTCCCTCTTTTGAGGGACAGTATGTTGGACAGGTAGTCCAAGTGGATACTGAGGAAAGGCATGGCCCAGGATACTGATTAAATTCAGTGGACGATATAGTCTAAGTAGTTTGCTAGATTTGGAGTTCATTTGTGAACTGGGTCCCATCAGATATCCAGACAAATTCTAAGACATGTATTGCTCGTTTCAGGAGATAGTTTTCTCCCCGAAGTTGAGATATAGAGAGATATAGAAAGAAACATTGGAACGGATCCACTCACTGAGGCTATTTCTCGAACGCAATCATTTTCGAAAACGGTCTTTGCGAAACTGATTAGTAGAGAAGTTGGGTGTTCGGTATCACACGGGCTGTGAGTATGCGACATCGCAATAATTGGCCTTAAGTGCAAGTGGGAGATTGTTGGCTATAGTCCCCTTAAGGCAATTATCATAGTCGTGGACTAGTGATTATGATGATTGAGGCTGGACCTATAACGATAAAACAGTCTTACTCAAGATGATAGTATGCTATCTGGTTTGTCTTTATCATCATGTACATGTTGATAGGGCCCATAGGATTCTTGCTTGACTGCCAGCATTATGATGTCGATCATATATGTGGGAGCTGGGGTCTATAAGCACATCCTTAAATGTCCCTAGTCGTAGGAGTATCGAGACCGGGCATCGATACTCCAGTGTAGACTAGTGTACACTGATCGAGACCCCGACGAGGGGCGGTGGCTAGGTCTCACAAGCCATTGGTGTTAGTTTGTTCACCTAAGATAGTATACAGGTGCTCATTGGGTTATGAGTACACTGGACGGACTCGCCGGGAACCTGCTAGTTTGTATTATACCTATTGTCAGATAGCAGTTCCCAGGTGACATGTGTACAGGTTAGTCTGTCAACCTGAGATCGTCATTTGTCTCGTGTGAGTTCCCACTGTGCTTTGATTACTACCCTACCACGGCTCAAAGGAGTCATGCAAACAGGTTTTAGTTGGGTACAGTCCCGAGCCACATGGAGGCAGTGATCGGATCGTCGGGGATTCATCTCTCCCGGTATTGGGGGTTGATGTCGCGTTGTGTACTGATGGTCATCACCATAAATCCGTGGCTACGGTGGACGAGAATTATCGATCCAGGATCGATAGTTTCTCAGGTGGTGATGGGTTTCATCCCGACACTAAATGTCGCGTTGTTAGGGGTCTGACTTTATCCACCCCCTTAGACTCGATATGCGATACTCTTAGACGAACAGACCAGACTGTACGGATATTGACACTGTCAGGCTCAGTAGGGGTTCTGCATGAGTTTGCTCGGCGGCCTCCCTTTCGCTCAATACCTGAGTAGCCGTTACGTACAGCTAGTGCCGCTGACGTGCTTGTGGTTAAACCCGCTGCCAGCGTATTGACGAGTCTTTAGAGTCCCACACAGAGGGTTTCCCTGGTTCTGGTTAAATGATGTAGTAGCCGTATTGGATACGTGTAGGGTTCCGACCGATTGATGTACATTGTACTCGGGTTTTAGATTGGACAGTTGATAGTACTAGCCGACCCGGACTTGAGCCGAATTATTAAATCAGGTATTGATTTAATAATTTACGTATATGTATTTCGATACGTATATTCTAGTATTATATTCTTTGTGTTTTTCTATCTCTTTGGGTATTCGTATTTCAGTACGAATGCAGATATATATACAGTAGAATATAATCCGTATTTTTTACCGGAAAACATTTTAGAAGGTGGCCACCTCATTTTTGGATTTGACCATTTTTTTATAAAATGGTAAATGAGGTGGAATTTAGAATGAGGAGGGTATGGTGATGACCATGCTTGCATAGTGAACACAAATGAATTGTTAATTCATTTGTGCTCACTATTCAAGTATGGGAGCTATTTTAAATTGAAAAGAATTCTTTTTACAAAACCTAGCATGCTCATTTTCTCTCTCCAAGAGAGCTCATTTTTTTGGATGGTTCATTTTCTTTCTCTTGAGCAAGCTTTGAGCTCCATCACCATTTTTGTGCTTCACTCTCTTCTAGTTCTCATGCTTTGCCCCCAGCTTCATTCTTTACTTCCTCTCAACCCTCTCATGTGTTGAGAATCATGAGAGGAGGTGAATTGAGATAGCTAACACTAAGCTCATACACACTACATCCTATGCTCTCTAGGGTAGCATCCTAGAGACCCTAGTTGCTCCGTTTGCACCATGTCGTGGAGCTAGAGCCGGAATTACATCTCTCGGGTGGATCATCGGAGATGAAGGAAGACCGGCAACCAAACCGCATCAAGGAACCACTATGAGCTTGGAATGAAGACCGAAGGACACAGATCAACTCGGTATAACCATTCTAACCTCTTTTACAGTATGCTAGTTTAGGGTTTAAGGTTGATCCAGGAATCGGGTAATGGTAGCGCTAGTTTAGAAATTTTTGTTCCGCATTTTGGCCGCGTTTTGATGGCTGGGGCGCTGCCGTAACCCTTCACAAGTCTCATTAATGGCGTCGCGGAACTGCCGCAAACCCTAAGTTTCGAAAGCGGTTCCATGGTCATTATGTCGAGTTAGGATTTCATTCTTCTAGAGGGTCCACAGAATACTTGCATGATTTTCTGAATACTTTAAACTTGGAAAAATGGGTTTTTGATATTCGTTCGAACTTTTTAACTTCGCTTAGATAACATGTGAAAACCCGAAACAATGTTAAAATTACGAATACGAAACACTCCGAATTGCCTAAATAGTAAGACCACATCACATGCAATCTTAGAAAAAACAAGCAACACCTGAAACACCAATACCCACAGACTGGAACACCACAAAAATTTGAGGCCCAAAATCCACTAATGGACCGGCTACCTCGGAATTTTACCACATCTCGCCGGCTAAAATCCGGCCATATTGCTTCAAATTTCTACAGTGTTTATGTTATATCACATATAACATTCTGCAGTTGTTTAAAAAAATTTTAGAGGACATTTAAAAATCGACAGAAACTAGATATTGGTGTTGCAAGTTTTGGAGTAGTTTCGGTTTCGTAATCCTACAAACATCGTCTAAAACTCCTAATGCTCTAGCTCGGCTCTGATACCACTGTAGGGTTCTTTGGCATGACCACAAGGTTTCACAAGGCATCAAACATGCCGTATTTTAAAATTTCAAGTGTGCCAAACAACCTAACCTAGGATCCAACTAGAGTTTTAGGAGCTAACTAGAATGTAAACAACTTTACATACAAAGTGAACAAGGAATACAACCTTTGTAGACCGGTCCTTCACTTCAATAGCTCCGTGTAGAAGTCCCTTCGCTCCAAGTAGTGATCTTCCGGACTCAAGATGGGCTTCACAAAGCAAAATGAACGAGCATGGTTAAAGTCTTCGAGGCCGAAGATGATCTACGTCGAGGAGACTCTAACCCAAGCTATCTCTTCACTAATGAGGGATTAGTGAAGCAAACACCCTAAACTAAATGGCTAGTCTAGTAGAGGATGATAAAGTAGGAATTGGGCTCACTTTAGATTAATTTTTCTCACAAGGTTTCTTCATCTCTCCAAACCCTAGAAAGCTTTTGGAGATGAGGAAGAAGATGAAGTGGAGAAAGAATGATGAATGAATAATAATGTGAGAATAGCAACCATGGTGAGATAATATCCCATATTAACTCTTGCAGAGACAAAAATATGGTTTAAGATAATGGTTTGGTTAATAAATATCTCAAGTGAAACAAAATTAGTGGACTAGGTCAAAAATGCATTAAGCTTCTCCAAGCTTCCAAGCATGACAAACTTCCACTCAATTTTGAATTACGTAAATAAATAAAAACCCTAATATTATCTTAAGTATAGTGTAAGTCTGATACACCCATATTGCATATATAAACAAGCATGACACAATAACATATATCACATATATATTAAATGTGTCACAAGTGAGAAAAAGAAATATTTAAGTGAGCCAATATTAATTAATATATGTTAATATATCAAATATATAATTATACATTAAATTATCAAATCAACACTTGATTTAATAATCCGGCTATATCACATATAACCGACTAATATCATATGTATCAACTTATCGAATCAACACTTGATTCGATAACCAGGCTATATCACATATAACCGAATGATACCATATATCGCGAGAATAGAATGCGGTATCACATACGCGCATTAATCTCGGTCCCGCACATATCACATATGTGCTCATACTTCATTTCGCTTAAGCCAGGAAAGCTCTGTGTAGGACTCTAAAGACTCGTCAATACGCCGGCAGTAGGTGGTGATCATATTAATCACCCACAAGCCGCTAGCGGTCTGCTAAACGTAACGGCCACCCGGGAATTGAGCAATCAGAAGAACAACAAGCAAGCCTACTCATACTCCTGCGAATCCAATCAGTAACACTACCGTACAGTTTGGTCTCTTTGTCTGATATGTCGCATATCACAGCCTGGGGGTGGTAAAACGTCAGACCCCAATAGCCTGATAAGTCATGTCGATGCAAGGTCCATAATGGTTCGAAAAACTATTGATAACACTAACCAATAGATCTCAGCAACCCTGACCAGGGATTTCCTGTTATGGCTAATCGAGCATAACACAACATCAACCCCCAATACCGGGAGAGACGAAATCCCCTCGCATCGCTCATTGCCTCCATGTGACTCGGGACTGTACCCAAAAACCACCTTTTTGCACGACTCAGTAGAGCCGTGGTAGGGTGGAAATCAAAGCATAGTGGGAGACACACAAGACTCTATGACGATCTCGGATCGACAGACTAACATGTACCAGTGTCACCAGAGAACTGCTATCTGACGTAAGGTATAATACCATCTAGGAGTTCTCGGCGAGTCCTGTTCAGTGTACCGAGTCTCCACTGAGCACCCATATACCTTCTCTGATGTCAAACACCAATGGATGTGGGATCATCCATCGCCCATCATATGGGTCAAGAAGCGTATACGCTAGTCTACTCTGGAATATCGATGCCCTATCTCGATACTCCCACGACTAGGAACAATTGAAGGATGTACTCACATACTACCCAGAACCCACCAGTATGATCTTTATCATAATCCCGGAAGTCAAGTACACATCCTAAGGGCTTTATCAACATGTAACAGAGAGACAGTAAGTGTACATGTTAAGATAAAGAGCAACCAGATAGCATACTATCATGTCGAGCAAGAAAATCCTCCCTATGTATGTCCAAGCATCCACTATAATATATATCATATGTACAATAATGGCATCTAGGGCATACATATAACTAACAAGATTAAAGATAAGAAAAACGTGTTATTTGAAATTGTCATGAACAGATCTAATGGATTCAAAACCCTAGATATTTTCCTTTCTTTAAATCTTATCAATATTGTAATTATTTTATTTAGTTATTTTTATTAATCTTGAATTTAATTATTTTAAATTTCTGAAATTTATTTAATTAGCATAATTTCATAAACTCGAAGTTTTTCTTAATTCGCAAGATTTAACTAAGATTGCCCTCCTCCCTATGGATCGACCCACAACTGTTACAATTGAAAACCGTGCACTTGCGGTATAATTAAGACTCTTAAAATAACCTAATAAGTTTTAAGCAGCATTACCGGGGAAGATGGTTTAAATTTTAGTTTAAAATTTTCAAATTACTTTTTCACTAATTTTTTCTGTTTTATTTGAATTTTATTTCAGGAAATCTAAAGCTGCAAAGAGATGTTTGGAGAGAGACAGAGCAGGTAGCAGAAGACAGGATCGAAAATTCAAAGTTTGACCGCGGTTTAGCTGGGCCCACCTGTAGATCCGTGGTCGTACATTCCCTGTTGCTGTTTATTTTTGGTATTTCGTTAGGTTTAGAATTCTTTGTTAATTTCTAATTTTGATTTTCGGCGTAATCTAGATTACCTTAGTTAATTAGGTTGAATCTACCTTGATCAAAATACCAACTTAGCTTCCCTAATTAGTTTTCTAAGACATCAACCTATCATTAAACTAAATAGTTTATTGGTGTTATCATCTTTCCCTAAACAATTTCAAGGGCGTCAATTTATCATCAACTTATTTAGTTGATTATCATAATAACAAAAAGAGATAATTTTGATCAAAGAAAAACTCACAATAAAAACATAGAAAGGAAATAGGTAAATTAAATCCACACAATCATGATAGAAAGAATAATTCTAAACCCTAAAAAATAAATTAGCTACTAATATAAGAAAGCATCATCATATTGATAAAATTCATACTACAAATAACAACAAAAATTGATCTGTCCCAATTAAAACCCCTAAATTAAAAGCTAAGGAAGATATGAAACCCTAATACATGTTATAGAAGTATTTATAAAGGCTCTGGAAATTCAAAATGAATATTACAGAAGATATAGGGAAATACAATTTGCCTAAATATCCGAGATCCCGGTTCCATAAAATTTCGGCCAAAACCGACTAAATCTCAGTTTTGATCAAATTTAAGAAGATTTGGGCAATTGGCTTTTTTCATACTTTGTAATTTTATCTCGAGAATCTTAGTATTTGTTCTGTTTTTTTATACCTTATTCACTTGTTTCTGTTTAGCTTGATTAAGTCCACATCCGTCACACGTAGTTCGTCTTTTGCGCACTTTTCCCTTTAAACCCTGTAATCTGCAATAATTGACAAAACATACCCGAAACAGTATAAAATAGACTAAATAAAGATAAATGGCTATATAAAAATGCATTAAAATGCACCAATCGCAGCTCCCTGGGCAGAATCACTATACCCCTGTCTCTAGAGCCACCTATGCCGCTGCCCTTTGTACTCTTGCCTTTGGTTGGTTCGGACGTCGCCATCACCTTTAGATAAAAGTACAATCATTATATATGCATGCAATACATGTATATAAAAGAAATAATAACTACAATACATGTATAGATCATAAAAAATGTAAACTCATAATATAATATTAATGATTACCTTTTTCGTTTCATAGACGCATTAGACATCATAGGAATATCTACTTGGATTTGATCATTAATAATATTTCTAACCCACATAAATTCACGCTCATCCGAAGATAATCCTTCTATGAAGATAGACAGTTAGTGTAAGTCCATGCTACCTCTCCCGGTACTTTCGGGCATGCGGAATTTGGTGAAAAACAATTTTCTTAGAGGTGGTACCATGGACTCAAAACCGGATCTTTGTTAAACATCTAATTAACAACCTAACTATGAGTTGCTAACTACTCGGTTAGGGGGTTATACCTTTCTTTTTCTCGAACTCCTTCGTCTTCAAGCTTCGATGTTCGTCCGAATCGGCTTCTCCCCGTCGTCTCCTTGCGCCGAAGATGATCCACCTGAAAGCTTCAACCTTTGCCTCCTTCTTCGAACTTTGAAGAAACTAGTTCACTCGGTTTGCTAAACCTTGTGAACTAGAGTGAGTAGAGAAGAGTTTGTATGGGATTTTATCTATGGTTCTTGGTTCTCAACTTATGAGACAAGTGAACCATAGAGTCAAGAGAGGGAGAGCAAGAGGAGGAGATGAGAGCTCAAGAACAAGAGAGAGAGTGAGCATGAAAGAATGAGAGAAGACTTTTCTTATTTGGCTCTCATAATCCAAAACAATCATAACACCTCATATCAATCAAGTATTATGTGATGGTTTAAGCAACCATAGCCATATCATTTCATGCACTCATTTTGCATAAAAGAGCAAGCAAGTAAAAGTCTTTGCCATGAAATGATAGCTATAGTTATCATGATGGTCAACTAGTCAAGCCTAGTCAACCGGTCAACAAAGTCAACAAGTCAACAAAAGTCAACAAGTCAACAACTCAATAACCATGTCACCATAATACTTAATTAATATAATTGTTAATCATATATCATATTCTCATTAGGGTTGAGCAAAAAGTCAATAGTCAACTGTCAAGGGTCAACAACCCTAATGAGAATCCTCTGCCTCTGTCTCTCCGTCAACTGTGCATACACACCCGCATCCGCGTTCCGAGGAACACGAATGCATACTGGATAAAACCAATCCCAATACGTACACTAGGATCTGGCTTAAACCAAAACCCGCTAGTGTAAACTGTCCGAACACTGTATGTGCATAAGTGCACGGATGTGACCGAACCCTGTCGCAAAACCATGCGACCTGCCGCAAAACCATACGACCTCTACTCTTTTGCCTAAGGGCGAATAGCTTTCTGTGTGGGACTCTAAAGACTCGACACTACGCTGGCAGTGGGTTTAACCACAGACCGCAAGCGGCACTAGCTGTGCGTAACGGTCCCCAGGTAGATGCCGACAAGAAGACTGACGAGGCGAAACCCATCTGAACTCCTACCGAGCCTGAATGTGACATTCTCCGTACAGTCCGGTCTGTTCGTCTGATACATCGCATGGCGGGCCTAGGGGACGGTAAACGTCAGTCCCCCAATAGCGGTACAAGTCGTGTCAGAGTGAAGCCAAAACACCCTGAGATAACACTGGAAGCCTACCAGTATATCTCGTTTGCCCTGGCCAGGGACTACTCGTGTAATGGCTCTCATAGACACAGCGCGATGTCAACCCCCAATACCGGGAGAGACGAATCCTATCTAACCGTCACTGCCTCCAAGTGCTTCGGGACTGCACCCAACTACCACCTGTTTGCACGGATCCTTTGAGCCGTGGTAGGGTAGTAATCAAAGTACAGTGGGAACACACTCGAGGCGAAGTGACAGTGTCAAGTCAGCGGACTAAGCTGTACTCATGTCACCTGAGAACTGATAACTGACGATAGGCATAATACCAACTAGTCAGTTCCCGACGAGTCCTGTCCAGTGTACTCGTAACCCAACGAGCACCCGCATACTATCTCAAGTACGACGTACCGACGGCTGTGGGACAAACCGTCTCCCACACTGGGATGAGAAGCGCATGCGCTAGTCTACTCCGGAGTATCGATGCTCTGTCTCGATAGTCCTGCGACCAGGGACCTGCATAAGGATGTGCTTATAGATTATCCAGCCCCACTAGTGTGACTGCCATCACTACGCTGGTAATCAAGCAAAGATCCTAAGGGCTCCACTAATGTGTATAGGCGATATACTAAAATAAACACATGTACACATTGAAGTAGAAACAAACCAAGTAGCATACTACTATTTTGAGCAAGATTGTATATACAAGGTGAATATCCCAAGCTTCCATTAAGTAATATACAAACTAGTATGATACAGTAATGGCCTCTAGGGCATATACACTAACAGGTAGAGCACTCTAAGTCTTCTATCTTCTTCTTTCTCATCACCGTCATCCTTGCAATTCTGGAATTCTGAGGCATCATAAATATCCATGGGCTTCTATCGGCAAACAACACCCTATTTCGAATACTTCAAGCATTTTAAGTAGTATACTTGAAATGCTTGTTGCGGAATTATAAATGGATCGTGCTCAAAGCAAAATCGACATGTGTTTACACTAGTCAATTCATATTCATCTTACCAAGTCCTGAGATTATCTCTCCACCTTCCAGTTCCAGTTTGTGTATCATACCAAATATACTGAAATATATAAAATTGTTCTGCTCGTCCGGAATATTGGATACTGATTAATCGAAAATATTGTATATTTTAACCGGCAATTTCCTCATCATTTGCATTCATATAGAAGTGTTCGGCATTCATATTCTACATATTAGCAAAACTGTCGCAAAATATCAGATTACATGTATTAAACTCTAAAACCAACACTATACAGGAAATTGACCGCATTTCATGGCATCGCATCATTTCTATATTTGTGCAACACTTGTTTTGAGATCTGTGCAGGAAAATCCAGCAGAAAGGCAAAAAAAAATGTACATGGTACCGATCAAACAGTACGCCAACTCAATGATTTCAGTTCTGGTATAAACCCAAAGGGACAAACAAAAATCAACATATCAGATAAAGCCCCAAATAGAAGCCCAAGACCACAACAGAAGTTTGAAGCCATCAAGCCACCACTTGGCCGCGGAACCGCGGCGCAAGCCGGCTTAGGCCGCGGTTCCGCGGTGGCTTGTCGACGTCACCACTCCATTTTTGGTGCACAACTCCTATGCAAGCTCCTACACTTCAGAATAATACTCCAATTTCCAGAAGACTCTAGATACTTCTGCCAGATCAGCGAACCTTGTTCCTACACTAAACTAAGCCTAATATTCTAGAACCTTCTTCCTAAACCCTAGCTTAAACCCTAAGCTAAGCCTAACAAACTACTTCTAGAAGTCTTTCAACAAACTTTTGGAGGGAACTCAAAAGGCTTAGGGTTTGGGGGTTCTATAAATAAGACCCTAGGCTCATTGTAAAAAGGATTCCATTTTATTCAATCTTGGAAATTCAATACTATTGAATCAATCCATTAGTTCATACTATCTCTCTCTTCATCTTCTTCTTCCACAAGTTTAGTGAGAGAACTTGTGTGAAACCCTAACTCTAATTCCAATCAAAAGCCAAGATCCCGAGTACCCATTCAAGCAAGAAGCCTTGCAACCTTTTATGAGCCGAGCCGGTCTTCAACGGAGCAAGTGGTCAAAGCCGATCCGCGATTCACGGAGCCGAGCGACGCCAATTCAACAGTTTAGATTCTTCCTCTTGTAGTTCTTGAGCGATTGTAACCAAAGTGTTGATATAAATAAAAGGTGATATTCTTTTATCTTGTTTTCTTTAAGTTCTTGCATCATGAATCAATCTAAAATTCTAGTTATAATTCTTGTTGTGATGTTTGAGTAATACTCCGCTCGTCGAGGAGTCGAGACGATCAATAGAATGATGTTGTAATATATCTGAAAACGGTTCTTGATTCCTACGAGTTTTGTAAACCCTAGCAAGTTCAAGAATTGACGACCCATTTCGTTGCGATGCTTTCTTGATTGATATCGCTCGAAATTGGGAAGTTACGATCGATTCTTGAAATTACTAGAGGCTAGAATGTGAATGATATCGACGAAAGAACAAGGGTTAAATGATGAAACCCTAGTTTCACAAGAAAGCCCTAACTCGCGTCGATCATCATCGATCTAGTATCAATCCTTCGAAGGACAAGAACACGAAATCTTGAAATTACATCACGTCTATAGATCCGATCGATTCCTACGAGCCTCATCTAGATTCTTGACATTTTGGTTGGAAAAATATCATCGAAACCCTATTCTTGATTGTTTATCAGTTTCTTGATTCTTGATTAAACATCGTGACACCTGAATCATTTGATAAATTCTTGAATCATGTTTTCTTTTCTTTTCAATTAACTTTTCGATTCAAACAAATCAAATATAAAAACGAATCGCACAATCCCTGTGGACGATCCGCACTCGCTTACGATCTACAACTGACACCGTAGTTGATTGCGGTCAAATAATTCTTTGGTTGTGACTCTATACATTTTCTTAAAACACACAAAGAAACGATCAATCAAATGGTGCCGTTGCCGGGGATCGCGCGCTAATTCATTTCATTTTATAGTTTGAATTGAAAGAATTATTCCATTGTTATTTTGAGATCAAAATTCGTGCAAACCCTAAATAATTTGTTGTGTTTCATTGCAAGGAAATCTGGAGCTTGCTGGGAATTGATAAAAATTTTTGGAAAATACCAGAGAGCTAAGGGAGTCAACAGAAACTCTCTGAAGAAGTTTGGAGCAGTGTTCCCATACTTTGACCGCGGAAGGGCGGCATAAGAGAGGATCTGCGGCGGAACCGCGGCCTCTTAGGGGGTTCTCTGCGAAATTTTTCTCTCAGGTGATTTCTTACCTTCTCCTCTCTCCTCTTTTTAGCTCCAACTAATAATTTGCTGCAGTATTCTTTGCAAATAATCACAGCTCGCAAATTGCAAAAGTAAATTTGTGCGTAATTTTGTTTCTTGGTTGTTTGCATCATAAATACGGATATTAAGGGGCACGGCCAAATCCAAATTAGGTGGGTATTTCATTACCCTTCCTAGGCCTCGAAAACCACCAAACTAGCATCCGCATTGACCCACATTAACTAAAAGAAATCTAGAGATGACTCTAAGGACTGTCGCGCTCAATTAGGACAGGAGAAGGCCGTGGGTAATTCATTGCTTATCCGCGTTTTCTTGTGGTGCCTAAGACGAGTGTGTCTAAGGCTAGTGGTTTTTAATTAGGCCCACTACTTACGTAGTGGAGTACCTTCCCACTTACCTGGCACTCATCCGGCCACAGGGGAACAAAGAGGCAGTGGAGGATTCTATCCCGTGACTTGTCTTTTGGCAGTTAGGAGCGGTCTAGAGCCGGACCTAGGTGACCACTAGATTCTAGGGTTTGTGTGCTGCATTTGTTGTGTCGCATCATTTTTTTTTCAAAAATCCGTCCCTTTTTCAAAGCAAACACCGCATTCATTCATTACCCCTAATTATAAACCAACGCTGCCACTTGTACTAACCCTTTTTAGTACAAGATAGGCTGGACACGGGATTCTAGTGCCCGTTTAGTCCGCGTACCCGTTATCGACTCCGAAGTCGATATTTCTCCATTTACCTTTCCTTTACCTACTACCACACCCACACCGATGGACCCGAATCCATCAAACTTCTTTAACCCTAATCTGCCGCCGTCCGTTGGTGCGCAGAATCCACCCCGCATCTCTCTCCAGGAGAGGTGCTATCCACTTAGAGGTCCTCTTTCGACCTGCTTATCCATACCACCAGCCAATGGGGATAACTTTGAGATTAAGCCCCAGTATATCAATCTTTTACCCAAATACCATGGACTCGAGACTGAGGACGCTTACGTTTTCATTACCAAATTTGAAAACGTATGCGCAATGATGGGTACGTCACAACTTTCAGTGGACGTGATGCGTCTACGACTTCTTCCATTTACATTGTGCGATATAGCCGAGAAGTGGCTATATAACACTACCGCACACTCTATTACAAATTGGGAAGAATTCGTCGCTGCATTCCTTAAGAAATTTTACCCAATCCAAAAGACGGCTCGAATCCGTAGCGAACTGAATCAATTTGCCCAGCTCCCTACCGAACCATTTTCAAAATGCTTTGAATGTTTCAAGAATCTATTGGTTCAGTGTCCTCATCACGGCATCCCGAGATGGGAGCTTTGCCGAATCATTTATGAGGACATTAACCCAAACACTAAATAGAGCCTTGAAAACATGTGTCAAGGTACTTTTATGACCAAGGATGATGGGGAAGCTTGGAAGTACTTAAAAGAGTTCGCTGAAAAGTCACTACAGTGGGAGAGTGGAACCCAACCATTGAATAGGGGTGGCGTACACTAAATAGATGTGTCCATAGGTGTTCGAGCTGAGATGGCAGCAATGCAAAAGAAGCTAGACGCTATGGAACACAAATTTTCTGCAGCCTCCCTAAACCCAATGTCGCTCCCAAAAACTGTTTGTGGGTGTTGTTCTGATCCGTCACATTTAACAGAAGAATGTCCATTAAACTCGGCGTTTCAAGGTCACGAGCATTCTAATGCCGCATTTCAAAGACCTCGAAACGATCCATATTCTTCCACGTACAATCAGGGTTGGAGGAATCACCCGAATTTTGCTTGGAACCAAAACCAATCTCAAAACACGGTTCCAAACACGAATCAATTTCAAAGGGCTCTTCCTCCACCACAACAGCAACCCCTCCAACTCACTCAGCACCCCTACCAGTCACAAAATTTCCAAAACCAGGGCAACACTCCTGCACAGTCTAATCCTATGCAGTCCTGTTCTGACGAGTTCTCTTAATTCACTCAAACCATGAAATCACTTTTATCAAATTTCATAGAGCTTTCGACTGAGGTCAGATCTTCCGTCAGTGAGATAAAGAAAAACTCAGCGTCTCAAGCTGAGAGTATCAGATCGTTGGAAGCTGAAATCGCACGCCTAAAAGCCGAAATGAGTGCAAGAGAAAAAGGGAAACTTCCCTCTCAACCCCTACAAAATCCTGGGCATTACAATGTAAATGCCATCACAACGTTGAGATCGGAAAGAGTGCTGAATAATAATGTCGGGGAAGGTTTTGATGATACTGAAAATCATATCAACACCCCGGCTGAGACCTTTCCACACACATACACTTCTCCTTCTGATCCTTCTTCTTCTACCACACCATCTTCTCGAGAGCCTATTCTCCATTTCCCATTAGGCTCAACACCTTCTCCTGACCCTTATAGTTCTCCACAGACGGTCCCCACATCTCTTTTGGGACCTCGTCTACCCCCTCTTCCTTCTCCTTTGATAGACCCAGCGCTTATTGAGAAAGCTCCTTACCCGAACCGGTTAAGGGGTAACAGAACGAGTCCTCATAAAGAGAAAATTATAGAAATGTTCAAATAGGTTAACATCAATATCCCTCTCCTAGATGCGATTCAACAAGTCCCCGCTTATGCGAAAATTCTTAAGGACTTGTGCACTAGGAAGAGGAAGACTCAAGTGCCGAAGAAGGTCTTTATGTCTAATAATATCAGCACTGCTTTTATTCCCCAGCTACCAAAGAAACGAAAGGACCCAGGATGTCCTACAATATCGATTTCTATTGGGGGTAAAAACATAAATCGTGCTCTTTTAGACCTTGGCGCGAGTGTTAACCTGCTCCCTTATTCTGTCTATAAGCAATTAGGGATTGGAGAGCTGAAACCTGCTCACTGCACTCTCCAGATGGCAGACCGATCTATCACCAAACCAATGAGTGAATTAGAGGATGTGTTGATAAAGGTCGGGGAATTTGTTTTCCCTGTAGACTTCATTGTGCTCGACACACATCCTGTAGCAAACCTCCGGGGCCAAATTCCGGTGATTCTAGGTCGTCCTTTCCTGGCCACTTCCAACGCTGTTATAAACTGTAGAAACGGTTCAATGAACTTATCATTTGGAAATATGACCATTGAACTAAATATCTACAAAGTTGGAAGTCTGCCATCAGAACCCTCTGCTCATATTTTAGATGTGTGCTATGTCCATGAGATCGCTCCCGATAGTTGTGGAGCTGAGGAACTTTGCTTTACTGATCTCGATGACATTACCACATCTCTGTTTGATTTTACACAAGATCTTAGTGAGGACACTTTACCTACACTTGAGTCCTGCACTTCTGACTTTTCTCCACCCGAGTCTGTATCTTTCACAGGCTCTGAGCTTCTTTGTAAATCCAAAAATCGCTCATTGATACCTCCTTCTATCATTTCTCCGCCTGAATTAGATCTCAAAATTTTACCCTCTCATCTAAAATATGCATTTTTAGGTGAGAAGGAGTCTTTACCGGTTATAATTTCCGCTTCTCTAGCATTAGAGCAAGAGAATGCACTTTTATCGGTATTGAGATCTAACAAAGAGGCGTTTGGTTGGAGTATGGCGGACATCAAAGGGATTAGTCCCTTGATAGTTGAACATCATATACATGTGATGGATGATGCCAGACCAACCCGAGAACCACAGAGACGGTTGAATCCCGTCATGAAGGAAGCTGTCATGAAAGAGATCGTCAAATGCTTAGATAATGGTATTATATACCCCATCTCCGATAGCCAGTGGGTGAGTCCTATACATGTCGTTCCTAAGAAATCCGGCATCACAGTTATAACCAATGAGGCGAATGAGTTGATTCAGACACGCACCCAAACTAGGTGGCGTGTATGCATCGATTATAGAAAACTCAACGCTGCCACGAGGAAAGATCATTTTCCTCTACCATTCATTGATCAAATGCTGGAACGCTTAGCGGGACGAGAGTATTATTGTTTTATGGACGGATACTCAGGCTACAATCAGGTCCCCATCGCCAAAAAGGATCAAGATAAAACCACTTTTACTTGTCCTTTTGGTACATTTGCTTACAGTCGCATGCCCTTTGGGCTATGCAATGCTCCCGCTACCTTTCAGCGGTGTATGATGGGGATATTCTCTGATATGGTAGAGAATTTTCTGGAGATCTTTATGGACGACTTCTCAATTTTTGGAGACTCTTTTTCCGATTGCCTAGCGAATCTTGATGCTGTTCTTACTCGTTGCAAAGAGAAGAACTTGACTTTGAACTGGGAAAAATGCCACTTTATGGTCCAAGAAGGAATTGTTCTTGGACATGTTATTTCACAGAAAGGCATTGAGGTTGACAGAGCTAAGATAGATGTCATTCAAAACCTCCCTCATCCCAAAAGCGTCAAAGATATTCGCTCTTTCCTTGGCCATGCAGGCTTTTATAGGAGATTCATTAAGGACTTTAGCAAAATTGCTAGACCTTTAACTCTTCTCCTGGCCAAGGATACGACCTTCCATTTTGACTCGGACTGCGAGACAGCTTTCGACTCACTTAAACACTCACTCACTTCAGCCCCCGTTTTATCATCACCAAACTGGGACTACCCCTTTGAGCTGATGTGTGACGCATCTGATTTTGCAGTAGGTGTAGTCTTAGGACAACACATCGAAAAGATGCCACACGTGATTTACTATGCAAGTAAGACCCTGAATAATGCGCAAATCAATTATACAACCACAGAAAAATAACTTTTAGCGGTTGTATTTGCATTAGAAAAATTCAGGCCTTACTTAATTGGCTCTCCTATAGTTGTGTATACTGACCATTCCGCTTTAAAACATCTTCTGGCGAAGAAAGATGCAAAAGGTCGACTAATACGTTGGATCCTTCTGTTACAAGAATTCGATCTTGTTATCAAGGATAAGAAAGGATGTGAAAACGTAGTAGCTGACCACCTTTCACGCATCTCTTCTTCCCCTGTGACCCTGCCGATCAATGACTCGTTTCCTGACGAGCAACTCTTGAGCATATCCACTGAACCATGGTTCAGGGATATTGTGAACTATCATGCCACGGGACTGATACCCAGCAATTGGTCAAAACAGGACAAATACCGTTTTCTTTCCCAAGTAAAACACTTTTACTGGGATGAACCCTATTTGTTTAAATATTGTCCTGATCAGATCATTCGCCGGTGTGTCCCGAATGAAGAGTTCAAGAGTGTTCTTTCTTTTTGTCATGATCAGGCCTGTGGGGGTCACTTTGGTCCTAGAAAGACAGCGGAAAAGGTTTTGCAATGTGGATTTTATTGGCCGACCTTATTCAAGGACGCATTTGAGCATTGCAAAACATGTACACAATGTCAGTATACGGGTAGAATATCCCAGAGGAATGAAATGCCTCAGCAACCCATCTTGGTTGTTGAAATGTTCGATGTTTGGGGTATAGATTTTATAGGTCCTTTTCCCAACTCCTTTGGGAATTTGTACATACTGCTGGCGGTTGATTATGTCTCAAAATGGGTAGAAGCCATTCCATATCGCACTAATGACAAGAAAGTTGTCATTAAGTTCTTAAAAGAGAATATCTTTTCGCGATTTGGACACCCACGCGCTATTATTAGCGATAATGGGACACACTTATGCAACAGGTCTTTCGAGACTCTGATGCGGAAATACTCAATCAACCACCGACTTTCTACACCCTATCACCCCCAAACAAGCGGGCAGGCTGAAATCTCAAACAGACAAATCAAACTTATCCTGGAGAAAACTGTTGCTAAAAATAGAAAAGACTGGTCGACCAAACTGACGGATGCTCTTTGGGCATTCCGAACTGCATATAAAACCGACCTAGGAATGTCTCCATATAAGATAGTGTTTGGAAAAGTATGTCATTTACCCTTCGAGACAGAGCATAAAGCATTGTGGGCCATTAAAGAAATAAATTTTGATCTAAACCTTGCTTGCAACTTTCGGAAGCTGCAACTTAACGAGCTAAGCGAACTCCGCGATGAAGCTTATGATAATGTTGTAATCACAAAGAATAAGACTAAGGTTTTTCACGATAAAAACATTTTGAGGAAAACATTTTCACCTGGTCAACAAGTCCTTCTTTATGATTCACGATTACACCTTCACGCGGGTAAGCTCCGATCTCGATGGAAGGGACCTTTTGTTGTGCGGTCTGTATACCCGCATGGGGCAGTAGAAGTAGAAAATGTTAAAAACGGCACCTTTTTCAAAGTGAATGGACATAGACTAAAGCCGTATTTTTCCACTGACCCCACGGAGGAGCTCTTGTTCTTAGAAGAGCCAGTTTATTTGGATTAAAATTCCTCCGTCTCACTTTCATGTCCAGTATATCATTGCATCATCTTTTGAATGGAGGTGAGTGAAAAGAATAAGTTTGGGGGAAGTTCTTCACTTATATATTTTGCCCCCACTAATAATTCCTCCCAGACTTACAGGTTTTGTAGATATAGCTGTCGGCAACAGTGATGACACTGTTGAAAACAAGTTTGGGGGAGGTTTGTGCTTATTTTCGCATCATTTGCATATCATTTGCATAAGCACAAAATATTTCTTTTAAAAAAAAAATCAATAAAATTTGAAAATTTTTCAAAACTTATAAAAATTTAAAAATTTTCAAGTATAAAAATAATTTTAATATTTACACCTTTTTGTATATAAATAAGATAATGAAAGTTTAGATAGTGAAAAATTACATCCATGAGATTAGAAAAATTTAAGAAAACTAAGAAAATTAGAAGTTTTCTTATACGAACTAGTAATAAGTAGTTATGAGCCGTTGTCCTAAGGGTTAGTAAGATGAAGGACGTCACTAATCTGAGGATAAAAATAAGTCTGAAAAATAGTTTCTATTCTGGAAGCCAAACATTTTGAACATTGATACCCGGCTATTCGCACTTACACACGTCTTAAAACCTGGGATAGTAGAGGATACCTTGAAATGCTCTTGTCTTAAAGCCAAAAGTATGAAGGAAATAAAAAAAAAAGTGAATAAAAAAAATATAAAGTGGTGAGAAAAATGGACACTGGTTTTGTTATCACCAAGGGCAATAAAAAAATGTATAGCGAGGGTGCTTCTTCACCCAGTGCCCTAAGGCCAACTGGTCTGGGAGTTACTGCTATGCCTGAGGTGGTGCAAGACGAGGAAAATACACCAAGTAAGCAAGCACAGGAGTAATCGGTCGGTTAGTACCTCAAGAAGTATTAACGGTCGCATGAAAGTGTGTGAGCAATCTCATCTAAATATTCATTAATTAAAAAGTACTGAGGCTGACGGGCAAGAGTATGATAGCTTGAATTGAATTCTCCGGGTGTAGGGATGTCCTTTACACACACGCAGGGTTATATGATCGATGTTTGGAAAACAGATAGGAATGAAGAATAAGATGATATTTTATTGAGGGAAGACGTGATTTCTAACATCTTTTCATGACCATTAAGATAGGGCTCATGACAACCGAAAAGCTAGCTTAGTTGGAAACCCTAATTTTCAAAGCTTTTCTTTTACAATTCTTGTCTTTAAATGTAATATTCATGATCTTTCTTTTATTATTGGATTTTGTGGGTGCAATCCGCTGAAAACCATCAGGAGACAACACTCCTCCTACTAGGGACACCTAGAGGTTTAAAGGCTTGTTGCACGTGCTCAGTGCAATCGTGTTGCCTACGAAAGTGTGCTAGTTAGTTTTTCTCTTTCTTTATTTTCTCCTTCTCTTTTTAATAACAGTTCGCTCGAGACGATCGAAATTAAGTTTGGGGGAATTTGATTAATCGAAAATATTGTATATTTTAACCGGCAATTTCCTCATCATTTGCATTCATATAGAAGTGTTCGGCATTCATATTCTACATATTAGCATAACTGTCGCAAAATATCAGATTACATGTATTAGACTCTAAAACCAACACTATACAGGAAATTGACCGCATTTCATGGCATCGCATCATCCCTATATTTGTGCAACACTTGTTTTGAGATCTGTGCAGGAAATCCAGCAGAAAGGCAAAAAAAAATATACATGGTACCGATCAAACAGTACGCCAACTCAATGATTTCAGTTCTGGTATAAATCCAAAGGGACAAACAAAAATCAACATATCATATAAAGCCCCAAATAGAAGCCCAAGACCACAACAGAAGTTTGAAGCCATCAAGCCACCACTTGGCCGCGGAACCGAGGCGCAAGCCGGCTTAGGCCGCGGTTCCGCGGTGGCTTGTCGACGTCACCACTCCATTTTTGGTGCACAACTCCTATGCAAGCTCCTACACTTCAGAATAACACTCCAATTTCCAGAAGACTCTAGATACTTCTGCCAGATCAGCGAACCTTGTTCCTACACTAAACTAAGCCTAATATTCTAGAACCTTCTTCCTAAACCCTAGCTTAAACCCTAAGCTAAGCCTAACAAACTACTTCTAGAAGTCTTTCAACAAACTTTTGGAGGGAACTCAAGAGGCTTAGGGTTTGGGGGTTCTATAAATAAGACCCTAGGCTCATTGTAAAAAGGATTCCATTTTATTCAATCTTGGAAATTCAATACTATTGAATCAATCGATTAGTTCATACTATCTCTCTCTTCATCTTCTTCTTCCACAAGTTTAGTGAGAGAACTTGTGTGAAACCCTAACCCTAATTCCAATCAAAAGCCAAGATCCCGAGTACCCATTCAAGCAAGAAGCCTTGCAACCTTTTACGAGCCGAGCCGGTCTTCAACGGAGCAAGTGGTCAAAGCCGATCCGCGACTCACGGAGCCGAGCGACGCCAATTCAACAGTTTAGATTCTTCCTCTTGTAGTTCTTGAGCGATTGTAATCAAAGTGTTGATATAAATAAAAGGTGATATTCTTTTATCTTGTTTTCTTTAAGTTCTTGCATCATGAATCAATCTAAAATTCTAGTTATAATTCTTGTTGTGATGTTTGAGTAATACTCCGCTCGTCGAGGAGTCGAGACGATCAATAGAATGATGTTGTAATATATCTGAAAACGGTTCTTGATTCCTACGAGTTTTGTAAACCCTAGCAAGTTCAAGAATTGACGACCCATTTCGTTGCGATGCTTTCTTGATTGATATCGCTCGAAATTGGGAAGTTACGATCGATTCTTGAAATTACTAGAGGCTAGAATGTGAATGATATCGACGAAAGAACAAGGGTTAAATGATGAAACCCTAGTTTCACAAGAAAGCCCTAACTCGCGTCGATCATCATCGATCTAGTATCAATCCTTCGAAGGACAAGAACACGAAATCTTGAAATTACATCACGTCTATAGATCCGATCGATTCCTACGAGCCTCATCTAGATTCTTGACATTTTGGTTGGAAAAATATCATCGAAACCATATCCTTGATTGTTTATCAGTTTCTTGATTCTTGATTAAACATCGTGACACCTGAATCAATTAATAAATTCTTGAATCATGTTTTCTTTTCTTTTCAATTAACTTTTCGATTCAAACAAATCAAATATAAAAACGAATCGCACAATCCCTGTGGACGATCCGCACTTTCTTACGATTTACAACTGACACCGTAGTTGATTGCGGTCAAATAATTCTTTGGTTGTGACTCTATACATTTTCTTAAAACACACAAAGAAACGATCAATCAGATACCAAATATTCAATCCAAGTATTCATAATAAATCACACCATCCGAGCCAACGGTCGCAATCCTACTAATCCGGATGGTTCGATATTTTTCTATGTCCCTAACTTCAAATTTGTATCTAAGGACACCGAATCCTTTGTAGTTTGCAACATACATGCTAGAAAATTGAGATAGACATCTCAAGTCTTTCTCTAATGATACAAATATATTCGGATCCTAGATATGACAAAACAAATTATGCGGCAATTACATAATGATATAAGTTTAGATTAAGACTAGTCGCGGAAACATGAGATTCGAACATCTTACATGATGTGCAAACCGGTCACAAAAATTGTCATGATAATATTTTTCCAACAGACCATCATTCCAATTAGGATGCCCGCCATGTACTTCATTCTTATGAATTCTGTTATCAATATTAAATTTTGATGTCAACATTATATATATAAATAATATATATATATATATATATATAAAGAACAATTAATGCAAAACAGACTTACTACACTCTAATTTCATCAAGACATACGCTATTGAGGAGGATAAACCGATATATCTTGTTGATAAGTACGGGTTCCATTCTGTTGTAATCTGCTTTACCATATGGTCTGTCCCGAAATCTCATAGGCATGTTAAGCTTTATCTCAATATCTTCGTCCAGATAATGGGAACAAAATGTGATTATTTCATTTAGAAGATAATCTTTCATAATAGAACCCTCGAGTCGATTTCTATTGTGTATATAATTTCTTAGAATCAAGAGGTACCTAAAGAAACTTATGTTAAATAAAAAAATAGAAGCATATAAGATAGCAAAAATATATCGACCGCGTCAACCAAAAATTTCTAGGTAACTTTCGACGGGATACATCCATCTATATTGTATCGGTCCGACAAGCTTAGCCTCGGTTACAAGATGAACCATCAGGTGTATTATGACATCGAAGAACGTCGGCTGGAAAATCCGCTTAAGCTTGCACGGTATCAACATAATCGCATTTTCTAGCTTTTCCACTGCCACAACTTCGATATTTTTAGCACATAATTCCATAAAAAGTAGCAAAGTTCATTGATCACTAGACCAACTGATTCAGGAAGGAAAGTCTTGAGAGATAATGGGAGAATGTGTTCCATAATAATATGGTGATCATGACTTTTTAGCCCATCGATCCTTCCTTCCACAATCTTTATTTTCGTAGTAAATGATCTTGAGAAACATGTGGGAACATTCAAATCATGTAACACATGCATGAACCTTTTCTTCTTTACTTATGACATATGATACGCGGTATTAGAAAGTACAAAATTGCCTGATTTACTCGCTATTGGTTTAGAATGCAAATCATCTCAAATTTCCCGGTCCTGAAGATCCATACGAGCACGGAGGTTGTCTTCCAATTTTCCATATTTATAAAGAAGCAAGTTAAGTACATGCTCAGATACCCCCTTCTCAATATGCATGATGTCCAGAAAATGACACACTAAATTTGTTGGCCAGTACGGTAGTTCGTAGAAAATGCTTAATTTATTCTAGCCGGGTGGAGTGTCCTGTTTTGCCAGATCTATCCCGAAAGTCATGCTATTATAACCATTCCACAGAGCAATCACTTCCTTTCTAGATAATGGTGTTGGAGGCCCACGAAGCTCCTGATGACCATTAAAGCGAACACTATCAAACCTATAGGGATGGTCTAGTGACAGGAAACACCGATGACCACAAAAAGAAATTTTGTTGCTAAAATTCAATCGTCTCGATGTTGTATCCTGCTGGAAGTAAGGATATGCTTTAAAAACATGTACGGACCAACCTTATAGCATTCCATATACAGGAAAGTCATTAATTATCCACGTTAAAGCTGCACGCATCATGAAAGTTGTATCTGTGTTTGCATCGTAAGTCTCCACACCATCAATGAATAAGGATTTTAACTTTTCGATCAAAGGTCGGAGGTAGACGTCAATATTGTTTCCTGGTGATTTTGGTCCGTCAATAAGAGTAGGCATCATAAAGTAGGACCAATCCATAGCCAACCATGGCGATAGATTATAAACCATCATTACAACGAGCCATGTGTTGTGATTACCACCCTTATAATTGAATGGGCAGAAACCATCACTAGCCAGTCCAAACCTAATATTGCGAAGATCACTGCTAAATATTGGGTGCCATCTATTGAAATCCTTCCATACCGGCGAATCTCTTAGATGACTTATTCTTTTATCTTCCTTTGGAGGAGCACGGTGATACCAAATCATTGCCTCCGCTAAATAGCCTTTACAGCCTTTTTACACCTGAATAGCCTCTGCAGCCTCTGTGTAATGGAAAGTATCATGCTACTTTGACAGGTATATCTGGTTTCTTATCAGATACTTTCAGCTTATACATGTTTTCTCCGCAGGTGGGACACTCTTTCAAATCTGAATTTTCTTTTCAGTACAGTAAACAATCTTTGAGACATGCATGAATTTTCTCACAGTTCAGACCCAAATTAAACGTCATTTTCTGGGCTTCGTATCGGCTCTTAGGCATGTAATTTCCCGGTGGTATAGAATCTTTCATAAACTTGAGAAGTATCGTGAATGACTTGTTACTCCATCTATTTAGGCACTTAATCTGAAAAAGATGGACGGACCATGATAGTGTGTAATACTTTGTATTCACATAAATTGGTCTTCCAGCATCATTCATATACTTCTTATACTTATCCACACACTGCCTTTTACCAGAAGGAAGGTCTTCTTTAGTAAGATTACTATTACTGAGAGTAGTCTCTATCATATCCTCCATTTTCTCTCCTGGACAGAAGTTATCTTCTTCTTCTTACGTCGTATTACCGTCTTCTTCTTTTTCTTCCCCGTGATATAACCAAGTTATATAAAATTTGGCAAAACCATTTTTAACGGTGTGAAGTTCTACCCCCTATCTTCTGGTACATCTTATTCCCACAAATGTCGCATGGACAAAAGATCTTCCCTAACACAATCTTATGATGTTTGCGTGCAAATTCAATGAAAGCAACAACTCTAGCGACAAACTTAGGGTTCATGCATTGTTAACGATCCATGTATATCCAATCCTTAACTTTAATATGCTCAGGGGTAATGTTAGACTATATAACATATATATCATTAACATATCCTAAAAGCAAATATGCGCGTATGTGTATAAGATTATCGCTCTTAAGTATGAGTTGTTCATGTGATTTAAACCCTATTACATGTCACTACATTGCTATACTTCAGTGATAATAAACCAAATAAAGTATGCAATTTGAAGAGATTTTAGTTCTTAACAATATCACATTGGTTAAGATATTCAGAGACCATTCTCGACGGCTATGAAGATTATCAGGGACCGAGAGAAAATTCTCATAGCTCAGGAGTTGGATTCTTTTTCCAAAAAAGATGATGATATTAACGGTTCTATATTGGATGTCTAGCGTAACGGCTGTCGGAAGTAAGACTTCTATCCTATTAAAAATGTATAGAGCAGACACTCATTCACTTGTGCTTTCATCCTTTTCGAGGAAATTTCGGCAGCACCTCCACTTTTTTTTCGAGTACACTGTAATAGAATAGATAATCATTTCAATACTGTGAAATAACATTTAAATTTACATCTAATCTATCTTTGCACACAGAGAACTAGTGGAAATGAATCGATGAAATAACTCGAAACAAATGAAAACACAAGTGATTGCATGTGTTTGTTTTATACATTCCTAACTTATCTAAACAAGACAAATCTATCAGTTATTAATTGAATCTTCTCGTCGCATAGACTACACGATAGTTGTTAGTATCGAACGATACCGTCCGATTTTTAACAACCTTCGTATAGTTTTATGTCACGGCGAATATCGAATGTATATTAACCGATAGACGTGGATTACGGCACGTAATTTAGTTTGATAAACTATCTAAATTTCAATTTATTATTTCACTTAAGTGTAGGGTTGTTAGTGTATATGTACTTCAGAGAGATGCAGACTGTACATACCGAACATGACATAAAGTAAAGCAATTAAAATTTAAAAGTAACGGAAATTAAAAATATAACAAGTATCATTGTTTTATGTTAGATCTATCTTATAGAAATATCAGAAAATTCTTGAGAAAGTAAGCTGAATGTGTGCCACTGACTGCAAGCTATAAATAATTGTAAGAGGTAGAGGTCTAGTCGAAATTTGTAAAGACTGCAACTTCAAGGAATGAGTTACTCCTATATAAGAAACTGATGACTCTAGTTCATGTGTATTCCAAGTTAGTAATAGTTTATAATCTACGATAAACTTTAAGGACTATCCAAGATATCAATACAGAATCACAAAACATGTAGAAAAAAATTAAATCAAGTATTTTTCATCATAATTGATCCTGAAAATATATATGAACTTAATATTAGAGCATTAATGAAACATATGGAGAGAACTGTAAAATAAGGGCAAAGCTTAATTTAATTCAAGCATGCATACTAATACTAGAGAACAATCATAGCATAAGAGACAAATTTATCAACTCGATTAAAAATGTAAATATTCTCAAATTTTCATACTCTCAAAATTTGAGAATAAATTTCAAAGCTATAGTCTTAACCTTTAAATTGGTAAAAACCATAAAGATTCGCAATAATCCATAATGATCTATGAATTTCACTTAAAATTATGAATTAAACTTTTAAGACTCAAAATATATTCATGACGATCTAATCATTCCACTGAAAAATTCATGATCTTAACATTTAAAGTGGTAAAACCCAACCAATCATAATACATCCATAACATATACACATTCCGATTAAAAATCATGAATTTAACTTTTAAAGTGGCAACTATGATGAAAAATCCAAAGGTACATGAAATCTGAAGCCTAACTCTAAATTTCTCATCTTTATCTATTTCTTTCCACTTTCCTTTAACAAATTACTTTCACAAAATCCATTCAATTGAATTTCCACCAATATCATTTTATAGGGTTTTCATTTTAAAATCCCCAATTATCTAATTTACACCAATCTCACTTTTTCGGATTTCATGCAAAGCCTCCCAAATTTAAACATCATCAACTAATTAAGATTAACATTACAATATTAAATAATTTAAACATTTAAAAATAACAAATATTTTTTTAAAACAAATTACCTCACACTGTAGAAATAGAAATAAAGGAAGGGGCCCGGCAGAACTGTGGAGAAGGAGAGGAGGCTCGCGGTGATGGTGATAGAAGATGATGCGGAGGTGGTGGTGAAGATGATGATGGCGGCGGGTGATGGACGGAGAGGCATGCACTCCAAGAAGGAGTAGGTTGCGACGGCGATGGCTTTGAGAAGGAGGAGGGGCCGGCAACTGATTCGAGGGAAGGTTCGACGGCGACGGATTTAAGGGAGCACGGAAAGGAGGAGGAAGATGAGAGATTTTGGGTTGAGGATGAGGTCGGAGGAGGAGGCCGATCGTCGCCGGAGGAGGTCGGAGGAGGAAGAGGAAGAGGAGGAGAGATTTTGGGTTTTTTTTCCTTTTTCCGCCATATGATCGGGAGGAGGAGGTTGATTTGGGAAAAGATAAGGTTTTCTGTCTTATTTTTAAAAACTTCCCGACATTGTCCCTACAATTCCCACAGCAGGGGTTTCGCTGCCGACACCATAAGGGCAACCACAAAATTTAATTTTTTCTGTAAATTTGCCCTTACGGTAGGAACCGTAGTGGTAACCTAAAACTGCCCATGCGGTTTTTTCAACCCGTACGGACAAACCTTCTATGTACCAGTGCTACTTCTCTTGATTTATGTGTAATCTGGTTTTATGTGTAATCTGGTTCAATTCATGTGATCTACTTCTCTTATTTCATGATATCTTTGTCTACACTTTTATGTAATATATTATGTTTTCTTTTTTGCTTTATCTAATTGAAATATGATTTCTAATTAAATAGTTTACTCTTTTTGTATTCAGAGTCTATTTTGCATGCGTATGCTTTTGCTGGCAGACCACAGGCACAACAATTAGAAATTTGAAGAAGATGAAGTGTTATTATTTGTGTTTGTAGGAAGAAGCAGCAACAAGAAGCTTGGAGAAGCAGCAGTCGGAAGCAACACTGTAGAATAGTGAGGAAGGAAGAGGATAGGTGCAACATCAATGGTTTTATGGGCATTTGAAGGATAAAAGAAAGCCACTAGAGTGTATTTTAATCATTTTAACCCCCTAACGGTTAGAAGTAACGGCTGAGATAGAAGAAAGTTAACTAGCTGTAGGGTCTTATTTAATCTAGTTAGAAATTTTAGAGATCGTATAGAAATAGCAAGTTTTAGTGGATATATTTATAATTAGCTAAGTTTTATGGATCCAATATAGAAACCCCTTCTTTTTAATAGCCCGTAAGAAATTAACAAATTAACGTGCCCTCAAAGAGAGACTTTTTCTTTTGAAAAGAAAGGGATGGGACGAATTTATGATGGGTGCTATTGCTTTCATACTATTTTGATGCTATTTAATCCTAGACTCACACCAAGAATACAAAACTTTGTTGTCGCTGTTGGCCACCGTTGGATTATGAATAACATCAATACTATGTGCTGATGTAACTCAATCTATATTATGAATGTATGGTTTGTTTGTGTTTCACCGTATGTTCGATGAAATGATTGTTATATATGTTTATGGCATCAAGGGTTTGATGAAATGCCGGTTTAAATTGAAATGAAAGGTTCATTCCTAGCGTTTGTATTCGGTATGTAGTTTGCAGTTTTTTTAGCAGAATTGAACATTCCATACAGCATAATCAAATCAATCAAATACGAACATACACAACAGAACATACATAGCAACGTACCATCTCCATCATCGAATCCTTAATATCCACCCGTCATCGATGACAATTGAGTAATTTGGTCAACCAGGCACGATTGGAAAAAGGAGCTTTAGAGAAGAGATGGGTCATTTGGTCAACAGCGTAACGGTAAATGGGTAATAAGTAATGGAATGAAAGTACAGGAAAGATTTGGTAGCGAAAGAAAGTTAGGTAGGATATTGGGAATTTTCTCAATGCATGCACAAGAGTGTTCCTTAAGAAAATACGCCTTTATAACACTAATGCAATATCCACGTGTCCCTACAGATGTAGCCGTAGAGGAAAACCGTAACCCCTACGGATTAATCCATATGAGCATAAAATAACTCCGTAGGTCCAAAGGCCGTAGATGAAAATATTTGTCCTGAACATATCTCTACGGAGTAAATATTTTCCCTACGGTATAATCCATAGGGGTAATTGGCCCTAAGGATTATTCCGTAGGGATATAATCTTTTTTTAATTTATCTCTTTATAAAATAAAATAATTTTTCCTACGGAGTTCTTCGCAGGACCTTCTAAATGTCCCTACGGTGTAATCCGTATGGGTACGTTTTGCCCATGTTACTGAATCCATAGGGACAAAATATCAGATATTCTGATATTTTGTCCCTACGGAGAAATGTATAGGGGCAAAGAGTGTCACTACAGATTAAGCCATAAGGGCAACTGTTTCCCCTACGAATTAATCCATAGGGACATTATATCTGTATTTTTAAAAGGGACTTCCTGTTTTTTCCCCGTCCTGTGCACAATAATATATATATATATATATATATATATATATATATATATATATATATATAAAGCCAAATACAGAAATATTTATAAAAAACATCTCATGCATAATATATAAAAGAAATAAACAAACAGAATACGAAATCAATCTAAAATCATCGTAAATATCCAAACAACTACTGATATCATCCAAAATATCCAATATATATCAACTAAGTACATCCATCCTAAAAAATATAAATAAACCTATCCTAACTCGATCCAGCCCCTCCACCTCTAATAATCGCAGTAATCCAACACATCTGCTCCTCGGTGCAGCCCTGGGTCGTAAAAAAACACGACTAATAAAGGAGCGGTCTGTGCAAGAGTCTGAGCAGTCTGTGGAGGAGTCTGAATGGGTTGTAGAGCTATAGGAGTATGCTGTGGAGCTATAGGAGCGGTCTGTGCAGCAGCCGAGGTAGTGTCTTGTGGAGCCGCAGCCAAAGGAGAGGCATGTGGAGCCGTAGCCAAACTAGCCTGCCGAATCTATAAAATTTTGTGTTTGTGTAATAAACGAGTAAAAACGGTGTATTAGATTTTAGTCGAATTCGTATAATTATTGGATTATTGCGGAACCGCGAATTTATATATCCTTTGTTAAGATTCCACATGTTCTCTTAAAATTCGTATATTATGTATGAGAATTTATGTACATTGAAATTGCACACATTCAGAGCTATACTTTTTCCCCCAACCTAAGAATACTTAGGGACTTAGGTCTAGTTTGGAAAACTATAGTTTATTTTAAGTGGAGGTAGAAATGATATTTACTTTAACTTGTGCGCCGGTATATCTCCTTATTGTTTAGCTTTAATTGGATGCTTGGTTTTGGAGTTATCTAATTTACAAAGCAATATTTTCTTCTCAAGTTTTAAGTTTTGATAATCATAATTTTTTAAACTCCAAAATGAAGAAAGATGCGGCATGGTTATGATTATAGAGTTTGGTTTAATTAGATAGTTTTATGTAAGTCTGATTAATTAAACTTAAGTCTAAAACCAAGTAAGCTCTGGCTAATAATATTGCATATACTACTATCTATAATGTGATATAATATTTACTAATAAGTAATATACGTACCAAAATCTCCTTCAACTTCTTTTCGGTGGTCTTCAATTCGGCAATATCATGCTCCAGACGTCGCTTATGGGGGGTAAGGGAAGTAATCACCGGAGTGGAGGCCAACATCATATGAGCCCTGCTAGGACCAAGTTCGCAGCCTCTCTCCCAACCTCCGTGGTGCCCTCCGTGTTTGGCGTCTAGGACTACGTTCTGTATGATCGGATCGGTTTGTCCACTGAAATCGATCCCCGATGCCTCCGCCTGCTCCACCACCCGCTCCTACACCGACATTAAGCATTAAAATATAAGTAAATATATCATTTAAATAATAACTTATTAAAACAAAAATATCATTCGAATTAGAATAAATATTAACACTTACGCAATACTCTTGGGTAGCAGTGTCGGAGAATCGAAACTCACTCGTAGCAGGATCTGTCGAGATGTCGTCGATGGCAAGATACGCGGTCAATACGCTCGGTGTACCACCCTACGCCAGGGTCTGAGCTCTCTGTAATTTGCCAAAAATTTACATATATTATAAAACAACTCTTAATATTTCATTACATCAAAATAGATCTATTGAAATTTACGATGCCTCTATGGCACAAGTAATGTTCCTCGAGCCACCTGTGTAACTGGGGAGACCACTCTTCGCCGACTTCCTATTCTCCTTAGTTTGATGGACCTGTTTCTGCACAACACAATCAGATTTAGTTTTTTAATTAAGCAACATAAAAAAATAAATTATATACTAAACAATGAATTACATTTAAATTACAAATATATTTGCGCTCAGACTAATAATACAGGCACAAAAGAGGCCATGTATTTACGTCGACTCTGGCAAAGGCCGGAGAATGTAGGAGAGCCGTTCTCTCCGCCTCGGGGGTTACCAGCCATAGCATGTAGTAATTGATCTTCAGCTCGTTTATATTATATCGGACCTTAGATTGCATGTTCTTTATGTGGCCCAGGTAAAGTGAGTGAAGATCGAGCACTTTGTTAGGGGGATCAGAATCGGGTACAGGCTGAAAGTCATAATCCAACTGCAAATAAAAGAAAATAATGTATTTAAATTATAAGTGTTAAATAATAAAAAATTAATTTTATAAGTAAAATGAAAATATATATTAATACCCGAGTCTGATCCAAGAAGAGGGCAAAGGAGCGCCGGTGCTGATCACCGTACTCAATGTGAAAAGGATACTTCTTTTAGATACAGCTCTCATCCCCTATATACCGGCCGAATCTCTTGGCATAATCGTCGGTATAGCGATAATCGGGAATAAAGAAGAGGGAGAATGGTGCATCCTTCCTAACTTTATCGGGCCTCAACCTGTGGGACTAACGGCCCAAGAGTAACCCTCTAGGGATAGGGCTGCATTGCATCTACAAGAAATATCAAGACTAGCAATATCAAGACAAAACATTATTTAGAAATTAAGGATTAACGAAAATTGAAGTGTGATATATACCTCCGGCGACCGCAGCACGAGTCTGAGCCTGGGCAGCAGCACGAGCGGGACGATAGTTCCTCCGGTGAGGAACAGCTGGTGACCCAAACATGGACGCATCCGCTCCAACTAGAAAATAAACATTGCCGATAAAATTATATGAAGTTAATGGTTATTCTTAGAGTATATGTAAACATTAACGATAAAAGATTTTATATTTAAGAATACTAACCTACAGACTGCGCAGAGTATACGGAAGAGGCGGGAGTGGCTTCTGCGCCAGATGTGGATGTACCACCTACAGCTAGACAATTAAAAATAGATTTTATAAATAATTGCAAAAAGAATGTGTATATCTATAATATAACAATCTAAATCAATTTGCATGCAATATAGGATATATAAACATACCTACAGGTGCGGTGGTGGCCTCTGCCCGGGATGTGGAGGCACCACCTATTGCTAGACAATCAAAAATTGATTCTATAAGCAATTGCAAAAAGAATGTGTGTGTATCTATAATATAACATTCTAAATCAATATGCATGCAATATAGGATATATAAACATACCTGCAGGTGTTATAGTTGTTTGGAATATGTATGCCCTAGAGGCCATTATTGTATGATATAGTGGATGCTTGGACATATATATATAGGACTTTCTTGCCCGACATGATAGTATCCTATCTGGTTGCCTTTATCTTAACTTGTAGACAGGTATTCATATTGTTGTCTATAGTGCCCTCAAATCAATTATTGTATCGCAGGCACGTGATTGCAATGATTGAGAGAGGACCTATACCGGTAGAACAGTCTTACTCGAGATGATAGTATGCTATCTGGTTTGTCTTTATCATCGTGTACATGCTTCAGGTGACATTACAGATCACTATTACATGTTGATAGAGCCCATAGGATTCATGCTTGACTACCAGCAGTATTATGGTGATCATATACGTGAGAGTTGGGTGGTCTATAAGCACATCCTTAAAAGTGTCCCTAGTCGTAGGAGTTTTGAGACTGGGCATCGATACTCCAAGAGTAGAATAGTGTATACGGATCGAGACCCCGACGAGGGGCGGTGGCTGGTCTCATAAGCCATTGGTATCAGTTGGTTCACCTAAGATGTATACAGGTGCTCATTGGCTTATGAGTACATCGGACGGAATCGCCGGGAACATACTAGTTGGTATTATACCTATTGTTAGATAGCAGTTCCGTGGTGACATGTGTACAGGTTAGTCTATCGACCTAAGATCGTCATTTGTCTCGTGTGAGTTCCCACTGTGCTTTGATTACTACCCTACCACGGCTCAAAAGAGTCGTGCAAACAGGTTTTATTTGGGTACAGTACCGAGCCACATAGAGGCAGTGAGCGGATCGTCAGGGGATTCGTCTCTCCCGGTATATCGGGAGTTGATGTCGTGGTGTGCACGGGTGGCCATCACCAGAAATCCTCGGCCCGGGTAGACGAGAATTATTGATTCGGATCAGTAGTTTCTCAGTTGGTGATAGGCTTCATACCGACACCAAATGTCAAGTTATTAGGGGTCTGACTTTATCCGCCCCCCTAGACTCGATATGCGATACTCATAGACGAACGGACCGGACTGTATGGATATTGTCACCGTCAGGCTCAGTAGGGTTTCAGGATGAGTTCGCTCGTCGGCCTCCCTTTCGCTCAATAACTGGGTAGCCGTTACGTACAGTTAGTGCCACTGACGTGCTTGTGGTTAAACCTACTGCCAGCGTATTGACGAGTCTTTAGAGTCCCACACAGAGGGTTTCCCTGGTTCGGGCGAAACGTTGTAGAGGCCGTATGGTTTTATGGCAGGGTTCGATCATATACGTGCACTTGTGCACGGATCATGATCGGACGGATAATACTAGTGGGCTTTGGTTTAATCCGGATCCTAGTATTATATTGTTGGATTATTTTCGTCTCGTTGTATTCGTATTCAGTCGGAATACGGATGCAGGTATGTATATACGGATGAGGGGTATTCTTGTAATCCGTTACAAGATTACTTTTGAAGATGCTATTTCTTTTTCTAGTATTAAACATTTAGGGTTTTGTTTAAATGTTTAATATTATGTTGTGGTGTAAAGTGTGAGGTTAAGTCTTGGCATGGTGAATTTATTGTGGCATGGGCCATGCTTGTTTCTTTATTGTTTTTTTGTTGTGAGATATTTGTGATGGCATGGAGATATTTTTGTGCAAGGAATTTTCTTTAGTTGCTACATCACAAACACCTCACAATATCATCATAAGAAAAATGAGGCAGCCACTTCATATTCTTTCTTGGGTTGCTTTTTCTTGTGCTAAGTCTTGAGCTTATACTTCACACCCTATGGCTTCTTCTTCACCTCCATCTATACCCTCTCATGAGTTGAGAATCCATGGATGTTTTGAGACAAAATGATCACACACTCTCTCTACTTCATCTTGTGCATCTAGGCTAGCAAACTGGATGCCCGAGTTGCTTCAGTTTTGAAGCGGGAGCCCATATTACTAATCCTCGACGTAGATCGTCTTCGATGAGGGAGACCGGAGAACAAACTTGTTTGAGGCAGCCGCGACGAGCCTAGGACAGAGGTTGAAGACCGAAGGACACGGATCGATCGGTATACCTCTCTAAACACTTTACAGTTTACTAGTATAGGGTTAATGGTTCGATCCGGGAATCAGGTTCCGTTAGCGCCGGGTTTTAAAAGTTTATGTTCCGCGTTTGGCCACGGATTGATGGCCGGGGCACCGGCGTAACCTTACATGGTATCAGAGCCAACCCATTAACCGTATACTAGTTGTTTAGACGATGTTAATCTATCGAAACCGAAACAACTCCAAATCAATACCCGTAGTATTCCAGTTTCTGTCAATTTTTCTTATGTCTTCAAAAATTATTTTAGCAACTGCAGAAGACTACTAACGTGACGAGTAGACAGCACCCCAAATACGAGACCAATCCAACACTTTTTGGCCGAGCACATTGAGCAAAAAACCGAGGAGGTCGGTCAAAGGTTTGAGCTTGTGCTTCGTATTTGGGTTGTGGTCTTGTCTTTGGAATGTTGGTTCAGTGGTATTGCTAGTTTAGCTCAGTTTGGATATTATTTTATCTAGTTGTTTCGAGCTATTCGGGGTTATTTCGAAGTTGATATTTCTAACATTGTTTAAAATTTTCAGTACATGCATTTCTATCTGGGACCGTGAATGTCATTAGAGCGGTACAACTTGTCTAATTGCTATAGTTCTTTTAGACGGGTTTGCGAACGTGACATTCACATTGATGTTATGTGTTGTGCTGTGTTGTTGCGGATTCGTCGTGGTGGATAGCTTGGTTGCAATGATAGTACAGTTTAGTTTTATTTGTACATTTGATATCGTGGGGCGAAAGTCCGACATGTGGACTGCCGTCACTACCTGTTTATATATTATTTGTTTGTGGCTCGACCGGGTTGAGGTCGATGCCACCGTTGTACATATTTTCTTTTCTGTACTAGGATTACCCCATGATGGAGTGCACGGATTGCCGAGTTCTAGAGGGCAACGGGTCCGTATCTCATGGTATTGAGAAGGAGGGGGCCTCACTCTAGAATTGATGGGCTATTCGCCGCACTCGTAGGGGTATAGGTTGACCCACGGAGGGATGCTCAAGTTACCGGATTCCGTGAAGTGCTGGGTGGCCTATTCACTTTGTTGAAGGGGACTGCCTCGCTTCTGGTTTTGGCGGGTAACTTGCCACACTCGTAGGGGTCTAGGTTTTCATTGCACAGGCTATCCACACGATCAGGGGAACGTCGGGTTTCACTTGTGGCTCAAAGGAAACCTGGGGCTCCCAAATTATCTGTATTGTTCTGTGATGCTTATTACTTTTATGTGATGTTGCATTTATCACGCCTGGAACGATTATTATATATTGTTATATATATACTAGTAGATGTTGTATATGTTTTACACCCGCGCTAGTCCAGTCCCCGCTCTGTCGTTAGTTAAGTAACCTAACGGGTGATGACGAGGCCCAGTGGCGAATGCGGATGGCATATACGTACATCATATTTTTGTTCTTTTGTGGTGTGATTAATTGATGGGACCGGGTTGATTCAGATCAATGCAAGGAAAACAGACCTATTCGATGTTGTTGGAACAATTTTCAAAAGCTGTTATTACAAGAGCTTTTTCTTTTGTTTTGCACAGCGGTATTCGGTTATGAATATCTAGCACCTCATTCGACGAGGCAAAGGACGAGATCCCTTTACCGGGAGTGACCCCTTGGGAAGAATTTTGCGTCACGGTAATAACTTCACTATAGTCGATTACTTTTTGCTTTGCGTCGTGGTATTCAGTTGGAATATCCTGCACCTCATTCCACGAGGAAAGAGCCGAGATCCCTTCACCGGGAGTGACCTCTTTAGCAAAAGTTTTTGCCACTATATATTTATAAAAAGCTATCTGGTTCCTTCAACGATATCAAGTTTATTACGTTAAAGGTTTTTCGCCAAAAACCATTCGTAGCCCTCCGTCATTTCAGACGGGTAGCACTTAGTATTCATGCTATATATGTTGGCCTTCGTCAAGGCATAGTGTATGGTAGCTATTTGTTACTTTTATGTTGCATAGATAGATGCGTTGGTTTGGGACAGTCGTACTACTATTTTGGCCTTCGTCAAGGGTATGTACGGGTGGGTTCAAATTATCCTGGATAATGACGGGTAGAACTTGACATGTGACTTATGATATGTTGGCCTTCGTCAAGGTCATAAGAGCATGGGGTAGAAATCACATCGGAAGTTTCAAACATACAGGAAACTTGCCAGGCATGTGCATACCTTCTGGAGTGTGATAACTTGAGTGGATTCCATCAGGTTATCATGCGATGATAGTTGGATCCCGATTCCCACTGATGAGTTGGTTAACTCCTCGGGTGATTTTAGATGATCCCGACTAATTCTTCTTTCAGGTTTGGAGGAGAATTTGAGGATACAGTGGGAGACATCCTGCTTAAATAAAGTGATTGACCATTCTGATCTAGGTTAGAGTGCACGCTGAGTATTTCTTTTCTTTCTCTCTTTGGCAGCGACCATGGCCCGACCCTAGACTAGAACTCATAAACCAAATTAACCGAACCCTCTTAAAACACATTGACTTTTGGATTGTCAGAGTTGCATACTTCATCGCCACTCCTACTTTTACCCTTTGCATTTCTCCGGAACATTCCGTATTTGAAGATCCCTTTTCATTGGATATGACCATCGTATAGTTACATACGAACTCGAAGAAACTATTTCAGATTCGAGGATGGTTTCCGGTTCTGGAGAAATTGAATAGGACTATTCAGTTGTCTTTTCCTTTTACCTTCTCTCAGGTTATGAGGGCTCCTAGGATTAGGAAAGGGTTCACCTATTGCGCTTATTGGATAGTCTTCTTCCAAACCATAGGCAGGTGCCGAAAGGTGGGGAAGGAAGAAAACCAATTAACCTAAGTGAGGTGTACAGAAGGTAATAAGTAAAGACAAATATGTTAGTTATATGTATGCCCTAGAGGCCATTACTGTACATGAGATGTATATTGTAGTGGATGCTTGGACATATATAGGGAGGACTTTCTTGCTCGACATGATAGTATGCTATCTGGTTGCTCTTTATCTTAACTTGTACACTTATTGTCTCTCTATTACATGTTGATAAAGCCCTTAGGATGAGTACTTGACTACGAGAATTATGATGCAGATCATACTAGTGGGGCAGAGGTAGTCGGTAAGTACATCCTTAGATTGTTCATAGTCGTGGGAGTATCGAGACAGGACATCGATATTTCAGAGTAGACTAGCGTATACGCTTCTCGACCCATATGATGGGAGATGGATGATCCCATATTCATTGGTGTTTGACATCAGAGAAGGTATACGGGTGCTCAGTTGAGACTGGGTACGCTGGACGGACTCGCCGAGAACTCTTAGATGATATTATACCTATCGTCGGATAGCAGTTCTCTGGTGACACTGGTACAGGTTAGTCTGTAGACCCGAGATCGTCATAGAGTCTTGTGTGATTCCCACTGTGATTTGATTTCCACCATACTACGGTCAAGAGATCGTGCAAAAAGGTGGTTTTTGGGTACAGTCCCGAGTCACATGGAGGTAATGAGTGATACGAGGGGTTTCGTCCGTCCCGGTATTGGGAGTTGATGTTGCGCTATGCTCGATTGTCCATAACAGGAAATCCCTGGTCAGAGTTGCTGAGATTTACTGGTAAGTGTTACCAGTAGTTTCTCGAACCGTTATGGACCTTGTATCGGTATGAGTTATCAGGCTATTGGGGTCTGACGTTATACCCCCCCAGGCTGTGATATGCGACATATCAGACGAAGAGACCGGACTATACGGTAGTGTTACTGATTAGATTCGAAGGAGTATGAGCAGGCTCGCTTGTTGATCTTCTGATCACTCAATACCCGGATGGTCGTTACGTTTAGCAGACCGCTTGAGGCTTGTGGGTGTTTGATATGATCATCACCTACTGCCGGCGTATTGACGAGTCTTTAGAGTCCTACACAGAGGTTTCCTGGTTCATGCGAAACAAAGTAGGAGCACATATGTGATATGTACGGGACCGAGATTAATACGATATGTGATACCGTATTCTATTCTTGCTATATGTGACATTCGTAGGTTATATGTGATATAGCCAAGTTATCGGATCAAGTGTTGATTCGATAAGTTGTTACATTTGATATTAGTCGGTTATATGTGATATAGCCTGATTATTAAATCAAGAGTTGATTTAATAATTTAATGTATAATTATATATTTGATATATTACATTACATTAACTAATATTAGCTCACTTAAGTAATTCTTTTTCTCCCATTTAATATACCTTACATATAAGTGATATATGTATTGTTTTCTTTTTGACACAAAATATATATGTCATATATATTGTTGTGTCATGCTAGGTTACATATGCAACATGTATGTATGAGACTTATACTATGCTAGGATTAAAGCTATGATTTTATTTTTTTTAAGCAATTCAAACATTTGGATTTAGTCAAGGTTGAGCTTGGAGAAGGTAGTAGAACATTGACTTATTCAACTTGTTTGTCTAGCTTAAGATATTTGTTAACCCAACCCTTAATCTTAGACTAGAGTTTATTCTCTACACGAGTTAGGCATGACACACTAACTCACCATGATTGCAATTCTAACCTCACTCTCATTCTCATCTCATTTCATTATTCTTCATATTCTTCATAAGCTCTTGAAAAAAGGTTTTCTAATGTTTTGAGAGGTGATGAAACCTTGTGAGAAAAATAAATCTAAAATGAGCCCACTTCCTACTTCATCATCCTCTACCATTAGCCATTTAGTTTAGCGTGTTTTCTTCACTAATTTCACCATTAGTGAAGAGGTAGCATGAGCTCGAGTCTCCTCGACGTAGATCATCTTCGGGTTCGAAGACATTGAGCAAGCTTGTTCGTTTCTTCAAGTGAACCCTCTCTAGAGTTCGGGAGTTCACCATTCGCAGCGAAGGGACTACAACATGGAGCTTTAGAAGTGAAGGACCGGTCTACAAAGTTTGTATTCCCTCATTCACTTAGATGTAAAGTGTTTACATATCGTTTTGTCGGATTTTCTAGTTTCGATTCTAGGGTTAGGGTTAGCTAGAACGTCAAAAATTTGAAATTGGAATGGACGATGCCTCCTGAAACCTTATTGCCGTGCTAGACAACCCTTCGGTGGTATTAGAGACATGCTAGAAAATTAGACGATGTTTGCTCCGATTACGAAACCGAAACTACTCCGAAACACCCGATACGAAAACTTGGTTTCTGTCGAATTTAAAATGTCTTCAAAATTTTTTTTAAGCAACTGCAGAATGTTTTCTGAGATATAACATGAACACTGTGAAAATTTGAGGCAATTCTACCTCAACATGGCCGGCCACATGCCCTATAAATCCGGTGTGCTCGGTTTTTCTAAGGAGTTTTGGGTTCAAATTTGCACTGTGTTCCAGTCTCTGGGTTTTGGTGTTTCAGGTGTTGTTTGTTTTTGCTAAATTTTCATGTGATGTTAACTTTCTGCAAAGGCAACTCGGAGTGTTTAACATGTATTCAGGTTATTTAGACGATATTAAAAAGTTTGAACAGATATCAATAACCCAATTTTTCCCCGCTGGAAATTTTCCAAGTGTTGGATTTTTTCCGAGTTTAAAATATTCAGAAAATCATGCAAGCGATTCTGTGGACCCTCTAGAAGAACGAAACCCTAACTCGATTCTGTGACCGTCAGAACTGCCATCAAACCCTAGGGTTTGTGGTAGTTCAGCGGTGCCACAGGTGAGGCATTGGTTGACCCTTCTACGATTGGTTCATAGGAGCTAAGGCATGTTTTGGGTATTTTTTGAACTCCGCTCAAGTGTTGAGCTTGTTTGGAATTTTTGGGTACTTGCTTATTCGATCGAAAAGTTTAACTTCTTCTAGCTATCTGTGATTGTGATACAATATTTGGAATCCATAAATAGTTCTGAGATAACTAGTTTGAATTTTATAAATCTAGCAGTTTAGTCTCATTTGATCGGTTGCCACGGAATTTTGATGTGGATCAAAAGTCCGTCGCAATTACGTAGTGTACGCGGATACTCGCCGGGTAACCTTACTAGATAGCCACGCCCCATAGCCCCGACCAAGTGACTGTAGGAGAACCCCGTCGCCAAAAGCATCCGTTCGGGTGCTCGCGGCTGCGGTGTTCCGCCTTAGGGCACTTCGTCGACAACATCGGGGGTGCGGCCGTCTATTAAAGTTTCCGACGAGCATTCGATTAGGTTATCGGGAATCTTTTTGAATTACCCGACAGGTTATTGGAAAGTGTTTTCAATATCGAGACTAAAAAGCGGGATTTATAATTGTTAGGCATGTGATGTCTAAGGAATTCATTTGGTTAGGCATGAAATCCAAAGTATGAGATACATTGGGTTTATGATGTCTAAAGTGGTTGCGGATTCCAATTGTTGTAGTTTTTCACTTTCTTTTCTGCGACCGTAAGTATAATATGTGGTGTATCGCCGGTTTCGTTGCTATACGTCAACGACAATTAGGATACACATATTTACTTACGTTGATGACATGTGATGTTATGTGTTGCTGTGATATGTTATATTGGATCGTCGCGTTTTGAATAGCCGGGTTTTTTTTATGTGAGATGAGAGTTTTTCATTTTCATTCATGTAAAAGCTTGTATGTAATATTCTTTTATTGGGGCACTTCCGGGTTGATGATGATGTCACCATTGATGTATATTATTTACTTTTCCGCATTAGGATTGACCTAAGGCGAGGAGCACAAGCAACCAGGTTCTAAGGTCCAGTGGGAGACCATCTCGAGGAGTCGAGACCGGGTCTTCTAACTCTAGAATTGGTAGGGTTGCTTGCCGCTCTCGTAGGGGTCTAGGGATGTGGGTTTGGCTATTCATCGCGACCGTAGAATCCATGTTTTATACAGGCTTAATTTAAAACACGGAATTCCTAGTATATCCAATATTTCATATGTGTTCTTATTCTGCTGATATTTTGTGATGTGATCACTTGTTATGTTCTGAGACGAATGCCTATATTATATATATGAGATATAATAAATATTGCTTCTTTCACTACTACAAATAAGGGTTGCCCCTACGGATTTAGCCGTAGGGGCAACCCACTGCCCCTACGGATATATACGTAGGGGCGAAAAAATACCCCGTAGGTGCAAAGGCCGCAGGTGCAAGTTGAGGCCCTGAACTTGCCCCTACGGGCAAATTCTTGCCCCTACGGAGGTATCTGTAGGTCCTGTTGCCCCTATGGATTACTCCGTAGGGTATAAGATTTTATATTATTTATGGTTTTTTTAATATATTAAATGTACCTACGGATATAACCGTAGGGCCATGTTCTAACCCCTATGGATAACTGCGTAGGTACCTATCCGTAGGGGCCAAATATCAAGAATCCTGATATTTGGCCCCTACGGATAACGCCGTTGGGGCTAGGCTGTGGCCCCTACGGTTGTGTCCGTAGGGGCACTCCCAACCCCTGGTACTGCGATCAGGGGGAAAATATCAGTTACTGCTGATATTTTGCCCCTACGCTTATATCCGTAGGGGCAACATTGGTACCTACGGATTAATCCGTAGGTACACATTATCTGTATTTTTTTTAAAAAAAATGGGCTACTTGATTTTTTCCCGCCCTGTGCACAATAATATATACATCAATCAAATATAAAATTAATCATCACACAACATATATCGCAGTATTCATATTCACATCTCACGCATATAATATACAAAAGAAACCAAAAAACTGAATATGATATAAATATAAACCAAAATCAATATCAACCAAAATGTTTCAAAATGTAGTACAATATGTATCATATAAATAAATACATGTTTCAAAAAATAAGAATCAAAATGCTTGCCTAGCTCGGTCCAGCTCCACCTCTGATAAACGCTAGAATCTTGCGCCTACCCCATCGCGTCTGGACCTAACGTGTGCAATAAGCGTGTAAGAACTGTGTTTTATTCGAATTCTTATCATTATCGAGTTATTTCGAAACCCTATTTGGATATCTAGTTTGGAAAACTGTAGTTTATTTTAATTAGATATGTACATGTATGATTAATAAAACCTAAGTCTACAACTAAATAAGCTCAGGCTACGTACTGATATTGGATATGTTGATATCTATAATATGACATGATATTTTACTATTAAGTAGTATACATACCAGCATCTCCTTCAACTCCTGAACGGTGGCCTTCAAGCTCTCCAGTTCCTGCTGGATACGTCGCTCACTGGAGACGGAGGAAGTAACCACCGGGGTGGAGTCCAACCTCATATGGGCCCTGCTAGAGCCCAGTCCTCGGCCTCTCTCCCAACCTCCATGGTGCCGTCCGTATGCAGCGTCCAGGACTGGGGTCAGCAGCCTCGAATGCTGCCTTCCCCCTAGCAACTGTCAGAACATTATATTTAGCACATACTGGTCTATAAAATTGACAAGAAATACCAAAATCAACAAATTCAAAGCCTTACCTACAGAGATAGAAGATGTGCTCCTCTGGTATCTGCATGTATCAAAATTTGAATAATATTAATTAATTTCAGTACATACATATTAATAAGGTAAACTCGCATATAGCGCTGCTTACACATATGACAGGGAGTGAACAAGCTCTTGTAGATCATCAGGCGCAAATCTAATCTCATCAAGCAGCCTATGATAATGAGTTGGACGACTAAACAAGGTCCACGACTTACAATCATTCCCGCATGCGAGCACATATAAAAATCATAGTTTCTAGGATGACAAATTTTATTGTCAACCACTGTCACCACCTACTGCTAGACAATAATAAGAATTACTAAGAGCAAAAAGAATGTGTGTATATTTATGATATAGCATTCTAAATCAATATACATGCCCTATATGATATATAAACATACCTGGAGGAACGGGAGTGGCCTCTGTCCCTGATATGGACGCATCACCAACAACTAGACAATCAAATATTGACAATATAAGTAATTTTGACATAAACAGGCATGGATATCTATAATATTACATTCAAAATGGATATTAGAGAGCGCACCTGCAGTGAGAAGTGATAAAAGTATCACCCAACAAGGGTGTAATTTACAGAATCAGTTGAGACTCTTGAAAGTCATAGAAGAACCTGACCTGCACAAATCTGATGTATGCTTTCCATTAGACACTAAGAAGTCTCTAAAGGGAAAAGCCTATGTGAAAGCCATCATTAGTTCATATCAGAAGATTGATGCTGAAACAGAGAACAATGAATGCCATTTTCTTCTTCTTCTGCCACATTACTATCTTCTCCTTCTTCTTCTGCCACAGTACCGTCTTCTCCTTCTTATTATGTGCGCGTGCAAATTCAATGACTATATTGAGAATATGGATTAATAGTGGGTAGGAAAAGTATTTCTCAAATTGCTTTTGCGTCTAAAAACCATAAACTACTAAGTAATAGCATACATAATTTTTTTAGTATAAAGGTTGTTATTTTAAGTTTTCCCTTATAGAGATATGATCTAACTGCCTTTATAAACTATAAGTTTGCAAAAAATTATGATAAGAAACCATAAGAAAGGGTCGTAGCCATGCATAACCTTGAATCTACATACCAAATCATGCACAAGCATGCAATTATTGTCACCTTGCCTTGGAATATAAAATATCTTGGAAGACTATAAGCGAGCATTTAAATCTTGATAGCTTTTGACTTCAACATATATTTTTCTCAAGTACCATGAAATATACTTCCTCCGTATAAACCGTTTTCAGGAAGATGGATTAACAATGACAAATTATCCATTGTGGCTCACTAGGTTAGCATTTTCTCTTCTATTGACCATCTTACTAATCTGCTTGGTAAATTTATTCGAAACCGGCTGCGAATCATTAAAAGACATGCATAAGAAAGAAAGCTAAAATACAGATATATAGCATACCGATACATCGAAACTTCAAATTTGCGATGACAATCCAGAGATATTTATTTCTACACACATGGTGCGCGTGCGAATGCGTTAGGCATCATGGACAAATATTTGAGAACATGGAAAGTATTATTAGTATAAAGTAATTAAAGCTTTTAAACACCTTGGGTAGATATTTTCTTAGTTGATGCAATCATATCATGAGGACTAAATTTAAGCTATTATACATATGCATATGTATTTTTCTAACCTAATATATCACACACACACACACACACACACAGAGAGAAAGAGAGAGAACACCAGTTTGGTAGAGAAATCAGGTAGCAGGATCCTGAAGAAATGGAGTCCATAGCATTGCTTATCATCATCATCCATGATCCCTTTTGATAATATTTCTTCAAAAGGGATCATGGATGATGATGATGAGCAATGCTATGGACTCCATTTCTTCAGGGTCTTGCTATCTGATTTCTCTACCAAACTGGTGTTCTCTCTCTCTTTCTGTGTGTGTGTGTGTGTGATATATTAGGTTAGAAAAATACATATGCATATGTATAATAGCTTAAATTTAGTCCTCATGATATGATTGCATCAACTAAGAAAATATATACCCAAGGTGTTTAAAAGCTTTAATTACTTTATACTAATAATACTTTCCATGTTCTCAAATATTTGTCCATGATGCCTGACACATTCGCACGCGCACCATGTGTGTAGAAATAAATATCTCTGGATTGTCATCGCAAATTTGAAGTTTCGATGTATCGGTATGCTATATATCTGAATTTTAGCTTTCTTTCTTATGCATGTCTTTTAATGATTCGCAGCCGGTTTCGAATAAATTTACCAAGCAGATTAGTAAGATGGTCAATAGAAGAGAAAATGCTAACCTAGTGAGCCACAATGAATAATTTGTCATTGTTAATCCATCTTCCTGAAAACGGTTTATACGGAGGAAGTATATTTCATGGTACTTGAGAAAAATATATGTTGAAGTCAAAAGCTATCAAGATTTAAATGCTCGCTTATAGTCTTCCAAGATATTTTATATTCCAAGGCAAGGTGACAATAATTGCATACTTGTGCATGATTTGGTATGTAGATTCAAGGTTATGCATAGCTACGACCCTTTCTTATGGTTTCTTATCATAATTTTCTGCACACTTATAGTTTATAAAGGCAGTTAGATTATATCTCTATAACTTGAAAAACGTGCCGTTGAAACAAATTATTGTTCTCCACCTTGCACTCTCTTAACAATGGTACATGCATTAAACATGTAAGAGGTATCTATAACAACTCTAAAGTTTCACCTGTTGGGTTCAACAAAAAGGTTTTTGATATAACAAACGCAATCTTCCTCAACTTTTCCCTTGAATCGATGTGAAATTAATAGTG